>OZ038382.1:79870987-82270987 GCA_964036045.1 Eutreptiella sp. 'Long Island Sound 2002' | reverse complement strand
TATATGACATGCGTGTTCTGTTGTTTCTGTTTTGCTTTTGCAGTGCCAGCAAGTGGAGAACTTCAAAAGACATCAGAGGGTCCTGAATTCGGGGCAGGACCAGAAGAACGTCAAAGAAAATCAGAGGTCCTGAATTCGGGGCGGGACCAAAGAACTTTAACAACGTACAGGTTAATGGGATTTGTACATTACATCAAGTTTCACGCCTGTTTTTACAGACGCACAAAAAATGAGGCATCTCTCCACTTGCTGCGTGTACTGCAGGGCAGGCAGGGATTTTGTACATTAGCTAACCGTTTCAGGCAGGCAGAAAATTGTTGAAGATTTTCTGACAGGCCCCTCCTTTTGTTTTCGAGGGGGCTTTTGGGGCTGCATTGCCTGCTTAGCCATTGCTGCAGGCAGTTTCTGTTTGTAGGCAGGTTAGTATTGTAGGGTTGCAGTGTAGTCCAAGCTTGCAGTTCCACCCCCAACCCCACTCTAACTGGTATGTAGGGCTGCAGTGTACTTCAGTCCTGCGGCACGCCACAGTACAATTTTTTGGGGTGTGTGTTTGACTTTTTTTTTTGACACCCTGCTCTGGGCTGTGTACAGCAGCTCAGCCCACCCCCCCCCACACTAGTGTAAAGATCTGAGTGTCTATTTTCCTTAGTCAGCCATTTGCTGAGGTAAACCCCAGCAAAAAGCTTCGGAAGGGAATGTAAGAGGACACGGTGTAAAGATCGCTAACGCGATGGGCCGCGCATGCGCAGCACAGTGGAAGATACCGGGGAATAAAATGGAATTCAGAAAGATGTTATTATTAAATGTATGTAGGATTTTGAAATTGTTTATTATTTGATATTTGTTGCTGTACACAGAAGTCAGGGATGTTATTTTTTGGGAAATGTTTTGTCTGCTTTGCTCTCATGCATTGAAGGAGGTTTCAAGGAAGTTCTGCTGAAGGATTTTCCTAAAAGCAACAAGCAAAGTACCAGTACAGGGAGTGATGGGTGCAGCCTGGGACGGTGTGATGCTAAACAGCGACTGCCAGGAAAGTTGAGCCAAATTGAGCAAAAAGCAATATCCTCCGGGAAGTCCAATTCAATCACTGAAGCAACTGCTGCCCAATATCCGAATGCTGGTGCAGTGGTTGAACCAGTTCCTGAATTTGATGTAGTTGAGCAGCAAAGTCGAACCGCAGCCAATATCTTATGTTGAGCTGGGAGCAATCAAACAACAGAAGACAAGTAAAGAAGAGCAGCATGAAGCATTTCGCCCACAGGCTCCATCTGCAGGCGCCAAGACAGGCAGATGAAATAAGAAGAGATGCACAGAGTTGTACAAGCATCCTACAACTACAATCGCAACTACAACCAAGTCCAACGCCAGCAAAACCTCTGAAAATGGCCCAACTCCCAACAATAAAAACAAACAGGACCATTACCCTTAGGTCGCTCGGGAATTCACTCATCAGAGGCTCTTCCCGGACCCATATTCTGCTGTGAACCCCACTGAAATGTAGCACACTGAACACTCGTCCTATGTGTCTGCACTGACTCAGTCCCTTCATTCACGCCCTGAGATTCTGCAAAAGGCGGTTGACGTTCAACCCGATCACTCATGGGCCGCACCCCCGTGGACCCAACACCTTGTCCAGACCTACTCGTGCGTGACAGCCTGGGCACACACTGAAACGGACGGGATATACACGGCACAATCACCAGTTGAGCTATTCCATCCCCTGCATGAACCTCAAAACGCTCTGGTCCATAGTTACGGAGCAGAGAACAAATCGTACCCCTGTAATCTGAGTCAATGACGCCCGGCACTGGCTCTACAGAACTGAGGCGGCTCAAGTTGCATGGTCAAAAACGAAGGAAAAGGTAGGAAAATGACAGGTTTCCAAAGGCATCAAAAAAAAGTTGTTTTGATGGATATTTCAAAACCGTCGCAAACAAGTATGGCGGAATAAATATTTCTATAAGAATGACGTGTCCCATGGGAGAGACAGGGAAAAGTATTGTTTGGCGACCATTCTTTGCGCGAGGCCTCACACAAAGACGTTCATTTGTGTCAGATTAATGTGCTACAGCACGACGCATTAGGCACGTTGTCGAAAAATGGAACCCTGTCGTATTTGTACACGTAACTTAGTACCATTATCAGGATTGCGTGATAGAAATGGATCTATTAACGGAAAAACTGCAACAATGCTGTACCCAAGAATCTTGAAAACTATAAATGTTCCGGAACAAACTGCAGTTTCAAGCGCGAGGCCTCGCGCATTGAACGGCGCATGAGAAACATTAAAGTTTCGGTGATCATTGCGCGAGGCCTCGCGCAATGGATCTCATAAGCGCTCATAGAAACCAAAAATGGAACGGATCCACCAAGTACACAGCACGTGTATTCTCTTGATGCGGCGCTGCTGCATGGGCCCTCATACAGGTCCCGCCGGCATCTCCGGTTTTCATGCTGTGGTAACCGCTGGCTTCGGTAGGGCGGAGCGTCGCAGTTTAGCAAGGTCAGGTTCGACGCGAAACAGCGCACCTTTGCTGAAGGAGAAGGCTGCAGTCAGGTTACAGACTACATGGAACAAAATACACCAACAGTGGGTTGTGTTGTGGATGGACAACTGGTAGAACGAACAGTTTACCACAAATCCTGACAAGAACGACAAAAGCCTGAACGCAACAGCGCTAGCTGTGTTGCTACTGAAGGATGCACCGCGCTACTGGCATGGTCATCCTAGCCTGGAAGAGCTTGAACGGCGTGTTCCTGTTGTTGCACGCATGCTGGGGAACACCGAGGGAACATTTGCACGTATCCTGCGTGATCTAGGATTTGCAAGCACGCGACCTGTTGTTCAAATGATTAGGGCGCCGCTTGACATTATTCGCCCTGTATCTGCCAAGATACCACAGTGGTGACCCCTTCGTCTAAGCAAAGATAAGGTGAGCGGCAACGTCTCGCTGCTTAATCTATTGCAATTCACTAGGGACTTGGCGCAGCACACTCGACCAGTCGTGCCTGTTTTATGTGATGAGAACATCCATTACCGCATTTGTAAGATGATGTACGGTGAAAAAACAACAGGTTGGAATGTCCAGCTTTTCTTGCGGTCACACCCTATATTGTATGGTCTCTGGCACGCGTACAAGTTTTGCGTTACACAAACATTTCGCTCATTTTGGCCGATCCTGACTTTCTTCCGTAAAGGTTTGTTGCGCAGCGGTGACACAGTCCCCTGTTTCCCCAAGCTGATCACAATGGAGATGACTGTTGGCGCACTGCTGTTGGGTATGGGCCCACACATACGGCGCCTTAACAGAAAATGTCATTCTCTTGGGCTGGCACGTCCTGTAAATCGGCGAGGACGCCTCCGTTACGCTGTGTGTAAGGCCATACAGGTTCTGTTAACACAATACTCTCCTATGTTACTATACCTAGGTCACCTCGTTAGACAGTGCAATTGGGCCGGGGAGACGGCCAACATGGGTGTTTTTGCTTCTGAGGGATTGGAGATTGTTATGTGTCTGTTAGACCGTTTGAACATGGGGGGAACACTTTTAAAATACGAACGCACTGTTGCAACTGCGCTATTGTGCCACAATGCATGGCACACAGCTGTGCCTGGACAAGCTTTTGCCGAGGAGGTTTGTGAAAGTCTGCTTTCCAGCCTTGTGACAAAGAAGGGCCAAAACAGAGGTGCAGTAACCATTGAAGATGTTGACGATCTGTATCATCCCATCACTATCCGCAAAGAAGGTCACAGGGTGAACGTGAGCAAAATCCCCAATTCCTTTGTCAATTCCGTGCGTCAGCGGTTAACTGCTTACTTGAACGCAGAGCGTGTGTATGTGCCTTGGGTTAGGTGGTGTGCTGAGCCTACTTGTACAATTCAGGCGCTTTGGCCGTGCAGGGGTGTACCTAACTTTCCACCGTCTCTTCTAATTCCAAAGGGTTCTAACCACTACAAACAAGTCCTTTTGTCTGTGTTGTTGGTGCTAACGCAGCAGGGGCCGCTTAAGGCTCGTTTCAAGCGAAAACTGTCGGAGCTGATCCGGGAACGCAGTGTGTTGGAGGAACAGAGAGAGGCCGACACGCTGCGAAACGTTCGAACAAGATTGGAGAACGTGCAGTGATGCGCGAGACCTCGCGCAAACAGCATGAAACAACAGGTTAGTACACCCCCTCTCTTGCGCGAGGCCTCGTGCAAGGTTGACAGTCAAAAACAGTGCGGAGCCCCTTCAGTTTTGCATTCTCAACCATACTGTACTCGTATTCGCTAAAAGCGCCTCACATATGCATTTTCGACGACGATTTTAACCCTTTTCAATGTTATGTTTCCTTCAATACAGGCTTTCTCCTTATCGCAGAATGGCAAGCCCCGCCAAAGAAACAGCCGAGGAACGAGAAGATACTGATTCTAACCTGGGACCTCAGGATCGGAGGCTGGAACACCAAAGAAGGAGCGTAAGAAGGAGAAAACACCAGATCCTGGCTTAACCTTGGGTACTGACATCGAGGACCACCTGAAACCGGATAGGAGGCAGGTGGAGGGTGAGCTGGACAACGTGAGAATCGACCAAGAGATAACAAAGGGGCAGAATAGACGGAAAGATACCAAGTTACTGCAGAAGTGTATTGAGTCACTCAAAGCAGCACCGCCAACAGGCCCATTACACGTCGTTCTCTGGGAAGATAATAGTATGTTGCCACCCGACTGTTCGCTCTTCTCGTTGCGCGAGCGCTCGCGCATAGACGTGTCTCATATTTGCAAATGGCGATTATTGGTGTGTATCTGGACAGCACAGCGTGGAAGCGATTGCGAAGATTCGGGAGCAGCGACGCACAGCGTGTCTGGATCTGCAGCAGTGGCATACTACATGCATCGCCGATATCAGGATATTCTGTAGCCTACGACACCGTGGGCCTTCCGTGCAAAGCTGGCGGGACAAGCACAAGGAAGCGCACGGAACGTTGAGCCAATACCGCTGTATGAAGCAGCAGATAACCTCATTCGATGTGTTGAAGATCAGCGGCAGCGAGGCCTGGCTGACACGTACAGCAATCTCAAGATCGCCATTGTGGATGCTGTGCAGATGAGTGCCCTGGTTCCAACCGCTGAACTGAAGCAGCCTGGTCAATTCATTGTTCGGATGCTGTTCGGTGCGCAAGGCCTTGCGCATAACGTTGTCACTTTCAGGACAAAACGTATAAATTGTGGAAAGATTTTATGACGTTTGCCTACTATGCTGGTCCGGAAGCTGTGAAAGGTCTGCAGAAGTTCCACAACAAAGGGGAGAAAGTCACGAAGAACGCGCTGAAGAAACTGGACGGGATCCTGTTGCCGGAGTTCTACAAGAAAGTGGTAGAAGTGATGCAGTAAGAAAAGGCAACCCTTAAATCCTTGCCAAACTCGATTGACAACATCATCCTTGACCAGTGGGTCTCAATGCATCTGGACCACCCGCACAACGGCCAGTACGTTCGACCTGAGAAAGGTGTGTACCATCGACGCGACGTGGGTTCCGCTTCTGCATTGGTGCGCCGCACTTTCTCCATTTCTGTTCTTTAGCCAAAGACATGCGGACCCGCAAAAGAGGTTGCTGCACTTGGAAGGCCTGCCCTGAAGGTGACTCTTGGTACATGGGGCTATTGGTGGGAACCTGAAGGCAAAGGTCGCGGTCCATGGCCAGCATGGAAATCCATGATTCGCGCACCACTGTGGCAGGTGGCAGAGAAAGGCAAACCCGCCTCCCTGAAAATCCTCAACGTCCAAAAGCTCCTGGGTCAAGAGCCTACCAAGGGCCGTGTGGTCCCCCAAGCTGCTGGCGTTACTGGTGACTTCAAGACAGTGGAACAGCAGGATCCGATACTGTCAAGTCAAACTCTCACAATTAAGGCGATCCAAATTGCAGCGTTGGCCATGATCCCCCGAGGCGGTTTATTGAGATTGACGAGATCCTGATTGTTATCAACGGCGACATATTTGAACATCTTGCTCCTGAGATGATGTGCCCAACCTGGCTGTATGAAGAGATGGCGCGTGCCGATACCCTTATCTGCGGCTCTCAAACTGTTGTTGACAACATGTTCGACGTACTGGAGACAGAAAACAGATAGGCGTCTCAACGATGATTTCCATGCCCCGCGCATGGCTAACATGTTGCGTGTTCCCATCTTCAGTTGGCCAGTCAAACTGAAGCCTTCAGGGGATCCTACAACGTCTGACGTTCGCTGGTTGCTGATTTCGTCACCGGATAGCTGGTCGAGAAAGGTATAATTCCCTCATTACGTCCGCTCTTTGCGCGGGGCCCCGCGCAATAACTTCTCCCTCATTGCAGATTCCGAATTATCTGACGTTTGGACCTACTCAAGTAGAGAAGATGGATAATGTTGCATTTGGCGGTCACCTTCCGATAACGACGGTTATGTGGTTTTTCAACACTGACCTCCTTTACCTGAAGCAGCATAAGAGCTTCAAGCCTGCGTTTGTGTTCATTGATCATCAGCCGGATCTGGTGTGCAAGATCGCGTCCATCGAGCCGGATTCTCGCATGTACCTCCTTGGTGTTACCTCCGACAATCTCTGTGATTGGGTCAACAGAATGCAGACTCAGTTGAACCACGTCTTGACACAAGGGTCGAAACTGGACGCGTCTGGTGATTGGGACCAGCAGGCCAACTGGTCAAACCGTGGTATTCCCCTTTCGGTTCTCGATGACAAGGTGGGTTCTGATGCGTTGTTGCTGAAGAAGGAAGAGACTGTTGAGAAAGGTCAAGCTGCAGAAGCACTGGGCCCTGCAAAGCGGAAGTCTACTGGTGGGGAACCAGCCCGCAAGAAGAAGAAGACTGCCTCCAAGCCTCAGGCAGCGAAGTCGGTTACCGGTGCAGAATCCGACGAGAGCGATGGGGATGAAGAGGAGGAGAGCAAGGAAGAAGAGGAAGAGGAAGCGCAGGTCTCCCCAGGCAAGGCAGCGAAGAAAGTGGCAGCGAAACCGAGGTCCGAGGAAACCGGGGCCCGAGCTCCATTCAAGCAGCCAGCCTGTCAGTCCGAACCAAGAAGCGAGGCCGCAAAGCCACTGTCTAAGGGTAAGACGTCCGTTGCTAAGGCATTGGGTTCCAAGATGCAAACTGTTCCGAGAAGAAGTAATTTCTTCGCTTGTTCTGATATCTTATGCGCGAGGGCTCGCGCTATGCATTCCTCTTCGACGACCTTTATGCTGTCACCTTGTGCGGCACATTTTTCTCTGTGATGCATTTTATTGCGCTGTTGTGTTGATGTTTGCGCGAGGCCTCACGCAGAGAAGGGGTGCCTAAAAATGACTCTTGTCATGCAGCGTGCAATATGGTTTTCAAAAACCAGTTTTTTAAAAGATTGAAAGCTCATGGGTGTTTTTATTGCAAAGCATAAGTGGTATAGGAAACAAAAAGTCGTGGTTTTCCGTAAAAATGACTTCATTTTGGTGGAAATAAATCATTTTCCCGGGGCAGTCGGTTTTGTTGAAAATAAAGGAAAATGGACCAGTCAATTGCTTTTCACAGGATTTTTGGTTCTTGTGCTTTAGGTCCCCCCCAAAAGGACTTTTTTTTCGCAGTGCTGTGGGGAGGCAGTTTTCGGCGCATTTTGACCATGCAACTTGAGCCGCCTAAGCAGAACAACGCAAAGCAAGACCAGAGCGCGGCAAAACCAGACCCACAAACCCGACAGGAATCTCAACAGCACAATCAAGCGCCACCAACGTCAAACACCCAGGAGAAATCGAATAGTCATGAGTAGCACATAGATCATACACCCCGGCCCCAGCGGATGCCCTTACAGGAAGGGTAGCCTTATCCGAATGCAACACACAGTTCAAAGCATGTTCAGGCGCCGGATCATTCACAGGCTCAGGTGACGGATCTGCTAGTTTCTGACAGGGGGGAGATCTCTACCGAACCTACAAATTTGAACAACTTTCTGGCCAACCGGTGCATCTCAGCTTCTTGCCTGGGTGTGCGACTCTTATAATTGTAGATTTTCCTGAACCTCGCCATCAGGTCGGGTCCACTATCCTCTGATTCCCCAGAATCTGACGATGAGGCCACAGAGGGCGAGCTCCTCATCTCAGCTTGGCTGAGTTGAACCAGTTCAGAAACAGACATCTCCTACCCAAAAAGAGAAACAAGAAGCAAAGCACAAATGAACACATTAGGTCGTCTTAGTGCGCTTCCTGGGCGGGTCAGTCACTGACACCTCCACCATCCAATCAGTCTCCTTAAAGACAGAACGTTTAAGAGCTTGCAGTGAGATGTGTGAAAATTTGGTTCTCGGAAGTTCGGGAGCAAGACCCTTCAAAATCCTAGCATAAAACTTATTGATTGCCCTCTTACATTGCCTCCACCCCTCGTGCTGAGCAAGTTCAGAGACCAGGGAGCATGGTGGCAACAATCTTCCCACTATATGTAGGTAATGGGCCATCGCCACCCGTCGCGGCATCAATACTTTCTGCCTTAATGGACCCCAAGCATTCAACCAAATCTGCACCAGCTTTGAGTTCTCACCACAATGCCCCGAATACCCATGGACCGATTTATTATGATATGTCTTGCACAACGAACAACGCTGAGGGTCAATTGCTCCTGTGTGCTCCGGATGCCAGTAGGTTAGCGGAAAGGAGTAACCAGGCGAAACAATACCACCGGAACGCCATCGGATCCAAATAGTGAATCCAAACTTCAACTGCTTCCAACATCCCAACCATACCCCATTATGTCTATGCGTAGGCGTCTCATGTCTAGTCCAAACTTTATGAGGGTAAGTGAACAATTCACCATGATACGAGACATCTCCAACTTCAACAGGAATTTGCACAGGGGCATCTGATAGGTTCACCGCTGCCTTTTCCCGTCCCTCCACCTCTTCATTACCTGGAATCCCCGAGTGACCCCTCACATGTTCGAGAGACAAATGCTTACGATTGACATGCTCCCTAATTAATCTAATCAATCTCGCTTCCACCACACGCTCCTTTCTATATTTAACAGCCTTCGAAACCGCATAGCAATCCGTAAATATGGTAGCACATGAGGCACTATACTTACAAGCCAAGAACATCCCATACACTTCCGCCCTATAGGCGCTCTGGTATCCTGGAGGTCTCACACACAGTGTTCTTCCATCGTCCAAAACAGCAGCACCGGCACATTTCTTGCACGATTCAAAGAATGAACCATCACTATAAGCCGACTGCTCAGTATCAATGTAATGCTTACATTGCCAGACCCACTTCTGAATTTCAACATCCGAGAAGCGACTATAATTCAACACCTCGTGAACATCGGAAGTCCCCCCCAACGGCAAGACAGAAGCACTTGTCTCTGCATGTAGAGCATCCACAGCAGATTGCAAAATGTGAAGATAGCCCATCTCAGTGTGCATCAAATGATGTGCGCAGTATTTACACAACACTTTGGAGACATTGTCCAACGTTCGGGTTGCAACCACCACCGGAATATGAAGCAGCGCTATTCCAAATTTATGGCTAGAATACAATGTCTAATTGCAAAGAAACGTCGGCAAACCAACAATGGCAAGCAAAACAACCTTCAACCATCTTTGAGTCTTCAACAACAGATCCCAAACTATCGGAATACATTTTAACCTATAAACTCTCTTCGAGATAAGGACCGAGTTAATCACTTGAAGTCGGGCTGGAACAGGCAGTGGTCGATTATTCCAAACATCAATCTCCTGCCTAAATTCAGACATCAATAGAAACCCTGGCAGGCAGGGTAAATTCAGATGCCAACTGTGCACGAATAGGTAACACTTTTGTCTCGGCAAGGTTGACGGAGAAACCAATTCTAGCAAAAAGCATCTGTACATGAATCAATGCATGTCTCACGTCACTAGCTGTCTCTGCAACAATCGCCAAGTCATCCATAAAAAAAAATGGCTGAACACCAGCTCTAATAATTCCAGAATCACTAAGTCCATCACAGCACCAAATGTGATAGGTCCCGTAGCACAACCTTGTTTCAGCCCCGATGTAGCCGAAACTCTCTCCCATTTGCCGGTGACCGTATTATATACATACTTAACACTATGATATAATACATAACCAAACAGGTCCCGAGCCTGAGCACACACACCATACTTCAACAGTGCGTCAAGCAACAACGGAATTTGGACAGAAGAAAAAGCATTAAAGACGTCCACAAAAGCAGTATACGCTCCATTGCCAGTCATCATTTTGCTACCTAGCAATTGCTACGAATCCATGGTTGCTCGCGCACACGACCCTCCTTTACGGCCCGCATATTGCCTTCCCGAAAGGCTAGGCGCAAGCATTGTCTCCAAATAACACTGGATACATCTAAAGACTATCCTATACAGAGCCGAAGTGATACTCATGGGCCTCCACGCATTGGACACCGACAGGTCCTCTTTTCCTTTACTCAATGGAAAAACTACTGTTTCCCCGAGTATGTCAAGTCGTAATTCCCCTCTAATGATGGCCCTGACTATATCGCAAACCCAATGAAACACATTATCAGGAAGCACATGATATAGATAAGGAGGAACCTTGTCCGGGCCAGGTGCTTTACATCTAGACACTCTTGCCCACTGCCTAATCTCGTCATCCGTTGGAACCGGGATTGGCTTCTCTTCATGCTCATCCATAAAGGAAAGCACCGTAGCAACCCAAGGATTGTGAACATTCATCATTATCTCTATTTGATGAATGGGCAGAGGAACTCGACTGGGTTTCATCAGAATTAGAAAATCTGCTTTAGCTCTGCGAAAAAAGATTTTTGGATTCTGCCTAGCGAAACCCGCCAATTTCTTTATCCTTTGTTCCAAGCCCTCCAGTGTTTTTGCCTTCACATTAGGACTACAATCCTGGACAGAATGAAAATCTTAAACAATAGCATTGTTCAACCACTTCACCCTATGCTCCACATCAGTAGGGCAATAATTGAATTGCTCCCTCATTTTAGATTTAAAAAGGTTAATCTGTTTCTCCCCCCAACCATAGCATCGGTTAGTGGTTTTCTGAGGAATGGCCCAATCATGAAAAAACACAGCGTGAAAGTTATGCGAAGACCCAAACTTCCCCTTCAATTTCACGTCACTTCTACACACAACTCTGGGCTGAAATATACCAAAGAGGTTCTGTGTGACATACATTCTATCTATGTAAGACGACCCCTCATAGTGTCTTACCCTTGTCATCGGAACCGTGTCTTGCATTTGCGAGTTCATCCATGCCTCTTTAAACATCTCGATAATCTTACTATTACCCTCTCAATTCCGAAGTCATGGCCACACGTTGTCATGTCCCGCCGTTGGCTCATCAAAGGCATTGAGATTGTCATGACTACAAGTAGTCGAATTAAAGTCACCACAAACAATATATCCATCTTGGATCAAAGGATCCAAGACCTCCGCTATCTCTTGACGCATCTTACGGGCCACATAAACTCCTACAACCGTGGCCATCATCTTTAAGTCATGACGAGGAACAATTTTGAAACTCATAACGTAGCCTGGAACGAGCACCTTGACAGCCGGTTTCCTAGGGGCTACATCAACAGAAACCAAACAAGCCACTGCCCCCCTCATGGTCGGAGGACTTAGAAGCAAATGATATTCCCCATGAAACATCTCTCGAACAATCAGTTCATATTGATTATTCGCATAAGTCCTCACCAGTCTAGACTCAGAAAAAATAACAACATGCGGCAAGGATTTTGTCCCAGTGGCAAAATCATTTTTGAAAGCCGTTCAAATTGCTCGAAAACGGCTCATAGTCACATTGCCACCTACATTGTATGTGGCAATCCCAAATGGTCTGGCACTCCCCCTAAACTCTGTACCAAAAGGGAAACAATCACTTTCTAGGGGGATACTCTCCTCCCATCTCTCATCTGATTCCTCATTTTGTGCGTTGGCGTACCATTCCTCCATCGGATCCCCTTGCTCGAAAAAAGTACACCTTTTGACCCTCATTGGAATCTACATCCATACTCCCACTTTGGTTATGCATATCCAATGCGCTGGCAGTAAGTTTCTTGAAGCGATTTGCGCGCGCAAAAGCAACACGCGTATCCAACAACTGAAAGGTCTCTTCTGGTATCTCCGAGCATTTATAAACATCACTTGCTTTGGTGCCAAAAGAAAAGCGGATGAGGCCTTTCCCCGGCAAAAATTCACGCACCCCGCCGCCAAGTGTGCCGAGGCCATATGTTCATACGTCATCAGTATTTTGCCATTTATCACCGTAGATGATGATTTAACAGCCCCAAATTGACGAGCCACATTCAACACTTGGTCACCTGGAATCACCACCCCATGATGCAAAAAAATTGAAGGTGGAGAAACCACCGGTTTTGTTGGGAAAATACTTTTATTCGTGGCTACTTCAGTGAGAACAACGAGGTCCAAGTCCCACAAAACCCCCGCCAATTGTGAAGAATTACAATTCTCATCCACAATAGCAAGTACATCAAATGTTTTTCCAAAGGACCACTTGTTGACATACATCCATGAAGGTTTGCCATTTCCTCAATACCACTCTCACATCATCCAATGTCATTCGTGGTATTTCTTTACTTTGTGGGACATGTGTGACAACAAGGGCACCGGTCTCTTGGACTAATGCATATGAGATTCCATTGCGTGCCAGAACATCATATTGGCTCGTCAAAAGTTCATACTTATCTTGGGTAAGGAGAAAGTCAAAAGCACTTCATCCTTGTGGCAATCCAAAAGACACTTTAGTCCGCAAATTTGTGCTTTTAAAAATAAGAGCTTCTTCAGTCTCACCTTCGAAAATTAAAGATCTTGTCTCACACGGCAAGGAATTGAGCAATTTCAACATATCAAAAGAAGTTGATTTAGCCCTATGCACATTCAATCGCACATAAATATTATTTTCTGTTCGCATGGCTTGCGGCAACAACTTGGATTCATGGTTGCAAAACTCAATGACTTCCTCATGAGGTGTGGTCCAAGTGGGCGTAGTAGACAACAACACAAACAAGTACATGCCAGAAGCATCATCCGGTACATAGGTGGTTGGCTTCCCCACCAAGCCCCTCTAATTTTGCACACATGCCGAGCCTTGTGTAATCACCACTTGTTGTGTATATTTTTGTAACATCAAACGTATGAGTCTGCGATCAAGGGCGTATGACAAATTCCCATCAGCGGTGAGTGCCGTTACCGGTAAAGCAAGCATCACTTTTGTCATATCTTCATTTGGTGTCTCCGCTGCATACTCAAAAAATTGTTTCAAAACAGGTTCCCCATTTCCAAATTGGCCAAATCTCTTCGTACATTTGTACCAAAGTAATGCATTGTGGATGAAACCATATTGTTTTACCCAAGTGGTTTTACATAAGTGCTTCAATATTCATACCGATGCATCCAATTTCCAGTGCAAAACCCAACGTCCATCCTACAACATTGCCATCAGTAAAAGGTTCCACGTCCCACACTTGAATGTCTAACACCGGTAGGACGTTCTTGGGCATTTCAAGAGACGGCATGTAAGCAGCATTACCAAAGGCCAATTGCTCATCATTCTGACACAAGTCTATCATGTCTGAATCATGATATTGTGATTTTTGACCTGCAGTCTGCAGAAATGGCTGGACGATTTGTTTCCATTTCTGATATTCCTCCTGAATATCAAACGAACAATTCATCATTGAATTTATCCTGTAATTATGTAATTCAAGTTCTTTTCAAACAAGGTCGCGCATCCGCAATCGCGACCTAGTTGCGAAGGGGGTTTGAGGTGTTGGCACTGGGTGGAATATGTTTTGTAGGCAAGGAGGCAGTTGCAAAGGGGGTTTGAGGAGTTGGCACTGGGTGAAACATGTGTTTGGGGCATGGGGGGGGTGGATAAGGGGGTTCGAGGTGTTGGTCCCAGCTGAAATGTGGTTTGAGGACGTGTGGACAAGTGAAAAGGGGGTTTCAGGTGTTCGCACTGGGTGCAATGTGTTTTGAGGGCATGGCAGCAGGTGCAAAGGGTGTTTCAGGTCTTGGCACTGGGTGAAATATGTTTTCAGGGCATGCGGGCAGTTGAGAAGGGGGTTTGAAGTGTTGGCACTATGTGAAATGTGTGTTCAGGGCATGGATGCAGTTGCAAAGGGTGTTTGATGTGTTTGCACTGGGTGAAATGTTGTTTCGAGGGCATGGGGGCAGTTGAAAGGAGGGCTTGAGCTGTTGCCACCGGGCCACACGTGGCTTGAGGGCATTGGGGTTGTGTCAAAGGAAGTTTGAGGTTTTGGCACTCGGTGAAATATGTTTTGTGGGCATGGGGGCAATTGTAAAGAGAATTTGAGGTGTTGGCACTGGGTGAAATATGTTTTGTAAGCATGGGGGGAGTGGCAAGGGGGTTTGAGTTGTTGGCACTATGTGAAATGTGTGTTGGGAGAATGGGGACAGTTAAAGAGGGGGTTCGAGGTGTTGGCATTGGGTGAAATGTGTTTTGAGGGCATGGGGGTGTTGCAAAGGGGGTTGGACATGTTGGCGCCGGGTGAAATATGTTGGGAGGGCATTGAGACAGTTGCAAAGGGGGATTCAGGTGTTGAAACCTCTTGAAAAAGGTTTCGAGGGCATTGGGGAAGTTGAAAAGGGGGTTGGAGGTGTTGGGACTGGGTAAAATGTCTTTTGGGGGCATGGGGGTAGTTGCCAAGGGGGCTTCAGGTGTTGGCGTCGGATGAAATATCTTTTGACGGCATGCCGGCAGTTGATGAGGGGGTGTTTGATGTTGGCCCAGGGTGAAATGTGTTATAAGGGCATGGGGGTTGTTGCAAGGAAGGTTTGAGATGTTGACGTCAGGTGAAATGTGGGCTGAGGACATGAGAGCAGTTGCAAAGGGGGTTTGAGGCATTGGTGCCGGGTGAAATGTGTTTTGAGGGCATGGGTGGAGTTGAAAATAGGGTGTGAGGAATCACCACTTGGTGAAATGTGTTTTGAGGGCATGGGGACAGTTCCAAAATGGCGTTTCAGGTGTTGGCACTATGTGAAATGTGTTTTGAGGGCATTGATGGACTTGCAAAGGGGGTTTCAGGTGTTGGCACTAGGTGGAATGTGTTTTGAAGGCATTGGGGCAGTTGAAAAGGGGATTACAGGTGTTGGCACTGGCCAAAATATGTAGGCAAATGCAAAGGGGCTTTGAGGTGTTGCCACTATGTAATTTGTGTTTTCAGGGCATGAGGGCAGTTGGAAACAGGGTTTCAGGTGTTGGCAGTGGGTGAAATCTGTTGTGAGGGCATGGCTGCAGTCGGGAAAGGGAGTTTGAGGTGTTGGCACTGGGTGAAATGTGTTTTCAGGGCATGGGGGCAGTTGCAAAGGGGGCTTCAGGTCTTTGCACGTGGTGCTATTTTTTTTTGAGTTCATGGGGGCAGTTGGAAGGGGGGTCTGAGGTGTGCGCGCCGCTTGAAACGTGTTTTGAGGGCATGGGCCCAGTTGAAGGGTGGGCTTGTTTTTTACCCATTCAGTCCAACACTGTTTTATCATACTACACTGTTCTCCCAATGGGTGCCAGTAGCGGATGTACTGTTCTATGTCCCCACTACCTTCGCAAATTGCTTCTCTTTGTGTTCAGTCTCTGTTTGGTAGCTATCCACCTATGTGAGACCTGAGCCCATTGAGAATCTGTTTGCCTATCCCTGTTTTAGGCCCCTTTGTTACCCTGTCTGCTTGTGTTGGGCTCTGTCGGAAGCCCTGAATATCTTCGATTATCTGGATCCTCCTATGTGCCCTTACGGCTGCTGTGGAGCATCCTGATTATCTCCAGATGATCTGGGTATTCCTGTTTGCCCTCACTGGTTGACAGTCGTTCGTTGGGTAGCCCTGGAATTGGGACATTTCTTGTCGCACAGGTCCTAACTGCCCCAAATGACAAGGAGACACACTGAATATAAGCACCCATGAAGACCAAAGCTGAGCATTAAGTACAGCACTGTATCAGTCAGTTAGGCAACGCAAAGGAGCAACTCACAAGTAAGCTGTCACCACAGGGTAGCTTACAAGCAACAAAACAGAGCGCCCCTCATTACTGATCTAATTGTGTGGGGTTATATTGAGGCTCCTGATTAGCAAAAGGTATTTGGAACCCCATAATTACCTCACCTGTGTGATCAGAATTCGGAGTGCTCACTATTTTTGTTTTAGCCAAAACAAGTTCCCATGGGTTCTGGAATGTGGGGATCATCAACATTCCCTGTTCCTGAAGCAACATTTTTATTTGGACGGCTGAACTCAAAGTACTATGCACCACTCTTCGGCTGATAATCCTGCAGCTTAGGCTGAACAAATGATTCCCACAATGGCACAAGCCTTACAATGAAGTGGCGCCCCGCAAGAAGGCCGGGTTGAAAGAAAAAACACATATATGCAGTGGCACAGGTGTGCAGATGGGCTGTTCACTAACTATTCACATGCAGCATATGGGCCATGTGTACATATGGATACTGACTACAAACCGATACAGACAAGAGACACAAACACACTATGGCACAGGAGTGCAGATGGGCATGCATCACCTGGGCCATGTGTACATACCGATGTTGACTGCGTACCAATTCATGCATGCCCCTCTGGACCTGTATGCAATGCAATGGAAATTGGGGCCCGGGGGGGGGGCCGCCATGCATTTCGTCACCATATTGTTTGCCCTTGTCAAAGCCTTGCCTGCAGGGGTAAAAGCAATAAACCGGGTGAGAAATACGGTGGAAGAGCATGCCTGTGACCTGATGTGACGAACCACCAGGCCATACACTGAGAAAGTCCAGAAAGGACTCCTCACGCACCCATCAGTGCAGCACGCAGGCAGTAATGAGGCAAACCACGGCCAGTCAATGTGCAGGGGTCAGAGAAGGTGGCGTGAAGGAAGCGAACTGCAATCTGTGAATACGCTGTTAAGACTGGTGCTGGATGTGACACGGCAGCGCAGGGCACGCATGCTGCAGCAGCTCACTTGCAAATGTGGCAATTTGTGAAGCATGGGATCGTGCTGCATCGAGATGCAGCTGGGGACACTCTGCCTGGGCATGGAGACGGCACTTACTAGGTGTGCCAGCGATGTGGTATTCCCCTGGTTGCACAGCCGCCGGCTGCGGCAGACAACGGTGAGGCACTCTTGTAGAGGGTATGCGAAGCTGCGAAAACGTTGTCAGGGTTGTTGAGCAGAACGGTGGCCTTCACGGGATGCGTGCAGGACGATTGCTGAGACTCTAACTGACCCTCTGAGACTTGAGCAGTCGTACCTCCTTGCATCATCAGCGTGCTGCACGGAAGCGACTGTGACATGATTTGTCTAACACACATCTTGTAGGTGGTCGTTGGAAGGGCTGTGTGGCCTGTGGAATGTTGCATTTAGTGCACACATGGGGAGTGCGGAGGGTGCGAGACGGTGGATGACAGTCCGCAAATACCCTGAGACCTGTGAGTGCGTGCGTAGTGCTAGGCTCTAACGCCTTTGTCTACATGAGCCCAATGCCTGTGTGTACAAGGCACGCAGTTGTGCGCTGCGCAGGTCCTTGTCATCACCACCAGCGAACAACGTTTCACGAAGTTCCTTCAGCCAATGCAGTGAAAATTTACAGAACAATCCCAAGGCAGACAGGCTGCCAACCGCATGTACACACAATGCACACTTCTGCAGAGGGGCTACCACCAAGGCGCCGCAGCTGAGTTGAAAAGGGGGTTTGAGGTGTTAGTGCCAAGTGAAATGTGTTTTGAGGGCATGGGGGCAGTTGAAAAGGGGGTCTGAGGTATTCGCACGGAGTTAAATGTGTTTTGAGGGCATGGGGGCAGTTGAAAAGGGAGTTTGAGGTGTTGCCAATATGTGAAATGTGTTGTGAGGGACTGAGCGCAGTTGCAAAGGGGGTTCGGGCTGATGGCACTGGGTGGAATGTGTCTTGTGGACATGGGTCAGTGGAAATGGCGGTTTTGGCTGTTCATACTGGCCTGAATGTGGTTTGTCGACATGGGGGCAGTTGAGAAGGCGGTTTGGGCTGTTGGCGTCCGGTGGAATGTGTTTTGCGGCCACGGCAGGAGTTACAAAAGGGAGTTTCAGGTGTTGATGCCAAGTGAAATGTGGTTTGAGGTATCAGACCAGTGAAAAAGGGGGTTTGAGGTGTTGGCACTGGAAGAAATATGATCTGAGGGCATGGAAGCAGTTGAAAGGCCGTTGGAGGTGTTGGCAAGAGGGGGTTTGAGGTGTGGGCACGGGATGAAATATGTTCTGACGGCATGCGAGGAGTTGGAAAAGGGGTTTTAGGTGTTGGCGCTGGCCAAAATGCGTATTCGGGGGCATGGGGGCAGTTCGAAGGCGGGTTCGAGCTGTTGGCACTAGGTGAAATATCTTTGGTGGGCATGAGGGCAGTTGCAAACAGGATTTGAGACGTTGTGACTGGTTGAAATGTGTTTTGTGGGCATTGAGGGAGTTGGAAAGGGGTCTTCAGGTGTTGGCTCCGGGTGAAATGTGCTTTGAGGGCATGGGTGCATTTGAAAAGGGGGTTGCAGGTGTTGGCACCAGGTGAAATGAGTTTGGAGGACATGGGGGCAGTCGAAAAGGGGGCTTTAGGGTTTGTTACTGTGTGAAATGTGGTTTGCGGGCATGAAGGCAGTTGCAAAGGCGGTTTGAGGTGTTGGCGCCAATTGAAATGTGTTTCGACGGCATGGGGGCAGTTGCAAATGGGGTTTGAGGTGTTGGCACCGGGATGAATGTGTTTTGAGGGCAGGGAGGTAGTTGCAAAAGCGGGTTTTAGCTGTTGAAGCCTGGTGAAATGTGTTTTGAGGACATGGCGGCAGTTGCAAAAGTGGTTTTTTTTATACCAATTCAATCCGAGACCGTTGTATAATACAATTCATCACCTAGCCAAACTGAATGATCCAATTGCTTTTTTGTGTATGTACAGCTTATATATGTGGTGTCGCTCAGTATGCTGCCAGCTAGAGACCTTGCGCTGTCTACTATCCTGCGCATATTCTAGGCAAGGTCTTGCACCAAAGCAGTGGCCCTAGCCCCCTCAGTTGTGTGTGACTGCTATTTGTGGTCCTTCCTCTTAATTGAATTCTTCCCGTGACCTCAAGGATGAAGAACCAATTTATGGGCTTTTGGATAGCTAGTTGGCTTTTGTCCGGTAGGCTATTTGACTCTGTCCGCTTAGGAGGTTTAGCCTTTGGCTTGATCTCTTTGGCCTTGGCCTATATGGCCGTGCCTCATTGGCCTTGACCTATGTGGTTGTGCCTATTTGTCCTCGGCCTGAGTGCTGAAGTATATCTTTGCCTACCCGATCAATTGCCTGCTTGCCATCCATTTGACTCACTCCATACACAACCAACGAAGGAAAAGCAAAACAAAGTCATTACCTTGCTTTTCCATTGCACATTGAGATGAAGAAAAAGCAACAGAACACAAAGAGGAAATTCACTCAAGGCAGCAACCAATTCACAGCAAACCAGAAAGCTTGTAGCACATCACCGTGAAGCCACCACGACACAGTCAGTCCAGAAGGTGTACTCTCAGACTAACAACACAATATATAGATTGATATTACTTGCTTACATTCAGCATCCAGTCACTGGACAAGGCTATTTGGTGCCCCTTGGTGCAACTAACAATAAAACAGGCACTACAAGTCGCACCACAGTTTACTGTACTTTACATCGAGTAAAGGTTGCTCTGGTCTAGTATAGAGAACTATCACTCACGTCCACTATCTTCTCCCTCGCAAAAGGTAATCTAGTACCTGATCCTGACGAAAGAAAACTTCTGGATTCCATCAGAACCAGAACAACCACCTCTCACAACGGGAGATCACCACCCACCTCCCAGAGAGACCAGGCTTTCCCTTAGTCGTGGTGTTTATATGCTGGCAGCTCAGCACAATCAAAAGTTTTGTGCTTGTACCATCCCATCCCCAATGGGGATGGGCACATCTGTGGAAAACTCGTATCAACACCACCAGTAGCTGGCGCATATGGTTTCGGGCGCATTCCACTGCAAACAACCAAATGAGGTTTGGGGTATTGGCAGCGCGTGAAATGCGTTTCGAGGGCAAGGGGGAAGTTGAAAAGGAAATTCCAGGTGTTGGCCCTATGTGAAATGTGTTTTGAGGGCCTGCGGGCAGATGCAAAAGGGGGTTCGGTCTGTTGGCATTGGGTGGAGTGGAAGTTGTTGGCACAGGGGCAGTTGAAAAGGGGGTTTGGGCTGTTGGCACTGGGTGAAATGTGTTCTGAGGGCATGGGGGCAGTTGCAAAGGGGGTTTGAGATGTTGGCACTGGATGAAATGTGTTTTGCAGGCATGGGGGTAGTTGAAAAGGGGGTGTCAGATTTTGGCACTGGGTGAAATGGGTTTTTAGGGCATGGGGGCAGTTGCAAAGGTGGTTTCAGGTGTTGGCACTGAGTGAAATATGTTTTGAGGGCATCGGAGGAGTTGAGAAGGGGGTTGGAGGTGTTGGCGCCAGATGAAATGTGTTTTGAGGGCACGCTGGCACTTGAAAAGGGGATTTTAGGTGTTGGCACTGGGTGAAATGTGTTTTAAGGGCATGGGGGCAGTTGCAAAGAGGTTTTCAGGTGTTGGCGCCAGATGAAATGTGTTCTGAGGGCATGGGGGCAGTTGGAAAGGGGGTTGGAGATGTTGGCACTGGGTGGAATGAGTTTTGCAGGCATCGGGAAAGTTGCAAAGGTAGTTTCAGGTGTTGGTGCCGGGTGAACCGTATTTTGCGGGCATGGGAGAAGTTGAAAAGGGGGTTCGAGGTGTTGGCACTAGGTGAAATAAGTTTTGAGGGCATGGGAGGAGGTGATAAGGGGGTTTCAGGTGTTTGCGCCGGGTGACACAATTTTTGCGGGCATGGGAGAAGTTGCAAAGGGGCTTTCAGGTGGTGGGGCCGAGTATGGAGTGAATGCAAAAGGGGGTTGGAGGTGTTGTCACTGGGTGAAATGTGTTCAGCAGGCATGACGGCAGTTGCAAACGGGGTTTGAGGTGTTGTCACTCGGTGAAACGTGTTTTGAGGGCATGGGGGCAGTTGCCAATCGGGTTTGAGGTGTTGGCACTGGCAGAAATGTGTTTTAAGGGCATGGCAGCAGTTGAAAAGGGGGTTTGAAGTGTTGTCACTAGGTGAAACGTGTTTTGAGGGCATGAAAGCAGTTGAGAAGGGGGTTTCAGGTGTTGGCACTGGGTCAAATGTGTTTTGAGGGCATGGGCGCGGTTACAAAGGGGGTTTGAGCTGTCGGCACTGGGTGAAATGTGTTTTGCCGGCATGTCGGCAGTTGCAGAGTGGGTTCCAGGTGTTGCGTCCAGATGAAATGTGTTTTGAGGGCATGGGGGCAGTTGGAAAGGGGGTTCGAGATGTTGCCTCTGGGTGAAATGAGCTTTGCAGGCATGGGGGCACTTGCAAAGGTGGTTTCAGGTGTTGGCGCCGCCCGAAATATGTTTTGAGGGCATGGGGGCAGTTGAAAAAGGGGTTCGTGGTGTTCGCACTGGGGGAAATATGTTTTGAAGGCATGGGGGGAGTTGGAAAGGAGATTTGAGGTGTTGGCACTAGGTGAAATATGTTGTGAGGGCACCAGAGGAGTTGAAAAGGGGGGTCAGGAGTTGGTGCCAGGTGCAACGTGTTTTGAGGGCACGCTGACAGTTCAAAAGGAGGTTTGAAGTGTTGTCATTGGGTGAAATGTGTTTTGAGGGCATGGCGGCAATGGAAAAGGTGGTTTCAGGAGTTGGCACCAGGTCAAATGTGTTGTGACGGCCTGGGGGCGGTTGGAAAGGGGGTTTGAGGTGTTGTCTCCGGTTGAAATGTGTTTTGAGGGCATTGGCCAGTTGGAAAGGGGTTTTGACGTATTGATGCCAGATGAAATGTGTTTTGAGGGCATGGGGGCAGTTGCAAAGGGGTTCTGAGGTGTTCGCACTGTGTAAATGTGTTTTGAGGGCATGGGGGGAGTTGAAAAGGTGGTTCCAGCTGTTGGCGCCTGGTGACATATGTTTTGCGGGCATGGGAGAAGTTGCAAAGTGGCTTTCAGGTGTTGGAGCCGGCCGGAATGTGTTTTGAGGACATGGGGGGAATGACAAAGGGGGTTGGTGGTGTTGTCACTGGGTGAAATGTGTTTTACCGGGCATGACGGCAGTTGCAAACGGGGTTTGAGGTGTTGTCACTTGCTTGGTTAAACGTGTTTCCAGGGCATGGGAGCAGTTGCCAAAGGGGTTTGAGGTGTTGGCACTGGGTGAGATGTGTTTTCAGGGCATGGGGGCAGTTGGAAAGGGAGTTTCACGTGTTGTCACTGGGTGAAACGTGTTTTGAGGGCATGGAAGCAGTTAAAAACGGGGTTTGAGGTGTTGGCACTGGGTGAAATTTGTTTTGAGGTCATGAGGGCGGTTACAAAGGGGGTTTGAGGTGTTGCCACTCGGTGAAATGTGTTTTGCGGTCATGGGGCAGTTGCAGAGGGGGTTCCAAGTGTTAGGACTGGGTGAAATGTGGTTCGAGGGCATGGAAGCAGTTGGAAAGAGGGCTTGAGGTGTTGGCGCCGGGTGAAATGTGTTTTGAGTGCGTCGGGGCAGTTGCAAAGGGCGATGCATATGTTGGCACTGGGTGAATTGTGTTTTGAGGGCATGGGAGCAGCTGGAAAGGGGGTTTGAGGTGTTGTCGATGGTTGAAATATGTTTTGAGGGCATGGCAGCAGTTGCAAAGGCGGTTGCAGTTGTTGCCACTGGGTGAAATGTGTTTGGGGGTAGGGGGGCAGTTAAAAAAGGGGTTCCAGGTGTTGGCACTGGGCGAAATGTGTTTGGAGGGCGTGGGGCGAGTCGAAAAGGGGGTGGGAGGTGTTGGCGCAGGGTGAAATGTGTTTTGAGGGCATGGGGGCATTGCAAAGTAAATTTTGACAGGTTCGCACTGGGTGAAATGTGTTCAAAGGGCCTGGGGGCAGTTGAAAAGGGTGTGTCAGGTGTTGGCACTGGGTGAAATATGTTTTGAGGGCATTGGAGGAGTTGAAGTGGGGGTGTGAGGTGTTCTCACCGGTCAAAATTTGTTTTGAGGGCATGGGGCCAGTTGCAAAGGGGGTTTGAGGTGTTAGCACTGGTTGAATTGTGTTTTGAGGGCACAGGGGGAGTTGGAAAGGGGGTTTCAGGTGTTGGCGCCAGGTGACCGGGGACACCGCACAAGCAACACAACACACCCAGCGGGCGCACCGGTAGACGGGAGCCACGTGGCCCAGGACACCGCACATTCAACACAACACACCGAGCGAGCACACCGGTGAACAGGAGCCAAGTGGCCCAGGGCACCGCACACGCAACACCACAAACCACGCGGGCACACCGGTGAACAGGAGCCAAGTGGCCCAGGACACTGCACACATGTAGGGCGGCAGAGGGACAGGAAAGAACCAACACCCCATGGGTCGGACGCACTGGGGCGACCCAGCCGAGCCACCGGGCCAGTGGCAGGAGGGGTACCCCAGGGCCACTGGTCCGAGCCCAGCCAGGCTGCATCGGGGACCATGGCAAACGTCACCCGGAGCCATGGAAGCAACCGGTGACAGGCGAGCCGGTACACAGTCCAGGAGGGTGTCGCCTGCCAAGCAGAGTGGCCCCGAAACTCAAGCTACAAGGGTGAGTCGGTCGTACCGTAGACTAGCGGGAGCAATACCCCTTGTGGTGAGAGATACTCCACACGGCTGGGCAGCTCCCAGAGCTGCCGCCCAAAGGAGGGGGCATGTGGCCCTACCCATGGACACACGTGGGGACACCCCCCCACCCGGGACACGTTGACCGGGTGGCCGCGACAATGCCTTCCCAAGCACATGCGGGAGCGGCTCAAGAGGCACGTGACATAGGGCAGTGGGAGGGACAGGACGTCCCTTTGGTAAGACCTTCTTCCTGCAATGTCAAAGGAGGCATCCCGAGCTCCTGAGGATACCTACCTATCTACCTGTGTTTTGAGGGCATGCAGGCAGTTAAAAGGGGGGTTTGAGGTGTTTGTTGGCGGGTGAAATGTGTTTTGAGGGCATGCGGGCACTTGAAAAGGGGGTTTGAAGTGTTGTCACTAGGTCAAACGTGTTTTCATGGCATGGAAGCAGTTGAAAAGGGGGTTTGCGGTGTTGTTGACACTGGGTGACATGTGTTTCGAGGGCAGGGGGGCGGTTACAAAGGGGGTTTCAGGTGTTGGCACTGGGTGAAATGTGTTCTTAGGGCATGGAGGCAGTTGCAAAGGGGGTACGAAGTGTCGGCACTGGGTGAAACGTGTTTTGAGGGCATGAGAGCAGGTGAAAAGGGGGTTGGATTGTTGGCGCCGGGTGAAATGTGTTTTGACGGCATCGGAGCAGTTGCAAAGGGCGAATCACATGTTGGCACTGGGGGAATTGTGTTCCGGGGCATGGGGGCAGTTGCAAAGGTGGATTCAGGTGTTGGTGGTGGGTGAAATATGTTTTGAGGGCATGGGAGCAGGTGCAAAGGCGGTTTCATTTGTTGCCACTGGCTGAAATGTGTTCTGAGGCATGGGGGCAGTTACAGAAGGGGGTTCAAGATGTTGTCACTGGGTGAAATATTTTTTCTGAGGGCATGGGAGGACCTGAAAAAGGGGGTTTGAGGTGTTGTCACTGGGTGAAATATGTTTTGAGGGCGTGGGAGCAGTTGCAAAGGGGCCTTCAGTTGTTGCCACTCGGTGAAATGTGTTTTCAGGCATGGGCGCGGTTAGAAAGGGGGTTCAAGGTGTTGACACTGGGTGAAATGTGTTTTGAGGGCATGGAGGCAGTTGGAAAGGGGCTGGGAGGTGTTGGCGCTGGGTGAAATGTGTTTTGAGGGCATGGGGGCAGTTGCAAAGGGCGTTTCACATGTTGGCACTGAGTGAAATGTGTTTTGAGGGCATGGAGGCAGTTGAAAAGGGATTTCGGGTGTTGGCACCTGATGAAATATGTTTTGAGGGCATGGCTGGAGTTGAAAAGGAGGTTTGAGGTGTTGTCACTAGTCCGAATATGTTATGAGGGCCTGGGGCCAGTTGCAAAGGGGCCTCGAGTTGTTGGCACTAGGTGAAATGTGTTTTGAGGGCACAGGGAACGTTGGAAAGGGGGTTTCAGGTGTTGGCGCCAGGTGAAATGTGTTTTGACGGAATGGAGGCAGTTTACAAGGGGCTTTGAGGTGTTGTCGCCGGGTGAAATGTGTTTTGAGGGCATGGGGGCAGTTGTGAAGGTGCTTTCAGGTGGCGGCCCCGGGTGAAATATCTTTTGAGGGCATGCGAGCAGTTGCAAACGCGGTTTCTGTTGGTGGCACTGGGTGAAATGTGTTTTGAGGGCACTGGGGTAGTTAAAAAGGGGGTTTCAGGTGATGACGCCAGGTGAAATGTGTTCTTGAGGGCATGAGCACAATCGAAAAGGTGGTTTGAGGTGTTGTTGCTGGGTGAAGTGTGTTTTGAGGGCGTGGGAGCAGTTGCAAAGGGCGTTCAAGGTGTTTGCAGTGGGTGAAGTGTGTTTTGAGGGGATGGGGGCAGTTGAAAATGGGGTGTCAGGTGTTGACGCCAGGTGAAATGTGTTCTGAAGGCATGAGGGCAATTGAAAAGGTCGTTTGAGGGGTTTTTGCGTGGTAAAATCTATCATGTCTGAATCATGATATTGTGATTTTTGAACTGCAGTCTGCAGAAATGGCTGGACGATTTGTTTCCATTTCCGATATTCCTGCTGAATATCAAACGAAAGAATAATCATTGAGTTTATCCTATAATTATGTAATTCAAGTTCTTTTCAAACAAGGTCGCGCATCTGCAATCGCGACCTAGTTGCAAAGGGGCCTTGAGGTGTTGGCACTGGGTGGAATATGTTTTGTAGGCATGCAGGCAGTTGCAAAGGGGGTTTGAGGAGTTGGCACTAGGTGAAACATGTGTTTTGGGCATGGCGGGGGTGGATAAGGGGGTTCGAGGTGTTGGTGCCAGGTGAAATGTGTTTTGAGGACGTGTGGACAAGTGAAAAGGGGGTTTCAGGTGTTCGCACTGGGTGCAATGTGATTTGAGGGCATGGCAGCAGTTGCAAAGGGTGTTTCAGGTCTTGGCACTGGGTGAAATATTTTTCTCAGGGCATGCGGGCAGTTGAAAAGGGGGTTTGAAGTGTTGGCACTATGTGAAATGTGTGTTCAGGGCATTGATGCAGTTGCAAAGGGTGTTTGATGTGTTTGCACACGGTGACATGTGGTTTGAGGGCATGGGGGCAGTTGAAAAGAGGGCTTGAGCTGTTGCCACTGGGCTACACGTGGCTTCAGGGCATTGGGGCAGTGGCAAAGGGAGTTTGAGGGTTTGGCACTCGGTGAAATATGTTTTGTGGGCATGGGGGCAATTGCAAAGGGAGTTTGAGGTGTTGGCACTGGGTGAAATATGTTTTGTAAGCATGGGGGGAGTGGAAAGGGGGTTTGAGTTGTTGGCACTACGTGAAATGTGTGTTGGGAGAATGGGGACAGTTAAAGAGGGGGTTCGAGGTGTTGGCATTGGGTGAAATGTGTTTTGAGGGCATGGGGGTGTTGAAAAGGGGGTTGGACATGTTGGCGCCGGGTGAAATATGTTGGGAGGGCATTGAGACAGTTGCAAAGGGGGTTTCAGGTGTTGAAACCTCGTGAAAGAGGTTTCGAGGGCATTGGGGAAGTTCAAAAGGGGGTTGAGGGTGTTGGGATTGGGTGAAATGTCTTTTGGGGGCATGGTGGCTGTTGCCAAGGGGGTTTCAGGTGTTGGCGTCGGGTGAAATATCTTTTGACGGCATGCCGGCAGTTGATAAGGGGGTGTTTGATGTTGGCCCTGGGTGAAATGTGTTACAGGGGCATGGGGGTTGTTGCAAAGAAGGTTTGAGATGTTGGCGTCAGGTAAAATGTGGGCTGAGGACATGGGAGCAGTTGCAAAGGGGGTTTGAGGCATTGGTGCCGGGTGAAATGTGTTTTGAGGGCATGGGTGGAGTTGAAAATAGGGTGTGAGGAATCGGCACTTGGTGAAATGTGTTCTGAGGGCATGGGTACAGTTCCAAAAGGGCGTTTCAGGTGTCTGCACTATGTGAAATGTGTTTTGAGGGCATTTAGGGACTTGCAAAGGGGGTTTCAGGTGTTGGCACTGGCGAAAATATGGGGGCAGATGCAAAGGGGCTTTGAGGTGTTGCCACTATGTAATTTGTGTTTTGAGGGCATGAGGGCAGTTGAAAACAGGGTTTCACGTGTTGGCAGTGGGTGAAATCTGTTGTGAGGGCATGGCTGCAGTTGGGAGAGGGAGTTTGAGGTGTTGGCACTGGGTGAAATGTGTTTTCAGGGCATGGGGGCAGTTGCAAAGGGGGCTTCAGGTCTTTGCACTTGGAGCTATTTTGTTTGAGTTCATGGGGGCAGTTGAAAGGGGGCTGTTAGGTGTTCGCACTCGGTGAAACGTGCTTTCAGGGCATGCGGGCAGTTGCAAAGGGGTTTTGAGGTGTGCGCGCCGCTTGAAATGTGGTTTGAGGGCATGGGCCCAGTTAAAGGGTGGGCTTCTTTTTTTACCCATTCAGTCCAAGACTGTTTTATCATACTACACTGTTCTCTCAATGGGTGCCAGTAGCGGATGTACTGTTCTATGTCCCCACTACCTTCGCAAATTGCTTCTCTTTGTGTTCAGTTTCTGTTTGGTAGCTATCCACCTATGTGAGACCTGAGCCCATTGAGAATCTGTTTGCCTGTCCCTGTTTTAGGCCCCTTTGTTACCCTGTCTGCTTGTGTTGGGCTCTGTCGGTAGCCCTGAATATCTTCGATTATCTGGATCCTCCTATGTGCCCCTACGGCTGCTGTGGAGCATCCTGATTATCTCCAGATGATCTGGGTATTCCTGTTTGCCCTCACTGGTTGACAGTCGTTCGTTGGGTAGCCCTGGAATTGGGACATTTCTTGTCGCACAGGTCCTAACTGCCCCAAATGACAGGGAGACACACTGAATATAAGCACCCATGAAGACCAAAGCTGAGCATTAAGTACAGCACTGTATCAGTCAGTTAGGCAACCCAAAGGAACAACTCACAAGTAAGCTGTCACCACAGGGTAGCTTACAAGCAACAAAACGGAGCGCCCCTCATTACTGATCTAATTGTGTGGGGTTATATTGAGGCTCCTGATTAGCAAAGGGTATTTGGAACCCCATAATTACCTCACCTGTGTGATCAGAATTCGGAGTGCCCACGTATTTTGTTTTTAGCCAAAACAAGTTCCCATGGGTTCTGGAATGTGGGGATCATCAACGTTCCCTGTTCCTGATGCAAAGAATTTTTTTGGACGGCTGAACCCAAAGTGCTATGCACCACTCTTCGGCTGATAATCCTGCAGCTTAGGCTGAACAAATGATTCCCACAATGGCACAAGCCTTACAATGAAGTGGCGCCCCGCAAGAAGGCCGGGTTGAAAAAAACACAAATATGCAGTGGCACAGGTGTGCAGATGGGCTGTTCACTAACTATTCACATGCAGCATACGGGCCATGTGTACATATGGATACTGACTACAAACCGATACAGACAACAGACACAAACACACTATGGCACAGGAGTGCTTATGGGCATGCATCACCTGGGCCATGTGTACATACCGATGTTGACTGCGTACCAATTCATGCATGCCCCTCTGGACCTGTATGCAATGCAATGGAAATTGGGGCCCGGGGGGGGGGTACCATGCATTTCGTCACCACATTGTTTGCCCTTGTCAAAGCCTTGCCTGCAGGGGTAAAAGCAATAAACCGGGTGAGAAATACGGTGGAAGAGCATGCCTGTGACCTGATGTGACGAACCACCAGGCAATACACTGAGAAATGCCAGAAAGGACTCCTCACGCACCCATCAGTGCAGCACGCAGGCAGTAATGAGGCAAACCACGGCCAGTCAATGTGCAGGGGTCAGAGAAGGTGGCGGGAAGGAAGCGAACTGCAATCTCTGAATACGCTGTTAAGACTGGTGCTGGATGTGACACGGCAGCGCAGGGCACGCATGCTGCAGCAGCTCACTTGCAAATGTGGCAATTTGTGAAGCATGGGATCGTGTCGCATCGAGATGCAGCTGGGGACACTCTGCCTGGGCATGGTGACGGCACTTACTAGGTGTGCCAGCGATATGGTATTCCCCTGGTTGCACAGCTGCCGGCTGCGGCAGACAACGGTGAGGCACTCTTGTACAGGGTATGCAAAGCTGCAAAACTGTTGTCAGGGTTTTTGAGCAGAACGGTGGCCTTCATGGGATGCGTGCGGGACGATTGCTGAGACTCTATCAGACCCTGTGAGACTTGAGCAGTTGTACCTCCTTGCATCATCAGCGTGCTGCACGGAAGCGACTGTGACATGATTTGTCTAACACACATCTTTTAGGTGGCCGTTGGAAGGGCTGCGTGGCCTGTGGAATGTTGCATTCAGTGCACACATGGGGAGTGCGGAGGGTGCGGGACGGTCGATGACAGTCCACAAAAACTCTGAGACCTGTGAGTGCGTGCGTAGTGCTAGGCTCTAACGCCTTTGTCTACATGAGCCCAATGCGTGTGTGTACAAGGAACGCAGTGGTGAGCTGCGCAGGTCCTTGTCATCCCGACCAGCGAACAACGTTTCACGAAGTTCCTTCAGCCAATGCAGTGAAAATTTACAGAACAATCCCAAGGCAGACAGGCTGCCAATCGCATGTACAAAAAATGCACACTTCTGCAGAGGGGCTACCACCAAGGCGCCGCAGCTGAGTTGAAAAGGGGGTTTGAGGTGTTAGTGCCAAGCGAAATGTGTTTTGAGGGCATGGGGGCAGTTGCAAAGGGGGTCTGAGGTATCCGCACGGGATTAAATGTGTTTTGAGGGCATGGGGGCAGTTGAAAAGGGAGTTTGAGGTGTTGCCAATATGCGAAATGTGTTGTGAGGGACTGGGAGCAGTTGCAAAGGGAGTTCGGGCTGTTGGCACTGGGTGGAATGTGTCTTGTGGACATTGGTCAGTTGAAACGGCTATTTGGGCTGTTCATACTGGCCTGAATGTGGTTTGTCGACATGGGGGCAGTTAAAAAGGCGGTTTGGGCTGTTGGCATCCGGTGGAATGTGTTTTGCGGCCACAGCAGGAGTTACAAAAGGGAGTTTCAGGTGTTGATGCCAAGTGAAATGTGGTTTGAGGTATCGGGCCAGTGAAAAAGGGGGTTTGAGGTGTTGACACTGGAAGAAATATGATCTGAGGGCATGGAAGCAGTTGAAAGGCCGTTGGAGGTGTTGGCGCCGCATGAAATATGTTTTGAGGGCATGGGGGAAGTTCCAAAGGTGATTTTAGGTGTTGGGGACAAGTGAAATGTGTTTTGAGGGCAGTGGGAGCGTTCAAAAGGAGGTTTGAGGTGTGGGCACTGGATGAAATATGTTCTGAGGGCATGCGAGGAGTTGGAAGAGGGGTTTGAGGTGTTGGCGCCGGCCCAAATGCGTATTCAAGGGCATGGGGGCAGTTCGAAGGGGGGTTCGAGCTGTTGGCACTAGGTGAAATATCTTTGGTGGGCATGAGGGCAGTTGCAAACAGGATTTGAGACGTTGTGACTGGGTGAAATGTGTTTTGTGGGCATTGAGGGAGTTGGAAAGGGGGTTTCAGGTGTTCGCGCCAGGTGAAATGTGTTTTGAGGGCATTGGGGGAGTCAAAAAGGGGTCTTCAGGTGTTGGCGCCGGGTCAAATGTGCTTTGAGGGCATGGGTGCAGTTGGAAAAGGGGGTTACAGGTGTTGGCACCAGGTGAAATGTGTTTGGAGGACATGGGGGCAGTCCAAGAGGGGGCTTTAGGGTTTGTTACTGGGTGAAATGTGGTTTGCGGGCATGAAGGCAGTTGCAAAGGCGGTTTGAGGTGTTGGCGCCAATTGAAATGTGTTTTGACGGCATGGGGGCAGTTGCAAGGGGGGTTTGAGGTGTTGGCACTGGGATAAATGTGTTTTGAGGGCAGGGAGGTAGTTGGAAAAGGGGGTTTTAGCTGTTGAAGCCGGATGAAATGTGTTTTGAGGACATTGGGGCAGTTGCAAAGGTGGGTTTTTTTATACCAATTCAATCCGAGACCGTTGTATAATACAATTCATCACCTAGCCAAACTGAATGATCCAATTGCTTTTTTGTGTATGTACAGCTTATATATGTGGTGTCGCTCAGTATGCTGCCAGCTAGAGACCTTGCGCTGTGTACTATCCTGCGCGTATTCTGCCTTCTGTGGCTTTGCTAGGCACGTTCCTGCACCAAAGCAGTGGTCCTAGCCCCCTAAGTTGTGTGTGACTGCTATTTGTGGTCCTTCCTCTTAATTGAATTCTTCCCGTGCACTCAAGGATGAAGAACCAATTTATGGGCTTTTGGATAGCTAGTTGGCTTTTGTCCGGTAGGCTATTTGACTCTGTCCGCTTAGGCTGTTTAGCCTTTGGCTTGATCTCTTTGGCCTTGGCCTATATGGCCGTGCCTTATTGGCCTTGACCTATGTGGTTGTGCCTATTTGTCCTCGGCCTGAGTGCTGAAGTATATCTTTGCCTACCCGATCAATTGCCTGCTTGCCATCCATTTGACTCACTCCATACAGAACCAATGAAGGAAAAGCAAAACAAAGTCATTACCTTGTTTTTCCATTGCACATTGAGATGAAGAAAAAGCAACAGAACACAAAGAGGAAATTCACTCAAGGCAGCAACCAATTCACAGCAAACCAGAAAGCTTGTAGCACATCACCGTGAAGCCACCACGACACGGTCAGTCTAGAAGGTGTACTCTCAGACTAACAACACAATATATAGATTGATATTACTTGCTTACATTCAGCATCCAGCCACTGAGCAAGGCTATTGGATGCCCCTTGGTGCAACTAACAATAACACAGGCACTACAAGTCGCACCACAGTTTACTGTACTTTACATCGAGTAGAGGTTGCTCTGGTCTAGTATAGAGAACTATCAATCACGTCCACCATCATCTCCCTCGCAAAAGGTAATCTAGTATCTGATCCTGACGAAAAAAAGGTTTCGGATTCCATCAGAACCAGAACAACCACCTCTCACAACGGGAGATCACCACCCAGCTCCCAGAGACACCAGGCTTTCCCTTAGTCGTGGTGTTTACATGCTGGCAGCTCAGCACAATCAGAAGTTTTGTGCTTGTACCATCCCATCCCCAATGGGGATGGGCACATCTGTTAAAAGCTCCTCTCAACACCACCAGTAGCTGGCGCATATGGTTTCGGGCGCATTCCACTGCAAACAACCAAAGGAGGTTTGAGGTATTGGCACCGGGTGAATTGCGTTTTGAGGGCAATGGGGAAATTGAAAAGGAAATTTCAGGTGTTGGCCCTATGTGAAATGTGTTTTGAGGGCCTGGGGGCAGTTGCAAAAGGGGGTTCGGTCTGTTGGCATTGGTCGGAGTGGAATTTGTTGGCACGGGGGCAGTTGAAAAGGGGGTTTGAGATGTTGGCACTGGGTGAAATGTGTTTTGCGGGAATGGGGGCAGTTGAAAAGGGGGTTTCAGATTTTGGCACTGGGTGAAATGGGGTTTTCGGGCATGGGGGCAGTTGCAAAGGTGGTTTCAGGTGTTGGCACTGGGTGAAATATGTTTTGAGGGCATCGGAGGAGTTGAAAAGGGGGTTTGAGGTGTTGGCGCCAGATGAAATGTGTTTTCAGGGCACGCTGGCACTTGAAAAGGGGATTCGAGGTGTTGGCACTCGGTGAAATGTGTTTTGAGGGTATGGGGCCAGTTGCAAAGAGGTTTTCAGGTGTTGGCGCCAGATGAAATGTGTTCTGAGGGCATGGGGGCAGTTGAAAAGGGGGTTGGAGATGTTGCCACTAGGTGAAATGAGTTTTGCAGGCATCGGGGAAGTTGAAAAGGTGGTTTCAGGTGTTGGTGCCGGGTGAAATGTATTTTGCGGGCATGGGAGGAGTTGAAAAGGGGGTTGGAGGTGTTGGCACTAGGTGAAATAAATTTTGAGGGCATGGGAGGAGGTGATAAGGGGGTTTCAGGTGTTGGCGCCGGGTGACAGAATTTTTGCGGGCATGGGAGAAGTCGCAAGGGGGCTTTCAGGTGGTGGGGCCGAGTATGGAGTGAATGCAAAAGGGGGTTGGAGGTGTTGTCACTGGGTGAAATGTGTTTAGCGGGCATGACAGCAGTTGCAAACGGGGTTTGCGGTGTTGTCACTCAGTGAAACGTGTTTTGAGGGCATGGGAGCAGTTGCAAGGGGGTTTGAGGTGTTGGCACTGGCAGAAACGTGTTATAAGGGCATGGCGGCAGTTGAAAAGGGGGTTTGAAGTGTTGTCACTAGGTGAAACGTGTTTTGAGGGCATGAAAGCAGTTGAGAAGGGGGTTTCAGGTGTTGGCACTGGGTCAAATGTGTTTTGAGGGCATGGGCGCGGTTACAAAGGGGGTTTGAGCTGTTGGCACTCGGTGAAATGTGTTTTGCGGGCATGTGGGCAGTTGCAAAGTGGGTGCCAGGTGTTGCGGCCAGATGAAATGTGTTTTGAGGGCATGGAGGCAGTTGGAAAGGGGGTTGGAGATGTTGGCACTGGATAAAATGAGCTTTGCAGGCATGGGGGCACTTGCAAAGGTGGTTTCAGGTGTTGGCGCCGCCCGAAGTATGTTTTGAGGGCATGGGGGGCAGTTGAAAAGGGGGTTTCAGGTGTTCGCACTGGCTGAAATATGTTTTGAAGGCATGGGAGGAGTTGGAAAGGAGATTTGAGGTGTTGGCACTAGGTGAAATATGTTCTGAGGGCATGGGAGGAGTTGAAAAGGGGGGTGAGGAGTTGGCGCGAGGTGCAACGTGTTTTGAGGGCACGCTGGCAGTTCAAAAGAAGGTTTGAAGTGTTGTCATTGGGTGAAGTGTGTTTCCGGGGCATGGCGGCAGTTGGAAAGGTGGTTTCAGGTGTTGGCACCAGGTCAAATGTGTTTCGACGGCATGGGGGCAGTTCAAAAGGGGGTTTGAGGTGTTGTTGCCGGTTGAAATGTGTTTTGAGGGCATGCGCCCGTTCGAAAGGGGTTTTGACATGTTGATGCCAGGTGAAATGTGTGTTGAGGGCATGGGGGCAGTTTCAAAGGGGGTCTGAGGTGTTGGCACTGTGTAAATGTGTTTTGAGGGCATCGGGGGAGTTGAAAAGGTGGTTTCAGCTGTTGGCGCCTGGTGACATATGTTTTGCGGGCATGGGAGAAGTTGCAAAGTGGCTTTCAGGTGTTGGAGCCGGCCGGAATGTGATTTGAGGGCATGGGGGGAACGAGGAAGGGGGTTGGAGGTGTTGTCACTGGGTGAAATGTGTTTTACCGGGCATGACGGCAGTTGCAAACGGGGTTTGAGGTGTTGTCACTTGCTTGGTGAAACGTGTTTCCAGGGCATGGGAGCAGTTGCCAATGGGGTTTGAGGTGTTGGCACTGGGTCAGATGTGTTTCAAGGGCATGCAGGCAGTTGGAAAGGGAGTTTCACGTGTTGTCACTGGGTGAAACGTGTTTCGAGGGTATGGAAGCAGTCCAAAAGGGGGTTTGAGGTGTTGGCACTTGGTGAAATGTGTTTTGAGGGCATGAGGGCGGTTACAAAAGGGGTTTGAGGTGTTGGCACTGGGTGAAGTGTGTTTTGCGGTCATGGGGCAGTTGCAAAGGGGGTTCCAAGTGTTGGCACTGGGTGAAATGTGGTTCGAGGGCATGGAAGCAGTTGGAAAGAGGGCTTGAGGTGTTGGCGCCGGGTGAAATGTGTTTTGAGGGCATCGGGGCAGTTGCAAAGGGCGTTGCATATGTTGGCACTGGGTGAATTGTGTTTTGAGGGCATGAGAGCAGCTGGAAAGGGGGTTTGAGGTGTTGTCACTGGGTGAAATATGTTTTGAGGGCATGGCAGCAGTTGCAAAGGTGGTTTCGGTTGTTGCCACTGGGTGAAATGTGTTTGGAGGCATGGAGGCAGTTAAAAAGGAGTTTCAAGGTGTTGGCACTGGGCGAAATGTGTTTGGAGGGCATGGGGCGAGTTGAAAAGGCAGTGGGAGGTGTTGGCGCAGGGTGAAATGTGTTTTGCAGGCATTGGGGCAGTTGCAAAGGTGGTTTCAGGTGTTGGTGCCGCGTGAAATGTATTTTGCGGGCATGGGAGGAGTTGAAAAGGGGGTTCGAGGTGTTGGCACTAGGTGAAATAAGTTTTCAGGGCATGGGAGGAGGTGATAAGGGGGTTTCAGGTGTTGGCGCCGCGTGACAGAATTTTTGCGGGCATGGGAGAAGTCGCAAAGGGGCTTTCAGGTGGTGGGGCCGAGTATGGAGGGAATGCAAAAGGGGGTTGGAGGTGTTGTCACTGGGTGAAACGTGTTTTGAGGGCATGGGGGCAGTTGCCAATGGGGTTTGAGGTGTTGGCACTGGCAGAAATGTGTTTTAAGGGCATGGCGGCAGTTGGAAAGGGGGTTTGAAGTGTTGTCACTAGGTGAAACGTGTTTTGAGGGCATGAAAGCAGTTGAGAAGGGGGTTTCAGGTGTTTGCATTGGGTCAAATGTGTTTTGAGGGCATGGGCGCGGTTACAAAGGGGGTTTGAGCTGTTGGCACTTGGTGAAATGTGTTTTGCGGGCATGTGGGCAGTTGCAAAGTGGGTTCCAGGTGTTGCGGCCAGATGAAATGTGTTTTGAGGGCATGGAGGCAGTTGGAAAGGGGGTTCGAGATGTTGGCACTGGGTAAAATGAGCTTTGCAGGCATGGGGGCACTTGCAAAGGTGGTTTCAGGTGTTGGCGTCGCCCGAAGTATGTTTCGAGGGCATGGGGGCAGTTGAAAAGGGGGTTTGAGGTGTTGGCACTAGGTGAAATATGTTCTGAGGGCATTGGAGGAGTTGAAAAGGGGGGTGAGGAGTTGGCGCCAGGTGCAACGTGTTTTGAGGTCACGCTGGCAGTTCAAAAGGAGGTTTGAAGTGTTGTCATTGGGTGAAATGTGTTTTGAGGGCATGGCGGCAGTCGGAAAGGTGGTTTCAGGTGTTGGCACCAGGTCAAATGTGTTCTGAGGGCATGGGGGCAGTTCAAAAGGGGGTTTGAGGTGTTATTGCTGGTTGAAATGTGTTTTGAGGGCATGGGCCCGTTTGAAAGGGGTTTTGACATGTTGATGCCAGGTGAAATGTGTTTTGAGGGCATGGGGGCAGTTTCAAAGGGGGTCTGAGGTGTTGGCACTGTGTAAATGTGTTTTGAGGGCGTGGGGGGAGTTGAAAAGGTGGTTCCAGCTGTTGGCGCCTGGTGACATATGTTTTGCGGGCATGGGAGAAGTTGCAAAGTGGCCTTCAGGTGTTGGAGCCGGCCAGAATGTGATTTGAGGGCATGGGGGGAACAAAAAAGGGGGTTGGAGGTGTTGTCACTGGGTGAAATGTGTTTTACCGGGCATGACGGCAGTTGTAAACGGGGTTTGAGGTGTTGTCACTTGCTTGGTGAAACGTGTTTCCAGGGCATGGGAGCAGTTGCCAATGGGGTTTGAGGTGTTGGCACTGGGTGGGATGTGTTTTGAGGGCATCGGGGCAGTTGGAAAGGGAGTTTCACGTGTTGTCACTGGGTGAAACGTGTTTTGAGGGCGTGGAAGCAGTTAAAAAGGGGGTTTGAGGTGTTGGCACTTGGTGAAATGTGTTTTGAGGGCATGAGCACGGTTACAAAGGGGGTCGGAGGTGTTGGCACTGGGTGAAATGTGTTTTGCTGTCATGGGGCAGTTGCAAAGGGGGTTCCAAGTGTTGGCACTGGGTGAAATGTGGTTCGAGGGCATGGAAGCAGTTGGAAAGAGGGCTTGAGGTGTTGGCGCCGGGTGAAATGTGTTTTGAGGGCATCAGGGCAGTTGCAAAGGGCGTTGCATATGTTGGCACTGGGTCAATTGTGTCCTGAGGGCATGGGAGCAGCTGGAAAGAGGGTTTGAGGTGTTGTCACTGGGTGAAATATGTATTGAGGGCATGGCAGCAGTTGCAAAGGCAGTTTCAGTTGTTGCCACTGGGTGAAATGTGTTTGGAGGCATGGGGGCAGTTAAAAAGGGGGTTCAAGGTGTTGGCACTGGGCGAAATGTGTTTGGAGGGCATGGGGCGAGTCGAAAAGGGAGTGGGAGGTGTTGGCGCAGGGTGAAATGTGTTTTGAGGGCATGGGGGCAGTTGCAAAGGAAGTTTCACATGTTCGCACTGGGTGAAATTAGTTCAAAGGGCATGGGGGCAGTTGTAAAGGGTGTTTCAGGTGTTGGCACTGGGTGAAATATGTTTTTTTTTCAGGGCATGGGAGGAGTTGAAGTCGGGGTGTGAGGTGTTGTCACTGGTCAAAGTGTGTTTTGAGGGCATGGGTCCAGTTGCAAGGGGGCTTTGAGGTGTTGGCACGGGTTGAATTGTGTTTTGAGGGACCACCGGAATATGGAAAGGGGGTTTCAGGTGTTGGCGCCAGGTGAAATGTGTTTTGAGGGCATGCAGGCAGTTAGAAACGGGGTTTGAGGTGTTTGTTGGCAGGTGAAATGTGTTTTGAGGGCATGGGGGCACTTGAACAGGGGGTTTGAAGTGTTGTCACTACGTGAAACGTGTTTTCAGGGCATGGAAGCAGTTGAAAAGGGGGTTTGCGGTTTTGTTGACACTGGGTGACATTTGTTTGGAGGGCAGGGGGGCGGTTACAAAGGGGGCTTCAGGTGTTGGCACTGGGTGAAATGTGTTCTTAATGCATGCAGGCAGTTGCAAAGGGGTTTCGAAGTGTTGGCACTGAATGAAACGTGTTTTGAGGGCATGAGATCAGTTGAAAAAGGGGGTTGGAGGTGTTGGCGCCGAGTGAAATGTGTTTTGAGGGCATCAGAGCAGTTGCAAAGGGCGAATCACATGTTGGCACTGGGGGAATTGTGTTCCGGGGCATGGGGGCAGTTGCAAAGGTGGTTTCAGGTGTTGGTGCTGGGTAAAATATGTTTTGAGGGCATGGGAGCAGTTGCAAAGGCGGTCTCATTCGTTGCCAATGGGTGAAATGTGTTTTGAGGCATGGGGGCAGTTACAAAAGGGGGTTCAAGGTGTTGTCACTGGGTGAAAGATTTTTTCTGAGGGCATGGGAGGACCTGAAAGGGGGTTTTGAGGTGTTGTCACCCGGTGAAATATGTTTTGAGGGCGTGGGAGCAGTTGCAAAGGCGGTTTCAGTTGTTGCCACTGGGTGAAAAGTTATTTCAGGCATGGGCGCAGTTCAAAAGGGGGTTCAAGGTGTTGACACTGGGTGGAATGTGTTTTGAGGGCATGGGGGCAGTTGAAAAGGGGCTCAGAGGTGTTGGCGCTCGGTGAAATGTGTTTTGAGGGCATGGGGGCAGTTGCAAAGGGCGTTTCACATGTTGGCACTGGGTTAAATGTGTTTTGAGGGCATGGAGGCAGTTGAAAAGGGGTTTCGGGTGTTGGCACCTGATGAAATATGATTTGAGGGCATGGCAGGAGTTGAAAAGGGGGTTTGGGGTGTTGTCACTGGTCCGAATATGTTTTGAGGGCCTGGGGCCAGTTGCAAAGGGGCCTCGAGGTGTTGGCACTAGGTGAAATGTGTTTTGAGGGCACAGGGAACGTTCGAAAGGGGGATTCAGGTGTTGGCGCCAGTTAAAATGTGTTTTGAGGGCATGGAGGCAGTTTACAAGGGGCTTTGAGGTGTTGTTGCCGGGTGGAATGTGCTTTGAGGGCATGGGGGCAGTTGCAAAGGTGCTTTCAGGTGGTGGTACTGGGTGAAATGTGTTTTGAGGGCACTGGGGTAGTCAAAAAGGGGGTTTCAGGTGATGACGCCAGGTGAAATGTGTTCTGGAGGGCATGAGGGCAACCGAAAAGGTGGTTTGAGTTGTTGTTGCCGGGTGAAGTGTGTTTTGAGGGCGTGGGAGCAGTTGCAAAAGGGCGTTCGAGGTGTTTGCAGTGGGTGAAGTGTGTTTTGAGGGCATGGGGGCAGTTGAAAATGGGGTGTCAGGTGTTGACGCCAGGTGAAATGTGTTTTGAAGGCATGAGGGCAATTGAAAAGGTCGTTTGAGGTGTTTTTGCGGATTGAAGTGTGTTTTGAGGGCATGGGGGCAGTTGCAAGGGTGGTATTTTCTATACCAATTCAGTTTGAGACTTTTGTATAATACAAATCCTCACCCAGCCAAACTGAATGATTCTGGCTCCTCTTTGTATGTACAACTTATATATGTGGTGTTGGTCTGTATGCTGCCAGCTCGATACCCTGTGCTGTCTACTATCATGTGCGTTTTCTGCCTTCCCTGGCTTCACTCCACTGGTCCTGCACCAAAGCAGTGGCCCTAGCCCCCTCAAAGGTGTGTGATTGCTATTCGTGGTCCTTCCTCTTAATGCAGGTCTTCCCGTGCACTCAAGCTAGTTGGCTTTTTTCCGGTAGGCCATTTGACTCTGTCCGCTTTGGCCGTTTAGCCTCTGGCTTGACCTCTTTGGCCCTGGCCTACATGGCCGTGCCTTATTGGCCTTGGCCTATTACGTCGTGCCTATTTGGCCTGGGCCTGTGCTGAAGTGTCTCCTTGCCTACCCGATCAATTGCCTGCTTGCCATCCATTTCACTCACCCCAAAAAGCCAAACAAAGTTATTACGCTGCCTTTCCCTTGCAAAATAAGATGAAGGAAAAGCATCAGAATACAAAGAGAAAATTCACCCAAGGCAGCAACCAATTCACACCAAACCAGGAAGCTCGTAGCACATCACCACCGAGGCCACCACGGCACAGTCACTCTAGAAGCCACAATGGTCTAAGGTGTGCTGTCAGACTAACACCACAATATATAAATTCATACTACTGGCTTACATTCAGCATCCTGTCACTGAGCAAGGCTTTTAGATGCTTCATGGTGCAACTAACAAAAACACAGGCACTACAAGTCGCACCACAGTTTACTGTACATTACATCGACTAACATTTGCTCTGGTCTAGTATAGAGAACTATCACTCAAGTCGACTATCATTTTCCTTGCAAAAGGTAATCAAGTACCTGATCCTGACAAAAAATAAGTTCTGGATTCCATCAGAACCAGAACAACCACCTCTCACAATGGGAGATCACCACCCACCTCCCAGACAGACCAGGCTTTCCCTTAGTCGTCGTCTTTACATGTTGGCAGCTCAGCACAATCAATAGTCTTCTGCTTCTACCATGCCATCTCCAATGGGGATGGGCACATCTACCAAAAACTCCGATCAAAACCCGCAATAGCTGGCGCATCTGGCTTCAGGCGCATTCCACTGCAAACAACCAACAGTTAGAGCATTGGAAACCCACTGAAAATGCAAAACGCACTCATCAAGTTGGCAACCGGACGGGCACGCACCATCAGGCGAAGAGCCAGTACCTCGGGCAGCATACGATTTAGGTGCACAAATAAACGCGAAAAGGGGACGGCCACAAAGTTGCTGATGAAAGTCCTCAGTTCCCACGGCCAGAAGTAACAACATACTCATAGGTTCGCCGTCGATCCCAAAGATCCCAAAGAAAATAAGAAACCCACTGATCGTGTCGGCAACAGGACGGTCACGCAACATCAGGCGAATAGACAGTAAAATAAGAAACCCACGGATCAAGTCAGCAACCGGACGGGCACGCTCCATCAGGCGAGGAAGCAGTACGTGGGGCAGCATATAATTTAGTTGCACAAATAAACGCGAAAAGGTGACGGCCACAAAGTTGCTGATGAAAGTCCTCAGTGCCCACGGCCAGGAATAACAATCTACTCATGTGTTCGCCATCGATCCCAAAGATCCCATAGAAATTCAGAAACACACTGATCGTGTCGGCAACAGGACGGTCACGCAACATCAGGCAAATAACCAGTGGAGTAAGAAACCCACGGATCAAGTCGGCAACCGGACGGGCACACACCATCAGGCGAAAAAGCAGTACGTCGAGCACCATATAACTTAGGTGCACAAATGAACGCGAAAAGGTGACAGCCACAAAGTTGCTGATGAACGTCCTCAGTGCCCACAGCCAGAAATAACAACGAACTCATAGGTTCGCCGTCGATCGCAAAGATCCCAAAGAAAATGAGAAACCCACTGATCGTGTCGGCAACAGGACGGTCACGCAACATCAGGCGAATAAGCAGTACGTCTGGCTCCGCACTCACAAACCAATACACATCATTTGCCCGGCAGGCATTGGCTGCAGGGCACAAAAATGCAGGAGGGTATTGAGAACACAGCTGATGCAGTCGATGGCTGCATCAGCCCTGAAGACAGACATTGCAGCAAATAAATGGACAGCATCAAAGAATGAATTCTTTGGTTACACCCACATTTTGTTTTTTACCATACAATCACAGTTCACCAGGAGGGCAGCATCCTACCGCACGCATCTACCGACAACCTAGACCTCTAAGAAATGTTTGAATACTCGAAGGTTGCCCAAGGTACATTGCCAACAAAGCATCATTAACTTTGTCGAGCTCCGACAATCTCACTGCATGGGGCAAATGAGCTGCACATAAAATCAAAGCCATACCGTTGTCCCCATATGGTTGAAAGCGCACAAGAGCAAAACTTTTACCTTTCGGGCCAGTTGCAAAGGGGGTTTGAGGTGTTGGCAGTGGGTGAAGTGTGTTTTGAGGGCATCTGTGTAGTTGAAAAGGGGGTTTCAGGTGTTGTTGCCAGGTCAGATGTGTTTTGAGGGCATCGGGGCAGTTGATAAGGGGGTTGGAGGTGTTGTCTCCGGGTCAAATGTGTTTTGATGGCATGGGGGCAGTTGCAAAGGGGATTTCTTTTTTTTGTTACCAGATCAGTCCGGGACTGTTCTATCATACGACATTGGTTACCCATTGGGTGCCAGTAGCGGATGTAATGTTCTAATTTAGAAATGGGGTTATCTACGCCCTACTTTCTCGTTCCCCTATGATGGGTCCCTTTCTTACCCTGTCTACTTGTTTTGGGCTCTGTGGGATACCCTGTTTATTGTGGATTGTCTGGATGCTCCTCTCTGCCCTACCGCTGCTTTGGAGCATCCTGATTATCATCAGATGATCCGGGTATTCCTATTTGTCCACATTGGTTGACAGCAGTTCATTGGGGTACCCTGAATTGGGAAATGTCCAGTTGCAAGGATCCTAACTGCCCAAAATCCCTCAACTAAAATTTCAGTCAGTGTCATTAATGCTGAGGCACAAAGAAACAGCCACGTAGGGGGTTTGCAAAGGGGGTTTGAGGTGTTGGTGCCAGGTGAAATGTGTTTTGAGGGCATGGGGGCAGTTGCAGACGGGGTTTGAGGTGTTGGCACTGTTTGAAATGTGTTTTGAGGGCACGGGGGGAGTTGAAAAGGTGGTTTGAGGTGTTGGCATTGGGTGAAATGTGATTTGACGGCATGGTGACAGTTGGAAAGGAGATTTAGGCCGTTAACATCGGGTGAAATGCGTTTTGCGGGCATGTGGGGAGTTGATCAGGTGGTTTGTGGTGTTAGCACTGGGTGAAATGTCGTTTGAGGGCATGGGGGCAGTTGAAAAGGGGGTTTGAGATGTTAGCGCCAGGTGAAGTGTGTTTGAGGGCTTGGGGGGAGTTCAAAAGGGAGTCTGAGATGTTGGCACTTGGTGAAGTGTGTTTTCAGGGCATTCGGGGACGTGAACAAGAGGTCTGAGGTGTTCACACTGGGTGGTATGTGTTTTGAGACGATGGGGGCAGTTGAAAAGAGGGTGTGACAAGCCGACACTGGGTGAAATGTGTTTTGCAGGCATGGAGCAGTTGCAAAGGGGGTTTCAGGTGTTGGGGCAGGGTGTAATATATTTTGAGGGCTTGAGGACAGTTGAAAAGGGGGTTCAAAGTGTTGGCACTGGGTGAAATGTGTTTTGAGGGCATGGGAGGAGCTGAAAAGAAGGTCCCAGGTGTTGGCACTAGGTGAAATGTGTTTCTAGGGGATCGGGGCAGTTGAAAAGGGGGTTCGAGGTGTTCGCACTGGGTGAAATGTGTTTTGTGGGCATGCGGGGAGTAAGAAAAAGTCACTACCATGTCTTTCTTGGGGTACTTGATCCAGGCTACAGCCCCCTTGTTTGCCTAAGGAAGTGCTGAGACTAACACTTAAACATTTTTGTTTCTCTTATGAAGCTTTAAGTACACTTTCTCAGCAACTAGGCTTAAAACCGTAGCTCCCCCATGAAGTTTACCCCTACCACTCAAAGGAGCGGAGGTATCATCCCTCATGGAGGTTATACCGAAATAAAGTAGGCACTTCATGCCTTGGGCCTTGTAGGTTACGCCTAGTGGTCTCCCACCTCAGGAGCCCTATACTCAAAGGTTTCTACTACCTATTGTGGTTCCAGATCGTAACTGTTCCTGAATTCAGTTGCTTGGCCAAGTCATTTCCTGTGTCTGGCGTAACTCATATGCCCCAGATTCCTAGCCAGCTCCATTTGATCCAAAGGAGTGCACATGAAGTGCTTGGTGCTATTTTGGAGGGCTGAGTCATGCCTGTTTTCACATAAAATCATTGGTTTTTTTTATAAAACCATTTGAGTTGCATATTTGATTCCTCATTTGTCTATATGCAGCCCCTCTTTGCTTACAATGCTTTGATTTCGAGGAATACTATCACGATTCTGACTTTGATCCTGTCTGTGGTGTTCCTTGTTGGTGGGCTTTACCTTTTTGCAGTTTTGGGGAAACATCTTTTGAAAAGCAATCAAGGTTTTCAATATCAACAACAAGCAAGGGATATCAGAAACTCTTTCTGGTAGCAGAGTGCAACACCCTCGCCAAGCTAAAGCACAAGAAATCCACAGCGTATTGAGCAATGTCACGTCCATCAGTTACACTGAGCGCCAAGACCCTGCCAAACAGGTCCCAGCCAACGGCGGGGCCTGTAGCGAGACCTTCCAGGGCTATGTCCCTGAGCGGAAGAGATGATACAGTCGTTGTGGACACTACTGGCTGGCCCGGAGAGCACCAAGCAAGAGGCGCGGAAGAAAAATATATGAGAGAAGCCCCTGAGGCGCCTGTGTTAACCAAGGAACGCCTCAGAAGCCTCGAAGGGAGGGAGCCGATGGCGGCTGCCCTCCTGTCTGTTGTATCTTCCTTACTTCCTTCTGAGGATGCCTCTGATCCTGAAGCCCAGGCCGCGATGGAGAAGGTCGCCACCGCCAAAGTGAAAGCCTGCAGAAAAGCGAGAAAGCAGGAGAAGGAGAAAGAACCGATGAAGGTGTATCCCATGTTCGGCACCACGTGGGGTGAGGGGTTCGAAGCACTATATCGGGAAATATCCGCCACGACGTCCAATGACTCTTCGGAATGGGAGGTGGACTGGATATCTAGAGAGCCTACCCCGTCGTTGCCTTCGAGGCCAAGACCACCTTCGCCTCGTGGGGTGAGCCCCGAACCCGTGCGCGTGGAAAGAGGTTTACCTTCACGTATGGCTGCCCCTAAACTCGGTCTGGATGAGACCATAAAAATCCTTTCCCAGGTTCTGGGGGCTGGGGATGATGATCTAGATTTGAGTGCACTGTCTGGAGCACTCAAGGCTAAACTGGGGCTGTCTGAACAGAAGAAGCCCCCCTCGACCATGTCCCCGGGTGTTGAACTCCTGACCCGGGGCGTGAAAGGCTGCAGAGGGATCCGCAGCACCTCCTTGGACACTTGTCCAAGCCCTTTCCATCCTCGTGTGAGAACTGTTCCTGTATGCACTATACGGGATTCTACTGAGGTTGAGATGGAGGACTATGGGCTGGCTGCACTGGCGCCACTTGCCACTGTCTACCCCTCAAAGCCCTCAGGAGGAAAAGCTGACACTGGTGTACCAGGTCGGGGAACTAAGGGCATCGCCACAGCGAACCTTCAGATCGAGCTCCCTGAGTTCGATCCTGAAAACTTGCCCGAATGGGCCGAAGAGTTTTCGGAGTTTCTACTCCTCACCGGACAGCGACATGCTGATGTCCGGACCAAGTGCACGCTCATCAAGAGGTCGTGCAAGAAAAAGGTCCTTCAGCGGCAGTTGAAAACTGCCATCAGCAAGAGCTCCAGTTTGGGAGACTTCCTCAAAAGACTGGAGCAAATGTACCCAGTCTAGCGTCCGTACGGAGATAGAGGAACTACCCCCACTTCCTGAGTTCCCCAGGGCTACCCGTATTTCTGAGTCCGTGGCGCAGCTGGAGGAGGTAATGGGGAGGATGAACTCCTCCTCATACGGGCCTACCGAGCCTCATCTGTGGCTCTTGGGTAAAATTCCTCCCAGGACTTCAGAGAATTGTAAAAAGACGTCCGAGAGGAAATCCCGGACTCATTCCTACGATGAGTTGGTCGATCTTCTGATCAAACTCGCCATGGAGAGAGAAAACGACTCTTACATGGATAAATACCTGCGCAAACATCTGCGGAGGAAGGCCCCTGCTGAAAAGCCCCAGAGAGGGAGGTCCGCACAACCCCACTCTAACCCTTGGAAGGGTAAGAGAGGGCAACTGTAGCATATGAAGGAGACCCCCCCCGCTAAAGGCAAGGGAGCCCCCATTCTTTTTCATTGCCAGCCTACGGACGACAGGGGGGGACCATGTCACGCCCCTGACTGCGATGGACGCAGCTCTTGTATGCCTCAGTTGCGGCGGACGCAGAAGATCAAGGATGGTCAATCAGATCAAACACCAGGACCACTTCTGCTGCACTATCACGTGTGGCTACAGCGGCAAGAGGGGGCACTACGAGGATGATTGCCACATAAAACGCCGCGAGTCCGAGAAGCTAAAGAAGGCCGAGGAAGAACGGCGTAAGAACGCCGGTAAGGGGGGCGGAGGCAGTACCCCTGGGAGAACTGCTGGTGGAGGTAACCCTGGAGGAGGGCAAGGAAACTCCGCAGCCCCCACAGGTGGGAAACCAGGCCCCACCCCGAAAGGGTGAGCAGCCTGGGGAGAGGCAAACCGTACCCTCTACCCCCAGCGCCAGTGGCGCTGACAAGGGAAACAAGAACGCCAAGAAGCGCCGCCTCAACTGGCACTCTAAGTGCCTGCAGGCGGCAGGCTTTGAAGTGAAATTCCCTGAAGGGGAATAGGGGGGCGGCTCCGAGAAAGAAGATTTGGTTTTCTGGATCACAGTCAAAAAGGGTGATCAGGTTTACAACGCGGTCTTGGACACGGACGCCACGCTCTCAATCGTGGCCCGCAGATTGCTAAAACAAGCCAAGATCCGGAAAACCAAAACAGTGGCCATAAGGGTAGGGGATGGTCGGACCATCCATTCCCTGGGGGGGGTTGATGTGACTGTATGTCTAGGCGATGAGGAGGTGACGCAGCACTGCAAAGTGCTTGACACTGACGCCTTTGACATTGTCATTCGCACTGATTTTCTGCGCTTCAACCCTCAGGTGAAGTTGCTGTCCTTGCAACGTCCCTACGCCCTTCACTGCTATTTTGGCAGTGGCCTATACTCTGTTCTCCCGGAACTGTCAGGTCTAAAAGAATCCGGTCTACGTTACGTGAACCGGTCTTACAGAACTGAGAACTATCAGTTGGTGCAGCCAGTGTTGGAAAATGGACTGGCCGCCCTGCAGCTGGACCTGAATGAAATTCAGGTAGAACTGTTCGCGAGTAAAGAACAGCATCTGATGCAGCTCTACTATTTGCGGAACCTAAACAATGCGTACCGCTTTCACTGGAAATCAATGGGGTTGTGCTACGCAAACCCCCTCTCTCCCAGCTCGCCAAGGTGATTACCAAAATCGCCCCTGAAGGAGCGAGAGTGGTCCTGTGCACCCCCGACTGGGGTACCACAGGTGAACACGCCTATTGGAGGCGCCTCCTGGACCGTATGACCGTGGGAAGGACTGAACTGCCGAACGGTCCCACCTACGTCCCTGAGATCTCTCAGGAGACCATGCCTGCCCCTGAATGGGGCAGTTTCCTATCCATCGTAGATGGTGCTCTAAACCCCGTGCCCGTGAGTGACCTTGATCAGGTTGTACTCAAGGAGTTGATGGCCGAAAACAACGGCCTTACCTTCCATGATCTCAAGAAGAGACCTGAGTACTCTTCGGTTACCACTACGAGTGGTGAGTGCCCCGATGAGCCGGAGAAACCAGCAGTCTCTACTCCGCTGGCTGATGCTGACGACCGCCTGAGCAATATCGCCAGTGTAATACCCCCGGTTGACCCGGAGGTTGTGACACTGAAGCATAGCGCTTTCCTAGCGCAGTAGCTCAGGGAGGAGGTGGACCTCGGCGAGTCCGCCCCTGGTGGGTCTAATGATCACGCCGTCTTCTCTATGAGGGCCACTGATGGCCCCTCAGGTCAGATACCTGGCGCTAAACCCTCACCCAATAACATGCCCGTCTCTTGGTATGACGTGCAGGAACTACAGCAGGTCCTGTAGGCTAAGGCTGAGGGTATCGAGCGACGGACCCGCCTGGACCTCCTCAAGAGGACCTGAAAAACCTCTATTTGGTCCGAGGAGGATGATGAAGAGATGACTCTCCCCCATCCTGAGACCCCTCTGGTATACTCCCTCCACTATGCCCAGGAGCGCCAGGACTGGGAGGATGAGTTGCCCCCCGTAACGGTGGGGCGTATAAAAGGGCAGGATAAAGGGAAGAGTAACCTCCGCGCTGAGGAGGATTTTTCCGAGAAAGTGGAGAGCATGAATCTCGACCCCCGTCTCACTAAGCTCATCCACAAGTATCAGGAGGTCTTTGGAGCGTTGCCCCCACCCCTGTCTTGTAAGAAACTGGTCCAGATGGACCTCAAACTCAAACCAGAGTTTGAAGGGTCGGTAGTGAGGCGGCGTCCATACCCCGCCCCACAAAACAAAATGGACGAGATGGAACGCCAGATCCAAGAGTGTATAGATGCTGGCCTTGTCGAGGAGTATAAGCACGAAACTACCCCCGCGATTGTAGCCCTTGTTTTCTGGTTGCTAAACCTGGGTCCACTGCTATGCGCTTGGTCGTGGACTATGGGGAGGTCAAAAAAAAGACCCAGAACCACTCAGGGAGTATCCCCAACATGGAAAACACCCTGGAGAGAATCGCTAAGTGTCGATTCAGGACCAAGATGGATAAGCGCTCTGGGGTGCGCGTGCGCTGATCGCCAGCGCCAGAATAAAAAAAAAAGATAAGTGAAACACGCCGAAAAAACTTTCTAAATAGCAGAAAATAAAGGTAATTAGCATTAAACCCGACTAGGCGAAAAAGCGCGCTGCGAAACGCGCTAAAACGCGACCGAAAATCTTTCTGGCTTGAATAGGTGAACAGTTAACGCCGTAAGCACCGTACCAGGCTTAGGAGTAAAACACCGTGCCTCTCGCCCTCTAACACGCCGTATAGGTACAGAAAAACGCGTCGCGAGCAGCGCGTAAAAACCGAAAAATAGTTTTCTAACACACCACGCCCTCCGTCTCGCACCCTTTCTCTTCCTTTTTCCTTCTCCATGTACCTCCCCACCCACCTTTGTGCCCACTAAGACGCACTTACTCTTGGGCGTCGCAAAAGACAAAGAGTCCACAAACCAAAGAGTGAGTAGCATATGCCGCCATACATGCAATAAGACATGCTTACTCTTGGGCGTCGCAAAAAACAAAAAGTCCAAGACATAAAGAATAAGTAGCATGTCATGAATGCATTGAACAAACACGCCTACTGCTGGGCGTCGCAAAATACAAAGAGTCCGCAAACCAACGATTAGGTAGCATATGCCGCCATGCAAGCATTAAGTCACGCTTACTCTTGGGCGTCGGAAAAAACAAAGAGTCCATTTTTTGAATGTTCTTAACCGCATCAACTTGTTCTGGGGCTGACGTCCCCAAATGAAAGTATTTACAACAACATATAAAGATATGTACACGGCTGCTCTGATGGTTTGGTTAGATGAACGCTGATTTACCCTGTGGGGGAGGGGGGGGGTTCAGGAAGGGGCGGAGGGCTGAAGGGGTCGAGAGGAGGAGACAGAAGATCGCTGGATGGGCGGGAAAATCTTTGGATGTCCCGGGAGGCATTGGAGTGGGGGGGGGCAGGGGCAGACGGGCTTGGGCACCTAGTAGCGGTGGGCCTAGAGGGGAGAGGTAGGCGTGTTTGACGGTAGCGTGTCTTGGAGCGTGGGGGTGGGAGGGGGAGAGCGGTCTTGGCGCGTTTTGGGGGCGCCCAAACGATTGTGGCCTGATGGGTTTGTGGTGATCGTTGGCGTTTTTGTGGTGGCTGTGGGCGTGAGTGCTGAGGAGGGCGGGAAATGGCCGAGGGGGGGGGGGGGCGTGGTGCGGATGCGCGGCTGGACGGGCGTTTGGAATTTTTCGGCGCGCGGCGAGTGGTTGGTTGTGCTTTGGCTGACGCTGGCTTGGACGGTTTTTTTAAGGCGTGTTTGGGGAGAGGTGGGGGGTGCTGGTATACGGGGCGGGTCCGAGGGGGCATGCGGACGGAGGTACTGAATGCACTGTGCGAAACCGAGAAGGGGTTGAGAGGGTCGGAGGGGTGCGCCCAAAGTATTGGGTCCCAAGGTAGAGGATTCCAACATAGCCAATCATGTGCTTGGTGGACAGCCTTGTCCAGGTGTTTTACGCGTTCCTCGGGGGCTGGGCCAAGCATGGCTCTGTGCTCGGCGCGAGTGGAGCCCGGGATCGGCTTGGAGAGGCAGGACCATAGGGACTTAGGTACCAGAGTCCTCATGAAGTTCCTGCGGTCAGCCTTTGAGGGTCCAGAGAGCCACCAGTGCAGGACAATGGGGCTGAAAAGGGGTCCCCAGGAAGAGACGTATGCCTGGACGTGCTGGTCCAACGCTTTGCAGAAGGCCAGGCATGATAAGTGGTCGAAAGGATGGTGCTGTCCGCACCTGGAACAGTGGTAGTCGTGGAGCATATTGCTCCACTGGTACCCGTGCACATTGTAGCACCCGGCCGCCAGTTTGAAAAACAGGGACGAAAACCAGGAAGTTTTATTGTACAGGCTGAAGCTGGGGCCGACCGCTATGTTGCTATGGGAATGCTGCGGCAACAGGTGGCGGAATTGCTGCACCTTAAACTTGTGGAGGACAGGCAGGTGGTGTACCGCCACTGAACCCAGTGGGGGGGGGGGGAGGAGGTCCGGGGTAAAAATCAGGCTGTGAGCTGCCCATTTAGAGAAATGGTCGCAGATTTTGTTGCCAATGAAATTGGCGTGACCTTTAATCCACATGATGTGGAGGGGGTTGGTGATGAGAAGTAGGGCGCTGTGTACGGCGACGGTCCATGTGTCGTCTTGGAACAGGCTGGGCCCATAGACTTGGCATTTCTGGAGGGTGGACACCACCTGTTCGTTGTCAATCAACAAGCATACTTCGTATTGGGAAAATTCCCTGTGGATCCAGCGAATGGCTGCTACCGCCCCCCAGAACTCCGAACCCAGAGAAGAGGGATGCGGTGAGGATAGGCACAGGACCCTGGTTGTACCGTCGGGTAGAAAGGCTGTGACGGCGGCAGCATGGCCGGACTCACCGGAGGAGCCATCGGAATATAGCCATACTCGCTGTAGGACGGGGGTCGGCGGCCTGGTTAGTGCCTCCGCGGCATCGTGGCATCCCCACTCGTCGAGAGACTTCTTCTCTAGGTAGTGTTGTGCCTGCAGAGCAAAGAGGTGGCCGTGTTGGCTGATTCCCAGTGCATGTGCGTTGTGCGGTGGCGCTGGGGGTTCGGGGACGGTCTCTTGAGGGCGCAAAAATTCAGGGACTAGCTGGAAGTGAGAGGAACGGGAGTAATCCATGACGGCGTGGCATGGCATGTGCATGGTGTAGGACGTGTGTGTATCCACCGAGTAGACCCCGTCGTGGAACAAGAGGTTGGCTAATTTGGAGGTGGCCTCGGTCACTCTTCCTGTGGCCTGTCCTGACTTGAACCTAACGGTTAACTGGGTACCAGGCGTTAGATCTCAAATAGCAGTGGGTCTCCACGGGCCTATGCTGTGGAAAGATATGCCAAGGGCATGGATGGAGTCCATAAAAGAGTTTTGCACTGGGTCCGAGGCCCTCTGGTTCGAGCTAAGTAGAGACTGGACGTACAGACGGCCAACTGACTTTGGGGCAAGGCCACAAAGGGCCCGTAGCCCATAGTTCACGGTGGCAACGTGGACGCTGTGCGGTAGGAACTTCATTCCCAACCCTCCCTTTGGGCGAGCCGCAAAACGGTCTTTGGGGGAGACTAGACTTGTGACGCTGCGAGACGCAACCCCCGCCCAGATGAGTGCCTGAAGCTTTTCGAGCTGGTTGGGGGAAAGAGAGTGGGTGATTAAGCGGTAGGCGAGTGCTGGGACCAGCTGAGAGTTTGTCAGGCGGACCTTCTCACTAAGTGTAAGAGGCAAGGGAGAGAGCCGGGCAAAAAAACTCTGGATCTCCGCCTTGAGCATGTGAAACAGGCCCTTTGCCTGGTGGCAAGTAAAAAGATAAACCCCCTGGTATTTATAGCATGTGTGCGGGCGAGCCGTTTTTTTGTTGTACGTGTGGAACTCCGAGCCCCTGGGTGTCAGAAACTCTTTTTGGGGGGCTGTGCCATTGGCGTGGACCTCGGTCTTAGATACATTCATGTGCAGACCCCAGTCCCTGGCTGGCCCATCGAAGTAGTTGAGACTGTTTTGGACGTAGATGACGTCCTCACTTCTGATCAGGATGTCGTCGATGTAGGCGTGGTGGCTAGTGCGGGCATTTGCTCGGGGGGGGGGGGCACAGTGGCAAAAAAATGGTGGAAGAGGGAGTTGAGATAGAGAATGAAGAGTAGGGGGGAGAGGGGACATCCTTGTCGGAGGCCCCTGGTTTGGAGGTATGCGTGGGGAGTGCGGCCATTGATGATGGGGCTGTCTTGTGGGAAGGAGTATAGTTGCTTTATGAGAGAAATTGTGGAGGTAGAAAAATTAGCCCGTTCGAGGACGGTCCAGAGTGTGCCATGAGGCACAGAATTAAAGGCTTTATTGAAATCGATGAACAGCGAGTAGCTCTTCTTCGATTTTGCATAAAGGGCCCTGAGGTGATACAGATGAATAGCGCATTGGTGGCCGGGAAGGCCACCGTGCTGGATTTCTGAAAGGATATCGTGTGCAAAAGCCTGAGCTCGCAGGTGTTTGCAGGCAAAAGTGGCCAAGAGTTAGTAAATACAGTTTGAGAAGGCAATAGGACGGTAGTTTGAGGGGGAGAAAGGGTCGCCTTTTTTATGAAGCAAACATATTTTCGCGCATAGCCAGTGCGGCGGTAGCGGCGAGTGGAGGAAGCGGTTTAAAATGGAGTGGAAAAAACGTTGAATGGGTTCCGGACAGAGGGCCAGGATGTAGTTGTTTGTTTTGTCCGGTCCCCCGGCTTTTGATGGCTTACTGTGCTTTAAGTGGTTCTGGAACTCCTGCCAGGTCACAGGAGGTATGTGGTCGCTCTTGGCAGAAACGGGGCATGTGGGCGAGTGGGACAGGACCTCGTCGACGGAGTCCTGGGGGGGGGCGTAATCTGGATGCCCTCCAAGATGAAGCAGGGTGTCCCCAAAAACTTTAGCTACATCCGCTGGGTCACTCAGGAGCTCTTTGGCGGCTGGATCTCTGACTACGAGAGGCTCCAGGTCTTTGGGGCAGAGGGTGCGAGCAACAGTGGTTTTCATCTGGACCCCTCGGACCAGACTACTGTGAAGCTTTCTCTTCGCTTTGGTTTCATCCGAGGACCGTAAGGTGTTTACCACGGACTGAACTTCCGCAATGTGCTCTGGAAATGCTGGGGAGGAAGGAGGCGGGGGTGAGCGTAATAATTTCCTGAGCTTGCCGTAGCTCTCTTGGTCCTTGCGCTGCGGTTTCGGACGCGTGATTTTGTGGTACGCAGACCCAACCTGCACAAGGAGAGAATCAGTGGCGGCGATGATCTCTTCCAATGGGGCCCTGGCATAGGCGTCCTGGAGGTCCCGGCACCAGTCGGAAATGAGCCGTATGCTGTTGGAAAATTGTTGCTTTTCGTCTCTAGAAAGCTTCCAAAAAATGCAAGGGGGGAGTGGGGGCTGTGACAGTAGGATTGGGGAGGGGCACTGGAAGACCGCAACCACTGGGTGGTGGTCAGAGATGGTGTAGTCCGTGAGGATCGACGCATCTAGGAGGGGAAAGTGTGACACTAGGCGAGGGGACGCAAAGATGTAATCCAGCCTTGCTTCGCTGTCCCAGCGGCCGCTTGCGTAGCAGGTGTACTGCCTGAGGGAGGAGTGCTCTGACCTGAAAGTGTCCACCAGCCTAGATGGGAGGTATTCCACCTCCCCCGTGAACCAGTGCCACTCATGTAGATCGACCAAGCTGTGCTGGTCAAGTTCGGGATCAAGAACGCAGTTAAAATCACTCCCCAGGATGTGATTGGGATGATCGTTTAAAGAAGAAGCAAGAATTCGCTGTATGGTGTCACGGTACGGAGCTGGGGCCCCCGTGCGCACCGGGGGGGGGTAAACTGAGAAGACGTGCAGGGGAATTGCTTCCGGAAGGGATATTTTGGCACCACAGATAAGGCCGTCGCTGTCTCTGGGCGGGACACAGCTGGTATATCTCGCGATGCGCGGGCCTGCAATGACCGACACCCCGTGTTTGTGGCCGCAGATATTTGAGAAGACTTTAGCGCGGTCAATGCCGAAGGCGTACCGCTGTGGGAGGAGAGGGGGAGAGTTTAGCTCCTGAAGGAGTATAATGTCATAACCCTCGTTTAGGAAATGCAAGATTGCCGCGGGTGCGTTCTGGCTCTTTGCCGTGTTGAAGGACACGACACGGATGGCCGGGACTGAGGGAAGAGAAGGGAGGGGGCGGCGCAAGCGTTTAGGTTTGAAGGGCTTGTGCACTTGGGGAGGAGGGGGGAAGGAGGGCGTCCGAATGGAGGAATAGCGGGCACCCAGTGGGGAGTCCGGTGTCAGAAGCGTTGGTATGTGGGCAGGGTCTTCATTTTGTATTGAGGGGTTGGGTTCGCACTGTTCTAGTGCAGAAATCCGAGAGTGAAGTGCTTGTGCGTATGCTTTGGGCGAGTGGTGTAAGGCCCTGTCACAGGCAGTGCGAGGAGAGGGGTGTATAGCCAGGTCTGTAGAGACACTTGTGTATGGGACCAATATTCTCGGATTGATGTGTGCTTGCTCTACAGGGAGAATCTCCGCGATGCCAGAGACGGTGGCGGTGAGGGAGGCACCGTGCACGCCCACGCGGGCGAGGACCTCTTTACACCGTCTCATGTTACTTCTCCTGCGGTGGCACTGACGGGCGGGAGGGGGGCAGAAAGAATTTGGGGACGGGTAGCATTCGGTAGACTCATCAGAGCTTCCCACAAGGGGAACCACAGGATTTTGTGGTCTGGTACACAGTGAGCACAGATCAGCCCGGTCAGGGCATACCTGGCGGTCACAGGGGTTAAGGAATTCATGTTACGCACAGGGAGAGTGGTAGAGCGATGGCCTTGCCATGCCTGAGAACATGCAATAGTGGTGATGGAGGGTATCTGGGGTCTTAAAGCGAAGACCACGTCTCGTGTGCACAGAAGGGTGACGCCGAGTGTAGGCTCATTAATTCGTCTCATGTTGCCTCGGGTCAGGGGGCTCTGAGGATGTCGTATGGAGGTCCGTTCCTACACCAGTGTGACGGAAGACAAGGGATAACCTGGAGTCTCGGGGAATGCACCGCTTCTCCGCGGTGTCATGGTCGCGAGCTGGTATTTGGTGTTTCCATTTGTCGCGGGCTTCCCCAGAAATTAGGAGGAGGCTGCGGCGCTGTAGGAAGACTTTTTGCCTTTTCTTAAAGAGGGTGGATCCGGGGAGGGGACGCGGTTCGAAAACCATTTCCGCACCTGACCCAAAGGAGCCATCCAGGACATAAGGGCCTAGCTGAGGGACGTCTACGTGGCTCCTCAGGCCACTGCCAGGTTCGTATCGAGCCACTGACCACATATTGGGGCATAAGACAGAGGAGGGCAGCACCTGGGCGCAGGCAGAGAATGCCCGAAGCCCAATCGCTGGAATATACTCAGGAGGGGTCGGTTCAAAAGGTTCAACTTCTTTTGATTCTGGATTGTACCTGAATCCGAAATGAAGCATTGTGCGGTGCCCCTCGGACAGCCACTGGTGATTTTCATCTACACTGTAGGACATCACCAGGGCTTCCTCTTCTTCTGAGAAAAATTCATTGGATATGAAGGCTCCTGTTATTTCCGGGATGGGGTCGAAAACTTTCCCCGTTTGCAGGTGGAGTTGTGCGATCTTTTCTGTGAGGGAGAGAGGCTTGCTTGTGGACAAGTAATGGTCCCTCGCGAGACTTGGTTGTTCCGCGCTGCCGTAGGCAGTCGCCGCCCCGATGACTCGTGATAGGAAATCCTGGGCTTCCGAAACCAGGGGGTTGGCGGGAGCCAAAAGGTTGTCACGCGCGGCCGTGTCGGGGCACTCGGGGTGAAAGACGAGCTGGGACACAGTGAAGCCTTCTGCAAGGAGCGCGGATTCGTAATGAGCATATTTCACTCGGTAGACTCGCACCTGAGCCATGGGGGCGCTGAACAAGGAAATGTGCCGAATTTTCCCAAGCAGGGAGACCCCGAACATTACATCAACGTCCGGCGTGGATGACGGGGCGTGTACTTCTACCAGTTCTGGATCAGGTGGTTCACGGAGGGGGTTGAAGCAAGCCTTCACCGGGGAGGGTGGGGGAGGGGCATCTTTGTGCATTTTCCGGGGAGAGGCGGAGAGGTCCACTTTGCGTCCCGGGTGTTTGGAGCGCCAAGAGGAGTATCCTCCCCAAGAGATGATGGCTCCCGTAGTGCCCCGATACGTGACCAAGTTATTCTCTTGGAAGAGCATGTAGCTCATGGCAGTGAGGGAGTCTCGCCCGGGGAGCAGGGGGGTGTTGTGATAGTTCATGCACACGTAAAATTCGTGTTGTGTTCTGGGAATGGCTCCTAGGATACCGCACCGTCGTGCGGCTTCGCTAGTAAGGAGCAATTTCCACACGTCAATTTGTTTGAAGTCCGGCGTGGCCTGCTTGTATGCTTTTGAAGGTACAACTTTGAAAGTTTTGTCCTTCCCTAGATCGGAACCACGGATGCAAAAGACTTTGCCGAGCGTCCACAAAGGGTGTTGTAAGATGGTGGAGAGAAGCTTCTCGGCGAGGGGGGTTGGTATGGTGTAATCGAAGCGGAACATATGTTCGGAGGTTGATTGTAGAGGCTGTATGCGTTCCTCCTGAAAGAAAGCATTTTTGGAGTTGACCGAGATGTGGTCATTTTTGAAATGGAAAAGGCGGTTGACGAGGACAAAAATATCCCGGGCGTTGCCACGGCGCCGCCTATACTCTCCTCGTTCCCGCTTGGTTTTTTTGTAAAGCTCTTTTTTTTTTTTTTTTTTTTTTCATCCATCACATAAAGAATAAGTAGCATGTGATGAATGCATTAAGCAAACACGCCTACTCTTGGGCGTCGCAAAATGCAAGGAGTCCACAAACCAACGAGTAAATAGCATACACCACCATGCATGCATTAAGACACGCTTACTCTTGGGCGTCGCCAAAATCAAAGAGTCCAGGGCGGGAAGAATAAGTAAGACACCATAGGATGCCGGACGCCTTGGTGGCCGGGATGCCAGTGGCGAGTTCGCTGTGGCGTTCCCCACGGTGTCTATCCATGTGTAAACAAAGACAAAGAGTCCGCAACGTCGCTGCAACGGTATGCGGCACGCGAGCACGCACCCACACCCACACCGCACACACCACGCAACACACCGAGCACGCACAGCGGTGAACAGGAGCCACGTGGCCGAGGACACCGCACACAACACACAACACACCGAACAAGCACACAGCACGCCGGTGAATGGGAGCCACGGGGCCCAGGACACCGAACACGCGACACAACACACGCCACATAGGCACACCGGTGAACAGGAGCCAAGTGGCCCAGGACACCGCACACACCACACAACACACCGCACAAGCACACCGATGAACAGGAGCCAAGCGGCCCAGGACACCGCCCACACAACACCACACACCGGGCGTGCGCATCGGTGAACAGGGGCCGGGAGGCCCAGGACACCACAACCGCAACACCGCACACCGGAGACCACACACACCGCAACACACCGCGACACTGGAGAACACGAACCAAGTGTCCCAGGACACCACACACACAACACAACACACACCACACGAGCACACCAGCACAAAAAGGGCCAAAAGGCCCAGGAGACCACACACACGACACCGCACACAGTGCGGGCACGCGGGAGGACAGGAGCCAAGAAGCCCAGAACACAGCACAAACGACACAGCACAACGAGCACGCGCACCGGAGAAGAGGAGCCAAGAGGCCTAGGACGGCGCACACACAACACCGCACACAGAGCGTGCACACCGGTGAACCGGAGCCAAGGAACCCAGGACGCCGTACACACGACACAGCACACCGGAGCAGGCACACAGGTGAACAGGAGCCAAGCAGCACAGGACACCGCGCACCCAACACCACACACAGAGCGTGCGCACCGGTGAACAGGAGCCAAGAGGCCCAGGAGACCGTACACGCAACACCACACACAGAGCGTGCACACCGGTGAACAGGAGCCAGGAGGCCCAGAACACCGTACACGCAACACCACACACAGAGCGTGCACACCAGTGAACAGGAGCCAGGAGGTCCAGGACGCCGTACACGCAACACCACACACAGAGCGTGCACACCGGTGAACAGGAGCCAGGAGGCCCAGGACACCGTACACGCAACACCACACACAGAGCGTGCACACCGGTAAACAGGAGCCAGGAGGCCCAGGACACCGTACACGCAACACCACACACAGAGCGTGCACACCGGTGAACAGGAGCCAGGAGGCCCAGGACACCGTACACGCAACACCACACACAGAGCGTGCGCACCGGTGAACAGGAGCCAGGAGGGCCAGGACACCGTACACGCAACACCACACACAGAGAGTGCACACCGGTGAACAGGAGCCGGGAGGCCCAGAACGCCGTACAAGCAACACCACACACAGAGCGTGCGCACCGGTGAACAGGAGCCAGGAGGCCCGGGGCACCGTGCACACAACACCGCACACAGAGCGTGCGCACCGGTGAACAGGAGCCAGGAGGCCCAGGACGCAGTACACGCAACACCACACACAGAGCGTGCACATTGGTGAACAGGAGCCAGGAGGCCCAGGACACCGTACACGCAACACCACAGACAGAGCGTGCACACCGGTGAACAGGAGCCAAGAGGCCCAGGACGCCGTACACGCAACACCAAACACAGAGCGTGCACACCGGTGAACAGGAGCCAGGAGGCCCAGGACACCGTACACGCAACACCACACACAGAGCGTGCACACCGGTGAGCAGGAGCCAGGAGGCCCAGAACGCCGTACACGCAACACCACACAGAGAGCGTGCACACCAGTGAACAGGAGCCAGGAGGCCCAGGACGCTGTACACGAAACACCACAGACACAGAGCGTGCACACCGGTGAACAGGAGCCAGGAAGCCCAGGACACCGTACACACAACACCACACGCACAGCGTGCACACCGGTGAACAGGAGCCAGGAGGCCCAGGACACCGTACACGCACCACCACACACAGAGCGTGCACACCGGTGAACAGGAGCCCAGCGGCCCAGGACACCGCACACGCAACACCACACACAGGGCATGCACGCTGGTGAACAGGAGCCAGGAGGCCCAGGACACCGTACACGCGGCACGGCACACCACAGGAGCAACCCGCCCCCAAAGCGAACCCAGCCCACGCCGCCCTGCAGGAAAGAAACACCATGTCAGACCACCACGACCAACCGTCCAGCCAAGGCCAACCCAGCGGGTACAAAGAGGGTAGGCAGGCAGGGCAGGCCGGCGAAGAAGAACAGAGGGACAAGGCGGGGAGGGCGAGAGGAGAGGAACCAAACCCCCCCCCCCCGAAACGTACACACACCCCACTGCCGCGCACCGGGCCACAGCCGGGCGCCAACAGGGCCTGCCGTGGAGCCAAACGGGCCCGCCAGACAGAGGGTGTGTCCCCGCGCCTGCGCAACAGCACGCCTGGGCAAGGAGCGCGCGCCACACGCAGGCCAAGCAGGGCACACGCGCAGCACCGCCAGCACGCACCACGGCACAAAACACGATACCACCACGGCAAACACCCACGCCCGACGACGATTGAGCCGTCGAGAACAAGTCCAAGCCCCGCAGTCCCCACACCGCAACAGCCGCCGTCCGGATGGACGTGTGTGCGCCTGGCAGGGTACCCAACCCCTGCCAGCTACGAAACAGCCGCCGTCTGGACGGACGTGTGTGCGCCCGGCAGTGAACCCAGCCCCTGCCGGCTACGAAGCAGCCGCCGTCCGGATGGAGGTGTGTGCGCCCGGCAGTAGGACCCAGCCCCTGCCGGCTACGAAACAGCCGCCGTCCGGATGGACTTGTGTGTGCCCGGCAGTGAACCCAGCCCCTGCCGGCTACGGAACAGCCGCCGTCCGGAGGGACGCGTGAGCACCCGGCGGGCACGCACTGCCTGCCGGACGGGCTACCGGACCACCGGGCCCGCGCCACCCAGAGAGGTGAGTGCTCAGTTATTGCAAACCACACGCCCAACGGTACCACACCCAACACCACCCGCAATGACACACCATCACCACCACCATACACGCCCACCCGCCACCACACACCCAAGGCCCATCATCAGGGCCGCCCACCGACACCACAACCACCAAGCAGTCCAGCCACAACCACCACCACCACCCAGCCCACAGCGGCCCGACCACACCCGCCACCAGCCGGCCACACACGTCAGAGAACCCACCATCACGCCAGACCACACCGCGCAGGTGACGCACCCACATCCAGCACCCAACCCCAAGCACCCACACCGGCACCATCCACGCAGAGCATACACCAGCCACGCACCATCAGACAACACAAGCTGCCCACCAAGTACACGTCCACCTGCACACCCGCACCCAACCACGCCCACCAAGCGCCCTGCGCACCGACCCCCACTACCCCCGCCACACACAACGGCACAAACCGCACACAGGCAGCCACCCAACGCCGGCACCAACTCCACAGGCAGAAAGGCGGACAAACCGCCGCCATCAACACACCCGCACCAACAAGCGCACCTAAGATACCCGGCACAGGCCACACACACCGGGCGCCACACCACCAGCCGCACCCACCTCCGGCTGACCACCCACACTGAAGAACCCAACATCGCGCCCGGCCGCGCTACCGCCCTCTCCTCTCCGCCAGCCTCTCACCGGCGACACCGCCACCCAAAGCATCACCAACAACACCCTCCCCCCCGAAAGCACTCACGACGCCGTCGCCAGGCATACCACCATCCACCCCGCACCACACCTGCAACACCCCCACGCTCAACACCACCCACAGCACCCACACCAGAAACCGCCAACACCGCCGTCCCACCCTTATCACCTGCAGCACCGTCACCATCGACGTCGCCAGCAGCACCACCATCACGCCCGACCACACCGCGCAGACGACACGCCCACAACCAGCACACAACCCCAAACACCCACACCGACACCACCCACGCTAACCAGACCCCACACCATCCACGCAAAGGACATGCTGGCCACACTCCACCAGACAACACAAACCGCCACACGCACAGCAACAGCGCACCCGCCCCCCACAGACCCCCCGCAACCCGCACCAAGTACACACCAACACGCGCACCCGCACCCAACCACGCCCACCAAGCGCCCGGCGCACCGACCTCCACCGCCACCACCACACGCACAGGCAACCGCCCAACGCCGGCATCGGTTCCACGGGCAGACAGAAAGACAAACCAGCTCGTCAGCATCACCAACAACACCATCAACCGATTTACCACCTGCGGCACCAACACCACCATCGCCCGTTGCACCAACGGCAACCCCCCATCCAGCCCCCCACCACCCGTTCCCAACGCGTCACCTACGGCACACACCAGCCTCACCGTCACCCAGTGCATCGCCTGCGTCACCCTGACCATCGGCACCACCGACGACACCACCGCCCACAGCACCCGCAGCACCACCCTACGCAAGGACAGTACCAGCAGCGCCACCAGCCGGCACACCACCTGCAACACCCACATCAACATCGCCACCACCCATGACATCACCCGCAGCGCCCTCAACATTGACGTCACCTGCAGCACCCTCACCGCCGACATCACCAGTTACGCCACCACCCACTGCACCACCTAAAGCGACCACCAGAGCCGCAGGCCCCCCCCCAGCGCCCGCCCCGTCATCTATGACACCATCAGCGTCACCAACCCCGTCGCCGCCCGGCGCATCACCTGAAGCACCCACGTCAACAACACCAACCCGTTTCAACGCCTACAGCACCCCCCCCGTAGGCGTCACTAGCATCCCTTCCACCCATTGCATCGCCCACAGTGCCCAACCCCAACCAACGGCGCCTTCGGCGCACACATACCCGACACCCACACAAACCAGTTACGCCCACACTGCCCACCAGCCCATCGGCCCACGCCATGAACACACCCACAGGCATGCCCGCGCCCGGCCACGCCACCCAGGCACTACCGGGGAGCCGCGACCACCCATGCAAGCGCCACGCCACCACTGCCGCCAACCACCCGCCGTGAGCGACCCCCGGACCGGCGCCCTGGAAACCGGAAGCCTGGGGGCCGGCGCACACACAGAGAACCCAGAGCGCAAAGGCCACCCGACCCCCGTCCCCCACGACACCCACGCCCACACCAGCAACGGCACCGGCACACACCCACACGCACGCAAAGCACCCCAGCCACCCCCGCCAAAAGAAAAAAAAAACAAAGCCAAACAAGCCAGCGAAAAGACAGGAGCAAGGGAAAGGCAGAGGAAGAGACCGCGGGGAGAACAGAAGGCAAACACGCAGGCCCACACACGCGCGCCCCCCCCCCCCAGCCCACCCGACCCCGCATGTCCCGCACCCTCCCAGGAACCGCCAAGCCCAAGACCACCGCCCAGGCACCACCACAACAGACCACCATGCGGAGCCGCCGAGGACGACACACGACACACCGCCGCCAACCGCACGGACGACACCGACACGAGCCCCACCCCCACGACCGACCGCACCCCCCGCTGCGGCGCACCAACACACAGTGGTGCCCCCATGGATGCGGTACACCCCAAAAACCCCCTTCAGCCAGCCAACCAGAGACCACCACGGGACGCACCAAGGGGGCACCGCGGAAGACCCACCCACAGTGAGGCCCCGACACCCGCTAGAGGCCGGCAGCCGACACCGGGCCCACCCCACACCCGAGCAAATAGCCCCCCCCCCACCGTTGAAACGATACACGCCAGCCACACACCGCCACTCACCACCCGCGGGTGCCGCACCGGGGCCACAACACGCCCAAGATGCCACGACCCACCGACCCGCGGACCCCAAAAACGCAATGGCCCGCGCGTGGCCCATACACGGCGCTCCCCGCACCACTGGGCCCACTCAACGGTGGGCCGACACCCCCAAGCACCACAACACCACACCCCCCTGGTTGCGACACTCCAGTCCCACACACCCCGCCCCAGGGGACCCCAGGCCCCACGCCACACCGACCCCGCACAGCCAGCGTACTGAAACACGCCAGGAGGACGACCAAGAGACCGCGCGGGGCTGCCCCACACCGGCAGAGGACCAGCCACGGGTGACAACCCACCCCACCAGTCCTGGACACGGTGCCCCCCCCCCCGCACCGGGAAAGCCACCACACAACACAACACCACCATACCACACTGCACCCCCCTCCCCCACCCGGGGACATGGGACACCACAGCCCACCAACACAGGAACGAAGCCGCGCCAAGGTGACTCCGCACCCAACCCCACCGGCACCACCCCTGGAGACCCCGCAAACTTCACGCCAGCTCAACGCCCACCACCGGCCACAACCTGAACCGCGCACGAGGGCAACACCACCGGCCAGGACAGTCACCAGCGAGCAGCCACACACCACAACCAGCCCAAACGGCGCGCTTCCTCGGACACCGGCGCACGACCCCGCACCGGCCGCCACACGTGCCCCGAGCACCAGCATCACACGCCCACGGTGCCATGAAGCAGTACCCAAACACGTGAACACACACGATGACCCCATGGCGTTGGACATCGACAGCCTGCTAGAACTGGAGCTCCAACACACGGAGGACACGGAGCATCATATGGACCTCACCCCGCCGGAGCTCGAGCCCGCAGCAAGCGGCCCCGCGGACCCCAGCCCGCATAATGCCCCCCCGCGCCCCCCCCCCCCGCGAGCAGGCGCCCTGGACGCACCTGTCCAACGCCCTGCAGCGCGACCACCCCACCCGCGAAGCCAGCAAACGGCCCGTCGAGTACCGGGCGTCCTTCAAGCACGACCTGCCCAACGTCACGGGGCCGGGGCTCCACGGGTACACCACCGCCCCCCGCTCTCCAGGCACCCGCACACAAGAATGGGAGGATGAGTACGCCGTCGACGTCACCGACATGACGGCATAGGTGGAAAGCGTGGAGGACCCGGAGCAAGACACCGTCCTCACCCTCCTCGCCTACCACAGCTGGAGATGGGGCCACCAGGTCACCCTCGACCGACCGCAGGACGGACCCCACCAGTGGTCCCCAGAGCAGACGGCGAAGTGGGACATCGTCCTCCAACTCACCCCCGAGGGCTTCTACATCCTCACACACAGCGGATTACCCGACGCCACACCCAATGCACAGGCGCTGCTGCTAGCCCAGCCCCAGGAGGACGACGCAGACGCACCCCCCCCCCCGGAGGAATGTAATTGGGACCCCCCCACAGCCACCACTGAACGCATGCCGCACCGGCTCACCAAACGTCGGCTCCCCCACGACTACCATGCCACCAACGACTCGCGGGGACGCCGCACACTGCCCCTGCACTGGGCATCACCCGAGAGGCACCTTCACGTGGGGGGAAATCCTCCCCGGCACCGTGGCGCTCACGTACCTGTGGCTCTGGGACGCGGAGACGCACACGCAGCCCCCCAGCACACACCTCCTCCTCACCCTAGAGGGAGAGGCCGCCGTCGAAAACGTCCACACAGCGGAGGGAGAGGACTATGTGACGACGAACGCAGACACCCCAGTATGGCTGCACGCTCACGAGCACACCACACCCCCCACCGTAGTACCGGGGTCACACCCCTGGCACGTGGTCATCGTGCGACTGCCCACAGGGGCAGACACAGGAAGCGCCCAACAGGGATGGGCGGACAGGTGGGCACACGTGTGCGCCTCCCTGCACGAAGGGCTGCACAGACCCTCCCTCACCAGTCACACCCTCGAGCCGGCCCCAACCGCGGCCAAATCCCGCACCGGGGCGGCCCCCCCCACCGGAGTCTGGGCCTACACGCGCACCCTCCACCGCGAGGCAGCAGAAGCCCTCAAGACCGCCATCCCAAACCACCAGGGCCTCGTGCACACCCCCTACGATAACACACAAAAGGGCTACACCCTATGGTGACACCACCCCGCACCAGAAGGGGGCCTGCAGCCACCGGCAGACCAGCCTGGCATCGGCCCAGACCTCACAGCGATTGCCCACGCCGTCGCCGCAATGGCCCAGCAGGTTGGGGCGCCACCCCAATGGGCACCCTCCATCATCAAAGAAACGGCGGCACGCCACAACCCAGCTTTCGCACACTTCCGGGGACGCCCCATTCATCCCACCCTACCGGACCTTGACCTCCCTGCCCACGATGCGTGGGCCGTCATCATCCTCGTGCCCCACGACACCGCGCCCAAAACAGGGGACGCGACGGCACGCATCACCAAACAACTCCCCAATACCGCACTCCACTACGACATACCAACGTCAAACGTCATTGTCACCCACAACACGGGTCGCGACCACTACTACCTCCAGGCCACGCATGAGCGCTCCCCCGTCACCATATACACCTTCACCACCTACCCTGGCCTCCAGCCACCGCAACACCACCCGCACCCGGCATGGAAGCATCCACTACACGTCGCCCCGACCCCGCGCAAAAGGCCCACCCACAACGCGCCCCCTCCCGCCGACAGCACCGCCCTCCACACAGCCCGCAGACGGGCGGCAGCACACCACCAAAACCACCTGCTCCCACGCATTAATGCTGGACCCGGCACCGTCACCGAGGCCACCCACAAAAGCACCTTGAACCTACTGGCCCGCAAGCTACGCCCTAAAATCGCACTGGAGGACACACTCTGGATATACTATGGCGAAAACTGCACGGCACGGGTGGCGGACCTCCGCACCATCATTCCCTGCCACATCCAGCGCGCGGTAGGGCCCTTCACCGTGTACGCGGTACCGCAGCACATAACAGCCCAATGCACCCACTGCAACCCTCGGTGCGCGCTACCATGCGCAGGCGCTCTGCAGCAACCCCTGCCCACCCCTACCTACAGGGGGGGCATATACCTCGGCACTATACCCGGGGACCCACACCCCTACCTCCTGCCTGGAGCGGACCGCCACCACGCCATACCGCTACACCTTGTCGAGCACCTGGCAGTGGGACCATCCCCCTTCCAGAAGCGCCCCCCCCACACCCCATCTGACGGACGCCCGCCAGATGAGCCGACGCACGCCACACCTGGACCCAAACGCGCCATCGCACTCCTCACCCTAAAGGCGGAAGCCATCATCCCCCGAGACCTGGAGGGCGAAAACCACCTCATGGTGGAAGGGCTGACGGAACACGTCCTGATTACAGCCATGTACGCCACGGCGTCCGCCTCCCGCCTCTGGGAGGACCGTTCCTCCCCACCTCTAGCCCAGGCAGCGCAGGACGCCCCTGACACGGGCCCTACTGCCGAGGACATCCACCAAACCCTCAACATGCGAGCACCCCCGAAGACCCACCCCCAAGTCCGCCCCATCCAGCTCGTCAGCTGGGACGCCACGGACGCCCCCCCGACCACCACGGAGGTCCACATCCTCAAACACCGGGACACCTGGTGGACGGTGGAATGGGACGACCACGGCAAGGTCAGACGGGCAACTGCACACGCCCCCGACGACGAAGTCCCGCCCCCACCCCGCGGAGAGCACCGCTTGCGACTCGCCGCACGCATCCCCCACGCCCCAGAGGCAGCCTGGGAAGCGCTGCACTACGCCCTCTACTGGGCGCAGGGGGCGCCAGAAGGCCCCCTCCCTCCGGAACGCACCCCGGCCTGGACACGCCACGCCACCCGCTACACGGCCCACATGCGCCGCCACGGGGCAGGCAGCAGGCACCGGCTCCTCACCTGGCCCACGGACCCGCCCGACGCCCTGCAGGAGGCCGAGGAAGTGCTTGGCCTCATGACCAAGCAAGTGTTTCAGCTGAAGGACCCCGTCCCCACGTCCAGGCCCGACGTCGCAGCCGCTCGCGAACACCCCGTGTTTGCACCGGGCCACGCACCCGTACAGCAGCCCCAGGGCGCACCTCCCGAACAGGGACAACCCGCTGCCCGGCGCCGCCAAGGTGCGCAGAAGCGCAAGGCCCTCGCACAGGCCAAACCCGCGCCGTAGCCAAGAGCCAAGTCGAAGAGCTGGACCAAAGAGGAAGCCGCTGCCCTGTATCCCGAATACGCCATCGGTACCCGGGTGCAGCTGCCCTTCGAGTACGCCACGGCCGCGGGCCCCTCCAAGTGGATATGGGCCGCAGGGGAGGTCAAGCACCGGTACCTCGTCACCTGGGACCACCAGGGGTTCAAGATCTACGTCAAGTGGGACCCGGCCACCCCCAACAACAAGAAGGTGGGGCGCACCATCGAACTCTGGCGAGACCGAACCGGTCGTGAGATGGTCCCCATGCAGCTGTGCACCCCCGACACGGAGCACCTCACCGGCACCGAGTACACGGGCGAAGTCGGGAATGCATGGCCCCTACCCCAGCCCCAGAAGCGGAACCGCAAGGCACCTGCAGCTCAGGGCGTCATCGACCTCCTCGACGCCTGACGGGGCCAGGGCCGGACACGGCCCGCCCCCCCAACTACCGGTCCCCAGAAACCGGCACCTGCGGAAGCCCACGCCCGCATCAATATCCTCAACGAGCCTGCGGTCACCTACGAACCCCACCAAGGCCGCCACACTGCAAGCCATGCCCGGGCCACACCCTCAAGGCGCAGACCTCCTGGGGTTCCTGGAGCAAGCCCTCCGCAGAGCGGACCAACTCGAACCAGCACCGATCCTGGACCTGGAGGGGAACAAATCTCACGCCCACTGGCAACGGGGGGTGCCCCTCTACCACAAGACGTCGGTCACGGTGCATGCCCACCCAAACCTCGGAGTGGATGGTCGCCTCGGAGCGTACGAGTGCGTGAGGCCCGGATGCAGCTAAACGTGCTACTCACGCACGTCCCATTCGGGGAGGAGACCCAGGACTTCCTGGACACACTGAGCCTGGCGTACCGTCGACTCTCCCTCCTGGCACCCACCATCATCATAGGCGACCTAAACGCCGCCCCCACCGACGACGACCGCACCGGCCCACCCACAGCCACCGACATAGCCGTCCGGGCCGCCATGCACCAACTTGGCCTCACCGACCTCACGGAAGGACTCACCGGCACACCCTCCCATTACCCCCACCAAGCCGGCACCCACCCATCCCGCATCGACACGTGCTACGGGGACCCAACCACGGTGCGCGCCCACGAAGCAGCCTACGGGGACCTCCCGCCCACAGGCATGGGCCACCGACCCCCCTACATCGACCTCATCATCCCCAACCTATCCCCACCCGCGGCCACCCTGCCAGACGACACCCTACCACCCACACTGCAGTTCCCGGCCGAGGACGACCACGGCGCCTGGCACAGGTATAACAGGGCCCCACACGCCATCCTGCGCCGCCCAGATGCACTGACACTCGCCACCGCCATGTGCCGGGCGGCACAAGCATGCGGCATAGAGCGTGACACCATCCACGCGGGAGCACCACCAGACCTCACCCTCCAACAACTCGTCCATGACATCTGGACCAAGAAAGAGGAACTCGCCACCCTGCTACGCCCCAGCACACGGGAGGCACGAGACCGGGATGCCCACCTCCGTGCGCACCTCACCACCCGCCGCCACCAACTCCAGGAATGGCACGCCCACCGCATAGCGGCCGCAGCCCAGGAACGCGAATGATACGGCAGAAACGACACGCCGTACAAGTCCTTGCGGTACGTCAGCCGCATCCTGGAGGACACGGGGCGCCGTACCATCCACGCGGTGCGCACCCCCGAGGGAGGCCTCACCAATGACCCCGACGCCGTCCTCCAGGCAGCCCTGGACAATTCCAGGCACAACACGGGGACGCCCTCCCCGAGCTCGACCCCCACACCAGAAACACCATCCGTGAGCATGTACCCAGGGTCTTCAACCGGGATCAGCGGCGCGCCATCGAACACAACCCCTTCAGCATCTCAGAACTGCAACGTGCCCTAGACCGCCTGAAGAAGGGGGTCGTGCCCGGCGTCGACGGTTTGCCGGCCGAAGCGTACCAACGCCTCACCCTGCCCGTCAAACCCCGCCTGGCAGCCCGCCTGTGGGACATCGTCACGGGCGCCACCCCCATCCCCCCTGAGTGGGCCAACCTGGTCCACCCCCTCTACAAAAAGGGGGACTGGGCGTAGCCGGGGAACTGGCGGCCCATAGTCTGCGCCACCACCGAGGTCAAGCAGGTGTGGACGCTCATCCTAGGCCGCATCGCGCCGGCGGTCTTTGCCCACGTGCCCGCCAGCATGTGGGGAGCCATGGCTGGCAGGTCCCCCCACGAGGCCATCTTCCTCCAGGAGACCGCACTGGACATGAACACCTACGAGATGATTATCGCCTCCCTCGATGTCCAAGGCGCGTTCCCCCACGCCCCACACCGGCTCCTCACGGAGGTATGGGATGCCATGGGCCTCTCATTCCTATCCTTCATGACCGGGTACATCCAGACCCGACTCTACGCCGTCATCACAGCCGCAGGCCTCACCCCCTGGACCGGCACAGACAGCGGGGTCCCCCAGGGAGGCGCCGAAGGCCCCTTCCTCTACCTCCTCGTCACCCTACCACTGGCATTCGAGCTAGCACAGGTATACCCGGGGTATGCCCCATACCCGCTACGGTCCCCCCTCATCAACTTCGCGGACAACAACCTCCTAACTACGGCCACCCGCCACCGCGACCCTGAGAACGCAGGGCTACCAACGACCACCGAGCAAGCGTCTGCCATTCTCCAACTCACCACAACCTACCTGGACGCCCGCCAGCTCCTAGTGCACCCCCGCAAATCGGTCGGGCTGGCCGACGCCAGGACCCCCACCCCCACATCCGAAAAGGCGAGCCCCTACACCTGGAAGACACCACAGTCCACCTGGGAGTCACACAGGCCACGCGGCCCCACGACATCACACTCCCAAGCAAGCTGGAAGAGCACCTCGCCCGGCTACCCCAAATTGCCATGGGGGACCTCCGGTCTACGCAGGGCCTGGCGTACTTCATGGAAGCGGTGCTCAACGCGGCCATCGGGTACCAAGCCCTGCACCTCCCGCGCCCCCAAGACGCCCTACGGCACGCTCCACAGCAAGTGACGAAGGCATGGGCGCAACACGGAGGCTGGCCCAAGTCTTTCCCCAAAGAGGCCATGATGGCCCACTGGCGCTACTACGGAGACAATACAGGCTCTTGTCGACATGGCCGATGCCAAACACGCAGCGCACCTCCTGCACAGGGTGACACACAACCACCAACCTGAAGTTCGCGAGGCGGCAGCCATACGCATAAAAGAAGCGCAAATGGCCCGCAACACCTGCCCTAGGTGAATACTGGCGCAACACGGCGTCTCCACCTCCGTGGGCACTGGCATCTGGGCCCAGCTACAACTCCTCCTACCGCACCACACGCACCCCATCCTGACGAACCACCACTGCGATCAACAGGGGCCACTCGTGGCCACGCACACCGACATCCACCGACACCCGGCAGGCGAGGTGAACACCCTGCGCCTCGTGGGGGCCACCGTCACCATAGTGTATATCACCCCAACACAGATGAGGATCATGGCCCAGTGCGACGCCCACCACGCCCCGTTCCTTTCCGACCGACAATGGCCAGCACGCCACGTCTTCCAAGCGTACCTCCGCGCATGTGCTACGAAGGCAGAACGCGACATGCCGGGGCCAAAGGACATCGACACGGCGTACACAGCCTTCCAGGGCCAGCACCCCCGGCCCCGCCCGAGCGAGCACGAGACCCCGAACGACAGCGGCACGACGCAGGAGGAGCCCACCCCGTCAGCCGAAGGCTGGACACCACCCACCATCCTGCTACTAGCACCAAACGGCCACAAACATGCTACCCGCACTGTCCAGCGACACCATGCCCCCTGGTCCATCCCCAAACACAATGCACCGGAGACCGATGTACCACCAGTCAAACACAGTGACCAGGGCATACAACGCACGTGCTGGCGCTGCGGCCCGGCAGCCCTCGACACTCCGTGGCCCCTGCTACACCTCATCCCCACCAACTACCACACCCCCAACGCCGCCGCCACTGCCGACCAGCAGGCATGGCTCTCCCCCTGGTTTCACACCGTACCCCCAGACCACCCGGCGCACGTAGCCTGGACCGGAACACCCACGACGGCATGGACGTTCACCAACGAGCGGGAAGAACCAGACAGCGTGGCCATAGAGTACAACCGCTGCGACCCACACCGAGCAGGACCTCAGGAGGCACCCATGCGCCCCCTACAGCACAAATGCCCCACCCTCCGCAGCAACAAAGACAACAAGGAGCGGCGACAGACCATCACGTGCCAGAAGTTCCACCCCAATACGGGATACCTCTTCCACCTGATGTACGCGTATATCACCCAGGGGCGCCCAGACAGGGGCCTCCTCCGCCTCACCCCACGAGCCCAGGCCATCATCACCCAGGGGATAGGCGTCTATGCAGCGCCACTACTACAACCCACGCAAATCACCGCCAGAACCGCCCAAGGGAACCCCATCTACGTCTATCACCCCACAGCAATTGCCCGCCTACCCATACCCAGCGACACCGACATCATCTACTTCACTGACCCATCGGGCACCCAGCAACGCACCCCCACGGTCCGTTGCGCCTCCGTGTGCATCACCCGGCACGCGGACGGCCTCCACGTGGAACACCACATCAAGGCCACCATCTTTGGGGCGTCCTCCCACGGCGAACTGCGCACCATGGCAGACGCCGTCACCGCCACTCCACCACCCACAACGATCCGGCCCCGCAACATCTGGGTAGTCGTGTACGCCACGGTCGACATCCACCTCACCAGGCGCCTTGCGGACCTGCCCCTCCACAAGGCACTCGAGTCGGGCCTCACCACACAAGCGTTGGGACTATGGATGGCCTTCAGGGGCATGCACCCCCAGGACGCCCTACACATCGTGAAACAAGAGTCACACCGCTACGCATACGGCAATGGACGCGCAGACACGCAGGCCAAACACCAGAACACCAGCCACACCCCAGGGCTCGAACACGTGCGACTGGACACCCCACACCACAGCCACCTGCAGCACCTGCCCCCAACACCCCCGGCCACACAGCCCCCCCAATAGATGCCCGAGGACACGCCGTACACAGATCGAGACAAGCAGTACCACTACCCCACACCCATCTAGCAACTGGCCACCAAACTGGGCCACCCAGCGAACACCGAACTCCTCCGACGCCTCGAAGACTCCGTCCACACCCCCCTCTACTAATTCGCCCTGCGCCCGGATAGCCTCCCAGCACACCTACAAAAACCCCGACTCCAACTCGCCCTCGAACAGCTTGCCCTCCTCACCCGATACCACCGATGGTATGGGCGCCGCTCTATCCACGTCCCCGCAGGATACACCAAATGCATCTGTGGCCACGCGGAAGAAGAAACCTGGGACCACTTCAAGGTGTGCCCCCTGTACAGAGGACTGGACACCCAACCCACACCATCGCACAGCACGCCGGATGGCTGACGCAGTCCCCGGCGACCCAGCAACTCACCACCGTCCTCAAGCAGACGGAGGTACTCGAGGCGGTCCGCAGGGGACTCGTCCCCACTGCCGTCTACACCTTGCTACTCACCCACGCGGAGGACCCCCAGGCCACGGCGGCGCACATGCAGCGGACGGCCGTTGCCAAGACAGCGGAGCAGCTCACATACCGTCCCCACAAATACCTGCAGCATGCAGCAACCCCGCCCCGAACAGACCAAGCCGACCTCCTCAAACTCCTGTTCTAGCAACCATGAGAACCTACCCCGTGACATACCAACACGGAACCCCCACCACGTCTACACACCACCCAGGGAGCACAAAACTGGCACGGCACACAGGGGCACCACAGGCACCGCACACACGCCAACCAGCATGCGCGCGCCACCAGCCCCGATGCCCCACGCCACCGTCCGTCCACAGGTACCACCAACCGCCAGCCACCGCATGTCCCCTCTGCGTATGCCAGCGGCTACCACAGACGGCCCTGCCCTGCAACCCAGACCACTGGGTCTGCCTGGGAGCCGCGCACGGCCTCACCCACTGCCCCCACTGCGGGGACCTCAACCCCCACCACCGCGAGCGGCCCCCAGCCCCAGCCGCACCCCCCCCCTGCCAGGTACCCCAGCTTCTTCGGGCAACTCACCGACACCCTCTGGGACCACCTGGGGGGGTACTACGTGGCGGACGCGGCGGACCACGCATGGACCATAGCCGTTGCCACGGGCAGCACACCCCTGCCCCCCCACAGCCCACCCTTACGCCACAGCGGGGGCGGCTTGAACGTGGCGGCCCGCCACATCCTCCTCGCCCTATACCTCCACCGGCGTGACCTACACCTCCCAGACCCACAACTCCCGGCCCCCCAAGCAGCAGCCCTGACGCCAGAAGCGTGGGCGGACACAGCACCAGAGGAGATAGCAGCCTACCTCCGAATCACTTGCCGCCGGTTCAACACCGCCCTCGGCCGACAGAAAGGAACACCTTACCCACTCAGCGCACTCCTCTACCCGGCACACCACCCCCAGCCCGCGCAACTGAAGCCCCCGGAGGGCTGGGCGTCCTTTCGGGACGCCGACCTGGCCGCCCCCGACCAGCGCACCTACGTCAGAGGCCTCAAGACGAGCCTCCGAGAGGCACACCGCTGGCACGCCAGCTCCCCGTCGCCCCCACGGGGACAGGGCGGTTCACCCCCCCCCGACACCCACCAGGCCAAGAAGACCAAGACAGGTCAGGGGGCCCGCCCGCGCGCCCGCCAGCAGGGCACGACGCCCCGACCAGGGCCCGGGTCCAGCCACACCGCACCACCCCACGCCCAGACCCCCGGGGCACACCAACAGCAGGGGCCCCCGCCAGCGCCCACCACCACCACCGTACCGCAGCACCCAAACCCTGCAGCCCAGTCAGCCACCACCGCCCGCACACGTCCACACCATGCCAGGACCACCATACGCGCAGAGCCAGGGGACATGGCACCACCAACACCACCACCACGCCCCCGTCCCTCCGAACCCCTACCCCCTAATGCCCCCATGCTACAGCGACCCCCACCAGCTACATCCCCACCACGCCCCAGCACAACCAGGCCCCACGAACCACCCACCCAACATGGCACACATCACCGCACCACACCATCACGTATTCCACCACCACCAGCCCCTACCACCACACCCACCAACGCCGGGGTACCACACACAACCAGCACACCCTCAACACCACCACCACGCGGTCCAGCACCACTTGCCGCCCCCACTAGACAGGCCCACGACACACGAGCCACGGTACACCCCCATGAGCCCGCGGGGGTCTGCACACGCACACCAGCAACACCAGGGCCTGGTAGAAGCACCCCACACCACCAGCAGCCCCCCCACCCACACCCCATACCAGCGAGCACCATCCACCAGCAGCCACCCATTACATACGGACCACAGCTCCACCCGGACGCCCATGCAGCCGCCTCCCACCCACACCCCCGCACCACAACCAGTCAAGAACCACAAGGACCGCACGGCGCACACACGCAACACCCACACAACCCACAGGGACGCCCACACCCCCAGCCAGCACAACACCCACCCCCGCCCCCCCCACCCACCAACAGTGCCACCCCCACACCATCCCCCCCCGCCCCCCCCCCCCCGAGACCAGGCCAGGGACGCAACACGCGGCAGCCAGCACCAGCCAATTGACGTCGATGCCCCCGCCGACACACGCCACCGCAAATCCCCCCTCCTGCAACCGCCACAAGAGACCCCCTCACTGGACCCCACGCGTGACAACGACGACCACCCCCCCCAACCCACACCACCCCCCCCATCACACCCCGCACCACCAGCCGCCGCACCGGCCGAACCCTACGCCCTACAAAACCCCGCAGCGGTACAGCAGCACCTCCGGGGACTCGGGGACCAGGACATGCTGTGCCTCCGCACCTCTGGCACCACCCAGCGCATCCGGGCGACCACCCTGGTCCAGGCGGCCACCCTGGGGGAAGGCGTCCGAGACTTCCTCTTCGACGCCTTCCTCCACGTCGCCCGACACGACCGCCCCCCGGGCGCCACCCCAGACGGCGAGAGCCCGCCCCCCACGAGGAGCCGGATCTGGGTGCCCCCCATCGACTGGGGGCGACACCTAGTCGGACACCCCGTGCCGGAGCCGGACAGCACCCAGGGCCGCACCCGCTACCGCGAGCCCAACATGGCCAACCCCCCACCCAGCGCCACCCCCGACAAAACAAAAGAGTGGGAGCGGGAAACATGGGTAGCCCGGATGGCCTCCCTGAGCAACTTCCGGCACCACGTCCCGGGGGACATCCCCAGCCCCGACGACCGGCAGCCAACCCCCCCACGTACATGACTCTCATGTACAATCTACACTACACCCTCTCCACCACGCACTACCACGCACCAACTGACCACTGGGTGGTGCACGGCAGCGACTCCCTCCTCTCTGCCGACTACGCCCCCCCCCCAACACAACCCAGGCCCCGACACGTACGCCAGGGGGGACGAGCCGGACGACCCCCACATCTGGGGCACGTGGGAACGCAAATCCCTGGACACGCTGCTCCCTATCCGGAACGGCAGCCAGAGCCTTGGTAGGGCGATGTATTGCCTCGCCAAGTGGACCCAACGGACCTGGGGGATCCCCACGAACCTGTGGGTGTGGGTGGTCAGGCTGCGCCCCCAGCAGAGGGAAGCCCCCCAAAACCACAGGGGACCCACCCCCCCACGCCCCACCACCCTACAGCTCTGCCCATACATGGTAGCAGCCCGCCTCATGGCGCTGCTGTGGCCGGGCCCAGACACCCCCACCCAAAACTACCCCCACCTCACAGAGGAGGACATGCCCGGCATCCAGCGATGCTTCTTCCGCACCCTCGGCTACCTCCAGCAAACACACCCGCACGTCCTAGAGCAGATATGGCCACCCCCCGGGTAACCCACGTGCCCGCGCAGCCGAGACAAGGCCGCCACACCAGCACCAGCACGCACGGCCCACCAGGAAAAACGCGCGCACAAGCCCGGTGCCCGAACCTGCATCATCATTCTCGCTACTTGCAGGACCCAGCATCCTACGCCCGCCCCCGAAGCCCAGGGCCCTCTGCCGTCTCCGACAGCCCTCTCCTCCGCCCCCGACTCAACAACCTCCACCACCACGACCACCTCATCCACCACCACCACCACATCCTAAGCCAGCACTCCATTCCCCAGGCCGCGGGGGACAACTCCCAAACGGGCCCCCAGACCCGCCCCCACCGCGAGCAACCCCGCCGCCGCCAAGGCCCACGCCCCGACGAGGCCCACACCCGCGACCCTGCCGAAATCCAAGACCGCCGCCAAACAGCCACTCAAACCCTTCAGCGCACCACGACCGCAACCTGCAGCCAAGCCCAAACCCAAGTCCAAACCCGGCGCCACGACAGCAGCGCGAGGCCGGCCACCCGAGGACGTCCTCTATGACATTCGGCCCCAGCCGTCCCAGGTCCGGAGGCAGCAGCGCCCAGCACGGCGCCCCCCCACTGTCACCGACGCCGCCGCCACCACCTTCATAGCGGAGCGCGCCGCGGCCGAAGCACGACGCACCTCGTCCCGCCACCTCTCAAAGCCCGCACCCCAGGCCCACGCACCGCCCTTGACCAGGCCAGAACAAAGCTAGGGGCCGCCAGCAGCGTCCCCGCCCGCCTACCAACCCTCGATGACAGCCCACATACAGCGCATGCCCCGCTACCGCCTCCGCCGCGAGTCCCCGCCCAACCCCGAGGCGGACACCGTGCGCGCACAACCGCGGGTCCACATCCGCGCGCGCCCCCAGGACTACAAGGAATCCCCCAGGCCCGCCACCGCCACCGGTCCCCACGACCCCGTCACACCCACCCATGCCAACTCCTCCGCCCAAGACCGCAGCCCCGCCCAGGGACTGTGGTGGCAGCGCTGGACCCACACGCAGCTCTGGGAGCTGCGAAAGTGGGCCCGGGGAGAGCCCTCCCTCGAGGGCCTGGTCCATCGCCCCCGCAAGGGGTTTGTGGAGAACTGCCGCCTCTGGCCGGCGGGGGGGTGGATGCCGCAGGCCGCATGGGAAACTATGTTGGCCGATGCGCTCCACCCCCTGGGAGTCCACCCCAGCAACCTCCTCGCGCCCCAGGACCACCCGTATGTCCTCAGGCACCTGCGGGAGACCCTCCAGGAGACACAGCGAGACGGCATCCGCCTTTGGGACATCACGCAAAGCCCAGCCCCGCACACACACACCCCCTCACCACCCCACAAGCGTCGGCGCACCAACACGAGCAGCACCCACAGCACCCCAGGAGCCATGCGCACCACACAACACGACGCGCCTAACCCCCCGGCCAGCGGCGCCGCCACCCAACCCTGTTACCGAGCAAACCACCACCACGGGGCACCGCGCCAGGCCCCGCCCAGAAGTCACCAAACGAACCGGACGCCGAAGGACGCCAACGCACACGACAACGGGCACCACTACGCCCAAAGGCACCGAACCCAGGCGCGCTACCGTCGCAACCACCTACCCGAGCCAAAACCCAAACACAAATCAAACCCGAGCCACAGCCCGAAACCGCTAACCCTTGACTCCTAACCAGGCCCGCCGAGGGAACAACGTAACCACAGCCAACACCCACAGCCCACACAGCCGCCTAACCAGCCAGCTCCAGAAGCAAAGAGACACCTAACCAAACCCACCCTGGCCCGTGCCCGTGTACATCAGGAAGCGCGAGCCGCACCCCTGGGCGGCGACTGCCGTCACAGCACCGACGACACAGGCCAGAGGACACAACACTATAGCACCGCCGCACCAGCTGCCCGTGCCTGTGCCTGCAGTGTACGCGCGCCCCTGTTTTTCTTTTTTTTTTTCCACCAAAAAAAAAAACCAAAATTAGGGGGGGAGGAAGAGGGACACAACCACCCATGGCACACGCGCACCGCACACAGCGCGCACACCGGTGAACGGGAGCCAAGTGGCCCAGGACACCGCACACGCAACACAACACACCGAGCGAGCACACCGGTGAACAGGAGCCAAGTGGCCCAGGACACCGCAGACGCAACACAGCAAACCGCGCGGGCACACCGGTGAACAGGAGCCAAGCGACCCAGGACACTGCACACACGTAGGGCGGCCGAGGGACAGGAAAGAACCAACACCCCATGGGTCGGACGCACTGGGGCGACCCAGCCGATCCACCGGGCCAGTGGCAGGAGCACCAAGGCCACTGGTCCGAGCCCTGCCAGGCTGCATCGGGGACCATGGCAAACGTCACCCGGAACCATGGAAGCAACCGGTTACAGGTGAGCCGGTACACAGTCACGGAGGGTGTCGCCTGCCAAGCAGAGTTGCCCCGCAACTCAGGCCACAAGAGTGAGGCGGTCGTACCGTAGACTAGCGGGAGCAATACCCCTTTTTGGTGAGAGATACTCCACACGGCTGGGCAGCCCCCAGAGCTGCCGCCCCAAGGAGGGGGCATGTGGCCCTACCCATGGACACATGTGGGGACACCCTCCCACCTGGGACACATGGACCGGGTGGCCGCGACAATGCCTTCCCAAGCACATGCGGGAGCGGCTCAAGAGGGACGTGACATAGGGCAGTGGGAGAGACAGGACGTCCCCTTGGTAAGACCTTCTTCCTGCAATGTCAAAGGAGGCATCCCGAGCTCCCCAAGATACCTACCTACCTACCTGAAATTCCCTGAAGGGGAATATGGGGGCGGCTCCGAGGAAGAATATTTCGTTTTCTGGATCACAGTCAAAATAGGTGATCAGGTTTACAAAGCGGTCTGGACACGGGCGCCACGCTCTCAATCGTGGCCCGCAGATTGCTAAAACAAGCCAAGATCCGGAAAACCAAAACAGTGGCCATAAGGGTAGGGGATCGTCCGACCATCCATTCCCTGGGGGGGGTTGATGTGACTGTATGTCTAGGCGATGAGGAGGTGACGCAGCACTGCAAAGTGCTTGACACCTACGCCTTTGACATTGTCATCGGCACTGATTTTCTGCGCTTTAACCCCCAGGTGAAGTTTCTGTCCTTGCAACGTCCCTACGCCCTTCACTGCTATTTTGGCAGTGGCCTATACTCTGTTTCCCGGGAGCTGTCAGGTCTAAAAGAATCCGGTCTACGTTACGTGAACCGGTCTTACAGAACTGAGAACTATCAGTTGGTGCGGCCAGTGTTGGAAAATGAACTTGCCGCCCTGCATCTGGACCTGAATGAAATTCAGGTAGAACTGTTCGCGAGTAAAGAGCAGCAACTGATGCAGCTCTACTATTCGTGGAACCTAAACAATGTGTACCGCTTTTACTGGAAATCAATGGAGTTGTGCTACGCAAACCCCCCTTTTCTCCCAGCTCGCCAAGGTGATTACCAAAATCGCCCTCGAAGGAGCGAGAGTGGTCCTGTGCACCCCCGACTGGGGTACCACAGGTGAACAGGCCTATTGGAGGCGCCTCCTGGACTGTATGACCGAGGGAAGGACTGAACTGCCAAAAGGTCCCATCTACGTCCCTGAAATCTCTCAGGAGACCATACCCGCCCCTGAATGGGGCAGGTTCCTATCCATCGTAGATGGTGCTCTACACCCCGTGCCCGTGGGTGACCTTGATCAGGTTGTACTCAAGGAGTTGATGGCCGAAAACAAGGGCCTTACCCTCCATGATCTCAAGAAGAGATCTGAGTACTCTTCGGTTACCACTACGAGTGGCGAGTGCCCCGATGAGCCGGAGAAACCAGCAGTCTCTACTCCGCTGGCTGATGCTGACGACCGCCTGAGCGATATCGCCAGTGTAATACCCCAGGTCGACCCGGAGGTTGTGACACTGAAGCATAGCGCTTTCCTAGCGCAGTTGCTCATGGAAGAGGTGGACCTCGGCGAGTCCGCCCCCGGTGGGTCTAATGATCACGCCGTATTCTCTATTAGGGCCACTGATGGCCCCTCAGGTCAGGTACCTGGCGCTAAACCCTCACCCAATAACATGCCTGTCTCTTGGTATGACTTGCAGGAACTACCGCAGGTCCTGTGGGCTAGGGCTGAGGGTATCGAGCGACGGACCCATCTGGACCTCCTCAAGAGGACATGGAAAACCTCTATTTGGTCCGAGGAGGATGATGAAGAGATGACTCTCCCCGATCCTGAGACCCCTCTGGTATACTCCCTCCACTATGCCCAGGAACGCCAGGACTGGGAGGATGAGTTGCCCCCCGAAACGGTGGGGCGTATAAAAAGGCAGGATAAAGGGAAGAGTAACCTCCGCGCTGAAGAGGATTTTTCCGAGAAAGTGGAGAGCATGAATCTCGACCCCCGTCTCACTAAGCTCATCCACAACTATCAGGAGGTTTTTGGAGCGTTGCCCCCACCCCTGTCTTGTAAGAAACTGGTCCAGATGGACCTCAAACTCAAACCAGAGTTCGAAGGGTCGGTAGTGAGGCGGCGTCCATACCCCGCCCCACAAGACCAAATGGACGAGATCGAACGCCAGATCCAAGAGTGTATAGATGCTGGCCTTGTCGAGGAGTATAAGCACGGGGACTACCCCCGCGATTGTAGCCCTTGTTTTCTGGTTGTTAAACCTGGGTCCACTGCTATGCGCTTGGTCGTGGACTAGGGGGAGGTCAAAAAAAAGACCCAGAACCACTCAGGGAGTATCCCCAACATGGAGAACACCCTGGAGAGAATCGCTAAGTGTCGATTCAAGACCAAGATGGATAAGCGCAGTGGCTTCTGGCGAGTAGACCTAACCCGAGCAGCCCAGGAACTGCTCGCTTTTGTAACCCCTAAGGGCCGTGTCTTCCGCTGGAAGGTCATGCCCTTTGGTGTCGCGAAGGCCCCTGCTCTCTTTCAGGAGCTGATGAACAAAATCCTATGTATCCTTAGACGCAGACCCCTCGTGCAGGAACTGGTTTCCCGCGGGGCTGACATGGAGGCCCACATCGACGACGTGAGCCTGGGTACTAATACCCAAGAGGAACATATCCTCCTCCTGCATGAGTTTTCCACCGTCTGTCAGGAAAACAATCTCCACATCAAACTCGAGAAGTGTGAGTTTATGCGAGAGGAGATGAAGTACCTAGGGTTTGACGTGGGGTATGGCTGGTGGAAACCAGCCGCGACTAAGATGCAGCCCCTACAGGACATGCAGATACGTGACGACCCTAAGAAGGATCTACACGATGTGAAGAGTTTTATTGGCGCCTGCAATTTTTACCGACGCCATATCCACAATTTTACGTATTCATCAGCCCCCCTGACTGACCTTATAAAGAAGACCAACCCTTGGCGGTGGACCGACAAGGAGGAGGCCTGTTTCCAGGAGTTGAAGAGGAAAATATCTTCCACCAACTGCCTGGGGGTGCCCCGCCCTAAGGGCGAGATAATACTCGTCGGGGATGCGTGTGACGTAGGGGGGGGGTGGTACCCTATACCAGTGGCAGGAGCTTTACCCCAATGAGTTGTCGCACTGCCAGTTCCACACTTCAGGTCTCAACCGCGATGGAACCCTGAAGCATGACTATGCCGCCAATGAATGGCGTCTGGTGCCTCTGGGGCACTGGAACTGGAAGTGGAATCAAGCACAATCCAACTACAGTACCTACGACCAGGAACACCTGGCTTGGATGCTCGTGCTCTCTTCCCGATCCTGTCTTCTAGGTACTAACCCTGTTGTATGGCTCTGTGACCAAGAGCCCCTGAAGACATTTCAGAAGGGCCCACCACCAGAGAAAGCAAAGCTGAAGCGGTGGTGGACTTACCTGAGCCAGTTCAGGCTGACAGTTCATCATATCCCTGGAATAAAGAATGAACTGTCTGACTATATATCACGCAACAACTTCGATGCGCTTATAGGTGAGAGCTCTGAGGCGCTCACCAGAGAGGCTTTTCAGCGTATGGATGTCCAGCTTGACCTGTCCATGCGCACTGCTGGTATCCTGGAGGGCTAGAGTGTAACCGACTATAAGTCAGAGTATAAAGAAATACTCCAAACCCTCAGCACTGGTCTCGAACCCCGTGTCATTGATGGGCACCAGTGGTATAAAAACCATCAGTACCTCTTCTACGAGGACCGAATTGTGGTGCCTAAGGCACGACTGGATTGGTGCCTACAGTGGTTTCATCTCAGTTCTGGTCACCCTGGCGCCAATCGCTCAGTGGACTTCTTCCGTGAGTGTTTCTACTCTAGTCTAACCCTGACTGAACTGAGGTCGTGTATGCAGACCATTGTGGATGATTGTGGCTGTCATGCCAGCAAGCAGAGCGACAGTAGGGATAGGGGCTTGATCTCCAGCTTACCCATACCCTATTGTGCTAACTCTCTTCTCTACGTGGATTTCATCCACGGCCTCCCACGCTTCGGCGGCTATGATAGTTGCCCAGTGGTCACCTGTGGCCTATCTCGCTGCACCCGTGTGTTCCCTTGCAATAAGAAAATCACAGGTGAGCAGACTGTGAAACTGTTGGTGGAACAATGGTTCAAACCCTATAGAGCACCTAAGCAGGTGCACTCTGATGAGGATGTACGCATCCGCAGTGACACTGGGTGGTACAAACGAGTGCTAAATGCCCTCAACGTGGAGGTAACCACAAGTGTGCCCTATACCCACATGTCTAACCCTCTCTGTGAGAGACAGAACCGTGTGGTGGAGCAAAATTAAAGAATCCTGATGAAACAGGAGCGTACCAAGGACTGGGTACGCCTAGTGCCCTGGGCAGTGCTGACCATGAACTCACAGCGGAGCTCTTCTACGGGTCTCACCCCCCGTGAACTGTTCCATGGAGGACGACCTGCATGATTCTTCAAAACCCCCTTTCCTGAGGACTTCAAGAGTCCTCTGGGAGATGGGCTGGAACACAAGCAGTCTCTGGCTAACCAGGCTCGGACTAAGGTGAGACACATTCGTGACCGTGAACTGAGCCGACGGAACCGCCTACGGCAACCTGCCAGCTTCAAGGTTGGTGACCTTGTTTTGGTTAACCATTCACGCCTACCCTCCTGGGCACGTAACTGCCTACAGGCCCCTTATTTTGGACCCTATCGTATCATCAGGATAGATGGATCCAGGTTCCATGTCAGGTGCAGTCCACGTCTAGGTGGTGAACTCCTGTGTGCACCTAAACAGTTGAGGCACTATCACTCCCCTGACGATTTGTCCTGAGATGACTGGCGCCTCAGCGACAGTGGGGTCGAGCTTACAGACCTAGAGAACGCTGCCAGTCCAGAGGAGGCAGACAAACTTGAAGAGATGACTGCCGAAGAGATGGCAGTCGATGGTTACTACGTGGTTGCAGGTATTGCTCGCCACGAGTACAAACAGGGCTCGAAATTCCTAACCCTGTGGGATGGCTATGGGTTTTCTGAGGCGACCTGGGAACCTATGTCAGCCTTTATACAACCAGATGGGAGTATTAACCCTATCTTTCGCTCCTACCTCGTTGAGAACAACGAGGGGCAGCTACTAACCCGTGCTGAGACTATGTCCCAGCGTAAAAAGTGAAACTAATTTCCCTGTGTCAGTCTACTGACTGTGTTCTAACGTCACAGGTGCAGCGAGCACTCTTGAGCAGACGTGCCTGTGTATGGGTGTAAGAGCAGTTGTCACAGTTGCCCCGCATTGCATCGCAGGACAGGACCGTTAGCCCCCCGTGACAACCACTCCCTGGCCAAAGGCCATTGGATTTTCACAGACTACTGCTTACTGAGCACTGCACTGACCCTGTCTGTGCCCTGCAGACCCATGCCAATGGTTTTCAGCGTGGACCAGGTGGCTGCCTATCAGGTTTGCAGCCAGCCAGCGAGTGTATGCCTTGTTGACCATGTGTTGCATGGGTACTCCCCTGATGTAATGACCTTGGGGAGCCAACGAAGAACGGTGGCTTACTACACCAGAGGGAAGTGACAAGCAAGGTGTTATGAGGCAAGGTGTGTCTTCCCTCCTTGGGGACAAGCGAGCCCACAGTTAGGACCCCTGACTGGTCCAGAGCCATGGGGTTCTACCCTTCCTTACAGGGGTTACCATACCCCTATGTGTGCTACGTATGTCTGTGTGTGTCCCACTTCTCTCCCCGGTGTGGCTCCCGGAGACCGGGCTTCCCTGACGTCGGACGGAAGGTCCTAATCAGGTACTATTACCACTCCTATGGCACCCAATTTCTGTGCTGGCGCCTATCCTAGGGGGAAGACGGCAAAAGCCCTACCTACTAGAGGGAAGGGGTGGCCAAGTGTGCTAAGGGCATACAAAACGCCCATCTTTGCTACAGGCCAAAAGCTAACGCACTCCCCTGCCCACGTGGAAAAGCACGCGGGACAGGAGACACCACTACACTACACTCACTAACGCCAGCAAAGGCCTTCGAAAGCAGGGTGAGCACTCATCACCTGCACTCAACTCCTGCCAGGCCTGCTGACCCTAACCCCTACACAGGCTACTGGGTGTTGCTGTCAAAAAGGTCTCGGGTCCTATTGACCCCCCTGTGAAGGAGCAAGAGAACACAGCGCTACTAAGCGGCTGTGGCCTAACAGGGACGCCACTACGCGTTTCCCTGTCAGGGCTTGGAGGGAAGGAGTGCTCAGTATGTGTGCACAGCGTGTATGTCGATGAAGTCGGACTGCACTCGCCACTCTTGGCTGAGTTGCAGTTTGTTGTTTGTGTGATCTGCGCAGCATATTTTAGCGCTGCTCAAAGGGACTGCACCAATCACTCTTACCTTCCCACCTGTAAAGCAACCTGAGATGGCCTGGGTTTGCGGCTGAGGAACCAAGACTACCTCCACGTATTGTACGCTTCTCAGGTCGCCCTATAATACACTGTCCTCAAACCCAGGTGCAAGCAAGCAAGCTTAAGGAACTCCACCCGTTCTCTTATAGAATGGGGGGTGGAGCCCCTGGGTAGCCTAACCAAGAGTTTTACCGTGCGCAACACGCGTGGCCTACCCTTTAATGCGCCATATACATGCACAGGTATGCACAGGTTCTACCATTCCACTTGTTTTCTCCTAATCTTACCCAACATAACCAATCACAGCGTGACTCAACCAGGAGGTGAGCTCCTCCTGGGCTTACCTACCTTACTCACCACGCATCATGTGAATGCCGAGGAAAATACGAGCGCAAAACAACCCTACGCGCTCAAACAAACCTACGGCGAATTATAAACCACCCTAAGCGATTAATGCACTGTGTGTCATGCACGCCTCCCTTGTCTTGTTTTTTGCAGAAAGAGGGAGAAAGTGGCGCACTGCACAGCGCAGAACAACCCTAAGCGTTTTAAGCAACCTCCCTCTAGCGCTACGGCTACACACGAGCAAACAAACACGAGCAAGCACTTTCTTTACTTACCTGTGAAGGGAGAAAAAGGGTGAATTCGGGTACAGGGAAAGCGCCACAGCGTGTGAATGCCTCGATTAGGCACATGCATCGCGAGCACAGCGCATATTCTAACCCTACGTGCGCGCTGCGCGCTGCATTCGCATCGCATACCTTTCATTCCTGTTTTGACCTGTGCAGAGCAAGAGAGAGGAGCACCCAAACCCCCAACGAACACAGCGTTGACAACCCTAACGTTTGGACGAAGCAACCAACACGAACGCAATGCATGCGTGTGAGATGACACTGGCATACCTGAGAGGTGGGTTGTCCACCTGCTCTGTGGTGGGGGTTGAGTTTGAATACTTTTCCCTAAAGTTTATAAACGTTTTCATGCAACTGTGCAAAATTTTCCTTTAGAACCTCAAAAACTACGTCTCATACCTTCTTTTTCGGAAGCCGTTTACGCTTGCGCAACCTTGTTTTTGAAGTCCGCTTCCGTTGCGCTTGTCTGCGACTTTGAGTTTTGGTGTAAAAAAGACGATTTCTCGCGTAATTTCGTCCCTTTTCAGCGATTTGAGTTGTTAAATCACTACACCTTTCGCTAAACCACAGGAATCACTCCCTGTTGGTTAAATTAACCATATTATTCAGCTCCTGGAGATTTGTGTCCTCCATTGGGAGTATTGCTCCACCCTGGCCCTTGGTCAGGACGTTTACTAAAACGCTGTTTATACGGCGATGACCGTCCGCATTAGAGCGGTCGATCATACCCTAGTGAATAGAAATGCAGACTCTAGGGAGGAGGTCATGGGTTCAAACCCCACTGCCCCCATACTGTTTTTCCAAACGTTTACGCTCACGCCAGCGACTTTTGAGGAATGCCCCTTCGACAGGACATCATTCACGGTACATCACGCTGTTTCTAAAGGGTACCAGCAGTGTGAACAGCTTCTCTGAACTGATGAGGAGGTTTTGTGAAGGTTTACACCATTTTCTGAGGTAATTTCAGGGTAATTTGAGCCTTTTTCCTTGGTCCTACTAGCTTAGCTAACTAGTACTTCAGGGGGGAGTAAGAAAAAGTCACTACCATGTCTTTCTTGGGGTACTTGATCCAGGCTACACCCCCCTTTTTTGCCTAAGGAAGTGCTGAGAGTAACACTTAAACATTTTTGTTTCTCTTATGAAGCTTTAAGTACACTTTCTCAGCAACTAGGGTTAAAACCCTAGCTCCCCCATGAAGTTCACCCCTACCACTCAAAGGAGCGGAGGTATCATCCCTCATGGAGGTTATACCGAAATAAAGTAGGCACTTCATGCCTTGGGCCTTGTAGGTTAAGCCTAGTGGTCTCCCACCTCAGGACCCCTATACTCAAAGGTTTCTACTACTTATTGTGGTTCCAGATTGTAACTGTTTCTGAATTCAGTTGCTTTGCCAAGTCATTTCCTGTGTCTGGCCTAACTCATATGCCCCAGATTCCTAACCAGCTCCATTTCATCCAAAAGAGTGCACATGAAGTGCTTGGTGCTATCTTGGAGGGCTGGGTCATGCCTGTTTTCACATAAAATCATTTGTTTTGTTTATGAAACCATTTGAGTTGCATATTTGATTCCTCAATTGTCTATATGCAGCCCCTCTTTGCTTACAATGCTTTGATTTGGAGGAATACTATCACAATTCTGACTTTGATCCTGTTTGTTGTGTTCCTTGTTCGTGGACTTTACCTTTTTGGAGTTTTGGGGAAACTTCTTTTGAAAAGCAATCAATGTTTTCAATATCAACAACAAGCAAGGAACATCAGATACTTTTTCTCGGGGTGTTGAACAGGGGTTTGAGGTTTTGGTACTTGTTGAAATGTGTTTTGAGGGCATGGGGGGGGTTGCAAAGGGTATTTGGGCTGTTGGCACTCGGTGAAATGTGTTTTGAGGCGATGGGGGCAGTTGAAAAGGGGGTTTGTACCGTTGAAACTCGGTGAATTGCGCTTGGTGCGCATGGGGGAATTCAACAGGGGGTTTGAGATGTTGGTACTGGGTGAATTGCGTTTTGAGGGCATGGAGGCAGTTGTAAAGGGGGTTTCAGGTGTTGGCATTGGGCTAAATGTGTTTTGCGAACATGTGTGCTGTTGCAATGGGGGTTTGAGGTGTTGACGCCGGGTAAAATGTGTTTTGGGGGCATGTGGGCAGTTGCAAAGGGGGTTCCAGGTGTTGGCGCCGGGTGAAAGGTGTTTTGACGGCATGGAGGGAGGTGAAAAGGTATTTGTTTTATTACCGATTCAGTCCGATACTGTTTTCTCATACAACACTGGCTACCCAATGGGTGCCAGTAGCGAATGTACTGTTCTATATCCCCACTACCTTCACGAATGGATTCTTTTTGTGTTCTGTCTCTGTTTCGTAGCTATCCACCTATGTGAGACCTGAGCCCATTCAGAATCTGTTTGCCTATCCCTGTTGTAGGCCCCTTCGTTACCCTGTCTGCCTATGTTGGGCTCTGTGGGATACCCTGAATATCTTGGATTATCTGGATCCTCTGATGTGCCCTTACGGCTGCTGTGAAGCATCCTGATTATCTCCAGATCATCTGGGTACTCCTGTTTGCCCTCACTGGTTTACAGTGGTTCGTCCGGTTGCCCTGGAATTGGGAAATTTCCGGTCACAGGGGTCCTAACTGCCCAAAATGACAAGGAGACACGCTGAATATAATCAACAATGAAGACCGAAGCAGAGCATTAAGTACAGCACTGTATCAGTCACTTAGGCAACCAAAAGGAACAACTCACAAGTAAGCTGTCACCACAGGGTAGCGTATAAGCAACAATATATACACACACAAACGGAGCGCCCCTCATTACTGATCTAACTGTGTGGGGTTATATTGAGGCTCCTGATTAGCACAAGGTACTTAGAACCCCATAATTACCTCACCTGTGTCGTCAGAATTCAGATTGCCCCCATAAAAAAATGCAATATCCTCCAGGGACTCCAACCCCGACAAAACAAAGAGCGCTACAAGCAGGCACCTCCCTTATCACAGGCTCCACTGTCAAACAAATGCCTGACACATACCCTGGGAATATAACACCAGATGGCGCACAACTCATCTCTGAAACAACATCAGGAGACACCATTGATGAGCAGAGACTGCCCTAAGGCTACACAAACGGCAGAATATTCACAATGGCTCTGGGGCCACCCTCTGCACCGCAGGACTGTAAATCCCAACCCAAAGCAGACAACTGCAGTATCACATGCCAGGCGCCGCTGTCAAATAAATGCCTGATGCACAGGTATCAAAACAACCACAAGAAACCTCATTGTTGAGCAGACTGATGGATACCCTGGAAATATAACTCCAAATGGCACGCAGCTCATCTCTGAAACAGCAGTAGGAGACACCATTGATGAGCAGGAACTGCTCTAAGGCCACACAATCGTCAGGATATTCCCAATGGCGCTGGTTCCAAAGTTTGCCCCGCAGGAGTGTGATTCCCGAATTAAAGCATACAACTCCACTGTCACATGCCAGGCGCCACTGTCAAATAAATGCCTGGTGCAGAGATGATGAAACGACCGAGGGAAATCTCATTTTATACAGACTGATGCATACCCTGGAACTTGTAACACCAAATGGCACACAACTCAGCTCTGAAACAACAGTAGGAGACATCATTGATGAGCAGGCACTGCCCTAAGGCCACACAATTGTCAGGATATTGCCAATGGCTCTGGTGCCACAATTTGCCCCGCAGGAGTGTGAATCACAAATCACAGCAGACAACTCCACTGTCACATGCGAGACACCACTGTGAAATAAATGCCTGATGCACAGATGATGAAACGACCGTAGAGAGACTCATTTTGAGCAGACTGATGCATACCCTGGAAATATAACACCAGATGGCACGCAGCGCATCTGTGAAACAGCAGTAGGCGACACCATTGATGAGCAGACACTGCCCTGAGGCCACACAATCGTCAGGATATTCCCAATGGCTGTGGTCCCACAATCTACCCCGCAAGAGTGTGAAACACAGATCAAAGCAGACAAGTCCATTGTCACATGCCAGGCACCGCTGTCAAAGAAGCACCTGATGCACAGATGATGAAAGAACCAAAAGAAACCTCATTTTTGAGCAGACTGATGCATACCCTGGAAATATAACACCAGGTCGCACGCAGCTCATCTCTGAGGCAACATCAGGAGACACCATTGACGAGCAGGCACTGCCCTAAGGCGACACAAACGTCAGCATACTGGCAATGGCTCTGGTGCCACAGTCTGCCCGGCAGGAGTGTGAATCCCGAACCAAAGCAGACAACTCCACTGTCACATGCCAGGCGCCGCTGTCAAAAAAATGCCTGATGCACAGCTGAGGAAACAACCACAAGAAACCTCTTTTTTGAGCAGACTCATGCATACCCTGGAAATATGACACCAAATGGCACGCAGCTCATCTCTGAAGCAACAGTTCAAGACACCATTGATGAGCAGGCACTGCCCTAAGGCCACATAATCGTCAGGATATTCCGAATGGCACTGGTGTCACAGTCTGCCCCATGGGAGTCGGATACAAAACTCAAAGCACAAAGTTCCATTGTCCCTTGCCAGGTTGTCACATGCCAGGCGCCGCCGTCGAAAAAAAGCCTGACGCGAAACCTCCATTATCACCAGCGCCACTGTCAAATAGAAGCTTGATGCACAGCCTGGAAATTCAACACCAAGGTTCAACACCTCATCTCTGAAGCGACCGCTGCCGAATCTCAGAATGCCGCTGCAGTGGTTGAACCAGTTGCTGAGCCGGTTGTAATTCAGCAGCAAAATTGAAATCAGGGCATAAATAGCACCCCTCCATCAGATGCAGCATTCATTGTAGCAGCCAAGCTTCCTCCTCACAAAATCCAGAAAGCAAAGGCAGAGAAAAGAACAACGAGGCCACACATCGCCCACAGACATCATCTGCAGGCACGAAGACAGGTAGAGTGAATGACAATGTAGCCACAGACAGAATGGGCCAGAAAAATGCATGCACTCACACAGTATGCAAAAGAGTAATACAACAGTGATCGCAACTACCACCAATTCATGCGCCGACAGAACTGCTGAATGTGCCCCGACTCCCCACAAATGAAGCAAACAGGGGCATTGCCCTTAGGTCTCTTGGCAACTGGCTCCACTGAAGGGCACCATGCAGGGTACGTACTTGACTGTGAACCCCACTGATAGGAAGATCATGGTTCAGGGTCTTAAAAAGTGGCCAGAGCGCTCGTACCTTGCGGCTGCACAGATTCAGCCCCTCTACTAATTCCCTGTGTTTGGAAGAAAGACGATCGCTCAATGCAGTCATTTACCTCCCTCAATCTTGTGGACCGAAAGCCTTGTTCAGACCTGCTCCTGTGCGACAATGCAGTTACACTATGAAACGGACGCGACAAACACGGCATAATCACCAACTGAGCCACTCTATCTCCAACATGTACTGCAAAACACTCTGACCCACAGTTACACAGCAATGCACAAATCGTGCCTCGGAAATCCGAATCAATGACCCCTGGCACAGATTCCACAGAGCAACGCAGAGCAAGGCCAGAACGAGGCAAAACCAGACCCAAAAACCCCAGAGGGGTCCCAACGGCACAGTCAAGCGCGACCAATCTCAAACACCAGGGTGGAATGCAGATGTCACTAGCTGCAGATAGATCATACCCCCTCGCCCCAGCGGATGCCCTTACGGGAAGGGTAGCTTTGTCTGAATGCAGCACACAGTTCAATACAGGATCTGGTACAGGATTGATCACAGGCTCTGTTGTCGGATCTGCAGAATTCACAGGGGGGGAGATCTCCACCAAACCTTCAAACTTAAACATTTTCCAGGCCAACCGGTGAGTCTCAGCTTCTTGCCTGGAGGTACGGATCTTATAGCTGACGATTTTTCTGAACCTCGCCATCAGGTCTCGTCCACTATCCTCTGAAACCCCAGAATCTGATGATGAGTCCACAGAGGGTGACCTGCTTGTCCCAACTTGACTGAGTTGAATCGATTCCGAATCAGACATGTCCTACCGAACAGGAAGCGGGAAGCAAAGCACAAAATAATCCCTCTAGGTCATCTTAGAACGCTTCCTGGGCGGTTCAGTCACAGACCATCCAATCAGTCTCCCTGTAAACTGAGCGGTTGATAGATTGTGGTGGGATGTGTGAAAATTCGGTTCTCGAACATTCAGGGGCGAGATCCTTCAAAATCCTGGCATAAAACTTATTGATCGCCCTCTTAAACTGCTTCCAGCCCTTCGGCTGGGCTAACTCAGAGACCAAGGAGCACAGCAACAATAATCCCCCCACAATATGCAGGTCAGAGGCCAGGGCCACCGTACGCCACATCAATTTTTTCTGCCTCAATGACGCCCATGCCTGCAACCAAATCTGTACTAGCTTAAAGTTCTCACCATAATGCCCCAAATACCCATGTACTGATTTATTGTGATAAGTCTTGCATAACGAGCATCGCTGAGGGTCGTGTGTGCTCTGTGCGCCATAAGTTACCATGAAGGAGTAACTCGGCAAAACAATGCCACCGAAAAACCAACAGATCCAAATAGTGAATCTGAACTTCAACTGCTTCCAACATCCCGACAATATTCCTTTGCGTCTATGTGTAGGCTTGTCATGTCTACTCCAGACCTTGTGAGGGTACGTGAACAATTCACCATGATAAGAGACATCTCCTACTTCAGCCGGAAAATGCACAGGGGCATCTGGCAGGTTAATAGCTGTCTTTTCCCTTCTATCCACTTCTCCTTTACCTTGATTCCCCGAATCACCCTTCACATATTGGAGAGACAAATGTTCACAATCCACATACTCCCTAATTAATCCAATCAATCTTGCCTCCACTGCACGCTTCTTTCTATAGTTATCAGCCTTCAAAACCGCAAAACAATCTGTAAATATGGTAGCACAGGAGGAACTATACTTACACGCCAAGAAAATCCCATACAGTTCTGCCTTGTATGCGCTTTGGTATCCTGGGGGTCTCACACACAGTGTTGTTCCATCCTCCAAAACAACAGCACCGGCACATTGATTGCAAGATTCAAAGAACGACCCATCACTATAAGCCGAATGCTCAATATCAATGTGATGCTTACCTTGCCAAACCCAATTCTGAATTTCAACATCCCAGAATTGACTATAATTCAACACCTCGTGAATATCGGAAGTGCCCCCTAACGGCAAGATAGAAGCACTTGTATCTGCATGTAGAGCATCCGCAGCAGACTGCAAAAGATGGAGACAGCTCATCCCAGTGGACATCAGATGATGCGTACCAAATTTATATAAAACTTAGGAAACATTGTCCAACATTCGAGTTGCAACCACCACCGGAAGTTAAAGCATCCCTAATCCAAATTTATGGCTAGAGTACAATGTTTTGTTGCAAAAAAATGTCGGCAAACCTACAACGGCAAGCAAAAAGTCCTTCAACCATCTTTGAATCTTCAACAACAGATCCCATACTATTGGAATACATTCTAACGTATAAACTATCTTCAGAAGAAAGACCGAGTCAATCACTTGAAGTCGGGTTCGAACAGGCAATGGTCGATTATTCCAAACATCAATCTCCTGACTAAATTCAGACATCAATTCATCATACATACACCGCGGATCCCATGTTGTATGGATCAAGTGCCCCAAATGAAGATATGAGTTGACACACTGTGTGATCACTGGCGTGGGATCCGATTGCGATTGAGCGATACATTCGGGAACTAATGAGTTACGACACAATCTCCATTGATCTCCCTCATAAACCCTGGTAGGCACAGTAAATTCAGAATTGCACTGCGCACAAATAGGTAAATTGTTTGTCTTGGCAAAATTGACAGAGAGACTAATTCTAGTTAAAAGCATCTCAGCATGAATCAACGCATGTCTCAACTCACTAGCTGTCTCTGCAACAATCGCCAAGTCATCCATACACACAAATGGTTCAACACCTAGCTCTAATAGCTCCCCAATCACTAAATCATCACAGCACAAAATGTGAGAGGTCCCATAGCACAACCTTGCTTCACCCCTGATGTAGCCAAAAATATATCCCATTTGCCGGTGACCGTATTTTATACATAGTTAACACTATGATATAATACATAACCAAACCAGTCCCGAACCTGAGCACACACACCATACTTCAATAGTGTGTCAAGCAACAACCAAATTTGGACAGAAGAAAAAGCATTAGAGACGTCCACAAAAGCAATATACACTCCATTGCCAGTCATCATTTTACTATGTAGCAATGGATGCAAATCGATGGTTGCTCGCGCACACGACCCTCCTTTACGGCCCGCATCTGGCCTTCCCCAGAGGCTAGGCGCAATCGCTGTCTCTGAATAGGACTGGATACATCTAAATACTATCCTATACAGAGCCGAAGTGATACCGATGGGCCTCCACGCATTGGACACCGACAGGTCCTTTTTCCCTTGATTCAATGGAAAACCTCCCGTCTCCCTGAGTATGTCAAGACGTGATTTTCCTCTAATGATGGCCCTTACTATATCGCAAACCCAATGAAACACATTATCAGGAACCACAAAATTCAGATAAGGCGGTACGTTGTCCAGGCCAGGCACTTCGAATCTAGACACTCTTGCCCACTGCGTAATCTCTTCATCCGCTGGAACCAGGATTGGCTTCTCTTCATGCTCATCCATAAAGGAAGACACCGTAGCATCCCATGGATTGTGAACATTCATCATCATCTCTATTTGATGAATGGGGACCGGAACTCGACTGGGTTTCATCGAAATTGAGAAATTAGCTTTAGCTCTGCGAAAAAAGATTTTTGGATTCCGCCTAGCCAAACTCGCCAATTTCTTTATCCTTTGGTCCCAGCCCTCCGGTGTTTTTGCCTTCACATTGGAACTACAATCGTGGACAGAATGAAAGGCTTGAAGAATAGCATTGTCCAACCACTTCGGGCCCTTGCTCCACATTGGTAGGGCAATAAGTGAATTGCTCCCTTATCTTAGATGTAAAAAGCTTAATCTGCTTTTTCCCCCAACCATAGAATCGGTTAGTGGGTTTTTGAGGAATGGCCCAATCATGAAAAAACATGGCGTGAAAATTATGCGAAGACCCAAATTTCCTGTTTAATTTCACTTCACTTCTACACACATCTCTGGGCTGAAATATACCAAAAAGGTTCCGTGTGACACACATTCCATCTATGTAAGATGACCCCGCATAGTGTCTCACCCTTGTCATCAGAACCGTGTCTCGCATTTGCGACTTCATCCATGCCTCTTTAAACACCTCAAAAATCTTACCAGTACCCTCTAAGTTCCGAAGCCATTGCCACACGTTGTCATTTCCCGCCGTTGACTCATCCAAGTCATTGAGATTGTCATGACTACAAGTAGTCGAATCAAAGTCACCACAAACAATACATCCTTCTTGGATCAAAGGATCCAAGACCTCCGCTATCTCTTGAGGCATCTTACGGACCACATAAACTCCTACAACCGTCGTCATCATCTTTAAGTCTGGACGAGCAAAAATTTTGAAACTCATTACATAGTCTGGAATGAGCACCTTGACATCCGGTTTCTTAGGGGCTACATCAACAGAAACCAAACAAGCCACACCCCTTCGCATGGTCGGAAAACTTAGAAGCAAATGATATTCCCCATGACACATCTCCCGAGCAGTCAATTCATATTGATTATTCGCATAACTGCTCGCCACTTTAAACTCTGAAAAAAAAACAACATGCGGCAAGGATTTTGTCCAAGTGTCAAGATCATTTTTGATAGCCGTTAAAATTTCTCGAAAACGGCTCATGGTCACATTGCCACCTACATTCTATGTGGCAATCCCAAAAGGTCTGGCACTCCCCCTAGACTCCGTACCAAAAGGGAAACCATCACTTCTAGGGGGATACTCTCCTCCCATCCTTCATCTGATTCCTCATCTTGTGCGTTGGCGTACCATTCCTTCATCGGATCGCCTTGCTCGAAAAAAGTACACCTTTTCACCCTGATTGGAATTTACATCCATACTCCCACTTTGGTTGTGCATATCCAATGCGCTGGCAGTAAGTTTCTTGCAGTAATTTGCGCGAGCAAAAGCAACGGGCGTATCCAAAGACTGAAAGTTCTCTTTTGGTATCTCCGAGCCTTTATAAACATCACTTGCTTTGGTGCCAAAAGAAAAGCAGATGAGGCCTTTCCCAGGCGAAAAATTCACGCACCCCCGCCGCGAAATGTGCCGAGGCCATATGTTCATACGTAATCAGCATTTTGCCATTTTTCACCGTAGATGATGATTTAACAGCCCCAAATTGACGAGCCACATTCAAAGCTTGGTCACTTGGAATCACCACCTCATGATGCCAAAACATTGAAGGCGGTGAAACCACACATTTTGTCGGGAAAATCCTTTTATTCGTGGCTACTTCAGTGATGACAACGTGGTCCAAGTCACACAAAACCCCCGCCAATTGTGAATAAATATAATTCTCATCCACAATAGCAACTACGTCAAATTTATTCCAAAGTACCACTTGTTGACATACATCCATGAAAGTTTTTTTATTTCCTCAATACCACTCTCACGTCGTCCGATGTCATTCGGGGTATTTCTTTACTTTGTGGGAAATGCGTGAGAACAAGGGCACCGGTCTCTTGCACCAATGCATATGAGATTCCATTGCGTGCCAGAGCGTCATATTGGCTCGTCAAAGGGTCATACTTATCTTGGGTAAGGTGAAACGTCAAAAGCACTCCATCCTTGTGGCAGTCCAAATAACACTTTAGTCGGCAAATTTGTGCTTATAAAGATAAGAGCATCTTCAGTCTCACCTTCGAAAATTGAAGATCTTGTTTCACACAGCAAGTCATTGAGCAATTTCAACATATCAAAAGAAGTTGCTTTAGCCCTATGCACATCCAATCGCACATTAATATTTTTTTCTAGTTGCATGGTTTGCGGCAACAACTTAGATTCATGGTTGCAAACGTCAATGACTTCCACATGAGGTGTGGTCCAAGTGGGCGTAGTAGACAACAACACAAACATGTACATGCAAGAAGCATCATCCAGTACATATGTGGTTGGCTTCCCCACATGCCCCTCTCATTTTGCACACATGCCGAGCCTTGTCTAATCACCACTTTTTGTGTACATTTTTGTAACATCAAAAGTATGAGTCTGCGATCAAGGGAGTATGACAATTTCCCATCAATGGTGAGTGCCATTACCGGCAAAACAAGCACCACGTTTGTCATATCTTCATTTCGTGTCTCCGCCGCATACTCAGAAAATTGTTTCAAAAAGGTTCCCCATCTCCGAATTGGCCAAATCTCTTCCTACATTTGTACCAAAGTAATGTCTGGTGGATGAAACCAGAATGTTTTACCCAAGTGGTTTTTCATAAGGGCTTCAATATTCATACCGACGCATCCAATTTCCGGTGCAAATCCCAATGTCCATCCTACAACATTGGTGCCATCAATAAAAGGTTCCACGTCCCACACTTGAATGTCTAACACCGGTAAGACTTTCGTTAGCATTTCAAGAGACGGCATGTAAGCAGCATTATCAAAGATGAATTGTGCATCATTCTGACACAAATCTATCATGTCGAAAGCATGATATTGTGATTTTTGAGCTGCAGTCTGTAGAAATGGCTGGACGATTTGTTTCCATTTCTGATATTCCTGCTAGATATCAAAGGAACGATAGGTCATTGAATTTATCCTGTAGTTTTGTAATTCAAATTGTTTTCAGACAAGCTCGCGCATCTGCAATCGCGACGTTAGTTGGAAAGGTGGTTTGAGGTGTTAGCATCGGGTAACATGTGTTTTGAGGGCATGAGGACAGTTGAAAAGGCAGTTTGTAATGTTGGCACTGGGTGAAATACGTTTTGTGGGCATGGGAGCAGTTGCAAAAGGGGGTTGGAGGTACCGGCACTGGCTGAAAAGTGTTTGGAGGGCATGGAGGGAGTCAAAAAAAGGGGGATTGAGGTGTTTGTTCCAGGTGCAATGTGTTTTGAGGGCATTGGAGCAGTTGAAAGCGGGGTTTGAGGTGTTGTGACTGTGTGAATTGTGTTTTCAGGGCATGGGGGAAGTTGAAAAGGTGATTTGAGGTGCTGTCATTGGATGAAATATGTTTTGCGGGCATGGAGGCAGTTGCGAAGGGGTTGTCAGGTGTTGGCGCCGGGAAATATATTTTGAGGGCAAGGAAGCAGTTGCAAAGGAAGTTTCAGGTGTTGGCGCCAGGTGAAATGTGTTTTGAAGGCATGGAACAGTTGGAAAGGGGTTTGGAGGTGTTGGTCCTGGGTGAAATATGTTTTTGAGAGCATGGGGTCAGTCAAAGGGGGGTCGGAGATGTTGGCACTGGGTGAAATATGTTTTGAGGGCATGGGGGCAGTTGAAAAGGGGGGTTTGGGCTGTTGGCACTGGGTGGAATGTGTTTTGTGGGCATGGCGGCAGTTGAAAAGGGGGTTGTTTTGCACTGTGCCTTCCAGCTATCCAGCTCGGGGCTCCCGGGTCACGATTTGAAAAGGGGGTTTTGGCTGTTGGCACTGGGTGAAATGTGTTTTAGCGGGCATGGGGGCAGTTGCAAAGGGGGCTTCAGGTGTTCGCACTGGGTGAAAAGAGATTTGAGGGCATGGGGGGAGCCAAATAGGGGTCTAGGGTGTCGGCGCCAGGTGAAATGTGTTTTTAGGGCATGCAGGCAGTTGGAGAGGGGTTTGAACTGCTCTTGACCGGCGTGTTCAAAAGTATGGTGGTCTTTGTTTCGGTTGCTTTCCATTTGAAGCTTCAACAACGCTCTGGGAACAAACTTATTTGGTGCGCACGCTTGTCTGCTTTGTTGATGTTTATGTCTTTGGCTTTGACATCAAACCACATGCTCTTGTCCTGCAGGTTGTACTGTGTAGGCTACACATGCAAAGCGCCCTACCATCAAGCCTGAAGAAATGATGTTGGCTTCTGCAAAGGGATCAGGACTCCATTAAATACAAAAAGCCTGTTGTATTGTAAGGTTTCAACGAGCCACGACGTCTGTCTGGTTACCACGTTGACCATTCATGAGATCTGGTATCACAGTTTCAACCCTGCTTCTGCTTAGGACAGCTGGGTCTTGCACACAGATCTTGACCTGTTAGCAGACGTCCCCCCCGCGTTCCTCCTGGCCTCAGCCATTTCCCCATGATGATACAATTATGCTTTCGTCCGTCCTTGACTTGAACTCCACCTGCCAAATTTCATTTCTACTGCCCCCAGATGAGAGTCTTTTGCATTCCCTACCCCTGCTGAATGGGATTTGTGCTTATCTGGCAGCTGATAGCTTTTGCCTATCTTGCCCCCACCGCATGCGATTGCTGCCAGTCGGCTGACAGTTTTTGTCCCCCAAAAACACTGTACGGAACTTCTGCATTCCTTCTCGAAACCAGAGGCATCAGCAGATACCACTACTACGGTGTGCACTTCATGTGACTTCACCAGCCCAAAATCAACAAAACAGTCTGGACTGAATGTGCTGTGGGTGGGTGGATAGGAATGATTTACCCCAAAGCTCACGTGTACTTGTGCCCTGAGCACGACATCACAGGAGCATGGCAGTTGCATGGTGAATGTCTGGTGGAGATGCGCACTCACTGAGAGTTTCCAATAAAGACTTAAATGGCAGTGCAGAGTGCTGAAGCTCGCAGAATTGTGAACCAATCAGTTGAATTTGTTACATCATTGGCATCTGCCCTTCCTCGACAATCTTCTATTCGTCCATACTCAACTTCTCCTCAGCCATGTGTCACCCCCCCCCCCGAACGATTCACCCCGATTTTTTGTTCGGTGGGTTGCAGGAATGTAACGCCAGAAAAGGGCATTTTATGGGTGGCAATTCTTCAGCTGACATCCTTCAGTGTCAGAGTGGTCTGGATCTGCATGCATTGGTTTTGTTTGTCAACACATCCGCACTGATCTCTGGTGGCAAAGTGTGCTGCTTGTTTGAGCCAGGGGTCAGAATTGACAGCACACATGTTGATGGATCTCAGCAAGCGCTAATTGCAGAACGACACCCTCACATTTTGACGGGGGAAATATTGTGTACACTGTGTGTCCATTACCTCAAACCGTCCCGTATTGAAAACATCACCAAGAATAACATTGCCTGCAACACCAGAATCACCTGCCCAATCAACCGCCGCTGTTGCTCCTGCCAAGAACAAATCTGACTGAACCAAGATGACCTGAAGCCCGCAAATGTATTGCTAAGAATGTGCCTTTTCACGTCTCTTATGATTCACAGATTTGGTATATGCTTGCAATGATCAATGGTGATGTGAACAAGTGTATTCCCTCTTGGACATTGTAGCCTGAGACAGTGTTTCTGGAAATTACTTGGCAGCTTTTGCAATTATGTTGCACTTTTTGCATCTGAGCTTGCCGCAGGGGGCCCTCGTGAGGGAAAACATTTCCCCCACTTCCGGGGGTCGATGCGTTTGCACTTGTGGGGAGGCCCCCAGTAGGGTGACAAAGCATTTGCTTCGTGGGACGTGGACATTGAGGTGCTGAATGGTTTCTGACTGTGCGCAATTTCCGGCCCTGTGCTTGTTAATTTCATTATTTTCAGAGGTTAAATGTGTGGGTGAAAAGCAACAAGGCGGACTCATTTTGCATACTGAACCAAATGCAAGAACCAGCAATCCATTGCGGCCATTTGCAAGTGTTGTGCTTTGAGTTCACTGGACCAGGTCAAGGATTTAAGGTAATCAACAGATCAGAGCACTGGCGGCGGCGGTGGTGCAAGACAGAATCGACGTGGGACTGTAATTAGCCAACAATCGTCCTGATATGGAGGTGAACACGCTGCTAGTACCACCACTGAGGGCAAGATTCCTGAGTAACCTGCAGTGTTCGCGTGGCTGAGGCCCTATGAGAGAACTAGCAATGCATTATGGGCTGCTCAGAGTGTTGTGCCTTGAGCTTCGTCGGCAAGACTAGAATCGAACCAGTAAATAGTCAAACCTGTGATTAGTGCACTGGCAAAGCAGGTGGTGGAGGGTATAATCTGAGTTCAATTGCATGCTTGGCATGCTGGGCCTCTGTGGCAAGCTGCCAGGGTAGGTTGAAGGTTGTCTTAAAGGTTGTTAAAAACAGCAAACATGGAACAATTAGCAAGCAGTGTGACGGTGGCATCAGAATTTAGCAATTATGGCGACCTGATTGGACCAAATTGTGTAACCATCATTCCTTTGAATCAGGACATGGCACTGGTCTCTGCAATCAAACCATGAAAATGAGGTTGAGGTTAGTTTAAACCCAATATTGCACAAACCAATTCGTACATGGTGGTACTGAAATGTGGCGAAAGCATAAGCATGAACTACAATGTACAAACTACAATGTACTGAGGAAAGTGCGCTTTGCGAGTTTGGCCAACAATGCATACTAATCATGGCTCAGAAAATATGAATAGAGAGGTAGGCATGTTGAGCCAAATGTTGGGCGCAACCTGGCTGGTTGCCAGTGCATGTGGATTGTAGCTTGGCACATATGAATGACGAGGCAGGCATGTTTGTGTCCACCTGTTTGTAGACATGTTGGTCTTTTTTTTTGCATCTCTCTTTCAAGGCTTTCCAAATGTATGGATGTTTAGTCGACATGTTTTTGCAAGATAGTATTGGTGTATTGAAGAAGACAATTCATGACAATCAATAATTAGCTGTCCTCTTACGGGACGGGTGAGCCAAGTGTCAAATGTACCTCCACTTACCACGTTCCATGTTACCACCAGATATTTTTGTTGTAGATATTGCATCGGTCAAGCAAATTCAACTGCCGACTTCAAGCAAAAGAAGACATGAGCCGAAGCAGCATGACAGATGTATTGCACTCTCTGATGCAAGTCGTCTCTATCCCCATTCTCCCATGCTGTCAAGTATTCATTTTCTAGTTTGGCGCACTGGGTTGAGCGTTCGCGACAACCATTCGGTCGTCCTGGCACAAGTGTTGCAAATCAAGACTGATTTCAAAACAAATTTCATTTCAATGAAGGCACAGGAATATAGTTTGATTAAACAAAACTATATAATAATGTATTTGCATATGGGAGATTAGGACGATGGAAGCGGTGGCATTAACCTTTTTGCTCATTGTTAGTCATCATTAGCTGCTAGGAGTCATGGTTTACACCGTTTTAACCTATTGGAAAATCCCGGCACATGGACAAGTGTTTCTAAACTTTACTGATGAAAATGAAACATGTTTGCGAGAAATGTACCCAATATTTGAAATTGCATTGCAACTAACATGTCCGTCGCTTCTGCCCATGGTGCAATTGAAAAGCTCTTCGGAAACATTACAATTTGCGAATAATCATAAGATGAAGCAGCTTGCATGGCAAGCCATCGCAGAAGTTGAAATATTTTTCATTTGGAGCCACCTATGTTTTGTCTGATTCTTTTGTTCGAACGAATTTTCTGAAAAAACCGATCACGATGACAATTTTCAGCACCACTACCGATGATTGCCGAGAATTAGTTTATTGACTAATTTCTAAATATAATCCCACTCCCTCGTTGGCACCAAGGCCCATAATTCTACCAAAAATGTTATGCATTTCCAGTTTTTTTCCCCAAGCTGTTCTGAAAAGGTGATTGCCGTTTCGCATGGGACCGGCGAAATTACAAACTTTCCAACATGTGGTGTGCCGCAAAAGCGAGCAATTACATAACAAAGCCTACCGCCAAAGGCATGCGGAATCTACTTCCGAGTTGAAACGCCACATTTTGTCTCCATTCTAGTGCTACCATCCTAGAGATTGGTACATGCACTATACAGCAAGGGTTAGGATTTTCAATTGCTGTGTGCTTGCCAAATGGTAAACATAGAGACCAATGGAGAGTAGGAGAACGTCAAGACGTACAAATTTCTGAAGAGAGGTGATGTGCTCCCATGGGACCGGTCACATCCTAAGGAGCTGCTAGCTCCTATGGAGCCAGGGGACAAGCTCCTTGGGAGCACTGCCCGCGGAGACAAGCTCTCGAGGACCTGCGGGGACGAGCTCTGTGGGAGCAGGAGCCGGGGATGCCCCGGTGCAAGAGCGGTACAGAGCACCACCCGCCGGGTTTGGCGCATAATACCCTCCCAGGTAGTCCCGGAGGGTGTCAGTGAGCGGTTCGAAGAAGCTTGGCTGGCTGGCGGGGGGGCGGGCGGCGGGGATTGCGGGCTGTGCGCGGTGGTGGGGGTTGAGCTCCCCGCAGTGGGGGCAGTGGGTGAGGCGTCGTGCGGACCCGAGGCAGACCCAGTGTTCCGGGTTGCAGGGCAGCAGGGGTCCCTCCCCCACAGGGGGGGGTGACTCCGCGGGTCCTAGGACGCCAACTACCCCTGCCCCCCCCCACCCCCTAGGGGCCTTCGGCCAACAGTTAGTTGCCAAACCTGTCGCCCTCAGGCGTGCATGGGCGCCTACACCTAGGCTTTTCAAGGCAGGTATTTTTCCCAAAACGGACCTCCAAAGCCGAAAAGTGCATCTTTTGGCCTCAAACACCTTGATGCAATTGTTATGGTGCAACCATGGGATGTTGGAAGGATGTCATATGTATACACTGTGTTGTCCGCGTGTCAGGTCTACGTTATTCAACGAATACCCGGTGAGGCACCTTGTGATGCGCATATGCGCTTCACAATGTGGGTCACTACTGTTTTACCCTGTTACCCTCTATTGCAAGTCTTTTCGGGGGGTATACATTGCAGCATCCAAGGCTTAATGTGTGTTGAACATTTGTGGAAGCTTGTCTTCAATGGATCGGGGGCTGTGAGAACACTGCGCTTTGTGTTACGTGTGATACACCTTGTGACAGGTATATGCGGCTCACAAGGTGTGTCGCAGGCCTACTCATGTTTTGCTTTCCTAGACTCAAAAATTCTGTCTGATCCATTCTTGTCTAGTGATTCCGCGTATCACAATATATTTCTTAAGCTCTTCCTCAAGCCACTGAACTGAGGACCCGCAAACGTGTGTTCTGTGATCTGCATTTGCGTGTCACACGACGCGCCAGCAGATCGCGCAGATCCGTCTATGCGGGAGAATTGACACGAACTGTTGACCTCCTTGCAGATGCAAAATGAGTGAAAGTATGGTGCCTCCCTTAATTTTGAAAATGCTTTTGCCTGTAGTCTGTGTGGCGCGCCGTGACAGGTAATAAGAACGTCTCACAACCTGTCACCGGCTCCGCCATGTTCTACCTCACAGCCGTTCTGGAAGGTGTCAGATGATGCCAAGCAACCAAATAAGCAGCAAAAACGGAAGCTCCCATCTACCAAAGCGTCAGATAGCCCGCAGGTTTCCATGTGCAGTGTTGTGTTGCACTGTGATACGTTATAAGCACGTCACACAACCTGTGATTGGCTGTCCCATCTTCTACCTTTACAGCCTTTCTCCAATGTGTCAGATGATGCCAAGCTCCCACCCACAGAAGCGTCCGATCGCCCGCTGGTTTAGATATGCAGTTATTTGTCGCGCTGTGATACGTCATTGTTGCGTCGCGCAACGTCTCACGCGCGGCCACTCTTTGTGAGTCAGAAATGCGCAAAAGGAAGCACCAGTGAGGCCTCCGGACCACAGACACAGACGGTCGACGCACACCCTGCTTCAAAATCCGCCGATCGGACAGAGGTGCATTTTAGCAGCTTTGTGCAACGGTGTAGCGCGCTGTGACAGGTAAATCGCGCGTCGCACGACGTGCCTTGGCTATTTTGCATTCCACAGCGTGCAACGTGCGAGCCAGCAACCGTGCTCTGTGTCAACAGGCTCCCGCAAGCCATGAAGGCAGCCCTGAAATCCCTGAAGGCAGCCCTGAAGTCCCTGAAGGCAGCCCTGAAATCCCTGAAGGCAGCAACCACAGTGAAGATAGCCCTAAAGACAAAGACCTCCGTGGACTGAGTGAACCCGGTGAGCCCGGATCATAAGATGAGAGGCTCAGACGATCAGACGAATCGGTTTTGAGCGACGACTGGCCTTCCAGGACAGGAAAGGAATCTGAAATGGTTGATGTACGTCGCACCATGCCCATGTTACTACAGGTGCGCTGTGGAGACAAAGTTCAGATCAAAGCCAATCAAAGATCCTATGGCTTCCTTTTGCTGTGGTGTCGTGAAAAGCCTGCTGACATTGTATTCAGTGTGGTGCATCCTGTTGATCCGGAGCTGCTGTCCTCCTGCTCTGGCAGACGAGCTGAAGTCGCTGCTCTGGCTTGTATACAGAAACAGTTGACCTCGATCCAAGAAAAACAAAGTGAGTTGATTGACACACTTAAAATTTTGCAGCAAAAAGTGGATACTTCATGTCAGCTATACACCACTTTACAGAGAATGGTGGACCAGTCTGGGAGCCAGCAACAGGCCTAGCAGTCCCAAGCACTTCCACAACTCAGATATCAGGTGCCTTTTGTGTTTCAAACTTCACATTGACAGTCAGACTGTAGCCTTTGACACATGGCAGATGATACACGGTGCTCTGTGTGCTAATTTGCTGTTGCTGTGCTATTTGGGGCTGTGGGTGTATCTGAGGGATCCCTCCTTGAACAATGTGCTTCATTGTTGTTTTGAAGAGGAAATGGTGTGGCAAAAAATTTCAAAAGGCCTCTGCAGAGGTACAAAATGAGGGATAGCCAGCGACACGCTTTGGGACACGCATATTCGTGTCCCAAAGCGTGTCACAAACAGTCCATGGAACAAAACAGCGAGAACAACCCTGTTGAAAAGCAAAATCATATTTCAAACCATTCAGGACAGATGGGCACCACTTGGCACCAACTGCATTTGCCTCCTATCCGTGTCAGTTTCAAGTAGTTTCAAGAATAGGTGTGCCACACCCTGTGAAGCGCATTTTGCGTGTCACAAAGTGTGTCATGGGGTTCTTTTTAAAAACCGGGAGTGCGAGATGCGGACAACACAGTGTATATGTATGTCATTGTTCAAACATCCCATGGTTGCACCATATGAATGGCATCAAGGTGTAGGAGGCCAAACGATGCACCTCTCAGCTTTTGAGGACTTTTTTGGGAAAAATACCTGCCTTAAAAGCCTAGGTGTAAGGCGCCCAATGCTCCATGAACACCAAAGGTGCTCTAAGGAAGCTTTTGTCCAATTTGTACCCCAACACTATCCTTAAACCCAACCTTGTCTCTAAAACCCACCCGCAACCCTCAGCCTACTCCTATGCCTACACCTAACCCCAACCCTAGCCCTAACCCTAGCCCTGGCGCTTACCCTAGGCTAGGGTCAGAGTGAGTATTGGGGTCCAAAATGGAGAGCAATGATGTGGCAAAAGCAGCCATGAACGAAGTTGGAGGGTTCTTGTTCACCAATCAACATGGCTGGCATGGCCAAATCAACTGGCTGCAAAGGTTAGGGTTACCTTTATGGTGATGGTATGGTTGGAGGGAGGGCAAGGGGAGGTAAGGGGAGCCTGTGCCCCCCCGCCCCACACACACCCGAATTGCCCCACCTGGACCTTCCCCCCACCGACCCTCCCGGAGCCCCCCCCCCATCGCCCCTCCTAGACCCCCCCTCCAATCCCCCCCCCCCCTCCCCCCCCCCCCCCCCCAGAGGGGCCTCCGGCCAACAGTTAGATGGGGGTAGTTCACGTCCAGAACCGACAGGTCGCCCCCCCCCGGGCCCTCCCCGCATCCAACACCGGGCCCCCCCTGTTCATGGCGCAGCGGCAGCTCCAACAGGGGAGGCCCAACTACGTCGTCTCCTTTGACGCCCGCAAGGCCTTTGACACCGCCCTGCACATCGGACGCCACTTCATCTTGCGCCACCTCTCCGTGCCGCCGGCGGTCGGTGACTTCCTGCTCCTCTTCTACACGGCGGACAGGCTGCACATCGCCACCGCGCATGGCCTGACGCAGCCAGTCCACATGCTGCGCAGCGTCCAGCAGGGCACCGTCGAGAGCCCCCTGCTGTATGCGCTCCTCCTGGAACCCCTACTTCGGGCCCAGGGGCACCGCCTACACCCGCCAGGAGAGGCCGAGAGGGGCCTCATGCAGGCCTATATAGACAACCTGCTGGTAGTGGCCCACACGCTGCGGCACTTTGTCGAGGGCGTGGAGGCGGTGGCCGCGTACCTGGAAATGACAAGCATGTTGCTCAACCCCTGCAAGTGCGCCATGGACACCACAGAGGGAGTCCCGGGCCTGCACCTGCGCCTCTGCCCCCACCAGGAAAACCCATGGCACTGGGTGCCGGCGGCAGACTTCATCCCCTACGTGAGACTCCAGCTGCAGCTGGACGGGGAATTGTCCCTGCAGCGCAAGCACCGGCTGCGCCTGGCGGCGGTGCACCACTGGTGCTACAACACCCTCGCGCCTCCTGAAGTGGTGCGGGACATCATGCTCGCGATCCTGGGGGAGATGACCCAGTACGTTGCCCCATTCATGGCTGACAACACTGACATCGCGCGCCACCTGGACGACATCACGGTTCACATCTCCAAGCACAGGGCGCAGTAGGCGTTCGACGTCGTCCGGGACAGCCTGCAAGACGACCAGACCATCAGGCTCACGCGGGTGCCGACACGGTGCCAGCAGGCGGCAGTGGCCCTCGTGAGCACGCTTGTCTGCCACTGCTGGGCCTCTGTGCCCGCAGAGGCCACCAGGATGTTCTGGAAAATCCCCAGTCGACTAGGCATCTGCCCCGGGGTGCGCTATCCTGTCCCACGGTTCGCGACCCTGGCGGTGGGCGACTGCGTCCATCGCATACCCCGGGCCCTGGTCGCCTTGGGGTGGGGCTCTACAACCCCATCGAGTGCCCCAGGGCGGCCCACGTCCAGCTGCAGTCCCCCCCAGGCAATATCCTCACGCTGCATACCGTCAAGCTGCAACACCGCGACACGTGCTGCTTGACCGTGCCAGACACAACGCCCTGGCACGGGCACCACGGGCCGCATCACCCCTTTCCAGACAACGACGACCCATGGCCGCAGCGGAGCGAAAATGCCTCAACCAGTGCGCTGATGAGCACCTGCACTACTGCCCTCACGAACAAGGGACTACCGACAACCCCGGATGGCGCAACGCCCTGGTCAACTTGTTCCACTTCACCGGCACGCGGGACCCCATCCTGATGCTCATCCGCCCAGCGAGGGCCAAACAGGACGCCCACGATGGCCCGCGGGTGACCCCGGATAGCCTGCACCTCCAAGTGGGGGGCTACGGCGGTCATGGCAACCTGTCCCCCCCCACGCAGGGGGCGGCGAGCCACCCGCCGGCGGCCCTCATGTACATCCTCCGCGACGTGCTGGTGGACGGCAAGCACCAGGCGCCCAGTGCGGACGTGGCGTGGCCCGAGCCCTTGCGTCCACGACGCCACGCAGGAACACCGGTGTGGTTGGTTACCACGGACGACCAGTGCACACGAGCGGCGGAACAAGCACAGCTCTGGGCCGAATGGGTGTTAGTGCAGGTGGGACCTTGCCAGCCCAGGCCCCAGGGGCTACCCCGCGGCATCAGTCTGCTCTTGGCTATGGTAGTCCCGGAGGGTGTCGCTGAGCGGTTGGAAGAAGCTTCGGTGGCTGGCGGGGGGAGGGGCGTGGCGGGGGTAGCGGGCTGTGCGCGGTGGTGGATGTTGAGCTCCCTGCAGTCGGGGCAGTGGGTGAGGCGTCGTGCGGCCCCTAGGCAGACCCTGTAGTTTGGGCTGCAGGGCAGGGCGGCCTGTTGCAGCCGTTGGCGTACACGGAGGGGACATGCGGTGGCCGGCGGTTGGCGGTACCTGTGGACGGATGGTGGTCTGGGGGCATGGGGGCTTGTGGTGTGCGCATGCTGGCGGGCGTGTGTGCGGTGCCTCTGGTGATTGTGCGTGCCGTGGTGGTGTCCTGCACGGTGGATGGTGCGCGCGCTAGGGGGGGGGGGGGGTGCGCCGGATGGTAGGTAGCTGGCTGGGCTCTTACGGGTGGTAGAATAGGAGTTTGAGGACGTCAGCCTGGTCTGTTGGGGGTAGGGTGGCTGTGTGTTGCAGGTACATGTGGGTGCGGTACGTGAGTTACGTGGCCGTTTTGGTGACGGCCGCCCGTTGCATGTTCGCTGCCGTGGCCTGGGTATCGTCCGCGTGGGTGCGTAGCAGGGCGTAGACGGCAGTGGGGCAGAGCCCCCCGCGGACCACCTCGAATACTGTCGTCTGCCAGAGGATGGTGGGGAGATTTTGGGTCGTCCGGGACCGTGTTGGCCACCCGGCGTGCTGTGCAATGGTGTGGGTTGGGTTCCAGTCCGTCAGGGTGTCGAGCCCCCAGTATAGGGGGCATGCCTTGAAGTGGTCCCAGGTTTCGTCCTCTGTATGGCCGCAGATGCATTTGGTGTCCCCCCCGGGGACATGGAGGGAGCGGCGTGCATACCATCGGTAGTCCTGGGTGAGGAGTGGCAGTTGCTCGAGGGCGAGTTGGAGCCGGGGTTTTTGCAGGTGTCCTGCGAGGCTCTCCGGGCGAAGGGCTGCGTACTAGAGGGGGGTACGGACTGAGTCCTCGGGGCGTCGCAGGATCTCGGTGTGTGCCGCGTGGCCCAATGTGGTGGCGAGTTGTTGGATTGGTGTGGGGTGGTGGTACTGTTGGTCGCTGTCCGCGTATGGCGTGTCCTCCGGAACCCAGCCGGGGGGCTGTGTTGCCAAGGGTATCGGGGGCAGGTGCTGCAGGTGGCTGTGGTGTGTGGCATCCAGTCGTACGTGTTTGACCTCTGAAGGCTGGTTGGTGTTCCGGTGTTTGGCATGCGTGTCGGCGCGTCTGTTGCCGTATGTGTAGCAGTGGTACTCCTGTTTGACGATGTGTAGGGCGTCCTGGGGTCGCAGGCCTCTGGAGGGCATCCACAGTCCCAGCGCCGGAGTGGTGATGCTGGATTGGGGCGCCCTGTGGAGGGGTAGGTCTGTGAGGCGCTTTGTGAGGTAAATGTGGACTGTGGCGTCTAGGACTACTCAGATGTGGCGGGGCTGAGTTGTTGCGGGTGGCGGTGTGGTGTTGAAGGGTCCACCAGGGTGGGCACTTCGCCGTTGGAGGACGCCCTGAAGATGGTGGCCGCGGTTTGGTGCTCCGCATGGAGTCCCTCCGCACGCCAGGTGACGCGCACACAGGCACAAACGACCGTCGGGGTGCGCTGCTGGGTGCACGATGCGTCAGTCAAAAACATGACGTGGCTGTCCCTGGGTACGGGTAGGCGGGCAATTGCTGTGGGTTGATAGATGTATACGGGGTTCCCTGGGGCAGTTCTGGTGGTGGCTTGTGTGGGCTGAAGCAGCGGCGTCGCGTAGACGCCTATCCCTTGGGTGATGATGGTCTAGGCCCACGGGGTGAGGGGGAGGAGGCCCCTGTCGGGGCACCCCAGGGTGATGTACGCATACATCAGGTGGGAGACGTCTCCCGTATTTGGGTGGGATCTCTGGCACGCTATGGTCTGCTGCCGTTTCTTCTCTTCTTTGTCGCTGCGCACTGTTGGGCATTTGTGCTACAGGGGGCGCATGGGTGCTTCATGAGGCCCCGCGCGGTGCGCGTTGCAGCAGTCGGACTCAATGGCTATGCTTTCTGGGTTTGCCTGCTCGCTGGTGGATGTCCATTCTGCTGTGGGTGTTTGACTCCAGGCTATGTGCGCTGGGCGGCCTGAGGGTACTGTCTGAAACAGGGGGAGAGCCATGCCTGCTGGTCCGCGGTGGTGGCGGCGGTCAGGATGTGGTGATGGGTGGAGATGAGGTGTAGTAGGGGCCATGGGGTGTCGAGGGCCGCCAGGCCGCAGTGCCAGCACGTGCGGTGTATGCCGTAGTCATTGTGTCTGACGGGTGGCACATCAGTCTCCGGGGCGTTTTGTTTGGGGATGGACCAGGGAGTGTGGTGCCGCTGGACCGTGCGGGCAGCGTGTTTTCGCCCGTTGGGTGCTAGCAGCAGGATGGTGGGTGGTGCCCAGCCTTCGCCCGACAGGCTGCGCTATTTCCGCTTCGTTTCACCGTTGCTGGAGGCATCCTGCTCGTTTGGGCGGGGTCGGGGGTGCTGGTGTTGGAAGGCTTTGTTTGCTGGGTCAATATCCTTGGGTCCTGGCATTGTACGTGCTGCGTTCGTGGTACACGTGCGGAGGTATGCCTCGAAGATGCAGCGCTTTGGCCATTGCGGGTCAGAGAGGAATGGAGCCTGGTGGGCTCCGCATTGGGCCATGACTTTCATCTGCGTGGGGGTGATGTACAGCATGGTGAAGCTGGCTCCCACGAGGCGTAGGGTTTTCCGCCTTGCCTGCCGGGTGCTGGCGGATGTCGGTGTATGTGTCTACAAGTGGCCCTTGCTGATCGCAATGGTGGTTCGTCAGGATGGCGTGTGTGTGGTGCGGTACAAGGAGTTGTAGCTGGGCCCAAATGCCGGTGTCCATGGAGGTGGGGACACCGTGCTGTGCCAGTATCCACCGAGGGCAGGCATTGCAGGCTGTTTGCGCTTCATTGATGCGTATGGCTGCCGCTTCGCAGATCTCAGGATCGTCTTTATGTGTCATTCTGTGTAGGAGGTGCACCGCGTGTTTGGCATAGGCCGTGTTGACTAGTGCACCGGTGTTGTCCCCATAGTAGCGCCGGTCGGCAACTATGGCTTCCTCTGGGAAGGATGTCAGCCAGCCTCCGTGTTCCGGCCATGTCTTGGTTACTTGTTGGCGAGCGTGGTGCAGGGCGCCCTGGGGGTCCGGGGGGGGGTGGTAGGGCCTGTTATCCAACAGTTGCGTTGAGCACCGCCTCCATGAAGTATGCCAGGCCCTGCGTAGACCGGAGGTCCCCCATGGCAAGCTGAGGTAGTTGGGCGAGGCGTCCTTCCAGCTTGTTTGGGAGTGCGATGTTGTGAATCCGGGTGGCTTGTGTGACCCTCGGGTGGACTGTGGTGTCCTCCAGGTGCGGGGCTCGTCTTTCTGGATGGGGGGCGCGGGGGTCCCGACATCGGCCAGCCCGACCGACTTGCTGGGGTGCACCAGGATGTGCTGGGCGTCCAGGTAGGTTGTTGTGAGCTGGAGAATGGCGGATGCTAGGTCGGTTGTCGTTGGCAGTCCTGCGTTTGCGGGATCCCGGTGGCGGTTGGCCGTGATCAGGAGGTTGTCGTCCGCGAGGTTTATGAGGGGGGACCGCAGTGGGTATGCGGCGTATCCCGGGTATTCTCGTGCCAGCTCGAATGCCAGCGGGAGGGTGATGAGGGTGTAGAGGAAGGGGCCCTCGGCGCCATCCTGGGGGACCCCGCTGTCTGTGCCGGTCCAGAGGTCAGGCCCTGCTGCCGTGGTGACGGCATCGAGCCAAGTCTTGATGTATCTGGCCATGAAGGGTAGGAATGGGAGGCCCATGGCATCCCATACTTCCGTGAGGAGCCGGTGCGGCGCGTGGCGGAATGCGCCTTGGACATCGAGGGAGGCGACGATCATCTCGTAGGGGTTCATGTCCAGCGCGGTGTCTTTGAGGAAGATGGCCTCGTGGGGGGACCTGCCTACCATGGCCCCCCATATGCTGGCGGGCACGTGGGGGAAGGCCGCCGGCGCGATGCGTCCCAGGATTAGCTTGCACACCAGCTTGACTTCGGTGGTGGCGCATACTATTGGCCGCCAGTTTCTTGGCTGCGCCCAGTCCCCCTTCTTGTAGAGGGGATGGACCCGGTTTGCCCACTCGGGGGGGATGGGCGTGGTGACCATGACGATGTCCCATATGCGGGCTGCCAGGCGGCACTTGCTGGGCAGGGTGAGGCGTTGATACGCTTCCGCCAGCAGCCCGTCGACGCCAGGCACGACCGAGTTTTTCAGGCAGTCTAGGGCGCGTTGGATCTCCGACATGCTGAAGGGGGTGTTTTTGATGGCGCGTCGTTGTTCCCGGTTGAAGGCCTTGGGCACATTTCAGCGGATGATGCTTCTGGTATGGGGGTTGATCACGGGGGGGGCTACCACGTGTTGCGCCCAGAAGCTATGCAGAACAGCCTTGAGGATGGTGTGGGGGTCGCTCGTGAGGCCCCAAATGGGGGTGCGCACGGTGTGGATGGTGCCGCTTCCGGTATCGTCAAAAATACGGCTGACGGGCCGCAGGAACTTGTACGGCGTGTGGTTTCTGCCGTTGATTTCGCGCTCTTGGGCTGCGGCTGCCATGCGGTGGGCATGTCATTCCTGGAGCTGGTGGCAGCGGGTGGTGAGGAACGCTTGGAGTTGGGCGTCATGTTCCCGAGCCTCCGGTGTGCTGGGGTGTTGTAGGGTGGCGAGTTCCTCTTTCGTGGTCCAGATGTCATGGACGAGCTGTTGGAGTGTGAGGTCCGGTGGTGTTCCCGTGCGGTTGGTGTCGCGTGCCATCCTGCATGCCTGTGCTGCCTGGCGCATCGCGGTGGTGAGTGTGGGTGCATCGGGGCGGCGTAGGATGGCGTGTAAGGCCGTGTTATACTTGTGCCAGATGACGTGGTCGTCTTCGGGTGGAAACCGCAGCGCGGCTGGGAGGGTCCTGTTGGGCATGGTGGCTGCGGGTGGGCGTAGGTTGGGGATGATGAGGTCCATGTATAGGGGTTGTTGGCCCGTGCTGGCGGGTGGGAGGTTCCCGTAGATTGCCTCGTTGACGCGCACCGTGGTTGGGTCCCCGTAGCACGTGTCGATGCAGGAGGGGTGGGTGCCAGCCTGGTAAGGGTAGTTGGACGGTGTACTGGTGAGGTTTGCTGTGAAGTCGGTGAGGCCCAGCTGGTGCATGGCGTCTCGAACGGCAATGTTGGTGGCTGTGGGTGTGCCGGTGCGGTCACCGTCGGTGTGCGCGGCGCATAGTTCACCCATGATGATGGTGGGCGCTAGGAGGGAGACACGGCGGTATGCCAGGGCCAAGGCGTCCAGTAAATCCCTGGTTTCCTCCGCGAATGGGACGTGCGTGAGTAGCACGTTGACGTGCGATCCAGGCCCCGAGCTCTCGTACGCTCCGAGGCAGCCGTCTTCACCAAGGTCGGGGTGGGCGTGTACCGTGACGGATGTCCTGTGGTAGAGGGGCATTCCTCGCTGCCAGTGGGCGTGGTATTTGTTCCCCCCTGGCTGGCTGGTCTGCCCTGTGGAGGGGCTGTTCTAGGAACCCGAGGAGGTCTGCGCCTTGCAGCTGTGGCCCCGGCATGGCTTGCAGCGTTGGCGGCCTTGGTGGGGTCGTCGTTGAGGATGTTGATGCGGGCGTGGGCTTCCGTTGGCGCTGCCTTCTTGGAACCAGCGGTCGTGGTGGTGGGCCGTCTCCGGCACGGGCCCCGTCAGGCGTCGAGGAGGTTGATGACACCCTGAGCTGCAGGCGCCTTGTGATTCTTGTTCTTGGGTTGTGGCAGGGGCCATGCGCTGTGGACTTCGCCGCTGTATGCGCTGCCCGTGAGGTGCCCTTTGTCGGTGGTGCACAGTTGCATGGGGACCATCTCCCGACCGTTTGGGTCCAGCTAGAGTTCGATGGTTCGCCCCCCCTTCTTTTCGTGGGGGTGACTGGTTCCCATTTGACGTGGATCTCTAATCCCTGGTGTTCCCCTGTGACGCGGTACCGATGGGTCACCTCGCCGGTAGCCCATATCCACGTGGAGGGGCCAGCGGCGGTTAAGAACTCAAAGGGCAGTTGTACTCGGGTATCTACGGCAAACTCGGGGTATAAGGCGGCGGCTTCCTCCCTGGTCCAACTTTTTGGTCTGGGTTTTGGTGCGGGTTTGGGCTGTGTGGGAGCTTTGTGCTTGCTCGTACCCTGGCAATGCCAGGCATTGGGCCGTCCTCTTTGGGGTGCTGCGCCTTGGGGCTGTCGCACGGGCACGTGTCCTGGTATGAACACGGGGTGTTCACGGGTGGATGGGACGTGGGGCTTGGACATTGGGGCAGCGTCCGCGAGCTGGAACACCTGCTTGGTCATGAGGCCAGGCGTCTCCTCGTCCGTCTGCAGGTTTCAGGTGGGTCCGTGGGCCAGGTGAGGAGGCGCTGCCCGGCTGCTGCCCCGTCGGGGCGCATGTGGGTTGCGAGGCAGGTGGCGTGGCACGTCCATGCGTGGGTGTGTTCCGGGGGGAGGGGGCCCCCTGGCGCCCCCTGTGCCCAGTAGAGGGCGTTGTGCAGTGCTTCACAGGCCGCCTCCGGGATGTCGGGGACGCGGGCGGGGAGTTGCAGGCAGTCCCCGCCGCGTGGTAGGGGCGGTACCGCGTTTTGGGGGGCGTGTGCTGTTGCCTGCCTGACCTTGCCGTGGTCCTCCCACTCCACTGTCCACCAAGTGTCCCGGTGCTGGAGGACATGTAGTTCCGTGGTGGCCCGGGATACCTCCATCGCGTCACAGCTGACGAGCTGGTTGGGGCAGAACACGGGGTGGGCTTTTGGAGGCGCTCACATGAGGAGAACGTGGTGGATGTCCTCGTCCGTAGGTCCCGGGCTGGGGGCGTCTTGTGCCGCCTGGGCTAGGGGTTTGAGAGAGGCGATCCTCCCGGAGGACGGAGGCGGCCGCTGTAGCGTACATGGCCGCGACCGGTTCGTGTTCAATCAGCCCTTCCACCACTAGGCGTTTTCCCCTTCCAGGTCTCGGGGGATGGTGGCTTCTGCGTTTAGGCTCAGGAGCGCGATGGCGCGTGTGGGTCCCGGCGTGGCATGTGTCGGCTCATCTGCTGGGCGCCTGTCAAACGTGGCATGGGGGGGCGCCTCAGCAAGGGGGACAGTCCCACTGCCAGATGTTCGACGAGGTGGAGTGGTATGGCGTGGTGGCGTTCCGCCGCGGGCAGGAGGTAAGGGTGCGGGCCTCCGGGTATAGTGCCGAGGTATATGCCCCCTCTGTAGGTGGGGTTGGGCAGGTGTTGTTGCAGGGCGTCCGCGCATGAGTGCGTGCACCGGGGGTTGTAGTGGGTGCACTGGGCTGTTATGGGCTGCGGCACCGCTTAAATGGTGAAGGGTCCCACGGTGCGTTGTACCTGGTGCGGGATGATGGTTCGGAGGTCCGCTAACCGTGCTGTGCGGCTTTTGCCATGGTTCACCGAGAGCGTGTCCTCTAGCGCCATTTTGGGGCGCAGCTTTCCGGCTAGCAGGTTCATGGTGCTTTTGTGGGTGGCTTCGGTGACTGTGCCGGGCCCAGTGCTAATGCAAGGGAGCAGGCTGTTTTGGTGTTGTGCCACGGCTCATCTGCGGGCCACGTGGAGGGTGGTGCTATCGGCTGGAGGGGGCGCGTGTTGGCGGTGCCTTTTGCGTCAGGTCGGCGTGATGTGCAGCGGAGGTGTAGCAGGTACGAGAACCTCTACTAGACTTGAAGTTCAAAGCGTACGGAAAAGGGTTCTCCCACGTTCTACCCAGGGTTCAAGCTCAAATGGAGCGTACCATCATTGACAGCAAACGGTGGACCAAGGACAAGAGGTAACTGTACTACGAGGACCGTATTGCCCTTTCCAGGGACGTTCTTGCGAGCGTGATGAGATGGTCTCACGCAATGCGGGGACACCCTGGTGCCAAAGAGTCCCTATTGGACTTCAACCACTGGTTCTACACCACTATGAAGGCCAAGGAGACGTTGGAGACTATGCAAGCTATCACTGATGCTTGCCCATGCAAGGCGAGCACACTGTCTGACGTAACAGATCGAAGACTCCACAGTTGTCTTCGTATTCCCTATTGCAGGGACACTCTGATGTGCGTTGATTTCGTGGCCAAAAAGAAGTTCGGGAGCTACAACAACACACCGGTGGTTACCTGTGCCTTGACCTGGTATACTCAGGTATACCCCTTCAGTACCACGGCACTAGCGAGGACGCGGTCAAGACCCTTGTGGAGACCTGGTTCAGGGACTACAGCGCGTTTAGAGATCTGTCCTAAGATGAGGACGTTCTCTTCTGGTCTGAGACCGCCTGGGACAAGAGAGTACTGAGTGCACTCAATGCGATGGTGTAAAGGTGAGGACAAGCCTGAAAATCTGTGTCTTCTTTTCGTCTACCATTAATTATGATTTTTGCTATGTTTTCACTGATGTATCATGTTTAGTACTTGGTTGAACTAACATTTGTATGTTACATAACCGCATATATCTTGCTTGTTTGCGTTGCAGCGCAGATGCCGCCTTATTAGGCTCTGCAGAGTACGCACGCGCACAAATTGTGTACACAAATAAGCTTTTATGAACCTTTGTTGTATTATAAAAAGATTTGATGTTGTAGGAATGTACTCTGTGTCTACATGCATGAATTTTGGCTGCCAGTTTGGTACATTGTTGTAGCGTGCTTTGGGATCGCTACGATCTCAGTACTATGCACTGTGATGGAGATCAAAACTGAAGTTGAATTGATTTGTATCGCCATGTGTCTCCGGTTATCATTTCCGGTTTTGGTTTTGGAGGACCAACATTCAAGTCAGCACAGAACAAAAAAACCACGGAAGGGTTTTTTCCAGTGGATCGCAACGACCGAAGGCGATGACTCAAGAGTACTGCAGATCCACAACCCGGACGCCACACAACAAGCCTGATGGTTTACAAGCGCCGTCAAGACCACCGCCAGCTCCCAAACGGCCTGCACCATCGCTGCCACGATCAGTTGCAGCCGAGTTGAAGACTGTTGAAGGATTTGGAACAACTGGAGCGACAAAACGCGAGAAAGAACAACAATTTGACGTGAAGTTCAACAGTTTGGTCAGTGACGAGTTCAAAATTCGAAAAACGTTGAGGGATGAGCAGGAGAACTCGTCGGCACACCTCTACACAGATTTTGGCTACCGCCTCCAGCAATCTTTCTCTACCTTAGCCACACAGCTCAACTTGGCTGCGACCATAATGAGCAATACAGAAGTGTATTGCGTGAAGCAGCGGAGAGCACCGCCGAATGAACTGAGGGGGCCAGGCGTGACGCCGAAGGATCAAAAAGAGTTCACTGATATGACGCCAAGTCCCGACTGTTAGGGGAACTTACGGCCGTCGAGAAGTCACTGTCCGAGTTCAGAAGGATACTGACACTTTTAACACCAACCTCTACGTGTAGTTCAACCGAGGGGAAAAGAAAGGATCGCTGAGCGGAAGAGTTGCAAGCAAGACGACACGCACATGTCCAAGAAAAATGGGTAGCACAACCAAGTTCCAGGAAATGACGTCGCCAGACCCAAACTAAGCGCTCAGGCGAACGACGAAGGACGGATCCAAGGGGACACTTGGAACACAGCCTAGGGCAAGGCACCCGAACACATGAGGGAGCGCAGCCAAAGAGAAGGACGAGCTGTACAGTGCCGCACGGCTGCTGCGCTTTTCTTGACAGCTATTTGTTCAATGGTGAGGTATTCACGTGAAAGAACTGCTTCACTAAATAGGAGGTGTCCACTACGTTCATCCTGCGGTCAATGCTTGGCCCCGACGAACAAGTACAACCCTCTCCGTTAGGTTTTGAGCGCGGAGAGCGCTCTGTTACCCTGCGCGTATGTCGAGCGCCGGAAGCGCTCGATTATGTCAGTTTGTGGCGCTGCGAGCGCTTTGTTTTGCCAACCACCGTGCCTTGCACGTTCAACACCCTGTTGGGCTGTATGTATGCAGGGATCTGATTCGAATTCTGTGGCATGTACCTTTTGCAACCCTAGAGCCTTGCACTCGCTTTGAATTGGACTGGGTACGGGACACGCAAACCCCAAAAGGCACGCGCAGAGCAAGCAACGAAGATCTCAAACAAGTTGAACACTCAGAGTCGAAACTCAATTAGTCTCGATGCATTCTAAATACAAACAAATAAGGAATCTTTTTATATACAAATATATCAAATGCACATGCACAAATAAACACAATGTTCAATGTCATTTCCTATGTTAAACCCTTTGACCCTCTTGACCGAGGTTTGTTACCCCTTAACCGTTCTATGTTAGAGGAAGGGAAGAGAGGAAACAATACTCTTGATTTGTGAATCACCCAACCTCCTTCTACTCTCGTTGGACACTTTGAATTAGGTGTGGAAGAGGATAAGGACACAAGCACAAATTGACGCCATTTGCAAAAATGAAACATGTGAGCATTTGGGGGATGGGGGTCAATTTCAGAAATTCAGATTTGATAATGTGAGATCGTAACATTCGTTCACCATTGAAAAGAAGAAATCGAAATCAGAAACCCGAAAGCTGATTGGCAATCGAAGATCGCTCATGAAATCCCAAATTCAATAGCGATCGAAGATCGCGCATGAGACTCACAAGTGTCCACCTGTGCGATTTCAGTGCTAAGCTTGAGGCTATTGCACTCCCCTCACAAGCTATTGCAAGCTTGAAAGCAATGGCGGAATAGAGAATAGTTAGCCTTGAGCTTATGGTAGGGGCTTTTCCTAGTGGTATCACACGCAAACTCATTGCAACGCCTCAACCCGCGTTGCGGTGGGCCAGAGCAAGGTGTGGGTATGAGGACGGTCATACAAGTGCTTTGGCACAAGAAGACACCCTTACAGATGAGTGAAAAGCCGCCCAAATCATCTCATGACGCACCACCGGCGTCAAGGTAGAAGGCCAAGAAGACAAATGCAGGGGAAAGAGAGCAATGCAGAATGCAGGGAGAATGATGAGTGGAGGACACAATGCAAAGCAATGGGAGAGGGGGAAAATCTTTTTTTTTGCTAACGCAACCAGCCCTTTCTTTTTAGCGACTCCTTTCCACCCTGTGTGAGCTGGAACAAAACTGATGTCATCGTTGCGTCAGGCACCCATTTTGCATCGTTACAGATGCTGACGGCTTCTTCCAACTCCACGATATATTTGCATGGCAGCCGATTAGGGTTTGTAACCCTAATAACCCTACGCTGACCCTATCCCAATTGGCAGGCACTATGAATAGGGAACACATTGTCAATGTATTGTGTACGGCTGCCACGGTTCCATCAAGCAACCTCAAAACAGGGGGGGAGTTTGCGAACATTGAGACAAATTGCCACAGCGTGTCCCTGTCATGCACAACTGTTATTCCGTCCCTCCGGAAATCTGCGATGTTTTTCGGAGGGAGAGCCTAAAGTTGGGGGGTTGTTGACGTCATCATCAAAAATCACATACAACAGTGCGACCGGCACACTCAACATAGGGGGGTATAGGGTCTTACTTCCCTTTAGGGTGCCGACATGTTTTTGGAGTAGAAATTGTGAAACTTTGTGAAAAATGGTCTAAACCCCAAATTGTAGCCCTAGCGTACGCACGTTGCACAGTGCCCCCCTGATGCAAATAGATTGCAAACAGACATCACAGGTGCGTCTGGCTACCTTGAAATAGGGGGGGGTATGCAGTCCACACCAAGAACTGCCACGACACGTGGAAACTTGCTTCACCCTTTTGTTGGGGGGTTTCAGGCCAAAAAAATGGGTAAAAATAGCCTTTTTGGTCTTATGATGAGGAAGCGAGGCACTGGTGGTGATTCATATAAATATTTGTCGCAGGATTGGAAAAGGAGATTGCAAAAAACGCACGGCAACCATTAGATTGAAAATTGCTCACGCAGTACCTGCGTGGCGCGGATTTTACCATTTTTTGACTTGTGTGGTAAATAAAACGATGAAATACCCTCTTATGATGAAATGGGGGGGGGGGGCTGGATGACACCCATTGCCTTGCATCCGGGGTATCTTGGATGGATGCCTGTTAAGTGATGGGGGGGGGGGTTCCATTCGAACACCGGCGGACATCTGTGACATGGAATGCGTGTTGTGAGGGAGCGGGACGAGAGTACTTTCTGATCGGTAATGCCCTTGGAGCCCATATGTAAACTCACAAGCAAACGCCGACAGACCATGGCAACACCGCTACTTGGACTTGTCCAAGTGGGTCGGAGCCTGCCTGCCGGTGTGACTTGACGTAGTACAGAGTCATCGATATCCACATCCACAACCACGGCAATGTCGCTTTGCCGTGCGTGGACCAGAGCAGGCCGGTGGGTGTAATAATCTGCCTCGAGCTTCTCGAGGCCCTCAATCATTCGGGCATTCCGCGTGATCTTCATCTCTGTGGGCGTGAGTTACAAATTTTTTCTCTTCATGGATTTGCCGTTTCCGTCCAAAGTACCTTTCTTGGCTGGGGGGATTGGCTCATACTGATACTTACCAGACAGTGCCTGCATGAGACGCGCTGCATAGTCAGCATACTTATGAATGTAAATGGAGTACCAATTTGCCAACCTAAGGAAGCTCTTGAGTGCTTTTGACGTCTTGATATCCTCATGCTTCCAGTTGGCCACAGCTTGCATTTTGGCTGGGTCTGGCAGGCACTTCCCATTACGCAAAATGTGCCCGACATACTTTACTTGGCGCATAAACAAGAAGCATTTGCTCCGCTTCACAGTAAGTCCAGCATCTGGAACGGCCTTAAACATGCAAAAACAGTTTTGGTAGTGGTGTTCAAGACAAGCGTCCCATTGTTCTACATTATCAGGGAGTGGGGGGTCTGAATCGCAATATATGCATGGCTGTCCATCAGTTTGCCTTTGCCTCGTTGCCCAGGGGGGGCTTTTCCAGTAGAGGAAAGGATGTCATCTATATATGGACCTGATTCGGGCATACAGTTACGGAGTGCATGCTGTACCATACGTTGGAATACCTGTGGTCCCACCTTGACCCCCGTGGGTAAGACGGTCCACATGTATTGACCAAAGGGGGTGATGAATGCGCTCAGTGGTTGCAACTCCTCGGCCAGCCTCATTTGGTTAAAGCCATCCTCGAGGTCGACCAAAGTAAAAAAAAAACGCCCACGCTGTTTGGCGATTTCGTCCTCAATTACCAGTAGCGGAAAATTGTAGCCCTCTAACTGGCTGTTGAGCCATCGGTAATCAATGACCAACCGCCACTTGCCGTTGGGCTTGGGGACCAAAAAGCCCCTGCTCACCCAGTCCATTTTATCACTACAAGGTACAACGAACCCTCTATTGATGAAGACGTCCACCATTTCTTGTAGAAAATTCTCCCTAGCTCCTGTAGCTGCACCTGGCCATAAAGTGGTCTGGGGCAAAAGGAAGCTTGTAGCGGTTTGTGCAGTTGCCCACGCACTCATCATCTGTAACGGCTTCAGAAGACATTCCCTCTGAGTCCACCTCGGAATTGGCTTCCCCCCAAAATGTATCATCTGCATCCCTTCTCTGGTTCCGGCCAGAGAGTTGGCCAAGCTTGTTGTTCACCTCATAACACTGCTCCAGATATCGAAGTCCCAACACCAGTAACGTGGCGTCTAAGACCTCCACCTTTGCTTCGTCTGCTGGGTTGGCCTGACCCAGGACGACGTCTAGGTTGTGGTCTACCATATGCTCCAAGCGCACAGGCAATCCTCCTGGGGTTCCCGTGGCCCGTAGCCCCACAAGCAGGCTGGGCTCAGCAATGTCCCATCCGAGTACGGGGGATATTCTTAGCCCACGCAAACTGCATCCTGTTTTGCGCATCGAAAGCGCAGAGAAGGACTGGTTCGCAACAGTGCAAAAAAGAATTTTTTTGAATATTTGATGAACGTGTTTTTGGGCATCGTGAAAGAAATTGTTTTTTTGGCATTGCGCAACTACGTGTTCCTAAATCGAAAGCTTTTTATTTTTTACGATGCTCTGAGTGCGCAAGGCCTGGCACACTCAAGATATTCCAGGTAGAGTTTGCTACGAAACATAAAAACCCTAATGACTGGAGGTTGTAGAAGTACACAGCTTTCACACGTTATTCAAACTCACATTGTATTGACGAACCCGCATTGAAAGTGTATGATGGCCAGACTTCCTATGTTTGGTGAGACACATACACTCTAAAGTAAAAATACAATACAAATTCGGGCATCCGGAGTCCGAGGCCTCGCGCACTCTGATCGCGTTATGTAATGGTTTACGGGGTGGATATGACGTGTAAGACTGCAGTTGCAGTACCATACTGACAAGTACATTTGATGTTTTGCTCTGTACGTGTGTGTAGACACAGTGTTGATCACGTATAACACAGTACACAACATTGTCCAACGGACACAATCAGTGCGCCAGGCCCCCTGCACTCAAACCACACAAAGAAAATGAAAAAGCGGGCACATCAGGCTACGCCGGCATTTACATTCCCTTTCAGTGCTACCACTTGTGACTGTCAATTATGTATCGGTAACCTTCGTCGTATCCGTCAGGGGGTCAGGGGAATGTTTTTCTTTTTTCCAACAGCCACTCATTGGCAGCGTGTCCAGCTTTCATGGCGGCCGTAGGCTTCCCTGCCCGAAGTATAGGGTTTTTTTTTTCAAATGGGGTTAAAGAAGGAAACGGAACAAGAGATTGTGGTTGGGAAAAGAGTTTTCGGTTGCTGGCAGCAGAGCGCACGCAGACACCAAATACAAATTGCGACTGCAGCGTGCGCACCAGTAATGACTACAGGAAAAGACCAGATGTTTTCAAACACGCTGTTTTTAAAGAACGCTGTGCGGGTGCTAATCAAAATATGTGCGCAAATTCAATTTAACACAGAAATAGGCAAAATGCCGCTTCGCACCAGAAAATCCGTAACGCATCGAATGATTGCAGGAGTAAGCAAAGGACCAGCAGCACTAAGAGAGGCATGCGCTGCAGAACCAGGATACCAATCAGCTGACGACTTGTGGACCAGACTGAAACGAAATGACCAGGCGGCGGAACTGGTGTAAACATTTGCACAGCGACTCAGGTTCAACAAAAGCGACACAGTTTACCCGCAGCTAAAAGGCAGGAGGACAACCGCTGCGTGCACATTTTGCGACAAGAGGGCTGGAACCTGTACCCCCTGATGTGTCAACGGGCAGTACCGAACAGAAAATAACCGGGAAACAGAACAGGGTTCCTAACGAGTCGCTGGTACAAGCAGGTATACCTGCCCCTTTCGCTGTTTTTGACGCTGTTGAGTGTGCGAGGCCTCGCGCAATGCAGTCTCAGTTATTCGTCTTTATTCATCGCATTTGCAGTTGCCCAACTATGTGACGTATTCCGCTGGACATTTCGAAGACATGCAGAACAAGAACCTCGGTTGCTTCATGCCTCTGATTGACGTGCTGTGGTACCTTGAGAAGTGTCTGTTGGACTGTGGGAATGCTGATGCAGTGGTTGTTGCGGATGAGACGCCGGCCATGGCCGCAAAGATTACGATCTTACACGTGAGGACTAAACTGGCGTTTCTGGCTGTGTCAGCGATGAAGCAGAAGGACCGTACCAATGCCTTCCGAGGTGCTCTGCAGCATGCCATCATCATGTGGTACATGTTGGAAGCGGAACAGACGGAGCAGGGAGTGACAGCTGCAACTTGGGATAGTTAAGAAGAGTGGCTTTTGCGTGGTATTTTACTCTGGGCCTTGGACAGGAACTGAGGTCCGGAAGGGCACCAGAAGGTGCATGCTGCAGAAGCCGCCAAAGAATCGATCGTGTCTGAAGTCCCCATTGACAAGAGTGTGTCCACTGCGCCTAAACCTGCGCCTACCCTGCCCAAGCATCTGAAGAAGGTTGCCGAAGTTGTACCAACTCGGGGTACTGCAGCTGGAAAAGGAACCGCCTCCAGTAGCAAGAAGCAGGCAAAGGGAAAGGGAAAGGAATCGGACAAGACGGAAGAATCGGACGATGACGATGACGACGAGGAGGAAGACGATGATCCCGCGCAAGTACTGGAGCCACAGCAGAAGCGCAGGCGGGCGCCCGCCTGTCACTTTGATGCAATTCCCGATGATTGGGGTAAGGACCAGCCAAAGAAGAACGCGAAGACTGCTGCAAGTGCTGGTGCAGAGTTCAAGCCGCCGTCTCGCTCTGGTGCTCAGCCATCCCCAAGTACCGTTGCATCCCCAAGTGGAGGAATTTCAGTGGCAAGGAGCCTCAATTCCAGGTTGGCTAAGAATGCAGGACCGAAGAAGAAGGTAGGTAGGTAGATAGGTGTACTCGGTCGTGGGGAAGCGCCCCATGGTTCCTGCTGGCGTTGCCGCTGTGAGGAACAGGAGGAGGCTCCGCGCTGGAAGAGGGGAGGCGGCTTACATCCGGCTACACCTGACTGGTGGCCCCCAACAAAGCGGCCCCAGGCAACAGCAGGAGGGGTGATCGCAGCCAGCGTGACGTACTTGTCTCGCCAGGAGGGTGTACCCCCGTGCCTGCGCACGTCCCCTCCTTTGGGCGGAACCCTAGAAGTTCACCGCACTTCCTGGCGTATCCCGTTCCCAAGGCATGAAATGCATGTGCTTGGTACTGGGGTTCCGAGGTGCTTGGGTGTCGCACGCTCTGCCTCGAGTCCCAAAGCAGCGCTGGCTTTAGGATGCAGCCTTGCCCCGGGGGTGCGGATCTCGTTTCGCCGGGTCACCTGCATGGCACGGGCTGCCTCAGTGCCCGGGCTATGGACACTGGGTTTCCTACTGTTGTGTGGTGCTTGTGCTTGGGTTTGGGTTTTGCGGTAACCCCGCCGACTCTGGCTGGGGTCTTGGGTGGGTGTGCTTTGGTACGGGTTTTGGCTTCTCCCCTCTGTTCCTAGCTGGGGCTTGTGGTGTGTGCCGTTGGGCTTGCGTTTTGGCTTGCACCCCGCCATTCCTGGCTGGGCTTTGGGGCGTGCGTGGCTGTGTGTGCGTTCCGCCTGTACCCCGCCACTCTTGGCCGGGGCGTGCGGTGTCGGTGTGTGTGTGAGGCTCGTGTTGCGGCTGCGCCCCCCACTCCTGGCTGGGGTGTTGGGGGGTGTGCGTGTCTGTGTGCATGCTCCGTCTGTACCCCGCGGCTCCTGGCTGGGGTGTGCGCTGTGCGTGGGTGTGCGTGGGCTCGGCCTGTGGCTACGCCCCGCGGTTCCCAGCTGGGGCGTTGGGGTGTGTGTGTGTCTGTGTGTTCTCCGCTTGTACCAAGCCACTCCTGGCCGGGGTCTGTGGTGTGGGTGTGTGTGCTTGTGCTCGGGTTCCGGCTGCGCGCCGCCAGTCCTGGCTGGGGTGTCCGAGTGTATATGTGCTTCTGTGCGTGCTCCGCGTGTACCCCACCATTCCTGGCGGCGTGGGGTGTGTGTGTGTGAGTTTGGGTTTTGTCTGCCCCCCGCTTTGTTCTGGTTTGGGTGTTGGGGCGCCCGGCCTCTTGCGTGCGTCGCGTTCGTTTCCCGCCACTTTCTGGTGGGGCTGTCTGTGGTCTGGGGGTGTGCGTGAGTTGCCGTGGGTGATGTTTGTCCCCCCCCTCTCCCCTTTTGTTTTTTTTTTGCGCTGCGGGGCAGGGCTGTGGTTTTCCGCCCTGTCGTGTCGTGGCTTTGTGGTGTCCGTCGCTGCCTGTCGTGGTCTTGGGTCTCTTGGTCTCTGTCCCCCCTTCCCCTCTCGCTTGGGCTGCGCCTATGGGTTTTTTTTTGCCCATCACCCCTCCACTGGGGTGTGTTTCGACGTGTTAGGGGTGTTCTATCCTCCGCTCGGTCGCTGCTCTCATCTGGGTGCCGCCCGCTTTGGCACGGCGGTCCTCTGATGTGCTTTCGGGGGGCCCCGTGGGTGCCGCCTTCGGTGCTGTCTGGCTGGGGGGTTTGCCCGCCTCCTGTGGAGTGGGTGCGCGGCTTTGCGGCTGTGTGTCTGTCTCTTGTCCCCCCTCCCCCATTTTTTTTGGGGGGGGTCTGCCTGTTCCTCCCTCTGCCCTCCCTGGGCTGGTGCACGCACTGGTGGGCATTTGGTGTGGCTAACCGGGTTGCTGTTCGTGTTTGTGGTTTGCTGGGCCGTGCCCCAGCCCCTTGGGTCGGGTGGGTTATGTACACGCTTCACCTCGTAGCCTTTCCTGTCGGGTTAGGTTCTGGCTCTGCTGGCTGGGCGGTTGCGCCAGGCGGTTTTGTGAGGCCCTGGGATAGGGGGGGTGGAGTACTCTGTGTTCCTCTGCCTTTGTGGTGCCGGCTTGAAATTTCTGGTGGCGGTTTGTGTGGGCGAGCCGTCGCCGTCGTTGCCGGGCGTGCGTTGGCCCTTAGCGTGTGTGCACCGGGCCGGTGTGGCGGGGTCTCACGGTTGTGGGCGTGTTTCCTCCCCTTTCCGGGGTTTGCGGCGGCTTGCTCCGGTTAGACCCTCGGTTAGTGTCCCTTGCTTTGGTGTTGTGGTGTGCTGTGGTGTGCCGGGCTGTGTTGTGCCGTGTTTCGCCGTGCTGTGCCGTGTTGGTCTATGCTGTGGTGTGGTGCGCTCTGCTCTGTCGTGCTGTGCCGCGCAGTGTCCTGCTGTGGTGTGTCCTGCTGTGGCGCAGCTAGCTGCGCCGTGCTGTGCCGCATCACGCCGCGTTGTGTTGTGGTGTGTCGCGTCCTGGGATGCCTTGTCATGGTGCGTTGCACGGCAGTGCGCTGCGGTGCGGTGTGCCCGGTTGCTTCGTGTTGTGCCGTGTATCGCTGTACCGGGGTGTCTGGTGGGCCCTTTCCACTGCCGTTCTGGCGTGGGGTGGGGTCGGTGCTGGTTCGACTGGCCCGCTTCGTGGTGCGGGATGCCAGCCGAGGTTATGTGGCTGCCTGGTGGCTGGGGGGCGCGGTGTGGTGTGGCGTGGCTCGTTGGATCCGTTCTGCGGGGGTCCGGGTGTGCCGCTCGGGTTTTGGGGTCGGGCGGCCGTCCGCGGGGTTGCCCTCCCTGGGGGGCTGTGCATTGGTCCCGTGTTCTCTGGGGGTTGTTGCCCCTAGTCCTGGGTGTCGCGGCCGTGTTCTCTTCCTGTTCTGGTGCCTGTATGGTGGCCCTTGCTGTGGCCGGGGTCGTCGTCCGGCGGTGAGGGCGTGGTGGTGGGCTGCGCGGCGGTGTTCTCGGCGGCTCCCTCAGTGGGTGTAGCTCCTGCTCCCCGTGTGGGTGTGCCCTCCTTCCCCTGTGCAGGGTCTGGTGGTCGGTTGGCGTGAGCTGGTGTGGTCCGTGCGGCGTCAGGTCCCTGCTTCGGCAGCGTGTCTTAGTGGGCGTGCGCCTCCGGGGGTCGCGCGGTGTCCGCTCGGGGTGGGGCCGTGCTGGTACCGTTGTGGCGTGCCCTTCCTGTGTGCGCGCCCTGGTGCCTGTCGTTGCGCCCCCTCGCTCTGTGCCACGGCCCCTTGTCCTTCCCCTTCCTGGTTCGTTGGTGGTTTCCTGCCCTGGTGTTGCGCCGCCCCCGTTGCCCTGTCCCTGTGGGCGCCTGCCTGTCACCTTGGGTGCCTCCTTGCCCCCTTGCCGGGGTGTCCTTTCCCGTCCCTGGCCCTTCCCTTGCCCTTGCCCTTTCCCTTCCCGGTTGGGTGGTGGCGGGCCCGGGGGGGGGGGGGGATGTGGGGCGCTGATGGCCCATGCCTGGGGTTGGGTGGTCTGGAGCCACAGGCGGAGGGTTTCAGAAGTGTAGGGGCGGCGGAGGCCCTGGACCGCGTCCCGGAGGAGGGCTTCCCTTGCCGCCTGCGGCATGACGGCCTCCGGAGCGGTCTCGTCGGGGTTGGCGGGGGTGCGGCCGCGGATCTCCTCGAAGGTGTGCACCATGTGCACCTCTTCTCGCCTTCCCGCTCCCCCGGCCCACTTCACCCAGCGGCGGACCTCCCGCAAGGCGGGGACAGACCACCAGGCGAGTGGGGCCGGGGCCTGGGGGGGGGAGGGCTCCGAGCTCCAGTTCCTGGAGCGGCGGTGGCGGGGGCTGGGGGTAGAGGATGCGTACGGGCGGCGCGGGGAACGGGAAGCTCGGTGGTGTTCATGGGGGGAGAAAGATGTGGACATGGCAAGGCGGTGGCGGGCGTGGCGGCGCCGGGGGGAGCAGGAGCGGCGATGGCGGGGACTTGGGGTGGAGGATGTGTACCAGCGGCGCGGGGAACAGGACGCACGGTGCTCCTCGTGGCCGGAGGGTGACGGGGACATGGGACAGCGGTGGCGGGCGTGGGGGCGCCCGGGGGAGCGGGAGCGGCGGTGACGGGGCCGGGGTTTGGAGGATGGGTACTGGCGTTGCGGGGAACGGGAGGCACGGTGCTGCTTGTGGGGGGAGGGAGACCCGGACATGGGACGGCGGTGGCGTGCGTGGCGGCGCCCGGGGGAGCGGGAGCAGCGGGAGCCGGGCTTTGGGGGGTCGTGGTGGCGCCTTGGGGAGCCGAAGCAGCGCGAGTGAGCAGTTGAAGCGCAGTGGCGCTGTGGGGAGCGTGAGCGCCGGAGGCGGGTGCGCCGCGTGGGGGGGGAGCGGGAGTGCTGCCGTTTGCAGGACCGGGCCTCGTCGTGGGGCGAGCCGGGCCAGTCAGGAGGCGTCAGCGGTTCCTGGGGGGCCTCGGGGGGTGCCGCCTGGTACTGAAGGGGGGAGGGAAGTCCCCCACCCTCCATGGATCTGCCGCGTAGGGGTGCGGCGGCGGTGGCGGCTGGTGGTACGGGTCGAGTGACTGTCCTGGGTTGGGGTGGGCCCTCGGGGCCCCTTAGGCGTGGACCTGGTTGCCCGGCAAATACGGTTCTCGGTACGGGGGGGTGGCCCCTGGTGGTAGGCGGGATATCGGGGTGGAGCGCCTGGGGCTGGTGCTGCCATCCCATGCGCTGGTGCTGCTCGTGCACGGGGGGTTGTGGCATGCCGGGGTAGGGTGGAGGGCAGTGGTAGTGGTGGTGGTGGTGGTGGTGGTGGTGGTGGTGGTGGTGGTGGTGGTGGGGGCGTTAATGGCGGTGGCGCTGGTAGTGGTGGCGATGGTGCTGCGGGTATGGCTTTAGGATCCCTTGTGGATACTCTGGTCCTCCCGCCGGGGCTCGGGGGTCGGGCATCGTTTGCAGCCCCTGGGGCCATACGGCTTGGTGGGTAGTCCGGGTTGGATTCGGGCACGGGCTTAACAGTGACCGAGGTGGAGGGGTCCCACGTCCCCGTGTCGGTCTGTCCGGCGGCGGTGGTTTTTTGTGGGGGGTGCATGATGGGGCGCTTGGAGATGGAGATGTTGACGAGGGTTTGGACGGGGTCGTGTTTTTTTTGGTGGCCGCCTCTGCGGTGGCGGCGCTCGTTTGGGGGGAGTGGGGCTTCGGATGTGATGGATGGAGGGTCCTGGCTTGGGTTCGTTTACGGTTTCGGTCAGGGCGGGGTCGCTTGTGCTGCCGTCATACCTTTTGTCATGTTTGGGGCTGTGTGGGGTGGTGTTGGTGTTGTTGCTGGTGGTGGTCGTGGTGGTCGTGGTGGTGCTGCCGGTGGTTTGTCGTTTGGGTTCTGGTTTTGGTTTTGGAGTCGGGTTTCCGGTTGGGGTCCGGTTCGAGGTTGAGAAGGACCTTGTCTCGGAGGTGCGAGGGCACCGGTGCCGGCTGGGGGGGGTTCAGGGTGTGCTGCCGGGGTGCCTGGGTCGCCTGCGTGGCGGACGGCAGGCCTCCAGCAGCCTGGCTTGCGGGTGCAGCTTTGGCTTTGGCCGTGGCCTTGTGGATGAGGTAGGCGGGGAGGGGAAGGTCGGAGGATGAGGTGGAGGACGTCGATGAGGAGGAGGACGAGGAGGAAGTGGTGGTTTTGGGGGATGCGGGTTGCGCTGTCATGCGGGCGGGTGCGGGTTTGTGGGCCGCGGCGGCCTCTGCTGTGGCCCCGGCGGGGAGGATGGAGGGCATGTCCTCGGGCCGCAAGTTTGGAAGCGGATGGCTGGGGGGGCCCGGCCGTGACCAGGCAGCCTGGCGGGCTGATTCGGTCGGCAGCGGTGGGGGATGGAGGCGCAGGGCTGCCGTCTCCGCCTTCTGGGCTTGGCTTGGCTGGGGTCCTGCAATGCGTGAGGGTGTGTGGGTTGGTGTCCGCGGGGGGAAACAGGTCGCGTGGGCTGCATTCAGGTGCCGGGGGGGGTGCGCCTGGGTTTTTGGGGGTGTGTGCGGGGAACGTGTGCGGGTCACTGGGCGGGTATGGGTGTGCCGTGGGGCGTGGGGCTCCTTGCAGTGGGTGTGTGCGGGTTGCTGGGTGTGCAGGCTGGTCAGGGTTGTTCAGCAGGAAGGTCTGTGGCGGGCTTGTGTGGTCGTTTGGGCGGGTGGGGGAGGCCTGTGTCGCGGGGCCTGGGGCTGCACGCGATGGTGGGCGTGTGTGGCCCTCCGGTTGGGGAGCGGGGGGGGGGGGCAGTGATTGCGTCAGGGGGGGTGTTGTGTCGGTGTATGTGCCCGCTTGCAGCGGCGCGCCTGTCTGGTCATTTGTACGCCGGGCGGTTTGGACAAGAAGCTTGCCGTCTTCTGCGGCCGCGGCAAGGATTTCGCAGATGAGCGTGCGTATTTGGTGCACCTCTTCGTCAGTGGTGTGAAGAGGGTATTCTAGTGCTGGGCTAAGGTCCACGCGGCGGAGGACCCTGTGGATGGCGTGGTACCTGCAGGTGAGGGACTGCTGTGGCCTGGGGGGGGGGGGTCCTTCCGCGTGTCTGGGCCTGCCTCTATTTCTGTGTGGGCGCTGGGGATTGGCCAGATCCAGGGCACGGTCCCCGTGGATGGCCAGCGGCGCTTGATCCACTGGGTCAGGCAGAGCATGGCCTGACCCAGGAGGTAGCCTGCCCTCCCTGAGGTGATTTGGGCCAGGGCGCAGGCTGGGGGTTTGTCCCCCGGCTGGCGAACGCCCCTGAGGAAGTTGTGCGGGGTGGTGGGTTCCCTACTGCCCCTGGTGGGGCGGTCCCTGGGGCGAGCATGGTGTTGGTCGCTTTGACGAGCCATTGTGGGTCCGGGGATGTTGCTGTAGCGGCCACTACGTAGTAGCGCCCGCGCTCGAGGACTGTACACCAGACCTCCGGCGAGGGTGGTTGCTGTCTGTAGGTGGGGGGGGGGGGGTCGTCGTCGGGCGTGCGAGGGCTGGCGGCGCGGAGGGCGGTGTCGCGGGTTGGTGCGGTTGCCTGTTCCCATTGTTCCGGGTGGTTCGGGTCTGCTGGGTGGTCGATCTGAGCTGGGGCCCGTCGGAGGCATGTGGTTCCTCGACGTGTGACGTTGGTGTCGGTGTCGTGCGTCAGGGCCTTGCCCCACTCCATCGGGGGGATCCAGACGTTCCTCGACGTGTGACGTTGGTGCCGGCGTGTTGGCGGGCTCGCCAGACGACGAAGTCTACGATGGCCTCGCGGAGGCCTTGGCCTGGGGTGGCTAGGTCCCGGAGGGCTTTGACGGTGAGGTTGGTCCAGCTCTCTTGTAGGCGGTACCAGCCAAGGGCAGTGTCTAGGGCCCTACCTTGGAGGGTTGCTCGGAGGAGGTCGGGGTCGCGGATGGTGGTCGGTGTGAGGGGGGGGTGCTCCGGGTCCGGAGTGGCTTGGCGGGGTGGGCTGCCGAGGTCCTGTTCGTCCTCGTCGATGTATGGGTGGCCCTGGGCGGGCTTTATTGGGCCGGGCGGTGCCAGGTGGTGCCGTGGTTGTGACGTGGGCCCTGGGCCTAACAGGCAGCTTGTGGCGGGGAGCTCTTGTGGTGGGTGGCCTTCTGGGGTGCTCTGGTGGCGTCTTGGAGGCCTGTGGACAGAGATGGGGGGCATGTGTGGGGCGCAGAGCTGGTTAGTGGACTTCTGGCTCATGCACGGCATGGTAATGGATGAGACGCAGCATGTGTTCCCTCGCGGTGGGGTCAGTGAGTTGCTCCATGTGTGTCAACAGGAGGTGTGTGGGGTGTACCATTAGGGCCGCTGCTCTGCGGACTGCTTCTAGCTGGAGGTGCGCTGCTGCCTCCATCAGGTTTTCTGCGTGTTTGATGAGGTGTCGGTGTAGGGCCTGCGTCACCACCCCTCTCATAGTAGCCTCCTTGACCAGAAGATCCCTGAAGAGGTGTTCTGTGGCTTGGTGTGCTTGGCTGTGGGTTGGCCGGACATCGTGTTGCTGTAGGGTTTCCGCTGGGGACCAGGGCACTAGTGATGCAGATTTGAGACCCTTGGTCCATCTGCAGTGTGTATACCACAGATGGTCAGAGATCTGCTTATTTGGAGCAGGTCTGCGGTGATGTGCAAGGCGCGCTGAGCGTCACGCGCGCACAAATCCATGTGTTCTGTAGAGAATGAATTGAGAAATTCAGTGAAGTCTGACAATTTTTTATTGCAAATTCATGGTTTTTATTATGAATTCTGTGCATTTCACAAGTTGCCGGATGTTACGGTGCAAGTGGATTGTGCACCTTGTTTTGGGGTGGCGCTGTCGCTGTGACAGCCTGTGCACATATCTCTGCTTGTTCTAAGGATGCAAAGAATGTAGATTGCTTCGTGCAATCACGCACGGGGCTATGGGGCGGCTGCAGCGCCCGTGAACTGGGCTGAGAACACCAAAAGACGGCATTCAACAACTTGATGTATGCACGTGTCAGGGGGAGTACGAGGACAGAGGGAGTTTGGTGAAGAATTTTTAGACCTACCAAAATATTTTGAAGCGTAGCGGGGACACAACTCCACCGGGTTGGACATTTGCATGAAAATGGGAAGTCATGAGAATCGAAAATCCAAAATGCGTCTTTGGAGAGTCCTCAGGAAAGGAACGGACACCGCAACGATCTACGTAAAAGAAAGTTCGTGACGAAGGAAGAATGAGGCTTAAGAAAGCCCTAGCCCACCGCTTCAGAAGCAATCCACACGCTGGAGAATTCCAAAAGTTTGAAAGCTCTGTTGGGAACCTCAGCATCGTGGACCGCTGCGAGTATTCTCCTTTGGCATCGGCCGTGACCTGCGTTGCTGCGACGATCGTGAGGACGCACTCCGGAGTTGGACGGCGTTTGCGTCAACGCACAGAGGAGCGCAGAGGAAGGACTGGCGGAGAGCGTTTGTGGTATTTGTGACCACCTGCTCAGTTGCGACGTGAACTTCGCGTCCACCCACCCAAATCATCAACACATGGTGCAAGCGAAGTGCGCGCAGCAGCTGATGGCGTCGTCCCAACAACCCAAACGACTTTCAGGAGCGCGACTGTTCTGGTGTTTGCGCTGGGAGTCACGCCTCACCTGGTGGGTGCTGCCTGCCCCTTTTGCTTGTGAATATGTGTAAATATTTGTGCCAGCCCTGTGTGTGACCTCAGTCAGTGTCATGGTGGTTTTTTTTACTATAATACTTTTTTCCTTTACTTGGCTCGCCAGGCTCCCTTCTGTTGGCACTCTGCCTCACATCCACGCCAAACGCCTTGAGCGCCGCTGCCTCAGCTCCCAGAGGAAATGCCTGCCATGTTGCCGGAGGAAAGGTCCATGGGGAGTCACTTTTGCAGCGGGGTTGGGCTCACTTTTGGACTGGGTATGCAGATCTCTTAAGGAGGGGGGTGATGCAGATTTAAGACCCTTGGTCCATCTGCAGTGTGTGTACCACAGATGGTCAGAGATCTGCTTATTTGGAGCAGGTCTGCGGTGAAGTGCAAGGCGCGCTGAGGGTCACGCGCGCACAAATCCAGGTGTTCTGTAGAGAATGAATTGAGGAATTCAGTGAAGTCTGACAATGTTTTATTGCAGATTCATGGTTTTGATTATTTTTTCTGTGCATTTCACAAGTCGCCGGATGTTACGGTGCAGGTGGATTGTGCACCTTGTTTTGGGGTGGCGCTGTCGCTGTGACAGCCTGTGCACATATCTCTGCTTGTTTTAAGGATGCAAAGAATGTAGATTGCCCGTGCAATCATGCACGGGGCTATGGGGCGGCTGCAGCGCCGGTGTACTGGGTTGAGAACACCAAGAGACAACTTGATGTATGCACGTGTCAGGGGTACTACGAGGACAGAAGGAGTTTGGTGAAGGATTTTCCAGACCTACCAAAATATTTTGAAGCGTAGTGGGGACACCACTAAACGGGGTTGGGGATTTGCATAAAAATCAGAAGTCATGAGAATCGAAAATCCAAAATGCGTCTTTGGAGAGTCCTCAGGAAAGGAAGCGACACCGCAGCCATCAACGTAAAAGAAAGTTCGTGACAAAGGAAAAATGAGGCTTAGGAAAGCCCTAGCCCACCGCTTCAGAAGCAGTCCACACGCTGGAGAATTATAGAAGTTCAAAAGCTCTCGTGGGAACCTCAGCATCGTGGACCGCTGCGAGAATTCTCCTTTGGCAGCAACCGTGACTCGCGTTGCTACGACGATCGTGAGGACGCGCTCCGGAGGTGGACGGCGTTCGCGTCACTGCACAGAGGAGCGCAGAGGAAGGACTGGCGGGGAGCATTTGTGGCATTTGTGACGACCTGCTCAGTTGCGACGTCAACTTCGCGTCCACCCTCCCTGTCCTGCGCCCAGATCATCAACACATGGTGCAAGGGAAGGGCGCGCAGCAGCTGATGGCGTCGTCCCAACGACGCAAACGACTTTCAGGAGCGCGACTGTTCTGGTGCTCGCGCTGGGAGTCACGCCTCACCTGGTGGGTGCTGCCCGCCCTTTTGCTTGTGAATATGTGTAAATATTTGTGGAAGCCCTGTATGTGACCTCAGTCAGTGTCATGGTGGTTTTTTTTACTATAAAACGTTTTTCCTTCCCTTTGCTCGCCAGGCTCCCTTCCGTTGGCACTCTGCCTCACATCCACGCCGGACGCCTTGAGCGCCGCTGCCTCAGCTCCCGGAGGAAATGCCTGCCATTTTTCCGGAGAAAAGGTCCATAGGAAGTCGCTTTTGCAGCAGGGCTAGGGTCACTTTTGGACTGGGTATGCAGATCTCTTAAGGAGGGGGGTGATGCAGATTTGAGACCCTTGGTCCATCTGCAGTGTGTGTACCACAGATGGTCAGAGATCTGCTTCTTTGGAGCAGGTCTGCAGTGAAGCGCAAGGCGCGCTGAGCGTCACAGGCGCACAAATCCACGTGTTCTGTAGAGAATGAATTGAAGAATTCAGTGCACCCCGCTGCTCGTGCCGTCTGTGTGAGGTACTGGTGGAAGAGGCGGTATTGAGGCCATTTGGGAAGTTGTAGGAAGGGGATGTGGTGTGCCCCCCTGCGGTGAAGGACCCGCATTTTCGGTGATGGAGGGCCCGACGAGGTCTATGGCGTTGATGGTGCCTTTCGGGTGGTGTTGGAGGTGCCCGCAGAGGACCGCTAGGGGTCCTTCATCCCGGCATGTGTGGTTGGTGAGTATGGCGTGGTGCAAGAAAGGGAGGAGAGGCTGCAGGTGGTTCCACAGGCATGTGATGATGTTGGTGGGCATGCCCGTCTGGTGGAGTATCCAGCGTGGGCATGTATAGCAACCGTTGTGCGGCTTGGAGGCGGATCGTGGCAACTTCGCGAATTTCCGGTGAGTGGTTGTGCGTCATGCGGTGTAGGAGAGGGGCATTATTCCTGGTGTAGGCCGCTTGCACCTCGTCCCCTATGGCGTTCCCATGGTGGGGCCATTTTGCACGGATGGCGCGAGTGGATATGGAGGTGGGCCAGCCCCCGTGTGCTGCCCATGCCTGGGTGACGGCGCGTGTGGCTAGCCGGAGGGCGGTGATGGGGTTTATCAGGTGGAGCGCCTGGAAGCCTATGGAGGCGTTCAAGACCCCGGTGATGTAGTACGCCAGGCTCTGGTGTGATAGGGAGAGGGCCTTGGTGGCCGGGGACGCATATCTGGGGAGATGAACCAGGTGTGACTGCAACTTGGTAGGGAGGGTGTTATCCTCAGGGTTGGCGGTCTGGATCACTCCCAGGTGGGTGGTGGTTTCCACGACTTGCATGGGGGGCCCTTGTGGCCCCAGGGTGGGGGCTGTGGCAGACCCCTTCATCATGGCCACCAACGCTGTGCAGTGGACGATGAGGTTGCTGTGAGAGAGGTAGGAGATTGTCACGTCCAGTAAGTCGTTGGCTTGTTGGGTGACTGTCGCTCCAGCGTCTGGGGTGTGGGTTTCGTGTGGGGTGTGTGCGACCATGAGGTTGGTGTCGTCCGCGAAGCCAACTAGGGGGGAGAGGAGGGGGTATGGTGCGTGGGCCGGGTAATCCTGTTCGATTGTCAGGGCTAGGGGGGAGTGTCACCAGGAGGTACAGGAAGGGGCCTTCTGCTCCTCCTTTGGGGACCCCGCTGTGCGGCTCCTGGAAGGGGGTGAGGCACGCCCAAGTGCGGACTGCGTATTCGCGGGTGCGGATGTAGTCGGAGGCGGGGTTGTAGAAGGGGAGGCCAATGTGTTTCCATACGGCTTCCAGGAGGAGCCAAGGGGTGCTTGGGAAGGCTCCCTTGACGTCGAGGGAGGCAATGATGAGGTCTACCGGGTCCATGCCGGCGATGGTGTCCTGGAGGAAGATGGCCTCGTGTGGGGACCGGCCCGGGATGGCCCTCCAGAGGCTGGCGGGTATGTGGGGGTACAGGTGGGGGCGGATGCGGCGCAGGAGGATGGTCCAGACAGTTTTGACCTCTGTGACTGCACAGACTATGGGGCACCAGTTGTCCGGGTTGGCCCAGTCCGCTTTTTTGTAGAGGGGGCGGACAACGTTTGCCCAGTCTCGTGGCAGCGGGGTTTGCCACGTGATGATGTCCCAGCCGTGGTGGGTGAGGATGCGGAGGAGGTGGGCGGGGAGATGGTAGTATTCTTCTGCAGGGAGGCCGTCATAGCCTTGGGTTTTCTGTTGACGGAGACTGTGGATGGCCTTGCAGACTTCGTGGATGGTGAAGGGGCACTTTTCTGGTTGCCTCCTCTGGGCGTGGTTGAAGACCTGAGGGAGGCGGTGGACTTTGTCTTGGGTGTCCGTGTCCAATGTGTCCCTGGTGGGTGTGTGTTGATGGAGGAAGCTGTCTTGGGTGGCTTGGAGCACGGTGGCTGGGTCGTCGGTGAGAAGGCCGTCCTCCTGCCTGACCGTGGTGATGGTTCGGTGGCCGGTGTCGGTCATGGCGTTGTTGAGGTGGCGGATGGCCTCTCAGGGGAGTTCATGTTGCGCATACCGTTCGTGCTCTTGGGCGATGCGCTGTTGCCTGTGGACGTGCCAGTGCTGCAGGTCCGCCCTGATACGGGCTATCTGCGTCATGCAGTGGTGGATGTGGCAGCAGGTTTGGGGGGTGTCGATGTGGAGGAGGGTCGCCAGTTGTTGCTTCGCATGGAAGAGGTCATGGGGGATGTCCCCCAGGGCCGTGGGTGGCCGGTCATCCTCAGCTTGGGGGTGTTGCTGGAAACCGCAATCGACGGCGGCTGTGCTCATGGCTGTGAGTAGGTCGGTGGGGTCCAGTTGGCTGCGCCGGGCGCGGTCTATGGCCCTGTGATATTGGGACCAGGCCTGCGTGTCATGCAGTGGGGGCAACTTCAGGAGGGGTGGTGGGCCGTGGTCCGCATCCTATGGGGGGCTGGGGCAAAGGTTGGGGATGGTGAGGCGGATATGCAGGGGCCTATGGCCCGTGGCTCCCAGCGGGAGGGGGCCGTATCGGGCCTTCGCCCGGATGACGGTGGTGGGGTCGCCATAGCATACGTCGATGCGGGAGGGGGCGTCCTCCGTTTGGTGGGGCAAATGGGATGATTGGTCTTCGAGGTTGGCCGTCAGGTCCATGAGCCGGAGCATTTCGATGGTGTCGCGGACTGCATAGTACTGGGGTGTGGCCTGCCCTCCTCGGTCCGCTCGGGTGCGGGTGGCGTTCATGTCGTTGATGATGATTATGGGGGCGAGCATGGCCATCTGGCGGCATGCTTTGGCCAGGTCTTGGAGGAACGGTTCCGTGGCATCGCCGAAGGGGACGTGGGCGCTGTTGACGTTGAGTTGCCATCTGTCCCCGACGACCTCGTGGACGGTTAGTCTCCCTGGGATGCGGTGGTGGTGGACGCGGTGGACGTGGATGCCGGCTCCGGCATATAGGATGGTCCAATGGTGCCAGTAGCATTTGTACGCTTTCTGGTCCGGGGTACATATAGGGTAGGGTTCTGGAGGGTCGTCGCCTTGTAGGCCTTGTTCCTGGAAGGTGAGGAGGTGGGGGACCCACTCCGTCCCCTGTGCCATCGGGAGCTCCTGGAGGGCAGCTGTGGCGTCCTTGAGGATGTGATGGCCGGGTGGTTGCGGTCAAGGAGGTTAACGGTGGCCTCAGTGGGTGCGGCCAGGGGCTGTGCAGGCTTGCGCCCTCGGCTCTTGCCCCGTCATGGAGGACGATTGGGGCCCGGGGACTTTTTGCCGAGTGGTGGGCGCTTGGGTAGGCGCGGTGGGGGGAGGCCCTGGCTCTATTCAGAGGGGAGCTCCCCGGTGTACTTGGTGCCTCTGTGGGCCTTGTTCTCGGGGGTGAGGAGCTGGATGGGGTCGGCGCTGTTGAGCTCCCAGGTGTGGCCTTCTGGCTTGTCCGGGGCGCTGTTGCCTTGGTCTAGCTCCTCTTGGCGGTGCCAGGTCACCCTAATCTGCACCCCATTGTTGGGGCCCAGTTCCCGGAGGCAGGACTGGATTGTGCCCTCAGACCAGATCCAGTCGCCCGTGTGGTCGTTGCGGAAAGGCTGTTGGACTTTCGCGCCTTTTTTGAATTCTGGGTACGTTTTTGGTTGGGGCGGTGCTCGTGGCGGGAGGGAGGATGATGAGGATGCTTGGTCTGCCTGGGGCGGTGGTGGTGGCGGGAGGGAGGATGATGAAGATGCTTAGTCCGGGTTGGTCGGGAGGGTCGGGGGGCTGCGGGGGATTGGGAGGTTGTTGCCCCGCTGTCTCTTCTGGTTCGCTCGGGGCTGGGGGCGGGTGCGCCTCTTTTCCTCCTCGCTTGCTTTGGTGGGACTGGAGGTGGTGGGGCTGGGGGGGCCTGGGGTCAGAAGAAGGGGTGTGTAGCCAGCTGGTAAGGGTCCCGTAGCGGGGGCTCTGCCGGCGTTTGCATGGTCGCTTTTGCGCGGTTGCGCGTGAGGTTGGCGAGCTTGCGTACGGTCTCCGGGGGGACTGTGGGCCATCGCAGTGCGGCCGAGCTGTCGTCGAAACAGTGGTGGAGGTCGTAGTTCCTCATGGCCTGAGCCTGTCTGAGCCAGGCCTCCGTGGGTTCTGGTGTGTCTGGACTGCTGGGGGATCCTGGAGCCCAGTAGAGTGCTGTGTGGAGTGCTTCCCATGGGGCGCCTTTGCGGCCTCTGGGGGTGGTGGCTTGGAGGAGTCGTTGCCGGCCTCTCGGGGGGTCTTCCGGGTCCACTTCTGGGGTGTAGGCCTGGGCTGCCATGAGGACTCCGTGTGTCCAGTGGGGGACCCACCATTGGGGGTCCGCTTTGAGGATGTGGACGGCGAGCTGTTGGGGGGGGGATGTTCAGGGTGTCCCACGATGCGATGGCTAGTTCTATCCTGGAGGGGTGGAGGTGTGGGGTGGCCCTGCGGCGTAGGTTTTGATCGATGTGGAAGGGGGTGACGGCGTCTTTGGGGCCTTGCGGTGGTGGGGGCATCGCTGGGAGGGCAGTGGGGTCCCAGTGGTGTTCGTGGGTGGCGAGGGTGTATAGGGCGGCAGTGATGATGTCTTGGGCTTGTCCCTCCAGGACGATGTGGCGCTCCGTGTCGAAGTCCTTTTTTGATGCATGGAGGTGGCCCCCGCGGCATGACCAGCCACAAAGGGCGCTGTTCAGTGCAAAAATGGAGGTGGCCCCCCGGCGAGCATTACTCAAAGCGGCCTAACCAGGGGCAAGAGCGTTCATAGCGAGCCGAAGTCCAAAGCAAGAAGAAGTATATACAACAAATAGTATATGAACCTGTTCTTGTTTCGACTTGGGCACTGACCAGGAAAATCTGGGTGCAGTGCACTGCCCTGCTTGGCACCAGAGGCCAGATGATTACCTGAACACCCCGCTGGGTGGTGGACCTGAGTAAAGTGCGGAGAAAAAATTAAACAAAATATAGAGAAAGGCAAATTAACCATATATGAAGAGTAGGGAGTTAGCCAGGTCATGGTTGCCACAAATTGCAGGGGGGGAGGGGGGGGGGGGCTGCAGTTGACAGATGACAGTGAGGACAAAGAGGAGAGCTGAAAAAAAAAAAACTGGAGGGGGGGGGACACCTTTCCCGCAATTTCAGTGCGAGCGCAGACCGCCGGGTCGCTAGTGGAGCTTCGTCCCCTTTCAAACTGAAGTATTAGGGAACTGTGACTTGTGAAGTGGGTGCTGTGGGTGCTGGAGGTGTGCTGAGGTGGAGAGTATTGGTTTTAGTGACTGTGCGACGTGTTGCACCAGAGCGTTTTTTGTTCGTGTGTTTGTTGAGGGGGGCTGATGATTGAATTTTGGGGAAAGAGAGTGGAGTGGGGTGATGGGCTGATGTGCTGTAGATGAAAACAGGGTTTTTCCAGGGGTCGTCCGTGGTGTCTGGTTGTAAGGTGTGTAGGTTTAGTATGGGGTTGTCCCTGAGCCACTGCCCGACAGCTTGAAGTATTGATTTAAGTCGTTGGCGCCGTGTTTTCATGGCAGTATAAAGGTTATCTCTGTGTTGGGTATAACTGAGTGCAGGTGGGGGTGAACGAAGAATATTACTGAGAGAGTTAGGACTCAAAGTGCGGGTATAATTGCGGCGGTAACCCAGTGTTGCGGTGGTTCACCAGCCAGAGATGAGTCTGTTGAAAGGGGGATCCCAGGCGTTGATATTGGCCTCTCGTAGGTGTTCAGTTGCAGCGCATTCAGTGACTGCTGTGATGGGTTCCAAAGGGTGTTTCAGTTGACATTTAGAGCAGAGATATTTGTTAAGGATGTAGTGTGGTTGGTAGCCTGTGCAACTGTGCAGGCCATTGACCCACTTAAGGGGAAAGCGGGAAAACCAGGAAGTGTGAGAGTAAAAGTCTCTGCTCATGGAGAGGTGTATGTTGTTTTGTGAGTGAGCTGGGAGTAAGTGTTTGACAGATTTAAGGGATACTTTACCAGGTAGTGGTGTGTGATGATGATAAATGAAGTAAGTGGAGCTTGGTTAGTGTGATCCTGGGGGGTAATTGATGTGAGTGCAGGCCCATTCAGAAATTGCTTCAGAGTAATCGTTGCCTGGAAAGTCAGTGTGACCCTTAATCCAGGTAAAAATGATATGAAGAGGAGAGGAATGGAGAAAGTTCCAGATGTCAGAGTACCAGAGACAGAAAGGGTTTGTGCTGGCAGTGAATGGATTATCTTTCGTCTGTTGGATGAATTGTAGAGTGCTGCAGACACTCCAGTTGTCTATGGCAAAGATTATGGGTTGCGGTAGGGTGGGGAGTATTTGGAAAAGTGTGATGAGGACGATGGCACCTATTTCTGCCGGATATGAACCTTTAATGGGGGATGTGTTGCGGATTGTTATGTGGGGTGCAGTGTTGACTGTGGCCGCCGATGCTGATGGTTTGTTACTTTTGGGGTCGTCAGAACCGTCTGTGTAGCAGACAGTGGCAGCAGGGTAGGTAAGGACGGCTGGTCTGAGGTCGTGGCACCCCCAGTAGTGGAGGTGGTCCAGTTTTGGTGGGGGTATGTTGCGCATCAGTGTGAATTGGAGAAATAATGGATTGAAATGGGAATGCCTGAAGGCATAAGGAAAGGAAGTGGTGTCTGGAGGGTTTGGAGGTTTAGTAGGAACGGATATAGCTTTGGGGTTGTTAGTGCTGTTGGTGACGAGGCAGAATCTGTTGTTGTTGCCGATCTGGACGGTCATATCAGGGAAGGTTGCTGTGGTTTTGTGCTGGTTGGGGTGATCTGGTGTGCCTGAGTGCCAGATTGTGGTTCTTTTGGGGTGCTGGGTGTTCTGAGTGAGGGAGTAGGTGGGGGGATCAGTGGTAGATTGGAAATAAGTGAAGGCTATCTCTGTTGGAGTGTGTGCAGGGAGTTGGTGGAGAAGACAGGGGTTAATGTTCGGAATGTTGTGACAGTAGTAGCCTAAGAAATTGGCAGAGGAAGCAGTCATATGTTGAAGCAGATGGCGTTCACAGGAGTCAGTGAGCACATTGTTAATGACTGTGTCATTTGTGGTTTTGGGTCCCTGGCCAAAGGAGTAGCAGAGAATGTGGTTAATAGTTTGTAAGTGGGTTGTGATAGAAGCGTTTTTGATATTGAGACCAAAAATGCATTAGAGAAGTATTTGGTTTTGTTAGCGGTACAGTAAGAGAGTTTGCCAGACTTAGAGATGTGAGTCCAGATGAGACAGTCCAGCTTGTCGAGTTTATCCTGAGGAAGGGAGTTGTAGATGAGAATGGTAGGTGAGTGTGGGTATAAGCTGGATGTTGGAGGGTTTAATGATTTCGTTGTGAGTTAGGGGGAGAGTGAAGAGGATGGTAAAGAAGACAAGTTAATGGTATTCACCAGGAGTTGGTACATCTAGGTATGTTGCCTTTGGTTGAAGAAGTAGGTACCCAGATATTTATAAAGGTTACGAGGGTTACCACTGTTATCGAAAGTACTAAAGTGTATGGTAGAGGAGATGAGGATGGTTACATGGGGGGCGTTGTTGAGAGCGTGAAGATCAGATTCGGTGGCGTTGAAACAAAGGCTGTATAGGGGCCTTTCAGTGAACAGGAAGTGGAGAATTTTGTGGAGGGTGTGGGGTGATTTGGTTTGCAGAGCTATGTCGTCAATGAAGGAGAAGAGAGCATTAAATTCTTGCGTGGGGAGGAGAGTTTTAATGTGAAGAATGATGGGGTCTATAAAGAGGTTGAAGAGGATGGGTGACATGGGACATCCTTGGCGGAGGCCTGGGATGCAGTGAGCAGCAAAGAGAGCGAAACCGTTGACTATGGGGTAGTCATACGGGGCGGCAAAGAGTTTTTTAATAAGGTTAATGCGGTAAGTGGGTATGTTGTAATTGGAAGGAAATTTCCAGAGAGTGTTGTGGGGAACAGAGTTGAAAGCCTTGTTGAGGTCCAGGTAGAGGTTGTAGATGTCGGGGTGGAGGGAGAGATGGGCGATCATGGGGAAGATGTGGTCCGTGGTTCGGTGGTTGGGTAGACCACCATATTGTGTGTTGTTTGTGAGTTTGTATGTGGTGGAGTAGTGGGTCAGAGTAGATGCTCCATAAGAAGCAAGTATTTTGTAAATGGAGTTGAGGAGAGCCATAGGCTGATAATTTATGGGTAGGTGTGGGTCTGCTTTTTTATAAAGGAGAAACATTCTTGCTTTAAGCCAGTGGAAGGAAATATTAGTGGTAACGAGGGTAGGGCACAAGTTGTAAATAAGAGATTGTATGTTGTGAGGGATCATAGAGAAGAGGTAGAGAGAGGTGTCACCAAACCCTGGGGCGGTGTAAGGTTTGGCATTGGAAAGTAAGTGGTCGAGGAATCGTCTAGTAAAAAGGGAATGTGGGGCGTCATCAGGGAGTTTGGGGGAGTTGGTCATCACTTTGTCAATGAAGGAGGTGTCAATGTCGAAGGAGGGTGGACCTCCAAGGGAGATGAGGGATTTGCCCATAGATTGACACATGGCGTTCAGGTCAGAAGTGAGGTTGCCATTTGTGTCGTAGAGAGATAGGGAAGAGGTAGTGCGCGGGTGTAAGATGTTGTTAATAGTTTTGGTTATGTGTTTGTTTTGAATGAGTGAGTAGTGTAGTTTCTTGTGGTTCTATGTTTGTTGCTCCTTGTTTCAGTCATTCAGGAGAGATTGGAGTGTGGTGAGAGCTTGTTTGTTGACTCCCTTTTGTGTATTAAGTTTGAGTTCTTGTTCGTTAAATTTTTTTTGAATTCCTGTTGGTTTGTGAGCGTGAGCTTGGAGAGTGTCTCGTTTATAGGCGGTGACAAGTTGAAAAAAAAAGGAGTCGCCGATGGGCACAATGTTGTCGAGAGCAAGGTCATTCCAAATCGAGTTATAACTAGAAACCCAAGTGTCCAGTGGTTGGAGGAGAGAAGTCAAATGTGCCTTTTCATTCTTATTCAAAGGACGATAGTGGATGGTGGATTGTGGAATGTGATATATGTTGAGAGGGTTGTTAGGGATGGCTATAGCTGTAGATATGGGCCTATGGTCAGTAGTTGAGTTATTGCTGTCAACGTAGGTGTTGAATGGTTTGAAGATTGTGTGGAAAGCAGGGGAGGAGAGGATCGGGTCGATGCGTGTTTGTGAGTGGAGTCGTGGGTTTGTGGGTCTGGTCCATTGTTTGGCTTCAGGGTGGTCTTTGCTGTATGGGTCGATGAGAGTAGGAGTCGTTGAATAGGAGGGAGGGTGAACCTGGTAGTGAAGCCAAGGCCAGTGTTTGGGGTGTTTGACGTTTTCGGTGTCAAGGAGAGGTTGAGGGTAGGTGTTAAAGCTGCCTAGGGGGACATGGTGTGGTTGGTCGTGTTGAAGTTTGGAGACTGTTTGTTCAATACGAGTTCTTAGGTGGGATAAGTGGGGCTTGTAGATATTGATAATACGAATAGTGGGGTAACCAGGGATAGTGAGGTCACTTGCAAGTACACAACCCTGCACTCAGTTGTGTTTGATGGTGGTGGTGTAAGGAGAAAGTGCGGAGTGGATGATGATGGCGGTGCCATTGGTGTGATCATCAGTGTTGTTGGTGTAAATATGGGTGTTGAGGAGATGACAGAGATTAGGCGCATATGGTATTTGTTGGAGACAGAGGATGTCGGTTTGGTTGTGCATGTGATGGAGTATGATTGCCTCAAGTTTGTCGATGTTTTTTGCAGTGTTATGGGTGGTAAGTGTTAGTTGTGTTTTAGAGTGGATGAGAGATTTACCTGGGTCTGGGGTGGTGTTGTGTGAGTTGTGGTGTCAGTTGTGAAACTTGGGGGGTTGAGAAAAATTTGCGGGAAGAGGAAGATTAGGTGGTGGCGTCATCCTGATGTTTCATTCCACCGGCAACCATGCAACCGGTGTTCCCGTGCAACAAGTAGACTTCCAAAGACATAATCGATGCGGAGACTTCCAAGAAACTTCAAAGCAACTCGTGGGCTTTATATTACACTTCCAATCACATGATCGATGCGGTGGGACCAAGACATAATCAAACGAATCCAGGTTCGATGAAATTCCAAAATGAGATACGGTCCCCCGACTTGGACTTGAGAGTTCACATGGAATGGTAGCATGGAAAGGGATAATAAAAACAAGGGCGAAGTGTCACATGAGAGGCAGTTTCGCGGGAAAGTGAATTCTACTATTTGCGGATTTAATTTTGCTTTTCCGAGCCAAATTCTTTAGCCGCCAGGAGGGTGAGTTCCCATGTGGACAAATCCTTTTTTGCGGCGTTTTTGTTTTTTTCTGCTTTGAGGATGATGTCTTTCTCCAGTAGGTTCCGTGCACCGGAGACCAACTTGATTCTTTGTATGGCTTCATTGTGGACAAGAATGCTGGAGCCGAGGTTATCAAAAGGAGCCTCGTGGTATTCGTGGCCTTTTGCACTTGGATTGTTTCCCAAGGGGGGAATGGCGGGGAAAGACCCAGAAAGGGAGATTGCTCTCGTAATTTCACGGAAACTCACAGAGCGTGGTGCCTTTACAACCGCCGCCTTGTTTGAGGTCGGCACATACACGGGTGGCGAGCGAGGCGCGAGGGGCGTGTCGGATCACACCGTGTATGAATTATCCGTATTGAATAGTATAAGACCAGCTTTCTTGCATTTGTCATTCAACCAATCCCACCTAGAGGTTCTCGACTCTGAAGCACTCCGGATGGCAGGCAAATCAATCTGAATCAATATAGAATATTTTGTTCGTATGATGGCATGCAAAAGCAAGGAATCCATTCCCTCAAGAGAGGCAACTTGGTTGAGAAGTTCGGTGGGCTCTATGCGCGTGTCCGATTTCTTGGCTGATACCATGAAAGAGTTTTCATGGGTAGACAAGTGAAATGGGAAACTCATCAAGAGGGGTTTCCTTTCAGGAGGGTGGTCGTCTTGCAACGTTTTGGCAATTTGAGGTGCCAAAGTGGTGGCTCTTTCAATGTCGAAGCGAACAAATCTTTGCCTATAGGGCAGCCCCTTTTTTTGATCTCTCCCCTATAGTGGGCGCAATTTCCTGAGGTGATGGAGGTGGTGTCTCGCAATTCCAGTTTGATTATTTTTTTAAAGAATTGGAAAGCCTCCTCTTCATCCAAAACTTGGAGATCTTTTGAAATGTCGACACGCACATAGTCAATGGAGTCTTCCTCATGATTTTTGTTGGCATGCGGCAAGACAAAGGATTCGGCTTGAAGGAGGTTGTGACCTTTCAATTATTTGGAGTGTGATGAGGAGGTTTGGCGGGCGAAATTGAAATTCTTTGAAATTGTCAGGAGACAAGAGCATATATCCTTCAGGATTGGGAGCGGAGCAAACATTAAATTCCTTAGAGTCACCTTTGGCAATCATGTTCAAGGGCACGAAACCTTGGGAGATGGTGAGGTCGGCTAGGAAGCGTCGTGATTGGGCGAATGCTTGAGAGTAATCCCAAACCCCATTTGTCGCTTCACACACCCTCAGATCAGAGAGTAGTACTATCAAAGTTCCTTTCACTCGGATTTTTTCTTGAGCAAGGGAAGCAATGGCAGGAAGGAGCATGTTGACATGGGAGGTGGTGGTGTGGACAGGGTCTTTTTCCCTATCATAGTTGAGTGCGGGTGTGAAGATGAATTTTTTTGTTTTTGATTGGTCGAGTACCTCCATGATGTTTAAAGCTGACATGTCTTGAGGAGTTACCACTTTGAAATTTGCAATGGCAAGACGGTGTTCTTCGGTGGTTTCCGTGTACTCATACATGGGGTTGAAATAGTGTTCGATGTCTGAGCCTCCGAAGTGAATTTGTGTGGTTGTTTGGTGAATTGGTGTTGAATGTCCTTAACCAGCAAAGAGGTGATGAGTTCTGAGTAAATTTTGGCGCCTTGGGATTGGAAGTCATAGACTTTGGAGAGCTCCTTTTGATCCAATGGTTTTTGAGTGCTCTTGGTGCGTCCGCGTTGTTCTTGGGGTCAAACATTTTGGGCTCGTGGCTCTGCATGTCTCCCAAAGGGATGATGTTGAAAGCTTTTCTCCTTTTATCGGCGAGTTTGTCGAAATCCAATTGTTTGACGGTGGGGTCGGCTCCATACTTGTTGCTTCTTTTGTTTGTGGGCGTTGTTTGAGACGAAGATTTGCTGACGGAGTTGGCTTTTTGAGGAGTTGATTTCGGAGTAGTTTTCTTTGGAGTGTTGTGTCTTTATTGCGTTTTTGGATTGGTTAACTGTTGATTGCGATTTGAATCCCGGGTTTTCTGGCTGGTCTTTCCAAAATGAGCAACTGAATTTGCCACAGACTTGGCGATGTCAGTCGCCTTGGGGTCCCATCGCTCCTTCTGATTTGGGGCCATCTGTGAATTTCTTTTCGATGACTCGGTGATTCGGTGCTCAATAGATGCGGAATTCGATTTTGAGCAGGTTGGTGCCTGGTGAAAGCGGCGAATTTGCTGGAATCACAAAAAAATAATTAAAAAATTGATTGTAGTCCGCAAACCTGTAATTAGGATTTTCCACGTCTGGGGTGTGTGCGCCGTGCCGAAGTCCTTTGGTAGGTGGGCTGTGTGCCGACGGTGATGTGGGCCAGAGCGCATTGGTGGGCCTTGCTTTGCCCCGTCCGGCGCCTGCGACCGTTTGTCCCCTGGGAAGTGTGGGTTTTGGTGTTTTGTTGGGGGCAGTCCAAGGGCCAGGGACTCTACCCCAAGCAGGGGGATGGCCTGTTCCCTGGACCTGTTGGGCAGGATGTATATGCCCGGGTCCCCTGGTGCGGTGCCTAGGTACAGGTTGCCCGTGATGGTGGGGGCCGGGAGCGGTCGGCGCAGGGGCGAGGTGCACGGGGTGGAGCAGAGCGGGTCGTGGTGTTCACATTGGGGGTGGTTGATGCCCTATGGTGTGATGTGTACGGCGAAGGGTCCGACAGCGCGCTGTAGTTTGTGAGGTTGGATGTCGTTGAGGCGCGCCACCGCCCGTGTGTGGGGGCGTCCTTTGCTGATCCACAAGGCCTCTGCCCATGATGCTGCCGGGTTCAGGCAGTCGTGATGATGCCTGTGATCGTGCGGTTGTGGGTGGCATCTGATACTCTGGTGGGGGGAGCACTTATGCGGGTGATTGGTATTGTCTTCGTTGAGGGTGCGGGCCTTGCGCCTTGCGTCCTGTCGGTGCTGGGCCTCTTGGGTGGGAGTGTGTATGCCTGTGTGTTTGGACCTCTTGTTGGGGCGGTCTGCCGTGTGGAAGGGGGTGGGCCAGGAGGGGGTGTGATGGAGGGTGGGGTGTTGGAGGTCCCCCCGTGTTGTCCACGTGTACAGAGTGGCCAGGGCGGTCCCCTCCGCCTGTATGGTGTATCGGTTGTCGTGTCGGCGATGAGTCACGAGGGCGTTGGAGGCCGTCAGCTCATACACCTGTGTGGTGTGGGAGTATGGCGGGTGACGATGATCTTGGCGGCGTCGTTCTTGCAGCTGGTGGTGTGGGAGATGATGTAGTGGGCCGCCAATTCGTGGTGGGGGGTGTGTTCTGTCGCGTCGGGCTTGAGTGGGGGATGGAGTGGTTTCGGCGCTAGGGGCTTTTCCTGGGCTTTCGCGTGCGGCGCCACTTTGATCTCGAGCAGGGATTGCGGGCTCCAGTTTTCCGGGGTCCCTACCGGGTTGGCTGCCGCTGCTGCGGCCTGGAGGAGGGCGGTGGTGTTGGTGTCTAGGGGGGGGGGGGCATTGGTTGGGATGTGAGGGTGTCGTGGTCTTGATATGCCCACCAAATGGTGTAGCCTCGTTGGGTGTTGCGGTGTGGGGTTTTGGTCTGGGCTTGCTGGATGGATAGCGCGGTCCTACTGTCGTCTGCTGCTTGTGGGTTCATGGGTGCGGCGTACGCCCATAACCCCGGGGTGTGTATGCCGTGTGGTGCTTGCCCTACTCCTCGTACCGGGTGGAGGGTGTGGTGGGTGCATGTGAGTCCTAGGCGTTCCTTGAGGAGGTCCCCACGGATGTCTTCCCACCTTTGTTGCCAGGTGTGTGTGGGGTCGTTGGGGGCGGGGTAGGTGATGACGTTGGCTTGCCATGGGGTGGGGCTCGGGTGCACCGTCATGGGTGCCGATGATGGTTGTGGCGGTATCTGGACTGCCTGGGCGGGGGCTGCCTTTATGGGGTCTCCCTCTGTTGGTGTGATGGCGGCATCCCCTTGGATGTTGGGGAGGAGGTGGTGGCGGTCCGCCGGTAGTGCCCAGGTTGTGGTAGGTTCGGTGATTGAGAACATCGGTTGCTTCATGCCTCTGATTGACGTGCTGTGGTACCTTGACAAGTATCTGTTGGACTGTGGGAATGCTGATGCAGTGGTTGTTGTGGATGAGACGCCAGCCATGGCCGCAAAGATTGCGATGTCGGACCTGAGAACTAAAGTGGCATTTCTGGCTGTGTCAGCGATCAAGCAAAAGGACCTTACCAATGCCTTCCGAGGTGCTCTGCAGCATTACATCATCATGTGGTACATTTTGGAACCCGAACAGACGGAGCAGGGAGTGACAGCTGCAGCTTAGGATAGTCAAGAAGCTTGGCTTCTGCGTGGCATTTTACTCTGGGCTTTGGACAGCAACTGAGGTCCGGATGGGCACCAGAAGCTGCATGCTGCAGAAGCCCCCCCAGAACGGATCGTGTCTCAAGTCCCCATCGACAAGACTGAGTCTACTGCGCCTAAGGCTGTGCCTACCCTGCCCAAGCATCTGAAAAAGATTGCCGAAGTTGTACCAACTCGGGGTACTGCAGCCAGAAAAGGAACCCCCTCCAGTAGCAAGAAGCAGGCAAAGAAAAAGGGAAAGGAATCGGAGAAGACGGAAGAATCAGACGATGACGATGATGACAAGGAGGAAGAGGATGATCTAGAGCAAGTACTGGAGCCATTGCAGAAGCGCAAGCGCGCGCCGGCCTGTCACTTTGATGCAATTGTCGATCATTGGGGTAAGGACCAGCCAAAGAAGAAAGCCAAGACTGCTGCAAGTGCTGGTGCAGAGTTCAAGGCGCCGTCGAGTTCTAGTACTCAGCCATCCCGGGGTACTGTTGCCTCCCCAACTGGAGGAAGTTCACTGGCAAGGAGCCTGAATTCGAGGTAAGTCACAATTAACTCAGGAGTTTTTCTCTTTTTGCGATCATGTGTGCGCGAGGTCTCGCGCACTGGCCTTCCACGCGAATGCATTTATATGCCCTTCAGGGCTTGTTCTTCTTGCCGAGCTTTTATTTCAGTGTTTGCATGTTGTGCATTTTGTGTCGTGTTTTCGTTGCCTTCTGTACACAATTGTTCCCACAGCCTTGAATTTGCGAGGCCTCGCGCACTGAGGGACACAAAAAAGCAATTTATTTCGCAGGACGAATTTCAGTACAACTAGATTTCCACAGAATGTCATTTTTGAAAATGAGCTTCTGAAAAGGCACGTGCTTTTGAGATTTTGAAATACAAAAACGGCAACATTCTTAGTATGCACCCTTCAAATCAATCAAAATAATGATTTATTTTGCTCAACAAAACTTCAAAAGAAGCAGCAAATTGCGTAAAAAAACAGTTTTCTTGGTGATGTCTGATTTGTGCGTGCTGCAAATGTGCAAAAAGAATAGTTTTTTTGGTTGCTGTTTTTTGTGTCCGCCCCTTCCAAAAGGGGGTGCAGTTTGCATTTGCTAAGATATTGCAAAAAATGGTAAAATAACACAACTGGAGAGGTACCCCAGCCCTCTCCGATTACACTGATAATGATGGGCTAAACATGCCACAATACACAACATACCGCACGTCACGCCATGCAAAACACCTTCAAACTCAGACTGGGCTGAACTACGCCCGGCTGTGGAATGTGAAACGCGCACAGCACGCTGATTGACTTGCATGTCAGAGAGTAATAGGGAATAGAAAAGTAGCAAGGAAGTAAAAAGATGGGTAAAACACGACGAAGAAATTCTCTAAATACCTGAAAATAAAGGTAATTAGCATAAGAAACTGCTAGGCCAAAAAGCTCGCTGCAAAACGCGTTAAAACGCGCACAAAAATGTTTTGGCCTTAAATAGGTGAATAGTTAACGCCGTAAGCGCTGTAACGCTAAGAGGACCATAACGCCGTGTTGCTCGCTGTGCTGCGTGCGTGTATGCAAAGAAAACCCGTTGCGAGCAGCGCATAAAAGTCGAAAAAATATTTCTGGTTTGCTGCCTTCTCCTTTGTCGTTCCCTCTCCTTTTCTTTCTTCACCATGTACCTTTCTTCATTTCCCTGTCCCTCCCCCCTCTCCTTCCTTCCGTCAGTGTAGGCGAGAGTCCCTGTGGGAAATGCTGTCAACCCCTAGCAATTTCAGGAGCGCCACCGCCAACATCAACACCAACAACATTGCCACCACCACCACCGCCAGTCCCCAACGCTCCAGAGGACGCGGACCAGACGGACGCGGGGTCACACAGGGCTAGATAATTGCTAAAATTGACAGTGTGGTATTGCGCATACTTCAGTGTCTTGTATGTGTATACTGGAAAAAAAAATTGTTTTGGCAATGGCACACAGGTAATGCCGCACACAGCACAACACCTTAGGACACAAACAGCACAATGAAACACAGCAAAAGACAGCGCAGACCACAACACAGCGGCAAAACATACACAGGACAGAGCAACACAGCAGAGCGCCAAACCAAACAACACAGCACCCCACAGCACCACACTGGAGGGCACAGCACAGCACGAAAAAGCATTAAAAAGCGCGAGAGAAAGCAGCACAGGACCACGCAAACAGAACAGTGCACAACAGCACTGCACCGAACGGAATAACACAACACAAGGCAGCGCAGCACAGCAGCAAGAGACACAGCGCAGCACACAGAAACACAGACCCAGACAAAAAAGCACGACACAACGCAAACAGCACAGCACAGCACACCAAGACACCACACCCCAAGTCACAGCACAACACAAAGCAGCACAGCACAGCACAGCACAGCACCACCAAGGCACACAGTACCCAAGGACACGGCACAGCACAAAGCTGCACCAAAAAGCACGCAAAAAAGCAGCCCAGCACCGCGCAGACAACGCTGTGCACAACAGCACTGCACGGCACGGAACAACACGACGCAACGCAGCGCAGCACAGCACCAAGAGACACAGCACAGCACACAGCGACACAGACCAGACACAACAGCACAACATAACGCGAAAAGCACAGCACAGCGCACCAAGTCACCACACGGCAAGGCACAGCACAACACACAGCAGCACAGCACAGCACAGTACAGCACCAGCAAGGCACAAAGCACCCAAGAACATGGCACAGCTCAAAGCAGCACCAAAAAGCGCGCAAAAAAGCAGCCCAGCACAGCGCAGACAACGCAGGGCACAACAGCACTGCACAGCACGGAACAACACGACCCAACGCAGCGCAGCACAGCATCAAGAGACACAGCACAGCACACCGCGACACAGACCAGACACAACAGCACAACATAACGCGAACAGCACAGCACAGCGCACCAAGTCACCACACGGCAAGGCACAGCACAACACACAGCAGCACAGCACAGCACAGTACAGCACCAGCAAGGCACACAGCACCACCAAGGCACACAGTTCAAAGATGCACCAAAAAGCGCGCAAAAAAGCAGCCCAGCACCGCGCAGACAACGCAGTGCACAACAGCACTGCACGGCACGGAACAAAACGACTCAACGCAGCGCAGCACAGCACCAAGCGACACAGCACAGCACACAGCGACACAGACCAGACACAACAGCACAACACAACGCGAACAGCACAGCACAGCGCACCAAGTCACCACACAGCAAGGCACAGCACAACACACAGCAGCACAGTACAGCACAGTACAGCACCAGCAAGGCACAGAGCAGCCATGGCCATGGCACAGCTCAAAGCAGCACCAAAAAGCGCGAGAAAAAGCAGCACAGCACAACGCAAACAGCACAGCGCACAACAGCACGGCAACGCACACAACAACATCATGCAACGCAGTGCAGCACAGCACCAGGAGACACGACACAGCCCACAGAAACACAGACCAAGACACACGGCAAGACACAACGCGAACAGCACAGCACAGCGCACCAAGCCATCCCAAGTCGCAGCACAACACACAGCAGCACAGCACAGCACAGCCCAGCACGCAGCGAAGCACACAGCGGCGGGGAACGCAGCGGACGGCAGCCACAGCCGCAACGCACCAAGCAACACGAGCGCCGAGGCCCGCGAAACGGAAATCAGCGGGGAGGAGGGGGGGGCGCAAAAGAAGGAACCAAAGGGCAAACGGGCGGGCAGCAGCACAAAGGCAAAGCCAACACAAGAAACAACAAAGGGAAGGCGAGCAACACCCGCGAACACAAGCCGGGGGGACGGGGAGGCGGAGGAGCAACAGCAAGCGGCCGGGACCGGCGACAAACCAAATGGAGCGGGGCAACAAGCAAGCACAGAGAACACGAGAAAAAACAAGCAGCACGGCAGCAAGCCTGCGCAACACAAACCACGAGGGGGTTGGGGGTGCAGCAGGAAGCCGGAACCGCCAGCGACAGTGAAAAGGCACGCCGCAAGGACAAAGCAGAGCGCGAGCAGGCAAAAACGAGCAGCCGGGCGACGACACCAACGACAGCCGGACCAGCAGGTGGCTGGGTGGGGGAGGGGGGGGGAACGGCCGGCAGCCGCAAACGCCCATGGGAAACCAACAGCAGCAACCAGCAAGTGCTGAGAGGAGGGGGAAGAACAGCAGCGCGACGACGACACCTGCAAAGCACAACCCGACGAGGGGGGGGGGGGGGCAAAGCTTGAGGGGACAACCGCGACCCGACGGACGGCAGCCGCGCAGGCACAAGGAAGCGCAGGGCGAACAAGGGAAAACGAGCGGCAGGGTGACAACGGCGGTGAAACAACAACGGGGGGTGGCGCATCGCACCCGCTCGGGAGGCCGGCTCGTCCGTCCCGGCCAGGACAAAGGGGTGGATCACCGCACGCGTTTGGGAGGCTGGGCCGCCCGTGTGGGCCAAGCACCCACACAACCGCAACCGAAACCGAACCGCCGAACAAAAACACAGACACCCGCACCAACACAGCACGCTCCACCATGCCAGGGGCCACGCTCCACCATGAGGAGGGCCACGCACCATCACAGCACGCCCCACCGTAAGGGGGGCCACGCACCAGTGCAACACGCCCCACCACGAGGGGGTCAGGCACCACCACAGCATGCCCCACCATGAGGGGGGCCAGGCACCAACACAACGCGCCCCACCATGAGGGGGGCCAAGCACCACCACAGCACGCCCCAGCATGAGGGGGGCCATGCACCACCACAGCACGCCACCGCAAGGCCGCGAGCCACGCACCACCACAGAGCGCCCCACCAAGGCGGCGACCGCGCACCAACACAACACGACCAACCATGAGGAGGGCCGAGCAGCAACACAGCACGCCTCACCATGAGGGGGGTCCGGCACCAACACAGCACGCCCCACCATGAGGGGGGCCATGCACCACCACAGCAGCCCCACCAGAGGGGGGCGGAACAGCAAAAGGACATGCCCCATCGGAAAAGGGCCCACGCACCAACGCAGGATGCCCCACCAAGAGAGGAGCGACGCACCGCCAGAACATGCCGCACCATACCGGGGGCCAGGTACAAACACAGCAAGCCCCACCATCAGGGGGGCCAGGCACCAACACAACACGCCCCGCCATGCGGGGGGCCAAACACCACCGGGGCACGCCCCACCATGTGGGGGGCCAGGCACCAACACAGCCCGCCTCGCTATGAGGTGGGCATGGCACCACCACAGCAGGCTCCAGCAGGAGGGGGGCCCAGCAGCAACAGGATACGCCCCAAGGGCGAGGGGCCCGCGCACCAACAAGTACACCCCACTAAGAGGGGCGCCAAGCACGGTCAAAGCACGCCCCACCATGAGGGGGGCCAGGCATGCCGAAACATGCCCAACCATGCGGGGGGCCGCGCACCAACACAGCACATCCCACCATGTGGGGGGCCAGGCACCAACACAGCACACCCCACCATGTGGGGGGCCACACACCACCAGAGCAGACGCCACCATGGGGGGGGCTTGGTACCAACACAGCAGGCCCCACCATGGGGGCGGCCACGCGCCACCACAGCAGGCCCCACCACGGGGCCGAGCCATACACCGCAGGCAGCCGGCCCGTCCGCGCCGGCCCAACGCAACCGGAACAACCAAGACCGACCCCACACGGCCAACACTGCCCGCCACAGCCAACGGCAGGACAAGCACAACACATGCAACAGCAGGACAAGCCGACCATTAGGTGGCGAAGACGACGGCCAACCAACAAAACCAGCCAAGCATCGGACTGGCAACAACGTAACAATCCCACACCCAAACACGCCAAACACGGACGAGCCACAACAAAACACACCCAACGGGAAACAAACTGTGTAGGGGACGGCCTACGGGGACCAAACGCCGCCGGCCAGGCACATATGAGCCGCCGCACAACCCCAAACAAGCCGACCAGTGGCTGCTACGACGATGGCGAACCAACACAACGTGCTGGGCACGCCCCGGTTGCACAACACTGAACACCACATCCGGAAGCCCGCCCCCAACGAACCCTAGAAACAACCGAGACAACAACAACGACAAGATGCGGCTGCACCAGCGCCGGCTGCAGCGCGATAGACCCAACGGCGAACAAGCCGACCGTAAGGTGGCTAACACAACTAAGCACCAACCAAACCGCTGCAGAAACCAGGACCCAACCAAAAACAGAGCACACGCATACCAGCCAACACCAAACGAGCCGGGCATGCAAGGGTCGGAACGGGAACGGCGTCCCACTAGTCGGCAACACCATGGTGCGCCACGCCCGCCGATGACCATACCCAGGGACATAACAAAACACCGCAACTCCACCATTACACAACCGACCAACCAACTGCAACGAGCTACTTCAAACCCCCCACCCCCTGGGAGAGCTCAAGCTCAACCGAGTCAGGAGGCGTGAGTACGCGTCAGGGCATGTGAGTCCCGTAGCACGTGCTTCTTCAAGTCGTTTCACGCCTACTGAAAACCAACCCACCAACCCAGGTGGGGCTGCCTGCAGAACAAGGCCTCTAACCCAGCCCTTGGCCCCTGGGCCCCGTAATCACAAGGTTGATGAGGAGATGCCATGGGACCCAACCCCACATATCATCTGCCCAAAGGAGAGAGATGTGAGACCTTGGTCGAACATGGGTTACGTCTCTGGGCAGAACCCGATGGAGGGTACTGCTCGCGGCGACTGGTGCCCTTCTCCCACATGGGAGAACCGCTTTATGGGGGCACGTGACGTAGGGTCGTGGGTGGGTGAGCCAAAGCCTCTTGGTAAGACCCCTTCGGGGGCAGCCCCAGTCCCGACATGAATTACCTACCTACCTGCAAATGTCCAAAAGGAATAGTTTTTTCGGTTGCTGTTTTTTGTGTCCGCCGCTTCCAAAAGGGGGTGCAGTTTGCGTGGGCTAAGATATTGCAAAACATTATAAAATAACACAAGTGGAGGGTGCCCAAGCCCTCACAGATCAGACTGATAATGATGGGCTAAACATGCCACAATACACACCATACGGCACCTCACGCCATGCAAAACACCTTCAAATTCAAGCTGAGCTGAACTACGCCTGGCTGTCGAGTGTGAAATGCGCACGGCACGCTGATTGACCTGCATCTCAGAAAACAATTGGGAATAGGAAAGTAGCAAGTCTTGCCAGGCTCGTTCCTCCTGTACCCGAAGGAGGTAACCTGCACAAGGTGCCTGGGTTCGGACTGACGGAAGTGTCGGTCGCGGTGCGTCACCCTGCGCTGTTTGATTGTTTTCCGCCATCGACACACGGTCAGTACTACCAAACCCACCCTTGCGGTCTGTTTCATTCAAACTGTCTGTTTGAACAACATCACATGCTGCATACCGATTGAGGAGTAGTTGCGCAACCGGCTTGTCACCTTGCAACACCCAGTGCTCAGTTGTGCCCTCATTGGCAATGATGATTTGTATGTGGTCCCCATAGTCATTGTCAATGGCGCCACCGGCCACATCCAGCCAATACTTCAATTTGAGACTGGACCTGGAAGCTAATTGTCCATACAAACCTGTTGGAATGGCCATGGCTAAGTCAGTGGGCACTTTAACCCGTTCTTTGGGGGGAACTACTACCTCGGCTGTGACAAATAGGTCAAGTCCTTCAGACTCTGGGGTGCCACGTCTTGGCAGTCTGGCATGCTCAGACAACAGCTTCACCATCAGGGGGGGGTCTGGCTGTGCAAAGCCTGGCATGAGCCCGCTTAGTGCCACGGAGTACTCATGAGTTGTAAAATGAGCGTGGATACCAGGCTCAAATGCATATGGGTCATGCACTGTTCTAGGGATGTGTGGACATCGCTGCTCACCTGAAGTTGGAGGGGGGGTGACTGATTTTTCGGGCAGAGCGACATGACATCGCTGCACTTGAAGGCTTTTATAAAAACTGCCATGTGTTTTATATACCGTGTCAGGTCCAAAATTCGTGATGTGATAAGTCCCAAAGTGAGATCCGATGTCATGAATCAGCATGCGACCATTCTATGTGACCTTTCGTACAGGGTCAGTCTGCCATGGTTCTGCACTTGTTGGCTTTAAACACCCATACGAAAGGCCCATCGTGTCATGTTTGTCCGTGGCCTGCAAACATACCATGGGCTGTGCACCATGCTGAGGACAATGTTTCGAGTATTTGCATGCCACACATCGCACACTACACTCTTGTTCGGGCTGACATTGGTGACATTGGACCACAGTTTTTCGGGGACCAGTGCAAGGAATGAGTTTAATACGATCCGTTGGCACAAAGTACGGCCATCCGGGTATCAAGGCAGAACCAAATCACAATTAAAAAAGAAAAAAAATGATTATAAACTTGGAGCCTCTATGCAATATGAATACAAATACATGTTTACAACGACACAGTTGTGGGCCGTTGCTGCTATGTGCTGGCAGCACTACATTCACCCATACCCCCTTTTTGGCCACCGTGGATGGTGTTTTTGTCTCAACCTGTCACATGCAGCTGAAAAGAGGCATCACAATGAGGTGTTCTGGGAACAGATAAGTACCAGCACAAAATGGAACACCGCTGCCGGTATCAGCCACACCCTCAATATCTTTGGGGGGTTTAGGGGGTATCACACCTTTGCTCGAGGACAGCAAAGCGCATTGCAGTGACCAGCTCATGCTGCTCCCCTTTTGATTTTACGCACTTTCTCAGGCTGACGGTCAGTAACTGGCCTATCAAAACCTATATGTAACACACTGCAATCAGCCGCTCGCCCTACTGGACCACCGGGCTACACCTTGCGCGGCGCCCATTTTGTTGCCACTGCATGTGATGGTGCCGCATTTGCCTCTCGGGAACTCGAGGGGGCGGCCTGCGGACTCTTGGGGCGGCTTCGGCATTTTCCCGTGGCGTCACCCTAATCTTTGTTGGTCCGACGGCTCCAGAGGTTGGGCAAATCTGACCTGCGCCTGTCTCGCCACCCTGACCTGGAACCTGTAGATCCAGCTCGCTCCCGCGCTGTGGATCTTTCATCACGGGAGCCTGGACGGTCATCGCGACTCTTCCACTGCGGTGGCTGCGGATTCTTGCCTTTATCATCCTTATCCCAACAGAATTTGGCTCCATGTCCAGATCGACCACTATACTTGCGGTGGTCAACTGCACGCTCCCCTTTTGACGCACTGGGAGATCGGCTGCTTGTGCGACTGGGAGTACTTCCCTGTTCCGGGCAGCGGGTCCCGCAAGTGTTGCGGCGTCCCTCAGACGCGCGATTTCGCCGAACACCAGAAGACCCATAACGGTTACCGTCCGGCGTGTGACGGCGCCTGTCTGGCGTGCATCCCGTGCGGTTGCCGTAATCAGGTCCCCTACGCTTATCATTGTGGCTGTCCCTATTGCTTTTACTCAGACTGCAACGCCGTTCATATGGCCTACTGGGAGTATTAACAGTTTTGCTACTCCTCTCGTCACTCCAGTCCTGACTTCTATGCCGCGGATCTGATCCGGATCCCCTACAATCCATATGTCGCTCACCTCCTGATTGAGGCTCATTGCGGTAACGTGACCATGAGTGGGGACGATACGGGCTGCTGCGCCCGCCATGAGGTGACCGGCTTCGCGATTGAATGGACTCTCGGACGACATTGCATGCACACGGTGCCCTTGCCGCCCATATTCACGCTTGTGGCAATGTTTATCTTCCTCCGCCTTGAAAAATGGCATAACAAAGAGGAACACCTCCGCGTAGAAGAATCCGAGCCCCGTTTCGGCCATGCGCCGATAGAGTTCATCAACAACATGCCGCAGCACTGGGGTCTTGCCGGGGTCACGATGGAGCACCAAACCACATAATAATATTGTGTGCCATTGCACAGGTCACGCCTCCTGTGACTCTACACCAAGCCTCAGTCCATCAGGTGTACCAATCAACCCAACCCTAAGGTGTCCATTGCTCGTCCGGGATTTGGCACTCCTCAAACTCAGTAAGGGCTTCTCCCGAATGCTAGTCTTTACGGCCGTCAGCCGCAATGAGGCGGAAAAATTTCAAGAAGTCACATGTCAGTTCTTCACGTGTGTCTTGCAACTTCTCCTCCTCTGCCTTCCGTTGTGTGGCAACCAGTGCATCAAGTTGGAGCTCGGTAGGCAACAGACGACCTTTGGAATTCAACCACCGGAAAAGTGCTTCTTGAAAAACTCTCCAGCTACTTTCCTTTTTGTACGTGGGGACACTGTTCATTGCTTGGACCCGGAGCTGTGACTTGGGATTTGAAATATCGTGCCTATCTTTATAGATGGCATATGAGCGGGTGTCACCAGCCGCGGTTGCGACCGCGGCCTGTTGCAATTTGGCATCCATGTCCCCTTCAGGTCGCACTTCTAAAAATGCAAAACCCCAACTAATGCCTGTCGGCCGGATCTCTGGGAGAGAAGCCGGCGGGTAAAGGGCAAGACTGAGGAACAAAGTACTGATCCTCATCACGGCACCAGTGGATCTGCTTGCATGCCTTTGCATCTGTTCCTCCACCACTCAATTGGGCCGCCCATGTGTCCTGTGGCGCCGACGGCGACCATGGCTGGAAGCCATCACCGGTGACTCCCATACACTCACATCCCGTACATCATACACTGGCACCGTGTGTGGGTGCCTTGGCACCCACCAACTGGGCAGCATACTCGGACTGCTCCACCTGCCAATACTCTGTCCGTCAGGGCGCGTTTCAAATTTTCTTGGCCGCTTTAGGTGGCTCGGCAGTCCACCAGTATGCAGGGGGTGGGGGAATTCCCTTCCCTTTGCCCTTACCTTTACCTTTGCCGTGGGCATACACGGCACCATCTACAAACAACGCATTCTCACAATCAAAAGGTCCAGGACGCGGGGGTTCTTAGGAAAAAGCAGCGGACAACACTTGTGGAGTACCAGTTAAACCAAGAAGTGCCTCTTGCGGGAAGGGAGCAGGGGAAGGAGGTGCATCATGCTCAGAGGGAGAGAAGGAAGGGAAGGAGGGGTGTGGTTGACTTGTACCGAAGTTGTTGACCGGCTGCGGAGTTGGCATAAGTTGATGGTCTATTACATAATTGTGAGCTCGATATGCTGTAAACTGCATCCTATCACTTTGACACTCATGTGGTGGCGGGTCTGTTGATCTAGCACCGTGCGTCGGAGAGGAAGCAGTACGTGCGCCAAGACCGTACCTCTCGTCTCGCTGGTGCTCCGCAACACTCAAACCCACAGCAACGCCACTACCAGAGGTGGGCCGGCGCAAGGGTGACGGTGACGGATCATTGGATTCATGTGAGGCTTTAACACCCTCACCAAAAGCAACGCCACTGCCAGAGGAGGGCAGGAATAAAGGTGAAGGTGACGGATTGGATTGATGTGAAGCTTCCCATGGCGTGGGCCCGGGACCGTGATTTTGGCGAGCAAACATTGTTTCTACCTGCTCGGCCAAGCTCTTGAGGTTCTCATGTGCTTGTTGCACTGCAACCACTTTATCCTTTATTTGCGAGACATTATTTTTGAATTTTTCCTCAAACTGTGACACCACCTCCGCACCCAACTTTCCACTGCGTGCTTGCTCACCCATGTCGTCTTCACACTTTTGTAGCGTTTGGTTCATTCTGCACACCTCATCACGCAACGTGTCATACTGAGCATTTAATGCACCTGCGTCCTCGGTTGAGCACCACGTTGCTTCTTGAGCCTTTGCCTGGTATAAACTGAGTTTCATACCAGGGCTGGTTACCCGGTCAGTCAATGATACCTGCTGAGAACGCAACCCACACATGTCGGAATCATGTGACTGAAGGGCTGCAGCTTGACCAACCTGGGAGCTGCAATCAGCAAGACCTTCAATGAGACTGGCTATGTCACCTTTGACGGAATCAAGGGAAGGAGACAAGGATTGGAGAGAAACCTTCAACTGTCTGACACGTGTTTCTGTTTCCCTTTCAGCTCTCTCCAATTTCACCATTTGCTCCCCATCCTTGGCCGCACAGCTTTCCAAGGTGGCAACCCGTTGGGAAAGGGCGGAAATGCTGGTTGCTACTTGTTCCTCGGTTGCCATTTTTTGTCGTTTGCTCCTTTCCATGGAAGTCAGCCATTCATCATGAGATCCCAATTGGTATTACATTGTGGTGATTCCTTGGACAAGGGGGGAGAGAGTAGAAGACACATGGTCCTTGGTTGCCGTTTGTTCTCTTTCTCCACGGTTGATGGTTGTTAATTGCTCTTCATGAGATCCCAACTGTGCTTCCTTTTTTGTGAAGTGTTGGGCAAAGGGGGAGAGGCAGGCGGCAACCTGATCTTGTGTGACCATATGTTCTCGCCTATCCTTTTTCATGGTAGTCATCCAATCCTCAGCCGAGCCCAGTTGGGACTCCAATTTGGTGAAGCGCATCTGGACCCGCACCTCTAGGTCATCAATAGTAGAAGCCATGTGTTGATGACCCGCGGTGAATTCCTGCTCCATGCGAACAAACTTACCATCAAGAGTGGAAAGGGCAAATCGGCCTGGGGGGTTTGGCGCCTGGCTCCATCACTTGTGCTTCAAATTTCTTGATCATTGCGGAGACATCCTTAGGCAGCCCAAGTTACATGGTCAAAAAGATCCCAAAGGTGCCTGACGGCGGGAGCCAGGAAAAATAGTCGTTTGGGTGGCCCGAACACAAGGAGTCTCAGAATCTAGTCAAAGATTGATTACTTGGACTACTTCGGTTCGTTTTTGACAAAACGGAATCCACCAAAAAATAATTTATCTCGCTAAAAGCCCACTGCTTTTTCCGGAAAACCAGGACTTTTTATTTATTCTAACATTTGTGCTTTGGTATGAAAATCCCCATTAACTCTTAATTGTTTCCAAAGACAGTTTTTGAAATGCGTGTTGCAGGCAGCACCACAAGAAACACTTTTCCGCATCCATCTTTGCCCGAGGCCTCTCGCAAACAGCAACACAACAACGCAGGAAAATGTAAGACAGGGTGAAACGTGCCGCGCAAAGTGACAGCAAAAAGGTGGTCGAAGAACAGTGACTAGCGTGAGCCCTCGCGCATAATATATCACAACAAACGAAGAAATCACTTTTTCTTCGGAATAGTTTGCATCTTAGCACCCATAGACTTAGCCACGGACGTCTTACCCTTTGGAGGTGGCTTTGCGGGTTGTTCTCCTGGTGCGGACTGACGAGCTGGCTATGGAATGGAAGTCTGGGCCGGCTCTCCTCGGACCCTGATCTCAGTGCCGCTTTCTTTGCTGTCTTGCCTTGGGAGCCTTGCGGTTCCTCCTCGGGTTCTTCTTCACTCTCCTCCTCCTCATCACCATCGCTCTCGTTGGTATCTCACCGGTGACCGATTTCGCTGCCTCGGGTTTACAAGCAGTCTTCTTCTGCTTTTGGGGCAGGTTCCTCATCAGTTAACTTCCGCTTTGCTGCAGGGGCCTGTGCAGCTGCAGCTTGACTCTTTTGAACGATACCTTTTTCCTTCAGTTCGCACGCATCCGAACCGTACTTCTCATCCCGAACCAAAAGGGGAATACCACAGTTCGTCCAGCTGGCCTGCTGATCCCAATCACCAGACTGGTCCAGCTTTGAGCCTTCTGTCAAGAGGTGGTTCAGCAGATTCTGCACTCTGTTGACCCAAGGAGCGGCATCGTCTCTGGACACACCAGGAAAGTACATGCGAGAATCAGGCTCGATGGACACAATCTTAGACGCCAAGTGTGGTTGATGATCGATGAACGCAAAAGCAGCGGTGAAGGCCGGCGTCCGCTTCAGGTGGTGGCGGTGAGTATAGAAATACCGCATGACATGCGTTCTCAGAAGGGGCCCGCCAAATTCTGCGTCTGCCATCTCCTGTACTCAGGTAGGGCAAAGCGTCAGATAATTTGGAATCTGCGGAGAGAGAACAGTTGTTGCGCGAGGCCTCGCGCAAAGAAAGGACGCAACGGTGAAATCATAGCTTTCTGCTGCAGCTATCTGGCGACGCTCTCAGCAACCAGCGAGCGTTGAACAACTTAGGATCCCCCACTGGCTTGGCTTTGGTTGACCAACTAAAGATCGGAATACGCAATATGGTGCCTATGCGCGGTGCGTTGAAATCATCATTGAGGCGCCTATCTGTCTCCGTGTCCAGAACTTCGTACATATTGTCAACGACAGCTTGAGATCCGCAGATGAGTGTGTCGGCGCGCGCCATTTCTTCATACAACCAAGTGGTGCACATTGTCTTGGTGGCAAGATGTTCAAATATGTCGCCATTGATGGCAATCATCCTCTTTTCGATCTCCAAGAACCGCTTTGGGGGTTCGTTCACCAGAGCTGCAATTCGGGTCGCCTTCAGTGTGATAATCTGACTTGCAGCCATTGGATCCTGCTGTTCCACTGTCTTGAATTCACCAGAAGCGCCAGCAGCTGCGGGCAGCACACGCCTCTTGGCGACCTCTGTGCCCAAGAGTCTTCGGATATTTGCGATATACGGGCTAACGGGCTTACCTTTCGCCTCCTCGTGCCAGGACAGTGCGCGCAACAGTGACTTCCACAACGGCCATGGACCGCGACTCTTGCCTTCAGGTTCCCGCCAATAGCCCCATGTACCAAGAGTCACCTTCAGGGCCGGCTTCCCGAGTGCTGCAACCTCTGCGCGGGTGCGCATGTCTTTGGCTACGAAACACGAAAGGAGAAGGAGTTACACAGCCAAGTGGAAACACAACCCAGGCCTTGTCAGCTATACACACCTTTCTCAGGTCAAACGTACTGGATGTTTTGTGGGTGATCCAGGTGCATCATGACCCACTGTTCGATGATGATGGTGTCAATCAACTTCTGCAACCACTGAAGGGTCGTTCGTTCGTCCTGCATTTGGGCCGCCACTTTCTTGTAGAACTCTGGGGATATGATACCCTCCAGTTTCTTTGGCGCATTCTTCGACACTTTTTCTCCTTTCTCATGCAACTGTTTTAAACCTTTTGAGGCATTGATACCAGCATAATACAGAAATGTCATGAAATGTTTCCACAACTTATACGTTTTGTCCTGGAAAAAACAAGGTCATGCGCGAGGCTTGGCGCAACAGGCAGAGTCGAAATGACGCTAAATGAACATACCAATTGACCCGGCTGCTTCAGTTCAGCGGTTGCAACAAGGGCACTCATCTGCTAAGCATCAAGAATGGCGTTCTTGAGAATGTTATATGTGTCGGGTAAATGCTGACGCCACTGATCTGGGACACAGCGAATGAGGTTATCTGGTGCCTCCCACAATGGTATCGGCTGAACGTCCTGTGCGCTTCCTTGGGCTTGTCCAGCCAGTTTTGCACAGAAGGCCCACGGTGTATCCGGCCTCAGAATATTGGCCGTGCATGTGGTATGCAATTTCTGCAAATCCAAAAATGCTGCCCGTCCCTTGTCCCGAATTTTCACAACCCCTTCAACGCTGTGCTGTCGAGATACACAGCAATAATCGCCATCTGTGAATGGAAGACAGGTCCTTGCGCGAGGGCTCGCGCAACAAGAGGTTTGAGGTTTGAGGTTCGATTTTGTGGGTACTAGACGCCTTTCGGCCCCGGGGGGCCACCTGGTTGGGGCAGGTGATATCCTCCCCACCGGGTCCTAGTGGGGGGCCCTCCAAGACGCACCTCCTGCCTGGTGGCGGAGTCCCCCGGGTTCACAGGGATCGGAGCCCGGTACCTCCCCGGCTTCCCCATTTCGCCACTCCCCGGTCAGTGCATCAATTTGCAGCCGTGGCGGCGGGCGCTTACCCACCGCGTCGCGGCCCTAATGCGTGGTCGCCCGGGGTGCCGGCGCCGCTGGGCTTCTGGTAGTCCCCGCGTGCCCTTTGCGTGTGTGTGCGCTCGCGCTCCCGCGGCGTCCGCTCCCCCCCCCCCTGGGTGGTGTGGCGTGCGCACCTCGCGCGGTCCCGGCACTGGGCGCTGGTAGGGCCGTTCCACGTGGTCCGTGCCCTTCCGCGTATCCTGCCCCGGTCACTTGCTTCGTGTGGCGTGCTTGGGGGGGGGCGGTCCGGTCCCGGTTCCCCCCTACCTGGCTTGGGGCTGTTGTTGCGAGGGGCGTCTGAGGTCAGGCGCTCCCCCTCCCCCAACTGCTCGCCCACTCGGCGGGCCGTTGGGCTCCGCTACCCACGTGCTGTGGGCACGGGTGTGTGGGTGTGGGGGCCCAACACTGTCTTCTTGGCCTGCATGCCCTGTGGGGGCTGCGTGCCGCGGGGGTGGTGTGGTGGGGGACCGTCCCCGGGGGTGGGTGGTATGCCACTGTTGTGAGATGCGTCTGGTGTCAGGCACTGTCCCTCCCCCGACCGCCCGTCCCCTGGGGCGGGCGGCCGGGGTGCCGCGGCACGTGTGTTCCGGGTGCGGTCAGTGCGGGTGTGGGGACCCAGCACCGGCTTCACGGCTCGCGCCCTTGTGGGCCGGCGTTGCGCGCCGTGGGGGTGGCGGAAGGGCGTCCCCAGGGAGGGTGCCGTCCGCCGTTGTGAGGGGCGTCTGGGGTCAGGCGCTCCCCCTCCCCCGGCTGCCCGCCCCCTGGGCGGGCAGCCGGGGCCCACTACCCACCGGCTGTAGGTGCGGGGCGCCGCGTGCGTGGGGACCCTTCACCAACCCCACAGCGCGTGCTCTTGCGAGCTGGCTTTGCGCGCTGTCAGGGCGGCACGAGGGCGCCCGGGGGGGGTGTCTCCTGCCTGGGTGTGGGGCGTCTGGGGTCGGTCGCTCTCCCAACTCCGACCGACCGCCCTCTGGGGGGGCTGCCGGGGCCCACTACCGACTGGCTGTGGGTGCGGGGGGGTGCGGGCGTGGGGACCCGTCGCCAACCCCACAGCGCGCGCTCTTGCGTGCTGTGGGAGCGCATGAGGGTGCCCGGCGGGGGCGCCTCTTGCCTGGGTATGGGGCGTCCGGGGTCGGGCGCTCTCTCACCCCCGACTGCCCGCCCTCTGGGCTGGCTGCCGGGGCCCACCACCCACTTGCTGTGGGTGCGGGGGGATGTGGGCCTGGGGACCCGTCACCAACCCCACAGCGCGCGCTCTTGCGAGCTGGCTTTGCGCGCTGTGGGGGCGGCAAGAGGGCGCCCGGGGGGCGCCTCCTGCCTGGGTGTGGGGCGTCCGGGGTCGGGCGCTCCCCCACCCCCGACTGCCCGCCCTCTGGGCGGGCTGCCGGGGCCCACTACCCACTGGCTGTGGGTGCGGGGGGGTGCGGGCCTGGGGACCTGTCACCAACCCCACAGCGCGCGCTGCTCCGTGCTGTGGGGGCGGCATGAGGATGCCTGGGGGGGGCGCCTCTTGCCTCGGTGTGGGGCGTACGGGGTCGGGCATCTGCCACCCCCGACTGCCCGCCCTCTGGGCGGGCTGCTGGGGCCCACTACCCGCTGGCTGTGGGTGGGGGGGGATGCGGGCGTGGGGACCCGTCACCAACCCCACAGCGCGCGCTCTTGCGAGCTGGCTTTGCGCGCTGTGGGGGCGGCATGAGGGTGCCCGGGGGGGGCGCATCTTGCCTGGGTGTGGGGCGTCCGGGTTCGGGCGCTCTCCCATCTCCGACTGCCCGCCCTCTGGGCGGGCTGCCGGGGCCCACTACCCACTGGCTGTGGGTGCGGGGGGGTGCGGGCGGGGGGACCCGTCAACAACCCCACAGGGCGCGCTCTTGCGAGCTGGCTTTGCGCGCTGTGGGGGCGGCACGAGGGCGCCTGGGGGGGGCGCCTCCTGCCTGGGTGTGGGGCGTCCGGGGTCGGGCGCTCTCCCACCCTCGTTTGCCCGCCCTCTGGGCGGGCTGCCGGGGCCCACTACCCACTGGCTGAGGGTGCGGGGGAATGCGGGCGTGGGGGCCCGTCACCAATACCACAGCGCGCGCTCTTGCGAGCTGGTTTGGCGCGCTGTGGGGGCCGCACAAGGGCGCCCGCTGGGGGCGCCTCCTGCTTGGGTGTGGGGCGTCCTGGGTCGGGCGCTCTCCCAACCCCGACTGCCCGCCCTCTGGGCGGGCTGCCGGGGCCCACTACCCACTTGCTGTGGGTGCGGGGGGGTGCGGGCGTGGAGACCGGTCACCAACCCCACAGCGCGCGCTCTTGCGTGCTGTGGGGGCAGCATGAGAGTGCCCGGGGGGGGGCGCCTCTTGCCTGGGTGTGGGGCGTCTGGGGTCCGGCGCTCTCCCAACCCCGACTGCCCGCCCTCTGGGCGGGCTGCCGGGGCCCACTACCCACTGGCTGTGGGTGCGGGGGGATGCGGGCGTGGGGACCCGTCACCAACCCCACAGCGCGCGCTCTTGCGAGCTGGCTTTGCGCGCCGTGGGGGGGGCATGAGGGGGCCCGGGGGGGGCGCCTCTTGCCTGGTTTTGGGGCGTCCGGGATCGGGCGCTCTCCCATCCCCGACTGCCCGCCCTCTGGGCGGGCTGCTGGGGCCCACTACCCACTGGCTGTGGGTGCGGGGGGGTGCGGACGTGGGGACCCGTCACCAACCCCACAGCACGCGCTCTTGCGAGCTGGCTTTGCGCGCTGTGGGGGCGGCATGAGGGTGTTCGGGGGGGGCGCCTCCTGCCTGGGTGTGGGGCGTCCGGGTTCGGGCGCTCTCCCACCCCCGACTGCCCGCCCTCTTGGCGGGCTGCCGGGGCCCACTACCCACTGGCTGTGGGTGCGGGGGGGTGCGGGCGGGGGGACACGTCACCGACCCCACAGCCCGCGCTCTTGCGAGCCGGCTTTGCGCGCTGTGGGGGCGGCAAGAGGGCGCCCGGGGGGGGCGCCTCCTGCCTGGGTGTGGGGCGTCCGGGGTCGGGCGCTCTCCCACCCCCGTTTGCCCGCCCACTGGGCGGGCTGCTGGGGCCCACTACCCACTGGTTGTGGGTGCGGGGGGGATCGGGCGTGGGGGCCCGTCACCAACGCCACAGCGCGCGCTCTTGCGAGCTGGCTTTGCGCGCTGTGGGGGCGGCACGAGGGCGCCCGATGGGGGCGGCACGAGGGCGCCCGGTAGGGGCCCCTCCTGCTTGGGTGTGGGGCGTCCGGGGTCTGGCGCTCTCCCACCCCTGACTGCCCACCCTCTGGGCGGGCTGCCGGGGCCCACTACCCACTTGCTGTGGATGCGGGGGGGTGCGGGCCTGGGGACCCGTCACCTACCCCACAGCGCGCGCTCTTGCCTGTTGTGGGGGCGGCATGAGGGTGCCCGGGGGGGGCGCCTCTTGCCTGGGTGGCGGGCTTCCGGGGTCGGGCGCTCTTCCACCCCCGACTGCCCGCCCTCTGGGCGGGCTGCAGTGGCCCACTACCCACTGGCTGTGGGTGCGGGGGGGTGCGGGCGTGAGGGCCCCCCACCAACCCCACAGCGCGCGCTCTTGCGAGCTGGTTTTGCGGGCTGTGGGGGCGGCACGAAGGCGCCCGGGGGGGGCGCCTCCTGCTTGGGTGTGGGGCGTCCGGGATCGGCGCTCTCCCAGCCCCGACTGCCTGCCCTCTGGGCAGGCTGCCGGGGCCCACCACCCACTTGCTATGGGTGCGGGGGGGTGCGGGCGTGGGGACCCGTCAGGAACCCCACAGCGCGCGTTCTTGCGTGTTTTCGGGGCGGCATGAGGGTGCCCGGGGGGGGCGCCTCTTGCCTGGGTGTGGGGCGTCCGGGGTCGGGCGCTCTCCCACCCCCGACTGCCCGCCCTCTGGGCGGGCTGCCGGGGCCCACTACCCACTGGCTGTGGGTGCGGGGGGGTGCGGGCGTGGGGGCCCCCCACGAACCCCACAGCGCGCGCTCTTGCGAGCTCGTTTTGCGTGCTGTGGGGGCGGCACCAGGGCGCCCGGAGGGGGCGCCTTTCGCCTGGGTCTGGGGCGTCCGGGGTCGGGCGCTCTCCCACCCCCGTTTGCCCGCCCACTGGGCGGGCTGCCGGGGCCCACTACCCACTGGCCATGGATGTGGGGAGGTGCGGGCGTGCCGCCCCGTCACCAACGCCACAGCGCGCGCTCTTGCGAGCTGGCTTTGCGCGCTGTGGGGGCGGCACGAGGGCGCCCGGTAGGGGCGCCTCCTGCTTGGGTGTGGGTCGTCCGGGGTCGGGCGCTCTCCCACCCCCGACTGCCCGCCCTTTGGGCGGGCTGCCGTGGCCCACTACCCACTTGCTGTGGGTGCGGGGGGGTGCGGGCGTGGGGACCCTTCACCAACCCCACAGCGCGCGCTCATGCGTGCTGTGGGGGCGGCATGAGGGTGCCCGGGGGGGGCGCCTACTGCCTGGGTGTGGGGCGTCTGGGGTCGGGCGCTCTCCCAGCCCCAACTGCCCGCCCTCTGGGCGGGCTGCCGGGGCCCACTACCCACTGGCTGTGGGTGCGGGGGGGTGCGGGCGTGGGGACCCGTCACCAACCCCACAGCGCGCGCTCTTGCGTGCTGCGGGGGCGGCATGAGGGTGCCTGGGGGGGGCGCCTCTTGCCTGGGTGTGGGGCGTCCGGGGTCCGGCGCTCTCCCATCCCCGACTGCCCGCCCTCTGGGCGGGCTGCCGGGGCCCACTACCCACTGGCTGTGGGTGCGGGGGGGTGCGGGCGTGGTGACCCGTCACCAACCCCACAGCGCGCGCTCTTGCGTTCTGCGGGGGCGGCATGAGGGTGCCCAGGGGGGGCGCCTCTTGCCTGGGTGTGGGGCGTCCGGGGTCCGGCGCTCTCCCATCCCCGACTGCCCGCCCTCTGGGCGGGCTGCCGGGGCCCACTACCCACTGGCTGTGGGTGCGGGGGAGTGCGGGCGTGGGGACCCGTCACCAACCCCACAGCGCGCGCTCTTGCGAGCTGGCTTTGCGCGCTGTGAGGGCGGCATGAGGGTGCCCAGTGGGGGCGCCTCTTTCCTGGGTATGCGGCGTCCGGGGTCGGGCGCTCTCCCACCCCCAACTGCCCGCCCTCTGGGCGGGCTGCCGGGGCCCACTACCCACTGGCTGTGGGTGCGGGGGGGTGCGGGCGTGAGGACCCGTCACCTACCACACAGCGCGCGCTCTTGCGAGCTGGCTTTGCGCGCTGTTGGGGCAGCACGACGGCGCCCGGAGGGGGCGCTCCCTGCCTGGGTGTGGGGCGTCCAGGGTCGGGCGCTCTCCCACCCCCGACTGCCCGCCCTCTGGGCGGGCTGCCGCGGCCCACTACCCACTAGCTGTGGGTGCGGGGGGGTGCGGGCGTGGGGACCCGTAACCTACCCCACAGCGCGCGCTCTTGCGTGCTGCGGGGGCGGCATGAGGGTGCCCGGGGCGGGCGCCTCTTGCCTGGGTGTGGGGCGTCCGGGGTCGGGCGCTCCACCATCCCCGACTGCCCGCCCTCTGGGCGGGCTGCCGGGGCCCACTACCCACTGGCTGTGGGTGCGGGGGGGTGCGGGCGTGTGGACCCGTCAGCGACCCCACAGCGCGCGCTCTTGCAAGCTGGCTTTGCGCGCTGTGGGGGCGGCACCAAGGCGCCCAGGGGGGGCGCCTCCTGCCTGGGTGTGGGGCGTCCGGGGTCGGGCGCTCTCCCACCCCCTTTTGCCCGCCCTCCGGGCGGGCTGCCGGGGCCCACTACCCACTGGCTGTGGGTGCGGGGAGGTGCGGGCGTGACGGCCCGTCACCAACTCCACAGCGCGCGCTCTTGCGAGCTGGCTTTGCGCGCTGTGAGGGCTGCACGAGGGCGCCCGGGTGGGGGGCGCCTCCTGCTTGGGTGTGGGGCGTCCGGGGTCGGGCGCTCACCCACCCCCGACTGCCCGCCCTCTGGGCGGGCTGCCGGGGCCCACTACCCACTTGCTGTGGGTGCGGGGGGGTGCGGGCGTGGTGACCCGTCACCCCACAGCGCGCGCTCTTGCGTGCTGTGGGGGCGGCATGAGGGTGCCCAGGGGGAGAGCCTCTTGCCTGGGTGTGGGGCGTCCGGGGTCGGGCGCTCTCCCGCCCCCGTTTGCCCGCCCTCTGGGCGGGCTGCCGGTGCCCACTACCCACTGGCCATGGATGCGGGGAGGTGCGGGCGTGCCGCCCCGTCACCAACGCCACAGCGCGCGCTCTTGCGAGCTGGCTTTGCGCGCTGTGGGGGCGGCACGAGGGCGCCCGGTAGGGGCGCCTCCTGCTTGGGTGTGGGTCGTCCGGGGTCGGGCGCTCTCCCACCCCCGACTGCCCGCCCTTTGGGCGGGCTGCCGGGGCCCACTACCCACTTGCTGTGGGTGCGGGGGGGTGCGGGCGTGGGGACCCTTCACCAGCCCCACAGCGCGCGCTCATGCATGCTGTGGGGGCGGCATGAGGGTGCCCGGGGGGGGCGCCTACTGCCTGGGTGTGGGGCGTCTGGGGTCGGGCGCTCTCCCACCCCCAACTGCCCGCCCTCTGGGCGGGCTGCCGGGGCCCACTACCCACTGGCTGTGGGTGCGGGGGGGTGCGGGCGTGGAGACCCGTCACCAACCCCACAGCGCGCGCTCTTGCGAGCTGGCTTTGCGCGCTGTGAGGGCGGCATGAGGGTGCCCAGGGGGGGCGCCTCTTTCCTGGGTATGCGGCGTCCGGGGTCGGGCGCTGTCCCACCCCCGACTGCCCGCCCTCTGGGCGGGCTGCCGGGGCCCACTACCCACTGGCTGTGGGTGCGGGGGGGTGCGGGCGTGGTGACCCGTCACCAACCCCACAGCGCGCGCTCTTGTGTTCTGCGGGGGCGGCATGAGGTTGCCGAGAGGGGCGCCTCTTGCCTGGCTGTGGGGCGTCCGGGGTCGGGCGCTCTCCCATCCCCGACTGCCCGCCCTCTGGGCGGGCTGCCGGGGCCCACTACCCACTGGCTGTGGGTGCGGAGGGGTGCGGGCGTGGGGACCCGTCACCAACCCCACAGCGCGCGCTCTTGCGAGCTGGCTTTGCGCGCTGTGAGGGCGGCATGAGGGTGCCCAGGGGGGGCGCCTCTTTCCTGGGTATGCGGCGTCCGGGGTCGGGCGCTGTCCCACCCCCGACTGCCCGCCCTCTGGGCGGGCTGCCGGGGCCCACTACCCACTGGCTGTGGGTGCGGGGGGTGGCGGGCGTGGGGACCCGTCACCTACCACACAGCGCGCGCTCTTGCGAGCTGGCTTTGCGCGCTGTGGGGGCAGAACGAGGGCGCCCGGAGGGGGCGCTCCCTGCGTGGGTGTGGGGCGTCCGGGGTCGGGCGCTCTCCCACCCCCGACTGCCCGCCCTCTGGGCGGGCTGCCGGGGCCCACTACCCACTAGCTGTGGGTGCGGGGGGGTGCGGGCGTGGGGACCCGTCACCTACCCCACAGCGCGCGCTCTTGCGTGCTGCGGGGGCGGCATGAGGGTGCGCGGGGGGGGCGCCTCTTGCCTGGGTGTGGGGCGTCCCGGGTTGGGCGCTCTCCCATCCCCGACTGCCCGCCCTCTGGGCGGGCTGCCGGGGCCCACTACCCACTGGCTGTGGGTGCGGGGGGGTGCGGGCGTGGGGACCCGTCAGCGACCCCACAGCGCGCGCTCTTGCAAGCTGGCTTTGCGCGCTGTGGGGGCGGCACCAAGGCGCCCGGGGGGGGCGCCTCCTGCCTGGATGTGGGGCGTCGGGGGTCGGGCGCTCTCCCAACCCCGTTTGCCCGCCCTCCGGGCGGGCTGCCGGGGCCCACTACCCACTGGCTGTGGGTGCGGGGAGGTGCGGGCGTGACGGCCCGTCACCAACTCCACAGCGCGCGCTCTTGCGAGCTGGTTTTGCGCGCTGTGGGGGCTGCAGGGCGCCCGGGGGGGGGGGCGCCTCCTGCTTGGGTGTGGGGCGTCCGGGGTCGGGCGCTCCCCCACCCCCGACTGCCCGCCCTCTGGGCGGGCTGCCGGGGCCCACTACCCACTTGCTGTGGGTGCGGGGGGGTGCGGGCGTGGGGACCCGTCACCAACCCCACAGCGCGCGCTCTTGCAAGCTGGCTTTGCGCGCTGTGGGGGCGGCACCAAGGCGCCCGAGGGGGGCGCCTCCTGCCTGGGTGTGGGGCGTCGGGGGTCGGGCGCTCTCCCACCCCCGTTTGCCCGCCCTCCGGGCGGGCTGCCGGGGCCCACTACCCACTGGCTGTGGGTGCGGGGAGGTGCGGGCGTGACGGCCCGTCACCAACTCCACAGCGCGCGCTCTTGCGAGCTGGTTTTGCGCGCTGTGGGGGCTGCAGGGCGCCCGGGGGGGGGGGCGCCTCCTGCTTGGGTGTGGGGCGTCCGGGGTCGGGCGCTCCCCCACCCCCGACTGCCCGCCCTCTGGGCGGGCTGCCGGGGCCCACTACCCACTTGCTGTGGGTGCGGGGGGGTGCGGGCGTGGGGACCCGTCACCAACCCCACAGCGCGCGCTCTTGCGAGCCGGCTTTGCGCGCTGTGGGGGCGGCATGAGGGTGCCCAGGGGGGGGCGCCTCTTGCCTGGGTGTGGGGCGTCCGGGGTCGGGCGCTCTCCCACTCCCGACTGCCCGCCCTCTGGGCGGGCTGCCGGGGCCCACTACCCACTGGCTGTGGGTGCGGGGGGGTGCGGGCGTGGGGACCCGTCACCAACCCCACAGCGCGCGCTCTTGCGAGCTGGCTTTGCGCGCTGTGGGGGCGGCATGAGGGTGCCCGGGGGGGGCGCCTCTTGCCTTGGTGTGGGGCTTCCGGGGTCGGGCGCTCTCCCATCCCCGACTGCCCGCCCTCTGGGCGGGCTGCCGGGGCCCACTACCCACTGGCTGTGGGTGCGGGGGGGTGCGGGCGTGGGGTCCCGTCACCAACCCCACAGCGCACGCTCTTGCGAGCTGGCTTTGCGCGTTGTTGGGGCGGCACGAGGATGCCCGGGGGGGGCGCCTCCTGCCTGGGTGTGGGGCGTCCGGGGTCGGGAGCTCTCGCACCCCCGACAGCCCGCCCTCTGGGCGGGCTGCCGGGGCCCACTAGCCACTGGCCCTGGGTGCGGGGGGGTGCGGGCGTGAGGGCCCGTCACCAACCCCACAGTGCGCGCTCTTGCGAGCTGGTTTTGCGCGCTGTGGGGGCGGCACCAGGGCGCCTGGGGGGGGCGCCTCCTGCTTCGGTGTGGGGCGTCCGGGATCGGCGCTCTCCCACCCCCGACTGCCCGCCCTCTGGGCGGGCTGCCGGGGCCCACTACCCACTTGCTGTGGCTGCGGGGGGGTGCGGGCCTGGGGACCCGTCACCAACCCCACAGCGCGCGTTCTTGCGTGTTGTGGGGGCAGCATGAGGTTGCCCGGGGGGCGCGCCTCTTGCCTGGGTGTGGGGCGTCCGGGGTCGAGCGCTCTCCCACCCCCAACTGCCCGCCCTCTGGGCGGGCTGCCGGGGCCCACTACCCACTGGCTGTGGGTGCCGGGGGGGTGCGGGCGTGGGGACCTGTCACCAACCCCACAGCGCAGGCTCTCGCGAGCTGGCTTTGCGCGCTGTGGGGGCAGCATGAGGGTGCCCAGGGGGGGCGCCTCTTGCCTGGGTGTGGGGCGTCCGGGGTCGGGCGCCCTCCCACCCCGGACTGCCCGCCCTCTGGGCGGGCTGCTGGGGCCCACCACCCACTGGCTGTGGGTGCGGGGGGTTGCGGACGTGGGGACCCGTCACCTACCCCACAGAGCGCGCTCTTGCGAGCTGGCTTTGCGCGCTCCGGGGGCGGCACGAGGGCGCCCGGGGGGGGCGCCTCCTGCCTGGGTGTGGGGCGTCCGAGGTCGGGCGCTCCCCCAGGTAGGTAGGTAGGTAGGTGCACTCGGTCGTGGAGAGGCGCCCCATGGTTCCCCCTGGCGTCGCACCTGTGACGAACAGGTAGAGGTTCCGCGCGTGAAGAGCAGAGGCGGCTTACTTCCCGCTAGACCTGACTGGTGGCCCCCAACGAAGCGGCCCCGGGCATCACCGGGAGGGCTGATCGCCGCCAGCGTGACTGCTTGTCATGCCAGGAGGGTGGGCCCCCGTGCTTGCGCATGTCCCCTCCTTTGGGCGGAACCCTAGGGGTTCACCGGACTTCCTGGCGTATCCCGTTCCCGAGGCATGCATGCATGTTCTTGGTACTGGGGTTCCGAGGTGCTTTGGTGTCGCACGCTCTGCCTCCAGTCCCAAAGCAGCGCAGGCCTTAGGATGCAGCCTTACCCCCGGTCTCCGGATCTCGTTTGGCCGGGTCACCTACATGGCACAGGCTGCCTCAGTGCCCGGCCTATGGACACTGGGTTTCCCACTGTTGCGTGGCGCTTGTGTTTGGGTCTGGGTTGTGGTTGGGTTCGGGTTTCGGCTGCGCCCGGCACTCTTGCCTGGGGTGTTAGGGTGTGTGTGTGCTTGGGCGGGCTGCCGGGGCCCACTACCCACTGGCTGTGGGTGCGGGGGGGTGCGGGCGTGGGGACCCGTCACCTACCCCAGAGAGCGCGCTCTTGCGAGCTGGCTTTGCGCGCTGTGGGGGCGGCACGAGGGCGCCCGGGGCGGGCGTCCCTTGCCTGGGTGTGGGTCGTCTGGGGTCGGGCGCTCTCCCACCCCCGACTGCCCGCCCTCTGGGCGGGCTGTCGGGGCCCACTACCCACTAGCTGTGGGTGCAGGGGGGTGCGGGCGTGGGGACCCGTCACCAACCCCACAGCGCGCGCTCTTGCGTGCTGCGGGCGCGGCATGAGGGTGCCTTGGGGGGCGCCTCTTGCCTGGGTGTGGGGCGTCCGGGGTCGGGCGCTCTCCCACCCCCGACTGCCCGCCCTCTGGGCGGGCTGGCGGGGCCCACTACCCACTGGCTGTGGGTGCGGGGGGGTGCGGGCGTGGGCCCCGTCACCAACCCCACAGCGCGCGCTCTTGCGAGCTGGCTTTGCGCGCTGTGGGGGCGGCACGAGGGCGCTCAGGTCGAATGTACTGGATGTTTTGTGGGTGATCCAGGTGCATCATGACCCACTGTTCGATGATGATGGTGTCAATCAACTTCTGCAACCACTGAAGGGTCGTTCGTTCGTCCTGCATCTGAGCTGCCACTTTCTTGTAGAACTCCGGAAGGATGATACCCTCCAGCTTTTTTGGCGCATTCTTCTACACTTTTTCTCCTTTCTCATGCAACCGTTTCAAACCTTTCGAAGCAGCAGGACCAGCATAATACAGAAATGTCACGAGATTTTTCCACAACTTATACATTTTGTCCTGGAAAAAACAAGGTCATGCGCGAGGCTTGGCGCAACAGGCAGAGTCGAAAGGACGCTAAATGAACATACCAATTGACGCGGCTGCTTCAGTTCAGCGGTTGCAACAAGGGCACTCATCTGCACAGCATCAACGATGGCGTCTTTGAGAATGTTATATGTGTTGGGTATATGCCGACGCCACTGATCTGGGACACAGCGAATGAGGTTATCTGGTGCCTCCCACAATGGTATCGACTGAACGTCCTGTGCGCTTCCTTGGGCTTGTCCAGCCAGTTTTGCACAGAAGGCCCAGGGTGTATCCGGCCTCAGAATATTGGCCGTGCATGTGGTACGCAATTTCTGCAAATCCAAACATGCTTTCCCGCCCCTTGTCCCGAATTTTCACAACCCCTTCAACGCTGTGCTGTCGGGATACACAGCAATAATCGCCATCTGTGAATGGAAGACAGGTCCTTGCGCGAGGGCTCGCGCAACAGGAACGACAAACATTCAGCTGGAAACATACTGTTGTCTTCCCAGAGAACGACGTGTACGGCGCGTGTTGGTGGTGCTGCTGCGAGTGACTCTATACGTTTTACCAGTAACTTTGGATCTTTTCATCTAATCTATCCTTTCATCTTCTCCTGGCGGATCCTCACCTTGTTCAGCTCAATCTCCACTTGGTTCCTATGTGGCTGAAGGAAATCCTCGATGTCTGTACCCATCGTCAGGCTAGGATCCGGTTGTTCCTTCTTCTTCGCCCCTTCTCCGGTATTCCAGCCCCCGATTCCTCTTCTTGAGGGTCATAGTCCGTATCCTCCTGTTCCTCTGCTGTTCTTTTGGCCGGGCTCGCCATTTTGCGATTAGAAGAAGGCTTGTTTCGCAAGAAACGAAGCAGTAAAAAAGGTGAAAAACGAACAGAAGAATCAATACATGATGTGTTTTTAGCGAAAACAGGTACTGTATGGTTCATAATGCAAAACTGAGAGGCACCGCAACTGCTTTTTACTAACAACCTTGCGCGAGGCCTCGCGCAAGAGAGGCGGTGTAATACCCTGTTGTTGCACGCTGTTTGCGCAAGGCCTCGCGCATCACTGCATGGTCTCAAATCTTCTCCGAATGTTTCGTATCGTGTCACCCTCTCTCTGCTCCTCCAACACAGTACCGTGGGGAACCAGCTCCGACAATTTTCTCTTAAAAGCGGCCTTAAGCGGCTCCTGCTGAGTCAGCAGTAACAATACAGACGCAAGGACTTGTTTATAATGGTTAGACCCCTTTGGAATTAGAAGAGATGCTGGAAAGCTGGGTACACCCCTGCGTGGCCAATGTGGCCGGATTACACAAGTAGGCTCGGGTGACCACCTCACCCAGGGCATGTACACACACTCTGCATACAAGTAAGTGGTCAGGCGCTGAAGCACGGAATTGAAATAATAATTGGGGATTTTGCACACATTAACCCTGTGACCTCCTTTCCGGATAGAGATTAAATGGTAAGCATCGTCAACGTCGTTGCGCCCTGCTTCCCTCTACCGCAGCAAAGGACTCCGGTTTTCCGTGATACGGAACTTCGCAATGGCGCATCATCAAACAAAGGCGCCAGGCCTTCTCTATCAGAACACCAACGCATCTCTTGCCCTCCGCCGGGATTGCCTTTTTAACGCTGCAACCTGTCCTTTCATTTTTGCGCAGACGCAGAAAAAAAACAAACGGCAATCGCGCGCCCTCGTCCCCATGTTTTAGCTCTTCCCACAATTCTTCTGTCGTGTGATACAGCGGTTCCTCTGAGCAATACTCCAGATGCCGCTGCCACTGTTTTCTCGAGGTCCGACACTTTGCGCAGGGGGATGGTCACTGTGAAAAGAATTGCGTCAATGTATCTTCCTACATATCCCTATTTGAAAAAGTCTCCTGCTTGAAGCATCAACCTGTCACACAGTTTTTGCGCGATCAATTTTTCAATGATTTGCTGGTCGCATGCACCATGTTCAGTTTACTGTAACTGTCTGGTGGTCCCACATTTCACCCGTTAATTCTGACTGCGGTAGCCAGTTGCGGCACGCTACGATCGCTCTTTGGCAGTGAAGTCAGCAGTGACCACGGCATGAAAACTAGAGATGCCGGCGGGACCTGAGGGGCCGGCCATGCAGCAGCGCCACAACGAAGAAAACGTAAATGCTGTATAGTTGCTGGATGTGCTCAATTTTTGTTTCCATGTGCGTTCATGACGTCTTTTGCGCGAGGCCTCGCGTAAAACAACACTGAAAATTTATTGTTTCTCACGCGCCATTCTATGTGTGAGGCCTCGGGCATGAATTGACAGTTTCTTCAGTAACATTTATACATTTCAGGATCACCAGGTGTAGTAAAATGAAAATGTATTTATCAATATATCCATTTTCATCACTCCATCCTGATAGTGATACAAATATTGGTGTATACCAACGTCAAGTTTGTCTTTTCCCGCAATTTGCCTAATGCATTGCGCTGTAGTACATCAATCTGACACTAATGTTCGCCTTTGCGCGAGGCCTCGTGCAAAGAATGGACCCAAAACAATCATTTCCGGTAGATTACCCATGGGTTGTGTCACTTCAACGACAATATTAATTTCGTGACAATGGTTTACCGCGTGCTACACATATCCATCGAAAGAATTTTTATTTGATGCCGTTCGAAACCTGTCCTTTTCCCACCTTTTCTGTTGTTTTTGACCCTGCAACTTGAGCCGCCTAAGACATCCAAAGGGGGATGCAGTGATGTGGAGCCAGCACCGTGTGACACACCAATGCTTTCATTTGCATCTACCCGACCTTTGACTCCCATAATGCCCATTTTGTGTTCCTGAAGATTCTATTTCACATGGGTGTCTGCTTCCATCGAATTCATATTTTCTCAAGAGTCTGGTCAAGCAATGCGTTGGAAGTTTGTACCCTCACCAAGTCTTCAATTTTTTGTTTGACGATCAAACCGGTTTCTGGTGTGGAAGTGGTGGCTGTTGAAGGGTCCAAAGCTTGTAGGGTATAAACGTCCTCTCGCACTTTGGACATTTGAGTGTTTTGGGTTTACTTTACGACTTCAATGTTTTGGTTTTGGGACTCAGGTTGCATCACCAACTCTTGGTTTGTGGCTTCCATCTGGGCATTATGGGAGGCTTGTTCCCTTTTTGCTTTCTCATTGGCTTCTTGCGCACGTGTCTTGAAAGATTGCAAGTCCAACTCCGCACCCGTAATGTGAGCGAGGAGTGGCTGAAATTGCGCAGTAACTGTCCGACTAATCTGATCCTCCCTTAAGGTTGTGCGGATTTGGTTGGTGATGGTTTTCTTACACTCCTTCACGTGGGAGATGTTTTTGTTCTGGAATGCCTGCAGGCGGGACAAGGTCACCTCATATATGTCGCTCATGTCAACTGTCACCTGCCCACACTTGCCCTGCCAGGGCTGAGGTTGACTAAGAGACGCAACCTTGGCGTGCTCCCTGCTTAGCCTAACCTTGGAGTCTGCAACATGAGGGAACGTTGCTTCACTTGTTGCCCTAGACGATGACGATCCCCGAGTCTTTAAGTCGGGTGAGTCGTTGGCAGCGTGCACATGACTGGATGCCACGAGCAACAGGGATGCTGGCTGCTTCCCTTTGCTGCGTACGGGTTGTACATAATTGTCTGGTTCCCGGCCCTGACCTAGGACACCTATCTCGTTGAAGGTAATGCCATTGTCCCTGGTTGCACTAGCGGACTTCGAACCCCCAGTCTTCAATCTGAATTGGTGGGCGGTAGCCCGCACGTGACCACGTTTCATGTACGAAAGGGATGCTCTTGGTTTTCCCTTGCTACGTACGTGTTGATCATAATGGCCCTGTTCCCACTGTTCATCAACTGCTCCTTCGTGCCCCATGGCCTCGTCATGTACTTCAGCCATCCCGGTGTGCTCGGGTGCTTCATATTGAGAGTTGCAACCCTAGAGCGTTGCACTCGCTTTTGATCCCACCGGTTACAGGACACCTAAACCCCAAACAGCACGCGCGGAGCAAGCAGCGAAGATCTCAAACAAGTTGAATACTCCGAGATGAAACTCCATTAGTCTCCAAGCATCCTAAAAAAAAAAAGAAGCAAACATTTAATGTACAAATATATAAAATGCACATGCACAAACAAACATAATGTTCAATGTCATTTCCTACCTGAAACCTTTTGACCTCCTTGACCGTGGTTTGTTACCCCTTAACCTTTCCATACTAGAGGAAGGGTAGAGAGGAAACAATACTCTTGGTTTCTTAATCACCCAACCTCCTTCTACTCTCGTTGGACAATTTGAATGAAGTGTGGAAGAGGATGAGGAGACAAGGCACAAATTGACACCAATTGCACAAATGAAATATGTGAGCATTTGGGGAACGGGGATCAATTTCAGAAATTCAGATTTGATAATGCGAGATCGTAAGATTCTTTCACAATTGAAAAGAAAATCATCTAGATCAGAAATACAAAAATTGATTGGCAATCGAAGATGGCTCATGAAATCCCGAAATTGAATAGCGATTGAAGATCGCGCATGAGACTCACAAGTGTGCACTTGTGCAATTTCAGGTGCTAAGCTTGAGGCTATTGCACGTTTGGAGTATGTGGACGAATTCTTTCTTTGCCTCTTCTTGGGCCTCAGGCGCCTTGTTTGCTGGTACTGACAAGTGCGTTTGCTTTCTTTTTTGTTGTTGATAAGATTTTATCTAATCTGTCCAGCAGTAGTAGGGTACACCTTGCTTGTGCATTTTCAGCAACCTTTCTTGACTCAGTTTTAGCATTATTGTATGCTGTTGCTTTCTGTTTGCCTACTCTTGTCTTGGCAAAAAGCAGAGTGGCTTTTTTTTGTTTTCATGCTCTTGGTTCAATTGTTTATTTGAAAAAAAGCAGAGGTTTTATTTCGTTACTTGGATACTGATTTTTATCCTTTGCCATGAGCACTTCACGTTTTGTGCCATGAGCACTTAACACCGTTTTACACCCACTGAGGTGTGCAAGTTGGTAAAGGTCCAGACACCTTCCCGAGCCCCCTTGTGCGCACTTTTTTCAAGCAGAAGGCTAAAAAAGGTAGTTGCCTGACATTGTTGGAAGGGCAATGTAGGTCAGACCTGATGCAGAATAGAGTGTATACTATTGTACATCTAACGCCCACAGGTTTCATTGTTTCCGTCCGGTTACGGCCGCCCTTGGGAGGGTAGTTCCGACCCTAGAGGGTGAGTGTAAAACCTTGCAGGCTCCTTTCGGGAGCAAAGCTGTTTTACGCCAACCCTAAGCGGTGCTTTTTCTTAGGCGGCCGAAAGCAGGTACGCTTTTGTACTGGGACGTGAGCAAATTTGGTACAGGTAACTTGCCCGATCTACCTAGTTTTTTAAACCAGAAAATTTGACTACTCAGTTTGTTGGCCCAAGTGCCTACTAAAATGCATTATTTTCCTCCAACAAAGCTCTCACAACTCTTGCCATTTTACCCACTTTTGCTGTAGAATGCACCATATTTGTGGGTTATCGGGCTGAAAAACCTTGCTTTCAGTTGTGGGCCTCTCCTTGCTTTTTTTTCGGCACGCTTAAAAATCAAACTTTTACGCCAATGGTTTTTGAAATGCTGTAAGAGTGTACCATTTTCCTATTCGTATTACAAGGCCTGGCAATACCAGACATGAATCAACGTAATTGTCTGCAATTACACACAGCTTTGGGACACACAGAAAAAGGCAAAAAGAGAATACAGAGTAGCAATACATTGTGTGTGTCGGCACGTGAGGCTTTCGGAATGCGAGGCCTCGCAATACTGACTGCTGCCTTAGGGTCAGTATAATCATCATCTCGTTCATCACGTTTGCGGCGACCCAGGCCGATGTATGGTGGGATCTGCAATGAGGATTAGCGCGATGCCAAAGCCATTGCGAGGCCTCGCAATCCAAACGCATCGTACATCCCTTTTTCTTGGTCTTCACACCGGCCACCAGAACCAGTGCTTTCACTTGAGTTCCGCCTTTTCAAGTCTGGCTTGCACCCGGTAGCCAGTAACACACTTGCACTTTCTCATACCAGTAATGAGTTCTCCGCAATTCCAGGTGTCTCCAGAACTGTTGCCAGGGCGTCCCACACGGGCGACACCTCGCCGTAGATCACAAGCACAGTTTCAGGGTTGTCGATCAACTTGGCGATTACAACGGGCTCACAGAATCAGCACTGTCCGCCAGATTCGCATTCAGAATAATCATGTCGGTGTCCAGCGCCTCCGGAAACTTAAGGGGATCTTGCGGATCTTTGTAGGGGGCGGACAGCATTTTGACCATCTTTCCACTGACCTCAATGTTCAGCACGTCCACTTTTCCAGAGTCCGTACACTTGACCTCGGTCAGGGGCGATGCTAGTAATGCACGCAGGCGACCAAGGGTCCATTGATGCCGCATGCTGTGGAAAAGTGCGTCCGGTCGCCGTCCAGAACCACGCCTTGCTCAGCGCTTCCCATTTTGGTGACGGAGCCTCAGCTTCCCATTGCCAGGCCACCAAAGGGATCCGAAACCAATTGACATCCCAGTCATGCAACGGTACCATTTCTGCCAGCCTGGTTCTGCACATGTGTGGAAAGTTTGTATTGACCGACTGTGCTTCGTGGTTGCGTGTTTGCCTGATTCCTTGTCAGGGGAACATACTTCAAGAGGGATGGATAAGGCTGTCTGGAGAGGCTCCCCAATGCCAGTTGATCCACTGCTGCCTCTGGTAAGCAGAGGCCCGGTCTCGAATGTCTTTGATGATAGCCTTTGGTCTGGACATGTCGGCGGCGACCCGTTGTAGGAGGGATGGCTTGTACAGACTCTGCAGAAACTTCAGCTAGTTCATTGTCACTGTTGTGTCCATCTTCTAAAAATTCTCCAGGGACTGCATTGCTGCGTCCTCTGCGTGGTACACCCATGTGAAGAACCGTCCAAACGCCTTAACCGCATAAGTCTGCACAGGAGGAGGGTACTTAGCCAGATTGCGGACTGCGAGGCCTCACATTCGAAAAAGGAGCATACTTGGAGTTCATAATCGGAAACCTGTGCAGGAATCCATGCACTTCCGCTCGCGGCTTTAGGAATGGTTCCGTGAATGTGTTCCCTGGCAGACTCGTCAGGCCCAGCCGGAGAATCTCGCAAACGCGTAAGGAAGCTGTCAGCTGCTTTCGACAGTGGCACGGCAGAGATGTCCGGATCCAAGGCGTGCTTCCGACCTGCGATTCCTACCCGAGTAGCCCAACTGGTCTCCGTTTTCAGCAGGTTGACCTTGAAAGTTTGCGTCAACTGCGCGGGGTCGAGGCCTTTCTCAAGACATTCTTTTGGGAGCTCGTTGAGCGCACAGACGCAGTGCTGCTTTGCAATGATGATCCAATCATCGGCTGGAGACGAAAAAAGGGTATTGAGAGCATGCACATGAAACATCGCCGCTGCGGCCTGGTTACGTACCTGGTGATTGCCATGCAGTCACGGTCACGAGGTCCTCAGGAGGGTTGGCCATGAGACTTCTCTTAACCTCCTCCACTTGCTTCTGTTGACACTTCCGGATCTGGCCGCACTTCTCCTGCTTGTCGATCGCAAGGCTCCCGACGTCCAGCTCCACCTGCAAAGGCTTGTTGCAGAGCCTCAGGAACTCCTTTGGCACCATGTCCTGCAGGGATGGTACTTGTGAGGCGTATGGTGATGCTGTGCCCGCTTTTGTTGGCGTCAAACTGTCTGCCATGTTAAAATAGGCCTGTAGAAAGGGAGAAAACGGTATGTTGCAATAGACCAGGAAAGAGCCTGCTAATTAACCCTTAACCTCGTGACCTCTTGACCGATTGGGATGGGATTCTAGGTTTAGTAACAGGAGCCGTCCGGAGCGCGTGCACACTAAGATGGACGCGCGCGCTGAGCAATAGTTAATTGTAAGTCGAGATTTAGATCGAGATTTGGGATTTGGGCAATGGGAATGTCAATTTTAATGTAGCATAAAAGTTGCGACATTGTTGGTTTGGGTTACCGTGCTGGTTCTGATTTGAGACAATGGTAAGATAGGTAGAGCATTGTAGTTGCATTTCCTATTTAGGACATGTAAAGAGACTGTGACAGTTTCAGCTTGCCTGCTGAAACGTGCACTTACATTTGGACACCAGTCCCATCGTTGAAGGATTTGATGCTCTTCGTGTCCTTTCTCTGTTACATGTCAGTTTGGGATCTGGGAAAACAGTGTGGTTTTCAGCCGGTAGAGTTGCAAAGCTGTCATCCCCTGGAAGAGCTTAGACACAGGACTGCTATGGCTACGAAGTATTTTTTGTGGGAGGCATTCTTGATAACTTTGCAACCAAGTGCATTCATTGTGCCTTTGTGCCTTCATACGTGGTGTCCTCCGTTGTGGCGGCTTGCGAAGTACGGATGGCCCTTTGTGGCTTGTGCATTAATGTAGACCACCTCAATTGCAACCTCCTTGAGGCATACTTGGCCTTTGACATCTTTCCAAGGTATTCTCCATAAGTCCTCCCTGCGCCCCTGATTTGCATTCTTGTGGAGGCATACTCGGCCTTTGCCATCTGTTGGGGGCATTCTCCATAAGTCCTCCCTGCACGCCTGCTTTGCATTCTTGTGGAGCCCTTTTTGATGAGTCCACCTTGTGTGCCTTTACATTCTTTGAATGGTGAAGGTGCAACGTGTTCCACCTGTCATTTGGATTCCACTCATCTTTGGAGAGGACACGTCGTTTGGAGTCGACTCGTCTTTGGAGAGGACGCGTCGTTTGGATTCCATTCATCTTTGGAGAGGACGCGTCGTTTGGATTCCACACATCTTTGGAGAGGACGCGTTGTTTGGAGTCGACTCGTCTTTGGAGAGGACACGTCCTTTGGATTCCACTCATTTTTTGGAGAGGACGGATCGTTTGGATTTCACTCATCTTTGGAGAGGACGCGTTGTTTGGAGTCGACTTGTCCTTGGAGAGGACGTGTCATTTGGCGTCCACTAGTCTTTGGGGAGGACGCGTCGTTTGGCGTCGACTCGTCTTTGGAGAGGACGCATCGTTTGGAGTCGACTTGCCTTTGGAGAGGACGTGTAGTTTGGTGGACTTTGGTGGTCTACCTTTGGTAGTTTTTAGTTCGCTTCGGCTTTTAGAATACCCATCCCTCCCAACCCTTGATGAATCTACTTGGATGTGGATATCATCATCCCCACCCCGCAAAATAAGTCCCTATTTTTGGGCTTTTTTGCCCTCACTTTTAAGTGAGGAGTGCCACCTTTGCTTTCTTTTTGGATTTTTTTTAGTGGCCTTTTGGGGACTTGGAAAACTCACTCAGACAAGCCTCTTGGGCTTTGGGTGGTGGTTTTCAAATGACGGGTATTTCTTTGCTTCTTGAAAAATGCAAATCCCTTGTCTTGGGCTTTAATTGGTCTCACTTGAAGTGAGAAAGGCCAGCTTTGTTTCACTTTTGAATTTTTTGCTCGTATTGGTGGCCCTATGGGGACTTGAAAATTTTATTTAGGCACAACATCCTTTGAAAACAGGAGAAGACACTTGAGATTTGATTTTTTGACATGTTTGATTATATCATATCTCCATCCTTCCATTGAACCCCCACACCACTGGTGGTGTTATTGGGTGGTGGGGTAAAACTATATTTTGACTGCCCTCAAAACAAACCCCACCCTCACTTGGTTGGGTCACACGGGGCTAATCGGGGTTGCCAACCATCCTTTGCCTCTTGCTTTGTATGTTTGATTTGTGAAGCATAACCCTCTGAGGCACCTTGTGAGTGCCATGTGTTGGGCGCTCCTCACGTGGGCCCTTGCATTGGGCGCTTGAGTTACGCTCCCCAATTGGGCGCTTCAAAGGCGCTCTTCATGTGAGCGCTTGCAGTGGGCGCTTCATAGGCGCTCCGCACGTGGGCGCTTGCAGTGGGGGCTTCAAAAGCGCTCTTCACGAGGGCGCTCCCCAAGTGGGCGCCTCAAAGGCGGTTTTCCCGTGGGCGCTCACCAACTGGGCGCTTAAAAGGCGCTCTTCATGGGCGGCTTGCAGTGGGCGCTTCAAAGGCGCTCTGCACGTGGGCGCTTGCAGTGGGCGCTTCAAAGGGCTCTTCACATGGGCGCTTGCAGTGGGCGCTTCGAAGGCGCTCTTCCAGTATGCGCTTGCAGTGGGCGCTTGAGATGCGCTCCCCAACCGGGCGCTTGCAGTGGACGCTTCAAAGGCGCTCGTCACGTGGGCGCTTGCAATGGGCGCTTGAGTTGCGCTCCTGAAGTGGGCGCTTCAAAAGGCCTCCTCAAGTGGGCGCTTGCAGTGGGCGCTTGAGTTGCGCTCCCCAAGTGGGCCCTTCAACGGCGCAATTCAAGTGAGCGCTTGCAATGGGCGCTTGACAGCCCCCCCCCCCCCGCCTTTTCCAACTTTTAAACAAATCACAAGACACCAACAAACACATCATGATTTTCCATTTGTTTCATCAAACCAACTGAACAAATCGCACAATTAAATCACACACCAACCTCACAACCCCTCAAATGTGTTGTCGTCGCGCGCTCTACCACAATGTTACAACAATTTACGACAGTTACATCAAGAACAAAATGCGAAGGCAGGTGGGAAACGCCTTGTTTTTAAACACAGCGATAGGAATCAGGGTGATTCTCCAATTCCGCAATCGCAGACAAGAGGTCAACTCCGCAAACGCAGACAAGAAGCGACAGTGGCAAATACCACTTCCGGAAGTCAATCCCAAACCGAAACCTGAGCACGTATGATGATGATGAATACAACGAATCAAATGCTGATAACTTTCCTTCTGAACTCCGCTCGCAGCCTCGCAGCGTCAGAACAGTGCCCATTCGGTGTACGCTGCCGCTACGGCGCATCCAGATGTTAGTATCAACACTCCGCAACCACAGACAGACTCACTCCAGCAACTCGCTCTCACGACAATTGCGGCCAACCAAGAGATCTGTGGACTCACCAGCCTTACAATTCACCATGTTCTCCGCTTGCCCAAATTCAACAACAGCAAAATAACAAAGACTTACTCCATCCCGCCAATCAACTGAGCATACACCCAAATCTGGAAGGTCACTACCAAAAACAACATCCTCCTTTCGAGAACATGGTCAGCCACTCTCATGCCTTACAAACTGCGCCGCCCGCACAGGTCTTAAAGCAACAGGACGAGGCCTATAAGATGGAGCAGCCTACACCCACCGATGCATCTACCTCGGCACCAGACCAAAGCGATCATCAAGTATGCTCAACGGCTCTTCACGACGACCAATCACCAGCACGAAAAAGAGACCAAACACAAAATCATTCGCCTCCCTGGACATCAACCATCTCAACTCCCGCGGCACCACAATCAAAACCCATCGCATCGCATCGCAACCAATGGACTGTTTTGTCAGATCAACTGAGCACCAAATCATCTACCTCCGAACCATGGGAAGAACCTCGCCGCCGAAAACACGCCAGCAAACCACCAGCAGAACCGAAGGATAACTCCGACGAACACAGGTCATGCACTGACTGCGGCGCTGCCTTCGAACTCTCCAAAGAACTTCAGTTTTGGTATACAAACAAAGGGTTTGTACACCCGAAGCGCTGCTGCACTTGTCGGAAAAACATCAAGGAGAAAAGAGAGGGGCGCCTCGCTGAGCCGGCCAAAGTTATTTACTTCACCACACCACCCCTGCAGACGCCATCGTGGAACGTCCCATCATCGAAGCCTCCGTCTGACAGCAACCAACCAAATGAGCCGCTACAGAGCACTCCTCATGACGATGCAGAAATCAAAGGAAGCGATCACCACGAAGAGGAAGTATCCAACAACGAGCTGGACTCAACAGCAGACGTTGATTCAACCACTACCAGCCCCTCTACCCTCCAAGGTACTACATGCTTTCAGACCATGAACGCACTGCCTGCCCCAAATTTTGTCCTCAAAAACACAGTCAAATCTCAAAAAGCTTGTGAGATATTCAATATTCAATCAGACACATCCAAACTTGCTTGGCTTCAAGCCTGCAAGAAGTTTCACCTCTCACCAACAGCATCTACTTACAATAGTTTTGATTTCGTTTCTTATTTCATATCCAGGTACCACACTTTGGCACTTTGTTCCGATGAGGACACTGCCTCTCGACCTACGGCACTCAGCGATGAACTTCCTGAGCTGCACTCTTCCTGCTCTTCAGGTGCTCCAGACTGAATCCGCAGGCACGATCGCTCAACCATCACAAGAAGAACAAAGTACTCACTTAACGGAGCAAGGACATCTATATTCCTTATTGCAGACTCTCGTCTGGTTCCTGCTTCACAGTGAAACAACTTCAGTTCTGGCTTGTGCTCTATTGACGCGTTCCCGTGGGGGGCCGGCCACGGGACGCTGCCGTGACACGCACAGGTGAGCAGGCAGGCAAGGCACTACGCTCACAAGAACATCAATACGCTCGTGTCATGTGACAAAGCGTTTCAGAATCCTTGCCACTCTGCAAAGAGGGAACGAAAGTATGTACAGCAACACATCAGGATATGTACACATGGGGTTAAGACTGGACTGAGGTAAGGGCATCACAGGACCATAGACACTCAGTCCGAACTCATATCCCAATCCCAGGTCCGACCCTCTCAGTGGCTGATGGGGGCGGGTGCTCAAACACAACCCATGCCCTGCTCAGTCCGGACCCTGAAACCCTGCCAATGGGAGAGGTGTCCCGCACAGCCACAGGTGAGTTCCTGGGAGCCAATGAGCCCCAAGGCCAACCAACGGTGGCTCCCTATGCTCCCCTGATGGCAGGTCCCAACTCCACTCTGAGCCAGAGATATGGCCCCACCATTATCACCCAGGAGTTGGTAGCTGAAAATGGGCTGTTTCAGCCCAAACTGGAATTAACTCAAAAATCCCCAAAATTGACCCCTCGTCCGGACCCGCCAGAGGTAGGGACGAGGCAATTGACCCTATGCCCTTCGAGTACAACCTCCCTGGAGCCCTCACTCAACCTGGTTCCCTCTGAGGTCCAGGCATCAGGGCAACACGGATGAGTCAAGTGGGGTCATGATGCCAAAATCACCAAAATTGGCGTCATTCCCACGCGTGGCTCGCCCGGCCAAGGTAAGGCCAATGGCTCACAGGGTAGGAGGCAGGACCTAGGACTCATATCTGAGTGCACAACTTGGATTTAGGTCCGGGCTCCCTATGGGCTTAGAGAAATGGGGCCGCCAATTGACCACACGGAAGGGGGAAATTGGGGTCCCAAAATTGGGTCATTTTGGCTGCTTGAAATGAGCCAAAATTCGGTGTGCTCCCAATAGTATATCTCCACGCCGGCTTGGAGATCGGATCCGCCATTCCATACGCGATCCACCGAGAGTCCAACGAAGACTCCCATGCACTTGGCTCTCAAAGATCTCCATGCTACTCGGCGTGGTGACGATCTCAATTGGGCACACAAATGCAAAAATGGCAAAATTGCCCATACTCAATTTGGCCTAGCGCCTTAACGAAGGCGGCTCCGCTTCGCCCACGTGGTGTGTGGACCATGGGGACCATTACCCATAACACCCATGTCATATATGGTCCATCGGTCCATGCGTCCGGCGTGCACGAGGGTTAGAACATAGTGCACGGCGGGCAGCAAAATTGGAAAAATGCACAAAATGGCCAAAATTGCGCACACTCATGGTTAGGGCAAATGAGGCACATGCCCGACTCGGACCGGAGTGTGCCATAGGTTTGGTATCAAGTCATATATGTCCAACATATCTTTGGGGCGTCGCCCAACTCCTCCGGTATTGGGAATGGCAGGGTCGCCAAGTGAGCCCATGATTTGGGATAGTCCCAAATCGCCAACATGGCGGCCACGGTATGCCAAGCCTAAGAGAAGTTATTCGCCGGGTCCAAGATATGTTGGCTACCGAAGTATGTACCCTCATAACATACTTGGGTCATGATGTCAATTGAGCGCAACGTTGAGATACACGGTCGCCACTTGACATCATGACGAGCCAAAAATGGCAAAATTGGCACAATGACACACAAAAGTGCCTTGAAAGGTCTACAATTATATTATAATATCTCCGGCTTGGATCGTGCAATCACTTAATCCTTCTAAACACAATGACTTGACACCATTGACCTCCGATCCCACATATGTGCTCCACTTGGGGCGCCTTGAAAGGTTACGAGCGCTACTTCCCAAGTGGGCACATGAAAATATGGAAAATTGTAAAACACACACCTTGCTCCCAACGCATCGCTTCGGGATCACCACACAAGCTTCCCTTCACGAAGGTTAGGCTTGCAATTGACCGTAGGGAGTATGGAGAAGGGGCTTGCACAATATGAGGTCCATTGGCGGGCTTGTCTTGGAGCAATGGGCCCGCCAAATGGGCACGCAACACCACACATGGCACATACCAAATATTGCCCAAAAAGGCAGCTCCCACCACGATATGTCATGCCCCTCCAAGGGCATAACTTTGTGTCAATCGCTCATAGGAACTCAAGGAGAGTTCCTATGCAACACCAACACTTGCGCGCTACACTCGCAAGTTATCTTAACGCACGCAATGTCATGGCCAAAGAGTTATAACGCAAACTCTACCCTCTTGACCATGATCCATTACACTAGCGCGCACGTGTGGAAACGCAAGGCATATAATGCTTCCTAAATTACGTCGGGAGTATTGTGAATACATCCCACGTTTCCTTATCGTAAGTCCTCGCAAGCAACACGAGATATGACCTTCACAAGTGGCCTCACGAATCAACTTTATTTTGCCCATATCTTTAAGACAAATGGCGGGCAGGATAAAAGGGAAGTTGATTCGTGCATACGGAAGCACGTAGGTCCACTCGAAAGAGGTCAAATCAAGTGCGGGGATGTCGAAGTCGAAAATCCGATTTCGACATCCTGAAAAATTCGGATTAAGGTTGCGAGTATTAATTATGAAAATTGCGGAAGCATCCATGCAGTTCCTGGCGACTTTGGAGCCTTCGTCGCGGATAGCGTTAAAATTTCCATTATAAACAGTTAAACTGGCGGTTACGGTAAAGTCGCGAACCAACCGCCAGCAGTCAAAACAGTGAGTATCGGAACGGAAGCATAAAAATTGACGGAAACAATATGAAAATAAAACCCTGTTGATTCCTGATATTCTGATACACAAATCTCCGCTGGCGGTGCATCGGTTGCCGATGCGGGGCTTCACGGCACGGAACACGCCGTGCATGGGGTTAGTGGACCAGAGACTGGTTGTATGTCGCGAACCTGGCCATGGGGTTCTGGGTACCGCTTCACCCCCCTCCTTAGAGCAAACCCTGGGGGGGCTCGATAACACCCACGCATGGCAGCGGGTACCCAGGACCACCTCCTGAAGGGGGGGGGTGTCACATCCTCACTTCAGTGAGTCACAGTAAGATAGGTATCCCACAGTGGGATAGGTATGCTGCTGTAACAGCTCGTAGCACATGTATAGTATCAAGTATCAAGTCCCGGGTCCTGGCGGCGATTGTTCGGCATCCAAAGGACCCGTTAACCCATACCAGGCGCACCGGGTGCCGGCTGCTACGGTCACCACCACAGTGGCAGTGGCATACACGGCCAACATAGGCGTCACACGACGGCCGAGGTGGCCCCACAAGTCGAGAGCGACCACAAGGATCCATCCGGCTACCCCAAGCTTCCCAAGGCCCGCCGACTGGGGAGAGTCCCCACGGGTCCTTCCTCGGGCGCACCATGTCCATATCCATACGACGCGAGTCCAGAGTACCATAGTCGAACTCCTTACGAACCCCAAATCGTAAGGGAACTCCTCCTTAAGGGATCGGGCATCAAGGCCGTCTTTTCCCTCGCCCTACTACCACGAAGCGTGGCCATACATGAGGGAGTCCTCATGCAGTGTGGGCGGAGGCGTCGACTCCTCAAACCACCAGTTTCCCAGGCAGACTGACCGAGGTCAGGAGCACCGGAGGCCGCCATCCGAATGCAAGTGCGTCTGCAAATCGGTAGGCTCACACTGGGACTGACAGTGGCGGACCGCTGGGAGTGTAGTCAGGCAACTGGGCTTCCCGCCTGGCGCCATCAGGATCTCCACACATCACAGCGAATAGGGCAACACGGTATCACGGGCACTCAAACAGTAGAATCTGTAATCAAGTACTGGTCCGGGCTGGACCAGGCTGTAAGGATATGTACACGGCGACTCAAGGCGCCTCTGTATCCCGATTCGTGGTGAAAAACAGTCCATCCCTCAGCGATGGGCTGATGACACTTAACATACAGATGCACATATCCTGGAGGGCAGAAAAACAAGCAACAATTTGGGTAAATAGGCGTGTAAACACACTCAGAACAGAGTGCCAAACCACGCCACGGTCAGGATAAGGCAAATGCAGGAGGATGGACAGGATAACGCCTGAGTTCAGGCATATATAGTCTCGAGACACACGTCGACTGGTCTGGATTCCGCAAATGCCATGGAACCAGACCAGACACCAAAAATCGCAATGCCGATGACAGCGGCATCCGTTGCGCAACGTCGTATGGGCTTCAAGGCCCCAAGAGCTCAAAAATATGAAGGTCAGTCGCCCTACCTGGTTTCCCAAGGATTCAGCAGGGGGGTGAGTGACGAATAGAAGAAGAGAGGGGCCATCCTCCTCTGGATTCAGCAGGGGGGGGTATATGGCCACTCTGTTACCGAAAGATGGGAGAGAGCAAGCAAGTAAGGGACGATCCGTCGGCCTCACAAGCGCTCATAACACATCAGGGGAGAGCTCAGGGCGCTGATCAGGCACCTCCGGCTGCAATCGCCCGGGTGAGTGCTGCCAAGTCCGAAACGTGGATCTTGGTCCTGTGCTTGCGGATGTACTCCATGAAGGGAGTATTGACCCGCGGCACAAACGAGGAGACGGGTTCCCAGGTGTCGTGGGACGGCCCATAGCCTCGCCAACGAACCTTGAACTCCAGACCTCCGGGTGCCGAGGCATTCGGACGCTGAGCCAGGATCTTCTCGACAGTATAGTCGTCCTGCTCGGCATAGTCGTCGTCCGAATCGGCCTCATGTTTGGCGTAGTCCAGGGACACATGTCGGCCACGGAGGTCGGGTTCCCGCACACGGAGTTGACTCTCGTGGCGCTCCCGGAACTGTCCGTGACCCACCTTGATGCGGTAGGTGTCCTCACCAATCCTGCGGACCACCTCGCCGGGTGTGAACCAGGTCTTGGTGCGGTGGGTGCCCATGGGGCGGGGTCTGGTCACCCACACCGGGTCTCCCACCCTGAACTTCTGCGCTGTCGAGCTCGGGGCGGACTTCTGACGCTCAGCATGCTCCTTCTCAAGCTGCTGGCGGATGTCCCGCGCCGTTTGCTCTTGACGCGCGAAGAATTCCTTGGCATCCATAGCCATGCCATCACCAGACAAGGGAAGTCCCCTACCCAGGGGGTCCCTGCCGAACAGAATCTGGTGAGGGGACAAACCGCCCGGAGTGGGGGTGTCATGATGGGCCTTCAGAGCAGGCCACATCTCCTCGAACCAGTTCCGCCGTGGATTGGTGATGTGGATCTTGCGCAGCTTCTCGAACAGCTGCCGTCCAGCCACTTCAGCACGGCCGTTAGACCGGCTGAGATAGGCGACGCTCTTGGCATGACGTATCCCCATGAGGGAACACATAGCCTTGAACCAGCCACCAGTAAACTGGGGCCCTCGGTCACTGCAAATGGTGCGGGGGATGTCAAAGACGGTCAGCCAATGACGAATCATCATGACTGCCACTTCCTTGGCAAGCAACCCCTTTTTGCGTGCCGGAACGGCTACAACGTAGCCGCTGTGGCGGTCCACACAGAGAACCACACAGTCAAAGGTCTCCTTGCCAATGTGCACTTCGGGCATGGAGAAGACGTCCATGGCCACGCTCTCCATGGGCTGGTCAGGGACCGGGGTCCATTGGGGTTCCCCCTTGACGTTCCGGTTATCGGGATTGCAGGCCTGACAGACCGAACAACCCTTCCTGACCTTCTTGATGGCGGTGTAGAGAACGATATGGTCGATCTCGAACCGACGCTGCATGTCAAGAGCTTGCTTCTTGACCCCTGGGTGCAGCATGTGGTGGTGCCAAGCTTCACACAGCTCGAGCACCCGGGACTCCGGGACTAGCAGCTTACCATTCCGGTAGAGCTTGCCATCTTCCTCGGTCAGCCCCTTTGGCGACTTCTGCCCGTCGTCAGGGTCGGTCACAGCCCTATACTCGGCCGCAAAGGCCTCAGACTTGGCGTAGTCGTCGGTCCAGTCGTCCTGGAGGCAAGACTCTGGGAAGAGGTGCTTGTCGGACTCAGTTCCCACAGGGGGTGCCGGCCCGGGCCTTCCGCCCGCGGCACCCACAGGGGCGAGTACACTGACTGTTCTGCTCACCCTCGAAGCGAGGGGGGCATCTGCAGCCATGACGACGAAGCATTTTGCACCCTCCTCCTCCATCAGGCGCTCCATCTCAATGATCCTCTTGGCTTCAGCGGTCTCAGCCTCATCGCCATGGGCAGAGATATCCTGCATGCCCTTGCTGGCGGGATAGGCCCACCTACTGAGACAGTCCGCCACGGTGTTATCCTTTCCAGGAATATAAACAACCGTAAGGTCGAACTTGGCCAAGGTCTCATGCCATCTTGCCCGTCGGGAGGCGGGACCCGAGGGGGTGTCCACGTGCTCCTTGTGCCACGACTGCAGACTCTGATGGTCGGTGCAGACGGTGACGGGATGGAGGGCTATGTACCCAGCCCATTTCCTGAGAGCCATGACGATGGCATACGCCTCCTTTTCACGGGGCGTCCACGTCCGTCTCTGGCCTTCCGCCAGGACTCGGCTCCAGAAGGCCACGGGCACGTGCCTCCCGTCGTCAAGCACTTGCTCCAACACAGCGCCAATGGCGTAGTCGGAAGCGTCGGTGCGCAGGACGAACCCTCGGTCGGGATCCACGAGGTGCAGACCCACTGCGGATAGCAGCGCCTGCTTCATCCCCTCAAAGGCACGGTCAGACTCTTCAGTCCAGACCAAAGCCTTCTTGGACCCCTTCTTGGTCTCCTCTCGGTTGCCCTTGAGCATGGTCGTCATGGGGGCTGCATACTCGGCATACATCTTGATATACCCCGAGTAGTAGTTGCAGAACCCCAGATACGCCCGTAGCTCAGAGACCGTTTTGGGCTTCTCCCAGTGCTCGATCGCAGCCACCTTGCCAGGTATGGGCTTTCGCTGCCCGTTCCCGACTACGTGGCCAGCGAAGACCACCTCGCTTACCGCAATGGTGGCCTTGTCACTGCTGCCCGTGAGCTTGTGCCGAACCAGAAGGTCCAGCACTCGAGTGACGTCCCTCTCGTGTGCCTCCAGGAGCTCCTCGTAGCTCATGCTGGGGTCCCCGGACGCGATGATCACGTCGTCCACGAAGGGGTCCGCACAGTCGCGCACCGGCTCAAGCAGGTTCTCCAGCATCCGCTGAAAAGCCGCATTGCCGTTGGTAACGCCCATAGGCATCACCTTCCACTGGAGAGGTCCAAGTGGGGTGCTCATGGCTGTGCAGGCACGGGACTCCTCGGCGAGAGGCATCTGATGATAACCATGTTTCAGGTCAATCACCGTGAAGATCCTCCGCCGGTGTTGCTTTTGCAGCATGTCCTCAATGAGGGGCAGCGTATAGCTGTCGTGCTGCGTTTGGGCGTTCAGGCCGCGGTAGTCGACCACGAGCCGCCACTCATGGGCAACCTTCTTGGGGACGACGAAGCAAGGAGAGGCCCATTCGGAGTGGCACGGCTCAAGCCAGCCTCTCTGGATGAAGTCACGGAGGATCTTCTCCATGGCCTCTTTCCTCTCGCCCCTCAGGGCAAACTCCCGGTGTCGATACACACGGGGGTCCTGCTTCAGTCGTATCTTGGCCTCGCCATACGGTCCACGCACCGGTGGGGGGAACACAGGTTTGCCGCTGAAGAAGGTCTCGCCATACTTCTGCTTCAGCCTGGCCCTCAACGCCTGGATCTTGGGGCAGTCATCGGACTCCGCCTTGGCTTTTCCGGGCACTTGAACCACGGAGCTTACTTGAGGGGTAGCGACCCCGCTCGCTTTCGGCTCAGGTGGTCTTCCCAGGTGGCCCAAAGGGCCATCTCTGGTCTTGCCTCGGAACAGATCGCCGTAGGTGGGTGGGTTACCGCCAGGCGGCTCGTCTTGGCTGGACATGTGATCCAGCACCCTCTGCACGAAGGTATTCCCGTCATAGGAACCGGAGACGATTGAGTCCACTTCCCACCAGGCCTTGTCCTGGCCTTTGCCCCCACGCTGGTTTCCCCAGTTGTGAAAGGGCTGATCCATATACCCCTGAACCAGATCCCACTCCTCTTCAGTGAGGGGGTCTTCGGAGTCCGATTCTTCGATGTCAACAGGGGGAACCGCAAAGCATTGCCTCCAAGGCTCTGCTATGATACGGTTGACACACACGAAGTCCGTGGTGTCGGCCTGATCAAGGCCCCCATCCACATAGTGGAATTCTGTTGGCCATCTCTGGGGTGGCATGGGCTGTCCCTTAGCGTCCTGATAGACACTCTCTCCAGCCGGTAGGACGACCTTGTTCAAGGTCATGTTGGTCAATGAGGCTACCCAATGTCGGGTACTTTCCTCCTCGGTGCATCCCATAGGAACAACCAGCACTGCCTTGGAGCGGTCCTTGCGAATCTTCGCTATCGCTCTTGGAATGTCCCAACGGGGGCAATGGATCCACATCAAGCCCTGATGCGGACCCCAGTGCTTCTTCCACGCAGAGTCCGGTGCGCTCCAGTACTTCTCACATACCCGAAGATGGGCGGAGGTTCCTGAAGAGAACGCATCCAGGGCCGGATCCGACGCTCCCAGGTCCGCAACCACTCGGTTCGCCACTTCCGGCCTTACGCCGTACTCCTGATTCGCTGGCCCAGTGGGCTCAGTGTCCAGCGCGGCCACTTCGAGCTGATTGCGTTCGGGGTGGATCCATTGGCATTCCACATGGTGCTCAGGTGACGAAAGCCACGAGAGCTGGTCGTCCTGGTACAGGGTCATGGAGGCCTGGGCCGGGAGAACGCCGGAGTCCGTCTCCATCATGAAGTCGTACCCGACGATCATGTCCCAGTCCATCTCGGCCTCGTAGAAGCTACCGTGCAGGAGGATCTCCTTGCCGAGGTCTGGGCGGCTCAGCTCACGATGGTTCACGAACTGCAGCCCAATGGCCGCTTCCTTCGTGCCTCCCACCATGTACTGGCCGTTCGCCACCTTCAGCCTGACAGGCTTCCGACTGTTGGTCAGACACTCTGGTGGAAGTAGGCCAGCCTTGACCAAGCTGACTTGAGCTCCCGTGTCGACCAACACGTCGAAAACCTTTTCCACTTCCCCGCATAGGGCACGGACCTTAAGATGCAACTGCCGCTCGCGACCGACACGGTGCACGGCGTGCAAACTCAGGATCTCCGGCCGTTCCAGAAGCTCAACAAGCGACTGGTGCAGGTCGTGGACAATGGGCTCAGGCTGCCCATCTGCAGCATCCAGCTGCGGTCCGGGTGATCCTCCGATACTCTCGGATAGATCCTGTAGTACATCAAACACGTTCTTGGTCGCGAAGGACGGACGGGTGCAAGGGTTCGTGCCTTCACTTGCCCTCACCCCGCCTCCGCGACTGGGCGCCGGACCGGGCCTTCCGCCCGCGGCAGTCCCCTTGTGCTTATCGACTCCCGACTGGGATGGATCGGCGCTTCCCACGTCACCATCCTGCGACCGCCCTAGCTGGGGCCCTTGGCTGCAGGGGCTCCGCTAGGGGGCGTCGGTTGTGGAAGAGGGGGTGTTCTCCTCGGCCTCAACGTCGTTGACGCCCTTCTTTCTTCCCCCTTTACCTCCTCCTTTACCCTTCTTGTCCTTGTCCTTGTTCTGGTCATTCTGGTTGTTCTCCTTGTTCTTGTTATCCGACCTGGGGACCCAGTTCCGCTTGATCTCCTGGATCTCCTTGGCCAACTCGGTTCCCACCGACGACATCAGCTTGGCCAGCTCGTCCTTGTTCACCTCCATCTTGGCTTCCCGGATACCCGCGGGCGCACGCTTCTTCGACCCGTGCGCCTTCTTGTAAGCCTCCGTGTCGGCCTTGTGGACGGGGCATGTTCGGTGGTCATGGTTGAAGCCTTTCTTCCTCCCATAACACACGAAACAGCCCTGAGGGTGAGCTCGTATGAACTCCCCAAAGGACAGCGGAGGGTCGCCAATACGGCGAGGGTCCCTCTTCTCCTGCTTCTTCCGACCTTGCTGCAGGGGCTTCCAGTTTCCCGGCTTGCTCCCCGCGCTCAGGTTCCTGGCCACGAAGGCACAGACGGCCACCTCGGCGGGCTCATCGTCGTCGTCATCGTCGACGAGAGTCTCATCGCCGCCGGCTCCCGCTGGGTCCATGGCGTCTTCCCCGCCAGGTCCCTCCCCAACGTAGTTGACGTCGCGGTCGCCGGGCCTCAACCCGCGGGTGTGGTGGAGGTTTCGGTACTCCTTGAGTACTTCCTCGCCAACCCACTCCAGGATCTCGTCGCAGCTCATCCGCGCCGGGATGGGCTGCAGACGGATGGTCTGGCCGCTCAACTCACAATCGTCAAGGCGCCAGATCGCGGTCTTCTCGCGATCGCCCGAGACGGTGATGAGAAGAGCGTTCCGCAGGGAGTGTCGTTTGACATCCCGGGCCACGTTCTTCTTCGCCCAAGACACAACGTTTGTATGACACTCCTTGGGGAGCATCATCTTGACCGTGTGGTTGGACTTGGCCCTCTTGGATTCCTCCTTGGTGACCCTCTTGATCCATGCTTCCGGCAGCATGGAGAGCAGGCGAGCCTGCTCGTCACCCTCGTTCCAATCCTCCACGTTGCGGCGGAAGAGGGTGTATTTCCCTCGGAAGTCCCGCCACTCTCGTAGGCGGATCTCCCGTCCATCATGCTCAAGCTTGATGGACTTCCAGCGCTTGGCAGCCACCTGCGGAGCGTCCACCCGCTCCTGCTCGTTGAGCCACTTCTTGGCGTCCTTGAGGGTCTTGATTTTCCCCTCCTTGGTCGCCACGAAGTATAGCTCGCCGAGCACTTCCGGCAGGCGGTACCTGAACCGTTTGAAGACATATCTCTCCGCATCCGCGGGAGGTTGGTCTTCAGTGACGGTCAGCCCCCAATCGTCCAGCTTCTCCAAGAAGCGGTTGAGGTTGAGGGGGTTGCCATCGTACATGGGGGGCTTGATGTCCTTCAAGTCTTCCCACACGGCGGCGTCCGCGGCCTTAGAGACCATGAACGCCGGCCGCGAGGTCGACCGAGGTTCCCATCGGCCTCCTTCACGGACTCCCACGGCCGCCACGTCCATCTCCTCCATGGAATCCCTGTGGCTACGCCGCGGTTCCTCCACGTACGCTGAACCGAAATGTTCACGCCGTACTGCATCCATGTACGCGTCCTCATCACGGCGCCGGCGGCTGCGTTCAGCGGCCTCCCGTCGTACACCACGCGGCGGGCTGATGTCGAACTCCTCCAGGTCCAGGTCCAGGTCCAGGTCCTCACCTTCGCCGACATCCCACTCCACGTCTCCTCTGGGGACCTCATCCCTGAGTCCACCATAACGTCCTCCAGCCCTGGGGATTGGCGCCGGGGCTGGTGGCGGGCGTCGGGGGCGTACAGGCGTCCGCGGTGGAGCACGGCGGTTGTGGTAGTCCGCGCTGAGCCACTCATCGCGCCATTCCTCACTGCCACTGCCGGGCGGCACGCGCTCGTTGCGGCGGCCCGCGCTGTGGTGAGAGGGGGCGGTGAGAGAGGGGGCACTGGCGCTGGGGCGACCTCTGGGGGCTCCGCCGGGGGCGTGGGGTCTGCCTGGACCTGGTCCGGGTCCCCAGCCGTCGTCCGACGAGCCTGACTCCAGGGGTGGGTGGTCGCTGCCGACTCTCCCACGGGCTTCCAGCGCGTCCAGCCTCTCCTGCAGGCCGCTGACGACGTTGGTCAGCGACTTGGTCTCGGCTCTGGCGATGTCCAGGTCCTTCTGCGCGCGCGCGGCGACCCCGGAGATGCGAGCCGTCTCGACCTTGCCCGTGTCTACCTCGCACTCGAGGGCAAAGACCCTCCTGCGGAGGTAGACAATCCACCGCCAGGTGGTGTCCGGGTCGCCGTTCCCTGGTGGGTCGTCGGGGTCCCCGGGGGGTCCTCCAGGAGGGCCTCCGCCGGGTCCGCCCGGTCCAGGGGGTCCTCCCCCGCCCGGTGGTCCGCCTCCAGGGGGTCCACTTGGTGGGCGTCCTCCAGGGGGTCCTGAAGGTCCTCCGCCAGGGGGTCCCGGTGGGTCTCCGCCGGGTCGCCTCGGTGGGTCCGAGGATGGGCGCTTCCTCGTGATGCCGAACTCCATGTCGTCATCTTCGTCCATGTCGCCCCACCTGGGCGTCTCGGTCACGGAGGACTCGGAGCTCCGGTAGGGAGGAGGGGGATCCTCATCCTCACCTTCCATGGGGACGTCTCCGCCACCTCCGCCCGTCCAAGCCACCACTTGGCGATGTCGACGGCCTCGTTCATCCCCGTCACTGGCGGTGAAGAAGGGGTCACTGTCGTGGGGATGCCCACCCGCTGGCCTCCGCGGCCTCTCGGGGGTCTTTCCCTTGCCCTTCCTCCGTCGACGGGCGGTAGTGCTACCGCTCCCACTGCTGCCCGTGTCCGCCTCATCCAGCTTCATCCTGGAGGAGGCGTCCCCTTCGAAAAGCCTTCGAAGGGTCTCCACTCGCGATCCTCCCGGGGGAGTCTCGTGGCGGAGTTTGGCCTCTGCCTCCTCCATTGCGGCGGGGGTGGCTGCGACAGCTCGCGCTTCGGCTTCTTCCCGAGCACGAGCCGCCTCGGCTTCCCGGGCCTGCAGCAGCTGCGCCTTCTGCGCCTCCAATGCCGCCAGCTCCGCCTCCGTCTTGGCCTTCTCCTCAGCGACCTTCCGTCGCGCGGCCTCGATGGCTTTCTTCTTGGCGGCGTCCTCCTGGGCCTTAGCCGTCGCTTCGGCGTGGGCCCTTTCCTCCGCCTCCTTCTTTGCCCTCCCTTGGGCAAGCGCCTCTTCCAGCGCCTTCACCTCGGCCTCCTTGCAGGCAATGGCCTCCTGCGTCAGGCGGGCTTCCTCGTCGGCTGCCGCCAACTCACCGTTGACCCAGGCGGTCGCTGCCCCATGGGCGGCTGCGGCCGTGAGTCCGGCCGCAATGGCCGCCACGGTCTGGCCGTCGATGGCCATGCCATGCGCCCACTGCGCAGCCTCCTCCTGGGCGATGCCGGTGGCGCCCTCCACGGCAGCGCTGTACTGCTTGGCCCGTTGCCGGGCAACCCGACGGTTGCAGGGCACCCCACAGGCGCGCTCACAGGCGCGCGCCACGTCCCTTTCGGGAGCGACGCTGCTGCTGGAGCTGGCCTGGTCGGCCGGCATCCTCCCGCGGTGGGCCGACTCGATGTCGCTGCTGGGGCCTGCTGAGGCCTGCCGGGCCTTCAGGAGCAGCGAACGGGGCTTGGCCTGGGTCTGCTTGGCGACTTGGATGTAGTCGCCAAGGGTGGTGGAGCCGGGGTGGTGTCCACCATTGGGCCGTTGGGGACTGGGGGCTGGGGTTCCGCCCTTGGCGCCTTGGGCGGCTTCGGCGGCCAGGGACTCCTGGTACTCCCGCCACCTCCGCTCCCGCTTCCTGTCCCCGGCGGACCGCTTCTCCGTCGCCGGAGAGGCGCTGCTGCTGCCCTGCAGCCTGCGCTCGCTCCCCGGTTCCGGGAAGTTCTTCTCGATCACGTCCCACAGGGAGACGTTGATCGAGGCGCCCGACGGGTAGGCGGTGGGGTCCTCGTCCTCCTCAATCCCGTCGGGGCGCAGGCCTTCGCGAGGCCTGTCCGGCCGGGTCCACGCCCTCCACCGCCTCTGCTGGTGGCGGTACTCGTACCCTTCCGCCCGCAGCCAGTCCTCCACGGCCTGCAGGCGGTCGGGGGCGATGTCCGTGCGGAGCTCGAAGCTCCTGGGCATGCCGCCCTCGCACTGGGGGTGGCTGTGGCGGTAGTGCTGGTCCCAAACCAACCCATGCAGCAGGCGTGCTGCATGGGGGTGGGGCCGCGGCCACGTCCTGCCCGCTTCCTGCCAATTCACCATGGCAGCGGGGGCGTAGATGATCTTGAAGTCCTGGATGTGCACTCGTTCAACTCAACGAACTGGTTGTGGTTGTGGAGGTGGTTGACGCGGCCTTGCTGGTCGGCCGTTGGGAGTCCTGGTCTGTGCACCTCTTCCACGGGCGCTGCGCGGTCAGGACGATGTTCTGGACGGCGCTGCGGGCTCCATGACGAACTCGGCGCTGTCGCTGAGTGGCGCTGCGAGCTGCTGCGCTGCGCTGTGAGACGCTGCGCTGCGCTGCGAGCTGCGCCGCGCTGCTGCGACGCGCTGCTCGGGGTTGGTGGCCCCGAGTGGCACGCGAGGGTTGGGTAACCCCGCGGCGGTGAAACGCTTTTGACGCGTTCCCGTGGGGGGCCGGCCACGGGACGCTGCGGTGACACGCACAGGTGAGCAGGCAGGCAAGGCACTACGCTCACAAGGGCATCAATACGCTCGTGTCAGGTGACAAAGCGTTTCAGAATCCTTGCCACTCTGCAAAGAGGGAACGAAAGTATGTACAGCAACACATCAGGATATGTACACATGGGGTTAAGACTGGACTGAGGTAAGGGCATCACAGGACCATAGACACTCAGTCCCAACTCATATCCCAATCCCAGGTCCGACCCTCTCAGTGGCTGATGGGGGCGGGGGCTCAAACACAACCCATGCCCTGCTCAGTCCGGACCCTGAAACCCTGCCAATGGGAGAGGTGTCCCGCACAGCCACAGGTGAGTTCCTGGAAGCCAATGAGCTCCAAGGCCAACCGACGGTGGCTCCCTATGCTCCCCTGATGGCAGGTCCCAACTCCACTCTGAGCCAGAGATATGGCCCCACCATTATCACCCAGGAGTTGGTAGCTGAAAATGGGCTGTTTCAGCCCAAACTGGAATTAACTCAAAAATCCCCAAAATTGACCCCTCGTCCGGACCCGCCAGAGGTAGGGACGAGGCAACTGACCCTATGCCCTTTGAGTACAACCTCCCTGGAGCCCTCACCCAACCTGGTTCCCTCTGAGGTCCCAGCATCAGGGCAACACGGATGAGTCAAGTGGGGTCATGATGCCAAAATCACCAAAATTGGCGTCATTCCCACGCGTGGCTCGCCCGGCCAAGGTAAGGCCAATGGCTCACAGGGTAGGAGGCAGGACCTAGGACTTATATCTGAGTGCACAACTTGGATTTAGGTCCGGGCTCCCTATGGGCTTAGAGAAATGGGGCCGCCAATTGACCACACGGAAGGGGGAAATTGGGGTCCCAAAATTGGGTCATTTTGGCTGCTTGAAATGAGCCAAAATTCGGTGTGCTCCCAATAGTATATCTCCAGGGCCGGCTTGGAGATCGGATCCGCCATTCCATACGCGATCCACCGGGAGTCCAACGAAGACTCCCATGCACTTGGCTCTCAAAGATCTCCATGCTACTCGGCCTGGTGACGATCTCAATTGGGCACACAAATGCAAAAATGGCAAAATTGCCCATACTCAATTTGGCCTAGCGCCTTAACGAAGGCGGCTCCGCTTCGCCCACGTGGTGTGTGGACCATGGGGACCATTACCCATAACACCCATGTCATATATGGTCCATCGGTCCATGCGTCCGGCGTGCACGAGGGTTAGAACATAGTGCACGGCGGGCAGCAAAATCCGAAAAATGCACAAAATGGCCAAAATTGCGCACACTCATGGTTGGGGCAAATGAGGCACATGCCCGACTCGGACCGGAGTGTGCCATAGGTTTGGTATCAAGTCATATATGTCCAACATATCTTTGGGGCGTCGCCCAACTCCTCCGGTATTGGGAATGGCAGGGTCGCCAAGTGAGCCCATGATTTGGGATAGTCCCAAATCGCCAACATGGCGGCCACGGTATGCCAAGCCTAAGAGGAGTTATTCGCCGGGTCCAAGATATGTTGGCTACCGAAGTATGTACCCTCATAACATACTTGGGTCATGATGTCAATTGAGCGCAACGTTGAGATACAAGGTCGCCACTTGACATCATGACGAGCCAAAAATGGCAAAATTGGCACAATGACACACAAAAGTGCCTTGAAAGGTCTACAATTATATTATAATATCTCCGGCTTGGATCGTGCAATCACTTAATCCTTCTAAACACAATGACTTGACACCATTGACCTTCGATCCCACATATGTGTTCCACTTGGGGCGCCTTGAAAGGTTACGAGCGCTACTTCCCAAGTGGGCACATGAAAATATGGAAAATTGTAAAACACACACCTTGCTCCCAACGCATCGCTTCGGGATCACCACACAAGCTTCCCTTCACGAAGGTTAGGCTTGCAATTGACCGTAGGGAGTATGGAGAAGGGGCTTGCACAATATGAGGTCCATTGGCGGGCTTGTCTTGGAGCAATGGGCCCGCCAAATGGGCACGCAACACCACACATGGCACATACCAAATATTGCCCAAAAAGGCAGCTCCCACCACGATATGTCATGCCCCTCCAAGGGCATAACTTTGTGTCAATCGCTCATAGGAACTCAAGAAGAGTTCCTATGCAACACCAACACTTGCGCGCTACACTCGCAAGTTATCTTAACGCACGCAATGTCATGGCCAAAGAGTTATAACGCAAACTCTACCCTCTTGACCATGATCCATTACACTAGCGCGCACGTGTGGAAACGCAAGGCATATAATGCTTCCCAAATTACGTCGGGAGTATTGTGAATACATCCCACGTTTCCTTATCGTAAGTCCTCGCAAGCAACACGAGATATGACCTTCACAAGTGGCCTCACGAATCAACTTTATTTTGCCCATATCTTTCAGACAAATGGCGGGCAGGATAAAAGGGAAGTTGATTCGTGCATACGGAAGCACGTAGGTCCACTCGAAAGAGGTCAAATCAAGTGCGGGGATGTCGAAGTCGAAAATCCGATTTCGACATCCTGAAAAATTCGGATTAAGGTTGCGAGTATTAATTATGAAAATTGCGGAAGCATCCATGCAGTTCTTGGCGACTTTGGAGCCTTCGTCGCGGATAGCGTTAAAATTTCCATTATAAACAGTTAAACTGGCGGTTACGGTAAAGTCGCGAACCAACCGCCAGCAGTCAAAACAGTGAGTATCGGAACGGAAGCATAAAAATTGACGGAAACAATATGAAAATAAAACCCTGTTGATTCCTGATATTCTGATACACAAATCTCCGCTGGCGGTGCATCGGTTGCCGATGCGGGGCTTCACGGCACGGAACACGCCGTGCATGGGGTTAGTGGACCGGAGACCGGTTGTATGTCGCGAACCTGGCCATGGGGTTCTGGGTACCGCTTCACTATGCTGATAGTTCCTGCTTTGCCATCGCCTCTTGCCTTTTGTTTATTATTATTTATTTTCTTTTTTTTTTTTCCTTTTTTTTTGAAACGAACCACCTACTTTCTCACCACTCCTGAGCAGCAGGATATTTTTGACTGAGGATTCAGGTCCCTGCAGCCAGCCACCCCGTGGCCTCCTAGAATTTTTGCAAGCCTCTGGTGCCATTAGGGCAGTGCATTGCACCTTCGTCTTTTCAGGGCAGGAAATCAGATACTCAGTTCCTACATCCTGCACTTCAGTGTTAATGTACTCTGTAAATTAGGGAAATGGCGGATTAGCATGGGAGACTCCTATGTCACTGCCACCCACCCAGCACTGAACTCAGCTTGTTGCTACACTTTGGGCGGGAAACCGCCATGCCTAAAAAAAAAACCTCACAACCCCTTATTTCCTTGAGTTCTTCAATAAACCCCATCTCCACAGCCCAGGCCCTGGCCCGCCGGGTCACTTTCGGCAGCGGCGTCGCTCTGGGTGTGGAAGTACAAAGGAACATTTTTTTTCTCCCCTCAAACGTTTCCACAGCTACTCCACCCTCCCCGTATGCGTCGGAGTCAATACTTAGTATTGCTGGGTACCCCTGGTTCAATTTACTCCCTCCGTTCTTTCTTTTTGGGAAAGGGGACATTTTCGGGGACAAAGGGGTACCTAGTTTTAGCCCCAACCTTCGGGATGCATCATGCGACCTTGACCTTGTTGTTTTCCCTCCAACGTAGTGTCGGTGGTAATTTTGCTTTCAGTATCCCCCTCCTTCGCGTACTTTGAATATTCAATGACAAATTCGCTGGTGTCAGTGGGCCAGGTAAATCCCGGAGTAATATCCCCTGTTCTTCCTCTGTAGGGCAGGGTAAGTGAGGGGAAGCGCTGCGAAGCGCCAGTACTGTAATAGAGGGATTCATTCCAGTTAAGTGCAGGCCGGAGACCTGACATGTTCTGTGTTTTCATTGTTGTACCCCTCCCCACCCCACATGGTCACACACAATACACGTGATTCACAACTGGTGTGCATTTATGACCCAATATGTTTGCATGATATCACCTCTGAGTGAATAGCTTCTCTCTTCTTTTCTCTTTTCGAGCAAATTTACACCATCTTCCACCACAATTTTACGGTGCGACGCTTGTGCATTCATTAATTAATTGGCAATTTGTTTATCCGTGCAGTAAGTGTGGTGAGTTCCGTGCAGTGCGGTGAATTCATGACGTGTCGTGAGTGTCGTGAGTGTCAAGGATTGTTTCCATATCACATTGGGTGCCATTAGGTTCAGCCCGCAAGGAAGACGGCCTCGTCCACCACGAAGTGTAACCCCCCCGAAATGGTTGTAAGGGTTGGCTGCATTGCGACAGGCGCCTGAGCACCGACTGTCGCTTTTGGGGCCCATCATCATCCAGTGTGAGTCCGGGGAGATGACACGCATACTCCACATAGTGCCATGTCATTTGGACTGACCATGGGGAAGTAGGTGAGGCGTACAACCGGTTTTGGAACACGCACAAACGGCCACGGCCACCGAGCCCACCGCGAGAGAACCAGGCCAACCACCGGCCACTGGAGCGAGTAGAATATGTATCCGGTGCCACGGTGCCAGCGGTACTCCTCCTAGGGCCCAACGGGCTCAAAGCCACATTGCGGCCGGGCAGAGCAGGGGCCAACTTATGGATGCTACCGCCACCCACGGCGCGCCCCTCCTGTCCGCCGCCACTGTCCCAAAAACAAGCTGACGGGCATCCCCACCACTTGCTGGAGATGTGGGCCGCACGCGCTGGCCACCCCGTGGGCACTCCTCCAGTTACTGGCGCGCTACAACCCCATGCCAACGGCCCACGCTACCCCGGAACAACATCGCTGGCTAGAGACGCACTTCGAATGGGCAGTGGAGAGGGACACGGCCATAGTGGCGTGGGGCCCCAGCGCCAGGGCGGAATGGAGGTTCCACCAGGGAACGTGGGACACCCAACACCCGGCCATCACCTTCCCAGTGCTGGCCAAAATACCGCAGCGCCACGCCGGAGGCCCCTGCCTACCCGGTCACACACCGATGCTCCCAAGTGCAGGACTGCCAGACGGTCGAGTGGACCACACTCCACCAGCAAGCAGCGTACCTGCTCCAGTATGTGTACGGCTATCTGACACAGGGCCACGAGAGGAAAAACGACTATGTCCGCATAAACCCGGCCGCAACCGAGATCATCCGCCAGGGGGTGGGCGTGTATGCTACCAGGAGACTTCGACCGGACACCAACACGCCGTGGGTCACCATGGAACGGGGAGCACACATCCATGCTTACCAACCAACGATGCCATGCCGCCTGCCGCACCCGGACGACCAGAACACCGTCATTTTCACGGATGCCTCCGGCACTACAAGCCTCACCCCAGCGGCCGGGGGGGCAGCTTTGGAGTTAAAAGTAGACGAGACAGGCCGACTGCACCAACACGACCCCACAGGGGCTACCATCTTCGGGGCCTCCTCTCACGGGGAACTGAAGACACTGGCGATTGTCGTGGACGCCGTCAATGACACCCACCAAGAACCGCGTGACCATACGCACCAAGTGTGGGTAGTGGTAGACGCAGCGCTGGACTTCCAAATCGTCCGCAGGCTGGCACAACAGTCCCTGCACAAGGCGACTGACTCTAGCCTTGGCACCCAAGCCCTACACCTCTGGACAGCCTTGCGGCGCCTCCCCAAGGACGTCTTCTTACATCTCGCCAAACAAGAGTCTCATCGGTATAGCCTGGGCAACGGACACATAGACTTACACGCCCACAACCAGCTTGCCGAACATATGCCGGACGGCGAGGACCTGCTGCTACGAGACCACACACATGCACACACACCTCCAACAACTGCGGCCAGTCCCACGCCCCGGGGAGCCACCAGCCTGGGTGCCAGACGATCGTGTCCATAACGACACGGGACGGGCATACCACTACCCACAACCTGTCCGCACCATGGCACACATTTGGGGCAGTCAAGCCGACAGCGCCCTTCTGAGCCATCTCCAACATACAATGCGCACCGCATTATACTTGTCGGCTCTGGACCCATCCCTTAATACCAGTACACCTGCAAACGCGACGTGCCCAACTCTTGCTCGAACAACTACCCCTCCTAGACAGGGTGGCACGCTGGTATGCCCGGCGAGGTATACACATACCCCCGGAATACACCACGTGCCCCTGCCATCTCCAACAGCCAGAAACATGGGAGCACTTCAAACACTGCCCATTAGCCCAAGGGGGAAACCACCTGGCCACGTGGACACCGGAGAACACCACGTGGCGGATGGGGCCCGGCCACGCCACCGGCAGATGAGGTTCAGCGCCTGATGCGGCAACCCGAGATCAAGGAGGCAGTACTCAGGGGAGCGGTGCCACTCCAGCTCTACAGGGTCATCGCCTGCTACGCCCCAGAACCTAGGGCCACAATACGTCACATGCAGCTCACCGCCATCAAGAGGGCGGATGCACAACTACAGCACCGCGTCCAGGTATACGCACAGGAAGCCCAACAAACATCCCACGACCGCCGCACGTATCATAACCTCCTCATCCACTACCAACATGCACAGCCCAGCAACTAGCCACACGAACGGGCCCACAGCGACCACCAGGCACCTGCTGTCGCGTCGCCCGGAGCGCGCGCGCCCCCTCCCGTGTAGAGGCCCGATCGTCCTACAAACAATACCTCTCCTCAGGATGCCCGAAGGTGAACCTCCACATCCGCGGACGGGAAACCTGTGCGGAGTCTGCATGGAGGTTAACGACGAAGAAGGCAACCCGCTTCGTGGGCATGACCTCGGCTGCGGCGGCACTGAGCAGCTGCACTGGTTCTGCAGACGGTGCATCACGAACTTGTGGTTGTGCCCACTCTGCCGGCAACCGCGTCGATTCTGCACAGCTCCGCCGCCGCGCGAAACGGAAGACGAAGACCCCACACTCCAGACACTGCGCACTCTGGTCCGGCAAAACGTCTGGAACGATGGCGCGGGGGAGGACAGCCCCGACGTCGAGTGGTTAGACGTTCTCACGGACGAGGACCCGGCGACACCACCCCCCCCGCCCCCCCTGGCGCGCACCAAGCTGGGCGCTGCCAGACCCAGGGGCGGACCCCACGATTTACGTTGCCGACTACAAACATCAGAACGACGCGCCACGGGGCAGTCTACCCCCCATTGGCAATCTGCCAGACAGTTCTGGCCCCGTCACCCCCATGAACCACAACAACTACCGCACCATGGTCATCACCCTCACCACCCGCCTCCCGATCGCCTTCGGCTGGCTGGTGGGGGACGCGGAATAGGCGATGGGCATCGCCCGCGGCGCCGATGGCGGCGAGTGGGGGGAGTTCTTCCACTGCGGCGGGGCCATGACTCCGGGGGCAACAGAGAGGCTGATGGCGGCCTACCTCACATGGAGGGGCATCCCCCCCCCCACGCAGCCTCCAGCCACTGGTACAGCGTGCCCAGCAGCCGCACGTCCCGCCGCCGCAACCGGGCACGTACGGCAATGCAGCAGTGGCCAGGATGATGGCCAGAGGTACCCGGCTCGACGGCTCATCCTACTCCTCCTGGAGAACCGCAACCATCACCACCCCCCCGCCCCAATCCCGCGCCACGACAGCGACTAGGGCCACAAATGTGGGCGCCCGAACATGGGCCACGAAGTCCTGCACGTCCTCCAGCTCGTCCACCTCCGCTCCCCCCACAACCGTCGACACACCACACCAACAGCGCGCCACCGACGCCACGCGAACTACGGGTGATCCGGCACCATTGAGGGCCGGCACGCCACAGAGCCCCCGACAAGAGCGTGCGTCCAAACGGGCGGCGCAACGACAACCACCACAACACCACACCGCCACAGAGATCCAGGGACAGCGGGCATCACCTGCCGGGAGCGGAGCCATACCCAGCCCCACGAATACGGGGGCGGTGGGCACCCACCCCGAACAACCCCCCGGCACCGCACACCCGCACAGGGAACCGGCCCCGAGCCCCACAGGAAGCCCGCCACCCCTAACACCACCAGTCGCGTCTGTGCACGGTTCACAGCCAGCAACCAGCCAGGCGGCAGCAACACAGGCCCACCCGGAGCCCCGCCCGCACCATGGCACACAGGACCGGCCGGCAGCGCGCCGAGCATACGCGCCGCCCAACGGCCCCCCAAAGCAGGCACACACCGCTACCCCGACCAACACCACCAATGCCCGGCCCTCCGACACCGTGCACCCACACAACCACGGCCCCACCGAGGGCCTAATCCCCGAGGCTCCGGCAACGTCCGGCGCGGAGGACCTACCGGCCACGACACACGACGGACCGCCGCCCCAGCGGCACCACGCCCCACCAACCGGGCCGACGGCGCGGCCGGCAGAGCTGTAATCTCCCGGTTGCCAAGCCCCCGGCCCGGGCCCCAGCCCGGACCCGGCAGGCACCGCCGCCGCGGCGGGCGCCCCACAGACCGTGGGCCCGGAAAGCAGACCCGAGCCGCCGCCCATGACGGAAGGCCACGCCCAGGGGGCAACGCAACCGACGAACGATGAAGCCGAACCGCCTGTACTGTTGACCCAACCGCAGCGCGGGGAGCCCACGGTGGGCGTGGAAGAAATGCGGGGGCGCCCGCAACGGACACCAACGCCAACACCAATGGGGGAACGTGGCGAGGGAGTGGACCGGCCGGCAATGCAAAGTGCCGACCCACCAGACATAGCGGCACACGGAGGCGGGGAGGCATTGACTGCTGACCAGCCTGACACGGAACCTGAGGGACCAACTCCGGACACCGAGTGTGAGGACGGCCTCCACCGACCCTCAGCCACACATCACGCGGGCGCCGCCCCCCTGGCGAACCTAGCACTTCGCGCAGACGCAAGCACGCCAGGGGGGGGCGCCGCCGCGAGACCCACCAGAAACCAGCGCGGGGTCAGAGACCCGGGAAGCCACACCTGACACGCCCCAGCGCGCGGCCCACGGGGAAACGTCACCCAGAGGTTACAACCGCGACGATGACTCTTTCGATGCCTTCACCGAGTCCTGCAAGCATGACCCCCACACGGTTCCTGCACGGGCGGCGCCACGCGTCCACCCAGAGCCACGACACGACCATGCGGAGGACACACTCCTCACGACATCACGCCAGGCACACCTCCAGCGCGATTACACCGCCCTGGGGCGGGTGAACGCTGCGGGTGAGGGGCATGCGACCGCGAGCGGCGCGGCGGACCGCACCACTGACGAGCGCGGCCCCCCAGGAGAGGGTGCGCGCGTGGAAGCGGCCACCAACAGCGCTAGCAAGCCTATCAGCCCGCGCCGGGGACCACCCCGCCCTGGGGGCGGGGACACCTGGACTACGCACGCTTGGAGGGCGACGCCAACCGCCCCGGCGAACAAGCAGAACAAGCAGCGGCCCGAGACCTGGGCCTCTGGATCCCCAGGCTTACCGCAGGGGAGCAGCTGGCCCTGGCAGTCAGCATCTGATGGCTGCTTACCTCGCGGTCCCGCCACGTCGCGGAGGGAACCCGCACCATGGCAGACATCACCTTGGGCCATCAGACGGGGCACATGCCCCCCGCCACTATGGACCACCCCGGCCAATGGCACTATGTGGCCACCCGGCTGATGGCGCACATGGGGGCCTACAGCCCGGATGAAATGAATGGACTCCACTGGCAATGGTACAGTGCGCCGCCCTGCGCATCCGTGCGACCATGCAGGACCATGATATCTGGGAAATCCCTGGGTCACCGGGCTACCAAGGACACGCCACAGGCCACCGGCGGCCGCGGTCCCAAGACGTCCCGGAGCCTCTCAGGCAGGCGGCACGCCGTAACTCCCCGGAACGCCCACGGGGGCCACGACCAGGGATGGGTTCCCCCTCTGGCACACACAGAAGCCCCCTGCGACCGTTCACCCCGCGGAGAGGCCCGGGCAGTCCTCACGCCTCGGGGCTGCAAGGCGTCACGCCAGAACAACGCCGAGAGACAAGGAACCCTGGCCGATCCCGTCGCCGCAGCCGCACGCCGCCTCCCGCGGCGCGGTGAGTCATCCTCCTTGAGGGTATGGACAGGGACCAAGGGGGCGCCTGCGAACCCCACGCCCAGCGGACATCATCTACCACCAATCCCCGACGCCGGTCCAAGAGGCCCCGCACCGAACGGACGCATATCCCCACCATTCTCACGCCAGTGGAGCGCGAGTAGCAGGCAGCGCTTCACGCGGGCCCGCGCTGGGCAGCGGACAGAGCATCCAGCTCGTCCGCCGAGTCCCTCCCATCGTCAGCGGCCAACCCACTGTCGGGGGGATGACACGCCACGGACGCGCGACCAAGGGAGCCTGCGGCCGACCCAAGGCGTGCGCAAGGGGCCGGGGGACAGCCCCCCCCACAGCCCCCAAACCGCCAAGCCACGGAGGGCACATCGCAGCAACCGGGGCACGACGCAAGCGGCCCAAGGGCAGACGCAGAAATGACAGGGACCTCCGGGCCTCAAGAGTTCCGCTGGCCCACTGCCCGCCGCCGCGACCTGCTCGGTGCCCCAGCAACAGGAGCCCTCCGGGGAGTACGGGGGAACCCTGGCACCACCTCACGGCACCCCTCCCCAAGTAGCGCCACGCTGGACCAGGATCGGGTGACCATGCCCCTGCCATCCCCCCGGCCGCCGCAGCAAAAGGGCACCGGTCCCTTCGACGACGCGGAACTGAGAGCGCTCTACGGCATACATGCTTCCACACCCTCGAGCGAGCTGGTGGCAACCCTCCGGGAACACCCCCGTGACGTCGACCCGAACAGGCTCTTTGCCGTGGTCCCCCTGCCACACGCCGCAACAACCGAAATCTTTGTGCGGCAGCTCCAGGCGCTCATCACCCCCGGGACGCAGGTCTCCGACAACCTTGTTGAAGCGTGGATCTGGTGGTTCAACACGCATCAACAAGCCCAGGGGCGTGTGGGTCCCACACCTGGGCTGGGTACACACGCTCATAGTGCCGCCGGCGGACCCCAGACCCGCGCCCAGCACCGGCGGCCGGGAGCGGGCTGCCCCGCCACCGAGGCCCGAAGGCCTTTGTATCCCGCCGTACGAAGGCCTGGCGGCATGAGAAAGCGGGACCGCCCGTAGCAGGGGGCACAACCTCACGAGCCTGACAGCACGCTACCCGGAGACGGCGCCCAGAGCGCCCCCACCGCGCAAACGTGACCCCGGCACGATCGCAATGATCGTGTTGGACAATGGCCACTACTATCACGTGCGGATCATCCCACACCCGCGGGAGAGCCACTGGAGCTTGGAGGCCGTCGACTCCATGCTCCCGGCGACCGCGGCCCTGCCGGACAGCCCCACCCCCCTGCTCCCCGGCCAGCCCCCGGACCCCCTGACGGACATCCTGTCGGGGACGGCCGGCACTTGGCACCCAGTCCATGCCCTCTACTGCCTCTGGCGGTGGTCGCAACGCCGCTGACCACACACCAGGGTGTGGTCAGCGAGGTGGAGGTTCTACCTTGACGGCCAGCAGCAGTTGGAAGCCATCCCAGAACGGACGGCAAGGACCCCACTGCGCCCAGCCTGTGCCCCGTCTTTGCGATCCACCAGATCCGGGCGCTGGCTCTGGGCGGCTAACTGCAGCCCGCCATCCGCACTGAGACAGAAGCCCAGGCGGCACACGCGACCCTTGTGCACGAAATCTTCAGTGCCCTCCGCAGCGCCCTTGAGCGACGCGTGCGTAGCCCCCCAGGGCCCTGAGCCGCAGCCGGCCACAGGACCTGCAGCGACGGCGCACAGCCACACACACGCGGCACGAGTCCCGCACCGGCCATGCGCAAGGGAGGAGACGACACGGCGGCCACGGGGCGCCTCCTCCCACTGGATCACCTGGCGATGCACATCACACCACCGGCTGCGTAGTCGGCCATGAACCACGATGACCCCAGGCGAGCCAATCTCGCCCAAAAAGACCCCCTCGTACAACCCAACAACGAGCGGCCGCGCTACACACTCCAGCAACGCCTGTCGATCAGGCACAGCAGCGGGGAAGGCGTCAACCTGCCCGGCACGTGCAACGGACACCCAAGCAGTAGAGGCTAGCCTTAGCAGCGCGTGATGTCGGACACGAATAAAACCCGCAACGACCTCCTCCCACATCCCCTGGGCGGGGGCCGCACTTCCCGGACCCCCACGACCCGCCTGCAACAGAGAAAGGGGCAGCGCCACACCCGGACACGTCATCCCACCTGACCCGCCTCCCCCGCGTAACGTATCCGTGAGGGGACGGGCAAAGGGGCCAGCCAAACAGGCGGGGCCAACGGCCGGGCCGATGACCAGGGGAGCGTTATTGAGCACCGCGATCCGCCAGATCCGGGCGCTGGCGCTGGGCGAGCGACTGCAGCCCGCCATTGGCACCGAGACGGAGGCCCAGGCGGCACACGCGGCCCTGGTGCACGAAATCTTCAGCGCCCTCCGCAGCGCCCTTGTGTGACGCGTGGGAAACCCCCCAGGGCCCTGAGCCGCAGCCAGCCACAGGACCTGCAGCGACGACGCAAAGCGGCACACGCGCGACGCGAGTCCCGCACCGGCCATGCGCAAGGGACGAGACGACACAACGGCTGTGCGATCACCTCCTCCAACCAGAGGGTCGGGCGATGGAGGTCACGTCAACGGCTGCGGACTCGGCCATACACCACGACGACCCCGGGCGAGCCAACCTCGCCCAAAAGGAGCCCTCGTACAACCCAACAACGCGCGGCCGCGCAACACACTCCAGCAACGCCTGTCGGTTGGGCACACCGACAGGAAAGACGTCAACCTGTCCGACACATGCAACAGATACCCGAAGAGTAGAGGCTAGACTTAGCAGCCCGTGGTGTCAAACACGAACAAAAACCCAACGACTCCCTCCTACATCCCCCTGGCGGGGGCCACGCTTCCCGGACCCCGCAACCCGCCTGCAACAGAGAAAGGGGCCGCGCCACACCCGACCCCGTCCTTCCACCTAACCCTCCTCTCCCGCGAGCCGGATCCACAAGGGGCCGGGCAAAGGGGCCGGCCAAACACCCGGGACCCACGGCCGGGCCAATAACCACAGGAATGTTATCGAACAATTGTCCAGGGTGTTACCTTCCAAGGCGAGAATCAAGGGATACGTGCACCGCGGGGACCGGCGCACACCTCCTCCGGGAACGTTATACGCCTGGGACGCCGGGGGGGTTTCGGCACATATAACCTGCGCAAATGGTACGAGGGACACACTCCCCGCAGAAAGCTAACAGCGTCAATAAGCCGGAGGGGGGATGCAACACTGCCCGGTATTCCTATCCTCCGAAGCCCCACCCGTGGCACGCAAGGGACCACAGGCTCGCCACACGGGGCCACGCGGACCCCCTGCCAGCGGGCACGGATGTGTTACGCCGGGCCCAGCCCACCATGCCGGACGGAACGTCCCGGCACCACAGCACAAGCTGAACCGCCCTAACCATCCTAACCACCAAACTCAGCACTGCGAGAAGGGCACGCCAGCCACATAACCCGCAAAACACGGCATGATATGGCGCACGGCAGGCAGGCAGACACAAGCACGAGCACCGCACCACCAAGCCGGAACAGCACCCTGGAGCTCCCATGGGGAGCGCAGGGACGCACCAAGGGGGACCGACGGGGCCTTGCCACCGACGGGGGGTGTACATATGAATGGCACAGGCGAAACTGGAAAGATGGCCACAAAGCACCGCGAAGTACCAGATGATGAATTTTACGTGCAACGCTGCCGGGGCGGGGCAGGGAAAAGGGCACCAAATTTGAAAAAGGTTTTGACAGCAGTCAAACCACTTATCATTGCTTTTCTCCCCCACGCTGGGGAGACGGCGCACAGTAAAAACGTACCGTGCCGGCCCCACGCAACTGGCACCAACCAACACCGCAACAAGCAGAACAGCTGCACGCAACAAATCCGACTGCGCAAGCGCCCGCTGCAGCGCCAAGGAACCAACGCCGAACACACCGACCAAGAGGCGACTAACACGACCGCGCGCAAACAAAACAACTGCAGCGGACACGACGTGACCATAAAAAGACCGCACGAACGCCGGCCAACACCAAACTGACCGGACATGCGTGGGCCGGTACGGGAACGGCATCCAACGGGCTGGCAACATCGTGGTGAGCCACGTCCGCCGACTACCATGCTCAGGAACACAGCAGAACACCATAACTCTGTCACTACGGAGGCGACCAACCAACGTGAACAAACTACACTGCACTGCAATTGGACAAACCAAGACGCAACTAACCACCACCGACACGGATGTGCCGGCTACACAGGCAGGATTTGACGATGAGACCACCGGCAGCAGCGTGACGGAACCCACACGAACCTAGCCAACCATGAGACGGCCACGACAACCGCGCACCAACCACACCGCAGCTGCAGACGCCACATGACCGTAAACAGACCACACGCAAGCCGGCCAACACCAAACCAGCCAGGCGTGCACGGGTCGAAACGCGAACGGCGTCCAACGGGATGGCGGCACCGTGGTGCGCCACGTCCGCTGAAGATCATGCCCAGGAACGCAACAGAACACCGCAACTCTACCATTACAAACGCGGCCAACCAACGTTGATAAACCGCACTACGCTGCACTTGGACCAACCAATACGCAACTAGCCAGCGCCGACACGGACGTGCCGGCTGCACAAACAACATTCTGCGTACGACCACCGGCAGCAGCGCGGCGGAACCCACGAAAACCAAGCCGACCATGAGGCGGCCAAGACAACCGCGCACAGACCACACCGCAGCTGCAGCTGCCACTTGACCGTAAACAGACCACACACAACGTATCCAAGGCGTGCACGGGTCGAAACGGGAACGGCGTCCAATGGGTTGGCGACAACGTGGTGCGCCAAGCCCGCGAAAGACCATGTCCACGAACAAAACCGTGACTCTGCCACCACGCAACTGACCGACCAACGTCAACAACCTACGCCGAACCGTTAAACGACCCACCAACCAACCACGACAACCTACTTCGAACCCCGGCCCCCCGGGAGAGCGCAAGCTCGACCGAGTCAGGAGGCATGAGTGTGCGCCACGGCATGAGAGTCCCGTAGCACGTTCTTCTTCAAGTCCCCCAACGCCTACTGAAAACCAACCCAGGTGGGGGTGCCCGTAGGACAGGGCCTTTTGCCTGGCTCCGGGCCCCTGGGCCCCAGAATCCGGAGGTTGATGAGGATGTGCGATGGGACCCTCCCCCACGTATCATCCGCCCGAAGGAGAGGAATGTAAGACTTCGGTCGAACATGGGTTACCTCTCTGGGCAGAACCCGCTGTAGGGTACTGCTCGCGGCGACCGCGCCCTTTTCCCATGTGGGGGAGCCGCTTTGTGGAGGCATGTGCAGTAGGGCCGTGGGTGGGTGAGCAAAAGCCCCTTGGTAAGACCCCCCGGCAAGGCAACCCCAGTCCGGAGTCGACCTACCTACCTACCTTGCAGTGGGCGCTTGAGATGCGCTCCCCAAGTGGGCGCTTGCAGTGGACGCTTCCAAGGCGCTCGTCAGGTGGGCGCTTGCAATGGGCGCTGGGTTTTGCGCTCCTGAAGTGGGAGCTTCAAAAGCCATCCTCAAGTGGGCGCTTGCAGTGGGCACTTGAGTTGCGCTCCCCAAGTGGGCGCTTCAACGGCACAATTCAAGTGAGCGCTTGCAATGGGCGCTTGAGAGCCCCCCCCCCCCCGCCTTCTCCAACTTTTAAACAAATCACAAGACACCAACAAACACACCATGATTTTCCATTTGTTTCATTAAACCAACTGAACAAATCGCACAATTAAATCACACACCAACCTCAACCCCCCTTATTTCCTTGAGTTCTTCAGAAAACCACATCTCCACAGCCCGGGCCCCGGCCCGCCGGGTCACTTTCGGCAGCGGCGTTGCTCTGGGTGTGGAAGTACAACGGAATATTGCCTTTTCTCCCCTCAAACGTTTCCACAGCTACTCCACCCTCCCCGTATGCGTCGGAGTCAACACTTAGTATTGCTGGGTACCCCCGGGTCAATTTACTCCCTCCGTTCTTTCTTTTTGGGAAAGGGGACATCTTCGGGAACAAAGGTGTACCTAGTTTTAGCCCCAACCTTCGGGATGCGACATGCGACCTTGACTTTGTTCTTTTCCCTTAAACGTAGTGTTGGTGGTAATTTTGTTTTCAGTATACCCCCCTTCGCGTACTTTGAATATTCAATCACAAATTCGCTGGTGTCAGTGGGCCAGGTAAATCCCGGAGTAATGTCCCCGGTTCTTCCCCTGTAGGGCAGGGTAAGTGAGGGGGGGCGCTGCGAAGCGCCAGTACTGTAGTAGAGGTAACCATTCCAGTTAGGTGCAGGCCAGAGACCTGACATGTTTTGTGTTTTGGTTGTTCTACCCCTTCCCACCCCACATGGTCACACACAATACACGTCATTCACAAGTGGTGTGCATTTTTGACCCCATGTGTTTGCATGATATCACCTCTGAGTGAATGACTTCTCTCTTCTTTTCTCTTTTCCAGCAATTTTACACCGTCTTCCACCACAATTTTACGGTGTGACGCTTGTGCACTCATTAATTAATTGGCAATTTGTTTATCCGTGCAGTAAGTGTGGTGAGTTTCGTGCAGTGCGGTAGATTCATGAAGTGTCGTGAGTGTCGTGAGACTCAAGGATTGTTTCCATGTCACATTGGCTGCCATTAAGTTCAGCCCGCAAGGAAGGGGGTCTCGTCCACCCCGAAGTGTAACCCCCCCAAAATCGTTGTAAGGGTTGGCTGCATTGCGACAGGCGCCTGAGCACCGACTGTCGCTTGTGGGGCCCATTATCATCCAGTGTGAGTCCCGGGTGATGACCCGCATACTCCACATAGTGCCGTGTCGTTTGGACTGACTGGGCATAGTCCCGTCTGTTTGGACTCTTTAGGTTGGTGCGTGGCACCTTATTTCCCCGATGGTATAATGCTTGTAGTACGTCGGTGTTGAACCGAAGGTCCAGGTTAGATTCCTGGTTGGGGATTGTGCTGGGAACCTCACATAGTGATGTGCCGATGGGGGCATGGGAACCAACCTTGAGTATGAGTGGTCTGTCGTTTTTTTTTACGTTTGTGGTGTGTAACTACATCCATTGGAATACTTCACCCCCCCACCACCACCAATGCCCACGGCATAGACATACAGATTTGAATTTGATAAGTGCTATGGTCGGGTCTTGCGTGCTGCGATCTGTTGGGGATTTGTTGTGGGGTTGCTCATGGTGTGGGGAGCGAAAACAGTAGATCCACCCATCCCCCACCCCCCTTCCCTCGGTGACGCTACATGGTGGGCTGTGACGCCTTGTAGTGTTGGTGGCTGAAATGGGCATGGGTTATTGCTCTACCAGGGTGGTCCGCCATACTCTTGTGGGTTCAATGGCCTACAATGAAAGTTGGGGATGGCATAGGCATGGCGGTCCCATCGTGGTTTCCTCCCAGCGCCACCCTGCCCCCCGTTTTTTGTATCAAGTAGCAAGTGCACACCTTGCCCCCCCCCCCCCCCCCTACCCTCCATCTTCAATTCGTTGAGGTATGAAGAGTTCCATTGTCGTGCGGGTTTGTCAATTTTCTTGTGTCCTCTGGTTGCGTCAGGTATCCGGACGTGTGGCACCGGCCTCTTTGGGCCGTGGCGCGTCAAGGGGCCGGCTAATACAATGTTCTTGGGATGACTTTCTCTAATCCTCCATTGCCTTGGGATGGGCTTACCGATCCATGTTTCGTCGAGGGCATAACACACCCCTTCCCCCGCATTTTCTTTGCATCGTTGCTGCACGCCTACCATCAAGCTCCGGCCCACTTGAGGCGCGTATCGCCGAAAGGAGAGGCCTCTCTTGGGGTGAGGAATCAACCCCCTACTCCCCTACCCCTAGTCCCTCCCTTTCCCTTAAGATGGTTGTGAAGAGCTATCTCCTCGGAGGTAGCACTATGTGAATTCTGATGCCTTCATGGTTGTTTTTCTTTGAAGGTATTTGACCTAGTGGACCTGCCTGCTTGGCGGTTTTGTCAGTAACTAGACAGGCAACACATGTTACATGTGTGTGGGCATAGTCATACGAAACATGCGCCCTTGATGAAATGTGAAGCCAATTGTTGGTTTTGTCTGGTATAAAAGGTTTGGACATACATCCTCCTATCTCAATTTTTGTTGTTTATTAGTGGCGTTGTAGTGTGGTATTGGTAGTTTTTCTCCCCTCCACAGAGGAACATGGTTCATGACCAGCCCCCCCCTCGCTACCCCCCGGCCAAACTAACATCACACACCTATGTCCGCAATTCCAGTGCCGTGTTCTGACGCGTTGGTGATTCGGCACGACGTTTTGGGCTTTGTGGGATAGTTGAAGCGAGAGGGTTGTGAGTAGACACAATTTTCTGTTTACCTCAAGCCCTAAGGGTCCAATGTTTTTCACTTTCTCGTTGGGCTATTTCAATTCAACGATAAAGTAAAGCTAGTTAAAGATATTTTCTCTCCCAAGACGATTTTTGCTGGATTTTCGTATTTCACATGCGCCGCTTTTGTCCAATGAGCTCTTTTGTCTTTGTTAAGGAATTCAGGAATGGCCCTTTGCTAACGTGGCTCTCTGCCATGTGCCCCCCCCCCCCTCCCTCCATACCAAGGTGGGCTCCGGGTGCAAGACAACAACCCCCATTGGGTCGAGGCGTGTTCCGGAGTCCGAATGCAAGATACAAGGTTGGTTAGCCTCGTTTCCCTATGTTCACCTTGCATGTGCTAACCATCCTTTTGCCTTACCTCACAACGTACCATCCCACCTCACCCGAAACGGGTTCCCCCCCCCCCTCCCCACCTCCCTCTACCGTGATAAGTGGCTCATTCATAACCTAGATCCCGCCCTCCCACATGCTTTGGCGGTTGTGGCGTTGCTTGGTGATGGGTGGTTTGAGTACGAGTGACCCCCCCCTCCAAGTTTTTTCCTGCTTAGGTACAGATTGAGTAGGTGAACTTTGGAGGGCTGTCTACGGGCGTAGGTGGCTACAGTGGACCCGAAAATGATTCTCCAGTCTGCTTTGGGTCCGGAGGGACCACCAGTATTTTACAAAACTGATTTTGGATCCGTGTTTTATTTTTGGTGACATTCCTGGTCCCACCCATGATTCAGCCAGCCTGCCAGCCAGCCAGCCCCCCACCCTCCCCTCTTCTAGCCTAGCATGTATGTAGAGCTTGTGGGGATACAATGCATGAAGCCTTCTCTTTCCTTGTTCCATTACATTTTTTCTCAAACATTACTCGAGTTATCCCCATTCCCCTTTTGCAACGGAATAAATATTTTGTCAGGGGAGTGCAATAGACCAAGAAAGAGTCTGCTAATTAACCCTTAACCTGGTGACCTCTTGACCGATTGGGAGGGGATTCTGGGTTTGGTAACAGGAGCCGTGCGGAGCGCGTGCACACTAAGATGAACGCGAGCGCTGAACAATAGTTAATTGTAAATCGAGATTTAGATCGAGATTTGGGATTTGGGTAATGGGAATGTCAATTTTAATGTAGCATAAAAGTTGCCACATTGTTGGTTTGGGTTACGGTGCTAGTTCTGATTTGAGACAATGGTAAGATAGGTATAGCATTGTAGTTGCATTTCCTATTTAGGACATGTAAAGGCACTATGACAGTTTCAGCTCGCCTGCTGAAACGTGCACTTACATTTGGACACCAGTCCAATCGTTGAAGGATTTGAGGCTCTCCGTGTTCCTGCTCTGTTACATATCAGTTTGGGATCTGGGAAAACAGTGTGGTTTTCAGCTGGTAGAGTTGCATATGTATCTATGCTTCGATTGTGAGGGCTCATCATCAGCACTATAGGTATTTGTCTGCAATTACCTTTTTTGTATCGGGAGGCCTCTCATTAAGGTAAGAACATCTACTCAAAAACGTACTATTTCAGCAGACGATTGCGCGGGCTCGCATTCTGGACACACAGCAGCGGCATAAGCACGGGCATGCGCGCAACAACAATGACAGAGCTGGGAATCAACCCAAAACCGCTTCTATGCATCGGTAAAGACCCAGATTGTATCCAGAATGTTCGTTCGCCCCGCATCAGACCGCAGAAGAACCTTGTTGTCCATTAATCGTAGCACAGCAGGTGACAACTTCCGGGGCTGCCGCAGAAATGTACGCAAAACATCAGTCAACACAATCCTGTATGTCTGGCTCGCTGTAAGGGTCGGGTGGGAAATCTGGTTCCAACTCCAAGTGTCTCTCCATAGCCGAGGTACCCGATTGCCAGGGACAGTACGGAATTCCCAGGCGGTTGTCAGTATGAAGACTAGAGATGCCGGCGGGACCTGTAGGGCCGGCCATATAGTAGCGCCGCATCAGAGGGAATGCACATGCTGAGTAGCCGGTGGATCTGCCCACTTTATTGTTTCCTTCTGCTTTATTGGGTGGCCTCGCATTTCGATTTGCGAAACTACCCCTTTTTCGAGGCCTCGCATTCCTAGGAGAATGTCATTTGTCGTAATTACCCTTATGCGAATTCTGCATGCGTTCCATTTTAGTAAAACAACTAAAATCAAATCCTTCTATTGCGAGGCCTCGCAATGCGTTGGTGAAAAAGGCGTATTCATCTACACTTAGTACGACACATAGTGGTGTATCCTTCGTTATTGACATACCATAGTACGCGGTAATACACACGAGCCCAATGTGTTCCAATGACATGAAAAAAGTACCTTTTTTTACCGAAAAAACACTAGTGAAAGATTAGGGCCAAAAAAACAGGGTAAATCACTGAAGGTACCCAAAACATTTCTCAGTAAGTTCTGAAAAAACAGCGGTAAAAAAGTGTACCCCTTTCGGCCGCCTCAGTTTTTGTCCCGCCCAAAATGTCTCGCCTCGCCTTTGGGTCCTTTAAGTTCAGCCACCGTGGGTCGGGCTCTGTGTGGGCTTGGGGGGGGGGGGGTGTAAAGGTGAGCACAGGCCTGAAGTCCTACGTCTTCACTTGGTTTACGATTTAGTATGATCATTCCTATGTTTTCACTGATGTGTCATGTTGAGTACTTCCTTGTACTGACTTTTGAATCTACATAACCCCATATACCTTGTCTGTTTGCGTTGCAGCGCAGATGCCGCATTTTTGGGCACTCCAGAGTATGCGCCCGCACAGATTGTGTGTTGTATTAGCTTTTATAAAGCTTTATTTTATTATTAAAAGATTTGATGTTGTAGGAATGCAATCTGTGTCTACGTGCAGGAATTTTGGTTGCCTCTTTGTACATTGTTGTAGTCTGCTTTGGGATCGTTACAATCTCAGTACTATACACTGTGATCAAGATGAAAACTCAAGTTGCGTTGATTTGTATCGCCCTGTGTCTTGGGTCATCATTTGAGGACTTGGTTTTGGAGGACCAACATTCAGTTCAGCACACAACAAAAAATCCATCGAAGTGTTTTTTCAGTGAAACCTTGCAGGCTCATTTTGGAGGCAACAGGGTTTTACAGGTGGTTCCCATTGGGATACCCTACACTCACACCAGCAACCCTCTATGCAAAAGCCAGAAGCAGGTGTATTGTCAGTGCATGAGTATGTTTCACACGATGGAAAAAAACCGAGATGGGGTGAAGCTTATACCCTGGGTTACCCTTGCCATGAACATTCAAACGACTTTCACAACTAGATACACACCGCATGAGCTTTTTGATGGTACACCAGGGCGGCATTAGTATGCTCCCTATCGGGATTCAACGGACTCCGCCATTGCGCAGTGCAAGGATCACATGCAGACGATGTCCTCCAAAGCGCGACCCTTAGTGGCCAAAGTGCATCAGCGGACCAACACTAAGAAAAACATAAGCCTACTACCGCCCGCCTTCAAAGAGGGAGACTGGGTCCTGGACGATCACTCACGGCTTCCCGCGTGCACCGGGGATAGAAACCAGGACTCTTTCCTCGGGCCCCATCAAATTTCTTCTACTATTGATGGGTACCGCGTAACGGTGAGATATTTCCTCCCAACTAGGGAGAACTCTCCTATCCGATGCTAAAACACTCCGTCACTTCCATGGTCCCGGGGCCTTTGAGAGTGACCAGTGGGGGTTGAGGCATGACGGGGTGGCTGCCTTTGACCAAGAGAGGGCAGCAAATCCCGCTGAATTAGAAGATGCTTCCATGGAGGAGACAACGAAAGAAGAGATTGAGAAGGATGCGTACTACAACGTCCAAGCCATCGTGCGCAGCAAGTACCACCACGAGTGGCGCTTCTCCACCTTATGGGAAGGTTATGGCATGGAAGAGACCACCTAGGAACCTACCTCAGCGCTCATTCAACCTGATGGTACCATCAACAAAGTATTGTATGCACAATGCCAAGGGGGATATCCTACGTTGAGTGGAGACTGGAGCGTGCAAGAACCCCCTGCATGTCTTCCAAATCCTTTTATGCCCAGCGTGACCTACGCTTGTGGTTAGTAGCCTGTGAGAGTGCATGCTTTGATGACCAGGTGATGCATTGGCCTCGCGCTAGTGTTACTCCTTTTTTGGGAAGCCAACGTGGTGAACAGCGGCTGCCTAACCTCTGCCAGCTTATCACAAGCAACAAGGTATATTTTACGCAAGTGTGAAACCCTCCTCGGGAAAAGGCGTACTCACAATTAGGACCGTTGAATGGCCCATACCCCCCTGGTGTTAGCCAAAACCTTTTGGGGGTTACCTAACCCCCAACAGCGCTATGTGGACACTATGTGGACCTATGAGCAAGCCACAGAACAGCGTCCCAATGATATCCAAGTCCTGCACGCTTGCTAAAACCGGTGAATTTCTTTACACGGTGTGATGGTGTACACTCAACGTCTCTCGAACCCCTAGGTGCCCAATTTCTATGCTTGCACCAACCCCTTGGAGAAATACGTAGGGCTAACGCCTAGGTATTTTTTTTTGCCTACCACCTACTACAGCGGATGAGTGGCCAAAAGCTAAGTGGGAAGAAAATATCCGTTTGCTAAGCGGCCAAAACCTGCACTACTACTGCCACTGCCCACCAAAACAGGTGATAAACTTCTAGGAAAAAGGCGGGACAGTGACGAAAACACTAGAGGTCCAACACACGCTACAGTGGCACCGGCCCATGAAGGAACAGCGAGCAATTCCATGGTTTGGCCCCATCAAGGCCCGCCACGCCTACACGCACATGCTAGTTGGCGCCGAACATGAATGTCTCTCAGGCACTAGTGGCCCACCTTTGAAACAAGAGGAGACCACGGCGCTACTAATCAACCGTGGCCTAGGAGAGACGCCACTACACGTTTGCCTGCTAGGGCTTGGAGGGAGGGATTGCGCCAAACGTGTGCAGTGCGCAACTGTTAATGATGTTTCTCGTGCGTTGTCACACGTGTGGATTTTTCTTTTCATTTCTTTGGGGTGTTATCCGCGCTTCGTTGCTGAGGACTTCTGCAGCAATTCCTGCCTCCCTTTTCCCACGTAAAGAGATCACATGCACATGGAGAGCAATTTAGGACTGGACTAACAACGCTCGCAGTATTACACACGTCTTAGCGCCAAACACAAATCCTTTCTCAAAACAATCCACAAGCAAGCAAGTTTAAGCACTCTATGTGTTCTGCTAAAGAACATAGAGTGGAGCCCTCGGTGACCTAAACAAGGGTTGAACGAAGCGCACATGCTGTGGCCTACCCCCCTTTATTACACATATGCATGCACATGCCTAGGTGATCAATCTTGTGCACTGCCGTGCACTCTTCACACTAGTGCCCGGCTGTGCACTGTCCTCAGTTGAAGCCGGTTCGGACCCCCGTGGCCATCTTTGGGTCACTTGGGGTGTGTATCTATGTGCCGGCAAGCCGCCATTGGCTGATATCATACTCTCTCATCCACCTGACCTTACCTGATGTCATAGTGTGATAGGTTTGGCCATTCCGGCTATGAGCGGCCATATTCAGTACCGAGGCGCCGCCAGCTGAGATTTATATATCAGAATACCAGGAATCAACAGGGTTTTTTTATCATAAAGTTTCTGTAATTTTTCCGCCTTCCGCTCTGATTGTCAATGTATCGACGAATGTCAGTTGGCTCGTGATTTTGCGGTAAACGATTTGTTAACTGTCATTTACAGATATTTTGGCGGAAACCCCGATGAAGGGTCAGATTTCATCAGTAAAGGGTTCGTTGCTTCCGCAATTTTCATGTTATACACTCGCAAAACTAATCCGATTTTTTCAGACTTTCAGAATCGTATTTTTGACTCCAACATCGCCGCACTTGATATGATGAATCTCGAGTGGTCCGACATTTTTCCCCGATCACGAATCAACCTTCCTTGGGTTATGCCCTTCGTTTTTCTTGGAGATAAAGGAGAAACAAATTGGTTCGTGAGGCCACTTTGAAAGGTCATATCTCCGGCTCACCGCGAGTAGTTTCAATTTGGAGACTTGGGTTGGAACTGCCTTGGTCTCAACTCAATTTTGGAAGCTTCAAACGCCTTTGATGTGTATGCATGCCCGGTTTAGCAAGGGATAATGGTCAAGAAGGTAGAAAGTGATATATAACTCTTGGACCGTGCAAGCGAATATTTTAATGCGACTTTGGAGTGTACCGCATGAGTGTTGGGGTTGCAAAGATAGGTAGGTAGATAGGTAGGTATCTTCGGGAGCTGGGGATGCCTCCTTTGACAATGCAGGAAGAAGGGCTTACCAAGGGGACGTCCTGTCCCTCCCACTGCCTTATGTTAGGTGCCTCTTGAGCCCCTCCCGCATGTGCTTGGGAAGGCATTGTCGCGGCCACCCGGTCCATGTGTCCCAAGTGGGAGGGTGTCCCCACATGTGTCCATGAGTAGGGCCACATGCCCCCTCCTTTGAGCGGCAGCTCTGGGGACTGCCCAGCCGTGTGGAGTATCTCTCGCCACAAGGGGTATTGCTCCCGCTTGTCTACGGTACGACCGCCTCACCCTTGTGGCTTGAGTTGCGGGGCCGCTCCGCTTGGCCGGCGACCCCCTCCTGGACTGTGTACCGCCTCGCCTGTCACCGGTTGCTTCCATGGCTTCGGGTGACGTTTGCCCTGGTCCCCGATGCAGCCTGGCCGGGCTCGGACCAATGGCCGTGGAGTACCGCTCCTGCCACCGGCCCGGTGGGTCGGCTGGGTCGCCCCAGTGTGTCCGACCCATGGGGTGTTGGTTCTTTCCTGTCCCTCGGCCGCCCTACGTTTGTGCCGTGTCCTGGGCCACTTGGCTCCTGTTCACCGGTGTGCCCGCTCGGTGTGTTGTTTTGCGTGTGCGGTGTCCTCGGCCTCCTGGCTCCTGTTCACCGGTTTGCCCGCTCGGTGTGTTGTGTTGCATGTGCGGTGTCCTGGGCGACCTGGCTCCTGTTCACCGGTGTGCCCGCTCGGTGTGTTGTTTCGCGTGTGCGGTGTCCTGGGCTGCATGAGTGTTGGGGTTGCAAAGATACTTTCTTTGGGTTCCTACGTATTCTTAACGTGAAGTTATGTCCATGGAGGGGCATGACATATCATGGTGAGAGCCACGTTTTGAGGGTATGTGTTATATGTATGGTATGTGCTTCGATATGTTCACGCCCATGTTATATATCTCCGTTTGTAGGAAGATATATGGAGTCATACGTGGCAAGGGCTTCGCCCATGTCCCAATGGTGAACTCCATAGCGCTAGACTAAGTCTACCGCTCATACAGTGCATGCCGGAGGGCTTACAGAGCGCCCCACAAGCGCCAATATCAATTTTTCCATTTTCATGGTGCGTGTTGGGAGGAGGTTCGAAGGTGTCTCTATGCGTCCATGTGGGAATCCAAGTGGGGAGATTGTTCGCAAATTGTCCCAAGCAATTGTGTCTTGAACCATATGTTGATACCATGGGTGAGCGAAGTTATATACTATTGTAATTATCCTGAATTTGGCATTATTTGCATGTTTTTGACCTCATTGTATGCTCATTTTTTGTGTTTTATGTGCTCAACTGGTCGGCTAACAGTAAAGTGCCTAGAGATCCGTGAAATATGGTATGTTGCTTATATGTTGGCATATGCTTCGGTGTTTTACCTCACCATATGCCGGATCACGTGGTCACTTTGGCCTGGCACACGAGGCCTCACAAAATTAGGTCTCAAATTCATGAGTTGACTTGTGAAGCATGTCATGTACATAACCGGAGGGGTTTCAGAGCCAATGATGGAATATTCTTGGGCATGGACCTTTGGTCTATATCACCCTTGCATACTACTTTCCGGTTTGACACATGCATGAAGCATTTGAATATTTGCCGTATGCATTTTTGAGTATATAATTAAATTTTGGGCACTATGGTGTGATTTGCCTGATTTTGCTAGGTTACGAGGTCATCTTCATGGGGCAGTTCTCCAAGCCCAATCGACTCCAAGTCCAACCAAGTTTATGTCAGGGTAGGGCATGGTCCTGAGTGCCACTCTAGGCCATGACACGCCACCTTCCCTTTTTGGCTAGGATTTAGAGGCTTGGAGGTGAACACTTTTTTGGGGTTTATGTAGTGACTTTTGACACATGGCATTTAGCCATCTTATTGGACTGGGTTCAGGGCATCATGTTGGTGAGTCAGGGGAAGGTCTTGAGGCCAGGGAATGAGGGGTCTATGGCTGAGTATGTGTTTGTTTACCTCTTTCCCCAACTTTGTTTTATTTGTGTTTATATGCCAATTTCAGGGCTTTCCTCTTTGGTGCAATTCTTGTACATGCCGGCCACCGTGAGACAACCGGTGTGCTGAACGGAAGCCCGCAGTGTGGATTGGACTGTGAATTGGGTTATTGCTGTATTTGTGGGATCTGGTTGCTGTTCAGGGTTGAATGAGGATTGTATTTTCTATATTTTTGGATTTTGGACCCTGGATTTTGAGAAATGCAATCGCTGATCAGGAGCAAGTCGGCAGGGGTGACAGGATAAGGGGCACAGCAGGGGCCGGTCCTGGTAGGGACCTTCTTTATGGTAGCAGAGGTGTACCTGCTGCCCCTACCTACCGCCTACCCGGGGACTTGGGCCCCTATGAGCCCTGCCCAAGTACGCCCCGGGTGCGTAATGTGGACTTGGTGGAGACCACGCCGGAGATTGGAGCCAGAGAAGAGCCGAGACGCTCAGGAGCATGGCGAACTCCGGAAGTTGAAGCCCGAAGAGAAGTACGACGTTCGGGAAGAGGAGGACTTGGGTCATGGTGTCCATTGAGCGCAACGTTGAGATACACGGTCGCCACTTGACATCATGACGGGCCAAAAACGGCAAAATTGGCGAAACAACACCCAAAAGTGCCTTGAAAGGTGCACAATTATATTATAATAACTTCGGCTTGGATTGAGTAATCGACCAATCCTTCTAAACACAATGACTTGACACCAATGACCATCGATTCCACATATGTGCTCCACTTGGGGCGCTTTGAAAGGTTACGAGCGCTACTTCCCAAGTGGGCACATGAAAATATGGATAATAGCAAAACACACACCTTGCTCCCAACGCAACGCTTTGGGATCGCCACACAAGCTTCTCTCCACGAAGGTTAGGCATGCAATCGATTGTGGAGAGTATGGAAAAGGGGTTTGCACAATATGAGGTCCATTGGTGGGTTTGGTTTGGAGCGATGGACCCGCCAAATGGGCACGCAACACAACACATGGCACATACCACATATTGCCCAAAAAGGTAGCTCCCCCCACGATATGTCATGCCCCTCCAAGGGCATAACTTTGTGTCAATGGCTCATAGGAACTCAAGAAAAGTTCCTATGCAACACCAACACTTGCGCGCTACACTCGAAAGTCATCTTAACGCACGCAATATCATGGCCAAAGAGTTATAACGCAAACTCGACCCTCTTGACCATGATCCATTACGCTAGCACGCACGTGTGGAAACGCAAGGCGTATAATGCTTCCTAAATTACGTCCGGAGTATTGTGAATACATCCCACGTTTCCTTATTGTCATTCCCCGCAAGCGGCACGAGATATGACCCTCACAAGTGGCCTCACGAATCAACTTTGTTTTGCCCATATCTCTAAGACAAATGGAGGGCAAGACAAAAGGAAAGTTGATTCGTGCATAGGGAAGCACGTAGGTCCACTCGAAAGAGGTCAAATCAAGTGCGGGGATGTCGAAGTCGAAAATCCGATTTCGACATCCTGAAAAATTCGGATTAAGGTTGCGAGTGTAAGATATGAAAATTGCGGATGCATCAATGCAATTCCTGAAGACTTTAGAGTCTTCGTCACGATTTGCGCTAAAATATCTGTATATAACAGTTAAACTGGCGGTTACGCTAAAGTCGCGAGCTAACCGCCAGCTGTCAAAACAGTGAATATCAGAACGGAAGCGTAAGAATTGACGGAAACAATATGAAAATAAAACCCTGTTGATTCCTGATATTCTGATATATAGATCTCCGCTGGCGGTGCATCGGTTGCCGATGCGGGGCTTTACGGCACGGAACACGCTCCCGCCGGGCTCGCACCGGGCGTCAACGGGCGCCTTCGGTACATGGGGTTAGTGGACCGGAGACCGGTCTTCCCTTCCGTACATGGGCTTAGTGGACCGGAGACCGGTTGTATGCCCTACCCTAGCCATGGGGTTCTGGGTACCGCTTCACCCCCCTCCTTAGAGCAAACCCTGGGGGGGGCTCGATAACACCCACGCATGGCAGCGGGTACCCAGCACCATTTCCTGAAGGGGGGGAATGTCACATCCTCACTCCAGGCTGATTTGCAGGTTAGGCTGCCCAAATCCCACAGTAGCACAGGTACGGTGCTGTAGCTGTTGGTAGCTGCAAGTATAGTATCAAGTATCAAGTCCCGGGTCCTGGCGGCGATTGTTCGGCATCCAAAGGACCCGTTAACCCATACCAGGCGCACCGGGTGCCGGCTGCTACGGTCACCACCACATTGGCAGTGGCATACACGGCCAACATAGGCGTCACACGACGACCGAGGTGGTCCCACAGGTCGAAAGCGACCACAAAGATCAATCAGCCTACCCCAAGCTTCCCAAGGCCCGCCGGCTGGGGGAGAGTCCCCACGGGTCCTTCCTCGGGCGCACCATTTCCATATCCATACAACGCGAGTCCAGAGTGGTACAGCCGAACGAGCTCCTCCTTAAGGGATCGGGCATCAAGGCCGTCTTTTCCCTCGCCCTATTACCACGAAGGCCATACATGAGGGAGTCCTCATGGAGTGTGGGCGGAGGCGTCGACTCCTCAAACCACCAGTTTCCCAGGCAGACTGACCGAGGTCAGGAGCACCGGAGGCCGCCATCTGACTGCAAGTGCGTCTGCGAGTCGGCAGGCTCACACTGGGACTGACAGTGGCGGACCGCTGGGAGTGTAGTCAGGCAACTGGGCTTCCGGCCTGGCGCCATCAGGATCTCCACATCACAGCGAATAGGGCACACGGTATCACGGGCACTCAAACAGAAGAATCTGTACTTAGGTACTGGTCCAGGCTGGACCTTAAGTAAAAGCATGTATACGGCGACTCAGGGCGCCTTCGTAGTCGTGTCGCATCCCCCGGGGGGTAAGAACAGTCCATACTTCGGTGATGGGCTGACAATAGAAACATACAGATGCACATATCATGGGGAACAGAAAAGCAAGCAACAAGCGGGGTAAAAAGGCGTGTAAACACACTCTGGACAGAGCGCCAAACCACGCCACAGTCAGGATAAGGCAAATGCAGGAGGGTGGACAGGAAAACGCCTGAGTTCAGGCCATATATAGTCTCGAGACACACGTCGACTGGTCTGGATTCCGCAAGTGCCATGGAACCAGACCACACACCAAAAATCGCAATGCCGATGACAGCGGCATCCGTTGCGCAACGTCGTATGGGCTTCAAGGCCCCAAGAGCTCAGAAATATGAAGGTCAGTCGCCCTACCTGGTTTCCCAAGGATTCAGCAGGGGGGGGAGTGACGAATAGAAGTTAAAGAGAGGGGCCATCCTCCTCTGGATTCAGCAGGGGGGGGGTACATGGCCACTCTGATGGCAGGTCACCGGAAGATGGAAGAGAGCAAGCAAGTAAGGGACGATCCGTCGACCTCACAAGCGCTCAAAATGTATCTGGGGAGAGCTCAGGGCGCTGATCAGGCACCCCTGGCTGCAATCGCCCGGGTGAGTGCTGCCAAGTCCGAGACATGGATCTTGGTCTTGTGCTTGCGGATGTACTCCATGAAGGGAGTATTGACCCGCGGCACGAACGAGGAGACGGGTTCCCAGGTGTCGTGGGACGGCCCATAGCCTCGCCAACGAACCTTGAACTCCAGGCCTCCGGGTGCCGAGGCTTTCGGACGCTGAGCAAGGATCTTCTCGACTGTATAGTCGTCCTGCTCAGCATAGTCGTCGTCCGAATCAGCCTCATGCGCGGCATAGTTCAGGGACACATGTTGGCCACGGAGGTCGGGTTCCCGCACACGGAGTTGACTTTCGTGGCGCTCCCGGAACTGTCCGTGACCCACCTTGATGCGGTAGGTGTCCTCACCAATCCTGCGGACCACCTCTCTGGGTGTGAACCAGGTCTTGGTGCGGTGGGTGCCCATGGGGCAGGGTCTGATCACCCACACCGGGTCTCCCACCCTGAACTTCTGCGCTGTCGAGCTCGGGGCGGACTTCTGACGCTCAGCATGCTCCTTCTCGAGCTGCTGGCGGATGTCCCGCGCCGTTCGCTCTTGCCGCGCGAAGAATTCTTTGGCGTCCATGGCCATACCATCACCAGACAAGGGAAGTCCCCGACCAGGGGGGTCCCTGCCGAACAGAATCTGGTGAGGGGACAAACCACCCGGTGTGGGGGTGTCAAGATGGGCCTTCAGAGCAGGCCACATCTCCTCAAACCAGTTCCGCCGTGGATTGGTGATGTGAATCTTGCGCAGCTTCTCGAACAGCTGCCGTCCAGCCACTTCAGCACGGCCGTTAGACCGGCTGAGATAGGCGACGCTCTTGGCATGACGTATTCCCATGAGGGAACACATAGCCTTGAACCAGCCACCAGTAAACTGGGGCCCTCGGTCACTGCAAATGGTGCGGGGGATGTCAAAGACGGTCAGCCAATGACGAATCATCATGACTGCCACTTCCTTGGCAAGCAACCCTTTTTTGCGTGCCGGAACGGCTACTACGTAGCCACTGTGGCGATCCACGCAAAGAACCACACAGTCAAAGGTCTCCTTGCCAATGTGCACTTCGGGCATGGAGAAGACGTCCATGGCCACGCTCTCCATGGGCTGGTCAGGAACCGGGGTCCATTGGGCTTCCCCCTTGACGTTCCGGTTATCGGGATTGCAGGCCTGACAGACCGAGCAACCCTTCCTGACCTTCTTGATGGCGGTGTAGAGAACGATATGGTCGATCTCGAACCGACGCTGCATGTCAAGGGCTTGCTTCCTGACCCCTGGGTGCAGCATGTGGTCGTGCCAAGCGTCACATAGCTCGAGCACTCGGGACTCTGGTACTAGCAGCTTACCATTCCGGTAGAGCTTGCCATCTTCCTCAGTCAGCCCCTTTGGCCACTTCTGCCCGTCATCAGGGTCGGTCACAGCCCTATACTCGGCCGCAAAGGCCTCAGACTTGGCGTAGTCGTCGGTCCAGTTGTCCTGGAGGCATGATTCAGGGAAGAGGTGCTTGTCGGACTCAGCTCCATCAGGGGCGAGTACTCTGACCGCTCTGCCCATCCTCGATCCGAAGGGGGCATCCGCAGCCATGACGACGAAGCACTTAACACCCTCCTCCTCCATCAGGCGCTCCATTTTAATGATCTTCTTGGCTTCAGCGGTCTCAGCCTCATCGCCATGGGCAGAGATGTCCGTCATGCCCTTACTGGCGGGATAGGCCCACCTGTTGAGACAGTCCGCCACGGTGTTATCCTTTCCAGGAATATACACAACCGTGAGATCGAACTTGGCCAAGGTCTCACGCCATCTTGCCCGTCGGGTGGCGGGACCAGAGGGGGTGTCCACGTGCTCCTTGTGCCACGACTGCAGACTCTGATGGTCGGTGCAGACGGTGACGGGATGGAGGGCTATGTACCCAGCCCATTTCCTGAGAGCCATGACGATGGCATACGCCTCTTTTTCTCGGGGCGTCCACATCCGTCTCTGGCCTTCCGCCAGGACTCGGCTCCAGAAGGCCACGGGCACGTGCCTCCCATCGTCAAGCACTTGCTCCAACACAGCACCAACGGCGTAGTCGGAAGCGTCGGTGCGCAGGACGAACCCTCGGTCGGGATCCACGAGGTGCAGACCCACTGCGGATAGCAGCGCCTGCTTCATCCCCTCAAAGGCACGGTCGGAATCAGCATCCCAGACCAGAGCCTTCTTGGACCCCTTCTTGGTCTCCTCTCGGTTGCCCTTGAGCATGGTCGTCATGGGGGCTGCATACTCGGCATACATTTTGATATACCCCGAGTAGTAGTTGCAGTACCCCAGATACGCCCGTAGCTCAGAGACCGTCTTGGGCTTTTCCCAGTGCTCAATCGCAGCCACCTTCACAGGTATGGGCTTTCGCTGCCCGTTCCCAACTACGTGGCCAGCGAAGACCACCTCGCTTACCGCAATGGTGGCCTTGTCACTGCTGCCCCTGAGTTTGTGCCGAACCAGAAGGTCCAGCACTCGAGTGACGTCCCTCTCGTGTGCCTCCAGGAGCTCCTCGTAGCTCATACTGGGGTCCCCGGACGCGATGATCACGTCGTCCACGAAGGGGTCCGCACAGTCACGCACCGGCTCAAGCAGGTTCTCCAGCATCCGCTGAAAAGCCGCATTGCCGTTGGTAACGCCCATGGGCATCACCTTCCACTGGAGAGGTCCAAGTGGGGTGCTCATGGCTCTGCAGGCACGGGACTCCTCGGCGAGAGGCATCTGGTGATAACCATGTTTCAGGTCAATCACCGTGAAGATCCTCCGCCGGTGTTGTTTTTGCAGCATGTCCTCAATGAGGGGCAGCGTATAGCTGTCGTGCTGCGTTTGGGCGTTCAGGCCGCGGTAGTCGACCACGAGCCGCCACTCACCGGCCACCTTCTTGGGGACGACGAAGCACGGAGGGGCCAATTCGGAGTGGCACGGCTCGAGCCAACCCCTCTGGATGAAGTCACGGAGGATCTTCTCCATGGCCTCCTTCCTCTCGCCCCTCAGGGCAAACTTCTGGTGCCGGTACACACGGGGGTCCTGCTTCAGTCGTATCTTGGCCTCGCCGTACGGTCCACGCACCGGTGGGGGAAACACAGGCTTTCCGCTGAAGAAGGTCTCGCCATACTTCTGCTTCAGCCTGGCCCTCAATGCCTGAATCTTGGGGCAATCATCGGACTCCGCCTTGGCTTTACCGGGCACCTGGACCACGGAGCTTACTTGAGGGGTAGCTACTCCGCTCGCTTTCGGCTCAGGTGGTCTTCCCAGGTAGCCCAAAGGGCCATCTCTGGTCTTGCCTCGGAATAGATCGCCGGTGGTGGGTGGGTTACCCCCGATTGGCTCGTCCTGGCTGGATAGGTGGTCCAGCACCCTCTGCACGAAGGTGTTCCCATCATAGGAACAAGAGACGATCGAGTCCACTTCCCACCAGGCTTTGTCCTGGCCCTTGCCCTCACACTGGCTACCCGAGTTGTGAAGGGGCTGATCCATATACCCCTGAACCAGATCCAGCTCCTCTTCTGTGAGGGGGTCTTCCGATTCTCCGATGTCAACAGGGGGAACCGCAAAGCATTGTCGCCATGGCTCTGCTATGATGCGGTTGACACAGACGAAGTCCGTGGTGTTGGCCTGATCAAGGCCCCCATCCACATAGTGGAATTCCGTTGGCCATCTCTGGGGTGGCATGGGCTGTCCCTTAGCGTCCTGATAGACACTCTCTCCAGCCGGTAGGACGACCTTGTTTAAGGTCATGTTGGTCAATGAGGCTACCCAATGTCGGGTACTTTCCTCCTCGGTGCATCCCATAGGAACAACCAGCACTGCCTTGGAGCAGTCCTTGCGAATCTTCGCTATCGCTCTTGGAATGTCCCAACGGGGGCAATGGATCCACATCAATCCCTGATGCGGACCCGGGTGCTTCTTCCACGCGGAGTCCTGTGCGCTCCAGTACTTCTCACAAACCCGCGGATGGGCGGAGGTTCCTGAAGAGAACGCATCCAGGGCCAGATCCGAAGCTCCCAGGTCTGCAACAACTCGGCTCGCCACTTCCGGCATTACGCCGTACTCCTGGATTGCAGGACCAGTTGGCTCAGTGTCCAGCGCGGCCACTTCGAGCTGATTGCGTTCCGGGTGGATCCATTGGCATTCCACATGATGCTCAGGTGACGATGGCCACGAGAGCTGGTCGTCCTGGTACAGGGTCATCGAGGCCTGGGCCGGGAGAACGCCGGAGTCCGTCTCCATCATGAAGTCGTACCCAACGATCATGTCCCAGTCCATCTCGGCCTCGTAGAAGCGACCGTGCGGGAGGATTTCCTTGCCGAGGTCTGGGCGGCTCAGCTCACGATGGTTCACGAACTGCAGCCCAATGGCCGCTTCCTTCGTGCCTCCCACCATGTACTGGCCGTTCGCCACCTTCAGCCTGACAGGTTTCCCGACTGTCGGTCAGACACTCTGGCGGAAGTAGGCCAGCCTTGACCAAGCTGACCTGTGCTCCCGTGTTGTGCAATACGTCGAAGACCTTTTCCACTTCCCCGCACAGAGCACGGACCTTAAGGTGCAACTGCCGCTCGCGCCCAACACGGCGCACGGCGTGCAAGCTCAGGATCTCCAGCCGTTCCAGAAGCTCAACAAGCGACTGGTTCAGGTCGTGGACAATGGGCTCAGGCTGCCCATCTGCAGCATCCAGCTGCGGTCCGGGTGATCCTCCGATACTCTCGGATAGATCTTGTAGTACATCAAACACATTCTTGGTCGCGAAGGACGGACGGGTGCAAGGGTTCGTGCCTTCACTTGCCCTCACCCCGCCTCCGCGACTGGGTGCCGGACCGGCACTTCCGCCTGCGGCAGTCCCTTTGTGCTTATCGACTCCCGACTGGGATGGTTCGGCGCTTCCCACGTCACCATCCTGCGACCGCCCTAGCTGGGGCCCTTGGCTGCAGGGGCTCCGCTAGGGGGCGTCGGTTGTGGAAGAAGGGGTGTTCTCCTCCGCATCAACCTCGTTGACGCCCTTCTTCCTTCCCTTACAAGTAGGCTTCTTGTCCCTGTCCTTGTTCTGGTCGTTCTGGTTGTTCTCCTTGTTCTTGTTGTCCGACCTGGGGACCCAGTTCCTCTTGATCTCCTGGATCTCCTTGGCCAACTCGGTCCCCTGCGACACCAGCTTGGGGAGCTCGTCCCTGTCCACCTCCACCTTGGCTTCCCGGATACCCGCGGGCGCACGCTTCTTCGACCTGTGCGCCTTCTTGTAAGCCTCCGTGTCGGCCTTGTGGGTGGGGCATGTTCGGTGGTCATGGTTGAAGCCCTTCTTCCTCCCATAACACACGAAACAGCCCTGCGGGTGAGCTCGTGTGAACTCCCCAAAGGACAGCGGAGGGTTGCCAATGCGGCGAGGGTCCCTCTTCTCCTTCTTCTTCCAACCCGGCTGCAGGGGCTTCCAGCTTCCCTGGTTGTTCCCCGCGCTCAGGTTGTTGGCCACGAAGGCGCAAACGGCCACCTCCGCGGGCTCATCGTCGTCGTCATCGTCGACGAGAGTCTCATTGCCGTCAGCTCCCGCTGGGTCCATGGCAGCTTCCCCGCCAGGTCCCTCGCCAACGTAGTTGACGTCGCGGTCGCCGGGCCTCAACCCGCGGTTGTGGTGGAGGTTCCGGTACTCCTTGAGCACCTCCTCTCCAACCAACTCCAGGATCTCGTCGCAGCTCATCCGCGCCGGGATGGCCTGCAGACGGATGGTCTGGCCGCTCACCTCACACTCTTCAAGGCGCCACATCGCGATCTTTTCGCGATCGCCCGAGACGGTGATGAGGAGAGCGTTCCGCAGGGAGTGCCGTTTGACATCCCGGGCCACGTTCTTCCTCGTCCAAGCCACCACGTTCGTATGATACTCTTTGGGGAGCATCATCTTGACCGTGTGGTTGGACTTGGCCCGCTTGGCTTCCTCCTTGGTGACCCTCTTGATCCATGCTTCCGGCAGCATGGAGAGCAGGCGAGCCTGTTCGTCACCCTCATTCCAATCCTCCACGTTGCGGCAGAAGAGGGTGTAATGCCCTCGGAAGTCTCGCCAGTCCCGTAGGCGAATCTCCCGTCCATCATGCTGAAGCTTGATGGACTTCCACCGCTTGGCAGCCACCTGCGGAGCATGCACGGGCTCCTGCTCGTTGAGCCACTTCTTGGCTTCCTTGAGGGTCTTGATTTTCCCCTCCTTGGTCGCCACGAAGTATAGCTCTCCGAGCACTTCCGGCAGGCGGTACCTGAACCGTTTGAAGACATACTTCTCCGCATCAGCGGGATGCATGTCCTCAGTAACGGTTACCCCCGAATCGTCCAGCTTCTCCAAGAAGCGGTCGAGGGTGAGGGGGTTGCCGTCGTACATGGGGGGCTTGATGTCCTTCAAGTCTTCCCACACGGCGGCATCCGCGGCCTTAGAGACCATGAACGCCGGCCGCGAGGTCCAGCGAGGTTCCCATCAGCCTCTCCCACGGACACCCACGGCCGCCATGTCCATCTCCTCCATGGAATCCCTGTGGCTACGCCGCGGTTCCTCCATGTACGCTGAACCCAGATGTTCACGCCGTACTCCTTCCATGTATGCCTCCTCATCACGGCGCCGGCGGCTGCGTTCAGCGGCCTCCCGTCGTACACCACGCGGCGGGCTGATGTCAAACTCCTCCAGGTCCAGATCCAGGTCCTCACCTCCGCCGACGTCCCACACCACGTCTCCCCCGGGGACCTCATCCCTGGGTCCACCATAACGTCCTCCAGCCATTGGGATTGGCTCCGGGGCTTGTGCCGGGCGTCGGGGGCGTACAGGCGTCCGCGGTGGAGCACGGCGGTTGCGGTAGTCCGAACTGAGCCACTCATCACGCCAATCCTCACTGCCACTGCCGGGCGGCACGCGCTCGTTGCGGCGGCCCGCGCTGTGGTGAGAGGGGGCGGTGAGAGAGGGGGCACTGGCGCTGGGGCGACTCCTGGGGGCTCCGCCGGGGGCGTGGGGTCTGCCTGGACCTGGTCCGGGTCCCCAGCCGTCGTCCGACGAGCCAGACCCCAGGGGTGGGTGGTCGCTGCCGACGCTCCGACGGGCTTCCAGCGCGTCCAGCCTCTGCTGCAGGCCGCTGATGACCTTGTTCAGCGACTTGGTCTCGCCCCTGGCGATGTCCAGCTCTCCCTGCGCGTGCGCGGCGACCCCGACGATGCGAGTCATCTCGCCCTTGCCCGTGTCTACCTCGCGCTCGAGGAACTGGACCCTCCTGCGGAGGTAGACAATCCACCGCCAGGTGGTATCCGGGTCGCCGTTCCCTGGTCGGTCGTCGGGGTCCCCAGGGGGTCCTCCAGGAGGGCCTCCGCTGGGTCCGCCCGGTCCAGGGGGTCCTCCCCCGCCCGGTGGTCCGCCTCCAGGGGGTCCACTTGGTGGGCGTCCCCCAGGGAGTCCTGATGGTCCTCCGCCAGGGGGTCCCGGTGGGTCTCCGCCGGGTCGCCTCGGTGGGTCCAAGGATGGGCGCTTCTTCGTGATGCCGAAGTCCATGTCTTCATCCTCGTCCATGTCGCCCCACCTGGGGGTCTCGGTCTCGGAAGACTCCGAGCTCCGGTAGGGAGGAGGGAGATCCTCATCCTCACCTTCCGCTTCCATGGGGACGTCTCCGCCTCCTCCGCCTGTCCAAGCCACCACTTGGCGATGTCGGCGGCCTCGTTCATCCCCGTCGCTGGCGTTGAAGAAGGGGTCACTGTCATGGGGGTGTCCGCCCGCTGGCCTCCGTGGCCTCTCGGTGGTCTTCCCCTTACCCTTCCTCCGTCGGTGGGCGGTGGGGCCACTGCTCCCACTGCTGCCCGTGTCGGCCTCGTCCAGCGTCATCCTGGAGGAGGCGTCCCCTTCGAAAAGCTTTTGAAGGGTCTCCACTCGTGATTCTCCCGGGGGAGTCTCGCGGCGGACTTTGGCCTCTGCCTCCTCCATTGCGGCGGCTGTGGCTGCGGCAGCTCGCGCTTCGGCTTCCTCCCGGGCACGAGCCGCCTCGGCTTCCCGGGCCTGCTGCAGCCGAGCCTTGTCCGCTTCCAACGCCGCCAGCTCCGCCTCCGTCTTGGCCCCCTCCTCAGCGACCTTCCGTCGCGCGGCCTCGATGGCGTCCTTCTTGGCGGCGTCCGCCTGGGCCTTGGCCGTCGCTTTGGCGTGGGCCCTTTCCTCCGCCTCCTACTTTGCCCTCTCTTGGGCAAGCGCCTCTTCCAGCGCCCTCACCTCGGCCTCCTTGCAGGCAATGGCCTCCTGCGTCAGGCGGGCTTCCTCGTCGGCTGCCGCCAACTCACCGTTGACCTGGGCAGTCGCTGCCCCATGGGCGGCTACGGCCGTGAGTCGGGCCGCAATGGCCGCCACGGTCTGGGCTTGGATGGCCATGCCATGCGCCCACTCCCCAGCCTCCTCCCGGGCGATGCCGACGGCGCCCTCCACGGCAGCGCTGTGCTGCTTGGCCCGTTGCCGGGCAACCCGAAGGTTGCAGGGCAACCCACAGGCGCGCTCACAGGCGCGCGCCACGTCCCTATGGTCGGGAGCGACGCTGCTGCTGGAGCTGGCCTGGTCGGCCGGCATCCTCCCGCGGTGGGCCGACTTCACGTCGCTGCTGGGGCCTGACTTCCTCAGGAGCAGCGGACGGGGCTTGGCCTGGGTCTGCTTGGCGACTTGGATGAAGTCGCCAAGGGTGGCATGGCCAGGGTGGTGACCGCCATTGGCCCGTTGGTGACTGGGGGCTGGGGTTCCGCCCTTGGCGCCTTGGGCGGCTTCGGCGGCCACGGACTGCTGGTACTCCCGCCACTTCCAGTCCCGCTTGCTGTCCCCGGCGGACCGCTTCTCCTTCCCCGGAGACGCGCTGCTGCTGCCCTGCAGCCTGCGCTCGCTCCCCGGTTCCGGGAAGTTCTTTTCGATCATGTCCCACATGGAGACATTGATCGAGGCGCCCGACGGGTACTCGTTGGAGTTCTCGTCCTCCTCGATCCCGTCGTGGCGCAGCCCTTCGCCGGACCTGTCCGGGCGGGTCCAGGTCCTCCAGCGCCTCTGCTGGAAGCGGAAGGCAAACCCTTCCGCCCGCAGCCAGTCCTCCACGGCCTGCAGGCGGTCGGGGGCCATGTCCGTGCGGAGCTCGAAGCTCCCGGGCATGCCACCTTCGCACTGGGGGTGGCTGTGGCGGTAGTGCTGGTCCCAAACCAACCCACGCAGTAGGTGCGCTGCATGGGGGTGGGGCCGCGGCCACGTCCTACCCGCTTCTTGCCAGTTTATCATGGCAGCGGGGGCGTAGTTGGTCTTGAGGTCCTTGGTGCGCACTCGTTCCGCTCAACGCACTGGTCCTGGTGGTGTTTGTTGAGGCGGGTGCTGCAGCACTGGACTGGGAGTGCGGCTGGTGCTGGTCAGCCTGTGGTTGCGGAGGTGGTTGACGCGGCCTTGCTGGTCGGCCGATGGGACTCGCTGATGCAGGAGTCCTGGTCTGTGCACCTCCTTCACGGTCGCGGCGCGGTCAGGGCGATGCTCTGGACGGTGCTGCGGGCTCCGTGACGAACTCGGCGCTGTCGCTGGGCGGCGCTGCGAGCCGCTGCGCTGCGCTGCGAGCTGCGAGCTGCAAGCTGCTGCGCCGCGCTGCTCGGGGTTGGTGGCCCCGAGTGGCACGCGAGGGATGGGTAACCCCGCGGCGGTGAAACGCTTTTGACGCGTTCCTGTGGGGGGCCGGCCACGGGACGCTGCGGTGACACGCACAGGTGAGCAGGCAGGCAAAGCACTACGCTCACAAGGGCATCAATACGCTCGTGTCATGTGACAAAGCGTTTCAGAATCCTTGCCACTCTGCAAAGAGGGAACAAAAGTATGTACAACAACACATCAGGATATGTACACATGGGGTTAAGACTGGACTGGGGTAAGGGCATCACAGGACAATAGACACTCAGTCCTAACTCGTATCCCAATCTCAGGTCCGACCCTCTCAGTGGCTGGTGGGGGCGGGGGCTCAAACACAACCCATGCCCTGCTCAGTCCGGACCCTGAAACCCTGCCAATAGGGGGGGTGTCCCACCCAGCCAGGGGCGAGTTCCTAGGAACCAAGGGGCTCCAAGGCCAACTGACAGTGACTCCCTATGCTTCCTTAACGGCAAGTCCGAACTCTTCTCTGAGCCAGAGATATGGCCCCGCCATTATCCCCTAGGAGTTGGTAGCTGAAAATGGGCTGTTTCAGCCCAAACTGATATTAGCTCAAAAATCTCCAAAATTGATCCCTCGTCTGGACCCGCCAGAGGTAGGGACGAGGCAACTGACCCTATGCCCTCCGAGTACGAACTCCCTGGAGCCCTCACCCAACCTGGTTCCCTCTGAGGTCCCGGGGGTCATGATGCCAAAATCACCAAAATTGGCCTCACTCCCACGCGTGGCTCGCCCGGCCAGGGCAAGGCCAATGATTCACAGGATAGGAGGCAGGACCTGAGACCTATATCTGAGTGTACAACTTGGAATTGGGTCCGGGCTCCCTGTGGGCATAGAGAAATGGGGCCGCCAATTGATCTCACGGACGGGTGAAATTGGGGTCCCAAAAGGGGGTCATTTTGGCTGCTCGAAATGAGCCAAAATTCGGGGTGCTCGCAATAGCATATCTCCACGCCGGCTTGGAGATCGGATCCGCCATTCTATACGCGATCTAGCGGGAGTCGAACAGAGACTCCCATGCACTTGGCTTCCGAAGATCTCCATGCCACTCGGCGTGGTGACGATCCCAATTGGGTCCACAAATGCCAAAATGGCAAAATTGCCCACACTCACTTTGGGCTAGCGCCTTAACAAAGGTTGCTCCGCTTCGCCCACGTGGTGTGTGAACCATGGGGACCAATATGTATAACACCCATGTCATATATGGTCCATTGGTCCATGCGTCCGGCGTGCACGGGTGGGCTGAACATAGTGCACGGCGGGCAGAAAATGTGGAAAATTGCTCAAAATGGCCGAAAATGCGCACACTCATGGTTGGGGCAAATGAGGCACATGCCCGACTTGGACCGGAGTGTGCCATAGGATTGGTATCAAGTCATATGCGTCCAACATATCTTTTGGGAGTCGCCCAACTCCTCCGGTTTTGGGAGTGGCAAGGTCGCCAAGTGAGCCCATGATTTGAGATAGTCCCAAATCGCCAAAATGGCGGCCACGGTATGCCCAGCCCAAGAGGAGTTATTCGCTGGGTCCAAGATATGTTGGGCACCGAAGTATGTACCCTCATAACATACTTGGGTCATGATGTCAATTGAGCGCAACGTTGAGATACACGGTTGCCACTTGACATCATGACGGGCCAAAAACGGCAAAATTGGCGAAACAACACCCAAAAGTGCCTTGAAAGGCGCAGAATTATATTATAATAACTTCGGCTTGGATTGAGTAATCGACCAAACCTTCTAAACACAATGACTTGACACCAATGACCTTCGATTCCACATATGTGCTCCACTTGGGGCGCTTTGAAAGGTTACGAGCGCTACTTCCCAAGTGGGCACATGAAAATATGGATAATAGCAAAACACACACCTTGCTCCCAATGCATCGCTTTGGGATCGCCACACAAGCTTCTCTCCACGAAGGTTAGGCATGCAATTGATCGTGGGGAGTATGGAGAAGGGGTTTGCACAATATGAGGTCCATTGGCGGGTTTGGCTTGGAGCGATGGACCCGCCAAATGGGCACGCAACACAACACATGGCACATACCACATATTGCCCAAAAAGGTAGCTCCCCCCACGATATGTCATGCCCCTCCAAGGGCATAACTTTGTGTCAATCGCTCATAGGAACTCAAGAAAAGTTCCTATGCAACACCAACACTTGCGCGCTACACTCGAAAGTCATCTTAACGCACGCAATATCATGGCCAAAGAGTTATAACGCAAACCCTACCCTCTTGACCATGATCCATTACGCTAGCACGCACGTGTGGAAACGCAAGGCGTATAATGCTTCCTAAATTACGTCCGGAGTATTGTGAATACATCCCACGTTTCCTTATTGTCATTCCTCGCAGGCGGCACGAGATATGACCCTCACAAGTGGCCTCACGAATCAACTTTGTTTTGCCCATATCTCTAAGACAAATGGAGGGCAAGACAAAACGAAAAATTGATTCGTGCATAGGGAAGCACGTAGGTCCACTCGAAAGAGGTCAAATCAAGTGCGGGGATGTCGAAGTCGAAAATCCGATTTCGACATCCTGAAAAATTCGGATTAAGGTTGCGAGTGTAAGATATGAAAATTGCGGATGCATCAATGCAATTCCTGAAGACTTTGGAGTCTTTGTCACGATTTGCGCTAAAATATCTGTATATAACAGTTAAATTGGCGGTTACGCTAAAGTCGCGAGCTAACCGCCAGCTGTCAAAACAGTGAATATCAGAACGGAAGCGTAAAAATGGACGGAAACAATATGAAAATAAAACCCTGTTGATTCCTGATATTCTGATATATAAATCTCCGCTGGCGGTGCCTCGGTTGCCCATGCGGGGCTTTACGGCACGGAACACGCTCCCGCCGGGCTCGCACCGGGCGTCAACGGGCGCTTTCCGTACATGGGGTTAGTGGACCGGAGACCGGTCTTCCCTTCCGTACATGGGGTTAGTGGACCGGAGACCGGTTGTATGCCCTACCCTAGCCATGGGGTTCTGGGTACCGCTTCAGGAGGACCTGGTCTCCATGTGTGAGGGTCGCTGCCAAATGGCATGCAAGCTCCGCTCCGCCGCGGAGGACTCTGAGGAGACCTGCCATTCAGGCAGCAGCGCAGGATAGACCCGGCGATACCGGAAGCGCGGGTCACCCAAGCCGGCGGCAGGGGACGCCGGGGCTAGGGATACGGAGCCCAGCCCGGTCAGGCTGTGGGACTCCGAGGGGCACTCCGAGGGCTATCAGACAGCTTATGAGCAACCTTCGGAGTCGGAGAAGACGGCCAGACCGCCCACAAGGGCGAACAGGGCCCCAGAACCCAGCCTGGAGCATGACGCCCAGGCGTTGGAGAGGCCCGCCAGAGCCAGAACGGCGCCTGTGGCCCGGCACACGGAGCCAACGCGGGATAGCATGGGCGACACACCCATGGCGGAGGAGTCCGAGGCGCCGGGAACCGCGAGATGCGCCGAATCAGGTGGAAAGCACGCTGAGTGCCACTGCGAGCACGTGTCCTTCCTCATGGGCAAGTACCCAAAGATGGGGATGGACGCCATCGTGCATCGCCTCGACCGCCTGGACAACGTGAAGGACGGCCTAGAGGAGGACGTCGCGGGGATCCTGGATGACCAGTCGGCCACGGAGAGAGACATGGCGGAGCTGCGAGCGGAACGGGACCGGTACCGGGAGAATCTGGAGCTGGCCCTGCAGAAGCAGCAGCGAGTGGTGGACAGCCTCCTCCACCTAATGGAGGACATGTCGGGACGCCTGAAAAGGCTAGAGGAGTTACAACCCCTTGCCTCGGGTCCGGAGCTCCCGGCAAAGCCGGCAGCGGCAGAGCTGGTGGAGCGGGTTAAGACCCTCAGGAGCGCCATGGATAAACCCATGTGCGGCCCTGCTGAGGCACCTTACGCGCCTCCGCGGGTTGACCTGGGTGCGCTGCCGTTTGTTCCCATGTTCAGCGAATCCACAATGCTCGGGGAACACACGGCACCCGCTGGGTCCATGCGGGAAGGGCACGTAACCACGGACCCGAGGAGCCTGACGGTACAGATGTCCCATGCCGCCCAGGATCCACCGACCACTACGACTGCCCATGCAGTTTATGCGGAAGAGGAGATCCAGAGCCAGACCATGCAGGGGCGAACCATGGGAAGCGCCGACCGACATGGTCGAGGTCACCCAGGCGGAAACCTGTGGGTGAAGGACCGCACTACGGGGATATGGACAGCCAGTGGAGCAAGTCTTTCCCGCATTCCAACCCCCATGGGTTCAGGCCCAACTGGACCGCACTCCATGGAGGAGAGGGATGTACCGGGAGTGTACTCACACCCCCCGGCCATAGGTGGTATCTGTCTCGGTGGAGTGGTGGCTGCGGATGTTGGAGATGCCATCAGGATTGACGACCTCAGGGGAATCAAAATCTCCTACTACGATGGCAACCCCCCCAACCTGGACGACTTCATCCTGGATTGGGAGGACTTCGCCGAGGAGGTCGTCGGCGAGATGAGGGGAGCGCCAAGTGACAAGTGGGTATGTCGGACATTCCCACACAGGCTGGCGCAGGACCTGAAGGAGGAGCTCAGGGATCAGATCCGCGAGGGATTGATCCAGACAGAGCAGGCCTGCCTCCAGTGGCTGGAGGACGAAGAGCGAGTGGACGCCCCCAACCAGAAGTTGGAGGATTTGTGGTCCATTCCGCTACCGCTGGAGCGCGCGGAATTGAGGGTCTGGGAATGGAATCGGTACATCCGCAAGTACCGAAGAAGCCTCAAGCTGGTGGAGGACTGGAACGAGGCCAGCGAGATCAGACATCTGCTGTAGGACGTCCTCCCCGGGCATTGGAAGAGAAGAGTGGAGGATGAGGAGAAGAAGAGAGCAAAGAAGCGCGTGGCCGTACGTATCATGGCATCGGAGGACACCCACGCCGGAATAATGGAGTTCTTCCGGCGAAACCTCGGCGAGCCCAGCCGAATGTTGGAGTTGAAGAACGCCGTCTACGTGGAGGTATTCGGCGACACCATGGGGCAAAGGCTGATGCGCCTCAACAACGTGGAGTGGAGGCGCGGAGAGCCGCTGAGGATGCAGGTCATCTTCGCCCGCATGAGCCTGGACGAGATGGTGAAGTACATCACGGTGGAGCTGAAGCTCAACGCCAAGAACGAGGCCCACGTGCAGGATCGACAAGGCCATGGACAACGAGGCCACCGAGAAGACCGCCATCATTGGGAGATCCAGGAGGACACGGCCAACTCCGCGGAGGATGGTAGTGGAAGTGGCCAAGACCACTGGACCGGGTCCCGGGAGGATCACGAGGAGGCCCATTTCTTCGCATTTGTGGCGCACAACGTGAGGGACCATGGGCAGGATCGGTCTAGATGGAACCGGCTGGGACCCAAGAAGGCCAAAGAGCCAAGGAGGATCGGGAACCCACCGCTCGCGTTCCGGGAGTACAGGTCTCAGCACGACGGGTGCTGGGTTTGTTTTGGCGAGGGAAACAACCATGCACATGACCACCGTCAGTGCAAGGTTTATGAGGCGGACAAGAAGGCCTACTTCGCCGCCCACCCCGAGAAGAAGCCCAAGGAGCAGCGGATTGCCAATTGGAAGGCGAAGGGCGGAGACGGGGGAAAAGGCCAAGGCAAAGGCCAAGGGAAAGGCGGAGGAAGAGGCTATGGTGGTGGACCGGGCCAAAACCGACGCGTGAGGTCGATCCAGGAGGTTGCTGAGGACTGAAAGTGCTGCCCTAGGTCGTGGATGGTGCCGGAGGGCTCAGGGCCGGCAAGACCCGGGGGGCAGGCACGCGAGGAGTCGACCTGAACGCTGCTGTTGGGGGCAGAACCGGATACACGGACACCAACGGAGGCAAGAGCGGCGACAACGGAGGCAAGATCCATGCTGATTGTTATCCGGCAAAAAATCCCAGTCTATGAAGAAAATTGATGCGGATGATCCTAAGTACATCTGAGTGTCGATATCTATCTGAAAAGATTTATATAAATCCGATTGTGAAAAAGTATTTGGCCGATCTGGCTCGCGCACGCGCGTCAGCGGCAAATGGCGATTCCGGGTAAATGAGCGGAACGCGGCGGATTTACGATGAATGGACCGCGGAATCAGATCCGGCACATCAGAAATATATAGGTCTGATCCTGAGACTGAGCTGCGGGGCGGCGATTCCGCCGAAGCAGAGAAAATGACCAAATGTAGCCAATCTGGGGCAGATCTGTGAAAATCTGAGCAGATGGGGGTTAGCCGCACTTACACTCCCCCTCCAAAAACACACTGGGGTGTGTCGCTACGTCAACGAAGAACGTAGTGCGGGTAAGTCCCAGAAAAAAAATACAAATGTAGCCTCGATGGGGCGAAATCTGCTTGATCTGACCTGATTTGGGCTGAATTGGCACTGAATCAGGATGGATGAACCTGAAATGAGACAGAATGAGGAGTGACGAACAGTCCTCCGTGCAGTAAAACATTAGGTTAAGGGCTAAAAAGCATGCAAACGTATCGAGAATCGATACCAAACCATGCCCTGGTTGAGAATCAGGTAGATTATTGGTGGATTGAGTGGGAGAATCAAGAAATGGAGTGACATCTCGGCGCTCTGGCACAGTTTAGCTGTCGCGGGCACGCTACGATGTCCTCCACGTACTCTACATCGTGTTACTCCCGCTTTTCTCGTTCTGAAAAGTGCAGCATGTGCGTCAGATTTGGCGCATCTGGTGGATGATCACAAGATTCAGCAAGATTGAGAATCAATTTGAGCAGAGATGAAGGAGATGAAACAATCACAGAGAGGGTAAACAAATACAATTGTAGTCTGCAGGCCCTAAGTGAACAGAAAAACATCAGCGTCAACGAACTAACTTCGCCTAACTTGCCTAACTTCGTTGAATGAGAGGGGATGACAAGGAAATCAACCTGAATTGTCCTAAAATGATCAAATTCCCTAAGATGAAGGTGAAATGAAGCGGAATGTCTAGAACTGGAACTACTAACACCCTCGTTTAGACTAGAGTTAATATATATTGTCGTTTATTCAGCTGAATTGTGCTTTCCGACACGTTGGTTCGCGAGCATCCAACAGATTTCATGAAAATCTGGATCATGTGATGATGCATCATGATGGGACATGATAGCCCTGGATCCTTGGCATGTAACGCGCCGAAGGTTCGCTGAAGGCGCTTTACTGACAGTATGTAACTGAGAGACACCGAATAGTCCTTTATTTACAGTGGCGGCGGTGTCAATCGACTTGGACAAGGCCCATCTTTCGATTGAGTCCCACAAGACACTTGGATTCACCATTTTCGACAGTTTCAGGTCGGATTGAGCTCACATTGGCGTGTGCCAAAAATACACCGAAGCTTACGGAAGCTCTGAGGTCCGAGAGGTTGCTGTTAGAAGTCCCTAGAGCTCTCATATGAAGGTTGTCTGAACAATTGAGTCGGGGTTTTGCTTTCTGTTGCGCAGAATGATGGACAAACGTGAGAAATTCAAGGTAAATTCAAGGAATCTGGATCTGAATCTGGACTTTGGCTTCAGCATCACGGCAAATGAAGGTAAGATCTGTGTTCCTGGCGTCGCATCTAGTGCAGCCAGTACTACAGGGGGTGCCTGTAGGGGTGAATGTCGCTGCGCAGCGTTTTTACTATGTACATTTGCTTCCATCTGCACGAGTAGCCAAATTCCAAAGATGCACAGACCAACAGAGACAAGATTACCCCGGATCTGCCTGAATTAAGCCTGGGTTTGGTTTTTTCTGGACACGGCAGCACACTCCGTGGCTTTCGGCAGCGTATCTACGCCTTGTTTGCCGAACGGAGACCAAAGAAAAGTTGATTGACGTCAAATTATCAAACATTCGCAGTTCTCCACATCATGTCGTAATCAGGAAGAATGAACAGTGGATTGAGCAGAATGTGGTTTTTTCAAGTCGTCAGAACACTCACATTGAAATAAGTGGTCGACGGGGCGGGGCTGGAGCTTTTGTAGGAGTTGGACATGCAAGGGTTTCGAACCTACACCCTTGAGCCCTAGCGACGAGTGCCATGACGCCCTGGACTAGACGACTGTTACCCAGATTATGGCGCCGGCGACTCAAGTCACGACGGGTCTCCCTCAATTCGGCCAAGCACGAATACATGTGACCACCAACCTGTCTGGTGGGGCCCTCGTACGGCTTGGGCGCTGTAGATCAGCGGCCGAACTCGAAGCTTGGTCCTCATTTGGCTCCTGGGCTGGCCTGACCGCAGGAGGGGGGATCGACGGATCAGGCCTGGAATGTGGCTGCTGAGGGCCGTAAAAGGCTGGATCTCGATTCACCACAGGTCTTTTTCCGTCGCTCTCCACCTGTCTGTCTGGTTTCGACAGACATTCTGTCAGGAGTACGCCAATTTCGGGGTGCTTCTTGAGGAAGTCGATGAACCCCTTGGTGTACCCATGGACAAAAGAATGGGCTGGTTCCCAGTTGTTGTGACTGGAATCAAAGCCCCTCCACTCGCATAGAAATTCCCATTCGCCCTTTTCGTCACGTCTTGCTTCTAAAATCCTCTTGAGTTCGTACTTCCCCCCTTCAAGACCCGATAGGACAAAAATTTCGAAGTCCAAAAAAGGGGTTTAACCCGATCCTTGGGGGAGGGGATCTCTCTCTTGAGGCGATCGCCCGAAACTTCAATTTCCCTGCTGACATCCACACGAATCCTCCACCTGTTCTCACCTAGACGCGCTGTAACAGCGAATGGCCCCTCCCACAAGGGAAGAAGCTTATCATCTCCGTCCAGGGTGGTTTCGGATTTTCGAAGCCAAACTCGATCATCGACTTCAAAATTGTGGGGGTTTTTTCGGCCTTGATTCTGGACCCAAAGCCAGTCAGCTTGATGCTTATCGATTAATTTCGAGACAGTTTTTTCTGCTCGTTGGATTTCGTCCAAAAACAACGAAGCATCTTTACAAGGGCGAGGATTATTCAACGGCATGTTCCACCAACACTTCTTTCGTCCAAAGACAATTTCATTTGGAGAAAGGCCATGGTACAAAGGCGTGTTGTGGTAACGGCGAAGCAATGCGAAGAGAACTTCAAGCCAATGGAAGTCTTTCTCACTGGCGAGCTCCTTACGAAGCATATTAATGATAGAGCGGCCGGCTCTTTCGCCAGGCAGCGCTCGATGTGAATGGATTTCACACCTCAGGTGGTGGATTCCAAGGCGAGCACATAATTCCCTCCACCATTCGGAGGTGTACTCCTTACCTGAGTCCGTAATCACCTCGGATGGGACGTCCCAACCTCCCATCCAGGTCTGCGCGCACCATTTGGCGGCAGCCTTGCCAGTCATCGACTCGATGTTGCAAGGCAACACCTGACTGTAGCCGGAATGACGGCACTGAATAAGGACCACTCCATTGACCTTTTTGTTGGTCCAATGGCACTCTTCGTCGTCGAGTTCACCAAGATAGAAAAAATCACTGGTGACTCTGTTAAAGAGGCGCTCCGGAATAGGATGTGGCCTCAGATGGCCGTGCTTCTTCGCGCTGGGGGGCGTCGAGACAGCACATTGGGCACATCCGGCGGCTACGTTCATACAATGAGTATATAGCCTTGAGCCAAACAACCTATGTTTAATCATCGACCATTATCTACGGCCATGTGCGTGGGGGGACTCCCATTTGTGCCACCAGTTTAACACTCGGGGGGCCAGGGCGTCTGGTACGCACAATTTACCCTCCATCCACAGCTTCCCCCCATCCAACGAATATTCAGCAAAAATTCCATCTTTGTGAGCATCTTTGGATTTGAGATTCTCAAAGACCTCTTTAAACATGGAATCATGCAGATAATCGTTCGTCCAGTCACAGATGATAAGGGAATCTTTCGGCAGGGGTGGAGTTTTGGCCGGATCTCGACGCTTAATGCCCTGAATCAACCGAAATCCACTTACTGGTCGGGTATACTCAAACCGTTTCACACTCCCTGAGGAGGGATCGGTGACTTTCTCCAAGACTTTCAGTGATTTGGTGACAATCTCATGGGCATGCGCCGGATCTGAGAAGGCCGTGATATCGTGACACGGTATTGCATGCCGTTTAACAGCGCATTGCATGCATTCACGTCGAATCAGCTTTTTTTCTTCCTGATCCCACTCGATTACGACGTGGCGGTCCTGCTCCGTACCATGGATGTTGGTACTTTGCAGCCCCTCTGAAGCGGGGTAAGCCCATCGGCTCAGAGCATCTGCTACCGTGTTGTGTTTTCCAGGCAAATACGACACATGGAGGTCAAACAGACTGAGAAATTCATGCCATCTGGCCCGTCGACCAGCTGGGCTCGCGACAGTATCAATGTGTTCGGTGGCCCAATACTCCAGAGATCGATGATCCGTCAGGACCTCGACTCCATTGGTGCCAACCCACGATTGGTACTTTTTCAAAGCGCAGATTATGGCGTAGGTTTCTTGCTCACGTGGTGACCATTGCATCTGGCGTGGAGCTAGCTTCCCAGACCAAAATGCAAGAGGGTAATGATCACCTGTGGCTTCATCAACCTGTTCAAGGACAGCTCCGATCGCGTACCTAGAAGCGTCGGTTCTTATGTAGAAGGGTCGGTCGAATTTCGGCACATGCAACGTGGCGACTTCGCAGAGGGCCGCCTTCAAGTGATGGAAGGCCTCCTCGCACTCGTCAGTCCACTTGACACGCACCTTTGAACCTGCCTTGCCCGCATCTCTCCCTGACTTCAATAGTTCAGTGAGGGGGGCAGCAAATTTGGCATAATTCGGCACAAAAGTGTGGTAAAAATTGCAACAACCCAGGAATCCTCTCAACTCCGTGATCGTCTCAGGGCGCTTCCACTTCTGAATAGCGACGAGCTTCCCTGGACTGGGTCGTCGGGTGCCATTCTCAAGGAGAGAACCACAAAATTCGACTGATTTTAAAAAAAGTTTTCCCTTCTTTGGCCCACAAATCAGCTGATTGGCATCAAGAATGTCCAAAACCTGGTTCAGCTGCTTTTCATGTAGGGCCACCAGCTCGGCTTCGGTTAGTCCCTCCCCCTCTGTCGCGATGATTATGTCATCTATGTACACACTCACGAAGGCACGAAGCTCAGGATGAGCTGTAAAAAGCACATCCTCCATCATTCTTTGAAAAAACGGAGGGGCGTTCTTCAGGCCCATGGGCATGACTGTCAGCTGGACTGGGCCACATGGCGTGCACATACAGGTGAGAGGTCGGCTCTCCTTCCTCAACGGCATTTGGTGAAAGCCGTGACGGAGATCCAGCACAGAAAACAAACGACCTCTTGCCCTCTTGGCGATTTCCTCCTCAATGAGGGGCAGGGGGTGTAAATCCGCCTTGGTTTCGGCGTTGAGGTTGCGAAAATCAACAACCATTCGCCAACCATCAATAGTGTTCTGGTCTGCAGGCGGCGGCTTCGGGACTGTGAAGGGTGCACAGCACCACTCGCTGGTCATACAACCCTCAAGCCAACCAAATTCCCTGAGATTTCTCTCGATTATTTTTCTGAGTATCTCATGTTTCTGTCCATGGTTCTCATAAGGACGCTGTTTCTTCGCCTTGTACCCTTCACAAAGCTCGATGAAGGCTTCACCGAACTGCCGACGGACAGGGGGGTCTTTGATCAACTTCCCCGAAAGGGTTGTGTCCTTCCGTTCCTCAAAAATCTTGTCTCTTTTCTCGGAACACAACTCAGTGTCCACCTGATCGCCAGGAATTACTGTCGAAAAAACTTTGGCGATGTCTTCGGCCTTGGCAGGAAGAATCTTCTTACGGATGTCCCTAAAAAGGTCCGTATCAACTGCCTCTTGAAGATAGGTGGGTCGAGTGTCGACATTCCAGAGATTCTCTTCGTGATCCAGCTCCTCGAAAGGATCTATGAAAGCTTCCACACGGGGTTTTTCATAAAAAACTCTGAATTTGCGGCGCGAAGAAAATTTTTTTGTCGTCCGTGCGCCGTAGATTCTTTTGGATGTAGATCGTATTGGGGAAGAGGGAGACGAGGCGGATCCATTTGACGTTGGATCACCTTGGGCATCTGACGGACAAAAATCAGAAAAAAAAGATTCATCATCAGTACCACGCTCAACCTCAGATTCAGACCCAACACAGGAATCAGCAGAATCAGAGTCAGAAAGCTTTCCATCCACCAGGAATGCAAGCGAACTCCAGGGCCGCTGTGGCAGGGGACCTGTGTCGTCCCTGGCATACAGCTTAATCTTCCTGGGAAGTTCGATGTAATCTACACAAATGTCTTGCAATTCCTGAAACCAAGGCTTGTCGTCCCACAAGGGCACAACTAAAATCGCCTGGGTTTTATCTTGCTTGATTTTGTGGATGACCTGCTGGATTAAGTGAAACGGAGGATTAATCCATAACTTCTTGTCCCATTTATGGGTCCAAGCGTCGCGAAAGTGCTTGTCAAAGCGCTTGTTCTCGCGGTTACCAAAGGCATCATACTGTGGCCAAAAGGAATGGTGTTCATAAAAATATTCACAAATTGTATCGCGCCATTTGTCGACAACTCTGTAGGATGAAGAGTGCCAGCGCGAAGGGCGTCGTGGCTGGGAGTCCCTACGAAGACATTTTAACTCTCGGGAGTAATCGGCACTCCCATTCACCTCTGCAATGGTGGTATCTTCACCAAACTTTGGTGTAACCTTTTGCTTCAAAAATTCTTCTGCACTTTTAAACCCTGCGTGCAAAAAAAGAAATTCAGGACGCTCCAAGGGACCTGACTCCAGCAAAAAACAACGCCGATGACCTACGGGCGCCACCCTGTTCTTGCGAAGCCAAAGATGGCCCAAGTAAAGGTCATACTTTATGTCGGCACGGTAGAAGTAGTCATCCTTAAGGATAACTTCCTCCACATTGCCCTCTTCCCAAAGGTCTTGAGCGACCAAATGAGTTGATATATAACAACCGCGTTGCCCACCTGCGAGAGAGTGTCCAGAAACTCCCTCGAGGGTAACAGGATGAGGCAAATCAAACACGCAGTCATCAGGCAAGAAAGAATTGGATTGGAGATTTACCTCCGATCCATTGTCACACAAACAAGTGGCGAGGTGGAAATTGCCCTTGCAATCAGAGACCCACAGCTTTGTGACAAACTGACGGGCCCTGTGCTTGGACTGTACACCAACCTCGTCCACTACAACAGAAGGATCCGCTGCCGGATCCAGGGGAGAGGAGACAAGCGACCCTACATCAAGTAGTGGTCGGGAAGGAATCTGGGGATCATGCCTGAAATCGCCTGGGGAGGGGCGATTTTCGTGGCTCCCCTAGGCGTTCTGACCTCCAGTGGCTGCGTTAACATTGTGAACACACCCTGATTCATCGATCCACTCATCTTGGAGCGGATCATCTGCTGGATTCAAGGCATTTTCAACGTAATCTCGGTCCGCATCGGACACCTGATCTGCACCTGAGACCTGATCCACACGATGGTTGCCCTTTCCACGTCCACGGCCACGGCCGCTAGATGATGGACCTCCACCTTCGCCACGCCCTCTGCCCTTACCAGAGGAAGGGGTTCCCGACGGATTTCCCTTACCTTTACCCTGGAATCCTAGAGCATTTCCCTTGTTTGCACCGGATTGAGGGGTTTGGCCTGGATTTCGATTTCCGCCTCCGGCGTTGCTATTGGGATTTTTCTGGCCGTTTGGCTGCCCACCGGAGCCGGATGGAGTCCGATTTCCTGTGCCTTGGGACCCGCCAGGGCCTCCAGGATTTTTGTTTCCACCGGAGGGGGTCAGATTCCCTTTTCCAGCCTTCCCACCGTGCACCTGTCTGTCATTCCTGTCTGAATTCTGCGAATTACTGATATTTTCACCAATCACCTTGTGATCGTAAGGAGACCATCGGTGATTATCAGTAGAATGCGTCTTAGCTCGGTTCGTAAAACCTAAAAGAAGGCAGATGCTACAGTGCTGCTGAACATTCCGGGTGTCATTCACCTTTTTGTTGCCCTTTTGGGCCCCATTTTGGGTGTTTTGCTGGGTATTCTTGTTTCCCCCAAGACCCTCATGGAAATTCTGGTTGGCGGCGTCGGCGAGCCGCTCAACCTCCTCCCAGAGTTCCTTCGGGGTGTACGAAAACACCCAGTTTTTGGCCTTCAGGCGATGGCCATGGATACTGACTCCCCTGTTGAGGACTGGGACAAACAAGTCCCGATCCTCCTGTTCATGAAATTTGATTTTCCACGTCTCCTCAGTGAATTTCACCTTGGTAAACGACGTGGGGGAACACTTTTGAAGTGCCTCCCTGACGGAAAACTTGTTGGCGGAGGCATCGAAGCCTTCCACCTCCGCCCACCAGGTCTTGACCTTTTCTTCGGACTGTTTGTTCCGAAGGGTGGCGGCAGTTTCTGAGGGGATCTTGTCAAAAATCAGACTTTTCAGCTCGGCACTAGAAAATTTTTCGCCTGAATGTTCAGCTTCTTCCAGTAAATTCCAGAAGCGCTGTTTTTTGTCTTGCACTTCGTGCAAGATTAATCGCGAGAATGAAGGAAAATTCTTCAACATTTGGTGGTAGTGGTCCTCTGGCAGCCGGGATCCACGTACCTCCAACTGTTCCCACACCTCATCAAAGGTAAGGGGGGAACTTGTATCCTCGCGATCACTCCAAGTCCAGAGCCAAGTGCTGGCCGGCGCTCCCTCAAGGCAATCCAAGAGGGCCATCAGGAACTGATCATCTTGGAGTTTTTGAGTCTTAACCCACAGTTTAAATTCCCGTTGGAACTGAGGCCAACGTCCGGGGTTCCCATTATACTTCGGTTGCTTGGCAACCTGACGAAGTCGCAAGGAAGTAGGATTAAGAACGAATCCAGCCCAACACCGGCCGTAATGGCAGACACCTTGGCGGCATCATTCGCCACACCAGCTTAGGCGAGGGTCTGGGCGAGCAACAGCTGGGCTAAGGTATTGGAATCAGCAGCAGGAGGGGCAGTACGGGAGGCAGTTCGCTTGGCATTCTGAGCCTCAGTCCTAGCCTTCGCCATCCTACTCTCAGAACGAGAGATTTTAACCCTTTCCTTTAGCTTGGTCCTGCTGATCCTTGCATCGGTGGTCCTGGAGTCCACCGAAGGAGCAATTAAAAAAATTTCTGTCGCCTCCTCCGACGGCTCTGTTGCTTGTTCCACCGATGAGGCGCCCTCAGACCGCATGTGTGTCTTGAAAGGTTTTTTATTCCCAGCGTTTCAATGATGAGGTGCATTTGATCTTTGAGCGTTTGGAGCTCAGCATCTCGCTGGAATCTGCAGGAGCAGTCGGCAGGACAGTACATGCCGTGTCCTGAAGGGCCTGAGCAGGCTGTTGGACCGCTAATCTCGGTGTTCCGCAGCCAGGAGTCCACTTGGGGAGCTCCTTCAGCCCTGATTTCCAGGCTTGCCTGCCTGGCCGCCTCTAAAATTCCCTCCTCAACCGCGGCGGCCAGATCGTCGCGGATGGAAACAGGGGGATGAGGGGCGGAGGGCCCCGGAACAGGTGCCCGGACCTTCTCCTTCGGGAAGAGGCTTGCCTCCCAGATCTGCAAAAAAATGGCAAAAGAGTCATCTTCTTGAGAACGCCACCACATCCTGGTATTAATTTCGTTCTGAAGGAGGAAAAAATATTCCGTTAAAAAATCAGAGGCGATTCTTTCTTGTTCGATCAACTTAGACGTGGCTAAGTAACAAAGGGCCTCAAGGGCCTCAAGGTTACGGGTCACTTCTGGAGACAAATGGTCGTCCCAGTGTGCCCAAGAGGCTGGTCGATTATAGCTAGGTACCTCACCTGGACCGCCCATCTCAATGTCGTTCAGATCGGCGTCAATGGTCTCAAATGTTGGACACGCGTAAGGAATGTTGGTACCTGCCAGCTCCGTAAGCTCCACCGGAGCGTTGCCATCGTCGTAGGCCGGCGGATTCCAGCTGCTCGATGGCCAGTTTCGACTGGGATTATGGTAATCTGGGTCTCCACAGCTGCTGATGTGCGCCCTTCTTGGGCAGCTTGGACTTGCGCAAGGCATTCCTCTCAAGGCCTCGTTCGCACAGCACCAAGGCAGTGTAACCGTTACTTCTCCAGAAGCGGCGGGGTCTACGGGGCCGTACTGGGGAGCGGGCTGTGGATGGGATGCCACTGAGGCAACATTCAGGTAGCCTCTGCTACCATGAAAGTGCTGCCCTAGGTCGTGGATGGTGCCGGAGGGCTCAGGGCCGGCAAGACCCGGGGGGCAGGCACGCGAGGAGTCGACCTGAACGCTGCTGTTGGGGGCAGAACCGGATACACGGACACCAACGGAGGCAAGAGCGGCGACAACGGAGGCAAGATCCATGCTGATTGCTATCCGGCAAAAAATCCCAGTCTATGAAGAAAATTGATGCGGATGATCCTAAGTACATCTGAGTGTCCATATCTATCTGAAAAGATTTATATAAATCCGATCGTGAAAAAATATTTGGCCGATCTGGCTCGCGCACGCGCGTTAGCGGCAAATGGCGATTCCGGGTAAATGATCGGAACGCGGCGGATTTACGATGAATGGACCGCGGAATCAGATCCGGCACATCAGAAATATATAGGTCTGATCCTGAGACTGAGCTGCGGGGCGGCGATTCAGCCGAAGCAGAGAAAATGACCAAAATGTAGCCAATCTGGGGCAGATCTGTGAAAATCTGAGCAGATGGGGGTTAGCCGCACTTACAAGGACATGTTGAGGACGTTGCAGGAACTCAAAGGCCAGCAACGTGGGGGACAAATTCTGAGCGGATCGAAGCAGGAGGGAGCTGCGGCAGGCCATGTCTAGAGGAGCCCCCAAGGGAGTGGGACCTCGGGGGTCTCTCCTCCGAAAATCAGTGGAATCCCAGAGAAAGCGAAGGCACATCGGGTGCCGAAAAAGGCTCCAGAAGAGCCAAAACCACTGAGTTTTGCCACTCCCAACCCCTGGAGCGCCCTGCCAAGGGAAGTTTATGTGGGCAAGGGACGTGGCAAAGAGGAAGGAGCGACCACGGAGAGCCCTGTGGACGAGCAGGACCAGCCCAAGATCTACACCATCCGTGACCACACCCTCGAAGTCCAAAATGCACCCGGATGTGCTAGAGTTGCATGCCGTGAGAGTTGTCCATACACCGCATGGTGACGAGCGGCAATTGCACTTGAAGGTGCGTGTACGGTGCTGACAAGAGGAGTAGCTGGTGGATGTTTTGGTGGACACGGGTGCCCAGGTGAGCCTGGTCCGGAGAGGGTTGTTCAAGGAGGAATCCCTGCAGCCCAGCCGTAGACCGGTACGCCTGAAGGTGGCCAATGGAGAGATTATGGGTGGTGGCACCTATGAGGCCACTATCAGTATGGAATTCTGGGAGCATGAGTGCTTGAACCGCCCTGATTTGGCGAAGAGAAGCACTCTATCCGGGAATTTCTATGTGGCCGACATTACAGATTGGGATATGATCATGGGGTATGACTTCATGGTGGCGAATGCCATTGGAGCCCTTCCCCATCGCGCAACGCTGGTCCGGGAGGATGATGAATGCCTCACATGGCTGTCCACGGATTATGCATGCGGATCATCCCAATGGAATGCTGAGGAAGAGGATCGGATCGTCTGAGCGGTGCAAGCTGTGGGTTCCAAGTCCAGAGGAGACCGTGGAGTTCAGCTCACGGAGTATGGAATGGCGCCGCAGGTGTATGACAGGATGATCCAGACGCTGGGAGCCGAAGCGCCCGAGACGGATGTCTTCCCTTCCCGGGATGCCCCACTTTTGCGGAAGTGTAGGAGGCATTGGCATCGAGGAGACTCAGCCTGGCACAGGCATTGGGGTTTGAAGGAGTGGGGGCCCATGTATTGGCATGGCTCCCTGGACAATACCAGACGTACGGTGGAGAAGATCGTCGCGGATAGGGCGAAGGGAATCCTGGTCATAACCGGCATAGGATCCACCCCATGTCCGCTGGAGGGTCTCAAGTCGACGCTGGACTCCATCACCCTGAAGGAGATGTCATTCGGGCCAGAGGAGGTGTAGTTCATCGACGCCAAGGGTGTATCAATGCCCTCCCCGGGTCAAGCGTGGGGTACCAAGGCTTTCCTTGTGGAGGGGGCACAAGCCCAGCCCACGGGTGATGAAGCATTCATCCGTAGGGTGGAGGCGGTGCCCATGAAGGTCATGTTTGAGCCCAAGGAGGGGACGGATCAGCCAAATGATGGCATTGACGTCCTGTCCCACGCCGAGATGGACGACGTCGTCAACTACATGCAGATGGGGATGCACGACCGTGTGGCAGCCAAGAAGAGGCAGGCCATGGTCACATCTCCGCATTGGTGGGATGACAAGATGTTGGTCACTGGCAAGTACGAGAAGGATGAGTTCGTGGCGAGGATCATGGATCACATCGCGGACCAATATGATGGTCCGGTTGGGTCGGACCCGCCGACGTGGGATTTTCCAAGAATGGGGGCCGATAGCGACAAGAACCAGCCCGACGCCGCAAATTTTCTAAGATTATCGGTGGGGAGTGCACCCCACAACAATGAAGACGGCATATCAGACGAGGAGAAGTCGGATTCGGACCCGGAAGAGGCCTATACCGCAGTGCGGTCGGTTGTATCGATACCGAAGCAAGCGGCTGAAGAGGCCCAGGAGAACCCGAAGGTCGCAGAGCTGAAGGAGAGGCTGATCAATGCCTATCCGCGGCTATTCAATGGTGTCGCCAAAAAGAACCCTCCAGATCGTGGGAGGTTTGGCACAGCGAGGATCAAGCTGAAGCCGAACCCCAAGATCTATCGTCATCGGGAGTACCAACTTCAGGGCGATCGGGCTGAGGCCATGAAGAAGTTGTTGGCCGAGTTCATTGAGCGGGGCTGGATCGAACCCTCGGACAGTGAGTGGGCCAGCCCAGCCTTTATCGTGCCAAAGAAGGAGAAGGGCGAGTTGAGGTTGGTGACGGATTAAAGGGGTGTGAACGAGCAAACCGAGCACGACTCGTACTCGCTTCCCCTGATCGACACCATCCTCCAAAAGCAATCGAAAAAGCGGATCTTTACGGTGCTAGACCTGAAACACAGCTATCACCAGATGCTGCTACACCCGGACTCCAGGCCCTGCACAGCGATGTCGACGCCGTTGGGGCCCATGCAGTGGAAAGTGGTGCCTATGTGCACCAAGAATGGCAACGCCGCTTTCCAGCGCATGATGGAGGATCTACTCGGTCCCGTCCGGGACTGTGCCGATCCCTTTGTGGGTGACATCATCATCGGGTCCGGCACGGAGAACATGACTGAGGACGAGCTCATCGAAGCGCATGAGAAGGATCTGCGCCGAGTGCTCAGCGAGCTGGACAAGCACAACATGGTGTGCAAGCCCACCAAAGCCTCACTATTCGTGAAGGAAGTGGAGTTCGCGGGTCACGTGGTTGATCACGGGCAACGCCGTCCCATGCCTGGGAAGCTCGCGTCCCTGCACCACTGGGAGAAGCCCCAGACCATCAGCGAACTCCGATCCTTCATGGGGTTCTGCAACTACTGTTCGGGCTATGTCCGGATGTATGCAGAATTGTCGGGGCCACTGCACAAGATGCTGCAAGTGGGCAAGTTCGATGGCCGGAAGGGGAGCAAGAAGAAGCTTGCCTGGACCCCTGAGGCCAAAGATGCGTTCAACCGCCTGAAGGAGCGACTCCTGGGGCAGCTGGGGCTATTCCTGGTGGACCCGGACAAGAGATTCGTGCTACCGACGGATGCCTTGGACTATGCTGTAGGGGCAGTCCTCGAGCAGATCCGGGACGACGGATCACACGTACCCGTGGCGTTTTGGAGCCGGATCTTGGCCGAGGGCCAACGCCGAACCTCGACCGCGAGGGAGAAGGACACGTACGCCATTGTTTGTGCGCTCAGGAAGTGGTCTGGCCACATCGGATTGCAACCGGTAGTGGTTTGTGCAGAGCATCAGTCCTTGCAGAGCTGGCACAAGGAGCACGTCGACACCCCCTCGTGGCCGGCGGCAAGGAGGGCCCGATGGCATGAGACGTTCGCCAAGTTCCACCTCAGCGTGGTGTACGTCCGGGCGAAGGACAACACTGTGGCGGATTGCCTCAGTCGATGGGCCTACCCCGCGGGCAAGGCATGGATGGACATATCCAGCCATGGGGACGCCGAGGAGACGGAGGAGGCCAAACGCATCATCGAGATGGAGAAGGCCATGGAGCAAGAGGGGGTCAAGTGCTTTGTGGTGATGGCAAACCGTACGGATCTGGCCAAGTTCCGGGGCGCCCGCGTCGAAGCTATTCGTGAGGAAACCCTGGAGCAATGGATGGTGGCCCCTGTAGAGCTAGTGAGGTCGGTGCTCACAGAGGACTGGTCGGATGACTATGCGGCATCCGAGCACTGGAGCAAGTACTGGAATGCCGTGAGCGCCCCGTCGGACAATGAATGGCCTGAGGGCTTGACCGAGGATGGGGATAAACTGTTTCTCAAGGACAAGCTATTGGTCCCTGAGAACGGAATGAAGGAGCTCATTGACCACTGGCATAGGGCCCAGCTCATGCATCCTGGTCGGGAGAAGATGCAGCAGGACCTGGAGTGGCGCTTCAGATTCCCACCGGAGTACTACGCCCTCCTGGACAAGTACTGCAGCGACTGTGCCGTGTGTCATGCCACGAAGAGCCCCAACCACTCCACGGCTGGCAACCCGGTGTACACGGCTATACCGGAGGCCCCTATGCGGTCCGTGGCCATGGATGTGTTCGCCATGCCTGAGGTCACCGTGGACGGAGAGACCTGCGACTGTGTCATCCTGGCGGTGGACAGGCACAGCGGGTATATCGTGGCGGTCCCAAGCAAGAAGTCCAAGAAGAAGGACAAGAAGGACAAGCATGGAGTGGGGCTGCAGGCCAAGACCGTCGCCAACGCCATGATCAGGCATTGGCTGACAATTTTTGATGTCCCAGCTGTCATCTGCAGCGATCGGGGCAGTCAATTCGTGGGTACGTGGTTCAAGACGATGCGCAAGCACATGGGGATTCGGCACGCCAAGACCGTGGCGTACCACAGCCGGTCGAATGGCCGGGCTGAGGTGGCCGGGCGGCAGATGTTTGAGAAGTTCCGCCAGCTGCGCATTGATGAACCGGGCCGGAATAGGTATAATTCGCTGTGGAGAGTACTCCAGGCGTACCATGACCTTCCGGGGCCCACTGGACTGTCGCCCCATCGCATCCTGTTCCTACGGGATCGAGTGTCACGCACTCTCCCGTGGTTGAACCATGGCAAAGTGGCCCGGGATGCGAACGCTATGATGGCTGAGGCGGACGACACAGTGGCCAAGGTGTGCAAAGCACTTCAGGACGAGCATGAGAAGAGGGCCAAGTACTTCAAGCAGTGAAAAGTCCAGAAGTATGCTCTCCAAGACACCGTATGGGTGGAGCGGCATCACATGAAGCCGATTCGGACCCCCGTGGCCATCTTGGGGTCACTTGGGGTGTGTATCTATGTGCCGGCAAGCCGAGATTGGCTGATATCATACTCTCCCGTCCACCTGAACTAACCCGATGTGATAGTGTGATAGGTTTGGCCATTCCGGCTACGAGCGGCCATATTCAGTAACCAGGCGCCGCCAGCGGAGATTTATATAGCAGAATATCAGGGAATCAACAGGGTTTTATTATCATAATGTTTCCGTAATTTTTCAGCCTTTCGTTCTGATGGTCAATGTATCGGCGACTGTCAGTTGGCTCGCGATTTTGCGTTAACCGATTGGTTAACTGTTATTTCCAGATATTTTAGCGGAAAACCCGATGAAGGGTCAGATTTCATCAGTAAAGGGTTCGTTGCTTCCGCAATTTTCTAAATATGCACTCGAAATTTTAATCTGAATTTTTCGCGATGTCGAAATCGGATTTTCAACTTCGACATCGCCGCACTTGATTTGGTCTTCTTCAAGTGGTCATACTCTTTTCCCTATGTCCGAATCAGGTTTCCCTTATACTTGCCACCCATTTGACTTGGAGATATAAGGGAAACAAAAGTGAATCGTGGGACCACTTTGAAGGACCATATCTACGCGCGAGTGTGAGGAAAGAGAATAAAGAAGGTTCGGTTGCAAGCGCCTTAGTCTCAAGTTAATTTAGGAAGCATCAAACGCCTTTGTTGTGTACGCATGCCCGTTATAGCAAGGGATAAGGGTCAAGAGGGTAGAAAGTGATATATAACTCTTGGACCGTGCAACCGAAGATTTTATTGCGACCTTCGAGTGTACCGCATGAGTGTTGGGGTTGCATAGATATTTTCCTTGGGTTCCCACGTATTTTTAACGTGAAGTTATGTCCATGGAGGGACATGGCAAATCATGGTGGGAGCCACTTTTGAGGACATGTTTTATATGCATGGTATATGTCTTGATATGCTCACGCCCATGTTATATATCTTCGTGTGGCCGAAGAGATGGGGAGCCATACGTGACAAGGGTTTTGCCCATGTCTCAATTGTGGAATTCAAAGCGCTAGACCAAGTCTACCGCGTATGTATTGCTCATGGTAGGTTTGGCAAAGAGATCCATGAGTGCACTCCCATTTTCATGGGGCATGTTGATATGAGTGGCGAAGGTGTCTCCATGCGCCCGATTGGGGATCCAAGTGGGGGAATTGTTTGTAAATGGTTCGAATCATTTGTATATTGAACCATACGCGGATATCATGGGTGAGCATAGAGATATATTATCATGACAACTTTGTATTTGGACATATTGGCATGCTTTTGGCCTCATTTTATGCTCATTTTTGTGTTTTATGTGCTCAACTGGTCGGCTAAAAGTAAAGTGCCTAGAGATCTGTGAACTATGGTATGTTGCTTATATGTTGGCATATGCTTCGGTGTTGTACCTCAGCATATGCCAGATCACATGGTCACTTTGGCTTGGCACACGAGGCCTCACAAAATTAGGTCTCAAACTCATGAGCTGACTTGTGAAGCATGTCATATACATAACCGGAGGGGTCTCGGAGCCAATGATGGGATATTCTTGGGCATGGACCTTTGGTCTATATCACCCTTGTATACTACTTTCCGGTTTGGCACATGCATGGAGCATTTGGGTATTTGCCATGTGCATTTTTGAGTGTATAATTGACTTTTGGGCATAATGGTGTGATTTGCCTGATTTTGCCATGTTGTGAGGTCATCATCATGGGGCACTTCTCCAAGCCCATTCGACTCCAAGTCCAACCAAGGTTATGTCAGGGTAGGGCATGGTCCTGAGTGCCACTCTAGGCCATGACACGCCACCTCCCCTATTGGGCTAGGATATATAGGCTTGGGAGCGAACACATTTTTGGGGTTTATGTAGTGACTTGTGACACATGGCATTTAGCCATCTCATTTGACCTGGTTCAGGGCAATATGTTGGTGGGTCAAGGGAAGGTCTTGAGTCCAGGGAATGAGGGGTTAGGGCTGTGATTGTGTAAGTTTCCATCTCTCCCCAACTTTGCTTTATTTGTGTTCATATGCCAATTTCAGGGCTTTCTTCCTTGGTGCAATTCTTGTACATGCCCGCCACCGTGAGACGACCGGTGTGCTGAACGGAAGCCCGCAGCCTGATTTGGATTGTGAATTGGGTTATACGTGACAAGGGTTTTGCCCATGTCTCAATTGTGGAATTCAAAGCGCTAGACCAAGTCTACCGCGTATGTATTGCTCATGGTATGTTTGGCAAAGAGATCCATGAGTGCACTCCCATTGCCGCCAGCGGAGATTTATATAGCAGAATATCAGGAATCAACAGGGTTTTATTATCATAATGTTTCCGTAATTTTTCAGCCTCTCGTTCTGATGGTCAATGTATCGGCGACTGTCAGTTGGCTCGCGATTTTGCGTTAACCGATTGGTTAACTGTTATTTCCAGATATTTTGGCGGAAACCCCGATGAAGGTTCAGATTTCATCAGTAAAGGGTTCGTTGCTTCCGCAATTTTCTAATATGCACTCGAAATTTTAATCTGAATTTTTCGCGATGTCGAAATCGGATTTTCAACTTCGACATCGCCGCACTTGATTTGGTCTTCTTCGAGTGGTCATACTCTTTTCCCTATGTCCGAATCAGGTTTCCCTTATACTTGCCACCCATTTGACTTGGAGATATAAGGGAAACAAAAGTGAATCGTGGGACCACTTTGAAGGACCATATCTACGCGCGAGTGTGAGGAAAGAGAATAAGGAAGGTTCGGTTGCAAGCGCCTTAGTCTCAAGTTAATTTATAAAGCATCAAACGCCTTTGTTGTGTACGCATGCCCGTTATAGCAAGGGAAAAGGGTCAAGAGGGTAGAAAGTGATATATAACTCTTGGATCGTGCAACCGAATATTTTATTGCGACCTTCGAGTGTACCGCATGAGTGTTGGGGTTGCAGAGATATTTTCCTTGGGTTCCCACGTATTTTTAACGTGAAGTTATGTCCATGGAGGGACATGGCATATCATGGTGGGAGCCACTTTTGAGGACATGTTTTATATGCATGGTATATGTCTTGATATGCTCACGCCCATGTTATATATCTTCGTGTGGCCGAAGAGATGGGGAGCCATACGTGACAAGGGTTTTGCCCATGTCTCAATTGTGGAATTCAAAGCGCTAGACCAAGTCTACCGCGTATGTATTGCTCATGGTAGGTTTGGCAAAGAGATCCATGAGTGCACTCCCATTTTCATGGGGCATGTTGATATGAGTGGCGAAGGTATCTCCATGCGCCTGATTGGGGATCCAAGTGGGGGAATTGTTCGTAAATGGTTCGAATCATTTGTATATTGAACCATACGCGGATATCATGGGTGAGCATAGAGATATATTATCATGACAACTTTGTATTTGGACATATTGGCATGCTTTTGGCCTCATTTTATGCTCATTTTTGTGTTTTATGTGCTCAACTGGTCGGCTAACAGTAAAGTGCCTAGAGATCTGTGAACTATGGTATTTATCTTATATGTTGGCATATGCTTCGGTGTTGTACCTCACCATATGCCAGATCACATGGTCACTTTGGCTTGGCACACGAGGCCTCACAAAATTAGGTCTCAAACTCATGAGCTGACTTGTGAAGCATGTCATATACATAACCGGAGGGGTCTCGGAGCCAATGATGGGATATTCTTGGGCATGGACCTTTGGTCTATATCACCCTTGTATACTACTTTCCGGTTTGGCACATGCATGGAGCATTTGGGTATTTGCCATGTGCATTTTTGAGTGTATAATTGACTTTTGGGCATAATGGTGTGATTTGCCTGATTTTGCCATGTTGTGAGGTCATCATCATGGGGCACTTCTCCAAGCCCATTCGACTCCAAGTCCAACCAAGGTTATGTCAGGGTAGGGCATGGTCCTGAGTGCCACTCTAGGCCATGACACGCCACCTCCCCTATTGGGCTAGGATATATAGGCTTGGGAGCGAACACATTTTTGGGGTTTATGTAGTGACTTGTGACACATGGCATTTAGCCATCTCATTTGACCTGGTTCAGGGCAATATGTTGGTGGGTCAAGGGAAGGTCTTGAGTCCAGGGAATGAGGGGTTAGGGCTGTGATTGTGTAAGTTTCCATCTCTCCCCAACTTTGCTTTATTTGTGTTCATATGCCAATTTCAGGGCTTTCTTCCTTGGTGCAATTCTTGTACATGCCCGCCACCGTGAGACGACCGGTGTGCTGAACGGAAGCCCGCAGCCTGATTTGGATTGTGAATTGGGTTATTGCTGTATTTGTGGGATCTGGTTGCTGTTTCAGGGTTGATGGAGGATTTTGTTTTCTATATTTTTGGACTTTGGACCCTTTGGAATTTGAGGAATGCAATCACTGATCCAGAGTAAATCAGCAGGGGTTACAGGCGGAAGGGGCACAGCGGGGGCCGGTCCTGGTAGGGACCTTCTTTATGGTAGCAGAGTCTTACCTGCTGCCCCTACCTACCGCCGACCCGGGGACTTGGGCCCTTATGAGCCCTGCCCAAGTACGCCCCGGGTGCGTATTGTGAACTCGGTGGAAACCACGCCGGAGATTGGAGCCATAGAAGAACCGAGACGTTCAAGAGCATGGCGAACTCCGGAAGTTGAAGCCCGAAGAGAGGTACGACATTCGGGAAGAGGAGGACGTGACATGGAGGACCTGGTCTCCATATGTGAGCGCCGCTGCCGAAAGGCATGCAACCTCCGCTCCGCCGCGGAGGACTCTGATGAGGCCTGCCGCTCAGGCAGCAGTGGAGGACGTGCCCGGCGCTACCGGAAGCGCGGGTCACCCAAGTCCGCGGCAAGGGACGCCGGGGCTATGGACACGGACCCCAGCCCGGTCAGGCTGTGGGAATCCGAGCACTCCGAGGTCTATCGGACAGCCTACGAGCCACCTTCGGAGTCGGAGACGCCCGCGCCGATCGCCAGGTCGCATACGGCCCCCGAGCCCGCCCTGAAGCACGATGCCGAGGGCTTGGAGAGGCCAGCCAGGGCCCAGACGGCACCTGTGCCCCGGCACACGGGACCAGAGACGGACGCCATAGAGAATACGCCTATGGGTGACGAGTCTGAGGTGCCGGGAACCGCGGGATGCGCTGAATCAGGCGGACAGCACGCCGCGTGCCACTGTGAGCACGTGTCCTTCCTCATGGGCAAGTACCCGAAGATGGGGATGGACGCCATCGTGCATCGCCTCGACAGCCTGGACAACGCGAAGGACGGCCTAGGGACGGACGTCGCCGGGATCCTGGATGACCAGTCGGCCACGGAGAAAGACATGGAGGAGCTGCGAGCGGAACGGAACCGGTACCGGGAGAATCTGGAGCTGGCCCTGGAGAAGCAGCAGCGAGTGGTGGACAGCCTCCTCCACCTGGTGGAGGACATGTCGGGACGCCTGAAAAGGCTAGAGGAGCTACAGCCCCTCGCCTCGGGTCCGAAGCTCCCCGCAAAGCCGGCCGCGGCAGAGCTGCTGGAGCGGGTTAAGACCCTCAGGAGCGCCATGGATAAACCCATGGGAGGCCCTGCAGAGGCACCCTACGCGCCTCCGAGTGCCGACCCGGGTGCGCTGCCGTTTGTTCCCATGTTCAGCGAATCCACAATGCTCGGGGAACACACGGCACCGGCTGGGTCCATGCGGGAAGGGCACGTAACCACAGACCCGAGGAGCCTGACGGTACAGATGTCCCATGCCACCCAGGATCGACCGCCCACTACGACTACCTATGCAGTTTATGCGGAAGAGGAGATCCAGAACCAGACCATGCAGGGGTGAACCATGGGAAGCGCCGACGGACATGGTCGAGGACATCCAAGCGGAAACCTGTGGGCGAAGGACCCCAATACGGGGATATGGACAGCCGATGGAGCACCTCCTTCCCGCATTCCAAACCCCATGGGTTCAGGCCCAACAGGACCGCATACCATGGAGGAGAGGGATGTACGGGGAGTGTACTCACACCCCCCGGCCACAGGTGGTATCCGTCTCGGTGGAGTGGTGGCCGGTGACGTCGGAGACGCCATCAGGATTGACGACCTCAGGGGAATCAAAATCCCCTACTACGATGGCAACCCCTCCAACTTGGATGATTTTATCCTGGATTGGGAGGACTTTGCCGAGGAGGTCGTCGGCGAGATGCGGGGAGCGCCGCGGGATAAGTGGGTATGCCGGACATTCCCACACCGGCTGGCGCAGGACCTGAAGGAGCAGCTGCGGGATCAGATCCGGGAAGGACTGATCAGGACGGAGCAGGCCTGCCTCCAGTGGTTGGAGGATGAGGAGCGGGTGGACGCTCCGAATCAGAAGCTGGAGGACTTGTGGTCCATCCCGCTGCCGCTGGACCGCGGTGAGTTGAGGGTCCGGGAGTGGAACCGGTATCTGCGAAAGTACCGCAGATGCCTCAAGCTGGTGGAGGACTGGAACGAGGCCAGCGAGATCCGCCACCTCCTGAAGGACGTCCTCCCCAGCCAATGGGAGAGGCGAGTGGAGGACGAGGAGAAGAAGCGCGCCAAGAAGCGGTTGGCGGTGAGGATCATGGCGGCGGAGGATACCGATGCGGGTATCATGGAGTTCTTCAGGAGAAACCTGGGCGAGCCCAACCGGATGGTGGGACTGAAGAACGCCGTGTACGTGGAGGTATTTGGAGACTCCATGGGGCAAAGGTTGCTGCGCCTCAACAACGTGGAGTGGAGGCGCGGGGAGCCGCTGAGGATGCAGGTCATCTTCGCCCGCATGACCCTGGACGAGATCGTGAAGTACATCACGGTGGAGTTGAACCTCAATGCGAAGAACGAGGCCCACCTGCAGGATCGACATGGTCATGGACAACGAGGCCACCGAGAAGACCGCCATCATCGAGAGATCCAGGAGGACACGGCTATCTCCGCGGAGGATGGTAGTGGAAGTGGCCAAGACCACTGGACCGGGTCCCGGGAGGATCACGAGGAGGCCCATTTCTTCGCGTTTGTGGCGCACAACGTGAGGAACCATGGGCAGGATCGGTCCAGATGGAGCCCGGTGGGACCCAAGAAGGGCAACGCGCCAAGGAGGATCGGGAACCCACCGCTCTCGTTCCGAGAGTACAGGTCTCAGCACAACGGGTGCTGGGTCTGTTATGGCAAGGGAAACAACCATGCACACGACCACCGTCAGTGCAAGGTGTATGAGGCGGACAAGAAGGCCTACTTCGGCGCCCACCCCGAGAAGAAGCCCAAGGAGCAGCGGATTTCCGATTGGAAGGCGAAGGGCGGAGACGGGGGAAAAGGCCAAGGTAAAGGCCAAGGAAAAGGCGGAGGAAGAGGCTATGGTGGTGGACCTGGCCAAGACCGACGAGTGAGGTCGGTCGAGGAAGTTGCTGAGGACATGTTGAGGACGTTGGAGGAACTCAATGCCCAGCAACGTGGTGGACAAAGTCGTGGCGGATCGCAGCCGGAAGGGGCTGCGGGAAGTCAAGTCTAGAGGAGCCCCCACGGGAGTGGGACCTCGGAGGTCTCTCCTCCGAAAATCAGTGGAATCCCAGAGAAAGCGAAGGCACATCGGGTGCCGAAGAAGGCTCCAGAAGAGCCAAAACCACTGAGTTTCGCCACTCCCAACCCCTGGAGCGCCCTGCCAAGGGAAGTTTATGTGGGCAAGGGACGTGGCAAGAAGGAAGGAGGGACCACGGAGAGCCCCGTGGACGGGCAAGACCAGCCCAAGATCTACACCATCCGTGATTATACCCTCGGAGTCCTGATGCACCCGGACGTGCTAGAGTTGCATGCCGTGAGAGTCGTCCATACACCGCATGGCACGAGCGGCAGTTGCACTTGAAGGTCCGTGTACGGTGCGGACAAGAGGAATTGGTGGTGGATGTTCTGGTGGATACGGGTGCCCAGGTGAGCCTGGTCCGGAGAGGGTTGTTCAAGGAGGAATCCCTGCAGCCCAGCCGTAGACCGGTGCGCCTGAAGGTGGCCAATGGAGAGATCATGGGTGGTGGTAACCATGAGGCCACTATCAGTATGGAATTCTGGGAACATGAGCGCTTGAACCGCCCTGATCTGGCGAAGAGAAGCACTCTATCCGGGAACTTCTATGTGGCCGACATTACTGATTGGGATATGATCAGGGGGTATGACTTCATGGTGGCGAATGCCATTGGAGCCCTTCCCCATCGCGCAACGCTGGTCCGGGAGGATGACGAATGCCTCACATGGCTGTCCACGGACTATGCATACGGATCATCCCAATGGAATGCTGAGGAAGAGGATCGGAACGTCCAAGCGGTGCAAGCTGCGGGTGCCAAGTCCAGAGGAGACCGTGGAGTTCAGCTCACAGAGTATGGAATGGCGCCGCAGGTGTATGTCAGGATGATCCAGACGCTGGGAGCCAAAGCGCCCGAGACGGACGTCTTCGCTTCCCGGGATGCCCCACTTCTGCGGAAGTGTAGGAGGCATTGGCATCGAGGAGACTCAGCCTGGCACAGGCATTGGGGTTTGAAGGAGTGGGGACCCATGTATTGGCATGGCTCCCTGGACAATACCAGACGTACGGTGGAGAAGATCGTCGCGGATAGGGCGAAGGGGATCCTGGTCATAACCGGCATAGGATCCACCCCATGTCCGCTGGAGGGTCTCAAGTCGACGCTGGACTCCATCACCCTGAAGGAGATGTCATTCGGGCCAGAGGAGGAGTTGTTCATCGACGCCAAGGGTGTATCAATGCCCTCCCCGGGTCAAGCGTGGGGTACCAAGGCTTTCCTGGTGGATGGGGCACAAGCCCAGCCCACGGGTGATGAAGCATTCATCCGTAGGGTGGAGGCGGTGCCCATGAAGGTCATGTTTGAGCCCAAGGAGGGGACGGATCAGCCAATTGATGGCATTGACGTCCTGTCCCACGCCGAGATCGACGACGTTGTCAAATACATGCGGATGGGGATGCACGACCGTGTGGCAGCCAAGAAGAGGCAGGCCATGGTCACATCTCCGCATTGGTGGGATGACAAGATGTTGGTCACCGGCAAGTACGAGAAGGATGAGTTCGTGGCGAGGGTCATGGATCACATCGCCGACCAATACGATGGTCCGGTTGGGTCGGACCCGCCAACGTGGGATTTTCCAAGAATGGGGGCCGGCAGCGACAATAACCAGCCCGACGCCGCAAATTTTCGAAGATTATCGGTGGGAAGTGCACACCACGACGATGAAGACGGCATATCGGACGAGGAGAAGTGGGATTCGGACCCGGAAGAGGCCTATACCGCAGTGCGTTCGGTTGTATCGATACCGAAGCAAGCGGCTGAAGAGGCCCAGGAGAACCCGAAGGTCGCCGAGCTGAAGGAGAGGCTGATCAAAGCCTATCCGCGGCTATTCAGTGGCGTCGCCCAAAAAAAACCCTCCAGATCGTGGGAGGTTCGGCACAGCGAGGATCAAGCTGAAGCCGAACCCCAAGATCTATCGTCATCGGGAGTACCAACTTCAGGGCGATCGGGCCGAGGCCATGAAGAAGCTGTTGGCCGAGTTCATTGAGCGGGGATGGATCGAACCCTCCGACAGTGAGTGGGCCAGCCCAGCCTTCATCGTGCCCAAGAAGGAGAAGGGCAAGTGGAGGTTGGTGGTTGATTACAGAGGTTTGAACGAGCAGACCGAGCACGACTCGTACTCGCTTCCCCTGATCGACTCCATCCTCCAAAAACAACAGAAAAGGCGGATCTTCACGGTGTTGGACCTGAAACACGGTTATCACCAGATGCCGCTACACCCGGACTCCAGGCCCTGCACAGCGATGTCGACGCCGCTGGGGCCCATGCAGTGGAAAGTGGTGCCCATGGGCGCCAAGAATGGCAACGCCGCTTTCCAGCGCATGATGGAGGACCTACTCGGTCCTGTCCGGGACTGTGCGGACCCCTTCGTGGATGACATCATCATCGGGTCCGGCACGGAGAACATGACTGAGGACGAGCTCATCGAAGCGCATGAGAAGGATCTGCGCCGAGTGCTCAGCGAGTTGGACAAGCACAACATGGTGTGCAAGCCCACCAAAGCCTCGCTCTTCGTGAAGGAAGTGGAGTTCGCGGGTCACGTGGTTGGACACGGGCAACGCCGTCCCATGCCTGGGAAGCTGGCGTCCCTGCACCACTGGGAGAAGCCCCAAACCATCAGAAACTCCGATCCTTCATGGGGTTCTGCAACTATTATTCGGGCTATGTCCGAATCTATGCAGAATTGTCGGGGCCGCTGCACAAGATGCTGCAAGTGGGCAAGTTCGATGGCCGGAAGGAAAGCAAGAAGAAGCTTGCCTGGACCCCTGAGGCCGAAGATGCGTTCAGCCGCCTAAAGGAGCGACTCCCCGGGCAACTGGGGCTATTCCTGGTGGACCCGGACAAGGGATTCGTGCTACGGACAGACGCCTCGGACTATGCTGTGAGGGCAGTCCTCGAGCAGATCCGGGACGACGGATCACACGTACCCGTGGCGTTCTGGAGCCGGATCTTGGCCGAGGGCCAACGCCGCACCTGGACTGCGAGGGAGAAGGAGACGTACGCCATTGTATGTGCGCTCAGGAAGTGGTCCGGCCACATCGAATTGCAACCGGTGGTGGTTTGCACGGACCATCAGTCCTTGCAGAGCTGGCACAAGGAGCACGTCGACACCCCCTCGGGACCGGCGGCAAGGAGGGCCCGATGGCATGAGACGTTCGCCAAGTTCGACCTCAGCGTCGTATAGGTCCCGGGGAAGGACAACACTGTAGCAGATTGCCTCAGTCGATGGGCCTACCCCGCGGGCAAGGCTTGGATGGACATATCCAGCCATGGGGACGCCGAGGAGACCGAGGAGGCTAAGCGCATCATCGAGATGGAGAAGGCCATGGAGCAAGAGGGGGTCAAGTGCTTTGTTGTGATGGCAAACCGTACGGACCTGGCCAAGTTCCGGGGTGCCCGCGTCCAAGCTATTCGAGAGGAAACCCTCGAGCAATGGATGGTGGCCCCTCTAGAGCTAGTCAGGTCGGTGCTCAAAGAGGACTGGTCGGATGACTACGCGGCATCCGAGCACTGGAGCAGGTACTGGAATGCCGTGAGCGCCCCGTCGGACGACGAATGGCCTGAGGGCTTAACCGAGGATGGGGACAAGTTGTTCCTCAAGGACAAGCTGCTGGTGCCCGGGAACCGAGTGGAAGAGCTCATTGACCATTGGGACAACGCCCAGCTCATGCATCCTGGTCGGGACAAGATGCAGCAGGACCTGGAGTGGCGTTTCAGGTTCCCTCCGGGGTACTACGCCATCCTGGATAGGTACTGCAGCGACTGTGCCGTGTGTCGGGCCACGAAGAGCCCCAACCACTCCACAGCGGGCAACCCGGTGTACACGGCTATACCGGAGGCCCCTATGCGGTCCGTGGCCATGGATGTGTTCGCCATGCCGGAGGTCACTGTGGAAGGAGAGACATATGATTGTGTCATCCTAGTGGTGGACAGGCATAGCGGGTATATCGTGGCAGTCCCGGGCAAGAAGTCCAAGAAGAAGGACAAGAAGGACAAGCATGGAGTGGGGCTGCAGGCCAAGACCGTCGCCAATGCCATGATCAGGCATTGGCTGACGATTTTTGATGTCCCAGCTGTCATCTGCAGCGAACGGGGAAGTCAATTTGTGGGAACGTGGTTCAAGACGATGTGCAAGCACATGGGCATTCGGCAAGCCAAGACCGTGGCGTACCACAGCCGGTCGAATGGCCGAGCTGAGGTGGCCGGGCAGCAGATGTTCGAAAAGGTCCGCCAGCTGCACATCGACGAACCGGGCCGGAATTGGTATAATTCGCTGTGGAGAGTGCTCCAGGCGTATCACGACCTTCCGGGACCCACTGGACTGTCGCCCCATCGCATCCTGTTCCTACGGGATCGAGTGTCACGCACTCTCCTGTGGATGAACCATGGCAAAGTGGCCCGGGATGCGAATGCCATCATGGCTGAGGCGGACGACATGGCGGCCAAGGTGTGTAAGGCACTACAGGACGAGCATGACAAGAGGGCCAAGTACTTCAAGCAGGGAAAAGTCCAGAAGTATGCTCTCCAAGACACCGTGTGGGTGGAGCGGCACCACAAGGATGTCCTGTCCAGGCATCGGCAGGCATCTTGGTATGTGCCGGGGGTAATCGTGCGGAAGGTCGGGCAGGATGTGTACGCAGTTCGTGTGGGGGATAACAAGATCCTGGACCGCAACCATACCCAGCTTCGTCCCCGAGCACCAGACCCCAGCGGACGTCACGTCACCTTCGAGTTCACGGCCGGCGATGTGGACTCGGACGACGAGGGCGAGGACGACGACTTCACCGCCGAGAGGATCCTGGCGGACAAGCCGGACCCGGGGACGCCTGGGGGGAGGCTTTATAAAGTCCGTTGGAAGGGATTCGCCGCGTCCAGAGATTCGTGGGAGCCTCCGAGCAGTTTTGTGCCGAGGTACACCACGGTCTGGATGGACTACCTGAACAAAAAGAATATTTCTTTGGATGTCAAGGACGTATTGGTCCATTTGGTTGCTGCAGTAGCACCGTAATGGATTTCCCTTGGCATTTTTGTTTGTTTCTGTGCTTGGGAGACGGGTGAGGGCGTTCATCCGGGAATTCTTCGGCCTTGAGTGGCCATATACCCCCTTCACTCGATCTCCACATATATATTTCATTGTGGTATACTTATTTAGGTCGACCGACGACGTTTTTCTATCTTTGATCCCCTTGGTCCATGTTGTAGATCAAGAGCAGACCGGATATGGCGTAGGGCGCTGAGTATCAGTGTCCTCACCCCTCCCTTGGGGCATCGGGGACGCCTACGACGTGTGTGGGGCCTCCATGTGTCCTTGGGACATGGGGGGGGGGGTTGGGGCCCATTGGGGTCCTCCCGTCCTCTCTTCAATGACTTCCGAGCGGTAACAACGCTCTGAGAAGGGGGGTGAAGCCGGTTCGGACCCCCGTGGCCATCTTGGGGTCACTTGGGGTGTGTATCTATGTGCCGGCAAGCCGCCATTGGCTGATATCATACTCTCCCGTCCACCTGAACTAACCCGATGTGATAGTGTGATAGGTTTGGCCATTCCGGCTACGAGCGGCCATATTCAGTACCGAGGCGCCGCCAGCGGAGATTTATATAGCAGAATATCAGGAATCAACAGGGTTTTATTATCATAATGTTTCCGTAATTTTTCAGCCTTTCGTTCTGATGGTCAATGTATCGGCGACTGTCAGTTGGCTCGCGATTTTGCGTTAACCGATTGGTTAACTGTTATTTCCAGATATTTTGGCGGAAACCCCGATGAAGGGTCAGATTTCATCAGTAAAGGGTTCGTTGCTTCCGCAATTTTCGCATATGCACTCGAAATTTTAATCTGAATTTTTCGCGATGTCGAAATCGGATTTTCGACTTCGACATCGCCGCACTTGATTTGGTCTTCTTCGAGTGGTCATACTCTTTTCCCTATGTCCGAATCAGGTTTCCCTTATACTTGCCACCCATTTGACTTGGAGATATAAGGGAAACAAAAGTGAATCGTGGGACCACTTTGAAGGACCATATCTACGCGCGAGTGTGAGGAAAGAGAATAAAGAAGGTTCGGTTGCAAGCGCCTTAGTCTCAAGTTAATTTAGGAAGCATCAAACGCCTTTGTTGTGTACGCATGCCTGTTATAGCAAGGGATAAGGGTAAAGAGGGTAGAAAGTGATATAAAACTCTTGGACCGTGCAACCGAATATTTTATTGCGACCTTCGAGTGTACCGCATGAGTGTTGGGGTTGCATAGATATTTTCCTTGGGTTCCCACGTATTTTTAACGTCAAGTTATGTCCATGGAGGGACATGGCATATCATGGTGGGAGCCACTTTTGAGGGTATGTTTTATATGCATGGTATATGTCTTGATATGCTCACGCCCATGTTATAAATCTTCGTGTGGCCGAAGAGATGGGAAGCCATACGTGACAAGGGTTTTGCCCATGTCTCAATTGTGGAATTCAAAGCGCTAGACCAAGTCTACCGCGTATGTATTGCTCATGGTATGTTTGGCAAAGAGATCCATGAGTGCACTCCCATTGCCGCCAGCGGAGATTTATATAGCAGAATATCAGGAATCAACAGGGTTTTATTATCATAATGTTTCCGTAACTTTTCAGCCTCTCGTTCTGATGGTCAATGTATCGGCGACTGTCAGTTGGCTCGCGATTTTGCGTTAACCGATTGGTTAACTGTTATTTCCAGATATTTTGGCGGAAACCCCGATGAAGGGTCAGATTTCATCAGTAAAGGGTTCGTTGCTTCCGCAATTTTCTAATATGCACTCGAAATTTTAATCTGAATTTTTCGCGATGTCGAAATCGGATTTTCGACTTCGACATCGCCGCACTTGATTTGGTCTTCTTCGAGTGGTCATACTCTTTTCCCTATGTCCGAATCAGGTTTCCCTTATACTTGCCACCCATTTGACTTGGAGATATAAGGGAAACAAAAGTGAATCGTGGGACCACTTTGAAGGACCATATCTACCCGGGAGTGTGAGGAAAGAGAATAAAGAAGGTTCGGTTGCAAGCGCCTTAGTCTCAAGTTAATTTAGGAAGCATCAAACGCCTTTGTTGTGTACGCATGCCTGTTATAGCAAGGGATAAGGGTCAAGAGGGTAGAAAGTGATATATAACTCTTGGGCCGTGCAACCGAATATTTTATTGCGACCTTCGAGTGTACCGCATGAGTGTTGGGGTTGCATAGATATTTTCCTTGGGTTCCCACGTATTTTTAACGTGAAGTTATGTCCATGGAGGGACATGGCATATCATGGTGGGAGCCACTTTTGAGGGTATGTTTTATATGCATGGTATATGTCTTGATATGCTCACGCCCATGTTATACATCTTCGTGTGGCCGAAGAGATGGGGAGCCATACGTGACAAGGGTTTTGCCCATGTCTCAATTGTGGAATTCAAAGCGCTAGACCAAGTCTACCGCGTATGTATTGCTCATGGTATGTTTGGCAAAGAGATCCATGAGTGCACTCCCATTTTCATGGGGCATGTTGATATGAGTGGCGAAGGTATCTCCATGCGCCCGATTGGGGATCCAAGTGGGGGAATTTTTGGTAAATGGTTCGAATCATTTGTATATTGAACCATACGCGGATATCATGGGTGAGCATAGAGATATATTATCATGACAACTTTGTATTTGGACATATTGGCATGCTTTTGGCCTCATTTTATGCTCATTTTTGTGTTCTATGTGCTCAACTGGTCGGCTAACAGTAAAGTGCCTAGAGATCTGTGAACTATGGTATGTTGCTTATATGTTGGCATATGCTTCGGTGTTGTATCTCTCCATTCGCCGGATCACATGGTCACTTTGGCTTGGCACACGAGGCCTCACAAAATTAGGTCTCAAACTCATGAGTTGACTTGTGAAGCATGTCATGTACATAACTGGAGGGGTCTCGGAGCCAATGATGGGATATTCTTGGGCATGGACCTTTGGTCTATATCACCCTTGTATACTACTTTCCGGTTTGACACATGCATGGAGCATTTGGGTATTTGCCATATGCATTTTCGAGTGTATAATTGACTTTTGGGCATAATGGTGTGATTTGCCTGATTTTGCCATGTTGTGAGGTCATCATCATGGGGCAGTTCTCCAAGCCCATTTGACTCCAAGTCCAACCAAGGTTATGTCAGGGTAGGGCATGGTCCTGAGTGCCACTCTAGGCCATGACACGCCACCTCCCCTATTGGGCTAGGATATATAGGCTTGGGAGCGAACACATTTTTGGGGTTTATGTAGTGACTTGTGACACATGGCATTTAGCCATCTCATTTGACCTGGTTCAGGGCAATATGTTGGTGAGTCAAGGGAAGGTCTTGAGTCCAGGGAATGAGGGGTTAGGGCTGTGATTGTGTAAGTTTCCATCTCTCCCCAGCTTTGCTTTATTTGTGTTCATATGCCAATTTCAGGGCTTTCTTCCTTGGTGCAATTCTTGTACATGCCCGCCACCGTGAGACGACCGTTGTGCTGAACGGAAGCCCGCAGCCTGATTTGGATTGTGAATTGGGTTATTGCTGTATTTGTGGGATCTGGTTGCTGTTTCAGGGTTGAAGGAGGATTTTATTTTCTATATTTTTGGACTTTGGACCCTTTGGAATTTGAGGAATGCAATCACTGATCCGGAGTAAATCAGCAGGGGTAACAGGCGGAAGGGGCACAGCGGGGGCCGGTCCTGGTAGGGATCTTCTTTACACAAGGATGTCCTGTCCAGGCATCGGCAGGCATCTTGGTATGTGCCGTAGGTAATCGTGCGGAAGGTCGGGCAGGATGTGTACGCGGTTCGTGTTGGGGATAACAAGATCCTGGACCGCGACCATACCCAGCTTCGTCCCCGAGCACCAGACCCCAGCGGACGTCACGTCACCTTCGAGTTCACGGCCGGCGATGTGGACTCGGACGACGAGGGTGAGGACGATGACTTCACCGCCGAGAGGATCCTGGCGGACAAGCCTGACCCGGGGACGCCTGGGGGGAGGCTTTATAAAGTCCGTTGGAAGGGATTCGCCGCATCCAGGGACTGGTGGGAGCCTCCAAGCAGCTTTGTGCCGAGGTACACCACGGTCTGGATGGACTATCTGAAGAAAGAGAACATTTCTTTGGATGTCAAGGACGTGTTGGTCCATCTGCCGGCTGCTGCAGCACCATGATGGATCCCCCTTGGCATTTTTGTTTGTTTTTGTCCTTGGGAGACGGGTGAGGGCGTTCATCCGGGGATTTTTGGGCCTTGATTGGCCGTATACCCCCTTCACTCGATCTCCACATATATATTTCATTGTGGTATACTCATTTAGGTCGACCGACGACGTTGCTCTATTTTTGATGCCCTTGGTCCATGTTGTAGATCAAGAGGAGACCGGATATGGCGTAGGGCACCGATTATGAGTGTCCTCACCCCTCCCTTGGGGCATCGGGGACGCCTACGACGTGTGTGGGGCCTCCATGTGTCCTTGGGACATGGGGGGGGGGGTGTGGAGCCCATTGGGGTCCTGCCGTCCTCTCTTCAATGACTTCCGAGCGGATACAACGCTCTGAGAAGGGGGGTGAAGCCGGTTCGGACCCCCTTGGCCATCTTCGGGTCACTTGGGGTGTGTATCTTTGTGCCAGCAAGCCGCCATTGGCTGATATCATACTCTCCCATCCACCTGACCTAACCTAATGTGATAGTGTGATAGGTTTGGCCATTCCGGCTAGGAGCGGCCATATTCACAACCGAGGCGCCGCCAGCTGAGATTTATATATCAGAATATCAGGAATCAACAGGGTTTTTTTATCAACAAGTTTCGGTAATTTTTCCGCCTTCCGTTCTGATTGTCAATGTATTGGCGACTGTCAGTTGGCTCGCGATTTGGCAGTAACCGATTGGTTAAGTGTTATTTCCAGATATTTTAGCGGAAACCCCGATGAAGGGTCAGATTTCATCAGTAAAGGGTTCGTTGCTTCCGCAACTTTCATATTATACACTCGCAAAATTAATCCGATTTTTTCAGACTTTCAGAATCGGATTTTTGACTTCGACATCGCCGCACTTGATATGTTGAATCTCGAGTGGTCCGACATTTTTCCCCGATCACGAATCAACCTTCCTTGGGTTATGCCCTTCGTTTTTCTTGGAGATAAAGGAGAAACAACATTGATTCGTGAGGCCACTTTAAAAGGTCATATCTCCAGCTCACCGCGAGTAGTCTCAATTTTGAGACTTGGGTTGGAACTGCCTTGGTCTCAACTTAATTTAGAGAGCGTCAAACGCCTTTGATGTGTACACATGCCGGGCATAGCAAGGGATAATGGTCAAGAGGGTAGAAAGTGATATATAACTCTTGGACCGTGCAACCGAATATTTTCATGCGACTTTCGAGTGTACGGCATGAGTGTTGGGGTTGCAAAGATACTTTCCTTGAGTTCCTACGTATTCTTAACGTGAAGTTATGTCCATGGAGGGGCATGGCATATCATGGTAGGAGCCACTTTTTGAGGGTATGTGGTATATGCATGGTATGTGCTTCGATATGTTCACGCCCATGTTGTATATCTCCGTTTGTAGGAAGATACATGGAGTCATACGTGGCAAGGGCTTCGCTCATGTCCCAATGATGAACTCCATAGCGCTAGACAAAGTCTACCGCTCATATAGTGCATGTGGGAGGGCTTACGGAGCGACCCACAAGCGCCAATATCAATTTTCCCATTTTCATGGTGCGTGTTGGGAGGAGGTTCCAAGGTGTCCCTATGCGTCCATGTGGGGATGCAAGTGGGGGGATTGTTGGCAAATGGTCCCAAGCAATTGTGTCTTGAATCATATGTTGATACCATGGGTGAGCGAAGTTATATACTATTGTAATTATCTTGAATTTGGCATTATTTGCATGTTTTTGACCTCATTTTATGCTCATTTTTGTGTTTTATGTGCTCAACTGGTCGGCTAACAGTAAAGTGCCTAGAGATTGGTGAACTATGGTATGTTGCTTATATGTTGGCATATGCTTCGGTGTTGTACCTCACCATTCGCCGGATCACGTGGTCACTTTGGCTTGGCACAGGAGGCCTCACAAAGAAAGGTCTCAAATTCATGAGTTGACTTGTGAAGCATGTCATGTACATAACTGGAGTGTTTTCAGGGCCAATGTTGGGATATTCTTGGGCATAGGTCTTTGGTCTATATCACCCTTGCATACTACTTTCCGGTTTGACACATGCATGGAGCATTTGAATATTTGCCATATGCATTTTTGAGTATATAATTAAATTTTGGGCACTATGGTGTGACTTGCCTGATTTTGCTAGGTTACGAGGTCATCTTCATGGGGCAGTTCTCCAAGCCCAATTGACTCCAAGTCCAATCAAGGTTATGTCAGGGTAGGGCATGGTCCTGAGTGCCACTCTAGGCCATGACACGCCACCTTCCCTATTTGGCTAGGATTTAGAGGCTTGGAAGTGAACACTTTTTTGGGGTTTATGTAGTGACTTTTGACACATGGCATTTAGCCATCTTATTGGACTGGGTTCAGGGCATCATGTTGGTGAGTCAGGGGAAGGTCTTGAGGCCAGGGAATGAGGGGTCTATGGCTGAGTATGTGTATCTTTACCTCTTTCCCCAACTTTGCTTTATTTGTGTTCATATGCCAATTTCAGGGCTTTCCTCTTTGGTGCAATTCTTGTACATGCCGGCCACCGTGAGACAACCGGTGTGCTGAACGGAAGCCCGCAGTGTGGATTGGACTGTGAATTGGGTTTTTGCTGTATTTGTGGGATCTGGTTGCTGTTCAGGGTTGAAGGAGGATTGTATTTTCTATATTTTTGGATTTTGGACCCTGGATTTTGAGAAATGCAATCGCTGATCAGGAGCAAGTCGGCAGGGGTGACAGGCGGAAGGGGCACAGCAGTGGCCAGTCCTGGTAGGGACCTTCTTTGCAATCTAGCACTCTGACTCTCGAACAAACAACCTGCGGGTGTGACTCTACCAGGACGTGGCCCTCTTGGGCTTGCTGACGTTGCCTACCATGTACTCCGCCGTGTCCAGAGACCTGCAAAGAGAAGGGGAAGCATGAATGTGCGAGCAAGCAGAACCAAAATGACGCAGCGAAACCACCCTATGAGTCTTGTGCATCATTCGTGTAAAGCGTAGTACGAAGCGTAACACAAACAAAAGAAAATTATACTTTGTGTGTGAAGGCAGTTGTCACGGTTGTCCCGCGTTGCACTGCATGGCACCACCGGTAGTAAAGAAGGTCCCTACCAGGACCGGCCCCTGCTGTACCCCTTCCACCATTTCCTGTCACTCCTATGGTCTTGCTTCTCACCAGGTTCTGCATGATCTTGCCCTATCCTGCACAATCTCCCACAAAGAAATAGTAAAATGTGGCTCCTTCACACGAATCCTGATCCCTTGCAATAACCAATCCCAAGTACAATAACCAAATCCAGAGAATCCACACTGAGGGCTTCCAAGGGTGTTTGAGGTCCCGCGTTGACACTCAACAGCTCCTTTCAACACGCCGATCGTTTCACGGTGCACACGATTTAGGGAGCGTCAAACGCCTTTGATGTGTACACATGCCCGGTATAGCAAGGGATAATGGTCAAGAGGGTAGAAAGTGATATATAACTCTTGGACCATGCAACCGAATATTTTCATGCGACTTTCGAGTGTACGGCATGAGTGTTGGGGTTGCAAAGATACTTTCCTTGGGTTCCTACGTATTCTCAACGTGAAGTTATGTCCATGGAGGGGCATGGCATATCATGGTAGGAGCCACCTTTTGAGGGTATGTGGTATATGCATGGTATGTGCTTGGATATGTACACGTCCATGTTGTATATCTCCGTTTGTAGGAAGATACATGGAGTCATACGTGGCAAGGGCTTCGCCCATGTCCCAATGATGAACTCCATAGCGCTAGACAAAGTCTACCGCTCATGTAGTGCATGTGGGAGGGCTTACGGAGCGACCCACAAGCGCCAATATCAATTTTCCCATTTTCATGGTGCGTGTTGGGAGGAGGTTCGAAGGTGTCCCTATGCGTCCATGTGGGGATGCAAGTGGGGGGATTTTTGGCAAATGGTCCCAAGCAATTGTGTTTTGAATCATATGTTGATACCATGGGTGAGCGAAGTTATATACTATTGTAATTATCTTGAATTTGGCATTATTTGCATGTTTTTGACCTCATTATATGCTCATTTTTGTGTTTTATGTGCTCAACTGGTCGGCTAACAGTAAAGTGCCTAGAGATTGGTGAACTATGGTATGTTGCTTATATGTTGGCATATACTTCGGTGTTGTACCTCACCATTCGCTGGATCACCTGGTCACTTTGGCTTGGCACAGGAGGCCTCACAAAATTAGGTCTCAAATTCATGAGTTGAATTGTGAAGCATGTCATGTACATAACTGGAGGGTCTTCAGAGCCAATGTTGGGATATTCTTGGGCATGGGTCTTTGGTCTATATCATCCTTGCATACTACTTTCCGGTTTGACACATGCGTGGAGCATTTGAATATTTGCCATATGCATTTTTGAGTATATAATTAAATTTTGGGCACTATGGTGTGACTTGCCTGATTTTGCTAGGTTACGAGGTCATCTTCATGGGGCAGTTCTCCAAGCCCAATCGACTGCAAGTCCAACCAAGGTTATGTCAGGGTAGGCCCCGGTCCTGAGTGCCACTCTAGGCCATGACACGCCACCTTCCCTATTTGGCTAGGATTTAGAGGCTTGGAAGTGAACACTTTTTTGGGGTTTATGTAGTGACTTTTGACACATGGCATTTAGCCATCTTATTGGACTGGGTTCAGGGCATCATGTTTGTGAGTCAGGGGAAGGTCTTGAGGCCAGGGAATGAGGGGTCTATGGCTGAGTATGTGTATGTTTACCTCTTTCCCCAACTTTGGTTTATTTTTGTTCATATGCCATTTTCAGGGCTTTCCCTTTTGATGCAATTCTTGTACATGCCCGCCACCGTGAGACAACCGGTGTGCTGAACGGAAGCCCGCAGTGTGGATTGGACTGTGAATTGGGTTTTTGCTGTATTTGTGGGATCTGGTTGCTGTTCAGGGTTGAAGGAGGATTGTATTTTCTATATTTTTGGATTTTGGACCCTGGATTTTGAGAAATGCAATCGCTGATCAGGAGCAAGTCGGCAGGGGTGACTGGCGGAAGGGGCACAGCAGGGGCCGGTCCTGGTAGGGACCTTCTTTGCAATCTAGCACTCTGACTCTCGAACAAACAACCTGCGGGTGTGACTCTACCAGAACGTGGCCCTCTTGGGCTTGCTGACGTTGCCTACCATGTACTATGCCGTGTCCAGAGACCTGCAAAGAGAAGGGGAAGCATGAATGTGCGAGCAAGCAGAACCAAAATGACGCAGCGAAACCACCCTATGAGTCTTGTGCATCATTCGTGTAAAGCGTAGCACGAAGCGTAACACAAACAAAAGAAAATTATACTTTGTGTGTGAAGGCAGTTGTCACGGTTGTCCCGCGTTGCACTGCATGGCACCACCGGTAGTAAAGAAGGTCCCTACCAGGACCGGCCCCTGCTGTACCCCTTCCACCATTTCCTGTCACTCCTATGGTCTTGCTTCTCACCAGGTTCTGCATGATCTTGCCCCATCCTGCACAATCTCCCACAAAGAAATAGTAAAATGTGGCTCCTTCACACAAATCCTGATCCCTTGCAATAACCAATCCCAAGTACAATGACCAAATCCAGATAATCCACACTGAGGGCTTCCAAGGGTGTTTGAGGTCCCGCGTTGACACTCAACAGCTCCTTTCAACACGCCGATTGTCTCACGGTGCACACGGAGACACGGGCGTTGGGCATGTACATAGAATTGCACCAAAAGAGAAGCTCTGAAATTGGCATATGAACACATATCAAGCATAATTGGGGAAAGATGGAAGCATACACAATCACAGCCATAGACCCCTCATTCCCTGGACCCAGGACCTTCCCTTGACTAGCCAACATGATGCCCTGAACCAAGTCAAATAAGATGGCTAAATGCCATGTGTGAAGAGTCACTACACAAACCCCAAAAATGTTTTCCCTCCCAAGCCTCTAAATCCTAGCCCAATAGGGGAGGTGGTGTGTCATGGCCTAGAGTGGCACTCAGGACCATGCCCTACCCTGACATAAGCTTGGTTGGACTTGGAGTCGATTGGGCTTGGAGAGGTGCCCCATGAAGATGACCTCACAACACGGCAAAATCAGGCAAATCACACCATAATGCCCAAAAATCAATTATATACTCAAAAATGGATACTGCAAGTATTAAAATGCTCCATGCATGTGTCAACCCGGAAGGTAAGATACAGAGGTGATATAGACCAAAGGTCCATGCCCAAGAATATCCCAACATTGGCTCTCAAACCCCTCGGGATATACACATGCCATGCTTCACAAGTCAACTCATGAGTTTGAGACCTAAATTTGTGAGGCCTCGTGTGCCAAGCCAAAGTAACCCCGAGATCTGGCGTATGGTGAGGTACAACACCGAAGCATATGCCAACATATAAGCAACATTCCATGGTTCACAAATCTCTAGGCACTTTACTGTTAGGCGGCCAGTTGAGCACATAAAACACAAAAATGAGCATAAAATGAGTTCAAAAACATGCAAATAATGCCAAACTCAAGATATCTACAAAAGTATATAACTTCGCTCACCCATGGTATCAACAGATGGTCCAAAACACAATTGCTTGGGACCGCTTGCAAACAATCCCCCAACTTGGATCCCCACATGGACGCATGGGGACACCTTCGAACCTCCTCCCAGCACGCACCATGAAAATGGGAAAATTGATATTGGCGCTTGTGGGTCGCACCGTAGACCTTCCCACATGCACTATATGTGCAGTAGACATAGTCTAGTGCTATGCAGCTCACCATTCGGACATGAACGAAGCCCTTGCCACGTATGACTCCACATACCTTCCTACAAACGGAGATATGTAACATGGGCGTGAGCATAACGAAGCACATACCATCCATATAACACATACCCTTAAAAAGTGGCTCCGACCATGGTATGCAATGCCCCTCCATGGACATAACTCCACGTTAAAAATACGTGGGAACCCAAGGAAAATTTCTCTGCAACCCCAACACTCATGCGGTACACTCGAAAGTGGCATTAAAATATTTCGTTGCATGGTCCAAGAGTTAGATATCACTTGCTACCCTCCTGACCATTATCCTTTGCTACACCGGGCATGTGTACACATCAAAGGCGTTTGACGCTTTCTGAATTAAGTTGAGACCAAGACGATTCTAGCCCATATGTCAAAATTGTAACTTCTCGCCGTGAGCCGGAATTATGACCTTTCAAAGTGGCCTCACGAATCAATTTTGTTTCGCCTATATCTCCAAGAAAAATGATGGAGACAAAAACAGGAAGGTTGATTCGTGATCGGGGAAAAATTTAGGACCACTGGAAATTCATCATATCAAGTGCGGCGACCTCGAAGTCGCAAATCCGATTCTGAAAGTCTGAAAAAATCGGATTAATTTTGCGAGTGTATAACATGAAAATTGCGGAAGCAACGAACCCTTTACTGATGAAATCTGACCCTTCATCGGGGTTTCCGCTAAAATATCTGGAAATAACAGTTAACCAATCGGTTACCGCAAAATCGCGAGCCAACTGACAGTCGCCGATACATTGACAATCAGAACGGACAGCTGAAAAATTACGGAAATATTATGATAGAAAAGCCCTGTTGATTCCTGATATTCTGATATATAAATCTCAGCCGGCGGCGCCTCGGTTGTGAATGTTGAATGTGGCCGCTCATAGCTGGAATGGCCAAGCCTATCACACTATCACATCAGGTTAGGTCAGGTGGATGGGAGAGTATGATATCAGCCAATGGCGGTTTGCCGGCACATAGATACACACCCCAAGTGACCCAAAGATGGCCACGGGGGTCCAAATTAATCCCCCTGCTGAGAGCGTTGTATCCGCTCGGAGGTCATTGAAGAGAGGAAGGGAGGACCCCAATGGGCTTCAACCCCCCCCCCATGTCCCAAGGACACATGGAGGCCCCACATACGGCGTAGGTGTCCCCCATGCCCCAAGGGAGGGGTGAGGACACTCATAATCGGTGCCCTCCGCCATATCCGGTCTCCTCTTGATCTACAACATGGACCAAGGGGATCAAAGATGGAGAAACGTCATCAGTCGACCTGAATACGGATACCACAATGACATATATATGTGGAGACATAGTGAAGGGGGTATATGGCCAATCAAGGCCCAAAAATCCCCGGATGAACGCCCTCACCCGTCTCCCAAGCACAAAAACAAACAAAAATGCCAAGGGGGATCCATTACAGTGGTACAGCAGCCACCAAATGAACCAACACGTCCTTGACATCCAAGGAGATGTTCTTCCTCCTGAGATACTCCATCCAGACCGTGGTATACCTCGGCACCAAACTGCTCGGAGGCTCTCACCAATCCCTGGACGCAGCAAATCCCTTCCAACGGACCTTGTATAGCCTCCCCCCAGGCGTCTCCGGGTCCGGCTTGTCCGCCAGAATCCTCTCGGCGGTGAAGTTATCGTCCTCACCCTCGTCATCCGAGTCCACATCGCCGGCCGTGAACTCGAAGGTGACGTGACGTCCGCTGGGGTCTGGTGCTCGGGGACGAAGCTGGGTATGGTCGCGGTCCAGGATCTTGTTATCCCCCACACGAACCGCAGACACATCCTGCCCGACCTTCCGCACGATTACCCCCGGCACATACCAAGACGCCTGCCGATGCCTGGACAGGACATCCTTGTGGTGCCGCTCCACCCATACGGAATTTTGGAGAGCATATTTCTGGACTTTTCCCTGCTTGAAATACTTGGCCCTCTTCTCATGCTCGTCCTGAAGTGCTTTGCAAACCTTGGCCGCCGTGTTGTCCGCCTCAGCCATCATAGCGTTTCCATCCCGGGCCACTTTGCCATGGTTCAACCACAGGAGAGTGCGTGACACTCGATCCCGTAGGAACAGGATGCGATGGGGCAACAGTCCAGTGAACCCCGGAAGGTCATGGTACGCCTGGAGTACTCTCCACAGCGAATTATACCAGTTCCGGCCCGGTTCGTCAATGTGCAGCTGGCAGAACTTTTCGAACATCTGCCGCCCGGCCACCTCAGCCCGGCCATTCGACCGGCTGTGGTACGCCACGGTCTTGCTGTGCCGAATCCCCATGTGCTTGCACATTGTCTTGAACCACGTCCCCACAAATTGACTGCCCCGATCGCTGCAGATGACAGCTGGGACATCAAAAATCGTCAGCCAATGCCTGATCATGGCGTTGGCGACGGTCTAGGACTGCAGACCCACTCCATGCTTGTCCTTCTTGTCCGTCTTCTTGGACTTCTTGCCCGGGACTGCCACGATATACCCGCTGTGCCTATCCACCGCCAGGATGACACAGTCGTAGGTCTCTCCTTCCACGGTGACCTCCGGCATGGCGAATACATCCATGGCCACGGACCGCATAGGGGCCTCCGGTATAGCTGTATACACCGGGTTGCCAGCCTTGGAGTGGTTGGGGCTCTTCGTGGCCCGACACATGGCGCAGTAGCTGCAGTACTTGTCCAGGATGGCGTAGTACCCCGGTGGGAACTTGAAGCGCCACTCCAAGTCCTGCTGCATCTTGTCCCGACCAGGATGCATGAGCTGGGCGTTCAGCCAGTGGTCAATGAGCGCTTCCATTCGGTTCTCAGGGACCAATAGCTTGTCCTTGAGGAACAGTTAATCCCCATCCTTGGTCAAGCCCTCAGGCCATTCGTCGTCCGACGGGGCGCTCACGGCATTCCAGTACCTGCTCCAGTGGTCGGATGCCGCATAGTCATCCGACCAGTCTTCTGTGAGCACCGACCTGACTAGGTCTACGGGGGGCCGCCATCCTTTGCTCGAGGGTTTCCTCACGAATAGCTTGGACTCGGGCCCCCCTGGAATTTGGCCAGGCCTGTACGGTTTGCCATCACCACAAAGCACTTGACCCCCTCTTGTTCAATGGCCTTCTCCATCCCGATGATGCGCTTGGCCTCCTCGGTCTCCTCGGCGTCCCCGTGGCTGGATATGTCCATCCACGCCTTGCCCGCGGGGTAGGCCCATCGACTGAGGCAATGTGCCACAGTGTTGTCCTTCCCCGGGACCTATACAACGCTGAGGTGGAACTCGGCGAACCTCTCGTGCCACCGAGTGCTCCTTGCCGCCGGTCCTGAGGGGGTGTCGACGTGCTCCTTGTGCCAGCTCTGTAAGGACTGATGGTCCGTACAAACCACTACTGAAGAATTTGGGGGGAGGGCAACCTCGAAGCTTCCCTTCGCATGCACGACCTCAAACCCCCAAACCCATGAAATCCAAGACTTCCTCTCGAATTCAGGATTGTCCAAAGTATTCTGTGATTCTTGCCTCGGCCATGACACAATCTGGCGTCCTGGGCAAGAGATGAAGGTATATGTAGACAATAATAAACATGTAGACAAGTAATATGTACATGTAACAATTCTATACTATAAAATAGCATAAAAAGGAAGACGAAATGAGGGCGGCGGCGTCGCCGCCATCAGAAAATCTGACGGCTACGAGGCGTCGCCATCAGGATCTCCACTGAGATCCTGCCCAAACTGGGCCAAACAGTGATTTTTTGGCGAAAAACAATTAAACATAGTGATTTTTGAGTCAAAAACATTCATTTCGCGTGTCTCCCCCCAACGCGTCGCGTAGCCGACACGGCGCGTTTCTGTGCTAATTCAAACTACATATGAAAAGGCCCACTGTTGGGCCACACCATGGGCGCCTGGGCGATTCCTGGGATCGCCTCAGAATTTTTTGAAAAATGCGTGAACGTGACTTTTTTCGCAAAAATTGACCTTCGCGGAACGCCGCGAAAAAGGTCACGCTATAATCTTTTAGTTCTAAAAACGATAAAACAATAATAAAATTGCCTAAAATCTTTAGAAATCGAGAAATAAATCCTCGATCTGGGGCTGCGTCGCGCAGGCGACGACTGTCGTCGCCAGCCCAAAAATGTCGAAAAAAGACGATTTCTGGGGTATTTTACAGAAATCCCACAGAAATCAAGATGCCGTAACATCAACAGTAAAATTCCTGATCCGGCCTGGCGAAGAGCGCCACAGGCTGGGCAGCGGGTATGGGTGAAGCACCCCATACCGCTTCACCCCCCTCCTTAGAAGCCTTGCCTATATCCAAAGGAAGGCAAGGTCAAGGAGGCGCTCTGACCCCTGCACTGCCCTGGTTTCACAACTGATTCAGCAGAACAGTGGGGGGGGGGGGGGCTTCGTAAGTAATTTACATGCCACATACATGTAAAATTTTTTTTGATCTTGATATATTCATAGGGCAATTGCCCCACAGGCGACCACACTGGTTCCTGGCACTCCCTGTGGCCTGTAGTTAAATGAACAGAGGCGTTGCAGGTCCTTCCGACCTGACTGATGGCGCTTAGGCACACATATTGGCCCTTTTTCTCCATGGGCATGGAAACATAATAATTCAATAAATTCGGAAAAAATTATTTAGGGTCAAACCCAGGGCAACGACTTCCTCGCGCCTGAATTTAGGGCCATTTCCTGCCCAAGGCAACCCGTGCCTGTTTAGGGTCGATTCCCAACCCAGGGCGACGAATTAACGCGCCTAATTTGGGGGATTTAGGGTCATTTCCTACCCAAGGCGCCCCACGCCTATTTAGGGTGGGACCTCCCGGAGGGTCAACCAACCCAAGGCGACGAATTAATGCGCCTGCTTGTGCGGTTCGCAGACGTCGTCGTCGTCGCTGTGGTCGTCGCCCAGCCACACGATGGACTTGGGGGCTCCATAGGGTCTTCCACCCATCCTAGGAGTCAAGGAGTTCCTCGCGGATGCACCATTCATCACATTGATGCCCTGGACCTTAGCTCCTGCAGTTCCCCAGCGAACAGCGATCAGCGATCAGCGATCAGCGTACTCCTGCAGTCTGGGCTTCGTCGTCGTCCGCAGGCCGTCACACCGCCTTGGTGGCCTTGGCGTCGGCAGAATACTTTTGAAGCATTTGGGGGGAGGGCAACCTCGAAGCTTCCCTTCGCATGCAGGACCTCAAACCCCCAAACCCATGAAATCCAAGACTTCCTCTCGAATTCAGGATTGTCCAAAGTATTCTGTGATCCTTGCCTCGGCCATGACACAATCTGGCGTCCTGGGCAAGAGATGAAGGTATATGTAGACAATAATAAACATGTAGACAAGTAATATGTACATGTAACAATTCTATACTATAAAATAGCATAAAAAGGAAGACGAAATGAGGGCGGCGGCGTCGCCGCAATCAGAAAATCTGACGGCTACAAGGCGTCGCCATCAGGATCTCCACTGAGATCCTGCCCAAACTGGGCCAAACAGTGGTTTTTGGGCAAAAAACAATGAAACATAGTGATTTTTGAGTCAAAAACATTCATTTCGCGTGTCTCCCCCCAACGCGTCGCGTAGCCGACACGGCGCGTTTCTGTGCCAATTCAAACTACATATGAAAAGGCCCACTGTTGGGCCACACCATGGGCGCCTGGGCGATTCCTGGGATCGCCTCAGGATTTTTTGAAAAATGCGTGAACGTGACTTTTTTCGCAAAAATTGACCTTCGCGGAACGCCGCGAAAAAGGTCACGCTATAATCTTTTATTTCTAAAAACGATAAAACAATAATAAAATTGCCCAAAATCTTTAGAAATCGAGAAATAAATCCTCGATCTGGGGCTGCGTCGCGCAGGCGACGACTGTCGTCGCCAGCCCAAAAATGACGAAAAAAGACGATTTCTGGGGTATTTTACAGAAATCCCACAGAAATCAAGATGCCGTAACATCAACAGTAAAATTCCTGATCCGGCCTGGCGAAGAGCGCCACAGGCTGGGCAGCGGGTATGGGTGAAGCACCCCATACCGCTTCACCCCCCTCCTTAGAAGCCTTGCCTATATCCAAAGGAAGGCAAGGCCAAGGAGGCGCTCTGACCCCTGCACTGCCCTGGTTTCACAACTGATTCAGCAGAACAGTGGGGGAGGGGGGGGGCTTCGTAAGTAATTTACATGCCACATACATGTAGATTTTATTTTTTTTGATCTTGATATATTCATAGGGCAATTGCCCCACAGGCGACCACACTGGTCCCTGGCACTCCCTGTGGCCTGTAGTTACATGAACAGAGGCGTTGCAGGTCCTTCCGACCTGACTGATGGCGCTTAGACGCACATATTGGCCCTTTTTCTCCATGGGCATGGAAACATAATAATTCAATAAATTCGGAAACAATTATTTAGGGTCAAACCCAAGGCAACGACTTCCTCGCGCCTGAATTTAGGGCCATTTCCTGCCCAAGGCAACCCGTGCCTGTTTAGGGTCGATTTCCAACCCAGGGCGACGAATTAACGCGCCTAATTTGGGGGATTTAGGGTCATTTCCTACCCAAGGCGCCCCACGCCTATTTAGGGTGGGACCTCCCGGAGGGTCAACCAACCCAAGGCGACGAATTAATGCACCTGCTTGTGCGGTTCGCAGACGTCGTCGTCGTCGCTGTGGTCGTCGCCCAGCCACATGATGGACTTGGGGGCTCCATAGGGTCTTCCACCCATCCTAGGAGTCAAGGAGTTCCTCGCGGATGCACCATTCATCACATTGATGCCCTGGACCTTAGCTCCTGCAGTTTCCCAGCGAACAGCGATCAGCGATCAGCGATCAGCGTACTCCTGCAGTCTGGGCGTCGTCGTCGTCCGCAGGCCGTCACACCGCCTTGGTGGCCTTGGCGTCGGCAGAATACTTTTGAAGCATTTGGGGGGAGGGCAACCTCGAAGCTTCCCTTCGCATGCACAACCTCAAACCCCCAAACCCATGAAATCCAAGACTTCCTCTCGAATTCAGGATTGTCCAAAGTATTCTGTGATCCTTGCCTCGGCCATGACACAATCTGGCGTCCTGGGCAAGAGATGAAGGTATATGTAGACAATAATAAACATGTAGACAAGTAATATGTACATGTAACAATTCTATACTATAAAATAGCATAAAAAGGAAGACGAAATGAGGGCGGCGGCGTCGCCGCCATCAGAAAATCTGACGGCTACGAGGCGTCGCCATCAGGATCTCCACTGAGATCCTGCCCAAACTGGGCCAAACAGTGGTTTTTGGGCGAAAAACAATGAAACATAGTGATTTTTGAGTCAAAAACATTCATTTCGCGTGTCTCCCCCCAACGCGTCGCGTAGCCGACACGGCGCGTTTCTGTGCCAATTAAAACTACATATGAAAAGGCCCACTGTTGGGCCACACCATGGGCGCCTGGGCGATTCCTGGGATCGCCTCAGGATTTTTTGAAAAATGCGTGAACGTGACTTTTTTCGCAAAAATTGACCTTCGCGGAACGCCGCGAAAAAAGGTCACGCTATAATCTTTTATTTCTAAAAACCATAAAACAATAATAAAATTGCCTAAAATCTTTAGAAATCGAGAAATAAATCCTCGATCTGGGGCTGCGTCGCGCAGGCGACGACTGTCGTCGCCAGCCCAAAAATGACGAAAAAAGACGATTTCTGGGGTATTTTACAGAAATCCCACAGAAATCAAGATGCCGTAACATCAACAGGAAAATTCCTGATCCGGCCTGGCGAGGAGCGCCATAGGCTGGGCAGCGGGTATGGGTGAAGCACCCCATACCGCTTCACTACCGGTTGCAATCCGATGTGGCCAGACCACTTCCTGAGCGCACAAACAATGGCGTATGCCTCCTTCTCCCTCGTGGTCCAGGTGCGACGTTGGCCCTCGGCCAGGATCCGACTCCAAAACGCCACGGGTACGTGCAACACATCGTCCCGGATCTGCTCGAGGACTGCCCCCACGGCATAGTCCGAGGCGTCTGTCCGTAGCACGAATCCCTTGTTCGGGTCCACCAGGAATAACCCCAGCTGCCCCAGGAGTCGCTCCTTCAGGCGGCTGAACGCATCTTTCGCCTCAGGGGTCCAGGCAAGCTTCTTCTTGCTCCCCTTCCGGCCATCGAACTTGCCCACCTGCAGCATCTTGTGCAGCGGCCCCGACAGTTCTGCAAACATTCGGACATAGCCCGAATAGTAGTTGCAGAACCCCATGAAGGATCGGAGTTTGCTGATGGTCTGGGGTCTTTCCCAGTGGTGCAGGGACGCCAGCTTCCCAGGCATGGGACGGCGTTGCCCGTGACCAACCACGTGACCCGCGAACTCCACTTCCTTCACGAAGAGCGAGGCTTTGGTGGGCTTGCACACCATGTTCTGCTTGTCCAGCTCGCTGAGCACTTTGCGCAGATCCTTCTCATGCGCTTCGATGAGCTCGTCCTCCGTCATGTCTTCCGTGCCAGACCCGATGATGATGTCATCCACAAAGGGGTCGGCACAGTCCCGAAGGACCGAGCAGGTCCTCCATCATGCGCTGGAAAGCGGCGTTGCCATTCTTGGCGCCCATAGGCAACACTTTCCAGTGCATGGACCCCAGCGGCGTGGACATCGCTGTGCAGGGCCTGGAGTCCGGTTGTAGCGGCATCTGGTGATGGCCGTGTTTCAGGTCTAACACCGTGAAGATCCGCTTTTTTTGTTGTTTTTGGAGGATGTAGTCGATCAGGGGGAGCGAGTACGAGTCGTGCTCGGTTCGCTCGTTCAAACCTCTGTAATCAACCACCAACCTCCACTCGCCATTCTCTTTCTTGGGCAGGATAAAGGCTGGGCTGCCCCACTCACTGTCAGAGGGTTCGATCCAGCCCCGCTCAATAAACTCGGCCAACAACTTCTCCATGGCCTCAGCACGATCGCCCTGAAGATGGTACTCCCGGTGACGATAGATCTTGGGGTTCGGCTTCAGCTTGATTCTCGCTGTGCCAAACCTCCCACGATCTGATGGGTTCTTGTTGGCGACAACACTGAATAGCCGCGGATAGGCATTTATCAGCCTCTCCTTCAGCTCGGCAACCTTCGGGTTCTCCTGGGCCTCTTCAGCCGCTTGCTTCGGTATCGATACAACCGACCGCACTGCGGTATAGGCCTCTTCCTGGTCCGAGTCCGACCTCTCCTCGTCCGATATGCCGTCTTCATCGTCGTGGGCATGCTTCCCACCGATAATTTTCGGAAATTTGCGGCATCGGCCGAGTTCTTGTCGCTGCCGGCCCCCATTCTTGGAAAATCCCACGTCGGCGGGTTCCACCCAACCGCACCATCATATTGGTCCGCGATGTGATCCATGACCCTCGCCACGAACTCATCCTTCTCGTACTTGCTGGTGACCTACATCTTGTCATCCCACCAATGCAGAGATGTGACCATGGCCTGCCCCTTCTTGGCTGCCTCACAGTCGTGCATCCCCATCCGCATGTAGTTGACGACGTGGTCGATCTTGGCGTGGGACAGGACGTCAATGCCATCCACTGGCTGATCTGTCCCCTCCTTGGGCTCAAACATGACCCGCATGGGCACCGCCTCAACCCTACGGATGATTGCTTCATCACCCGTGGGCTGGGCTTGCGCCCCATCCGCGAGGAAAGCCTTAGTACCCCACGCTTGAGCCGGGGAGGGCATTGATAAGCCCTTGGCGTCGATGGACAACTCCTCCTCTGGCCCGAATGACATCTCGTTCAGGGTGATGGAATCCAGCGTCGACTTGAGACCTTCGCGCGGACATGGGCTGGATCCTATGCCGGTTATGACCACGATCCCCTTCGCCCTATCCGCGACGATCTGCTCCACCGTACGTCTGGTATTTTTCAGGGAGCCATGCCAATACATGGGCCCCCACTCCTTCAAACCCCGATGCCTGTGCCAGGCTGAGTCTCCTGGATTGCAATGCCTCCTACGCTTCCTCGAAAGTGGGGCATCCCGGGAAGCGAAGACGTCCGTCTTGGGCCCTTGGGCTCCCAGGGTCTGAATCATCCTAGCATACACCTGCGGCGCCATTCCATACTCTGTGAGCTGAACTCCGCGGTCTCCTCTGGACTTGGCACCCACAGCTTGCACCGCTTGGACGATCCGATCCTCTTCCTCAGCATTCCATTGGGATGATCCGCATGCATAGTCCGTGGACAGCCATGTAAGGCATTCATTATCCTCCCGGACCAGCGTTGCACAATGGGGAAGGGCTCCAATGGCGTTTCCCACCATGAAGTCATACCCCATGATCATATCCCAATCTGTAATGTCGCTACATAGAAGTTCCTGGATAGAGTGCTTCTCTTCACCAAATCAGGGCGGTTCAAGCGCTCATGCTCCCAGAATTCCATACTGATAGTGGCCTCATAGGTGCCGCCACCCATAATCTCTCCATTGGCCACCTTCAGGCGTACCGGTCAGCTTGCTGGGCTGCAGGGCTTCCTCCTTGAACAACCCTCTCCGGACCAGGCTCACCTGGGCACCGTATCCACCAAAAACATCCACCAGCAACTCCTCTTGTCCGCACCGTACACGCACCTTCAAGTGCAAGTGCCCTTCGTGCCATGCGGTGTATGGACGACTCTCACAGCATGCAACTCCAGCACATCCGGGTGCATCAGGACTTCGAGGGTATGGTCACAGATGGTGTAGATCTTGGGCGTGTCCTGCGCCTCCACGGGGCTCTCCGTGGTCGCTCCTTCTTTCTTGCCACGTCCCTTGCCCACATACACTTCCCTTGGCAGGGCGCTCCAGGGGTTGGGAGTGGCGAAACTCAGTGGTTTTGGCTCTTCTGGAGCCTTCTTCGGCACCCGCTGTGCCTTCGCTTTCTCTAGGATTCCACTGATTTTCGGAGGAGAGACCCCCGAGGTCCCACTCCCGTGGGGGCTCCTCTAGACGTGGCCTGCCGCAGCTCCCTCCTGCCGCGATCCGCTCAGACTTTGTCCACCACGTTGCTGGGCTTTGAGTTCCTCCAACGTCCTCAACATGTCCTCAGCAACCTCCTCGATTGACCTCACGCGTCGGTCTGGGCCGGGTCCTCCACCATAGCCTTGTCCTGCGCCTTTCCCTTGGCCCTTTCCTTGGCCTTTTCCACCGTCTCCGCCCTTTTCCTTCCAATCGGCAATTGGTTGCTCCTTGGGCTTCTTGTCAGGATGGGCGGCGAAGTGGGTCTTCTTGTCCTCCTCATATACCTTGCAATGCCGATGGTCATGTGCATGGTTGGTCCCCTTTCCGTAGCAGACCCAGCAACCGTCGTGCTGTGATCTGTACTCGCGGAACGAGAGCGGCGGGTTCCCGATCCTCCGCGGTTCTCTGCGGTTCTTGGTCCTTGGGTCCAGGAGGTTCCACCTGGACCTGTCCTGCCCATTCTCCTTCATATTATGCCCTACGAACGCGAAGAAGTGAGCTTCTTCACGATCCTCTGGGGTGGTCGCGGTCCAGAGATCTTGGCCGCTTCCACTTCCTTCCTCCGCGGTGCCGACCGTGTCCCCCTTGACCTCTCGGTGGTGGCGAACTTCTCGATGACCTTGATGTCCTTGGCCTTGTCGATCCTGCACGTGGGCCTCGTTCTTGGCGTTGAGCTTGAGCTCCACCGTGATGTACTTCACGATCTCATCCAGGCTCATGTGGGCGGAGATGACCTGCATCCTCAGCGGCTCTCCGCGTCTCCAGTCCACGTTGTTGAGGCGCATCAGCCTTTGCCCCATGGTGTCGCCGAATACCTCCACGTAGACGGCGTTCTTGAACCCCAACATTCGGCTGGGCTCGCCGAGGTTTCGCCGGAAAAACTCCATTATTCCGGCGTGGGTGTCCTCCGATGCCATGATACGTACGGCCACGCGCTTCTTTGCTCTCTTCTTCTCCTCATCCTCCACTCTTCTCTTCCAGTGCCCGGGGAGGACGTCCTTCAGCAGGTGGCGGATCTCGCTGGCCTCATTCCAGTCCTCCACCAGCTTGAGGCTTCTTCGGTACTTGCGGATGCACCGATTCCATTCCCGGACCCTCAATTCAGCGCGCTCCAGCGGCAGCGGAATGGACCACAAATCCTCCAACTTCTGGTTGGGGGCGTCCACTCGCTCCTCGTCCTCCAGCCACTGGAGGCAGCCCTGCTCTGTCAGGATCACTCCCTCGCGGATCTGATCCCTGAGCTCCTCCTTCAGGTCCTGCGCCAGCCTGTGTGGGAATGTCCGACATACCCACTTGTCACTTGGCGCTCCCTTCATCTCGCCGACGACCTCCTCAGCGAGGTCCTCCCAATCCAGGATAAAATCATCCAGGTTGGAGGGGTTGCCATCGTAGTAGGGGATTTTGATTCTCCTGAGGTCGTCAATCCTGATGGCGTCTCCGACGTCCGCAGCCACCACTCCACCGAGACGGATACCACCTGTGGCCGGGGGGTGTGAGTACACTCCTCGTACATCCCTCTCCTCCATGGAGTGCGGTCCAGTTGGGCCTGAACCCATGGGGTTTGGGATGCGGGAAGGACTTGCTCCACCGGCTGCCCATATCCCCGTAGTGGGGTCCTTCACCCACAGGTTTCCGCCTGGATGGCCTCGACCATTCCCTCGGCCCTTCCCATGGTTAACCCCTGCATGGTCTGGTGTTGGATCTCCGCTTCCGCATAAACTGCATGGGCAGTCGTAGTGGTCGGTGGATCCTGGGCGGCATGGGACATCTGTACCGTCAGGCTCCTCAGGTCGGTGGTTGCGTGCTCTTCCCGCATGGACCCAGCCGGTGCCATATGCTCCCCGAGCATTATGGATTCGCTAAAAATGGGAACAAACGGCAGCGCACCCGGGTCAACACGCGGAGGCGCGTAAGGTGGCTCAGCAGGGCCGCCCATGGGCTTCTCCCTGGCGCTCCTGAGGGTCCTAACCCGCTCCACCAGTTCTGCCCCTGCCGGCTTTGCCGGGAGCTCCGGACCCGAGGCGAGGGGTTGTGACTCCTCTAACCTTTTCAGGCGTCCCGACATGTCCTCCACCAGGTGAAGGAGGCTGTCCACCACTCGCTGCTCCTTCTGCAGGGCCTTCTCCAGCTTCTCCCGGTACCGGTTCTGCTCCGCTCGCAGCTCCGCCATGTCCCTCTCCGCTGCCGACTGGTCATCCAGGATCCCCGCGACGTCCTCCTCTAGGCCGTCCTTCGCGTTGTCCAGGCGGTCGAGGTGCTGCATGATGGCGTCCATCCCCATCTTTGGGTACTTGCCGATGAGGAAGGATACGTGCTCGCAGTGGCACTCAACGTGCTTTCCACCTGATCCGGCGCATCCCACGGTTCCCGGCGCCTCGGACTCCTCCGCCATGGGTGTGTCGCCCATGCTATCCCGCGTTGGCTCCGTGTGCCGGGCCACAGGCGCCGTTCTGGCTCTGGCAGGCCTCTCCAGCGCCTCGGCGTCAAGCTCCAGGCTGGGTTCGGGGGCCGTGTGCGCCCTTGTGGGCGGCCTGGCCATCTCCTCCGACTCCGAAGGGTAAGCGGTCCGATAGCCCTCGGAGTGCCCCTCGGAACCTGCAGCTGACCACAGCCTGACCGGGCTGGGATCCGTCTCCATCGCCCTGGCTTCCGCCGCGGGTTTTGGGGACCCGCGCTTCCGGTAACGCCGGGCTCTGCCGTTGCTGCCAGTCTCCTCCAACTCCTCCGCAGCGGAGCGGAGATTGCAAGCCTTGCGGCATTGCCTTTCACACATGGAGGCCAGGTCCTGCATGTCTAGCCCATGTCCTGCAAGGGCTCTCCGTTCTGAGCATCTTCGCTCTTCTGGGGCTTCACAGTCCGGCGTCGACTCCACGGACTCGACGATCTGCACCCGGGGCGTCCTTGGGCAGGGCTCATGAGGGCCCAAGTCCCCGGTGCGGCGGTAGGGGGCAGGTACTCCTCTGCTACCATAAAGAAGGTCCCTACCAGGACCGGCCCCTGCTGTACCCCTTCCACCATTTCCTGTCACTCCTATGGTCTTGCTTCTAACCAGGTTCTGCATGATCTTGCCCTATCCTGCACAATTTCCCACAAAAAAATAGTAAAATGTGGCTCATTGACACAAATCCTGATCCCTTGCAATAACCAATCCCAAGTACAATAACCAAATCCAGATAATCCACACTGAGGGCTTCCAAGGGTGTTTGAGGTCCCGCGTTGACACTCCACAGCTCCTTTTAACACTCCGATCGTCTCACGGTGCACACGGAGACACAGGCGTTGGGCATGTACATAGAATTGCACCAAAAGAGAAGCCCTAAAATTGGCATATGAACACATATCAAGCATTATTGGGGAAAGATGGAAACGTACACAATCACAGCCATAGACCCCTCATTCCCTGGACTCAGGACCTTCCCTTGACTCGCCAACATGATGCCCTGAACCAAGTCAACTAAGATGGCTAAATGCCATGTGTCAAGAGTCACTACACAAACCCCAAACATGTTGTCCCTTCCAAGACTCTAAATCGTAGCCCAATAGGGGAGGTGGCGTGTCATGGCGTAGAGTGGCACTCAGGACCATGCCCTACCCTGACATAACCTTGGTTGGACCTGGAGTCAATTGGGCTTGGAGAGGTGCCCCATGAAGATGACCTCACAACACGGCAAAATCAGGCAAATCACACCATAATGCCCAAAAATCAATTACATACTCAAAAATGCATACGGCAAGTATTCAAATGCTCCATGCATGTGTCAACCCGGAAAGTAGTATACAAGGGTGATAGAGACCAAAGGTCCATGCCCAAGAATATCCCAACATTGGCTCTCAAACCCCTCCGGATATACACATGCCATGCTTCACAAGTCAACTCATGAGTTTCAGACCAAGTTTTGTGAGGCCTGGTGTGCCAAGCCAAAGCGACTGCGTGATCCGGCATATGGTGAGGTACAACACTGAAGCATATGCCAACATATAAGCAACATTCCATAGTTCACAAATCTCTAGGCACTTTACTGTTAGCCGACCAGTTGAGCACATAAAATATAGAAATGAGCATAAAATGAGGTCGAAAACATGCAGATAATGCCAAATTCAAAGTAATCACAATAGTATATAACTTCGCTCACCCATGGTATCAGCATATGGTTCAAAACACAATTGCTTGGGACCATTTGCAAACAGTCCCCCCACTTGGATCCCCACATGGACGCATGGGGACACCTTCGAACCTCGTCCCAACACGCACCATGCAATTGGGAAAATTGATAGTGGCGCTTGTGGGTCGCTCTGTAAGCCTTCCCACATGCACTATATGTGCGGTAGACATAGTCTAGCGCTATGGAGCTCACCATTGGGACATTGGCGAAGCCCTTGGCACGTATGACTCCACATATCTGCCTACAAACGGAGATATATAACATGGGCGTGAGCATAACGAAGCACGTACCATCCGTATAACACATACCCTTAAAAACTGGCTCCCACCATGGTATGCCATGCCCCTCCATGGACATAACTTCACGTTAAAAATACGTGGGAACCCAAGGAAAGTTTCTCTGCAACACCAACACTCATGCGGTACACTCGAAAGTCGCATTAAAATATTCGGTTGCATGGTCTGAGAGTTATGTATCACTTTCTACCCTCTTGACCATTATCCCTTGCTACACCGGGCATGTGTACACATCAAATGCGTTTGATGCTTCCTAAATTAGGTTGAGACCAAGACGATTCTAGCCCATATCTCAAAATTAGAACTCCTCGCCGTGAGCCCGAGATATGACCTTTCAAAGTGGCCTCACGAATCGCTTTTGTTTCGCCTATATCTCCAAGAAAAATGAAGGAGACAAAAACAGGAAGGTTGATTCGTGATCGGGGAAAATTTTAGAACCACTGGAAATTCATCATATCAAGTGCGGCGACCTCGAAGTCGAAAATCCGATTCTGAAAGTCTGAAAAAATCGGATTAATTTTGCGAGTGTATAACATGAAAATTGCGGAAGCAACGAACCCTTTACTGATGAAATCTGACTCTTCATCAGGGTTTCCGCTAAAATATCTCGAAATGACAGTTAACAAATCGGTTACCGCAAAATCGCGAGCCAACTGACAGTGGCCGATACATTGACAATCAGAACGGATAGCTGAGAAATTACGGAAACATTATGATGAAAAAACCCTGTTGATTACTGATATTCTGATATATAAATCTCAGCCGGCGGCGCCTCGGTATTGAATATGGCCGCTCATAGCTGGAATGACCAAACCTATCACACTATCACATCAGGTTAGGTCAGGTGGATGGGAGAGTATGATATCAGCCAATGGCGGCTTGCCGGCACATAGATACACACCCCAAGTGACCCAAAGATGGCCACGGGGGTCCGAACCGGCTTCAGTAGTACCTCCTGAGAACCACCCACTCGGCAAAGGCCGGGGTGTTACCTTTTTGTGCTTTTGACCATGCTCTAATCGTGCCCGAGTCTTCCTCATCATCTAGCTATGTGTATTCAGCGAGAAGAATCTATCTGCCCTAAAACCCTGGACCTCAACCCACGAGTCACATACGGAATCAACGGACATTCCACAGATAAAACGCGATGGACAACACCGTATGTTTGCTGTGCTTGAAGCTCCCATGGTTTTGTGGATTTCTATTTGAATTTGTTGAGTTGTTGTTGTTGTCGAGAACGTTCGTAGTATTATGTTCATGAAAAACACGATTTCAAAGCCGCATACTGGCCAAAACTCTGTTTTTCCCACTTTTGTTCGTTGTTTTGGGACAGCGCCGTCTTTCCGGCAGCCGTTGAAGGTACGTCATTTAATATATTTTGCGATTTCGGAGGAGACCTTCAAAAAGAAAAATGTCCAAACTATCGGCGGAATCGCTGAACGGATTATATGAAGGTATGCATTGTTTTTTCTCGAATGTCTTGAATTTATGGATTTTGACGCTGTACGCGCATATGCTTAGGAATTATACTTCGTTTCTGTAAATGTGGGTTACCAAGGATTATCCAGTGCATTAAGGACGCTTTTTGTGGTGCCTAACTCAAAACGTTCCTCTCATCATTTCACTCCTTGTTTCACATGGTACAATGGCAAAAAGACGACTTGGACTTGTGACTGTCAGCACCAATCCTGGTTCGCTCAAGGCAAAATCCAAAAAGGCTACATACGCCTATGTTCGGAGCAACAAGGGCATGCAGGCCCTGTAGAACAGGTCACGTATACATGAATGTGCAGTGGCAGTTTTTCCAAAGGTTTTGATATCTGCATTCAGCCTGGTTGACTGTGATGTGTTCTTTTGTGCTATTGTATGATTATGCAGACAAGACTACAGTTGCAAGGCAATTAGCAAAGAGAAGTTTACACTTTTCGTCCGGAATTTTTGATGTACTTTGGCAATGGTTTCCAACAAAGTACAAGGTGAGAATAAGAAAAATAGCCTTTCCCTTGTAAAAAAGTGTATGGCCTTCAAACCTTCTCATTATGATGTACCAGCTCAGTGGGAACTAACCAAAAGCAGTTCCAAAAGTCATCCAAAATAGCAAAAATTTCGTTTAGTTATTCATTGATTTTAGATTTTCCGTGTCATATTTTTGAATGTTTTTATATTGGAAAAATCTCCCTTGGTTTTCATTGGTTTTCTGTCCAAAAAACCATTTTATGCATCTTCCTTTTTGCAATCGAGACTAGAGTCCTATAATGACTTCCTCTATGCTTCAATTAGGCCTTTGTATGCCTAGTGTGCTCAGTTTTGACTCACTGATATAGGGGAAGAGCCGATTCAGTTTTATCTATCTTTTTCGTCGTTTTCCTATGGATCCTAGTAGTATGCACCTCAAGATGTAACCCACCCCTATTGGAGGGTAATGGGTTCAATTCCCAGAAATCCTAACTAAATGGGAACCGGCCACAAGTGACATGGGTGACATGGCAGTGACTTCGGGGCCACAGAGCCATGCCGCCTCATCACATATGGCCAAAATTCAAAGCATTCACATCTGAAGGTGAACCTCAGACAAAGGGGGGTGCTGTGCCAGATTATTTCAACGCTTTTATCACCAAAGTTGACTATCTTTTCAAATCTGCATTAAACTTTCCTTTGTCTACTTGATTTGTCTTTGTGTAAAAGACTTTCCATACTACTCGGCTGCAGCCCCTTGTGTATGTTTTGATCCTCCCTTGCTGTTCCTCCCTTGTCTACTAGATTACATTTCCTGAAAACTTGGAGCAAGGCATTGGCAAACAAAGAAGACAGGGAAGAATGAAACAACAAAGTCTTGTTTTAAGTGTGCCTCAAATTTGCCGTCATCTTTTCAAGTATTTCTAGCGGCTCTCGATCGGTGGTTTTTGCGGGGCCCTTCGCCGCGTTTGTCCCAGTTTGTAGGTGAAAGATAAGGTATTGCACAATGTTGAGGAACTTCAATTCACCGCTCCTAATTTGCGTATTCTGCTATTCCTTGGTTGCAGGGCCAGCGAACGAGTGAGGTGTCTTGGCTCGGAGTACAATAGCTACTCAGGCCCTCCACCAATGGTCATCCTCTACATTTCCCATTTTGCCCTCAATCTGTATTTCCCGCTACGCGTTGCTCATTGCACTTCGGAAGTGCTGCTTACCACACCTAAAATAAGTGCCGTGTGCAGAATCTCGCACCAACATGCGGAGCAGTTAGGTGGCTGCAACCTATACTACCTCAAATGACTTGCGCAAGCAACGAAATAGACAAGGAACTAGGGAAGTACTGTTCCCATAGCACCGTTGTGATTCAAGCACATGAGGAAGTTAGCTTGTAGCGGCTTTCATTTGAACCATTAGGTGTACTACCGCACCAACTTGTCGTCTAGAACCCAGAAGTGTCCTTTTTAAAATGCTGCTCCGGCGTTGGAGAAAACCATGTTCGTGTATGTGATCCAGACATCCTTCCTCTACACATACGGGATGAACATGCTTTGTGCTCCAATCTCTGGGGTAGTTCCCTGGGGCTCTGGTCTTCTTTTCCTGTTTAGAGTCTTTGACTTTGCTTTGCATGGTAAATGCACAACTGTGGCTTGGCCTTTGCGGCCATCGGCACAACAGATGGTCTGCGCCGCCTCCTCTCCCCCTTCTACTTCCGCCATGATTCTACCTTAGAAAACTAGAAACACACGGTGCATGCAGCACTCAAAAGGCAACAAATTTACGGGTTGGGTTGGAGCGCAGTGTCAAAGTGCCAAAATCTGACCGTGTCGAAAAAACCAAGAAAGCTTTTTTGCGTCCTGTGCTAGATTTTGAAGCTTTGAATCAAATCATAGTTATTTATTATACTTGCCTATTATCTGACTACAAAAACGTTGCAGAACACAAGCAGAAGGTTAATTCACTGTTGAAAAGTTTTTGGTCATCACGGTCTAAGTGCGTCATGTACAATGGAAATTCTGACAAGTAATACCTACCAGTTGCTTTCAGTGATCGGGGCTATGCCGTACGTCATTTTGTGCCTAATTGGTCTCCAGACATGAGTCATCTCCTTCTTTCCTCTGCCCCAGTCTAGAAATGATTTCGAGCAAATCAGTACGTGAACGTAGAAGAGGTTGTTGACGAGTCTCTGGAGACTGAGGAACAGGCTACAACGCTTGTGGTGTTGAGGCTAAAAGTACTTGCAAATTGCTATTCAACACATTTTCAATGGAGTCAACGAATAAGAATTGCTCCGAAACGGCTGGCCTTCCTGTTTTTAAGCCTATGGGATCTACCCGTTTGTCGAGGCTTTGTGGTCTTTGTGCCGAACGCTTGCGGTAATCGTAGTACCAGCTTCCCTGCATGATGCGAGATGCAACATCCGCAGATTCGATTTCGTGTCCAAATAAGAGCGTTGCGTGCTCGCCGTTGGCGGCATCATGTTGGTAAAGATCTTGTTGCCACCCGCAGCCTAGTGCTAATGTCTAGCTTTATCTAAAGCCATACGGTTGTTTGGATGGAGGATTTCAAGAAATCAGTCTTTTAAAAAGAATCTTGTCCTGCCCAAGAACCAAACCCTTAATGCCCCTCCGTTCGCCGATCTCAAAGGTGCAATCTCCCTCGCCCGTAGTGCGGCCAGTGGTAACCGTCGCTAGTTTAAGGAAAATGGCTTTGCGCGTAACGTGTTATTCCTACCAGATCAAAGAAACCATGCTCTTTTCAATTAAACCGCGTAAAGACGACTCATCTTTCACACAATTTTCATGGAACATGCTCGGACGGCTCTATTCACCGGCAACTAGCAAGCCTTATTAATGGCGTAGGACAGTATTTTGTCAATCGCAAGGTTCCGAAAAGTAATTGCGACACTCATGCACCTCGGGCGCACGACAAGAACAACAATAGCAGCAATGGCAAACGTCAATATCCACCACAGATTGCTAAATAATCGTTTCTGGGCGATAACTTCGGACCTAAACATGCGGTTTATTGGGGCAGATTCCAAGGGGCGGGGGGGGGGGGTGCGTCCTCTCTAGGTTTCAGTTTTACTCACCCAAAAGAGTTTTCAAACTTACACCCCTACAAGTCCACGGCCCTTGTCCCACCCTTGGTCATGCAAAGCACAGAAAATAAGGCAATTACCATGTCTTACAAATAATTCTAAGAGGTTACCCACCTCTCATTCGGTCCTCAAATTAGAGAAGTACAATAATGAATGTTAGGTTAAGGGTCAAGGAGCAATGGATAGTCTCAAAACTACCGCATGGTTAGGGTAAGTCTCAAGTAGGCACCAAAAATCACACAAAAATCAGTCAAGGCGATGACGTTGCGTCGCCATCGGCCAGAAAAGCGACATCAGTGGACGCGTGGTGTCCAGCTCCAGACTGTCGTCAGGGTGGGGTGACCGTCCTGCTGGTCAGGGCACTGAAAAGCAGTTAAATGGAGCCGTTTTGACCCAAAAAAACCAACTTTTCTACGTCGCTCCCCCGTCGACGCGTCCAGGCCGTTACGCGTCAACTTGACGCCCAAGTAAACGATGCATGCTCACACTGAGACATGCCCTACAATGTGGGCATTTGACTTAATCCTAAAAGCGATTCAGTGATCTTTAGAAAAATCGACAACTAGACCTCTAACATGAAATTCTACCCTCACAGAGCCGGCCCGGCTTACTGCCGTAAGATCGGGAAATTTTGAAAATTAATCTTTCTACAACTGAAATAATCCAACTCTTACAAAATTGACAAATAAATTCCTCAAATTTCGCATGAACACAGGCGACGGCAACAGTCGTCGCTCGCACAGATGGTTAGGAAACCGAATTTTTCGGGTTAGAAAAGGGCATTTCTGGGCCAAAAAGTTCGTTACAGATTGGTTCTCGCTGTGCTCTGCGTTTATTCTGGCCTATGGCCCAAACAAAATCTGAAATCCTTACACTAGTATGAGGGGTAGGGACCCCCACACGCATCACCACCCTCACTAAGAGGTTGTTTCGGCTCCTGGAAAGCAACCTCTGACCATTATGAAGGGTTAGGAAGTAGTGTGGTACAGAAATTGGTCAGCATTGTGCCCCGGAAACTATCTTGGGGTAAAAAACAGTAAACAGCGACACCAGAAAAAAAATTCCGAGATAAAATCAAGCGGGTTTCGGAGGCTAGGCACTAGCTGCAGCAAAAACAAGGCGCCACGCATGGGCTGTGGAACTGGCCAATGAGGGCCTGCCATGATGCTGCAAATGCGTGCCCCACTCAGAGCCAGAGGGCTGAACATTGGCCCTCTTTCATAAAAAAAAATCAGTAAAAACTGTAAAAAAAAACTGAGAGTGTAAAGTACAGAGTGGCCTGCCAACGGGTGCCTGATCACGGCACACAGAATCGTCTCAACGGACATGTGCCGGAGGCACAAAGGGTGCTGGAAAAAGAAATTATAAAAAAGCAATATCAGGGTAAGATTTTTCGAGAAAGAAATTCGGAAAAAATCTGTAGCACTATGCATACCCATTTACACCGCAGAGCATGTAAAGAAAAAAAATCTGCACCGCGAAGCATGCAAAATCTGCAACACAGAGCGTGCAGAAAATCAGGAATAAATATTTACTTGAATGATTAACCCGAGCTGAAAAGCGTCACCAATCCTAGGGCTCCTTGGTCCGCCAACCAGGCGTCCAAAGATGACTATTCCGGTCTTGGTTGTCGTCTAGACTTCTTGCAGGACAGCGAGCGACGGCGTTGCACACGCTCTTTCTTGTGGAGGTTGCTGGGGTCGTCATCGCTGCTGCTCAAAGCGGCTCCGGTGCAGCTCCGGGTCTAGGCTTCCACAGCCCTCATCATCCGGGGTGATCGAGGACTCTTGCTTCTTGGCGGGGCCCTGCATGCCTGCCTGTCGCAGAGGTCTTTGCTGGTGTTGCTAGCATCATCTTTGCGACCTGCGGCACCTTGTTGGCTCTCTCCTTGGTGATATTGCACGCGCTGCTCCACCCAATTGTGGTACCACGCTTTGGAGGACAAGCTGGACCTCCGCGAGTGCAGCGCCTAAGCCCAGACTTCCATCCACGGTGGCGTAGGGGGTGACCGGCGGTGGCTGGGAGTTCCAGGCTCAGGGTAGCTGTTGTAGGCGTTGTCGCTGCCGCAACTGTGCCCTCCAACGCATCCCACGTAAGCCTCCTCAATGGAAGACGTGAAGAGGCGGGCTGCAAGAGAGGTGGGCGGTACCCATGGACACCCCAATTGATTCGTGTCCATGAGCCAGATGGATCTTGGAATTATTTTGAACCAGAATTCCAAAGGGGAGGGTGGGTGCGTCCTCTCTAGGTTTCAGCTTTACTCTATCAAAAAACTTTCAAACTTAAACCCTTGCAAGTCCACACCCGTTGTCCCGCCCTTGGTCATGCAAAGCACAAAAAATAAGGCAATCACATGTCTTACAAATAAATCCAAGAGGTTACCCACCTCTCATTCATTCCTAAAATCAGAGACGTAAAATAATGAATAATAGGTTAAGGGTCAGGGAGGGGTGGAAAGTCTTAAAACCACCCCATGGCTCGGGTAACGCTCAAGTCGGCCTCAAAAATAACACCAAAATCCGTCAAAGCGACGACGTCGCGTCGTTATTGGCCAGAAAAGCAACGCCGTTCGACGCCACGTATCCAGCTGAGGACTGTTGTCAGGGTGGGGAGACGGTCCTGATGGTCAAGGCTCTTAAAAATCGTGCAATAGAGCCATTTTGGACCAAAAAAGCAACTTTTTTGCATCGCTCCCCCCTCGACGCATGGACGCTGTTACGCATCGACTTGACGCCCAGGTAAACGATGCATGCTCACACTGAGACATGCCCTACAATGTGGGCATGTAACTTAATCCTAAAAGCGATTCAGTGATTTTTAAAAAAATCGATAACTAGCCCTCTAGCCCAAAATTCGACCGTCACAAAGCCGCACCGGCTTAGTGCCGTAAGATCCGGATATTTTTCAAAGTAATATTTCTACAACTAAAACAAGTAAACTCTTAAAAGAAATCAGGAAGCAGTTTCTCAAAATTTCGCAAAAAGACAAGCGGCGGCGACAGTCGTCGCTGGCGCACACGGACAAAAAACCGAGTTTTTCGGGTGAAAAAAGGGCATTTCTTGGGCCAGAAAACTCAGTACAGATTAGTTTTGGCCCTGCCCTGGGTTATTGTGGCCAATTGGCGAGCCAAAACCTGAAATCTTGACCCTATTATGAGGGGTAGGGACCCCTATACGCATCATTATCTCACACTAATTAGCATTGTTTTCGGAATCGGGCATGGTTACAAATATGCGGTTGAAACAACTTATGTAGCCTTCTGGCCCCCCATAACGGCACGTCAATATGAATTTTTTATCATGGTCCCAAGCGCCACTCTTTGTAACTATTCGCCCAAGAATGGTGGTGAAACAAAGCGTTTTCATAGCCATTTTCTCTGCTTTTCGACATAATGACGAGGTGTTTTAGCAAGGCGCCGGTTATCTGTACGCCGAAGATGGCGTAAGGCAGCCCGACACAGGTGTCTACACGCAAAGTTTCTTGCATGTCTTGGCCCTATTCCGACTCCCCTACCGGTCCATCTCTGCCCTAATCAACTTCAGCCCCATGGTACCCAACAGTCCATTTTTCAACCACCCGTGAATTCATCGAGTGCCACTCTGGTTGCTATGAAATGCAAACTAGCATGCTCTTTGCACTCAACGGCAAAGTGATTGCCGACAGGAATAAGATGGAGTGCATCACGGCGTAGCTTTGCAGCCAAACACGCCAAGCACGTGACCATCATGAACTCCTTGGCACTACCTTTTGCGAAGAACACTTTTGAGCATTTTTCAGAGGACCAGTTCCGACTATAAACCACGATCTTAATGTCTAGACTTGGACGCAACAAGATGAGCTTTCTGTTTGTCTACGGACCGGGAAGGGTAGTTCAACATACGTAAACCGTCATACCTATAGCAAATATTTTCCAGCTGCGGTTTCAGGCCGGAGTATGGAAGTTACTACGGCTTGCAAGAATAACTCAACCCCATTTTTTGCAATGGATGTAAAGTGCACAGGCTCCTCGGGAGGCAGCTAGGGATGGCTTCCAAGTGCGAAAAAAATTTACGCAAAAACTGTATTTCCGGATACAGCAGAAGCGGAGACAAAAGTTCTGGCGCTCAAGGTGGTACGCTGCCTGTTTGCCCGTACCAAAATGAGCGAACCAAGCCCTCACAAGAATGCGTTCGTAACCCTCCTGTATCGTACCTGTTTTGTGCCATATTTGGATGCGAAATTGAGCAACGAGCACGTGTTTAAGAAATTTCTTGCGGTGTGCAAAGAATGTGCGGCTGCAACCGAGGGGCGTTCAAAAGGCACGGAAGCAGGCTCCGAGACCCGATACCACTTCCGAATGTGCCAAACCCGAGGACACATTGATTGGATGCCATGCACCATGCTACTAATCCACGGCAGCCAAGGGGTCCAACGCAGCCCGGCTTGTCCGAGAACCACTACGCGGCATGGCGGACGTCCGACCCCAATGCTACCGTTGCCGTTGCCTACGAAGGTCCGTCCAGAAGCTTCATCGTTGCCGAGCCTTGGCAAACCATGGATTTGGAATTCAATCCATTGTTCATCCAGGTGTTAGTCAAGCGCACCATCTCGTTGCACAACATCCTCTTTTTGCAAAAGTGCCAAGAGTAGTGAACCAGTCAAACGCGGCCGATTCGCTCTCACAAGGCCATGACTCCTTTGCTTCGGCGATAAGTGGCGCACTCGGATTTGCATGAAAAGGATGTAAAACACTTTCTGCTGTCTCCGAGCAGCCATCCGGGGCCCAGCAAAGTGTTTCAAAACGGAGTTATTGACGGCTGGGCTGTGCACATCCTTATTAAGGTAAAGGGACCGGTTCATCCCCAATGACCAGTTCAGCCCCACCTTGCGGATTATCAGTGCGGGGTGGGGATGAATAAGACAACCCTTGGGGATAAAAAAGGCACCCCCGGGGATAAAGAGGGCACACTCTAAAAGGTTGGTGTCCACTGTTTTTCTTTACAAACCATTTGTTCTGTTTTTTTCCCGTAAAAGGTTGTTCTCTTTTCTTTTTGTAAAACCATGCGGAGGGCTGTGTCTCCTAAACCCGTGCGTTGTGTTTTCTTTGTACCAAAAGTTGATGACTTGTGTTTTGACAAAGCATGCAACGTTTATTTGTTTTTCAAAACAAAGTACTATTTCTTTCTGTTGTAAAAGGTTGATGTCTCCCATTTCATACAACCATGCAAAGGTTTTTTACCTTTGAAAACCTTGTGATCTCTTTTCATGTAGCAGGTTGCAGTCTTCTGTTTCGTAAAAACATACAATGTTCTATTTTTTGTAAAACCATGCAACGTTTTATTTTTGGTCAAACCATGCAATGTTTTTTTTTTCAAAACCATGCAAGGTTTGTTTTTCAGGCACAAGGATGCACTCTTTTGTTTTGAAAAACCATGCAAGCCTCATTTTTCTTCCAAAACTTTCCACTTGTTTTTTTCTTGCTAAAGTAGGTTGCCTCCCATTTTGTAAAGCCATGCAAGGTGTTTGTTTTTTTAAAACCGTGCAATGGTTGTTTCTTGCAAAAGGTTGGAATATTCTCTTTTGAGAAACCATGCAATACTTGATTTTCAAAATTAAGGAATGTTTTTTTTTTTTGGGAAACCGTGGTAATCTTCGGCTTTGTATAACTGTGCACTGTCTCCCTAGCACACTTGCACAGGGCAACACGGTGACAGGTTCTGAATGCTCCCATACACATGTTGTAAAGGTACTTGAACCACTGAGACACTTTATGGACATAAGTGTGTACCTTGCTGAAAATGTATGGCTTTGCACTTTTGATGACCGCGCCTAAAAGCACAATCATTCTAAGTGTGCCAGTGTGTCCCATGACATATATACTCTATAAGTCAAGTACTCTACAAGTCTTGTACACAATCTACTAGCCATGCGATGCATGGCACAGTGGCATGAGGGTAGAAGATGACATTAGAGGCACAGTTTTATTCTGTGTTGATGTCCATGGACGAACCACTGTCCTGCGTCACGTAGCACGCGAATGCGGGGGCATTAGCTTCGTCTTCGCTGGACGTGTCGCTGTCCGTCACTTGACGCTTGGCAGCACGCTCAGACCATTCATCACACTAACGGGCACGCTTTTCATGTTGTGACCCTCCGGCGAAGGCACTTGTGTAGGGGCGTCTCAGCCTGCTATTGGTGTGCGGTGCAGCGGATACTTCCGCTTGCCGTGCCTGAGCGTGCATGCCTCTGTTTCTTGCTTGCTTGAAAGTTTTGCTTCGCGCTTTGGCTTCCTCTTGGTGATCACATTCTTGCTGCGCAGCCTGCGCGGGTGCAAGGAAGCTAGTCTTCGTGACCCATCCGCCAAGGCGCAGCGTCGAGGCATCATCCTTTGTTTCCATGGTGATGGTCCGTGCGGTTGCTTGGGATCCCATTTCTCTCGTGGTAACTGGGGAGTCTTGGGATGCGGAGGACTCTTGAGATGCGGGACAGATGTCACTTGCTGGTACAATACGGGATGCCAACTGCGCAAGCAGCTCCAACGACTTGACATGTGACTCCTCCTGCTTAGGGCGCAGACGTGGCTCAGGGGCGTGGCGTAGGAAGTAAGAAGGTCTCAACATTGTGCGGTACAAGGTCCGTATAGCGGATCGCTATACGGACCTTTTCACCGGTGCACGTTTGATACCACGCCTCTTCAACGAAGGAAACGAATCTGGCCACACCCAGGCACCTCCCAAGGTTGCTCTTGACGAACAGGTCCTGCAGCTTCCAGTACTGGCACTTGACACCACGAAACAGTGCACGGTCAAGAGGTTGGGTTATGTCTGTAGCGTGACTTGGAAAGACGACAGCGGAGACACCAGCCTTCTTGCACACAGTCAGACCTCTCACTCCAAGATGTGTCCTTGAACAGTCCAAGAACAGCACGATCTTGTTGTAGGGATTACTGAGCGCATTCAATCTGGAAACGAGGACTTGCTCCACCCACTCAACAAAGATCTCACTACTGGACCACCCAGTTCCCGTGGCTTTCAGGATAACCTCTCGGTCGCAGTACCTTAGATGACTCCCCTTCACAGTCTTGGTGTCAAACAACAGAGTGGGCGGTAGAGCCTCTCCACTGGCAACCACTGCTACAATGACGGTCACAGCCTTCCTGTGATACCCCTACCGCCGCGGCACTGATCTCCGACCCCTGATGCTATACACCGTGCGTGCCGCTACCCTGGTGATGAAGTTCTGATGGAAAGAGGTCTCATCCATGTTCACGATGTACCGGCCGTCGTAGTCCACGTTGGCAAGGGCCTTGGAGGCTTCAGCAAAGAACTCTTGCCACTGATCCTCGTCCAAGCAACTGTCAGCACGCTGACTCTCCACCAGGCTTGGGGTACGGCTGACCACGTCCGTGTTGCGCGCTTTGAATAGGTGCCACCACTTGTTGCCTGACCCCAACTTGAACCTGTGCTCCTCTGCATGTCTCCGTGCCTCCTCCACAATGTCCACCTTGTATGGGGTCAAAGAACTGAGTAGCTGCTGCTCCAACCACTTCCTCATGTGGAGGTCTGGCACTCTGGGCGGCGGCCCAGGCCGTCCCATCACCACAGGCTCAGTGTTCATGAAGCGGAGCAGGTTCTCCTTGATGGTCTTCTTGTCCACAGTGAACAGCCTCATGGCTTGCCTCAATGATCCCCGCCCAGCGGCAACCCAAGCGACGGCCTCTTGCAGGTTTGTGGTGTGATGCGGCAGAGGATAGGATGCGTAGGGCTTGTGTTCTGTTCTGGTGATGCTATTTGACTTCCCTTTGACTCTCATACCAGCCTTAGAACGCCCTTTTGGCAGTGTTTCACAGGCATTCCTAATTTTGCGGCGAGCTGCAGCTCTACCGATACGGCATGGCAGCCGCATTATCTAAAATGAAAAAAAAGAAAGAGAAATCAGTCTTGGAATCATATATTTCGCGCAGTATTCAATTTGCTTTTACGTGGTGACATTAGGGCTTACGTAACTTTGCGGCGCTAATTTACGCGCGGTATTCTCTGGCGATTTACCGGATCGCTAGATGGATCTGGATTATTGGTGTAATGTTCAAAATAATGTTTCTTTGATTATGAATCGTCATTACCTGATAACATTATTTGCCTGGCGATCCTACGCCACGACAGTGGGTGTCTAACTGGTCCCTTTACCTTACCAATGCTGGAACAACTTATTGTGACGGCGAAGAAAGGGCTTAATCTTAAACATCAAGAGACCATAACCACATTTGGCATTCATCCAAAGCACTTTTCCGATACAGCGATTTCGGCGTACGGGATTCGGCAATGGTTGGAAACGGGTTTGCAAACCCATCTTTATGATATGGTATTGATTTCCTGAGCCAAATGGACAATGGTATACGGATTTATTGGCTGGGACTAAACAGAGACCGCGAAAAGAGGACCCGAAGCCTTCAAGCACAGCAATTTCGTGCTCATATAAGTTATCCTGTCGTGCAGTGCCCATTCGGATCGAGGAATGTCGCGCTGCTGTTTGGGTTGAGAATGCCTGCCTCGGGTGATGTAGTCGCCATCTGGATAGCACATCACCCCGTCTAATGCGAGAGGTCTAGTAGAAATACAAGAATCTTCCCCGATGCTTGGTGATGAGACAAATAATGCCGTTTCAATGTATGATTTTGTTTTCGCCCCTACTGGCGAATTTACACCAACCATTTAATCATTCCTCCATGTAGAAACCCAAATGGTGATCACATGCTACATTGGAAATACGGCCATTCGTTGCCATCAGCAGCTTTTAATGCAACATGCTCATGTTAGCTCACAAGTTGTGTCCAAATCATTCATCCAAATTTTGGCATTCCTTTTTTCAAACATTGCTGCTTGATTGTATCTCATTGTAGAATCATAATTTCTCACCTATTCTGTCATTCACTAAACCCAACTGAGCGCGAACGGATTGCCATATGCCTTTTCGGAAAACCATTGTTGTTCTACCATTAGAACACCACTATTTGGTCACACAACCGGAAATGTCGTAAATATGTTCGCCAACATCCACATACTGGTTTTTTGTACCCTTCGCTTTGCTCTGGTGTGCAACTTACATCTATGGCACTGTCACAGTGCCTCACCAAATGCAACCAAGTGGAATGCTGTTTGATCGTGCGAGAGGCAAAGTGCCGCTCTGAATGTTCGTTTGCATGCTGAGTTGTTAAATTTTTGTCTGCAATACGTGGACAGGTGTGTCCAATGTGTTCTGCCTTGTAATCAGGTATATTCAGATGGATGTAAATGGGGAGTGTGCTGTACGATGTGAAATGCTGTACGATGTGAAGTTTGTCCGTGCAATGAAAAATACCACATGCCATCTGAAAAACTACAACCAATTGGAAAAAATTCGCTCTACTGTAACAGGGCATTCGCAAGCGCTGTGTACTTTCTGTCTCATGCATTCCTTGTCAGGGTCGGTGCAAGCAGTGTTGAGCGCACTTGAAGCTAGGTAAGCTCGCACAGTGTGGAGCGCACGGAGGCAATGGTAACTACCCACAGTTAGAGTTGGCGCACACAGTTGTACACCCTGCTGCTGTGTTACAATTGAGGAACGCCCAAACCCAGCCAATGGTGTCACATGACCAAGTAGTTCAAAAAATTGAAAACAATGCGCTGCATGAAGACATCGAGTCACAAAATCTTTCACTGTTGTGTGTTTCTGTTTGTGCTTGCAGTCTGACCAGGATCTGCACCAATATTTCTGTACAGTGCTGGGACTTCAGTGCAAAATTTTGGGGTGCAAGACTGCCACCATTTGTTGAGGTGATCTATTCATTTGTCGGAAAATTTCGGAAGAAAACACCTGGTTTGAACCAATCATGAACACAGTTGCCTTGGTTGTCTCTGCCCTCTGGTTTCGTGGCAGTGTAGTGGATTGGTACACTGGTGGGCCAAAGTATAAGCAATCTATAGAAACAGCGTACAGCTAAACTGTGTATGCCTTAACCCCCCACATTGCCGCATGGGGGTGTCCACCTGTCAGTCTGTGCATTCTGGGCTGAGGTGAGTGTTGGGAGTCCCACCATGTGCTCCTCAGCAAAAGGCAAGCGTTGAGGTTCCCGAAAATCAGACAATTCGGTTTTGCTGCTTGTTGTGTGGTCAACCTTCGAAGCCCACATTACTTGGGTGCGAACACTGAATGAAACATGTTTCTGTGAAGGACTCACAAAGGATGCAGAAAAATGATTCCAAAAATCTTTCTGAAACTATCCTGTGACCATTTTTTTGGCCATATTGGAGTGCATTAATGCAAATTGTTTTAAATCACTCAACGCTGCCATCATTGCCACTGGTGCTTTTCAAACTGCCGATAGAAATTTCATTGCAGTTTGTGGTCCCCCCAAAAAAGAGGACAGAGTTCATGCCAAAACTTGCCCCAAATGTGACACTAGTAATGACCACAACACACGCGCCAGATTGAACACGTCTGGCACACATTCAGCTGCCTCTTTGCCAGCCGGTGATAAAAAATAGTGAAATCCCCGAACGAAAAATGCCAATGTTACGCTGGTCAATTCCTTGGATGACCCTGCAGGTATTGCTTCTGCTCCATGGTTGATAGGCAAAGAGGGCTGAAAAACTTTTACTGACGATCAGCATGCTCTTGTTGGGCCAAAACTGCAAACTGCTGTTCTTGCAGCTGGCCTAAAATACCTGTCCTGGCCATCAGAAAAAAGAGAGATACATCAGGGCTCCCACACGCGCCAGCGCCAAATTCCAGATACTTGCAAAAACGGTGCCAGTGGGCAAAATCCTTGACGTTGTCTGAGTAACTCTGGCAAAAGAACCGCAAAAGCCACTTTTCCCCTGTACGGAACAACAACTGTCCTCATTTGCGTCAGCCACACAATCTCACACCAGACTGTAATCATCCGCAGAACACAGGCACTTCCGTAAGAAAACCACCAACACAGCCTTGGCAATCTTCCCATGCTGGCAACAGTGAGCAGTGGTGACAGGGTTAACCCTCTTCAAGGTTGATCTAAGGCTCCTGTTTGTTACGTCTCCGAGGAGCTGTCTGAGTGTCAAAGCAATTTCATTCAGTGCGAAAATCGACACAGCCCCAACGCAGTCTCACAGAGCAGTGGCCACCAACGAATGGTTTTAGTCTCCTCCATCAACCTTGCAGCCAACAATGGCTTCTTCACCCATAGCTGAAATAACAGACACAATGACAGTCTTATCGGCATCGAACAACTTCTTGACTTGGTCCCCAACTTCACCGTTTGGAAGCGTCAAATCACTCTTCTCACCACCGTCATCGGTCATCAGTGAAACATAACCGCTGTCAGGGTCAATGTCCATCAACTACAAAGAAACGGCGTGGTTGCCGTCGAACGCAGACACACAAGGCCGCAGAACGACGCGAGACCCCTGCTGCACGCGCGAGCACCTGCACACCTGCACTCTCTGCACACCGTCAGCACTGCAAACCGTCAGCGTGCGCAGTGAGTTTTTGCACAAGGCAAGTGAAAAAATTTTGTTAACGGGGCTCGTATCAACACCCCAGGAAGGGGATATCCCTGATTGGAGTGTCCTTTGTGTGCAAGTAGTATTGCTGTTGCATACGCGCGGTAGTGGTTTTGTCGTTTGCAAGTACACGGTGTGGCAGGATCGACTAGTGGAAGTGAATAGCGTGGTTTAGCGCTTGCACAGTGTTGTCCACCCGCCTGCCTACCGGGCAGGCGTCCCCAAGGTGTTTGACTCAGTTGCGATACAACCGCAACCAGCCGTTCACAGCCGCGCACCTGATATTCAGTTCGTGTCACGTTGGGCACGTCCATGTTGTGGGTGGTTGGGCACAGCTCTTCCAACTTCTTTTGCGTGAAGATGTCAATTCCAATGATATGTGCCTTGGCGTGGCCGTGCTTACCCGTCTTGGAGGTACTGTAATCCACGATCTTGACGGGTCTCCCCTTGATGCAGACATATCTGAATACACGAACGTCGAGCACGCGAGCTGCTGAGTTGTCCGCAACTCAAGGCACTTCGTGGTGCGGCATACCCGTTCTTCTTCAAGGCACCACACTGCATAGGGTAGGTTTTGGATGCTCCAGACTCTGCGACATGGTATTCTCCAGTGTCCTCGTCTGCCATGGTCGAAAAAAATTCCCTATAAATGCCGGCTACACTCCGGGCCCTGTGCGGGGTGGCTGGCACTCTCCGGAAGCCTGACAAGCACGTTTCACACGCGGGAAGCCACGAAGAAGGACAAAGAATAAATATTTGTATGTGGCAAAACAACCTTACGCGGAGTACAACAAAGTGGAACAGCAAGTGCGCGTCGCAGAGCAAGACAAGAGACCGCACGGTTGCTGGCCAATGAGGGCGCATACGCAACGCTTTCTTAATGAACAAAAAATTCAGATGAGGTGCCACCATCAAGCAAGTGAGCAACCTTCTTCGCACAGGTTCGCGGGCTTAGAAACCAGGCAAATTCCGAAAATTTTGGGGTTAAACAAAATGTCGTTGCTATCTATGCTCGTTTCATTAGTCCTTGCTTGGGAAAAACTGGGCCTGTGTGCTCGTCTTGTCTCGTAGCAGTTCTCCACGACGGATTGAGCGGAATGGCGCAGAATGCCCCGCGCGGGTACTGTGCGGCGGTAGATGGCCCCACATCATACTGTAGAATTGGGGTTAAGGGAACCCCCCGCAACTTGGACTGAAGCGCGGCGCGCAGAGTTTTCAAATTTTCTCGAAATTTCTAGCAGATGAAAGGTTAATACGCTGGGAGTGTCTTTTTCAGGTGTCTGTTTACCAGGTGAACTATTTGTAATGTCGTCGAGTCGTCGATTTCGCAGTATAGTTTGGTCAAACTTTCAGACACTTAGAGGACCACTATTTACCCCAACCCCACTAACTTGGACTGAGATATATGTAGATGCATTTGAATAACTTTGTGCCACTGTTTGAGTTTAAAGTTGTGTTTTTTGCATTGCATAGCTTGAAGCCGTCTAGTAATGTCCAAACTGTGGCTTCGGTTGTCTTTAGGCTGGTGTTGTGTTGTACTTGTTGTGGGTTTGTTCTCTTAAAGTGAAACATGGGTCATTGGTCATTGCTTAATAAAAAATTCACTCGTAAGTGTCTATGAAAAATTGAACAAATGAACACAAATGAGTTGAGTTGGCTCAAAGCTTGTGTTTTAACTTAAGCCAATATCTTCGGCGCGTCCCCAGTCAAGGTCAGTGGTCGGCATTTGAGATGTCTCATTCCGTAACAATCTCAATCAGGTCAAACCATCCAAATAGTGGGAGACCATCCACCTTTGTAGAGTAACCCTTGGAGTAAGTCTTGATGGCCACCAAGTGTCAATCCATGAGGCATACCAAAGCCCATGCCTCTCGTCGTCGAATTCTGTCTTCTCCCAAGTCGTCGACAACGCTGTAGGGCGCTGCCATAGCTCATAAGTCCTCAATTGCTTCCATCTTTTCAAAGAAGTCCTCCCATGATCTTTTGGAGTCCTTCAACTCAAACATGTTGCTCAGGTTTGCTAATTCCTTTACATCGTCAATTCTGGGACCTTGTCGTTGTTGTCTTCAGCGTCGTCGTCATTGTCGTCGTTGTCGCTGAGGGCGTTTCGAAATTGTAAGCTCTTTGAAGTTACTTTGTTTCATTGAAATGGTCTTTGGCCTATACATCCAACATTGCCGATAAATCACCAACAAACCTCCTTGAAATACCCACCACCAACGAAAAAGAAGTCCAAATCATAACTACAAAATCCGAACGGATTTCGAAACCATCCCTTTCACATGTCTTGCGAAGATATGAACAAATGGGGGCACGTAACATTGTTATATTGACAAAACGATGCATAAATGCAACATGAACACGGGTCTATCCCCAATGCGCGGTGCCGGTGCATCGCCGCCTTTTGAAACCCGATCAGTATGTGCATGCAAAAGCGCACTGATGGGGCTGTGATTAGGTATACATAGACTCAAGATGTGAATCGGCAATGATTTTATAAATAATCATGAATATGGCCTACTTGGATCAAAAAAACTAGCGCCGGCAACGGCGCTTGAGGTGCGCATGCATGCACCATGACTTAAAAATGACATACAAGCAAACAAGCAAGCAAGCAAAGCAAAAAACAGATTGAAAACTCTGAAAAATTGACAGAAATCGACATTTTTTGGATCGGCACATGCTATCTCAGGAAGCACCGTCGCCGACCCAAACCCAGCTTTCTAGTAGAAAAAATGGTGAAAACACCATCAGTGTAAAACTGCAGAAATTCTTGACTGACCGATACCAACACTGTCCAAAACAGTGCTCAGATGGTCGTTTTCAGTGAACACACATGTATCAGGGAAATACACTGAAAACAGAGAGAAAATAGGTTGCACGAAAACGTTACAATACCCTATGTGGTGAGAGATACGCCGCACGGCTGGGCAACCCCTCAGAACTGCCGCCCAAAGGAAGGGACATGTAGCCCTACCCATGGAAACATGCGGGGACAACTTCTCACCCGGGACACGTGGATCAGTTGTCTGCGATACTGCCTTCCCCAGCGGCTTAAAAGGTACCTAACATAGGGCAGTGGAAGGGACAGGACGTCCCGTTGGTAAGGGCTTCTTCCTGCATTGTCACAGGAGGCATCTTGAGCTCCCGAAAATCCCTACCTAACTACCTACCTCGGCAGAAAGGGATACGCGCAGTGTTCGGTGCACCTTTAGAGGCTTTTTCTACATGCAAAGGATGCACAAACCACGTGTTGCTATGGCGGCAGACCCTTGCGGATGTGGGACTCCGAACCTCAACGGCGGTCATTCCCTTCTCTACGCTCAGGGAATCGCTTTGTTTTGATGACATTCTCCAGACTCGAAGGAAGGCAGCCGGAGCGCAAGGTCAGGACAAATCAATCCCTACCTGAGGGGTTTTTGGCGGTGCATCTTTTTGTTGATCATCATATAGGGAACACTAAAAGACTAAGTTAGCCTCTCTGGAGATCGATGAAACCTATTTACCTACGTGTGTTCGGTGCATGGCTCTGACCATAGGGCCCTTTCTGTGCTTAAGGGCTTGACGTAACAAAACTCTGCGATGGAACGCGGGAGGGCTTCCAACAGGGAGCGTGGGACTAGGGTGCACCTTTTGTGAATGCTTGCGATTGACCTGGGCACCACCAATGGTGCACCATGGAAGAAAACAGGTGCTTCAGCCCACTCGCGCGCTCACTGCAATGGTACCGTGATGTCGAGAAGAATTTCAAAACAATTCAAAATGCCGTTGAAGCGCAAAGATTTGTATAAGAATTACAAGCTGCAAAGCAAATTCAATGCCAACAACGCATAATCTGCTTACGGACTTCCCAAATTGTTTGTCCCAACTCGATTCCGATGCTAATATAAACTCTTAGCTAAACTACTGCTTGTTTTTGACCTTTACGCCAATTTCCGTTATAAACTGCCGGGACAGCCCGAAAAATTTGCGTCAAGGTGCAAGTTCCCAAATAAGTGTTGGTTCAAGCATAGCCCTCAAGCTCTGAAGAGTGCTACGCCAAAAGAGATATCAACCCAACAGCCGTACGCAAGTAGACAGATGTCCTTGATTAGTGCCCTAATAGTTTTGATGAAATCTTGCAGGTTTTGATGTTGGAAAACCAAACCAAAGCAGCAAGTAGAGCAAGAACACGATGTGGATCGAATCAATGAATAGGTTTGCAATCCAGTGTATCACATAAGGGCTGCAGGTAGACAAAGCAAGCTTAAGTACAAAGATTCAATCGCAAATGAACAAAACAAATGATTTTTAAGTGAAAACTGGCATGACTCTTGCCTCACAATTAGCCTCAAGCACTTCATGTGCACTCTTTTGGATGAAATGGTGCTGGTTAGGAATGTGGGGCAAACGAGTTAGGCCAGACAAAGAATATGACTTGGCCAAGCAACTGAATTCAGAAACAGTTAAAAAGTGCAACCACAATAAGTGGTAGAAAGAGTTGAGTATAGGCGTCTTGGCGTGGGGGACCACTAGGCTTAACCTCCAAGGCCTTAGGCATGAAATGCCTACTTTATTTTGGTATAACCTCCATGAAGCAACATACCTCCGCTCAGTTGAGTGGTAGGGGGGAACTTCACGGAGGGCTAGGGTTATAACCCTAGTTACTTTGAAAAAGTGTGCTTTAAGCTTCAAAAGAGAGATAAAAATACTTAAGTAAGTCTTAGCATCAACAAAAGGGTTTTAAGGGGGCTTGGCCTGGATCAAGACCTCCAAGAAAGACATGGCAGTGACTTTTTCTTACTCCCCCTTGGAGTACTAGTTGATCAAGCTAGTAGGATCAAGGAAAAAGGCTCGTATGTTCCCCAAAGCTACCTCACAAAATGCATTAAACCAACCAAAAACACTCCCATCATTTCATAGGAGCCTATCACATTGTAGGTACCCTCCAAAAACAGTGTAATGTACCGTGAATGATGTCCCTTCGATGGGGCATACCTCAAAAGTCGCCAGCGTGAGGCGAAAACCTTTGGCTAAAAATTTGGGGGTAATGGGGTTTGCACCCAAGACTTCCTCCCTAGAGCACACATGCTTGCCCACTAGGGTACAGTCCAATGCTCTAATGCGGACGGCGATCGCTGTACAAAGAGCGTTTTAGTTAACATCCCGACCAAGGGCCAGGGCGGAGCAACACTCCTAATGGAGGACACAAATCTCCGAGAGCTGAAAAAAATAGAAAATGGAACCAACAGGGAGTGAATCATGTGGTTTAGCGAAAGGGGTAGCGATTTAAGAAGTCAAATCGCTAAAAATTGACGAAACGACGTAAGAAACCGTCATTTTCAAACTAAAACCTAAAGTCGCAGACAAGCGCAACAGAAGCGGACTCCAACCAAAGGGTTGCGCAAGCGTAAACGGCTCTAGAAAAGGAAGGTATGAGCCGTAGTTTTTGAAGTTTTAAAAGAAATTTTTGCACAGTTGCATCAAAAATTTCATAAACTTTAGGAAAAAGCATTGAACAGAAACTCACACCTCAGAGCACGTCAACAACCCACCTCTCAGGTATGTTAGTGTCATTTCACACGCATGCATTGCGTTCGTGTTGATTGCTTCGTTGAAACGCTAGGGTTGTCACCGCTGTGTTCGTTGGGAGTTTGGGTGCTCACTTCCTTCGCTCTGCACAGGTCAAAACTGAGCTGACAGGTATGCGAAGCGAATGGAGGACGCAACGCGCACGTAGTGTTAGTGTATGTGCTGTGCTCGCGATGCATATGCCTAATTCAGGCATTCATACGTTGTGGCGCTTTCCCTGTGCCCCAATCCACCCTTCTCTTGTCTTCACAAGTCAGAAAAGAAAGTGCTTGCTCGTGTTCGTGTTGCCGTAGCGTTAAAATAGGGTTGCTTAAAACGCTTAGGCTTGTTTTGCGCCGTGCAGTGCGCCATTCTCTCTCCTCTTTCTGCAAGGAACAAAGTAAGAAGAGCGTGCATGACACACAATGCCTCAATCGATTAGGGTTGCTTATAATTCGCCGTAGGGTTGTTTAAGCGCTTAGGGTTGTTTTGCGCTCGTGTTACCTTCGGCATTCACATGATGCGTGGTGAGTAAGGTAGGTAAGCCCAGGAGGAGCTCACCTCCTGGTTGAGTCACGCCATGGTTTGTTGTTGTGGGTTACATTAGGTAAAACAGTGGAAGATTGGAAACTTGGTGCATACCTGTGCATGCATATGACGCATAAAGGGTAGGCCACATGTATTGCGCAGGGTACAACTCTTGTTTAGGTCACCCAGGGACTCCACCCTACCTTCTTTAAGGGAACGGGTGCAGTTCTTTAAGCTTGCTTGCTTGTAACTTGGTAAGTGGACAGTGTATTATAGGTCAGCCTGAGAAACGTATAATACGTGCAGTCCGGCTTGGTTCCTCTGCCACTTACCGGATTCATCCGCCTTTGTTTTACAGGTGGGCAGGTGAGGGTGATTGGTGCAGTCCCTTGTCGCGCTAAAACAAGCGGCGCAAATCACACCACAAAAACTGTGCCTCAGTCGGGAGTGGCGAGGGCAGTCCGACTTGTTCATCATACACGCTGTGGACGCAGAAAGAGCACTTCTTCCCTCCAAGCCCTGACAGGGAAATGCGTAGTGGGGTCCTTGTTAGGCGAGAGACGCTTAGTAGCGCTGTGTTCTCTTGTTATTTCACAGGGGGGTCAATAGGACCCGAGACTTCATTGTCATGAACACCTAGTAGCGTGTGTAGGTGTTAGGGTGAGCAAGCCTGGCAGGTGATGAGTGCAAGTGGTGAGTGCTCACCCTGCACTTCGAAGGCTGGTGCTGGCGTTAGTGAGTGTAGTGTAGTGGTGTCTCCTGTCCCGCGTGTTTTTCCACGCGGGCACGGGAGTGCGTTAGCTTTTGGCCCTTAGAAAAATGGGCGTTTTGTATGCCCTTAGCACACTTGGCCACCCCTCCTCTGTAGTAGGTAGGGCTTTTGCCGTCTTCCCCAAGGATAGGCGTCAACACAGAAATTGGGCGCCATAGGAGTGGTAATAGTACCTGATTAGGACCTTCGCTCCGACGTCAGCGAAGTCCGGTCTCCATGGGCCACGCCGGGGAGTGAAGTGAGACACATACAGACATAGGTAGCACACTTAGGGGTATGGTAACCCTGTGGGGAAGGGTAGAAACCCATTGGTCTGGACCAGTCAGGGGTCCTAACTGTAGGCACGCTTGTCCCCAAGGAGGGTGGACACACCTTGTTTCATAACACCTTGCTTGTCAGTCCCCCATGGCGTAGGAAGCCACCGCTCTTCGTTGGCTCCCCAAGGTCATTACATCAGGGCAGTTCCCATGCAACACATGGTCAACAAGGCGCACACTCGCAGGGTGGCTGCAAACCTGATAAGCGGCCATCTGGCTCACGCTGGTAACCATAGGCATTGGACTGCAGGGCACAGCCAATGCAGGAACAGTGCTCCGCAAGCAGCGGATGTGTAGGTGTTTGGAGTGAAGAACCCCACTGAGGGTGGGTGTTAGTACATTCACCGTAACTGGTCTCTACAGGAGTCCTGAACCTGTCGTGGCGCACACTGAGTAGGCCTAGCTATCAGCACAAGAGTGCTCCCCGCCCCTGGGAGGTTAGAAAACAGAGGGGGTTGCGAGTAAAGGACCTCAACTGTGGGTCTCAATCAGAGGGGAATCTGTTCACCTAGGCCAGCGTGTTCAGGTGATCCGTAATTGAGGTGGTGGTATGGAGGTGGGCACCCCGGACTGAACCGACCCCACGGGTACGCAGTCCAGCGCGTGGGAGCGTTCTTGGTACTACAGTGCGCGGAGAAGATGTGGTGGCAGGCTTGGGCAATAGGACGCACCGACCATTGGGCTGCAAACAAGATAAGCGGCCTGGTGGTGTTCTGACAATCCTCAGTGTTGCTTCTCCCTTGGTGCGGGGGAAGTGTACCTCGGGGGGGGGCAATACTCCTGCAGCAGTGGCCCGAAGGAGACTGCCAACGGGAGGAGAGAATGTATGGGGTAATACCTCAGTTCGAATAGGCAAAGTAAATAGATAGGCACAAGGAGATTAGTTTTTCTTCTTCCATTGAAACACAGTGTCAGCACGGGTTAGTAGCTGTTCCTCGTTGTTCTCAACGAGGTAGGAGCGAAAGATGGGCTCGATACTCCCATCTGGCTGTATAAAGGCGGACATGGGCTCCCAGGTCGCCTCAGATAGCCCATAGCCATCCCACAGGGTTAGGAATTTCCAGCCCCGTTTATACTCGTGGCGGGCAATAACTGCAACCACGTAGTACCCATCGTCTGCCGTCTCATCGGCAGTCATCTCTTCAAGTTCGTCTGCCTCCTCTGGGCTGGCAGCATTCTCTAGTTCGATACGCGCGACCTCACTGTCGCTGAGGCGCCACTCATCCCAGGACAAATCGTCAGGGGAGTGATAGTGCCTCATTTGCTTAGGTGCACAAAGTAGTTCACCACCTAGACGTGGACTGCACTTGACATGGATCCTAGATCCATCTATCCTGATGATACTATAGGGCCTAAAATAAGGGTCATGTAGGCAGTTACGAGGCGAGGAGGGTAGGCGTAAATGGTGTACCAAAACAAGGTCACCAACCTTAAAGCTCAGTTCACGTTCACGGATATGTCTCAGGTTAGTCCCAGCCTGATTAGCCATAGACTGCTTGTGTTCCAGCCAATCCCCAACAGGGCTCTTGAAGTCCTCAGGAAAGGGGGTTTTGAAGAACCATGCAGGTCGTCCTCCATGAAACAGCTCGTGGGGGTTGAAACCCGTAGAAGAGCTCCTCTGGGAGTTCATGGTCAGCACTGCCCAGGGCACTAGGCGTACCAAGTCTTTGGTACGTTCCTGTTTCATCAGGATTCTCAGGTTCTGTTCCACCACACGGTTTTGTCTCTCACAAAGAGGATTAGATGTGCGGGTATAGGGCACACCTGTGGTTACCTCAACGTTGAGGGCATTCAGCACTCGTTTGTACCATCCTGTGTCACTGCGGATGCGTACATCATCATCAGAATGCACTTGCTTAGGTGCTCCGTACGGTTCGAACCATTTTTCGACCAACATTTTCATAGTCTGCTCACCTGTGATTTTCTTATTGCAAGGGAACACACGGGTGAAGCGGGACAGGCCACAGGTGACCACTAGGCACCTATCATAGCCGCCGAAGCGAGGTAGGCCGTGGAGGAAATCCACGTAGAGAACAGAGTTAGTACAATAGGGTATGGATAAGCTGGAAATCAGTCCCCTATCCCTACTGTCGCTTTGCTTGCTGGCATGATGTAAGTGCGGCTAGCCCCATCTGCTCAGATTTTCAGACATTCTGCCCAGATTGGCTACATTTTGGTCATTTTCTTTGCTTCGGCGGAATCGCCGCCTCGCAGCTCAGTCACAGGATATTTCCTATATATTTCTGATATGCCGGATTTGATTCCGCGGTCCATTTCCCGTAAATCCGCCGCGTTCCGCTATTTTAGCTGGAATCGCCATTTGCCGCTGACGCGCGCTCGCGGGCCAGATCGGCCAGACCTTTTTACATAAATGGATTATTTAAATCTTTTCAGACAGTTTTGGACACTCAGATGTATTTAGAATAATTCCCCTCAATTTTCTTCATAGACTGGGATTTTCTGCCGGACCACAATCAGCATGGACCTTGCTTCAGTTGTTGCTGCTCTCGCCTCCGTTGGTGTCCGTGTCTCCGGTTCTACCCCCAATAACAACATCCAGGGAGACTCCTCGCGTGCCTGCCCCACTGGTCTTGCCGGCCCCGAGCCCTCCGGCACCCACAACGACCCAGGGCAGCACTTTCATGGTAGCAGAGGCTACCTGAATGTTGTTCCTATGGTGTCCCAACCACAGCTAGCTCCCCAGTACGGCCCCGTAGACTCCGCCACCTCCGGAGACGTAACGATTACGCTGCCGTGGTGCTGTGCGAACGAGGCCTTGAGAGGGATGCCTTGCGCAAGCCCAAATTGCCCAAGAAGGGCACAAATCAGCAGCTGTGGAGGCCCAGATTACAATCAAGATCCCAGTCGAAATTGGCCATCAAGCAGCTGGAATCTCCCAGCCTACGCTAATGGCAACGCTCCGGTGGAGCTTACGGACCTGGCAGGTACTAATACTCCTTACCAATGTCCACATTTTGAGACCATCGACGCCGACATTGACGACATTGAGATGGGTGGTCCAGGTGAGGTACCTACCTATAATCGACCAGCCTCATGGGCACAATGGGACAACCATTTGTCTTCCGAAGTGACCCGTAACCTTCAGGCGCTTGAGGCCCTTTGTCTATTAGCTACGTCTAAGCTGATAGGACAAGAAAGAATCGCCTCTGATTTTTTATTCGAATATTTTTTCCTCCTTCAAGAAGAAATTAATACCAGGATGTGGTGGTGTTCTCAAGAAGATGAATCTTTTGCCATTTTCTTGCAGATCTGGGAGGCAAGCCCCTTCCCGAAGGAGAAGATCAAGGCACCTGTTGCCGGGCCCTCCGCCCCTCATCCCTCTGTTTCCATCCGCGACGATCTAGCCGCCGCGGTTGAGGAAGGAATTTTAGAGGCAGCCAGGCAGGCAAGCCTGGAAATTAGGACTGAAGGAGCTCCCCAAGTGGACTCCTGGCTGCGAACCACTGAGATTAGCCGTCCGACAGCCTGCTCAGGACCTTCAGGACACGGTATGTACTGTCCTGCCGACTGCTCTTGCAGATTACAGCGAGATACTGAGCTCCAATTGCTCAAAGATCAAATGCAACTCATCATTCAGACGCTGGGAATTAAAGATCTTTTCAAGACCCACATGAGGTCTGAGGGCGCATCATCGGTGGAACAAACAACAGAACGGTCGGAGGAGGCGACAGAAATTTTTTCGATTGCTCCTTCGGTGGACTCTAAGACCACCGACGCAAGGATCAGCAGGACTAAGCTAACGGAAACGGTTACAATCTCTCGATCTCAGAGTAGATCGGCGAAGGCTAGGAATGAGGCTCAGAATGCCAAACGAACTGCCTCCCGTACTACCCTTCCTGCTGTTGATTCCAATGCAATAGCCCAGATGTTGCTCGCCCAGACCCTCGCCGGAGCTGGTGTGGCTAATGATGCCGCCAAGGTGTCTGCCATTACGGCCGGTGTTGGGCTGGATTCACTTCTAAATCCCACTTCATTGCGACTTCGTCAGGTTGCCAAGCAACCGAAGTATAATGGGAACCCCAGACGTTGGCCTCAGATCCAACGGGAATTTAAATTGTGGGTTAAGACTCAAAAGCTCCAGGATGATCAGTTCCTGATAGCCCTCTTGGACTGCCTTGAGGGAGCGCCGGCCAACACTTGGCTCAGGACCTGGAGTGATCGTGAGGATTCAAGTTCCCCCCTTACCTTTGATGAGGTGTGGGAACAGTTGGAGGTACGTGGATCCCGACTGCCAGAGGACCATTATCACCAGATGTTGAAGAATTTTCCTTCGTTCTCGCGATTAATCTTGCACGAAGTGCAAGACAAGAGACAGCGCTTCTGGAATCTTGTAGAAGAATCTGAACATTCAGGCGAAAAATTTTCTAGTGCCGAGCTGAAAAATCTGATTTTTGACAAGATCCCCTCAGAAACCGCCGCCACCCTTCGGAATAAACAGTCCGAAGAAAAGGTCAAGACCTGGTGGGCGGAGATCGATGGCTTCGATGCCTCGGCCAACCGGTTTACAGTCAGGGCGGCACTTCAAAAGTGCTCCCCCACGTCGTTTACCAAGGTGAAATTCGCTGAAAACACGTGGAAAATCAAGTTTAATGAACACGAGGATCGGGACTGGTTTGTCCAAGTCCTCAATAGGGGAGTAAGTTTCCACGGCCATCGCCTGAAGGCCAGGAACTGGGTGTTTTCGTTCACTCCACAGGAACTGTGGGAAGAGGTTGAGAGGCTCGCTGACGCCGCCAATCAAAATTTCCATGAGGGTCTTGGGGGAAACAAGAATACCCAGCAAAACACCCAAAATGGGGCCCAAAAAGGCAACAAAAAGGTGAATGACACCCGGAATGTTCAGGATCATTGTAGCATCTGCCTTCTTTTAGGTTCTACGAACCGAGCTAAGACGCATTCTACTGGTAATCACCGATGGTCTGCTTATGATCACAAGGTGATTGGTGAAAATGTCAGTAACTCGCCCAATTCAGACAGGAATGACAGGCAGGTGCATGGTGCAAAGGGGGGAAAGGGTAATTCGACCCCCTCCGGTGGAAACAAAAATATCGGAGGCCCTGGCGGGTCCCAAGGCAAAGGAAATCGGACTCCATCCGGTTCCGGTGGGCAGCCAAACGGTCAGACAAGTCCCAATGGCAACGCCGGAGGCGGAAATCGAAATCCAGGCCAAACCCCTCAATCCGGTACAAATAAAGGAAATGCTCCAGGATCACAGGGTAAGGGTAAGGGAAATCCTTCAGGAACCCCCTTCTCTGGTAAGGGCAGAGGGCGTGGCGACGGTGGTGGCCCATCATCCGGCGGCCGTGGCCGTGGACGTGGAAAGGGAAATCATCGTGTGGATCAGGTCTCAGGTGCAGATCAGGTGTCCGATGCGGATCGAGATTATGTCGAAAATGCCCTGAATCCAGCGGATGATCCGTTCCAAGCTGAGTGGATCGACGAATCAGGCTGTGTTCACAATGTTAACGCAGCCGCTGGAGGTCAGAACGCCTAGGGGAGCCACGAAAATCGCCCCTCCCCAGGCGATTTCAGGCATGATCCCCAAATTCCAGATCGACCATTACTTGATGTAGGGTCGCTTGTCTCCTCTCCCCTGGATCCGGCAGCGGATCCTTCTGTTGTAGTGGACGAGGTTGGTGTACAGTCCAAGCACAGGGCCCGTCAGTTTGTCACAAAGCTGTGGGTTTCTGATTGCAAGGGAAATTTCCACCTCGCCACTTGTTTGTGTGACAATGGATCAGAGGTAAATCTCCCATCCAACTCATTCTTACCCGACGACTGCGTGTTTGAGTCGCCTCATCCTGTTACCCTCGAGGGAGTTTCTGGACATTCTCTCGCAGGTGGGCAACGCGGTTGTTATATATCAACTCATTTGGTCGCTCAAGACCTTTGGGAAGAGCAAAATGTGGAAGAAGTTGTCCTTAAGGATGACTACTTCTACCGTGCCGACATAAAGTATGACCTTTATTTGGGCCATCCTTGGCTTCGCAAGAACAGGGTAGCGCCCGTAGGTCATCGTCCTTGTTTTTTGCTGGAGTCAGGTCCCTTGGAGCGTCCTGAATTTCGTCTTTTGCACGCAGGGTTTAAAAGTGCAGAAGAATTTTTGAAGCAAAAGGTGACACCAAAATTTGGTGAAGATGTCACCATTGCAGAGGTGAATGGGAGTGCCGATTACTCCCAAGAGTTAGAATGTCTTCGTAGGGACTCCCAGCCACGACGCCCTTCGCGCTGGCACTCTTCATCCTACAGAGTTGTCGACAAATGGCGCGATGCAATTTGTGAATACTTTCATGAACATCATTCCTTTTGGCCACAGTATGATGCCTTTGCTAACCGTATGAACAAGCGCTTTGACAAGCACTTTAGCGACGCTTGGACCCATAAATGGGACAAGAAGTTGTGGATTAATCCTCCGTTTCACTTAATCCAGCAGGTCATCCACAAAATCAAGCAAGATAAAACCCAGGCAATTTTAGTTGTGCCCTTGTGGGACGACAAGCCTTGGTTTCAGGAATTACAAGACATTTGTGTAGATTACATCGAACTTCCCAGGAAGATTAAGGGGTATGCCAGGGACGACACAGGTCCCCTGCCACAGCGGTCCTGGAGTTCGCTTGCATTCCTGGTGGATGGGAAGCTTTCTGACTCTAATTCTGCTGATTCTGGTACTGATTCTTGTGTTGGGTCAGAATCTGAGGTTGAGCGTGGTACTGATGATGAATCTATTTTTTCTGATTTTTGTCCGTCAGATACCCAAGGTGATTCAACGTCCAATGGATCCGCCTCGTCTCCCTCTTCCCCAATACGGTCGACATCGAAAAGAATCTTCAGTGCACGGGCGAGGAAAAATCTCCAATCACGCCGCAAATTCAGAGTTTTTTATGAAAAACCCCCTGTGGAAGCTTTCATGGATCCTTTCGAGGAGCTGGATCACGAAGAGAATCTCTGGGATTTCGACACAAGACCCACCTATCTTCAAGAGGCAGTGGATACGGACCTGTTTAGGGACATCCGTAAGAAGATTCTTCCTGCCAAAGCCGAAGAAGTCGCCAAAGTTTTTTCGACAGTAATTCCTGGCGATCAGGTGGACACTGAATTGTGTTCCAAGTCAAGAGAAAAGATTTTTGAGGAACGGAAGGACACAACCCTTTCAGGGAAGTTGATCAAAGATCCCCCTGTCCGTGGGCAGTTCGGTGAAGCCTTCATCGAGCTTCGTGAAGGGTACAAGGCGAAGAAACAGCGCCCTTATGAGAACCATGGACATAAACATGAGATCCTCAGAAAAATCATCGAGAGAAATCTCAGGGAATTTGGTTGGCTTGAGGGTTGTATGACCAGCGAATGGTGCTGTTCACCCTTCACAGTCCCGAAGCCACCGCCTGCAGACCAGAACACCATTGATGGTTGGCGAATGGTTGTTGATTTTCGCAATCTCAACGCCGAAACACAGGCGGATTCGCACCCCCTGCCCCTCATTGAGGAGGAAATCGCCAAGAGGGCAAGAGGTCGTTTGTTCTCTGTGCTGGATCTCCGTCACGGCTTTCACCAAATGCCGTTGAGGAAGGACAGCAGACCTCTCACCTGTATGTGCACGCCATGTGGCCCAGTCCAATGGACCGTCATGCCCATGGGGCTGAAGAACGCCCCCTCATTTTTTCAAAGAATGATGGAGGATGTGCTGTTCACAACCCATCCTGAGCTTCGTGCCTTCGTGAGTGTGTACATAGATGACATAATCATCGCGACGGAAGGGGAGGGACTGACCGAAGCCGAGCTGGTGGCCCTACATGAGAAGCAGCTGAACCAAGTTTTGGACATTCTTGACGCCAATCAGCTGATTTGTGGGCCAAAGAAGGTAAAATTTTTTTTAAAATCAGTCGAATTTTGTGGTTCTCTCCTAGAGAATGGCACCCGACGACCCAGTCCAGGGAAGCTCGTCGCTATTCAGAAGTGGAAGCGCCCTGAGACGATCACGGAGTTGAGAGGATTCCTGGGTTGTTGCAATTTTTACCACACTTTTGTGCCGAATTATGCCAAATTTGCTGCCACCCTCACTGAATTATTGAAGGTAGGGAGAGATGCGGGCAAGGCAGGTTCAAAGGTTCGTGTCAAGTGGACTGACGAGTGCGAGGAGGCCTTCCATCACTTGAAGGCGGCCCTCTGTGAAGTCGCCACGTTGCATGTGCCCCAATTTGACCGACCCTTCTACATTAGAACCGACGCTTCTAGGTACGCGATCGGAGCTGTCCTTGAACAGGTTGATGAAGCCACCGGCGATCATTACCCTCTTGCATTTTGGTCTCGGAAGCTAGCTCCACGCCAAATGCAATGGTCGCCGCGTGAGCAAGAAACGTATGCCATAATTTGCGCTCTAAAAAAGTACCAATCGTGGGTTGGCACCAATCGAGTCGAGGTCCTGACGGATCATCGATCTCTGGAGTATTGGGCCACCGAACACATTGATACTGTCGCGAGCCCAGCTGGTCGACGGGCCAGATGGCACGAATTTCTCTCTCTGTTTGACCTCCATGTGTCGTATTTGCCTGGAAAACATAACACGGTAGCGGATGCTCTGAGCCGATGGGCTTACCCCGCCTCAGAGGGGCTGCAAAGTACCAACATCCATGGTACGGAGCAGGACCGCCATGTCATCATCGAATCGGATCAGGAAGAAAAGAAACTCATTCGACGTGCATGCATGCAGTGCGCTGTTAAACAGCACGCATTGCCGTGTCACGACATCACGGCCATCTCAGATCCGGCGCATGCCCATGAGATCTGCACCAAAACACTGAAAGTCCCGGAAAAAGTCACCGATCCCTCCTCAGGGAGTGTGAAACGGTTTGACTACACCCGACAAGTAAGTCGATTTCGGTTGATCCAAGGCATTAAGCGTCGAGATCCGGCCAAAACTCCACCCCTGCCGAAGGATTCCCTGATCATCCGTGACTGGACGTCCGATTACCTGCAGGATCCCATGTTTAAAGAGGTCTTTGGAAATCTCAAATCCAAAGATGCTCACAGGGATGGGATTTTTGCTGAGTACTCGTTGGATGGGGGGAAGCTGTGGATGGAGGGTAAATTGTGTGTGCCAGACGCCCTAGCCCCCCGAGTGTTAAACTTGTGGCACAAATGGGAGTCCCCCCACGCACATGGCCGTCGACTGTGGTCGATGATTAAGCATAGGTTGTTTGGATCGAGGCTCTACACTCATTGCATGAAAGTAGCCGCCGGATGTGCCCAATGTGCTGTCTCGACGCCCCCCAGCGCGAAGAAGCACGGCCATCTGAGGCCTCATCCTATTCCGGAGCGTCTCTTTAACAGAGTCACCAGTGATTTCTTCTATCTCGGTGAACTCGATGACGAAGAGTGCCATTGGACTAATAAAAAAGTCAATGGTGTGCTCCTCATTCAGTGCCGTCATTCCGGCTACATTCAAGTGTTGCCTTGCAACATTGAGTCGATGACTGGCAAGGCTGCCGCCAAATGGTGCGCGCAGACCTGGATGGGAGGTTGGGACGTCCCATCCGAGGTGGTGACGGATTCAGGGAAAGAGTACACCTCCGAATGGTGGAGAGAATTGTGTGCTCGCCTTGGAATCCACCACCTCCGATGTGAAATCCACTCGCATCGAGCGCTGCCTGGCGAAAGAGCCGGCCGCTCAATTATTAATATGCTTCGTAAGGAGCTCGCGAGTGAAAAGGATTTCCATTGGATGGAAGTTCTCTTCGCATTGCTTCGCCGTTACCACAACACGCCTTTGTATCATGGCCTTTCTCCAAATGAAATTGTCTTTGGACGAAAGAAGTGTTGGTGGAACATGCCGTTGAATAATCCTCGCCCCTGTAAGGATGCTTCGCTGTTTTTGGACGAAGTCCAACGAGCAGATAAATCTGTGTCGCAATTAATCGAGAAGCATCAAGCTGACTGGCTTTGGGTTCAAAATCAAGGTCGAAAAAATCCCCACAATTTTGAAGTCGATGATCGAGTTTGGCTTCGAAAATCCGAAACCACCCTGGACGGAGATGACAAGCTTCTTCCCTTGTGGGAGGGGCCATTCGCTGTTACAGCGCGTCTTGGTGAGAACAGGTGGAGGATTCGTGTGGATGTCAGCAGGGAAATTGACGTTTCGGGCGATCGCCTCAAGAGAGAGATCCCCTCCCCCAAGGATCGGGTTAAACCCCTTTTTTGGACTGCGAAACACTTGTCTGATCGGGTCATCGAAGGGGGAAAGTACGAACTCAAGAGGATTGTTGAAGCAAGACGTGACGCCAAGGGCGAATGAAAATTTCTGTGTGAGTGGAGGGGCTTTGATTCCAGTCACAACAACTGGGAACCAGCCCAATCTTTTGTCCATGGATACACCAAGGGGTTCATTGACTTCCTGAAGAAGCACCCCGAAATTGGCGTACTCCTGACAGACTGTTTGTCGAAACCAGACAGACAAGTGGAGAGCGACGGAAAACGACCTGTGGTGAATCGAGATCCAGCCTTTTACGGCCTTCAGCAGCCACATTCCAGGGCTGATCCGTCGATCCCCCCTCCTGCGGTCAGGCCAGCCCAGGAGCCAAATGAGGACCAAGCTTCAAGTTCGGCCGCTGATTTGCAGCGCCCAAGCCGTACGAGGGCCAGGCCAGACAGGTTGGTGGTCACATGTATTCGTGCTTGGCCGAATTGAGGAAGCCATCCTACCACATTCTGCTCAATCCACTGTTCATTCTTTCTGTTCATGTCATGATGTGGAGAACTGCGAATGTTTGATAATTTGACGTCAATCAACTTTTCTTTGGTCTCCGTTCGGCAGACAAGGCGTAGATACGCTGACGGAGTGTGCTGCCGTGTTCAGAAAAAACCAAACTCAGGCTTAATTCAGGCAGATTCGGGGTAATCTTGTCTCTGTTGGTCTGTGCATCTTTGGAATTTGGCTACTCGTGCAGATGGAAGCAAATGTACATAATCAAAACGCTGGCCAGCGACATTCACCCCTACAGGTATCCCCTGTAGTACTGGCTGCACCAGATGCGACGCCAGGAACTCAGATCGTACCTTCATTTGCTGTGATGCTAACGCCAAAGTCCAGATTCAGATCCAGGATCCTCAAATTTACCTTGAATTTCTCAGGTTTGTCCATCATTCTGCCACTGTTGTACGAAACCCAGACGTCAATTGTTCAGACAATCTTCATCTAGGAGCTCTAGGGACTTCTATCAGCAACCTCTGAAGTCCGTAAGCTTCGTTGTATTTTTGGCACACGCCAATGTGAGCTCAATCCGACCAGAAACTGTCGAGAATGGTGAATCCAAGTGTCTTGTGGGACTCCATCGAAAGATTGGCCTTGTCCAAGTCGATTGACACCGCCGCCACTGTAAATTCGGTGTCTCTCAGTTATATACTGTCAGTAAAGCGCCTTCAGTGAACCTTCGGCGCGTTACATGCCAAGGATCCAGGGCCAGCATGTCCCATCATGATGCATCATCACATGATCCACATTTTGATAGAATCTGTTAGATGCTCGCGAACCAACGTGCCGGAAAGCACAATTGAGCTGAATAAAAGACAATATATATTAACTTTAGTCTAAACGAAAGTGTTAGTAGTTTCAGTTCTAGACATTCCGCTTCATTTCATCTTCATCTCAGGGAATTTACTCATTTTTAGACAATTTAGGTTGATTGCCTTGTCATCTCCCATCATTCCTCGAAGATCTGTTTAGATCTAAGTGCACAGAAAAACATCTTTACCTTCAATGGTGCACTTAGGGTCTGTAGACTTCATTTGTATTTGTTTTCCCTCTCTGTGAGTTCTCATTCTCCTTAATCTCTGCTCACATTAACTCTCATTTTTGCTGAATCTTGTGATCATCCACCAGATGCGCCAAATCTGAAGCCACATGCTGTACTTTTCAGAACGAGAAAAGCGGGAGTAACACGATGTAGAGTTCGGCGAGGACACCGTAGCGTGCCCGCGACAGCGAAACTGTGCCAGAGCGCTGAGATGTCACTCCAATTCTTGATCCCCCCACTCAATCCATCAATAATCTACCTCATTCTCAACCAATGCATGGTTTGGTATCGATTCTCGATACGTTTACATGTTTTTTAGCCCTTGACCTAATGTTTTACTGCACGGAGGACTGTTCGTCACTTCTCATTCTGTCTCATTTCAGGTTCATCCAGCCTGATTCAGTGCCAATTCAGCCCAAATCAGGTCAGATCAAGCAGATTTCGCCCCATCAAGGCTACATTTCTATGTTTTTCTGGGACTTACCCGCACTACGTTCATCGTTGACGTAGCGACACACCCCAGTGTGTTTTTGGAGGGGGAGTGTAAGTGCGGCTAGCCCCATCTGCTCAGATTTTCAGACATTCTGCCCAGATTGGATACATTTTGGTCATTTTCTTTGCTTCGGCGGAATCGCCGCCTCGCAGCTCAGTCACAGGATATTTCCTATATATTTCTGATATGCCGGATTTGATTCCGCGGTCCATTTCCCGTAAATCCGCCGCGTTCCGCTATTTTAGCTGGAATCGCCATTTGCCGCTGACGCGCGCTCGCGGGCCAGATCGGCCAGACCTTTTTACATAAATGGATTATTTAAATCTTTTCAGACAGTTTTGGACACTCAGATGTATTTAGAATAATTCCCCTCAATTTTCTTCATAGACTGGGATTTTCTGCCGGACCACAATCAGCATGGACCTTGCTTCAGTTGTTGCTGCTCTCGCCTCCGTTGGTGTCCGTGTCTCCGGTTCTACCCCCAATAACAACATACAGGGAGACTCCTCGCGTGCCTGCCCCACTGGTCTTGCCGGCCCCGAGCCCTCCGGCACCCACAACGACCCAGGGCAGCACTTTCACATGACAGCCACAAGCATCCACAATGGTCTGCATACGGGACTCAGTTCGGTCAGGGTTAGACCAGAGTGAAAAAACTCACGGAAGAAGTCCACTGAGCGATTAGCGCTAGTGTGACCTGAGCTGAGATGGGACCACTGTAGACACCCATCAAGTCGTGCTTCAGGCACAACAATACGGTCCTCGTAGAAGAGGTACTGGTTGTTTTTGTACCACTGGTGCCGGTCAATGACACGGCGTGCTCATTTGGATCAGGTACTTCACACAGTGGTTTTCCCCGGTTTAACCCGGTTGAACTCGGAAGGGGCGCGGTTGAACTGCTGAACCGCGGTTGAACCGCGGTTCAACCACCGCCAGCGCTGGCGGCGGCTGCGCCATCGGCGCGCGCTTTTCTGAACAAAATGTTTGCATAACCACCTGAAACTGACGCGTGACAAACCTTTCTTAAAAAATGTCCCACCACTGGCTGCAAGTGGTGAACAACCACTACAGCGGGTGGGGGGACCAACAGCTGGTGGACGACTTGTTCACCTTTTTTTGCACAAACGGCACGACAAAACGCCTATGGAAACAACTTGCTGTCCGAATTGGTAACACACAGAGGGCTTCCAAACAGACAAAAAGGGCTACAAAAAAAGCTTTCACAGGATCCGACGCTGTGCGCCTCATTTTGGACCTTGGGATGCCGAAGCGAAGGTATGTGGCATAATGCACAAGTGCCTACAAGTGGTTCAACGTGGTTCAACGGTGCGGTTGAACCCTTATCACAAATGAACAATTGTGATTGTGCTTCATGACAACGTTTGCACGGCAAAACAATCGCTTAATGTTGCCCAAACCATGAATATATGAGTTGCAACGTGTTGCCCGCGTCACAAATGTGAATACTTTGTGGTTTGTACCATTGGACGCTTTTTGGTGCCATGACGGCAACCCATTCATTATCCCAATTTCTGGGTTCAACCGTCCCTAGGTACAAGAAGCTTATTTGTGGGCCGATGCCAAAGAGAAGAAAACTCGTGCAAGCACCGTCCGATGGACACATTGCTTTCCGTCGTATGCAACGATGGATAAAGCTTGGTCCACGTTAAGTGAGAGACAAGTACTAAAAACGACCATAAAGGATGGAAGAGTTGGGGTTCGTTGGGATGTGGATGATTGGATACAGTATATAGGTGATCAAAGGGATGTGCTAGAAGAAATGCACTTCCCAAGATTTAGGGATGATCACCCCTATGTACTTATAGTGCGTGGTGATGGGTTTCCATGTGGGGCAAGGTCATGGTGCCAAATTGCCTGTGGTTTTGCAAACCACTTGCAAAAAGCACGAACCTTGGTCTACAATTGGACCCTTGACCTTCCTCTCATAAGTGAGCATGAAACGGATCTTGTGCGTGTCCTCTTTGGAGAGACAGTAAAAAAATACCACAAATTTTTGACCGTGGCTACATGTTGCTCCGAGGGTTTTGGGTGCGAACGGTTGTCATTATTGGAGGCGATAGCCCTTGGCTTCGTCATATACTTGGTCTATCAACATTTTATGAAATTCGTTCAATTTATTCTTTTGCGACATGGTCTAGGGAGAAAGAAGGACGGGTGAGGTGTGAATGGCGACGAGGTACAAGACTTGAAGCAAAATTCCTAAAGTATAGGAAACAAGGAGTTAGTTGTGTTGGTGCAAAAGGGTGCATCGAAAGTCCACTTTTGAAAGTGGATGACGGTACAGGGTGTGTCATCATGTGTGTTCTTCATCTTGTGATACGATGTGGTGAATACTTAACAACGTTTGTGCGCACACGAGCCACAATGTTGACGGTACCACAACGATCCAAGGCTCAAAGCCTCCTAAAGGACGCTAAGACCAATATTTCTTTGAAAGGCCGGTCCTTCCCCCATGGGGAAGAGACATGGCACTTGTTTGCCAATTGGTTGCCCATTGCAAAGAGTTTGCGTCTAACACCACATGTCACCACTATCGTTGAGGACATGGGGAAATGCTAACGGCTATCTATCGGTGCACATATCATCCATTTGTCCAGGGGTGTGCACAAATTGCAAAAAAGGTTTCAAAACACTATATGTCCCCATAAACGATCACCCTACTTGCTTTGGCTCCACAACGAGGGGGCCATCGTATTGGGTAATTTGTAACCTTGGGGCGGGGCCATGTTTTGTGGCGACATTGTTGAGTCGCTTAACTATGTCTTTCAAGACATCTTTCTAACCACAAGTTCCCGGGGTGGTGGTCGTAAGGCTACCAAGGAGGAACAGGATGATGCAATGCTCCGACATGCGCACGAGCGCACCTTCCTCTACAAGGAGATGCCTCGATGGGACGGGCGGCGGCGACGGGAAGATGAGCACGTAGTGCACGCTCAATTGGAAGTTGGCAACTAGGAGGTGTGTGTGTGGTTCAACCGTGGTTCAGGAGGTTCACCCGTGCGGTTGAACCGGCTTCCCCACGGTTTCACCCCTGCTTCTCTCAGGTGCCTTTGCGCCATGGACAGGGAGTCTTCGGGGAAAGCTCTCCAGGACTGCCTGCGGGCACTGGGTACGGGACAAGGCGCCGATCCAGCAGCCGCGCCAGCGCCACAAGCAGCGGCAGCGCCTCCAGCTCCCCACCTGGCCGACAAGTTCCCGCTGAAGGAAGAAGTGGTGGTCCACAACACCTGCAACCCCGACACCACCCTGGCGCCTGAGACGCCTGAGTGGCGGTGGCTGGCTGACGTGACGCCGAAGTACGTGTTCCGCCGTGCCATGACGCTCTGGATGAAGAAGCACCGCCAAGAAGACAAGGATGGGGTCCAGTCCTACCCCTGGGAGACGAAGTGCCTGAGCGCCGGGGAGTTTTCGGAGTGGAAGGTGCTGCGTGTGGGCGTGTCGAGCGACCCCCAAGGCCACATGTCCCTGGATGAACCAGGTCTGGATGCCCTGTTCAGGATATGGGCCACTGCGGGGTGCGGTGTTGCCAGGAGCGCGTCCTGGTTCGGCGCGGATTCCGTGGGCCGGGGCGGTGGTCACAGCGCAGGACACGGTCCAAGCTTCTTCTTCAAGGCCCCGGTGGAGTTGCCACCAGGTTGGTTCGACCAATTGGAGGTCCAGCGGTACACGGCGACTCCGAGCAGCATGCTGGCTATGGGTGCCACCATCTCAGGTGGGGGAAAGCAAAAGAAGGCCAAGGCAAGCGCCGCGACAGCAGCAGCGGCGCCAACAGCAATGGCACTATCGCCATTTGTGCAGCCAAGTGTGGTTCAAGCGATCCAAGGGGTGCAACAGGTGTGCAGTAGTTCAACCGTCTTTTCAGCGGGTGCAACCGTGCGGCTGAACCGCCTTCACCGTCTTCAACCGTGCACAGTTGAGCGTCACCTTCCTACACACTGAATCGCGTCCCCCCACTTCCGCGGTTCACCTGCCTCCTTGCTTTCTCTGCAGTTGACCGCCAGTGATGGGCCTGAGCACATGTTCGTGGTGGATCGGCGTGGCCCTGGCATTGTCGTCCGCGGGCGATGGCCACCCATGCCCATCGTGGAGTGGTGGGACCTGTGGTATCGGCGGATCCCTGGCGCCGCTCAAGTGGTCGACCGCATGAGTCGTGGCGTGCAGCGGGGCCTGCGGGAACTGAGCAATGCCAGGCAGGACAGTCCTGCGCCAGAACGGCAGAGGTCAACACCCCTGGAGTCCAGTCCAGCCGTCACCACCGCGCCCCAACGGAGTCCTGTGGGAGAGAGCTTTGAGGAATTCTACAAGAGTGTGTGGGACCGCCCACGTGGAGCAGGTGGAGCATCCGAGAGCAGTGGAAAGGCCCCCAAGCCTCCATGTCTTCCAGCACCACTGCCACCAGAAGAGACGAGCACCCGCGGCAGCAAAGTGGTTCCGAAGTCCCTGTTGCAGTCTGCCCGGAAGGAGCTCCTCCCACGGAAGGGGACTAGTGCAAAGGCTGAAGCACCGCCCACAAAGGCCCAAGTCTCTGGCGACAAGAAGCCGAAAAAGAAAGCCAAAACTGGCAGCGATGCTTCCTCGAAAAAGTGGAAAATTGCCCCGGACAGCAGTGAGACGGACGAGTCAGACCCCCTTTTTGAAGAGCACGAATGGGTTGCAGCCGCAAAGCATATCCGAAAGAAGAAGGAGAAGAAGGTAGTTCCGGCCCCCAGTTCCGGGAGTGACTCCAGCAAGGTCCCCAGCGACACGGTGCAGGATGTGAAGGACCTGGCAACTGAGTTGGCTGCGGGATTGAAGGATGGCGACGAGGAGAAAGTGATCAGGGCAGAATCGGCGCATGCGTCAGCTCTGGAGGTGTGCAGGGTTGAACCGGTGAATTGTAGTTCAACCGCACGCTTGAACCGCCTGAACCACGGTTTCACTATTTTTTCCTTTTTGCAGAGCCTGGATCAAGCCCGACAACGACGACTGGCGGTTGAGGACACGCGCAAACAGCTGCGACAGCGGTTCGGATGGGCGGCCAACACGCCGATTTGATGGGTCATTGTTGACGGTCCTGATGGCGAACCACATTTGGCCGTGGGTACCCCGGGGAAAGCCACGAAGGGGACCGCCCGGCCCATAAAGGGGGAAGAATTGGTCTTCCTTCCCCCGCAGTGGGAGGAGGAGGGTGATGCAGCTGGGACAACGTGGCCAGTTATTGCAGTCCAGGACAGCACAAGCTTCAGTAACCCCCACGCTGCCGAGGAGGCGTTGAAAGAGCGCCGCGCCCAGAAACGGGAAGCGATCGATGAGGAGGGCAAGAAGACAATGGAGGACTCCCCCTCGTACAGTCCACTCGAGGAGAAGGAGGTCACTCCCGCGCCGGAAGCTGAAGTGGAAAAGGACAGTGACAATGGGGTTCCTGTGCCGACGGCGCCGGTGATTCCAGAGCAAAAGGACAGTGAGAAGCACATTCCTGTGCCTAGTCCGCCGGAGGTGCCAGAGCCAAAGGAGAGTGAAGAAGAGGTGGTCAAAGAGGAAAAGGTGGAGTCTGCTGGTCCAGGGGTGCAGGAGCACCAGGAGAGTGGGGAGGACTCGCCTGCAGCCCCGGTTGGTCAAGAGGAGATTGAGGAGGTTGGTGGAGCGCCGGAGGACGAGGAAATGCCTGCATATAAGCAGGAGGATAACGAAGAGGCAGCCCCAGAGGTTGGTGCACCAGTGCCTCACGTGAAGGAAGAGCCACTCCCAAACAACTGACTTTTCACGTGCCTCAAGGGAATGAGGGGGTGGCAGTGGCGGGAGCGACACGGAGCACGGTACCGTAGGCAGTTGTGGGGGGCCGCAATGCTGCAGGGGCATCACCGTGTGCAAGTTGCAGTGCAAACGAGGAAAGATCCGGACCTGGTGCGGCGCGTGAACGCACAAATCCGAAGTGTACTCCCCCATCTAACCTACACTGCGCTCGCAGTGGTCCATGGGCTGGGCGATCATCCCATGCTTGTACATACGCATCCAAACGATGACAGTCCCCTTACGGGGGAAATAGCCCTGGGTGATTTTGTGGTGGGGGAACTGTTTACCAGTGCCCTGCTTTGTGCGAATCCGCCTTCTCGTCCTGCATGGATACCTTTGGGGGCGTGATTTATTATGGGGACACATTGTGGATCCTCGATATGGGGTCATGTTTAACGCTCTTAGGCCCCACATGCCTCTGGCCTGGGTATGGACGGCGCATTGTGCTCGTACCGTACACAGGCATTGCCTGGGGACGTCTGCCTGTGGCGATGCAGAATGAACTGGTTACGTTTGGCTTCCCAAGGTGAAGATGTGTTTTTTGTGTAGCGCTTGGTGCAACAGCGGTTGAACCAGTGAAGCCGGTGCAACTGCGCGCCTGTCCAGCGGTCGAACCACCTTGAAAGCCGGTTACAATTTAGTGCAATCCATGAGGAAACAAGCTTCTGACAATCAAGTGTAGGCATGCATGTAATCGTTGTTCACTAAAAAGGGTCCAAAGTCCTAAAGGGAATCCAAACAAGGCGCAGGGGTGTATATCACCACGCCTAACGAAAAGTTGATGGTGAAGCCGTGCGGTTTCATCAATACAGCCGCCGCCACTGGCACCTACACCACCACCGCCGTGAAATATGATCCAAGAGAAATAGGTCTCCAGTGTTTTGCACCAATGAGGTAAGAAGGTTTTCAAAAACATTCTTTTTAGGGGGTGTGGCATCTCTTGGTGGGCTGAAAAATAGCGGTTTTCAGGTTGCTACTTAACAATTGGTTGCTGTACCACGATAGGGGTTCAACCGTGGGGAAGCCGTAATGAAAGTGCGCGGTTGAAGTCGGTTGAACCACGGTTTCATTTAGGTAGTTCAAGGGTACCTGATCCAAATGAGCACGTAGGGGGGGTTCAAGACCAGTGCTGAGGGTCTGGAGATTTTCTTTATACTCTGACTGATATTCAGTTAGGCTCCAACCCTCGAGGATTCCAGCAGTCCCCATGAACAGGTCAAGCTGGACATCCATACGCTGGATTGCCTCTTTGACGAGTGCTTCAGAGCTCTCGCCACTAAGCCCATCGAAGCTGTTGTGCGATATATAGTCAGACAGTTCAATTTTCCTACCAGAGATATGATGGACTGTCAGCCTGGACTGGCTCAGGTAAGTCCACCACGGTTTTAGTTTCGCTTTCTCCGGTGGTGGGCCCGTCTGAAAAGACTTCACGGGTTCCTGGTCACAGAGCCAGACAATAGGGTTAGATCCCAATAGTCGGGACTGTGATGAGAGCACCAACATACCGGCCAGGAGTTCCTGGTCGTAGGTGCTGTAATTTCAACGCGCTTGGTTCCATTTCCAGTTCCAGTGTCCCAGTGTCACAAGCCGCCACTCACTGGAAGGATAGTCGTGCTTCAAGAAGCCATCACGGTTCAGTCCGCTAGTACGATAATGGCAGTGGGTTAGTTCAGCTGGGTTAAGCTCCTGCCATTGGTATATTGTTCCACCCCCCCCTACATCACTGGCATCAGTGATCAGGACTATCTCGCCCTTAGGGTGGGGTACGCCCAGGCAATTGGAGGAGGCAATTTTCTTCTTCAACTCCTGGAAACACTCCTCCTCTCTGGCGGTCCACCTGCAGGCAGCAGTTTTCTTAATTAGGTTAGTGGGAGGGGCAGAGGAGTAGTTAAAATTGTGGATGTGTCGCCTATAGAAATTAGGGGCGCCCACAAAACTCCTCACGTCGTGTAGACCCTTCTTAGGGTCATCGCGAATCTGCATGTCCTGTAGGGGCTGCATCTTAGACGCGGCTGGTTTCCACCAGCCATAACCCATGTGGAAACCCAAATACTCCATCTCCTCTTTCATGAACTCGCATCTTTGAAGTTTGATTCGGAGATGGTTTTCCTGACAAACAATGAAAAAGTCACGGAGGAGAAGGACATGGTCCTCTTTAGTATTGCCACCCAAATTCACGTCATCCATGTGGGCCTCCATTTCTGCCCCTCGGGAAATCAACTCCTGTACTAGAAGTCTGCGCCTCAGTATGTACAACATTTTGTTCATCAGTTCTCGGAAGAGTGCCGGGCCGTGAGCCACCCAAAAAGGCATGACCTTCCCACTTAATCACACGACCATTAGCAGTTATAAAAGCCAGCAGTTCGTGAGCTGCGGCTGTTAGGTCAAGCTGCCAGAAACCACTGCGTTTGTCCATTTTAGTTTTGTACCGGCATTTAGCGATACGTTCCAGGGTGTTTTCCATGTTGGGAATACTCCCTGAGTGGTTTTGGGTTTTCTTTTTGACCTCACCGTAGTCAACACCCAATCGCAGAGCAGTCGATCCTGGCCCTAGATTAGCGTCTTAAGGTCAAAGCCGTTCTACTCAACTCAACCCCATTCGATCTGTCAATTGAACAGAATTGAATAAAATTGAACATTGACAAAATTGAACGCACAGCGCGCCGACATTTTGCGCTCGCGCGCGCAGTCATGTGTTCTGTGGTTTGGAGGCGTGAACGGAGCTTGGCAGTTTCAGAAGTACCACCACGTCGCCGCTTTTGCCGCCGTGGTTCTTGCTTGAGCGCAGCCAAGCAGCCCAAAGGTGATGGCCGAGCCCGTTTTGTTCTTTTCCTTTCCAGTTCGCTGCGTATCGCCGTGAACACCGTCAAGTTTCGAAATTCGTCTTGATTGCTGTCTAGACCTTCCTTGTGGACGCCCCGGGCTAAATTCGTGGCGCCAAAGTTCCCCGTGGACGCCGCCAAGCTAAATTCGTCGCGCCAAAGTTCCTCATGAACGCCGCCAAGCTAAATTCGTCGCGCCAAAGTTCCTGGTGGACGCCGCCAAGCTAAATTCGTCGCGCCAAGTTTCCTTGTGGACGCCGCCAAGTTAAATTCGTCGCAGCAAAGTTCCTCCTGGACGCCGGCAAGCTAAATTGGGAACGCCAAAGTTCCTCCTGGACGCCGCCAAGCTAAGTTTGTCGCGCCAAAGTTCCTTTTTAACGCCGCCAAGCCAGCCTTGTTGCTGACACGCGCTAGGTCTGCGGACCAGCACCATTTTTCACTTGGTCTCGGTATGTTCGTTTGGGGAGTGCTGCTAAATGCACTGTTGGCCACGCTACTGTATGGCTCTTAATTTATTTGACGCTGTGGTTCTGAGAGTACTGTCCAACTTCCCGCCATTGTGTGTGTAGTTCCTGTGTCCCTATTCACAGGAATGTAGGCTAAATTTGATGTGAACGTGAAAATGACTTTGGTACAGTCAGTAGTTTTTGCGATAAAAAGTACATCAGTTGGTCAAGTTTTTAATATTGATATATGGGCTTGCCTTGTTTTTTTGAATCAAGGTTTTTTTTTTATGTTTTCTGTGTGGGTAGTCAATTGTGTACAAGTTTGTGGTGAAAAGACGGTTATGGATGTTTGGGTTATCACAAATGTAAAAGAGTGACCCACAAATTAAAGATAACACTTTAAACCACCTGGGGAGTCCCGGGTATGCAAGGGTCGCAAGGGTTTAAAAATCAATGGTAGGTGTTTGACATACATTTTGTGAAATGGTTGTCATGGTTTTGGAAATATGAAACCACATGAGGTGCCACTAAATGCGAATTAGACATGGTGGAAAGTAGTTGTTCAATTGAAATCTATGGTATTCAATTGAGTAGACTTGATTGAGTTGAGTAGAATGGTTTTGACCTTAAAACGACAATCTAGGGGGTTTAGCGACCTGGAAGCAAGGACTGCAGTGGTGGGGGTAGTCCCTTTTTAATATTCCTCAATGAGGCCAGCATCAATACATTCCTGGATCTGGCGCTCGACTTCTTCAACCAGTTCCTGAGGAGCGGGGTAGGGACGACGTCTCACTCGCGTCTTCTCAAATTCAAGTTTCAGTTTCCGGTCCATCTGGACCAGTTTTTTACAGGACAGGGGAGGCGGCAGGGCGCCGAACACCTCCTCATAGGTTAGGAGCAGTTTCTTCAGTCGGGGGTCAAGGTTCAGACTCTCAATTTTCTGCAGGAAATCCTCCTCAGCATGGAGGTTGCTCTTACCATGCTCTACCTTTTTCTGCCAATCAGCAGTTTCGGCAGGTACTGATCCATCATCCCACTCAGGGGGGCATTGTTGCCCACTGTGCAGAGAGTACACTAGGGGTATCTCTGGGTCAGGTAGCGTGTAGGAATCATCGTCCTCCTCAGACCAGATGGAGGATTTCCAGGTCTGTCTGAGCCATTGCAGTCGTTCTTGGCGCTCGATACCTTCGGCCTTCAGGTACAACAGCCGTCGGAGTTCCTGAGTGTCAAGCTCAGACAGTGGCATGTTATTAGAAGCAGGCCGCGCTGGAGCATCAGGACTCTGAGCCACTGGTTCACCTGAGTGTGTATGCTGCATGTGCAGCACAGGTTTCCCAACAAGAGAAGTTGGTTCTGAGGTTGACTCTAGGTCTACCTCATCCAGCAACAGCTGAGCCAGGAAGGCACTGTGTTTGAGTTCAACACAGCTGGGATCAACAGGAGGGATAGTGCTGGCGATCAGGTTCTGGATAGCCATCGGGGATTTCACACCCTGTAAGTGTGGCAGATAGGTGCTCAGGAGATCGCTTTTTAAGATCAGAAAAGGGTCAAGCCACGATTTTCGGCCATGACCTCTTTCAGTAGCACCTGATGCAGATCACACAGGGGTACAGGTTTGAGGGATCCATCGACAATAGATAAGAAACTGGCCCAGTCAGGGGCCTGCATAGCTGTTTCTGAATCCTCAGGCACGTAAATTGGATCGTCGGGCAGTTGCACTCTTCCCACAGTCATTCAGTCCAGCATAGGGCGCCAATAAGCGTGTTCACCTGAACAACCCCAGTCAGGGGTGCACATGACAACCCTTCCTCCCTCATAACCCATTTGGGTTAGAACCTTCGCGAGCAGGGAGAAGGGAGGGTTAGCATACGCTAGGCCCATTGCAATCCAGAAGAAACGGAAAGCGTTGTTCAAATGTTTCGAGCAGTACAACTGCATGACGTGCTGTTGTTGGCTCGCGAACCATTCCACCTGGATCTCATCCAGGGTTACCTGAAGGGCTGCCAGTCCATTTTCAAGAATGTGACGGGCCAATTGGTAGTTTTCAGTACAATAGTTTGTCTTGTCTGCATAGCGTAGCCCAGACTCTTTTTCGTCCTGACAGCTCCAAAGGTACGGAGAAGAGCCCACTGCCAAAGTCGCAGTGCAGAGAATAGGGGCGTTGGAGAGACAACATTTTTACCTGGGTTTCTTCGCAGGAAGTCGGTGCCAATGACGGTGTCAAAGGCGCCAGTGTCCAACACTGTGCAGTGTTGGGTCACAGTTTTGTGGCCAAGACAAATAGTCACATCGACACCCCCCAAGGAATGGAAGGTCCGCCCATCCCCTATTCTTATGGCCACTGTCTTAGTTCTCTTGAAAGTCTTTAGCAGGCGCCGGACCACTATAGAGAGTGTTGCGCCGGTGTCAAGCACTGCTCAAAAATTTGATCCTTGATTTTCAGGAGGATCAAGAAAACCAAGCCCTCTTCTTCAGAGCCGCCCCCCTACTCCTGGGCAGGGAATTTGACATCCAACCCTGCAGCCATGAGGGACTTGGCCATGCAGGCCAATCGCCTCTTCTTGGAATTAGTCCCTTCAGGGGAGGCGTTATCCCCCTGTGGACGCTTCTTGGGGTCAACACTGGCAGGAGAGGGAGAAGTAGCGGGCGCTGATGAGCGCCTCTGGGCGTTGGGGTTTCCACCCTTACCACCCCCCTTGCCTCCTCCTTTATCATCCTTATCCCCATTCTGGGAAGTTTTGGAGGGTGTTTGGGTCTTCTGGCGTTCAGCCTCCTGCCGCTTGTGTTTGTCACTCTGACGTTTTTTAATGTGACATTCGTCCTCGTAGTGACGACGTTTGCCACAGTAACCACAGGTGATGGTACACCTGAAATGTCCCTGATGGGTCACTGTTCTCCCATCTTTGGTATGCTGCTGTCGTTTCATTTGTAGCATACAACCACTGCGGAGGTCGCAGTCAGGGGCATGACAAGGTCCCCCCTTGTCATTGACAGGATTACAGTAGAAGAGTGGGGGTGTGCCTGTTTCAGGTTTAACCTCATTCATGGCACGCAGGTTACCCCTTCCTTTACCACCACCCTGGTTGGCGTTAGTGGGATTTTTAGGTCCTTTCCCTTTGCCACGTTCGGGGGTAGGGGTACCAGCTCGACCCAGGTGTTTCTTGAGGAATTTCTCCATATGGGAGTCATTCTCCCTCTCAAGGGCCAGCTCGATCAGCAGGTCCACAAGGTCATCGTACGTGTGGGTCTGACTCTTCCTCTCAGAGGTAGTGCGGCAATCGTCCCACGTACGTGAAGGGATTTTACTCATGAGCCACACGAGGGGCTTTGTGGCTCCACAGGAACCCACGTTCATTCTTGAAAACAGATACTCCAGGTCGCACACATATTCAGAGACTCGCGCAGCGGCCAGACATTCAGGGAGCATAGGTAGCTCCTCAATCTTGTGCGTACACTGAGGTCAGTCTCATCGACCGGAAACGGTTTCTCCAGTCTTTGGAGAACGTGGGCGCATGTTGAACGGGTTTTCAAAATCTGCTTCACCCGTTTTTGCAAAAATTTCTTTTTGCATGAGCGTTTCAAAAGAGAACATTTAGTGGCGACACCCACATGGGATTGGACAGTCAGCAAAAGAAACTCAGCAAATTCTTCTGCCCATTGGGGCAGATTTTTCGGGCTCCGGCAATTCCAGCTGGATGTTCGCCTGGGGAATTGGTCTGCCACTGTTCCCACCCCCTGGAGTTAGGCCTGAAGGGGGGGGAGGTACGCCGGCGAGGGGTGCCAGGGCTGTTAGCCCCCTGTTCTCAGTCTCTGTCACAGGCAAGTCCTGTAGTTCAGCTATGGGGACTGTGCTAGCACGAGGATGAAACGGGCTGGGGCAAGTGACCTTGGGTAGCAACCTTGACACCCTTGATCGTTTGAGATCTTCAGCAAGCGTGCTCCATCCGGGAGAGGGTGAGGCTAGCGCTGGCTTGGGTAAGGGTTCAATGATATCCAATTTAGCTTTGACAGCCTCACAGAGGGCTGTCACATCTGGGTCTTCGAACCCAGACAGTAGTTTGGCCAGTAGTTCGGCCGTACCATCCAGGGCCCCATAAGTTGGCTCTGGGAGATGGGGATGTGTCACATAAGCGGGGCACACTCCAGGGCTCCTGCTAGTGATTGGCAGCTCTGGACGCCATACTGGCCCTCTCGGTTGCCTGGGTAGAGACACAGTGTCGGCCAGGTCCGTAGGTGGGCCAGAGTAAGGGCAGGAACCCATGTCCGTGTATGGTGGGGATCCCAAGGCTTCGAGTAGTTCCTCTCCATCGCCCCCTCTGACGGACTTGTAGTACTCCTCGTGGAGAAGATATTCGTCCATTCTCCTTCTAAATTCCCCTTGTTCCTCAGGTCCTCCAGCTGCCGTAGCCGTAGGCGAAGAAGCAGGGCAAGCAGAACCGGACATGGATACAGCAACCCTTCGGCGAAGGTGCTGCAGGCTGTCACCACGGGCCGCTAAGGCCTCAGTGGTTAAGGGTATTGGTATTTCTTCTCTGGGCGCTTCTTGTTCCGCCCTTCTGTGAACTGGATCCTCTTGAGACCCAGATGCAGCTCTGAGCTTGGGCTCACTCATTGAGATGGGCCCAGTATTGCTAAGTTGAACTTGTACACTCCAAATTGGCCAGGTCCTGGCAGACAGTTGTACTGATGGTGTGGACATATTGTTTCTGGTTTTGGCTTGTGTATTTTTCAGAGTCGGTTCGAAAGGTTCTCGAGTGTTGCCTCTGCTACCGGAAAGATGTCCTTGATTAATGCCCTAATACTTTTGGTGAAATCCTGCAGGTTTTGATGTTGGAAAACCAAACCAAAGCAGCAAGTAGAGCAAGAACAGGCTGTGGATGGAATCAATGAATAGTTTTGCAATCCAGTGTATCACAGAAGGGCTGCAGGTAGACAAAGCAAGCTTAATTACAAAGATTCAATCACAAATGAATAAAACAAATGAATTTCAAGTGAAAACTGGCATAACTCTTGCCTCACAATTAGCCTCAAGCACTTCATGTGCACTCTTTTGGATGAAATGGTGCTGGTTAGGAATGTGGGGCAAACGAGTTAGGCCAGACACAGAATACGACTTGGCCAGGCAACTGAATTCAGAAACAGTTAAAAAGTAGAACCACAATAAGTGGTAGAAAGAGTTGAGTATATGGGTCTTGGGGTGGGGGACCACTAGGCTTAACCTCCAAGGCCTTAGGAGCCCACGGAGGAGAGGGTGGTGCTCTTTCTGGACGGGTCCGGAGTGGAAGGACAACCACCCAAGGCGGGAGCAGCGGCAGTAAGGGTCAGGGGTGTGGGACAGGTGACGGAGAGCGTGGTGGAAAAGGTGGTGTACAGAGCGGCGTCCACATGGGGAGGTGCAGGCGGTGGTAGACGTGGTTGGGGAAAGAGGAGAGGAAGTACGGGAGGTGTGGATGGTGGTGGACGCAGAAGCGGACATGGCATCCCTCAGGAGGTTGGCCAGCAGGCCGCTGCATGAGGCCCTGGGCACGGGGCTGGCGTCGCAGGTGTACGCGATATGGCACGGGCTGGAGATGACGCAAGTGCCCCTGATCATACACTTGGTGAAGCAGGAATCACACAGGGCAAGAGTGGGGAATCATGAGGCGGATGGGGCTGCGCAAGCAGTGGATAAGGAGCAGGAACCAGAATGGAGGGTGCCAGAGAGAAAGGAGCACCTCCACTTGGTGCATATACCTCCGAGGGTCGGGGAAGAGGAGAAGGCCAGGTGGGTGGTGGAGGGGGACAGAGGCAAGCAGGAGCTAAGGGTGTATCCACAGCCGGTACACATGCTAGCTCAAGTACGAGGGGGGCCGGAGGTGGTGGAGCTGAACGAGTACCTGGAGGGCAAGGTAAGACAGCGGGTCCACTACCCCAGTGTGCTGCGGCCGGAAACGATGCCCAAAAGGCTGCAAACCAGAAGGCTACAGGCAATCACGGGGCAGGTGCCGGTGCGGGAAACAATCATGAGGTGGTACAGACATCAGGGTATGGACCCCCCTGAGGAGTACATGAGATGCCACTGTGGCCAAGGGCAAGAAACATACGAGCACTTCATGCGGTGTGAACAGTATAAGGGGATCGAGGAACCACTGGTTCGGGATCAGGACGTCCCGTTGCTCAAGAAGGGTGCAAGAGGCAGAAGCGCGGTGGAGAGAGAGCTGGGGAAAGAAGGGCACCGCAAGGGACTGTGGCACATGGTGATAGTGAAACCGCTGTGGCGGGCACTCCAGGAACATACGGTGGCACCGGAGGCCATGGCACACAGGCTGTTGCGGCGTATGGTCGAACATCTCCAGGAGCGCATGGCGTGCAGAGAGACGCAGTTGGAGGCGCGCGCGGAAGACATGCGTGATCCAGTCACCAAACGGGTGGAGATGGCGTTGATCAGGTACAACGCAAAAATCACGGAGATGGAAGTGCGGAGGCGGCTAGATTGGCGACCAAGGCGGTCAGGGGGAGAGACGGGAATGGAGGACAGAGAGGGAGAAGTGCAGAGGGACCGCCTGATGGCATGCAGACGAAGGAGAATCCGGCAGATATGAGGGTCGGACGGGTGTACGATGTCACGGCGCAGGGGGACGTCTGTAAGGGGACCGGAGGGAAAGGGGCAGCAGTGGCGCCCGTCGCATGGACTGGAGCGTCCGGGACTGGGCACACTGAGTCTTAGGGCGGAACAAGAAGCGGGCCAGGGGGGAGCGGAATGGGGTGATATGACGAGGGGAAAGCGAAGCGGATATCAAGAGACGCAAGCGGACAAGAGGAGCGAGGCCGGGGATGCGCGGACGAGGACGACGACAGTGCAGACCAGAACGAGGCCGATGGCCACCCGGCGAAGTCCATACCGCGGGGGAGAACATGTGGAACAGGAGCCGCAGGTGTACCAAGAGCACAACACACGTGGGGCGCGCGAACAGAGGGGGTAAAGGGCGTGGGTGGTTGGGGAAGCGGCGACAGGGCGCAGGGTTCAGGCGCGATCCCATGTGTGCAGCGCAATGTCCCACAAGCCTGACCCGAAGCCCAGCCAGCCACCGGCAGTGAGGGTAAAGGTGGCCCGCATGCAGGCGGGCGCAGCCCCGCAGCCCCCCTCGCCGGCGTGCTCGGCAACGTCTGCGGACGTGTCGTCGCCCTCGTCTCCGGAGAGCCCGGAGACGGTCAGGAGGGAAGGGCCTGGGGCGACAGGGCGGCAGAGGGGGGAAGGAGCCGTGGTGGGGAAGGGAGAGGGAGGGGACAAGAGAGGACAGGCGGAGGCGAGGAGGGACAGGGCAGAGGGGGTTGCGGCAGGGGCTGAGGGGCAAGGGGAGGGGCAGGGTCAACGGGCGGCAGAAGGGCCACTGGCGGACCCGTTCAACGTCGTAGATGTGAGGGCGGGCATGGATATGAGGAGGAGGGAGTGGAGGAGTCGGAGGGAGTCCGTAGTCGCCGAAATCCTCGAGGTGTCGGAGGATGAGGGGGAGGGGGCGGGGAGGTTTGAGGTTTGAGGTTTGATTTTGCGGGTACTAGACGCTTTTCGGCCCCGGGGGGCCACCTGGTCGGGCCAGGTGATATCCTCCCCACCGGGTCCTAGTGGGGGGCCCTCCAAGACGCACCTCCTGCCTGGTGGCGGAGTCCCCCGGGTTCACAGAGCTCGGAGCCCCGTCCTTCCCCGGCGTCCCCGTTTCGCCACTCCCCGGTCAGTGCATCAATTCGCAGCCGTGGCCGCGGGCGCTTACCCACTGCGTCGCCCCCCTAATGCGTGGTCGCCCGGGGCACCGGCGCCGCCGGGCCCGTGCTACTGGCTTGTCGCCAGTGGGACCCCCTTGGGCTGGCGCGGAGGCTGCCTAGCCTAGGGGTTGGGGCGTGGCGCTGTGCGCCACTACTGCCTTGGCGGGTGCAGTGTCCCGTCTGTGTGTGCGCGGCGCTCGCGGCCGGTTCGGGGGGAGTCGGGCCGGTACCTGGTGTTGTGTCTCCCCTTCTTCCCCCTTCCCGCCCCGCGTATCCCGCGTTGCGTGTGGCGGGCCGTCCCGTCCGGGTGTCCCTTATCCTCGCTCGCTGGTACGCCATTCCATGTGGTCTGTGCGTTCCGCGCGCTCGGTCCGGTTGCCCTTCTGGTGGTCCCCGCGTGTCCTTTTCGTGTGTGTGCGCTCGCGCTTTCGCGGTGTCCGCTCCACGCTGGGTGGTGTGGCGCGCGCATCTCGCGTGGTCTCGGCACTGGGCGCTGGTAGGGCCGTTCCATGTGGTCCGTGCCCCTCCGCGTGTCCTGCCCCGGTCCCGTGCTCCGTCTGGCGTGCTTGGGGGGGGGCGGTCCGGTCCCGGTTCCCCCCTACTTGGCTTGGGGTTGCGGGGGCGGCGGCTGGGCGTCACCGGGGGGGTGCCTTCGTCCGTTGCGTGGGGCGTTCTGGGTCTTGCGTTCCTCTTCCCTCCTCTGCCCGTCCACTAGGTGGGCTGTCGGGGTCTGCGTTGCGGGCGTGCGGTTGTGGGGGCCCCGCTCTGTTCTTGCGGGGGGGGAGAGAGGTGTCGTCTTGGTGTCCAGGCGCCGGCCCGCCGGATTCTCATAACGAGCCTGATGCGCACGGAGCTTCGCCCTGCGGGATGCGTGGGGGGGTTGGGGTGACCGTGGCTGGAGTGGTGCTCCAATGTCCCGGTTCATGGCCCAGCAGAGCAGCCCTACCGCGGGCTTACTCTTAGCACAGGGGGAGGGGGTTGCGGGCGCGTTTGTTCTGTGACCCGGGTGCCGGTGTATCTCTGAAGGCAGCCGCCCCGGAGGTAGCGCACCAGGCGCGCGCCGCGAAGGAGCTGGTTCGAACCCCGGGATCGGTGGTCTCCCACCGATCCCTTCGAATACCGGGCGAGGCCTCCCATCGACCTGTTTGAGTACAGGTGACGGTGCGCACTGCTGCAGGGGTGGGTGGCTCCCATGTCTTTTGTTTTTCTTGGGTGGGGGGTAAAACGAACGAGACCTCCACCCAATCCACCGGTATCGGTGGTGGCGCGAGTTGCTGGAGGGGGGGGTGGTTCCCACGTCGCCAACTAGAGAGCTCTACGTGCAGGGATCCCAGGAGCACCTACGCCCGGGATCGAACCCCCGCACTGGACGATTGAAGACCGACGCTCTCACTACTGAGCCGCGGGAGTCTCTTACGCCACTGAGGGGTGTCGTCGGCTATGAATCCAGTTCTGAGGGTGGGGCTGTGCGCTGTGAAGCGTGTTGCACGTGCCGGGAGGCCCCAGTCCACGCGCACGGGGTCGGGACAGGGGGGGAGGGGGCTGGTTGGGGTGCGTTGGATCGCCGACTGACGTGCACAGGGGTAAGAGGCGGGCAGTAGCACCACCGGGTCGCCGACTGATTGTAGGGCGGGGGGCCGCTCTGCCTCTTTCCGTCCCTCTGCCTTCCCTGGGCAGGCAACAAAGCGGGCGTCACTGGCGTTGCGCTGTCCATGGGGGGCGTGGCCCCCCATACCACTCCGGTTCGTGTTCACCCAGCCTCTCCGGGTACGATCTGTGCGGCGTCCCGGTGCGCAGGCGTGGGCCCGCTTGTTCTTCGCGGCCCCCTTGTGGGCCGGCGGCCGGAGCGGGGGGGTGGGTCACACTCCGGCTGCCCTCTCGGGTGGGGGGGGCCCATCCCCCTTGCCTCGGGGGGGGTGTCGCGCTGCGGCCTCCCCGCTCTCGTCCCGGGCGGCGGCCTGCGGCACCCCTTTCTGGCTCTCCCCTCCGGCGCGCGCGTGCGGTCGGGGCTGAGGTGCCGCCCCGGGGCGGGGGGGGGTGACGGGCGGCCCGTGGACCGCTCCCCTGGGGGCCCCGGCTGACCTGCAAACCCCCCCTCTGTCCCCTCGGAGTGGGCTGTGGTCACGGGAGGGTCATGCGGGGCGCGGCCTCCTTCGTGTTCCGTTGTGCGCGTTGCTCCGGCACGCCGGTGTGGGTTCGTGGGGGCAGGTCCAGCCGCCGTTGCCCTTACCGTGTCGCCGTTCCTCCTGTGGGTGGGGGCGCCCCCCCGGCCCTGGGGGGGCGGAGGGCCGCGCCTGTGGCTCCCCAGCTGGGGCGGGTGCGGGGGGGGGGGGGGGGGGGGGCGCCACCCCGCTCGCTCTCGGGCCTGTGTGGGAGGGGGGGGGGGGGGAGTGGGGGGGTTCCCTTGGTCCCCTGGCGATGCCCCCTGTCGGCCAAAAAAAAAAAAAAAAAAAAAAAAGGGGGGGGGGCGGGGGAGGGCGGCTTGGCGGTCCCGGCCCCGGGGGCCAGCCATCGGCCAGGGGGGTCGCGCCCTTCCCCCGCCCCCCTCTACCGAGAGCCGGATCCTCACGCAGTCCCTCCCTGGGGCCCCTCATCTCCCGGCCGTTGCCGCGCGGCGCTGGCCGGCCGGGGGTGGCCGTGAGGGTCAGCGGTCAGTGGTTAGCGGGTTGCGGGGCCGCTTTCCCTGGGTAGGCAACAAAGCGGGCGTCCCTTGGTGTCGTGCTGTCCATGGGGGGTGTGGCCACCCATACCATTCCGGTTCGCGCCCACCCGGCTTCTCTGGGCACGATCTGCGCGGCGTCCCGGTGCGCAGGCGTGGGCCCAGTTGCTCTTCGCGGCCCCGATTGGAGCCGGCGGCTGGGGCGTGGGGGCGGGTCACACTCCGGCTCCCCTCTCGGGCGGGGGGGTCCGTCCCTTCTGCCTCGGGGGGTGGGGGCCGGGGCCCCTGCGGCTGGCGGGCCGGTTGGGGGGCCGGGGGGGGGGGGGGGGGGTGTCGCGCCGCGGACTCCCTGCTCTCGTTCCAGGCGGCGGCCTGTGGTACTCCTTCCTGGCTCTCTCCGTGTCGCCGGTGCGCTCCCTTCCGGCGCGCGCTTGCGGTCGGGGCTGAAGTGCCGCCCCGGGGTGGGGGGGGTGAGGGGCGGCCCGTGGACCGCCCCCCTGGGGGCCCCATCTGACTTGATACCCTCCCTCTGTCACCTCGGAGCGGGCTGTGGTCACGGGAGGGTCATGTGGGGCGCGGCCTCCTTCCTGCTCCGTCGTGCGCGTGGCTCCGGCACGCCGGTGTGGGTGCGCGGGAGCAGGCCCAGCCGCCGTTGCCCGCATTGCGCCGCCGTTCCCCCTGAGGGGGGGGCGCCCCCCCGGCCCTGGGGGGGCGGAGGGCCGCGCCTGTGGCTCCCCTGCTGTGGTGGGTGCGGGGGGGGGGGGGGTGGGGGGGCCGCCTCCTCGCCCGCCCCCGGGTCTGTGCGGGGGGGGGGGGGGTGGGTTGAGGGGGGCCCTTTGGCCCTCTGACGATGCCTCTCGCCGGCCGTGGGGGGGGGGGCGGGGGCGGCATGGCGGCCCTGGTCCCGGGGGCCAGCCATCGGCCAGGGGGTCGCGCCCTTCACCCGCCCCCCCTATCGAGAGCTGGATGCCCGCGCAGGCCCTCGCCAGGGCCCTCACCTCCCCGGCCGTTGCCGCGCGGCGCCGGCCGGCCGGGGGCGGCCGTGGGGGTTAGCGGTCAGTGGTTAGCAGGTTGCGGGGCAGCCGGTTCCTCCCCGTGCTTGTCGCCCCCGCACTCCCTCCCGCGGGAGGTGGCGCGCCCCCGCACGTCGTGCCATACCGTGGGGGGGGCGTGGGTCAGGGGGCCCACCCCCCCCCCCAACCCTCCCGTACCCGCCGTCTGGGCCTTCACTTGCGCCGCCGCTTGTGTGGGGGCTGGGGCTGCGGCGGCGGCGGGTTGTGCCGGCGGTAGCGCCAGTGGGCTAGGGCGCTACGCAAAGCCGGGGGGAGCCAGTTGTTGGCGTCCGCATCCGTGATGCGGAGCACCGCTCCCCCCTCCAGGAAGGCCGGCCACGTCGGCTCCCTGTCGGGCCACGCCGCCCGGATCACTGACCTGAGGACCCTCTCGTGGTCCTTTGGGGCCGCCCACCCCCCCGGGGGTGCCTCTCGGTTTCCTCCGTCCCTCCGGAGGAGCACGGCATCGAAGGGCCGGTTCCGCGACCTCCTGGAGGTCCCCTGGTTGGCCCAGCACAACCACCCGTACACTTCCCCCACCAGGGGGAGGGTCTCCCCCCCCAGCGGGTCCGGGACTGCGCCCCAGTCCACGTCCCACGGCCGGCTCTCCTCCGCCCCCCGTGCCGGCCCCCCTCGCTGCTCCTGCACCTGCGGCGCCGATGCCACGCCCTCCCCTCCGCCGAGGCCATCCGCGCCGGCTCCGCCCTCGGCGCGGGGGGGGCTTGCTGGTGCTGGTGTCGTGGGGGTTGGGGGGGGACGAGCTCGCCGGCGTCAGGGTCGATGTTGTAGAGGTGGTGGTGGTGGTGGTGGTGGTGGTGGTAGGTGTGGTGTGCCGGCATCTGTTGGATGCCGGGGGGGATGCACCTCACCGGCTGCACGTCCGGCTGCGGGGGCGCTCCGCCCTCTGCCCCCCTCCCCTCGCCCCGCCCCCCCCCCTGGGCTCCCATGCCCCGTCCCTCCTGTCCCTTGGGGCCCTTGCCCTTGCCCTTGCCCTTGCCCTTGGGCCCCTTTCCGGTCCCGTGCCCGTGTCGCGGGTCCCGCCTCTCGTCCCCCACGCCCTGGCCCGCTCGCTCTCCCATCCCCCCTTGTCCTGCCCCCTGCGCCTGGGTACCCTTCCCGCGCCCCTGAGCACCCTTCCCGTGCCCTGGCCCCTCTCCGACCCCCTGCCCGTGTCGCGGGTCCCGCCTCTCGTCCACCACGCCCCGGCCCGCTCGCTCTCCCACCTCCCCTCGCTCCGCCCCCTGCACCTGGGCTCCCTGCCCGCGCCCCTGCGCGCCCTTCCCGTGCCCTGACCCCTCCCCTGCCCCCTGCCTGTCACGCCGTCCGCCGCTCCCCTCCCCCTCGCCGCTGCGCCCTTCCTGGACCACTCGCCGGGCGTCCCGCTGCCTTTGCAGTTGCGGCAGCGTGACGCCCGGCGGCGAGCGCTCGCGCGTCGGGGGGCGGACGTGCCGCTCCCGCCCCGGGGGGAAGGGCTTGGGGGGGTACGGCTTGGGGGGGCTGGTGTGGGTGTGGGCGGGGTTGGCGTGGGCGCGGTACTTCGCGCTCTCCCTGCCCACTGCTGCTGCTGCGGCGGCCGCCGGCGAGGCGTCCGCGGCCCGTGCGGGGTTCTTCCCCCGCTTGCGCGGCGTGCCAGGGGCCGCAGCCCCTCTCGCGCCCTCCGCACTCTCCTTCGCTGCCGCGGCGGCCGCCGACGAGGCGCCGGTGGCCGCGGTCGCAGACCCTCGCACACCCTCCTCGGTCTTCTCTGCTGCCGCGGCGGCCGCCGGCGAGGCGCCCACGGCCGGTGCGGGGTCCGTCGCAACCCCTCTTGCGCCCTGCTTGCTCTCCTGCGCGGCTGCGGCAGCCCTCGGCGACGTGTCCGGCTCCTGCGCCGGGGCTGCCCCCCTTGCCGGCGGCGTGCCGGGGGCCGCGGCCGGGGCCGCGGCGTGGCTCGCCGCGGTCTCCGCCTCCTGCGCGTCAGGGCGGGGCGGGGCGGCGGGGCTGGCCGCTTGGGCGGCGGGGGCGGCCGTCTCGGCTGGCCCAGGTTCCCGGGCCGGCGGCGGCGGCCCAACCACCGCCGCCTCCGCCAGCCTCCGCTCCTCGCGCTCCGCGAGGGTCTCCCCCGTCCACTCTGGGGAGGAGACGGGGGAGCGGGAGCGGGACCGGCGGTGGTGGCGGTCGTCCCGCCCGAGGGACCCATCGGAGTCTGCCATCACTGTTACTCTGGTAGGCATGCGTGGTGGCAGGCGCGCCCTTCCCACTACCTCCTGGTGCATCAGTGCCGTGCCGTGGGCAGTGCCGTGTGGTGCTCTGCGGGGGGGGGGGGGGAGGGGGTGGGGGGCCGGCTTTGGCGTCAGCCCCGCACAGCCGGGGGTCCGCGGCCATCCACCGGCATTGGGAGGGGAGGCGGGGGAGCCACGCGGCCCACGCGTCGCGCCACAGCTCCCAGTCTGGGGCGGGGCTCAGGGCCCTGGGCCCCCGGGGGTCGTCGAGCGGTGTCGGGGGCAGCCGCACCAGGTGGACCCCCGTAACAGCGGTGACCTCCTGTGTGCGCAGGAAGGTGTGTACTCCGTCCCGCGCCGCGGGCGCCGGGAGGGGGGGGCGGGGTACGGGTGTGGCCCCATAGAGGTGGGTGGGGGTGATCCCCAGGATCCGCCCCGGGCCCCCGCGGGTCGCGACGACGAGGAGGAGGAGGGGGGTGCCAGGGCACTCTTGCCAGAGGACCTGCCCCCTGTGGTGGGCACCCCTGGTCCTGGAGAGGGGGGGGGACAGGTCTGGATTAGCCCAGCCGCGGGGCGCGTGCGTCGCCGGTGGGAGGGCGGGGCACCAAGTGGGCTCCCTGGGGAACGCCTCGTAGACGACGGCGTACGGGGGGGTAGGCCCGGTGCCGTCATACACCGGGTTGGTCGGCCGGGGGCGCGCGGACGCCTCGTCCGCGCCTTCCACGAACACCGTGACCTCGCCCACCTCCAGGTCCTCGTCCGGCGGGTGTAGAAGGTGGAGCGCCGCATCCAGCTCGGACACTCCCCCCGGGTACGTGGCCCGCGCCTGGTTCAGGTACGGGGCCGCGTCCCCGGGGTAGCGCGTCCTGAGAGCGTGCAGCAGGGCTGGGGCGCTACTGCGGAGGGACATGGCAGATCCCGCTCCCGTCAGCCGGAGGGTGTCCCCCATGGACAGGGGCCGGCCCGACCGATTGGACTCGCGCCACTCCATCCAGTGCCCGTAGAGGGCCGCTTCCGGGCTGATGAGCCCCGGCCGGACGGCGTTCACGATCCGGTGCATTGCCAGGAGCAGCGTAGGGGCCCCCGCTCCGTTCAGGGCGCGGACGGCCGGGAGGGCGGTCTCGTTGAGGAAGGCCCTCGCACTGCCCTCCAGGTCGCACCGTGCGGCAGCGTGCGCTGCTTTTGCCTCCGCCACCGCGTCCGCCACCAGGCCCCGGACGGCCGCCTCCTGCGCTCTGCGGCGGGCCCTGGTGTGCCCCGGCCCATCACCCCGTCGGCGTGGCATGGTGCTGCGGGCTCTGCAAAGGGCGGCGGCGGGTGGGGGTTAGGGGGCGAACACGTGCGACAGGTGCGCAATGGATGTGGGGTCCCGCAGGTGCACGTGGATCCACAGAAGGGCAGCGCCCGCGGGGCCCGCCTGTTCGTGCGAGGGGGTGTGTGCCCCCTCGATGCGCCGGCGCAAGGCCTCCTCCTCTGTGCGCCTGCGCGGACCTGCGGGAGGTTCGGGCCAGGGGCACGCGGCTACCTGGGTGCACCGCTCGCACCTGTTGGCGCCTGTCGCTGCTGCGGAGGACACCGTGTCACCCTCTCCGCAGAGTCGGCAGGTGTGTGGGAGGTGGGAGGGCAGCGACCAAGGGTCGAGATGGCGGAGCCAGAGGTCGTCCCACCTCTGTCAGAGGGGGTCCCGGATCTCCAGCAAGCGGGCGCGGACGCGGCGCCGGTAGTCCTTGCCAAGCGTCTTCCGCTGGACCTCCTGCCACGTGTCGCCGGGGAGGATCCCGTGGTCGTGGAAGGCGGCGATGAGGTCGTCCCACGCCGGGCGGGGGTGCCCCTGGGGGGGGCTCGCCATGTACACGTGGCGCCCGGTGAGGTGGGGCGTCAGCGCGTCCCATTGGCACCCGTTCGCGGTGTCTCTGTGGAGGAGGGCCAGCAGGGTGCCGTCCGCGACTGCCTCCCACCCCACTCGCAGCCCTTCGCAGCCGTCCAGCTCCTGGCGCAGCGCGGCTGCGATACCGGTGGGGAGCATGAGGAGTAAGGGCCCCTGGGTGTCGCCCAGCCGGGACAGGGCGTCGTCGTATACCGGCCCCCCCGCTTTGAAGTGCGCCACGGTGAGTTGGGTGGCCCCGTCCTCTGGGGGGTGCCACCGGACGGTGGCCGCAGCGTGTCCCCACGTGCGTATCTCCGTGGCCCGGAGCACGTTCGCAGTGTGAAGGACGATGCGGGGCGGGACGGGCGTCCTGACGAGTGAGGATACGTCCCCCGTCCATCCCGTTTGCGGCCCCGGGGCCGCCTGCAGCCATTCCCCCGTCGCCGCGTCCCACGGGTGGTCAGGTCCCGCCCCGCGGACCATGGTGGGTCTCGGCCGGGTGTCCGGCCCCCACCCCCGGAGCGGGATGGCGGCGTATCGTTGCGCAGGGGTCTCCGGGGCGCGCGTGGCGGCGCACCACCGGCCCCACTCCCGCGCCCACTCCTCCCCCCTGATGCGCGCCTCCCATGCGGTCATGGAGCCGCGCCCGATGATCCATGGTGGGAAAAGGGCGTCTTGCAGGTGCCTCGAGAACCCCCCCGGCAGGTCCTGATATGGGTGGGGGCTCTCTTGGAGTGGGCACTCCAGAGTGCCATTCACAACACGGAGGGAGGCTACGAAGTCCTTGTCAGGGCGCGGGGGAGGGGGAGGGTGGTCGCCCTCCGCCGCAGTGAGCCACCGGTGCGCCCGGGCCGCCGCGCTTAGGGGGTCGTGGAGGAGTTGCTCCAGCCGGTGGTTGCGAAGCTCCCACGCGAAGTCCCCCAGCCGGAGCATTTGGTGGAGGAAGTCGTCCACCGAGGTCCCTCCCGGCGGGTCGTATCGGGTTATGGCGCGGAGCTGCCCCTCCGCGTCCTCGGGCACCAGTCCGGAGCAGAACACCTCCGTCCACGTGGCGCCTGCGGAGCGCCACGAGGCCACCCACAGGGCCTTCTCCCCAGGTGGGAGGTGGCGGGCCGCCTCGTGTACCGCCTGGCGGTAGTGGGGCCAGAGGAGCCGCAAGTGGGTGCAGCCCACGTGCATGTGCACCGGGGTCTCTTCCGGGCCGCTGCAGAAAAGGCACGGTTGCGGGACGATGGCGACGCCGGAGAGCCGCTCCTTCCGGACGCGGAGCCTGCGCTGCACCGGCGTGTGGCCGTCTCGGGCCCGCAGCGCCCGGCGGTTGGTGGCCGCCGCGGTGAGGTCCCGGGCGTGGACGTAGGCCGTGGCGTGGGCCGCGCCCAGAGGTGTGTGTCCCCGGTGCGTCAGCGCATGGTCCGTCCGCGCCCGTTGCGTGACCTCGCCGAGCACCCGCATCGTGGGGGGCCGTAGATCGAGAGGGCCGTCACGGCCGGCGACGATGAGTTGGGCCTGGCCAGGGTCCGGGGGCGTGTTCTGCAAGACGGTGTCCTGGGACGCCGCCCAGTCCGCCTTGTGCAGTAGGGCGTCACTGTGGTGCGAGGTGGCTCGGACGTACCAGAACGGGTGCCCGGCGTGTTGCCCCCGCGCGCACAGGCCGTCCCGGAGCCACCTCAGGGGCATCTGGTTGACCACCTTCGCTGCGCCCGCGGGGACCCCCGTGGTTCGCTCGCGATCTGCGTGCCGCAGGAGGTGGATGATGACTTCGGCGTCCACCGTGTGGACCCATGGTCTGTGTGCACCGTAATGTAGGGGGAGGGAGGCGGCCACCCCCTCTCCGTCGGGCACCGTGCCCGAGATGGCCACCGCCCACGTGCGGGTGAGGTCGGCGGCGAGAGCGACGCTGGTGGCGTGTTTGCAGGGTCCGCCCCCGGACGCGTCAGAGGAGGTGTGTCCCCAGGCCTCCGGGATCCAGTAGTATCCGGTGGGGCTGAGCCACCCCGCGTTGAGGTCGGTGGAGTGCCACCGGACGTCGGGCCGGCTGTGGGTCAGTTGGTCCACGCTCAGCGCCCTGGTGTCGCCTGGGCTGATCGCCGGGTGGTCGTGCAGCCGGATCTCCGCTCCGGCGACCGTGCTTGCCCAGGACCGTAGCGCCGTCACATGTTCCTTGAGCCACGCCGGGCCCCCGCGCTTGTGTACCACCAAGTGTCCTGTGTCCTCCGGACGGTCCTCCAGCGCGTGCACCGCCATGTGTGGGTCGTGCGGCACCCCCGTAGCCACCAGTAGGGCGGTGCCACGGGGGAGCCCACGGGGTTCGGGCTGGCCTGCCCCCACTTGCACTATCACCCACTCGGCCCGGAGCTGCGCTTGTCCCGCCGCTTGGGTGCATTGGTCGTCTGTGGTCACCAGCCACAACGGCGTCGGCGCGTGGGGCCGGGGGCGTAAGGGCTCTGGCCACGCCACGTCCGCGTTGGGCTCTTGGTGCTCGCTTTCCGCGAGTACGTCGCGGAGGATGTACATGAGGGCCGCTGGCGGGTGGTACGCCGCCCCCCGCGTGGGGGGGGACAGGCCGTCCCGGCGGCAGTAGCCCCCGACGTGGAGGTGCAGGCCGTCCGGGGTCACCCGTGGGCCGGTGTGGGCGTCCTGCTTAGCCCTCGTGGGGTGGACGAGTCTCAGGCGGGGGTCCTGTGTGCCGGTGGTGTGGAAGAGGTGGGCCAGGGCATCGCGCCACCCGGGGTGGTTGGTGGGCCCTTGCTCATGGCGGCAATAATGGAGGTGTTCATCGGCGCATTGGTTGAGGCACTCCCGCACCGCCGTCGGCCACGGATCGTCGTTGTCGGGGAAGGGGTGGCGTGGCCCGTGGTGCCCATGCCACGGCGTTGCGTGTGGCACCGTCAGGCGGCACGTGTCGCGGTGCCGCAGCTTGGCGGTGCGCAGCGTGACGATTTTGCCCGGCGGGGACTGTAGTTGGACATGAGCCGCCCTGGGGCATGCGATGGGGTTGTACATCCCCACTCCGAGGGCGGCCAGGGCCCGGGGTATGCGGTGGACCCAGTCGCCCCCCGCCAGAGTTGCGAACTCCGGGACGGGGTAGTGCACCTCGGGGCATATTCCGTGCGCGCCGGCTATCTCCCAGAGCATCTTGGTGACCTCCGCGCGCACGGAGGTTGCGCGGTGGTGGACGAGTGTACCCACGAGGGCCACCGCTGCCTGCTGGCACCGCTTGGGCACCCGTGTGAGCCCCAGGGTCCGGTCATCCTGCAGGCTGTCCCGCGAGGCGTCGAAGGCGTATCGTGCCCTGTCCTTCGCGACCTGGACCGTGATGTGGTCCAGGTGGCGTGCAGTGTCGGAGTCGTCGGCGATGAAAGGGGCGACGTACTGCGTCGGCCCTCCGAGGATCGCCAGGATGACGTCCTGCACCACTTTCGGTGGCGCGAGGGTGTTAAGGCACCAGTGGTGCACTGCCGCCAGGCGTAGCCGGTGCTTGCGCTGCAGGGAGAACTCCCCGTCCGGCTGCAGCTGGAGTCCCAGGTAGGGGACGGAGTCCGCCGCTGGTACCCAGTACCACGGGTTTTCCAGGTGGGGGCAGAGGCGCAGCCGCAGGACCAGGACCCCCTCCGTGGTGGCCATGGCGCACTTGCGGGGGTTGAGCTCCATGCCCATCATCCCCAGGTACGCGGCCACCGCCTCCACGCCCTCGACGAAGTGCTGCAGCGTGTGGGCCACCACCAGCAGGTCGTCGATATAGGCCTGGATGAGGCCGTGCTCGGCCCCTCCCGGCGGGCGCAGGCGGTGCCCCTGTGCCCTGAGCAGGGGCTCCAGGAGGAGCGCGTACAGCAAGGGGGCTCTCGGGGTTGCCCTGCCGGACGCCGCGTAGCATGTAGAGGGGCTGCGTTAGCCCGTGTGCTGTGACGATGCGCAGCCTGGCGCACGTGTGGAGGAAGAGCAGGAGGTCAATGACGTCCGGCGGCACGGAGAGGTGGCGCAGGATGAGGTGGAGGGCGCCGTGTGGGGCGGTGTCGAAGGCCTTGCGGGCGTCGAAGGAGAAGACGTAGTTGGGCCTTCCCCGCTGGAGCTGCCGCTGCGCCATGAACAGCGGGGGGCCTGTGTTGGAGCCAGGGAGGGCCCCCTGCTGCCAGTCGCTGACCACCCCGTGCCGTGTGAGCACCTCCGTGATGCGCTGGGTGAGGGGGCCCGTGAGCAGCTTCATGTCCAGCTGGCCCAGGGCTATGGGCCTGTAGTCGTCCAGTCTGGCAGAGCCCGGTACCTTGGGGCTGAGCCAGAGGTGCGCGTCCCTCCAGTGCATCGGTGGCGGGGCGCCGCGGAGGATGGCCCGGTAGGAGTGGACCAGGAGCCACTGGACGGGTGCCGGGAGGGCCTTGATGAAGCGGGCCTCCACGTGGTTAGGACCCGGGGCCTTGCCATCGGCCTTGTCCAGGGCGGACTTCAGGTCCTGGTTGGAGTACTGCTGGACCTGTGTCCAGGCTCCCTCAGGGACCCGGGGGACGTGGCGGCCGAGGACCGCCTGGAAACCCGGGAGGTCCACCGGGCGTTTGTCATACAGTTCTCGCCAGAAGGCGCGAACTGCGAACATCACGTCGTGGGCCTCCGTGAGGAGCGTTTGGGTGTTGGGAACCCGCACGTTCCAGAGGCCTGACGGGCCTGGGGCCTCTACCTCTATGGCTCCCCACACGGCTTTCCATCGCTGGGCGATGTCGGGGGCGTGGCGGCGCCAGAAGTCCTTGATGGCGCGCTTGCGGTCTGCCGCCAGGAGGGCGCGGAGCTGGCGAATGTCCTCCTCGAGGGCGGCTGCTTGCCTCTCCAGCTCCTCCTGCAGCTGGCCCTGCGTGGTCGGGCGGAACCCGGGCGACACACTCTGCAGTTCCTCCGTGAGCCGGAGCGGCGCCTCGGACCGGATGCCATGCCTGGCCGCGTCCGCCTGGTACGCTGCCGGGGCGCGCGCTGCCAGGGTGTCATAGCGGAGGACCGCTGCCTGGAGCTGCTTTCCGCTCTCCGGGAGGTCCCCCTCCGCCGGGTCCGTTCCCGCCGGAGACGGCTGCCGGCGTCCCACCACGCGCGCCAGGGCGTCATGCGTCGCGTGGAGGTGTTCGAACACCTTGTCCACCGCAGCCGCTGGCATGGACCCGTAGTCGTGCTGCTCTGCGGGACCCAGCCAGGGCGCAAGGGAGGGTTCATCCTGCGCGGCGGTGACCGCCGCCCACAGGCAGTGTTGGACGGGCGCGGCCTCGGCGTCGTACGGGAGGAGGCGGCCTTCCGTGTGGCTGTAGGGGGTGGGCATCGCCGCGCGTCCCGCTGCGCTGAGGAGGCCCGGCAGGGCCAGGCGGACCGGGAGGTGGTCCGAGCCGACCACCTGGGGGTGTGCCATGCCGCGAGCCCAGACGCTCTCCCGCAGGGACCACGGCAGGAGGGGCTCGGTGACCAGGAAAGTGTCCACCCTGTGCTGGGACGGGTGGAGCGTGGGGGTCATGTCCTCCTCGCCGCCTGCCGCGGCTCTTCGGAAGCCGCAGGCTTCCCAGCCCGCTCGGAAATGCCCGTGGCCGGGTTGGCGGGGACATCCATGTAGATGTTGGTGTCACCGGCGATGACCACGGGGTGCCTCCCGCCGAGGCTGCGTGCCGTGGCATACATTTGTATGTCGGCCCAGAACGCCGCCCGTCCCGCCCACGGGGAGCAACCTGCTTGCGGCCCGTGGACGTTGATGAGGGTGAGGCCTCCCCCGTCCGTGCGGATCTCCAGGGCCGCGGCTTTCCCGGGGACAATTTCCGTGAAGCTGAGCACCTCGTGCTCCGCCACGTACTTGCTGCTGACCGCGGTGAGGAGGCCCCCCCCTCTCGAGGTGGAGGTGGCCCCCGTCTCCGCAAGCCAGCTGCTGAAGTAGGCGGTGTACCCCTTGTCCCGGAGCGCCGCGGCCACGTGCATCTCCTGCGCCCTGGTGGCGATCCCCGTTTCCTGAAGCATGATGGCAAAGCCCCCCTCCTGGGGCAGCATGCCGGTGATGAGGTGCTCCTTGTCGGTGCAGGCCGCCGGCCCCCGGCGCCGCCTGAGTGTGTCCCGGAGGGACCGGTCTGGCGGCACGAGGCCGTTGCGCAGGTTCCACGAGAGGAGCCACAGGGCGTCGCCCGTCGTGTCCTCCTGGAGTCAGCTATCCCGCGTCGGCATCGCCGCCGGGTTCGCTGGTGCCGCCAGGGCATCTGGGTGCGCCGCATCCGCTGAGCCCGTTCCCAGCGGGGCCCACAGGGGGGCCCGGGGGACCGGGGGAGTCAGGGGGGCCAGGGGGGCCAGCCCCGCGCGGATGGACATGGACCCTGGTGGGGCCGCACCGCCGGCCCCCGGGGCCGCTCCGGGTGCCTCCTCACCTCCATCTGCGTGGTCGGCTGCCTGGGGCGGGGGGCGCCGGGTGTACGGGGCGTGCCACGGGGACCTCCGTGCTCTCCCCTGCAGGATGTTGGCGGCCGCCTCCTTGCCGTCCGCCGGGGCCGCAGCGTGCACCGCGTGCCACGCCAGGTGTTCCAGCATTGCCCCGCTGGTGTAGTACTTGTCCGCACACAGGGGGCATTTCGTCGGCTCCGTGGCCCCTCGCGCCGGGGGGAGCTGCACTGACTTCCGAATGGCGCCCTCCGCCGCTGGTTCGAAGGGCAGGTTGGCCAGCGGCACCGTGTGTGGTGCCAGCGTGCGGCCCGGGGCCGCCGCATCGAGGGCTCGCGTCGCGGGCGCGGGCCCGAGGCCTCGGGCGGCATCGCGCTGCGCGTCTGCTTGCAGCCACGTTTGCCAGTGCGTGGAGCCGATTTGGCGGTCGGGTTTGCTCCTCCACCGCAGGTCGTGGAAGGCCTGTAGCCAGTGGTACACCGTGGTCGGGACCGCCAGCTGGAGCTCCAGGTCGGCGGGGTGCACCGCTGCCGGCCACACTCCCGGCCTCGCCGCCCGGGCGTTGTCCTTTAGCCTGACCTGGAGCAGGAGGGCGTGGTGTTTGCCCTCCCGCAGCGCCTTGATGATCATGCGTGTGCAGTCCGCCACGCGGATCACGGCTTCGGGCCCCGGCAGGCGTTCAGGGTCGCAGACGACGATGTGCGCGTCCGCCGGGCTGAACATGCAGACCACCCACTGTGGGTTCTGCTGCCCCCGTTTGGCCACCGCCAGGGTAGCCGCTGGGCGGGCGTGTGTGATGGGCCCCGCGTTGAGGTCCGGGACGTCCGTGGCCCTGATGGCGTCTCCCTGCCACGCGGCCCGTAGATGCTCCTCCTGGTCGGGGCTCCACACCAGTGTGGGGGGGTTGACCCACCCCGGTTCCTGCCTCTTGTTGGGGGCGCTGACAGTGTTTAGCAGGACCGCCAGCGGCCAGGGGTCCGCCGACATATAGTAGGCCTGGGTGGGCCCCTGTCGCCAGTCGACGTGGGACAGGGGCGGGAAAGCCCCCTGCCTGGCGGTGCTGTGCCAGACCGTCCATCGGCCTCCGGCCAGGATGTGCGACCGGTACCCTCCGGCGTGGCCGTGTACGATGGCTTGGTAGCCTGCCGTCTGCAGTACCAGTGCCTCCCCCTGCTTAGGCCCGGGCGGGGGTGCGCCATCGCCCGCACCCCAGACGCGGGTGCGCCCGCGGAGTGTGGCATGCCACGGGTCTGGTGCATCGCGCTGGGGCCCTTGTATGCATCCCGCAATGTGCGCCGGGCCGTGATGGTGGACGAAGCTCTCCCCGCCGTCTGCCAGCAGAGCCGCCGCGACGACGTATAGTTGCTCCGCCGTTAGGGGTGCCGTCGGCTCGTGCGTCGCGGCCGGCCGTCGGGGCCGCGTGTCGCGGCAGGGGACGTGGGGCAGCAGCTGCGCCGGCCACGCCGCCACTGGACCCATGGTGACGGCCGCGACCGCGGACGCCAGCGCCGTGCGGTCCGTGGGTCTGTACTGCCAGAGTCCCGTGGTATCTCGGGTGAGGTGCCTGCAGGCTGCCATCCAGGCCACCGCTCCGCAGTTCGTGCAGTCCGGTTCGGCACCGCTCGCATCGTCGCCTCCCCACTGCTGTACCGTGGTGGCGGTGTCGAGCGGGGGGCCCCGCTGTAGCGCCTCCGGGCCCTGCCCCGGCGGGAGGGCGGGCGGGATTGGCTGCGGGTAGTTTTGCGCGCCCTGGCGTTCCGGGTGCGTGTGGTACGGGTTTCGCCGGCGGTGTTCCGGGGCTGGCCGTGGCTGGAAGAGGAGCTTGTGCAGGTACCAGTGGCCCTCCGCGGTGGACGGATTGCGGAGCGTCAGCCACTGTTCCACCACGCCTCCTGGGTGCGCGGCCTCGACGCGGCGCTGCAACCCCAGGCGGCCTAGGCGGTTGGACGTGCCCGCGGGTGGGATGTGTGCTTGCGGGTAGAGCACCCGCAGCGGCTCCAGCGCCAGGTCCAGCACTTCGTCGTTGAGCTGCTTCGTGAGGGCCGACGCCCTGTGTAGGGCGTGGAGGACCCCGGGTGTGGGGGCCGTGAGCTGTTCGAGCACCGGTCCCGGTGGGTACCGCGTACCCGGGTTCGTCAGCCACTCCCTGGTGTGGCTCAGTACGGCTTTCCACACGTCCCTTGTAAAGGCGTGCTGGGGGGCCAATGAGGGGACCATCCGTAGGAGGCGGTGGCACGCCGGCGGCGATCGCATGGGCTGTGGGGCGGCCGCCGTGATCCACCTGCACGCCGTGCCGGGCACGATCGCCCCCCATTCCACGGTCCCCATGCCCTCGGCATGAATCAGCGCCTGGCCTTGGACCATGGGGAAATAGGGGCTCGAGCGCCCCTTCCCTTCCTTCCACCGTACCCAGGCGGCCCCCGCCTGCAGGCTGCGGAGCAGGGCCACGCCGGGGAGGGGCGGCTGCGGGAAAGCCCCCTTGACGGCCTGGGTGGCGTGGGCCAAGGTGCCCATTGGTAAGTACCACAACGGGAGGGTCCAGGGGCCCGGCAGTGGTTGCGCCACCCCTGCGTCCCATCGCCACTCGGAGTCTGGCGGGGCGGCCGGGACCGTGCCCGTCTGCAGGAAGTGGCGCGCCTGCTTGTCGGGGTGCCGTTGGAGGGTTGCAGCGAGGCTGAGCCCCTCTGCCGCTGGTGCCACCGGGAGGCGAACCCGGGGCCTGCGCCAGGGGTATTCCTGGTCGGCCGGCCAGGTGTGGAGCTCCCGGGCGATGTCCTCCGCGGTCCCTGTGGGGGCGTCCTCTGGTGCCAGGTGCCACATGACGGCGAGCACCGCCCATGTGGAAAAGGGCCACGCCCGCGGGGGGGTGTACACCTGGATGGTCCACTGTGGGCACGCCCGCCGCACGCGGGACACGTGGAGCACCCCTCGGACCATGTCCGCCGCCAGGACCAGCACCATTCCCGAGGGATCCACAATGATCCCCTCTGCGGGTCAACCGTGGCGGCCCCGGGTGTGCAGGGCCACTGCCGCCTGTCCCGCGTGGGTGACGCGGTCGACGGCCTCCTAGATGTTCACGCTGCCGCGCGCGGTCTCATCCAGGATCCAGCCCTGCGTCAGCCCGTAGCGTAGGGCGGCGCGTGCGGCCGCGGGTTTCACCTCGGGCAACGCTCCGTCGTCGGCATCGGGCTGGGGGTGCTGTTTGGGGCACCAGCCTTCGCCGGTGCAATGGCCCCGTTTCCACGCGGGGCAGATCGCGGGTACGCTGCCCGCCGGCGGCGCAGGTTCCGCGGGCGCGCCCCCCGTGGGGGGCTCCGGCAATGCCTCCAGGTCGGAGTCTGTGCCCGTGTCCCCTTGTGGGGGGTCTCCTTCGCCGTCTCTGAGTCCCAGCGCCCTGATGACCTCGTGTGCTTCGTCCAGCGTCGGAGATCGGGGGCGTGTCTTGCGTGGTGCCGCGGGTTCCGCCATTGCTATGTCGCTGTGTCTAAGAGCAGGGGGCGGGGTGCGGATGTCCCGTGGCTGGTGCGTTGGTGCGTTGGTGCGTTGCTCGGTGTGGGGGCGGTGGATGGGTATCCCCGGGGGGGCGCCTTCCAGTGTTGCGAGGGGCGTCCGGTGTTAGGCGCTGTCCCCCTCCTGGTCGCCCGTCCTCCGGAGCGGGCAGCCAGTGTTCCGCGACCCGTGTGTCCCGGGTGCGGTCGATGCGGACGTGCGGACCCAGCACCGGCTCCACAGCGTGCGCCCTCGCGGGCCGGCGTTGCTCGCTGTGGGGGTAGCGGAAGAACGTCCCCGGGGGGAGTGCCTTCCACCGTTGTGGGGGGCGCCTGGTGTCAGGCGCTGTCCCTCCCCCGGCCGCTCGTCCTCCGGAGCGTGCAGCCAGGGTTCCGCGACTCGTGTGTCCCGGGTGCGGTCGATGCGGGCGTGGACCCAGCACCGGCCCCACAGCGTGTGCCCTTGCGGGCCGGCGTTGCTCGCTGTGGGGGTGGCGGGAGGGCGTCCCCGGGGGGGGCTGCCTTCCACCGTTGTGAGGGGCGCCTGGTGTCAGGCGCTGTCCCTTCCCCGGCCGCTTGTCCTCCGGAGCGTGCAGCCAGGGTTCCGCGACCCGTGTGTCCCGGGTGCGGTCGATGCGGGCATGTGGACCCAGCACCGGCCCCACAGCGTGCGCCCTTGCGGGCCGGCGTTGCTCGCTGTGCGGGTGGCGGAAGGGCGTCCCCGGGGGGGTGCCTTCCACTGCGAGGGGCGCCTGGTGTCAGGCGCTGTCCCTCCCCTGGCCGCGCTTGTCCTTCGTAGCGTGCAGCCAGGGTTCCGCGACCCGAGTGTCCCAGGCGCGGTCGATGCGGGCATGTGGATCCAGCACCGGTCCCACGGCGTGCGCCCTTGCGGGCCGGCGTTGTTCGCTGTGGGGGTGGCGGAAGGGCGTCCCCGGGGGGGGCTGCCTTCCACCGTTGTGAGGGGCGCCTGGCGTCAGGCACTGTCCCTCCCTCGGCCGCTCGTCCTCCGGAGCGTGCAGCCAGGGTTCCGCGACCCGCGTGTCCCGGGCGCGGTCGATGCGGGCGTGTGGACCCAGCACCGGCCCCACAGCGTGCGCCCTTGCGGGCCGACGCTGCTCCCTGTGGGGGTGGCGGAAGGGCGTCCCCGGGGGGGGTGCCTTCCACCGTTGTGAGGGGCGCCTGGTGTCAGGCGCTGTCCCTCCCCCGGCCACTCGTCCTCCGGAGCGTGCAGCCAGGGTTCCGCGACCCGCGTGTCCCGGGTGCGGTCGATGCGGGCGTGTGGACCCAGCACCGGCCCCACAGCGTGCGCCCTTGCGGGCCGGCGTTGCTCGCTCTGGGGGTGGCGGAAGGGCGTCCCCGGGGGGGGTGCCTTCCACCGTTGTGAGGGGCGCCTGGTGTTAGGCGCTGTCCCTCCCCCGGCCGCTCGTCCTCCGGAGCGTGCAGCCAGGGTTCCGCGACCCGCGTGTCCCGGGCGCGGTCGGTGCGGGCGTGTGGACCCAGCACCGGCCCCACAGCGTGCGCCCTTGTGGGCCGGCGTTGCTCGCTGTGGGGGTGGCGGAGGGGCGCCCCCGGGGGGGGTGCCTACCACCGTTCTGAGGGGCGCCTGGTGTAAGGCGCTGTCCCTCCCCCGGCCGCTCGTCCTCTGGAGCGTGCAGCCAGGGTTCCGCGACCCGCGTGTCCCGGGTGCGGTCGATGCGGGCGTGTGGACCCAGCATCGGCCCCACAGCGTGCGCCCTTGCGGGCTGGCGTTGCTCGCTGTAGGGGTGGCGGAAGGGCGTCCCCGGGGGGGGTGCCTTCCACCGTTCTGAGGGGCGCCTGGTGTCAGGCGCTGTCCCTCCCCCGGCCGCTCGTCCTCCGGAGCGTGCAGCTAGGGTTCCGCGACCTGCGTGTCCCGGGTGCGGTCGATGCGGGCGTGTGGACCCAGCACCGGCCCCACAGCGTGCGCCCTTGCGGGCTGGCGTTGCTCGCTATGGGGGTGGCGGAAGGGCGTCCCCGGGGGGGGTGCCTTCCACCGTTGTGAGGTGCGCCTGGTGTCAGGCGCTGTCCCTCCCCCGGCTGCTCGTCCTCTGGAGCGTGCAGCCAGGGTTCCGCGACCCGTGTGTCCCGGGTGCGGTCGGTGTGGGCGTGGGGACCCAGCACCGGCCCCACAGCGTGCGCCCTTGCGGGCTGGCGTTGCTCGCTATGGGGGTGGCGGAAGGGCGTCCCCGGGGGGGGTGCCTTCCACCGTTGTGAGGTGCGCCTGGTGTCAGGCGCTGTCCCTCCCCCGGCTGCTCGTCCTCTGGAGCGTGCAGCCAGGGTTCCGCGACCCGTGTGTCCCGGGTGCGGTCGATGCGGGCGTGTGGACCCAGCACCGGCCCCACAGCGTGCGCCCTTGCGGGCCGGCGTTGCTCGCTGTGGGGGTGGCGGAAGGGCGTCCCCGGGGGGGTGCCTTCCACCGTTGTGAGGGGCGCCTGGTGTCAGGCGCTGCCCCTCCCCCGGCCGCTCGTCCTCCGGAGCGTGCAGCCAGGGTTCCGCGACCCGTGTGTCCCGGGTGCGGTCGATGCAAGCGTGTGGACCCAGCACCGGCCCCGCAGCGTGCGCCCTTGCGGTCCGGCGTTGCTCGCTGTGGGGGTGGCGGAAGGGCGTCCCCGGGGGGGGCTGCCTTCCACCGTTGTGAGGGGCGCTTGGTGCCAGGCGCTGTCCCTCCCCCGGCCGCCCGTCCTCCGGAGCGTGCAGCCAGGGTTCCGCGACCCGCGTGTCCCGGGTGCGGTCGGTGTGGGCGTGGGGGCCCAGCACCGGCCCCACAGCGGGCGCCCTTGCGGGCCGGCGTTGCTCGCTGTGGGGGTGGCGGAACGGCGTCCCCGGGGGGGGTGCCCTCCACCGTTGTGAGGGGCGCCTGGTGTCAGGCGCTATCCCTCCCCCGGCCGCTCGTCCTCCGGAGCATGCAGCCAGGGTTCCGCGACCCGTGTGTCCCGGGTGCGGTCGATGCGGGCGTGTGGACCCAGCACCGGCCCCACAGCGTGCGCCCTTGCGGGTCAGCGTTGCTCGCTGTGGGGGTGGCGGAAGGGCGTCCCCGGGGGGGGCTGCCTTCCACCGTTGTGAGGGGCGCTTGGTGCCAGGCGCTGTCCCTCCCCCGGCCGCCCGTCCTCCGGAGCGTGCAGCCAGGGTTCCGCGACCCGCGTGTCCCGGGTGCGGTCGGTGTGGGCGTGGGGGCCCAGCACCGGCCCCACAGCGTGCGCCCTTGCGGGCCGGCGTTGCTCGCTGTGGGGGTGGCGGAAGGACGTCCCCGGGGGGGGTGCCTTCCACCATGGTGAGGGGCGCTTGGGGTCAGGCGCTGTCCCTCTCCCGTCTGCCCGCCCACTGCCGGGTGGGTTGCCGGGGTTCGTTGGGTGTGTGCGGTGTGTGTGGTGTCTGTGCCGTGCGTGTCGTGGTGCGTGGTGCTGCTCTATCCTTGGTCCTTCGGTGCTCCCCTCTCCGGTGTCTCGGTGCGGTGTTGTGCTCGCCGTGTGCCCGCCGTGTCCCCTCCTCTGTGTGTGCCCCTTGCTCGTTCGCTGGCTACCCCTTGTTCCTTTCGCGGCTTCGTTGCTCTTTACCCTTTCCTCTACTCCTCTCCCTGGCATGCACTTTTTCCCTGCCTCCGCTTTGTTGCGTGTCTCTGTCTCCTTCCTTGTCGGCCCGGGCTTCCTCTTTTGAACCTGCGTAGGGAGAGAAGGGTGCGTAAACAAGCGTGCAGCGGCGGCGGTTTTGTCGCGACACGGCACCTCGAGCTGGCTGGTACGTCATGCGACATGCGTGTGCGACCGGCTTGCGCGTAGGTTTATCGCCCCACTTGCTCCCGTCTTGTCTCCACCCCCCTTTGGTCGCTACCTTTTCTCGTCGCCCGTTCCGCACGCGCGGCGTGACATGCAACATACCTGCTTCTTTCCCCACTACCTTAACGTGTCCTAGTCCTCCCGCCTTGCCGGGCGTTCGCTTATGTGTGACGACGGCACGACGCGATACTTGCCTAAGCGTCTAAGACAACCCTACTTTAACGCCCGGACGACGCAGACACGAGCATACGCTTCTCCTCGGGACCTGTGAGGGGAAGAGAACATGGGTGCGTGTACGTGTGTTTGTTGGGACCCGGCACTCGCCGGCGCTATGCTATTTGTGTGTTTGCTCCCCGTGTCCCCCTCCCTGGCTAATTGTGTGTTCTAACCCACGCAACTCCGCGGTTGGCGACGTGGCACGACATGGTAACATACTTGCGTTCTTGGTGGCGGTGTGTGGCTTGTCTACTGTTCGTTTGCATGCGGCGGCATACCTTTTGTTCCCTTTCGCTCCCTTTCGCCTCCTACATAAGCGGGCGTGCGGGTGGGCGGTGGGCATGTCTCGGTTACGTAGCGTAGCGTGGCAACATACTTGGACCCCACTTGTCACGTGTGTATGTTTGGTTTTTTTTTTTTTTTTTTTTTTTTGTGTTGTGCTTTACCTCGCTGGTCTTTTTGTTCCTCCCCGTTTGCCCCTTCATACCATGTTGCTCGTCCGTGGCGGTGATGGCCTTGCGGCGTTCCGGGCATGCGCGTGCGGGCATACCTTTCTTTCCCTATGTGAGCGGGGGTGGGCATAGGCATTCTTTCGGTGCCACCTCTTGTTGGTTTTCCTTGCCGGTGCGGTTTTCGTTGCGCTTTTCGTGGCGGCGCACTTTGGCGTTGCTTGACACGTTACTTGTTTTGCGCTTGTTACGGCGTTATGCACACAACATATGGCACATAACATACTTGCTTTCCGGCGGCCGGTGGCGTTGTTGTTGCTTGTGTATATTTTTCATGCACCACATTCAACATACTTGGGTACATGTGCGGCCTCTTGTTCTTTTTGTTGTGATCCCCTTCGCGTGCATTTCCTACATGAGCGGTCTTGCATTCCTTGGTCGTGTACTTGTGGTATATCTCCACCGTGGTGCGGTTCGTTACCTATTTATTCTCCTTGTCTACCTCTTTCCGCGTTGTGCTTGTGTCGTTGGTTTCTAGCGGTGCGCGGCACATAACATACTTGTTTGTCGGCGGCCGGTGGCGTTGTTGTTGTCTATGTGTGGGTTGTTTTGGGGCGCGCACAAGTCCCTAGCGCCTAGGGCACGCACTTTGCTAGGTGGTTTGGGGCAAGCAACGCTCAGCTTCTTCGCCGTCGCGACTCTATTGTTCGTCTTTTTCGGTGAGTGTCCTATATTTTGCGACCTCGCCAAACAGCGGCGTAAAATTGTTGGGGGGGTTTCTGAGGTCGGAAAAGACGATTTTTCGCGTTATTTCTGCTGGCGGTGCGTCTTTTTCTCGTTATTTTATTTTTCTTCTGCTGAACGGGAGGAGATCGAGAAAACCAACTCGCCTGCGAGCGACCCGGGTGGAACAGGAGCCGCAGGTGTACGGAGAGCAGAACACACGTGGGGCGCGCGAACAGAGGGGGTAAAGGGCGTGGGTGGTTGGGGAAGCGGCGACAGGGCGCAGGGTTCAGGCGCGATCCCATGTGTGCAGCGCAATGTCCCACAAGCCTGACCCGAAGCCCAGCCAGCCACCGGCAGTGAGGGTAGAGGTGGCCCGCATGCAGGCGGGCGCAGCCCCGCAGCCCCCCTCGCCGGCGTGCTCGGCAACGTCTGCGGACGTGTCGTCGCCCTCGTCTCCGGAGAGCCCGGAGACGGTCAGGAGGGAAGGGCCTGGGGCGACAGGGCGGCAGAGGGGGGAAGGAGCCGTGGTGGGGAAGGGAGAGGGAGGGGACAAGAGAGGACAGGCGGAGGCGAGGAGGGACAGGGCAGAGGGGGTTGCGGCAGGGGCTGAGGGGCAAGGGGAGGGGCAGGGTCAAAGGGCGGCAGAAGGGCCACTGGCGGACCCGTTCAACGTCGTAGATGTGAGGGCGGGCATGGATATGAGGAGGAGGGAGTGGAGGAGTCGGAGGGAGTCGGTAGTCGCCGACATCCTCGAGGTGTCGGAGGATGAGGGGGAGGGGGCGGGGAGGATGGCGGTGGAGGGAGGCCCAAGACAGCCGTCGGCGCCCAATGTGCCGGCGGCTGCCATGAAGTCCATCCTCCCGGAGGTGCGGAGGCAGGAGGAAGGCAAGGGCGGCCGACGGCAGCTAGAGGCGGGAGCGGGAGGGAGCTGAGACAGCAGCGTAAGCGCCGGAGGGAGAGGGCGGACGGGCAAGGGAGGGAAAGGGCAGGCGGGGACGTGGGGGCTGTGCACGCAAAGGGACACCTGGCAGGGAAGGGGGGAAAAGGGAGTGGACGGGGGCGACAGTGGCCGCAGCCCCAACGCTCGTTCAGGCAGTCGCCACCGAGGTCACCCCCACGCGTCAGTGCGGCGCCAATGGCGGAGGAGGAGAGGAAGGTGCTCCGCCAGCAGGCGGCGCGGTACGAGGCGCTGGCGCACGTGGAGCACCAGCGCCGTCGCCGCCAGCCCCCGGAGCAGGGACCGGACACCATCTACCAGTTGGAGATGGAGCCGGGGAGGACGGGGATGAGGGGGGGGCAGGCAGAGCAGAGCAGCGCAGCAGTGCAGGGCAGTGGTGCGGAACAGGTAGAAGGCGGCAAGGGCAAGCAGGGGAAAGGAAGGAGGCAACAAGGGCTACAGGGGAAGGGACAGGGGAGGGCGGAACTCCACGGAGTAGGCGGCAAGGGACGCGGGGCGATGGGGCGACAAGGCAAAGGGCAGGGGAAGGAGAGTGGCCATGGGTACGTGGGCTCGCCGGTGTTCCCAGGGAAGGGATTGGGATGGTGGGGAGGTGTAGTCCCGCCAGCCGTCCCACCAATCGTCCCATCATTCCCGCCGCCGCCATACCCTGCGATGCTGATGGTGTACCCGCCCCTGCCGGCGTACCAGGGCATGCAGCCACAGGCGCAAATGCAGCAGCGCCAGCAGGTTGGTGGGACAGCGTGGGGGGCGCAGGAAGGTAAGGGAGAAGAGCACAGGAGGGCGTGGGAGAGGTTAGGGGAGGCAGAGAGGAGCCTGCGGGAGAGGGAGGCCAGGGTCAAGGGTGAGGTGGGCGGAGCGGAGGAGGGGAGGACGGAAGGGACCGACAGGCCGCAGGGAGGGGAAGCACAGGCAGTGGAGGAGCTACAGATGGCGTGGGCGGACCTTCGGAGAAAGCAGGAGGGGGTTGAGAGGGCGGAACGGGAGAGAGGACGACAAGAGGAGGGACGGGGGCGGGAGGGTACCCCACTGGTGCCGTACTGACAGCCGGCTATCCCGCCGGAGCAGGAGGGTGAGATGCAGCAGAGGGCATGGAGGCGGATCAGGGGGGAGGCGGCGAGGATAGCGGAAAGGGACAGGGAGGTGGCGGCGCGGGCTGGCTCAGCTAGCACTACACAATCCCCATATATGGGCCAACTCCTTAAAACCGGTTTGTTTTCTCTGTTTTCTGCTCTTTTGGTGCCCTTTGCTACCTTTCATTGAAACGGGCACCCTCAAAATATACACAAAAATGGTATTATACATGAAAAATGAAATTTTTGACCTCAAATACCCCCTCCATGGGGTTTGAACCCACGCTCTACCAACCTTAGAGTTGTGTTTTTCCTCTAAGCTACGACCTGTCGTCGACGATCTCAGAGAAAACCGTAGTATAATAGAAAATTTGGAAAATCAGTACTCCTGACATGCTCCAACCACTATTAACCTCCCATGCTCTTAAAACCGGTCACGCGCTCACTGAGTTGTTCAACTAGTGATTTGCTGTACCCAGAGCTTTGATTTCTGATGCAATCCAAAATGTTTTAAGGATATAAATTTTAACAAAATGACAGAAGGAAATGAGACACTGGATTTTCACGAGTTCGTGCTGAAATTCCCGGATTCGGCGTGGAACCTGAGTTCTGAGTCGTTGGAACATGCAGCACAGTTGGCAAAGGAGGGCGCAATGAGTGGTCTCAGTCCTTGGCAGGCAGCGTCACTGTATTCCAAACTTACAGGAAAGAAAACACTGGCCACTGTCAAAGACACGATGGCCTTGGTTCGTGATGCCTTACTCACCTTAAAGGGCGACGACATTGGCAGAACAGGAACGTCGTCGCATCGCGAAGACGTCTTCTTGGCATGCGAAACTTTGAGCGGTCCCAAGGACCACGCTGGCCCCGCGTCGGACAAGGAGTCCACGTTCGTGTGGCGCGATGAGGTTCTGTCGCTTCCTTCACGCTTGTCTGCACTCCTGGAAGAGCGAAAGGTTTTGCAAGACGAGTTTCGCAGAAAAAAGATGTTGAAGCACCTTCCAGTGTTCGACGAGTTCCATAGGGCAGCTGTTAATAACGCGCCAACGCACAAACATCCAGCGGACGCAGAGAAGCGTCGTTGGGAACAACAGGTAAAAGACGCCATGCGAGTCCTGGGAGTAGTCTTAGCACGCGAAGAGGACACGACGGTGGCTCCGGAAGCACCTGTTTCATTGGTACTATGTGAACATTTGTTTGCAATGTTGGGTGCGTTGGACTACAGCATCCAAAGCTCCCGGCGAGTGGCAGTAGATAAACGGTTTGAACAACCTGCGATTGCACCAGAGTTACTCTCGAAGGATGACATGTCACTACTTCAGTCGCGCAACAAATTACAAAAAGACCTGAGAGGCACGCGTTTCTCCCCTTACTCGCATCGTAGTTCTTTCCGTTCGTTTTCAACACGAGGTCGTTTTGATCCACGGAGATCTGGCAAAGGAGGCAAAGGCAAAGGTAAGGGTTTCACCCAAAGATTTGTGCCACGTAACGACAAGTTAGATGAACGACCACAGCAGTAGCTTGACTGTAGAGGATTTATTGGCGCCAGCCGTGTGCGTGCCACTGCCGATCCATCCCCACATGCCACTCTATTTGCGCTGTCGTGCACAATTGCATGAATGGGAAGCGTTGAAGGACACATACGCGGCGTCAGTGATTCGCAATGGGCTGCAGCTTGATTGGGTTGACGGTTTTGATCCGGATCGGCCAGCCGACGACTTCCGTCCTCGTTCTTCCCACGCAGAGGTAACCGACCCTGAATTGGTAAAACACGTGTTGGATGCAGTGCAACAGGGTTGCATGGAACGCGTCGAGCGAAAAGACATTAAGTGTTGTGCAAGTATGTTCGCATTGGACAAAGCGTCAGACGAGGCACATCCTGAGGGAGGCCGTCGACCTATCACCAATTTGAAGAACGTGAACCAGTTTGTACAGACCACCTATTTTCGTTTGGTCACTCTGTGGGGCATTTTACCGTTCTTGAGACCCGGTCAGTATGCTTGCAAAATTGACTTGAAAAGTGCTTATTTTCACATGGGTATCCATCCGCGGGATCGACCTTATTTGGGGGTCTACGTCGACGGTGAATTTTACAGGTGGTGCGTTTTGCCGTTTGGATTAAACGTTGCACCACGGGAATGGCAACGCCTCATGCAACCAATTTCCAATGCCGTGCGCGAACGCGGAGCACTCGTTTGGGTCTACTTGGACGATTGGCTCATCATTGGCAATTTTTACGGTGAATGTCTGGAACACACACGTTTTTTGGTACAACTTTTGCATCGGTTGGGTATATTGGTCAATGTCCCAAAATCATGTTTGGAGCCGTCTCAAGAAATTCTAATGCCTGGTTTTATGCTAAACTTCAGGGAAGGGTTCGTCGCGGTACCTCCAAAGCGCCTACAAGCAATTTTTCGGGACGTGAACAGACTGGCACACAGTCACACACCATCAGTGAGGCGATGCGCCTCCGTTCTTGGAAGAATCCGTTCCTTGTTGTTCGCCATGCCCCATATCCAACTCCTCAGCGACGCCCTGGCGGTGCACGTGGCGGTGGCAGTCCAGGCTGGCTGGGAGGCAGACGTGGCGCTCCCGGAGCGCGTGTCACGTCAGTTGATGGATCTGGCGGACGAGTTACACCAGTGGAAGGGACGCACCTTCGTAGTTTCCATGGGTCACGTCAGGGACATGTACTCGGACGCGTCAGATCTGGCGTGGGGCGGAGTCCTTCAAGGGAATGCCCAAGCAGCGTTCGGTTGGTTCCTGAATCGAGAGGAACACATAAACGTCAAAGAGTTCAGGGGAGCCCTACTGACTATTCAAGCGTATGCGCTGAGGGACACCACGCTGCGATTTTTCACCGACTCAATGGTCCTTTACTGGTATCTCCGCAAGTGGGGAGGTCGCAAGCCGCGGTTCAACGCATTGATTCTCCAACTGTGGAATTTTACACAAGCCAATCGCATCGAGATTCAACCGTTTTACGTGCACACCTCGGTGAATCCGGCGGACATTTGGTCTCGGCTTCGTTGGACACCGTCGGAGGCTACCTTCCCGTCGGACGTGTTGACTTGGATCCTGGAGGAGTTCAAAAGTTGGATTCAGCCGGAAATCGATTGGATGTCAAGGAGTTCCAATGCGGTGTGCAGCAAGTTCGTCAGTCCGTGTCCTCAGCCGGGGGCTTACGCCATCGATGTCTTCTCCCAGAATCTAACTTTACTTTCACCGGGGTTGGTCTTCCCGCCGTTCAAGCACATACCTCAGTTGGTCAACAAAGTGTTGGAGTCACCAGGGGTGAAGGTTCTCATGGCTCTGCCGTACAGGCCGCGCGAGATTTGGTGGAACCTATTGATGAAACACGTGAAGTTCGCAGTGAACACGTCGGAGTTCCGTTTGCAAATGCCAGACGGCACGGAGACACAACCACGTTTCGTGTTGACCTTGGCGTATGTTTCCGTGAATACTATCAATTGCGAGGAGCTACCAACGAAGAGGCGACGCTTATCATCAATGAAATCGGGAAGGACACCTTGAAACGTTACAATTCTGCGTGGCACATGTTTGGTACGTTCTTGTTACAAGACGCGGCGCTTGCTCCACTGTTAAAAGTGGAGCGCTTTGGTCAAATCCCACTGATGACGGTGGCGGTGCAACTTTTAAAGTTTTCACGCACGCATTCTTTAAGTGCTGGGCGTATGGCGTATTCAGCAGTGTGTTTATTCCCGTGCTTTTCGCAACTACGTTTCGAGGGTATGCTACGCAACTTGAAACGTGACTGGTTTGTCAGTGTTCCTCATTATCATCGTTTCTATGATGTACGGCGTCTTATACAAGTCATGCATCAGCAACCTGTGGAGACGGAAGCTCAGCTGCGCTTGCAAGCCATTTTGTCCTTGAGATTCTTTGCCTTGTTCCGAGGCGTTGATCTGGCGCGATCACGTAGGGATATCCAACGCGCTGCTCAGCCTTGGTTCATTTCTGCTAAGCGCAAAGGGAGGAGATACTATGCACGTTATCCTATTCACAATGTTACGCCACCGTCAATTGATCCGCAGCGCTGCTTAGCGCGTTATTTGGAGGCTACTGGTAATTACGAGGGTTCTGAGATTTTTGTGTCCCTACGAAAGCCACGGAAGCCTTTATCATCTGATACCATCAACGGTCTCACTACTCGCTGGTTAAGGAAACACCTACTGGAATTGGGGGAACTGGAGACGGATTCGTTTTCCGCGCATTCTACACGAGGAGCAGCAGCAACTGCACTAATCTATCTTGGCGTGGATCCGCATGTGGTGGCAGCATTGGGTGATTGGTCCTGTTACGATACATTCAGAAAGTTTTACGACAGGACCAGAGCTCTGTTGCGCATTGCGCAAGTTCTGGTCCCTCCTGATCTGGCGACTGGAGAAGCGGCGCGCGCTTCGCGCCTGGCGATTAATTAATTCTTATGAAGGGTTCAGTTCACGGGAGCTCAGTCTTCCGTTCTGTTGCCCATATATGGGGATTGTGTAGTGCTAGCTGAGCCAGCTCGGATTTACCCGAATAGGTGAGGAGGAAAGAAGAGATGGCGAAGCAATAGCACTACACAAGACACATATATGCCCACCCTGTCCCTCCCTTAAGTTCTTCGCTCACCGTGAAAAGCAGTTGACACTTGGGTCGTCGGTTGCCACGGTTTTAAGAGCATGGGAGGTTAATAGTGGTTGGAGCATGTCAGGAGTACTGATTTTCCAAATTTTCTATTATACTACGGTTTTCTCTGAGATCGTCGACGACAGGTCGTAGCTTAGAGGAAAAACACAACTCTAAGGTTGGTAGAGCGTGGGTTCAAACCCCATGGAGGGGGTATTTGAGGTCAAAAATTTCATTTTTCATGTATAATACCATTTTTGTGTATATTTTGAGGGTGCCCGTTTCAATGAAAGGTAGCAAAGGGCACCAAAAGAGCAGAAAACAGAGAAAACAAACCGGTTTTAAGGAGTTGGCCAATATATGTGTCTTGTGTAGTGCTATTGCTTCGCCATCTCTTCTTTCCTCCTCACCTATTCGGGTAAATCCGAGAGCGCAGGGTGCGGGAGGAGGAGGAGGCGATGGCCCGGGGGGCCCACCGGGTCCTCCCGGATCCGGAAGGGGACACCCCCTCCACAGATGTGGAGGGGCCGTCGCCGTCAGGGAAAAGGGCCAGGGAGGAGGACGAGGAGGCAGGGCAGGAAAGGGGGAAGCGGCGCAGGGGGGAGGAGCGAGGGGTAGGGGGGGCGGAGGGGGCGCCGCGGCCGGCCAGCCCCAGCCAAGAGCCGACTCCGATGGACTGGGACTCGGAGTTCCCGCCGCCGCGGCAGTATGCGCCGCCGCCGGTGCGGAGGGGACCCCGGACGGTCGCGGGGTGGATGAAGGGGGAAGTGGCGGAGCTGGCCCGCTATGTGAAGTGGGCGGGGAAGACAAGGGGAAGAGGGGAAAAAGGGGGACCCGCCCCTTCAGTGACCTGGTCGGCAGGGCAGGGAGGCCCAGGGAAAGGGGGCCGGAGATGGATGAGGGGCGGTGGAGGAGGATGCTGGGAGCGGCGCTCCCGGGGGTGCGCCTGGACTGTCCCCAGGAGAAGGGGAAGAAGCCCAGGGTTCAGATGCTGCGAGAGCTATTGCAGCGGGAGGGGCGGTACGGTGGCGACGCGTAGGGCCGGGCAGGAGCAGAAAAGGGAAGCGCCAGGGGCCGGGGGCCAGGGGCGTGCGGAGGGACGGGCAGATGGGATGCGGGGAGGCGGACGCGGGGGGTCGGCGGAGGTGGAGGAGGGTGAGGAGGGGATGTGACGGACACCAGGAGAGGAGGAAGGGAGCGGAGAGGTGCAGGTGCGCAGGGGAGGGCAGGGTCACGGCTAAAAGTGGAGGGGGACGTGGTGATGGCGGGCACGGACGAGAACCCCAAGCGGAGAGCACAGGGCCAGCGGCGGGGGAGAGGGGAGATGGGGCGGCGGAATACGGGGGCGCAGGCGAGTGCGGGGGGAGCAACCGGGCAGCGGGACGCAAGACGTATCGTGGGTACGGCGAGCAGTGTGGGGCAGAACGAGAAGCAGACGGGATGCATTATCGGAACGTGGTACAGTGACGGAGCAGAGTGCAAGGTCGTGACTGACGAGAACGGCCGGAGATGGCGTGGAGTAGCGCTGTGCCCTTCGGGTGCAGCACGGTGCCAGGGCTCTGACTTGCAGGAGAGGCGAACGGGCAGACGAATCCAATATTCTGACACGTTGGTGCCAGGGTCTTGGCTGATGGTGCAATCGGAGAGATTGCCGGGATGGGCAGGTGGCAGTGCAGGTGTACTCGAGTCCGGTGCCGTGGAGCCACGTCTCGGTGGCGCGCCTGTGGACTGGCAGCAGGAGTGTGCGGGCTATCTACCGACTTGTTACATGGCGGCAAAGCTCTCTGCATGACAGGATGGTGCTGCATTGAAACCATTGGACTTACGCGCGCCGTGCTCTGAGGGGTTGACCACGCCAGGCCTTGGTGGCCGCCGGCGCCATGGGACACCTGCGAGGTGCAACGAAGTGTGAACCCTTGGTGACCGCGCCGGGTCTGAATGGGGGCTCTGGTCCGCAGCTGGTCTATGCGGCTGGGCTCCACAGTGCAAATGCAGCGAAGGGAAATCGACAAGCGTCTCCCTGACGTTCTCTCTGTGTTCCTTCGGCACATGCGGTGGCCCATGATGCGTAGGAGACCAACGGCCATGCCAGTCCTCGGGCAGGGCCACGGTCCAGTCCGCAGATACACCCCCCCCCCCCCACACAGGGCACAAGGCAACCAGGATGGGATGAGAGACGGGGAGCGAGGGAGCACTAGGGTGGGGGAGACCCCAGGGAAAAGGGTAGGGGCGACGGGGAGGGGCAGGGGTAGAGCACGCGGGTGCACACACGTATGACAGCGCAGCTCAGACAGGGAGGGCAGACGTACAGGCAGGGTCAACAGCGAGAAGGAGAATCGGAGGGGAGACAGGCGAGTGAGGGGGCGCAGGGCAGCGGGACAGGGGTAGCACGGAGAAGAGCAGGGGGCACACACAGGGCGCGTGGGAGCAGCGGATAGCGCGAACACGAAAAAAAAAACAACAGCAGAACAGGCGGACACACAGGAAGGACACGTAGAGGAGGCAGGGCGCGGGAGGTGGGGGGAACAGGGGGCCAACAAGGGCACAAAGGAACACAATGTCTCTAAAAGAGAAGCACCATGTCGATTACCCGCATTGAGCCGTACCGGCAGCCCCGCCCGACCATCTGGGAACTGATGGAGGGACGGCCGGCGGGAGAGGACGAAGGGGGAGTCCCCCCGAAGGGGTGTCTGGGGAGGCCGCCCAGGTCGGCCTACAGGTCGGAAGACAGGGCAGAAGCCCAGAGGCGCGTGAGGGCGCGCGAGATACAACCATGGCGCGGGGACGACCAGCGGCGAGCACACGGAGCAGGAGAACAACACTAAGAGGGCGGGCAGGAGACAGAGGGGAGGGGAGGGTGCAGAGGAGAGAAAGAAGATAAACGAACAACAACGCGGGCTAAAAGGCTGGGTCGCGAGAGAGGGGCGCCCACCTAGCATGGCCGGGGACCGCCAAGGGCCGCGCCACAGGATGGCGGTGGGACTGGACGAGAGCACTGAACGGAACCGAGACAGATGGCGATGCAGTGTTGTTGTGCGTGCATGCAGGGAGGAGGGAACCACGCGGAAAAAAGCACGGCCAAAAAAAAAACGAAAAACGCGAACAACACCCCGCAGCACCACAAGGAGACGGGACAGAAAGGGGTGTGTGGCTAGGGTCACACGACGGCCCCAGGGGACTAGGACAGCATGGGAGGCGGCACAGGAGTGAGGGGCGGGGGCGGGAGGGGAGCGACCCGTGCTAGGCGCCCAAAACGGTCCCCGGATGGATGAGGATCCAGTGGGCCCGCGCCACAGGGTTGCTGGTGGCCCGCTGGGGTATAAACACGTGATGAGGGATGGGATGGGGCCGCACAACAGCCGAGGGGATTAGGCCGGGGCCGCGGCACAGGGGAAAAGGGCGGGAAGGGAGCGACCCGTGCTAGGCGCACGAAACGGTCCCCGGATGGATGAGGATCCAGTGGGCCCGCGCCACAGGGTTGCTGGCGGCCCGGTGGGGTATAGACACGGGATGAGGGATGGGATGGGGCCGCACAACAGCCCAGGGGAATAGGCCGGGGCCGCGGCACAGGGGAAAGATACGGGGGCGGGAAGGGGGCGACCCGTGCTAGGCGCACGAAGCGGTCCCCGGATGGAAGAGGATCCAGTGAGCCCGCGCCACAGGGTTGCTGGCGACCCAGTGGGGTATAAACACGGGATGATTGGACAAGGGGCCAGGGTGGGGAAGGGCGTGTGGCTAGGGCCGCACAACGGCCAGACGGGGTAGGGAGTCCATGGGACGCTGGGAACGGGCTGGTGCCGGGATGAGGCAAAGAGGAATGGGACATGGGATGGGCAGGGACACCGAAAGCGCCAAGCAACAGCTCCGTGGGATGGGGAAACCAGTCGCCATGGAGTGGTGAACCAAGGGCCAACCATGGGGAACCTGACCACGGGAAGTCGGGAAAATGCCCTGAACTCCGGGACGGCCCTGAGGTGTCCGCAGGGGTGAGGGTTGACCTTGAGATCCCCGGGTCAATGGCCTGAGTACACGTAGGTTCACGCGTGAGCGGGACCAGGGGCAACGTGGAAAGGGTCGCCCCCTGGCCTCCAGCCGTGGATGGACGACACCCAAGTGCATCCGGGAGCCGAGTGGGTACTCCAACCCGTGAGGGATGGGGAGTGGTGGAATGTGGTTGACAGAGAGAAATGCTCCGCTGTCGGCGAGGGCTATCCACAGGAAACCCGCCTGCAGGCGCCCAATAGGCTGGCTAGGGGGGGAAGGCCGGGTGATCCTTCAAAGGGTGACTGGAAGGAGCTGAAACCGTGAGGGCAGCGACTGAAGGGAGCCTACCGCCGGTCATGTCCCAAGGGAACCTGGTTGAAGTTCTCGGCCGTGAGGTGAGACAGGGGTCGCCAGGGAAAGTGATGGTGGAGAGCTCTCCTTCCCGCCAGAGGCGGCCACCATGTAAAACAAACAAGGAGATGTCAGATGAGGCTGCGGACGCGGCCGCCCTTACTTACTTACTTACTTACTTAACCTCCAAGGCTTTGGGCATGAAATGCCTACTTTATTTCGGTATAACCTCCATGAAGGAAGATACCTCGGCTCAGTTGAGTGGGAGGGGTGAACTTCAGGGGGGGCTAGGGTTATAACCCTAGTTATTTTGAGAAAGAGTACTTTAAGCTTCAAAAGAGAGATAAAAATACTTAAGTAAGTCTTAGCATCAACAAAAGGGTTTTAAGGGGGCTTGGCCTGGATCAAGACCTCCAAGAAAGACATGGCAGTGACTTTTTCCGACTCGAATTCACCTGCTCGCTAACCACAGAAATCCGCTAAAGAGACGGATTTCCAGCAAGTCACAGAAACCCTATAGGCCGCTGATTCCTCAGATACCTCCCTTGCTCTCTTGGGTAGCGTTGCTTCAGTAAAGCTTTCACCACTGACCTCTGCAGCAACCGCACGCGCCATACAAGGTTCTGAGAGTTCAGAGCGGTGGACAACAGTTCATCACAAGGGACACCAGCTCAAGATTAAAGAGCAGGAAGAACCGCTCCTGCCGTCGCCACGTACTTCTACATGCAAGGGCTGTTCCGCAGAACTCTTCATCAGCAACGATACCAACCAAAGGTTCCTAAACAAGTGTCTGCATATACCCCTCATGTCTGAGCGGAGCACTAAAGCCGGTTCGGATCCCATCTGGCCGCATATCTCCATCTTTCAGCGATTTCAGGGATTTCAGCAATTTCGATAATAATTTCAGGAGAATTCCGAATTTATACTACCTATAATCCGCAGGATGGAGAATTTGACAGTTCTGGTTTGGATCAGGCCTGCTGCGTGTGCCCGCGCCTTTTTCGTGTTCTTGGTGGTGTGTGCATGCTCTCTGTTCTTGAATGCGTGCCAATCGTCTGAAAACTATTCCCAACGGGTGCTAATAGTGTTAGATTCTATCCTGTTGCTGAAATGGATGCCAATCGGACGCCAGGGCAACTCCAGTGGATGATAGAAGGCCCGGGATTGTGATGTGGCTAAACCCTGGTGTGGTGCCTCCGCCCAGTCTGGCAGGCCTCGTAAAAAAGGGATCGGTACGCGTTAATGGGCCTATTTGCTTCGGCATTTGCCACGCCTACGTGTACGGGGGATCACGAGTCCCTTGAAGCTGGAGGAGCCCTAGTGGAAGAGGAGTTCAAGTGGAGGTGACTGAGATAGGCGCACCGGGCACGAAAAAAGCGACTATGTTGTCGCTGTGCCACAAATGTCTTCCACTTCTCTTGTTTGTCCTCTGTTTGCTTTGCGTGTGAGTCATGATAAATCAATTATTGGAGATGGTGTGTGTGGAACATGCTGTGTGCACGTACAATGGGTGGACATGCTACAGGTGGAGAGTGGCACTATTTCTAATCTTTGATGTTGACCTCTCATTTGTGTGTTGCTGCCTTACTCTGTTGACATCCGGGATATGTCTTGATGATTTCATATCATGGTTCGAGCACGGTTGGTGATCCGCTACCCCTCCTTTTTCAACGTGCAGTATGGCATGAGGATAGCTCATTTGATCTGGCAAATGGGTCTAGGGATAATCCTCAATCAATGTCGGAGTTTCTCGCTTCAAGTGCATGCATGCTCTCATGGGTCATGGTTAGGCGAAATTCTCTCTCGATATGCATGCTCTCTGGATTGGGTTTTGATGAGGTAATCTGTGTTCAGCCAAGGATTGGTTAGGTTCTCTCTCTGCGGCCATGGATCGGTGAGGGTCTCTTCTAGGGCATGGATTGGGGCGGGACCATCTCTCTCAAGGCCCGGATTGGGACGGGACAATGTTTCTTTAAAGCGGTACTATCTCTCTTTGGGATAGGACAATCGCACCATGGATGTGCTCTGATTGGACCCGGGATATCTCTCCATGTGCATTCTCTCTTCGGGCTGGGTCTAGGTCTCTTCATGCCACCCGGGGCATCTTTTTACCCGATCTCCCTGTAAGTAGCATGCATTGAATTGGTTCGGTGTCACAGGAACATGCAAATAGGTATGGTTGATTTCGGATGTCCATGTCTGGATTGTTTCTAATGCAGATGACAATTGTGTTTGCCTATGGGTTCGGTTGACAAGCAATTAGGCGCAAGGTGAGGGGACTGAGTGGCGTGTCCAAGCATTTGAAGGCATGAGGTATGTGTCATGTGTTGGCTTTACTCTTTATTCGCGCTTTTGGTTCGCGACATGTAATAGGACAGTAATGCCATCAGACTTATTATTAATGCATCAGACGTATTGTTAATGAGGACTGATTTGTACCTTGTCCTGTAATGTACCGTGATGGTGAGCGCGTGTGTCGCGCATCAAAGATCGCAGGCGCATATTACACGTAAGCGCACCCTGTAGAATAGCACAGATGTTTACGGAATTTCTGTGAATGATTTTGATTTTGATGCTTTATTATGAAAGTATCATTCTTCCGTTGAACAGGAATCACTGTTTTCAAAATGTTGTTCCTCATTTGAGTTATGCGTTGCCGTGAGGGGACGGAAGGAGTCTGGAGATCATCATGGGACTCTGAAGGATTTTGATAAATGATTTCAAACAGCACGAGCCGTAGACGATCAAAAGAGGTTTGAGTGCGTTTGCAAACAATCACGGGACATTCAAGAAAGGACTTCAAGGATTTCCAAAAGTAGTTTTGGTTTTAGACACATCGTTGTGTGTGGAGTCAAAGTAACAGGAGTCACCTGCGGGCAAAGGAGTTGGAGTTTCGTCCAAACTGAACAACGAGTTTGCAAAACATATTTCGGAAGAGGGGACCAATACTCAGAGAGTCGATAACAAGAGTAAGTAAGTAAGTAAGGGCGGCCGCGTCCGCAGCCTCATCTGACATCTCCTTGTTTGTTTTACATGTTGACCGCCTCTGGCGGGAGGGAGAGCTCTCCACCATCAGTTCCCCTGGCGACCCCTCTCTCACCTCACGACTGAGAACTTCAACCAATTTGCCTTACGGCATGACCGGTGGTAGGTTCCCTTCAGTCGCTGCCCTCACGGTCTCAGGTCCTTCCTGTCACCGATCGAAGGATCCCCCGGCCTTCACCCCCTAGCACAGCCTTTTGGGCGCCTGTAGGCAGATTCCCTGTGAATAGCCCTCGCCGACAGTGAAGCATTTCTCTCTGTCAACCACATTCCACCACTCCCCATCCCTCACGGGTTGGAGTACCCACTTGGCTCCCAGATGCACTTGGGTGTCGTCCATCCACGGCTGGAGGCCAGGGGGCGACCCTTTCCACGTTCCCCCTGGTCACGCTCATGCGTGAACCTACGTGTACTCAGGCCATTGACCCGGGGATTTCAAGGTCAACCCTCACCCCTGCGGACACCTCAGGGCCGTCCGGGTGTTCAGGGTATTTTCCCGATTTCCCGTGGTCAGGTTCCCCATGGTTGGCCCATGGTCCACCACTCCGTGGCGACTGGTTTCCCCATCCCACGGGGCTGTTGCTTGGTGCTGTCGGTCTCCCTTCCAATCCCATGTCCCATTCCCCTATGCCAAATCCCGTCACCGGCCCATTCCCAGCGTCCCGTGGACTCCCTACCCCGCCGGGCTATTGTGCGGCCCTAGGCACACACCCTTCCCTGTCCCGTCCCCTTTTTCCTTCGTCCCGTGTTTATGGCCCACCGGACCGCCAGCAACCCTGTGGCGCGGGCCCACTGGATCGTCTTCCATCCGGGGACCATTTCGTGCGCCTAGCATGGGTCGCTCCCTTCCCGCCCCCGCCTCTTTCCCTGTGCCGCGGCCCCGGCCTATTCCCCTGGGCTGTTGTGCGGCCCCATCCCCTCCCTCATCCCGTGTTTTTACCCCACCGGGGCGCCAGCAACCCTGTGGCGCGGGCCCACTGGATGCTCATCAATCTGGGGACCGTTTCGTGCGTGTAGCACGGGCCGCGCCCCTCCCGCCCCCGCCCCTTACTCCTGTGCCGCCTGCCATGCCGTCCTAGTCCCCACCGGCCGTGGTGTGGTTCTCGCCACACGCCCTTTTCTGTCCCGTCCCCTTTTCCCTGCTTCCCGTTTTTTTTTCAGGGCCGCCTGCAACCCTCTGGCGCGGGCCAACCAGATCCGCTGGCTTTCTGGGTCTGGTTTGTGACCCTAGCACTGGTCGCCCCCTTCCTGCCCCCTTCTGCATGCATGGTGTTTTCCCGTCAGGACCTGTGGTCGGTCCCTCTTCCTAGCCCCCGCGCCCCCCGTTACCCTTGCCTTTCCCCCACGTGGTCACCCGTCTTTGTTGGTACTGTTCTTCAATGCTATGATGTTTTTTTTTGTTTTTTTTTGCGCCACCCACGTTCCCTTGTCTGCCCCTTTTGCTCCATCCTGTTCCCCCGCCGCCCGCTCGCTTTGTGCTCCACGCCCCCCTGTGGAGCTGTGGGGTTTTGTTCATGTTTTTTGTTTGTTTTTTATTTTTCCGCCGTGCTTTCTGCCGCGAGGTCTCCTCCTCCCTGCATGCACGCACAACAACACTGCACAGCCATCTGTCTCGGCTCCGTTCGGTGCTCACGTCCAGTCCCATCGCCTTCCTGTGGCGCGGCCCTTGGCGGTCCCGGGCCATGCCAGGTGGGCGCCCCTCCCTCATGTCCCAGACATTTATGCCTTCGGTGATGATTTTCTTCTTTCTCTCCTCTCCACCCTCCCCTCCCCTCCGTTTCCTGCCCGCCCTCTTACTGTTGTTCTCCTGCTCCGTGTGCTCGCCGCTGGTTGTCCCCGCGCCATGGATGTATCTCGCACGCTGTCAGGCGCCTCAGGGCCTCCGCCCTGTCTTCCGACCTGTAGGCTGAGTTGGGCGGCCCCCCCAGATACCCCTTCGGGCGGATTCCCCCATTGTCCTCCCCCGCCAACCACCCCTCAATCAGTTCCCTGATGGTCGGACGGGGCGGCGGGTACGGCTCAATGCGGGTCATCGGCATGGCGTTTCTCTGAGAGAGACACTGTGCTCCTTTGTGCCCTTGTTGGCCCCCTGTTCCCCCCACCTCTCGCGCCCTGCCTCCTCTGCGTGTCCTTCCTGGGTGTCTTGTCCGCCCTTTCTGTTGTTTTTTTTTTGGGTGTCCCTGTGGTCGCGCTCTTCGCTGCTCCCGTGCGCCCTGCGTGTGCCCCCTGCTCTTCTCCGTGCCATCCATGTCTCGCCGCCCCGCGCCCCCTCACTCGCCCGTCTCCCCTCCCATTCTCTGTCTCTCAGCCGACCCTGCCTGCATTGTTCGTCTGCCCTCTCTGTCTGAGCCGCGCTGTCCCTCGCGTGTGCCACCCGCCTGCTCTACCCCTGCCCCTCTCCGTCGTCCCTACCCTTTTCCCTGGTATCTCTCCCACCCTAGTGTTATTCCCTCTGTCCCTGTCTCTCACCTCATCCTGGATGCCATGTGCCCAGTGTTGGAGGGGGGGAGGTATCTGCGGACTGGACTGTGGCCCTGCCCGAGGACTGGCCTTTGCGTTCCCACGCACCATGAGCCACCGCTTCTTCCGAAGGAACACCGAGAGAACAACAGTGAGACGCTTGTCGAATTTCGTTCGCTGCATTTGCACTGTGGAGCCTAGCCGCGGAGACCCGCTGCGGCGATTCGGTACGGAGCTATTCCAATCGGACCAGAGCCCCTAGTCGGGGGCTTGACCCGGCCTGGTCACCAAGGGTTCACACCATGTTGCACTACTTCGCAGGTGTTCCATGGAGACGCCGGCCACCACGCTTGGCTCATTCCGGGTCGGCCGTGGCCAAACCCTCAGAGCAGGGCACGCGTAAGTCCAATGGTATCAATGCAGCACCATCTCGCCATGCAGAGAGCTTTGTCGCCATGTAGCATTTCCGTGGATAGCCCACACACTCCAGCTGTCAGTCCACAGGGGCGCCACCGAGATGTGGCTCCGCAGCATGGGACTTGAGAACACCAGCGTTGCCACCTGCCCTTCCCAGCCATCTCTCCGAGAACGCGTTCTGAGTACCATCAGCCAAGACCCTGGTACCAGCGTGTCGGAATATTGGATTCGTCCGCCCGTTCGTCACTCCTGCAAGGCAGAGCCCTGGCGCCGTGCTTCACCCGAAGGGCACAGCGCCGCTGCACGCCATCTCCGGCCGTTCCCGGTGGTCACGACCTTGTGCTCTGCTCCGGTACAGTACCCCATTCCACTACTGCATCTCGTCAGGCCTCTCGTTCTGCCCCACACTGCTCGCCGTACCCACGACACGTCCCGCGTCCCGCTGCCCGGGCGCTCCGTCCGCACCCGTCTGCGCCCCCGTGCTCCGCTGCTCCATCCCCTCTCTCCCCCGCCGCTGGCCCTGTGCCCTCCGCTTGGGGTTCTCGTCCGTGTCCACCATCACCACATCCCCCTCTACCGTCAGCTGCGTCCCTGCCCTTCCCTGCGTACCTGCGCCTCTCCGCTCCCTTCCTCCTCTCCTCATGTCCGTCACATCCCCCCCTCACCCTCCTCCACCTTCACCAACCCCCCGCGTCCCCCTCCCCTGCATCTCTCTTTGCATCCCGTCTGCCCGTCCCTCCGCACGGCCCTGGCCCCTGGCCCCTGGCGCTTCTCGATCCTCGTCCCGCCAAGTCCTACGCATCGCCCCCGTACCACCCCTCCCGCTGCAACAGCTCCCGCAGCATCCGAACCCTGGGCTTCCTCCCCCTCTCCTGGGGACAGTCCAGGCTCAACCCCGGAAGCGCCTCTCACAGCATCCTCCTCCACCGCCCCTCATCCATCTCCGGCCCCCTTTCCATGGGCCTCTCTGCCCTGCCGACGAGGTCGCTGAGGGGGCGGGTCCCCCTCTTCTCCCGCCTTCCCCTCGTCTTCCCCGCCTACTTCACATAGCGGACCAGCTCCGCCACTTCCCCCGCCGTCCACCCCACGACTGTCCCGGGTCCGCTCCGCACCGGCGGCGGCGCATACTGCTGCGGCGGTGGCGACTCCGAGTCCCAGTCCGTCGGCGTCGGCTCTTGGCTGGGGCTGGCCGGCCGCGGCGCCCCCTCCGCTCCCCCTGCTCCCCTCTCCTCCCCCCTGCGCCGCTTCCCCCTCTCCTGCCCGACCTCCCCTTCCTCCTCCCTGGCCCTTTTCCCTAACAGCGACCGCCCCTCCACATCCGTGGAGGGGGTGCTCCCTTCCGGATCTGGGAGGACCCGGTGGGCCCCCCGGGCCATTGCCTCCTCCTCCTCCCGCACCCTGCGCTTCCGCGCCGCCACCTCCCTGTCCCTTTCCGCCAGCTTCGCCGCCTCATCCATGATCCGCCTCCATGCCCTCTCCTGTATGTCTCCCTCCTGCTCCGGCGGGATAGCGGGCTGTCTGAACGGCACCAGTGGGGTACCCTCCTGCCCCCTTCCCTCCTCTTGTCGTCCTCCCTCCCGTTCCGCCCTCTCAACCCTCTCCTGCCTTCTCCGATGGTCCGCCCACGCCCTCTGCAGCTCCTCCACTGCCTGTGCTTCCCCTCCCTGCAGCCTGTCGGTCCCTTCCGTCCTCCCCTCCTCCGCCCTGCCCGCCCCACGCATGACCCTGGCCTCCCTCTCCCTCACAATTCTCTCTGCTTCCCCTAACCTCTCCCATGCCCTCCTGTGCTCTTCTTCCTTCCCTTCCTGCGCCCCCCAACGCTTTCCCACCGGCCTGCGGGCGCTGCTGCACGTGTGCCTCTGGCTGCATGCCCTTGTACGCCGGCGGGGGTGGGTACATCATCCCCATCGCCGGGTATGGTGGTGGTGGGAATGGTGGGACGATTGGTGGGACGGCTGGCGGGACTACACCTCCCCACCATCTTAATCTCTTCCCTCAGAACACCGGCGAACCCATGTACCCATGGCCAGTCTCCCTCCCCTGCCCTTCGCCTTGTCGCCCGGTTGCTGCGTGTCCCTTGCCCCCTACTCCGTGGAGTCCCGCCTTCCCGTGTCCCTTCCCCTGGAGCCCTTCTTGCCTCGCTCCTTTCCCCTGCGTACCGTGCCCACTCTGCTTGCACTTGCCGCCTTTTACTTGTCCCGCACCCTTGCCCTGCACGGCGCTGCCTGTGTGTCCACTGCGCTGGCTCCCCCTCTCTTGCAGTCCCTCCCGCTGGCCGCGGTGCCCCTCGGCCGCTGCGCTGCTCTGTTCTGCCTGCCCTACCTCCCTCCGCATCCCACCACTGGGCTGCTCGCCGCCCTCTCCTCCCAACCCCTTCAGCCCTACCTGGCGCCCCGACCCTTTCCTCCCCGGCTCCATCTCCAACCGGTAGGTGGTGTCCGGTCCCTGCTCCGGGGGCGGGCGGCGACGGCGCTGGCGCTCCACGTGCGCCAGCGCCTCGTACCGCACCGCCTGCTGGCGGCGCACCTCCCTCTCCTCCTCTGCCCCTACCGCCGCATTGACCTCTGGGGGCGACCCCCGCGGCGACTGCCTGAACAAGCATTGGGGCTGCGGCCACTGTCGCCCCCGTCCACTCCCTTTTCCCCCCTTCCCTGCCTGGTGTCCCTTCGCGTGCACAGCCCCCGACGTCCCCGCCTGCCCTTTTCCTCCGTTGCCCGTCCGCCCCCTCCCTCCGGCGCTTACACTGCTGTCCCCGCTCCCTGCAGCTCCTGCCTCTGGCTGCCCTCGCCCGCCCTTGCCTTCCTCCTGCCTCCGCATTTCTGCGAGGATGGACTTCATGGCAGCCGCCGGCACATTGGGCGCCGACGGCTGTCCTGGGCCTCCCTCCACTGCCATCCTCCCCGCCCCCTCCCCCTCATCCTCCGACACCTTGAGGATGTCGGCGACTACCGACTCCCTCCAGTCCCTCCTCCTCATATCCACGCCCGCCATCACATCCCCGAAGTTGAACGGATCCGCCTGCGGCCCCTCCGCCGCCCGCTGCCCCTGCCCCTCCCCTTGCCCCTCAGCCCCTGCCGCCACCTCCTCCGCCCTGCCCCCCCTCGCCTCTGCCTGTCCTCCCTTGTCCCCTCCCTCTCCCTTCCCTGCCAGGGCTCCTTCCCCCCTCTGCCACCCTGTCGCCCGAGGCCCTTCCCGCCTGACTGTCTCCGGGCTCTCCGGAGACGAGGGCGACGACACCTCTGCAGATGTTGCCGAGGACGCCAGGAAGGGGGTCTGCGGGGCTGCGTCCGCCTGCATGCGGGCCACCTCGGCCCGCACGCCCACCAGCCCCGGACCCCCGTACCCCCTCGCTGCCGATGGCTGGCTGGACTTCGTCTCAGCCTTGTGGGACATTATTCTGCACACATGGTATCGCGCCTGAGCCCTGAGCCCTGTCGCCGCTTCCCCCACCACCCACGCTTTCTACCCCCACTGTTCGCGCGCCCTACGTGCGTTGTGCTCTTGGTGCACCGCGGCTCCTCTTCCTCGTCTACTCCCCCGCGTTCTGTTGACGTTGCCCGGCGGCCGTCGGCCTCATACTGGTCTGCCCTGTCGTCATCCTCGTCCCCGCACCCCCGGCCACGCTCCTCTTGTCCGCTTGCGTCTCTTGGTACCCGCTCCTGCTTCCCGCCCGGTGATCTCCGTGTTTGTGCCCGCTTTGCTTTCCCCTTGTTACATCACCCCGGTCTGCTCCCCCCTGGCCTGCCTCTTATTCCGCTCTGTGACTCAGTGTGCCCAGTCGCGGATGCTCCGGTCCATGTGACGGGCGCCACTGCTGCTCCTTTCCCTCCGGTCCCCCTCCAGCTGCCCCTCTGTGCGATGACGCTGTTCACCCGTCCTGCCCTCATATCTGCCTGATTCTCCTTCGTCTGCGTGCCATCAGGCGTTCCCTCTGCTCTTCTCCCTCTCTTTCTTCCACTTCCGTCTCTCCCTCTGACCGCCTTGGTCGCCAATCGGGCTGCTTCCGCACTTCCATCTCCGTGATTTTTGGGTTGTACCTGATCAACGCCATCTCCACCCGTTTGGTGACTGGATCACGCATGTCCTCAGCCCGTGCCTCCAACTGTGTCTCTCTGCACGCCATGCAGATCTGGCGATGCTCCACCATACGCCGCAACAGCCTGTGTGCCATGGCCTCTGGCGCCACCGTATGTTCCTGGAGTGCCCGCCACAGCGACTTCACAATTACCATGTGCCACAGTGGTTTGCGATGCCCTTCTTTCCCCAGCTCTCTCTCCACCGCGCTTCTGCCTCTCGCACCCTTCTTGAGCACTGGAACGCCCTGATCCCAAACCAGCGGTTCCTTGATCCCCTTATACTGTTCACACCGCATGAAGTGCTCGTATGATTTTTGCCCCCGGCCACAGTGGCATCTCATGTACTCCTCAGGGAGGTCCATACCCTTACGTCTGTACCACCTCATGATTGTTTCCCGCATTGGCACCTGCCCCGTGATTGCCTGCAGCCTTCTGGTTTGCAGCCTTTTGGGCAGCGTTTCGGGCCTCAGCACACTTGGGTAGTTGACCCGCTGTCCCACCTTGCCCTCCAGGTACTCGTTCAGCTCTACTACCTCCGGCCCCCCTGGTACTTGAGCTAGCATGTTTACCGGCTGTGGATACACCTTTAGCTCTTGCTTGCCTCTGTCCTCCTCCACCACCCACCTGGCCTTCTCCTCGTCCCCGACCCTCGGAGGTATATGCACCAAGTGGAGGTGCTCCTTTCTCTCTGGCACCCTCCATTCTGGTTCCTGCTCCTTATTCACTGCTTGCGCCGCCCCATCCGCCTCATGATTCTCCACTGCCGCCCTGTGTGATTCCTGTTTCACCAGGTGTATGACCAGGGGCAGTTTCTTCATTTCCAGCCCGTGCCATATCGCGTACATCCGCGACGCCAGCCCCGTGCCCAGGGCCTTATGCAGCGGCCTGCTGGCCAGTCCCCTGAGGGATGCCATGTCCGCTTCCGCGTCCACCACCATCCACACCTCCCGTACCTCCTCCCCTATCTCCCCAACCACGTCCGCCACCGCCTGTACCTCCCCATGGGACGCCGCTCCGTACACCATCTTTTCCACCACGCTCTCCGTCACCTGTTCCACACCCCTGACCCTTACTGCCGCTGCCCCCGCCATGGGTGGTTGTCCTTCAACTCCGGACCGGTCCAGAAGGAGCCCCACCCTCTCCTCTGTGGGCTCCGGTATGCGCACCACCACCCTCGGGTAGTGGCAATACACTTTGTGCCTCCCAATGCCATACTCTCGTACCCCATCCCCGATGCTTAGTTCTCTCACCCCTCCGTACACTGCCCATTTATTGTCCGTCCTGGCCTTCCATCCCTTCGTCACAACCACCCCGTGACACCACGCCCTGTCCCCCTTTGCCCTGCCCTGCTCCAGGTATGCCTGTACCAGCACCAAGTACCATACTCTGTCCGCTGGCAACCCGTGGACCGTCAGCCTGATCCTCCTGGCACTCTCTCCACACTTGTGGCCCACGGGCACTATGGGCGCCTCCTCGTCGGGCCTCCCCGAGTCCGTCATCCGAAACTCACTGCCACTCCATCGTCCTCTTCCTGCAGTCCCCGCACTGTGTCCCACTGAAAGTGCTGCCCTGGGTCGTTGATGGTGCCGGAGGGCTCGGGGCCGGCAAGACCAGTGGGGCAGGCACGCGAGGAGTCGACCTGAATGTTGCTTTTGGGGGTAGAACCGGAGACTCGGACACCAACGGAGGCAAGAGCAGCAACAACTGAAGCAAGATCCATGTTGAGTGTTATCCGGCAGAAAATCCCAGTCTATGAAGAAAATTGATGCGGATTATTCTAAATACATCTGAGTGTCCAAAACTGTCTGCAAAGATTTATATAAATCCAATTATGAAAAATGTTTGGCCGATCTGGCCCGCGAGCGCGCGTCAGCGGCAAATGGCGATTCCAGGCAAATGACCGGAACGCGGCGGATTTACGGAGAATGGACCGCGGAATCAGATCCGGCATATCAGAAATATATAGGTCTGATCCTGAGACTGAGCTGCGAGGCGGCGATTCCGCCGAAGCAAAGAAAATGACCAAAATGTAGCCAATCTGGACAGAATGTCTGAAAATCTGAGCAGATGGGGCTAGCCGCACTTACACTCCCCCTCCAAAAACACACTGGGGTGTGTCGCTACGTCAACGAAGAACGTAGTGCGGGTAAGTCCCAGAAAAAAAATAGAAATGTAGCCTCGATGGGGCGAAATCTGCTTGATCTGACCTGATTTGGGCTGAATTGGCACTGAATCAGGATGGATGAACCTGAAATGAGACAGAATGAGGAGTGACGAACAGTCCACCGTGCAGTAAAACATTAGGTCAAGGGCTAAAAAGCATGTAAACGTATCCAGAATTGATACCGAACCATGCACTGGTTGAGAATGAGGTAGATTATTGGTGGATTGAGTGGGGGAATCCAGAAATGGAGTGACATCTCAGCGCTCTGGCACAGTTTCGCTGTCGCGGGCACGCTACGGTGTCCTCGCCGAACTCTACATCGTGTTAGTCCCGCTTTTCTCGTTCTGAAACGTGCAGCATGTGCTTCAGAGTTGGCGCATCTGGTGGATGATCATAAGATTCAGCAAATGGAGAGTCAATTTGAGTTGAGATGAAGGAGATTAAGCAATCACAGAGAAGGCAAACAAATACAAATGTAGTCTGCAGACCCTAAGTGAACCACAGAAGGTAAGGATGTTTTTCTGTTCACTTAGATCTAAACAGATCTTCGAGGAATGAGGGGAGAAAACAAGGAAATCAACCTAAATTGTCCTAAAATGAGTAAATTCCCTGAGATGAAGGTGAAATGAAGCGGAATGTCTAGAACTGAAACTACTAATACTTTCGTTTAGACTAAAGTTAATATATATTGTCGTTTATTCAGCTCAATTGTGCTTTCCGGCACGTTGGTTTGCGAGCATCCAACAGATTCCATGAAAATCTGGATCATGTGATGATGCATCATGATGGGACATGCTGGCCCTGGATCCTTGGCATGTAACGAGCCGAAGGTTCGCTGAAGGCGCTTTACTGACAGTATATAACTGAGAGACACCGAAGAGTCCTTTATTTACAGTGGCGGCGGTGTCAATCGACTTGGACAAGGCCAATCTTTCGAATGAGTCCCCGAAGACACTTGGATTCACCATTTTCGACAGTTTCAGGTCGGATTGAGCTCACATTGGCGTGTGCCAAAAATACAACGAAGCTTACGGACTTCAGAGGTTGCTTTTAGAAGTCCCTAGAGCTCCTATCTGAAGGTTGTCTGAACAATTGACGTCTGGGTTTCGTACAACAGTGGCAGAATGATGGACAAACCTGAGAAATTCAAGGCAAATTTGAGGATCCTGGATCTGAATCTGGACTTTGGCGTTAGCATCACAGCAAATGAAGGTACGATCTGAGTTCCTGGCGTTGCATCTAGTGCAGCCAGTACTACAGGGGGTGCCTGTAGGGGTGAATGTCGCTGGCCAGCGTTTTTAATATGTACATTTGCTTCCATCTGCACGAGTAGCTAAAATCCAAAGATGCACAGACCAACAGAGACAAGATTACCCCGAATCTGCCTGAATTAAGCCTGAGTTTGGTTTTTTCTGAACACGGCAGCACACTCCGTGGCTTTTGGTTTTCGACTTTCGATACGCTACCGAGCGGAGACCAAAGAAAAATTGATTGATTGACGTCAAATTATCAAACATTCGCAGTTTTCCACATCATGACATAAACAGAAAGAATGAACAGTGGATTGAGCAGAATGTGGTTCTTTCAAGTCGAATTCGGCCAAGCACGAATACATGTGACCACCAACCTGTCTGGTCGGGCCCTCGTACGGCTTGGGCGCTGCAAATCAGCGGCCGAACTCGAAGCTTGGTCCTCATTTGGCTCCTGGGCTGGCCTGACTGCAGGAGGGGGGATCGACAGATCAGCCCTGGAATGTGGCTGCTGAGGGCCGTAAAAGGCTGGATCTCGATTCACCACAGGTCGTTTTCCGTCGCTCTCCACTTGTCTGTCTGGTTTCGACAGACAGTCTGTCAGGAGTACTCCAGTTTCGGGGTGCTTCTTCAGGAAGTCTATGAACCCCTTGGTGTATCCATGGACAAAAGATTCGGCTGGTTCCCAGTTGTTGTGACTGGAATCAAAGCCCCTCCACTCACACAGAAATTCCCATTCGCCCTTGGCGTCACGTCTTGCTTCAACAATCCTCTTGAGTTCGTACTTCCCCCCTTCGATGACCCGATCAGACAAATGTTTCGCAGTCCAAAAAAGGGGTTTAACCCGATCCTTGGGGGAGGGGATCTCTCTCTTGAGGCGATCGCCCGAAACGTCAATTTCCCTGCTGACATCCACACGAATCCTCCACCTGTTCTCACCAAGACGCGCTGTAACAAGGAATGGCCCCTCCCACAAGGGAAGAAGCTTGTCATCTCCGTCCAGGGTGGTTTCGGATTTTCGAAGCCAAACTCGATCATCGACTTCAAAATTGTGGGGGTTTTTTCGGCCTTGATTCTGAACCCAAAGCCAGTCAGCTTGATGCTTCTCGATTAATTTCGAGACAGTTTTATCTGCTCGTTGGACGTCGTCCAAAAACAACGAAGCATCCTTACAGGGGCGAGGATTATTCAACGGCACGTTCCACCAACACTTCTTTCGTCCAAAGACAATTTCATTTGGAGAAAGGCCATGATACAAAGGCGTGTTGTGGTAACGGCGAAGCAATGCGAAGAGAACTTCCATCCAATGGAAATCCTTTTCACTCGCGAGCTCCTTACGAAGCATATTAATAATTGAGCGGCCGGCTCTTTCGCCAGGCAGCGCTCGATGCGAGTGGATTTCACATCGGAGGTGGTGGATTCCAAGGCGAGCACATAATTCTCTCCACCATTCGGAGGTGTACTCTTTGCCCGAATCCGTCACCACCTCGGATGGGACGTCCCAACCTCCCATCCAGGTCTGCGCGCACCATTTGGCGGCAGCCTTGCCAGTCATCGACTCAATGTTGCAAGGCAACACTTGAATGTAGCCGGAATGACGGCACTGAATAAGGAGCACACCATTGACTTTTTTATTCGTCCAATGGCACTCTTCGTCATCGAGTTCACCGAGATAGAAGAAATCACTGGTGACTCTGTTAAAGAGGCGCTCCGGAATAGGATGTGGCCTCAGATGGCCGTGCTTCTTCGCGCTGGGGGGCGTCGAGACAGCACATTGGGCACATCCGGCGGCTACTTTCATGCAATGAGTATATAGCCGTGAGCCAAACAACCTATGTTTAATCATCGACCATAGTCGACGGCCATGTGCGTGGGGGGACTCCCATTTATGCCACCAGTTTAACACTCGGGGGGCCAGGGCGTCTGGTACGCACAATTTACCCTCCATCCACAGCTTCCCCCCATCCAACAAATACTCTGAAAAAATCCCATCCTTGTGAGCATCTTCGGATTTGAGATTTCCAAAGACCTCTTTAAACGTGGGATCCTGCAGATAATCGGACGTCCAGTCACGGATGATCAAGGAATCTTTCGGCAGGGGTGGAGTTTTGGCCGGATCTCGACGCTTAATGCCCTGGATCAACCGAAATCTACTTACTCGTCGGGTATAGTCAAACCGTTTCACACTCCCTGAGGAGGGATCGGTGACTTTTTCCACGACTTTCAGTGTTTTGGTGCAGGTCTCATGAGCATGCGCCGGATCTGAGATGGCCGTGATGTCATGGCACGGTAATGCGTGCTGTTTAATAGCGCATTGCATGCATGCACGTCGAATGAGTTTCTTTTCTTCCTGATCCCATTCGATTATGACATGGCGGTCCTGCTCCGTACCATGGATGTTGGTACTTTGCAGCCCCTCTGAGGCGGGGTAAGCCCATCGGCTCAGAGCATCTGCTACCGTGTTATGTTTTCCAGGCAAATACGACACATGGAGGTCAAACAGACTGAGAAATTCGTGCCATCTGGCCCGTCGACCAGCTGGGCTGGCGACAGTATCAATGTGTTCGGTGGCCCAATACTCCAGAGATCGATGATCCGTCAGGACCTCGACTCGATTGGTGCCAACCCACGATTGGTACTTTTTTAAAGCACAGATTATAGCGTAGGTTTCTTGCTCACGCGGCGACCATTGCATTTGGCGTGGGGCTAGCTTCGGAGACCAAAATGCAAGAGGGTAATGATCGCTGGTGGCTTCATCAACCTGTTCAAGGACAGCTCCGATCGCGTACCTAGAAGCGTCGGTTCTAATGTAGAAGGGTCGGTCAAATTGGGGCACATGCAACGTGGCGACTTCACAGAGGGCCGCCTTCAAGTGATGGAAGGCCTCCTCGCACTCGTCAGTCCACTTGACACGAACCTTTGAACCTGCCTTGCCCGCATCTCTCCCTACCTTCAATAATTCAGTGAGGGGGGCAGCAAATTTGGCATAATTCGGCACAAAAGTGTGGTAAAAATTGCAACAACCCAGGAATCCTCTTAACTCCGTGATCGTCTCAGGGCGCTTCCACTTCTGAATAGCGACGAGCTTACCTGGACTGGGTCGTCGGGTGCCATTCTCAAGGAGAGAACCACAAAATTCGACTGATTTTAAAAATAATTTTCCCTTCTTCCCCACAAATTATCTGATTAGCATCAAGAATGTCCAAAACTTGGTTCAGCTGCTTTTCATGTAGGGCCACCAGCTCAGCTTCGGTCAGTCCCTCCCCTTCCGTCGCGATGATTATGTCATCTATGTACACGCTCACGAAGGCACGAAGCTCAGGATGGGCTGAAAAAAGCACATCCTCCATCATTCTTTGAAAAAACGAGGGGGCATTCTTCAGGCCCATGGGCATGACCGTCCATTGGACTGGGCCACATGGCGTGCACATACAGGTGAGAGGTCGGCTGTCCTTCCTCAACGGCATTTGGTGAAAGCCGTGACGGAGATCCAGCACAGAAAACAAACGACCTCTTGCCCTCTTGGCGATTTCCTCCTCAATGAGGGGCAGTGGATGCGAATCCGCCTTGGTTTCGGCGTTGAGATTGCAAAAATCAACAACCATTCGCCAACCATCAATAGTGTTCTGGTCTGCAGGCGGCGGCTTCGGGACTGTGCAGGGTGCACAGCACCATTCGCTGGTCATACAACCCTCAAGCCAACCAAATTCCCTGAGATTTCTCTCGATGATTTTTCTGAGTATCTCATGTTTGTGTCCATGGTTCTCATAAGGGCGCTGTTTCTTCGCCTTGTACCCTTCACGAAGCTCGATGAAGGCTTCACCGAACTGCCCACGGACAGGGGGGTCCTTGATCAACTTTCCTGAAAGGGTTGTGTCCTTCCGTTCCTCAAAAATCTTTTCCCTTGCCTTGGAACACAATTCAGTGTCCACCTGATCGCCAGGAATTACTGTCGAAAAAACTTTGGCGACTTCTTCGGCCTTGGCAGGAAGAATCTTCTTACGGATGTCCCTAAACAGGTCCGTATCAACTGCCTCTTGAAGATAGGTGGGTCGAGTGTCGACATTCCAGAGATTATCTTCGTGATCCAGCTCCTCGAAAGGATCTATGAAAGCTTCCACAGGGGGTTTTTCATAAAAAACTCTGAATTTGCGGCGCGATTTCAAATTTTTCTTCGCCCGTGTACTGAAGATTCTTTTCGATGTCGATCGTATTGGGGAAGAGGGAGTCGAGGCGGATCCATTTGACGTTGGATCACCTTGGGTATCTGACGGACAAAAATCAGAAAAAATAGATTCATCATCAGTACCACGCTCAACCTCAGATTCAGACCCAACACAAGAATCAGTACCAGAATCAGCAGAATTAGAGTCAGAAAGCTTTCCATCCACCAGGAATGCAAGCGAACTCCAGGACCGCTGTGGCAGGGGACCTGTGTCGTCCCTGGCATACAGCTTAATCTTCCTGGGAAGTTCGATGTAATCTACACAAATGTCTTGTAATTCCTGAAACCAAGGCTTGTCGTCCCACAAGGGCACAACTAAAATAGCCTGGGTTTTATCTTGCTTGATTTTGTGGATGACCTGCTGGATTAAGTGAAACGGAGGATTAATCCATAACTTCTTGTCCCATTTATGGGTCCAAGCGTCGCGAAAATGCTTGTCAAAGCGCTTGTTCTGGCGGTTAGCAAAGGCATCATACTGTGGCCAAAAGGAATGGTGTTCATAAAAATATTCACAAATTGAATCGCGCCATTTGTCGACAACTCTGTAGGATGAAGAGTGCCAGCGCGAAGGGCGTCGTGGCTGGGAGTCCCTACGAAGACATTCTAACTCTCGGGAGTAATCGGCACTCCCATTCACCTCTGCAATGGTGACATCTTCGCCAAATTTTGGTGTAACCTTTTGCTTCAAAAATTCTTCTGCACTTTTAAACCCTGCGTGCAAAAAACGAAATTCAGGACGCTCCAAGGGACCTGACTCCAGCAAAAAACAACGACGATGACCTACGGGCGCTACCCCGTTCTTGCGAAGCCAAGGATGGCCCAAATAAAGGTCATACTTTATGTCGGCACGATAGAAGTAGTCATCCTTAAGGACAACTTCCTCCACATTACCTTCTTCCCAAAGGTCTTGAGCGACCAAATGAGTTGATATATAACAACCGCGTTGCCCACCTGCGAGAGAATGTCCAGAAACTCCCTCGAGGGTAACAGGATGAGGCGACTCAAACACGCAGTCGTCGGGTAAGAAAGAATTGGATTGGAGATTTACCTCTGATCCATTGTCACACAAACAAGTGGCGAGGTGGAAATTTCCCTTGCAATCAGAGACCCACAGCTTTGTGACCAACTGACGGGCCCTGTGCTTGGACTGTACACCAACCTCGTCCACTACAACAGAAGGATCCGCTGCCGGATCCAGGGGAGAGGAGACAAGCGACCCTACATCAAGTAATGGTTGATCAGGAATCTGGGGATCATGCCTGAAATCGCCTGGGGAGGGGCGATTTTCGTGGCTCCCCTAGGCGTTCTGACCTCCAGTGGCTGCGTTAACATTGTGAACACAGCCTGATTCATCGATCCACTCATCTTGGAATTGATCATCTGCTGGATTCAGGGCATTTTCGACATAATCTCGATCCGCATCGGACACCTGATCGGCACCTGAGACCTGATCCACACGATGGTTGCCCTTTCCACGTCCACGGCCACGGCCGCCGGATGATGGACCTCCACCGTCGCCACGCCCTCTGCCCTTACCAGAGAAAGGGGTCCCAGAAGGATTTCCCTTACCTTTACCCTGGAATCCTGGAGCATTTCCTTTGTTTGTACCGGATTGAGGGGTTTGGCCTGGATTTCGATTTCCGCCTCCGGCGTTGCCATTGGGATTTTTCTGGCCGTTCGGCTGCCCACCGGAGCCGGATGGAGTCCGATTTCCTGTGCCTTGGGACCCGCCAGGGCCTCCAGTATTTTTGTTTCCACCGGAGGGGGGCGAATTCCCTTTTCCCCCCTTTCCACCATGCACCTGTCTGTCATTCCTGTCTGAATTCTGCGGATTACTGATATTTTCACCAATCACCTTGTGATCGTAAGGAGACCATCGGTGATTACCAGTAGAATGCGACTTAGCTCGGTTCGTAGAACCTAAAAGAAGACAGATGCTACAGTGATCCTGAACATTCCGGGTGTCATTCACCTTTTTGTTGCCCTTTTGGGCCCCATTTTGGGTGTTTTGCTGGGTATTCTTGTTTCCCCCAAGACCCTCATGGAAATTTTGATTGGCGGCGTCAGCGAGCCGCTCAACCTCTTCCCAGAGTTCCTGTGGGGTGAACGAAAACACCCAGTTCTTGGCCTTCAGGCGATGGCCATGGAAACTTACTCCCCTGTTGAGGACTTGGACAAACAAGTCCCGATGCTCGTGTTCATTAAACTTGATTTTCCACGTGTTTTCAGTGAATTTCACCTTGGTAAACGACGTGGGGGAACACTTTTGAAGTGCTTCCCTGACGGAAAACCTGTTGGCCGAGGCATCGGAGCCTTCCACCTCCGCCCACCAGGTCTTGACCTTTTCTTCGGACTCTTTATTCCGAAGGGTGGCGGCTGTTTCTGAGGGGATCTTATCAAAAATCAGATTTTTCAGCTCGGCACTAGAAAATTTTTCGCCTGAATGTTCAGATTCTTCCACTAGATTCCAAAAGCGCTGTCTCTTGTCTTGCACTTCGTGCAAGATTAATCGCGAGAACGAAGGAAAATTCTTCAACATCTGGTGGTAATGGTCCTCTGGCAGCCGGGATCCACGTACCTCCAACTGTTCCCACACCTCATCAAAGGTAAGGGGGGAACTTGAATCCTCACGATCACTCCAGGTCCTGAGCCAAGTGTTGGCCGGCGCTCCCTCAAGGCAGTCCAAGAGGGCCATCAGGAACTGATCATCTTGAAGTTTTTGAGTCTTAACCCACAGTCGAAATTCCCGTTGGAACTGAGGCCAACGTCTGGGGTTCCCATTATACTTCGGTTGCTTGGCAACCTGACGAAGTCGCAATGAAGTAGGATTTAGAAGTGAATCCAGCCCAACACCGGCCGTAATGGCAGACACCTTGGCGGCATCATTAGCCACACCAGCTCCGGCGAGGGTCTGGGCGAGCAACATCTGGGCTAATGCATTGGAATCAGCAGCAGGAAGGGCAGTACGGGAGGCAGTTCGCTTGGCATTCTGAGCCTCAGTCCTAGCCTTCGCCGTCCTACTCTGAGATCGAGAGATTGTAACCCTTTCCTTTAGTTTGGTCCTGCTGATCCTTGCATCGGTGGTCTTGGAGTCCACCGAAGGAGCAATTGAAAAAATTTCTGTCGCCTCCTCCGACGGTTCTGTTACTTGTTCCACCGATGATGCGCCCTCAGACCGCATGTGTGTCTTGAAAAGATCTTTAATTCCCAGCGTTTGAATGATGAGTTGCATTTGATCTTTGAGCAATTGGAGCTCAGTATCTCGCTGGAATCTGCAAGAGCAGTCGGCAGGACAGTACATACCGTGTCCTGAAGGGCCTGAGCAGGCTGTCGGACCGCTAATCTCAGTGGTCCGCAGCCAGGAGTCCACTTGGGGAGCTCCCTCAGCCCTGATTTCCAGACTTGCCTGCCTGGCTGCCTCTAAAATTCCTTCCTCAACCGCGGCGGCTAGATCGTCGCGGATGGAAACAGGGGGATGAGGGGCGGAGGGCCCGGCAACAGGTGCCTTGGTCTTCTCCTTCGGGAAGGGGCTTGCCTCCCAGATCTGCAAAAAAATGGCAAAAGAGTCATCTTCTTGAGAACGCCACCACATCCTGGTATTAATTTCTTCTTGAAGGAGGAAAAAATATTCCATTAAAAAATCAGAGGCGATTCTTTCTTGTCCTATCAGCTTAGACGTGGCTAATAGACAAAGGGCCTCAAGCGCCTCAAGGTTACGGGTCACTTCTGAAGACAAATGGTTGTCCCATTGTGCCCAAGAGGCTGGTCGATTATAGCTAGGTACCTCACCTGGACCACGCATCTCAATGTCGTCAATGTCGGCGTCGATGGTCTCAAAATGTGGACATTGGTAAGGAGTATTGGTACCTGCCAGGTCCGTAAGCTCCACCGGAGCGTTGCCATCGGCGTAGGCTGGCAGATTCCAGCTGCTTGATGGCCAATTTCGACTGGGATCTTGATGGTAATCTGGGCCTCCACAGCTGCTGATTTGTGCCCTTCTTGGGCAACTTGGGCTTGCGCAAGGCATTCCTCTCAAGGCTTCGTTCGCACAGCACCACGGCAGCGTAATCGTTACGTCTCCAGGAGCGGCGGGGTCTACGGGGCCGTACTGGGGAGCTAACTGTGGTTGGGACACCAAAGGAACAACATTCAGGTAGCCTCTGCTACCATGAAAGTGCTGCCCTGGGTCGTTGATGGTGCCGGAGGGCTCGGGGCCGGCAAGACCAGTGGGGCAGGCACGCGAGGAGTCGACCTGAACGTTGCTATTGGGGGTAGAACCGGAGACTCGGACACCAACGGAGGCAAGAGCAGCAACAACTGAAGCAAGATCCATGTTGAGTGTTATCCGGCAGAAAATCCCAGTCTATGAAGAAAATTGATGCGGATTATTCTAAATACATCGGAGTGTCCAAAACTGTCTGAAAAGATTTATATAAATCCAATTATGAAAAATGTTTGGCCGATCTGGCCCGCGAGCGCGCGTCAGCGGCAAATTGCGATTCCAGGCAAATGACCGGAACGCGGCGGATTTACGGAGAATGGACCGCGGAATCAGATCCGGCATATCAGAAATATATAGGTCTGATCCTGAGACTGAGCTGCGAGGCGGCGATTCCGCCGAAGCAAAGAAAATGACCAAAATGTAGCCAATCTGGACAGAATGTCTGAAAATCTGAGCAGATGGGGCTAGCCGCACTTACACCCACTGAAGCGGGTTGCTGGGGGTCACGCTAGACACCCTCCTTGACACCGCCGGCCTTGTTGCCTTTTGCCCGAGCTCCGCTGCTTTCAGTCAACTGATCGAAAACCCTTCGCCGTTGCGATGTCGATTTTTGACCAAATACTCCTTTTGCATTTTCTCCAAAACTCGTGAACCAGTCCAGTTTCGTGAAAACCCTCCAACACTGTCCTCCATCAGCATAAGACACGGAGCATGAAGACCTTTTGAAGCAGATTTGGCTCAGTGTTGCACAAATTCTTGTACGGGCCTTGTCCACCCTGACACATTCTGAGCTGCAAAATGCAGGGAGGACAGAATGTAATAATAAAATGCATAAAAACACACAAGGTATTTACACTGCACTGTCAACAGGCGACATGTGCCCTTTTTTCTGTGATCTGACGCTGGCACGGGGATTACGCGTCCCATTTTGCGGCGCCTGCGGCTCGGCCTGCCGGTCTGTTGCCGGCCTGCCGACGATCTGTTGCCGAGCCTCTCAATAAGCCACTTGGTGGCCAGCAGGGAGGCATACCGAATCTGCGTCACCCCCCTCCTTAAAAGCTTTGTGTGGCGCTATGCAAACACACATAGCTCCAGGAAGAGGCGAGGCACACTGCTTACGCTCGACCTGTATGGAAAAAAAATTCGACTGGATACCCCATGACCCGAAGGTACACGGCTAACCACCTTGCCCAGTATGCACCAAGCACGGGTACAGAAACCCAGCGGCACTGTGCAGAGCCAAGGTGTCACTCAAGCCATCTCCTGGCAGCCAGGGCGCGACTAAAATCGGCCCAGCTATATATGTGCCCATCTGGGCCATACACGCACAGATGCTAAAAAAAACCTTAACAGATCTTATTACCCAGTCCATTCTCCGTGCGAGTCTCAACCAGTGCCCTGATACACTGGTCCTTCCTCTGTGTCTTGGGCCATCGTACCCCGTCGTATCGAAGCGTAGACCCCAGGTCTTGACATCGGCCGCACGCTCCGTGGCCTTCAACTGGAATCCCACGTCCAGTCCTTCCTCTGTGCTTTGGCGCGGCTCCAACAAATTGGTACACCTTGCTGGGACTTGAGATCGATCGTGCTGCGTCGTACTTGACGCTGGTGCACTGCCGAACTTGCTGGGACTTCGCACGCGTTGCTACAGCACTGCCAACGCTGGCACGTGCTCGTCGTCGACCGTGGCGCCTGTCTGGGACCTTCGCTGGCGCTGCCGCGATCTGCCGCAAACCGCTGCGTGTCTCTCCTCGGCCGCACGCTGACACTGATCGTCTCGGCATGTTTCCACGTAAGGGCTGGGACGGGCGGACGTCGGAGTACAAGAATTTTGAAGCGGGTTGCTGGGGGTCAGGCTAGACACCCTCCTTGACACTGCTGGCCTTGTTGCCTTTTGCCCGGCTCCGCTGCTTTCAGTCAACTGATCGAAAACCCTTCGCCGTTGCGATGTCGATTTTTGACCAAATACTCCTTTTGCATTTTCTCCAAAACTCGTGAACCAGTCCAGTTTCGTGAAAACCCTCCAACACTGTCCTCCATCAGCATAAGACACGGAGCATGAAGACCTTTTGAAGCAGATTTGGCTCAGTGTTGCACAAATTCTTGTACGGGCCTTGTCCACCCTGACACATTCTGAGCTGCAAAATGCAGGGAGGACAGAATGTAATAATAAAATGCATAAAAACACACAAGGTATTTACACTGCACTGTCAACAGGCGACATGTGCCCTTTTTTCTGTGATCTGACGCTGGCACGGGGATTACGCGTCCCATTTTGCGGCGCCTGCGGCTCGGCCTGCCGGTCTGTTGCCGGCCTGCCGACGATCTGTTGCGGAGCCTCTCAATAAGCCACTTGGTGGCCAGCAGGGAGGCATACGCTCACAAGGGCATCAATACGCTCGTGTCATGTGACAAAGCGTTTCAGAATCCTTGCCACTCTGCAAAGAGGGAACAAAAGTATGTACAACAACACATCATGATATGTACACATGGGGTTAAGACTGGACTGGGGTAAGGGCATCAAGGGACAATAGACACTCAGTCCCAACTCATATCCCAATCCCAGGTCCGACCCTCTCAGTGGCTGGTAGGGGCGGGGGCTCACACACAACCCATGCCCTGCTCAGTCCGGACCCTGAAACCCTGTCAATGGGAGAGGTATCTCGCACAGCCACAGGCGAGTTCCTGGAAACCGATGAGCTCCAAGGCCAACCGACAGTCACTCCCCATGCTCCCTCAACGGCAGGTCCCAACTTCCCGCTGAGCCAGAGATATGGCCCCGCCATTATCACCCAGGAGTTGGTAGCTGAAAATGGGCTGTTTCAGCCCAAACTGAAATTAACTCAAAAATCCCCAAAATTGACCCCTCGTCCGGACCCGCCAGAGGTAGGGACGAGGCAACTGACCCTATGCCCTTCGAGTAAGAACTCCCTGGAGTCCTCACCCAACCTGGTTCCCTCTGAGGTTCCGGCATCAGGGCAACACGGATGAGTCAAGTGGGGTCATGATGCCAAAATCACCAAAATTGGCGTCATTCCCACGCCTGGCTCGCCCGGCCAAGGTAAGGCCAATGGCTCACAGGGTAGAAGGCAGGACCTAGGACTTATATCTGAGTGTACAACTTGGATTTAGGTCCGGGCTCCCTATGGGCTTAGAGAAATGGGGCCGCCAATTGACCACACGGAAGGGGGAAATTGGGGTCCCAAAATTGGGTCATTTTGGCTGCTTGAAATGAGCCAAAATTTGGTGTGCTCCCAATAGTATATCTCCACGCCGGCTGGGAGATCGGATCCGCCATTCCATACACGATCCACCGGGAGTCCAACAGAGACTCCCATGCCCTTGGCTCCCAAAGATCTCCATGCCACTTGGCGTGGTAGGGTTTCCCAATTGGGTCCACAAATGCCAAAATGGCAAAATTGCCCACACTCACTTTGGGCTAGCGCCTTAACGAAGGATGCTCCGCTTCGCCCACGTGGTGTGTGAACCATGGGGACCAATGTCCATATCACCCATGTCATATATGGTCCATTGGTCCAAGCGTCCGGCGTGCACGAAGGTTAGAACATGGTGCACGGCGGGCAGCAAAAGTGGAAAATTGCTCAAAATGGCCAAAAATGCGCACACTCATGGTTAGGGCAAATGAGGCACATGCCCGACTTGGACCGGAGTGTGCCATAGGATTGGTATCAAGTCATATTGGTGCAACATATCTTTTGGGCGTCGCCCAACTCCTCCGATATTGGGAATGGCAGGGTCGCCAAGTGAGCCCATGATTTGGGATAGTCCCAAATCGCCAACATGGCGGCCACGGTATGCCAAGCCTAAGAGGAGTTATTCGCCGGGTCCAAGATATGTTGGGCACCGAAGTATGTACCCTCATATCATACTTGGGTCATGATGTCCATTGAGCGCAACGTTGAGATACACGGTCGCCACTTGACATCATGACGGGCCAAAAACGGCAAAATTGGCACAAAGACCCACAAAGGTGCATTGAAAGGTGCACAATTACATTATAATATCTTTGGCTTGGGTCGTGCAATTAACTAATCCTTCTAAACACAATGACTTGACACCAATGACCTTCGATCCCACATATGTGCTCCACTTGGGGCGCCTTGAAAGGTTACGAGCGCTACTTCCCAAGTGGGCACATGAAAATATGGAAAATTGCAAAATACACACCTTGCTCCCAACGCATCGCTTCGGGATCACCACACAAGCTTCTCTTCACGAAGGTTAGGCTTGCGATTGACCGTAGGGAGTATGGAGAAGGGGCTTGCACAATATGAGGTCCATTGGCGGGCTTGGCTTGGAGTAATGGACCCGCCAAATGGGCACGCAACACAACACATGGCACATACTCCATACTGCCCAAAAAGGTAGCTCCCACCACGATATGTCATGCCCCTCCAAGGGCATAACTTTGTGTCAATCGCTCATAGGAACTCAAGGAGAGTTCCTATGCAACACCAACACTTGCGCGCTACACTCGAAAGTTATCTTAACGCACGCAATGTCATGGCCAAAGGGTTATAACGCAAACTCTACCCTCTTGACCATGATCCATTACACTAGCGCGCACGTGTGGAAACGCAAGGCATATGATGCTTCCTAAATTACGTCGGGAGTATTGTGAATACATCCCACGTTTCCTTATCGTCAATACTCGCAAGCGGCACGAGATATGACCCTCACAAGTGGCCTCACGAATCAACTTTGTTTTGCCCGTATCTCTAAGACAAATGGAGGGCAAGATAAAAGGAAAGTTGATTCGTGCATAGGGAAGCACGTAGGTCCACTCGAAGGAGGTCAAATCAAGTGCGGGGATGTCGAAGTCGAAAATCCGATTTCGACATCCTGAAAAATTCGGATTAAGGTTGCGAGTATTAATTATGAACATTGCGGAAGCATCCATGCAGTTCCTGACGACTTTGGAGCCTTCGTGACGGATAGCGTTAAAATTTCCATTAATTACAGTTAAACTGGCGGTTACGGTAAAGTCGCGATCCAACCGCCAGCAGTCAAAACAGTGAGTATCCGAACGGAAGCGTAAAAATTGACGGAAACAATATGAAAATAAAACCCTGTTGATTCCTGATATTCTGATACACAAATCTCCGCTGGCGGTGCATTGGTTGCCGATGCGGGGCTTTACGGCACGGAGCACTTCCGTACATGGGGTTAGTGGACCGGAGACCGGTTGTATGCTGTAACCTGGCCATGGGGTTCTGGGTACCGCTTCACCCCCCTCCTTAGAGCAAACCCTGGGGGGGGCTCGATAACACCCATGCATGGCAGCGGGTACCCAGGACCACTTCCTGAGAGGCGGGGGGGGTGTCACATCCTCACTTCAGTGAGTCACAGTAAGATAGGTATGATGCTGTATAAGCTCGTTGCACATGTATAGTATCAAGTATCAAGTCCCGGGTCCTGGCGGCGATTGTTCGGCATCCAAAGGACCCGTTAACCCATACCAGGCGCACCGGGTGCCGGCTGCTACGGTCACTACCACAGTGGTAGTGGCATACACGGCCAACATAGGCGACACACGACGACCGAGGTGGTCCCACAAGTCGAAAGCGACCACAAAGATCCATCAGGCTACCCCAAGCTTCCCAAGGCCCGCCGACTGGGGAGAGTCCCCACGGGTCCTTCCTCGGGCGCACCATGTCCATATCCATACGACGCGAGTCCAGAGTGCCACAGTCGAACTCCTTAAGAACCCCAGATCTTAAGGGAACTCCTCCTGAAGGGATCGGGCATCAAGGCCGTCTTTTCCCTCGCCCTACTGCCACGAAGGCCATACGTGAGGGAGTCCTCATGCAGTGTGGGCGGAGGCGTCGACTCCTCAAACCACCAGTTTCCCAGGCAGACTGACCGAGGTCAGGAGCACCGGAGGCCGCCATCCGGGTGCAAGTGCGTCTGCGAATCGGTAGGCTCACACTGGGACTGACAGTGGCGGACCGCTGGGAGTGTAGTCAGGCAACTGGGCTTCCCGCCTGGCGCCATCAGGATCTCCACACATCACAGCGAATAGGGCAACACGGTATCACGGGCACTCAAACAGTAGAATCTGTGATCAAGTACTGGTCCAGGCTGGACCAGGCTGTAAGAACATGTACACGGCGACTCAGGGCGCCTTTGTATTCCGATTCGTGGTGAAAAACAGTCCATCCGTCAGCGATGGGCTGATGACACTTAACATACAGCTGCACATATCCTGGAGGGCAGAAAAACAAGCAATAATCTGGGTAAATAGGCCTGTAAACACGCTCTGGACAGAGCGGCAAACCACGCCACGGTCAGGATAAGGCAATGCAGGAGGGTGGACAGGATAATGCCTGATTCCAGGCCATATAGAGTCTCGAGACACACGTCAGCTGGTCTGGATTCCGCAAATGCCATGGAACCAGACCACACACTCAAAAATCGCAATGCCGATGACAGCGGCATCCGTTGCGCAACGTCGTATGGGCTTTAAGGCCCCAAGAGCTCAGAAAAATGAAGGTCAGTCGCCCTACCTGGTTTCCCAAGGATTCAGCAGGTGGGGAGTGACGAATAGAATCGAAGAGAGGGGCCATCCTCCTCTGGATTCAGCAGGGGGGGGGTATATGGCCACTCCGTCACCGAAAGATGGAAGAGAGCAAGCAAGTAAGGGACGATTCGTCGGCCCCACAAGTGCTCAAAACGCATCAGGGGAGAGCTCAGGGCGCTGATCAGGCACCCCTGGCTGCAATCGCCCGGGTGAGTGCTGCCAAGTCTGAAACGTGGATCTTGGTCTTGTGCTTGCGGATGTACTCCATCAAGGGAGTATTGACCCGCGGCACAAACGAGGAGACGGGTTCCCAGGTGTCTTGGGACGGCCCATAGCCTCGCCAACGAACCTTGAATTCCAGACCTCCGGGTGCCGAGGCCTTCGGACGCTGAGCCAGGATCTTCTCGACAGTATAGTCGTCCTGCTCAGCATAGTCGTCGTCCGAATCGGCCTCATGCTTGGCATAGTCCAGGGACACATGTCGGCCACGGAGGTCGGGTTCCCGCACACGGAGTTGACTCTTTTGGCGCTCCCGGAACTGTCCGTGACCCACCTTGATGCGGTAGGTGTCCTCACCAATCCTGCGGACCACCTCGCCGGGTGTGAACCAGGTCTTGGTGCGGTGGGTGCCCATGGGGCGGGGTCTGATCACCCACACCGGGTCTCCCACCCTGAACTTCTGCGCTGTCGAGCTCGGGGCGGACTTCTGACGCTCAGCATGCTCCTTCTCAAGCTGCTGGCGGATGTCCCGCGCCGTTTGCTCTTGCCGCGCGAAGAATTCTTTGGCATCCATAGCCATGCCATCACCAGACAAGGGAAGTCCCCTACCCAGGGGGTCCCTGCCAAACAGAATCTGGTGAGGGGACAAACCGCCCGGAGTGGGGGTGTCATGATGGGCCTTCAGAGCAGGCCACATCTCCTCAAACCAGTTCCGACGTGGATAGTGATGTGGATCTTGCGCAGCTTCTCGAACAGCTGCCGTCCAGCCACTTCAGCACGGCCGTTAGACCGGCTGAGATAGGCGACGCTCTTGGCATGACGTATCCCCATGAGGGAACACATAGCCTTGAACCAGCCACCAGTAAACTGGGGCCCTCGGTCACTGCAAATGGTGCGGGGGATGTCAAAGACGGTCAGCCAATGACAAATCATCATGACTGCCACTTCCTTGGAAAGCAACCCCTTTTTGCGTGCCGGAACAAGTACAACGTAGCCGCTGTGGCGGTCCACACAGAGAACCACACAGTCAAAGGTCTCCTTGCCAATGTGCACTTCGGGCATGGAGAAGACGTCCATGGCCACGCTCTCCATGGGCTGGTCAGGAACCGGGGTCCATTGGGGTTCCCCCTTGACGTTCCGGTTGTCGGGATCGCAGGCCTGACAGACCGAGCAACCCTTCCTGACCTTCTTGATGGCGGTGTAGAGAACGATATGGTCGATCTCGAACCGACGCTGCATGTCAAGAGCTTGCTTCTTGACCCCTGGGTGCAGCATGTGGTGGTGCCAAGCTTCACACAGCTCGAGCACCCGGGACTCCGGTACTAGCAGCTTACCATTCCGGTAGAGCTTGCCGTCTTCCTCGGTCAGCCCCTTTGGCCACTTCTGCCCGTCGTCAGGGTCGGTCACAGCCCTATACTCGGCCGCAAAGGCCTCAGACTTGGCGTAGTCGTCAGTCCAGTCGTCCTGGAGGCAAGACTCCGGGAAGAGGTGCTTGTCGGACTCAGACCCCTCAGGGGCGAGTACTCTGACCGCTCTGCTCACCCTCGTTGCGAGGGGGGCATCTGCGGCCATGACGACGAAGCATTTGGCACCCTCCTCCTCCATCAGGCGCTCCATTTCGATGATTCTCTTGGCTTCAGCGGTCTCAGCCTCATCGCCATGGGCAGAGATGTCCGTCATGCCCTTGCTAGCGGGATAGGCCCACCTACTGAGACAGTCCGCCACGGTGTTATCCTTTCCAGGAATATACACAACCGTAAGGTCGAACTTGGCCAAGGTCTCGTGCCATCTTGCCCGTCGGGAGGCGGGACCTGAGGGGGTGTCCACGTGCTCCTTGTGCCACGACCCCAGACTCTGATGGTCGGTGCAGACGGTGACGGGATGGAGGGCTATGTACCCAGCCCATTTCCTGAGAGCCATGACGATGGCATACGCCTCCTTTTCACGGGGCGTCCACGTCCGTCTCTGGCCTTCCGCCAGGACTCGGCTCCAGAAGGCCACGGGCACGTGCCTCCCGTCGTCAAGCACTTGCTCCAACACAGCGCCAATGGCGTAGTCGGAAGCGTCGGTGCGCAGGAGGAACCCTCGGTCGGGATCCACGAGGTGCAGACCCACTGCGGATAGCAGCGCCTGCTTCATCCCCTCACAGGCACGGTCGGACTCTTCAGTCCAGACCAGAGCCTTCTTGGACCCCTTCTTGGTCTCCTCTCGGTTGCCCTTGAGCATGGTCGTCATGGGGGCTGCATACTCGGCATACATCTTGATATACCCCGAGTAGTAATTGCAGAACCCCAGATACGCCCGTAGCTCAGAGACCGTTTTGGGCTTTTCCCAGTGCTCAATCGCAGCCACCTTGCCAGGTATGGGCTTTCGCTGCCCGTTCCCGACTACGTGGCCAGCGAAGACCACCTCGCTTACCGCAATGGTGGCCTTGTCACTGCTGCCCGTGGGTTTGTGCCGAACCAGAAGGTCCAGCACTCGAGTGACGTCCCTCTCGTGTGCCTCCAGGAGCTCCTCGTAGCTCATGCTGGGGTCCCCGGACGCGATGATCACGTCGTCCACGAAGGGGTCCGCACAGTCGCGCACCGGCTCAAGCAGGTTCTCCAGCATCCACTGAAAAGCCGCATTGCCGTTGGTAACGCCCATAGGCATCACCTTCCACTGGAGAGGTCCAAGTGGGGTGCTCATGGCTGTGCAGGCACGGGACTCCTCGGCGAGAGGCATCTGATGATAACCATGTTTCAGGTCAATCACCGTGAAGATCCTCCGCCGGTGTTGTTTTTGCAGCATATCCTCAATGAGGGGCAGCGTATAGCTGTCGTGCTGCGTTTGGGCGTTCAGGCCGCGGTAGTCGACCACGAGCCGCCACTCACCGGCAACCTTCTTGGGGACGACGAAGCAGGGAGAGGCCCACTCGGAGTGGCACGGCTCAAGCCAGCCTCTCTGGATGAAGTCACGGAGGATCTTCTCCATGGCCTCTTTCCTCACGCCCCTCAGGGCAAACTCCCGGTGCCGGTACACACGGGGGTCCTGCTTCAGTCGTATCTTGGCCTCGCCATACGGTCCACGCACCGGTGGGGGAAACACAGGCTTACCGCTGAAGAAGGTGTCACCATACTTCCGCTTCAGCCTGGCCCTCAATGCCTGGATCTTGGGGCAATCATCGGACTCCGCCTTGGCTTTTCCGGGCACTTGAACCACGGAGCTTACTTGAGGGGTAGCGACCCCGCTCGCTTTCGGCTCAGGTGGTCTTCCCAGGTGGCCCAAAGGGCCATCTCTGGTCTTGCCTCGGAACAGATCGCCGTAGGTGGGTGAGTTACCGCCAGGCGGCTCGTCTTGGCTGGACATGTGATCCAGCACCCTCTGTACGAAGGTATTCCCGTCATAGGAACCGGAGACGATTGAGTCCACTTCCCACCAGGCTTTGTCCTGGCCCTTGCCCTCACGCTGGTTTCCCCAGTCGTGAAAGGGCTGATCCATATACCCCTGAACCAGATCCCACTCCTCTTCAGTGAGGGGGTCTTCGGAGTCCGATTCTTCGATGTCAACAGGGGGAACCGCAAAGCATTGCCTCCAAGGCTCTGCTATGATACGGTTGACACACACGAAGTCCGCGGTGTCGGCCTGATCAAGGCCCCCATCCACATAGTGGAAATCTGTTGGCCATCTCTGGGGTGGCATGGGCTGTCCCTTAGCGTCCTGATAGACACTCTCTCCAGCCGGTAGGACGACCTTGTTCAAGGTCATGTTGGTCAATGGAGCCACCCAATGTCGGGTACTTTCCTCCTCGGTGCATCCCATAGGAACAAGCAGCACTGCCTTGGAGCGGTCCTTGCGAATCTTCGCTATCGCTCTTGGAATGTCCCACGGGGGCAATGGATCCACATCAATCCCTGATGCGGACCCCAGTGCTTCTTCCACGCGGAGTCCTGTGCGCTCCAGTACTTCTCACATACCCGCAGATGGGCGGAGGTTCCTGAAGAGAACGCATCCAGGGCCAGATCCGACGCTCCCAGGTCCGCGACCACTCGGTTCGCCACTTCCGGCCTTACGCCGTACTCCTGGTTTGCTGGCCCAGTGGGCTCAGTGTCCAGCGCGGCCACTTCGAGCTGATTGCGTTCGGGGTGGATCCATTGGCATTCCACATGGTGCTCAGGTGACGAAAGCCACGAGAGCTGGTCGTCCTGGTACAGGGTCATGGAGGCCTGGGCCGGGAGGACGCCGGAGTCCGTCTCCATCATGAAGTCGTACCCAACCATCATGTCCCAGTCCATCTCGGCCTCGTAGAAGCGACCGTGCAGGAGGATTTCCTTGCCGAGGTCTGGGCGGCTCAGCTCACGATGGTTCACGAACTGCAGCCCGATGGCCGCTTCCTTCGTGCCTCCCACCATGTACTGGCCGTTCGCCACCTTCAGCCTGACAGGTTTCCGACTGTCGGTCAGACACTCTGGTGGAAGTAGGCCAGCCTTGACCAAGCTGACTTGAGCTCCCGTGTCGACCAACACGTCGAAAACCTTTTCCACTTCCCCGCATAGGGCACGGACCTTAAGATGCAACTGCCGCTCGCGACCGACACGGCGCACGGCGTGCAAACTCAGGATCTCCGGCCGTTCCAGAAGCTCAACAAGCGACTGGTGCAGGTCGTGGACAATGGGCTCAGGCTGCCCATCTGCAGCATCCAGCTGCGGTCCGGGTGATCCTCCGATACTCTCGGATAGATCCTGTAGTACATCAAACACATTCTTGGTCGCGAAGGACGGACGGGTGCAAGGGTTCGTGCCTTCACTTGCCCTCACCCCGCCTCCGCGACTGGGTGCCAGACCGGGCCTTCCGCCCGCGGCAGCCCCTTGTGCTTATCGACTCCCGACTGGGATGGTTCGGCGCTTCCCACGTCACCATCCTGCGACCGCCCTAGCTGGGGCCCTTGGCTGCAGGGGCTCCGCTAGGGGGCGTCGGTTGTGGAAGAGGGGGTGTTCTCCTCGGCCTCAACGTCGTTGACGCCCTTCTTCCTCCTCTCACTACGAGTAGGCTTCTTGTCCTTGTCCTTGTTCTGGTTGTTCTGGTTGTTCTCCTTGTTCTTGTTGTCCGACCTGGGGACCCAGTTCCGCTTGATCTCCTGGATCTCCTTGGCCAACTCGGTCCCCACCGACGACATCAGCCTGGCCAGCTCGTCCTTGTCGACCTCCATTTTGGCTTCCCGGATACCCGCGGGCGCACGCTTCTTCGACCCGTGCGCCTTCTTGTAAGCCTCCGTGTCGGCCTTGTGGACGGGGCATGTTCGGTGGTCATGGTTGAAGCCTCGCTTCCTCCCATAACACACGAAACAGCCCTGAGGGTGAGCTCGTATGAACTCCCCAAAGGAAAGCGGAGGGTCGCCAATGCGGCGAGGGTCCCTCTTCTCCTGCTTCCTCCAACCCTGCTGCAGGGGCTTCCAGTTTGCCGGCTTGCTCCCCGCGCTCAGGTTGTTGGCCACGAAGGCACACACGGCCACTTCGGCGGGCTCATCGTCGTCGTCATCGTCGACGAGAGTCTCATCGCCGCCGGCTCCCGCTGGGTCCATGGCATCTTCCCCGCCAGGTCCCTCGCCAACGTAGTTGACGTCGCGGTCGCCGGGCCTCAACCCGCGGGTGTGGTGGAGGTTTCGGTACTCCTTGAGTACTTCCTCGCCAACCCACTCCAGGATCTCGTCGCAGCTCATCCGCGCCGGGATGGGCTGCAGACGGATGGTCTGGCCGCTCAACTCACAATCGTCAAGGCGCCACATCGCGGTCTTCTCGCGATCGCCCGAGACGGTGATGAGAAGAGCGTTCCGCAGGGAGTGCCGTTTGACATCCCGGGCCACGTTCTTCTTCGCCCAAGCCACCACGTTCGTATGATACTCCTTGGGGAGCATCATCTTGACCGTGTGGTTGGACTTGGCCCGCTTGGATTCCTCCTTGGTGACCCTCTTGATCCATGCTTCCGGCAGCATAGAGAGCAGGCGAGCCTGCTCGTCACCCTCGTTCCAATCCTCCACGTTGCGGTGGAAGAGGGTGTATTTCCCTCGGAAGTCTCGCCACTCTCGTAGGCGGATCTCCCGTCCATCATGCTCAAGCTTGATGGACTTCCAGCGCTTGGCCGCCACCTGCGGAGCGTCCACCCGCTCCTGCTCGTTGAGCCACTTCTTGGCTTCCTTGAGGGTCTTGATTTTCCCCTCCTTGGTCGCCATGAAGTATAGCTCTCCGAGCACCTCCGGCAGGCGGTACCTGAACCATTTGAAGACATACTTCTCCGCATCAGCGGGAGGCAGGTCTTCAGTGAGGGTCAGCCCCCAATCGTCCAGCTTCTCCAAGAAGCGGTCGAGGTTGAGGGGGTTGCCGTCATACATGGGGGGCTTGATGTCCTTCAAGTCTTCCCACACGGCGGCATCCGCGGCCTTAGAGACCATGAACGCCGGCCGCGAGGTCGACCGAGGTTCCCATCGGCCTCTCCCACGGACTCCCACGGCCGCCACGTCCATCTCCTCCATGGAATCCCTGTGGCTACGCCGCGGTTCCTCCACGTACGCTGAACCGAAATGTTCACGCCGTACTGCATCCATGTACGCATCCTCATCACGGCGCCGGCGGCTGCGTTCAGCGGCCTCCCGTCGTACACCACGCGGCGGGCTGATGTCGAACTCCTCCAGGTCCAGGTCCAGGTCCTCACCTTCGCCGACATCCCACTCCACGTCTCCTCTGGGGACCTCATCCCTGAGTCCACCATAACGTCCTCCAGCCCTGGGGATTGGCGCCGGGGCTGGTGCCGGGCGTCGGGGGCGTACAGGCGTCCGCGGTGGGGCACGGCGGTTGTGGTAGTTCGCGCTGAGCCACTCATCGCGCCATTCCTCACTGCCACTGCCGGGCGGCCCGCGGTCGTTGCGGCGGCCTGCGCTGTGGTGAGAGGGGGCGGTGAGAGAGGGGGCACTGGCGCTGGGGCGACTCCTGGAGGCTCCGCCGGGGGCGTGGGGTCTGCCTGGACCTGGTCCGGGTCCCCAGTCGTCGTCCGACGAGCCAGACTCCAGGGCTGGGTGGTCGCTGCCGACGCTCCCACGGGCTTCCAGCGCATCCAGCCTCTCCTGCAGGCCGCTGACGACGTTGGTCAGCGACTTGGTCTCGGCCCTGGCGATGTCCAGCTCCTTCTGCGCGCGCGCGGCGACCCCGGAGATGAGGGCCATCTCGACCTTGCCCGTGTCTACCTCGCACTCGAGGGAAAAGACCCCCCTGCGGAGGTAGACAATCCACCGCCAGGTGGTATCCGGGTCGCCGTTCCCTGGTGGGTCGTCGGGGTCCCCAGGGGGTCCTCCAGGAGGGCCTCCGCCGGGTCCGCCCGGTCCAGGGGGTCCTCCCCCGCCCGGTGGTCCGCCTCCAGGGGGTCCACTCGGTGGGCGTCCTCCAGGGGGTCCTGATGGTCCTCCGCCAGGGGGTCCCGGTTGGTCTCTGCCGGGTCGCCTCGGTGGGTCCGAGGATGGGCGCTTCCTCGTGATGCCGAAGTCCATGTCGTCATCCTCGCCCATGTCGCCCCACCTGGGCGTCTCGGTCTCGGAGGACTCCGAGCTCCGGTAGGGAGGAGGGAGATCCTCATCCTCACCTTCCGGTTCCATGGGGACGTCTCCGCCGCCTCCGCCCGTCCAAGCCACCACTTGGCGATGTCGACGGCCTCCTTCATCCTCGTCACTGGCGGTGAAGAAGGGGTCACTGTCGTGGGGGTGCCCACCCACTGGCCTCCGCGGCCTCTCGGGGGTCTTCCCCTTGCCCTTCCTCCGTCGACGGGCGGTGGTGCCACCGCTCCCACTGCTGCCCGTGTTGGCCTCATCCAGCGCCATCCTGGAGGATGCGTCCCCTTCGAAAAGCTTTCGAAGGGTCTCCACCCGTGATGCTCCCGGGGGAGTCTCGCGGCGGAGTTTGGCCTCTGCCTCCTCCATTGCGGCGGCGGTGGCTGCGGCAGCTCGCGCTTCGGCTTCCTCCCGAGCACGATCCGCCTCGGCTTCCCGGGCCTGCTGCAGCCGCGCCTTCTGCGCTTCCAACGCTGCCAGCTCCGCCTCCGTCTTGGCCTTCTCCTCAGCGACCTTCCGTCGCGCGGCCTCGATGGCTTCCTTCTTGGCGGCGTCCTCCTGGGCCTTAGCCGTTGCTTCGGCGTGGGCCCTTTCCTCCGCCTCTTTCTTTGCCCTCTCTTGGGCAAGCGCCTCTTCCAGCGCCTTCACCTCGGCCTCCTTGCAGGCAATGGCCTCCTGCGTCAGGTGGGCTTCCTCGTCGGCTGCCGCCAACTCGTCGTTGACCTGGGCAGTCGCTGCCCCATGGGCGGCTACGGCCGTGAGTCCGGCCGCAATGGCCGCCACGGCCTGGCCGTGGATGGCCATGCCATGCGCCCACTCCGCAGCCTCCTCCTGGGCGATGCCGACGGCGCCCTCCACGGCAGCGCTGTACTGCCTGGCCCGTTGCCGGGCAACCCGACGGTTGCAGGGCACCCCACAGGCGCGCTCACAGGCGCGCGCCACGTCCCTTTCGGGAGCGACGCTGCTGCTGGAGCTGGCCTGGTCGGCCGGCATCCTCCCGCGGTGGGCCGACTCCACGTCGCTGCTGGGGCGTGCTGGGGCCTGCCGGCCCCTCAGGAGCAGCGGACGGGGCTTGGCCTGGGTCTGCTTGGCGACTTGGATGTAGTCGCCAAGGGTGGTGGAGCCGGGGTGGTGACCACCATTGGCCCGTTGGGGACTGGGGGCTGGGGTTCCGCCCTTGGCGCCTTGGGCGGCTTCGGCGGCCAGGGACTCCTGGTACTCCCGCCACCTCCGGTCCCGCTTCCTGTCCCCGGCGGACCGCTTCTCTGTCGCCGGAGACGCGCTGCTGCTGCCCTGCAGCCTGCGCTCGCTCCCCGGTTCCGGGAAGTTCCTCTCGATCACGTCCCACAGGGAGACGTTGATCGAGGCGCCCGACGGGTAGGCGTTGGGGTCCTCGTCCTCCTCAATCCCGTCGGGGCGCAGCCCTTCGCCGGGCCTGTCCGGCCGGGTCCACATCCTCCAGCGCTTGCGGCGGAAGCGGTACTCGTACCCTTCCGCCCGCAGCTACTCCTCCACTGCCCGCAGGCGGTCCTCCCCCATGTCCTCCCGGAGCTCGAAGCTCCCGGGCATGCCGCCTTCGCACTGGGGATTGCTGTAGCGGTATTGCTGGTCCCACAGCAATCCGCGCAGCAGGCGCGCCACATGGGGGTGGGGCTGCGGCCACCTCCTACCCCCTTCTTGCCAATTCACCATGGCAGCGGGGGCGTAGATGGTCTTGAGGTCCTTGATGTGCACTCGTTCAACTCAACGAACTGGTTATGGTTGTTGAGGAGGGTGCTGCAGCACTGGATTGGAAGTGCGGCTGGTGCTGGTCAGCCGGTGGTTGTGGAGGTGGTTGACGCGGCCTTGCTGGTCGGCCGATGGGACTCCGGGTCGGCCGATGGGGCTGATGCAGGAGTCCTGGTCTGTGCACCTCTTTCACGGTTGCTGCGCGGTCAGGGCGATGCTCTGGACGGCGCTGCAGGCTCCGTGACGAACTCGGCGCTGTCGCTGAGTGGCGCTGCGAGCCGCTGCGCTGCGCTGCGAGACGCTGCGCTGCGCTGCGAGCTGCGAGCTGCGCCGCGCTGCTCGGGGTTGGTGGCCCCGAGTGGCACGCGGGGGCTGGGTAACCCCGCGGCGGTGAAACGCTTTTGACGCGTTCCCGTGGGGGGCCGGCCACGGGACGCTGCGGTGACACGCACAGGTGAGCAGGCAGGCAAGGCACTACGCTCACAAGGGCATCAATACGCTCGTGTCATGTGACAAAGCGTTTCAGAATCCTTGCCACTCTGCAAAGAGGGAACAAAAGTATGTACAACAACACATCAGAATATGTACACATGGGGTTAAGACTGGACTGGGGTAAGGGCATCAAGGGACAATAGACACTCAGTCCCAACTCATATCCCAATCCCAGGTCCGACCCTCTCAGTGGCTGGTAGGGGCGGGGGCTCAAACACAACCCATGCCCTGCTCAGTCCGGACCCTGAAACCCCGCCAATGGGAGAGGTATCTCGCACAGCCACAGGCGAGTTCCTCGGAACCGATGGGCTCCAAGGCCAACCGACAGTCACTCCCCATGCTCCCTTAACGGCAGGTCCCAACTTCTCTCTGAGCCAGAGATATGGCCCCGCCATTATCACCCAGGAGTTGGTAGCTGAAAATGGGCTGTTTCAGCCCAAACTGAAATTAACTCAAAAATCCCCAAAATTGACCCCTCGTCCGGACCCGCCAGAGGTAGAGACGAGGCAACTGACCCTATGCCCTTCGAGTACGAACTCCCTGGAGTCCTCACCCAACCTCATTCCCTCTGAGGTTCCGGCATCAGGGCAACACGGATGAGTCAAGTGGGGTCATGATGCCAAAATCACCAAAATTGGCGTCATTCCCACGCGTGGCTCGCCCGGCAAAGGTAAGGCCAATGGTCCACAGGGTAGAAGACAAGACCTACGACTTATATCTGAGTGTACAACTTGGATTTAGGTCCGGGCTCCCTATGGGCTTAGAGAAATGGGGCCGCCAATTGACCACACGGAAGGGGGAAATTGGGGTCCCAAAATTGGGTCATTTTGGCTGCTTGAAATGAGCCAAAATTCGGTGTGCTCCCAATAGTATATCTCCACGCTGGCTGGGAGATCGGATCCGCCATTCCATACGCGATCAACCGGGAGTCCAACAGAGACTCCCATGCACTTGGCACTCAAAGATCTCCATGCCACTTGGCGTGGTGACGATCCCAATTGGGTCCACAAATGCCAAAATGGCAAAATTGCCCACACTCACTTTGGGCTAGCGCCTTAACGAAGGATGCTCCGCTTCGCCCACGTGTCGTGTGAACCATGGGGACCAATGTCCATATCACCCATGTCATATATGGTCCATTGGTCCAAGCGTCCGGCGTGCACGAAGGTTAGAACATGGTGCACGGCGGGCAGCAAAAGTGGAAAATTGCTCAAAATGGCCAAAAATGCGCACACTCATGGTTAGGGCAAATGAGGCACATGCCCGACTTGGACCGGAGTGTGCCATAGGATTGGTATCAAGTCATTTTGGTCCAACATATCTTTTGGGCGTCGCCCAACTCCTCTGATATTGGGAATGGTAGGGTCGCCAAGTGAGCCCATGATTTGGGATAGTCCCAAATCGCCAACATGGCGGCCACGGTATGCCAAGCCTAAGAGGAGTTATTCGCCGGGTCCAAGATATGTTGGGCACCGAAGTATGTACCCTCATATCATACTTGGGTCATGATGTCCATTGAGCGCAACGTTGAGATACACGGTCGCCACTTGACATCATGACGGGCCAAAAACGGCAAAATTGGCACAAAGACCCACAAAGGTGCATTGAAAGGTGCACAATTACATTATAATATCTTTGGCTTGGGTCGTGCAATTAAGTAATCCTTCTAAACACAATGACTTGACACCAATGACCTTCGATCCCACATATGTGCTCCACTTGGGGCGCCTTGAAAGGTTACGAGCGCTACTTCCCAAGTGGGCACATGAAAATATGGAAAATTGCAAAATACACACCTTGCTCCCAACGCATCGCTTCAGGATCACCACACAAGCTTCTCTTCACGAAGGTTAGGCTTGCGATTGACCGTAGGGAGTATGGAGAAGGGGCTTGCACAATATGAGGTCCATTGGCGGGCCTGGCTTGGAGTAATGGACCCGCCAAATGGGCACGCAACACAACACATGGCACATACTCCATACTGCCCAAAAAGGTAGCCCCCACCACGATATGTCATGCCCCTCCAAGGGCATAACTTTGTGTCAATCGCTCATAGGAACTCAAGGAGAGTTCCTATGCAACACCAACACTTGCGCGCTACACTCGAAAGTTATCTTAACGCACGCAATGTCATGGCCAAAGGGTTATAACGCAAACTCTACCCTCTTGACCATGATCCATTACACTAGCGCGCACGTGTGGAAACGCAAGGCATATGATGCTTCCTAAATTACGTCGGGAGTATTGTGAATACATCCCACGTTTCCTTATCGTCAATACTCGCAAGCGGCACGAGATATGACCCTCACAAGTGGCCTCACAAATCAACTTTGTTTTGCCCGTATCTCTAAGACAAATGGAGGGCAAGATAAAAGGAAAGTTGATTCGTGCATAGGGAAGCACGTAGGTCCACTCGAAGGAGGTCAAATCAAGTGCGGGGATGTCGAAGTCGAAAATCCGATTTCGACATCCTGAAAAATTCGGATTAAGGTTGCGAGTATTAATTATGAAAATTGCAGAAGCATCCATGCAGTTCCTGACGACTTTGGAGCCTTCGTGACGGATAGCGTTAAAATTTCCATTAATTACAGTTAAACTGGCGGTTACGGTAAAGTCGCGATCCAACCGCCAGCAGTCAAAACAGTGAGTATCCGAACGGAAGCGTAAAAATTGACGGAAACAATATGAAAATAAAACCCTGTTGATTCCTGATATTCTGATACACAAATCTCCGCTGGCGGTGCATCGGTTGCCGATGCGGGGCTTTACGGCACGGAGCACTTCCGTACATGGGGTTAGTGGACCGGAGACCGGTTGTATGCTGTAACCTGGCCATGGGGTTCTGGGTACCGCTTCACCACCCCAACTGGACTCCTGTCCTCTTCCCCTCCTTTTTGTCTCCCGACTAGGCCTCCGCCTCTCCCTGTGCCTCCTCATCCTCCTGCACCTCCTTGGGCAGCCGCAGCACCGGCCCCCACCACTGCCCCCTGGCGTCCGTAGTGCGCATGGTCGCGTTCAAGAACACCCATGCCGTCATTCTCAGGACTGGCCACGGGACTTGCCTTGCTTCCTTGGTGCACCTTCAGCACTGGTCCCCCTGTCCTGCCCCTCCCGGGATGTCGTCTTTCCGGAACATATCCGCATGGACATCATACCACTGTCCAGTCGCACTCTGCACCTTCCCCCTCGGCCCTTTGAGCCCCAACGGCGCACACAACAGTATGCCCGTTCTGGCCTTGTCCCTCTCTCCTCTGTCCAGCACCACTCTCTCTTGCTGCGCCCCCTCTCCCCTCCCGCATCTTGGTTTCCTCTTCTGGATCCCCCACAGCGCCACCCACTCGTTCCACATCTTGCGTATCCTCCTGCTCCACCTAGCGCGGTCTTCTTGTCCTCGTGCTCTCCTCATCATCCACCTGTATACACCCCCTTCCACCATCCTGGCATCGCGATAGAACTCCGCATGGTGCAGCCCCGCCTTCTTGGAGTCCTTCATATCCTTCCTGCGCATGTGCAGAACCTCCATGCACACTCATTCCTTCCTGATCCACCGTTCAGTCCCATGCGCCGCCCCCCCGAAGTCCGTGTCCAGAACAAGTATCGGTCCCCGCCTGCCGCACGTCCTGCTGGTTGCCAGCATGTGCTCCTCCCCTGGCAACACCGCCTGTGGGGCGCGCCACATGCGTTCCTTCCTCCCCGCCGCCAACGGCCTTCGCCGGTGCCAGACATAGCGCGGGCACATGTTCTCCTCCTTCTGCACCTCTGCAACCGCGTGATAGCACACCCGTCTCACCACCTGTTCCTGATTGTGGCACATCCTGCTCAGCGTCCTTGCCGTTGTGCCCTCCATGCCTCCCCCGTCGTGGGCATCCCTTCTCCATAGTAGGCTGTCGGTGACCGCAACACACACCACGGTACCTCCCCGGGTATCCCCTCATATCCTCTGATGAGCCTCCTCACTTTTCCCTCCACCTCCTCCAGCTGCACCCTCCAATACGGGAGGTGCATCCCCTGGTATCCTATCGCCGCATGGAGCACCGCCCGCAGATAGTACAGGGTCGTCTGCACTGACGGGGGTGATGCGGTAGGACCACCAGCATCGCCCTGAACCCCCTGACTAATTTGTCGGGCAGCCGGACTCCCCTCGCCTCCATGGCCTGCACCTGTCCCAGCACCACCGCTTCCTGTGCGCTCTCCAGCCATGCCACTCCTTCTCCTACATCCAGTGCCATACCATCCTCGCCACCCCTCCTCAGAACCGCAGACTTCTCCGTGCTCCAGACGAGGTGGTTATCCCTTCCGTACCTGTGCTTCAGGTCCTGCACCACCTGTTGGGCCTTTTCATCCCGCGCAATGGGTACCGCATAATCCACATACGCCTGCGCTGGCGACGTGTGTGGTGCCCTCGCCAGTTGCGGATATTCCCGCGCTATCCAACTCATCAGGGGGAGCATGGCCAGTAAGCACAGGAATGGGCCCTCCAGTCCGCCTTGTGGCACCCCGCTACCTGGGGTTACCCACTCGGCACACCTCTTCCCCGTGGCGACCGTGTACCTCCTTCAGCGCAGGTCCTTCTCCACGAAGCCACCAAATGGGAGCCCTGGCTGCCTCCACACCTCTTGTATGAGCCTATGTGGCGTGCTGGGGAACGCCCCCTTCACGTCCACAGACACGGTGAACGCCTCTAGGTCCTCATCATCGAGGTACATATCATACAGGAAGCTTGCTTTCTGTGTGGACCTACCCGGCACGGACCCCCACATGTTGTCTGGTATGACTCCCGCCACATACAGCCGCCGCTGTATCCTCCCGAAGATCACGATGCAGACCAGCTTGGCCTCCGTGACGGCACAGCATATTGATCTGCAGTTCCCCGGCCCGAGGTGATCCCCCTTCTTGTACAGGGGCCGCACCTTGCCCCCCCATTCCACTGGGGGCTCGCCTGTGCGCAACACCTCTGTGACCCTCACCGCTAGATCATCCAGCTCCTGCGCCTCTAGGTGCTGGTATGCCTCCGCCATAAGCTGATCCACTCCCGGGCTCTTTTTCCCCTTTAGGGCCCGCACTGCCTCCTTAATTTCCCCCAGCGTCACCCTGCTGCAGTGTATGTCCTCGCTCTGCTCCGCCGTGAACACTCTGGGTAACGCCCTTACCATTCTCCGTGTGGGATAGGTAGGTAGGTGCACTTGGTCGTGGAGAGGCGCCCCTTGGTTCCCCCTGGCGCCGCCCCTGTGACGAAGAGGAAGAGGCTCCGCGCGTGAAGAGGGGTGGCGGCTTACATCCCGCTAGACCTGACTGTTGGCCCCCAACAAAGCGGCCCCGGGCAACAGGAGAGAGGGCTGATCGCCGCCGGCGTGACGTGCTTGTCTTGCCGGGAGGGTGTGCCCCCGTGCTTGCGCACGTCCCCTCCTTTGGGCGGAACCCTAGATGTTCACCGGACTTCCTGGCGTATTCCGTTCCCAAGGCATGCATGCACGTTCTTGGTACTAGGGTTCCGAGGCGCTTGGGTGTCGCACGCTCCGCCTCGAGTCCCAAAGCAGCGCAGGCCTTAGGATGCAGCCTTACCCCCGGTCTCCGGATCTCGTTTGGCCGGGTCTCCTGCATGGCACGGGCTGCCTCAGTGCCTGGGCTGTGGACACTGGGTTTCCTACTGTTGTACATTCTCCGTGTGATCCCGCTGAGCTCCTGCTGTCCCTGGTTGTGCTGCCTCCTGAAACTCTGCGCCACCTCCTCCAGCACTTCCCTTCTGTTGCCCGTGACCCTGCCATCCTGCAGTCTCACCATCCGGATTTCCTGTGGTTTTACAGCCTCCGCGAGCTCTCTGATGTACCGTAGCGACTTGTACGGCACCCCTCTTTCCATGTACCGTTCATGCTCCGCCACCACTTTCTGGTATATCCTCTTGTGTTCCTCCTCCCCATCCCTCCTCGCTGTTCGCACCCTCTTCTTTGCCTGTGTCACCTCCGTTTGCCACTCTGCTCCTTCTTCCTGTGCCCTTGCCTCGACCTCCTTTGGCTGCCTAGTCCTCTGGGTGGCTACCAGCCTTTGCAGCTTGGGCTGTTCCTGCGACTCCCCCCCGTGCTTGGTAAACCCGCAGACCCTCGCTGCGCTCCTCATGGCCTGATGCACGTGGCTCGCCTTCCTCATTTCGGCGTGTACCCGCTGCCCCCACTGTTGCCACCTCTCGTCCCCCTCCTCCGGCCACTTTACCATTGGCGGCAGGCTGACGCCTTCTTCGTCTGACCCCTGCTCATGCTCCTCGTCGCCCGTGGGCTCCCCCACGTTCACGTCCACTATCACCATCATGGGGCAATGCCCCTTCCTGTCCTGTATTTCTTCCGGCCCACCTTGTACCCCGCCGTCTCCTCCTTCACCCAGCTGGGGTCCGCGTGCACCGCGTCTATCCGCGACGGTGTGCTGCATTCCAGTGCCGGGTAGTGTCAGGGGCCTGGCGCCCCACTGTACGACACATCATGCAGCCTCATTTCCTCCACAAACTTCCGCACCTGGCGGTCCACCTCTGTCTCCGCGCCTCTCCTTTGAGGATGGTAGTTGAAGTCTCCAACCACGATGACTGCCCCCCTCTCCAGCGCCCTGATGTACTCCATCCTCAGCTGCGCCACATACTCCTTGACCCTCCTCCCATTTGGGACATGGCAGTTGATGATGACTACCTGTCCATGCTCCGTCGCCACATCATACACCGCCCTTCTTCCCCTCGTTCCCACCTTTTTGTCCTGTACGACGCTGAGCCCTCTGCGCACCGACAGCGACACCCCCTGTCCCCACTCCCGCTGGTACTCTCTCCCCTCCTTGTCGTACATCTGCGCGCACACTACGTTGTCCTTCCCCTTCAACCTTACCTCCTGGTACGTCACGACGTCGGGGTCCGCCTCATGCAGCTTGATCTGCTGCCACGCTGCTTTGTCTGCCCGATATAGTGCCGCGGGGTCATTATGGGTGTACAACTTCATGCGTTGCCACTTGCCCTCCCCATCCCCGCGAAGTTCCCCGTTGTCCGCCGGGCCTTTTCCTTCTCCTTTGCTCCTTCCCCCGTGCCTTGTCCGGTGTTTTTCTTCGTCCTCCCGGCCGCCCTCCGCTTCATTAGGTGTCACTTTCGCTTCTTGTTCTTCCTCCCCGTCGACACCTCTTCTCCTTCCAATTCTCTCGCCTCCTGCTCCGGAACCAGTTGCCCGTGTATTTCCATCTCTCTACCTTGCGGGCATACGTGCAATCTTTCCACCGGGTACGGCAGTGTCTCCTCATCCCTCACTGCCTGATCCTCCGACTGCACGATGGCTGCCCTCGTCACATGTCCTGTGCGATCTTGTTGTTCGATCATCTCTTCCACCGTTCCCACATACCTCCTCCACTTCCCACTCACCTTGTGCGGACCATACACTGTCATCCCTTCCCGCACCGCCCCCTGCTCTTCACAGCCCTGCTGCTCCTCTCCGTACCTGACTCCCCTTTTCCGTTTCCTTCTTGGCTTCCCTTCCTCTTCCCCCTCCTGCTGCCGCTCTCCTTGCAGTTGCTGCTCGTCCGCCTCTCTCCTCCGCTTGCCGTCTTCCCGCTCACTACCCTCTCTTGTCCCCTTCTCACTGTTCCTCCCTTCCACTCTGTCCCCAGCAGCATTCCCCTGCCCTCCTCCCTCCGCTTCTCCCTCTTCCACCCTGTCTTCACCCTCCTCTCTTTCTTCCCTCCCGCTTGCTGCCTGCCCCGGCTCCCGGCCTTCCTCTCCCCGCGCCTGGTCCTGCTCTCTTTCGTCTCGCTCCTCCCCATTATCCCCCTCCCCCACTATGAACCTCCTTTGTCCGCCTCTCCCTCTCCGCATCCCCCTCCACCTACTTGGCCTCTCCCCCTCCCGGTCGTCTTCCACCTCCAGGCCTTGCTTCCTGGCCCCCTTCGTGAGCCTTCTCGTTCTCTCCAATGCCTCCTTCCTGTGCTCTTCCTCCGTGCGGGGTGCCACTATCCACCTCGGCTGCTCCCCTCCCCTGCTGCTGGCCACCCACTCCAACGCCAACCGGATCTGTTCCCTGATGTCTTCCGCTTCCTCCGCCTCCGCACACCTATCCATTTGCGACTCCAACGCCCGTAAGACGGCCTTGTCGCGTACCTCCTCCGTTCTTTCAACCCGCACCTCTTCCACCTCCCCGACCCACTGCATGAGTGGGTGCTCCACCCTTTTCAACTGCGCCGCCGTATAAACCCCCGCTTGGCGCCTATCCCCCCTGTGTTCCAGGACCCACCACGTGTGTCCGTCCTGCACCAGGTCTGCTACCCCTTTGGTGCAGCCCCTGTGGCACTCGCCTGTGGGGACACTACTTGTGTTGCGTGCCCTTTGCCCCTCCTCCCCGCCGCCGCGTCATAGTCTACCATGGCCATCACCGTGCGCATCCGGTGCATTTCTGTGTCTGGGTCCCACTCTCCAGCCATGCCCCTGCTGCGACGCACTGTCACCCCAACGTACAGCGCCATGGCCAAGACCTGCCTCGTGGGCCCCCACACCTCCATCGTTCTGCTCGTGCTGTCCGCACACGCCGCTACCTGCGCATCCCGCTGCATCTGCATTCACAGCACCGCCTGCTTTGGCTCCACCTTCCTTGCCGTGAGGATCTGCGCCTTTGCTTGCCTCTCACCCGCCTCCTCATTCTCCCCCGGCGCTCCGCTCCGACCATCCGCATATCCCACCCACATGTGCTTGACTTGGTGGAAGTACACCAGCGGCACCCCTTCATCTTCCCCCATCTGCAGCCACATGGGCCCTTGTCTCCTGGTCTGCCGCACTCTGATTCCATGGTATCCTCCCTTTGGCTCCCGCGGTCCGTCCAGCCTGCACAGGCACCTGGCCAGCGTGCATTCCGGCCTGCACTTGTCCTCCGTTGCCTCCGCTCTGGCCCTCAGGTGGCACGTGGCCTTGCTCACTGCCTGCCGTACCTCTTCAACCCTACATCCTTTGATGCGGTCTTCCAGCCCTGGCTGCGCCTCTCCATTTTCTATCAAGACATTCTGCCATGCCGTCGCCCTCCCCCTCAGCCTCTGTGCCCATTTCTGCAGCATGTCGTGTCTGTCCCTGCCGTCCCCCAGCATGTCCAGCCCCTCCGCCGCTGCCTCCTTCTGGCGCTTCTCCTTTTCTTTCTCTGCTCTGTCCAGCTCCGCAGCGTCCGTCCCATCCGCCTTTCCCCTCCCCACCTGACCCTCGGGATGCAGCGGCTCCCTCCACGTGGGCTCCGCCATCCACTGGATTTCTGGCTGTCCCTCTCAGTGTCCCATGGTGTACACCTGTACCGCTCGTCCCTTCCGGCCGAGTCCAATCCGGACCTCCATACCAGCCGCCGCTGCTGCGGTGACCACCACGTTGGGAACCAGCACATCGTACTGGTACCTTGCCCCTTGCCCGTGGCGTACCTCGACTTCCACCATCCCCCTGCTTCGCACCCTGTGATCCAGGAGGATGAAGTGGACTGCCTGTTTACCAAGGTCCCTACCAGGACCGGCCCCTGCTGTACCCCTTCCACCATTTCCTGTCACTCCTATGGTCTTGCTTCTCACCAGGCTCTGCATGATCTTGCCCTATCCTGCACAATTTCCCACAAAAAATAGTAAAATATGGCTCTTTCACACAAATCCTGATCCCTTGCAATAACCAACTCCCAAGTACAATAGCTCCAATCCAAATAATCCACACTGAGGGCTTCCAAGGGTGTTTGAGGTCCCGCGTTGACACTCAACAACTCCTCTTAACACGCCGGTCGTCTCACGGTGCACACGGAGACACGGGCGTTGGGCATGTACATAGAATTGCACCATTAGTATAATGGAAAAGGAAGCCCTGAAATTGGCATATGAACACAAATAAAGCAAAGTTGGGGAAAGATGGAAAGTTACACAATCACAGCCATAGACCCCTCATTCCCTGGACTCAGGACCTTCCCTTGACTCGCCAACATGATGCCCTGAACCAAGTCAAATAAGATGGCTAAATGCCATGTGTCAAAAGTCACTACACAAACCCCAAGAATGTGTTCTCTCCCAAGCTTTTAAATCCTAGCCCAATAGGGGAGGTGGCGTGTTATGGCCTAGAGGGGCACTCAGGACCATGCCCTACCCTGACATAACTTTGGTTGGACTTGGAGTCGATTGGGCTTGGAGAATTGCCCCATGCAGATGACCTCACAACATAGCACAATTAGGCAAATCACACCATAGTGCCCAAAATTCAATTATATACTCAAAAATGCATACGGCAAAGATTCAAATGCTCCATGCATGTGTCAATCCGGAAAGTAGTATACAAGGGTGATATAGACCAAAGATCCATACCCAAGAATATCGCAACATTGGCTCCCAAACCCCTCCGGATGAACAACTTCCATGCTTCACAAGTCGACTCATGAATTTGAGACCTAATTTTGTGAGGCCTCGTGTGCCACGCCAAAGTGACCCCGTGATCCCGCATATGGTGAGGTGCAACACCGAAGCATGTGCCAACATATAAGCAACATACCATAATTCACGAATTGTTAGGCACTTTACTGTTAGCCAACCAGTCGAGCACATAAAATACAAAAATGGGCATAAAATGAGGTCAAAAACATGCAAATATTGCCAAAGTCAAGATAATTACAATAGTATATAACTTCGCTCACCCATGGTATCAACATATGGTTCAAAACACAATTGCTTGGGACCATTTGCGAACAATCCCCCCACTTGGATCCCCACATGGACACATAGGGACACCTTCGAACCTCCTCCCGACACGCACCATGAAAATGGGAAAATTGACAGTGGCGCTTGTGGGTCGCCCTGTAAGCCTTCCCACATGCACTATATGTGCGGTAGACTTGGTCTAGGCCTATGGAGCTCACCATTGGAACATGGGCAAACCCCTTGCAACGTATGACTCCACATATCTTCCTACAAACGGAGATATATAACATGGGCGTCAGCATAGCGAAGCACATACCATGCATATAGCACATACCCTCAAAAAGTGGCTCCCACCATTATATGCCATGCCCCTCCATGGACATCACTTCACGTTAAAAATACATAGGAACCCAAAGAAAGTTTCTATGCAACCCCAACACTCATGCGGTACACTCGAAAGTCGCATTAAAATATTCGGTTGCACGGTCCAAAAGTTATATATCACTTTCTACCCTCTTGACCATTATCCCTTGCTACAGCAAGCATGTGTACGTTTGATGCTTCGAACATTAAGTTGAGACCAAGGCGATTTCAACACAATTCTCAAAATTGGTATTCCTCGCCGTGAGCCGGAGATATGACTTTTTAAAGTGGCCCCACGAATCAATTTTGTTTCGCTTATATCTCCAGGAAAAATGAAGGAGACAACAAAAGGAAGGTTGATTCGTGATCGGGGAAAAATGTAGGACCACTCGAGATTCATCATATCAAGTGCGGCAACCTCGAAGTCGAAAATCCGATTCTGAATGTCTGAAAAAAAGGGATTCATTTTGTGAGTGTATAACATGAAAATTGCTGAAGCAACGAACCCTTTTCTGATGAAATTTAACCCCTCATCGGGGTTTCCGCTAAAATATCTGGAAATAACACTTAACCAATCGGTTACCGCAAAATCGCGAGCCAACTGACAGTCGCCGATACATCCACAATCAGAACGGACAGCTGAAAAATTACAGAAACATTATGATAAAAAAACCCTGTTGATTCCTGATATTCTGATATATAAATCTCAGCCGGCGGCGCCTCGGTTGTGAATGTGGCCGCTCATAGCTGGAATGGCCAAGCCTATCACACTATCGCATCAGGTTAGGTCAGGTGGATGGGAGAGTATGATATCAGCCAGTGGCGGTTTGCCGGCACATAGATACACATCCCAAGTGAGCCAAAGATGGCCACGGGGGTCCGAACCGGCTTCACCCCCCTTCTCAGAGCGTTGTATCCGCTCGGAAGTCATTGAAGAGAGGACGGGAGGACCCCAATGGGCTCCAACCCCCCCCCCCCCATTCCCAAGGACACATGGAGGCCCCACATACGGCGTAGGCGTCCCCCATGCACCAAGGGAGGGGTGAGGACACTCATAATCGGTGCCCTCCGCCATATCCGGTCTCCTCTTGATCTACAGCATGGACCAAGGGGATCAAAGATAGAGAAACGTCGTGGACCGGTCTAAATACGTATACCACAGTGAAATATATATGTGTGGAGACCGAGTGAAGGGGGTATATGGCCAATGAAGGCCCACAAATCCCCGGATGAACGCCCTCACCCATCTCGCAAGCACAAAAACAAACAAAAATGCCAAGGGAGATCCATTACGGTGCTGCTGCAGCCACCAAAAGGACCAACGCGTCCTTGACATCCAAAGAGATGTTCTTCCTCCTTAGATACTCCATCCAGACCGTGGTATACCTAGGCACGAAACTGCTCCGAGGTTCCCACGAATCCCTGGATGCAGCAAATCCCTTCCAACGGACTTTATAAAGCCTCCCCCCAGGCGTCCCCGGGTCTGGCTTGTCCGTCAGGATCCTCTCAGCGGTGAAGTCGTCGTCCTCTCCTTCGTCATCAGAGTCCAGATCTCCGGCTGTGAACTCGAAGGTGACGGGACGTCCGCTGGGGTCTGGTTCTCGGGGACGAAGCTGGGTATGGTCGTGGTCCAAGATCTTGTTATCCCCCACACCAACCGCATACACATCCTGCCCGACCTTCCGAACGATTACCCCCGGCACATACCAAGACGCCTGCCGATGCCTGGACAGGACATCCTTGTGGTGCCGCTCCACCCATACGGTGTCTCTGAGAGCATACTTCTGGACGTTTCCCTGCTTGAAGTACTTGGGCCTCTTGTCATGCTCGTTCTGAAGTTCTTTGCACACCTTGGCCGCCGTGTCGTCCGCTTCAGCCATCATAGCACTCGCATCCCGGGCCACTTTGCCATGGTTCAACCACGGGAGAGTGCGTGACACTCGATCCCGTAGGAACAGGATACGATTGGGTGACAGCCCAGTGGGCCCAGGAAGGTCGTGGTACGCCTGGAGTACTCTCCACAGCGAATGGTACCAATTCCGTCTCGGTTTGTCAATGTGCAGCTGGCGGAACGTTTTGAACATCTGCCGCCCGGCCACCTCAGCCCGGCCATTCGACCGGCTGTGGTACGCCACGGTCTTGGCGTGCCGAATCCCCATGTGCTTGCACATTGTCTTGAACCACGTCCCCACAAATTGACTGCCCCGATCGCTGCAGATGACAGCTGGGACATCAAAAATCGTCAGCCAATGCCTGGTCATGGCATTGGCGACGGTCTTGGCCTGCAGCCCCACTCCATGCTTGTCCTTCTTGTCCTTCTTCTTGTATTTCTTGCCGGGGACCGCCACGATATACCCGCTGTGCCTATCCACCGCCAGGATGACACAGTCGTAGCTCTCTCCTTCCACGGTGACCTCAGGCATGGCGAATACAACCATGGCCACGGACCGCATAGGGGCCTCCGGTATAGCCGTATACACCGGGTTGCCCGCTGTGGAATGGTTGGGGCTCTTTGTGGCCCGACACACGGCGCAGTTGCTGCAGGACTTCTTCAGGATTGCGTATTACCCCGGTGAGAACTTGAAGCGCCACTCCAGGTCCTGCTGCATCTTGTCCCGACCAGGATACATGAGCTGGGCGTTATGCCAGTGGTCAATGAGCTCCTCCATTCGGTTCTCAGGGACCAATAGCTTGTCCTTGAGGAATAATTTATCCCCATCCTCGGTCCAGCCCTCAGGGCATTCATCGTCCGACGGGGCGCTCACGGCATTCCAGTACTTGCTTCAGTGGCCGGATGCCGCATAGTCATCCGACCAGTCCTCTGTGAGCACCGACCTGACTAGCTCTACGGGGGCCACCATCCATTGCTCGAGGGTTTCCTCTCGAATAGCTTCGACGCGGGCACCCCGGAACTTGGCCAGGTCTGTACGGTTTGCCATCAGCACAAAGCACTTGACCCCCTGTTGCTCCATGGCCTTCTCCATCTCCATGATGCGCTTGGCCTCCTCGGTCTCCTCGGCGTCCCCATGGCTGGATATGTCCATCCAAGCCTTGCCCGCGGGGTAGGCCCATCGACTGAGGCAATGTGCCACAGTGCTGTCGTTCCCCGGGACGTATACGACGCTGAGGTGGAACTTGGCGAACGTCTCGTGCCACCGGGCCCCCCTTGCCGCCGGTCCCGAGGGGGTGTTGACGTGCTCCTTGTGCCAGCTCTGTAAGAACTGATGGTCCGTGCAAACCACCACCGGTTGCAATCTGATGTGGCCAGACCACTTTCTGAGTGCAGAAACAATGTTCTACGTCTCCTTCCCCCTCGCGGTCCAGGTTCGACGCTGGCCCTCGGCCAGGATCGGGCTCCAAAATGCAACGGGTACGTGCGACCCGTCGTCCCGGACTTGCTCGAGGACTGCCCCTACAGCATAGTCCGAGGCGTCCGTCCGTAGCACGAATCCCTTGTCCGGGTCCACCAGGAATAGCCCCAGCTGCCCCAGGAGCCGCTCCTTCAGGCGGCTGAACGCATCTTTGGCCTCAGGGGTCCAGGCAAGCTTCTTCTTGCTCCTCTTCCGACCATCGAACTTGCCCACTTGCAGCATCTTGTGCAGCGGCCCCCACAGTTCTGCATACATTCGGACATAGCCCGAATAGTAATTGCAGAACCCCATGAAGGATCGGAGTTCGCTGATGGTCTGTGGCTTCTCCCAGTGGAGCAGGGACGCCAGCTTCCCAGGCATGGGACGGCGTTGCCCGTGACCAACCACGTGACCCGCAAACTCCATTTCCTTCACGAAGAGGGAGGCTTTGGTGGGCTTGCACACCATGTTGTGCTTGTCCAGCTTGCTGAGCACACGGCGCCGATCTTTTTCATGCGCTTCGATGAGCTCGTCCTCAGTCATGTCTTCCGTGCCTGACCCGATGATGATGTCATCCACAAAGGGTTGGTGTAATGGGATTGAGCTGCAGTGCATGCGCACGTGGTCTCTGTAGATTATAGGTCGCGCGCGTGTGCGTAGTCTCCAAGATTTGTTACGACATTTAGTGCATGTTTCACAGAGATTGTATTATAAAAAGCATTGTGTGTTATTATCTCATTTTGTAGATATATGATGTAGACCCGGACAAAGGATTTGTCGATCTGGGTTCATAATCAGTCATCCTCTTGGTGTACTTGTGGGACTGGGGTATACGGAGGTATGGCCAATTACAAGATCGACCCCTAAGTTCCGGGTGCCATGGGGAGTACTGCAAGATTGGCCGGAGAGTTTCACAGTCACTTTACAGAGTATGAGAAGTTTGACGGCCACGCTGAAGTGTCAGTGCGCTTGATGCGGCGAGAGCTTCCTCAGAATCACTGGGTTGGCTACGAAGGTCTTGGGTTTGATGTGTGTGACACGCGCTTACGGTCGTTGACAGTGGCTCTGCCTGATGACAAAACTCGCGGAAAAGTTTGCACTAAACACGCGAGGTATGGATTTTACTCCTTCAACCTGCCCGACTGTGTTGATGAGTGCTTGGATTCGAAGGGACGCGTGCGTGAGAGGACAGAGCGCGTTCTGGTGCGAGCCTTCAATGACAAAGTGCTGATGGATTTGTGTGCGCTGCATGAACTTGTCGCGGCCGAGCGCCATTACAGAGGAGAACACGAGCGCGCTGAGAACTACATGTTTCTTCGTTATCGTGGTATGGAGAGACAGGCAGCGACGCAACAGGCGACATCACTGGAAGAGCAACGCCGAGCGGAGGCAGAGCGTGATACGCTACAGCAGCAACAGATGGGCTACGATGAAGAGGGTGCGAAGAGCAAGCGACGGCGCAAACGAGCTGGACGCAAACATTGAGTGGGGCATGGTGGCTGTACGTGCTGTCGACACGGGTGTACGTGCTGATCACTTCTGGTCGCTGTTATTTGTGTGTGACGCTGTTAGGACCATGTTCACTGACACGTTCTGAGTGTCTATTTTTTTTCGGGTTTGTCAATGATTGTGAAGGAGTTTCTCTTCGTGCTTGTGTCAATGCTGGATAGCATGGTAAGCATGGTAAGCAGAGGCTGCCTGGCGGCGTGTACGATCGGCGTTGGGAGTGAACGACCTGTCTGAAGAAAATTTTTTTCGAAGATCGTCAAATCTATTGGTGATCCGTGAGCGGTCGCTGTTCCGTTGCCTTCACAGTATGTTAAGTCGCCCACGTGTTTGTATCCTTTGTGGAGCAGCTGAGTTTGAGTGCGCTTTGGGAGTTTGGATTGTGGAGAAGATCATCCAGTCCACGGATCTGGCGGAATTAGAAGCCTTTGAAGCGGAGTGGCGCACGGACTGGTTTGGAGTTTCTCGTGACGAGGAGCGTGCCTTTGTGGAGCTGCAGAACCAGTTTGCGCTTCGCTTTCAACAGCTTGTGCTTGAATCTAAAGCGTTTTCGTCAACGACAGAGCGTTTGGAGCGTCTGGAGCGAAAATTTGATGGTCTGCTGCTTGCGATCAGGTCTTTGAAGGCGCAGCGCGTGACGGACGCGAGTACGAGTACAAATGGGGTGTAAAATGTGTGTCTGCACCCTCAGCTCCAAGGGGTGCTCCCTTTTGTCAGGTGAATCCGATTTCAAATGAATTGATGAGAAAAACAGGTATGTCGCTGAGGCGCCGACAGCCTCAGCCAACACGTGTTTTGCACTGGTTGGTGCATACATATTATCAGGTTTGCCTTACTTTTTTGAGACAGTGCCCTGGTGTGCCTTTGTGCACCTGGGCTGTTTTGGGGTTCGAGCTTTTTTCAGTGGCTTATATATATATCACCGATGGCGCTGCCGCTGCAGTTGCCCTTGGCGCTGACCCTCCTGAGTTCAGGCCTGTTTTTTGGCTTTGCACCTAATTTTGTGGGGTGTCTTCTTTTGGTGAGACACTCCGTGGGCTCTGGTGAGTCCTTGCGCTGGCGTGTTTGCCCAGCTTTGGAATTCTGCACTGTTGGTGTGGAAGTATTTGCTCTTTTTTTTCTTTGTGTTTGATCCTTGCAGGGATTGCAGGGAATTGGCTTTTCACAGTGGTGCTGGTTGGAGCCCGGGCCACTCTGCCCTTTTCGCGTGGGGCATGAAAACTGTTTTTATTGATCCTCTGAAAACAGTTTTGGTCTCTGAATGTGCACCCGGAGGACCATTGTTTTTACATGAGTAGCCATACCACTGATGGCATTTTTTTGTGAAAACTGTTTGGAAAAAATCCAGCAGTGGGTTTTTGGAGCAAAATATTTTGTGCAGGTGCAGCAGAAAAAACCAAGCCACTGGATACATACAAAAGCCCCCCACTGATGTTGTAATTTCTTTTATTGTGCCATATGGGTTGCCAGTTTTTTGTACAATTCAACACCAATTCTCAATCTAACTTAACAAGATATTGTATGATACACACTCAGGCCTAGACAGCTAGGGGTTGAGGCATAGCACTCTGGTGTATAGAAAGCTAATGTCACTGAAGCATGTTGTAGATAAGTTTGGACAGCTAGGCCCTGAGGCAAGGTAGGCCCACCTTAGACAGCTCAGGACAGGGGTCCTGAGGCTTGGTAGGGGAGTGTGTAGGTAGATTTAACCCCATGGTGTACTTGAACCAATTTCAGGGTTTACGGCACCCATCAGTTTTATATATGGCACAGCAACTCAACCCATCATTTTTGTAGATTATCAAACCCTTCCATAGGTGTATGTCAGATTTTAGGAGGGGAGTGTAATGGGATTGAGCTGCAGTGCATGCGCACGTGGTCTCTGTAGATTATAGGTCGCGCGCGTGTGCGTAGTCTCCAAGATTTGTTACGACATTTAGTGCATGTTTCACAGAGATTGTATTATAAAAAGCATTGTGTGTTATTATCTCATTTTGTAGATATATGATGTAGACCCGGACAAAGGATTTGTCGATCTGGGTTCATAATCAGTCATCCTCTTGGTGTACTTGTGGGATTGGGGTATACGGAGGTATGGCCGGTTACGGTTGGGCACAGTCCCGGACAGGACCAAGTAGGTCCTCCATCATGCGCTGGAAAGCGGCGTTGCCATTCTTGGCGCCCATAGGCACCACTTTCCACTGCATGGGCCCCAGCGGCGTCGACATCGCTGTGCAGGGCCTGGAGTCTGGGTGTAGCGGCATCTGGTGATAGCTGTGTTTCAGGTCTAACACCGTGAAGATCCGCTTTTTTTGTTGTTTTTGGAGGATGGTGTCGATCAGGGGGAGCGAGTACGAGTCATGCTCGGTTTGCTCGTTCAAACCCCTGTAATCAACCACCAACCTCCACTCGCCCTGCTCTTTCTTGGGTACGATGAAGGCTGGGCTGGCCCACTCACTGTCGGAGGGTTCGATCCAGCCCCGCTCAATAAACTCGGCCAACAACTTCTTCATGGCCTCCGCCCGATCGCCCTGAAGTTGGTACTCCCGATGACGATAGATCTTGGGGTTCGGCTTCAGCTGGATCCCGCTGTGCCAAACCTCCCACGATCTGGAGGGTTCTTGTTGGCGACGCCACTGAATAGCCGCGGATAGGCTTAGATCAGCCTCTCCTTCAGCTCCGCGACCTTCGGGTTCTATTGGGCCTCTTCAGCCGATTGCTTCGGTATCGATACAACCGACCGCACTGCGGTATAGGCTTCTTCTGGGTCCGAGTCCGACTTCTCCTCGTCGATATGCCGTCTTCATCGTCGTGGGGCATGCTTTCCACCGATAATCTTCGGAAATTTGCGGCATCAGCCGAGTTCTTGTCACTACCGGCCCCCATTCTTGGAAAATCCCACGTCGGCGGGTCCGACCCAACCAGACCATCATATTGGTCCGCGATGTGATCCATGACCCTCGCCACAAACTCATCCTTCTCGTACTTGCCGGTGACCAACATCTTGTCATCCCACCAATGCGGAGATGTGACCATGTCTTGCCTCTTCTTGGCTGCCACACGGATGTGCATCCCCATCGGCATGTAGTTGACGACGTTATCGATCTTGGCGTGGGACAGGACGTCAATGCCATCAACTGGCTGATCCGTCCCCTGCTTGGGCTCAAACAAGACCCGCATGGGCACCCCCTTAACCCTACGGATGAATGCTTCATCACCCGTGGGCTGGGCTTGCGCCCCATCCACCAAGAAAAGCCTTGGTACCCCACGCTTGACCCGGGGAGGGCATTGAAAAACCCTTGGCGTCGATGAACAACTCCTCCTCTGGCCCCAATGACATCTCGTTCAGGGTGATGGAATCCAGCGTCGATTTGAGACCTTCCAGCGGACATGGGGTGGATCCTATGCCGGTTATGACCAGGATCCCCTTCGCCCTATGCGCGACGATCTTCTCTGTCGTACGTCTGGTATTTTCCAGGGAGCCATGCCAATACATGGGCCCCCACTCCTTCAAACCCCAATGCCTGTGCCAGGCTGAGTCTCCACGATGCCAATGTCTCCTACACTTCCGCAGAAGTGGGGCATCCTGGGAAGCGAAGACGTCCGTCTCGGGCGCTTCGGCTCCCAGCGTCTGAATCATCCTAGCATACACCTGCGGCGCCATTCCATACTCCGTAAGCTGAACTCCGCGGTCTCCTCTCGACTTGGCACGCACAGCTTGCACCGCTTGGACGATCCAATCCTCTTCCTCAGCATTCCATTGCAATGATCCGCATGCATATTCCGGGGACAGCCATATGAGGCATTCATTATCCTCCCGGAACAGTGTTGCACAATGGGGAAGGGCTTTGATGGCGTTTCCCACCATGAAGTCATACCCCATGATCATATCCCAATCTGTAATGTCGGCCACATAGAAGTTCCTGGATACAATGCTTCACTTCGCCAAATCAGGGCGGTTCAAGCGCTCATGCTCCCAGAATTCCATACTGGTAGTGGCCTCATGGGTGCCACCACCCATAACCTCTCCATTGGCCACCTTCAGGCGTACCGGTCTACGGCTGGGCTGCAGGGATTCCTCCTTGAACAACCCTCTCCGGACGAGGCTCACCTGGGCACCCGTATCCACCAAAGCATCCACCACCAACTCCTCCTGTTCGCACCGTACACGCACCTTCAGGTGCAACTGCCGCTCGTCTCCCTGCGGTGTATGGACGACTCTCACGGCATGCAACTCTAGCACATCGGAGTGCATCAAGACTTCGAGGGTATGGTCACGGATGGTGTAGATCTTGGGCTGGTCCTGCCCGTCCACGGGGCTCCCCGTGGTCGCTCCTTCTTTCTTGCCACGTCTCTTGCCCACATACACTTTTCTTGGCAGGGCGCTCCAGGGGTTGGGAGTGGCGAAATTCAGTGGTTTTGGCTCTTCCGGAGCCTTCTTTGGCACCCGATGTGCCTTCGCTTTCTCTCGGATTCCACTGATTTTCGGAGGAGAGACCTCTGAGGTCCCACTCACGTGGGGGCTCCCCTAGACGTGGCCTGCCGCAGCTCCCTCCTGCTGCGATCCGCTCAGACTTTGTCCACCGCGTTGCTGGGCTTTGAGTTCCTCCAACGTCCTCAACATGTCCTCAGCAACCTCCTCGATTGACCTCACGCGTCGGTCTGGGCCGGGTCCTCCACCATAGCCTTTTCCTCCGCCCTTCGCTTGGCCCTTTCCTTGGCCTTTTCCACCGTCTCCGCCCTTTGGCTTCCAATCGGCAATTCGTTGCTCCTTGGGCTTCTTTTCGGGATGGGCCGCGAAGTAGGTCTTCTTGTCTTCCTCATATACCTTGCAATGCCGCTGGTCATGTGCATGGTTGTTCCCCTTGCTGTAGCAGACCCAGCAACCGTCGTGCTGTGATCTGTACTCGCAGAACGAGAGCAGCGGGTTCCCGATCTTCCGCGGTTCCTTGCGGCCTTTGGTCCCATGGTCCAGACGGTTCCACCCGGACCTGTCCTGCCCATGCTCCTTCATATTGTGCGCTACAAACGCGAAGAAGTGGGCTTCTTCACGATCCTCTCGGGTGGTCGCGGTCCAGAGATCTTGGCCGCTTCCACTCCCTTCCTCCGCGGTGCCGACCGTGTCCCCCTGGACCTCTCCGTGTTGGCGATCTTCCCGATGACCTCGATGTCCATGGCCCTGTGGATCCTGCACGTGGGCCTCGTTCTTGGTGTTGAGCTTCAGCTCGGCCGTGATGTACTTCATGATCTCGTCCAGGCTCATGCGGGCGAAGATGACCTGCATCCTCAGCGGCTCTCCGCGCCTCCACTCCAGGTTGTTGAGGCGCATCAGCCTTTGCCCCATGGTGTCGCCGAATACCTCCACGTAGACGGCGTTCCTCAACCCCAACATTCGGCTGGCCTCGCCGAGGTTTCGCCGGAAAAACTCCATTATTCCGGCGTGGGTGTCCTCCGATGCCATGATACGTACAGCCACGCGCTTCTTTGCTCTCTTCTTCTCCTCATCCTCCACCCTTCTCTTTCAGTGACCGGGGAGGACGTCCTTCAGCAGTGTCGGATCTCGCTGGCCTCATTCCAGTCCTCCACCAGCTTGAGGCTACTTCGATACTTGCGGATGTACCGATTCCACTCCCGGACCCTAAATTCCCTGCGCTCCAGCGGTAGCGGAATGGACCACAAATCCTCCAACTTCTGGTTGGGGGCGTCCACTCGCTCTTCGTCCTCCAGCCACTGGAGACAGGCCTGCTCTGTCTGGATCCATCCCTTGCGGATCTGATCCTTGAGCTCCTCCTTCAGGTCCTGCGCCAGCCTGTGTGGGAATGTCCGACATACCCACTTGTCCCTTGGCGCTCCCTTCATCTTGCCGACGACCTCCTGGGCGACGTCCTCCCAATCCAGGATGAAGTCATCCAGGTTGGAGGGGTTGCCATCGTAGTAGGGGATTTTGATTCCCCTGAGGTCGTCAATCCTGATGGCGTCTCCAACATCCGCAGCCACCACTCCACCGAGACGGATACCACCTGTGGCCAGGGGGTGTAAGTACGCTCCCCGTACATCCCTCTCCTCCATGGAGTGCGGTCCATCTTGGCCTGAACCCATGGGGTTTGGAATGCGGGAAGGACTTGCTCCACCGGCTGTCCATATCCCTGTAAGGTAAAGGGACCAGTTCATCCCCGGTGACCAGTTCAGCCCCACCCTGGGGATTATCAGGGCAGGGTGGGGATGAATAAGACACCCCCTGGGGATAAAAAGGACACCCCCGGGGATAAACAGGGCACACCCTAAAACACTACAAACCATAAAAAGCTTGTGTTACCTGTTTTCCTTTACAAACCCTGTAATGTTTGTGTTTCTCGTAAAAGGTTTTTCTCTTTTCTTTTTGTGAAACCATGCAGAGGGTTATGTCTCTCAAAACCCCGTGATGTGTTTTCTCCGTACCAAAAGTTTATGACTTGTGTTTTATAAAAGCATGCAATGTTTATTTGTTTTATTACAACCGTGTACTATTTCTTTCTGTTGCAAAAGGTTGATGTGCCCTGTTTTGTACAGCCATGCAGACGCTGTTTAGGTTGAAAACTTTGTAATCTATTTGTATAGACCGGGTTGCACTCTCCTATTTCATAACACTATACAACTTTTAATTTTTTGTAAAACCATGCAATGTTTATTTCTTTGTAAAACCATTCAATGTTTGTTTTTTCGGGCAAAAGGTTGCACTCTTCTGTTTTGGAAAACCATGCAAGGTTTATTTTTTTTCCAAAACTTTGGACTGTGTTTTTTCTTGCTAAAGGTGGTTGTCTCCCATTTTGTAGAACCATGCAGAGTGTTTGTTTTTTTAAAACCTTGCAATGTTTGTTTGTTGCAAAAGGTATTTCCATTTGTAAACCCATGCTTTTCAAAATTAAGGAGTGTTTTTTTATTTGGGAAATTAAGGAGTGGTTTTTTTTTAGGGGGAAACCGTGGTAATCTTTTGCTTTGTATAACTTTGCACTGTCTCCCTAGCACACTTGCACAGAGCAACACGGTGACAGTTTCTGAATGCTTCCATACACCTGTTGTAAAGGTACTTGAAGCACTGAGACAGCTTATGGACATAAGTGTGTACCTGGCTGAAAGTGTATGGCTTTGCACTTTTGATGACCGTGCCTAAAAGCACAATCATTCTAAGTCTGCCAGTGTGTCCCATGATATATATACTCTATAAGTCATGTACTCTACAAGTCTTGTACACAATCTACTAGCCATGCCATGCATGGCACAGTGGCATGAGGGAAGGAGATGTCATTAGACCCACAGTTTTAATCTGTGTAAATGTCCATGGACGAACCACTGTCATGCGTCACGTAGCACGCGAATGCGGAGGCATTAGCTTCGTCTTCGCTGGACGTGTCGCTATCCGTCACTTGACGCTTGGCAGCACGCGCAGACCGTTCATCACACTGACGGGCACGCTTTACATGTCGTGACCCTCCGGCGAAGGCGTTCGTGTGGGGGCGTCTCAACCTGCCATTGCTGTGCGGTGCAGCGGATGCTTCGGCAGATGTGCGTGCGCGTTTAGCAACGGGCTCTGCTTGCCGTGCCTGAGCGTGCATGCCTCTGTTTCTTGCTTGCTTGAAAGTTTTGCGTCGCGCTTTGGCTTCCTCTTGCTGATCACGTTCTTGCTGCGCAGCCTGCGCGGCTGCAAGGAAGCTGGTCTTCGTGACCCATCCACCAAGGCGCAGCGTCGATGCATCATCCTTTGTTTCCATGGTGATGGTCCTTGCGGTTGCTTGGGATCCCATTTCTCTGGTGGTAGAAGGGGAGTCTTGGGATGCGGAGCACTCTTGAGATGCGGGACAGATGGCACTTGCCGGTACAATACGGGATGCCAACTGCGCAAGCAGCTCCAAGCACTTGCCATCTGCCTCCTCTTGCTTAGGGCGCAGACGTTCCTCAGGGGCGTGGCGTAAGAAGGTCTCCACGCTGTGCGGTACAACCCGACTGACCTGACTGACCTCCGACCCCTGATGCTGTACACCTTGCGTGCCGCTGCCCTGGTGATGAAGTTCTGATGGAAGGAGGTCTCATCCATGTTCACGATGTACCGGCCGTCGTAGTCCACCTCTGCAAGGGCCTTGGAGGCTTCAGCAAAGAAGTCTCGCCACTGATCTTCGTCCAAGCGACTGTCAGCACGCTGACTCTCCACCAGGCTCGGGGTACGGCTGACCACGTCCGTGTTGCGTGCTTTGAATAGGCGCCACCACTTGTTGCCTGACCCCAGCTTGAACCCGTGCTCCTCTGCATGTCTCCGTGCCTCCTCCACAATGTCATGCTTGTATGGGGTCAAGGAACTCAGCAGCTGCTGCTCCAACCACTTCCTCATATGAAGGTCTTCCACTCTGGGTGGCGGCCCAGGCCGTCCCATCACCACACGCTCACTGTTCATGAAGCGGAGCAGGTTCTTCTTGATGGTCTTCTTGTCCACGGTGAACAGCCTCATGGCTTGCCTCAATGATCCCCGCCCAGCGGCAACCCAAGCGACGGCCTCTTCGAGGTGTGTGGTGTGCTGCGGCAGAGGATAGGATGCGTATGGCTCGTGTTCCGTTCTGTTGACGCTGTTTGCATTCCGTTTACCTCTCATACCAGCCTTAGAACGCCCCTTTGGCAGCGTTTCACAGGCGTTCCTGATTTTCCGGCGAGCTGCAGTTCTACCGATACGGGATCCCAACCGCATTATCTAAAATGAAAAAAAACAAAGGGAAATCAATCTCGGAATCGTATATTTCGCGCAGTATTCATTTTGCTATTACGTGGTGACATTAGGGCTTACGTAACTTTGCGGCGCTAATTTACGCGATTTCGCGCGGTATTATCTGGCGATTTACGGGATCGCCAGATGGATCTCGATTATTTTTATAATGTTCAACAAAATGTTTCTTTGATTATAAATCGCCATTTCCTGATAACTTTATTTGCCTGGCGATCCTGCGCCGCGACAGTGGGTGTCTAACTGGTCCCTTTACCTTACTGGGGTCCTTCACCCACAGGTTTCCACCTGGATGGCCTCGACCATGTCCGTCGGCCCTTCCCGTGGTTCGCCCCTGCATGGTCTGGATCTGGATCTCCGCTTCCGCATAAACTGCATGGGCAGACGTAGTGGTCGGTGGATCCTGGGCGGCATGGGACATCTGTACTGTCTGGCTCCTCGGATCCGTGGTTGCGTGCTCTTCCCGCATGGACCCAGCCGGTGCCGTGTGCTCCCCGAGCATTATGGATTCGCTGAACATGGGAACAAACGGCAGCGCACCCGGGTCAACACGCGGAGGCGCGTAAGGTGCCTCTGCAGGGCCGCCCATGGGTTTCTCCATGGCGCTCCTGAGGGTCTTAACCCGCTCCACCAGTTCTGCCCCTGCCGGCTTTGCCGGGAGGTCCGGACCCAAGGCGAGGGGTTGTAACTACTCTAGCCTTTTCAGGCGTCCCGACATGTCCTCCACCAGGTGGAGGAGGCTGTCCACCACTTGCTGCTGCTTCTGCAGGGCCATCTTCAGCTTCTTCCGGTACCGGTTCTGCTCCGCTCGCAGCTCCGCCATGTCTCTCTCTGCTGCCGACTGGTCATCCAGGATCCCCGCGACGTCCTCCGCTAGGCCGTCCTTCGCGTTGTCCACGCGGTCAAGGTGCTGCATGATGGCGTCCATCCCCATCTTTGGAGAGTTGCCGATGAGGAAGGATACGTGCTCGCAGTGGCACTGAACGTGCTTTCCACCTGATCCGGCGCATCCCACGGTTCCCGGCGCCTCAGGCTCCTCCGCCATGGGTGTGTCGCCCATGCTATCCCGCGTTGACTCGGTGTGCCGGGCCACAGGCGCCGTTCTGGTTCTGGCAGGCCTCTCCACCGCCTCGGCGTCATGCTCCAGGCTGGGTTTGGGGGCCGTGTGCGCCCTTGTGGGCGGTATGGCCATCTCCTCCAAGTTCGCAGGGAAACCGTTCGGATAGCCGTCAGAATGCTTCTCAGAATCTGCAGCTGACCACAGCCTGACTGGGCTGGGATCTGTCTCCATCGCCCTGGCTTCCACCGCGGGTTTTGGGGACCCGCGCTTCCGGTAACGCCGGGCCCTGCCGTTGCTGCCAGTCTCCTCCAACTCCTCCGCAGCGGAGCGGAAATTGGAAGCCCTGCGGCATTGCTTTTCACACATGGAGGCCAGGTCCTCCATGTCTAGCCCATGTCCTGCAAGGGCTCTCCGTTCTGAGCATCCTCGCTCTTCTCGGGCTTCCCAGTCCAGCGTCCACTCCAAGGACTTGACGATTTGCACCCGGGGCGTCCTTGGGCAGGGCTCATGAGGGCCCAAGTTCCCGGTGCGGCGGTAGGGGATAGGTACTCCTCTGCTACCATTAAGAAGGTCTCTACCAGGACCGGCCCCTGCTGTACCCCTTCCACCATTTCCTGTCACTCCTATGGTCTTGCTTCTCACCAGGTTCTGCATGATCTTGCCCTATCCTGCACAATTTCCCACAAAAAATAGTAAAATATGGCTCCTTCACACAAATTCAGATCCCTTGCAATAACCAATACCCAAGTACAATAGCTCCAATCCAAATGAACCACACTGAGGGCTTCCAAGGGTGTTTGAGGTCCAGCGTTGACACTCAACAACTCCTTTTAACACGCCGGTTGTCTCACGGTGCACACGGAGACACGGGCGTTGGGCATGTACATAGAATTGCGACAATAGAATAATGGAAAAGGAAGCCCTGAAATTGGCATATGAACACAAATAAAGCAAAATTGGGGAAAGATGGAAACGTACACAATCACAGCCACAGACCCCTCATTCCCTGGACTCAGGACCTTCCCTTGACTCGCCAACATGATGCCCTGAACCAAGTCAAATAAGATGGCTAAATGCCATGTGTCAAAAGTCACTACACAAACCCCAAGAATGTTTTTCCTCCCAAGCCTTCAAATCCTAGCCCAACAAGGGAGGTGGCGTGTTATGGCCTAGAGGGGCACTCAGGACCCTGCCCTACCCTGACATAACTTTGGTTGGACTTGGAGTCGATTGGGCTTGGAGAATTGCCCCATGCAGATGACCTCACAACATGGCAAAATTAGGCAAATCACACCATAGTGCCGAAAATTCAATTATATACTCAAAACTGCATACGGCAAATATTCAAATGCTCCATGCATGTGTCAATCCGGAAAGTAGTATACAAGGGTGATATAGACCAAAGATCCATACCCAAGAATATCCCAACATTGGCTCCTAAACCCCTCCGGAAATACACATGCCATGCTTCACAAGTCAACTCACGAATTTGAGACCTAATTTTGTGAGGCCCCGTGTGCCAGGCCAAAGTAACCCCGTGATCCGGCATATGGTGAGGTGCAACATCGAAGCATATGCCAACATATAAGCAACATACCATAGTTCACGAATCTCTAGGCACTTTACTGTTAGCCGACCAGTTGAGCACATAAAATACAAAAATGAGCATAAAATGAGGTCAAAAAAATGCAAATATTGCCGAATTCAAGATAATTACAATAGTATATAACTTCGCTCACCCATGGTATCAACATATGGTTCAAAACACAATTGCTTCGGACCATTTGCGAACAATCCCCCCACTTGGATCCCCACATGGACGCATAGGGACACCTTCGAACCTCCTCCCGACACGCACCATGAAAATGGGAAAATTGATAGTGGCGCTTGTGGGTCGCCCTGTAAGCCTTCCCACATGCACTATATGTGCGGTAGACTTGGTCTAGCGCTATGGAGCTCACCATTCGGACATGGGCAAACCCCTTGCCATGTCTGACCCCACATATCTTCCTACAAACGGAGATATATAACATGGGCGTGAGCATAGCGAAGCACATGCCATGCATATAGCACATACCCTCAAAAAGTGGCTCCCACCATTATATGCCATGCCCCTCCATGGACATAACTGCACGTTAAAAATACGTAGGAACCCAAGGAAAGTTTCTATGCAACCCCAACACTCATGCGGTACACTCGAAAGTTGCATTAAAATATTCGGTTGCATGGTTCAAGAATTATATATCACTTTCTACCCTCTTGACCATTATCCCTTGCTACACTAGGCATGTGTACACATCAAAGTCGTTTGACGCTCCCCCAATTAAGTTGAGACCAAGGCGATTTCAACCCAATTCTCAAAATTGGTATTCCTCGCCGTGAGCCGGAGATATGACCTTTCAAAGTGGCCTCACGAATCAATTTTGTTTCGCTTATATCTCCAAGAAAAATGAAGGAGACAACAAAAGGAAGGTTGATTCGTGATCGGGGAAAAATGTAGGACCACTCGAAATTCATCATATTCAGTGCGGCGACCTCGAAGTTGAAAATCCGATTCTGAATGTCTGAAAAAATCAGATTAATTTTGAGAGTGTATAAGATGAAAGTTGCGGAAGCAACGAACGCTTTTCTGATGAAATTTAACCCTTCATCGGGGTTTCCGCTAAAATATCTCGAAATAACAGTTAACCAATCGGTTACCGCAAAATTGCGAGCCAACTGACAGTCGCCGATACATCCACAATCAGAACGGACAGCTGAAAACTTACAGAAACATTATGATAAAAAAACCCTGTTGATTCCTGATATTCTGATATATAAATCTCAGCCGGCGGCGCCTCGGTTGTGAATGTGGCCGCTCATAGCTGGAATGGCCAAGCCCATCACACTATCACATCAGGTTAGGTCAGGTGGATGAGAGAGTATGATATCAGCCAATGGCGGCTTGCCGGCACATAGATACACACCCCAAGTGACCCAATAATGGCCACGGGGGTCCGAACCGGCTTCACTGTCCCCTCCACTGTGCCGCTGCTGGCCCCTTCGTCGCCACGGGGAATATCGCCTTTGTGTCCTCCCGCGTCATCCATTCTCCCCTGCGGTACCTCGCACGCCGAATGGCCCCCACTGCCCACTTCTCGGGCTCCACTCCTCCCATCTCCCGCACCCATTTTTCTCCCACTCTGGCAAGGGCCGATATCTCAGCACCTTGCCTCTCACACTCCGGCAGCGACACTATACTCTCCATGCCGTCTTCCCCCGGGAACGCGTAATGCCACGTGTCCCCCGTGTGCGGGTGCACATGGTACGTGTGGTTGGCCATGCACGCCGTCCCTTTGTCCAGCACCATTTTGATGGCCTCCGCCGCCTTCAGTGTCATGTCCTCACTGAACGTATACGCCAACTCCTGCCCCCTGTGGCCCTGTGTTGTTGGTGCTGGAGTCAATGCCGCCCTAGTGAAGTGTGCGCGCACGCCACTCGCATCATGTCCTCCTCCTGGCAGCTCCCCTCCCCACTCTTTCCTGACCGGGACCCCCTCCCCCTTGTCCGCTACCTATGTCATATGCCAACCCCACCACCGACGTCCCCCCGCCGCCACCCTGTACCTTCCCCTCCATCCCGGCTCCAGCCACACCGCTCTGTCCGGTCGCATCTGGACCGCTCTCTCCGATAACAAGATTATACAAATCTTACCAAACTTGTGATTGCGAGTGCTCATCATGTCTGAGACGCTGCGCGAACGTTGTGAGAGGTATAGAAGTTAGTGGTCAGTAGTCGTTGACAGGAGTGTGTAGTACGCTGATTCTTCTCAGCTAATGGCAGATGGTGTGTGTTTCTGTGGTTCAGCGGTGTTAGGTGCTGCAAGCAGCCATGGGACAGTGTGTGCACGCATTGGTGATTATGTACGTTCGATTTTTCAATGTGCTCTGAAGTAAAAGCCTGATAGTTTTAGGAGCAGGATTGATATTGGCTGGCATTGGCGACTGTCGTCGGTGTTCTTCTGGCGAAAGTCTGTTTTTTTTTTTACTTCGTTGCAATACTGAAGTTTTTTTTTGCTATTTTTTTTCCTTCTTGAGGCACGGTACGGCAGTTGGAGCCTCGGCTTGCGAGCCCTGGCTGTGGGCCTGCGGCTTCGGCATTGAGCCTTGGCCGGGCAGAGTGATTACTTTGGCACTTTCTGAGTGTCTATTTCATGCAAGTCTGATGGGCTTCCCTGCCCATATTATTTATTGTCAGCCCAATCATATCCCCAATGATTGAGCTTGCAAGGGGAGTGTAATAGGACAGTAATGCCATCAGACTTATTGTTAATCCATCAGACTTATTGTTAATGAGGACTGATTTGTACCTTGTCCTGTAATGTACAGTGATGGTGAGAGCGTGTGTTGCGCATCAAAGATCGCAGGCGCATATTACACGTAAGCGCATCCTGTAGAATAGCACAGATGTTTACGGGATTTCTGTGAATGATTTTATTTTTAATGCTTTATTATTAAATTATCATTCTTCCGTTGAACAGGAATCACTGTTTTCAAAATATTGTTCGTCATTTGAGTTTTGCATCGCCGTGAGGGGACGGAAGGAGTCTGGAGATCATCGTGCGACTCTGAAGGATTTTGATAAACGATTCCAAACAGCAGGAGCCGTAGACAATCAAAAGAGGTTTGAGTGCGTTCCCAAACAATCACGGACCATTGAAGAAAGGACTTTAAGGATTTCCAAAAGTGGTTTTGGTTTTAGACACATCGTTGTGTGTGGAGTCAAAGTAACAGGAGTCACCCGCGGGCAAAACAGTTGGAGTCTCGTCCAAACTGAACAACAAGTTTGCAAAACATATTTCGGAAGAGAGGACCAATACTCAGAGAGTCGATAACAAGATTATAAAAACCTTACACGACACTCTAACCGTAGGTAGCTCAGCAATTAGTTTGTAGCATATACTAAACATGTGAGGTTTGGTGGGCTGGCCCTTCTTGATTCCTTCTTTGCCAGCAGCAAGTAAATGCGCCAGGTATATTCACTTGCTGGCCATTTTGCATGTTATTGCTGAGTGATAGGCACCCGGCGTCCGGTGTGAAGTACCGAGGCATTGCCAGCATGATGATATATGTGATACGTCACACATGCCAGGTGTCAAGTATTGCCATGAAGTCACTCCACTGACTCATATCTTGGTGATGCTCATGGCAAGTTATTTTCATGTAATCACTGGTGATTCATGCATGTGGATAAGACATGTAAGTGGCCATGCCATACTTTGTGCTCATGGAGGCCATGGTGTCATGCTTGATCTGCGGCGAGAACACTCCTCATGTTTGGAAGTCATGTTTCTCAATTGCATTTTTGCCGTATTGTGGGTAAGGGTGAGGATGGGGCATGTGGGGCCAAGCTTATGCACAATGTAATGATGCCATTGTGTCGTATGTCATTTCCCTGTGTTGTGCCATGCACCATGTGGACCTTATTGATGTCATTGTGTCATGCATGATCCCATGCATTAATCTCACTTTTCTCAATGTGTTGAATCGAGGTTTTGTTCGCATGGCATCATATGTCTGCAAATGAACGCATAGTTCCGATGTGTATGATATATAAAATTGATGCTTGCAGTAGGGATGCAACATCGTCTTCGATGGCCGCATGTGTTATTCCCAAGCTTCACTTTTACGTCGCCTTCTTCCTCTCCTCTTGACCAACATTGTCATTATTTGCTCCCTCTGCATGATAATGTCCATATATTGGTGTGGGTATCATCAACTCAATTTGGTGATGAATTATTTGGACTTCAATGGTCAATCGCGCTCAATTGCATTGATCAAGACCGCACCACAACCCAAAGCCCAGCCGCCACCCAAGCCCATCGCCAAGCAGCAACCCAAACCCTCCGCCACATCACAGCCCCAACCCACCGCCAACCCCAAGCCCAAACCGCGGCCCGGCGCCAAGCTAGAAGCCCAGGCCCAGCCCCCCACGGACGTCCCCTACGTCCTCCAAACCCTTGCACCAAGGGCCTGGCAGCAAAAGCGCCCAGCACAATGCCCCCCCGACAGCACCGCCGCCGCCGCCGCCACCTTCTTGGCGGAACGCGCGATGGCAGAGGCGCGACGAGCCTCATCCCCACACCATCCAAAACTCGCACCCCGGACCCACAAGCCACCCCCCCCCCCCCGCCCGGGCCGGAGCAACACCAAGGGCAGCCGGTGGTGCCCCCACGCCCATTCCAGCCCGGATGTCTACCCATATCCGGCAGAGGCCCCACCCCAACGCTGAGGGAAGTGTCGGTTACCTAATGTACGCGTGTCCGCGTATGCCCACGTCCCGCCCACTCCCCGTGCACACCCACGACGCAGGACTACGAGGACTGCCCCGGGCCTACCGCCGCCGCCAGTCCCCACGACCCCACCGCGCACACCCACGCCTGCACCCACAACCATGGCCAAGCCCAAGGCCACAGATCCGCCGATTGACCGTGGTGGCAGCGCTGGAGTCACACGCAGCTGTGGGAGCTGTGGAAGTGCGCCCGCGCGGGGCCCTTCCTGGAGGACCTGGTCCGGCGGCCCCGCAGGGCGTCCATGGAGAACTGTTGGCTCTGGCCAGCTCGGGGATGGATGCCGCAAGACGCATGGGAAGCCATGCTGGCCGATGCGCTCCATCCCCAAGGAGCCCACTCTGGCCAGCTCCCCGCATACGGGAATCACCTGCATGTCCTCAGGCGCCTGTGGGAGGGCCTCCTGGCGATGCAGAAGGAAGGAAACTTCCTATGGGACATCATCCCAAGCCAACCCCAACGCACAAACACCCCCTCAGCACCACGCAAGCCCTGATGCATGGACACCGGCAGCATCGGCACCACCCCGACCCTCAGCACCCCGGGCACCCCGCGCGCCACAGTGCATGATTCTCTTGTCCCCTCGGCCAGCGGTGCCCCCCCCTGACCCCGCCGGCGATGCTTACGGGGCGACGCCCGGGTCACGCGCCAGCGACACTTCCTGCCACCGCCTGCACCCAGCCAACCGCCAAGGCCTACCACCCCACACGACCCGCACCGCCAAACGTCACGCCCACCCACCAACCGCCGCACCATGACCAGCGACACCACCCCACACACTTACCCAACAACCCAGCGAGGGCACCCATGCCACATGCCCGGCCTTTGGCTCACCCATCACGCCAGACCCGGATACTCACGCCCACAACCCGGACGCCACCCGCCCATGGCCACACCCATGGCCATGGCCCACGCCCTGACCCGCGCGCGGCATGATATTACCACAGACACCACGATCCCGGGCTCCAGGCCGAACAACCACAGCTGTTGTCCGGACCCCCCCTCCCCGATATCCACCTCCACCACTGCCTGTGGCCCATCCAAAGACCCCGTCTGGGAACACAAACCACATTCAGCCACGCGAGGGCCGAGCTGCTGCCCAGGTTCCGCACCCTAAGAGCACTGCCATCCACCACAGCCCGCCCCCACCAGCGCCAAGCCCGCCGGCAGATTCGGAAACGCAGCTCCAGGACCCATGTTCCCAAGCACGGTCATCCGACAGTGCACACCCGACTACGCGCCACCACCTACCAGAGCCCACACCCGCTATCACCGGCTACAAAACGTTGCTCACCATCACAACGCACACCCGCCGCTGCCAGGCACAACCAGGGACCAAGGGACCGGGCTCACGGCGGCAGGCCACCGAACCTCGATGCCCCGGCTCTGGGCCACGAATCAATCCGGCCAGCCGGCCACAAAGCACCGCGAGCCACCGTGGCCCGCACCCGCCCGAACCAGGCCTGACCAAGCCACAGAAACCGAGCCTCGCCCGGCGACCACACCAAGCATCGCCCTCCCCAGTAACCCACCCACGAACCCTGCCCAACACCGCCACCGAGTAATGCCCCAGGCCCCACCCAGAAGAAGCTGCACAAACCAGCAGCCGTTGGACACCAATGCACAGGCCGACGAACACTAAGCGCGCCAACGGCGCCTAGCCCTCCGAGCCTAACCCAGTGCACCGAAGCAGAAAAATAGCCAGGACCCACGCCCGAAGCCGTGCAGTCCGCCTAACCGCTAAAATCACCTGACCTGCGAGTCACTCCAAGGAGCCCCACCCAAACCACAACTGAGAGAGGAGCCGTCGGACACCAGCGCACACACCGACGAGCACTAACGACGTCCAACGGCGCCTAACGTTCCGCGCCTAACCCAGCTCACCGAAGGAAAAAAAAACCAGGACGCACGCCCGAGTCCGTCACATTCGCCCAACCCGCAAATACCACCTGACCCGCGATTCATGTCCAGGATCTCCACCGGAAGCCCAACCGAGATGCAAAGCGAAACTCAGCCGGACTCACAGTACCCCGCGCCCATGTACACTATGACATGGGAGCGATGCCCTTGGGGCGCGGTCACCAGGAATACACAAGCGACGCGCACCAGGACGAGGAACACAGAGCCGCTGCACTGCTGCTCTAACTGCCCATGCCTGTGCCTGTAGTGGTCCCGCCCCCCCTACCTTTTTTCCTCACTTTTGAAAAAAAAAGACAAGGAACCAACAAATAAACAACAACGAAAGAAAAGTTGGCGGGGGACCGCAACGAGGCCACCAACACCAAACACGTACCGCAATCAGCTGGCACACTGGTGAACAAGCGCCAAGTGGCCACAGACACTGCGCACAGAAGGCACAGGACGCACACACCGGTGAACAAGCGCCAAAGGGCCAAGGACACCGCACACGCTAGCACACCCAGGGCGGCAGAGGGACAGGGCACACCCAGCCACAGCCCAAGGGTAGGACGCATTGAGGCGACCCACCCGACCAACTGGGCCAGTAGCAGGAGGGGTACTCCAAGGCCGCTTGTCCGAGCCCGGCCAGGCTGCATCGGGGCCACGGCAAACATCACTCGGAGCCGTGGAAACACCGGGTGACAGGCGAGCCGGCACAGAGTACAAGAGGGCATCGCCTGCCAAGCAGCGAAGCCCCGCAACTCGAGCCACAGGAGTGAGGCAGTCATACCGTAGATTCGCGGAAGCAATACCCCCGTGCTGAGGGATACTCCACATGGCTGGGCAGCCTCCCACAGCTGCCGCCCAAAGGAGGGGACATGTGGCCCTAGCCAGGGACACATGTGGGGACAGCCTCCCACCCAAGGCACCTGGACTGGGTGGCCGCAACACTGCCTTCCCAAGCGCCTGCAGAAGCGCCTCAAGAGGCACCTGACCTAGGGCAGTGGGAGGGACATGAGGTGCCCTTGATAAGACCTTCTTCCTGCATTGTCAAAGGAGGCATCAAGAACTCCCAAAAATACCTTTCTACCTACCTTCATGGAGGCCATGGTGTCATGCTTGATCCGCGTCCAGAACCCTCCTCATGTTTGGAAGTCATGTTTCTCAATTGCATTTTTGCCGTCTTGTAGGTAAGGCTGAGGATGGGGCATGTGGGGCCAAGCTTATGCACAATCCAATGATGCCATTGTGTCGTATGTAATTTCCCTGTGTTGTGCCATGCACCAAGTGGACCTTATTGATGTCATTGTGTCATGCATGATCCCATGCATCAATCTCATTTTTCTCAATGTGTTGAATCGAGGTTTTGTTCGCATGGCATCATATGTCTGCAAATGAACGCATAGTTCCGATGTGTATGATATATAGAATCGATGCTTGCAGTAGGGATGCAAAATCGTCTTCGATGGTCGCATGTGTTTTTCCCAGGCTTCACTTCTATGCCGCGGTCTTCCTCTTCCCTTTCCGAAACATTGTCACTATTTGCTCGCCCTGCATGATCATATCCATATATTGATGTGGGTACACCCAACTCAATTTGGTGATCAATCATTCGGACTTCAATGGTCAAGGTCACTCAATCTTATTGATCCAGTGATTGGAATTTTTTGCAAGGGTTGTCAAGGGTGTACCTACGGGGTTCATTTGCATTTTTTGAAACATGGAAGCACTGGTGAGGTCAAGGACCATGGGAGTCACGGCGAAGAGGGTGGAGAAATGGGGTATAGGCGTTATATCCAGAGGGATGGTCTACAGAGTCTACAGTGGTACGATGATAGTAACCGTATACCGGTATACAGGTATACAGGTATACAGGGTCTACAGATAGTCCCCAGAGGTCTACACGTTGGTATACAGATCTACAGGTCTACAGAGAGTCTACAGAGAGTATACAGGTGGGGTAAAGGGACCAGTTCATCCCCAGTGACCAGTTCAGCCCCACCCTGGGGACCATTAGGGCAAGGTGGGGATGAATAGATCACCCCCTGGGGATAAATAGGGCATACCCTACAAAACATTCAAAAAGCATGTGTCACCTGTCATTCTAAGAAAAATGTAGGTTTGTAACATATTTTAATGTGCTCCTTCGAAGTATTTGAACTGAACATGTGCTGTTCCTCCGTCCTACTATCTTTTTCAGATTCACTTTTTTCTCTTCTTCTGCACAATTCTAAATCATAAAAACCACACCATTGGTTTAATGTGTAATTTTTGTTTTTGAATTGTACAGCCACTTTAATGTCCGGACAGGGACACAGCGCTCAATCAGAGTGAAGTGTATATACAAACCTGCTTGGCTCTCCCTAGCACTATGTGAGGGGTGTAGCCTCGGAGGAACCTCCGAACTCGCCCTCTCATGGATGGGTAGGGTTGAAGAGAGCGAGGTTGCCTTGGAACGCACCCGCTTGGGTGCCTGGTTGGTTGCATAGAGAAGTGGAGGCGTGAAAGGAAAAAATCGGGATCAAGGGGAGGAAGGGAGGCGCTGTGATGCAAGACGTGATGGTGTGGATAAAATCAGCCAAGGCTTACTCAATTGTATGAACAAATCAGTAACTACTGCGAAGTGTGCAGGCAGAAACAGAGAAGGATCGCGGACGGGACCGGTGTAAAATGCATATTCGTCTATGTGAAGAATTATGTTCGGTTATAATCTCTGGCGGAGGCATGGTCCTAAGCAGAGAAAGCTTCACTGCGCAATGGAGGTCCCACTGATGGGTCGACGGAGTGACAGAGCCCAAGAACAGTCATGGTCGAAGGACGACAGTCGAGTTAGCATTCTGGAGGGGGGGGGGATCTGGATCCAGTTCTGAGAACACTGATAACGCTTGTGGCGGCCTTAGCAAAGTAATGGCGCGGTCGCCGTCTCCAAACCTGACCGGTGGGAGATGTGTGTACGTCGCGGCAGGAAGGAGCTCGCAGAGATCACCATGACCATAATCCAGAAAAACGCAACCGCATCTCCAGGTTAGTGTGTAACAAGGACAAATACACTTCCAGGTCCCATGGAGGACTTGACTTGCGCCACTTCCAACACTGCCTAAATATCCCTACTGTCAATTCGGCCATCAGCTACTTGAACAACGAGGGCCCGGACGAAAACAACCAAATTTTTTCGGCAAGCAGCACTCGGCGCGGAAACCTCAATGGTCCTCAAGCTGATCAGCGATGCCTGTCACAGCCTCCACCTAAGATTCAACACCACATGCTCTGCAATGAACACTCCACCCCACCTGCTCCAAAAACGTGAACAGGCCTATGTCCGCTTCACCACTTACTCCAGCAACCGAGTTACCAAGTGGGGCAACAAACAACGCCACCAAAAGACAGACCTGGGCATTCACAGAGGCATCGTGACTGACACCTCCTGCGACCAAGCAGCCATCTACTTCCCGGGGGATGACACAACCTTCAACCTCCGGGGGTCGCAAAAGGTGTACACCATCCAGCCCCCAGTTATAGCCGCGCCCACCAACATCCTCGGGAACCACCATCTCTTAATCCCTTCCTACAACGCCTGCCCCCCCCTAAGTCACAACCCCCCCCCCTGCCTTGAACGGGATCCTGCTCCAAGCCTCAATGATGGGATATTCGTACCAAATCCACGGCCTACCCCCGCACTCTCTCCGATGTGATGACCTCAAAGCGTGGAACTGCAACAGAGCAGCCCAACTCCTGCAAGAGGCCTCCTCCGAAACAATTCGGGTATACCTGGATGGTTCGGCGGGGCAAGTGGGTTTCGGCTCTGCTGCCACCATCTACAACCCCAACGGTACACTTCTGGTTCTTTGCCTCTCATCCCCCTACCATTCCTCTGAGGGATCCGAATACTGGGCTGGCATTATGCTTCTTCGGTGGGTGTCCTCCCTAAACCACCCTATGCAATGTATTATTCTAGGCGACAACCAACAGGTAATCCGCACTGCAAACACTCAATCATATGTGATGGCATCACGCTCATCACATGGCACATGGGTTAAGGCTTACTCCTCTCTCCAAGCTCAGATGCCTAGATTCGTGTCAACGCAATTCGCATGGATCAAAGGACAGGCGGGATTTCAGGGAAATGAATGTTCTAATCCATTCTCCAAGTGGATTGCATATGGTTTAATGTGTAATTGATCTATGTCAGACAACATTTTGTTTTAGTTGTACATTTATTTATTGTTCCTTGTTTCTTTTTCGTGTTACCCACTCCTCACTTGTTGAATTCTTTTGAAACCATATTTATTAAAGCTTTTGGGATCACCTGTTACAGGTTACCGCAAGGTTCTTTTTTGTTAACACTTGCAATGTTTGTTTGGTAAAACCTGGCATGGGCTTGTTTTTTAAAACCGTGCAACGTTTTGCTTCTTTAGGGTTAGGATTTTGCTTTCTGAAACTCTTCCATGTCTTTTTCTTTACAGCGCCGCAATCTTTCTTTTTTTTTTTTAACCTGTTTCTTTTTTTTTAAGCTGTGCAATTACTTTTTCTTGCAAAAGGTTGCAATCTTCTGTGTTGTAAAACCATGCAATGGTTTATTTTTTTTAAAACCGTGCAGTGTTTATTGTTTTGCAAAAGGTTGCAATCTTCTGTCTTATAACCAGTGCAATGTGTCCCTACCACACTTGCACAGGGCAAGATGGTGACAGATTTTGAATGCTCCCATAAACCTGATATAAAGGTACTCAAAGCAATGAGAAAAGCTATGAACAGAAACCTGTGCCTAGGTGTACATGTATGGCTGTGCATTGTTGATGACATTGAGCGAGGTGCAGCAGCGACCAGCAATCAGCAAGCAGCACAGAACAGTAAGCAGCAGAAAGCAGCAAGCAGCAAGCAGCAAGCAGCAAGCAGCCAGCACCCAGCAGTAGCAGCAGCAAGCAGCAGCAAGTAGCAAGCAGCAAGCAGCAGCCAGCAGCCAGTAGCAAGCAGCAGGCAGCAAGCATAGCAAGCAGCAGCCAGCAGCCAACAGCAAGCGGCAGCCAGCAGCCAGCAGCAGCCAGCAGCAAGCAGCCAACAGCCAGCAGCAAGCACCAAGTTGCACCCATTGTGCACACTGCACGCATGAGTTATGCACACTGCACGCACGCACGCACTGTGCACACTGCACGCACTCATTATGCACACTGCACGCACGCATTGTGCACACGGCACGCACACATGGAGCACACCGCGCGCACGCATTGTGCACCCTGCACGCACGTATTGAGCACACTGCACGCACGCACGCACTGTGCACACTGCACGCACGCATTATGCACACTGCATGCACGCATTGTGCACACTGGATGCACGCCTTGTGCACACTGGACGCACGCATTGAGCACACTGCACACACGCACTGTTCAGACTGCACGCTCGCTCTGTGCACACTGCAGACACACTCAAATGACACTGATAGCATGCGAAAAGACTCAAATGACACTCACAGCACACACAGACACTCAAATGACACTGACAGGGTTGGCAGCGTTATCTAGGTCGATGCGCTGGACCTCTCTATCAGGCAGACACCACCCATCCCAGGACAGTTCGTTAGATGAGTGGTAATGTCTCAGCTGCTTAGGTGCGCATAGCAACTCTCCACCTAGGTGGGGGCTGCACCTCACATGGATCCTGGGTCCATCTATTTTTATAAAACGATAAGGCCCAAAGTAGGGTTCCTGCAGACAGTTGTGGGGCCAAGTGGGCAATTGCGAATGGTGTACCAGCAGAAAGTCCCCTACCCTGAAGGCGGCAGGACGTGTCGTGCGGTTACGCCTAGTCAACTGACGTTCTCGAACGTGTTTCAGGTTAGCACTCGCCAGGTTAGCCAGGTCCTGCCTATGCTCCAGCCAGTCCCCTACGGGGCTCTTGTAGTCCTCAGGAAAAGGGGTTTTGAAGAATCACGCAGGATGCCCCCATGGAACAGTTCGTGGGGGCATAGCCAGTTGAAGAACTCTTCTGGGAGTTCATGGCTAAGACAGCCCAGGGTAACAGACATACCCAATCTTTGGCACGCTTCTGTTTCATCAGAATCCTCAGGTTCTGCTCCAACACACGGTTCTGTCTCTCACACAGAGGGTTGGAAGTGTGAGTGTTGGGCACAGCTGTTGTCACATGGACGTTCAGGGTGTCCAATACTCGCTTGTACCATCCGGTATCGCCCCGGATACATACATCCTCGTCTGAGTGCACCTCCTTAGGTGCCCCATAGTGTTCGAACCATTGTTCAACCAAAATTGTCACAGTCTGTTGCCCTGTGATCTTTTCGTTGCAGGGGAACGCACCGGTGAAACGGGTTAGCCCTCAGGTGACAGCCAAGCAGCTGTCATAACCACAAAACTTAGGCAGAACGCGGATGAAATCCGCGTACAACAGAGAATTAGCACAGTAGGGGATAGGCAGACTGGAGACCAGTCCTCGGTCACGTGAGTTGCTCTGTTTGCTGGCGTGACAACCGCAGGAGTCCATTATGGACTGCATACCAGCACCTAGCTCAGCACAGGTTAGTGGGCAGTAGAAACGCTCCCTGAAAAACGCAACAGACCTGTTGCACCCTGTGTGCCCGGAGCTGAGATGGGCCCACTGTAGGCAACCATCTAGTCGTGCCTCAGGCACGACTATACGATCGTCATTTTACAGATATTGGTTATCTTTATACCAACGGTGGCCGTCTATCAGGCGTGCCTCTAGGCCATCACTGAGGAAGTTGGGTAAGTATTTGTACTCACCATGCTAGTCTCTCAGACTCCAGCCCTCCAGTACACCTGCAGTGCGCATGGATAAGTCGAGCTGGACGTCCATGCATTGAAACGCCTCCTTGGCCAACGCCTCCGAGCTCTCACCTAGGAGGGCCTCGAAGTTGTTACGAGATATTTAGTCAGCCATCTCGGTTTTTCTACCCTGGAGATGGTGGACAGTCAGCCTGAACTGACTGAGGTAGGTCCACCATCGTTTTAGTTTCGCCTTTTGAGGAGGGGGACCCTTCTGAAACGTTTTCACTGGCTCTTGGTCCCAACGCCAGACAATAGGGTTAGTACCAAGTAGGCCGGACTGAAAAGAAAGCACGAGCATCCCAGCCAGGACTTCCTGCTCGTAGGTACCGTAGTTGGATCGTGCTTGATTCCACTTCCAGTTCCAGTGACCAAGAGGGACCAGACACCATTCATTGGCAGGGTAGTCATGCTTCAGGGTTCCATCGCGGTTCAGACCTGAAGTTTGAAACTGGCAGTGAGACAACTCAGCGGGGTTAAGCTCCTGCCACTGGTATAGGGTACCCCCCCCCCCCACATCACAAGCATCTGTGATGAGTATTATCTCGCCCTTAGGGCGCAGTACCCCCAGGCACCTGGTGGAGGAAGTGTTCCTCTTCAACTCCTGGAAACAGGCCTCTTCCTTGTGGGTCGATCGCCAACGATTGCTTTTTTTATAAGGTCAGTCAGGGGGGCTGATGAATACGTAACATTATGGATATGGCGCCGGCAAAAATTGCAAGCGCCAATGAAACTCCGCACGTCGTGCGGACCCTTCTTACGGTCGTCACGTATCTGCATGTCTTGCAGGGGTTGCATCTTAGATGTGGCTGCTTTCCACCAGCCATACCCAACATCAAAACCTAGATATTCCATCCGCTCACGCAAGAACTCACATTTCTTGAGTTTGATGCGGAGAAGGCTTTCCTGACAGACAGTGAAAAACTCTTGTAGGAGGAGGATATGATCCTCCTGGGTATGAGTACCCAGGCTCAGGTCATCGATGTGTGCCTCCATCTCAGCCCCGTGGGAAACAAGTTCATGTGGAAGGGGTCTGCGTCTCAGGATATATAGGACTTCCCTCATCAGCTCCTGAAAGAGAGCCGGCCTGGCCAGCCACAAAAGGCGCCGTTCAGTGCAAAAAGCTCCTGAAAGAGAGCAGGGGCATTCACGACACCGAAGGGCATGGCCTTCCAGCGGAAGACCGGCCCTTAGGGGTTACAAAGGCGAGCAGTTCCTGGGCTGCTCGGGTTAGGTCGACCTGCCTGGAGCCACTGCGCTTGTCCATCTTAGTTTTGAATCGGCACTTAGCGATTCTCTCCAGGGTGTTCTCCGCGTTGAAGATACTCCCTGATTGGTTCTGCGTCTTTTTGTTGACCTCACCGTAGTCAACGCCCAAGCGCATGGCGGTGGATCCAGGTTTAGCCACTAGAAAACCAGGGCTACAATGGCGGGGGTAGTCCCCATGTTTATAGTCCTGGAGTAGGCCAGCATTTATAAATTCCAAGATCTGGCGTTCAATCTCGTTGATCTGGTCTTGTGAAGCGGGGTATGGACACCGTCTTACCACAGACCCTTCAAACTCTGGCTTGAGTTTGAGGTCCATCTGGACCAGTTTTTTGCAAGACAGGGGTGGGCGCAACACTCCAAAATATCCTGGTATTTCTGGATGAGCTTACTGAGACAGGGGTCTAGGTTCATGCTCTCCAGTTTCCCAACAAAATTCTCCTCACCATTAAGGTTGATCTTCCCTTTTTCTTGTTTCTTCATACGCCCCCTGGCTTTAGGGGGTAGTTCGTCCTCCCAGTCATGGCAACCCTGCTGGGCATAGTGAAGGGAGTATACCAGAGGGACCTCAGGATCGGGAAGAGTCATCTCTTCATCATCCTCCTCGGACCATATAGACGTTTTCCAGGTCCTCTTGAGGAGGTCCAGGCGGCTCTGTTGCTTGATACCCTCAGCCTTAGCCCATAGAACCTGTTGGAGACCCTGTACATGGTACCAGCAGACGGGCATATTGTTAGGTGAGGGTTCAGCGCCATGTACCTGACCTGTAGGGCCGTCTTTGGCCTGCATGGAGAAAACAGGGTGGTCATGGGACCCGCCATGAGTGGACTCACCAAGGTCCACCTCCTCCATAAGCAGCTGCGCTAGGAAAGCGCTGTGCTTCAGTGTCACCATCTCCGGGTCAACCGGGGGTTATAGCACTGGCGATATCGCTGAGGCGGATGTCAGCATCACCCAAGGGCGTGGAGACTGCTGGCGTCTCCTGCTCATCAGAACACTCATCACTCGTAGTAGTGACCGAAGAGTACTCTGATCTCTTTTTCAGATCAAGGAGGGTAAGGCCCCTGTTTTCGGCCATCAACTCCTTGAGTACCACCTGGTCGAGGTCACTCGCAGGTACGGGGTTTAGAGAGCCATCTACGATGGACAGGAAACTGCCCCATTCAGGGGCGGGCATGGTCTCTTGACAGTCCTCAGGGATGTAGATTGGACCATTGGGGAGTTCAGTTCTTCCCACTGTCATATGGTCCAACAGTCGTCTCCAACAGACGTTTTCCCCTATGGTACCCCAGTCGGAGGGGCACAGGACCACTCTCGCTCCTTCAAGGGCAATTTTTGTAAGCACCTTAGCGAGTTCAGAGAACGGGGGATTAGCATAGCACAACCCCATGTCCTTGATTAGTGCCCCAATAGCTTTGATGAAATTCTGCAAGTTTTGGTGTTGGAAAACAGAACCAAAGCAGCAAGTAGAGCAAGAACAGGATGTGGATCGAATCGATGAATAGTTTTGAAGTCTAGTGCATCACAGAAGGGCTGCAGATGGACAAAGCAGGCATAAGTACAAAGGTTCAAATACAAATGGATAAACTAAATGATTTTAAGTGAAACCTGGCAAGACTCTAGCCTCCAAGTTGGCATCAAGCACTTCACGTGCACTCTTTTGGATGAAATCGAGTTGGTTAGGAATGTGGGGCAAAGGAGTTAGGCCAGACACGAGATATGGCTTGGCCAAGCAACTGAATTCAGAAACAGTTAAAACGTACAACCACAATAAGTGGTAGAATTAATTGAGTATAGGGGTTTTGAGGTGGGGGACCACTAGGCTTAACCTACAAGGTCTTAGGCATGGAATGCCTACTTTACTTCGGTAGAACCTCCTTGAAGGAAGATACCTCCGCTCAGCTGAGTGGTAGGGGTGAACTTCATGGGGGGCTAGGGTTATAACCATAGTTACTTTGAGAAAGAGTACTTTAAGCTTCAAAACAGAGATAAAAATGCTCAAGTAAGTCTCAGCATCAACAAAAGGGTTTTAGGGGGAGCTTGGCCTGGATCAAGACCTCCAAGAAAAACATGGCAGTGACGTTTTCTTACTCTCCCCTGGAGTACTAGTTGATCAAGCTAGTAGGACCAAGGAAAAAGGCTCAAATTTCCCCAAAATTACCTTGGAAAACGCATTCAACCAGCCAAGACATTCTCATCAGTTCATAGAAGCCTATCATACTACAGGTACCCTTGAAAAACAGTGTAATGTACCGTGTATGATGTCCCTTCGATGGGGCATTCCTTAAAAGTTGCCAGCGTGAGGCGAAAACCTTTGGCTAAAATTTCGGGGTAGTGAGGTTTGAACCCAGGACTCCCTCCCTACAGCACACATGCTTGCCCACTAGGATACAGTTGAACGCTCTAATGTGGACGGCGATCGCTGTATAAACAGCGTTTTAGCAAACGTCCTGAGCAAGGCCCAGGGCGGAGCAATACTCCCAATGGAGGACACAAAACTCCAGGAGCTGAAAAAAATAGAAAATGGAACCAACAGGCAGTGAACCCTGTGGTTTAGCGAGAGGGTTAGCAATTTAAGAAGTCAAATCGCCAAAAGCTGAAGAAAAGACGTCACAAATGGTCAATCTTAGGCCAAAACCGATAGTCGTAGACAAGCGCAACAGAAGCGGACTCCCAAAAAGAGTTGCGCAAGCCTAAACAGCTCCAGAAAAAGAAGGTATGAGCCGTAGTTTTTAAAGCTTTTAAAAGAAATTTTTGCACAGTTGCATCAAAAATTTTACAAAGTTTAGGAAAAAGTATGGAACAGAAACCCACACCACAGAGCAGGTGGACAACCCACCTCTCAGGTATGTCAGTGTCATGTCACACGCATGCATTGCGTCCGTGTTAGTAGTTTCGCCAAAACGCTAGGGTTGTCACCGTTGCGTTCGTTGGGGTTAGGGCGTTCACCTCCCTTGCTCTGCATAGGTCAAAACAAAAATTGGAGGTGTGTGTAACGAATGGAGCACACAGCGTGCACGTAGGGTTAGTGTAAGCGCTGTGCTTGCGATGCATGTGCCTAATCTAGACATTCACACGCTGTGGCGCTTTCCCTGTGTCCCCATCCCCTCTTCTCTTCTCTTCAGAGGTCACAAAGGAAAGTGCTTGCTCGTGCTCCTGTTGCCGTGGCGTTAAAATAGGGTTGCTTAAAACGCTTAGGCTTGTTTTGCGCTGTGCAGTGCGCCATTCCTTCTACTTTTTCTGCAGGAAGCAAGGTAAGAAGTGCATGCATGACACACAATGCATCAATCCATTGGGGTTGTTTATAACTCGCCACAGGGTTGTTAAAACACTTAGGGTCGGTTGGTGTTCGTGTTCCCTTTGGCATTGACATGGTGCGTGGTGAGTAAGGTACGTAAGCCCGGGAGGAGCGCACCTCCTGGTTGAGTCACACGCTGATTGGTTGTTAATGGTAAGTGGTTGTATAAAAACTTTAGTTCCCTTCATACACCTTCCCTTCATACACACAATGCATTACAGGGATATAGGCCACGTGCAGTGCACACGTTATAACTCTTGCTTAGGCTACTCAGGGCTGCGCCCTACGTTCTATCAGAGAACGGGCAGAGTCCTTAGGCTTGCTTGCTTGCAGCCTGGTTAGAGGACAGCGTATTATAGGTCAGCCTAAGAGGCGTTTAGTACGTGGACGCTGGCTTGGTTCCTCAGCCGCTACCCAGGTCTCATCTGTCTTTGCTTCACAGGTGGGAGAGGGCAGGGTGATTGATGCAGCTTCAGTTCCCTTTGGCGACTTAGAATTTTTCTGCCCATGCGTAAAAGGGCGCTGATCACACAATCAACAAACTGTACCTCAGCCGTGAGTGGCGAGGACAGTCCAACCTCTTTAACATACACGCTGTGCACGCAAGCTGAGCACTCCTTCCCTCCAAGCCCTGACGGGGAAACGTGTTGTGATGTCCCTGTTAGGCCACAGTCGCTTAGTAGCGCTGTGTTCTCTTGTAATTTCACAGGGGGGCCAATAGGGCCCGTGACTCCCTCGTCATGGACACCCAGTAGCGTGTGTAGGGGTTAGGGTCAGCAAGCCTGGTAGGGATTGAGTTCGGTTGTGCTCACCCGGCCTTTGAAGACTGGTGCTGGTATTAGGGAGTGTTGTGTAGTGGTGTCTCCTGTCCTGCTTGCTTTTCCTCGTGGGGAGGGGAGTGTGTTAGCTTTTGGCCCTTAGAAAAATGGGCGTTTTGTATGCCCTTAGCACACTTGGCCACTCCTCCCCTCTAGTAGGTAGGGCTTTTGCCGTCTTCCCCAAGGATAGGCGTCAACACAGAAAGTCGGCGCCATAGGAGTGGTAATAGTACCTGATTAGGACCTTCGGTCCGACGTCAGCGAAGTCCGGTCTCCGGGAGCCACGCCAGGGAGTGAAGTGAGACACATACAGACATAGGTACCACACTTAGGGGTACGGTATCCCGGTAAGGAAGGGTAGAAACCCATGGGTCTGGACCAGTCAGGGGTCCTAACTGTGGGCAGGTTTGTCCCCAAGGAGCCTGGACACACGTTGCCTAATAACACCTTCCCTGTCATTTCCCCCTGGAGTAGAAATCCACCGCTCTTCGTTGGCTCCCCAAGGTCATTACATCAGGGCAGTTCACATGCAACACACGGTAAACAAGGCACACACTCGCTGGGTGTTTGCAAACCTGATAAGCGGCCACCTGGCTCACGCTAGTAACCATAGGCATGGGACTGCAGGGCACACCCAGGGCTGGTGCAGCGCTCAGAAAGCAGTGATCTGGGCAAAACAGATGGCTTTTGGCCATGGAGTAGTTGTCACGGGGGGCTACGGGTCCTGTCCTGCCATGCAATGCGGGGCAACTGTGACAACTGCTCTCATACACCTACGCAGACATATCTGCATAAGGGTGCTCACCGCCCCTGGGAGGTTAGAAGACCTAGAAGGTTAGAAAACAGTTAATGGATATACACTAGGAGATTAGTTTTTCTTTTTACACTGGGATAGAGTCTCAGCACGGGTTAGTAGCTGTCATTCGTTGTTATTAACGAGGTAGGAACGAAAGATGGGATTCATACTCCCATCTGGCTGTATAAAGGCGGACATGGGTTCCCAGGTCGCCTCAGATAGCCCATAGCCATCCCACAGGGTTAGGAATTTCCAGCCCTGCTCATACTCGTGGCGGGCAATACGTGCAACCACGTAGTAGCCATTGACTGCCATCTCATCTGCAGTCATCTCTTCGAGTCTGTCTGCCTTCTCTGGGCTGGCAGCGTTATCTAGGTCGATGCGCTCGACCTCACTGTCGCTGAGGCGCCACTCATCCCAGGACAAATCGTCAGGGGAGTGACAGTGCCTCAACTGCTTAGGCGCACAAAGCAGTTCACCACGTAGACGTGGACTGCACCTGACATGGATTCTACATCCATCTATCCTGATGATACTATAGGGCCGAACGTAAGCGTCCTGTAGGCAGCTGCGAGGCCAGGAGGGTAGGCGTGAATGGTGAACCAAAACAAGGTCACCAACCTTGAAGCTGGCGGGTCGCCGTAGGCGATTCCGTCGGCTCAGTTCACGTTCACGGATATGTCTCAGGTTAGTCCCAGCCTGGTTAGCCATAGACTGCTTGTGTTCCAGCCGATCCCCAATGGGACTCTTGAAGCCCTCAGGAAAGGGTATTTTGAAGAACCAAGCAGGTTGTCCTCCATGAGACAGCTCGTGGGGGGTGAAACCCGTAGAAGAGCCCCCCTGACAGTTCATGGTCAGCACTGCCCAGGGCACTAGGCGTACCAAATCTTTGGTACGTTCCTGTTTCATCAGAATTCTTAGGTTCTGTTCCACCACACAGTTTTGTCTCTCACAAAGAGGATTAGACGTGTCGGTATAGGGCACACCTGTGGTTACCTCAACGTTGAGGGCATTCAGCACTCGTTTGTACCATCCTGTGTCACTGCGGATGCGTACATCGTCATCAGAGTGCACCTGCTTAGGTGCTCTGTATGGTTCGAACCAATGTTCGACCAACGTTCTCACAGTCTGCTCCCCTGTGATTTTCTTATTGCAAGGGAACACACGGGTGAAGCGGGACAGGCCACAGGTGACCACTAGGCAACTATCATAGCCGCCGAAGCGAGGTAGGCTGTGGATGCAATCCACGTAGAGAATAGAGTTAGTACAATAGGGTATGGGTAAGCTGGAAATCAGTCCCCTATCCCTACTATCGCTCTGCTTGCTGGCATGACAGCCACAAGCATCAACAGTGGTCTGCATACGGGACTCAGTTCAGTCAGGGTTAGACCAGAGTAGAAACACTCACGGAAGAAGTCCACTGAGCGATTAGCGCCAGTGTGACCTGAGCTGAGATGGGACCACTGCAGACACCCATCAAGTCGTCCCTCAGGCACGACTATACGGTCCTCGTAGAAGAGGTACTGGTTATTTTTATACCACTGGTGCCCGTCAATGAGAAGGGATTTGAGACCCGTGCGGAGGGTCTGGAGAATTCCTTTATACTCTGACTGATAGTCAGTTAGGCTCCAACCCTCGAGGAGTCCAGCAGTCCGCATAGACAGGTGAAGCTGGACATCCATACGCTGGAAAGCCTCTTTGGCGAGTGCCTCAGAGCTCTCACCAATAAGCGCATCGAAGTTGTTGCGCGATATGTAGTCAGACAGTTCATTTTCTCTACCAGGGATATGATGGACTGTCAGCCTGAACTGGCTCAGGTAAGTCCACCACCGCTTTAGTTTCGCTTTCTCTGGTGGTGGGCCCTTCTGAAAGGACTTCACTGGTTCCTGGTCACAGAGCCAGACAATAGGGTTAGATCCCAATAGTTGGGACTGTGATGAGAGCACCAACATACCGGCCAGGAGCTCCCGGTCGTAGGTGCTGTAATTGGAACGCGCCTGGTTCCGTTTCCAGTTCCAGTGTCCCAGTGGTACAAGTCGCTATTCACTGGAAGGATAGTCGTGCTTCAGGGAGCCATCACGGTTCAGTCCACTGGTACGATAATGGCAGTGGGTTAGTTCAGCTGGGTTAAGCTCCTGCCATTGGTATATTGTTCCGCCCCCCCCTACATCACTGGCATCAGTGATCAGGACTATCTCGCCTTTAGGGCGGGGTACGCCCAGGCAGTTGGAGGAGGCAATTGTCTTCATTACCTCGTGGAAACACTCCTCCTCTCTGGCGGTCCACCTCCAGGGAGTAGTATTCTTGATTAGGTCAGTGAGGGGGGCAGAGGAGTAGGTAAAATTGTGGATGTGTCGTCTATAGAAATTACAGGCGCCCACAAAACTCGTCACCTCGTGTAGACCCTTCTTAGGCTCATGGCGAATCTGCATGTCCTGTAGGGGCTGCATCTTGGACGTGGCTGGTTTCCACCAGCCATACCCCAGGTCCAAACCAAAATACTCCCTCTCTTCTTTCATTAACTCGCATTTTTCGAGTTTGATTCGGAGATGGTTTTCCTGACAAACAATGAAAAACTCACGGAGGAGAAGGACATGGTCCTCTTGGGTAGTGGTACCCAAGCTCACTTCATGGATGTGGGCCTTCATTTCTGCCCCTCGGGAAATCAACTCCTGTACTAGAGGTCCGCGGCTCAGTATGTACAAAATTTTGTTCATCAGTTCTTGGAACAGTGGCAGGGCATTGGCCACCGCAAAAGGCATGACCTTCGAATTAAACACACCACCCTTAGGGGTTATAAAGGCCAGCAGTTCCTGAGCTGCCGCTGTTAGGTCAAGCTGCCAGAAACCAGTGCGTTTGTCCATTTTCTTTTTGTACCGGCATTTAGCAATACGCTCCAGGGTGTTTTACATGTTGGGAATACTCCCTGAGTGGTTTTGGGCCTTGTTTTTGACCTCATCGTAGTCAACAATCAATCGCAGGGCAGCCGATCCTGGTTTAGCAACAAGGAAGCAGAGAGTGCAGTGGTGGTTTGAGGTTTGAGGTTTGAGGTTTGATTTTGCGGGTACTAGACGCTTTTCGGCCCCGGGGGGCCACCTGGTCGGGCCAGGTGATATTCTCTTCACCAGGTCCTAGTTGGGGGCCCTCCAAGACGCACCTCCTGCCCGGTGGCGGAGTCCCCCGGGTTCACAGGGCTCGGAGCCCCGTCCCTCCCCGGCTTCCCCATTTCGCCACTCCCCGGTCAGTGCATCAATTCGCAGCCGTGGCTGCAGGCGCTTACCCACCGCGTCGCCCCTCTGATGCGTGGTCCCCCGGGGCGCTGGCGCCGCCGGGCCCGTGCTACTGACTTGTCGCCAGTGGGACCAGCTTGGGCTGGCGCGGAGGCTGCCTAGCCTAGGGGTTGGGGCGTGGCGCAGTGCGCCACTACTGCCTTGGCGGGTGCAGTGCCCCGTCCGTGTGTGCGCGGCGCTCGCGGCCGGCTCGGGGGGCTCGGGCAGGTACCTGGTGTTGTGTCTCTCCCGTTTTCCCCTTCCTGCCCTGCGTGTCCCGCGCTGCGTGTGGCGGGCCGTCCCGTCCGGGTGTCCCTTACCCTCGCTCGCTGGTACGCCCTTCCATGCGGTCTGTGCGTTCCGCGATCTCGGTCCGGTTGCCCTTCTGGTAGTCCCCGCGTGCCCTTTGCGTGTGTGTGCGCTCGCGCTTCCGCGGCGTCCGCTCCTCCCCCCCCTGGGTTGTGTGGCGTGCGCACCTCGCGCAGTCCCGGTACTGGGCGCTTGTAGGACCGTTCCACGTGGTCCTTGCCCCTCCGCGTGTCTTGCCGAAGTCCCTTGCTCCGTCTGGCTTGCTTGGGGGGGGGGTGGTCCGTTCCCGGTTCCCCCCTACCTGGCTTAGGGCTGTTGTTGCGAGCGGCGTCTGAGGTCAGGCGCTCCCCCTCACCCGACTGCCCGCCCACTGGGCGGGCTGTTGGGGTCCGCTACCCACGTGCTGTGGGCGCGGATGTGTGGGTCTGGGGGCCCAACACTGTCCCCTTGGCCTGCATGCCCTGTGGGGGCTGCGTGCCGCGGGGCTGGTGTGGTGGGGGGCCGTCCCCGGGGGGGGGGGTGGCCTGCCCCTGTTGTTAGGGGCGTCTGGTGTCAGGCGCTGTCCCTCCCCCAGCCGCCCTCCCTCTGGGGCGGGCAGCCGGGGTACCGCGACCCGTGTGTTCCGGGTGCGATCGGTGCGGGCGTGGGGACCCAGCACCGGTTCCACAGGATGCGCCCTTGGGGGCCCGCATTGCTCGCTGTGCGGGTGGCGGAAGGGCGTCCCCGGGGGGGGGTGCCTTCCACCGTTGTGAGGGGCGTCTGAGGTCAGGCGCTCCCCCTCCCCCGACCGCCTGCCCACTGGGCGGGCTGTTGGGGTCCGCCACCAACGTGCTGCGGGCGCGGGTGTGTGGGTGTGGGGGCCCAACACTGTCCCCTTGGCCTGCATGCCCTGTGGGGGCTGCGTGCCGCGGGGGTGGTCGGGGGCCGTCCCCGGGGGGGGTGGCCTGCCACCGTTGTGAGGGGCGTCTGGTGTCAGGCGCTGTCCCTCTCCCGGCCGCCCGTCCTCTGGAGTGGGCAGCCAGGGTTCTGCGACCCGTGTGTCCGGGGTGCGGTCGGTGCAGGCATGGGGATCCAGCACCAGTTCCACAGCGTGCGCCCTTGCGGGCCGGCATTGCTCGCTGTGCGGGTGGCGGAAGGGCGTCCCCGGGGGGGGCTGCCTTCCACCGTTGTCAGGGGCGTCTGAGGTCAGGCGCTGTCCCTACCCAGACTGCCTGCCCACTGGGCGGGCTGTTGGGGTCCGCCACCCACTTGCTGTGGGCGCGGGTGTGTGGGTGTGGGGGCCCAACACTGTCCCCTTGGCCTGCATGCCGTCTGGGGGCTGCGTGCCGTTGGGGTCGTGGGGGGCCGTCCCCGGGGGGGTAGCCTGCCACCGTTGTGAGGGGCCTCTGGTGTCAGGAGCTGTCCCTCCCCTGGCCGCTTGTCCTCTGGAGCGGGCAGCCAGGGTTCCCCGACCCGTGTGTCCCGGGTGCAGTCGGTGCGGGCGTGGGCACCCAGCACCGGCCCCACGGCGCGCGCCCTTGCGGGCCAGCGTTGCGCGCCGTGGTAGTGGCGGAAGGGCGTCCCCGGGGGGGGTGCCGTCCGCTGTTTTGAGGGGCGCCTGGGGTCAGGCGCTGTCCCTCTCCCGGCTGCCCGCCCTCTGGGCGGGCTGCCGGGGCTCGCTGGCCACTGGCTGTGGGTGCTGGGGGTGCGGGCGTGGGGACCCGTCGGCAACCCCACAGTGCGCGCTCTCGTGTGCTGTGGGGGCGGCATGAGGGCGCCTGGGGGGGGCGCCTCTTGCCTGGGTGTGGGGCGTCCGGGGTCGGGCGCTCTCCCACCCCCAACCCCTCGTCCTTTCGGGCTGCGGCGGGGGCCCACTACCCACTGGCTGTGGGTGCTGGGAGTGCGGGCGTGAGGACCCGTCACCAACCCCACAGCGCGCACTCTCGCGCGCTGTGGGGGCGGCATGAGGGCGCCCAGGGCGGGGCGCCTCTTGCCTGGGTGTGGGGCGTCCGGGGTCGGGCGCTCTCCAACCCCCGTCCACTCGTCCTTTCGGGCTGCGGCCGGGGCCCACTACCCACTGGCTGTGCGTGCGGGGGGTTGCGGGCGTGGTGACCGGTCACCAACCCCACAGCGCGGCTCTTGCGAGCTGGCTTTGCGCGCTGTGGGGGCGGCACGAGGGCGCCCGGGGGGGGCGCCTCTTGCCTGGGTGTGGGGCGTCCGGGGTTGGGCGCTCTCCCAAGCCCGACCAACCGTCCTTTCGGGCGTGCGGCCGGGGCCCGCTTCCCACTGGCCGTGGGTGCGGTGTGCGGGCGTGGGGGCCCGGCTGTCCTTGGCACCTTCTCCCGTGCCGCGGTTCGTCGTGTGTTGTGCACGCTTCCCGGGTTCGCGGCACCCGGTGGCCGTTGTGGCTTGGCACCTGTCCTGGTGCTGTGGGTGTGGCGGGCGGTGTGCCTCTCTGGCGTGCCTCGTGGCCCCGCGTTAGTGCGCCGCTCCTCGTCCGGTCCGGTCACCTTCGGTGCTCCTGTCGGCTTTCCCGTCGCCGTGGTGCTTTCCCCTGGACGCGGCTGGTTTCCACCAGCCATACCCCAGGTCCAAACCCAAATACTCCATCTCCTTTTTCATGAACTCGCATTTTTCGAGTTTGATTCGGAGATGGTTTTCCTGACAAACAATGAAACTCTCACGGAGGAGAAGGACATGGTCCTCTTGGGTATTGGTACCCAAGCTCACATCATCGATGTGGGCCTCCATTTCTGCCCCTCGGGAAATCAACTCCTGTAATACAGGTCCGCGCCTCAATATGTACAAAATTTTGTTCATCAGTTCTTGGAACAGTGGCAGGGCATTTGCCACACCAAAAGGCCTGACCTTCGAATTAAACACACCACCCTTAGGGGTTATAAAGGCCAGCAGTTCCTGAGCTGCTGCTGTTAGGTCAAGCTGCCAGAAACCACTGCGTTTGTCCATTTTGGTTTTGTACCAGCATTTAGCAATACGCTCCAGGGTGTTTTACATGTTGGGAATACTCCCTGAGTGGTTTTCGGTTTTCTTTTTGACCTCACCATAGTCAACAACCAATCGCAGAGCAGCCAATCCTGGTTTAGCAACAAGGAAGCAGAGACTGCAGTGGTGGGGGTAGTCCCCCTTCTTATATTCCTCAACGAGGCCAGCATCAATACATTCCTGGATCTGGCGCTCGATTTCTTCAACCTGTTCCTGAGGAGCGGGGTAGGGACGACGTCTCACTCGCGTCTTCTCAAATTCAGGTTTCAGTTTCCAGTCCACGGGGACCAGTTTTTTACATGACATGGGAGGCGGCAGGGCGCCGAACACCTTCTCATAGGTTAGGAGCAGTTTCTTCAGTCGGGGGCCAAGGTTTAGACTCTCAATTTTCTGCAGGAAATCCTCCTCAGCATGCTGATTGCTCTCACCATGCTCTCTCTTTTTCTGCCGATCAGCCGTTTCCGCAGGTACAGAGCAATCATCCCACTCAGGGGAAAATCGTTGCCCATAGTGCAGAGAATACACTAGGGGTATCTCAGGACCAGGTAACGTGTAGGAATCATCGTCCTCCTCAGACCAGATGGAGGATTTCCAGGTCTGTCTGAGGTATTGCAGCCGTTCTTGGCGCTCAATACCTTCAGCCCTCAGGTACAACAGCCGTCGGAGTTCCTAAGTGTCATACTCTGACAGTGGCATGTTATTAGAAGCAGGCCGCGCTAGAGCATCAGGACTCTGAGTCACGGGTTCACCTGCGCAAGTATGGTGCATGTGCAGCACAGGTTTCTCAACAGGGGAAGTTGGTTCTGAGGTTGACCCTAGGTCTACTTCCTCCAGCAGCAGCTGGGCCAGGAAGGCACTTTGTTTGAGTTCAACACAGCTGGAAGCAACAGGAGGGATAGAGCTGGCAATTTCAGACAGTTGGTCGTCAGCATCCTCCTTCAAAGCAGCAGGTTCCAGATCGCCATCTGGGGATCCACACCCCGTAAGCCTGGCAGATAGGTGCTGGGGAGATCGTTTTTTGAGATCAGAAAAGGGTCAAGCCACCATTTTGGGCCATGACATCTTTCAGTAGCACCTGATCAAGATCACACAGGGGTACAGGTATGAGGGATCCATCGACAATGGATACGAAAATGGCCCATTCAGGGGCCTGCATAGATGTGTCTGAGTCCTCAGCCACATAAATGGGACCGTCGGGGAGTTGCACTCTTCCCACAGTCATTCAGTCCAGCAGTCGGCAGCAATAAGCGTGTTCACCCGAGCAATCCCAGTCAGGGCTGCACATGACAACCCTTCCTCCCTCATGAGCGATTTTGGTTAGAATCTTCGCGAGCATGGAGAAGGGAGGTTTAGCATACACTAGGCCCATTGCTTCCCAGAAGAAAGGGAAATCGTTATTCAAATGTTTCGACCAATACAACTGCATGATTTGCTGCTGTTTGCTCGCAAACAATTCCACCAGGAGCTGATCCAGGGATACCTGAAGGGCCGCCAGTCCATTTTCAAGAACGTGACGGGCCAATTGGTAGTTTCCAGTACGATAGTTAGTCTTGGCTGTGTAGCGCAGCCCAGACTCTTTTCGTCCTGACAGCTCCAAAGGTACGGAGAAGAGCCCACTGCCAAAGTCGCAGTGTAGAGAATAGGGGCGTTGGAGAGGCAACATTTTTACCCGGGGGTTTCTTCGTAGCAAGTCGGTGCCAATGACGATCTCAAAGGCGTTAGTGTCCAACACTCTGCAGTGTTGGGTCACAGTTTTGTTGCCAAGACAAAGAGTCTCATTGACACCCCCAAAGGAATGGATGGTACGCCCATCCCCTACTCGAATGGCGACTGTCTTAGTTTTCTTGAAAGTCCTTAGCAGGCGCCGGGCCACTATAGAGAGTGTTGCGCCGTTGTCAAGCACTGCTCGAAAAACGTGATCCTAGTTTTTCACGAGGATGCAGAAAACCAAGCCCTCCTCTTCACAGCCGTCCCCCTCCTCCTCGGCAGGGAATTGGACATCCACCCCTGCAGTAATAAGGGATTTGGCCATCCAGGCCAATCGACTCTTCTTGGAATTTGTCCCTTAAGGGGAGGCGTTATCCCCCTGTGGGCGCTTCTTGGGGTCAACACCGGCAGTAGAGGGAGAAGTAGCGGGCGCTGATGAGCGCCTCTGGGGGTTGGGGTTTCGACCCTTGCCACCTCCCTTGCCTCCTCCTTTACCACCCTTATCCCCATTCTGGGGAGTTCTGGAGGGTGTTTGGGCTTCATGGCGTTCAGCCTCCTGCCGTTTGTGTTTGTCTCTCTCACGTTCTTTTATGTTACATTCGTCCTCGTAGTGACGACATTTGCCACAGTAACCACAGGTGATGGTACACCTGAAACGGTCCTGATGGGTCACTGTTTTCCCATCTTTAGTGTGCTGCTGTTGTTTCAGTTGCAGCACACAACCACTGCGGTGGTCGCAGTGAGGGGCATGCCAGGGTCCTCCCTTGTCATTGACAGGCTTACAGTAGAAGAGTGGGGGTGTACCTGTTTCAGGTTTAACCTTATTCATGGCACGCAGGTCCCCCCCCCCCCTTACCTCCACCCTTGTTGGTGTTAGTGGGATTTCTAGGTCCTTTCCCTTGGCCATGTTTAGGGTAGGGGCGCCACCTCGACCCTCGTGTCTCTTGAGGAATTTACCCATATGGGAGTCATTCTCCCTCTCAAGGGCCAGCTCGATCAGCAGGTCCACAAGGTCATCGTATGTGTGGGTCAGACGCTTCCTCTCTGAGGTGGTGCGGCAATCGTCCCACGTACGTGTAGGTATTTTACTCATGAGCCACAGATGGGGTTCTGTGGTTCCATAGGAACCCGCGTTCATTCGTGAGAACAGATACTCCAGGTCGCACACATACTCGGAGACTCGCGCAGCGGAAGGAAATTCAGGGAGCATAGGGAGCTCGTCAATCTTTGTCCGTACACTGAGGTCAGTTTCACAGACCGCGAAAGGTTTCTTCAGTCTTTGGAGAACCTCCGCCTATGTTGAACAGGTTGTCACAATCTGCTTCACCTGTTTTTGCAAAAATTTCTTTTTGCATGAGCGTCTCAAAAAAGAACATTTAGTGGCCACATCCACATGAGATTGGCCGGTAAGCAAAAGAAACTCGGCAAATTCCTCTGCCCATTCGGGCAGGTTCTTCTGGTTAAACTCCGGCAATTCCAGCTGGATGTCTGCCTCGGCAATGGGTTTGCCACTTTTCCCACCCCCTGGGGTGAGGCCTGTAGGGGAGGGAGGTACGCCAGCGAGGGGTGCCAGAGCTGTTAACCCCTTTTTCTCAGTCTTTGTCACGGGCACGTCCTGTAGCTCAGCGATGGGGACTGTCCTGGCACGAGGATGAAAAGGGCCTGGGGCAAGTGACCTTGGGTAGTAGCCTGGACACCCTTGATCGTTTGAGATTTTCAGCAAGCGTGCTCGATCCGGGAGGGGGTGAGGCCGGCGCTGGCTTGGGTAAGGGTTTAGTGATACCCAATTTAGCTTTGACAGCCACAGACAGGGCTGTTACATCCGGATCTTCGGACCCAGACAGTAGTTTGGCCAGTAGTTCGGCCGTACGGTCCAGGGCACCATAAGTTGGCTCTAGAAGATGGGAATCCTTCACATAAGCTGGACATACTTCAGTGTTCCTGCTGGTGGTCGGCAGCTCTGGACGCCATGCTTGCCCTCTCGGTCGCCTGGGTAGAGAGACAGTGTCGGCCAGTTCCGTAGGTGGGCCGGAGTAGAGGTAGGAGCCGATGTCCGTATGTGGTGGGGATTCCAAGGCTTCGAGTGGTTCCTCTCCATCTTCCCCTCGGACGGACTTGTAGTACTCTTTGTGCAGCAGATACTGGTCCATTCTCCTTCTCAGTTCTTCGTGTTCCTCAGAGCGGCAAGGAGAGAGGGCAAAGGCGTGGGCAAGGTGCCGAGGCCAACGGCAGCTGAGGGGGACAGAGCGCGGGCAGCGGACGGCACGACGCGGGACAAGGAGCGGGGAAAGGGCAAGGGCACGGGAAGGACACGCAGGGGCGCGAGCAGGGCGCCAAGAAGGGCGGCCACGGAGCGCATGGAGTGGAGCGGGGCGCAGTTGGCGAGCGTGGGCGCAGCCAAGGGCATGGACACGGGCACGGGAAGCCTACGGGCGCTGGCGGTGCAGGCCAGGGTGCACGTGACAGTGGGCGGCACTCACGGCGCGGACAGGGGACAAAGGCGTGGGGGCCGGGAAGGGACCCAGGGGCAAGGGCAACGGCGCCGTGGGCCCCCAGGGACAGACAAGATGGGGCACAAGAGCCACTGGGGGAGGGCGGAGCAAATGGAGGGGGACGGGGGGCGGGGCGCCCCCGCAGCCGGACGTGCAGCTAGTGCTGTGCATCCCCCCCGGCATCCAGCAAATGCCGGCGCACCACAACCACCACCACCACTACCACCACGCCCACCTCTACGACATTGACCCCGACGCCGGAGACCTCATCCCCCCCCAACCCCTCCGACCCCAGCACCAGCCAGCCCCCCCCGCGCTGAGGGCGGAGCCGGCACGGATGGCCGCTGCTCTGGCAGCGGCGGGGCGGGGCGCGGCGTCGGCGCCGCAGGCACAGGGGCCGCAGGGGGAGCCGGCACGGGGGGCAGAGGGGGCCTGACCCTGGGACCGGGACTGGGAAACGGTCCCAGACTGCCTGGGAGGTGAGGCCCTCCCCCTGGGCGTGGAGGTGTACGGGTGGCTGAGCTGGGCCTGCTCGGGGACCACCAGGGGGACGCGGAAGTGGCCCTTTGATGCCGTGCTCCTCCGGAGGGACGGGGGAAACCGGGAGGTGCCCCCGGGGGGATGGGCGGCCCCAGAGGACCACGAGGAGGTGCTCCGGGCGGTGATTCGGGCAGCGTCGCCCGACACGGAGCCGACGTGGCCGGCTTTCCTGGAGGGGGGAGCAGTGCTAAGCATCATGGATACGGATGCCAACAACTGGGTCCTCCGGGCTTTGTACAACGCCCTCACCCAGCGGCGCTACCGCCGGCGGATGCCGCCGCCGCAGCCCCAGCCCCCACGCAAGGGGCGACGCAGGTGACGGCCGCGCCCCGCCGGCCCGGGCGATGAGCGCGAGGGGTGGTGGAGGGGACAGTGCCGCAGGACGCCCCTCCCAGCGGGGCCGGGCCCCCCGACCCACACGCCCCCCACCGTGAGGCGGGGCGGAGGGGCGCGCGCCACCTCCAGTGGGAGAGAGGGCAGGGGCAACGAGCGCGAGGGGAGGCCCAGTGCCGCGCAGCCCGCTAACCGCTGACCGCTGACCCAAACTGCCGCCCCCAGCACTCGCCCGCCCCCCCCCCCCCCCCGGCCAGCCGGCACCGCGCAGTGACAGCCAGGTGAGCAGGAGGCCTGAGCGAGGGCCTGCACAAGGGTCCCGCACCCAAAGGGTGGAGGGGGGCGGGGGAGGAGTGCGCCCCCCCACCGTTGGCGGCTGGCTCCTGGGACCGGAACCACCAGGCCGCCCCCCCGCGGCCGTCGGGGGGCGGCGCCAGGGGTCCAGGGGGGGACTGCGGAGAAAACCCCCCCTTCCCCCCACCCCTCCCCTGCGGGGGTTCCACAGCGCGATGAGGTCGCTTGGATTTTGCCACGGGAGGCTGCTCACCTCCCAGAAAACGAAAATCCGCGTACCCCCCCCCCGCAACACACAGCCAGCAAGAACCTCCGGGGGCGAGAGTTGGGACCCTCCCCCATGCGCCCTGGGCCATGAATTGACATGAGCCCCCAGTTAAACCAGCCTCCGCCGGCCTGTGGCCGCACACGACTGAGCCACCTCCCGGGGGCAGCGACTGGAGAGATGTCCCGGCGCTCCCCCCTCCTACGGCGCGGGGCCAAAAGCCTGTGGTGAGGCCCTGCTGGCACACACAGCCCCAGCTCCACTACCCTCCTGGTGAGGAGCTCGGCACCAGGGGGAGACGCCAAAAGCCTGTGGTGAGCCCCCCCCCCCCCAGCACAGCCCTGGCCGCCCCAGCACCCCCATGCCCGCCCAGCTGGCCGCCGCACGTTTGCGCCCCTCTGCAGGGTCGCTGACCAAGCGGAGGGGGACGCAACCACACACACAGCAGCGCGCGCCCGACCGCGCGCAACTGAGCAGCACAGCGTGCACCGCCAACCAGCGTCAACACGAGGGCACCCACAACACAGCCATGCGCGCAGCGCTGCGACCACCAAACGCCAACAGCCTCGTGGTGCGGCGCGGGTGGCGTTACAGGGACACCAAGAGCCTGTGGTGAGGCGTCGCAGTCGCCCCTGCCCCCCCTGCATAGTCACAGGGTACGCCCCAGCGCTGCCCCACACTGCTCCCAGACGCACCCCCACGCTGCCCTCTTTGCGCAGCCTGGCGCTTCTCCCCGGCTTACTCCCACGCTGCGCCCCTTGTGCAGCCGCACGTTGCGCCCTTGCGCAGCCCCACACTGCACTATTTTGCGAAGCCTCAAGCTACGCCCCAGCGCAGCCGCACGCTGTGCCCCCGCGCGGCAACACACAATGCCCCTTGCGCAGCCCTGCGCTGTGCTCATACGCAGCCCCACACTGCCCCCAACGCAGCCGCGTGCTGCGCCCTGCGCATTTCCACGCTGTGCCCCTGCGCAGCCGCATGCTGCGCCCTAGCACAGCTACATGCTGCGCCCCTGCGCAGCCCCATGCTACACCCCTGCTAAGCTCCACGCTGCGCCCCTGCGCAACCCCACGCTGCGCCGCTGGCCTGCCCCCCGCTACGCTGATGTGCAGCCCCACCTTGCGCCCCTGCGCAGCCCCAGACTGGGCCCCTGCGCAGCCCCACGCTGCGCCCATGCGCAGCTCCACGCTGCGTCCCTGCGCAGCCAAACGCCGTGCCCCTGCGCAGCCCCACGCTGCGCACATGCGCAGCCCCAGGCTGCGGCTATGCACCGCTGCATACTGCGCGCCTGCGCAGCCCCAGGCTGCGCCCATGCGTAGCCGCATACTGCGCCCATGCGCGGCCTCATACTACGCCAATGCACAGCCCCGCGCTGCAGCAATGCGCAGCCCCACGCCGTACCCCTGCGCAGCCTCACGCTGCGCCCTTGCGCTGCCCCGCGCTGCGCCCTTGCGCAGCCCCTCGCTGCGCCCATGCGGAGCCCCACGCTGCACCCATGTACCACTGCATGCTGGGCCCCTCTGCAGCCCCACACTGCGCCCCTGTGCAGCCCCACCCCGTGCCCCTGTGCAGCCCCACGCTGCACCCCTGCGCAGCTCCACGCTGCGCCCCTGCGCAGCCCCACACTGCACCCCTGCGCAGCCCCACGCTGCGCCCATGCGCAGCCCAATGCTGCGCCCCTGCGCAGCCCCACGCTGCGCACATGCGCAGGCCCACGCTGCACCAATGCACCGCTGCACACTGTGCCCCTGTGCAGCCCCACGCTGTGCCCCTGTGCAGCTGCACGCTGCGCCCCTGTGCAGCCCCACCCGCGCCCATGCGCAACCCCACGCTGTGCCCATACGAAGCCCCACTCTGCGCCCCTGCACAGCCCCGCGCTGCGCTCCTGCGAAGCCCCACGCTTCGCCCCAGCGCAGCCTCACGCTGCGCCCCTGCGCAGCCCCACGCTGCGCCATGCCCAGGCTCACGCTGCGCCCCTGTGCTGCCCCGCGCTGCGTCCCTGGTCAGCCCCACGCTGCACACATGCGCAGGCCCACGCTGCACACATGCACTGCTGCACACTGTGCCCCTCTGCAGCCCCACGCCATGCCCCTGTGCAGCCCCACGCTGCGCTCCTGTGCAGCCCCACGCTGCGCCCATGCGCAACCCCACGCTGCGCCCATGCGAAGCACCACGCTGCACCCTTGCACAGCCTCACGCTGCGCCCCTGCGTAGCCCCACGCTGCGCCCCAGCGCAGCCCCACGCTGCGCCCCTGTGCGGCCCCACGCTGCGCCATGCCCAGGCCCACGCTGCGCCCCCCCCCGCTGCGCCCCTGCGCAGCCCCACGCTGCGCCCCTGCGCAGCTCAACGCTGCGCCCTTGCGCGGCCCCGCGCTGCGCCCCTGCGCGGCCCCGCGCTGCGCCCCTGGTCAGCTCAAAGCTGCGCCCCATGCAGGGCCCCACGCTGCGCTCCTGCGCAGCCAGACGCTGCGCCCCTGGGCAGCCCCACGCTGCGCCCCTGCGCGGCCCCACGAGCGCCCCTGCGCGTCCCCACGCTGTGCTTCTGTGCAGCCCCAGGCTGCGCACATGCGCAGGCCCACGCTGCACCCGTGCACCGCTGCGTGCTGTGCCCCTATGCAGCCCCACACTGCGCCCCTGTGCAGCCCCATGCTGTGTCCATGCGCAGCCCAACGCTGCGCCCCTGCACAGCCCCACGCTGCACCACTGCGCAGCTGCAGGTTGCGCCCCTGTGCAGCCCCACGCTGCGCCCTAATGAAACCCCACATTGCGCCCCTGTGCAGCCCCACGCTGTGCCCCTGTGCAACCCCAGGCTGCGCCCGTGCGCAGCCCCACGCTGCGCCCATGCGCAGCTCCACTTTGCGCCCATGCACAGCCCAACGCTGCGCCCGTGCGCAGTCCCTCTATGCGCCCATGCGCAGCTGCAGGCTGCGCCCGTGTGCAGCCCCACGCTGCGCCCCTGTGCAGCCCCACACTGCGCCCGTGCCTAGGCCAATGCTGGGCCCCTGCGCGGCCCCATGCTGCGCCCATGCGCAGCCCCGGCCTGCGGCCATGCGCAGCCCAACGCTGCGCCCCCGCGCAGCCCAACGCTGCGCCCCTTGCGCGGCCCCATGCTGCGCCCCTACGCAGCTCAACGCTGCGCCCCTGCGCAGCCCCACTTTGTTCCCATGCGCAGCTCCACGCTGCACCCCTGCGCGGCCCCACGCCGCGCCCATGTGCAGCTCCAGCCTGCGCCCATGCGCAGCCCCACACTGCACCCATGAGCAGCCCCACCCTGTGCCCCTGCGCAGCCCCAGCCATGCGCGCAGCGCTGCCACCACCAAACGCCAACAGCCTCGTGGTGCGGCGCGGGTGGCGTTACAGGGACACCAAGAGCCTGTGGTGAGGCGTCGCAGTCGCCCCTGCCCCCCCTGCATAGTCACAGGGTACGCCCCAGCGCTGCTGCACACTGCTCCCATACGCACCCCAACGCTGCCCTCTTTGCGCAGCCCGGCGCTTCTCCCCGGCTTACTCCCACGCTGCGCCCCTTGTGCAGCCGCACGTTGCGCCCTTGCGCAGCCCCACACTGCACTCCTTTGCGAAGCCTCAAGCTACGCCCCAGCGCAGCCGCATGCTGTGCCCCCGCGCGGCAATACACAATGCCCCTTGCGCAGCCCTGCGCTGTGCTCATACGCAGCCCCACACTGCCCCCAACGCAGCCGCGTGCTGCGCCCTGCGCATTTCCACGCTGTGCCCCTGCGCAGCCGCATGCTGCGCCCTAGCACAGCTACATGCTGCGCCCCTGCGCAGCCCCATGCTACACGCCTGCTAAGCTCCACGCTGCGCCCCTGCGCAACCCCACGCTGCGCCGCTGTCCTGCCCCTCGCTACGCTGATGTGCAGCCCCACCTTGCGCCCCTGCGCAGCCCAAGACTGGGCCCCTGCGCAGCCCCACGCTGCGCCCATGCGCAGCTCCACGCTGCGTCCCTGCGCAGCCCCACGCCGTGCCCCTGCGCAGCCCCACGCTGCGCACATGCGCAGCCACAGGCTGCGGCTATGCACCGCTGCATACTGCGCGCCTGCGCAGCCCCAGGCTGCGCCCATGCGTAGCCGCATACTGCGCCCATGCGCGGCCTCATACTACGCCAATGCACAGCCCCGCGCTGCAGCAATGCGCAGCCCCACGCCGTACCCCTGCGCAGCCTCAACGCTGCGCCCTTGCGCTGCCCCGCGCTGCGCCCTTGCGCAGCCCCTCGCTGCGCCCATGCGGAGCCCCACGCTGCACCCATGTACCACTGCATGCTGGGCCCCTCTGCAGCCCCACACTGCGCCCCTGTGCAGCCCCACCCCGTGCCCCTGTGCAGCCCCACGCTGCACCCCTGCGCAGCTCCACGCTGCGCCCCTGCGCAGCCCCACACTGCACCCCTGCGCAGCCCCACGCTGCGCCCATGCGCAGCCCAATGCTGCGCCCCTGCGCAGCCCCACGCTGCGCACATGCGCAGGCCCACGCTGCACCAATGCACCGCTGCACACTGTGCCCCTGTGCAGCCCCACGCTGTGCCCCTGTGCAGCTGCACGCTGCGCCCCTGTGCAGCCCCACGCTGCGCCCATGCGCAACCCCACGCCGTGCCCATGCGAAGCCCCACTCTGCGCCCCTGCACAGCCCCGCGCTGCGCTCCTGCGAAGCGCCACGCTGCGCCCCAGCGCAGCCCCACGCTGTGCCCCTGCGCAGCCCCACGCTGCGCCATGCCCAGGCTCACGCTGCGCCCCTGTGCTGCCCCGCGCTGCGCCCATGGTCAGCCCCACGCTGCACACATGCGCAGGCCCACGCTGCACCCATGCACTGCTGCACACTGTGCCCCTCTGCAGCCCCACGCCATGCCCCTGTGCAGCCCCACGCTGCGCTCCTGTGCAGCCCCACGCTGCGCCCATGCGCAACCCCACGCTGCGCCCATGCGAAGCACCACGCTGCACCCTTGCACAGCCTCACGCTGCGCCCCTGCGTAGCCCCACGCTGCGCCCCAGCGCAGCCCCACGCTGCGCCCCTGTGCAGCCCCATGCTGCGCCATGCCCAGGCCCACGCTGCGCCCCCCCCCGCTGCGCCCCTGCGCAGTTCCACGCTACGCCCCTGCGCAGCCCAACGCTGCGCCCTTGCGCGGCCCCGCGCTGCGCCTCTGCGCGGCCCCGCGCTGCGCCCCTGCGCGGCCCCGCGCTGCGCCCCTGGTCAGCTCAAAGCTGCGCCCCATGCAGGGCCCCACGCTGCACTCCTGCGCAGCCAGACGCTGCGCCCCTGGGCAGCCCCACGCTGCGCCCCTGCGCGGCCCCACGGGGCGCCCCTGCGCGTCCCCACGCTGTGCTTCTGTGCAGCCCCAGGCTGCGCACATGCGCAGGCCCACGCTGCACCCGTGCACCGCTGCGTGCTGTGCCCCTATGCAGCCCCACACTGCGCCCCTGTGCAGCCCCATGCTGTGCCCATGCGCAGCCCCACGCTGCGCCCCTGCACAGCCCCACGCTGCACCCCTGCGCAGCTGCAGGTTGCGCCCATGTGCAGCCCCACGCTGCGCCCTAATGAAACCCCACATTGCGCCCCTGTGCAGCCCCACGCTGTGCCCCTGTGCAACCCCAGGCTGCGCCCGTGCGCAGCCCCAGGCTGCGCCCATGCGCAGCTCCACTTTGCGCCCATGCACAGCCCAACGCTGCGCCCGCGCGCAGTCCCTCTATGCGCCCATGCGCAGCTGCAGGCTGCGCCCGTGTGCAGCCCCACGCTGCGCCACTGTGCAGCCCCACACTGCGCCCGTGCCTAGGCCAATGCTGGGCCCTTGCGCGGCCCCATGCTGCGCCCATGCGCAGCCCCACCCTGCGGCCATGCGCAGCCCAACGCTGCGCCCCTGCGCAGCCCAACGCTGCGCCCCTTGCGCGGCCCCATGCTGCGCCCCTACGCAGCTCAACGCTGCGCCCCTGCGCAGCCCCACTTTGTTCCCATGCGCAGCTCCACGCTGCACCCCTGCGCGGCCCCACGCCGCGCCCATGTGCAGCTCCAGCCTGCGCCCATGCGCAGCCCCACACTGCACCCATGAGCAGCCCCACCCTGTGCACCTGCGCAGCCCCACCTTGTGCCCCTGCGCGGCCCCACGCTGCGCTCATGCGCAGCCCCACCCTGTGCCCCTGCGCAGCCCCACCTTGTGCCCCTGCGCGGCCCCACGCTGCGCCCATGCGCAGCGCCACCCTGCGCCCATGCACAGCGCCACCCTGCGCCCATGTGCCGCCCCACCCTCTGCCCATGTGCAGGCCGACCCTACGCCCCTGCAAAGCCCCACGCCGCGCCCATGTGCAGCTCCACCCTGCGCCCATGTGCTGCCCCACCCTGCGTCCATGCGCAGCCCCACCCTGTGCCCCTGCGCAGCCGGACCTTGTGCTCCTGCGCGGCCCCACGCTGCGCCCCTGCGCAGCCCCACGCTGTGTCCATGCCAAGGCCCACACTGCACCCCTGCGCAGCCCAACGCTGCGCCCTTGCTTGGCCCCCGCTGCGCCCCTGGGCAGCCCAACACTGCGCCCCTGCGCGGCCCCACCCCGCGCTCCTGCGCGGCTCAACGCTGCGCCCCTGGGCAGCTCCACGCCGCGCCTCTGCGCGGCCCCACGCCGCGCCCCTGCGCGGCCCCACGCTGTGCCCCTGTGCAGCACCACGCTGCGCACATGCGCAGGCCCACGCTGCACCCATGCACCGGTGCATGCTGCGCCCCTGTGCAGCCACACACTGCGCCCCTGTGCGGCCCCACGCTGCCCCCCTGCGCAGCCCCAGGCTGCGCCCCTGCGCAGCCCCACGCTGCGCCCATGCGCAGCCCCACGCTGTGCCCTTGCTTTGGCCAACGCTGCGCCCCTGGGCAGCCCAATGCTGCTCCCCTGCGCAGCGCCACGCTGTGCTCGTGCGCAGCCCCACCGTGCGCCCCTGCGCGGCCCCACACTGCGCCTAAGCGCAGCCCCACCCTGCGCCCATACGCAGCCCCACGCTGCGCCCTGGGCAGCCCCACCTGCGCGCCTTGCGCGGCCCCACACTGCGCCCCTACGCAGCCCAATGCTGCGCCCCTGCGAAGCCCCACGTTGTGCCCATGCGCAGCCACACGGTGCGCCCCTGCGCGGCCCCACGCCGCGCCCATGTGCAGCCCGGCCCTGCGCCCATGCGCAAACCCAGCCTGCGCCCCTGCACAGCCCCACCCTGTGCCCCTGCGCAGCCCCACCTTGTGCCCCTGCGCGGCTCCACGCTGCGTCCATGCGCAGCCCCAACCTGCGTCCATGCGCGGCGCCACCCTGCGCTAATGCACAGCGCCACCCTGTGCCCATGTGCAGCCCCACCCTGCACGCCTGCACTGCCCCACGCTGCGCGCATGCGCAGACCCACGCCGCGCCCATGTGCAGCCCCACGCTGCGCCCATGCGCAGCCCAACCCTGCGCTAATGCACAGCCCTACCCTGTGCCCATGCACAGCCCCACCCTGCGCCCCTGCACAGCCCCACCCTGCGCCCATGCGCAGCCCCAGCCTGCGCCCATGCACAGCCCCGCCCTGTGCCCCTGTGCAGCCCCACCTTGTGCCCCTGCGCGGCCCCACGCTGCGCCCATGCGCAGCCCCACCCTGCGCCCATGCGCAGCCCCACCCTGCGCTAATGCACAGCCTCACCCTGTGCCCATGTGCAGCCCCACCCTGCGCCCCTGCGCAGCTGCACCCTGCGCCCCTGCACAGCTTCACGCTGCGCCATTGCGCGGCCCCATGCTGCGCACATGCGCAGCCCCACGCTGCACCCCTGCGCAGCTCCACGCTGCGCCCCTGCGCAGCCCTACGCTGCGCCCCTTGCGCCGCCACACGCTCCGCCCCTGCGCATTTCCACGCATTTCGCGCACAGCCCCAGCGCAGCCCCATTCAGCGCCCTTTGCTGAGCCACACACTGCGCCCCTTCCGCGGCTGAGGCAGCCCAACGTAGCTTGGAGCTGCCTCCTGCGCAGCCCCACGCTGCACCCGTGCGCAGCCCCACCCTGTGTCTATGCGCAGCCCCACGCAGTGCCCCTGCCCGGCCCCACGCTGCGCCCCTGCGCCGCCCCACGCTGCGTCCATGTGCAGCCCCATCCTGCGCCCATGCGCAGACCCATCCTGCGCCCATGCGCAGCCCCACCCTGCGCCCCTGCCCCGCCCCACGGCGCGCCCCCGCGCCGCCCCACGCTGCGCCCCTTGCGCCGCCCCAAGCTGTCCACCTGGGCGGCCCCGCGCTGCGCCCCTGCGCCGCACTACGCGGCGCCCCTGCGCGGCCCCATGCTGCGCCGCCGCGCATTTCCACGCATTTCCCGCGCAGCCGCAGCGCAGTCCACATTCAGCGCCCTTTGCTGAGTCACATGCTGCGCCCCTTCCACAGCCGCGGCAGCCCAGCGTAGCTTCACACTATCCCCTGCGCAGCCCCATGCTGCACCCTTGCGCAGCAGCATGCTGCGACCATGCGCAGTTCTCTGCTGCGCCGCAGCGCAGCCGCCTGCTGCAATCATGCGCACTTCCACGCTGCGCCCCTGCGCAGCAGGAAGCTGCGCCCCAGCACTGTCCCACGCTGTGCTCCAGCGTAGCTCAAGCTGAACCTCCCGCAGCCGCATGGTGCACTTCTGCGCAGTCCCATGCCCTGCCTCAGCGCGGCTGCAGACTACACTTCCCCGCGGCCCCGTACTGCGCCCCTGCGCCGCCCCACGCTGCGCCCATGCACAGCCCCACACTGCACCCCTGCGCAGCCCAACGCTGCGCCCCTGCGGCACCCAACGTTGTGCCCGTGCGCAGCCCCACGCTGCGCCCCTGCGCGACCCCACGCTGCGCCCCTTGCGTGGCCCGACGCTGTGCTCCTGCGCAGCCCCATGCTGCGCCCATGCACAGACCGGCGCTGCGCCCTTGCGTGGCCCCACGCTGCGCCCTTGCTGATGCTGCACGTCCCCACCCCGCGCACCTGCGCGGCCCCACGCTGCGCCCCTGCCAGGCCCCACGCTGCGCCCCTGCGCATTTCCATCATTTCTTGCGCAGCCCCAGCGCAGCCCCATTCTGCGCCCCTTGCTGGGCCACACGCTGCGCCCCTCCCGCAGCCGCGGCAGCCCAGCACAGCTCAACGCTGCTCCGTGCGCAGCCCCATACTGCACCCATGCTCGGCTGCGTGCTGCAAGTGTGCGCAGTTCTCTGCTGCGCCGCAGCGCAGCCGCTTGTGGCGCTCCAGCGCAGCCCAAGCCGCGCCCCCTGCGCGGTCGCATGGCGCACTGCTGCGCAGTCCCACGCCCTGCCTCAGCGCAGCTGCAGACTGCCCGCCCCCGCAACCCCGTACTGCGCCCCTGCGCAGCCGCATGCTACGTCCATGCGCAGTTCTCCGCTTCGCCCCAGCGCAGCCACATACTGCCCTCATGCACAGTTCCTCGCTGCGCCCCGACGCGGTCCCCCGCTGCACCCCAGCGCAGCCGCATGCCGTGCTCCAGCGCGGCCCAAGCTGCGCCTCCTGCGCAACTGCACGGAGCACTGCTGCGCAGTCCAACGCCACACCTCAGCGCAGCTGCAGGCTGTGCGCCCCCGCAGCCCCGTACTGCTCCCCTGCGCAGCCCTTTGCTGCGCCCATGCACAGCCGCTTGCTGCGGCCACGCGCAGTTCCTCGCTGCACCCCTGCGCGGCCCCACGCTGCGCCCCAGCGCAGCCACATGCTGCGCTCAGGCGCAGGCGCATGCTGGGCCCCAGCACAGCCCGATTCTGTGCCCCTTGCTCAGCCACATGCTGTGCCCCTTCCACAACCGCCGCGCCCCAGCGCAGCTCCACACTGCCCCCTACACGGTCCTACGCTGCGCCCCAGCGTGGCTGCAGGCTGCGCTGCAGCGCAGTCCCACGCTGCGCACCAGCGCGCCACATGCTGCGCTCCAGCACCGCCGCGTGCTGCGCCCCTGCGCAGCCCCACACTGCACCCCCTACTCAACCGCACGCTGTGCGCCTCGCACAGCCGCCACGCCCCAGCGCAGCTCCACGCTGCCCCCTGCGCAGCCCCATCTTGCGCCCATGCGTAGCCGCATACTGCACCGCTGCGCCCCTTGCGCAGCCCCGCGCCCCCCACCCCCCAAGAAGGGCACCTCCACCACACCAACGCGGAGCCCCCCCTCTTCCCCAAGCACAACGTTTTTACGGCTGGTGACACCCCCTGGTGGCACGGGCTGTGCTGTCAGTGGCTGCCCGCTTCGGCCCACCCTGGCGGGACCGAGTAAACTGCCCTGTGGACGGTTGGGGGCTGCGATTTTCCGGCAGCCTCCCTTCGGCTTTGCCGTCGCCTCAGGCGGGCCAACCAGAAACCAGAAACAAGAAAACCCCGACCCTCCCCCCCCCCACTCCCCCCCCCCCCCGGCCCTTGGGCGGCTGGTGGCCGGCCAGAGAGGCGACGTCCCCGCACCCCCTCGAGAGGGCTGCTGCACCCAGGGGAGGGACGCCACAGCAGTGGCGAGCGCAGCCGCGTGCCAAGCGCCCCCAGTTGGCCGCCCAGTCACTCCAGCAGTGCCCGCTGCCGACCGGCAGCTCTGCGCTGGCGCCGTGGGCCGCAACGGAACGGCGGCATCCGGGAATGCGACATGGAGGGCAGGGTCAGACGAAGCGGCCCGCCTTGGTGCCCGCCTGGGGAAGGCAGGGGAACAGACCGCGGCAAAGAGACCTCTCCCCCCCCTCCCCGCCAGGCTGACCCATCGACGGCCGACCAGGCCGCGCCCGGCGCCCAGGGCTGCCCCGCAGCCCCGGCTGAACGTATATACCCAGGGGGGGTGCGCCGGGGAAGAAGGGGGACTGGGACGGGGGCCACGGGCCATCCCCCCAGGGCAAGGGGGTGGAGAACCGCGACGCGGCCCCCCCTCCCCTCTGCCCCCCCCTCCCTCCCCCCGCCTGCGGGCCACAGGGGCGCCGGCCCTCCACCCCTCTCGAGGCCGAGGGGACGTCCCCCCTCCCCCCAAAAGGACCGTGGCGCCCGGTGGGGGACACAGCTGAGCCCGCACGCCGCGCGCCCCCACGCGCCCTACCGCCTGCTCCCGCGGGGGGCGGGACAGGCGGGCAAACCCACACCAGCGCACAAGAACAACACACGGACCACGCCTGGGGGCGGCACGCGACAACGAACCGGAGCACTATGGGGGCCGCGCCCCCCATGACCTGACCGTCGTCAATGACGCCCGCATTGTTGCCCGCCCAGGGAAGGCTGAGGGACTGACCGAGGCAGAGCGCCCCCGCGTCCCCCCCGCCCCCGGCCACTCCTCCGAGGAGGCGGCTCGCAGGCCGCCCCCCCCCCCTGCCAGGCTGACCCGCCGGCAGCAGGCCGCACCCGGCGCCCGGGGCTGCCCCAATACTCCGACCAAACGCGTACACCTGGGGGGGATGCGCCAGCGACGAAGAGGGGACTGGGCAGAGGGCCACAGGCCGCCCCCCCCTGAGGGTGGAGGTGGGGAACCACGGCGCGACCCCCCCCCCTGTCCTCCGATCCCCCCCGACCAACCCGCCGGCCACGGGGCTGCCGGCCCCACACCCCTCCGAGGCAGAGGGGACGGTTCCCCCTCCCCCCGGCAGGACCGCAGCGCCCAGGAGGGAGGCCAGAGCAGGGCCCGCCTCCACGCCCCAGCCGCCTGCTCCCGCAGGAACCGCGATGGACAAGCGAACCCGCGCCAACACGCAAGGGCGCCACACGGACCGCGCCCGGGGACAGCAAACGACCACGAATCGGAGCGGTATGGGGGCCACGTCCTCCATGGCCAGAGCGACGCCAAGGACACCCGCTTTGTTGCCTGCCCAGGGAAGGCAGAGGGACGGACCGAGGCAAGGCGATCCCCCGCCCCACTGGCCCCCCCGGCCGCACTGTCGGGGAGAACGGCGCGCAGGCCGCCCCCCCCCCAACCCCACCTTCCGGCGCTGGAACGCCCCAGACGCGCAGACCCACCCCACGGGGAGCGCACAGCCCTGAGCCAGGTACGGGCGAAACGGGACCAGGCCGCCCCCCCCCCCCCAAGCAAACCAAACGGAGCACGGGACCGAGACTGGACACGCCGAGGGGCACAGACCGCGTGGAACGGCCCTACCAGCGCCCAGCACCGGGACCGCGCGAGGTGCGCGCGCCACGCCAATCAGGGGAGGCGGGGGGGTTGCGGACGCCGCGGGAGCGCGAGCGCACACACACACAAAGGACACGCGGGGAAAACCAGAAGGGCAACCGGACCGAGCCCGCAGAACGCACAGACCGCATGGAGTGGCGTACCAGTGAGCGGGGATAAGAGACACCCGGACACGACGGCACGCCACACACAGCGCTGGAAACGCGGGGCGGGAAGGGGAAAACGGGGAAGACACAACACCCGGCACCAGCCCCAGCCCCCCGAACCGGCCGCGAGGGCGGCGCACACACAACCAGGGCACTGCACCCGCCAAGGCAGTAGTGGCGCACCGCGCCACGCACCAGCCCCAAGGCTAGGCAGCCTCCGCGTCAGCCCACGGGGGTCCCACTGGCGACAAGGCAGTAGCACGGGCCCGGCGGCGCCGGTGCTCGGGGCGACCAGGCATCAGGGGGGCGACGCGGTGGGTAAGCGCCTGCAGCTACGGCTGCTAAGTGATGCACTGACCGGGGAGTGGCGAAATGGGGACGCCGGGGAGGGACAGGGCTCGGAGCCCCGTGAACCCGGGGCACTCTGCCACCAGGCAGGAAGTGTGTCATCAAGGGCCCCCCACTAGATCCCGGTGGGGAGGATATCACCTGGCTTGACCAGGCGGCCCCCCGGGTCGAAAGGCGTCTAGTACCCGCAAAACAAAACCTCATACGTCGAACCTCTTCTTGAAGGTAGTCCCTTCAGGGGAGGCGTTATCCCCCTGTGGGCGCTTCTTGGGGTCAACACCGGCGGGAGAGGGAGAAGTAGCGTGTGCTGAGGAGCGCCTCTGCGGGTTGGGGTTTCGACCCTTGCCACCTCCCTTGCCTCCTCCTTCAGCACCCTTATCCCCATTCTTGGGAGTTCTGGAGGGTGTTTGCGCTTTATGGCGTTCAGCCTCCTGCCGTTTGTGTTTGTCACTCTCACGTTCTTTTATGTGACATTCGTCCTCGTAGTGACGACGTTTGCCACAGTAACCACAGGTTATGGTACACCTGAAACGGTCCTGATGGGTCACTGTTTTCCCATCCTTAGTGTGCTGCTGTCGTTTCAGTTGCAGCATACAACCACTGCGGTGGTCGCAGTGAGGGGCATGACAGGGTCCTCCCTTGTCATTGACAGGCTTACAGTAGAATAGTGGGGGTGTACCTGTTTCAGGTTTAACCTTATTCATGGCACGCAGGTAACCCCTCCCTTTACCTTCACCCTTGTGGGTGTTAGTGGGATTTTTAGGTCCTTTCCCTTCGCCATGTTCGGGGGTATGGGCGCCTCCTCGACCCAGCTGTCTCTTGAGGAATTTTTCTAGATGGGAGTCATTCCCCCTCTCAAGGGCCAGCTCGATCAGCAGGTCCACAAGGTCGTCGTACGTGTGGGTCGGACTCTTCCTCTCTGAGGTAGTGCGGCAATTCCCACGTACGTGTAGGAGTTTTACTCATGAGCCAAAGGTGGGGTTCTGTGGCTCCATAGGAACCCACGTTCACCCGTGAGAACAGATACTCCAGGTCGCACACATATTCAGAGACTCGCGCAGCGGAATGAAATTCAGGGAGCATAGGGAGCTCCTCAATCTGTGTGCGTACACTGAGGTCAGTTTTACAGACCGGGAAAGTTTTCTTCAGTCTTTGGAGAACCTCGGCCAATCTTGGACATGTTTTCACAATCTGCTTTACCTGTTTTTGCAAAAATTTCTTTTTGCATGAGCGTTTCAAAATAGAACATTTAGTGGTCGCATCCACATGAGATTGGCCGGTAAGCAAAAGAAACTCGGCAAACTCCTCTGCCCATTCGGGCAGGTTTTTCGGGTCGAACTCCGGCAATTCCACCTGGATGTTTGTCTGGGCAATCAGTTTGCCACTTTTCCCAGTCCCTGGGGTTAGGCCTGAAGGGGGGAGAGGTACGCCAGCGAGGGGTGCCAGAGCTGCTAACCCCTTTTTCTCAGTCTCTGTCACGGCCATGTCCTGTAGCTCAGCGATGGGGACTGTCCTGGCACGAGGATGAAAAGGGCTGGGGCAAGTGACCTTGGGTAGCAGCCTGGACACCCTTGATTGTTTGAGATCTTCAGCAAGCGTGCTCAATCCGGGAGAGGATGAGGCTGGCGCTGGCTTTGGTAAGGGTTCAGTGATACCCAATTTAGCTTTGACAGCCACAGACAGGGCTTTCACATCTGGATCTTCGGACCGAGACAGTAGTTTGGCCAGTAGTTCGGCCGTACGGTCCAGGGCACCATAAGTTGGCTCTGGGAGATGGGAATCCTTCACATAAGCTGGACATACTTCAGGGTTTCTGCTGGTGGTCGGCAGCTCTCAGACACCATGCTGGCCCTCTCGGTCGCCTGGGTAGAGACACAGTGTCAGCCAGGTCCGTAGGTGGGCCGCAGTAAAGATGGGAACCCATGTCCGTATGTGGTGGGGATTCCAAGGCTTCGGGTGGTTCCTCTCCATCTTCCCCTCGGACGGACTTGTAGTACTCTTTGTGGAGCAGATACTGGTCCATTCTCCTTCTCAGTTCTTGTTGTTCCTCAGAGCCTCCAACTGCCGCAGACAAAGATGCAGGGCAGGCTGAACTTGAGATGCAGACAGCAACTCTTCGGCGAAGATGCTGCAGGCTGTCATCACGGGCCGATAAGAACTCAGTGGTTAAGGGTATTGGTATTTCTTTGGGCGCTTCTTGCTCCGCCCCTCTGTGAACTGGATCTTCTTGAGACCCAGATGCAACTCTCAGCTTGGGCTCAGTCATTGAGATGGGCCTACTGCTGCCCAGTTGTACTTGTACACCCCGAATTGGCCAAGTCCTGGCGGACAGTTGTACTGATGGTATGGACATATTGTTTGCTGGGTTTGGCTTGTGTACTTCTCAGAGTCGGTTCGAAAGGTTCTCAAGGGTTGCCTCTGCTACCGGAAAGATGTCCTTGAATAGTGCCCTAATAGGTTTGATGAAATCCTGCAAGTTTTGGTGTTGGAAAACAAAACCAAAGCAGCAAGTAGAGCAAGAACAGAATGAGGATCGAATGAATGAATAGTTTCGAAATCCAGTGTATCACAGAAGGGCTGCAGATAGGCAGAGCAGGCATAAGTTCAAAGATTCAATCACAAATGGATAAAACAAACGATTTTATATAAAAACTGGCATGACTCTAGCCTCCAAGTTACCATCAAGCACTTCATGTACTTCATGTGCACTCTTTTGGGTGAAATGGAGTTGGTTAGGAATGTGGGGCAAAGGATTTAAGCCGTACACAGAAAATGACCTGGCCAAGCAACCGAATTCAGAAACAGTCAAAAAGTAGCACCACAATAAGTGGTAGAATTAGTTGACTATAGGGGTCTTGAGGTGGGGGACCACTAGGCTTAACTTACAAGGTCTTAGGCATGCAATGTCTACTTTCTTTCGGTATAACCTCCATGATGGAAGATACCTCCGCTCAGGTGAGTGGTAGGGGTGAACTGCATTGGGGGCTAGGGTTATAACCCTGGTTACTGTGAGAAAGTGTACGTTGAGCTTTAAAAGGGAGATAAAAATGCGTAAGTAAGTCTCAGCATCAACAAAAGGGTCTTAGGGGGGCTTGGCCTGGGTCAAGACCTCCAAGAGAGACATGGCAGTGACTTATTCCTCTCCAAGGACATAGGGGTTATTAACATACTGTGAGCAAAAGAGGTGCATCATGTGCTGCTCTTTACTCGCGAACAGTTCCACCTGTACTCCATTCACGTCTACCTGCAGGGCGGCCAGTCCATTTTCCAAGACGGGCCGCACTAACTAATAGTCTTCAGTTCGATAAGACCGGTTGACGTAGCGCAGACCGGATTTTCTTCGTCCTGACAGCTCCAGAGGGACCGAGAAAAGGCCACTGCCAAAGTTGCAGTGAAGGGCATAGGGACGTTCCAAAGACAACACTTTTACCTGGGGATTGCGGCGCAGAAAATCTGTGCCCATGACAATGTCAAAGGCATCGGTGTCCAGCACTTTGCAGTGCTGAGTTACCTGCTCGTCGCGCAGACACACGGTCACATCGACCCCCCCCCCCCAGGGAATGGATGGTCTGACCATCCCCAACCCTTATGGCCACGGTTTAGGTTTTGCGGATCTTGGCCTGTTTCAGCAGTCTGGGGGCCACGATTGAAGGCGTAGCGCCCGTGTCCAAGACAGCCTTTTAGACCTGGTCACCAATTTTCACGGTGATCCAGAAAACCAATTCCTCTTCCTCGGAGCCGCCCCCCTATCCCTTTTCAGGGAAATTGACCTCGACCCCAGCGGCCTGCAGGCACTCAGTGTGCCAATTTATGCGGCCCCTCTTGGCGTTCTGGCTGCTCATGTCGGCGCCACCGGCACTTGGGGTGGAGGGCGCTGGCCGTTTTTCATCCAACAGCTCACCCTTAGGTGTGGGGTTTGCCTGCTCCTCTTCCACCAGTGCAGGGGGCTGAGGACCTTCGTCCTCCAGGGTTACCCTTACCCTTAAAACCTCCAGGGTTAGGCCCCCCCTTCGGCTCCTCCGCCCTTACCGGCGGTCTTACGCTGTTCCTCTTCCGCGTTCTTATGTTTTTCGGATTCGCGCTGTTTGATGTGGCATTCATCTTCATAATGCCTCCTCTTGCCGCAATATCCGCACATTATCGTGCAGCGGAAATGGTCTTGGTGCTTTATCTCCTGACAATCTTTAATTTTCTGCGTGCGCTTCAGCTGGAGCATGCACGCACTTCGCCCATCACAGTCGGGCGTGTGGCAGGGCCCAGCCTTATCGTCCGTAGGACGACAGTAGAAAAGACTGGGGGCCCTTCTACCTTTGGAGGGAAGGTCTCAGTCAAGTGCTTCAACTGCTCACCGCAGCCCTTCTCAGAGTCAGAGTGGGTTGAGGCGACCTCCCTCCAGGAGACTTCTCAGCAGGGGTCTTCCTTCGCAGATGGTTGCGCAGATACTTGTCCATGTGGCAGTCATTCTCCCTCTCCATGGCCAATTCGATCAATAGATCGACCAGTTCATCGTAAGAGTGCGTCCGAGCTTTCCTCTCGGACGTCTCTCTGCAGTTATCCCATGTCGTGGCAGGAATTTTCCCCACTAGCCACGGATGTGGCTCAGTCGGCGCATAGGACGAGGGGTTCATGCGCCCCATGAGCTCTTCCAACTGCGCCACGAACTCAGAGATGCGCGCAGCTGTGGGGAATCGGGAGAGAGGAGGCAGCTCCTCAATCTCCGCTCAGACGGTCAGGTCCGTTTCGGAGACTGGATACATTTGCTCCAATCCTTTCAGGAAGTCGCCCCAGTTGGAGCTCTTCCTGATGGCGGTCCCAACCTGCCGCTGAAGGAATTTCTTTTTGCAAGACTTTTTGATGAGCGTGCATTTAGTCCGGACATCAGCGTGTTGCTGACCTGTGAGAAGCAAAAACTCAGAAAACTGCTCAGCCCAGTCAGGCAGGTTTTTGGGATTGAACTCGGGGAGTTCAATCTGAAGGTTCGCCCTGGCGATAGACTTCGTTCCCCTCCCTGGGACTCCTGTGTCACCTGTACCACCTGAGAGGCCTGAGGGCTGCACTGTGGCCAATGAAGCCAAGGCTGACAGACCATAGCCTTTCATCTCAGCCTCTGTGGTGTCAGCTACACTGCAGACTGGCAGAGTCCTCACACGAGGGTGGCAAGGGCTAGGATAGGTGTCCATTGGGGAGCTGCGGATGCCTCTGCAGCTCTTCACCTCCCTGGTTGGTAGTTTAAAACCTGGAGACATAGTAGGTGGCAGCTTCTTCAGGTGGGACAGCTCCAATTTCGTCTTGAGTGCTACTGACAATGCACTCAGATGTGGATCTTCATCGCCTGCATCCAGGACCCGGGATGGCAACTCCATGGTCTCATCGAGACCCAGCTTAGGGGCCGCCATTTGTGGGGGCACACCTGGATCCACACTCATAGGTTCGGGTGCCACTGCCCTTAGACTCAGGCCAGGCGTCAGGCACTCATACCCCAGGAACCCATTTTGCCCAGGTAGAGTTGCACAGAAAAATGGATGTTTGCACACAGTTGCACTACATTTTTGCCAGTTGCACAGAATTGCATTGCAGCTGCACAGTGCAATCCCTGTGCAACCGGGCTGGCGCTGCTGTCGCGACTGCTGCTGTCGCTGCTGCATTTTAATATTCACGAGAAATTTACTAGCCATTTGCCAGATCTGCAACGGTTTTGCAAGGAAATGCTATTTGTCAGTTTATTAGAACTACTTACGGTAGTTTTAGCCGCGAGGACTTGATGGATGACCTTGTGGGACTATTTACCTCAATGATGCCGGGTACCGCCCTATTGGATCGCCTCAATGCAGGCATGAATAAGCAAAACGATACAAGAAACGCGCAAAGGACGCCATTCGGCAGGTTTACACACCTATCGAGGCTCTTCGCCTTGTTTTGGAGCTTGAGATGCCAAAAAAAAGGTGATGATTCTTGCTATGTCGCTTTTTTGCGTTATTGATGCATTGTGCAACCGCTCCTTGTGGTGTGCAAGTGATCACTTGCACGCTCTCGAAGGCATATCAATCTCATATATCCTCTTATGTGGTCATTTACTCCATTCGAGATACCTACATACTCTAAGTTGCACACTAGGACACCGTATAACACCACATTGATACAAATAGTGCGATGATGGCAATGTTACGCTTTGTGCAAACATGTATGCAAGTAGTTTATTGCACCATTTGCACAGGGTTGCACTTGTGCAACTACCAATATATGCCTCTCCCCTTCTAGGTACAAGAACCTTATCTGTCGGGCATCCAAGCTTCGCAATGATGGGAAGGGGCCCTCCCAGCAAATGTGGAGCACCCTTTCTCATCGTTTGAGGCTTTCAAGATTGCTTGACGGGAGCTTGGGAGCAAGCGAATCCTAGTCCCAGGCGATTATAATGGGAAGGTAGGTGTCCGTTGGGATCTTGATGAGTTTCTTAAATATATCCCAACTCAAGACCATATACTTTATACAATGGGGTTTCCCTGTTACGCGTATTCGATACGGCAGGATACGGCAGGATACGGCAGGATACGGCAGGATACGGCAGGATACGGCAGGATACGGCAGGATACGGCAAGATTAGGCAGGATACGGCAGGATACGGCAGGATACGGCAGGATACGGCAGGATACGGCAGGATATGGCAGGATACGCAGGATACGGCAGGATACGGCAGGATACGGCAGGATACGGCAGATACGGCAGGATACGGCAGGATACGGCAGGATACGGCAGGATACGACAGGGTCCAAAATATCTGCTTGTTTGCACTAAGAAAACAACCATTTTGTGTTCATTCAGCGTTTGGTGGTATTTCATACTGTTCTTGCATGCCTATTGTGACTTTCTCGGCTGACAACCCGCTTCATGTACACCAATTATTCGTTTCAAAAAAGAAGAAGATTGCTACCTGCTTGCTGAACTTGGTGGTTTTTCATCCTGTTCCTGCGTGCCCATTGTGCTGTTTCTGTTTAGGTTGACAACCCACCTTGCTGCACACCAATTTTCGGCTTTGAAAAAGAAAATGATTGCTACGTGATTGCGTACGAAACACTTCCTGTGCGCCAAAACACAATACGCACGAGCATAAAAAAAGACAATCACATCATTGCAGCCTGTACTATTATGGTTATAGACTTTCGGTGTACCTCTGCTCCATGTTATGTAGGTTACAGCAGAAAATGAACAGGCCGGCAAGGAAGTCGTAGTTATACGGGCGCCCCGGGAGCCTCATCACGGCCGTTCCAGAATCGCCACTTCTTAACATTGCTGAAAACATTCTCCACTAGATGACGGCCTTCATTGATCATCTGGTTGTAATGCACCATGAACCAGGTCAATCGGCCATCCCCCCCGGCCACACGGCAGAACATGTTGTCCGCAGTGCTGTAGTGACAGTCACCGAGGCGGAAGTCAGGCCGAGGACCATTAAAGTTCCAGGGAATGGATGCATCCATGTCCGCCGTCATCCCAGCATCGGTGGCACAGGGGGGATACCACCACGAGCAGGGAATGATCTCGCGCCCCCAGTTGATCATGGCATTAAACACGAGCGCATGCCCGCGGTAAGTGGGTTTGTCGAACCAGAACAGCTCCCGGTCTACCGGGTGCGAAGGTGACTGGATGGCCACATGCGTGCTATCGACAATAGCAGACACATGGCGGTGAATTGGATGACTGTGTTGGTGGAATTCCCATCGGCGTTCAAAAGCATCGGTGAACGTATCCCACAGGTGAGCCCGTTGTGACACGTCACGTAGTACTTGGATACAGTAGTCCCGACCAATTCCCAATGTCCTCGCACATGCAATCTGGCTGTAGCCCAATCGCAGGAAAGAGATTGTAATTACAAACTCCTCTAATGTGAAAATGGAATTTGCCACCAGGAACAGCAGAAATCCCATTCTGTACCCGGTGGCATTCATGAGCGGCATTGCTGCAAGTGGAGCGCAGTGCGGGGACTCGCCGCTATCAGAACGATCCACAGAGATCCACGTAAACTTCAAGACTTAAGGACTGAAGAACTTAAATTATTGAGCAGTGCAGAAACGATATAACATCAGCAGAGAAGACATTCTAATAGTGCTAATGAAACTAATGAGTAACATTCTTCTTTCATTGTCTCAGATATGTGCTGTCTATGAAATCAACAGTGAGGGCAACGAAGCAATCCATGGCTCTTGGCGGGAACAGTGTTTGATGGTCCTCCACTCTTAAGGAGTGTCAGTGAAGCGCTGCCATCCATGATTCTTGCGAGCCGGGCCAAGTGACGTGAAAGGTGCCTGATGGTCCTCCACTCTTAATGAGTCTCAGTGCAGCGGATGACAGCACCGCCAACAATTGCGACAAGGTTCACGATGTGGTACACACTTCCACCCCTTTGTGCAGGGCGTCCATCATATGAGGCGACGCCGCGACAAGGGTTCACGCTGTGGTACACGCTCCCCCCCCTGTGTGCAGGGCGTCCAACGTGAGGCGACGCCGCTACAAGAGTTCACGCTGTGGTACACGCTTCCACCCCTGTGTGCAGGGCGTCCATCATATGAGGCGACGCCGCGACAAGGGTTCACGCTGTGGTTCACGCTTCCACCCCTGTGTGCAGGGCGTCCAACGTGAGGCGACGCCGCTACAAGAGTTCACGCTGTGGTACACGCTTCCACCCCTCTGTGCAGGGCGTCCTACATGAGGCGTGTGCGTGGGCAGAGAACTACGGATTCATTCAAAAGATTGTTGCTTTGCATCTTCAGCTGCACTGGCAGAAACTTCAGGCGCATTTGCGAGGTGCTGCCCAACGAGTACACGCCTCAATGGATAGCGGCGCGCATTGGGCCGCATGGACATGGCAGTTTGCTTGGTGATGATGTTTGGTACGCCGTGTATTGGGACTACAGTGATCTGCCGTCAGACACCTGGAAACAAACTGCCAGATCACTGTGGCTGGCCATGCTGTCTGAGAGAGGGGTGACGCCCACCACTGCAGATCAAATAAAGTTTGATGTCTTTGTCACCAGTTTGCAGGATGCGCCTGCGTGGCGAGAACAAAAGAAATTGGAAAAGGCTGAGCGTGCAAGCCAGAAGGAGGCGTCTGCCGATGCGCACGCTCTTGGTCTTGGCCCCAGCTCATTGGAGAGGCGGAAGCACACACTGGCCAGCTACCTCATGGGTCCGAATGCAGTGGGCCGGCAGCCAAGCACAGGGACATGGCGCCCCACCAGTGGTCCTGCACCTCAGCGGCGCTGCAAGGCACCGGGTGGCACATGCTACGCGCCAGTGCCAAAGAACTGCAGCAAGGGAATGTGCACACCGCACTGCCTGAGCTTCGAAATTGCCTATGCACAGCGGTTTGCAACTTGTACGCCATGCAAATACAAAAAGTCTGGAGTTCGACACAGGCACACACCACTTGCCACTGATGCAACGGAGCTCGCACCTTGGATTGGGGACTGGCAGGGTCATTTGGATGAACCTCGCTGGAGGCACGTCGCGCAGAATGAGGAGGATGACAATCAGGACAGTGAGACCAGTTCTGTGATTGATGAGAACCCGGTTGCTCAGCCGGAGACGTTGACTCAGCCGCAGCCATTGACTCAGCCGCAGACGTTCTCAGCACGAGCACCGCGGACACAGGACCTGCCACCAGATCATGCGGAAGAGGAGACCGTTGAGGCCTACCTAGAGAGGCTGTTGGGTTCAGCTCCGCGGCGCAATTCCTTGCCCAGACGCCCGGGTGACACGCTATCTGAAGATGCTGATTTTGCAGAAGCGCAGACCGCAAATTTGGTTGATGACTTACAGCAACCGCCGCCAGCAGAGCGCAGGCCCTCGGCGGATAGCGGCCGGTACATTGTGGAAGCCCCGAAGAAGAACTATCACTGCATTGTGTGCTATTGCTTTCTGTTGAACACTGCAGTTCTGCCTTGTGGACACACAATCTGCACAGACTGTGCAGGGAGGATCAGCCGGTGCCCACTGGATCGTACTGTTTTCGTTGCTGCCAGCACCCCCAGGAACCGCGCTGTTCAGGATGCTGTGGAAGAATTTCTGCTGTCGGAAGGGGCTCGTACTGCAGGCGCGATACTGGCAGCAGCAGGAGCTGCAATCTTCTCTCTGGGATCCACAACAAGACCACTGACGAATCCGGATGCCATGCGACAGGCCAGATTGCGAGCCTTCATGCACCTGTTGCCACGGGATCCTCCTGGTGAACTAGCAGCAGATCCTCCTGATGCAGCAGCAGCGCGTCCTGATTCAACATGCTCCCAGATACCAGCGCCAGCAGTGATTTCCAGAACGGTGGCTTCGTTGGACTCTGAGCGGTTGCGACAGCGGGAATGGAAGTGCACAACAGTGCAGCGTCGTGTGGAGCGGTCTGAGCAGCCACGTGCAGCAGCTGGAACATTGGTGCACGTCATGTTCAACGACGGCTGGTACGAGAGCCTGGCCGGTGGCGGTACTGTTGAATTCGGCGATGGAACAAGATTTCCCTGGAGCCGCATCCGCACCTGGCATGCAGCCAGCGACCACTAAGGTCAGCTAAGTACACTATTTTGGTAATATATTTAATTATTTTTTTTGTTTATCTGTTTTTGTGTTTGCACAGTGGCATGCACCATAGTGCAGCAGTATAACTATATATTTTTGTATGTCTATAACTTCTTTTCTTGTTGATTATTTATATTATCGCACAGTGGAATACACCACAGTGCAGCTTCTTCAGACACACGCATCGAATGGCCATTCGTCTCTCTGCTCAGTGTAATGTCGCTGTGCCTTCCCAGCTTTGTGAGTGCGCCACTCAATGACGGAGGAAAGTAGTTGGCAGTTGGGGTTATGTGTCAAGTCATTTTTTTTCCTTTCAGCATAGCAGGGAACAACAAAAAAGCATGCAGAGGTTCAAAAACCGGACGGTTGAACAGTTTCCAAGAAAAGAACACCATATTTTGAAAAAGCATTTATGTTTGTTAGGATAAAAGCTGCAGTGGGTTTGAAAACGTTTCTGGATAGAAAACAATTGGAAATGGATTTTTGTTTGTTACGATAAAAGCTGCAGAGGGTTTGAAAACGGTTTCGGAAAAAAAAAATTGGAAATGCATTTTTGTTTGTTAGGATAAAAGCTGCAGTGGTTTTGAAAACGTTTCCGGATGGAAAACAATTGGAAATGGATTTTTGTTTGTTACGATAAAAGCTGCAGTGGGTTGGAAAACGGTTTCGGAAAAACAAAAATTGGTAATGCATTTTTGTTTGTTAGGATAAAAGCTGCAGTGGGTTTGAAGACGTTTTCGAAAAGAAACCAAGTCACATCACATCACATCACACCACATCACGGCAAATCAAATATTGTCACACACTTCACATCACATTGAAACACATGACATCACATCACACCACATCACACCACATCACATCAAGTCAAATCAAATATCACTGCATCAAATCACATCACATGAAATCGCATGGCAATACATGACATCCCATCACATCACACCACATCACATCACATCACGTCACGTCACGTCACGTCACGTCACGTAACGTCACGTCACGTCACGTCACGTCATGTCACATCACATCGCCTCTCATCACGTCACATCACATCACATTGCATCACGCCACACCAAACCACACCACAGGAGATCACACTACATCACATGGAATCACGTCATGTCACATTACATCAGATCACATCACATCACGTTGCGAACACCACATCCTATCAACTTATAAGGCATCACATCATATGGCATGAAGAAAGGTCAATTTGCATCGGTTCATACAAGGTCGGATCACATAACGTCCGCACACCTGCAAGGCACCGCCTGTTTATGAGACCTTTACCAATAACTGAAACTCCAGGTTAGGATTACAGTTAGGGTTAGGGTTAGGGTTAGGGTTAGGGTTTCGGTTACTGGCATACGGCAGGATACGGCAAGGAAAGCAGGATACGGCAGTATCCGGCAGATACGGCAGGATACGGCAGGATACGGCAGGATACGGCAGGATACGGCAGGATACGGCAGGATACGGCAGGATACGGCAGGATACGGCAGGATACGGCAGGATACGGCAGGATACGGCAGGATACGCGTATTACAGGAATACGGTCGTATTAGGGAAACCCCAATGTCATTGCCGCTTTTAGATGGGGAACAACCATATGTTTTGATCCTTCGGGGTGATGGTTTCCCTTGTGGATATCGCCCTTGGGTGCAATTGGCCATTGAGTTTGCCAACCATGGTTGAAAGGCGCGCACCCCAGGTTATAGTTGGACCATCGATGTCGCCCTCACAAGTGAGCACGACATCGATCCTCTACGTGCAATCTTTTCAAAGACTTTGGAGGCAATCCAAAGTATCATAAATACCAGATGGATCCTGATTCGTGAAAAATGGTGTCGTGCCCGAGTCATGTTAGGTGGTGGCTCCCCATGGCTCCGTAAAGTGCTAGAAATCTCAAGCTACTTTCGCATTCGGAGTATTTATACTTTTGCGACGTGGTGCGACCTCAAGGGAAAGTGGGAGGACCGAAAGTGGCAGCGTTCACCCAACAGTGACACACAATTATATAAACTTCATAAGAAGGGGTTGGATTGTACCACCGCCAAAGGATGTGTGAGTGAACCTTCGTTGCATTTAGAGGAACGGTTCAAATTTGTGGTTATTCGCATATTGCACCTTGTTATTGGGGTTGGTGACTACCTCACCACATTCATTAGGAAGAAGTGCAAGGACCTTCCAACAGCCCCTAGGGATTGTGTTCAAGATCGCCTCAAAACTGCCAAACCCAAAATTAGTCTCAAGGGCCATGCCTCTCCAGATGGGGAAGAGACATGGCTCTTGTTGGCAAACTGGCGTCATATTGGCAAGCCGATGAAGCTTCCAAACCATGTCATTGATGTGGTTGTAGAAATGGCTTCTTTACTTAAGGCACTACAAAGTTGGGAGTTCGATTCGAGCGCCCTCAATTGTGGATCCATGGCGAAGAAGTTCAGACGAACAATTCGTCCTACCATTGGATCGCCATATTTGTTATGGCTACAATTTGATGCTCCCGAGGTTCTGAAAAATTCGCATCCGTGGGGTTGCGGTATGTTTAGCGGCGACCAGCCTTCACAGCTCACGGCGACGGATGTGCCGACCGCCATGTTCGTTTGCGACAAGCGTGGCCCCGGTGTGATTGTGAGTGGAGTGTGGCCGCCGATCCCCATTGACGAATGCCAGCTCACCATGGATCCGAGAAAGGTGGGGGAATTTAGGAAGAAGTGGAAAATAGATGTGAAGGCTGCTGTACGGGAGTTGGACGGGAGCATGGGAAGCCCTGATCAAGGGAGGAAATCGCAACCATGGGTCCGGTCGGAGAAGGCCGCGTTAGCTTCCATTGGATTTGGCAACGACGCAACAACGGGTCGGGTTGGAGAAGGCCGTGCCTCATCTCCCTTCCCCAACGGAGTTTCCATTGGATTTGGCAATGAAGCTGGAGGAAAGGTTTGAGAACGATAGTGAGTTGGGCAACCCCATTGTGGATGAGAGTGATTGGGCACCCCCTACAGAACAAACGCCAATGAGGATGGGGAAGCAAGAGAAGTCGGCAACCCCCCGGCTACCGCTCGTTCGGCAAGGAGGAAGCCAAAAAGCGTCTCACGTGTCGCCGAAGATGATGTTGCTCAAAGCTCAACACGCAATGAAGGAGCGTGTGGCCAATGACACGAAAAAGACCAAGAAGAACAAAGACGGGCGTGGGGCAAACTCGACCAAACGGAGGAGACTTGCGGTGGAATCGGATAGCGATACGACGGCCGAAAGTGAGGCATACGAGGAGCAGCACGCCCCGAAGAAAAAGAAGGGAGACGGAGGCAAGAGCCTACAACGGAATGCGCCAAAGAAGAAGAAAAGCGCAAAGGGGAGCGTACGGCCACAACCGCAAGCAAGGCACAAAAAAAGAGGGCTCGAATCAAGATCCAAAAGAAGTCGAGAGCCCAGACAAAGCAAGTGACCATGGCACACCACATGCAAATGAGCGGGCCGCACCCGAAAAGGCCACATCCGCCGCACAGGTGTGACACCGTCGTGTTTACTCGCATTCCACTTTACGTAGCTTGTGCAACTGCTGTGCAACCCTTGTGCAACTTGTGCAAGCACTCACTTTCGCACAGTTGCACACACTCTTAGCCCACGCAAGCTGCACCCTGTTTTGCGCGCTGAACGCGCAGAAAAGGACCGGTTTGCAACAGGGCAAAAAAACTATTTTTTTGGATGTTTGATGAACGTGATTTTAGACGTAGTGAATCAAATTGCTTTTTTAGTGTTTTGCAACTCCGTGTTCCTCAATGTGACGTTTTTTACATTTCTCTGGCGTTCTGAGTGCGCGAGGCCTCGCGCGCTCAAGATATTCAAAGTGGAGTTTATCACGAAACCTAAAAACCCATAAAGACTGCCGTTTGCGGAAATACGCAGCTCCCACATGGTATTAAAAGCGTGATAGTGTTGCCCAAGGAGCATTGGAAGTGTATGACTGTCCAACCTCCCATGTTAGGGGAAACACATGTACTGTAAAGTGACAGTAAAATACAAATTTAGGCATTCGGAGTGCGCGAGGCCTCGCGCACTCAGGTCACGTTATGCATTGAAATTGCAGAATGGAAATAACGCGTACAATTGTAGGTACAGTACCAGACGGACAAACACATTTGACCCTCTCGGTGCATGTGTGTGTAGACACCATGTTGGTCAGATATAACAAGGTATAGAACATTGTCCCACAGAAAACAATCAGTGCGCGAGGCCTCGCGCACTTAAACGACGGAAGAAAATATAAAAGCAGGCAGGTCAGGCTACGCCGGTATTTACATTCCCTTTCACGGCTACCACCTGTGACAGTGGATTATACATCGGTAACCTTCGTCGCATTTTTCAGGGGATCAGGGGAATGATTTGCTTTTTTCCAAAAGCCACTCAATGGCTCACCTGTCCAGTTCTCATAGCGGCCGTAGCCTTCGCTGCCCGATAGATATGGTTTTTTTTTCCAACTGGGTTTAAAGACGGAAACGGAATAGGAAATTGTGGTTGCGAAAACGGTTTTCGGTTACTGGGAACGGAGCGCACGCAGACACCAAATACAATCTGCGGCGGCAGCACGCGCACCAGAAATGACGACAGGAAAAGGCCAGATGTTTTCAAACACACTTCAAACAGACTTTTTTTAGAGATCGCTGTGCGAAACGATAACCAAAATAAGTGCGCGAATCTAATTTCACAGAGAAAGACGCAAAATGCCACTTCGAGCCAGAAAATCTGTAACACATCGAATGATAGCAGAAGTAAGCAAAGAAGCAGCAGCACTACGAGAGGCATGCTGGCAGAACCAGCATACCAAACAGCAGACAACCTGTGGAAAGGACTGAAACAAAACGACCTGGCGGCGCAACTGGTTTTAACATTTGCACAGCGACTCAGGTTCAACAAAAGAACGCGCCACAATTTACCAGCAGCTAAAAGGCAGGAGGACAAGCGCTTGGTGCGCATTTTGCGACAGGAGGTCTGGAACCTGTACCTGTTGATGCGTCAACGGGCAGTACCAAACACGAAAAAAACCGGGGAACAAAACAGGGTATCTAACGCAAACAGAAAGACGAACAAAAGTACGACTTGGGCAAGCAGACGCTGCTGCAGATACAGTGGACGAACAGGCAGCAGCAGCACTTAAAGCAACGTGGTCACTGGTGCTTTCGTCGTGTTGCGTGCTGTGGATAGACAACTGGTACCGGGCACAATACACGACACACCCAGAAGAAAGTGACCGGTCACAAAACTGTACTGCAATAGCAGTACTTCAGCTGAAGCAGAGGCCCACGTATTGGGCACGACATCCAGCCATTGAGGACCTGGCAGCACGGATAATGACAGTCGCAAGGGCTCTGCAACAGCGTAAAGGAATAATCCCCCAGACTTGCGTGACATGGGGTATGCAGATAGGTGTGCACAGGACACCGGAAACGTGAGAGCACCGTTGGATGTGATCAGGGATGCAAGGACTCTGCAGGCACCGGTGTGACGCCCGTTTGCCCTGTCAAAAGAAAAGGTAACTGGTGGTGTTGGTCTGTTAAACTTGTTGCACTTTGCAAAGGACGCAGCCCAACAGACAAACAGAGTTTCGGCGCTGTTGGTTGACAAAAACATACACTACAGGATACTAAAGTTGTTGTAAGGTGCCAAGAACCAGCGATGGAACAAGCGTGCGTACCTGCGTTACCTGCCTGTAGTTTACGGTGTCTGGCATGCCTACAAGTTCGTTGTTACTAAAGAAGGTCCCTACCAGGACCGGCCCCCGCTGTGCCCCTTCCGCCTGTCACCCCTGCTGACTTGCTCCGGATCAATGTTTGCATTTCTCAAAATCCTCAAAATCCAGGGTCCAAATCCAAAAATATAGAAAATGTAATCCTCCTTCAACCCTGAACAGCAACCAGATCCCACAAGTATAGCAATAACCCAATTCACAATCCAAATCAGGCTGCGGGCTTTCGTTCAGCACATCGATTGTCTCACGATGGCGGGCATGTACAAGAATTGCACCAAGGAAGAAAGCCCTGAAATTGGCATATGAACACAAATAAAGCAAAGTTGGGGAAAGAGGTACACATACACATTCACAGCCATAAACCCTTCATTCCCTGGACTCAAGACCTTCCCTTGACTCACCAACATATTGCCCTGAACCAGGTCAAATGAGATGGCTGAATGCCATGTGACATAAGTCACTACACAAACCCCAAAAATGTGTTCACTCCCAAGCCGCTAAATCCTAGCCCAAAGGGGGAGGTGGCGTGTCATGGCCTAGAGTGGCACTCAGGACCATGCCCTACCCTGACATAACCTTGGTTGGACTTGGAGTCGAATGGGCTTAGAGAAATGACCTATGAGTTTGAACTCATAACATGCCAAAAAACTGCCAATTCACACCATATTGGCCATATATCACATATATGCTCAAAATTGAAGTTACCACTTATCCGAAGGCTCAGAGCATGCATGGAATCGAAGTCTAGTATTCATGGAGGATATAGACCAAAGCCCAATGCCCATGTACATCCCCACCTTACCCTCCAAACCCCTTCGGATATGGGCGCCACGCACTGCCCAAGTCAGCCCATGATTTTGAGACCAATTCTTGTAATCTCTCGTGCGCCAAGCCAAATGGAGTACGCGATCCGGCATATGGTGGTGTTCAACTCCAAAGCATATGCCAACATATGAACAACATACCATGGTTCGACTCCCCATAGGCTTCTTGCTGTTTGCTGACCAGGTAAGTACACAAAACGCAAAGATGAGCAAAATTTGAGGTCAAAAACATGAAAATATGACCAAATACAAAGTTGTCATGATAGTATATCTCTCTGCTCACCCATGATATCCGCTCATGATTCAATACACCAATGATTGGAACCATTTGCGAACAATTCCCCCACTTGGATCCCCAATCAGGCGCATGGAGATACCTTCGCCACTAATATCTACATGCCCCATGAAAATGGGAGTGCACCCATGGATCTCTTTGTCAAACATACCATGAGCAATACATACGCGGTAGACTTGGTCTAGCGCTTTGAATTCCACAATTGGGACATGGGCAAAGTCCTTGTCACGTATGGCTCCCCTTCTCTTCGGCCACACGAAGATATATAACATGGGCGTGAGCATATCAAACATATACCATGCATACAACACATACCCTCAAAATATGGCTCCCACCATGATATGCTATGTCCCTCCATTGACATAACTTCACGTTAAAAATACGTAGGAACCCAAGGAAAGTTGCTATGCAACCCCAACACTCATGCGGCACACTCGAAAGTCACAATAAAATGTTCGGTTGCACGGTCCAAGAGTTATATATCACTTTATACCCTCTTGACCCTTTTCCCTTGCTACACCAAGCATGTGTGCGCACCAAAGGCGTTTGATGCTCCCTCAATCAACTTGAGACTAAGGCGCTTGCAACCCAACCTTCCCTATTCTCTTTCCTCACACTCGCGCGTAGATATGGTCCTTCAAAGTGGTCCCACGATTCACTTTTGTTTTCCTTATATCTCCAAGTCAAATGGGTGGCAAGTATAAGGGAAACCTGATTCGGGCATAGGGAAAGGAGTATGACCACTCGAAGAAGTCCAAATCAAGTGCGGCGATGTCGAAGTCGAAAATCCAATTTCGACATCGCGAAAAATTCTGATTAAAATTTCGAGTGCTTATTTAGAGAATTGCGGAAGCAACGAACCCTTTGCTGATGAGATCTGACCCTTCAACGGAATATCCGTCAAAATATCTGGAAATAACAGTTAACCAATCGGTTAACGCAAAATCGCGAGCCAACTGACAGTCGCCGATACACTGACCATCAGAACGAAAGGCTGAAAAATTACGGAAACATCATGATAATAAAACCCTGTTGATTCCTGATATTCCGATATATAAATCTCCGCTGGCGGCACCTCGGTTCTGAATATGACCGCTCATAGCCGGAATGGCCAAACCTATCACACTATCACATCGGGTTAGGTCAGGTGGATGGGAGAGTATGATATCAGCCAATGGCGGCTTGCCGGCACATAGATACACCCCCCAAGTGACCCCAAGATGGCCACGGGGGTCCGAACCGGCTTCACCCCCCTTCTCAGAGCGTTGTTACCGCTCGGAAGTCATTGAAGAGAGGACGGGAGGACCCCAATGGGCTCCAACCCCCCCCTCCATGTCCCAAGGACACATGGAGGCCCCACACACGTCGTAGGCGTCCCCCACGCCCCATGGGAGGGGTGAGGACACTGATACTCAGCGCCCCACGCCATATTCGGTCTCCTCTTGATCTACAACATGGACCAAGGGGATCAAAGATAGAAAAACGTCGTTGGTCGACCTAAATAAGTATACCACAATGAAATATATATGTGGAGATCGAGTGAAGGGGGTATATGGCCAATCAAGGCCGAAGAATCCCCGGATGAACGCCCTCACTTGTCTCCCCATTCACAGAAACAAACAAAATGCCAAGGGGGATCCATTACGGTGCTACAGCAGCAACCAAATGGACCAATACGTCCTTGACATCCAAAGAAATATTCTTTTTCTTTAGGTAGTCCATCCAGACCGTGGTGTACCTCGGCACAAAACTGCTCGGAGGCTCCCACGAATCCCTGGAGGCGGCGAATCCCTTCCATCGGACTTTATAAAGCCTTCCCCCAGGCGTCCCCAGGTCCGGCTTGTCTGCCAGGATCTTCTCCGCGGTGAAATCGTCGTCCTCGCCCTCGTCGTCCGAGTCCACATCGCCGGCCGTGAACTCGAAGGTGACGGGGCGTCCGCTGGGGTCTGGTGCTCGGGGACGAAGCTGGGTATGGTCGCGGTCCAGGATCTTGTTATCCCCCACACGAACCGCATACACATCCTGCCCGACCTTCCGCACGATTACCCCCGGCACATACCAAGATGCCTGCCGATGCCTGGACAGGACATCCTTGTGGTGCCGCTCCACCCACACGGAGTCTTGGAGAGCATACTTCTGGACTTTTCCCTGCTTGAAGTACTTGGCCCTCTTCTCATGCTCGTTTTGAAGTTCTTTGCACACCTTGGCCGCCGTGTCGTCCGCTTCAGCCATCATAGCACTCGCATCCCGGGCCACTTTGCCATGGTTCATCCACGGGAGAGTGCGTGACACTCGATCCCGTAGGAACAGGATGCGATGGGGCGACAGTCCAGTGGGTCCCGGAAGGTCATGGTACGCTTGGAGCACTCTCCACAGCGAGTTATACCAGTTCCGGCCCGGTTCGTCAATGTGCAGCTGGCGGAACTTCTCGAACATCTGCCGCCCGGCCACCTCAGCTCGGCCATTCGACCGGCTGTGGTACGCCACGGTCTTGCCGTGCCGAATGCCCATGTGCTTGCACATCGTCTTGAACCACGTCCCCACAAATCGACTGCCCCGATCGCTGCAGATGACAGCCGGGACATCAAAAATCGTCAGCCAATGCCTGATCATGGCATTAGCGACGGTCTTGGCCTGCAGCCCCACTCCATGCTTGTCCGTCTTGTCCTTCTTCTTGGACTTCTTGCCAGGGACCGCCACGATATACCCGCTGTGCCTATCCACCGCCAGGATGACACAGTCGTAGGTCTCTCCTTCCACGGTGACCTCAGGCATGGCGAATACATCCATGGCCACGGACCGCATAGGGGCCTCCGGTATAGCCGTGTACACCGGGTTGCCCGCTGTGGAGTGGTTGGGGCTCTTCGTGGATCGACACACGGCACAGTTGCTGCAGTACCTATCCAGGATGGTGTAGTACCCCGGTGGGAACTTGAAACGACACTCCAGGTCCTGCTGCATCTTGTCTCGGCCAGGGTGCATGAGCTGGGCGTTGTGCCAATGGTCAATGAGATCCTCCACTCGGTTCTCGGGCACCAACAACTTGTCCTTGAGGAACAACTTGTCGCCATCCTTGGTCAAGCCCTCGGGCCATTCGTCATCCGACGGGGCGCTCACGGCATTCCAGTACCTGCTCCAGTGCTCGGATGCCGCGTAGTCATCCGAGCAGTCCTCTGTGAGCACCGACCTGACTAGCTCTACAGGAGCCACCATCCATTGCTCGAGGGATTCCTCTCGAATAGCTTGGACGCGGGCGCCCCGGAACTTGGCCAGGTCTGGAACATGGCCTCCACTAGTATTTTAACCTTTTCAGGCCCATGGTGCAGTTCATGCAGTGTTTTCACCCTGACTTGGTTTGTAAATACCCGCGGCTGTCCTTCGGAGAACTTCGGCTCACCATGAACGCTCATTTTGCCCATGGTTAGGCCGCTTTGGTGCAATGCTTTGGGCGGGGGACCGCCATGCCTCAAAAAAAAACTTGGCCAGGTCTGTACGGTTTGCCATCACCACAAAACACTTGACCCCCTCTTGCTCCATGACCTTCTCCATGTCTATGATGCGCTTGGCCTCCTCGGTCTCCTCGGCGTCGCCATGGCTGGATATGTCCATCCACGCCTTACCCGCGGGGTAGGCCCAGCGACTGAGGCAATCTGCCACAGTGTTGTCCTTCCCCGGGACGTACACGACGCTGAGGTCGAACTTGGCGAACGTCTCGTGCCATCGGGCCCTCCTAGCCGCTGGTCCTGAGGGGGTGTCGACATGCTCCTTGTGCCAGCTCTGTAGGGACTGGTGGTCCGTGCAAACCACCACCGGCTGCAGTCCGATGTGGCCAGACCACTTTCTGAGCGCACATACAATGGCGTATGTCTCCTTCTCCCTCGCGGTCCATGTTCGGCGTTGGCCCTCGGCCAGGATTCTGCTCCAAAACGCCACGGGAACATGAGTCCTGTCGTCCCGGACTTGCTCGAGGACTGCCCCCACGGCATAGTCCGAGGCGTCTGTCCGTAGCACGAATCCCTTGTCCGGGTCCACCAGGAATAGCCCCAACTGCCCCAGGAGTCGCTCCTTCAGGCGGTTGAACGCATCTTCAGCCTCAGGGGTCCAGGCAAGCTTCTTCTTGCTACCCTTCCGGCCATCGAACTTGCCCACTTGCAGCATCTAGTGCAGCGGCCCCGAGAGTTCTGCATATATCCGGACATAGCCCGAATAGTAATTGCAGAACCCCATGAAGGACCGGAGTTCGCTGATGGTCTGGGGCTTCTCCCAGTGGTGCAGGGACGCCAGCTTCCCAGGCATGGGACGGCGTTGCCCGTGACCAACCACGTGACCCGCGAACTCCACTTCCTTCACGAAGAGTGAGGCTTTGGTGGGCTTACACACCATGTTGTGCTTGTCCAACTCGCTGAGCACTCGGCGCAGATCCTTCTCATGCGCGTCGATGAGCTCGTCCTCAGTCATGTTCTCCGTGCCGGACCCGATGATGATGTCATCCACGAAGGGATCGGCACAGTCCCGGACAGGACCGAGTAGGTCCTCCATCATGCGCTGGAAAGCGGCGTTGCCATTCTTGGCACCCATAGGCACCACCTTCCACTGCATGGGCCCCAGCGGCGTCGACATCGCTGTGCAGGGCCTGGAGTCCGGGTGTAGCGGCATCTGGTGGTAACCGTGTTTCAGGTCCAACACCGTGAAAATCCGCTTTTTCTGTTGCTTTTGGAGGATGGAGTCGATCAGGGGAAGCGAGCACGAGTCGTGCTCGGTCTGCTCGTTCAAACCTCTGTAATCAACCACCAACCTCCACTCACCCTTCTCCTTCTTGGGCACGATGAAGGCTGGGCTGGCCCACTCACTGTCGGAGGGTTCGATCCATCCCCGCTCAATGAACTCGGCCAACAGCTTCTTCATGGCCTCGGCCCGATCGCCCTGAAGTTGGTACTCCCGATGACGATAGATCTTCGGGTTCGGCTTCAGCTTGATCTTCGCTGTACCAAACCTCCCGCGATCTGGAGGGTTCTTGTTGGCGACGCCACTGAATAGCCGCGGATAGGCCTTGATCAGCCTCTCCTTCAGCTCGGCGACCTTCGGGTTCTCCTGGGCCTCTTCAGCCGCTTGCTTCGGTATAGAAACAACCGACCGCACTGCGGTGTAGGCCTCTTCTGGGTCCGATTCCGACTTCTCCTCGTCCGATATGCCGTCTTCATCGTCGTGGGGAGCTCTTCCCACCGATAATCTTCGGAAATTTGCGGCCTCGGGCTGGTGACTGTCGCTATCGGCACCCATTCTTGGAAAATCCCATGTTGGTGGGTCCGACCCAACCGGACCATCGTATTGGTCTGCGATGTGATCCATGACCCTCGCCACGAACTCGTCCTTCTCGTACTTGCCGGTGACCAACATCTTGTCATCCCACCAATGCCGAGATGTGACCATGGCCCGCCTCTTCTTGGCTGCCACACGGTCGTGCATCCCCATCCGCATGTAGTTGACGACGTCGTCGATCTCGGCGTGGGACAGGACGTCAATGCCATCAATAGGCTGATCCGTCCCCTCCTTGGGCTCAAACATGACCTTCATGGGCACCGCCTCCACCCTACGGATGAATGCTTCATCACCCGTGGGCCGGGCTTGCGCCCCATCCACCAGGAAAGCTTTGGTACCCCACGCTTGACCCGGTGAGGGCATTGATACACCCTTGGCGTCGATGAACAACTCCTCATCTGGCCCGAATGACATCTCGTTCAGGGTGATGGAGTCCAGCGTCGACTTGAGACCCTCCAGCGGACATGGGGTGGATCCTATGCCGGTTATGACCAGGATCCCCTTCGCTCTATCCGCGATGATCTTCTCCACCGTACGTCTGGTATTGTCCAGGGAGCCATGCCAATACATGGGTCCCCACTCCTTCAAACCCCAATGCCTGTGCCAGGCTGAGTCTCCTCGATGCCAATGCCTCCTACACTTCCGCAGAAGTGGGGCATCCCGGGAAGCAAAGACGTCCGTCCCGGGCGTTTCGGCTCCCAGCGACTGGATCATCCTGGCATACACCTGTGGCGCCATTCCATACTCCGTGAGCTGAACTCCGCGGTCTCCTCTGGACTTGGCACCCACAGCTTGCACCGCTTGGACGATCCGATCCTCTTCCTCAGCATTCCATTGGGATGATCCGCATGCATAGTCTGTGGACAGCCATGTGAGACACTCATCATCCTCCCGGACCAGCGTTGCACGATGGGGAAGGGCTCCTATGGCGTTTGCCACCATGAAGTCATACCCCATGATCATATCCCAATCGGTGATGTCGGCCACATAGAAGTTCCCGGATAGAGTGCTTCTCTTCGCCTGATCAGGGCGGTTCAAGCGCTCATGCTCCCGGAATTCCATACTGATAGTGGCCTCATGGGTGCCACCACCCATAATCTCCCCGTTGGCGACCTTCAGGCGGACCGGTCTCCGGCTGGGCTGCAGGAATTCCTCCTTGAACAACCCTCTCCGGACCAGGCTCACCTGGGCACCCGTATCCACTAACACATCCACCACCGTCTCCTCTCGTCCGCACCGTACTCGCACTTTCAAGTGCAACTGCCGCTCGTCGCCATGTGGTGTATGGACGACTCTCACGGCATGCAACTCTAGCACGTCCGGGTGCATCAGGACTTCAAGGGTATGGTCACGGATGGTGTAGATCTTGGGTTGGTCCTGCCCGTCCACGGGGCTCTCCGTGGTCGCTCCTTCCTTCTTGCCATGTCCCGTACCCACATGTACCTCCCTTGGCAGGGCGCTCCAGGGGTTGGGAGTGGCGAAACTCAGTGGTTTTGGCTCTTCCGGAGCCTTCTTTGGCACCCGATGTGCCTTTGCTTTCTCAGGGATTCCACTGATTTTCGGAGGAGACACCTTCGAGGTCCCACTCCCGTGGGGGCTCCTCTAGACTTGGCTTCCCGCCGCCCCTTCCGGCTGCGATCCGCCAGGACTTTGTCCACCACGTTGCTGGGCTTTGAGTTCCTCCAACGTCCTAAACATGTCCTCAGCAACCTCCTCGATCGACCTCACTCGTCGGTCTTGGCCAGGTCCACCACCATAGCCTCTTCCTCCGCCTTATCCTTGGCCTTTGCCTTGGCCTTTTCCCCCGTCTCCGCCCTTCGCCTTCCAATCGGAAATCCGCTGCTCCTTGGGCTTCTTCTCGGGGTGGGCTGCGAAGTAGGCCTTCTTGTCCGCCTCATACACCTTGCACTGACGGTGGTCGTGTGCATGGTTGTTGTCTTGCCATAACATACCCAGCACCCGTCGTGCTGAGACCTGTACTCCCGGAACGAGAGCGGTGGGTTCCCGATCCTCCTTGGCTCTTTGCCCTTCTTGGGTCCCACCTGGCTCCATCTGGACCGATCCTGCCCATGGTTCCTCACGTTGTGCGCCACAAACGCGAAGAAATGGGCCTCCTCGTGATCCTCCCGGGACCAGTGGTCTTGGCCACTTCCACTACCATCCTCCGCAGAGTTAGCCGTGTCCTCCTGGATCTCCCGATGATGGCGGTCTTCTCGATGGCCTCGTTGTCCATGACCATGTCGATCCTGCACGTGGGCCTCGTTCTTCGCATTGAGCTTCAACTCCACCGTGATGTACTTCACGATCTCGTCCAGGCTCATGCGGGCGAGGATGACTTGCATCCTCAGCGGCTCCCCGCGCCTCCACTCCACGTTGTTGAGGCGCAGCAACCTTTGCCCCATGGAGTCTCCGAACACCTCCACGTACACGGCGTTCTTCAGCCCCAACATCCGGTTGGGTTCGCCCAGGTTCCTCCTGAAGAACTCCATGATACCCGCATGGGTATCCTCCGCCGCCATAATCCTCACCGCCACCCGCTTCTTGGCGCGCTTCTTCTCCTCGTCCTCCACTCGCCTCTTCCAGTTGCCGGGGAGGACGTCCTTCAGGAGGTGGCGGATCTCGCTGGCCTCGTTCCAATCCTCCACCAGCTTGAGGCATCTGCGGTACTTCCGCAGATACCGGTTCCACTCCCGGACCCGCAACTCACCGCGGTCCAGCGGCAGCGGAATGGACCACAGGTCCTCCAGCTTCTGGTTAGGAGCGTCCACCCGCTCCTCATCCTCCAACCACTGGAGGCAGGCCTGCTCCGTACGGATCAATCCTTCCCGGATCTGATCCCGCAGCCCCTCCTTCAGGTCCTGCGCCAGCCGGTGTGGGAATGTCCGGCATACCCACTTGTCCCGCGGCGCTCCCCGCATCTCGCCGACGACCTCCTCGGCGAAGTCCTCCCAGTCCAGGATGAAGTCATCCAGGTTGGACGGGTTCCCGTCGTAATAGGGGATTTTGATTCCCCTGAGGTCGTCGATCCTGATGGCGTCTCCGACGTCTCCAGCCACCACTCCACCGAGACGGATACCACCTGTGGCCGGGGGGTGTGAGTACACTCCCCGTACATCCCTCTCCTCCATGGAGTGCGGTCCAGTTGGGCCTGAACCCATGGGGTTTGGAATGCGGGAAGGATTTGCTCCATCGGCCGTCCATATCCCCGTATTGGGATCCTTCGCCCACAGGTTTACGCTTGGGTGGCCTCGACCATGTCCGTCGGCGCTTCCCATGGTTCGCCCCTGCATGGTCTGGTTCTGGATCTCGATCTTCTCTTCCGCATAGACTGCCATATTCGTCGTGAGCGGTACATCCTGGGCGGCATGGGACATCTGTACCGTCAGGCTCCTCGGGTCCGTGGTCATGTGCCCTTCCCGCATGGACCCAGCCGGTGCCGTGTGTTCCCCGAGCATTGTGGATTCGCTGAACAGGGGAACATACGGCAGCGCACCCGGGTCAACACGCGGAGGCGCGTATGGTGCCTCTGCAGGGCCGCCCATGGGTTTCTCCATGGCGCTCCTGAGGGTCTTAACCCGCTCCACCAGCTCTACCGCGGCCGGCTTTGCCGGGAGCTCCGGACCCGAGGCGAGGGGCTGTCGCTCCTCTAGCCTTCTCAGGCGTCCCGACATGTCCTCCACTAAGTGGAGGAGGCTGTCCACCACTTGCTGCTGCTTCTGCAGGGCCACCTCCAGATTCTCCCGGTACCGGGCCTGATCCGCTAGCAGCTCCTCCATGTGGTTCTCCGCAGCCGACTGGTCGTCCAGGATCCCCGCGACGTCCTCCTCTAGAGCGTCCTTGGCGTTGTCCAGGCGGTCAAGGTGGCGCACAATGGCGTCCATCCCCATCTTTGGGTACTTGCCCATGAGGAAGGACACGTGCTCACAGTGGCACGCAGCGTGCTTTCCGCCGGATTCAGCGCATCCCGCGGTTCCCGGCACCTCAGACTCATCACCCATAGACGTATCGCCTATGGCGTCCGTCTCTGGTCCCGTGTGCCGGGCACAGGTGCCGTCCGGGCCCTGGCTGGCCTCTCCAAGCCCTCGGCATCGTGCTTCAGGGCGGGCTCGGGGGCCGTATGCGCCCTGGCGATTGGCGCGGACGTCTCCGGCTCCGAAGGTGGCTCGTAGGCTGTCCGATAGCCCTCGGAGTGCCCCTCGGATTCCCACAGCCTGACCGGGCTGGGGTCCGTGTCCATAGCCCCGGCGTCCCTTGCCGCGGACTTGGGTGACCCGCGCTTCCGGTAGCGCCGGGCCCGTCCTCCACTGCTGCCTGAATGGCAGGCCTCATCAGAGTCCTCCGCGGCGGAGCGGAGGTTGCATGCCTTTCGGCAGCGACGCTCGCACATGGAGACCAGGTCTCCATGTCACGTCCTCCTCTTCCCGAGTGTCGTTCTTCTCTTCGGGCTTCAACTTCCGGAGTTCGCCATGCTCTTGAACGTCTCGGTCCTTCTATGGCTCCAATCTCCGGCGTGGTCTCCACCGAGTCCACAATACGCACCCGGGGCGTACTTGGGCAGGGCTCATAAGGGCCCACGTCCCTGGGTCGGCGGTAGGTAGGGGCAGCAGGTAAGCCTCTGCTACCATAAAGAAGGTCCCTACCAGGACCGGCCCCCGCTGTGCCCCTTCCGCCTGTCACCCCTGCTGACTTGCTCCGGATCAATGTTTGCATTTATCAAAATCCTCAAAATCCAGGGTCCAAATCCAAAAATATAGAAAATGTAATCCTCCTTCAACCCTGAACAGCAACCAGATCCCACAAGTATAGCAATAACCCAATTCACAATCCAAATCAGGCTGCGGGCTTTCGTTCAGCACATCGATTGTCTCACGATGGCGGGCATGTACAAGAATTGCACCAAGGAAGAAAGCCCTGAAATTGGCATATGAACACAAATAAAGCAAAGTTGGGGAAAGAGGTACACATACACATTCACAGCCATAAGCCCTTCATTCCCTGGACTCAAGACCTTCCCTTGACTCACCAACATATTGCCCTGAACCAGGTCAAATGAGATGGCTGAATGCCATGTGACATAAGTCACTACACAAACCCCAAAAATGTGTTCACTCCCAAGCCTCTAAATCCTAGTCCAAAGGGGGAGGTGGCGTGTCATGGCCTAGAGTGGCACTCAGGACCATGCCCTACCCTGACATAACCTTGGTTGGACTTGGAGTCGAATGGGCTTAGAGAAATGACCTATGAGTTTGAACTCATAACATGCCAAAAAACTGCCAATTCACACCATATTGGCCATATATCACATATATGCTCAAAATTGAAGTTACCACTTATCCAAAGGCTCAAAGCATGCATGGAATCGAAGTCTAGTATTCATGGAGGATATAGACCAAAGCACAATGCCCATGTACATCCCCACTTTACCCTCGAAACCCCTTCGGATATGGGCGCCACGCACTGCCCAAGTGAGCCCATGATTTTGAGACCAATTCTTGTAATCTCTCGTGCGCCAAGCCAAATGGAGTACGCGATCCGGCATATGGTGGTGTTCAACTCCAAAGCATATGCCAACATATGAACAACATACCATGGTTCGACTCCCCATAGGCTTCTTGCTGTTTGCTGACCAGGTAAGTACACAAAACGCAAAAATGAGCAAAAATTGAGGTCAAAAACATGAAAATATGACCAAATACAAAGTTGTCATGATAGTATATCTCTATGCTCACCCATGATATCCGCTCATGATTCAATACACAAATGATTGGAACCATTTGCGAACAATTCCCCCACTTGGATCCCCAATCGGGCGCATGGAGATACCTTCGCCACTAATATCTACATGCCCCATGAAAATGGGAGTGCACCCATGGAACTCTTTGTCAAACATACCATGAGCAATACATACGCGGTAGACTTGGTCTAGCGCTTTGAATTCCACAATTGGGACATGGGCAAAGTCCTTGTCACGTATGGCTCCCCTTCTCTTCGGCCACACGAAGATATATAACATGGGCGTGAGCATATCAAACATATACCATGCATACAACACATACCCTCAAAATATGGCTCCCACCATGATATGCTATGTCCCTCCATTGACATAACTTCACGTTAAAAATACGTAGGAACCCAAGGAAAGTTGCTATGCAACCCCAACACTCATGCGGCACACTCGAAAGTCACAATAAAATGTTCGGTTGCACGGTCCAAGAGTTATATATCACTTTATACCCTCTTGACCCTTTTCCCTTGCTACACCAAGCATGTGTGCGCACCAAAGGCGTTTGATGCTTCCTAAATTAACTTGAGACTAAGGCGCTTGCAACCCAACCTTCCCTATTCTCTTTCCTCACACTCGCGCGTAGATATGGTCCTTCAAAGTGGTCCCACGATTCACTTTTGTTTCCCTTATATCTCCAGGTCAAATGGGTGGCAAGTATAAGGGAAACCTGATTCGGGCATAGGGGAAGGAGTATGACCACTCGAAGAAGTCCAAATCAAGTGCGGCGATGTCGAAGTCGAAAATCCGATTTCGACATCGCGAAAAATTCTGATTAAAATTTCGAGTGCTTATTTAGAGAATTGCGGAAGCAACGAACCCGTTGCTGATGAGATCTGACCCTTCAACGGAATATCCGTCAAAATATCTGGAAATAACAGTTAACCAATCGGTTAACGCAAAATCGCGAGCCAACTGACAGTCGCCGATACATTGACCATCAGAACGAAAGGCTGAAAAATTACGGAAACATTATGATAATAAAACCCTGTTGATTCCTGATATTCCGATATATAAATCTCCGCTGGCGGCACCTCGGTTCTGAATATGACCGCTCATAGCCGGAATGGCCAAACCTATCACACTATCACATCGGGTTAGGTCAGGTGGATGGGAGAGTATGATATCAGCCAATGGCGGCTTGCCGGCACATAGATACACACCCCAAGTGACCCCAAGATGGCCACGGGGGTCCGAACCGGCTTCATTACTCATACTTTTCGGGTGTTCTGGCCTATTCTAACCTATCTACGGAAAGGTCTGCTACGACCTGGTTCCACCATACTATCATACCCCAAACTGATAGTTATGGAAAAACCTATTGCTGCGCTGATGCTTGCCACACCCCGAATAGTACGCCCGTATGGGCGCAAGGCACAAGCTCCAACAGCGATCAGTGGTCGTTACGCTGCGCATGCCAGCAGGGAAGCAGTGGCAAACGCAGTTCTGCATTTGTTGTCGGAATGGTCTCCGTTGTTGTTGTACTTGGGCCACGTGGTACCGGAATGCAACTGGTCAGGGGAAAACAACGGTACAGGGTCATGAGCTCAGGAGGTGTTGCAGTTGAGTTTGTGTCTGTTGAGGAGGCTGCGTCGAGGACCGTGTGACACCGTACTGAAGTACGAACGCACGATCATGTGCACATTGTTGTACAACAGCAAGTGGCACCAGGACCTGCCCGGTCAGGCACACTCAGAGGAGTTTGGAGAAGGGATGTTGAGCAAGTTGGTGCGGGACAAGGCGAGAAACACGGGTTCTGTTACTGTTGAGGAGGTGGAAAACCATTACTTGGTACTAAAGGTTGGTCCTGGTGGCAAACACGTGGGGGTGCAAAACGTTCCCAAGAACCTGGTACACAGGATACGACAACGACTGACAAGATTTTTGGCAACAGACCAGATTTGCATGGCCTATGTGGAATGGGAGTCGAACAGAGTCAGCACCGTTGCAACTTCGTGGCCGCGGAGGTTACCGAGATTTCCACCCTCACCTACACAACCCCTTGGTCACGACCACTACTGGCTACTTGGTCACAGCGTACTAGATGCCCTCATCGACCAGAAAACAAATCTCACCAACCAACTGAAACAGAAACTGGATGCTGCTGTGGGGCGGAGAACAGATATGGATGCTGACAGACGGGAAGCAGCAACACGCAACGTGCGGCAAAGCTTGTGGTAACTGACGCCCGCAGTGCGCGAGGCCTCGCGCACTAAACGTTACCAAAAACAGGTATGCAATGCGATGTGAGTGCGCGAGGCCTCGCGCACTGAGTAGTTCCCTAAGTGCCGTAGATTAAGTCACAACAAGAACAGTTGTGGAACAGATTTGCGAAAACGACCTGCAAAATACCATTTCGACTGATTTCAGAGTTCAAATGACCGTGTTTCATGTCATGCAATTTGCCCTTGTTAGGATTTTTTTCGCATCATGAGTGAACCAGGGTCGCCAGAACGTCCAGCACCAGACGCCGAGGCCATGGAGTCGTCACCAGGGACCGACCAAGGGGACACGCCGAGGAAAGGACGCAAGAAGAAGGGTGAGAGGAAGCCAATACCGGAGATGAAGCTCACAGTCGACGTGCAACAGGGGCTGCGACAGGAGAATGGTAAAGCCGTGAAGGTAAAGTTTGCTGATTTGAGAATTGACAAGACCAAGGAGCGCGGACAGATCCGATCCATCAACTATGACGACGTTGCCAGGAAAGTGACGGGATACCAAGCACTGCCACCAGCCGGACCATTGCGCGTAACGGCGTGGGAGGATAGTGGTATGACTCGCTTCGCGTTCGATCGAAGACATTTCTTCTCTCTGCTTCGGTACATGATTTGCTTTGCAAATGGCCCACTTTACGTTCTGAATGGTCAACACGGCACAGAAACTTGCAGAAAGATTCAGGAACTGCGTCTCGCAGAAGGCAAAGAGTTGGAGGACTGGCAGGAGTCTTGCTACGTTGACATTCTGAAGTACGAAACGCCTTGGAGGACCCGGGCCAAGGTTGCAGGTTTGCAACAAGCTGGCAGCCAGTCTGTGAAGTGGATTCCGCTGTCCAAGGCGCTGGACAACATGTTGTTGTACATTGAAGACCAGAAGCGGGAAACAGAGCCACACGATTTCGAGCGGTTCAAGATTGCTGTTGTCCAGGCTGCCGTCAACTCTGCGTTTCTTGCACCCGAGGTTTTGGAGGGAGCAGGACGCACAGTATGTATTCCTGTATCGCACGGTTACAGTGCGCGATGCCTCGCGCACTCCATGACACTGTTTTCCCTCGCAGGACTCCACATTCAAGAACTGGAGGGACATCTTCTCCCTGGCGTATTACTGCGGTCGTGAGGCGGTTACTGGCATGAAGAACCCCGAGAATAAGAGCAGGAAAGAGGAAGTTACAAAGAATGCCTCCCAGAAGCTGGAGGGGTTGCATCTACCGAGCTTATTGCAGAAAGTCTGTGCGCACATGAACCTGAAGGACGTGACCTTACGCACCACCCAGAACTACATTGACGCGCAGATTACGGATCAATGGATTATTTTCCATCTTGACGCTCCAGACAATAACCAGTATGTCAACCGGACCGCAGGTATGCGTCAGTGTTGCAGCTTCAGTGCGCGGGGGTTCGCGCACTCAACCACCGTTTTCCCATCCGTACAGCTGCCGATGCGAAGATCTGAGCAGAAGTCGCAGCACTGGGCACGCAGCAACTGAAAATTGGGCTGGAAAATTGGGGTTACTGGCCGGACGCAAAAAGTACAAAGTACCGGTCGCCGTGGCCAAAATGGAAGACGTTGACCGATGCACCTCTGTGGCGGACTGGGGAAACGGCGCACCTCCATTACCGCAGACGCTAGCCGTGCGGAAACAACTGCAAAGGAAGACTGTGGCACCATCATTTGAACCGTCACAGACACAGCTGAGTACTGGCGATGTGATCAATGTCTCCAAGCAGGACGAGCAAGGGAGCAAATTCTCTTTGACGGCCTGCCGTATTGAGGATATCCAAGAGACACCGCCAGCCCATTTCCGGGATCTGCAGTACCCGTTGTGGGTCATCAACGCTGACCTTTTCGTTGAATATGACACTGCAGGATTTGTTCCGAAGTGGCTGTTCGATGTGATGATGCTGGGGAAAGACGTCATTTTCTATGGCGAGGCTGATGTTGTGCACCGTATTGGCCGCGACACACAGAGGCTCTGGCATATGGAGAAGGACAAGGATCCAGCCACAGTGCCATTCTACCATGTTCGGTTGCCCGTATACTCTTGGTTATCGGGTCCGGTGACCAGCAGTACGTATCAGTTCGACGAGCACTGTACGTGGATCAGAACAAGGAGTCGCTGGGATAAGCAGATATATCTGCTTCTTTCGCCTGTTACGATGCCGTTGTGTGCGCGAGGCCTCGCGCACTTCTGCCTGCGTTATTCGTCTTTATACATCACATTTACAGGTGCCGATCTATTTGTCGTATTTCGCTGGACATTTTGAAGAGATGCAGACCAAGAACCTTAGTGATTTCATGCCTCTGATTCAGGTGCTGTGGTACCTGAACAAATATCTTTTGGGCAGTGGGTATTCTGATGCAGTGGTTGTTGTGGACGACACGCCTGCCATGGCCGCAAAGATTGCGATGTCGGACCTCCGTACTAGAGTGGCAATTCTGGCTGTGTCAGCGATCAAGCAAAAGGACCTTGGGAATGCGGATGGAGGTGCTCTACAGCATGCAATCATCATGCGGTACATGTTGGAGGCTGATCAGACGGAGCAGGGAGCAACAGCTGCAACTGGGGATACTCAAGAAGAGTGGCTTCAGCGTGGCGTTCCACTGTGGGTTTCGGACAGCAACCGAGGGCATGAAGGGCACCAGCAGGTGCATGCTGCAGAGGCCGTTGAGGAAGATGTCGTGACTGAGGCCTCCCCTGAGGACACTGAGCCTGTTGCGCCTGCACCTACCTTGCCAATGCAAGCCAAGGTGAAGAGGACTGCCAAAGCTATACCAACTCAGGGTACTGAAGCCGGAAAGGGAACCCCCTCCAGTAGCAAGAAGCAGGCAAAAGAAAAAGAGTAGGAATCGGACAAGCCCGCGGAATCAGACGTTGACAATGCCGACGAGGAGGAGGAAGAAGACGATCCGGAGCAAGTACTGGAGACCCAGCAGAAGCCTAAGCGGGCACCCGCCGCTCACTTCGATGCAAGCCCCGAATCTGGTAAGGAACAGGCGAAGAAGAAAGCGAAGACTGCTGCCACCGCTAGTGCAGAGTTCAAGCCGCCCACGCGTTCTGATGCCCAGCCGTCTGGTGGTACTGTTGCCTCTCCAAGTGGGACGAGTGCGGTGGCAAGAAGCCTGGGTTCCAGGTTGGCTAAGGTTTCGGGACCGAAGAAGAAATAAGTCACCATTAACCCAAGTGTTTCGCCTCCTTTTGCAGTCATGTGTGCGCGAGGCCTCGCGCACTCCCCTTCGACGCGAATGCAATTATATGCCCTTAAGGGCTTGTACATTTTTGCCGAGCTTTTATTTCAGCGTTTGTATGTTGTGCACTTCCTGTCCCGTTTTTGTTGCCTTCTGTACACAATTGTTTCCATGACCTTGAGTGCGCGAGGCGTTGCGCACTCAGGGACATAAAAAAGCAATTTATTTCGCAGGACAAACATAGGTGCAACTGGAGACCCGCAGAATGTCATTTTTGAAAATGAGCTCCCGAACAGGCACGCACCAGTTGGGTTTTGAAATACGAAAACGACAAGATTGGTAAAACACACCCTTCAAATCAGACAAAATAATAGTTTATTTTGATAAACAAAAAGTGGAAAAAAGCAGCAAATTGGGTAAAAATGTATTTTTTTGGTGGTATCTGAGTCATGTGTGCTGCAAATGTCCAAAAAAAGTAGTTCTTCGGGCGGTCATCTTTTAGGTCCTTCTCTTCCAAAAGGGGGTGCAGTTTGCGTGGGCTAAGACACTTGCACACCGGTTGCACATCTCACCTTCGTAGGACGTCGCGAGTCAACGGCGGAGGGAGGCCACGGACAAGCGTGCAGAGGCGTGCAAAAAGTTTGGCCTTCCGCCCGGTTGTCGTGTGCGATGGTGCTTGTTGGAAGGACCGATTGGTGGCTACCGACTCGCTGTCGGTGGCAAAAGCCCACCTCAAAAAGCTGACAAGAAACTAAGGAAAGGCCAAGAGTTGGTCCCAATCTCACCGCAACGGAAAAATGATGAGTAGGTGGCGGCGGACGTCATGGGTCCCTATGCGTCGTCCCGGGAAGGACCTCATTTACAAACGAAGACGACGCGGTGCAGGCACTCAAAAAGATGAACCAGGGGCACGAGGACAAGCACGTTGGCAAGGAGGACAATTCGGAAGTGGAGGAAGCCAACGAGGACAATGACAAAGTGGTGGAAGCCACCAAGGAAAAACAAAAAGAGACCGTACCGGATGCTGAGGCCAAGGGTGGTGGTGACAAACCCGATGGGTATGGCAATGCTGCGTCGAGTGGGGCTGGCGAAGGCGTGATGCAGCCCAACAGCGACTGTGACGGTGACGCGGGAAAAATGGACCAAGGGAAGTCCCAACCCAAGGCCGATGACGAAATGGTGTGTACCGACTGAAAGGAAGGCAAGAATAAAGTGGTTGAACCCATGGAAGAGGGAGAGCAAGGAGGAGAGGCAAAGCCCACGGAGAATGTCCTTGACAAGCCCGCCACGCCAAGTGACACAGGTGTGGCCGTGGCTGTGGCACTTTAAAGACCCTCGACTTCGCCAAAAACTACAAGCCACCCTCAGCAGCCCACAAAAAGCAATCCTTCTAAACGCCCTGGATTGGACTAATGAGCAAATGAAGGAAACTGTTCCATACTCAGCCAGGCATGCAGACCTGCTCCTGAGGAGATTCAAATTCCCTGCACCCCAGTAAGGACACACCAACACTTCACTGTCTTTTGGTCCAGTGCTTCGCTTGCTGTTTGGGTTAGAGTCTGGAATTCTCCCAAGTTTTCACTTTTCCAACCATTTTCCACAATCTAGAGCCGTCAAACTGTCTTTTCCTGACACATTCAGTTCTCATTTTTTTTCACTCAAAAATGTTCACTCAACATTTCACTGAAACAACTTCAGTGAACACATCCACACACCCTGCAGTGACCACAGCGAGTACCAGCCACATTTTAAGTTTCCTTTTGTGTACACTCGTGTACAATAAAAGCCTGGGCCTTTGGTTTCTTTCAGTTAGTGCTCAGCAACTCAGGGTTTTATATAAAACATTGGGAAATGTACATAGCGGGCGTCCTTCGGGGAACCTCGCAGTGTGAGCAGTGAATGTGTTTTTTTCGGCGGGGGACCGCCATGCCTAAAAAGAAAAAAAGTCTGGCCGTGGCGGAAGAGGGCAAGAGCGATGAGGCACCCAAGACGAACACGCCGAACAAGGAGGGTTTGGATGCAACGCGAATCCTATGGAGCTTACCACCTCCGCAATGACTAGCCGACACCCTTCTTCAAAAGGTATGTCATGCAACGGGTTGGGAGACCATTGGAAGACATGGCACCCACTATCGGAGGCTTCTCCTTGGGGCCGTTAAGGCATTTCCACGCTTTTGCAAGGAGATTGCAATTTCCGCGGGGACCTCCCAAATGGAGCCATTGGTGCGATGTACAAATAATTTTGTGCGACGACACCTCCCGCATTTGTCCTACACAAGCATTGCTCTTGTGCATGGCGCAGGGAGCCCCCCCATGAACCTTCATACTCATGGCCACGACGATTGTGCTCTCGACGGCGAAATCACCGTTGGTGATTTCCATGGGGGATACCCCACGACGGGTTGTTTGGGTGGGGGGGAAGTCAAGGGCCGTGCATGGGCACATTGGGGGGAGGGACTCCAATGGGAATGCTTGGTTGATGCAAGAGCTGGCGTCCTCTTCAGTGCATATCAGTTGCATGGACCTATGCGTTGGCGTGGGGAACGCCATGCTATTGTATGCTACACGAGTGCATCGTGGGCACGCTTGACGCCAGCGGTGCGACAAGGACTGGTTGAAATGGGGTTCCATTGTGGTGATGAAATGTGATTGCAATGATGGAGGATGCGTCTTTGCTTGTGTTATGTGTGATTTGTAGTGCATTGTCCAAATGTGCTCGCATTGAATGGATTCCTCCTCTTTTTGTAGTACGGCGCGCGCCGCGCGTAGCACGGTGGTTGCACACGGTTGCACACGGTTGCACAAGTGCAACCGGTGAAATTGGGGCGTTGCACACATCAATGGGGGTGGACCAAAATCAGTTTTGATGTTAAATATTGTGGTGTTTGATGGTAAACAACATTGTTTGGCTTCCTCCACAACCTATTCATTGCAAGCAAACCGTGAAAGCAAGGTCCCTTTGGTTAGGATGGCATGTCCAAGGGGATGGTTGTGCAAGGGGGCGGTTGCACAACCCCCGCATTTGGGAATTTTGGGGGGACATATTACATGGGTATGGAACACACTTATGAGGCATTTGAGAGGTTTGAGTCATAGTACACTAATGAAATACGCCATGGGATATTCGGTGGCAACCAAAAACCACCAAAAAAGAGGGTGAAAGGAAAGTTTGGGTTCGGTGTGCAGGGGGTGTGCAGGTGGCCTATGTCACACTTCATCACAGGGGTTGCACACTGGTGCCGTCATCTACGTGGGGAAAACGGGTTCCAAGGGTACTTCTTCAGTTTCCCCGGAGCCGTGGGTTCTCCAGACACCCAGTTGGGTTCCCACTCAGATTATTTGGCCGACGACGACCAGTCCATTTCGCCGTGAGGTATCTCGAATGTTTCCTTGGCCCACGTAGCTCCGAACATCATTCCCAAAAGCGCCTCCCTCCCCTTTCCTTTGCTTGCTGCTTTTCTCCAGGCCTTGACCTTGGCATTAGCCACTTCGATTCCTGGGGTAGGAGAAGTTTCGGACGTGGGTATCGAGGACACAACAGAAGCTAAGGCGGCTGCCACAGGGTCCTTGCCTTGGAGACGCTGGAGGTTTGCTTGCGTTAAGCCGGGCGCCTCAGCGCTTGCACTCCGGCGAGCCTCTGTATATATCTCTTTGATTTCTTCCGCCCCTCTTGTTACTGCAAGTTCTCCTAGAGGACCAGTATCAACGTGTACACCCCTTGTAGATGATGGCCGTACCCTCACAGCAGCAGTCCTGGATCTGGTGACTGTGATCGTAACTGCTTTGGCACTGAGCGTAACAGACATCTTCACAGTTCAGGATACAATTTTTTTTTGGTGTTCTTGGTGTTCTGCTTTAGTCTCCTAGGGCCTTCCTCTGCTACCAGAAAAGGTTTCTGGTTTGCTCACGCTTGTGCTTGTTCCTAGTATATGTTTTCGAAAACCCTTGCTGACTTTCCACAACTCAAAAATGAAGTCCACACAAAGGTAATGTAGAGCATTTCCAGGCACTGGATCAATCAAATCAGGATAAGTCCTTCCACAATCAAAACATGTGTAACAAAGAGGGGCTGCAGATAGACAAATGTAGATCTAAATACAAAGGTCCAATGGTTTATAAACAAAATAGATGATTTTATGTGAAAACTGGCAAGACTCAGGTCTCCAAGATAGCATCAAGCACTTCATGTGCACTCTTTTGGATGAAATGCAGTTGGTTAGGAATCTGGGGCATAGGAGTTAGGCCAGACACAGGATATGGCTTGGCCAAGTAACTGAATTCAGAAACAGTTAGAATGTAGAACCACAATAAGTGGTAGAATCAGTTGAGTATAGGGGTCTCAAGGCCTGGGACCACTAGGCTTAACCTACAAGGCCTTAGGCATGAACTGCCAACTTTCCTTCGGCATAACCTCCATGAAGGAAGATACCCCCGCTCAGTTGAGTGGTAGGCGTGAACTTCATGGGGGGCTAGGGCTCTAACCCTGGTTACTTTGAGAAAGTGTACTTCAAACTTCAAAAGAAAGACAAAAATGATTAAGTTAGTCTCAACATCAATAAAAGGCTTTCAGGGGGCGCTAAGCCTGGATCAAGTCCCCCAAGAAAGACATGGCAGTGACTTTTTCTTACTCTTGGCGTCTCGGAGGTGGTGTCGTGCCGTAGGGCATCAAACCACGACTTCGTAGATGTGTCTCGAATGTGGGTCTTTACCATAGGCTGCTGCCCACACAGCTGTCGAAGTCAAATCCTTACTCCGATAGTGTCGGTGTACATGACGGTGTGTACCTTTAAGACTCGACTGGTACGGTGTGTTCGGTCCAACCTTAGGCAGGGGAACTGGCTGTAGTGTACTGTCTCGGTGGCGTCAACAGCGGATCAGTTCCATCAAGGTCGGGGCATATCGAAGTTCTTTGCCAAAAGTGACTCGAAGAGGGTGGTCCATGTCTATGTCGGGAAGGACGTCGGTGTCGGTTGACATGTCTGGTACCTCCTTGCCAGCATCATCGAGATGTACTTCAGACTGGTGTGCATCCTCAGCCAGCACCTCGTTGGACAGCAGTGGCTCCAGGCCCTCCGGCTGGACGGCTGGTGCAGTGTCGAATCGGTGGGCTGGTTCTGCGTCTTCTTCAACGTCAGGTCTTTTCCCCACAGAGCGTGCCCTCTCAAGTGACACGTACAGGTGGTCGCATGGTGGGGGCCACACTTCATCATGCGAGGACAGTCCTCGAGCGGATGTAGGAACTCATTGACAGGTTCTCCTTCAGGCGAAACCCAGTTCTCAACCAAAGGTACCACAAAGGCCCGTGTACGTGTAGCATTCTCGATGTCCATCAACTGTCGCGAAGTCAGGCGGGAACAGGCGTCCGCTGCTGGAGTCTCGTGACCCGGTACGTACCACAATGTGAGGTTGTACTCCTCGAGGAACTGGGACCAAGGTGGTTTTCGTGGTGTCAGTGGTCGAGGACATGTCTGAAGATAACGAAGGCTTCCGTGGTCAGTGTGCTCATGCACCTGCTGTGGTCCTCGAAGTAGATGAAACCACTGCTTCACAGCTAGCACGATGGCAAACAACTCCTCTTCTCCGATCGGGTATGGAGGTTCACCAGATTGCATCTTCCGCGACATAAAGGTAATACGTCGAAGATGTCCCTTGTACTTCCCATGCGCACATCGCTGCGCTAGTGTGGCCCCCACGCAATCTTTCGAAGCATCCGTGTACAAGTGATACGGCTGTCGGGGGTCGATGGCACTGAGATGTGTCACATTGATCATTGCTTGCTTCAGCTTGTCGAAGGAAGGTTCATGCACAGCTGTCCACTCCCACTCAAAATCTGCCTTAAACATCGCGCTCGGAGGGGCTGCAACAGCTTGGAACCCTTCAACAAACTGCTGGTAAAATCAACACAGCCCGATAAATTGTCGAACTTCATACTCAGTGGTGGGCGGAGGCCAACCTCGAATGACCTTGATCTTTTCGGGGTCCATGTGTACTCCATCTTTATGGACGATGAATCCGCAAAAGGGTACTCCACTCTGGAAGAATGTGGATTTATCAATTCAGGGAAACAGTTGGTGTTGACGTAGTAGTTCATGTACCGAATCGAGATGTCGTTGGTGTTCCTCGGCATCCTTCGAGAATACGAGAATGTCGTCAATGTACACCCATACGAAAATCCCCAAGTGGTCTCGAAGGACATCATTCACGACGTGTTGGAGCGTGAATGGCGCGTTACAGATGCCAAAGGGCATAGCAACCCATTCGAAGGCGCCAAATTGTGTGTTGAAGGCATTCTTTTCGACATCTTCGTCACGGATTCGAATGTGATGGAACCCACTGACAAGGTCTATGTTCGAAAAGGCGGTGGAACCCCCCAGTGTACTCAGTTTGGATTGGATTGAAGGTAAAGGATATGGATCTCGGACAGTTGGGGTATTCAACGCTCAGTAGTCGACGCTCAAACGCCATTTACCCTTGGCTTTCTTCACCAGCAGGCAACCTGCTCCATATGGACTCGGGGACGGTCGAATTCGGCCAGATCGATGTAACTTGTCCAGCTTTTGTCGAAGTTCATCCAATTGACTCCGGTGCGTTCTGTAAGGGGGTACCCACGGTGGATTGTCTTCCGTATCGAGGCGTATTCGATGGTCTCTCCCAGGTTGATGCGGAGGTAGGTCTCCAAACTCCGCTTCCTCCCCGTCATAGAGGGATGCCCATTCGTGTATTCGAATAGGCAACTTGCGTCGAACGGGGTCAAGTCCGTCATTGTCACTGCTTTCTTGCATGTTGTACATTTGATCGACCGGCACTGCGGGTCGAGGCTTGCAAAACAGAAACACTTGATTACCGGTGACATCAGCTCAAGGAATCTCCTGTTTAAGGTTCGGCAACGAGATGTACTGGATTTTCATGTCGCTGCACTCCTGATCGGTGATATCATCTTCGGTTTCGGACTCATCGAACGTGTCAGCACCACTCTGGGCGCGTGTCGACGAGTGTACGTCAGGGCATTCTTTGGCATGTGGTGTAGGGCTTCCAACAGGACTTGTTCTCGAGGTACTGGATGAAAGTGTCGAAGGAAGATCCAACTTCGAATCCGCTTGGAACTGTAGCTGGGTGAAATGCCTTGACTCGTTTAAAGACGATCGGTATGAACTCCAACCATGTTGAATGTCCGCATACCGTTCCTTCCAGTTGACAGTTCGATTATAGCTCGAAGCCATGGTAGCCCAAGTACCACATCGGGCAGAATCAGAAGGTTTTATAGTGTTTTGAGCACTGTGTTTTTGATGTACTTCTCCTGCTGCTTACTGCTGGTGATGGTATCCTGCTGCTTGCTTTTGATATTGAAAATGCTTTGGTGATATGAAACCAATCAAGTGCAACCCAAACCAGAGTAGTATGCAAGTAGAAGATAAACAGGATCAAAGCACGAAGGGCTGCAGTCACAAAGATTTAGATGAAGAAGGATATCAACAATAGACCACAGCAATAAACATTCAATGAAACTCAGGGTGAAATATTTTACATGATTGAGAAAAACTGATTGGAAAACTGCCCCAAGGGCTCACACTCTCCATAGTGCCATCTTGAGATGTGCACTCCTTGTTTTTGGGTCTCATAGGTGTCGAGGTGGCATGGCTAGTGGCGCTGAGGTCACTGCCATGTCACATGGGAACTTGCTACATAGCTTGGCTGACTGGGTATTGAACCCAGGACCTCTCAAAAAGAGGTACCCCAGACCCTCAGGTGCATACCACTAGGATAGCTAAGAATTCTTGAGAAAACATAGATAAATTCATACGCTCTGCCTCAGTATATCAGAGCCTGAGTCAACTGAGAAAAAGATGTTTTAATGCACATTGCTTGGGGATTACGGGGTCCACACCTCATCCTGATTTAGTGTTTGGTCCTATAGGTCAAAATGTGTTATCACCCATTTTGGTTAGGCCAACACTAAGATAAAAATGCAAGAGTGCTTAGAGCACCTCTGATACAACTATGGTATACCCTAAAGCATTGGAAAAGCACTTTTTCTTACTCCCCCCTTGTGCTGTGGTGGCCACCACTGTCGCATTTTCAGGAGAAAGGGGTTTTTTCTTGGCCTTTCCTTGGTTTCCACACCTACTCTAAAATACCTATAGCTTCCCCAACACTGGAAAAGAGCGCTTTACCATGGCCACTGACTCTTGCTGCATTGTTCATGACAATTTCCAACAGAAAGCTCAGCGCTCTTGGCGCTGCAGGGGTTCCTGTGGCTTGGTGAAGTTAGAATAGGGCATGCAAGGACCATATGCATATGCATCCCTCCCTCCAAGCTGCCGCGTGACACAACCCAACGCCAGACTCTCATAGGACGCTGGATCTGAGTCCCCTGGAAACTGATGGAGACACCTGTCCTGATACTGGCACGAGGGGGCGCCGATTAAATTGAAATTGCCCCTTGATGGGGTCTTGGGTTCTGGTTCAGTCTGCTGCTGCTGCTTTTCGGCCCGAACAGCGGCCTACTCAGCGACGCTTTGCGAGGATATCTGTACAACAGAAGAATGGAAGGATGAGAAACAAATCCACGCAAACGCGAAGTGACAACACCTCAATCCGTCAAATGACGCCCTAGAATTGTTCTGAAAGCACATACCTGACCAGAATTCAATTGTGCATCAGATGCACATTTTTATAGATTGTGCAGTAATCTCCTGATTTTTGAAATCAAGAAATTCCCACGCAGAAAAAGACGGCGCGCCGGAGCGGGTCCTAACTAAGCGCCAGAGAACAAAGAATTAATAAGATTATAAACGTATGTCACGTATAATGAAGAAAATGACGAGACACACATATATGAAAAAACATCAAGATTCCACCCACACTGACAGAATGAATAAAAAAACAAAGATTTCAAGAATCAATGAAAAGACTTCAATGAATCAGGTATAAACCACAAGTGTGCTCGTCTCGTATGCAGCATGCACATAGGTCGTCTCGTGTCTCCGTGTCCGAGCCGTGTAGCACCGCTTACGCACGATAGAGGAATAGATTAGAAGATTGCAGATCATTAGAGGAAAGTTCAGGGTGATTAGACATACACACATATGCACAGCGTCGTGTTTCGTCTCCTCCACACTTGCTTTCATCTTCTAGCGGTGAGTAAGGTAGGTAAGCCAAGGTGGGGCCACCCCCTGGTGGAGTTCGTGATTGTGGGGTAACATTAGGTATGATCAGGACAAAACTGGTAGCAACTGGTGCATGCTCGTGCATTCACAAACGCATTAAAGGGTAGGCCACGGAGGTGCGCACGGTACAACCCTTGTTTAGGTTACCCAGGGGCTCCACCCCACGTTCCATAAGAGAACTGGTGGAGTTCCTTAAGCTTGCTTGCTTGTACTAGGGTTTGGAAACAGTGTATTATAGGGCTACCTGAGAAGGGTATAATACATGGAGGTAGTCTTGGTTCCTCAGTCTCAAACGCACGTCATCTGCGTCTGTTTTACAGGTGGGAAGGTCAGGGTGATTGGTGCAGCATGGATTGTTTCTTTCTGCCCTGCTAAATAAGGGCGCTGATCATACCAAACAAATAACTCCGCCTCTGTCTGTGGCAGAGCAGGGAGTTTGACTCCATCGACATATGCGCTGTGCACGCTGAAAGAGCACTCCTTCCCTCCAAGCCCTAGCAGGCAAAAGTGTTGTGGCGTCCCTGTTAGGCCACAGACGCTTAGTAGCTCTGTGTTCTCTTGCAATCTCACAGGTGAGCCATTAGGGCTCGTGACATCTTCAGCAACACCACCCAGAAGAGCATGCCTGTAGGAGTGGTAGTCCTGAGTGGGAGCTTGAGCCAGTTGAGCAAGTGCTCGCCCACCAGGATGGTGCCACTGTAGAGTGTGTAGGAGCTGTAGTGCGTGTGTCCCTGTCCCACCCGTTTTTTGCAATTTTAGCGGGGTTGGTGGGCAGTGGCAGTGGTTAGGGTAGATTTTGGCCTTCATAGCAAACAGGTGAAGCAGGTCACAACCCTACCCTGGCATTTTACCCCTAAGGGAACATTATATGGCCCTATATATGGGATATATGTGGGATAGGGTATATCATATTCCATTTCCTTGTTAGGAACATAGGATGTGGGATAGATAATCGGCAATCTTGGATGTTTAGTAGTTATATCAATTAGTGGATGATAGGGTGGATTTCTCATATGTGCATATGGGGTATTTCATTGGCTATTGGTACCGTATCTGTTTGCAGGATACTATTCAGTCAACACTATCGTTATGTCTTCTGTGCCAAGCAATGTTGCTGCCCATGCCACTCCGACCTCTGCTCCTGACCACCCGGTCTGGTTTCATGGTAGCAGAGGCGAAAATGTTTCGTCTCTGTTGGGCGTTTGGCATCGCGGAAAGCGATCTGTCCAAGACATCGTGGACCAAATTCAAATTAAAGTCTCTTCCCCGGGAGGGATAGCTGAGGGTGTCCAGGTCCCCACTCTCAGGACCTCCTCGGCCCTGACCCCATCGACCAGGCAGGGGGCCGCAAAAACGGGCCAAGCCCCAAGTGGCTACAAATCCTAAGTTTCCGAAATCCCGGAATGTTCCCATCGGGGCCCCTATCCTCGAGATCCAGCTGGTGTACCTGGGATTGTTTTGGGGGAAAATAGACGGCCACCCTCAGAGAGCAATAAGAGGACCACAATTGCCTATTATGGGCTCGGGAACCGTTACTAGCGCTGAGAATCGGGCAGTAATCGACTCATCTACTGGGGTGATCGAGCGTACGAACGCTGCACCTACACGCAGTCCCAACTGGGGTAGGATGGCTTCGCCAATGGGGCCCATCTTGGTTGACTCTGGCACTCCTCCATTGCTAGGGGGGTTGCCAGAGCCTCAGGTCAGAAAAAACCTGTTTGCAGCAGGGTGCATCAGCCCCATTGATGACCAACTCGACGCTGAAAACTGTCCAGTCCTCGCGCTCACGCCTGATCCCCATGGCCATCTGGGTCTGGCTCCAGAGGCCGTGGCCCTGATCCAGCAAGCCCTGTCGGGGACTAGGCAGAACCCCACTCTGGTGGAATTGCCGCCCACTCCAATGAGTGGATCGCGGCGGTTTCCCTCCCTGGTGGAGGAATGCCCTGCCTTGGGAGCGTATCCCAATCCCCCAAGCGGATTCAGGCTAAATCCTACGATCATTGAGGGGTCCCCCACGCAAATCGAGGAGGATGAGTGTGACCAGTGGTTCCCCCTGGCGGCGGAACAGGGTAACGACGATGAGGAGGAGGAGATTGGAGTGTTGGAACGTCATGAACTCCATCATTCCGCTATTTCTGTTGCCTCGTCGCCTGCACCTCCTGAACCTATGTCAGGTACCAGGGATCGCCCCATGCTTGTGGAGAAATCCCCGGCTCCCCACTACATTACGGTGGAGGACTCTCCGGCCCCTCAGTTCATTGTTGTGGAAGAGTCCCGGGTGCGTATGAGCGGGGCAAAAACCGCCCGTGTCTTGTCGTGGAATCTCCAAAGCCTACGGAGGACCGGGCCGGTACTACATCTCCAGTGCCTATGAGTGGCACGAAAGATCGCCCATCCCCAGTGGATGATTCTCCGGCAATGCCGAAGGTCAACAATCTGTGCTGGGGGGGAGGGAATCCGGTGGAGGGTGGTTCAGCAACCCTCCCAAAAAAAACTTGGTGTCTCCCCCCACAAATACATCTCCTACGCAGGACCCCCGACTGCCCAATTGCGGGGGGGATCCAGAGGTTGCAATGGGATCGGAGCCTGTTTTTGCTTCCCATCCGAGAACCCAATCACCTATGGTGGTTGATGAGTCGCCACAGTATATTGTGGTGGACGAATCCCCACCGCCACCGCCGCGGCCGAATACTGTTGGTCCTGTTCCCCCTCCGCCGTCACCCCGCCACCGCCAGGTCGCTTATATCGAGCAAGTGCAAGGAATCCCGCACCTGATTTGGCCATCTAGTGGTGGGGGTTCGAGGAGGGGACATCCCTCTAGTAGGGGGGCGCCAGCACCTGTTGCTGTACGCCCCACACCCCCGTCTTGCCCTGCAGAGGGGCCCTCGTGTCTCTCTGTTGCAGGGGGCCCTGCTGGGGAAGACGGTGGTGGGTCATCTCCTCCTCGTGGAGGGGGGGGTCCATCCTTTGGACATTCTGGGGGCCCCACTCCTACACGGGGGAAGGAAGGTCTACAGCACACCTGTGGCTGTCCCCCGTGTGTGGTGCACTACGAAACGCGCATCCAATCTCTGATGGCACAGGTGAAGGACCTGCGAGCTCAGAATCTAGAGTTGCAGCGATCTAATCAGGAACTTTCTCAGGCGGTAGCCTCTACCGCGGGCATCAGTCAGTCTTACGGGGACCGGATGACCCAAATCTTTTCTACATTGGCTAAGTTTGACGCGGCGGTTCAGGGCTACCGACGGGATTCTAAGGTGGTGGAGGCTAGCGTGGCAGATCATCCTAAGATGTCCAACGGCAACACGGCTAAGTGCTTTAAGGCAGTGGAGTCGCTCGCTACACGCTACGCCCCCGTTGCATCTAGGATCGATGCGTGGGACCACTGGTACTCCAGGCCTGCGGAACGGGTTACGGTGGTCCTGCCCCCGCCATTGGCGCCTCCACCCGTTTCTGGTCCTGAATCGGCGGCACCTACGGCGCCCATGAACGCGCCGTGCCGTTCATCCGGTGGTTGGTGTGTCCTTTCCTTCTCCGTCCACCCATCCCACGATTGCATCTACCATCCGAACGCTTGTCGGGATCCGGGTGGCCGAGGGGGGGGGAAGAACACCACGAACACCCCCACCCGCAAGAACCTACATTGTGGAGGGGAATCGCCGAAAAGCAGAAGGAACCTGCTGTTCCCGAGTGGAGGGCGACGCCTAAGGGCGAAGAACACCCCACGGAGCCTACGGGCCCCTGGGCCAATGAAGAGGAGAACACCTCTTCATTGGGGAACATTCATCGCCTCACGAAAAATGTTTTCACTTCCCCCCGGAAAACTTCCTACACGCCCTCTCATGCTACGGACACGTGTACAGTCTCTCCAGTGAAGGTTGCACCAGGTGCAAGTGGAGGTGTACCCCCAACCATGGCTCCCCCTGCTTACTACCCGTAACAAATGCCTATGGTGCAAAATAGTTATACCAAAGCGGTGGAGGATAGTGATATGCCTAAACCGCAATTTAATGGGCGGTTAGAGTGCTACGACGAGTGGGTGGAGAAGCTTCAACAATGATTGGGGGGGTGTGATCCTATGTACCGAACGGCCGACGAGGCAAAAATGATTTTGAGTACGTTGCCCCCATGGCTAAAGGCGATCATCAACGCCCAGGTTGTCGAGGCCACCCACCACACACGCACGGCCCCCACCCTCAAAGAGTTGTGGGACTTTTTGGAACAACATTTCCAAGAGTATGACCCCGCAAGGGCCGATGAAAGGTGGCGAGCCCTCACCCCGAGGGTGATTAAAGGGCAAGTGACCCTCATTGACCTTGAAGACTTCTATGCTGGTTGGCAACATTTGTTGCCTCTGAGCAATGAGACTCGGCCCCACGTGATCAGGGAGCAGCTCCTAAGCAAGCTCCCGTGGATCAAGGAGAAGGTCGTCAAGCAAGAGGCTAAGAATAGCCCAGACAGCTATATGGTGGATTTTAGTGGCCTTGACCCTACGCCGGGTCGCGCTACATTCGAGAAAGAACTCAGGAAATATAGCGCTCAACGTTGCACTACGGTTCCTGGGATTGTTTCCTATTCAGGGCCGGGGGTGATGGTTGACTGCAAAGACCCGGCTCTCCAGGAGTGGATCTGGAAACTCAACAATACACCTCACACACGCGGCTACACTATGAAAGTGGAGCAATGTAGGCCTTGGTTGAAACCTGCGGAAATCTATGCCCTTGCCCATAAAAGCGTGTCGGAGAGGGAAGCTCTTGAACGCCTCAATAAGGGAGACAAGAGGATGGTGACGTGCACTCATCGCCCTTCTCACAAAGGAACCGCGGTGAATGCGGTTAATGCGGAGGCTACGGCGGACCCTAACACCTCCGGAACCCGCTGACACCTCCGTCAACGCCCCGGGTCACCCTAAACCTCCGGCGAAGAAATCTGTCGACCCCGGGCCTAAACCGCCACCCACCCTTTGGGTTCCGTGTTCCAAACATTGGAAAACACGTAAACAAACGGAGATGGACATGTCATGGATTGATTGGGGTGCCTCCAATACCACCCTTTGGACGTGTAAGCCTAATTCTCCGTGCAATGACACTCATTGGAACATTGCAGGTAAGTCTGAAGGTGGTAAGCCTAAGGGTGGCGATAAGGGTGGCGGTGGGGATAAGGGTGGTGGTGGTTATAAGGGTGGCGGCAACAAGGGCGATGAAGGAGGCAAGGGAGCGCCAAACGGGCGCGGAAGTTGGTAGGAGTGGCCAGAGGCGCCCCCTTCGAAAAAAGAAACCCTCAAGCACCCCTGTGACACTACCGTGGCTCTCGTTCCATCGAGAGTCATGAAGGGGCGTACAGTGACTAGTGAGATTCCAACCGAACTTTCCGTTCAGGTTGTTTTTCCCAATAGAGAACTCAAGGCTACCGTGTTTTGGTGGATTTTGGGTGCTAAGCGGTCGCTTGGGCCAACCCCAATGTTTTTGGAGACCAACTCCTCGAAACTTACGAATCCCCCCAACAGAGGCGCCTACTCCAAGCCGATAATGAGACGCCTTTGCCGGGGGGGACGAACAAATAGACGTCAAAATTCAATTTACGGGGGTTGTGGATGGTAGTGTTTCATTTTCTCGTGTTGCCCAGTATGGCGTGTTCCCGTACCTTGTCCCGAATTCACCTTGTGATATGGTTTTGGGGCATCCATGGGGTTACGAACATTGTGTGAGCCAATTTGCCCGTTTCAATTGTTTGTACTCTCACCATCCAGTGCACCCCTGTTTTTGGATTGACGACTTCCGTGAAGCTCCACGAAACGGCAGACTTTTTGATTAAACCCATTCATGGTAAGGTGTCACGTCAGACCGTGTGGGGCCTAACTGTTCCAGTCATTGGGGCGGTCACTCCTACACACCCTGCCCCGGCCATTGTGGTTACGCCCCTGGTGGCGAACCGCCTAACCGTGTTGAGGCCGAGAAGCACATATCCTATGCCTTGACTGCTTCCTCCGTGGCCCCCGTACAGGAGCGGGCTTGTGCTTTGGAGCTCGTTGAATTTGCTCCCGAAGCCCTTGCCCGTGATGTTCTACCTACGCGGCGTGATGGGTCCATGTGGACCCAGTCTGATTATGGCCTCGCGCCATATTAGGCCGCGCGTGTCAAAAAACAATTTGGCAAAAACCCCGACGTGGACGCCTTCAATAGGTTCCTGGGTACGGCCTAGGCTACCCGTTAGTTTTCGCCGCTTGAAGATTTCTTTTCCACTCCGCTGACCCCTCCAAATTGTATTGGATGTGCCCTCCCTATCATCGGTTTTCCGATTGTGTTCTGACAATTCGGCAAGAAAAACTACGAGCCATCGTCGTAGGGCAAAAGTGGACACATAGGGAGTGGTGGAAACCCCTTATGGAAATTACTTTGCAAGGGTACAACCTTCCGGGGCCAGAGACTAAAGCCTGTCTCCATCAAAATGACTGCCTCACGCCCCTTCCTCAACGGGGTTGGTCCACGGTGGCGCTATACGTGGACGATGGTATTGCGGAGGAAAATTTGGCGGCCACTAAATGTCATGTGGCCTCCGTTTTGGCACCCGCCGTCCCTAACCCCAACACTGATGGCGAGCTGGGCATCACCTCGGAGGAAGAGTCGGAGGATGAAAGGGTGCCTAACCATTTGGTTTTGGTGCGCACCCTCACATATCAGGCGACCCATAAAAAGCTCCTCGCGCCCGTTACTCCTGACCCTACCCCTGAATATTTGGAGGCACAAGAATGCGTGCGTTCACCCATTGCGAAAATTGAACAAGAGTTATTGGGTGGGAGGGCCACTACCGTTCAGCATTACCGAAAAACTAAAGGCGCCACACGATTGTTGGCGGCTCCTCGTGTAGGTGGCATTGTCACCACCCAAGAGCCTATTGTGTCTTCCGAGGTGGAGGTCATGAGGAAACGCATCCTTGCGGACTATGAGCGGGTTGTTTTTAGCGGGGAGCTTCGTCTCCGTCCGGGCCAGCAACAGCCTAAGGTCCGTGGTACGGAGTGGTTGGGGTTTGCTAAACTTGACCTATACCCGAACGCCAAACCAAAGTCCGTGAAACCCATACGGTTGGTGGGGGAGCGTGCCGCGGCGGAGCAAGAAATAGTGGAGGATGTTTTGGCTCGTGGCTGGATTGAGCCGTGCCCTGCCTCAGAATGGGCGTCCAACAGTTTCGTTGTGCCCAGGATAGAAAGAGGAAAATGGCGCCTCGTGGTGGACTACCGCCAACTCAATTATGCCACCTTGCCCGACGCACACTCCCTCCCCCTCATTGAAAACATGTTGGAAAATCAATCCAAACACAAAATTCCCACTATTGTGGACTTGAGTAAAGGGTTTCATCAAATTTCCCTTCACTCTGAGTTTCGGGCTAAGACCGCCATGAATTTGGCAGGTAAGAGATACCAATGGCGTGTTATGCCTATGGGTATCAAGAATGGGCCTGCTATTTTTCAACAGGTCATGGACCATGTTTTGGAGGGTGTGGATTGTGCGGACGTACATATTGATGATATTATTATTGGTTCCTCCGGCGCGACAGAGGAGGAGCTATTGGGTAACCACGACCGCAACATGTGTGCCGTGTTGGATAGGCTGCGAAAAGGGGAGTTGGTTGCTTCGGTTAGCAAAACCCATTTCTTTGTTCGTTCGGTTGAGTTTTGTGGCCATGTGTTGGCAAATGGCACACGTCGACCGGCGCCAGGGAAAATGTTGGCGCCTGCGTGTCGGGACAAACCGGATAATGTTCGGGAGCACTGGGGGTTCTTGGGGCTCGCCAACTATTATTCGGGATATGTCCAAAACTACGCCTCCATAGCTACTCCTTTGATTGAGATGTTGAAGAATTTGCCTAAGCATAAGAATGGCAAGAAGATAGGCCTAACATGGAATGCTTCGGCTAACAAGGCCTTTTTGAAGCTCAAGCGTGCTTTTGCGGATACTGTTCCCCTCCAATTAGCCGATTGGGATAAGGATTTTGTCCTCACCCTGGACGCTAGTAATTGGGCGGTGGGGGCGGCCCTACGGCAGGAAGGTCCCGATGGTGCCCTACGCCCCGTTGCCCTTTTCTCCCGCAAATCGTCAGGCAGCCCATTGAATTGGAGCCATCGGAAGAAAGAGTGCTACGCCATAGTGGCGGCGCTTTTAAAATGGCATGGTTGGTTTGGGAACAAGCGCGTGGACGTCCGTACGGACCACCGTAGCCTTGAAAATTGGGCTACCGAGGACCTCAAAACCGTGGGGGGTCCCTCTCTACGCCAAGCACGTTGGCATGAGTTGTTCTCTAAATTCGACCTCCATGTGGTTTACACTCCGGCGTCCGTGAACCCCGTGGGTGATGTCTTGTCCCGTTGGGCTTACCCTGCTAACCTGCCATCTGGTGATGTGTCCATACATGGGACGGCCCAAGCGGCCGGGGATGTGCGGGACATGATGGCGGCCGAGAAGGAGGAACTTCTTGCCCGCCCCCTTGTATTTAGGGCGGTTGTGGCGCCGGTTGTTACTAGGTCTAAAGCGGTGCCTCGGGCTCAAGGGGCACCTGCTTGTGATCCACCCCCTCTGGCTTCGCCTCCTGTGGGGGGGGGGACGAAGCAAAAGAGAAAGCCTCGGAGACTGGAGCGAATTGTCAAAATAAAAAAATCTTGGATGTCCCACAAGAAGGCAACTCCTGTACATGGGGAGGATGCTCCCAATGTTTTTGAGATAAATTGGGCTAAACACTACCCAAATTGTCAACGCTACAAAAAAATGTGGCAAGATGCCTTGAATGGGAGCTTCCAAGATGGAGTGAGGTTGGTGGATAACAAGCTCGTCCGTAATGGACGGTGGGGTGTTCCTACGCCGCTAGTGCATCGTTTGGTGGCCGAATACCATGACTCACTTCACTTAACCACCTCCAGTGTGGAAGAACACTGGAAGGAAATTGACCATGGCGTGGAAGGTGAGGGGTTGTACAAAGCAGTGGAACTGCAATGTCAAACGTGTCCCTCATGTGCCATTCACACGCATGACACCAAGCGCAAGCAAGGGTACATGACCCCTATGCCTATACCTATGGAGCCCATGGACTCCATAGCGCTTGATGTGTTTCACTACCCTTCGACCTCCCACGATGGAGAGGTATATGACCGAATGCTCCTATGCGTATGCCGGCTTTCCGGCTACGTCATCGCAATCCCTATTCCTAAACCCTGTCATGAAGACAAAGATGAAGGGCTAACGGGGAGAACAGCGGCCCATTTGGTAATGGAGCGCTGGGTGGATAGGTTCCGAGCCCCTCATGAAATATGCTCCGACCGTGGGCCGAAATTTGTGAGCAAATATTACCAAACCCTTTGTTCTAAGATTGGTGCCCGCTCGACTATGTGTCTCGCGGGTAGGCACCAAGGTAATCGCAAGGCTGAAAATACTGGTAAGCAGCTAAGGCGTGCCGTTGCTAAAGCCCTTACCTTGAGGAAAGGCAATAATTGGGTACAGGTTTTGCCCGCCGTTGTACGAGCGTGGCATGAGACTACAGGTCCTCCAGGTTATACACCTAACGAGATTGTGTTTTGTAAACACAACCGTACTAAGGGGCCTCCTCTTGCTGAGCCTAAGGGGGTGGCCCAAGACGCCGCTCACTACTTCCAACGGCTTGAAGAGCTTATTGCTCTTGCACGGAGGGCTATGATTCAAGTGCAAGAGACAATGGCTCGTAAGTATAATAAGAGTAGGAGGATGTCCCCCACTTTCTCAAAAGGGGACCGCGTATGAGTCCGTTGCCAACGCAAAAATCTTGGCCATAAGACTTGTCCCTATTGGGATGGGCCCTATGAGGTTGTGGCCAAGAAGGCGCACGACCCCTATGTTATTCAAGTGGACCAACGGAGGTTAGTTGACGTCCACGTTGATTGTTTAATGAAAACGGTCAACTCCCCTCGCTCCCTTCTGCCTCTGAATTACACGGAGGAGGTTGATAGAGTGCCCTCCCAGTTTGAAGAGGACACCTATAATGTCAAGAAAATATTAAGTCACCGTACCTACCGCAACAGACTTCTCTTCAAGGTGCCGTGGGAGGGTTATACCAAGGATTGGGATACCGAGGAGCCTGTATAACCTATATAGGGAGGAGAGAGCGAGAAGCGGTGGGAGACAGGAAAGAAGATGTGCATGCACGGTGCGCTCCTCGGTTACAAACATCCCCACCAGAGCAGGGCGGTGGGTACCGCAGGTTTACCCCACCGTCTACCTCTCTCACCGCTAAAGGCTTGAGAGTCCTTGGGGTGGGGTTGCGTGGCATATAGCCTGGGGCGGAAGTGGGACGTGTCCTTTCGGGGGTCTTAATGCCATTCAAACCCCTATCCTTGGGTCTTACTGGAGCACTCCTACGACCACCAGGACAAAGTCCTGCCCACAATGACGCCCCCCGTCAAGGGTGCTAACAACGTGGCAAGCACTTCCCGAAGATTCTACCGGGTTGTGCGCATGGTGGTGCTTGCAAAGTTTCGGAGTGCCGCTCCGTACGAAAAGCACGACCCCAAGATCGTCCCTGACCCGTGACCCAAGCCAACGAGCTAAACTATTTGCTCAAAATGGCGAAGGCTTGAAAACCTTGTTGGATTGGCGGGTACAACCCATTTTCCCTTTTTGTGTTGGGCGTGATGGTTTTTCACCGATTTGCCCTTGTCCACACGAGGGTAGGTATACAAGGTACGAAGTACTTGTGTGGCTCACATTACGTGGAAACAATTTCGTGGCGTGCAAAATTGCCACTACATACGGCGACGACTTGAGCCTAGAGGGAGGGGTCGTCCTCTACAATACAGGTATTCTAACATGAACTGCAATGGGTGCCTTTGCCCCGCCACTCTATGAGTGGGTGGGGTCTTCAAAGGCAAAGGGTGGCGTTGCGGATTTGGGCCATCTCCGTTGCCTGGGTATTTGTCCCCGGTCGCTATGCGTGCCGGGGTTGGGAGTGGGTATCCTCCATTGCCATTGCATGGGGCCGCATGCTGGCTAGGTGTGCTCTTCATGTCCCTGATGAATTTCACGGGGGACTTCCTGCCTGCAACAAAAAGGAAACAAACAACACGACGAAAGGAACGAAAAGGACGAATGTGCACATGCATGTGTTTATGAGAGAATATGTATGTCAATGTGTTCTCTAGAGTTCCCCGCGAGTGGACTTGGATTTCCACAACACCCGAGGGGTCCTCTATCCCAACACCCAACCAAACGGGTTGGGATATGGGTGTGGCATTTTTCCTTATAGAGACCCGTCCGTGGACTGGGATTTCCACAACACACACGAGTCTATCTGTCCGAGACACACCGAAACCGGGTGTGCCCGTGGCCAATGGTAGCGTGTGTGTGTGCATGTCATTGATTTAGTTACGGGGTTATATGGTTGCCTATTACGTTGGTTATCACCCACCCCCCGAACAAGCAAGACCTGAGTTGACACCTACCTTTGGGGTTTTGTAGCCGTGTACACCAGCCCAAGTTTACACACGGAAGTAAAAACAGGAACCGTCATACACGGTGTAGAGGGGTTGGGGGAGTAAAACTCCTTCGGGGTGTGTCGTCGTGCCCCCGGGGAGTAGGGTGGGCTGATACACCAGCAGGACGGTACGGGAGACCTCCCCAATTTGCAACATGGAGGTGACCCCCTGCGCTACGGCCCGCCGGTGACACACCCACCAACAAGGGTAACACGCAAGCCAACCTAAGTGTTTATACGCACGCCCCCAAGATGCACACGAACACCAAGCAACAAGGTGGTGTATCTCTACACGTGTTCTATTGTGGATATGCTTACTGTTCGTTGTGTGTGCATCAGTAGTTTGTGGAAGCTCTTGCGCGTGTGGTATGTGTGGGGTGCCCCCATCACGTGCCCCAAGGCCGCCACCGCGAGACCAACACTCTGTGATGCCCTCCGGGCGAGTGTGTGCCCCCGGGCCCTGCCAATGGGTGTGCGCGCACAAGTGTAACTTGTGTTTGTCAGCGTGCATCGCTCTATTATGTGTATGTGTGATATGTATACGTAGTATGGCACCTAGGTGAGGGGTTAGCAGTGAGGTCAGGTTATTATTATATGGTTATGAGGTTTGTATAATCAAGTGTGTCTACTCACACCCTCATCCCATCTCCGTACCTCCTCCTTTACCCTCTATGTGGTGCATCACGTGTGACACACACGCTAAATTAGACATCCACACGGACACGACCCTTGGCGGAGCTGCGCCCGTAACATACAGCCACAACCGTGACTGGTTCACAATCTATTCATCCATTCTGGACCGTCCCACACAGGTCCACACCCCACAAGTTCATCCTTCTTGGTGTCTGGCCCGTTTGCAAGTGGGCCTTTGGCTAGGCCTTGTATGAGTCTTTACAAGCAAGTGGGCAAGCAAGCTTACAGCTTACAAGCAAGACCTCAGCCGTTAACACAAGCGTTAAATCGAGCACATCAAGAAGCATCAAGCACATGCAAGCTCTTCTAAGCTGTCTAAAGCACTAAGGTGGAAGGTGTAGGCATCGTACCCGTGTTTATCTTTGTGCCTAGTGCTTTCAGCGGTTCTTTTACCCTGAGGCCATCGTGGCCTCTTTCTTCTAGTTAGTGAGCTACCGCGCGGACGGTGGGCCATCGTGGCAGTGTTTGTTCAGTGGCCTAAGCATGCGCAAGACAGAGGCAGGCACAAGACAGTAATGCATCGCAAGGCAACAATATGACAAAATCGCAGTGTTCACTGTTCGGGGGTGTCAAAAATGGGCTGTAGTGGCTGTAGGGACTGTTACCACGGTTGCCCCGCGTTGCACTGCAGGACAGGACCGTTAGCCCCCCGTGGTAACAGTCCCCTGGCTGGAGGCCATCAGGTTTTGTTGTGTCCCTTGTGAATTTTTCCCTTGCCTCCATCTCTACTATCCCTCGTGCTCCCGGCTGCAGGCACAGTCCTAGGTTACTGTCTGTGTCTCCCTTCCCTGTTGCTGGCTTTTCTTTGTCAAAAGTAAAATTTTGGTGCTGTCGCGTCGCGCCGTTTTGCATGTACCATTACCTTCAGTTTTGTTTAAAAGTGTGATTTCACTTTGCCTTTAGTTTTAATTCTGAGTAAAAATACCAATTTTACCTGCTGGACCCCACAGTGCCTTATGCGACACGCCGGGACCAGACTCTGCGCTCAACAGCTCGCGATTTCGCCTACTACTTATTGCGGGATCTGCGGGATCCCGTTGATAGTTTTCCGCATTTTGGCGGTGGTTCCATTCCCACCAATCGGAGGTACTTCAGCGGCCGTGCGGCCGGCTCCGAGATTGCCTGCGTAGGTTCGATTCCCTATGGGAGGGAATCCTGCTAACCTGCCATTTGCTGCTGTTTGTGACTGCTACGTTCCTCTTGGGCATATACTTCCTGCCAGTGGCAGTCGTTTCAAGTGGGGGGGTGAAGCAGGTCATAACCCTACCCTGGCATTTCACCCCTAAGGGAACATTATATGGCCCTATATATGGGATATATGTGGGATAGGGTATATCATATTCCATTTCCTTGTTAGGAACATAGGATATAGGATAGATAAGGCAATCTTCGATTTTTAGTAGTTATATCAATTAGTGGATGATAGGGTGGATTTCTCATATGTGCATATCAGGTATTTCATTGGCCATGTGTACCATATCTGTTTGCAGGATAGTATTCAGTCAACACTATCGTTTGGTCTTCTGTGCCAAGCAATGTTGCTGCCCATGCCACTGCGACCTCTGCTCCTGACCACCCGGTCTCGTTTCACAGGCGTTTTCATGCCTTCATAGCTTTTGGCCACTCCTCCCCTGTAGTAGGCAGGTAGGTAGGAAAAACAATACCTGGTCTCGTATGCTTGGTATTCCCCAAACGTCTTGCGCCAGCACAAAAACTGGGTGCTCAGGGGCGGAAAGACCCAGCGCGTACCCCGTGGCACCGGTAAGACATCCGCCAGGTTTAGCAAGCGTGCAGACTTGGGTATAATTAGGACACCATTTCTGCGGCTTGCTCTCAGGACCTTAGGAATAGCACACTCACACATACACTTAGGCAGGTAAGGGTAAGGTTCAGTCCCTAGCTTTAGTCTTGGAGGCAAGCGTCTCAGCGAGCCTCAGCAACTCACCAAGGTTGTTCAGGGACAAGTAGTCTAACAGCACTGAGTTTAGGCGTCCCCCAGGTAGAACAAATGCTGAGAAGGGCTTTCAGGTGGCCTCTTCGACTCCAAACCCTTCCCAGAGGGTGAGGAAGCGCCAAAACTGGCGATAGCGGTGGTGTAGTACAGACTTCACCAGGTAGAAGCCTTCCTTAGGGATCTCCTCGGCGTTCATGTCGGGGAGGTCCCCTTCAACTTAAATAGAGCTGGCAGCCCCCTGTAGGTCTAGAGCGGCGATCTCCTCGTTGTTCAGCTCCCACTCCTCCCCAAATAGGTCTCCAGGATCATAGTAGCGCTTCAGGTGCTGAGCAGCGCTCACCAGGGTCCCCGCTAGTCGGGGAGAACACCGCACTGTGATACGGTGTCCATCCACAGATAGAATCTTGTAGGGCCTGAAGTAGGATTCATCGCCTGTAGAGCAAGGCCAGGCGGGTAGTCGGCTGTGGTGCACCAGCACCGAGTCTGCCTCTTGGTAGAAAGCAGGCACCCGCTGCTTGTTTTTCTTGTTCCACTGACGCTCCCTCACTCTCTGGAGTATAGCCTTGGCCTTGTCCACCTTCGCTTATTGCTCCTGGACCCAGTTACCCACAGAGGAATGGGTATCCTCTGGATAGGGAGCATGTAGGAACCACGCCGGGCGTCCTAGGAATAGCTCATGGGGTGAGTAGCCAGTCGCCGAACTCTCTTGAAAGTTCATCATCAAGGATATGACGGAGAGTACGGTAGTCTCACCCAGTCTCTGGTGCGTTCAGTTTTGCACCATATCCTTACATTCTCCTTGAGGACACAAATCTGTCGCTCACATAGGGGGTTCCTCGTGTGGAAGTAGAGGATCCCCGTAGACATCTGGACATTGAGGGATCCCAGGACCCTCTTGTACCAGCCGGTATCTGAGCGTACTCGTACGTCCTCATCGGAGTTGATCTCCTTAGGCGCCCCATGGACACAAAAACACTCCTCCAGGAGTATCTTGATAGTCTCCTCTCCGGTAATGTGTTCGGTACATGGGAACACCCTGGTAAACCTAGTCAACCCACAGGTCACCAGGACGGCAAAGTCGTAGCCCCCAAACTTCGGCATCTCCGTGTAGTCCACGAAGAGAACACTGTTAGCACAGTGGGGAACCGGCAGTGTCGAGTAGAGAGCCCTGTCCCTGATATCCCCAGGTTTGCAGGACCTACACGGACACTTGTCCACGATAGGCTGGAGGGTCTTCCGCAGTTGGTCATCAGTCCAGGTAGTGTGGAACCACTGCTTGAATAGCCTCAGGGTACCGTCGGCACCCACATGACCGCTGGACTCATGGGTCCACTTCAGTAGCGCTGGGACACTGTCACTGGGTACCACGAAGCGGTCCTCGTGCCAGAGGTAGCTCTTGTCCCTCTTCCACTGCTCTTGGTTGACCAGGAGGGGTTCAAGGCACTTCTCCAGGCGCTTATAGATATCCCCAAACTCCTTCAGGTATTCCGCTTGTTGGCCTCCATCTAGGTGTCGTAACATAGTCATGTTGAGGTCCAAGTGTACGTCCATACGGCTGAACGCCTCCTTAGCCAGCGCTTCAGACCGGGCACCAATCAGGGCGTCAAAGTTGTTGCGGCTAATGTAGTCTGCACACTCATTCTTCATTCCCTGGATATGGTGTACCGTCGGCCGTAGTCGGCTGAGGTAGGTCCACCAGTGCCGTAGCTTGGCCTTCTCAGGTGGGGGACCCTTCTGGAAAGTGCGTACCGGCTCTTGGTCGCACAGCCAGACCACAGGGTTACTCCCCTACAGTCGTGCCTGAGAGGATAGCACCAGCATACCCGCGAGCAACTCCTGCTCATAGGTGGAGTGGTTTCCCCTGGCCTGGTTACATTCGCAGTTCCAGTGGCCCAGGGGTACTAGGACCCACTTGTGGTCAGGGTAGTTGTGCTTTAGAGTTCCATCTCGGTTGAGACCTACCGTCCCTCATTGGGAAATAGCCGAGACAAACTCCTCCTTCTCTAGTGCTTGCCATTGGAAAGACGTTCCTCCACCTCCCACATTGCTGGCGCTGGTCACCAGGATAATCTCACCTTCTGCTCTAGGAATGCTCAAGCACTTAGTGTGGGCCACCTTGTCCTTGAGCTCGTCAAACGCTTGTTGCTCTTGTCAGCTCCAGCGCCAAGTAGTACTCTTCTTGATCAAGTCCGTCAGAATGGCGCTGGTGTAGGTGAAGTTCTTGATATGGCGGCGGTAGAAGGTGCACGCCCCAATGAAACTGGGTACATCATGGAGTCCTTTCTTGGGGCCTTCATGTCGTACATTAGCGTCCCTCAGGGGTTTGGCCTTAGAGGCCGCTGGGGTCCACCACCCATAGCCAATGTCAAACCCCAGGTACTGCATGGTCTCCTGCATGAACTCGCACTTCTCGAACTTGAGTCATGTGTGGTTCTCCTGGCAGACCGCAAAGAACTTACCCAAGAGGATTAGGTGATCCTCCTGGGTATTGGTCCCGAGGCATACATCGTCGATGTGCGCTTCCATCTGGGCCCCACGGGATATTAGGTCTTGCGCTCTGGGTCTTCGTCGTAGGATGGACAGAATCTTGTTCATCAGTTCTTGAAATACAGCGGGTGCGTCGGCCACGCCAGAGGGCATGACCTTCCACTTGAACACCCTCCCCTGAGGGGTGATGAAGGCGAGTAGCTCCTGGGCGTTGGGCGTCAGGTCCACCTGCCAAAATCCACTTCTCTTGTCCATCTTAGTCTTGTGGCGACAGGAGGCTATCTTCTCAAGGGTAGACTCCATGTTAGGAATGGACCCTGAGTGGTTCAAAGTTTTCTTGTTCAGCTCTACAGTCCGCTACCAGCCGTTGGGCTTTAGATCCAGGCTTAGCCACCAGGAAACAGGGGCTCCAGTGTTGGGGGTAGTCCCCGTCCTTGTACTCCAGGACCAGGCCAGCGTCGATACAATCTTGTATCTGTCGCTCAATCTCATCAGCCTGCTCTTTAGGAGCCGGGTAGGGTCTCCTCGGGATCTTATGGCCTACGAACTCGGGTTTCAGCTTGAGGTCCATCTGTACCAGCTTGTCACATGATGCTGGGGGTGGTAGTTCCCCGGACACCTCCAGATAGGTCCTCATAAGCTTCTGCACCCGCGGGTCCGATAGCTTGATCTTGTTCTCCATGTCCTCGTCAAAGTGCAGGTTGCTTGCCCCCTGAGTAATTGAGGCAGGGTGGTGATCCTCCACCGACTCTTCGCCCTTGGTAGTATCCTTCAACCCTTTGTAGGCATATAGTAGGTCTCGTCCAACCATCTGCGGTGGACGATGGTAATATAGACACACTCGAGGGGCTTGCATACACATTCCCCCGAGAGGGCATCCTCCTCTGGAATCCTCACATGGGCGCCCCACACGCTCTTCATGAGCTTGAGATCCACCTCCCTTTGCCAGGTGGTGATCTTTTGTTCGAGGTCCTGCTTCAGTTGGGAGAGATTCTTCTTACACGCTTGCTTCAGTGGCCATGAGCTGCGGGTAGGCTTAGTGTAGCATAGCTTCTTCGTCACCAACCTCCTCTTTGACTCCACGTACTCCCTTAGCCTGGATCGGGGGTCGAGCTCCTCGTCCACGGGTTCTTCCACCCTCATGGAGAGTAGGGGTTTCAGTGGGGCGACGTACTCGGCGTTCTCCACTTCCTCCACGCATGTCTGCACCAAGAAGGCGTCATGCTCAGTTTCGTCATCAGAGTGGATAGAGCTGGGGAGCTCGGATAGTCCAGACTCAGAGACTCCATCAGGAACTGGTACGTGGCAGGGAGAGTTGGGGGCATTGCTGTTAGTCACAACGTATTCATCACCTCCTGGTATAGTCTCAATAGCATCTTGAGGTCATAGTTGATCCTTGAAGTCTTCCAGGGTGGTTCCATCGCTCTCTCGTTGTATAGTCTGGAGCACAGTTGTTTCCAGGTCCTCCCAGGGAATAGAGCTAAGGGCCCTGTCTACCACGCTGAGCATCCCTCCCCTTCCAGGTTTTTCGATGGGCGTCTTGCGTCCCAGAGGCACGTAGATTCCCGCATCAGGTAGCCGGACAGAGCTGATAGTCAGCCTGTCCAGGAGGGTTCGACAGTACTCGTTGCCCCCATGGGCTCCCCAATCGGGGGAACACAAGACCATACGGGAACGTTCCCGGGCCACCTTGGTCAAGACCTTCCTCAGTTCACTGAACCTGGGGTTCCCGTAGGCCATCCCAAGGGAGGGCCAGTAAAATTTGTAGCAGCAGTTTTTCCCCCTGCTGCAGTAGAGGTCCAAGACATGTTGCTTGTCGCTGGCGAACAACTCCACGTTCAGGTCTTCTCTGGAGTAACCGAACTCCTTCAGACATTGGTCCAGGACGTCACCCATTAGTGGATAGTCCTCAGTTTTGGAGGCCGCCATCATGTTCGAGGGCTCCTGCTTGGATACCCTCAGGTAGCCCGAGGTGTACTCCAACTGCTCCAGTGGCACGGACTCTCTGCCATTGCCGTGGTCCACGTAAAGGAGGTAGGGCGCTTGCAGCGTCAGGGATTGTATCTGGGAGTGCTGCACGAAGAAGTCAGTCCCCAATACAAAGTCAAAGGCCTTGATGTCCATCACATAGAACCGGGGGGCAATAGTTCGGGAGCCCATTGGTACCTCCACTTCACAATCCCCGCAGCTGTGCACCACATGTCCATCCCCCATTGGTATAGCCGCGGTGGGCATGGTGCTCGTGAGGCTCCCACAAGGTAAAATCTTTTTAGCCACTGAAAATATGTTGGCTCCAGTATCCAGTACCCCAGGTATTCACGTCCCCGGAGTCGGATACGCACCCAGAACACCAGGTCCAGGGCCCAGCCGGAGCGTCCCCGTCAGAACTCCGCGGGACAGCACCTATGATTTTAGCAGCTGTTTTTTCCCTAAATTCCAAAAGTCGACAAAAAGGGGTTTTTCGCGAGAAATGACCTATTTGTTTGGTTTCCACGGCCCCAAAATAGGGGGGGGGGGTCCTCCTACCCGAATTTTGTCCAAAAATATCAAAAACCCTGAAATTTGGCCTATTTTGGGGTATTTTTGCCTGCTCTTGGCTGGTCCTGCAGAACAGTGCTGCACACCAGTGTACCTGCCTATAGAGGATTTTCGACAGAAACTCCAATTTTCTTTGGATTCTCTGGCCCCAAAATAGGGATGGGGGGGTTCCGAGCTTTCTCCCAAACCATCAAAGACCCTGGAATTCGCGCATTTTGGACTATTTTTGTCTGCTATGGGGTGGTGCAGCAGAACAGTGCTGCACACCAGTGTACCTGTATAGTATAGTATAGGCCAGAAAAAACCATGAAAATAGGTTTTGTACCCAAAAAGACCAAAAGTGACCTTTTGTTTTAATTATACAGCCCGCAAATAGCAGGGGGGGGGGGTTCCTCCTACCCCATTGTTCCCCAAAAATAACAACCTAAGCCTCAAACATGTGTGTGTACGGTGATCGTTCATCACATTCTTATGCCCGTAGTATCATAGTTTATGTAGTTCTTATCATTCAAATGCATACAATACCAACCCAAGCCACAAACATGTGTGTGGACGGTGATAGGTGATCAAAACCCTACCTATGAACCATATGGATATGGAGCACAAATGGTGCAAAAACGGGCCAAAAACACCTCAAAACTACATTGTTCATCCCATGCTTGTGCCCGTAGTATCATATTTTATTTCTTACCCAGCATTCAAATGCTTACAATACCATCCTATGCCCCAAACATGTGTGTGGACGGTGATAGGTGATCAAAACCCTACCTATGAACCATATGGATATGGAGCGCAAAAGGTGCAAAAACGGGCCAAAAACAACTCAAATCTACATCGTTCATCCCATTCTTATGCCCGTAGTATCATAGTTCATGTAGTTCTTATCATTCAAATGCATACAATACCAACCCAAGCCCCAAACATGTGTGTGGACGGTGATAGGTGATCAAAACCCTACCTATGAACCATATGGATATTGGACCACAAACGGTGCAAAATAGGGCCAAAAACACCTCAAATCTTCATCGTTCATCCCATTCTTATGCACATACTATCATATTATATGTAGCACCTATCATACAAATGCATACAATAACAACCTAAGCCCCAAACATGTGTGTGTACGGTGATAGGCACGCAAAACCCCACCTATGAACCATATGGAAATGGACTACAAAACGGTGCAAAATAGGGCCAAAAACACCTCAAATCTTCATCGTTCATCCCATTCTTATGCACATAGTATCATATTTTATGTAGTTCTTGTCATTCAAATGCATACAATACCAACCCAAGCCCCAAACATGTGTGTGGACGGTGATAGGTGATCAAAACCCTACCTATGAACCATATGGATATTGGACCACAAACGGTGCAAAATAGGGCCAAAAACACCTCAAATGTTCATCGTTCATCCCATTCTTATGCACATACTATCATATTATATGTAGCACCTACCATACGAATGCTTACAATAACAACCTGAGCCCCAAACATGTGTGTGTACGGTGATAGGCACGCAAAAGCCTACCTATGAACCATATGGAAATGGACCACAAAACGGTGCAAAATAGGGCCAAAAACACCTCAAATGTTCATTGTTCATCCCATTCTTATGCACATAGTATCATATTTTATGTAGTTCTTATCATTCAAATGCATACAATACCAACCCAAGCCCCAAACATGTGTGTGGACGGTGATAGGTGATCAAAACCCTACCTATGAACCATATGGATATTGGGCCCCATGGTGCATGAGAAAGGGATGAATAGCCTAGAATAAAGGCAAAACATCGCTTGTCATGTAGGCTTCTACCAATGGTGATGACAATTTGTTCATATATCACCTGTATACCACCTCTTCCAGCCCTGTAAGGCCCTCTACATGGCCTCCATAGACCCTAAAACCATGAAAAAGAGTGGTTTTTGGCTAGAAAAGTGTGCATTTCTCAAAATCTGTGCCTGCCAATCTGGATTTTTTTAGGTCAGCAGCAAGGTATTGATCTCGGGGACATGCTCATGCCTTTACTTTGCTTCCAACTGCGAAAAAAAGTGGACTTTTTGGCGATTTTCTATTGCGCACGGCGGTCGGGAATCTGAAACTCGCGTACGCGGCAGTTGTTGACAGTTGATCTGCGGCTCCAGCTCCAGCGACAGCATAATTTTGTTAAATTTTGAGAAAACACAAAAACAACAGTACTACTGTGTACAGTTTGGAATCTCCATTCTGAAAATGCATGACTTTGAATTTTGGGAAAAAACAGCTGCTAAAATCATAGGTGGGTCACCTCGAACCCCTTGTTCCGCAATTTGCAGGCAATCCTCATGAAACGGCATCTCTTCTTGGTGTTGCCGTCATCACCACCTTCATGCTCACACTTTGCCCCCTGCTGTCGCTGGGCCTGAGTCTGCAAGCGTGTGGTAGGACCAGACTGCCCTCCAGAGGGCTCGGAGTTCCCCCCTAGATTAGGTTTGACGTTGCTTTTGTTCATGTCCTGGTTCCTGTTGTCCTTGTCTGGCTGGCAATTAGCGCCTCCTCCTCGTCCACCTTGGCTCTTGTCTTGTCCTTTCCCATGGCCTTTCGACTTGCCCTTGCCGGAGTCCTTGCCGTTGCGCTTGCCACCGCCCTTGCCAGAGCCTTTACCAGGATCTTCACAGTTCTGCTTCGCAAACAGGCGCTGCTTGTGGTAGCACTCATCCTCGTAGTGCTTCCTCTTCCCACAGAAGGCACAGGTGATAGTGCACCTGTAGTGATCCACCATCTTAGGCTTGGCGCCGTTGTTGGTCTCCTGCTTCCTCCCCTGGACCACGAAGCAATCGCGCTGATCACAGTCGGGAACGTGCTGCAGGTGACCATGGTCGTCTCTGGCGTCACACCAGAAGAGCTCCTGGACATTGCCCATGATACGGGCGTGCTTGGGGGTAGTCCCCTGTCCAGGTCTGGGTCCATGGTACCCTTTGCCATGGCTCCCAGAGCCTCCTCCTCCGGGACGGTAGGCGTTCAGGTGCTGGTGGCTTTCTTTTTTCAGCGCCAGCTCCAAGAGTAGCACAGACAAATCCTGGTAGTTGTTGGCTCTCGCCTTGCGCTCTCCTGTTGACCGGCACTCGTCCCACAGCTTACGAGGGAGCTTAGCCACCAACCAGAAGAGCAGCTAGTCGCTGCCGTAGGAACCGGGCGTCAGTCGTCCCACCCAGTGGTCAAGGTCAGCCAGTAGCTCGGAGATCCTGGCTGGTTTGGGGTTGTCGGGCAGCACGGCCAGGTTCTGGATCTCGGCCCTGATGGAGAGGTCCGTTTCGTAGGTAGGGTACTGCCTCTCCAAGGCAACCAACACGTCAGCAAAGGTGGCAGATTTCGTCACGCTCGGCTTGACCTGCTTCTCCCGGTATTTGGTCTTGCAGCACTGCAGGAGCATGTCGCACTTGACTCCCCCACGGGCACGGGTTTGGCCGGTCATTCGGAGGAACCAGCCAAAGTTCTCAGCGACTTCGCTGAGATCCTTGCCTATGAACTCAGGCAAGTTCACCACAATTTTCAAGGTGGCAATTGCCTTAGCCTCCTGAGATCTGCGTCCCTCAGGGCGCTTGGTCTTCCTCTTCTTCTTCTTCTTCCGCCCACTCGGGTTGTCGGGGTCCTCAGGGTCGTCGTCCTCCGAGGGCGAAGCAGAAGTCATGGACGGCGGCTCATCGTCAGCGGGGTCTACGCCCAGGTTACTAGAGCCGTAGGGCTCCACGTCAACCATTGCCCTCAGGGCTGTCAGCTCCAGCCGGTCCAGCTCGGCTCTCGTGGAATTCTCCACGTGGCTGTAGGGAGGCTGGGTCGTTCTTGGTATAAAAGGGCTTCTCAGTATCACTGCAGGGGTCGGCATCAGTTTGCTCCTCAGGCTTCCCCTGGTGTTTGTCAATCGCGCCACCAGGTGATTGGCTTGTACTCGGTGGGGTGAAACTCCCACGATGGTAGGTGACCCTTGGGGAGGAATCAGGGCTTCCAGTGTAGCCCGAATCTCTTGAGTGAGATCACCAACAAGTTCAGAGGTCGCTCCTCAGAGGGACTCTGTGATCTCTGACCGCGTCAATGACCTGTTGGAGGATCTCTGCAATTCTCTACTCCTGCTCCCGCACCACTCAGGGCCTCTCCTCAGCCCACTCAGCGTTGCATACCCAGGAACATCCACATATGCTCCCGTAGCGGGTAGAGGATGGTGATAATCCGCCGCATACCAGCTTGGTGCAGAACTGGAGGCCACTGCCTCACTGGCAGTAGTTGCCTCTGGAACCGCAGTGGTGGATGGGTCCACACCATAGGCAGGGTAGGTAGGCATGCCAGTAAAGCTTGTGCCCTCAGCCATAGGCTGGTCGGTTATGGGTGTGCATGTTGCAGCAGCTGTGTGTGGTGGTTGTAGGAGAGGGTGATGCGTGGAGGCCAGAGGCGCTTGGTGCGCCCTCAAAAGTTGACTAGCTCGTCGGGTCCTGCCCATGGTCCGCCCCTTCCTCTGCCATGCTTTCTCCTGCCTCCTTCCCTCTCTCCCTCTTTCCCTTCACGGGGTTGGTGTCCACGTCCTCAACTGAGAGGGCCCTGAAGGCGGATTGCAGTCTCTCCAGCGAATTTTCAATCACGTCCACTGGCCCGTGTAAGGGCACCGAATGTACAGCGCTAGGTCCAGGTCCAGGGTCTCCAGGTGCTGGCATTGCTGGTGCCTCACGCGCCGTCTTCGCGTCGATGTCCTCCTTCTTTGTGTCCATATTCGCCCTTCTTGCTCAGGACAGTTCTCGGCGCGCTGCGTGTACGGCACGGTGTTGCTGCCGGCACGCAGAGGCTGTCAGCCCGTGCTACCAGAACGTTTTATAGTGTTTTCAGCACTGTGTTTTTGATGTACTCCTCCTGCTGCTTGCTGCTGGTGATGGGATCCTGCTGCTTGCTTTCGATATTGAAAATGTTCTGGTGATATAAAACCAGTCAAGTGCAACCCAACCCAGAGTAGTATGCAAGTAGAAGATGAACAGGATCCAAACATGAAGGGCTGCAGTCACAAAGAGTTAGATGAAGAGAGATATCAACAATAGACCACAGGAATACACATGGAATGCAACTCAGATTGAAATATTTTACATAACTGAGAAAAATGATTGGAAAACTGCCCCAGGAGCTCACACTCTCCATAGTACCATCTTGAGATGTGCACTACTTGTTTTTGAGTCCCATAGGTGCTGAGGTGGCATGGCTTGTGGCGCTGAGGTCACTGCCATGTGACATGGGAACTTCCTACTTAGCTAGGCTGACTGGGTATTGAACCAAGGACCTCTCAAAAAGAGGTACCCCACCCCTAGGGTGCATACCACTAGGATAGCTAAGAATTTGATTCGGGCCCCGCTTCGTTTGACGTCATCCTGACGCCACCCTGACGCCTTCCTGACGCATCCTAACGCATCCTGACGTGCTGCTGACGCCTACACCACCACCCCAACACACCTCTGACGCCTGCCTGATGCCATTCTGACGTCATTCTGACGCCATCTTGACGCATCTTGACGCATTCCTGACGCGATTGGACCATCCTGACGTTGCCTGACGCCATCCTGACGCCATACTGACGCTTTCCTAACACTTTCCTGACGCCATCCTGATGCCATCCTGACCCTACCCTCACACATACGTGAACCATTCCTGACGCCATCCTGACGCCATCCTGACGTTTTCCTGACGCCATTCTGACGCATCCTGACGACATCCTGACGCACCCTGCCCCTCATCTAGCTCGGGGCCCAAACCCTACACTTGGGTGTAACCCTAACCCTCACCCTAGTTAAATTGTTGCAAAAATCATTGATTTCGGTGAAAAAATCATCTTTTTGCCAACCAAAGAACCTATTCTATTTTTGAAGCTTCTCCAACATGTTGCTGTTTTCAGCCCATGCTTTTGCTAATGCAAAATAGGTTTCAATCTACATTCCATACATCGTCATTTTATCCTTTTTTTTGGGCGCCTCTGATCTTACCAATGCAAAAACAGTTTGAACATGCAATCTACCTCTGCCACTGCCCGGGCACAAAAATGTCCAATCATACGTTCAATACCCAAGCTATTCGGAAGCTTTCAAACATGTTGTTTTTGCAGCCCACACTTTTGCCAGTGCAAAATAGGTTTCAATTCGTATTCCATGCCTAGTCTTTTTTCTTTCTGTTTGTTTTTGCCTCTCCCCAATTTCAATGGTTCAAAACCATGCTGACCCTACTTCGCGAATGGGAAAATTATTCAATCAGACACTCCATGCCAATTCTATTTCTGAACCCTTTCAAACAGGTTTTGTTTCCAGCCCATGCTTTTTGACAAAGCACAGCTGCTTTCACCTTACATTTCATGCCGCGTCTACTTATGGTTTTTTTTGCCTTCTACTTAAGTTTGGAACCATTTGTTACTGGATAATCAGGAAAACAATTCATTGGGCATGCCGATCCTGATTATACCCCTTTCAAGAATGTGGTTCTTGCATCCCATGCTTTTGCCAATGTACAAAGCTTTCTACTTGCAATCCATGCCTCATCGATTGAGGTTTTTTGTGCGCCCCAGCTTTATCAACCGGACAATGGTTCGAACATGCATGCCATCCTGATAGTCGTGCAATACACTCTGGACACTGGCATCAAACAAAAAAAATACAACATATACAAGAAACCTACTGCAGGAAAACTGTCAAGGATTACTGAAAATGGGGTCAGCCATTGTGCTCCTTCGGAACTTCAGCACAGCTTTCAAAAAACTGGATTCCTGGCACACAAACTGGCACAATGCAAACCAGCATGGCATTCCCATTGTCACATTCCCAGTCTGCTCACCGCCAAAGTGTCAATTGAATCTGGAAAAATGTTTGCACCAGCATTGACAGTAATGATCTCTCCAACAATAACTGAGGGAGAGCCCCAATGTGTACAGACCAAGACTCGTGAAACATCTGGATGGTGCACAGCAAAGGAGCAGGTGGCAGTAAACAGAAGAATAATGACTCCTTCACACCATGGCCTTCACACGACACAGTGGTGTGTGTGGACAATAGGAGGCAATTGTGTTGTGAGCATATGGAAGGGGCTGGGGCAGGGGTGCACAGGTGTTGCGGTCGGTGGAAGGGCCTGTGGTCCTGCGTGTCACCAAATCCGTCGGACTTTCGAACGATTCCGTGCTTGCGGGGCTTTGCGGTCCCGTGTGTCGCACATTGAGTGGTTGCGAGGCGACGGTTCTTTCGTTGGCTTCCAGGGGACCTTGGTTCTCTGCATACAGTCAATTCGGGAGAGAATAGCAACGGAGTACTGCCTTCCACAGCATTGAAATCCGGCGAGTCAATGATAGTGGTTGCTCACCTCGCTCATCTTCACATTCACTCTCATTGCGATCTCGGCTTTGACACTCTGTGCAGCAGAAACCACTGGTGTGGTGTGGTGCTGTTGTGTGGTGCGGTGTGGTGGTGTGGTGTGCTGTGCTGTCGTTTGGCGAACAAAGTAATGACACTCACAGCACGTGCCGACACTCACAGAACGTCACAGCACGCGCGAACACTCAAATGACACTCACAGCACACGATTACACTCAAGTGACACTGACCGCACGCGCTGAAACTCAAATGACACTCACAGCACGCGCCAACACTCAAATGACACTCACAGCACGCGCGGACACTCAAGTGACACTCACAGCACGTGCCGACACTCACATGAAAGTCACAGCACGCGCAAACACTCAAATGACACGCACAGCACGCGCCGACACTCAACTGACACTCACAGCACGCGCCGACACACAAATGACACTCACAGCACGCGGGAACACGCAAATGACACTCACAGCACGCGGAAACATTCACATGACATTCAGAGCAAGCAGCAGCAGCAGCAGCAGCAGCAGCAAGCTGTAGCACCACCACCAGCGAGCAGCAACAGCACCATGAACAAGCAGCAGCAGCACCAGCCACAGCAGCAAGCTGCAGCAGCAACACCACCAGCAAGCAGCAGCAGATCCAGCAGCAGATCTGACACACACGGCGGCAGCGGACAGCAGCAGCGGCAAGCAGATCTTGGATTTCGGCTCCGTCTTCTTTTCTTTTTCTTTTCTTTTTTCTCTTCTCTCCTTCTTTCTCTTGGGCTCCTTCTTCGTGTTCTTCGTCACCTTCTTTCTCTCTTCATATTCTTCCCGACTGTTCTTCTTCTCCTTCTTCTTCACTTGCTTCTTGTGTCGCCCTGCACACGCAGACCAGACAGAAAAATTCAACCACCAATCTTAATCAAACTGAACAAACACAAAATGAAACTGAACAGTTGTAGATTGCATACCTGTAAACCATTTTGTTCATATCGGAATTGCGCATGGGGTTTGTGGTTACGCGTGGCGTTCCTCGCTGCTCCTCAGTGCTACCTATTCACTTAAACCATCATTATGCCAGGAAGCAAAGATATTTTTCTGTTGAAAAACAGTGTTCGGCATTTCCTGCCTTAAAGCCTTCTCAACGATGTTCAAAACATCTCATTGCGTTTGTACCTGAAACAGCAGTTTATCTTTTAAGTGTAACCTATTTCTGGTCAGTATCAACCCCAAAGGCCTCCTTGGGCCCCTGAGATGCCCTCAGGTCCCCGTGGCGTCATCCTGACGCCATCCTGATGCTATCCTGACGCCTTCCTGACGCCATCCCGACGCCACCATGATATCCTGCCGCCATCCTGACGCCATCCTGACGCCATCTCGACGCTATCCTGACGCTCCCTGACGCCATCTTGATGCTATTCTAGCGTTTTCCTGACGCCATCCTGACGCATCCTGACGCAACCTGACGCCATCCTGACGCCAAACTACCCATCATCCTGACAGCATCCCGACAGCAATCCTGACGCATCCTGACGCCATCGTGTTGCCATCCTGACGCCATCCTGACGGCATCCTGACGCCATCCTGACGTCATCCTGACGCTATCCTGACGCCATCCTGACGCTCTCCTGACGCCCCTACGTCGCAGGGCCCGAATCAAATCATGAGGAAACATAGATAACTTCATGGGCTCTGCCTCAGTATATCAGTGCCTCAGTCAACTCAGGAAAAGATGTTTGAATGAACATTGCTTGGGGATTATGGGGTCCACACCACATCGTGATTTAGTGTTTGGTTCTAGAGGTCAAAATGTGTTATCACCCATTTTGGTTAGGCCAGTACTAAGATAAAAATGCAAGAGTGCTTAGAGCACCTGTAGTACAACTAAAGTATACGCTAAAGCACTGGAAGAAGCATTGGAAGAGCACTCTTTCTTACTAAATCTCCAATACCTTGAAGTGATGTCAAAATACGATTTCGCCAACTCGAACATAGGCTCTGGTGTAGTATCGCACCTGAAATTTGACACCTCCGGCTGTTAACACGTGTCCAGGGTTTGTCAGTTTGTAGAGGGGTAGTCGCGCCCTCTTTGCAGTCTGCATCGACATGAAGTCCCTCGTCGCTCCACAGTCGACTAACAATTCCACGCTAGAGTCAAAGGTGTCATCACAACCTGCGCAAATGAGCTCTCAAACCGTGAACAGAGATGCATGCTCAGGTTCGGTTCCTTCGACGTTGACACTGCCAAGTGTCGAATTCGTTTCGGGTTTGTGGGTACTGATGGTGGAGTTCAGCTCTTCTCGAGCACGTCCACCAACAGCTCTTCGAAGATGCCTTTTAGGCCGTCGTGGGCCGTTCTCTGCTCTTTGAGCGGGATCGAAATCGTCCCTTACTGTCTCAATTCAGATCTCTTCTCGGCGTGCCTGATCCCAATTCCCGACGTTTTCTTCCTTGAGATGGCGGTCTGTTCTTCGAACAGTTGCGGGTGAAGTGGCCTTGTTCACCACAGTTGGAGCAGCGCCTAGTTTCTCGACCATTTTGGCGCCCGAACCGCTCATTTCAACGTTCGCCAATGTAGGGGTGTAGTTCTTCTCGGAGCTTGGCAATTGTGGCGAGATTCATGGGCTCTGGCACAGTCGAAGCCATGGGAGCCGCAGCTGGGGTTGGCATAGGGTTGACGTGCGGTGTTGGCATAGGATTTGAAGGAAACATTGTAGCAGTCTGAGTTGGCGGAACCATCATAGGCAGGGGTCTCAAGACAGCAGCACCTGCGGTTTCTGTTGTTGTTCTGGACGCATTCTGTACCTCTTCCAGTTGATAACCGGCCGCCATGTAGGCTTCTGCGATAGACTCCACCAGCTTATCGAAGCCGAATGGTCTTCCAGAACGCCATTTGAACAAAGGTCAAAGATGTTCTGCCGGCAAACGGCATCATTCGACAACCCTGCGACAAATTGAGAGCTAACGAGGTAACCCATCTGGAGGTCACTGGTATTAACCTTTGACTTCATGACGCACGTGTGAAATTCCTTCAGGTACTCAGCATGTCGAGGGAACTCACTTTGTCTCAAGGTGAACATTCTTGACAGGTACACTGGCTCATGGGATATGTAATCGAAGCATTGACCCAACACACGCATGAGCTGGAACCAGTCATCTTGTACAACGTTCGTCAAACTGTGATAATACTCCACAGTATCGCCTTCCAGGAGGAACGGTATGGTGGTCACCTGATCGACGGGTAAAGTGATATCCGACAGAGCGAATCCTCGCATAAGGTCCTCCTTCCAAGTGCGAAATTCTCCTGATCCTGGTTTCCCAGAAATTAATCGAATCAACTTGCGTAGGCGTTCAACACAACGTCCCAGGATCTCGAATGTTGGAGCACGAGGATTCATGGGATTCAGTGGATTGGCTTGATTCATTGGGTTTGCTGGATTCATCGACGGATCGAGGGGAGGTGCTTGTAGAGGTGGTTGTTGCGGTGGATAAGGTTGAGGCGGCTGATTCTTCGACGGTGAATACGGCAGATAGCTTGAAGGAGATGGCTGTGGTTGTGGTTGTGGTTGAGGGTGTTGTTGTGGAAACTGGAAGTGACTTGAAGGTTGTTGACTCAAAACTTGTGCAAACTTGTTGAGAAGGACATAACATTGCGAAAGTTCCTGTTCCAGGCATCGAAGTCCGCTTACTGCACCTTGTGTTGCATTCACTGTCAAGGACAGCAAACTGTCGACTCGGTGATCAGTTGCCGCAGTGGCATTGGCTGCTGATGTCTGCAACGTATCGATGCACTGTTCCAATTCGATGACTTTGGCTTGAGTATCTGCAAGCTTCTGCGACAAGCTGTGAAGGTCACGAGATATGCATGGAAACAACTCGCTCTCTTGGCTTGCGATGCGCTCCGGGATGAACTTTTCTAACGAACTCAAAAATCCGTGATGACACGGCGAGTCGCATCGAAACAGGCAATCTCTGATAAAGTGCAGCATAGCTGCGTCGTCGAAAGGTCGCTCCATTTCAAGTTGAAATCAAAACGGCGTCAAAGATGGTAGCGTAGGGGCCGACGATATCGATCTCCCCGCCATCTAGTTGGCTACCACTTGTTGTGCTTTGACTTCGGAACTGTCTAATTTCTCAAAAATCCCAAAATACAACAAACCTCTTCTGCGCAGGATCTTTAGGCCGAGCACCAATTCATACACACATTATAAATTCGAAGAGAAAAACCCTCTTCAAAGATATCGAAGTATCATACAGCACTTCGTTCACAGCAACTGGCATCTCAATGGTTCAGATGTATTCACAGACTGCAGTGCAATTGCAACTGCGATTGCGACTCGCACGCTCGCTGCGCTGCTGCTGCTCGAAACCATAACATGGCGTGAGAGTTGTCCATACTCCACAAAGAGATGAACGGTAGTTGCACTGGAAAGTGCGAGTAAGGTGTGGAAAGAAAGACGTGATTGCGGATGAATTGGTGGGTACGGGTACCCAAGTGAGCTTGATTGGGAAGGGGTTTTTTTTGGATGAATTTCTGAAGTCCAGTCGAAGACTGGTGCGCTTGAAGGTCGCCAATGGCAAAATATGGTGGGGGTACCCATGAAGCCACTATCGGCATGGAAGTTTGGGAACATGATTCCTCAAACAGACCTGATTTCTCAAAGCGGATAATACTTTCCAGGATATATTTCCGATTGGGATATTATTATCGGGTATGATTTGGTGAGCAACACCATTGGAGCTCTTCCTCACCGCGCAACGTTGGTTCGAGAGGACAAGCAGCATCTTACTTGGCTATCTACGCACCATGCCCCCGAACTATTTGAGTGTACCGGAGATGAGGAGGATAGAATCGTGCGGGCGGTAAAGACGGCGAGTACCAAGTTCAATTGGGACCACAGAGGTCATCTCATGGATTATGGTATGGCGCCACAAGTGTACAATCATATGCTTCAGCAAATTTGGAGGAAAAGAACCCGAGACGGACGTATTTGCTTCCCGGGTTGCCCCACAACTGAGGAGGTGTACGAGGTATTGGCAAAAGGGGGAGTCTGCATGGTCAAAGCATTGGGGATTGAAGGAGTGGCCCATGTACTGGCATGCTGCCCAGGAAGACATCAAGCGTACGGTGAACAAGATCATTGCGGATAGAGCAAAGGGTATCCTTGTCGTGATGAGCGTAGGATCTAGCCCATGTCCGCCGTAGGATCTTAAGGCAACTTTGGACTCCATCACCCTCAACGAGATGCAATTCGGACCTGAGGAGCAGTGCTTCATCAACGCCAAGGGTGTGCAGCCCCCGACAAGCATGGTGTACCAAGGCTTTCTTGGTTGATGGTTCACAGTGCCAACCCACTGGTAATGAAGTGTTCATGAGGAGGGTAGGGGCCGTGCCGATGAGGGTCATCTTTGAAGAAAAGGGTGACACTACGAAGAGTGTTGACGCCTCTCTCACTCGGAGGTGGACGAAGTTGTTGCCTACATGCCCATGGCTATGCATGACCAAGTGGCTGCTCGGAAGGAGCTAGCATGGGCCAAGTCAGCCCATGGATGGGACAACCAGGAGTTGGTGACCGGGAAGTTCGAGAAGGATCAGTTCGTGGCAAGAGTTATGGACCACTTGGCGGACCAATACGATGGTTGCAAAGGGTCCGACCCTCCGACATTGGTCATTCCAAGAGTGGGTGATAAATTTGAGGGATTGCGGCACGTAGCCCCATATTTTTGAGCATTATCTGTAAGAACCGTGGCCCAGCTCAATGAATAGTGCATATCTGACGAGGAGATGTCGGACGGTGATCCATACACCGCCGTGACGTCGGTAGTTTGGATACCCCGGGAAGCGGCGGAAGAAGCCAAGGAGAACCTAAAGGTAGCCGAGCTCAAGGACAGACTTTTTGAAGCCTGTCCGAGACTTTTTGGTGGAGTTGCCAACAAGATTCCTCCGGATCGCAGGAAATTCGGTAGTGTCAAGATGAAGCTGAAACTGAACCCGACAATTTGTGGAGACCGGGAACATCAACAGCAAGGAGAACGAGCGGAAGCGATGAAGAAGCTATTGATGGAATTTATTGAGCGTGGTGGGGTTGAACCCTCCGATAGGGAATGCGCAAGCCGGGCCTTCATCTTTGCAAAAAAGGAGAAGGGTGAATGGAGATTGGTTGTGGATTACAGGGGATGCAATGACCAAACCCAGCAGGATTGGTACTCGTTACAGCGGATGGAGTCCGTTTGACAAAAGCAGCAAAAGAAGGGCATCCTCAGGATGTTGGACCTGAAGCACGGGTACCACCAGATGCCGCTGCATGAGGACTCCAAGCCATGCACAGAGATGTCCACTCTGCTGGACCCCACGCAATGGAAGGTAGTTCCCATCGGAGCCAAGAATGGGAATGCCGCCTTTCAACGCATGATGGAGGATCTCTTACAACATGTACGAGATTGTGCTGACCCGCTTTTGGATGATGTCATTATTTGTTTGGGCACCGAGGACATGACCAACGGCGAGCTCATCCGGGCGCATAAGAATGACTTGCGTGGAGTTTTTGGGGTCTCGGACAAGCTTAGCATGGTCTGGAAGTCCACAAAGGCCTCACTCTTTGTCACAGAAGTGGAGCTCGCTGGACATGTGGTTGTGCACGGGCAACGCGTGCCCAATCCTGGGAAACTGGCAGCCCTACACCAGTCGGGAAAACCCCAGACCATCAGTTAACTCCGCTCCTTCATCAGATGTGGCAATTATTATTTGGAATATGTACAAATTTATGCGGATCTCTCAGGGGCCACTCCACAAGATGCTACGGGTGGGCACGTTGGATAATCGCAAGGGAAGCAAGAAATAATTGGCATTGACAACCGAAGCCGAAGAAGCATTCCACAAGTTGAAGGAACAACTATCTGGCTCAATTGGGTCTTTTTTTGGTTGAATCAGGCAGGGGACTTGTGTCTCGCACGGACGACTCGGACCATGCTGTGGGGGCAGTCCTCGAGCAGTTCCGGCGTGACAGAAGACATGTCCTGGTGGCCTGTTGGAGTCGAGTCCTGGCAGAAGAACAACATCGGACATGCACCGCGAGAGAAAAGGAGACCTATGCCATCATGTGTGCGCTCCGGAAACGGTCGGGCCACATCGAACTTCAGCCTGTGGTACGATTCGGAACCGGTTTTACCAATTAAATGGAAAAACAGGTTATCGGCAATAATTGGAGATTGTTTTCAAAACAATTGGCACAACCGGTTTTTTTTAAAACTGATTGAAACCAATTATTCCGAATGGTTCTGAATTTTTTGGGTTCCTTTCGGCAGTACATTTAGTCCAATTTTTGCACTAAACAGAGGCTTTGGCAGCAAGAAGCGATGGCCGATGGTGAATTACACCTTCCAATGTAGTGTTGATCACTGTGCTCCGACTTGTGTAGGCTCTCTTTTGCCGATTGCAAGACGTTGGTTAGTAAAGGGCAATTGATCGGTAAAACCGGTGATTTTGATAACTATCAATCAGCCAAAGAATTTTTTCTGCAAAAATCACCGTTTGAAACCCGTCATTTTAAAAACTAGCAGGTTCCAAACCTTAGCCCGTGGCGGTATGTACCAATCATCAATCACTGCAGAACTAGCACAAGGAGCATGTGGTAATTCCCTCGAGACCAGTCGCAAAGCCCGTCTGATGGCACGAGACGCTTGAGAAGTTCGACCTGAACGTTGTCTACGTCCCCGGGGAGGACAATACAGTACCTGATTGTTAGTCGCTGGGCCTATCCGGCTAGCAAGGCTTGGATGGACATATTCAGCCACGGAGTCTCTGATGAAGCAGAGGAGGCGAAACACATCATTGAGCTCTAGAAGGCCATGGAAGAGGCTGACACCAGGTGCTTTGTGGTCATGGCATCCAAGGTGGAGTTGAGCCAACGACGATATACCCGGATCCAGGTTTTGATGGAAATGACTTTGGAGGAATGTCTCATGGCACCCATTGAGTATGTGGAGTCGGTGCTGATTGAGGATTGGTCCAAGGATTAAGCTGTCTCGGACCATTGGAATGGACATTGGAACCCCGTGAGTGCCCCATCAGACGATCAGTTGCCCAAAGCCTTGAAGGAGGATGGCCACAACCTCTTTCTTAATGACAAGCTATTGGTGCCCAGAAACCGGGTCGAGGCGCTCATTGACCACTGGCACACCGCGCACCCTAGGCTTTTGGGACGTGAGGAGATGCCATGAGATCTCAAATGCAGTTTTGAGTTCCGTCCGGGATACTACGCAATCATGAATCGGTATTGCAGTGATTGTGCCCTGTGTAGGGCAACGAAATGCCAAAACCACTGCACAGCGGGTTAGCCACCTTATACGGCGATCCGTGAGGCACCGATGTGCTCCACTGCCATGGACTTATTTGCCATGCCTGAGGTAAAGGTTTAGGGGAGAAAATATGAATGTATTAATTCCGCCGTGGACCCACATAGCGAGTATGCTGTGGCAGTTCCGGGTAAGAAGTCCAACAAGAAGGACACAAAAGACAAGTATGGAGTGGGTCTTCAAGCCAGGAGCGTCACCCAAGCCGTGATTAGGCATGGGCTGACAATCTTCAATGTCCCAGCTGTGATTTGCAAGGACCGCGGCAGTCACTTTGTGGGCTCTTGGTTCAAAAGCACGTGCAAACATATGGGGATTCAACATGCCAAGACCGTGGCGTATCACAGCCGGTCAAACAGCCGCGCGGAGGTCGTCGGGAGGCAAATATTTGAGGCGTCCAGCCAATTGCGGATGACGAGCCAGGGTGTACGGGACTTTCTTCGCACCTCATTTTTTTTTCCTACGTGATGGAGTATCTCGAACTCTCCCGTGCATGAGCCATGGCACGTTTGCTTGGGATGCGGACGCCATGATGAGTGAAGCGGATGCCACAGCAGCCAAGTATTGCAAGTGCTTGCATGATGAGCCTGTGTGGAGGGCCACGTACTTCAAGCAAGACAACATCCACAAGTACTCCCTCAAGAACACCGTTTGGGTGGAGCGTAATCACAAGGACGTGTTGACCCGGCATAGGCAGCAATCGTGGTATATCCCAGCGGTCATCTTGCGCAAGATAGGCCAAGATGTGTGTGCTATCGGTCCGGGGGACAACCAGATCCTGGATTGGGGGCATACGCAACTCCGACCATGGGCGCCGGATCGCAGCGGCTGAGCTGTGATGTTTGAGTTCATGGCGAGAGACTCAGACTGCCACAATGATGGTGAGGAGGATGTCTATGCCGTGCAGCACATCCGAACGCACAAGCCCGACCCCACCACGCCAGAGGGGAGGCTATCCAAGGTTCGTTGAAAAGGAACTGCCGCTTCGCGGGACTCGTGGAAGGACCCCAGCAGTTTTGTGCCGAGGTATACCACAGTCTGGCTGGACTACCTCAAGAAAAGGGGTAATAGTCTGGAGGTCAAGGATGTCTTGGTGCATTTGATCATGCACAAATGGAGTCCAGATGACTCCTAGTTAATCCTAGACATGATTGTTTTTTTCTGATTAATTTTCCGCAGGGATGCACATACTGTGGCTCAATACCTCCCAAGTACCTCCCATCCCAATTTCCGTGACATGAGACAGTCATGTGGAACCAAGATCAGTCTTGGACTGTGTACATGTGTTTGTGTGCACGGTTGGTTGCTGCTTGCTCAGGAGATTACCACGGATCAATACTTGTCAAGACCTAGTCGTTGTTCCTATTTTTTTGGTGGACCTTTGGTAACCACATAGGCAGGAGCGACACCCCCGCTACATGGGATCGCTTGTGGACTTCTGGGTTGGAACCCCAGAGTGTGCGGAGCATATGAAGTTGATATTTATTTGCTCTGCTCTCTTCACCCACGTTGTTTCATCGCTCTGTTTTTGCCACTCTTTGGAGCGACTGCACCTATTTGGAGGGTGCTGGACGCAATGAAGACCACTTGATGTGCTAATTCCCTCCACAAGTGCTATTTCTTTTTTGTGCACACCACGTTTTATTTCTAGCACACTTGTTCTATTTTCAGAAGCGAAATTGGTATTTTTAGAACTTGTTCCTACCGGCCCTGCTTTGCATTTTTCCTGAATCTGCAGCCAGCGGATATGTGTCGCAATTGCATTATTGAGGTTCGTCTCCCTCCACGTCCCTCAGTTTGGAGATTCCAATTTTTGCGTGTGCTATTTTTAGTAACATGTGTTACTATTTGTAGTATAATATGTTTTCTCCTTTCTCCGCATCGTGGGCACCTTGGGACATTTTGACCAGATCCAGGACCATATTTTCGCGGGCCAGACACAGTGGCAGCGTTTGTCTGAGCTCATCTGGCACCTGGAGTCCGATTTCAGAGATTGGACCCCAACAAAAAAGTAAGAAAAAGTTCAAAGGCAAAAAAAATCTTGTCCATCGATCGTGTCTACGCTCGTCATGAATGAGTGTCATCTCCCTTTCCCGAACGCCATCGTCTCCTGGAAGTGATTCCTTGCTCTTATGTCTCTTGGTGGGACATGCGAGGGGTTCATGCTGTGCATGTCTATAGCTGTTTGTGGTCTTCATATGCAGACCGGTCAACGACGTTGCTTTTGTGTATCTTTGATCTGCGGAGCCTATGCCTTTAGGTTTAATGATGATTGGAGGAAGCTCATTCTTTTGGGTTCCCACCTCCCGCTGATTGCTTGGGCTGCTGGCCACGGTGTATGTGGTATCCTCCAACCATGAGGGCGCCGCCAGGGGAACAAACGGGATCCTGTCGTCCTCTTTATGTCTTTCCGAGCAGGCGACAATGCTCTGGGAAGTCGGTGAAGCCAGTTTGGATCACATTTTGCTGCACTGTTCCATACTTCAGCGACTCAAGCCATTTCAGCAATTTGTCGTATAATTTCAGGAGAATTCCGAATTTATACTACCTATAATTCGCAGGATGCAGAATTTGACATTTCTGGTTTGGATCAGGCCTGCTGTGTGTGCCCGCGCCTTTTTCGTTTTCCTTCTGCTGTGTGCGTGCTCTCTGTTCTTGAATGCGTGCCAATGGTCTGAAAACTATTGCCAACGGGTGCTAATAGTGTTAGATTCTATCCTGTTGCTGAAACGGATGCGAATTGGACGCTAGGGCAACTCCAGTGGATGATAGAAGGCCCAGAATGATGATCTAGCTAAACCCTGGTGTGGTGCCTGGCCCAGTCCGACAGGCCCCGTAAAAAGGGATTGGTACGTGTTAACGGGCCTATCTACTTTAGCATTTGCCAGGCTTACGCGTATTGCGGATCACGAGTCCCTTAAAGCTGGAGGAGCCCTAAAGGAAGAGGAGCTCAAGTGGAGGTTGCTGAGGTAGGCGCCCTGGGCGGGAAGAAAGTAACTTGGTCGTTGCTCCGCCACGAATGTCTTCTTCTTCTCTGTTTGTCCTTTGTTTGCTATGCATGTGAGTCATGATAAATCAATCTTTGGAGATGGTTTGTGTGGAACATCCCTGTGCACGTGCAATGGGTGAACATGCTACATGTGGAGAATTGCACTCATGCTAATCTTTGATGCTAACTTCTCATTCATGTGTTGCCGTCTTACTCAGTTGACATTCGGGATGTGTCCTGATGATCTCATATCATGGTTTGAGCATGGTTGTTGATCCACTACCCCTCCCTTGCCAACATGCGGTATGGCATGACGATAGCTCATTTAATTTTGCAATTGGGTGTAGGGATACTCCTCAATCAATGTCGGAGATTCTCGCTTCAAGTGCATGCATGCTCTCATGGGTCATGGTTGGGCATAGCTCTTCCTCCATATGCATGCTCTCTGGATTGGGCTTTAGTGAGGTGCTGTGTCTTCGGCCAAGGATTGGTTAGGTTTTCTCTCTTCGGCCATGGATTGCTGAAGGTCTCTCTCAGGGTATCGGTTAGGGTGGGACCATCTCTCTCAAGGCCCAGTTTGGGGCGGGACCATTGCTCTTTGAGGCGGTACTATCTCTCTTTGGGATAGAACCATCTCACCATGGATGTGCTCTCATTGGACCAAGGATATAGCAAGAAAAAGTGTATTTCATGCCTAGGGGTAGGCTTTAGTTGTGCTAAAGATGCATTGAGGCACATTTCATTTCCATCTTAGTATTGGCCTAGCTAAAATGGGCACAAAGCATTTTGATCTATGAAACCGAACACTAATCATTGGATGTTGTGAGGACCCCTGATCCCCTCAACTGTTTTGACTTGAACCCCATTTTCAGGATGGACCGAGGCACTCCTCTGGTTCAGAGCCGTTACGCGCTTCTATATTCTTCCATGAATTCTTAGCTATCCTGGTGATGTGCACCCTAGGGGTCCTTGAGAGGTCCTGGGTTCAATAACCAGTCAGCTAAGTAGGATGATCCCATGTTACATGGTAGTGACCTCATCACCACATGCCATGCCACCTCAGCACCTATGGGACCCAAAACAGTAAGGTGCACATCTCGGAATGGCATTATAAAGGAGACAGTTTCCATGAGAGCAGTTTTCCAAATATCGTTTCTAAATCTGTGATCCTGGTGCGTGGCATGGTTGTAAATACATTGTGGATTCTTTCCTTTGTTACTGCAGCCCTTCATGTAGTGGAAGCTGAGATCCTGTTGTGCAGTGCTGGGACTACTGGGACTGGCCTTTCCATTCTATTTCTCAAAGCTCAATCAAAACCTTTGGAACTCAGGAAGTAGCAAGATACAAGCAGGAGCAACAAAGTAGCAAACATTTCAACAACTTAATCAGTGAAAGCTGTTCAAACCTTTTGGTAGCAGAGACAGCCAGTGTTTGTGTACCTGCAACCCCGTGCAGTGCAACCAGTACGCCGAGATGGATCACTCTTGAAGGGCAGAAGAAGATACAACGGACAGGACGGACACTGCTGAGGCAACAGCGCCCTCACTGGCAACAGCCAAGCCGGCGCCGAAGCCCAAACCAGCTGGTGAACGTGAACCCGGGCACCCTGTACCTCTAGTGCCCTTAAGTGGCATCGAGCATGACTCTCTTGAGAGTTTGGGAGCCGCCTTCATTGGATTGCATGTGCAGACACCTCAAAGCAAGGCGAAGGAGAAAGAGACAGGGAAAAGGGGAGCCAAGGACAAGCGTGACGGCGAGCATGAACGATCAGAAGATCCAACCTCCAGCAAGAAGCCCTCTGAGAGCGCACCAGGCGCGGCCGAACACCGTGCAGCATCCTAACCTACGGCCACTACACTCCCAGCTACACAGCTAGCAGCATCCTCCCCTACAACCACACTACCCGTGGTGGAGGGTACAGGTTTTACTGGCACGCCTTATTCCAACCCTGGAGTGGAACCGGAGCCACCTATGGCTCATCCAGTCAGCGAACCTGTGGCCTCTGGCTCTTCCTATGTTGATTTTCATGAGTCCACCCCATGTCATGAACCTGATGCCTTTTGTGGGGCCCCTATAGGTGTGTCCCATCGCGTTACCTCCCTGAGCGGCCTGCGAGGCCCTGAGTCTTGTGGAGGAAGGAACAGGGGGTCTTGATGATCCTTTGATGGGTCCCTGATGCGTTCTGAAACCCAGAAAGCTCTTTGTGGTGCCACTGCTGATTGGGTTTATGACCTCACTCAAGAGGCCCAGGCCAGGCTAGAGCCCCTCATACCACCTCAAGGGTCACCTATGACCATTGGAGCTTCCCCTCAGGGAGTACAGGCCAGCCACCTGGCTGTGGGCTTAACCCATACCTTGGGTGCTGTGAGAAGCAGACCAATGCCAACAGCTGCAGCTGTTACCAAGAGCCCCTTCGTGCCCAGATCAGCACGGCCGCCCTACAGCCATGTTGAGAATTCCACACGCACTCAATTGGACAAGGTGGGGCTGACAGCTCTGAGGGCTATGGTGGACGTAGAGCCCTATGGCTCCAATGACTTGGGTGGTGACCCCCTGGACAATGAACCGCCATCCTTGTGGTCAGCGTCACCCTCTGAAGACGGCGACCCTGAGGGCCCCGAGAACCAGAGCAGCAAAAGGAAGAAGAAGAAAAGGAACAGCCGGCGCCAGCAGAGGCGTCGCTTCAAGGAGGCCAAGGCTATTACCACGACCAAGATTGTGGTGAACCTGCCGGGCTTCACTGCGAAGGACCTCAGCGACTTTGCTGAGAGTGTTGGCCCGTTTCTGACGATGACCGGCCGGACCCAAGCTAGTGGAAGGGTGAAGGGCTACCTGGTATTGCAATGTTGCAAGACTAAGTACTTGGAGAAGCAAGTGATGCAGATTGTGACGAAGTCGGCCACGTTCCCTGATGTGTTGGTTGCCCTTGAGAGGCAGTACCCCTCCTATGAGACCGACCTATCTATCCAGATCGAGAACAAGAACCTGGCTATGTTGCCCAACAACCTCAAACCTGCGCGTATTCTGAACTACTGGCCCACTTCGGCCACTGGTCGGGGCGACTGATGCCTGCATCTTACAGCAGCGACGAACTGCTTTTCTGGCTCGTGGCTAAGATCCCAGGAGACGGCTGGTATGAGTGTGGAGTGACGGCGGAGCGCAAGGCAAGAACCCTCACCAATGGAGGTTTGTCGGTGCTTCTATTGGAACTGGCTTGGGAGAAGGGGAGTGACCAGCACCTGAATGCTGATGGCCCTGACGGCGGCCACTCTGGAAACCATGGCCATGGCTATCAAGGCTCTCGACTCTCTGGACAAGGGCAAACTCCTAAGAATGCTCGCCACATGAGCAATGTCTAGGACCTGTTCTGGTGCGACTGTCGAGACGAGAAGGGCGGCCTAGTTCATGCCCCTGACTCAGATATGCACGAGTGCTTCGTGCTGCAGAGCAAGCAACAGGAGGCGAACACCGGAGGCAAGGCCAAGATGCCTGACAACTGCAGGTGCACTATCACCTGTGCCTTCTGTGGTCGCCTCAAGCACTACAGGAACGAGTGCTATTGCAAGCAGCGCCTGTCTACCAAGGTGCAGAGTGATAACTCCCAGAACTGGGGTCAAAACGGCAAAGGCAACAGTGACAAGGGCAAAGGCAAGTCCCATGGCCGTTTCAAAGGCGAAGAGCAAGGCAAAGGAGGACCTGGTGGGCCCCACAAGAAGAACGACAAGAACCGGATAAATTCGGGGGAAACCCTACCCCTGAATCAAGGGGAAAAACCCTGAGCCCTGTGGTGGGCATCGAAATACAGGGGCTACGACCCATTCTCAAACGCAGGTTCAAGCACAACAAGAACAAGGAGCCGACCGTACCGATGAAGATGGAGACGAGTGGGGTCCCTGCAAACCGTCCCGCCTAATGCGGATGGTGGGAAAACTTCGCAAGAAGGGGTTTGGCATCACCCTTCCTGCGGAGTTCTGACAGGGACGCTCTGAGAGGGCTACAGGCTTGGTGTTCTTGGTACATATCCGTCTAGGGAGATGAGAGTACCTGGGGGTACTGGATACTTGGGCCACTATATCCATTGTGGCCAAGAGAATTTTACCTCGTCGGGACCTGAAGAACAACATGCCTACCGCAGCCATACACATTGGGGATGGCCACGTGATGCACAGCTGTGGGGACTGTGAGGTTGTGTTTCCTATGGTGTCCAGCAGCATGGTCCACGGGTTCTATGTGGTGGATACTGAGGCCTTCCACTGCTTTCCGGGGACTGACCTCTTTGCTGAGCACCCCCAGGATTCTGTTCCGCACGCTGCAAGCACCCCATGTCCCCCATGTGGATTATGGCGAGGGACAAGAATCTGTACCTCTGCAGCAGTCTGAGCAGACGTCGAGCTACCTGAGGTTGTGCAAGAAGGAGCGCTCCCCCATGATGGGCACCTCCAAAACACAGGACATCAGGTCCTTGGGGGTGTTCTTGACCAAGGTCTAAAGGAGTTGGGTTACCTGAGGGGAGACCTCAGAGTGGAGTTGTTCCCCAGCGACAAGCAGTAGTGCTGGACCTCTACTGCAGCAGGGAGCGCAACTGGTGCTACAAATTTTACTGGCCCCCTTTCCGGATCGCCTACAGGAAGCCCAGGTTCAGTGATTTGGGGAAGGTCCTGACCAAGGTGGCCCTTGCAGGTTCCCGCATGGTGCTATGTCCCTTCGATTGGGGAACCCATGTGGGAAATATGTACCGGCGTACTCTGTTCAAGACGCTGACCGTCACCCCCAGGCAGATGCCTGGCAACGCCATCTACGTGCCACTTGGCAGGAAGACATCTATTGAGAAACCAGGATGGGGGAGTATGCCAAGCGTTGTGGATGCGAGCTTGGCCCCAGTATCATGGGAAGATCTCGACCCTGCTCTGGTCCAAGAGATTCAACGTGAGAGCAAGGGCTACACCCTGGACGTCTTGAAAGACCGACTCCGGCCTCGAGGCGAGAAAGATGTCCTTGATTAGTGCCCTAGATATTTTGATGAAATCCTGCAGGTTTTTGATGTGGAAATCCCAAAGGCAAAGCAGCAAGTAGAGCTAGAACAGGATGTGAATCGAATCAATGAATAGTTTGAAATCCAGTGTAACACAGAAGGGCTGCAGATAGACATTGCAGGTATAAATACAAAGATTCAATCACAAAGGAATAAAACAAATGAGTTTTATATGAAAGCTGGCATGACTCTTGCCTCCCAATTAGCCTCAAGCACTTCATGTGCACTCGTTTGGATGAAATGGAGTTGATTTAGAATGTGGGGCAAAGGAGTTGGACCAGACACAGATTATGACTTGGCCAAGCAACTGGATTCAGAAATAGCTAAAACGTAGAACCACAATAAGTGGTAGAAACAATTGAGTTTTGGGGTCTTGGGGTGGGAGACCACTAGGCTTAACCTCCAAGGCCTAAGGCATGAAATGCCTATTTTTTTTCGGTATATCCTCCATGAAGGAAGATACCTCCGCTCAGTTGAGTGGTAGGGGTGAACTTCATGGGGGACTGGGGTTATAACCCTAGTTACTTTGAGAAAGTGTACTTAGAGCTTCAAAAGAGGGATAAAAATACTTAAGTAAGTCTTAGCATCAACAAAAGGGTTTTAAGGGGGGCTTGGCCTTGATCAAGCCCTGCAAGAAAGACATGGCAGTGACTTTTTCTTACTCCCCCCTGGAGTACTAGTTGATCACGCTAGTGGGACCAAGGAAAAAGGCTCAAATATAACCTGCCGTATCCTGCCGTATCCTGCCGTATCCTGCCGTATATTGCCGTATCCTGCCGTATCCTGCTGTATCCTGCCGTATCTGCCGTATAATGCCGTACCCTGCTTTCCCTGCCGTATCCTGCAGTATGCCAGTAGCCGAAACCCTAACCCTAACCCTAATCAAGACTGAATATTGGTACCGAGCTGGTGGGGGAGGGAACATCAGCAATGACTGGTGAGGGACACCAAGAATGATTCACACCTTGATGGCTCTTGACAAAGTGAAATCAGCTTGCAAGTGAACCTCATCACCACGAGGCCCACTTTCAAGGTTTCTTGGACTTCTGAGGGGCCAAAATGCCCCAAAATGGGCTCAAAATGGGCATATTTTACCCGTTTGTGCACCCCAAATGGTCCAGGATGAGGTTTGGAAAAATGTGTTTTTGACCCACTTTTGACCCATTTTTGGTCCCAGAACAGCCCATTTTCAAGGCATTTTGGCATTTTTGGAGGACCAAAATGGGCCACCACAAGCCCAAAACGGTACAAAAACACTTGTTTTAGCGTCGAACATGGTCTAGGATCATTTTTGAAAAGAGTCATCTTTTTGCCCCTACTAGACCCTGTTGACCCATTTGGGCACCCACCTGTTTGGGCTTGGGCTTGCAGCTTGCCGCAGCCTAGTGGGCCTAGGTATTGGGGTCTAGGCGTCTGTTTGGGCTACTCTGAGGGGTGGAAACCACAAAGAGTGGAGGGTTGCGGGTGAAGTAGGTGCCCTCGAAATCGCATTTTGAGCCATGTAGCCAAAGATATGGCCTATTCTCTCTTTGTGGCTGTCGGCATTTGGAGCTTCTGGGGCCCTTTTTGGGCCGTTTCCGGGACATATAATGGAGTTAGAGGGCGGCAAAGAGCTCGTTGACACGCGGGAGTCAGGCGGCATGTGTGGTACACCCACCGTTTTTCTTCGCTTGGCCGTTTTGAATGTGTTTCAGGGCTTTTTCGGCCCAAAAATGGCTGTTTTTGGCCCTAAACTGCAGCTTTTGAAACTGAGGTCCGCCACTCATATTTCGTTTGGTTGTTCCTCACACCGTGAGGTATCATCCATCAAAAATTCAGTCGAATCCAAAGCACCACGACGGAGGTCTGATTTTTACCCATTTCGCGCGTGCTGCTGGCTGCTTGCTGCTTGCTGCTTGCTGCTGCTGCTGCTGCTGCTGCTGCTGCTGCTGCTGCTGCTGCTAAACCTGGTAGGTCCACCCTAGACCCTAAAAAGGGTTATAAAACCAAGACTGGTTCCACCAGCTCGGTGACCCTAACCCTAATCAAGACTGAAGATTGGGACCGAGCTGGTGGGGGAGGGAACATCAGCTATGACTGGTGAGGGACATCAAGAATGATTCACACATTGATGGCTCTCGACAAAGTGAAATCAGCTTGCAAGTGAACCCCATCACCACGAGGCCCACTTTCAAGGCTTTCTGGACTTCTGAGGGGCCAAAATGCCCCAAAATGGGCTCAAAATGGGCTCATTTCACCCGTTTGTGCACCCCAAATGGTCTAGGATGAGGTTTGGAAAATTGCGTTTTTGACCCATTTTTGACCCATTTTTGGTCCCAAAATAGCCCATTTTCCAGGCATTTTGGGATTTTCGGAGGACCAAAATGGGCCACCACAAGCTCAAAACGGTCCAAAAACACTTGTTTTAGCGTCCCACATGGTCGAGGATCATTTTTGAGAAAAGTCATCTTTTACCCCTACTGGACCCTGTTGACCCATTTGGGCACCCACCTGTTGGGCTTGAGCTTGCAGCTTGCCGCAGCCTAGTAGGCCTAGGTATTGGGGTCTAGGCGTCCGTTTGGGCAATTCTGAGGGGTGGAAACCACAAAAAGTGGGGGATTGTGGGTGGAGTAGGTGCCCTCGGAATCGCATTTTGAGCCATGTAGCCAAAGATATGGCCTATTCTTGGTTTGTGGCTGTCGGCATTTGAAGCTTCTGGGGGCCTTTTTGGGCCGTTTCCGGGACATATCATGGAGTTGGAGGGCCGCAACGTGATTGTATCCACCGTTTCCCTTCGTTTGGCCGTTTTGAATGTGTTCCAGGGCTTTTTTGGCCCAAAAATGGCTGTTTTTGGCCCTAAACTGCAGTTTGTGAAGCTCAGGTCTGCCACTTGCGAATCCCGTTTCCGGTCGCCACCGTTGACTCTTCTCGCCAAACTTTGTGTGATTGTACTTCACACCCATGGGTGTCATCCACTCCAATTTTACCCGAATCTGAAGCACCACGACGGAGTTCTGATTTTTACCCATTTCGCGCGTGCTGCTTGCTTGCTTGCTTGCTTGCTTGCTGCTAAACCTGGTAGGTCGACCCTAGACCCTAAAAAGGGTTATAAAACCAAGACTGGTTCCACCAGCTCGGTGACCGTAATCCTAACCTGCAGTTTCAGTTATCGGTAAAGGTCTCATAAACAGGCGGTGCCTTGCAGGTGTGCGGACCTTATGTGATCTGACCTTGTATGAACCAATGCAAATTGACCTTCCCTCATGCCATATGATGTGATGCGTTGTAAGTTGATAGGATGTGGTGTTCGCAACTTGATGTGATGTGATGTGATGTGATGCAATGTGACATGACGTGATTCGATGTGATGTAGTGTGATCTCGTGTGGTGTGGTTTGGTGTAGCGTGATGCGATGTGATGTGACGTGACGTGATGAGATGCGACGTGAGGTGACATGACGTGACGTGACGTGACGTGACGTGACCTGACGTGACGTGACGTGACGTGATGTGATGTGATGTGATGTGGTGTGATGTGATGGGATGTCATCTGATGCCATGCAATTTCATGTGATGTGATTTGGTGCAATGATATTTGATTTGACTTGATGTGATGTGGTGTGATGTGGTGTGATGTGATCTCATGTCTTTTTATGTGATGTCAAGTGTGTGACCATATTGGAATTGCCATGATGTGGTGTGATGTGATGTGATGTGACTTCGTTTCTTTTCAAAAACGTCTTCAAACGCACTGCAGCTTTTATCCTAACATACAAAAATGCATTTCCAATGGTTCTTTTTTCGAAACCGTTTTCAAACCCACTGCAGCTTTTATCCTAACAAACAAAAACCTATTTCCAATTGTTTTCCTTCCAGAAACCTTTTTAGAACCCACTGCAGCTTGTATCCTAACAAACATAAATGCTTCTTCAAAATATGGTGTTCATTCTTTCGAAACTGTTGAACTGTCTGGTTTTTGAACCCCTGCATGCTTTTTTGTTGTTCCCTGCTGTGCTGAAAGGTAAAAAAATGACTTGACACATAACCTCAACTGCCAACTACTCTCCTCCATCATTGACTGGCGCACTCAAAAAGCTGGGAAGGCACAGCGACATTACACTGAGCAGAGAGACGAATGGCGGTTCAATGCGTGTGTCTGAAGAAGCTGCACTGTGGTGTATTCCACTGCGTGATAGTATAAATAATCAACAATAAAAGAAGTTATAGACATACAAAAATATATAGTTATACTGCTGCACTATGGTGCATGCCACTGTGCAGGTTGAAGACAAACAAAAAAAAAAATAAATATATTACCAAAAAAGTGTACTTAGCTGACCTTATTGGTCGCTGGCTGCATGCCAGGTGCGGATGCGGCTCCAGGGAAATATTGTTCCATCGCGGATTTCAACAGTACCGCCGCCGGCCAGGCCCTCGTACCAGCCGTCGTTGAACATGACGTGCACCAATGTTCCAGCTGCTGCACGTGGCTGCTCAGACCGCTCCACACGACGCTGCACTGTTGTGCACTTCGATTCCCACTGTTGCAACCGCTCAGAGTCCAACGAAGCCACCGTTCTGAAAATCACTGCGGGCGCTGGTATCCGGGAGCATGTTGAATCAGGACACGCTGCTGGTTCACCAGGAGGATCTGCTGCTAGTTCACCAGGAGGATCCGGTGGCAACAGGTGATTGAAGGCTTGCAATCTGGCCTGTCGCATGGCATCCGGATTTGTCAGTGGTCTTGTTGTGGATCCCAGAGAGAAGATTGCAGCTCCTGCTGCTGCCAGTATCGCGCCTGCAGTACGAGCCCCTCCTGACAGCAAAAATTCTTGCACAGCATCCTGAACAGCGCGGTTCCTGGGGGTGTTGGCAGCAACGAAAACAGTACGATCCAGTGGGCACTGGCTGATCCTCTCTGCACAGTCTGTGCAGATCGTGTGTCCACAAGGCAGAACTGCAGTGTTCAACAGAATACAATAGTACACAATGTAGTGATAGTTCTTCTTCGGGGCTTCCACAATCTACCGACCGCTACCCGCCGAGGGCCTGCGCTCTGCTGGCGGCGGTTGCTGTGAGTCATCAAGCAAATTTGCGGTCTGCGTTTCTGCAAAATCAGCACCTTCAGATGGCGTGTCAGCCGGGCGTCTGGGCAAGGAATTGCGCCGCGGAGCTGAACCCAAAAGCCTCTCTAGGTAGGCCTCGACGGTCTCCTCTTCCGCATGATCTGGTGGCAGGTACTGTGTCCGCGGTGCTCGTGCTGAGAACATTTGCTGCTGAGTCAATGGCTGCGGCTGAGTCAACGTCTCCGGCTGAGCAAGTGGGTTCTCATGAATCACAGAACTGGTGTCACTGTCCTGATTTTGATCCTCCTCATTCTGCGCGACGTGCCTCCAGCGACGTTCATCCAAATGACCCTGCCAGTCCCCAATCCAATGTGCGAGCTCCGTTGCATCAGTGGCACGTGGTGTGTGCCTGTGTCAAACTCCAGACTTTTTGTATTTGCATGGCGTATAAGTTGCAAAACGCTGTGCATAGGCAATTTGGAACCTCAGGCAGTGCGGTGTGCACATTCCCTTGCTGCAGTTCTTTGGCACTGGCGCGTAGCATGTGCCACCCGGTGCCTCGCAGCGCCGCTGAGGTGCAGGACCACTGGTGGGGCGCCATGTCCCTGTGCTTGGCTGCCGGCCCACTGCATTCAGACCCATGAGGTACCTGGCCAGTGTGTGCTTCTGCCTCCCCAATGAGCTGGGGCCAAGACCAAGAGCGTGCGCATCGGCAGACGCCTCCTTCTGGCTTGCACGCTCAGCATTTTCCAATTTCTTTTGTTCTCGCCACGCAGGCGCATCCTGCAAACTGGTGACAAAGACATCAAGCTTTATTTGATCTCCAGTGGTGGGCGTCAGCCCTCTCTCAGACAGCATGGCCAGCCACAGTGATCTGGCAGTTTGTTTCCAGGTGTCCAACGGCAGATCACTGTAGTTCCAATACACGGCGTACCAAACATCATCACCAAGCAAACTGCCATGTCCATGCGGCCCAATGCGCGCCGCTATCCATTGAGGCGTGTACTCGTTGGGCCGCACCTCGCAAATGCGCGTGAAGTTTCTGCCAGTGCGGCTGAAGATGCAAAGCAACAATCTTTTGAATGAATCCGTAGTTCTCTGCCCACGCACACACCTCATGTTGGACGCCCTGCACAGAGGGTTGGAAGCGTGTACCACAGCGTGAACTCTTGTAGCGGCGTCGCCTCACATTGGGCGCCCTGCAAACAGGGGTGGAAGCGTGAACCACAGCATGAACCCTTGTCGCGGCGTCGCCTCATATGATGGACGCCCTGCACAGAGGGGTGGAAGCGTGTACCACAGCGTGAACTTTTGTAGCGGCGTTGCCTCACGTTGGACGCCCTGCACACAGGCGTGGAAGCTTGAACCATAGCGTGAACCTTTGTCGCGGCGTCGCCTCATATGATGGACGCCCTGCACACAGGCGTTGAAGCGTGTACCACATCGTGAACCTTGTCGCATTGTTGGCCGTGCTGTCATCCGCCGCACTGAGACTCATTAAGAGTGGAGGACCATCAGGCACCTTTCAGGTCACTTTGCCCGGCTCGCAAGAATCATGGATGGCAGCGCTCCACTGACACTCCTTAAGAGTGGAGGACCATCAAACTCCGTTCCCGCCAAGAGCCATGGATTGTTTCGTTGCCCTCACTGATGATTTCATAGACAGCACATATCTGAGACAATGAAAGAAGAATGTTACTCATTAGTTATATTAGCACTAATAGAATTTTTTTTCCGCTGTTGTTATATCGTTTCTGCACTGCTCAATCATTTCAGTGCTTCCGTCCTTAAGTGTTGAAGTTTACGTGGATCTCTGTGGATCGTTCTGATAGCGGCGCCTCCCCGCACTGCGCTCCACTTGCAGCAATGCTGCTCATGAATGCCACCGGGTACGAATGGGATTTCTGCTGTTCCTGGTGGCAAATGCCATTTTCACATTAGAGGAGTTTGTAATTACAATCTCTTTCCTGCGATTGGGGTACAGCGAGATTGCACGTGCGAGGACATTGGGAATTGGTCGGGACTACTGTATCCAAGTACTACGTGACCTGTCACAATGGGCTCACCTGTGGGATACGTTCACAGATGCTTTTGAACGCCGATGGGAATTCCCTCAACACAGTAATCCAATTCACCGCCATGTGTCTGCCATTGTTGATAGCACGCATGTGGCCATCCAGTCACCTTCGCACCCGGTAGACCAGGAGCTGTTCTGGTTCTACAAACCCACTTACCGCGGGCATGCGCTCGTGTTTAATGACATGATCAACTGGGGGCGCGAGATCATTGCCTGCTCGTGGTGGTATCCGCCCAGTGCCACGGATGCTGAGATGACGGCGGACATGGATGCATCCATTCCCTGAAACTTTAATGGTCCTCGGCCTGACTTCCCCCTCGGTGACTGTCACTGCAGCACTGCGGACAACATGTTCTGCTGTGTGGCCGGGGGGGATGGCCAATTGTCCTGGTTCATGGTGCATTACAACCAAATGATCAATGAAGGCCGTCATCTAGTGGAGAATGTTTTCAGCAATGTTAAGAAGTGGCGCTTCTGGAACGGCCGTGATGAGGCTCCCGGGCGCCTGTATAACTACGACTTCCTTGCCCGTCTGTTCATTTTCTGCTGTAACCTACATAACATGGAGCAGAGGTACACCGAAAGTCTATAACCATAATGGTACAGGCTGCAATGATGTGATGGTCTTTTTTTATGCTCCTGCGTATTGTGTTTTGGGGCACAGGAAGTGTTTCGTACGCAATCACGTAGCAATCATTTTCTTTTTCAAAACCGAGAATTGGTGTGCAGCAAGGCGGGTTGTCAACCTGAACAGAAACGGCACAATGGGCACGCAGGAACAGCATGAAATACCACCAAGCTCAGGAAGCAGGTAGCAATCTGCTTCTTTTTTGAAACGAATTAAATGGTGTACATGAAGCGGGTTGTCAGCAGGGAAAGTCACAATAGGCATGCAAGAACAGTATGAAATACCACCGAACGCTGAATGAACGCAAAACGGTTGTTTTCGTAGTGCAAACAAGCAGATATTTTGGACCCTGCTGTATCCTGCCGTATCCTGCCGTATCCTGCCGTGTCCTGCCGTATCTGCCGTATCCTGCCGTATCCTGCCGTATCCTGCGTATCCTGCCGTATCCTGCCGTATCCTGCTGTATCCTGCCGTATCCTGCCGTATCCTGCCGTATCCTGCCGCATCCTGCCGTATCCTGCCGTATTCTGCCGTATTCTGCCGTATCCTGCCGTATCCTGCCGTATCTTGCCGTATAGAATACGCGTAACAGGGAAACCCCATTCTCATGAGTTCATAGAAGCCTATCACGCTGTAGGTACCCCTGAAAAACAGTGTAATGTACCGTTAATGATGTCCCTTGGATGGGGCATTCCTCAAAGGTTGCCAGCGTGGGGCGAAAACGTTTGATAAAAATTTGGGGGTAGTGGGGTTGGAACCCAGGACTCCCTCCCTAGAGCACACATGCTTGCCCACTAGGGTACAGTCGAACGTTCTAATGCGGACGGCTATCGCTGCATAAACAGCAATTCAGTAAACGTCCTGACCAAGGGCCAGGGCGGAGCAATACTCCCAATGGAGGACACAAATCTTCCGGAGCTGAAGAAAATAGAAAATGAAACCAACAGGGAGTCAATCCTGTGGTTTAGCGAACGGTGTAGGGATTTAAGAAGTCAAATCGCTAAAAATTGACGAAACAACGCGAGAAATTGTCATTTTTACACCAAAACGTTCTTTTTGTTCTTTGGGGGTTCGGGTGCTCCCCTCGTCTGCTCTGCACAGGTCAAATCAGAAATGAAAGGTATGCGAAGGGAATGGAGCGCGCAGCGCGCACGTAGGGTTAGAATTTGCGCTGTGCTCGCAATGCATGTGCCTAATTGAGGCATTCACACGCTCTGTTGCTTTCCCTGTGCCCCGATTCACCCTTGTTCTCTCTTCACAGGTAGGAAAAGAAAGTACTTGCTCCTGCTCGTGTTGCCGTAGCGCTAAAATAGGGTTGCTTAAAAAGCTTAGGCTTGTTTTGCGCTGTGCAGTGCGCCACTCTCTTTCCTCTTTCTGCAAGAAAACAAGACAAGGAAAGCATGCATGACACACAGTGCATTAAGCGCTTAGGGTGATTTATAGTTCGCCGTAGGTTTGTTTAAGCGCGTATGGTTGTTTTGCGCTCGTGTTTCCTCGGCATTCACATGATGCGTGGTGAGTAAGGTACGTAAGCCCGGGAGGAGCTCACCTCCTGGTTGAGTCACGCTGTGATTGGTTGTGATGGGTTAAATTAGGAGAAAGAAAGAGCAGTTGGTAAAACAGTGCATACCTGTGCATGCATATGAAGCATTAAAGGGTAGGCCCCGAAAATTGCGCACGGTACAACTGTTGTTTAGGTTACCAAGGGACTCCACCCCACGTTCTATAAGATAACGGGTGGAGTTCCCTAAGCTTGCTTGCTTGCACCTGGGTTTGAGGAGAGCGTATTATAGGGCTACCTGAGAAGCGTATAATACGTGGAGGTAGTCTTGGTTCGTCAGCCGCAAACCCAGGCCATCTGCCTTTGCTTTACAGGTTGGAAGGTAAGGGCGATTGGTGCAGTCTCTTTGAGCAGCGCTAAAATATGCTGCGCAGATGACACAAAAAAATAACTGCAGCTCAGCCAGGAGTGGTGAGTGTAGTCTGACTTCACCGCCATCCACGCTGTGCACGCCCACTGAGCACTCCTTCCCTCCGAGCCCTGACAGGGAAATTAGTTTTTCTCTTTACGCTGGGACAGAGTCTCAGCACGGGTTAGTAGCTGCCCCTCGTTGTTCTCAACGAGGTAGGAGCGGAAGAAGGGGTGGATACTCCAATCTGGTGGTATGAAGGCTGACATAGGTTCCCAGGTCGCCTCAGATAACCCATAGCTATCCCACGAGGTTAGAAATTTCCAGCCCTGTTTATACTGGGGGCGAGCAACACCTGCAACCACGTAGTAACCATCGACTGCCATCTCATCGGCAGTCATCTCTTCAAGTTTGTCTGCCTCCTCTGAGCTGGCAGCGTTCTCTAGGTCAATACGCTCAACCTCACTGTCGCTAAGGCGCCACTCATCCCAGGACAAATCGTCAGGGGAGTGATAGTGCCTCACCTGTTTAGGTGCACACAGCAGTTCACCACCTAGACTTGGACTGCACCTGACATGGATCCTGGATCCATCTATCCTGATGATACGATAGGGTCCAAAATAAGGGTCCTGTAGGCAGTTACGTGGCCAGGAGGGTGGGCGTGAATGGTGAACCAAAACAAGGTCACCAACTTTGAAACTGGCAGGTTGCCGTAGGCGGTTCCGCCGGCTCAGTTCACGGTCACGAATGTGTCTCAGGTTAGTCCCAGCCTTGTTAGCCATAGACTGCTTGTGTTCCAGCCAATTCCCCACAGGGCTCTTGAAGCCCTCAGGAAAGGGGTTTTGAAGAACCAAGCAGGTTGTCCTCCATGGAACAGTTCGTGGGGGGTGAAACCCGTAGAAGAGCTCCGCTGTGAGTTCATGGTCAGCACTGCCCAGGGCACTAGGCGTACCCAGTATATCGTACGCTCCTGTTTCATCAGGATTCTTAGGTTTTGCTCCACCACACGGTTCTGTCTCTCACAAATGGGGTTAGAGGTGTGGATATAGGGCACACCTGTGGTTACCTCCACGTTGAGGTCATTTAGCACTCGTTTGAACCACCCAGTGTCACTGCGGATGCGTACATCCTCATCAGAGTGCACCTGCTTGGGTTCCCCATAGGGTTCGAACCATTGTTCGACCAACATTTTCACAGTCTGCTCACCTGTGATTTTCTTATTACAAGGGAACACACGGGTGCAGCGAGATAGGCCACAGGTGACAACTAGGCAACTATCGTAGCCGCCGAAGCGAGGTGGGCCGTGGATGAAATCCACATAGAGAAGAGAGTTGGCACAATAGGGTATGGGTAAGCTGGGAATCAGTCCCCTATTCCTACTGTCGCTCTGCTTGCTGGCATGACAGCCACAAGCATCCACAATGGTCTGCATACGAGACCTCAGTTCAGTCAGGGTTAGACTAGAGTAGAAACACTCACGGAACAAGTCCACTGAGCGATTAGCGCCGGTGTGACCAGAGCTGAGATGGGACCCTTGTAGGCACCCATCAAGTCGTGCTTCAGGTACAACAACGCGGTCCTCGTAGAAGAGGTACTGGTTTTTTTCATACCACTGGTGCCCGTCAATGACACGGGGTTCGAGACCAGTGCTGAGGGTCTGGAGAATTTCTTTATACTCTGACTGATAGTCGGTTAGGCTCCAACCCTCCAGGATTCCAGCAGTGTGCATGGACAGGTCAAGCTGGACATCCATACGCTGGAAAGCCCCTTTGGTGAGCGCCTCAGAGCTATCACCTGTAAGCGCATCGAAGTTATTGCGCGATATATAGTCAGACAGTTCATTTGTTATACCGGGGATATGATGAACTGTCAGCCTGAACTGGCTCAGGTAAGTCCACCACCGCTTTAGTTTTGCTTTCTATGGTGGAGGGCCCTTCTGAAAAGACTTCATCGGTTCCTGGTCACAGAGCCAGACAATAGGGTTAGATCCCAGGAGTCAGGATTGTGATGAAAGCACCAACATACCGGCCAGGAGCTCCTGGTCATAGGTGCTGTAACTGGAACGCGCTTGGTTCCATTTCCAATTCCAGTGTCCCAGTGGCACCAGCCGTCACTCACTGGTAGGATAGTCATGTTTCAAGGAGCCATCACGGTTCTGTCCACTGGTATGATAATAACAGTGGGTTAGTTCAGCTGGGTTAGGCTCCTGCCATTGGTAGATCGTTCCACCCCCCCCCTACATCACTGGCATCAGTGATCAGGACTATCTCGCCCTTAGGGCGGGGTACTCCCAGGCGGTCGGAGGAGGCAATTTTCTTCTTCAACTCCTGGAAACACTCTTCCTCTCTGGCGGTCCACCTCGAGGGAGTAGTTTTGTTGATTAGGTCAGTGAGGGGGGCAGAGGAGGAGGTAAAGTTGTGGATGTGACGCCTATAGAAGTTACGGGCGCCCACAAAACTTCTCACGTCGTGTAGACCTTATTAGGGTCATCGCGAATCTGGATGCCCTTTAGGGGCTGCATCTGAGATGCGGCTGGTTTCCACCAGCCATACCCCACGTCAAAACCAAAATATTCCATCTCCTCTCTCAAAAACTCACGATTTTCGAGTTTGATTCGGAGATAATTTTCTTGACAAACAATGGAAAATTGACGAAGGAGAAGGACATGGTCCTCTTGGGTATTAGTACCCAAACTCACGTCGTCGATGTGGGCCTCCATTTCTGCACCCCGAGAAATCAAGTCCTGTACTAGAGGTCGGCGCCTCAGTATGTACAAAATTTTGTTCATTAGCTCTTGGAAGAGCGCTGGGGCATTAGCCACCCCAAAAGGCATGACCTTCCATTCAAACACACGACCCTTAGGTGTTATAAAAGCCAGCAGCTCCTGAGCTGCCGCGGTTAGGTGCACCTGCCAGAAACCACTGGGTTTGTCCATTTTGATCTTCTACCTGCATTTGGCAATACGCTTCAGGGTATTTTCCATGTTAGGAATACTCCCTGAGTGGTTCTGGGTTGTCTTGTTGACCTCACCATAGTCAACAACCAGTCGTAGGGCCATCGACCCTGGCTTAGCAACCAGGAAACAGGGACTGCAGTGATGGGGGTAGTCCCCCTTCTTATATTCCTCCAGGAGGCCAGCATCAATACATTCCTGGATCTGGCGCTCGATTTCTTCAACCTGTTCCTGTGGAGCGGGATAGGGACGACGCTTCACTCGCTTCTTTTCAAATTCAGTTTCAGGTCCATCTGGACCAGGTTTCTACAAGAGGGGGGGGGGGCGGCAAGGCGCCAAATACCTCCTCATAGGTTAGCAGCAGTTTCTTCAGTCGGGGGTCAAGGTTAAGACTCTCAATTTTCTGCAGGAAATCCTCCTCAGCATGGAGGTTGCTCTTTCCATGTTCCTTCGTTTTTTGACGACCAGCAGCTGGACGGCCTGTTACGCGAGCCGTAGTCGTGGGTTCGATTTTCACTAGCAGCGCTCGAGGGGCACACGTGAAGACAAGCATCGTACCTGGGTTGGAGCGACGGCACTCCTGCAATAGGTCCTAGAGGGGCCAATGAAGAACACAAGCACCCCCGGACGCCGGCAATGTTTTTCACGCTTTTCCAAAGGGCGCAGCGAGGTATGCAAGGGTGGAGAATGGCTGAAGGCAGACGAGGAAGGGAGCCAAAAGGGGCAGTGGAGGAAAGGCATACACATGTGTACGCAGGAGACGCACAATGAGCGTGACCGAAGAGGAGGTCAGCGTGAGAAGCAGGGAGTCACTGGATGACCTGCCGACCATCAGGGACGCGGAGAGCGCTGGGAGTGAGACACAAAGGAGACGAACAGCGTGCGCATGGACCACCAGTGAACGGGCGTTAGAAGGAGAACGAGAACGAATCCATGCGGGAGTGGTGACACGGAGTATGGAGGGCAACGGCATGTACTCCTTATGGAGAGCGATAGATGTAATTGAAGGAGGCCCAGTCACAAGTGCAGAGGCAAAGGGAGTTCGAGAAAAGGTAGTCAGTGCAGTCGAAGAGAGGTGGTAAGCAGGGGAAATGCAGGAGTCCCTGCCGCAGGGGGAAACGGGATGGCAGGAGTACGTACGGAAGCTGTTACAAGGGCGAATGATGGGAGGACTGCTGGAGGTTCAGGCATGGGCGGTGAAAAGTGGATACAGAGTGAAAGTGTACAGGGAGACAAAGGATGGAGAGGGCTACACGAAGATACAGGAGTATGGAGGGGAGAGGGGAGTGCATGTATATAGGAATCCTGTGGAGGAAGACGAGGGTGTTGGAGATGGTGTGGGAGTACGACGAGGCGGACAACGGAAGTACAGCAGGAGAGGCGGAAGGAGCAGGCTCCTACGGGGGGGCACAGGTTAGGGTGTGCGTGGGAAGCGAAAGAGGACACAGTGTGGCGTCCGGCGAGAGTCGGCCGTCGACGTGTGGAGCGGGGAGTGTGGGGAGTACACAGGGGAACGAAGTGGAACAGCAACGCAAGGCAGCATGGGCATGGAAGGGGCGGGAGGAGGCATTGGGTGGGGCGAGAGAAAAGACATGAGACGGGGTGCTAATTGAGCACATGTACGGGAAGAATGTCAACACATTGTGGGAAGTATTGTGTGCGCTGGAGGGCAGGCCAAACAGTGAGGAAGAGGTGCAGCGGATAAGGCAAGGAGTGGCTATCAGGGTGGAGAGTAGGCACAATAAGGGAGAAATGGAGGAGTGCCTGCCAAGGGAAGAAGTATCGTGGCAGAGGAACATACAACGAACAAGGCAGGGGAGAAGGATGGGGGGGTAAACCGGAGGTGGAAGCATGGGCGGCGGTGGGGGATACAAAGTGGCGGCTTACAGGTAGACAAAAAGCGGAGACGGGTACAAAAAATTGGTGGAGTATGGGGACGGAACCCCGCTCGATGCGGGAATCCTGTGGACCAAGCGAAGAGCCTATGCGGTGCTTTGGGGTGTCAGGGGTCGCAGGAGTGACGCAGCAGAAGTAGCGGCAGCGGTGCAAAGAGTGCTGGACAATGCACAAGACGGGCAGGAATGGCCTGAAGAAATGACGGAAAGGGCGAGGCGACAGGTCATACCAGGGGATGGCAAGTGCCTATATTGGGCACTCAGCGCGGTGGACGGAGCGAGCGGGCAAGCAGCGGCGGAAGAGGTGCACAGAGCACTCACGGGAGGGGATATGACGCGGCCCCCAGAGTCGGGCTGGGCACGGAGGGTCATGAGAGATGCAGGAGCGCGGACGTGGGATCATTACCTGGACGAGGTGCGCAAGGGGGAGATATGGGGAGGGGCGTGTGAAGTCGGGAGATGGGCACAGAGCAAGGGATGCAGAATAGCGATGTACCAAGAGTGGGGACCCCGGGGGGTATATCGAAAGACCGCAGAGGTGGGTGAAAGAAAGCAAACAGCGGCGGCGCTGCTGTGGAGCAGACGGGGAGGAGGACACTATGAGCTGCTGTGGCCCCCAGAAGAAGAGGAAGCAGAGGTAGTGGCAGAGGCAGAAGAAGAAGACGGGGCAGGGTCGAAAGACAAGGAGGAAAAGGCAAAGGAGCTGAAGTTGGCAGAAGCAGGTCCGGAGAAGGGGGAGGAGCAAGGAGGGCGGACGGTGGAGCAAGTGTGGCAGGATGTGCATCAAATACAGATCCAGGGGAGGGGAGAGAGGTGGTGGTACCAGGGACAAGAGGGTCCCGGGAGGGAGAGGAGGGAAGTGGGGGGGAGTACAGCATGAGACAGGAAACTACGGGCAGGATGGGAAGGTGTGCTAGGAGTGCAGGTGCAGGAGATGGACAATGTGGAGGTACCAGAGGGTACGGGGAAAGGTGAGTGGCAAAGGAGGCAGGCAGGGGGGGTGGACGTGTGGGTCACCGGGGGGGGAGAGGCGGTGTTACAGCTGCAGCACAGGGATGATGTGGGGACCGGGTGGGGGGCAGAGAGAGCGGCCCAGATGCAAACAGACCGAGCGGTGTGGCTGGAGCCGGGATGGGGGGGAAGGTACAGGGTGGCGGCGGGGGGACAAAGGTTGTAGGGTAGGCATATGACGTGGCAGGCGGACAAGGGGGAGCGGGTCCCGGTCAGGAAGGAGTGGGAAGGAGAGCTGCCAGGAGGAGGACAGGATGCGAGTGGGGTGCGAACACAATTCACTAGGGCAGCATTGTCACCAGCGCCCACGACGCAGGGACACAGAGGGCAGCAGTTGGTGTATATGTTCAGTGAGGAGGTGACACTGAATGCGGCGGAGGCCATCAAAATGGTACTGGACGAGGGGGCGGCATGCATGGCCAACCGCACGTACCATGTGCACCCCCACACGGGGGGTAAGTATTACTAACTGTTCCCGGGGGAAGACGGCATGCTGAGTATAGCGTCACTGCCGGAGTGTAAGAGGCAAGGCACTGAGATATCGGCCCTCGCCAGAGTGGCGGAAGAATGGGTGCGGGAGGCGGGAGGAGAGGAGCACAGAAAGTGGGCAGTGGGGGCCATTCGGCGTGCGAGGTATCACAGGGGAGAATGGATGACACGGGAGGACACAAAGGCGATAATCCCCGTGGCGACGAAGGGGCCAGCGGCGGCACAGTGGAGGGGACAGGCAGTCCACATCATCCTCCCGGATGACAGGGTGGGAGGCAGGGGGATGGTGGAAGTCGAGGTACGCCACGGGCAAGGGGCAAGATACCAGTACAATGTGCTGGTGTCTAACGTGGTGGTCACCGCAGCAGCAGCGGCAGGTATGGAGGTCCGGATTGGACTCAACCGGGAGGGACAGGCGGTACAGGTGTACACCATGGGACACTGGGAGTGACAGCCGGAAATCCAGTGGACGGCAGAGCCCACGTGGAGGGAGCTGCTGCATTCCCAGGGGAAGGTGGGAAGGGGAAGGGCGGATGGGAAGGACGCTGCGGAGCTTGACAGAGCAGAGAAAGAAAAGGAGAGACACCAGAAGGAGGCAGCGGCGGAGCGGCTGGACATGCTGGGGGACGGAGGGCAACAAAGGACATGCTACAGAAATGGGCACAGAGGCTGAGGGGGAAGGCAACAGCATGGCGGAATATCTTGATAGAAAATCGAGAGGCGCAGCTGGGGCTGGAAGAACGCATCAAGGGATGTAGGGGTGAAGGGGTACAGCAGACAGTGAGCAAGGCCAGGTACCACCTGAGGGCCAGAGCGGAGGCGGTGGAGGATAAGTGCAGGCCAGAATGCACGCTGGCCAGGTGCCTGTGCAGGCTGGATGGACCGCAGGAGCCCAAGGGAGGATACTATGGGATCAGGGTACGGCAGCCCGGGAGGCAAGTGCCCATGTGGCTGCATATGGGGGAAGATGATGGGATGCCGCTGGTGTACTTCTACCAAGTCAAGCACATTTGGCTGGGATATGCGGATGGTCGGAGCGGAACGGGGGGGGAGGATCGGGAGGCGGGGGAGAGACAAGCGAAGGCGCAGGTGCTCACGGCAAGGAAGGTGGAGCCAAAGCAGGCGGTGCTGTGGTTGCAGATGCAGCGGGATGCGCAGGTAGCGGCGTGTGTGGACAGCGAGAGCAGAACAGTGGAGATATGGGGGCCCACGAGGCAGGTCTTGGCCCTGGCGCTGTACGTTGGGGAGACAGTGCGTCGCAGCAGGGGAATGGCCAGATAATGGGACCCAGACACAGAAATGCACCGGATGCGACAGGTTATGGTCATGATTGACTATGACGGGGCGGCGGTGAGGAGGGCCAAGGGACACACAATACAAGTAGTGTCCCCACAGGCGAGTGACACGGGAGCTGCAGACCAAGGGGTCACTGACCTGTTGCAGGACGGGCACACGTGGTGGGTCGTGGTACCCAGAGGGTGTAGGCGCCAAGCGGTGGTGTATACGGCGGCACCGTTGAAACGGGTGGAGCACCCACTCATGCGGTGGGTCGGGGAGGTGGAAGAGATGCGGGTTGAAATAACGGAAGAGGTACGAGAGAACGCCATCTTACGGGCGTTGGAGTTGCAAATGGATAGGTATGCGGAGGCAGAGGAAGTGGAAGACATCAGGGAACAGATCCGATTGGCATTGGAGTGGCCGGCCAACAGCAAGGGAGGGGAACAGCCGAGGTGGATAGTGCCGCCCGGCACGGAGGAAGAGCACAGAAAGGAGACAATGGAGAGAGCGAGAAGGCTCTCGGAGGGGGCCAGGAAGCAGTGCCTGGAGGTGGAGGAAGACCTGGAGGGGGAGAGGCCGAGTAAGTGGAGGGGAATGAGGACGGGGAGCGGGGGACAGATGAGGTTCATAGTGGGGGACGGGGAAAACGTGGGGGAGCGGGACGAAAGAGAGCAAGGCAAGGCGCGGGAAGAAGAAGGCCGGGAGCCGGGGCAAGCAGCAAGCGGACGGGAAGAACAAGAGGAGGGAGAAGAAGGGGTGGTAGAGGGAGAGGCAGAGGAAGAAGGGCAGGAGAATGCTGCCCGGGACAGGGTGGAAGAGCGGAACAGCGGGGAGGGGACAGGACAGGGTGGAGGGAGATAAGACAGCAAGCGGAGGAGAGAAGCGGACGAGCGGGACCCGCAAGCAAGGCGGCAACAGAAGGAGGTCGACTAAGGGAGGCCAAGGAGGAAGCGGGCGAGGGGAGTCAGGTACGGGGAGGAACAAAAGGGCCGTGAGGAGCAGGGGGCGGTGCGGGAAAGGGTGGCAGTGTATGGTCCGCACAAGGTGCGTGGGAAGTGGAGGAGGTATGTGGGAACAGTGGAAGAGATGATCGAACATCAAGATCGCACGGGACACGTGACGAGGGCAGCCATCGTGCAGTGGGGGGATGAGGGGGAGGGAGATGAGGAGAGACTGCCGTACCCGGCTGAGAGATTGCGGGTATGCCCAAAAGGTAGAGAGTTGGAAATACACGGGCAACTGGTTCCGGAGCAGGAGGCGAGAGACTTGGAAGGTGAAGAGGTGTCGACGGGGAGGAAGAACAAGAAGCGAAAGTGACAATTAAAGAAGCGGAGGGAGGCCGGGAAGACGAAGAAAAGCACCAGACGAAGGCAGGGAGGAAGGAGCAAAGGCAAAGGAAAAGGCCTGGCTGACAGCAAGGAAGTGCGAGTGGAAGGGAAGGGCAGGTGGCAACGCATGAAGTTATACAGCCATAATGACCCCGCGTCACTGTATCGGGCGGACAAAGCAGCATGGCAGCAGATGAGGGTGCATGATGCGGACCCCGACATGGTGGCATACAAGGAGATAAGGTTGAAGGGGAAGGACAACGTCGTGTGCGCGCAGATGTACGACAAGGAGGGGAGAGAGTACCAGCGGGAGTGGGCACAGGGGCCGCCACTGTTGGTGCGCACAGGACTCAGCGTCGTGCAGGACAAGAAAGTGGGGTCGAGGGAACGAAGGGCGGTGTATGATGTGGCGACGGAACGAGGACAAGTGGTCATCATCAACTGCCATGTCCCACATGGTAGGGGGGTCAAGGAATATGGAGCGCAGCTGAGGATGGAGTAGATCAGGGCGCTGGAGAGGGGGACTGTCATCGTGGTTGGGGACTTCAACTACAATCCCCTGAGGAGAGGCACGGAGACGGAGGTGGACCGCGAAGTGCGGATGTTCGTGGAGGAAATGAGGCTACAGGATGTGTCGTACAGTGGGGCGCCAGGCCCCTCGCACTACCCGGCACCGGGAGGCAGCACACCGTCGCAGAAAGACGCGGTGTACGCGGACCCCAGGTGGGTCAAGGGTGTAACGGCTGGGTATATGGTGAGGCCGGACGAAATGCAGGACAGGAAGGGGCATTGCCTGATGATGGTGACAGTGGACGTGAAGGTAGGGGAGCCAGGGGACGACGAGGAGGATGAGCAAGGGCCGGACGAAGAAGGCGTCAGCCTGCTGCCAAGAGTCAAGTGGCCGGAGGAGGGGGACGAGAGGTGGCAGCAGTGGGGGCAGCAGGTGCATGTCCAAATGAGGAAGGGGAGCCATGTGCATCAGGCCATGAGGGGCGCGGCGAGAGTATGCGGGTTCAACAAGCAGGAGGGGAAATCGCAGGCACAGCCCAAGCTGCAACGGCTGGTAGCCACCCTGAGGAAGCGGCAGTACGAGGAGGTCAAAGCAAGGGCACAGGCAGAGGGAGCTGAGTGGCAAACGGAGGTGACGCAGGCAAAGAAGAGGGTGCGGGCAGCGAGGAGGGCAGTGGAGGAGGAATACGAGAGGATATACCAGAAAGTGGTGGCGGAGCATGAGCGGTACATGGTAGGAGCGGTGCCGTACAAGTCACTGCGGTACATCAGGGAGCTCGCAGAGGCTGGAAAGCCACAGGAAATCCAGGCGGTGAGACTGCGGCATGGCAGGGTCACGGGCAACAAACGGGAAGTGCTGGAGGAAGTGGCACAGAGCTTCAGCAGGCAGCACAACCAGGAGCAGCAGGAGCTCAGCGGGATCACGCGGAGAATGATGGGGGCGTTGCCGAGAGTGTTCACAGCGGATCAAAGCGAGGACATATACCGCAGCAGGGTGACGCTGGGGGAAATAAAGGAGGCAGTGCAGGCTCTCAAGAGGAAAAAGAGCCCGGGGGTTGACCAGCTGGTGGCGGAGGCATACCAGCACCTGGAGGCGCCGGAGCTGGATAGTCTAGCAGGGAGGGTCACGGAGGTGTTGCGCACAGACGAGCCCCGAGCGGAATGGGGGGGCAAGGTGCAGCCCCTGTACAAGAAAGGGGATCACCTCAGGCCGGGGAACTGGAGACCCATATGCCATGCTGTCAGGGAGGCCAAGCTGGTTTGGATGGTGATCCCCGGGAGGATACAGCGGCGGCTGTATGCGGCGCGCATCATACCGGACAACATGTGGGGTTCCGTGCCGGGTAGGTCAACACAGGAGGCAAGCTTCCTGTACAACATGTACCTCGATGATGAGGACCTAGAGGCGTTCATGGCGTCTGTGGACCTGAAGGGGGCGTTCCCCAACACGCCACATAGGCTCATCGAGGAGGTGTGGCGGCAGCTAGGGCTCCAGTACGGTGACCTCGTAGAGAAGTACCTGCGCTCTAGGAGAAACACGGTCGACACGGGGAAGGGGTGTACCGAGTGGGTAACCCCAGGTCGCGGTGTGCCACAAGGCGGGGCTGAGGGCCCATTCCTGTACTTACTGGCCATGCTTCCCCTGATGAGTTGGATAGCGCGGGAGTATCTGCAACTGCCAAGGGCACCACAAACGTCGCCAGCGCAGGCGTATGTGGATGATGCGGTACCCATGGCCCGGGATGAAAAGGCCCAACAGGTGGTGCAGAAGCTGATGCAGAGGTACAGGAGGAAAAACCACCTTGTATGGAGCACGGAGAAGTCAACGGTTCTGAGGAGGGGTGGCGAGGAAGGTGTGGCACTGGATGTGGGGGACAGAGTGGCATGGCTGGAGAGGGCAGAGGAAGCGGTGGTGCTGGGATGTGTGCAGGCCATGGAGGCGGGGGGCTTCAGGCTGCCCGACAAATTACTCAGGAGGTTCCGGGTGATGCTGGTAGTCCTACAGCATCACCCCCCGTCAGTACAGACGATGCTGTACTATCTACGGGCGGTGCTCAATGTGGTGATAGGATACCAGGGGATGCACCTCCGGTACTGCAGGGAGCAGCTGGAGGAGGTAGAGGGAGAAGTGCAGAGGCTCATCAGAGGGTATGAGGGGATACCCACGGAGGTACCGTGGTGTGTGATGCGGTCGCCGACGGCCTACTATGGAGAGGGGAAGCCCACGGCGGGGGAGGCGTACAGGGCACACACGGCAAGGACGCTGAGCAGGATGTGCCACAATCAGGAAGAGATGGTGAGACGGGTGTGCTATCAGGCGGTCCCAGAGGTGCAGAAGGAGGAGAACATGTGCCTGCGCTATGTGTGGCACCGCCGAAGGCGGTCGGCGGCAAGGAAGAAGGAGCGCATGTGGCGCGTGCTACAGGCGGTGTTGCCGGGGGAAGAGCACATGTTAGCGACCAACAGGACGTGCGGCAGGCAGAGACCGGTCCTGGTTCTGGACACGGACTTCGGGGGGGCGGCGTATGGGACTGTACAGTCGTTCAGGAAGGAAGGAGTGAGTATGGAGGTGCTGCACGTGCGCAGGAAGGATATGAAGGAATACAAGAAGGCGGGCCTGCACCATGCGGAGTTCTATCGCGATGCCAGGATGGTGGAATGGTGTGTACAAAAGTGGATTGTGAGGAGAGCGCGAGGACAAGAAGACCGCGCTAGGTGGGGCAGGAGGATGCGAAAGATGTGAAAGGAGTGGGGGGCGCTGTGGGGGCGCAAGAGGAGGAAACCGAGGCGCGGGAGGGGAGCGGGAGGGCAGCAAGAGAGGGTGGTGCTGGACAGGGGAGAGAGGGACAAGGGCAGACCGGGCATACTGTTGTGTGCGCCGCTGGGACTCAAAGGGCCGAGGGGGAAGGTGCAGAGTGCGACCGGGCAGTGGTACGGTGTTTATGCAGATATGTTCCGGAGAGACAACATCCCGGAAGGGGCAGGACAGGGGGACCAGTGCTGGAGATGCACCAAAGAAGCAAGGCAGGTCCCGTGGCCAGTCCTGCAAATGACGGCATGGGCGTTCCTGAACGCGACCATGCGCACTAGGGACGCCAGGGGGCAGTGGTGGGGGCTGGTACTGCGGCTGCCCAAGGAGGTGCAGGAGGATGAGCAGGCCCAGGAGGAGGTCGAGGTCTCGTGGGGGGAGGAAAAGGAGGGGCAGGAGACAGGGGTCCAGTTGAAATGGGACACAGTGCGTGGACTACAGGAAAATGATGATGGAGTGGCGGTGGGTTTCCGGATGACGGACGCGGGGAGGCTCGACGACGAGGCGCCCATAGTGCCCGTGGGCCACAAGTGTGGAGAGAGTGCGAGGAGGATCAGACTGACGGTCCACGGGTTGCCAGCGCACAGGGTATGGTACTTGGTTCTGGTACAGGCGTACCTGGAGCAGGGCAGGGCGAGGGGGGAGAGGGCATGGTGTCACGGGGTGGTGGTGACGAAGGGCTGGAGGGCCCGGACGGACAATAAATGGGCAGTGTACAGAGAGGTGAGAGAGCTGAGCATTGAGGATGGGGTACGAGAGTATGGCATCGGGAGGCACAGAGTGTACTGACACTACCCGAGGGAGATGGTGCGCATACCGGAGCCCACGGAGGAGAGGGTGGTGCTATTTTTTGACGGGGATGGGGTGGAAGGCTAGCCGCCCATTGCGGGGGCAGCGGCAGTAAGGGTCAAGGGGGTGGGACAGGTGACGGAGAGCGTGGTGGAAAAGCTGGTGTACGGGGCAGCGTCCCATGGAGAGGTACAGGCAGTGGCGGACGTAGTTGGGAAGATAGGGGAAGAAGTACGGGAAGTGGGGATGGTGGCGTCCCTCAGGAGACTGGCCAGCAGGCCACTGCATGAGGCCCTGGGCACCGGGCTGGCGTCAGAGGTGTACGCGATATGGCACGGGCTGGAGATGAACAAAATGCCCCTGGTCACACACCTGGTGAAGCAGGGGTCACACAGAGCGGGAGTGGGGAATCATGAGGTGGATGGGGCGGTGCAAGCAGTGGACAAGGAGCAGGAACCAGAGTGGAGGGTGCCAGAGAGAAAGGAGCACCTTCAATTGGTGCATATACCTCCAAAGGTTGGGGAGGAGAAGAAGGCCAGGTGGGTGGTGGAGGAGAACAGGGGCAAGCGGGAACTAAGGGTGTATCCGCAGCCGGTGCACATGCTAGCTCAGGTACGAGGGGCCCTGGAGGTGGTAGAGCTGAACGAGTACTTGGAGGGCAAGGTGGGACAGCAGGTCCACTACCCCAATGTGCTGAGGCCGGAAACGCTGCCCAAAAGGCTGCAAACCAGTTGGCTGCAAGCAATCACGGGGCGGGTACCGGTGCGGGAAACAATCATGAGGTGGTACAGACATAAGGAGATGGACGTCCCGGAGGAGTACATGAGATGCCACTGCGGCCGAGGGCAAGAAACGTACGAGCACTTCATGCGGTGTGAACAGTATAAGGGGATAGAGGAGCCGCTGGTTTGGGATCAGGAGGTTCCGCTGCTCAAGAAGGGTGCGAGAGGCAGAAGCATGGTGGAGAGGGAGCTTGGGAAAGAAGGGCATGGAAAGGTGCTGTGGCACATGGTGATAGTGAACTCGCTGTGGCGGACACTCCAGGAGCATACGGTGGCGCCGGAGGCCATGGCCCACAGGCTGTTGCGGCGTATGGTCAAGCATCTCCAGGACCGCATGGCGTGCAGAGAGACTCAGCTGGAGGCGCGGGCGGAAGACCTGCGTGATCCGGTCACCAAACGGGTGGAGATGGCGTTAATCAGGTACCACCAACGAATCATGGAGATGGAAGTGCGGAAGCAGCCCGACTGGCGGCCAAGGCGGTCGAAGGGCGAGACGGAAGTGGAGGAAAGAGAGGGAGAAGAGCAGAGGGAGCGCCTGATGGCACGCAGATGAAGGAGAATCGGGCAGATATGAGGGCAGGACGGGTGAATGGTGTCACCTGAAAGGGGGACAGCAGGGGCCGCCGGGAACGGGGCAGCAGTGTCGCACGTCACAAGGACTGGAGCATCTAGGACTGGGCGCAACGAGTCACAGAGCGGACCAAGGCGCAGGCCCAGGGGGCACGGACCGGCGCAAAGTGGCGAGTTGAAGGCACAGCGGGCGCAATCACGGGGAAAGAAAGATGTCCTAGAATTATGCCCTAGATCCTTTGATGTATTCCTGCAGGTTTTGTAGTTGAAAACCCAAACCAAAGCAGCAAGTAGAGCAAGAACAGGATATGGATCGAATCAATGATTGGTTTTGGAATCCAGTGTAACACAGAAGGGCTGCAGATAGACATAGCAGGTTTATACACAAAGATTCAATCACAAATGGATAATACAAAAGATTTTATATCAAAATTGGTCTGACTCCTGCCTCAGAGATTGCATTAGGCACTTCATGTGCACTCTTTTGGGTGAAATGGTGCTGGTTAGGAATGTGGGGCATAGATGTCAGGACCACACAGAAAATGACTTGGCCAAGCAACTGAATTCAGAAACAGTTACAAGGTAGGACCACAATAAGTGGTAGAAACAATTGAGTATAGGGGTTTTGGGGTGGGAGACCACTAGGCTTAACCTCCAAGGCCTAAAGCATGAAATGCCTGTTTTATTTCGGTATATCCTCCATGAAGGAAGGTACCTCCGCTCAGTTGAGTGGTAGGGGTGAACTTCATGGGGGGCTAGGGTCACAACCCTAGTTACTTTGAGAAAGTGTACTTTAGGCAACTAAAGAGAGATAAAAACACTTAAGTTTGTCTTAGCATCAACAAAGGGTTTCAAGGGGGGCACAGCCTGGATCAAGCCCTCCAAGAAAGACATGGCAGTGACTTTTTCTTACTCCCCCCTGGAGTACTAGTTAGCTAAGCTAGTAGGACCAAGGAAAAAGGCTCAAATATTCCCAAAATTACCTCAGAAAATGCATTAAACTTACCAAAAACATCCTCATCACTTCATAGAAGCCTATTACACTGTAGGTACCCTTGAAAAACAGTGTAATTTACCGTGAATGATGTCCCTTCGAAGGGGCATTCCTCAAAAGTCGCCGGCGTGCGACGAAAACGTTTGGAAAAAGGTTGGGGGTAGTGGGGTTTGAACCCAGGACTACCTCCCTAGAGCACATGTGTCTGCCCACTAGGGTACAGTCGAACGCTCTAATGCGGACGGCTATCGCTGTATAAACAGCGTTTTAGTATACGTCCTGACCAAGGGCAAGGGCGGAGCAATACTCCCAATGGAGGACACAAACCCCCAGGAGCTGGAAAGAATAGAAAATGTGACCAGCAGGGAGTGATTCCTGCGGTTTAGCGGAGGGGGTTGCGATTTAGCAAGTGAAATCGTTAAAAATCGACGAAACCACGCGGGAAATCGTCATTTTTACACATAACTCAAAGTCGCAGACAAGCGCAAAGGAAGCGGACTCCAAGAAAAGGGTTGCGCAAGCGTAAACGGCTTTTGGAAAAGAAGGTATGAGCCGTAGTTTTCAAAGTTTTAAAGGAAATTTTTGCACAGTTGCATCAAAACTTTTATAAACTTCAGAGTCAAGTATTCAAATTCAGCCCAAACCACAGAGCAGGTCAACAACCCATCTCTCAGGTATGTCAGTGTCACCTCACACTCACGCATTGCGTTCGTGTTGGTTGTTTCGTCAAAACGTTAGGGTTGTCAACGCTGTGCTGGTTGGGGGGTCGGGTGTTCTTCTCTCGTGCTCTGCACAGGTAAAAACAGGAATGAAAGGTATGTGATGCGAATGGAGCGCGCAGCGCGCACGTAGGGTTAGAATATGCGCTGTGCTCGCGATGCATGTGCCTAATCAAGGCATCCACACGCTGTGACGCTTTACCTGTATCCCAAATTCACCCTTATTTTCTTCTTCACAGGTAAGTAAAGAAAGCGTTTGTTCGTGTGCGGCCGTGGCGTTAAAGTAGGGTTGCCTCAAACGCTTAGGCTTGATTTGTGTTCGTTTCAATTTGGCATTCACACGATGCATGGTGAGTAAGGTAGGTTAGCCCAGGAGGAGCTCACCTCCTGGTTGAGTCAGTGGCCCAGCCTCCCCTCCGTGCGTGCACATGATGCATTAAAGGGTAGGCCACGCGAATTGCGCACGGTAAACCTTGTTTAGGTTACCCAGAGGCTCCTCGGTACGTTCTTTAAGAGAATTTGAGGAGTCTCTTAGAGCTTGCTTGCTTGACAGGGGAGCTGATGCGTCAGCGTGTTTGCGGACAGTGTATTATAGGTCACACTGAGAAGGGTATAATACCTGGAGTGTGGCTTGGTTCCACCGCCGCAAACACCCCTTCATTTGCCTCTGTTGTACAGGTGGGAGAGGTTAAGGGTGATTGGTGCACGCAGCAGCTGCCTTCGGCGGCTATCCATTTTTCTGCCCCAGCAAAACAGGGGCGCTGATCACAAATCAAATCACTGTTCCTCAGCCAGTACTGGCGAGGGCAGTTCGACTTCAACGACATCTGCGCTGTGCACGCAACGAGAGCACCCCTTCCCTCCAAGCCCTAGCAGGGGAAACGCGTTGTGGCGTCCCCTGTTAGGCCACAGCTGCTTAGGAGCGCTGTGTTCTCTTGTCTTCTTCACAGGAGGGCCATTAGGGCCTGAGTGATCTTCGACAGCAGCACCCAGTAGCGTGTGTAGGGGTTAGGGTCAGCAGGCCTGGCAGGAGGTGAGTGCAAGTGATGAGTGCTCACCCTGCCTTCGAAGGCCGGTGCTGGTGTTAGTGAGTGTAGTGTAGTGGTGTCTCCTGTCCCGCGTGCTTTTCCTCGTGGGCAGGGGAGTGCGTTAGCTTTTGGCCTGTAGCAAAAATGGGCGTTTTGTATGCCCTTAGCACACTTTGCCACCCCTCCCCTCTAGTAGGTAGGGCTTTTGCCGTCTTACCCCAAGGATAGGCGCCAGCACAGAAATTGGGCGCCATAGGAGTGGTAATAGTACCTGATTAGGACCTTCGGTCCGACGTCAGCGAAGCCCGGTCTCCGGGAGCCACGCTGGGGAGAGAGGTGAGACACACACAGACATACGTAGCACACATAGGGGTATGGTAAACCCAGTAAGGAAGGGTAGAACCCCATGGGTCTGGACCAGTCAGGGGTCCTAACTGTGGGCTTACTTGTCCCCAAGGAGGGAAGATACACCTTGCCTCATAACACCTTGCTTGTCATTCCCCCCTGGTGTAGTAAGGCACAGTTCTTCGCTGGCTCTCCAAGGTCATTACATTAGGGCAGTACCCATGCAACACATGGTCAACAAGGCACACACTCGCTGGGTGGCTGCAATCATGGTAAGCGGCCACCTGGCTCACGCTGGAAACCATAGGCATGGGTCTGCAGGGCACAGACTGACACAGGGATATTAGTTTCGCTTCTTACGCTGGGACATAGTCTCAGCACGGGTTAGGAGCTGCCCCTCGTTGTTCTCAACGAGGTAAGTGCGGAAGATGGGGTTGATACTCCCATCTGGTTGTATGAAGGCTGACATAGGTTCCTAGGTCGCCTCAGACAACCCATAGCCATCCCACAGGGTAAGGAATTTCCAGCCCTGTTTATACTCGTGGTGAGCAATACCTGCAACCACGTAGTAACCATTGACTGCCATCTCATCGGCAGTCATCTCTTCGAGTTTGTCTGCCTCCTCTGGACTGGCAGCGTTCTCTAGGTCTATACGTTCAATCTCACTGTCGCTGAGGCGCCACTCATCCCAAGACAAGTCGTCAGGGGAGTGATAGTGCCTCAACTGCTTAGGTGCACACAGCAGTTCGCCACCTAGACGTGGACTGCACCTGACATGGATCCTGGATCCATCTATCCTGATGATACGATAGGGTCCAAAGTAAGGGTCCTGTGGGCAGTTACATGGCCAGGAGGGTAGGCGTGAATGGTGTACCAAAACAAGGTCACCAACCTTGAAGCTGGCAGGTCGCCGTAGGCGGTTCCGTCGGCTCAGTTCACGGTCACGAATGTGCCTCAGGTTAGTACCAGCCTGGTTAGCCAGAGACTGCTTGTGTTCCAGCCAATCTCCCACAGGGCTCTTGAAGTCCTCGGGAAAGGGGGTTTTGAAGAACCAAGCAGGTCGTCCTCCATGGAACAGTTCGTGGGGGGTGAAACCCGTAGAAGAGCCCTGCTGTGAGTTCATGGACAGCACTGCCCAGGGCACTAGGTGTACCCAGTCCTTGGTGCGCTCCCGTTTCATCAGGACTCTTAAGTTTTGCTCCACCACACGGTTCTGTCTCTCACAGAGAGGATTAGACGTGTGGGTATAGGGCACACCTGTCGTTACCTCCACGTTGAGGGCATTTAGCACTCGTTTGTACCACCCAGTGTCACTGCGGATGCGTACATCCTCATCAGAGTGCACCTGCTTAGGTGCTCCATAGGGTTCGAACCATTGTTGGACCAACATTTTCACAGTCTGCTCACCTCTGATTTTCTTATTGCAAGGGAACACACGGGTGAAGCGAGATAGACCACAGGTGACCACGAGGCAACTATCATAGCCGCCAAAGCGTGGTATGCCGTGGATGTAATCCACGTAGAGAAGAGAGTTAGCACAATAGGGTATGGGTAAGCTGGAGATCAAGCCCCTACCCCTACTGTCGCTCTGCTTGCTGGTATGACAGCCACAAGCATCCACAATGGTCTGCATACGCGACCTCAGTTCAGTCAGGGTTAGACTAGAGTAGAAACACTCACGGAAGAAGTCCACTGAGCGATTAGCGCCAGTGTGACCAGAACTGAGATGGGACCACTGTAGGCACCCGTCCAGTCGTGCCTCAGGCACCACAATTCGGTCCTCGTAGAAGAGGTACTGATTGTTTTTATACCACTGGTGCCCATCAATGACACGGGGTTCGAGACCAGTGCTGAGGGTTTGGAGAATTTCTTCATACTCTGACTGATAGTCGGTTAGACTCCAACCCTCCAGGATTCCAGCAGTGCGCATGGACAGGTCAAGCTGGACATCCATACGCTGGAAAGCCTCTTTGGCGAGCGCCTCAGAGCTCTCACCAATAAGCGCATCGAAGTTGTTGCGCGATATATAGTCAGACAGTTCATTCTTAATCCCGGGGATATGATGCACTGTCAGCCTGAACCGGCTCAGGTAAGTCCACCACCCTTTTAGCTTTGCTTTTTCTGGTGGTGGGCCCTTCTGAAAAGACTTCACAGGCTCCTGGTCACACAGCCAGACAATAGGGTTAGATCCCAGGAGTCGGGATTGTGACGATAGCACCAACATACCGGCCAGGAGTTCCTGGTCATAGGTGCTGTAGTTGGAACGCGCTTGGTTCCATTTCCAATTCCAGTGTCCCAGTGGCACCAGTCGCCACTCACTGGTAGGATAGTCATGTTTCAACGAACCATCACGGTTCAGTCCAGTAGTACGATAATGGCAGTAGGTTAGTTCAGCGGGGTTAAGCTCCTGCCATTGATAGATCGCACCTCCCCCCCCTACATCACTGGCATCAGTGATCAGGACTATCTCGCCCTCAGGGCGGGGCTCTCCCAGGCAGTTGGAGTAGGCAATCTTCTTCTTCAACTCCTGGAAACACTCTTCCTCTCTCGAGGTCCACCTCCAGGGAGTAGTTTTCTTGATCAGGTCAGTGAGGGGTGCAGAGGACTAACTAAAATTGTGGATGTGACGCCGATAGAAATTGCAGGCGCCCACAAAACTGCTCACATCGTGTAGACCCTTCTTAGGGTCATCGCGAATCTGCATGTCCTGTAGGGGCTGCATCTTAGACGCGGCTGGTTTCCACCAGCCATACCCCACGTCGAAACCCAAATACTCCATCTCCTCTTTCATAAACTCACAATTTTCGAGTTTGATTCGGAGATGGTTTTCTTGACAGACAATGAAAAATTCACGGAGGAGAAGGACGTGGTCCTCTTTGGTATTAGTACCCAGACTCACGTCGTCGATGTGAGCCTCCATTTCTGCACCCCGAGAAATCAACTCTTGTACTAGAGGCCTGCGCCTCAGTATGTACAAAATTTTGTTCATAAGCTCCTGGAAGAGCGCTGGGGCATTAGCCACCCCGAAAGGCATAACCTTCCACTTGAAAACACGACCCTTAGAGGTTATAAAGGCCAACAGCTCCTGAGCTGCGGCGGTTAGGTCTACCTGCCAGAAACCAGAGTGTTTTATCCATTTTGGTCTTATACCTGCATTTGGCAATACGCTCCAGGGTGTTTTCCATGTTAGGAATACTCCCTGAGTGGTTCTGGGTTTTCTTGTTGACCTCACCATAGTCTACAACAGGACGTAGGGCAGTCGACCCTGGTTTAGCAACAAGGAAACAGGGACTGCAGTGATGGGGATAGTCCCCGTGTTTATACTCTCCAACGAGGCGAGCATCAATGCATTCTTGGATCTGGCGCTCGATTTCTTCAACCTGATCCTGTGGAGCGGGATAGGGACGACGCCTCACTCGCGTCCTTTCAAATTCTGGTTTCAATTTCAGGTCCATCTGGACCAGTTTTTTACAAGAAAGGGGAGGCGGCAAGGCGCCGAACACCTCCTCATAGGTTATCAGCAGTTTCTTCAGGCGGGGGTCAAGGTTAAGACTCTCGAGTTTCTGAAGGAAATCCTCAACAGCATGGAGGTTGCTTTTTCCATGTTCTTTCTTTTTATGCCGATCAGCAGTTTCGGCAGGCACAGTACCATCGTCCCACTCAGGGGGACATTGCTGCCCATAGTGTAGAGAATACACTAGAGGTATCTCAGGATCAGGCAGCGTATAGGAATCATCGTCCTCCTCAGACCAGATGGAAGATTTCCAGGTCTGTCTGAGGTATTGCAGACGCTCTTGGCGTTCAATACCTTCGGCCTTCAGGTACAACAGCCGCTGGAGTTCTTGAGTGTCATGCTCAGACAATGGCGTGTTATTAGCAGCAGGCCGTGCCAGAGCATCAGCACTCCGGGCCACGGGTTCACCTGTGTGCATAGGCTGCATGTGTAGTACTGGCTTCCCAACGGGGGAAGCGGGTTCAGAGGGTGACTCTAGATCTACCTCCTCTAGCAACAGCTGGGCTAGGAAGGCACTGTGTTTTAGGTCAACACAGCTGGGATCAACTGAAGGAATAGTGCTGGCGATCTCAGACAGTTGGTCGTCAGCATCCTCTTTTACAGCTGCAGGTTCCAAATAGTCATCTGGAGACTCACACCCTGTAAGTGTGGCAGATAGGTGCTCAGGAGATCGATTTTTGAGATCATAAAGGGTCAGGCCACGATTTTCAGCCATGACCTCTTTTAGTAGCACCTGGTCTAGGTCACACAGGGGTACAGGATTGAGAGATCCATCGACGATGGACAGGAAACTGGCCCACTCAGGGGCCTGCATAGCTGTGTCTGAGTCCTCAGGCACATAGATGGGGCCGTCGGGGAGTTGCACTCTTCCCACGGTCATTCGATCTAGCATACGGCGCCAGTAAGCATGTTCACCAGAGCAACCCCAGTCAGGGGTGCACATAACAACCCTTCCTCCCTCATAAGCGATTTTGGTTAGAACCTTCGCGAGCAGGGACAAGGGAGGGTTAGCATACGCTAGGCCCATTGCTTTCCAGAAGAAACGGAAAGCATTGTTCAGTTGTTTCAAGCAGTACAACTGCATGAAGTGCTGTTGTTGGCTCGCAAACAATTCCACCTGGATCTCATCCAGGTTTACCTGAAGGGCCGCCAGTCCATTTTCAAGAACGTGACAGGCCAGTTGGTAGTTTTCAGTACGATAGTTCGTCTTGGCTGCGTAGCGCAGCCCAGATTCTTTTGGTCCTGACAGCTCCAAAGGAACGGAGAATAGCCCACTGCCAAAATCGCAGTGCAAAGAATAGGGACGCTGTAGGGACAGCATTTTTACCTGGGGGTTTCTTCGTAGAAAGTCGGTGCCAATGACGATGTCAAAGGCGTCAGTGTCCAACACTCTGCAGTGTTGGGTCACGGTTTCGTCGCCCAGACATATAGTCACATCGACCCCCCCCAAGGAATGGATGGTACGCCCATCCCCTACTCTTATGGCCACGGTCTTAGTTTTCTTGAAAGTTTTAAGCAGGCGCCGGGCCACTATGGAAAGTGTTGCACCGGTATCAAGCACCGCTCGAAAAACCTAATCCCTGATTTTCACGAGGATCCAGAAAATCAAGTCCTCCTCTTCGGAGCCGCCCCCCTATTCCTCATCAGGGAACTTCACATCCACCCCTGCAGCCATGAGGGACTTGGCCATCCAGGCCAAGCGCCTCTTCTTGGAATTTTTCCCCTCAGGGGTAGCGTTATCCCCTTGGGGGCGTTTCTTAGGGTCACCTGCGGTAGGAGCGCATGTTGCAGCAGGAGTGGGTGTTGCAACGGGCGCTGATGAGCGCCTCTGGGGGTTAGGGGGTCCAGTTTTGCCACCCCCCTTGCGACCTCCTTTACCACCTTTATCCCCGTTCGAGGGATTTCTGGCGAGCGTCTGGGTTTTCTGGCGCTCCGCCTCCTGACGCTTGAGTTTGTCACTCTCGCGTTTCTTGATGTGGCATTCGTCCTCGTAGTGACGACGTTTGCCACAGTAACCACAGGTGATGGTACACCTGAAGTGGTCCTGATGGGTCACGGTTTTCCCATCCTTGGTATGCTGCTGACGTTTCATCTGCAGCATACAGCCACTGCGGAGATCGCAGTCAGAGGCATGACAAGGTCCCCCCTTGTCATTGACAGGTCGGCAGCAAAACAGGGGGGGTGTACCTGCATCAGGTTGAACCTCGTTCATGGCACCTCGGTTGCCCCTCCCTTTACCACCTCCCTGGTTGGTGTTAGTGGGATTTTTATGCCCCTTCCCTTCGACACGTTCGGGGGTAGGGGTACCACCTCGTCCCAAATGCTTCTTGAGGGATTTCTCCATGTGGGAGTCATTCTCTCTCTCAAGAGCTAGCTCAATCAAGAGATCCACCGGTTCATCGTACGAGTGGGTCCTGCTCTTCCTCTCAGAGGTGGAGCGGCAATCATCCCACGTACGCTGGGGGATCTTACTCATGAGCCACAGGTGGGGCTCAGTGGCTCCGTAGGAGCCCACGTTCATCCTCGAAAACAAGTACTCCAAGTCGCACACATACTCAGAAATTCGCACAGCGGATGGAAACTCAGGGAGCATAGGTAGCTCCTTGATCTGTGTGCGTACGCTGAGGTCAGTCTCATAGACTGGGAATGTTTCCTCCAACCTCAGGAGTACCTCTGCCCAGGTAGAACAGGTTTTCACAATCTGTTTAACCTGTTTATGCAAAAACTTCTTTTTGCATGAGCGTTTTAGCAGTGAACATTTGGTGGCCACATCCACATGGGATTGGCCAGTCAACAAAAGGAACTCTGCAAATTCTTCTGCCCATTCGGGCAGATTTCTGGGGTCGAACTCCGGCAGTTCCAGCTGGATGTTCGCCTGGGCAATTGGTCTGCCCGTCTTCCCAGCCCCTGGAGTTACGCCTGAAGGCGACACGCCGGCAAGAGGTGCCAGGGCTGACAGGCCTCTTCTCTCAATCTCTGTGACAGGCACGTCCTGTAGATCAGCCATAGGCACTGTCCTGGCACGGGGGTGAAAGGGGCTGGGGCAGGTAACCTTAGGCAATAGCCCTGAGACCCTTGATCTCTTGAGATCTTCGGCCAGGGTACTCAGTCCTGGAGAGAGAGAGGGCAACTCTGGCTTGGGTAAGGGTTCTGCAATACCCAGTTTAGCCTTAATGGCCTCCGATAGGGCCGTCACATCTGGATCTTCTGATCCAGACAGGAGTTTGACCAACAGCTCGGCCGTATGATCCAGGGCACCGTAGGTTGGCCTTGGATGATGTTGTTCTTCGACTCGTGTCGGGCCCACTTCGGGAGCCCTTGGGGTTGGACAACATGGTCTTGGATACTCAGGTCTTAGTCGTCTTGGCAGGGATGCAGTGGACGGAGGACCAGAGTGTGCGTAGGACCCTAGGTCTGTGCGTGGTCTGGATCCATGTACAGCCAATGGCTCCTCTCCATCTTCCCCACGAATGGATTTGTAGTACTCCTCGTGTAGGATGTACTCATCCATCTTCTTCTTCAGCTCCTCATACTCCTCAGGTCCTTCAATGGCAGTTGAGGATGAAGCTGGACAATGGGATCTGGATATTGAGGCAGCTACACGTCTTTGGAGGTGACTGTAGCTGTCTCCACCCTGTGCTCCTAAGGCCTCGGTGGTAAGGCCTTTCTTTTCTTCCGCCCTTCTGCGTTCTGGATCTCCTTGGGACCCAGATGCGCCACTGAGATGATGTGGAGCTCGGTTAGGTGGTTCACTCATTGGGTGGGCCATGCTGCCCATTTGCACTTGGACGGTTCTGATGGGCCAGGTCCTGACGCTTGGCGTGAACATGATGAACTTGTTGTTGAGCTTTTGTGCTGCACTTCTTCTCAGGGTCGGTTCAAAATGTCACAAGGGACTGTCTCTGCTACCGGAAAGATGTCCTTGAATTATGCCCTAGATCTTTTGATGTATTCCTGCAGGTTTTGTAGTTGAAAACCCAAACCAAAGCAGCAAGTAGAGCAAGAACAGGATATGGATCGAATCAATGATTGGTTTTGGAATCCAGTGTAACACAGAGGGGCTGCAGATAGACATAGCAGGTTTATACACAAAGATTCAATCACAAATGGATAATACAAAAGATTTTATATCCAAATTGGTCTGACTCCTGCCTCAGAGATTGCATTAGGCACTTCATGTGCACTCTTTTAGGTGAAATGGTGCTGGTTAAGAATGTGGGGCGCAGATGTCAGGACCACACAGAAAATGACTTGGCCAAGCAACTGAATTCAGAAACAGTTACAAAGTAGGACCACAATAAGTGGTAGAAAAAATTGAGTATAGGGGTCTTGGGGTGGGAGACCACTAGGCTTAACCTCCAAGGCCTAAAGCATGAAATGCCTGTTTTATTTCGGTATATCCTCCATGAAGGAAGGTACCTCCGCTCAGTTGAGTGGTAGGGGTGAACTTCATGGGGGGCTAGGGTCACAACCCTAGTTACTTTGAGAAAGTGTACTTTAGGCAACTAAAGGGAGATAAAAACACTTAAGTTTGTCTTAGCATCAAAAAAGGGTTTTGAGGGGGGCACAGCCTGGATCAAGCCCTCCAAGAAAGACATGGCAGTGACTTTTTCTTACTGGGAACGCCAGGCGAGAAGCAGGAGCGGGTACCAAGAGATGCATGCAGACAACAGGAGTGTGGCAAGGGGTGCGGGGACAAGGACGAGAAGGACCAGTACGAGGACAACGACCGCCTGGAATCGTCCACAGTACGCGGAGGCGTAGACGGGGGAGAGGAACGGCGGTGCACCAAGAACACAACACACGTAGGGCGCGAGGAGAGCGGGAGTGGAGGGCGCGGGTAGCGGGGGAAACAGCGGCAAGGCTCAGGGATCAGGCGCGATGCCGTGTGTGCAAAAAGATGTCTCACAAGCCTGAGCCGAAGCTCAGCCAGCCGCCGGCAGCGGTGGTCGCGCCGCTGCCGCGGGCAGTGAGGGGGTACGGGGGGCCGGGGCTGGTGGGCGTGAGGGTCGAGGTGGCCCGCATGCAGGCGGACGCAGCCCCGCAGCCCCCCTCGCCGGCGTCCTCGGCGAGATCAGCGGAGGTGTCGTCACGCTCGTCTCCGGAGAGTCCGGAGACCGCCTGGAGGGAAGGGCCTCGGGCAGCAGGGCGGCAGAGGGGAGAAGGAGCCGTGGCAGGGACAGGGGAGGGAGGAGACAAGGGAGGACAGGCAGAGGCGAGTGGAGGCAGGACGGAGGTTGTGGCAGCGGAAGCTGAGAGGAAGGGGGAGGGGCAGGGGCAGCGAGCGCTGGGGAGGCGGCAAGTGGACCTGTTCAACATTGCATTGGCAAGTGTGGATGCTGGGAGGGGGGAGTCGGTAGTCGACGATATCCTCGTGCTGTCGGAGGATGAGGGGGAGCGGGCGAGGAGGATTGCAGTGGAGGGAGGCCCAGGGCAGCCGACGGCGCCCAAAGTGCCGGCGGCTGCCATGAAGTCCATTCTGCCGGAAGTGGGGAAGCAAGAGGAGGGCAAGGGTGGACGAGGACAACAGGCAGCGACCGCAGCAGGGAGCAGGGACAGCAGTGTACGCACCGGAGGGAGAGGACGGACAGGCAAGGGAGGGAAAGGGCAAACGGGGACGTCGGGGGCTAGGCATACGATGGGGGCATACGAAAGGGGTTGGAAAGGGTTGACAGTGGCCGCAGCCCCAACACTCGTTCAAGCAGCAGCCGCCAGGGTCGCCTCCACAGGTCAGTGCAGCGGGACGGGCGGAGGGGGAGAGGGAGGCGCGCCGCCAGCAGGCAGCACGTTATGAGGCGCTGGCGCACGTGGAGCGCCAGCGCCGTCGCCACAAGCCCCCGGAGCCGTGACCGGACACCGTCTACCGGTTGGAGATGGAGTCAGTGATGATGGGGTCGGGGCGCCAAGGGGAAGCTGGGGAGGTCGGGAGGGAAGCACAGCGAGCAGCCCAGTGGCGGGGTGCAGAGAGAGGGAAGGCAGGCAGAACAGAGCAGTGCAGCGGCGGAGGGGCGCCGCGGCCAGCGGGAGGGAGAGCAGGAGCGTGGGAGCCAGCGAAGTTGACACCCGGGCAGCGCGGTGCAGGGCAGGGGTGCGGGACAAGTGGAAGGCGGTAAGGGCGAGCATAATGGGCACGGTACACAAGGGAAGGGTGCGGGACAAGCAGGGCTCCAAGGGGAGGGGACACGGGCAGGCGGGACTCCACGGAGTGGGCAGCAAGGGGCACGGGGCAGCGGGGCGAAAGGGCAAAGGGCAAGGGAAGGAGGGTGGCCGTGGGTACATGGGCTCACCGGTGTTCCCGGGGAAGGGATTGGGATGGTCAGAGGTGTATTTCCGCCAGCCGTCCCCCCCGTCATCCCGCCATTCCCACCGCCACCTTACCCAGCGATGCAGATGATGTACCCACCCCTCGCACCAGGGCATGCAGGCACAGTCATCCGTGCAGCAGCACCCGCAGGCCAGGGGGACGGCGTGGGGGGCGCAGGGAGGGAAGGGAGGAGAGCACAGGAGGGCATGGGAGAGGATAGGGGAAGCAGAGAGGAGCCTGAGGGAGAGAGAGGCCTGGGTCATGGGTGGGGCGGGCAGGGTGGCGGAGGGGAGGACGGAGGGGACAGGCAGTCCGCAGGGAGGGGAGGCGCAGGCAGTGGAGGAGCTGCAGTCGGCGTGGGCGGACCTTCGGAGAAGGCAGGAGAGGGTGGAGAGGGCGGAACGGGAAGGCAGACGACATGACCAGGGAGGGGGGCAGGAGGGTCGCCCCCCACTGATGCCATCCAGGCAGCCAGCTGTCTCGCCGGAGCAAGAAAGTGAGATGCAGGAGATGGCATGGAGGCGGGTCAGGGGGGAGGCAGCGAGGCTGACGGTGAGGGACAGGGAGGTGGCGGCGCGGGAGCGCAGGCTGCCGGAGGGGGAGGAGGCGGACACAACCTCTACGGATGTGGAGGGGCGGTCATCGTCCCCGAAAAGGGCCAGGGAGGAGGAAAAGGAGGCGGGGCAGGAGAGGGGGAAGCGGCGCCGGGTGGAGGAGCGGGGAGCAGGGGGAGCGGGCCGGGCGCCGCGGCCAGGCAGCCCCAGCCCGGAGCCGATGCTGACGGACTGGGACTCGGAGTCGCCACCGCCGCGGCAGTATGCGCCGCCGCCGGTAAGGAGGGGGCCCAGGACAGTCTCGGGCCGGACCGCGGGGGACGTAGCAGAGCTGGTCCGCTACGTGAAGTGGGCGGGGAGGACAAGGGGGAGGTGGGAGGGGAGGGGGACCCACCCCTTCAGCGACCTGGTCGGCAGGGCAGGAAGGCCCGGGGAAAGGGGGCAAGAGAAGGAGGAGGGCCGGTGGAGGAGGATGCTGGGAGAGGCGCTCCCGGGGGTGAACCTGGACTGTCCCCAGGAGAAGGGGAGTAAGCCCAGGGTTCGGATGCTGCGGGAGCTGTTGCAGCGGGAGGGCTGGTATGGGAGCGAGGCGCAGGACGGGGCAGGAGCAGGTCCGAGAAGCGCCGGGGGCCAGGGGCCAGGGGAGTGCAGGAGGGATGGGCAGACGAGAAGCGAGGAGGGCTGCAAGAGAGGAGGACACGGGGAGTCGGCGAAGGTGAGGGAGGGTAAGGGGAGGGTGTAAAGGACACAGGGAGAGGAGGAAGGGCGCGTGGGGGCGCAGGTGCGCAGGGAAGAGCCGGGACACGGCCGGAGGTAGAGGGGGAACGGGACCCGCGGCGGGAGCAGATGGAGCGGCGGAGTACGGGAGCGCAGACGGGTGCGGACGGAGCGGCCGGGCAGCGGGACGCGGGACGTGACGTGGGTACCGCAAACAGTGTGGGGCAGAACGAGAAGACTAACATGATGCTGAAGTACAGGTGGAATGGGGTACAGCACTGGAGTGCTGTTGGAGTACGACGGGCGGCGGCACTGAGCCAGGCAGCATTGCTAGGAGCGCCGGCGGGGATCCTGAACATAGGGTCGTGACCATCGCGGACGGGATGTGGAGCGCCATCGTGGCTGCTCGGGCAGACGGGCCTACTGTGGACTACTTTTCACTCATGCGGGCAGCGTGAGGGACGTCGTAGTCGTCGAATCGCAACAGCCAGTGTCTGACCCGTCCACGAGGGAGGGCCACAGTCCAGTCCGCAAGTAAACCCCCCCCCCCCCACACACAGTGAAACACGGCATCCCGGAAGAGGAGAGGGACAGGGACCGAGGGAAAAACACAAGGGTACGTGAGCCACGAGGGGACAGGATAGGGACAACAGAGAGGAGCACGGGTAGAGCGCGCGCGTGGCACACACGAGTGACCGCGCGGCAAAGGCAGAGAGGGCGGATGGAAAAAAACAGGCAGCACCCGCAGAGAAACGGCGGATGGGAGGGGAAACAGGCGAAGAAGGGGGCACAGGGCGGCGGGACAGGGGTAGCTCAGAGCAGAGCAGGGGGCACAGGCAGGGTGCGCGTGAGCAGCGAAGAGGGCGACCAGCGGGGCGCCCGAGAAAAAAACAAAACAAAAACGAAATTAAAGAAAGACAAGGCACCAAAGAAGGACAAACAGAGGGGGTGCGGCCGCGCGGGAGAAGGGGGCAGCAGAGAGCCAACGAAGGCGCAAGGGTACACATCGTCTCCCACAGAAAAACGCCATGCCGATGACCCGCATTGAGCCGTACCGGCCGCCATGCCCCACCGTCAGGGAACTGATGGAGCGGAGGCTGGCGGGGGAGGACGATGGGGGAATCCCCCCTAAGGGGTATCTGGGGAGGCCGCCCAATTCAGCCTACAGGTCCAAGGACAGGGTGGAGGCCCTGAGGCGCGTGAAAGTGCGCAAGATACAACCATGGTGCGGGGACAACTTGCAGAGAGCACACGGAGAAGGAGAACAACAGTAAGAGGGCGGGCAGGAGACAGAAGAGAGGGGAGGGTGGAGAGCATAGAAATGAGTGAGACACGAGGGAGGGGCGCCCACCTGGCATGGCCAGGGACCGCCAATGGCCACGCCCCAGGAGGGCGACGGGACAGGACAAGAACACCGAGGGGAGCAGTGACAGATGGCCTGTGCCGAGTTGTTGTGCGTGTATGCAGGGAGGAAGGAACGACAAGGCAGGAGGCACGCCGGGGAAGAAGGGGGGCAAAAAAAACACGAATAAAACCTCGCAGCGACACAGGAGGGCAAGAAGCGCAGAGCGAGCGGGCGGCGGGCGCACGGGGTGGAGCAAACAGGCAGACGAGAGACCGCGGGTGGCGCGCGAAAAAAAAAGGCAACAACAACAACGACGGGTGACCAGGTGGGGGAAAGGCACGGGTACTGGGGAGCGCGGGGGCCAGGTAGAAGGAACCACCACAGGTCCTGAAGAGAGCACACCAATCAAGGGGAAGGGGACGGGAGGGGAGCGAACAGTGCTGGTCGCACGAGCCAGTCCCGGGCAGGATGCAGATCCAGTGGGCCCGCGCCAAAGAGTTGCGGGCGGCCCGGTGGGGTAGAAACACAGGATGCTGGGACAAGGGGACGGGGCAGAAAAAGGCGTGCGGCTAGGGTCGCACGACGGCTCCAGGGAGACTGGGAAGACACAGGACGCGGGGAAAAGACCGAGGTGGGTGACGGGACGTGGTGCATGGGGGAGGGGCGGGGAAGGGAAGGGAGGGACCAGTGCTAGGCGCAGGAAACGGTCCCCGGATGGATGAGAATCCAGAGGGCCCGCGCCACCGGGTTGCTGGCGGCCCGGTGTGGTATAAACACGGGATGAGGGATGGAATGGGGCCGCACAACAGCCCCGGGGGATAGGGATTCCACAGGACGCTGGGAGTGGGCCGGTGACGTGATGTGGCAAAGGGGAACAAGGGATGGGATGGGAGGCTGGAAGCGCCAAGCAACAGCCCCGGGGGAATGGGAAGCCAGTCGCCATGGAGTGGTGAACCATGGGCCAACCATGGGGAGCCTGGCCACGGGAAGTCAGGAAAATGCCCTGAACTCCGGGACCCCGGATCAATGGCCTAAGTACACGTAGGTTCACGCGTGAGCGGGACCTGGGGGAACGTGGAAAGGGTCGCCCCCTGGCCTGCAGCCGCGGATGGGCGAGACCCAAGTGCATCCGGGAGCCGAGTGGGTACTCCAACCCGTGAGGGATGGGGAGTGGTGGAATGTGGTTGACAGAGAGTAATGCTCCGCTGTCGGCGAGGGCTCTCCACAGGAAACCCGCCTGCAGGCGCCCAAAAGGCTGTGCTAGGGTTGGAAGGCCGGAGGATCCTTCGATGGGTGACCAGAAGGAGCTGAGACCGTGAGGGCAGCGACAGAAGGACACCTACAGCCGGTCATGCCCCAAGGGAACCTGGTTGAATTTCTCGACCGTGAGGTGAGAAGGGGGTCGCCAGGGGAACTGATGGTGGAGAGCTCTCCTTCCCGCCAGCGGCGGCCCTCATGTAAAACAAGCAAGGCGATGTCAGATGAGGCTGCGGATGCGGCCGCCCTTAGTTACTTACCTACTTACTTACTCCTGCCATTGGTAGATCGTTCCACCCCCCTCTACATCACTGGCATCAGTGATCAGGACTATCTCGCCCTTAGGGCGGGGTATTCCCAGGCAGTTGAAGGAGGCAATTTTCTTCTTCAACTCCTGGAAAGACTCCTCTTCTCTGGCAGTCCACCTCCAGTGAGTAGGATTCTTGATTAGGTCAGTGAGGGGGGCAGAGGAGTAGGTAAAATTGTGGATGTGACGCCTAAAGAAGTTACAGGCGCCCACAAAACTGCTCACGTCGTGTAGACCCTTCTCAGGGTCATCGCAAATCTGGATGTCCTGTAGGGGCTGCATCCTAGACGCGGCTGGTTTCCACCAGCCATACCCCACGTCGAAACCCAAATATTCCATCTCCTCTTTCATAAACGCACATTCTTCGAGTTTGATTCGGAGATGGTTTTCTTGACAAACAATGAAAGATTTACGGAGGAGAAAGACATGGTCCTTTTGGGTATTAGTACCCAAACTCACGTCGTCCATGTGGGCCTCCATTTCTGCACCCCGAGAAATCAACTCCTGTACTAGTGGTTTGCGCCTCAGTATGTACAAACCTTTGTTCATTAGCTCTTGGAAGAGCGCTGGGGCATTAGCCACCCGGAAAGGCTTGACCTTCCATTGAAACACACGACCCTTAGGTGTTAGAAGAGCCAGCAGCTCCTGAGCTGCGGCGGTTAGGTCTACTTGCCAGAAACCACTGGGTTTGTCCATTTTGATCTTGTACCTGCATTTGGCAATACGCTCCAGGGTATTTTCCATGTTAGAAATACTCCCTGAGTGGTTCTGGGTTTTCTTGTTGACGTCACCATAGTCAACAACCAGTCGTAGGGCAGTCGACCCTGGTTTAGCAACCAGGAAACAGGGACTGCAGTGATGGGGGTATTCCTCCTTCTTATATTCCTCCAGGAGGCCAGCATCAATACATTCCTGGATCTGGCGCTCGAATTCTTCAACCTGTTCCTGTGGAGCGGGATAGGGACGACGCTTCACTCGCTTCCTTTCAAATTCAGGTTCCAGTTTCAGGTCCATCTGGACCAGGTTTCTACAAGAGAGGGGGGGCGGCAAGGCGCCGAATACCTCCTCATAGGTTAGCAGCAGTTTCTTCAGTCGGGGTCAAGGTTAAGACTCTGGCTTTTCTGCAGGAAATCCTCCTCAGCATGGAGGTTGCTCTTTCCATGTTCTCTCTTTTTCTACCGATCAGCAGTTTCGGCAGGTACAGAACCATCGTCCCACTTAGGGGAACATTGCTGCCCATAGTGCAAAGGATACACTAGGGGTATCTCAGGCTCAGGCAGCCTGCAGGAATCATCGTCCTCCTCAGACCAGACAGAGGATTTCCAGGTCTGTCTGAGGTATTGCGACCGCTCTAGGCGCTCAGTACCTTCGGCCCTCGGGTACAACAGCCGTTGGAGTTGCTGAGTGTCATTCTCAGACAGTGGCATGTTATTAGAAGCAGGCCGCGCTAGAGCACCAGGACCTCGGGTCACGGGTTCACCTGTGTGCATAGGCTGCATGTGTAGCACCTATTTCCAAACAGGGGAAGTGGGTTCTGAGGTTGACTCTAGATCTACCTCCTCCAGCAACAGCTGTGCTAGGAAGGCACTGTGTTTTAGATGGAGACAGCTGGGATCAACAGGAGGGATAGTGCTGGCGATCTCAGACAGTTGGTCGTCAGCATCCTCCTTAACAGCTGAAATTTCCAAATAGCCATCAGGAGATTCACACCCCGTAAGTGTGGCAGATAGGTGCTCAGGAGATCGGTTCTTGAGATCAGAAAGCGTCAGGCACACAGGGGTACAGGATTGAGAGATCCACCGACGATGGATAAGAAACTGGCCCACTCAGGGGCCTTCATAGCTGTGTCTGAGTCCTCAGGCACATAGATGGGACTGTCGGGGAGTTGCACTCTTCCCGCGGTCATTCGATCTAGCATACGGCGCTAGTAAGCGTGTTCACCAGAGCAGCCCCAGTCAGGGGTGCGGATGACAGCCCTTCCTCCCTCAAAAGCGATTTTGGTGGGAAACTTCGCGAGCAGCGAGAAGAGAGGGTTAGCATACGCTAGGCCCATTGCTTTCCAGAAGAAACAGAAAGCGTGTTTCAAATGTTTCGAGCAGTACAACTGCATGAAGTGCTGTTGTCAGTTCGCAAACAATTCCATCTGGATCTCATCCAGGTTTACCTGAAGGGCCGCCAGTGCATTTTCAAGAACGTGACGGGCCAATTGGTAGTTTTCAGTACGCTAGTTAGTCTTGGATGCGTAGTGCAGCCCAGACTCTTTTCGTCCTGACAGCTCCAAAGGTACGGAGAAGAGCCAACTGCCAAAGTCGCAGTGCAAAGAATAGGGGCGCTGGGGAGACAGCATTTTTACCCTGGGGGTTTCTTCGTATGAAGTCGGTACCAATGATGATGTCAAAGGCGTCCGTGTCCAACACTCTGCAGTGTTGGGTCACAGTTTTGTCGCCCAGGCATATAGTCACATCGACCCCCCCCCAAGGAATGGATGGTACGCCCATCCCCTGCTCTTATGGCAACGATGTTAGTTTTCTTGAAAGTTTTTAGCAGGCGCCGGGCCACAATGGAAAGTGTTGCACCGGTGTCAAGCACCGCTCGAATAACTTGATCCCCAATTTTCACGAGGATCCAGAAAACCAAGTCCTCCTCTTCGGAGCCGCCCCCCTACTCCTCAGCAGGGAACTTGACATCCACCCCTGCAGCCATGAGTGACTTGGCCATCCAGGTCAGTCGCCTTTTCTTTAAGTTATTTCCCTCAGGGGAAGCGTTATCCCCCTGTGGGCGCTTCTCCGGGTCACCTTCGGCAGGAGGGGGAGTAGCAGCAGGCGCTGATGAGCGCCTCTGGGGGCTAGGGGCTCCACCTTTGTCACCCCCCCTGCCACCTCCTTTACCAAGGTTATCCCCATTCTGGGTGGTTCTGGTGGGTGTTTGGTTCTTCTGGCGTTCAGCCTCCTGCCGCTTGAGTTTATCACTCGCGCGTTTCTTTATGTGAGATTCGTCCTGGTAGTGACGATGTTTGCCACAATAGCCACAGGTGATGGTACACCTGAAATGATCCTGATGGGTCACAGTTTTCCCATCATTGGAGTGCTGCTGTCGTTTCATCTGCAGCATACAACTACTGCGGTGGTAGCAGTCAGGGGCATGACAACGTCCCCCCTTGTCATTGACAGGTTTACATTAGAACAGAGGGGGCGTACCTGCAACAGGCTTTACCTCATTCATGGCAGGTAGGTTACCTCTTCCTTTACCACCTCCCTGGTTGGCGTTAGTGGGATTATTAGGCCCTTTCCCTTCCCCACGTTCCGGGGTAGGGGTATCACCTCAACCCAAGTGCTTCTTGAGGAATTTCTCCATGTGGGAGTCATTCTCCCTCTCAAGAGCTAACTCGATCAGCAGGTCCACCAGGTCGTCGTACCAGTGGGTCCGGCTTTTCCTCTCAGAGGTAGCGCGGCAGTCATCCCACGTATGTTGGCGGATCTTACTCATGAGCCCCAGGTGGGGCTCAGTGGCTCAATAGGAGCCCACGTTCATCCGTGAAAACAGCTACTCTAGGTCGCACACGTATTCAGAGACTCACGCAGCGGAAGGAAACTCAGGGAGCATAGGTAGCTCCTCTATCTGTGTGCGCACACTGAGGTCAGTCTCATAGACTGAGAATGTTTTCTCCAGACTTTGGAGTACCTCCGCCCATGTTGAACAGGTTTTCACAATCTGTTTCACCTGTTTTTGCAAAGAATTCATTTTGCATAACCTTTTCAGCAGTCAGCATCTGGTGGCCACATCCACATGGGATGAGCCAGCTAGGAAAAGAAACTCAGCAACTTCTTCTGCCCATTCAGGCAGACTTTTCGGTTCGAACTCCGGCAATTCTAGCTGGATGTTCGCCTGGGCAATCGGTCTGCCACCCTTCCCACCCCCTGGGGTTAGGCCTGAAGGGGGAGGATATACGCTAGCAAGGGGTGCCAGGGCTGACAGCCCTCTTTTCTCAGTGTCAGTCACAGACACGTCCTGTAATTCAGCAATTGGGACTGTCGTAGCGCGGGAATGAAAATGGCAGGGGCAAGTGACCTCGGGTAGCAACCTGGACACTCTTGATCTCTTGAGATCATCAGCCAACGTGCTCCATCCGAGTGAAGGTGAAAGTAGTGCTGGCTTGGGTAAGGGTTCGGTGATACCCAATTTTGCCTTGACAGCCTCTGACAGAGCTGTCACATCCGGGTCTTCAGGTCCGGATGGAAGTTTGGCCAAAAGTTCGGTTGTGCGATCCAGAGCCCCATAGGTGGGCTCTGGGTGAAGAGGATCCAGGGTCTTTTCAGGAGCCCATGAAGCTGTGGGCAGGTCTGGATGCCATCCTCCGGGGTGCTCGTGTACTCTTGGTCGTCTCGATAGTGATACTGTGTCCGCCATGTCTGGTGATGGCCCCGAATAAAGGAAGGAACCCATCTCAGTTTGAGGCGGAGACCCGAGGGCATCAAGAGGTACTTCTCCATCTTCCCCTACGGTGGACATGTGGTACTCCTCGTGGAGCAGGGACTCGTCCATCCCCCTTCGTAGGTCCTCTTGTTCTTCAGGACCACCTCCAAGAACAGTAGAAGAAGGGGCCGGGCAGGCCGACCGGGCGATGGAGGCTTCAACTTGCCTGCGGAGCCTTTGCAGGCTGTCCTCACCATGGGGCGCTAAGGTCTCCATGGTTAAAGGGGTTGTTCTGGGCGGATTTTGATTCGCCCTTCTGAGCTCTGGATCTTCCTGAGACCCAGATGCTGCTCTGAGTGGCAGTTCACTCTGGGGGTGGGCTACACTGCCAAGTTGGACTTGTACACTTCTGATCGGCCAGGTTCGGGAGGACAGTTGAGTGGACATGTTCAATGTGCTTTTCAGTGTGCTTTTCTTGTGCTTCTGCTCAGAATTGGTTCGAAAGGTACTCAGGGCTTGCCTCTGCTACCGGAAAGATGTCCTTGATTAGTGACCTAGATATTTTGATGAATTGCTGCAGGCTTTTGATGTAGAAATCCCAAAACCAAAGCAGCAGGTAGAGCAAGAACAGGATATGGATCGAATCAATGAATAGTTTGAAATCCAGTGTAACACAGAAGGGCTGCAGATAGACAATGCAGGTATAAATACAAAGATTCAATCAGAAAGGAATAAAACAAATGATTTTCTTTTGAAACCTGGCATGACTCCTGCCTCCCAATTAGCCTCAAGCACTTCATGTGCACTCGTTTGGATGAAATGGACTTGGTTAGGAATATGGGGCAAAGGAGGTGGGCCAGACACAGATAATGACTTGGCGAAGCAACTGAATTCAGAAACAGTTAAAAGGTCGAACCACAATAAGTGGTAGAAACAATTGAATATAGGGGTCTTGGGGTGGGAGACCACTAGGCTTAACCCCCAAGGCCTCAGGCATGAAATGCCTATTTTTGTTCGGTATATCCTCCATGAAGGAAGATACCTCCGCTAAGTTGAGTGGTAGGGGTGAACTTCATCGGGGGCTAGGGTCACAACCCTAGTTACTTTGAGAACGTGTACTTAGAGCTTCAAAAGAGGGATAAAAATACTTACGTAAGTCTTAGCATCAACAAAAGGGTTTTGAGGCGGGCTTGGCCTGGATCAAGCCCTCCAGAAAAGACATGGCAGTGAGCTTTTCTTAGTAGACGCAGTGAAGACGACTTCTGGGGGAGACGAGTACATTGTGTTGGACGCTGTTGCCCCCTACACCCCCTGCCATGTACCTAATCCTGATGTAGTCTCCTAATGTGGGCTATCCGAGCTATCCAGCTCAATTCACTCTGATGACAAAACCGCCCATGACGCCTTGTTCGTCCAGACCTGCGTGCAGGAAGTGGAGAACTGCAGCAGACCTGGCCCCATGCAGGATCAGGCATCCTAGTTCCAGTGGTGTGACAGCCCATGAGGGGCTGGGTGGGTCTCAATCAGTAGGACATGACTTCAGGGAGTTGGTGCCTTCTGTATTCGATGAATCCTGCAATTACGGATGTGAATGGATGCACGATAGCTCAATTGATTGTCTTGTACTGTGTTGTCCCTGATCCGTCCTCATTCTGCTTTCGCCCCGTGCTCGGAAGGAACTGCCATTCTGCTTAATGGTCTTGTTTCAGTCCTGTGATTGCAAATTTGAGGCCATTACCTTAACTGTATTATTTTCATCGACGTTCTTGATCGGTTGGAACGAATTATTGTCGGTACGAAACATGTCCAATTGGTATCCTTCAAGCTGGACGCCTCCGGCCCTTGTAAGCCTTTTGAATTGAGGGCATAATATGATTAGTACGCCGGCGAACGTTTGAGTGGGGAGATAGCACTTTGTGGGCCTCAGCGTTTGTTTGAAGCTGATGCGCCCATGGACTGTAGCTTTGGGAAAACGCGACAAGAGCACACCTGCCTTGTTGATGGAGAACGGGCTTTTGAACGATGGCGGTCGTGCACACGTGAACCCTCGGTTAGCAAGAACATGGTGCGAGAACTCAATAATGCGGTTGACTTGATCATTCAACTACAGGCTCAAAGCACTGAATTGATGTCTTATAGTCACGCCGACATCAGCCGCATTATTGGAGCAGGGAATATTTTCGAGCACATTCAAAATGGCATGACACAAGTCATGGAAGGACATGAACGCAACCTTGGAGAGTTGATTTCCCGAGGTCTGACCTACGAGAACAATTTTTACAATTTTGACAACATGTGCAACAACACCTTGTTGGGCACACTTCATTTACATCTCCTCTTAATGCGGTTGAACAACTTTGCACTACTTGGCCGAGCGAAGTAGAGCGCAAGCTTCCAATCCTCATTGATAATTTTTTGCAAACACATGTGTCCATTGTGCACACCTTGGTTAAACCCTATCTTGAGAGGGAGCAGAAAAGTCTTAATAATTCATGTTGATCCTTCGAAAGCTCCATTGACGCCTTGAGTCAATGCATTGACACCTTGATGCATGATTTGCCTTCTCTGCTCACTAGACATGCTCACAATGCATGTGAGGAATCTCTTTGCGAAGTACGTAGAGCACAAAGTGAAGTGCAAACTGTATGTGGGTCTTTTCAGGCGCATTTCGGAAGTAGTAGTAGTATGGAAGCGGTGCATGAGTTGGCACGGCCTGCCGATACATTGGCTTGAGAGACTTCAATGCAATGTGCATCGTTGAACGAAACCGTGCATGATTTACAGAACAAGCTTGACGATTCCATTCAAGGGGGCTGCAAAGCCGTGTTGAGAGGTGATGGTGGAGTACCAGGAGAGCACTCAACAACTGACCACAAAGTTGAATGAATTGCCTCGTCCTGTAAATTCCAAAGAGGCTTTCAACGATAAGGTTGGTGTTCTTCTTATTCATTTTGACATGAAGGGTCCGTCCGTGCTCCCCACACCGCGCACCACGATGGACTTGCAATCCATTAACAGGGATATTTCCGCAGAAATCACGAAGCAGGTCAACGCTCATTTTCAACGCGGGCTTCTTCCATTGGAACACAGGGTACAACAATTACAAACAGAGTGGGGACTTTTTTCATCCTGGAGAGGGAGGTGTAGGACAGGGCCTGGAAGAGGATCAGGGCTGAGACGGCGAGGCAGGAGGAGAGGGACAGGGAGGTGGCGGGGAGGGAACGCAGGGTGAGCGAGGAGGAGGCGGCAGCAGCCCGCGAGGGGCACCAGGTCATCCCAGTCCCGGCGATGGATAACCGCCCCACGGATAGGGAGGGACGGTCACTGTCCGGGAAGCGGGCAAGAGGGGACGGAGATGACCGTGGGCATGCACGGGGAAAGCGGCAACGGATGGAGGAGCGGGTAGCAGGGCGAGCAATGGGGGCGCCAGGGCCCGCCAGCCTCATCTCGGAGCCCGGACCGACGGACTGGGGTTCGGCGTCATCACTGCTGCGGCTTTTTGCGCAGCATCCTGCGCGGAGGGGGCAGGGGACGGTCTGGGGGTGGAGAGCGGAGAGGTAGCAGAGTTGGCCTGCTACGTGAAGTCGGCCGAGAGGAACAGATGGGGACGAGAGCAGTGCGGGACCTATCCGTTCTGCGACCTGGTCCATAGGGCGGGGCGGCCGCACGACAGGGGGCTGCACATGACTGAGGACAGCGGGTGGAGGATGCTGGGGGAGGCGCTCCCGAGGATGCACCTGGATAGTCCATGGGAAAGGGGGAGAAGGCCCAGGGTACAGATGCTGAGGAAGCTGCTGCAGAGGCAGGGGTGGTACTGAAGAAGGCAGGGGACAAGGAAACGGCGAGGCGTGGGCACAGGGGAGGGGATCCGTACAGGGTGACGAGATGAAGAGCACGGCCCACAAAGATTGAAAGGAGGCCAGGATGGCAGGGGCAGGAGGACGTTGAGGGGGGCTGCTGAGAGCTGGGCTCACAGGATGGTGGTGTGTGGGCTCAGGGTATCGACACAGGAGGGCTGTGGTCTGGGACGGGCGGAGGAGCTGCCGGGGGCACGAGGGGAGCATGGGGACGCAGCAGACCCGGAGGTCCGGGCTATGATGCCCTTAGTGGACGTCGCCCTGGACCACAAGAAGAACGGAAGGACAAAGAGGCGGATGTGGAGCACATGGGCCACCAACGCCAGACTGACATCAACGACTGCTTCAGCTGCGGCCGCGGGGTGCTTGAGCGCCCGCTGATGCGTGCTGTGCGGCCTGGCTGCGAGACGATGGCCTGAGGTACCGGCTGTTCTGTGTGCCCGCCTCCGGGGGATGCGCGTGGCGTACTGCGGGACGGTGGAGGGCTTTGAGGTCCGAAGCGTGGGCCGGAGTCTGGACGACGTCGATCAGCCCCCGATTGGACAGGCTGCAGATGCTGAGCCACATGAAGCAGCGGGACAGGCCCTTCAGGGGGGCCCCCAGCGCTCTCGTTGAGGGCATGCTCAAGGGGGGCACCCGGCTGCAGCGACACCTGGCGGCTGCAGGGTAGATCAGTGAGCAATGTGTGCGGACACACACGGCTCAACTGAAGATCAGAGGTGGCAGGAGGGAACAGGGGACAGTGGGATTGCGTGCCTGATTTAGAGTAGGGCTCTATATATCGCAGGCTAGGGACGAGGGGTGAGGGTAGGTGACGGGGGTGAGAGAACGAGGCACAGAGAGAGGGGTTGTGGCAGCAAGGCAGGGCCACAGTGGCAGGAGACAAGTGACACACGCAGGGCGCGCGCAAGCGGCGGTAAGCATAGCACGCGAGGCAAGACGGGGAGGGGCCAGGCGAAGAAAGAGGGCACACATTAGACCACGCCAAGGGTAGGGCACGGGGAGCTCAATGTGGCAGGCATAGGCACCACCTCACCTGCAGAACAACAATTAGCCAGAGAGCCGCATCGAGCCATACCAGCCGTCTTGCCCCACCATCAGGAAGCTGATGGAGGGCAGCGCGGCGGAGACAGATGATGGGGCAATCCCCCCAAAGGGGTACCCAGGGAGGCCGCCCAAGTTGGCCTACCGGGAGGCGGATCGGGCGCCGGCCGAGTGGCGTGTGTGGGCGAGAAGGATACAGCCGTGGTGCGGAGAAGAGCAGCGTGGGGCACACGAGGCGGGCGAGGGACAGTAGGGGGGGGGGGGGGAAAGAGGCGCAACGGAGGGCGGGGCGGGCTGGGGGGCGCGAGAGGGGATACACAAGGGAGGGGCCCCCACCTGGCATGGCCGGGGACCGCCATGGGGAAAGCCCCACGGGGGCGAGAGGACCAGAGAAGAGACAAGAGAGGAGCCGCAGCAACTGACGACCAGTGTAGCATTGTCGTGCGTGTATGCAGGGTGGAGGGTAAAGAAAAACAAAGAAAAGCCAAGCCACAAAATCAACAAAGCAAAGACGCAGGAATACCAAAAAAACAAAGAAAACGACAAGACCCGGCACAGCACAGTACACAGAGAAGGGGGATGGGGAGAGCACGAGTGGCATCCAAGGGGGTGCGCACATGAAGAAGAAGGTCCTGGACACAGAAGGGACAGAAATGCAAGGAACCCAGATGGGGAAAAAGAAAAGAAACAGCGTAATGAGAGCGAAAGCAGGAGTACGAGTAGGCGCAACCTGTGCAAGGGGCACAAAACGGTCCTTCAGGCCCGCGCCACAGGGTGGCTGGGTTCGGTGGGGTAAAAAACACGGGCTCATGGGGGGTACGCAAGATAAAAGGCACAAAGGGATGCCGGGCCCGGGTAGGCCAGAAGCCCAGGACGTTCCAGTCGAGGACGGGGTAGAAGAAGACACCCGCAGCTGGCGCAAAGGGGAGAAGTTAGGAGCGACCCGTGCCAGGGACACAAAACGGTCCCTGCATGGATGAGGATTCAGTGGGCCCGCGCCAAAGGCTTGCTGGCAGCCCGGTGGGGTATAAACACGGGATGAGGGACGGGATCAAGAGACAGTGGGAGACCAAGCGCGGGGGCTGCTGCAGCGACGGGATGAGGCGAACGGGATCGAGGGGTCGCAACGCGATCCGAAGAAGAAAGACAAAGCGTAGGCCCGGCTCCTTTATGCTAATGAAATATGCTTTTATGCATTTATGCCCATAAGCTAATCAAACAAGTGTACCTATGGTTAGAAAACGTAAAAAGAAAACTCATACAATTTTTGGGAGATGTGCGACACGAGCAAACATTTATCTAAACCTATTCAAGTGATTTTTGGCCCTAGTTTTTTCAATGCAAAAATGATCCTAGGGACATACCCGCCAAAAAAACAATACAAACACAAATACAACTACATGCAAGTGAAGCAAAACACAAAGAAAAATGCAAATGAGGTAATGCACTCCTCAGTATGGCACAAGTGCATCTGTATTCTCGGTGCCATAGCTCGTTGAACCTCATGATATATAGAGGCCCCGTGCCTCTCAACGAACCCCAGCTCCCACATGTATGGGCAGGGCTCTCCTCGGGCTACATGCATAAGGAGTGGAGGGCACAAGATCAATGCATAAGGGGTAAACGTGTGAGCACATTTTTCACTCAATGCTATCAATGCTAAGTTATCCTACAAAGCTAAGTTTCAGATCCGACAATGCAAGGCTTCACTTACACACCCAAACATGACAACACATGGCTTGAGCATGACCTAATCATGCGAGTCTGGGTCTGTTACGAAAAACATAACTCAGGAAATCAGGGATCAAAAAGGAAATTAAAATATGAAAATTTGGGATATTCTGGACTGTGTAATCACTGTGGTAGATCACAGATCGCGGCAGAATAACCAGAGAGATCGCGGCAGATAACAGATCGCAAATTGCCGATCGGAGATCTCAGAATACAGATCCAAAGACAGTAACAGGTCAGAACAAAACAGGATACACACAGGAACAGAAACAGAAGGCGTCCCCAAGGGAAAATTGAGTTTTCTTACTTCCGCCCAGACCACACACCACAAGTGGGGCTGTCTAAGGGGGCGCCTTGTCAACTTCCGGTGATTGGGATATGGCAGTTCAGGACCGAAAAGTCTCAGAGGGTTAAAGAGAACAAAATCAGCAGACATGGCAGGCAGACAAGCCCTGCCAGGACACCAGGACACGCAGAAGTCCAGGTCACAGCATCCTCTGGTTATACGTAGCAGTAAGGAACAGGAATAGCAGGAATTTTTTTGTCTGCGGGGTTGAATAACCCCCCCCCCCCCAAACTTCCTACAGACTGCATACACAACCTGTCTCGAGCTCACCACAGAAACTGCACCTGGTTCCACCTGGTTACAAATTGCAGTTACAGCAAAACAAGAGCTCATCAGCGTGATACATCTGAATCTGAACTCACCTGAAGTACTGACCACACATACACTCGAAGTTGGTGGCGCTTTCTGAGTGTCTAGCTCACTCAAACTGACGCCTGCAACAGAGAAACACAAGTAAGGTTAGAAACAGGTCGAGAAAGGCAAAGTGAACAAAGTACAAAATATCAGCAGAGTGAATACCCTCCAAAGAGGTATCCAGACGGAATGTGGGCTGAGGACCTCTGTTTGCGGAGAGTACGGAAAAAAGGGCAAGCACCAAAGAATTGGTGCAGACGTAAAACATCACAATGGATTTGCAAACGTTTCGTTAGTGTTACCATCTCATGCGAACACAGTGCCCGGCCACAAGTCAATACTGTCCAGGTACTGGCACCAGAATTCACAGTCATCCTAGATATCCAGATGCTGAGATGAAAGGGTTACACGCAGTACATCAGAGAGTATCAGCAAAAGACAGAAAGCAGGGTTATACACAAAAGAAGAAGAAATTTACCTACTCCAAAAAGAGGGGGTTTTGCTGAGGGACCCACGCCCGCAGGAGGGTCAGCTTACTCAAGGCTGGATCAAGAAAAACGAAAGATTATCCAATTCAGGGGCTAGTCAAGGGACCCAGATGCAAGGTACGTCACCCCCTTCAAAGGGGGGAAATTCACGATAAAATCAACCTTAATAAAAAACCCTATTCGGCTCAAAATCATTCAAGCGAAAAAATCCGTCGCAGCCCTGAATCCTGGCTTAACATTCATTCTTTCAACTCATCCATCATTCATCCGGTAATTTCAGATTCTGGCAGCTCAGTTCAGCACAGAAAATTCCAAACTCAGACGGCACGGAAAGACAGTTAGCAGGTGGAGAGACACAACATGACCAGACAAAACCGACTTACGGGTACAAGCAAGCTTCTTCTCCATTTACGTGCGGCCTCAGGGTAAAGGAAAACATTTTCCCACGGTTGTCTCGGTCGGCTCCGTATCTCACTTTATATCCCCCGCCCTTCCTGGCGTCTTTTCCAAATAGAAAGGAGCCTGCAACTGACAGCAAGACTCACAGTACCCTCACGTGAAAGAGTAAGCGGGATGCAACATGGGGGTAACCTGGCTGAAGGCATCAGGCACAAAACACAGAAGTAATACGTGCTAATCGCAAAGACTAACGGACTATCCGAGGTAACTCAGTTACTATACAGCCTATAGCACGTTCATCGGAAGAACTTGTGGGGTTTACTGTAAAGTAACAGATCAGCACATCTCCGTGGTTAAGTCAGTACCTAGACCCAACAGCAGAAAGAACACACCTGCAGCTGTACAGTGATGCAGCTCATCTCAGAAAACTACAGGGGTTCCGGACGGCAAATTATCGGGGGGGGGGGGTTCCATGCGGCAAACTTGCTTCTGGGTTTTTAGACGCTTACCCAACATCCAGGGGATACTCAACATAGCAATTTTTCACGCATTATTATCAAATTGCCACGTGAACGCACCATATTCCTGACCATGGCAGGACCCTGGCACTTTTCTGCGCCCTTGCTGCACCCTCCGGAGGGGAGCTGGAAGATGCCAAAGCGCTACAAGCCAATTTGACGAACAGCCCCGTTACCTCCTCGTGGGCACGTGTGCATGTTCTGCACTTGCGAGGCATCATGAGCATGATTGCTCATGACTGCGATTCCGGATGGGCCGCCCCCGAGGCAACAATCCTTGTTTACACATGGTACTGGATAATAGCACACAAGGAATGGGTTTCAGGCGTCGCGTCCAGATGTTGGCTGAACTAACGCTTACACCCGACCCCTACAGGGCGATTTCTCTGCCATTTTCCTCCTCCCGTGGATTGCAGAATCCTTCAGATTGCAGGCAAGCTCGCCTCTCCACTCCAGAGTCCGCTAGCTCTCTCTCTGCCTGCGGAGATACTACCTGCATATTTCAACATGTATCATCGTCCAGAGGTCTACACAACTTGGGCTTGTTAGAACACCCAGTGGTTAACACAACTTGGGCATTGTGTAGGGAGTGCCCCACGGAGAGGACCTGGGTCTTGCATGCTCCAGAGGACTGAGATCATCTCCTGGGTTTAACAACACGGATCTTGCTCATTAGTTTATAGCTGGCAGCAGGTCCCATCCATTCTGACGTAGGGGAACTCAGAGGTGCACACACTGGCAGTCTCTCTGGCTGAAACATGGAACCCCATCATACAGTATAGCACACAGTACGAGCCTGACAATTGACACCAGTGCACTGTATCAAGGGTGCCTTGGTGGCTTCCCTGCGGCTGCTTGCGCATACAATTCTGTAAGCGCAATATACATTTGCAAGGCGAGTCACGAACCATCTCAGTTAGTCGCCAACGGACCATTATTGATGGCTATCACGATCCCTTTTTAAGTGCGAATGTATCTGAAAGGCCTGTCAACATCCATCTCAGTCAGTCCTGATGGACCATTATTGACGGCTGTCATGACTTCCTTTGAGGTCCGCCGAAGGCGGGCACTGGAAAGCGGGATCCAGCGGTTGCCTCAAACTTGGAAACACCTCCAATATTGTGTCAACCGACGGACAAAACAGGTACCCTTCTCCCCTCTGGGTTTCCGGGTTTACCTGGTATCGTTAAAGAAAAGGGACATTGCCAAAGTCAAATTAACTGCCATTCACTAGCAAGGCACATTTTGAACAAACAAGAATGACTCTGGAGAAAAGCTCACTTGGGAAGTTAGCCATTACAGCGTTAGAAAACAAAGGGTATATAGGATTGAAAAGCTCAAGAACCAAAAATCTTCGGAAACACTCAAAGTGCACTTTTGGTTATAGAATCGAAGAAGTTAAATTCCATGACGAAGCTTCTGGCACTTCCTGACTGCGGTAGAGGTGAATCCTTGGAGAAGGGTGGTCACCCCTTCAACCCTTGCCAAGGGCTGCCTTAGCCCGGGCTGGTACAGTCAAACAGCCTTCACGGTAGTCCTGGTTTACCAGCAAGCCTGGTAAGCCGTGGTATATCCCATGGTAACTGTGGCACATCAACATTACCACCATCCCACAGTCATCCCACAGTGGGGCGCCTTATCAAGAGGAACAGTAAATATTTCAGCATATCCAGCAAATGTCCCTCTGTGGGGAATCCGTGCAGTTACCATGACACACCCGCAGAGACCATCACTCCAGAAACTGGGAGTATCAACACCCTGACGGGATCATCCGGGGCGGATGAAGCAACCAGAGCCGCCGCCCCCCCGGACTGGACCATCCGGGGACAAGTGGCGGCCAGACGCCCAGGACTGCATCATCAAGGGCGGATCAAGCTTCAGGAGCCGCCGCCCCCCGGACCGGATTATCCGGGGACAAGCGGCAGCCTGACGTCCCAGACTGGATCATCTGGGGCGGATCAAGCAGCAGAAGCCGCTGCCCCCCAGGCTGGACCATCCAGGGACTAGTGGCGGCAGACGCCCCGGACTGGATCACCCGGAGCACAACAAGAAGGAGCGGCCACAACCCCCAAGACTGGGTCATCCGGGGCAAAGTGGCAACAAGGCCAGGGGAGGGTAGACCGAGGCGGAGCAAGCAGGAGGAGCCCCCGGCCCCCGGACAGGAGCGCATAGGGGAAAGAGGCAGCCAGAGATGAGAAAGACATGTGGCCGAGGCCAAGGTGGGGCAGCGATGGAGACATGTCCGGGTGCAGCGCAAAGGACTACGCCATGCCGATGCAGTGATGCAGTGATGAGGACGAGGCCCAGGGGATGCAGTGCAACATAAAACAGCACGGGGCCGTGGTGAAGCAGAGCAGCAGTCCTGAGGATGAATCCACGGTAGTGCAGAGATGCAGCCATGAGGGCAGGGCCAAGGAGATGCACAGAAGCGGTTATGTGGACGCGGCCGAGGAGATGCAGTGACGCAACGATGAGGTAAAGGCCTTGGTGATGCAGTGATGCAGACAAGTGGAAGAGGCCGTGCCGATGCGGAGCAGCAGCAAAGGGGACGAGGCCCAGGTGACGATGGGAGGCAGCGGAGAGGAGGAGCCTGTGGTGATACAGTGACACAGAGAACCGGAGGAGGCCGGGTTGAAGCAGCGAGGCGTGGAGTGCCCTGGACTGGATCATCCGGGGCAAAGCAGGCAGGAGCGGCTAAAACAAAACAACAGCAACAGCCGGTGAAATGAGCCCAGAGGCCCCGAACTGGATCATCCGGGGCGGATCAAGCAGCAGGACCCGACACACCCCGGACTGCATCATCCAGGGACAAGTGGGGGGCGGACGCCATGGACTGGATCATCCGGGGCAGAACAAGCAGGAGCGGCCACAACCCCCAGGACTGGATCATCCGGATCTGGATCAGGATTGCCCGGGGCGGATCAAGCAGAAGGAGCCCCCGACCCCCGGACTGGAGCGTGCAGGGGAACCTGGCAGCCAGAAGCGAAGGAGACAAGAGGCTGAGGCCAACGTGGTGCGGCGATAGAGACATGAGCGGATGCAGCTGGAAGGACTACGCCATGGAAGTGCAGTGATACAATGATGTGGACGGGGCCGAGGTGAAGCAGAGCAGCAGTCCTGTGGATGAGGCTGCGGTGATGCAGAGACGCAGCCATGAGCACAAGGCCGTGGTGATGCAGAGACACAGTGAAGAGAACAAGGCCGAGAGGATGCAAGTAAACCATGATGTGGACAAAGCCTTGATGATGCAGTGATGCACACAAGTGAACGAGGCCCTGGTGATGCGGAGCAGCAGCAAAGAGGACAAGGCCGTTAGGAAGCAGTGAAGCAGCGAAGTGGAGGAGCCCGTGGTGATGCAGTGAAACAGAGACCAGGACGAGGCCGTGGTGAGGCAGCGAGGTGGTGACGAGGCCATTGAGTACCGTGGACTGGATCAACTGGGGCCAAACAAGCAGGAGCAACAAAAACACCACGACAGCAACGCCCGGTGAAATGAGTCGTGACACCCCGGACTGGATCATCCGGCTTGATCAAGCAGCAGGAGCCGCAGCCCCCCGGACTGGATCATCCAGGGACAACACAAGAGCGCATCATCCCTCCAAGCCTTAGCAGGGGTACGTGTAGTGGCGTCCCTGCTAGGCTACAGCCGCAGAATCACGCTGTGTTGTCGTGCCCAAACACAGGTTGATCACAAGGGCCGCCCACCCTGCATAACCAAGGGCGTGAATCACAGACACAGCATTACGCCTGAGCGAGGTATGGCGGGGACAGATGAAAGAGGGACCCTCAGCCAAGAATGGCGAGGAACAAACGACCGAAAGGGCATCCGCCAGAGATGGCGAGGTCTGAACGACAACGCGAAGCACGGCAAGACCAAGTGCGGTGCGCGCATACAGAACACACCACCCCTCCAAGCTCTAGCAGGGATACGTGTACTGGCGTCCCTACTGGGTCACAGCTGCTTAGAGGCGCTGTGTTCTCCCGCCATTACACAGGTAGGCCAAAAGGGCCTTGGCATGGGATATGTGGGCAGATGCCATGGACAGGAGCAACCAAGACTGGTCAGGGGAACGCACCATGTAAGTGGAAAAATTTGACGGGATAGGAGCGACCCTTGCAAGGAGCACACAACAGTTTGCCGTCAGAGGGCCCGCGCCACTGGGTTGCTGGCGGACTGGTGGGGTAAAAACACGGGATAAGGGATGGGACGCGGGGACCGGGCCAGTGACAGGATGTGGCAAAGGGGAACGGGGAAAATTGGACTACAGAAAGCGCAAAGTAACAGCCCTGTGGGATTGGGAGACCAGTCGCCATGGGGCGGTGAACCATGGGCCAACCATGGGGAACCCTGCCAGACGAAGTGGGGAAAATGCCCTGAACTCGAGGACGGCCGTGAGGTGTCTGCAGGGGCCCAGGTTGACCGTGAGATTCCTGGGTCAAACGCCTGAGTACACATAGGTTCACGCATGAGCAGAACTGAGCGGATTGTGGAAACGGTTGCCCCCTGGCCTCCACCCCCGGATGGACAACAACCAAGTTCATCCGGCAGCCGAATGGGTACTCCAGCGCGTGAGGGATGGGGAGTGGTGGAATGTGGTTGAGAGGAATGCTGCGCTGTTGGCGACGGCCATCCACAGGAAAGGCGCCTGCAGGCATCCTAAAGGCTATGCTGGGGAGGTAAGGCCGGAGGATGCTTCGAGGAGGGGGCGGATGGAGCTGAGACCGTGAGGGCAGTGACTGAAGGAACCCTACCGCCGGTCATTCCCCAAGAGAACCTGGTTGAAGTTCTCGGCCGTGAGGTGAGACAAGTATCGCCAGTGGAATTGATGGTGGAGAGCTCCCTCTCCAGCCAGAGGCGGTCACCATGTAAAACAAACAGGGGCAAGTCAGATGAGGCTGCGGACGCGGCTGCCCTTACTTACTTACTTACTTGCCTGCGGGGCGCTTGGCGAAGGGTGACTGCTTGAGGCGTACGGGTCATCAAGGAACAGTACCCGCACTCAGGGCTCAACATCCCCAAAGAAAAAGTTCAGCAGAACATTCCAACATCAGAAGTGAAACAGATTTCTGAAGGGGTGCCCTCCCCTTCAACTTCCGGTACCAAGCGAAGGAGTATAAGTGTACCTCCTTCATCGCAAACACCTGAACTAAAGACCATTAACTAAGCACTCAGAACACACAACTCACAACCACTGGGTATTCGGTGGCTTTGGGGCTGTCCTCTGGCCGTGCTTTCAGTGCTTCAGTGCGTACATGCATCTCAGTCCACTCAGTCGGCTCAGTCAGTTCAGTCTGGCCCGCACAGGACATGCTGTACCTGATGGTGGAGCGGCAGCCTGCACCGTGCGGACGCACGTCTATACTCTTGCGTCCACACTCTAGGATCTGAGACGTGGCCCCGTGTCCGAGGGGGTCCATTGGCGGCGTCCCATGGGGTCAGCCCCTCAAGCGACAGTGGCAGGGCGCAAGATGGCAGCGCGCCCCTTGTCTTCACATCCTTGTCTCCACAAATCAGAGATAGAATAAAGTACAACAGAGGTAATGGGGGACCGAGGTACCTGAGGCAAAGAACGAATACCAACACCAAATGAGATTCTGAGGCAGTATTTGAAACCTGTGCCAACTGACTGCCTGGCATCGTTGCTAAAGCAGCCACAGAAACAGCAGCAAGGCTGCTAGCATGGCTCCCCCTCAATGCGAAAAAGAGTGAGAAAAACAGGGGAGTCAGTTAACAACAAAGCTGTAAGTGTTTCTCGTAGAGGGGGCGTCCTCCTATTCCGGATGACCAGTAAGCAGAAGGAACAAATCTCAGAGGAACAGGCCAAATTCAGACAAACAGGGAGAAGTCAGTCAAACAGAGAAAAAAAACCCTGCAGAAACATCCCAAAAGCGTGGGCGCTGTTGCCAATCGGGGCTCACACCGACCACCGCTGGAGCATCAGTCCAATTCCAGACAGGGGTCAGTACGTGGTCAAGGGTGCCTTTTGTCGGCGAGCCAGGGGATCTGACTTACAGGCATCAAAGGTAGGGCGCGGGAAGGGTGCGCGCCCCTTGTCATCATACCAAGCAACAATCAAGGGGTTAGGACCAAGCTGACAACAGGAATGCCCACCTGCTGGAGGGCCGGTGCTGAAACAAAAAAAGGTGCATCCGTGGCAGGGCCCAAGGAAAATATTGCCACGCCGGTGTTTTCACTCTTCACTCTCACTCTCAAGACGACAAAGACCACTGACTCGCGAGCAAGCAAGCAGGACCTCACCTAGACCATAACAGAAACTGGTCCAACGGATAGAAAGAACCCCAACAGAGCGACGCAAATAGTGAGGGGAATGGAAATGGGTTAGCAGTATGCACTTGTTCTGCTTTAGGCGCCCAAGCGAAGCGCCCACACAAGCACAGGGGTTGGGTTCTTCTGATGCACAGAAAATGTCCGGTGGCATTTCCTCTTTAGCCCCCTACCCTTTGGCTTCCCGTTTTCTCTCCTAGGAATCAAAAATCCCGTTCACCAATTTTTGGTAGCCATGTGCGCAGGGCAAAGGCCCGCAAAATTTTCTTAGCCAGAAAATAGGCAAAGTTGGCCGGGTCTATTTCCTGTCCGCATGTGTGTACACAACCCTCGCAAGTGCTCACTGACACATAAAGCTGAGGCAGGAAAACCAGCAATGGACCCAAACTACTGCAGCCTCAACTGCTGCCTTCCCTGGAATAATAACACGCTGCACTGCACTCTGCAGCAGGAACTTTTGGAAATTCAGTCAGCGGTATCCTATGTGTCCCAGGGGCCCGAATTTAATCTGTCAAGCAACAACGCTACAAGGCAAAACGCCTATTGGAGGGTCTGCTTTTAACATCGGCAGCTTCAGCATAACTGCCTCCGCCAGCCTCAGGTGTCGAGGCAGCGTCTCCCGCTCGTTGGCGGTGCTCAGCCCCAGGCCGCTGTAGGCTCGCCACGCGCTGTTCTCATTTTGGTCTGGCTCCATGTGCCTGGCGTTATTCCAAAGGGCGTGGACTGAAGGTACATGGCATGCAGCCTGCCCGGCTCTCCCACGTCTTTCCAGGCAATGTCAACACAAACACAGGTCACGCACGAATCAGCAAACAAAACTCTGGTCTTAACGCAGGCACTACGGAAGTCAGCAGCAACAGATTATTCCTTTCCCTCAGAGCCTGCGAACTCTACAATCCTGCAGCTCTCTGCCAGACAGCCCTCTCCGCGGGCCATGGCGGATGCGACTCGCGGGGCTTCGTACTTCTTGCCCCTCAGAGCATTATCACCATATCCACTGCCGCACACCTAAAATCTGGACTCATCAGGGTACTGAGATCAAAACTGCTAACTAAGGGTCCAGGTCGAGCACACTGGTATTTTCAGATGGCCCACCAGTTAGCGACGGTTGGGAGGCCTTGGGTTCAGCTCAGGAGTCGCGCATTTATGGCACCAAAAAAAAGAAAATTTCATTTCTCATCCCCAACCCCCTTCTTCTGGCTTGCCCTGAAAATTTGGCAAAAATCGGCTTGGGGACCCAGGAGTTACCCTCAGGGATGTCCGGATGGCGCCTGGTTCCCTGGGGTCATCCACCCTGCCGAAGAACTCTTGGGGATCATCCATGTTCTCCATTGGGTGGTCATCATGGTACTCACCAGTCAGGTAGTATGGGGTGAAGGAATGGGAGAAAGGGTCCAACCACTTATTGCTCTCACGTCCGTGCCTGGCAGCTTCATTCCCTCAAGGCAGCACAGCACCAGGGAACACAGAAAGGCGCAGCAGGACACCACAACACACCAAACCACACAACCGGGAGGCACCACCGCACCACAGAACGCCAAAGAAAACAGCACAACACACAGCGACACACCACAACACGAGGCACCAGTAGCAGCGCAGACCAAACGGACACCAAACAACACGACGCAGGCACACCAGCACAGCGCAACTGTTTATGCAAATTTTAAACGGTCGTGGACAATACGCCCTCGAGGTGACTTGAACCGGCTGAATCTTCCATTTTCCCCAATTTCCAACCAATTCCAAATTCCAACCAATAACACCAGCAGAGATTTCCAACCTCACGACCCACTCAACCACCGCGGCAATGACACAAGCAATTCCAACTGAAAGCCCAATGAGGAAATGACCCAAGAATCAAATACGGTCCAACAATGATCCAACAGAAAGTTCACCAATGGTCCGCAAAAACCCACAAATGAGCCACAATCCAACAATGGTTCACAATTGAGCCAGTACGGGTCCCAGACGGGTCCACCAGTCCACACGGGACGGGCACAGGTCCAGGCATGGTCCAAACGGGCACAAGGTAGGTCCCCCCTTCAGAAAAAGATAACAATAATTTGAGGGGAGGTTGTGTGCGCGTGCGTCGCGGTGATCGCCAACAGAGATGACCATTCTAACACTCATGTTTGAACAATGCCCATATCTCCAGCGCAAATGCTGTTGGTTCGTGCACCCACCTGGCGACCAAGCTTTAACTCCGCCTTCAACATGGCCAGCGCAACGAGCAGCCAGTCAAACACCCGAAGGACACCTAGTGCACCAGCAAATTGCGCAAAACAAGAATCTGAAATGCCTGCCACCAACCACCAATGTCGGGACATCTATGCCTCAAACAGAGACTCGACTGAGTTCACACCGCCCAAATCGCTCATAAGCCTTGACTGCTTGCCTGCCGAATACAAGACCCGAGCCGTCCTTCACCATTGTCAAGTAATTTCACTGCAGTACCTGTTCAACAGAGTCACCGAACAAGTTTCACAGGCACTAAAAGTGCATGCTGTGTGCTTTGATTGCCAAGTACTCACCGTGCATCACCAGTCGCCTGACACATCATCGCTACAACAGCAAGCCGTCATATACGACTGTCAAGTACTTTCTGTCCAACTACCACTTAGACCCGATTATGAGAGTTCGAAGCGGCCAACAGCGCTACAACCTCCACCACCTGCCCACCAAGAACCTGGTATGACAGCCGCAGACCAGGAATGTCAGGAAATCTATCCCTTCAACAGAGAACCGACTGAGACTTCATTGCCAAACTCGACAATTAGTTGTGATTGCTTGCCTGCCGAATTCAAGACCCGTGCCGTCCTTCACGATTGTCAAGTAGGTTCACTGCAGTACTCGTTGATCCGAGACTCCGAACCACTTTTACAATTGCTGAAAGTGCATGCTGTTTGCTTTGATTGCCAAGTACTCACCGTGAATCACCAGAAATCTGAAACAATCTGGCTACGACGTCAACCCGTCATGTATGACTGTCAAGTGGTCTCTGTACAACTCTCACTTCAGCCCGATGATGACAATTCGAAGCGGCCAACAACTCTGCTACAGGACCCCTCCCTGATAGTTCAACACAAGCGGTACGCCATCCCAGACCACCGGACAAGCAACCGGTGGTCAGTGCTGCGGGATGAATCAGAGTGCTAGCACTCTGACAACTTCGAACAGTACCCGGAGGATGATCAAACGTTCCACTGGCACACTGAACAAGAAGAACTGAAGTTTGCTTTCCCAAAACAAAATACTGAGTCCCCGTCTGTCCTCTCCCACCGCTGCAAAGACTGCAAAACAACTTTCCAAATGTCCACAGACCAGGTTCACTGGTTTCTTCAACGTTCATTACATGTTCCAAAATGCTGCCAGGAATGCCGGCGAAAACGCAATTGCTCCGAGAAAGTCGGGAAATTGGATGCCTAGCCGATGTAGAACACCAAATACCCGCACAAAACACCAAAGCCATGGCCGGCAGTAGCACACACCCAGGTGCCTAAGTCGCCATCCACCCTTTCAACTTGTTCTAGTCGAACTTCTTCCAGTTCTGGAATTACTGGAAGGATTTGGGAATGTCGTTCCACATCATCGAGTACCTCATCAAAAAGTTTGTCCTCTCCTCTCAAGCAGCCAAGGACTTATTTGGCAATTTCGGAAGGCACTATCTACGACTCCCCACTCCAGCAAGAAGAATGTTTTTCACAGAAGAACTCCCTGCATCATCCGGGAAAAAGTGGCGGCCAGACGCCAGGGACTGGATCATCCGGGGCAGATCAAGCAGCAGGAGCCGCCGCACCCCGTACTGGATCATCCGGGGACAAGGGGCGGCCAGACACCCCGGACTGGATCATCCGGGGTAGATCAGGCAGCAGGAGCCACCGCACCCAGGACACGATTGTCGAGGGACACGTGGCGGGCAGACACTCGGACTCTCTCATCCGGGGCAGAAGAAGAAGGAGCGGCCACAACCCCTCGGGCCGGGGAAATATGGCCTGCTGCCCCGGGCAGGATGGCTCGGGGCGGATCAACCAGAAGGGCTCCACACCCCCTGGGCTGCAGCGGCCAGGGGGAAGTGGCGGCCAGGGGCGAAGGAAACAGGTGGCCAAGACCAAGGTCCTGCAGCGAAGGAGTCAAGACCGGAAGCAACGCAAAGGACAATGCGGAGGAAATGCAGAGAGGCAGAGAGAAGAACGAGGCCGAGGAGACGCAGGGCAGCAAAGATGAGGAAGGGGCGATGGCGAAGCAGACAAACAGACCTATGAATGAACCCAGGGTGACCCGACAATGAACAGACCACACGCAAGCCGGCCAACACCCAACCGGCCAGACATGCAAGGGTCCAAACGGGAACGGCATCCCATGGGCTGGCGACATCATGCTGCGCCACGCCCGCCGACCGCCATACCAACAAGCACAACAGACCACAGGACTGTACCATCACAAACGCGACCACCCAAGGTTCACCAACAACACAACACTACGCATGGACAAACCAGGGGGCAACAAACCAGCACCGCAACGGACGTGCCGGCTACACAAACAACATTTGGCTATACGACCACCGGCAGCAGCGCGACAGAACCCACCCAAACCCAGGCGACTTTATATGCACCACCTCCTCTCTTTAGGACCAAAATATATTCCCTTTCCTCATCCCCGTGGGTTTGCTAAAGAGCTAATTCAAACTATGGGTGCCGAGTTTGATGAACTCAAGCGTGTAGTAACATGGAAAGCATTCTTTGCTTTGTGTGCACCCGAATCAAAGTCCGAGCGCCCTGAATTCAACCAATTTCCCTATCGCCGGTTCTACTTGTCCAAAGGTACAAACATAACCAACAATGTTGAAGACAAGTTGGGTTACATGGGAATGAAAATTGAGCGCGCGTTCCGCATCGTGCGCCAACAAACGAATGAAGCATTGGACGCGCTTACCTCAGCGGTCCATTTGCTGCGTGGCGTGGCTTTTTGCGCGGAACACGTGAATGATTATTTGAGTCACCATGTAGTGGTAAAATGCGATAAAGATGGAGCAATGTGCATGGTGACGCGTGCATGCTACTTGCGTGAAGCAAGAGCGAACATGAGTTACACATCTTTGAACTTGGCTGTGTACAAGAAACTTGGCCCGGGGTCCTCACACAAGGAGTGGCTATCCAAAGGAAAAAGCTGGGATCAAGTTATTAATGATGTGCCATTCCTCAGGTCGCCCTCTTCACTGGAGAATATCATGTGTGTGTTTTTAAACGCGCCGCATTTCTCGAGGTTGCCACGGTTTCGTTCACTTGTTAAGTCACACAAGTCTCTTGATTTGACATCGGAGGGTGGGTGGGCATCTAGGCCGCTAGTGGGACCTGCCAATTGGGCTACGTCGTCAGCGTCGGTGATTATGGCCACGGTAGGCGAAATTATCCTAAGGTTGGACAGCCAGGATACCCACCCGCCTTTGCGTGACACCATGGACCTTTTGTCCCGCGTACGCTCTCAGGTGGGGAAACTGGGTACGGCGCACCAATTGGTGTTGACCAACTATAACTTGAAATTTAATGCGCTGTACACAAGAATTTTGCGGCGGCATGTCCATGAGGCTTTCAACTGGTGGTATTCATGGTGCAATGGCCTATCCGATGACAAACTAAGTTGTTTGTAAAATCATGAACGTGACGTTCTGTCTTTTCTTTTCCAGCCACTGAGTTTGGAGGACATGCAGAGGATGAACACAGAACTGCCATTTCTGAGCCATGTTTATGATTGCCGGACGTTGGGCTGGTGGTTGTTGAATTTAATATTATACCACACAGTCTTTTGCAATGCCGGCATTGGAGTCTATCGCCAAACCTATGGTTTCACCATGGGCACCAACGCCGCCCCCCCCTGGGCGAAACTCGTACTCCGATCCTACGAACGACTCTAACAGTTGGCATCTGCACTGAATTTCAGGTTCTTGGATGATGGACTGGTGCTACAAAAACAGTGTGACACAAACCAGGTTACATCTGCGTTGTGTGATATGTACCAGGAGGATTTACCCTTTCAGTTTGATGCTGTTTGTTGTCAAAAAAATATATCTTTCCCGGATGTCCGTTTCATCTCTGTACTGGTGATACAGAGAAGCAGCCGTGAGGACAAGGCAGAGGTGCAGCAAAGAAGCAGAGATGACAACGAGGCCGCGGAGAGGTAGTGCAACCATGGGGAGGACAAGGCCGTGGTGAAGCAGTGAGGTAAAAAAGAGGACGAGGTTCTGGTGATGCGGAGCAGCAGCCAAGAGGACGAGGCCTTGGAGAAGCAGTGAGGCAGCCAAAAGGAGGAGCCCGTGGTGGTGCAGTGATGCGAGAACCCGGACGAGGCTGTGGTAATGCAGCGAAGCGGACACGAGGCCATGAAGTGCCCTGGACTGGAGCATCCGGGAGAAAACAAGAAGGAATGGCCTTAGCATACCGAGAGCAATAACCGGTGGAATAAGACCTGACGCCCCGGATGGGATCATCTGGGGCGGAACAAGCAGCAGGAGCCGCCGTCCCCCCGACTGGATCATCCAATGACAAGTGGCGGCCTGGCGCCCCGGATGGGATCATCCAGGGCCGCCCGCCTGTCCGCGCAAGAGCTGGGCCCGACAAGCTGCGCAGAGGCGGGCCCGGTAATCCGGGTATAGCAGGCCAGACGTGGGTGCTGGCAGCTATGCCTTTCCGCACCTCCACCATGCAAGAGTCACTCCTACCGCAAGTGGGACACGTAGGGTGAAGTGGCGCCCCCAGGGCTGCCCACCCAGCTCAACCAAGGGCGGAGGCACAGACGCAACAAGGAGGACATCAACATGATCACCACGTCGCAAGCGGAGCACGACAACAGAGCAGTCCATCCATCCAAGTCCTAGCATGGATACGTGTAGTGGTGTCCGTGGTAGGCCACAGCCGAAATAAAAACGCGCTGTGTTCTTGTGCCCAAGCACAGGTGGATCACATGGGCTGCCCACCCTGCATGACCAAGGGCGCAGATCACACACACAGCAACACGCCCAAGCCAGCTATAGGGGGAACACCAGAAAGGAGGACCCTAAGCCATGAATGGCGAGGGACAAACATTAGAAGGGCAGTCTGCCAATCGAGGTCTGAAAGACAACGTCAAGGACAGCAAGACCACATGCGGTGCAAGCATACAGAACACACCTCCCCTCAAAGCCCTAATTGGGGTACGTGTAGTGGCGTCCTTGCTGGGCCACAGCAGCCTGGAGATGCTGTGTTCTCTTGCCAATACACAGGTAGGCCAATGGAGCCACAACTTGGGAACAGTGGCCAGATACCCCGAACAGGAACATGCGAAGGAGAACGCGCCGAGTGAGTGGAAGAAGGGGATTGGATAGGAGCGACCCGTTCAAGGAGCACGAAACGGTCTCCGGATGGATCAGGATCCAGTGGGCCCGCGCCACTGAGTTGCTGGCAGCCTGGTTGATATAAGCACGGGATGAGGGATGGGATGGGGGCACGGGGCCAGGACGGGCCGCAGAACTGCCCCTTGAGACCGGGAAACAAAGGCACGCGGGGATTGGGCCGGTGACGGGATGTGACAAAGAGGAACGGGACATGGGATGGGATGGGAGACTGAAAGCGCCAAGCAACAGCCTTGTGGGATCGGGTAACCAGTCGCCATGTAGTGGTGAACCATGGGTCAACCATGGGGAACCTGGCCACAGGAAGTTGGGAAAATGTTCTGAACTCTGGGACGGCCGTGAGGTGTCTGCAGGGCTGAGGGCTGACCCTGAGGCCCCCGGGTCAATGGCCTGAGTACACGTACGTTCACGCGTGAGCGGGACCAGGGGAAATGTTGAAAGGGTCGCTCCCAAGCCTCCGGCCACGGATGGACGAAAATGAAGTGCATCCGGGAGCCGAGTGGGTACTCCAGCGCGTGAGGGATGGGAAATGGTGGAATGTGGTTGAGAGCAACGCTGCACTGTCGGCGACGGCTATCCACAGGAAACCCGCCTGCAGGCACCCGAAAGGTTGTGCTAGGGGGGGAAGGCCGGAGGATCCTTCGGCGGGTGAACGGATGGAGCTGAGACCGTGAGGGCAGCGCCTGAAGGAAACCTACCGCCAGTCATGCTCCAAGGGAAACTGGATGAAGTTGTCGGCCGTGAGGTGAGACAAAGGTCACCAGGGGATCTGATGGTGGAGAGCTCTTTTTCCTGCCTCTCACTTTCTGAGTGTCCTTTTTTTTTCGATTGACCCTCAGAAATTTATTGATGGATCCACCAGCAGTCCAGGCTGCTCGGTGATTAACGAAAATCCTGGCCTATTCAAGTTCTGGGCTGATCTCGTGAAGCCGTGGATTACCATCAAAAGTCCCATAGCCGCAATTTGGAGCCGAGGCAAGCGCAACAACCTTGCCGTTAACTTTATTTGCCTAGCGCAAAACCGCAATCGTGAGCGCCGTCCTTTGCCTAGCTTCGCAACGCCGTTTTCTTGGCAATGTCGCAAGTTGGGCTCAAAGAACCTTCCGCAAAGGACAAGACGGAAAGCAAACAGCTAAAGTCGGTGAAAAGTTTCATTGCTCGAACTCAAGCTAAAGTGGACGCCAAACTGACTCAAAGTCGGCTTCTCCCTACGCTTTCGCCCGCCAAGCGCGAGAACGACCCATTTCACCCTTCACTGGACCTTTTTCCGTCACATGAGGAAGGCACGTCATCTAATGTCATTTCAGACGATGAACAACCCGAAGATGTCGCAAAAGAACTCTTCCCACTCGCCGGAACAGCGGCTCACACCGCCAAAGGAAAAGGTGCCCAAGAACCACAACATCAAGTCCAAGCGCCCGCTCCGCCAACCAACTCCGAGAAAGTGCAAGACTCCGTGCCCGAAGGCGCGCACGAGAACACCGAAGGAAACCATCCATGTGACGCCGAAGAATTGAAACAACAAGAAGAAGTTCGCGAAGACCCGTGTGGAGATTCGGCAATGAACAACAAAGCCGAAGGCACGCACGAGAACACCGAAGGAAGCCATACTTGTGACGCCGAAGAGTTGAAGCAACAAGAAGAAAGTCGCGAAGACCCGTGTGGAGATTCGACAATGAACAACAACGCCGCTCTCAACGACAACGCAAAGAAAACCAATGAGGTTGAGCCCGACAACTCTCTCTTAACGCCGCGTGAGGAGCAATCTACGCCAAGCGCTATTCCGTCTCCCGAAGGAACGCACGAAAAGGCCGAAGACGGGGAAGACCCTACTCCCGATGAAACGGATGGTAATTCTGGAAAACCCTTCTTCAACCCTTCCCTTGCCCCGGATGGTGTCTTTGCAAAATTCTTGGTTAAACATAAAGGTGAGATCAACACACACGATCAACAAGCAGTATGGGGAGAAATACATGTCCAAGACACCTTAGGAGTTGATACAAATCAACTCGTGTTAGAGAAACACCACAAGCAAGCGATCTATGATCAAGTACACCCAACAATAGACCTTTGCGCGAGCGACGGGTGCACCTTTTTCCATGACATTGATTGCTCCGGCAACAATGCCTACTCCACAATTGGACATGAAAATTTTAGGTACCTCAAAGACATCCTTCATCACCACCCAAAATTCTACATTTTTCCACACCCACAAGATTACTACAACTCCAAGTACAAATACGGCAACACATGGACCGAGTGGGCCCATGCCATCAACGAAGCCTTGCAAGAAGCCTTTGATTCCGGTGTTGTGTACAAAGGCTCCTTCATTCTCCTGGGAATGGAAGACAACCTTTCGGCGGAGACCCTCTACATGAACCCCTTGAACCCCGGCATGATCTCCATTGCCCCTTGGGTATGTGGAGTAGACCGACTTTCGGATGCCAATACGTACAACCCATCGCCTAGTCCCGATGGCTCGGTGCGGCTCAACTTGCTTGACTCTTCTCAATACCCATATTTTCACCTTCACCTCTCCACCCGTCACAAGCACCACGCACACATCCGCTACGGCGACATCATGCACCCTCACACCTCCCTACAATGGGCCATAAATAAGGTAGACGGCACCGTCCAAGTGGCCGCGGTGCGCACAACACTACGATTCGAAGTTGCACGGCATTTGCTCCCGAACTTCACCGTTTCTTCTCCAAAAGAGCTTTCCAAAAAATCCAAGCGGGAACGAGGAGAGTATAGGCGGCTCTGTGGCAACGCCCGGGATTTTTTTGTCCTCATCAACTGCCTTTTCCATTTCGAAAACGACCACATCTCGGTCAACTCCAAAAATGCTTTCTTTCCGGAGGAACGCATACAGCCTCTACAATCATCATCCGAACATATGTTCCGCTTCGATTACACCATTCCAACCCCCCTCGCCGAGAAGCTCCTCTCCACCATCTTGCAACACCCTTTGTGGACGCTCGGCAAGGTCTTTTGCATCCGTGGTTCCGACCTAGGGAAGGACAAAACTTTCAAAGTTGTACCTTCAAAAGCATACAAACAGGCCACGGCGGACTTCAAACAAATTGACGTGTGGAAGTCCCTCCTTACTAGTGAAGCCGCGCGACGGTGCGGCATCCTAGGGCCCATTCCCAGAACACAACACGAGTTTTACGTGTGCATGAACTATCACAACACCCCCTTGCTCCCCCAACGAGACTCCCTCACTTCCATGAGTTACATGCTCTTCCAAGAGAATAACTTGGTCACGTATCGGGGCACTGCGGGAGCCATGATCTCTTGGGGAGGATACTCCTCTTGGCGCTCTAAACACCCGGGACACAAAGTGGACCTCTCCGCCTCTCCTCGAAATGTGCACAGGGATGCCCCTCCCCCACCCTCCCCGGTGAAGGCTTGCTTCAACCCCCTCCCCGAACCTCCTGACCCAGAACTGGTAGAAGTACACGCCCCGTCATCCACGCCGGACGTTGATGTAATGTTAGGGGTCTCCCTGCCTGGGAAAATTCGGCACATTTCCTTGTTCAGCGCCCCCATGGCTAAGGTGCGAGTCTACCGAGTGAAATACGCTCATCACGAATCCGCATCCCTTGCAGAAGGCTTCACTGTGTCCCAGCTCGTCTTTCACCCCGAATGCCCCGACACGGCCGCGCGTGACAACCTTTTGGCTCCCGCCAACCCCCTAGTTTCGGAAGCCCAGGATTTTCTATCACGAGTCATCGAGGCGGCGACTGCCTACGGCAGCGCGGAACAACTAAGTCCCGCGAGGGACCATTACCTGTCCACAAGCAAGCCCCCCTCCTTCACAGAAAAAATCGCACAGCTCCACCTCCAAACGGGGAAAATTTTCGACCCCATCCCAGAAATAACAGGAGCCTTCATATCCAATGAATTTTTCTCAGAAGAAGAAGAAGCCCTAGTGATGTCCTACAGTGCAGATGAGGATCATCGGTGGCTGTCCGAGGGGCACCGCACAATGCTTCATTTTGGATTCAGGTACAATCCAGAATCAAAAGAAGTTGAACCTTTTGAACCGACCCCTCCTGAGTTTATTCAAGCGATTGGGCTACGGGCATTCTCTGCCTGCGCCCAGGTCCTGCCTTCCTCTCTCTTATGCCCCAATATGTGGTCAGTGGCTCGATACGAGCCTGACAGTGGCCTGAGGAGCCACGTAGACGTCCCTCAACTAGGCCCGTATGTCCTGGATGGCTCCTTTGGGTCAGGTGCGGAAATGGTTTTCGAACCGCGTCCCCTCCCCGGATCCACCCTCTTTAAGAAAAGGCGAAAAGTCTTCCTACAGCGCCGCAGCCTCCTCCTACTTTCTGGGGAAGCCCGCGACAAATGGAAGCACCAAATCCCAGCTCGCGACTATGACACAGTGGAGAAGCGGCGCATTCCCCGAGACTCCAGGGTATCCCTTGTCTTCCGTCACACTGGAGTAGGAACGGGCCTCCATACGACATCCTCAGAGCCCCCAGACCCAGAGCAACATGAGACGAATTAAGGAACCTACACCCGGCGTCACCCTTTTGTGCACACGAGAAGTGGTCTTCGCTTTAAGACCCCAGATACCCTCCATCACCATTTTTGCATGTTCTCAGGCATGGCAAGGCCATCGCTCTACCGCTCCCCCTGTACGTAACATGAATTCCTTAACCCCTGTGACCGCCAGGTATGCCATGACCGGGCTGATCTGTGCTCACTGTGTACCAGACCACAAATTCCTGTGGTCCCCCTTGTGGGAAGCTCTGATGAGTCTACTGAATGCTACCCGTCCCCATATTCTTTCTGCCCCCCTTCCGCCCGTCAGTGCCACCGCCGTAGTAGTAACATGAGACGGTGTCAAGAGGTCCTCGCCCGCGTGGGCGTGCACGGTGCCTCCCTCACCGCCACCGTCGCTCGCATCGCGGAGATTCTCCCTGTGGAGCGAGCACACATCAATCCGAGAATATTGGTCCCAGACACAAGCCCTCCACAGACCTGGCTATACACCCCTCTCTTCGCACTCCCTATGACACGGCCTTACGCCACTCGCCCAAAGCGTACGCGCAAGCACTTCACTCTCGGATTTCTGCACTTGAACAGTGCGAACCCGACCCCTCAATACAGAATGAGGACCCTGCCCACATACCAACGCTTCTGACACCGGACTCCCCACTGAGTGCCCGCTCATCCTCCATTCGGACACCCTCCTTCCCCCCTCCCCCCCAAGTGCACAAGCCCTTCAAACCTAAACGCTTGCGCCGCCCCCCCCCTTCTCTTCCCTCCGTCCCGGCCATCCGTGTCGTGTCCTTCAACACGGCAAAGAGCCAGAACACACCCGCGGCAATCTTGCATTTCCTAAACGAGGGATATGACATTATACTCCTACAGGAGCTCAACTCTCCCCCTCTCCTCCCACAGCGGTACGCCTTTGGCAATGACCGCGCTAAGGTCTTCTCAAATGTCTGCGGCCACAGACACGTGGTGTGGGTCATTGCAGGCCCGCGCATCGCGAGATATACCAGCTGTGTCCCGCCCAGAGACAGCGACGGCCTTATCTGTGGTGCCAAAATATCCCTACCGGAGGCAACTCCCTTACACGTCTTCTCAGTTTACTCCCCCCCGGTGCGCACGGGGGCCCCAGCTCCGTACCGCGACACCATACAGCGAGTTCCTGCTTCTTATTTCAACGACCATCCCAATCACATCCTGGGGGGTGATTTTAACTGCGTTCTGGATCCCGAACTGGACCAGCACAGCTTGGTCGATCTACATGAGTGGCACTGGCTCACGGGGGAGGTGGAATACCTCCCAGCTAGGTTGGTGGACACTTTCAGGTCAGAGCACCCCTCCCTCAGGCAGTACACCCCCTACGCAAGCGACCGCTGGGACAGCGAAGCAAGGCTCGATTACATCTTTGCGTCCCCTCGCCTAGTGTCGCACTTTCCCCTTCTGGATGCGTCGGTCCTCACGGACTACACCATCTCCGACCACCACCCAGTGGTTGGGGTCTTCCAGTGCCCCTACCCGACCCTTCTGTCTCAGCCTCCACTCCCCCCTTGCATTTTTCGGACGCTTTCTAGTGACGAAAAGCAACATTTCTCCAACAGCATACGGCTCATCTCCGACTGGTGCCGGGACCTCCAAGACGCCCCTGCCAGGGCCCCATTGGAAGAGGTCATCGCCGCCACTGACTCTCTCCTTATGCAGGTCGGGTCTGCGTACCACAAAATCACGCGTCCGAAGCCGCAGCGCAAGGACCAAGAGGGCTACGGCAAGCTCAGGAAATTATTACGCTCACCCCCGCCTCCTTCTTCCCCAGCATTTCCCGAGCACATTGCGGAAGTTCAGTCCGTGGGAAACACCCTACGGTCCTCGGACGAAACCAAAGCGAAGAGAAAGCTTCACAGTAGTCTGGTCCGAGGGGTCCAGATGAAAACCACTGTTGCTGGCACCCTCTGCCCTAAAGACTTAGAGCCTCTGGTAGTCAGAGATCCAGCCACCAAAGAGCTCCTGAGTGACCCGGCGGATGTAGCTAAAGTTTTTGGGGACACCCTGCTTCATCTTGGAGGGCATCCAGATTACGCCCCCCCCCAGGACTTCGTCGAGGAGGTCCTGTCCAACTCGCCCACATGCCCCGTTTCTGCCAAGAACGACCACATACCTCCTGTGACCTGGCAGGAGTTCCAGAACCACCAAAGCACAGTAAGCCATCAAAAGCCGGGGGGCCGGACAAAACAAACAACTACATCCTGGCCCTCTGTCCGGAACCCATTCAACGTTTTTTCCACTCCATTTTAAACCGCTTCCTCCACTCGCCGCTGCCGCCGCACTGGCTATGCGCAAAAATATGTTTGCTTTATAAAAAAGGCGACCCTTTCTCCCCTTCAAACTACCGTCCTATTGCCCTCTTAAACTGTATTTACAAACTCGTGGCCACTTTTGCCTGCAAACACCTGCGTGCTCAGGCTTTTGCACACGACATCCTTTCAGAAATCCAGCACGGTGGCCTTCCCGGCCACCAGTGCGCTGATCATCTGTATCACCTCAAAGCCCTTTATGCAAAATCGAAGAACAGCTACTCGCTGTTCATCGATTTCAATAAAGCCTTTAATTCAGTGCCTCATGGCACACTCTGGACCGTCCTCGAACGGGAAAATTTTTCTGCTTCCACAATTTCTCTCATAAAGCAACTATACTCCTTCCCTCAAGACAGCCCCATCATCAATGGCCGCACTCCCCACGCATACCTCCAAACCAGGGGCCTCCGACAAAGATGTCCCCTCTCCCCCCTACTCTTCATTCTCTATCTCAACTCCCTCTTCCACCATTTTTTTGCCACTGTGCCCCCCCCCCCGGGCAAATGCCCGCACTAGCCACCACGCCTACATCGACGACATCCTGATCAGAAGTGAGGACATCAACTACCTCCAAAACAGCCTCAACTACTTCGATGGGCCTGGGGACTTGACATGAATGTGTCTAAGACCGAAGTCCACGCCAATGGCACAGCCCCCCAAAAAGAGTTTCTGACACCCAGGGGCTCGGAGTTCCACACGTACAACAAAAAAACGGGTCGCCCGCACACATGCTATAAATACCTGGGGGTTTATCTTTTTACTTGCCACCAGGCAAGGGGCCTGTTTCACATGCTCAAAGCGGAGATCCAGAGTTACTTTGCCCGGCTCTCTCCCTTGCCTCTTACACTTAGTGAGAAGGTCCGGCTGACGAACTCTCAGCTGGTCCCAGCACTCGCCTACCGCTTAATCACCCACTCTCTTTCCCCCAGCCAGCTCGAAAAGCTTCAGGCACTTATCTGGGCGGGAGTTGCGTCTCGCAGCATCACACGTCTAGTCTCCCCGAAAGACCGTTTCGCGGCTCGCCCAAAGGGAGGGTTGGGAATGAAGTTTCTACCGCACAGCGTCCACGTTGCCACAGTGAACTATGGGCTACGGGCCCTTTGCGGCCTTGCCCCAAAGTCATTTGGCCCCCTGTACGTCCAGTCTTTACTTAGCTCGAACCAGGGGGCCTCGGACCCGGTGCAAAACTCTTTTATGGACTCCATCCATGCCCTCGGCATATCTTTCCACAGCAAAGGCCCGTGGAGACCCACTGCTATTCGGGATCTAACGCCTGGCACCCAGCTAACCGTTAGGTTCAAATCAGGACAGGCCACAGGAAGAGTGACCGAGGCCACCTCCAAATGGGCCAACGTCTCGTTCTACGACGGGGTCTACTCGGTGGATACCCACACGTCCTACACCATGCACATGCCATGCCACGCCGTCATGGATTACTCCAGCCCCTCTCACTTCCAGATAGTCCCTGAATTTTTGCGCCCTCAAGAGACCATCTCCGAACTGCCAGCGCCACTGCACAACGCACACGCACTGGGAATCAGCCAACACGGCCATCTCTTCGCTCTGCAGGCACAACACTACCTAGAGAAGAAGTCTCTCGACGAGTGGGGATGCCACGATGCCGCGGAGGCACTGACCAGGCCGCCGACCCCCGGCCTACAGCGGGTGTGGCTATATTCTGATGGCTCCTCCGGTGAGTCCAGCCATGCGGCCGCCATCACGGCCTTTATACCCGACGGTACAACCAGAGTCCTGTGCCTATCCTCACCGCATCCCTCTTCTCTGGGTTCGGAGTTCTGGGGGGCGGTAGCAGCCATTCGCTGGATCCACAGGGAACTTTCCCAATACGAAGTATGTTTGTTGATTGACAACGAACAGGTGGTGTCCACCCTCCAGAAATGCCAAGTCCGTAGGCCCAGCCCGTTCCAAGACGACACATGGACCGTCGCCGTACACAGCGCCCTACTTCTCATTACCAACCCCCTCCACATCATGTGGATTAAATGTCACGCCAATTTTATCGGCAACGAAATCTGCGACCATTTATCTAAATGGGCAGCACACAGCCTGATTTTTACCCCGGACCTCCTCCCCCCCCCCCCACTGGGCTCAGTGGCGGTACACCACCTGCCTGTCCTCCACAAGTTTAAGGTACAGCAATTCCGCCACCTATTGCCGCGGCATTCCCATAGCAACATAGTGGTCGGCCCCAGCTTCAGCCTGTACAACAAAACTCCCTGGTTTTCGTCCCTGTTTTTCAAACTGGCGTCCGGGTGCTACAATGTGCACGGGTACCAGTGGAGCAATATGCTCCACGACTACCACTGTACCAGGTGCGGACAGCACCATCCTTTCGACCCTTTATCATGCCTGGCCTTCTGCAAAGCGTTAGACCAGCACGTCCAGGCATACGTCTCCTCCTGGGGAACCCTTTTCAGCCCCATTGTCCTGCACTGGTGGCTCTCTGGACCCTCAAAGGCTGACCGCAGGAACTTCATGAGAACTCTGGTGCCTAAGTCCCTATGGTCCTGCCTCTCCAAGCCGATACCGGGCTCCACCCGCGCCGAGCACAGAGCCATGCTTGGCCTGGCCCCGGAGGAACGTGTAAAGCACCTGGACAAGGCTGCCCACCAAGCACATGATTGGCTGTGTTCGAATCCTCTCCCTTGGGACCCAATACTTTGGGCGCACCCCTCCGACCCTCTCAACCCCTTCTCGGTTTCGCACGGTGCGTTCAGTACCTCCGTCCACATACCCCCTCGGACCCGCCCCGTATACCCGCACCTCCCACCTCTCCCTAAACACGCCTTAAAAAAACCGTCCAAGCCAGCGTCCGCCAAAGCACAACCAACCACGCGCCGCGCGCTAAAAAATTCCAAACGCCCGTCCAGCCGCGCATCCGCACCACGCCCCCCCCCCCCTCGGCCATTCCCCGCCCTCCTCAGCACTCACGCCCGCGGCCACCACAGAAACGCCATCGGTCACCACAAACCCATCAGGCCACAATCGTTTGGGCGCCCCCAAAGCGCGCCAAGACCGCTCCCCCCCTCCCACCCCCAAGCTCCAAGGCACGCTACCGTCAAACACGCCTACCTCTCCCCTCAAGGCCCACCCTTACTAGGTGCCCAGGCCCGTCTGCCCCAGCCCCCCCCCACTCCAACGCCTCCCGGGACATCCGGAATTTTTTCCGCCCATCCAGCGAGCTTCTGTCTCCTCCTCTCGACCCCTTCAGCCCTCCGCCCCTTCCGGACCCCCCCCCCTTCCCCACAGGGTAAATCAGCGCTCATCTAACCTAACCATCAGAGCAGCCGTGTACATATCTTTATATGTTGATGTAAATACTTTCATTGGGGGACGTCAGCCCCAGAACAAGTTGATGCGGTTAAGAACATTCAAAAAAGCTCTCCTTCCTGCCAGAGGCGGCCACCATGTAAAACAAACAAGGGGACGTCAGATGAGGCTGCGGACGCGGCCGCCCGTACTTACTTGCTTACTCAAGACCCCTGCCGTCCTTCACGATTGTCAAGTAATTTGACTGCAGTACTCGTTGATCCGAGATTCCAAACCACTTTTACAATATCTAAAAGTGCATGCTGTTTGCTGTCATTGCCAAGTACTCACCCTGCTTCACCAGAAACGTGAAACAATCTCGCTGCGACGACGAGCCGTCATGTACGACTGTCAAGTAATCTCTGTCCAAGTGTCACTTCAGCCCGATGATGACAATTCAAAGCGGCCAACAACTCTGCCACAGGACCACTCCTCGATAGTTCAACACAACCCGAACGCCATCCCGGTTCACCGGGCGAGCAACCGGTGGTCAGTGCTGCAGGATGAATCGGAGTGCGAGCACTCTGACAAACTGGAACAGTACCTGGAGGATGATCAAACGTTCCACTGGCACACCAAACAAAAAAGACCGAAGTTTGCTTTCCGAAAACGAAATACTGAGTCCCCGTCCGTCGTCTCCCACCGCTGCAAGGACTGCAAAACAACTTTTCAAATGTCCACAGACCAGGTTCACGTTCATTACATGTTCCAAAACGCTGCGAGGAATGCCGGCGAAAACGCAATTGCTCCAAGAAAGCCAAGAAATTGAATGCCAAGTGGATGCAGATCACCGAATACCCGCACAAAACACCAAAGCCATGGCGGGCAGTAGCACACACCCAGGTGCCTCAGTTGCCATCCACCCTTTCAAATTGTTCTAGTAGAACTTCTTCCAGTTCTGGAATTACTGAAAAATTTTGGGAATGTCGTTCCACATTGTCGAGTACCTCATCAAAACGTTCGTCCTCTTCTCTCAAGCAGACAAGGACTTATTGGGCAATTTTTCAAGGGACTATCCACGACTCTGCACTCCAGCAAGAAGAATATTTTTCACAGAAGAACTCCTGTCACGAAACCTCGATAATTAAAGCAGAGAAAGAAATCATCGATGTTAAGGATGTTACAACCCTGCAGGATGAATCGGAGTGCGAGCACTCTGACAACTTGGAACAGTACCTGGAGGATGATCAAACGTTCCACTGGCACACCGAACAAAAAGAACCGAAGTTTGCTTTCCGAAAACAAAATACTGAGTCCCCGTCCGTCCTCTCCCACCGCTGCAAGGACTGCAAAATAATTTTTCAAATGTCCACAGACCAGGTTCACTGGTTTCTTCAACGTTCATTACATGTTCCAAAACGCTGCGAGGAATGCCGGCGAAAACGCAATTGCTCCAAGAAAGCCAAGAAATTGATTGCCAAGTGGATGCAGATCACCCAATACCCGCACAAAACACCAAAGCCATGGCGGGCAGTAGCACACACCCAGGTGCCTAAGTTGCCATCCACCCTTTCAAATTGTTCTAGTCGAACTTCTTCCAGTTCTGGAATTACTGAAAAGTTTTGGGAATGTTGTTCCACATTGTCGAGTACCTCATCAAAACGTTCGTCCTCTTCTCTCAAGCAGACAAGGACTTATTGGGCAATTTCGTAAGGGACTATCCAAGACTCCCCACTCCAGCAAGAAGAATGTTTTTCACAGAAGAACTCCTGTCACGAAACCTCGATAATTAAAGCAGAGAAAGAAATAATCGATGTTAAGGATGTTACAACCCTACCACATCCCTCTTCAGTTCTCTCATCTGAAAGGTGGGCCCATATGTCCGACGACTCAGGCTTACCTACACTTGAAGCAGGTTCCAGCTCAGGCTGTACAAGTGTCACCTGGTCGGAACAAGAGAGTCACCCTGATCCACCAACACCGGGGTTGTCTCAACACAGTGCACTGGAGCACTTATCTCATATTCTATCGAGCCAGCATGACTGGCATGTGACAGCACGCCCAGCAACAGAACCATGGATGCACCTAAGTGCACTGAAAGCATTTTCTCTGCAGCCTGCACTTACCAGGTCAGGCAATCATCCAAGGTCTGACAGTACTCCAGAACCAAACATATACTCTCTTACAGTGTCTCTGTGCATCACCTACGAGCTAAGCTCTATCAGTGATTTGTACAATCTGTTCCAGGAGACTGCTTGCATGGGCAAAGGCCCAGATCTTTCCCACGCTTGACGTTTTGACATCGTCCTGGATAAATCCCTGAACACATCAGCTTTCATCAAATGCTTGCAAGGCTCAAAGGTCTGGCACTCAACAACTGACACGTGCACTGGTATCAGAACCAGCACAGACTTCAAGTCCCTGCAGGACATCTACTATCATCTGCTTGATCAACAGCAATGGAATCTTTTCACCTCTGAAGGGCATGTGGTACTGGAATGCTGAACGGTAAAGAACCAGAAAAGCTGAAGCTGATAAACCTCAGCAGAAAGCTACACTGAAAACTGTTCACGTCGGAAGCACACATCGCCGCACAGCTGGGGACAGAAGTAGCTGAAACTGCAACGCAGGACTAGGTGAAACCGAAATCGTTCCACCAATTTTTGCCCATTTGTTTCCATTTTTTTTCCTTTTAATTTCTTTTTTTCTTGTACAGATCTGTCTCTATCTTTTTTTTCTAAAGTACTGATTTTTGGTGTACCATATCAGTGCATGGTAAGGGTTAGTTTACTGCGTCGAAAACCATTTCTGTCTTTACTGGAGTCACATGAATGATTGGGCACGTCAACGCATACGTGACCCGGGAGCCCCCACCCGGAAAGCTGGGAGGCACAGTGCAAAAGAAAGAAAACAATTCACAAGCGCGAGTAAGACTCAACCTACTCTTCCGGTCGGACCAAATGCAATGCAAGAAGGAAGGTTCATAGGCATGAGCATCATCCTATGGACTTAAGGTCATGCATGCAAAAGTGCAAACCAAAATTCACACTATTTCTACCCGTCCACATGGATGGTCTCACCGGTGGTGGAGGAGTGGAAAGAATTGACACCATCGTCGAGCCATCCCCAAGTAGCACATGAGTCACACTTGAGTCTCCGGACGTCTTGACTACATCAACATGAGGGAACGAAGTGCACATGCACATACATGGTCACATGGGGCATGTAAATGCACCAACACGCACTGGGAATCAGCCAACACGGCCATCTCTTCGCTCTGCAGGCACAACACTACCTAGAGAAGAAGTCTCTCGACGAGTGGGGATGCCACGATGCCGCGGAGGCACTGACCAGGCCGCCGACCCCCGGCCTACAGCGGGTGTGGCTATATTCTGATGGCTCCTCCGGTGAGTCCAGCCATGCGGCCGCCATCACGGCCTTTATACCCGACGGTACAACCAGAGTCCTGTGCCTATCCTCACCGCATCCCTCTTCTCTGGGTTCGGAGTTCTGGGGGGCGGTAGCAGCCATTCGCTGGATCCACAGGGAACTTTCCCAATACGAAGTATGTTTGTTGATTGACAACGAACAGGTGGTGTCCACCCTCCAGAAATGCCAAGTCCGTAGGCCCAGCCCGTTCCAAGACGACACATGGACCGTCGCCGTACACAGCGCCCTACTTCTCATTACCAACCCCCTCCACATCATGTGGATTAAATGTCACGCCAATTTTATCGGCAACGAAATCTGCGACCATTTATCTAAATGGGCAGCACACAGCCTGATTTTTACCCCGGACCTCCTCCCCCCCCCCCCACTGGGCTCAGTGGCGGTACACCACCTGCCTGTCCTCCACAAGTTTAAGGTACAGCAATTCCGCCACCTATTGCCGCGGCATTCCCATAGCAACATAGTGGTCGGCCCCAGCTTCAGCCTGTACAACAAAACTCCCTGGTTTTCGTCCCTGTTTTTCAAACTGGCGTCCGGGTGCTACAATGTGCACGGGTACCAGTGGAGCAATATGCTCCACGACTACCACTGTACCAGGTGCGGACAGCACCATCCTTTCGACCCTTTATCATGCCTGGCCTTCTGCAAAGCGTTAGACCAGCACGTCCAGGCATACGTCTCCTCCTGGGGAACCCTTTTCAGCCCCATTGTCCTGCACTGGTGGCTCTCTGGACCCTCAAAGGCTGACCGCAGGAACTTCATGAGAACTCTGGTGCCTAAGTCCCTATGGTCCTGCCTCTCCAAGCCGATACCGGGCTCCACCCGCGCCGAGCACAGAGCCATGCTTGGCCTGGCCCCGGAGGAACGTGTAAAGCACCTGGACAAGGCTGCCCACCAAGCACATGATTGGCTGTGTTCGAATCCTCTCCCTTGGGACCCAATACTTTGGGCGCACCCCTCCGACCCTCTCAACCCCTTCTCGGTTTCGCACGGTGCGTTCAGTACCTCCGTCCACATACCCCCTCGGACCCGCCCCGTATACCCGCACCTCCCACCTCTCCCTAAACACGCCTTAAAAAAACCGTCCAAGCCAGCGTCCGCCAAAGCACAACCAACCACGCGCCGCGCGCTAAAAAATTCCAAACGCCCGTCCAGCCGCGCATCCGCACCACGCCCCCCCCCCCCTCGGCCATTCCCCGCCCTCCTCAGCACTCACGCCCGCGGCCACCACAGAAACGCCATCGGTCACCACAAACCCATCAGGCCACAATTGTTTGGGCGCCCCCAAAGCGCGCCAAGACCGCTCCCCCCCTCCCACCCCCAAGCTCCAAGGCACGCTACCGTCAAACACGCCTACCTCTCCCCTCAAGGCCCACCCTTACTAGGTGCCCAGGCCCGTCTGCCCCAGCCCCCCCCCACTCCAACGCCTCCCGGGACATCCGGAATTTTTTCCGCCCATCCAGCGAGCTTCTGTCTCCTCCTCTCGACCCCTTCAGCCCTCCGCCCCTTCCGGACCCCCCCCCCTTCCCCACAGGGTAAATCAGCGTTCATCTAACCTAACCATCAGAGCAGCCGTGTACATATCTTTATATGTTGATGTAAATACTTTCATTGGGGGACGTCAGCCCCAGAACAAGTTGATGCGGTTAAGAACATTCAAAAAAGCTCTCCTTCCTGCCAGAGGCGGCCACCATGTAAAACAAACAAGGGGACGTCAGATGAGGCTGCGGACGCGGCCGCCCGTACTTACTTGCTTACTCAAGACCCCTGCCGTCCTTCACGATTGTCAAGTAATTTGACTGCAGTACTCGTTGATCCGAGATTCCAAACCACTTTTACAATATCTAAAAGTGCATGCTGTTTGCTGTCATTGCCAAGTACTCACCCTGCTTCACCAGAAACGTGAAACAATCTCGCTGCGACGACGAGCCGTCATGTACGACTGTCAAGTAATCTCTGTCCAAGTGTCACTTCAGCCCGATGATGACAATTCAAAGCGGCCAACAACTCTGCCACAGGACCACTCCTCGATAGTTCAACACAACCCGAACGCCATCCCGGTTCACCGGGCGAGCAACCGGTGGTCAGTGCTGCAGGATGAATCGGAGTGCGAGCACTCTGACAAACTGGAACAGTACCTGGAGGATGATCAAACGTTCCACTGGCACACCAAACAAAAAAGACCGAAGTTTGCTTTCCGAAAACGAAATACTGAGTCCCCGTCCGTCCTCTCCCACCGCTGCAAGGACTGCAAAACAACTTTTCAAATGTCCACAGACCAGGTTCACGTTCATTACATGTTCCAAAACGCTGCGAGGAATGCCGGCGAAAACGCAATTGCTCCAAGAAAGCCAAGAAATTGAATGCCAAGTGGATGCAGATCACCGAATACCCGCACAAAACACCAAAGCCATGGCGGGCAGTAGCACACACCCAGGTGCCTCAGTTGCCATCCACCCTTTCAAATTGTTCTAGTAGAACTTCTTCCAGTTCTGGAATTACTGAAAAATTTTGGGAATGTCGTTCCACATTGTCGAGTACCTCATCAAAACGTTCGTCCTCTTCTCTCAAGCAGACAAGGACTTATTGGGCAATTTTTCAAGGGACTATCCACGACTCTGCACTCCAGCAAGAAGAATATTTTTCACAGAAGAACTCCTGTCACGAAACCTCGATAATTAAAGCAGAGAAAGAAATCATCGATGTTAAGGATGTTACAACCCTGCAGGATGAATCGGAGTGCGAGCACTCTGACAACTTGGAACAGTACCTGGAGGATGATCAAACGTTCCACTGGCACACCGAACAAAAAGAACCGAAGTTTGCTTTCCGAAAACAAAATACTGAGTCCCCGTCCGTCCTCTCCCACCGCTGCAAGGACTGCAAAATAATTTTTCAAATGTCCACAGACCAGGTTCACTGGTTTCTTCAACGTTCATTACATGTTCCAAAACGCTGCGAGGAATGCCGGCGAAAACGCAATTGCTCCAAGAAAGCCAAGAAATTGATTGCCAAGTGGATGCAGATCACCCAATACCCGCACAAAACACCAAAGCCATGGCGGGCAGTAGCACACACCCAGGTGCCTAAGTTGCCATCCACCCTTTCAAATTGTTCTAGTCGAACTTCTTCCAGTTCTGGAATTACTGAAAAGTTTTGGGAATGTTGTTCCACATTGTCGAGTACCTCATCAAAACGTTCGTCCTCTTCTCTCAAGCAGACAAGGACTTATTGGGCAATTTCGTAAGGGACTATCCACGACTCCCCACTCCAGCAAGAAGAATGTTTTTCACAGAAGAACTCCTGTCACGAAACCTCGATAATTAAAGCAGAGAAAGAAATAATCGATGTTAAGGATGTTACAACCCTACCACATCCCTCTTCAGTTCTCTCATCTGAAAGGTGGGCCCATATGTCCGACGACTCAGGCTTACCTACACTTGAAGCAGGTTCCAGCTCAGGCTGTACAAGTGTCACCTGGTCGGAACAAGAGAGTCACCCTGATCCACCAACACCGGGGTTGTCTCAACACAGTGCACTGGAGCACTTATCTCATATTCTATCGAGCCAGCATGACTGGCATGTGACAGCACGCCCAGCAACAGAACCATGGATGCACCTAAGTGCACTGAAAGCATTTTCTCTGCAGCCTGCACTTACCAGGTCAGGCAATCATCCAAGGTCTGACAGTACTCCAGAACCAAACATATACTCTCTTACAGTGTCTCTGTGCATCACCTACGAGCTAAGCTCTATCAGTGATTTGTACAATCTGTTCCAGGAGACTGCTTGCATGGGCAAAGGCCCAGATCTTTCCCACGCTTGACGTTTTGACATCGTCCTGGATAAATCCCTGAACACATCAGCTTTCATCAAATGCTTGCAAGGCTCAAAGGTCTGGCACTCAACAACTGACACGTGCACTGGTATCAGAACCAGCACAGACTTCAAGTCCCTGCAGGACATCTACTATCATCTGCTTGATCAACAGCAATGGAATCTTTTCACCTCTGAAGGGCATGTGGTACTGGAATGCTGAACGGTAAAGAACCAGAAAAGCTGAAGCTGATAAACCTCAGCAGAAAGCTACACTGAAAACTGTTCACGTCGGAAGCACACATCGCCGCACAGCTGAGGACAGAAGTAGCTGAAACTGCAACGCAGGACTAGGTGAAACCGAAATCGTTCCACCAATTTTTGCCCATTTGTTTCCATTTTTTTTCCTTTTAATTTCTTTTTTTCTTGTACAGATCTGTCTCTATCTTTTTTTTCTAAAGTACTGATTTTTGGTGTACCATATCAGTGCATGGTAAGGGTTAGTTTACTGCGTCGAAAACCATTTCTGTCTTTACTGGAGTCACATGAATGATTGGGCACGTCAACGCATACGTGACCCGGGAGCCCCCACCCGGAAAGCTGGGAGGCACAGTGCAAAAGAAAGAAAACAATTCACAAGCGCGAGTAAGACTCAACCTACTCTTCCGGTCGGACCAAATGCAATGCAAGAAGGAAGGTTCATAGGCATGAGCATCATCCTATGGACTTAAGGTCATGCATGCAAAAGTGCAAACCAAAATTCACACTATTTCTACCCGTCCACATGGATGGTCTCACCGGTGGTGGAGGAGTGGAAAGAATTGACACCATCGTCGAGCCATCCCCAAGTAGCACATGAGTCACACTTGAGTCTCCGGACGTCTTGACTACATCAACATGAGGGAACGAAGTGCACATGCACATACATGGTCACATGGGGCATGTAAATGCACCAACAAGGGCCCCAACCATGACCCGACTAGCTCTTAGGATCAACAACTAATCTAAACCAAATAGGCAAATGAGCAATACACCATTGACATGGAAATCCACCACTTGTGCAAAGAAGCACACAATAGGCCAATGGCCTCCCGGGCTACTCATGGGACCTAACATCCACCCAAAGAGAGCACGTGCATGAGGAGAAAATCACCTAACCATGCCCGAGGAGAGATATTCCCCAACCAAATCTCTTGAGAGAGATGTACCTATCCACCATGAGAGAAGGCATGCATGAAGAGCGAGTTTCGCCTAGCCTTGACCCAAGGGAGCATGCATGCACTTTGAGACAGAGTGGCAAAAGCTCAACCCATGCCTATCGTTGAGTATAATCATAAGAGGGCAAAACCATGGCATGTCTCAATTGGACTACTCCCAAGCCACATGCAATTGAAAAAAAATTAAACAGCCCAACAGTCCCAAAGGCCCAAAGACAACGGTCACGTGGCATTAAATGCTCAATTTACGTCTTGAGAACTATGAGCAATTGGGAGAGAGAGGGAGAGTGAGGAAAAGCACCAAATCAAGCTTGGGAAGAGGAGACAGTATATGTTCACCTTGACCATGGAATTGTGGGCACCACCAAGTTTGAGTCACACCATGAATGAACCATGCATGAATGACAAATACAATGTCAACTCTTAGAATGAATGCATGAGACCTCAAGAGGTAGGTAGGTAGGTCATCTCGGGACTGGGGTTGCCCCCGAGGGGGGTCTTACCAAGGGGCTTTTGCTCACCCGTCCAGGGCCCTACTGCACGTGCCCCACAAAGCGGCTCCCCCACATGGGGGAAGGGCGCGGTTGCCGCGAGCAGTACCCTACAGCGGGTTCTGCCCAGAGAGGTAACCCACGTTCGACCAAAGTCTCACATTCCTCTCCTTCGGGCGGATGACACGTGGGGGAGGGTCCCATCGCACACCCTCATCAACCTCCGTATTCTGGGGCCCAGGGGCCCGGAGCCAGACCAAAGGCCCTGTCCTGCAGGCAGCCCCACCTGGGTTGGTTTTCAGTAGGCGTGAGGTGACTTGAAGAAGCACGGGCTACGGGAATCGCATGCCGTGGCGCACACTCACGCCTCCCGACTCGGTCGAGCTTGCGCTCTCCAGGGGGGCCGGGGGTTTGGAGCAGGTCGTTGTGGTTGGTTGGTTATTCGTTCAATGGTTCGGTGTAGTTTGTTAATGTTGGTCCGTCGGCTGCGTGATGGTAGAGTCACGACGTTCTGTTTTGTTCCTGGGTATGGTCCTTATGTACAGTGCGTTGTAGCTTCCCCCCACCTCCCACTGCTCCCAAGGCATCATTACCTGCATTCACCTGTGATTCCACATGTGACAGTGTGACGATCACAGTGTCCTGCGTCTGCATATCTCCTCCCTCCAATTCTCTGAGTATCCGTGCTCTGGTCATCATATACTTCCCTCTGTGGGTCCACTCAATGTATTTTTCTGACAGTACCCTCTGGGGGTATCCCCACCACACCAGTGCTGCCTGCAAACACTTGCAGCAACTATCATACAGATATTCATGTGAACGGATCCTGATGTATCTGAGATACTCTCCAAACACCCACGACTCACGTGTGTGTCGTCCGGCATTTGCATGCCAGGGATAATATGGACAGGCATGCGTGGGCTTCCAATAGACAACAGTCTTTAGGGGGACCACTCGTTGTCCTGCAGCAGTTTGATGGGCAGCCGGTTATGTAGCCCGCGCCGATGTAGTCGGACGTGGTTTTTGTTGTCTTCCTGGTTTGCTCTGAGGGTTGCGGCGGCCTGCCTGTCCGGTGCGGCGTATGTGCCGCAATCGGCGCCTGCCCGCTGTGTGGTGTTGGTTAGCGGGCGTCGTTGTGGTTGGTTGGTTATTCGTCCAATGGTTCGGTGTAGTTTGTTAATGTTGGTCCGTCGGCTGCGTGATGGTAGAGTCACGACGTTCTGTTTTGTTCCTGGGTATGGTCCTCATGTACAGTGCGTTGTAGCTTCCCCCCACCTCCCACTGCTCCCAAGGCATCATTCCCTGCATTCACCTGTGATTCCACATGTGACAGTGTGACGATCACAGTGTCCTGCGTGTGCATATCTCCTCCCTCCAATTCTCTGAGTATCCGTGCTCTGGTCATCATATACTTCCCTCTGTGGGTCCACTCAATGTATTTTTCTGACAGTACCCTCTGGGGGTATCCCCACCACACCAGTGCTGCCTGCAAACACTTGCAGCAACTATCATACAGATATTCATGTGAACGGATCCTGATGTATCTGAGATACTCTCCAAACACCCACGACTCACGTGTGTGTCGTGTGGCATTTGCATGCCAGGGATAATATGGACAGGCATGCGTGGGCTTCCAATAGACAACAGTCTTTAGGGGGACCACTCGTTGTCCTGCAGCAGTTTGATGGGCAGCCGGTTATGTAGCCCGTGCCGATGTAGTCGGACGTGGTTTTTGTTGTCTTCCTGGTTTGCTCTGAGGGTTGCGGCGGCCTGCCTGTCCGGTGCGGCGTATGTGCCGCAACCGGCGCCTGCCCGGTGTGTGGTGTTGGTTAGCGGGCGTCTGTCCGCTGGTGGTCAGCCCGTCTGGTTTGCCTGGTGGGCCGTATGGGCCCGGCCGGCTGTGTCTGGTCGCTGTAGTTGTCCCTACGTCGCTTGTTTCCCGTCAGGGATGTTGTTTCGCGGTGTGCCTGTTTTTGGGATGTCCGCGCGTGTGGCTGTTGTGTTGTTGGCATTACCGTGGTTGGTACGTCATCGTCTGCGCCGCCCAATGGCAGACCTGTCCCGTTGTTGGACGCGTTGGATCGTGGCGGTCGTGTAGGGTCGGTTCCGGTTGTTCCAATTGCATGGCGCCGGTACGGTACATTGTTGCGATGCGCCCCCCCCTCATGGGGGGGCGTGTCCTCAGGGGAAAAAAGTTTTGAAATTTGGTATGACACACCATGTCCCTCCCTGGAGGCATCTTCACACGCACAATTCTTGAGATGGTCTTTCGCAGTGTCCTTCGGCCGTGCTTTCCGCTGCGCTTGTGCCGATCATATGTACACCCCCGTTGGTGGCAAGGCCCCTTCGGTCACCCTCGGCGCATCCCCGTGCCTGCCATGGGAGCCTCAGGGTGCTGCCCCGGATCGGTGCTGCGGTGCTTGTGCTCGTGTTGGCCTGCCTGTCGTGTGCCGTATCGTGCCGTGTCTTGCGGGATCTGTGGCTGGCGTGTCGGTGCCGCAGTGCGGTGTGGGGAGGTTAGGGTGGCTTGGTTGGTGCTCTGGTGTCGGGGCGTCCTGTCCAGCGCGGCGGGCTGGGCTTGGCGTAACACTCCCGTGTTCGCCAGCACGAGCTGGCGGGCTCGCGGCTGCCGTGTGGCGAGCTTTTGGCCCCTTGCGTGCCCCTGGTAGGGGTCCGGAGGAAAGGAATACTGGTCAGTGCCGAGGCCCCCACCCTCGCCCCTTGACAATGTTAACTTTCTGGGCTGCGGGGAATGTGTCCCTTGTACCCTTCCCGCACGTTACATGTGCCGAAACCGCCCCAGCGTCTTAGGCGTTTACTTTCTTGGAAGAGTTGCGCGCCGGTTCCAGCGGCGCGCGTATCCCTTGATTCTTGTCGTGGAAGGTAACGTTCTTGACGACTTCTTGATGACATTCCCGTGGTCATTGGTCTGGCTCTGGGTCCCGCGTGTTTGGCTGGCCCCTTGGCCCGGTCCATCATGTGTCCGGTTCGTGGGAGAGGAGGGTTGGCCGGGAGGACAGGTCCGTGTTGGGCCTCGTCCCCTTCTCTGTTATGGGCGGGCTGTGGGGGCCCGGGAGGCGTGGCCCCCGCCCGGGGGATGTGGGAGGAATTCATTGGGTCATTGTTCGTGTTCCACGTCATGGGCCGATAAAGCCAGCCCAAATTCGTCGGGAGTCTGTTGCACGTGACGGGCAGGTTGACGCCTTTCCCGCTGGCTTGCCTGACCGACAGGCGTTGGTGGAGTGTGTCGTGCGGTTGTGCGTTTTCGGGTCGTACAAAGGGGTCCTCTTCGGCAAGGTCGGCTCGCCCCGGGTTGTGCAATGGGCACGGGATCTGAGTAGCTACCAGCAGAGACCTGCCACAGAGCGCGCGTGCAGAAGCACTGTAAAATACGATGTACTTCAGGCCAAGTAGCTAACGTGATTTGATTTCGCATTCACTGTCATTTTTTTTATTATAAAGTCGCGTTGTCCATAGTGTTTGCATCCTCCACAGAGTTTGTGAAGTATGCAATAAGCACGCCAGTGGCGTGCCATTCAGCATCGCAAGACAAACTGAGTGAGTGGCCGTCTTTCAGACCGCCCAAATGAACCGTACGGCGAGTTAACGAGTTGTTGCTGTGCTTCAGGGTGGTCAGCAGTGGACAAAGGAAACAGGGTGACAATATCTGAATATCAAAATTATGGGTGTCCGTCACCAATGAGTTCCAAAACAAGCTTTGTGGAGTTTACGGAAAAGGTTTTCCGAGTGTCATCTTTATGTTGGGTTTGAAAAGCATGCAATGTGGCTCCGAGCAAAGGTAAAGCTGTGCGCGCTTTGCAGCCACATGCCACATGAAATGCGTTCGAAGGAATCCAAGAGCAAGCGCCAGAAGCGTGCCAAGAAATCCAAGAGCCAGCGTGAGAAGCCAGCGAAGGACGCCAAGCCCAAGAAGAAACGAAGATCTACGCGCAGCAGCAGCGACGACTACAGTGACGAATACACGGACAGCGATGAATACTGGGGTTACAGATGGCCTGAAGTCGAAAACAAGGAGCTTGATTATCAAGTTGCTTGTGAAGAGGAGAGCAACGGGACTACCACTCAACGCTACAAGGAGACTTCGAGAATTGGCGAGCGTTCTGGACTTGCGTACAACCTCTACGACGAATCAAGTATGTCTGAACTCTTGGAAGCAGAGCGAGCGCGCGTGCTTCGTCGAGACGCCACCATACAGCGACGAGACGAGAAGATTCCTGGCCTCCAGACCCGGCTTGAGGAGAAGCAGATTGAAATAGAAGCACTGGAGGCAGAGCTACGACAACAGGCAGCGGCCTATGGTGCGAACAGCCTTCAACAAGTGACGACGTTGAAAAGACCCACACGACGCGGTGGGAACCGAGGATATGCAGTGAGGATGGGGAAACGACGACCAGAGTCAAGGTTTACTGTAGTTGTAGAGTCTAACTGAGGCCACGTAAGGCCTGAATGAAGAATCCATCCATTTTCGAAAATTTGCATCTAAATCATTTTCCACATGAGCTGGTGGTTATACACCTATTCAGTGGCTCACTGTTCTTGAGGCCTCAGTTTACGCTGTTATGCACCCGTGAGTGCTGTGCATTGCCGTGGGCTATGCGAGGCACCCACACCAATGAACACTGTGTGTGGCACCTGAGAGTGCAAGGAGACAGTATGTTATGCACCAGTCAGTGTCCTGTTGCTGTTGTTGGCACAGGGAGTTACGCTGACTGACGCCATACTTTGTACGAGTGCTGTGGGTGGCACTCAAGTATAGGTGACAGCGCCATAAGTGCTGGGGTGGCACTTTGAGTGGGTGGAAGCAACCGAGTGCTCGAGTGCACGGCACGGAGAGGAGTGCTCGCGGTGGGCAGGGTGTGTGGGAGTGCAGTGGCAGAGGTTTTGGAAGGTGAGCACACGGGGACATGTAGCACTAACAGATCCTTGCCCATCAGGTAAGTTATCAAATGTCAACAAGTGATGGCAGTGCCTCTATGGAGCCATGCCCCCCCATGTTTCCATTTTCGGAGGGGAGTGCAACGGGCACGGGATCTGAGTAGCTACCAGCAGAGATCTGCCAGAGAGCGCGCGTGCAGAAGCACTGTAAAATACGATGTGTTTCAGGCGAAGTAGTTAACTTGATTTGATTTCGCATTCACTGACATTTATTTTTTCAAAAAATCATGTTTTCCATAGTGTTTGCATCCTCCACAGGGTTTGTGAAGTATGCAATAAGCACGCCTGTTGCGTGCAACTCAGCATCGCAAGACAAACTGAGTGAGTGGCTGTCTTTCAGACCGCCCAAATGAACCGTACGGCGAGTTAACGAGTCTGTGCTGTGCTCCAGGATGGTCAGGAGTGGACAAAGGAAACAGAGTGACAATATCAAAATTATTGGAGTCCGTTACCAATGAGTTCAAAATCAAGCTTTGGAGAGTTTACGGAAAAGGTGTTCTGAGTGTCATCTTTATGTTTGGTTTGAAAAGAATGCAGTGTGGCTCCGAGCAAAGGTAAAAATGGCATAGCCATTACAGGTTGTCGCGGTTGACGGCCGGTTCTGCAGCCGTTGGTGTGACGCCTTTCGTTGGGTCCTCCGGCGAGAAGAGGTGGTCCTGGGGCCGCTGCGTCGTCTCCTCACTTGCGGATGGCCGGTGTGGGATTCGCGCCGCGCGTGCGCGGCGTCGCGTTGTCGCTGCACTGCCGGTGACCGGCTGCGGTGGAGAGGGCACGCGCGTGCCGCGTCTGCTGGGGCTTCGCGGTCCCGACGCTGTTGCTCCGCATGTTCATGAGGGTGCGTTCCCGGTTTCGGCTCCTGGCTGATCAGGGCCCTGGGGTGTTTCCCACGTGCTGCACAAGAACGCTGCGGAGGGCACTGAGGATCTCGTGCACAAGGGCCGCGTGTGCCGCCTGGGCCTCCGTATCAGTGCGGATGGCGGGTAGCAGTTGCTCGCCCAGCGCCAGCGCCCGGATCCGGTGGATCGCGAAGACTGGGCACAGGTTGGTCGCAGTGGGGGTCTCTGCCGTCCGCGCGCGCTGGGGTATGGCCTCCAGCTGCTGCCGGCTGTCGAGGTGGAACCTCCATGTCGCCGTTCATACCCTGGTGTGCGGCCAGCGGCGCCGCGCACACCGCCAGAGGCAGTAGGGGGCATGGCCTGGGTGCCAGGTGCCGACTGTCCCCAACAGGATGGCCGTTAGGGGGTCCGGGGGCTGGTCGTTGAGCAGGGGGGTGGGGCTGTCCGGCAGGGCTGTGGTTGCCGGGAGAATGGAGTCGACGGCCTCCTGGCTCCAGTGGCTCTCCTGCGGCTGCGGGGTGATCCGCACTTGGTAGTAGTGGCCACTTTCCAATACGATCAGGGCAATGGTGCTGGCGTCACGTTCACGCGGCGGGGGCGCTGCGCGTGCCGTCCCCGGGTACCGCTCCACCATGCTCGTGAGGTTACGCCCCCTGTCAGGGCTGTCTTGCTTTCCCATTCCGCCAGGCCTTTGTACGGTGGGATGCGGAGGGTTTCAGCACTCGGCGGTGGGGGGGCCCGCTCCCGGCCCCCGATGCTGGGTGCGGGCCTAGGGTCCGTCGGTGGTGCTATGAGCGTGTGTGCCCCGCCCAGGTGTGGGGCCCATACGCCTCCCTGGTCCAGCTGGTGGGTGTTGAACCACCAGATCCAGGCGTCAACAAGGTCGTCCGCGATCTGTGTCCCGGGGGTGATGAGCCCCTGGAGCTGCCGCACAAAGGTAGGTAGGTAGGTAGCTAGGTAGGTAGGTGCACTCGGTCGTGGAGAGGCGGCCCTTCGTTCCCCCTGGCGTTCCCCCTGTGACGAACAGGAAGAGGCTCCGCGCAAAGATTTCGGTTGTTGCGGCGTGTTGCAGGGGGACCACGGCGAAGAGCCTGCTCGGATTGACGTCCTGGAGGTGTTCCTGGAGGGCTGCCACTAGTTTGCTCGAGGGTGTTGTGGCGTGGATGCCGTAGAGCGCCCTCAGTTCCGCGTTGTCAAAGGGACCCGTGCTCCTCCGCTGCGGTGGCCGGGGGGGGTGGGGGGGCATGGTCTCCCGGTCATGGTCCGGTGTGGCGCTAGTCGGGGAGGGATGCCCTGGGGTGGTGCCAGGGTGTCCCCAAGGCACGTACCCCGTGGAGGGCTCCCGTTACCGTGGCATTGAGCAGGTCGCGGCGGCGGGCAGTGGGTCATCGGACTCCTGAGACCGGAGATCTCTGTCATTTCTGCGTCTGCCCCTGGGCCGCTCGCATCGTGTTCTGTTGTTGCTATGCGCCCTCCGCGCCCTGGAGGACATCTACTACCATCTGCTTGATCAACAGCAATTGAGTCGTTTCACCTCTGAAGGGCATGTGGTACTGGAATGCCGAACGGTAAAGAACCAGAAAAGCTGAAGCTGAGGCACCTCATTGGAAAGCTACACTGGAAACTGTTTACATCAGAGGCACACATCGCCGCACAGCTCAGGACAGAAGTAGCTGACACTGCAACGCAGGACTAGGTGAAACTGAAATGGTCTCACCAATTTTTGCCTATTTGTTTCCATTTTTTTCCCTTTTAATTTCTGTTTCTTCTTGTACAGATCTGTCTCTATCTATTTTTTCTAAAGTACCGATTTTTCGTGTACCATATCAGTGCATGGTAAGGCTTAGTTTACTGAGTCGAAAACCATTTCTGTCTTTACTGAAGTCACATGAATGATTGAGCATGTCAACGCATACGTGACCCGGGAGCCCCCACCCGGAAAGCTGGGAGGCACAGTGCAAAAGGAAAAATTCACAAGCGCGAGTAAGACTCAACCTACTCTTCCGGTCGGACCACATGCAATGCAAGAAGGAAGGTTCATGGCCATGAGCATCATCCTATGGACTTCAGGTCATGCATGCAAAAGTGCAAACCAAAATTCACACTATTTCTACCCGTCCACATGGATGGTCTCACCGGGGGTGGAGGAGTGGAAAGAATTGACACCATCGTCGAGCCATCCCCAAAGAGCACATGAGTCACACTTGAGTCTCCGGACGTCTTGACTACACCAACATGAGGGAACGAAGTGCACATGCACATACATGATCACATGGGGCATGTAAACGCACCAACAAGGGCACCAAACCATGACCCGGTTAGCTCTTAGGATCAACAACTAATCTAAACCAAATAGGCAAATGAGCAATACACCATTGACATGGAAATCCACCCCCTGGGCAAAGAAGCACACAATAGGCCAACCGCCTCCCGGGCTACTCATGGGACCTAACCTCCACCCAAAGAGAGCACGTGCATGGAGAGAAAGTCACCTAACCATGCCCAAGGAGAGATACTCTATCCTGTTACGGAAATGGAAGCGGATCGGAAGCTAGGGCAGGTCCAGTGAATGAGAGATTGCCCGGAGTTAAGGATCTGGCTAAACCCTAGTGTGGTGCCTCCGCCCACACCGACTGTCGCCCTTGGGTGCATCACTGCACTTGGGAGGAGACCGGTGTATGTTAATGGGCGCATCTGCTTCGGCAGTGCCACGCCTACGTGCATGGGGGACCATGAGTCCCTTGAAGCTGGAGGAGCCCTAGTGGAAGAGGAGTTGGAGTGAAAGTCGCTGAGGTAGGCGCACCGCTGGTCGTGGGATACATTGGTTGTTGCGTTGCAGTTTGATACAATTGGGGTGCTACACCATATTTGCTTTTGAGGTCTCATGCATTCATTCTAAGAGTTGACATTGCATTTGTCATTCATGCATGGTTCATTCATGGTGTGACTCAAATTTGGTGGTGCCCACGATTCCATGGTCAAGGTGAACATATACTGTCTCCTCTTCCCAAGCTGGATTTTGTGCTTTCCCTCACTCTCCCTCTCTCTCCCAATTGGTCATACTCCTCAAGACGTAAATTGAGCATTAAATGCCATGTGACCATTGTCTCTGATCCTTTAGGACTGTTGGGCTATTTCCTTTTTTTTCAGTTGCATGTGGCTTGGGAGTTATCCAAGTAAGACATGCCATGGTTTTGCCGTCTTATGATTAGACTCAAGGATAGGCATTGGTTGAGCTTTCGCCACTCTCTCTCCAAGCGCATGCATGTTCTCTTGGGTCAAAGCTAGGCGAAACTTGCTCCCCATGCATGCCTTGTCTCATGGTGGATAGGTACATCTCTCTCAAGGGATTTGGTTGCGGAATATCTCTCCTCGGGCATGGTTAGGTGACTTTCTCTCCATGCATGTGCTCTCTTTGGGTGGAGGTTGGGTCCCATGAGTAGCCCGGGAGGCCATTGGCCTATTGTATGCTTCTTTGTCCGAGGGGTGGATTTCCATGTAAATGGTGTATTGCTCATTTGCTAATTTGGTTTAGATTAGATTACATTAGGCTCTCGGGTCACGTATGCGTTGACGTGCTCAATCATTCATGTGACTCCAGTAAGGACAGAAATGGGTTTCGACTCAGTAAACTAAGCCTTACCATGCATGGATTTGGTACACAAAAAATCAGTACTTTAGAAAAAATAGATAGAGACAGATCTGTACAAGAAAAACAGAAATTAAAAGGGAAAAAAATGGAAACAAATAGGCAATAATTGGTGAGACGATTCCAGTTTCACCTAGTCCTGCGTTGCAGTTTCTGCTACTTCTGTCCTCAGCTGTGCAGCGATGTGTGCCTCTGACGTGAACAGTTTCCAGTGTAGCTTTCCGCTGACGTGCCTCAGCTTCAGCTTTTCTGGTTCTTTACCGTTAAGCATTCCAGTACCACATGCCCTTCAGAGGTGGAAAGATTCAAATGCTGTTGATCAAGCAGATGATAGTAGATGTTGTGCAGGGCGCGGAGGGCGCATGGCAACAACAGGAGCACCATGCCAGCGGTCCAGGGGCGGAGGCAGAAATGACAGAGACCTCCGGCCCTCAGGCGTCTGATGACCCACTGCCCGCCGCCGCGACCTGCTCGATGCCACAGCAACGGGAACCCTCCACGGGGTACATGCCTGGGGGACACCCTGGCGCCACCCCAGGGCAACCCCCACCGACTAGCGCCACACCGGACCAGGACCGGGAGACCATGCCCCCTCGACCCCCCTGACCCCCCCGTCCACCGCAGCGGAGGAGCACGGGTCCCTTCAACGACGCGGAACTGAGGGCGCTGTACGGCATCCACGCCACCACACCCTTGAGCGAGCTAGTGACAGCCCTCCGGGTTCACCTCGAGGACGTCAACCCGAGCAGGCTCTTCGCAGTGGTCGCCCTGCCGCACGCCGCAACAACCGAAATCTTTGTGCGGAAGCTCCAGGCGCTCGTCACCCCCGGGACACAGATCGCGGACTACCTTGCTGACGCGTGGATCTGGGGGTTCATCACCCACCAGCCAGACCAGGGAGGCATATGGGTCCCACACCTGGGCTGGGCACACACACTCATAGCACCATCGGCGGACCCTAGGCCTGCACCCAGCACCGGGGACCGGGAGCGGGCCCCCCCACCGCCGAGAGCCGAAACCCTCCGCATCCCACCGTACGAAGCCCTGGCGGAATGGGAAAGCAGAACAGCCCCCAACAGGGGGCGTAACCTCATGAGCATGTCGGAGCAGTACTCGGAAACGGCACGCGCAGCGCCCCTGCCGCGCGAACGTGACCCCAGCATCATCGCCATCATCGTGTTGGAAGGTGGCCACTACTACCAAGTGCGGATCACCCCGCACCTGCAGGAGAGCGACTGGAGCCTGGAGGCCGTCGACTCCATGCTCCTGGCAACCGCGGCCCTGCCGGACAGCCCAGCCCCCCTGCTCAACGACCAGCCCCCGGACTCCCTAACGGCCATCGTGTCGAGGACAGTCGGCACCTGGCACCCAGGTCGTGCCCTCTACTGCCTCTGGCGGTGTGCGCGGCGCCGCTGGCCGCACACCAGGGTATGGACGGCGACATGGACGTTCCACCTGGATTGCCGGCAGCAGCTGGAGGCCATCCCCCAGCGCGTGCGGACGGCAGAGACCCCACTACGACCAACCTGTGCCCAGTCTTCGCGATCCATCAGATCCGTGCGCTGGCGCTGGGCGAGCAACTGCAACCCGCCATCCGCACAGAGACGGAAGCCCAAGCAGCACACGTGGCCCTTGTGCACGAAATCCTCAGTGCCCTCCGCAGCGCCCTTGTGCGGCGCGTGGTGAACCCCCCAGGGCCCTGAACCACCGCGAGTCCAAACCGGGAACGCACCCTCATGAACACACGGAGCAACACCGTCGGGACCACCCCGCCCCACCCCACGCGGCACGCGGGTGCCCTCCCCACTGCAGCCGGTCACCGGCAGTGCAGCGACAGCGCACCGGAGAGCACGCGCGGCGCCAATCCCACACCGGCCATCCGCAAGTGAGGAGGCGATGCGGTGGCACCGGGACCACTGAGCGACCCATGACGAGGAACAAGAACAATGACCCAACGAATTCCTCCCACGTCCCCCGGGCGGGGGCCACGCTCCCCGGGCCCCCACAGCTCGCCCAAGACAGAGGAGGGGACGAGGCCCATGATCTGTCCTCCCACCCAACCGCCTCTCCCGCAAACCAGACACACGATGGACCGGGCCAAGGGGCCAGCCAAACACGCCGGACCCACAGCCAGACCGATGACCACGGAATCTCATCAAGAAGTTGTCAAGAACGTTACCTTCCACGACGAGAATTAATGGATACGCGCGCCGCTGGGACCGACGCGCACCTCCTCCAAGAAAGTAAAACGCCTGGGACGCTGGGGCGGTTTTGGCACATGTAACCTGCGGGAAGGGTACAAGGGACACATTTTCCGCACCCCAGAAAGTTGAAAGCGTCAAGGGACGAGGGAGGGGCCTCGACACTGACCAGTAATCCCTCCCTCCGGACCCCTACCAGGGGCTCGCAAGGGGCCAGAAGTTCGCCACACGGGAGCCGCGAGCCGGCGAACACGGGAATGTTACGCGGAGCCCAGCCCGCCGCGCTGGACGGGACGCTCAGACACCAGAGCACCAACCAAGCCACCCTAACTTCCGCACACCGCACTGTGGCATTGACACGCCAGCCACAGATCCCGCAAGACACGGCACGATACGGCACACGACAGGCAGGCAAACACGGGCATGAGCACCGCAGCAGCGAGCAGGGGCAGCACCCTGAGGCTCCCATGGGGAGCACGGGGATGCACCGAGAGGGACTGGAGGGGTCTTGCCACCGACGGGGGTGTGCATATGATCGGCACAAGCGCACTGGAGAGGAGGGCCGAAGGACACTGCGAAATACCAGGTCAAGAATTGTGCGTGTGAAGATGCCTCCAGGGCGGGACAGGGTGTGTCATACAGAATTTGAAAACTTTTCTCCCCTGAGGACACGCCCCCCCATGAGGGGGCGGCGCACCACCACAATGTACTGTACCGGCGCCATGCAACTGGAACAACCGGAACAGACCCTACACGACTGCCAGGACCCAACGCGTCCAAGAGCGGGACAAGCCGGCCATTGGGCGGCGCAGACGATGACGTACCAACCACGGTAATGCCAACAACACAACAGCCACACACGCGGACATCCCCAAAATTAGGCACACCGCGAAACAACATCTCCGACGGGAAACAAGCGACGTAGGGACAACTACAGCGACCAGACACAGCCGGCCGGGCCCATACGGGCCAACACGCAACCCAGACGGGCTGACCACCAGCGCACAGACGCCAGCGAACCAACACCACGCACCGGGCACGCCCCGGTTGCGGCACATACGACGCACCGGACAGGCAGGCCGCCGCAACCCTCAGAGCAAACCGGGAAGACAACGGAAACCACGTCCGACTACATCGGCCCGGGCTACATAACCAGCTGCCCATCAAACTGCTGCAGGACAACGACCCGACAATGAACAGACCACACGCAAGGCGGCCAACACCTAACAGGCTAGGCATGCCAGGGTCGAAACGAGAACGGCATCCCATGGGCTGGCAACATCAGGCTGCGCCACGCCCGCCGACCGCCATACCCACAAGCACAACAGAACACCACGACTCTACCATCACGAACCCGACCAACCAACATTCACCAACGACACAACACTACGCTTCGGCAAACCAAGGCGCAATAAACCGGCACTGCAACGGACGTGCCGGCTACACAAACAACATTCGGCTATACGACCACCGGCAGCAGCGCCAGAGAAGCCAAGCAAACCCAGCCGACCTTATATGCGCCACCTCCTCTCTTTAGAACCAATATATATTTCCTTTCCTCATCCCCGTGGGTTTGGTAAGGACCTAATTCAAACTACGGGTGCCGAGTATGATGAACTCAAGCGTGTAGTAACATGGAAAGCATTCTTTGCTTTGTGTCCGACCGATTGAAGGTTCGAGCGCCCTGAATTCCACAAATTTCCTTATCGCCGCTTCTACCTGTCCAAAGGTACAAACATGACCAACGATGTTGAAGAGAAGTGGGGTTACATGGGAATGAAAATTGAGCGCGTGTTCGGTATCGTGCGCCAACAAACGAATGAAGCATTGGACGCGCTTACCTCACAGGTCCATTTGCTGCGTGGCGTGGCTTTTTGCCTGCAACACCTGAATGATTATTTGAGTCACCATGTAGTGGTAAAATGCGCCAAAGATGGAGCAATGTGCATCATGACACGTGCATGCCACTTGCCTGAGGCAAGGGCGAACATGAGTGACACACCTTTGAACTTGTCTGTGTACAAGGAACTGGGCCCGGAGTCCTCGCACAAGGACTGGCTATCCAAAGGAAAACGCTGGGATCAAGTTATCAACGATGTGCTATTCCCCAGGTTGCCCTCTTCATTGGAGAATATGATGTGTGTATTTTTAAGCGCGCGCCATTTCCCGAGGTTGCCACTCTTTCGTTTACTCGTTAAGTCACACAAGTCTCTTGATTTGACATCGGAGGGTAGGTGGGCATCTAGGCCGCTAGTGGGACTTGCTAACTGGGCTACGTCGTCAGCGTCGGTGATTATTGCCACGGTAGGCCAAATTATCCTAAAGTTGGACAGCCGGGATGACCCACCCTCTACGCCTTTGCGTGACACCATGGACTTTATGTCCCGCGTACGCCCTCAGGTGGAGAAACTGGGTACGGCGCACCGATTTGTGTTGACCAACTTTGATTTGAATGAGATGTACACAAGAATTTCATTGCCGCATGTCCATCAGGCTTTCAACTGGTGGCATCAATGGTGCAATGACCTATCGGATGACCAACTAAGTTGTTTGCCAAATTATGAACGTGACACACTGTTTATGTAGCACCAGTCCATCATCCAGGAACCTGAACATCGATGCAGATGCCAATGGTTTGGTCGTTTGTAGGAACAGAGTACGAGTTGCGCCCAGAGGGGGGCGGCGTTGGCGCCCATGGTGAGGGCATAGCTTTGGTGATACACTTCAACGCCGGTGTTGCAAAAAACTGTGTGGTGAAAGATGAAATTCAACAACCACCAGCCCCATTTCCGGCAACCATAAACATGGGTCTGAAATGGCAGTTCTGTCTTCATCCTCTGCATGTCCTCCAAACTCACTGACTGGAAAATAAATGACAGAACGTCACCTTCATAATTTGACGAACAACTTAGTTGGTCATCTGATAGGTCATTGCACCATTGATGCCACCAGTTCAAAGCCTCATGGACATGCCGCCACGAAGTTCTTGTGTACAGCGCATAAAAATCATAGTTTGTCAACACCAATTGGTGCGCCGTACCCAGTTTCTCCACCTGAGAGCGTACCCGGGACAAAAGGTCCATGGTGTCAGGCAAAGGCGTAGAGAGTGGGTCATCCCGGCTGTCCAACTTTGAGATAACTTGGCCTACGGTGGCCATAATCACCGACGCCGACGACGTAGCCCAGTTGGCACGTCCCACTAGCGGCCTAGATGCCCACCTACCCTCCGACGTCAAATCAAGAGAGTTGTGTGACTTAACGAGTAAACGAGACAGTGGCAACCTCGAGAAGTGGCACGCATTTAAAAACACACACATCATATTCTCCAATAAGAAGGGCAGCCTGGGGAATAGCACATCGTTGATAACTTGATCCCAGCGTTCTTCTTTGGATAGCCAGTCCTTGTGTGAGGACTCCGGGCCCAGTACCTTGTACACAGGCAAGTTCAAAAATGTGTCACTCATGTTCGCCTTTGCCTCACGCAAGTAGCATGCACACGTCACCATGCACATTTCTTCATCTTTATTGCATTCTACCACTACATGGTGACTCAAAAAATCATTCAGGTGTTCCGGGCAAAAGGCCACGCCACGCAGCAAATGGACCTGTGAGGTAAGCCCGTCCAATGCTTCATTCCTTTGTTGGCGCATGATACGGAACGCGCGCTCAACTTTCATTCCCATGTAACCCAGCTTCACTTCAACATCGTTGGTTATTTTTGTACCTTTGGCCAAGTAGAACCGGCAATAGGGAAATTGGGGGAATTCAGGGCGCTCGGACTTTGATTCGGGTGCACACAAAGCAAAGAATGCTTTCCATGATACTACACGCTTGAGTTCATCAAACTCGGCACCCACAGTTCTAATTAGCTTTTTAGCAAACCCACGGGGATGAGGAAAGGGAGGATATTTAGGTCCTAAAGAGAGGAAGTGGCGCATATAAGGTCGGCTGGGTTTGCGTGGGTTCCGTTGCGCTGCTGCAGGTGGTCGTATAGCCGAATGTTGTTTGTGTAGCCGGCACGTCCGTTGCGGTGCCGGTTTATTGCGCCTTGGTTTGCCGAAGCGTAGTGTTGTGTCGTTGGTGAATGTTGGAACGTCGGGCTCGTGATGGTATAGTCGTGGTGTTCTGTTGTGCTTGTGGGTATGGCGGTCGGCGGGCGTGGTGCAGCCTGATGTTGCCAGCCCATGGGATGCCGTTCCCGTTTCAACCCTTGCATGTCTGGCTGGTTGGGTGTTGGCCGGCTTGCGTGTGGTCTGTTCATTGTCGGGTCGTTGTCCTGTAGCAGTTTGATGGGCAGCCAGTTATGTAGCCCGCGCCGATGTAGTCGGACGTGCTTTTCGTTGTCTTCCCGGTTTGCTCTGAGGGTTGCGGCAGCCTGCCTGTCCAGTGCGGCGTATGTGCCGCAACCGGGGCGTGCCCGGTGCGTGCTGTTGGTTCGCCGGCGTCTGTTCGCCGGTAGTCAGACCGTCTGGGTTGCGTGGTGGCCCGTATGGGCCCGGCCGGCCGTGTCTGGTTGCTGTAGTTGTCCCTACGTCGCTTGTTTTCCGTCAGGGATGTTGTTTCGCGGTGTGCCCGTTTTTGGGATATCCGCGCGTGTGGCTGTTGTTCTGTTGGCATTACCGTGGTTGGTACGTCATCGTCTGCGCCCCCCAAAGGCCGGCTTGTCCCGCTCTTGGACGCGTTGGGTCCTGGCAGTCGTGTAGGGTCTGTTCTGGTTGTTCCAGTTGCATGGCGCCGGTATGGTACATTGTGGCGCTGCGCCGCCCCCTCATGGGGGGGCGTGTCCTCAGGGGAGAAAAGTTTTGAAATTCGGTATGTCACGCCCTGTCCCGCCCTGGAGGCATCTTCACACGCACAATTCTTGACCTGCTATTTCGCAGTGTCCTTCGGCCGTCCTTTCCAGTGCGCTTGTGCCGATGATATGTACACCCCCGTCGGTGGCAAGGCCCCTTCGGTCCCCCTCGGTGCATCCCCGTGCTCCCCATGGGAGCCTCAGGTTGGTGCCCCGGCTCCGTTTTGCGATGCTCGTGCTCATGTTTGCCTGCCTGTCGTGTGCCGTATCGTGCCGTGTCATGCGGGATCTGTGGCTGGCGTGTCGGTGCCGCAGTGCGGTGTGCGGAGGTTAGGGTAGCTTGGTTGGTGCTCTTGTGACAGGGGGTTCCGTCCAGCGCGGCGGGCTTGGCTCGGCGTAACACTCCCTCGTTCGCCGGCACGAGCCGGCGGGCTCGCGGCTCCCGTGTGGCGAGCTTTTGGCCCCTTCCGAGCCCCTGGTATAGGTCCGGAGGAAGGGAATACTGGTCAGTGTCGAGGCCCCCCTCTCGTCCCTTGACGCTGTTAACTCTCTGGGCTACGGAAAATGTGTCCCTTGTACCCTTCCGGCAGGTTACATGTGCCGAAACCGCCCCAGCGTCCCAGACGTTTTACTTTCTTGGAGGAGGTGCGCGCCGGTCCCAGCAGCGCGCGTGTTCCTTGATTCTCGTCGTGGAAGGTAACGTTCTTGACGACATCTTGAGGACATTCCTGTGGTCATCGGTCTGGCTGTGGGTCCCGCGTGTTTGGCTGGCCCCTTGGCCCGGTCCATCATTCGTTCAGTTCGTGGGAGATGAGGGTTGGGTGGGAGGACAGGTCCGTGTTGGGCCTCATCCCCTCCTCTGTCGTGGACAGGCTGTGGGGGTCCGGGGAGCGTGGCCCCTGCCCGGGGGAGGTGGGAGGAATTCGTTGGGTCATTGTTCCTGTTCCACGTCATGGGCCGCTAAGGCTAGCCCATATTTGTTGGGAGTCCGTTGCACGTGCCGGGCAGGTCGACGCCTCTCCTGCCGGCGTGGCTGACCGACAGGCATTTCGTGGGGTGTGTCGTGCGGTCGCGCGTTGTCGGATCGTACAAGGGGGTCCTCTTGGGCAAGGTCGGCTCGGCTGGGGCTGTCGCGGTTGACGGCCGGTTCTGCAGCCGTTGCTGTGACGCCCCTCGTCGGGTCCTCCAGCGAGAGAATGTGGTTCCAGGGCAACCGCGTCGTCTCCTAACCTCTGGATGGCCAGTGTGGGATTCGCGCCGCGCGTGCGCGGCGCTGCGTTGTCGCTGCACTGCCGGTGACCGGCTGCGATGGCAAGGGCACGCGCGTGCTGGGTCGGGAGGGGCGGGACGGTCTCGATGGTGTTGCTCCGCGTGTTCATGAGGGTGCATTCCCGGTTTTCACTCGCGTCGGTTCAGGGCCCTGGGGGGTTCGCCACGCGCCGCACAAGGGCGCTGCGAAGGGCACTGAGGGGGATCAACATGTGATTTTTTGAAATCAGTCTGTCCCTGCCCTTGTTGATCACCCTGCAAGGCATCAAAAAAAATAACTCGTGCACCTAACTTCCCAGGAGAACGAGGCGTACCTCCCTCATCACAGAGACACGATGCATCATGCGGCAAATCTCACCAATCAACCGCCACTTCACCGAGTCCCCAAAACCATTCTTTTTATTTATGGCGGGGAACCATCATAATCCCTCGACTTCCTTCCCATATCGCCTTCTCTGCAATTTTTGCAGAAATTTATGCGGGCACATAACAAAAATTGTGTCAGTATGCCGCGGCTTGTTCAAACCTTGCGTGACTGCAGCTCCACCTTTAGGAGTGTTGACGCATACCCTGGCGCGCTTTCTGGGACGCTTGACCTTGGTAGTCGAGCGCGGATCTGCAGATGGGTAGCACTGGGGTTGAAACTAATGTCCAGCCCGATCCAAAATGCGGTGGAACCACTGCGGATCCAAAGAGAATCGTCCTTCCTTATACACTTGTGGGTGTATGGATGTCCTCTTGGTTGGCGGCCTTGACCTTTTTGTGAGGGTTACCACCTTACGCCAATAAAGCTGACCCCTTTCCTTTCGACCCTTGGATTCTCCCTTGGGCGCGAGTCCATGCATTTCCCGGAATCCTGGCAATCAAAACCTGGTCCTAATAAATTAGAATTCGAATTGGAAGACGATGTTTCAACTTGCTTAGCAAGCACCCGCAGGGATTCTACTGTCGCCAAACCTTCCTCATCCCTAAGAAACCCATACCGACCCATAAACTGGTCGGGTGGCACGTCAGGGCCAATCGAGCCCTCATTGGATGAGGGGCTCGACTCACATTGTGAGTCCAATTCAGCATAGTCCAGGTTGGGACAAGCAAGTCGCCGAACCCATCTCTCTATTACAGTCTCCAGGATCTCAGGATCTTTGGGACATTCATCGGGAGGCAATATTTCTGGGAATGTCAATGTCCGGTCTATTAGGGACTCAATGCTCGTTCCTTGAGTTGCCCTACAACTATGTGACGCACTTAAAGGAGGCGTATCCTGTTCCGGTAATTTAGGCCACTCACCAGGGCCCAACTTCTGAAAATGCGCATGCAACACAATGGCTGACATTGCAGAAATGGCAAATAAGCAAATGGGAGAGAGCAAAGGACCATCCACATGTCCAATGACCTTAAGAGAAAGCCATCGGGAAGGGGCACCTCCACGTGATTTCTTCACTGGGAGGACAACACTATTGTTCAATGCCGTCGGTGAACCCACCAACATTATTCCTATCAAACGCATAACTTGTGGTATTGAACACTGCACAACGCTCGGGCAAACCTCAGGAGGATTCCTCTGTCCTTGCTAAAAAAAATTCATCTCAACACCTTCACAAGTTGCCAATTCATGAGAAGAAACACCCAACAATGGGTCATGCAAATGAGAGGATTGCTGCAACTCCTGTGTTGGCAAGAAACCATCCAAAATATCAATGGTCACCAGCTCTTGATGCACCTCAGCGGCGTTCAAGTTCTTGTCGTTCACGCAAGACGTTGTAGCCAGGCCTTGCATAGGGCGGCACAACTGCATGTCATGCTCGACCCCATTGACATCCCGCTCAAGCTCCCGGCTGCCCGCCATGTCCAAAGGTGTGCGTGCCTCCGGAGGAGGACATTTATAATCAAATTCATCCGATGGGCTGCCTTGACAAAGGTCCTGCACCAAAGAAAAGCATCCCGGATCCGGTAGGACAACAAGTCCATACCGGACAAAAAAAGGCAAACCAATAATGGCTCGCGGGGCAACCGAGGCCAAATAAACCAAGCAATCGGTGCAGCGCGCCATCAAAACCTGGGAACCTCTTTGCCCGGGGACAATGATATCGCGCCGGACCACATATTTCCCACCGTCCAACTCCTTCTCGCCAACTCCGAGTAGTCGGAACGGTTAGGTGGCCTCCTCCCAAAATTGTTCTGGGAATAATTCCAAACCAGCAACCACAATCACCTCATTGCCGGTGTCCCCAAGCGATAGTGCCGCTTTTCGTTCCGAGGTTCCTTCCAGAGGGATATATATCCCCGGAACCATGACACCCTTCGAGAGCTTCTCGGCGTGCCCAGGTCGAGTCGACCGCAAAATTTTCTCCTTGACCCCACTGATTCCAAGAAACGGACGCGTACAATATCCGTCGTCCCATGCCGCGCCTTGGTTTACCCACATAATGGGGCATACAGTCACCGGTGAGGGGTTCATATCCCTACCAGCCTGGTCAATCTTCTTGAATTTCGAGCGTTGCCGGCGACGTTCTCAGTTTTGTCGCTTACCGAGCCGCCCCTCGGCCTTGGCTTTCTCCCGCAACTCCAGATGGAGCGTCCAACAATCCTCTGGCGGATGCAGCGTGCTCGCGCAGCCCTTGCAAGGCGGAAACTTCACACCTTTGTGTGGTCCTCTTCCTTTGCCACTTCCTTGCGCAGGGGGCTTCGCTTGGCCGCCCTTCACAATTTTCTTGGATTTGAGTTTGTCCTGGAGCCACTCGGGTGCTTGGTGAGGATGCAAGACCCAACAATCATCACCACTATGTCTTTCCTTGCCACATGACGGCCACTTTAGGATGGGGCTCGCACCTGCGCCTGCTCGTCCTGACATAGCCAGCACCTGGGCTTCACAAATCTTCGGAATCTCCGCAATGCTCAACTCTGGGTCCGCTTGTTCTTGATACTGGTGACCTTCAGGATCCTCGGCTTTGTCCATGTCCTCAACTCCCTCCATGCCTCTCACCCGGCCCGATCCATTCCTGTTCCCCGTCCGTTGAGGGTTCACTTGGTTCGGCGGAGTCCATGGCTTCGGTTGCGGCGATTCTTGGATGGCATGCCCAAGTCGTCGCATGACGTGGCCCTTCTTGATCGGCAATTTGTGGCGGCACATGAGGGGGTTCCTCACAAACGAGATCATCTTGAGGTAGTTGAATTCCAGCTCAACTATTGTCTCCTCCTTGAGGATTTCCTTGAGCAACCCATCCACCTTCATGGCCGCAATGACGTGCAGTGGTCGATCTTTCGCTTGCCATTGGGTGATTCCGTCGCAAACACGGCGGCCCAAGGCTAAGAATTGTTCCACAAAGTTGATGAACTCGCGTGGCGTTGGAGTTGGTGAAGATGGTTTGACCATGTGGAAGGCCTCCAAGATCACATCATCGGTCGCCTCCGCGAAGACTTCCTCCGTGAGTTCCCTCAACACATCTTGGTACCAGAATTGGTACCGATTCACCATTTCCTTCAGTGGGCTGGACCGGGAGGCGGGAATAAGAGAAAGCAAGACAGCTTTTCTCATGGCATCTGTCGACCCGTACATCCCATCGCGCTCCCAAGCACGAAAATCCAAAGACCACTTGATGGCCGTGGTCCCAGTTCCATCCCACTGTGGGGCGACGGACATTCCTTGAACGTTCCCCAAAGTTCGCGGGTCCATCACCGGGGTCGCCAGCCTCCCATGGACCCCGGGCGGAATTAACCGCGGATCTGTTGCTACAAGTTGTGGCTCTTCCCAGCCGAACGGGGCGTCCAAAGGTCGTTTTCAGCAAACTTCATCAACCGCAATTCGACGAAGAATTCTGGACAGCTTTTGTTTCGGAAGCCCAATTCCATCCTTGAAAAATCCTTGTCGATTAAACAACTGAAACACCATCCGTGGCAGAAACAAACCATCATCGTACGCCTCAAAATAGTGGAGGTCCAACCCGGCGTAATGCTTCCAATCACCCCCCATGCCAGGCGGGATGTGTCCCTCGTGGGTACCGGTCCCACTCCTCTTTGGGCTCTACCCCGGAAACCCCTGTCATCCGACCGCATGCATGACCATTCACCCTCGGCCGAGGGGAATCCAAACCCCGGTAGGCGTCCCGCAACCCGTTGTTCCCGCGCTGGCACTCCAAAAGCTCTGACTCGAGGTTGAGGCTTCGGTGTCGGGATTCCAATTGGATTCACCGATGGCGTACCTGCATGCTTCCGTAATTGATATTTGTTCTCCAAGGACTCCAATTTTCGTTGTAATTCACCAATGATATGAGAATCCGGCCGCATCCCTTCCGGTGGACTGCCATGGGGTCAGGTCCGGATGTCCTCTCTGAGCGCATGTACCTCATGCTCACTCTGTTCCAACCGGGTCTTGAGCAATCGCACCTGTACGTCCAGGGCCTCAACCTTGGCAAATTCCGGCTTGGGCATAGTCTCCAAAAGGTACATTTGGCCCGTGAGCGTAGCCACTTCCGCAGTCGTGATCTCCAGGTTCGCGGCTATGCATCTCAACTCTGTTGCGGGCACCTTCGCCTCTCCAACTTCCCCTGTGGAACTTGACGAAACAGCAGGGTGCTCCAAGTTGTGTACCCGATTGATAAGCTGGGAAATAGATGCCTTGTGGCTTTCCACCCTTGCTTGCACACCATGCACCCTTTTTTCGGCATCCTCAAAATTGAGACCTATCTGCCGGATTTCCTCAGCCATGTTGGTGGTGACCCGGTCACAATTCAACACCTTGCCTTCCAAACTCTTCAATTCCTCAACCGATTTGACCAATCGGGCCCGGTTTGAACTCAGCCCAGTGACTTCATTCAACACTCCCTTGAGTTGACGTTTCAACTCATTGGTGGCTTGCTCCGAGAATCATCCCGCTACCCGGGTCAGAGCCGTAGGCTAACTCCTCGCCGAGGTAAGCCTCTGCTACGAACAATTCGCCCTCCAGGTGACTTGAACCGGGTGAATCTTCCATTTTTCCCGATATCCAACCAATTCCAATTTGCAACCAATAGAACCAGCAGAGATTTTCAAGCTCACAATGCACTCAAGTCTCTCAGAGCAGGGCAATGACACAAAAAATTCCAACCGAAAGCCCTATGACGAAATGACCCAAGAATGCAATACGATCCAACAATGATCCAACCAAAAGTTCATCTATCGTCCGAAAAAATCCACAAAACAGCCACAGTCCATCAATGGCTCACAAATGAGCCAATACGGGTCCAGGACGGGTCGGCTAGTCCAGACAGGACGAGCACGAGTACAAGGAGGGTCCAAACGGGCACAAGGTAGGTGCCCTCTTCAGAAAAAGGACACAATTCACAAGCGCGAGTAGGACTCAACCTACTCTTCCGGTCGGACCACATGCAATGCAACAAGGAAGGTTCATAGGCATGAGCATCATCCTATGGACTTAAGGTCATGCATGCAAAGGTGCAAACCAAAATTCACACTATTTCTACCCGTCGACATGAATGGTCTCACCGGGGGTGGAGGAGTAGAAAGAATTGAAACCACCGTCGGGCCATCCCCAAAGAGCACATGAGTCACACTTGAGTCTCCGGGCGTCTTGCCTACACCAACATAAGGCAAGAAAGTGCACATGCACATACATGGTCACATGAGGCATGTAAACGCAGCAACAAAGGCACTAAAACATGACCCGGTTAGCTCTTAGGATCAACAACTAATCTAAACCAAATTAGCAAATGAGCAATACACCATTGACATGGAGATCCACCCCTTGGGCAACTAAGAACACAATAGGCCAATGTCCTCCCGGGCTACTCATGGGACCTAACCTCCGACCAAAGAGAGCACGTGCATGGGGAGAAAGTCACCTAACCATGCCCGAGGAGAGATATTCCCGTACCAAATCCCTTGACAGAGATTTACCTATCCACCATGAGAGAAGACATGCATGAGGAGAGAGTTTCACCTAGCCTTGACCCAAGAGAGCATGTATGCACTTGGAGAGAGAGTGGCGAAAGCTCGACCAATGCCTATCCTTCAGTCTAATCATCAGACTTAATTGGACAATTCGCAAGCCACGGGCACTTGCGGAAAAATGAAATAGTCCAAGAGTCTCAAGGGATCAAAGCTGGCGGTCACATGGCATTAAATGCTCAATTCACCTCTTGAGGAGTATGACAAATTGGGAGGGAGAAAGAGAGTGAGGGAGAGCACCAAATCCTGCTTGGGAAGAGGAGACACTATATGTTCACCTTGACCATGGAACCGTGGGCACCACCAAGTTTGGGTCAACCCCCGAATGAACCATGCTTGAATGACAAATGCAATGTCAACTCTTAGAATGAATGCATGAGACCTCAAAGCCAAATATGGTGTCGCACCCGAATGGAATCTAATTGCAAGGCAACAACCAATGTATCCCACGACCAGCAGTGCGCCTACCTCAGCCACTTCCGCTTCAACTCCTCTTCCACTAGGGCTCCTCCAGCTTCAAGGAACTTGTGGTCGCCCATACACACAGGCGTGGCACTGTCAAAGCAGATGCGCCCATTAACGTACACCGGTCTCCTCCCTAGTGCAGTGATGCACCCAAGGGCGACAGCCGGTGTGGGCGGAGGCACCACACCAGTGGTTAGCCAGATCCTTAACTCCCGGCCTTCTATCACTCACTGGACTTGCTCTAGCTTCCGATTCCCTTCCATTTCCGTAACAGGATAGAACTAACATATTAGCACCAAACTGCAAGGGTATTCGATTGGCTGGCCTGCATTATGGCGGCCCAAAGACGGCGCGCGCGCACACACAGCAACAACCAATCGACGAATCGGAAACCCAGATAATGTTAGAACAAATGCTGGCCAACCACGGAATTGAAAAAAATCAATGCAATATCATAAATGCAAAAACAAAACTGAAATCTGCAGTCGGAATTAATTCTGGGATCGAAATGTGGGATTGGAATCAAAAGCTGAAATCGCATAATAATTTACACCCGAAATGGCACACAACAAGCAACATGAGTGTGCAAAGGAGGAATGGGCAACAAACATGGATTCTTGACATGGCTATGGCCTAAGTGTTACAGCAACACAGCACCGCACACACAGCGAAAAAAATCAAACCAACACCACCAGCAAAGCAAAACGGACAGCAGGGAATCACAGCACAGCACCGCACGGCAACACAGCACCACTGGACAGGGGAGCGGAGCACGACGACAAACGATAGCACACAACAGGGCAGCAAGCAAAGCATCGAGGCAGGAGCACAAGCAACAAAGCTCACCACCGAAAAACAACAGCGGGGGCGGGAGCCCCCACCCGGATAGCTGGGAAGCACAGTGCAAAAGAACAACAGCGGGCAACCAGACCCAGCAACGAACACGCATAGATAACGGGCAACAACAGACAGCATCGGCAAGCGCAAAGGAGGCAAAAGAGCTCCAGCAGCAAGAAACGACGCAGAAAACAGCACAACGCACGACAGGTCGCACAACCGAACAACAGAGAACCACACCCAAGGACAGAGCACAACAACGGGTCACAACAAGGAGACTGGGCAACGGCAACAGGCCTGACAACAAGGGCGGAAGCAGGGGGGGGGGGGCAGGGCAGGAAAACCCGACACAACGCAGCACGACGCAGCAGACCAGGCGACCAGACAACACCGCGCACCATGGCAGCAAACAGCACCCAAGGAAACAGCATGACACACAACAACGCGGGACGGCACCACACACGAAGAAACACCGCACAAAACAGCACAGCACAGCAGGGCACCGCACGACACCAACAGAAAGGGCGCAGCCAGTGCCATCGGGAGACAATCAACAACAAAACCACGAACACAACACGACAACACATCACACAGCACGACAGCTGCACACCAGCACAGCACAGCTGAGAAAAACACCGCATAACACCACGAACCACACAAAACGGCTGACACAAGCCTGCGGCACCACAGAACAAGAAGCGACGCACCAAAGAAAACCAGAAGCAGCCGCTGGTTGGGGGGAGTGCACAGCATCAGCGCAAAGTGCACACAAGGCACGCAAGGCCGCACGGAGAAGAGGCCAAAGGCAGCCAGCCAGGTGATTCCGAGGCCAAGGGCACCGAGGGGCGGGAACCAAGGAAAAGCGGGGACGCAAAAAAAAAGAGAGAAGAGGAGGGGGCGGGCAGCCACAAAGCGCCGAGGCCGAGGGCACCCATTGCCGGAAACCACGGAATAGCGGAGAAGAGGGGGGCGCGAAAAAAAAAGGGAGGGAGGAGGGGGGCACCAAGCGCCAAGGCCGGGGCCTGCCGGGGCGGGAAACAGAGGAAGAACGAACGCGAAGCGGGCGCCAAAAAAAACAAGGAGAAGAACACAGCAAGGGCACACAGGACGCAGAGGGGGCCAAAAGTAAAGCAAAACGGCAACAGAAACGGTGTGCCGCACCAGCATGCGCCCAGGAGGCCGGCCGGCCCAACTCGGCCAAGACCAACACCCAACCAGCCCCCGTCCGGATGGACGTGTGCCGAACCCAGCTCCAGCCGGCTACGGAACAGCCGCCGTCCGGATGGACATGTCCGCGCTTGCAGGGTACCCAGCCCCAACCGGCTACAAAGCAGCCGGCTCCCCGATGGACCTGTGCGCGCTCCGCACATGCCCCACAGCACAGAAAGAGAGCACACTAGTGAACGGGAGCGGGGTGGCCCAGGACACCGCACACGCAACACAACGCACCGAGCGAGTACACGGGCGAACAGGAACCAAGGGGCCAAGGACACTGCACACGCAACACAACGCACCGAGGAAACACACCGGTGAACAGGAGCGGAGTGGCCCAGGAAACCGCAGACGCAACACAACGCGCAGATTGGGCACACCAAAGAGGAGGAGCCAAGTGGCCGTGGACATCGCACACGCAGCACAACACACCGAGCAGGCACATTGGTGAGTAAGACCCAAGTGCCCCACGACACCGCACACGCAACACAACGCACCGAGCGAGCACACTGGTGAACAGGGGCCAAGTAGCCCAGGACACCGCACACGAAAAACAATGCACCAAGGGCGCACACCGGTGAACAGGAGCCAAGTGGCCAAGGACACCGCACACGCAACACAACGCCCCGAACGGGCACAGCGGTGAAGAGGAGCCAAATGGCCCAGGACACCGCACAGGCAACACAAAGCAATGAGCCGGCACACCGATGGACAGGAGCCAAGAGGCCCGGGACACCGCACACGCAACACAACGCACCGAGGGAGGACACCAGCGAACAGGGGCCAAGTGGCCCAGAACACCGCACACGCATACCGCTGAACGGGAGCACGGGGCGAAGGACACTGCACACGCAATACAATGCACAGAGCTGGCACATCTGTGAACAGGAGCCAAGTGGCCCACAACACCTCACATGCAGCACATCACACCGAGTGTGCACACCGGTGAATAGGAGCCAAGTGGCCCAGGACACCGCACATACAACACAACGCACCGAGCGAGCACAACGGTTGACAGGAGCCAGGTGGCCCAGGACACCGCACACGCAACACAGCCCATTGATCCAGCACACCGGCGGACAGGAGCAAAGTGGCCCAGGACACCGCACACGCAGCACAACGCACGGAGTGGGCACAACAGTACACAGGGGCCAAGTAGCCCAGCACACCGCACACACAGCGCAACGCACCCAGCGAGCACACCGGTGAACAAGAGCCATGTGGCCCAGGACACCCTACACGCAACACAACACACGGAATGGGCACACCGGTGAACAGGAGCCAGGTTGCCCAGGACACCGCACAAACGTGCGCACCTAGGGCCGCCGAGGGACGGGCAACGACAAACCACACCCCATGGGTTGGGCGCACTGGGGTGACCCAGCCGCCCCACCGGGCCAGCAGCAGGGGCGGTACCCCAAGGCTGCTGGTCCGAGCCCGGCCAGGCTGCATCGGGGACCATGGCAAACGTCACCCGGAGCCATGAAAGGAACCGGTGACAGGCGAGGTGGTACACAGTCGGGGAGGGGGTCGCCTGCCAAGCAGAGAGGCTCCGCAACTCAAGCAACAGCAGTGAGGAGATCATATCGTACACTTGCAGGGGCAATACCCCCTGTGGTGAGAGATACTCCACACGGCTGGGGTGCCCCCAGAGCTGCCGCCCAAAGGACGGGGCATGTTGCCCTACCCATGGACACATGTCCTCGCAACCGGGACACCTGGACCGGCTGGCCGCGAAACTGCCTTCCCAAGCACCTGCGGGAGCGGCTTAAGGGGCCTGATAGGATTGAAGTGCGTGATGCACGGGCTGCAGAACCAGTGCAGCTGCTGGGCCCCACCGCAGCCGAGGTCATGCCCAAGGAGCGCAGCGCCGTTCTCGTCAAATACCTCCCAGCAGACGCCGCACGACCTTCCTGGCCGCCGATGTGGAGCTTCACCTTGCAGCATCCTGAGGAGAGGTATTGTTCGTGGGACGATCGGGTCACTATACGGGGGTGCGTGCGCTTGGGTGCAGTGCGGTGTGGTGGGTGGTGCGGTGGCAGTTTCCCGGTGGTTGCTGCGTGCCCGTGTGTGTGGTTAGTCACTGGGCTGTGCGTGTTGGTAATGGATGAGGAGGTTGTAATACATACGGCGGTCGTGGAACGTATGATTTGCTCCTTGTGCGTACACCTGGACGCGGTGCTGTAGCTGTGCGTCCGCTCTCTTGACGGCGGTGAGTTGCATCTGACCTTTTGTGGTCTTGGGTTCTGGGGCGTGGTCGGCGATGACCCTGTAGAGTTGGAGTGGCACCGCCCCCCTGAGCAGCGCTTCCTTGATCTCCGGTTGCCGCATTAGGCGCCGGACCTCATTTGCCGGTGGTGTGGTCGGGCCCCATCCGGCGTGTTGTGCTATGGTGTCCTCCGGCGTCCACGTGGCCAGGTGGTTGCCTCCTTGGGCCAACGGGCATCGTTTGAAGTCTTCCCATGTCTTCAGCTGTTGGAGCTGGCATCAGCATGTGGTGTATTCTGGGGGTATGTCTATACCCCGTCGACCATACCAGCGTGCCACCCTGTCTAGGAGGGGCAGTTGTTCAAGCAAGAGTTGGGCACGTCGTGTTTGTAGGTGTACCGGCCTTAGAGATGGGTCAAGACCTGAGAAGTATAACGCGGTTGGCAGCTTATGTTGAAGGTGGTTCATGAGAGTGTTGTCGGCTTGGCTGCCTCAAATGTGCGCCATGGTGCGGATGGGTTGCGGGTAGTGGTATGCCCGTCCCGTGTGGTTGTAGATTCGGTCGTCCGGTACCCAGGCTGGTGGTTCCCCGGGGTGTGGGATCGGTGATAGGTGTGTGAGGTGCGTGTGCATGTGGTCCTGTAGCAGCCGGTCCTCGCCGTCAGGCATATGCTCCGCAAGCTGGTTGAGGGCGTGTAAGTCTACGTGTCTGTTGCCTAGGCTGTACCGATCGGACTCTTGTTTGACGAGGTGTAAGACGACGTGTTTCGGGAGGCGTCGCAAGGCCGCCCAGAGGTGTAGGGCCTGGGTGCCCAGGCTTGACTCGGTCGCCTTGTTCAGGGGCTGCCCGGCCAGTTTGCGGACGATCTGGAGATCCACTGCCGCGTCTACTACGATCCACACATGGTGCGCTTGGTCACGCGATCGCTGGTGGGTGTCATTGACGGCGTCCACGATGACCGCCAGTGTTTTTACTTCCCCGGGAGAGGAGGCCCCGAAGATGGTGGCCCCTGTAACGTGGTGTTGGTGCAGTCGGCCTGTCGCGTCCGTCCTCAACTCCAAAGCTGCCCCCCCGACTGCTGGGGTGAGGCTTGTGGTGCCGGAGGCATCCGCAAAAATGACGGTGTTGCGGTCGTCCGGGCATTGCAGGCGGCACGGTGTCGTTAGCTGGTAGGCGTCGACGCATGCTCCCTGTTCTGTGCTGGTCCACGGTATGGTGGTGGCTGGTTGGAGTCTTCAGGTAGCGTACACTCCCACCCCCTGGCAGATGATCTCGGTTGCCGCTGGGTTCATGCGTACATAGTCGTTGTTCCCTTCGTGGCCTTTTGTGAGGTAGCCGTACACATATTCGAGCAGGTACGCTTTCTGTGGCCGGAATGTGGTCCACTCGACCGTCTGCCAGTCCTGGACTTGGGAGCAGTGGTGTTTAACCGGGTAGGCGGGGGCCTCCGGTGTGTCGCTGCGGTGTTTGGCCAGCACCGGGAAGGTGATGGCTGGGTGCTTGGTGTCCGACGTTCCCCGCTGGAATCTCCATTTGGCCGCGGCGCTGGGGCCCCACGCCACTGTGGTGGTGTCCTTCTCCGAGGCCCGTTCGAAGTGCGTCTGTAGCCACCGGTGTTGTTCCGGGGTACCGTGGGCCGTTGGCATGTGGTGGTAGCGTGCCAGTAGGTGGAGGAGGGGCCATTGTGTGGCTAGTGCTTGGGGCCCACATCTCCAGCAAGTGGTGAAGGTGCCTGTCAGCTTGTCCTGCGACAGTGGTGGCGGACAGAAGGGGCATGCCGTGGGTGGTGGTACCATCCACAAGTTGCCGCGCGCTCTGCCAGGTCACAAAGTGGTTTTGAGTCCGTTGGGTTCAAGGGGGGATACCGCTGGCACTGTGGCGCTCCACTTGTTCTGGTGGCCGTTGATGGGCCTGGTTCCTGTGTGGTGGGGCCGGTGGCATTGGCCGCTTGTGCGTGCTCCAAAACAGGTTGTACCTTCACGTACTTCCCCATCGGTCGGCTGTGGGTGTCTGGTCTGTGTGGCTGTGTAGCGCATGTGACTTCCCAGGACTGACCTGGTGGGCCACTCTGGGTGTTGTAGGAAGGGGACGTGGTGTGTGCCCAACCGCTGGAGGGCCTGCATCTGGTTCGTGGTGACTCGTACGAGGTGTAGGGTGGTGCTCACCAGGTCCAGAGTGGTGGTGCTTCCCGTTGGCCCTCCACCAACATCGGTGTGTAGGACCGGCACAGGGCTGGTCTCCCTGCACCGATGGTTCGTTTGGATGACATGTTGGTTTTGGGGTAGGAGGAGTTGTAGGTGCTTCCATATGCAGGTCCCCACCTTGGTGAAGAGGCCCCGCTGGTGAAGTATGTACTGGGGGCAGGTGGTCCGACCGGAAGAGTAGGTTAAGTCTTACTCGCGCTTGTGAATTCTTTTCTTTTTCTTAAGGGTGGCCCATTCAGGAACCATTTGGACCTTTGCCCGTGCTCGTCTCGTGTGGACTATTGGACCATTTGTACCCGTCCTGGACCCGTGTGTGACCAGTGCTGGACCGTGGATCATTTGTGAGTCTTTGTGGACCATTGGTGAACTCTTGGTTGGATCATTGTTGGGGCGTATTGGATTCTTGGGTCATTTCCTCATTGGGCTTTCAATTGGAATGGTTTGTGTCAATGCCATGCTCTGAGGGACTTGAGTGGGTTGTGAGCTTGGAAATCTCTGCTGGTTTTATTGGTTGGAAGTTTGTTGGTTGGAGTTTGTGAAAAATGGAAGATTCACCCGTTTCAAGTCACCTCGAGGGCAAATTGTTGGTAGCAGAGGCTTACCTGGGCAGGGGGTGTAGCCTACAGCTGTGACACGGGCAGCGGGATGACTCTCGGAGAGGTTACGGCCATGATCGGGATGATCACAGCACGGCCATAGGAATCGGGTTCCGACTATGCGACAAGGCATGAGTCGACCGTTGGGTCTCCTTTAGACCTGGCAGTTGGGCTTAGGCAGGGCCAGCCAGCCTACCCAGCTGAGGAAGACACCAACATGGAATCCGCAGCATGGGGATACCGATCCTTTGAGAGGATTTAGACGGTGAATCAATTCGGTGAGGCCGCCGAAAGGAATCTCATTCATGAGTGGACAACGGAGACGCATGATTTAGCAACCTTGCCGGCGCAGGTTGAGCAGCTAACGGGTGCGTTGAACTATCTCCAAACCTTTACTTTGGAGGCGGAGTTCTGAAATTTGCGAGGTCATCCAAGCCCTCTCCAACGAGCTTGAACTCCATGCGTGGGGAGTACAAGTAGATGGGTCGGCCTTGACAGCGCGAGTAGAGGCTTTGGGACAATTGTTGAACGAGGTAAACAACCAGGTGCAGGACCAGAGGTCCCGGTTGGACTCGAAGAGAGCGGAAATGCAATCAACTTTAGAACAAGCGACTGCAGCCGCTTTGGAATATCGCCAAGTTGCTGAAGCACTTAAGGCGAAGCTGGACAATTTTCGCCAAGGGTGGGAGCAAGCCACAAATGAGTTGAAACGGCAACTCGAGGGACTGTTGAATCAAGTAACTAAGTTGATTTCACACCGGGCCGAATTGGACAAATCGGTTGAGGAATTGAAGAGTTTGGAAGGCAAGGTGTTGAATTGTGACCGGGTCACCATCAACATGGCCAAGGATATGTGGCGGATAGGTCTCAACTTTGGGGATGCCAAAAAACGGGTGCATGGTGTGGAAGCGGAGACTATGCCCAAGCCAGAATTTGCCAAAGTTGAGGCCCTCGAGCTACAGGTGCGATTGCTCATGACCCAACAGGAACAACGTGAGCATGAGGTACATGCGCTCAGGGAGGAGATCCGAACTCCACCCCATGGCGGTCCACCCGAAGGGATGCGGTCGGATTCTCATGTCATTGGTGAATTACAAAGAAAATTGAAGTCTTTGGAGAACAAATATCAATTGTTGAAACATGCGGGCACACCACAGGTGAAATCAATTGGGATCCCGACACCGAAGCGCGAACCACGAGTCCGAGTTTTTGGAGTGCCAGCGCGGGAAGAACGGGTAGCGGGAACCCTACCGGTGTTTGGATTCTCCCCAGCCGAGGATGACTGGTCATCCATGCGGTCGGATGACCGGGGTTTCCGGGGTAGAGCCCCATGAGGTGGACGGAGTGGGACCCGCACCCACGAGGGAGACACGAGCCTTGCAGGGGGGGTGACTGGAGGCATTGCACTGGGTTGGACCTCCGGTACTTCGAGGCAGACGGTGATTGCTGGTTTATGCCACGGATGGTGTTTCAGTTGTTCAACCAACAAGAATCCCTCAAGGATGGGATTGGGCTTCCGAAACCAAAGACCTCAGGAATTCTACGTGCGATGGCGGTTGATGAAGCTTGCCCAGAATGACTTTTGGACTCTCCGTTCGACCGGGAAGAGCCAAAACCTGAAGGATCGGATCCGCGGTTAATTGCTCCCGGGGTGCATGGGAGGCTGGCAACCCTGGTGATGGACCTGCAATCTTTGGGGGACGTTTAAGGAATTTCCGTCGCACCACGGTGAGATGGAAGTGGGACCACGGCCACTAATTGGTTTTTTGATTTTCATGCTTGGGAGCGCGATTGGATGTACGGGTTGACGGATGCCATGAGAAGAGGTGTCTTGCTTTCTCTTATTCCCGCCTCCCGATCCAACCCGCTGAAGAGAAATGGTGAATCGGTACCAATTCCGGTACCAAGATTTGCTGAGGGAAGTGACTGAGGAAATCTTCACGGAGGCGAACGACGACGTGATCTTGGAGGCCTTCCACACGGTCAAACGGTCGTCACTAACTCTAACGCCACGCGAGTTTATTAATTTTGTTGAACAATTTTTAGCCTTGGGCCGCCGCGTTCGCGATGGAATCACGCAACGGCAGGCGAAGGATAGGCTACTGGACGTCATTGCGACCATCAAGGTGGATGGGTTGCTCGAGGGAATAATCAAGGAGGAGACCAAAGTTGGGTCGGAATTCAACTACCTCAAGATGATCGTGTTCGGGATGAACCCCCTCATGTCTCGCCACTAATTGGGGATCCAGGAGGGGCACGTCATGCGACGACTTGGGCATGCCATCCATTAATCGCCGCAACCCAAGCCACCGACCCCGCCGAACCAGGTGAATCCTCAACGGACGGGGAACAGGAATGGATCGGGCCGGGTAAGAGGCATTGAAGGAGTCGAGGACATGGACAAAGCCGAGGATCCCGAAGGTCACCAAGATCAAGAACAAGCGGACCCGGAGTTGAGCATTGCAGAGTTTCAAGAAATATGCGAAGCCCAGGTGTTGGCTATGTCAGAATGAGCAGGCGCAGGTGCAAGCTCCATCCCGAAATGCCCGCCATGTGGCAAGGGAAGACATAGCCGTGAGGATTGCTGGGTCTTGCATCCCCACAAAGCACCAGAAGGGCTTCAGGGCAAACTCAAGTCCAAGAAAATTGGGAAGGGCGGCCAAGCGAAGCCCCCGGCGCAGGGAGGTGGCAAATGAAAAGGACCACACAAAGATGGGAAGTTTCCGCCTTGCAAGGGCTGCGGGAGCATGCTGCATCTGCCAGAGGATTGTTGGACGCTCCATCCAGAGTTGCGGGAGAAAGACAAGGCCGAGGGGCGGCTCGGTAAGCGACACAATTGAGAAAGTAGCCGGCAACGCTTCGAAATCCAAGAAGATTGACCAGGCTGGTAGGGATATGGGCCCCTCACCGGCGACTGTATGCCTCATTATGTGGGTAAACCAAGCCCAGGCATGAGATGACGGATATTGTACGCGTCCGCTTCTGCGAATCAGTGGGGCCGAGGAAGAAATTTTGCGGGTGCCTGGTCCTGGGCACGCCGAGAAGCTTGCATGGGGCGTCATCGTTCCGGGGATATATATCCCTCACAAAGGGACCTCGGGACGAATAGAGGCACTATTGCTGGGGGACACAGGCAGTGAGGTGATAGTGGTTGCTGGTTGGGAATTATTCCCCAAACAATTCCGGGAGGTGGCCACGCAACCATTCCAACTACTCGGAGTTGGTGAAAAGGAGTTGGAAGGTGGAAAATATGTGGTCCGGAGCGATATGATTGTGCCCGTGGAAAGTGGTTCCCGGGTTTTGATGGCGTGCTGCGCCGATTGCTTGGTTTATTTGGCCTCCGTTGGCCCGCGAGCCATTCTTGGTTTGCCTTTTTTTGCCCGGTATGGACTTGTTGTCCTACCGGATCCGGGATGCTTTGCTTTGGTGGAGGACCTTTGTCAAGGCGGCCCATGGGATGAATTTGATTATAAATGTCCTCCTCCGGAGGCACGGACATCGTTGCACATGGCGGGCAACCGGGAGTTTGAGCGGGATGTCAATGGGCAGGGAGCATGACAGGCAGTTGTGCCGCCCTTTGCAAGCCTAGCTATAGGCAAGGTTGCTAAATCATGCGTCTGCGGTGTCCACTCATGAATCAGAATCCTTTCGGCTGCCTCACCAAATTCATTCACCATCCGAATCCTCTGAAAGGATCGGTATCCCCATGGTGCGGATTCCATGTTGGTGTCTTCTTCAACTGGGTAGGCTGCCTGGCCCTGCCTAAGTCCAACTGCCATATCTAAAGGAGACCCAACCGTCGACTCATGCCCTGTCGCATAGTCGGAACACGATTCCTATGGCCGTGCTGTGATCATCCCGATCATGGCCGTAACCTCTCCGAGAGTCATCCCGCTGCCCGTGTCAGTGCTGTAGGCTACACCCCCGCCCAGGTAAGCCTCTGCTACCAACAATTGACCCTTGAGGTGACTTGAAACGGGTGAATCTTCCATTTTCCACAAAATCCAAACAAACCAATTTCCAACCAATAAAGCCAGCAGAGATTTCCAAGCTCACAACCCACTCAAGTCCCTCAGAGCATGGCAACGACACAAACAATTCCAATTGAAAGCCCAATGACAAAATGACTCAAGAATCGAATACGGCCCAGCAATGATCCAACCAAGAGTTCACCAATGGTCCACAAAAACTCACAAATGAGCCACCTCCAACGCTGGTCAAACACGGGTTCAAAACGGGTACAAATGGTCCAATAGTCCACACGGGACGAGCACGGAAAAAGGTCGAAATGGTTCCTGAATGGTCCACCCTTAAGAAGAAGAAACAAATTCACAAGCGCGAGTAAGACTCAACCTACTCTTCTGGTCGGACCACATGCAATGCAAAGACGACGTTCATGGGCACAGGCATTATCCTATGGACTTGAGTCATGCATGCAAAAGTGTAAACCAAAATTCACACTACCTGACTACATCTACCCGCCGACTTGGATGGTCTCAGCAGGGGTGGAGGAGGGGACAGAAATGATCAACACCACCGTCCGGCCATCCCGAAAGAGCAAATGAGTCACACTTGAGTCTCTGGACATCTTGACTACACCAACATGAGGGAAGGAAGTGCACATGCACATACATGGTCACATGGGGCATGTAAACGCACCAACAAAGGCACCAAACCATGACCTGGCTGGCTCTTAGGATCAACAAGTAATCTAAACCAAATTACCAAATGAGCAATACACCATTGACAATGAGATCCATGAGATTGGGCAAAGAACCAGACAATAAGCCAATGGCCTCCTGGGCTACTCATAGGACCTAACTCCCACCCAAAGAGAGCACGTGCATGGAGAGATGATCCCACCCAAAGAGAGCACGTGCATGGAGAGTTGGTCTCATCCCGTAGAGCCGGAAAGATTACATGCATCGCCTCACCATGCCCGAGAAGAGATATTCCCTAACCAAATCCCTTGAGAGAGATTGACGTATCCACCATGAGGGAGGGCATGCATGGCGAGAGAGTTTTGCCTAGCCTTGACCCAAGAGAGCATGCATACACTTGGAGAGAGAGAGGTGAAAGCTTGACCAATGCCTATCTTTGAGTCTAATCATAAGATGGGAAAACCACGGCATGTCTTAATTGGATAAATCCCAAGTCACGGGCACTTGAAAAAAATGAAAGAGCCCAAGAGTCTCAAACTTAGCTGGCTCAAGTTGCATGGTCAAAATGCGCCCAAAACTGCCTCTCCACGGCACTGCGAAAAAATAGTCCTTTTGGGGGGGGACCTAAAACACAAGAACCAAAAATCCTGTGAAAAGCAATTAACTGGTCCATTTTCCTTTATTTTCAACAAAACCGACTGCCCGGGAAAATGATTCATTTCCTACAAAATGAAGTTCCTTTTTGGGGAAACCACGACTTTTTGTTTCCTATACCACTTATGCCTTGCAATAAAAACACTCATGAGCTCTAATCTTTTGGAAAACCAGTTTCCGAAAACCATGTTGCACGCTGCACGACAAGAAGCATTTTTCGGCACCCCTTCTTTGCGCAAGGCCTCGCGCAAACACCAACACAACAGCGCAATAAAATGCATCACAGAGAGAAATGTGCGGCACAAGGTGACAGCAAAAAGGTCGTCGAAGAGGAATGCATAGCGCGAGCCCTCGCACATAATACATCAGAACAAGCGAAGAAATTACTTTTTCTCCGGAACAGTTTGCATCTTAGAACCCAATGCCTTAGCAACGGACGTCTTATCCTCAGGCGGTGGCTTTGCGGGCTCAATTTATGGTTGGGACTGACGGGCTGGCTGCTTGAATGGAGCTCGGGCCCCGGTTTCCTCGGACAACGGCTTCGCTGCCACTTTCTTCGCTGCCTTGCCCTGGGAGACCTGCGCTTCCTCCTCCTCTTCTTCCTTGCTCCCCTCCTCTTCATCCCCATCGCTCTCGTTGGATTCTGCACCGGTAACGGACTTCGCAGCCTGAGGCTTGGAGGCAGTCTTCTTCTTCTTGGGGGCTTGTTCCCCACCAGTAGACTTCCGCTATGCAGGGGCCAGTGCTTCTGCAGCTTGACTATTCTCAACAATCTCTTCCTCCTTCAGCGACAACGCATCAGACCCCGCCTTGTCATCGCGCACCCAAAGGGGAATACCACGGTTTGACCAGTTGGCCTGCTGGGCCCAATCACCAGACGCGTCCAGTTTGGACCCTTGTGTCAAGACGTGGTTCAACTGAGTCTGCACTCTGTTGACCCAATCAGAGAGATTGTCGGAGGTAACACCAAGAAGGTACATGCGAGAGTCCCGCTTGATGGACGCGATCTTGCACACCAGATCCGGCTGGTTATCAATGAACACAAACGCAGGCTTGAAGCTCTTATCCTGCTTCAGGTAAAGGAGGTGAGTGTCGAAATACCACATAACCTTCGTTATCGGAAGGTGACCGCCAGATTCAACAGGATCCATCTCCTCTACTTGAGTAGGTCCAAACGTCGGATAATTCGGAATCTGCAATGAGGGAGAAGTTTTTGCGCGAGGCCTCGCGCAAAGAGCGGACGTAATGAGGGAATTATACCTTTCTCGACCAGCTATTTGGTGACAAAATCAGCAACCAGCAAACGTCAAACGTTGTAGGATCCCCTGCAGGCTTTGGTTTGAATTGAAGCCAGCGGTGACCACAGCCTGAAAACTGGAGATGCCGGCTGGACCTGTACGGGCGCCCATGCAGCAGCGCCGCATCAAGGGAATGCACATGCTGTGTAGTTGGTGGATCTGTTCCATTTTTGGTTTCTATGAGCGCTTATGAGATCCATTGCGCGAGGCCTCGCGTAATGATCACTGAAACTTTAATGTTTCTCATGCGCCGTACTTCCGCCATACTTGTTTGCGACCGTTTTAAAATATCCACCAAAACAACTATTTTTTGATGCCTTTGGAAACCTGTCATTTTCCTACCTTTTTCATCGTCTTTGACCATGCAACTTGAGCCGCCTAGGTCAAAGGATCAAAGACAACGGTCACATGGCATTAATTGCTCAATTTACCTCTTGAGGAGTATGGCGAATTGGGAGAGAGAGGGAGAGTGAGGGAAAGCACCATATCCACCTTGGGGAGAGGAGACTCCATATGTTCACCTTGACCATGGAATCATGGGCACGACCAAAGTTTGAGTCACACCATGAAGACACAAGTGAACCGTGCATGAATGACAAATGCAATGTCAACTCTTACAATGAATGCATGAGACCTCAAAACCAAATAAGGTGTGGCACCTCAACGGAATCCACTTGCAGGGCAACAACCAATGTATCCCGCAACCAGTGGTGCGCCACCTACGCTTCCCTTGGTCTCACCTCTCGTCCCCTTCAGAAGACACCCCATGTGACTGGTAGGTTTTGCCGTGACTACTAATACCACCATAGCAGAGATAAGGACCGTCTTGGTTTCCCCGGAAGTACTCCCTCAACACTGCCCACAGAAGCGATGAGCGTACGTACTATGGCTGTCACATAGTCTTCCTCCGGTTGGATAAGTGATTCCAATTTCCACATGATAGATCTAACACTATTAGCACGAAACTAGAAGGGTATTCGATTGGCTGGCCTGCATTACAGCGTGACCAAAGACGGCGCCCGCGCACACACAGCAGCAGCCAATCGACGAATCAGAAATCCAAATAATGCTAGAACAAATGCTGGCCAACCGCAGAATTGAAAAAAAAATTGCAACATCAAAAATGCAAAGACAGAACTGAAATCTGCAATCCGAATTCATTCTGGGATCGAAATCTGGGATTGGAATCAAATGCTGAGATCGCATAACAATTTACACCTGAAATGGCAAACAAGAAGCAACATGAGTGTGCCAAGGAAAATGAGCAACAAACATAGATTCCTGACATGGCTATGCCCTAAGTCTTACACCCCCCTCCCCGACTCAGACATCCCCGATGCTCTGACACACCAAAGGCAGAAAACGAGGGTCAGAGCCATGGAAACGAGTACAAACAAGCATCATAGGGCGGGTGGGTGGGAGCAAAATCCACACGGGTGTGGGCATCGCATAAACACCCCCACCCCAGCCCTGAACAGCCTGCATAACTCAAATGCTGGTGTTTAGGCAATAAATACCTATGCAAACCCCCCACAGGTGCCATTGAAACCCCCCTCCCTAGCTGCAAATTCCCGGCACCAAGCCAAGCCGCAGCAAAACAATGCCAGCCAATGGCGCGAAGGGGAAGCAACAAGCAGGGTGAGAGCCATACAATGCTGAAATGCACCTTGAGGTCATCAATGACAATAAATGGGGCAATTGGGGAGAAAAATGCTTTTTTCGAAAAAAAGTTTTGTCGGAAAAAAAACTTTTTTTTCTCCGAATTTGTTTTCATCAAATTTATGTCATTTGGGACCGAGGTGGTAGCCGGAAGCCAACCGATGCCATTATTGCATCCAGAATGAGTTTTTGAAGTGTGTAGGTACTCACGAAATCTTCCAACTCAACAATATGTCAAAAATATGGCAAAAACACGGTTTTTGACCCTAGCTAACCCTACCCTGATAGCTTTTTTTAGGAGGGTCTACCGGGGGCTGCTGGTGCAAATGTAATGCAAACAGACCCCTGCCCCGCGTCAGGCATGCGAAAGAATGGTGGAGGATCCGTTTGGAACCTCCCCAGGTGCCACCAGTTCGGAGATATGAAAAATCGAATTTTCATCAAAAAAAGTAACATTTGTTACTAAAAATAGCGAAGCTGAAAAATTGGATCTCCAAATAGGGCATGGAGGGAAACAGACCTCACCAATGCAACAAGCGTTGCAAATGATGCCCAGCGACGCTGGGGAAACGCGAAACAGGCCCGCTGGGGGGGAGTTCTTAAAATATAAAATTTCTTATTAAAAGGGATCCTATGGCAAAGGGTTCAAAGCATCAATGCAAAACTGCCTGAATAAAGTGTGAAGAGATTGCATTCCACTCCAACGGGGAAAATTCGATGAAAGAATTTGCTGGAGGGCCAACCTGCCAATAGTAGGTAAAAAATCAGAAAATCAACAATATTTCAGCGCAAATCTGACAGAGACACATCAATTCCTTTCCGACGGTTGTACCGAGCCCATGTGTCGTTGATATTAACCATGAAAGAGCCTGCATAATGCCACTCAGGTTCGGGGAACCCCCGAAATTTGACTCGCCACTCTCGCTTCCCCCTAACGACACGATACTCCAAAACACGTTCGACCACGTAGTCGTCGGTCTCAATGAACCCTTCCCACTCCGTATAATAGTGCAAGGGCACTTTCTTGTCGTCCTTGTAAGGGACATAGGGCTTCAATCGCCGAGAAGTGAAAACCTCTTCCCTTCCTCGGATATTTACACGGTAGGTGCCTGGTGAGATGCGTCCCAACACTTCACAAGGGTTTTGCCAAATTCGTTCGAGCTTGTCATGCAAAGGAGGTTCTACAATACGATTACGTACCCCTACACGGTCCACCGGCTTGAACGATTGCTGCGGACGTTTGGCCAAAAATTTGGCAAACTCCTTGGCATGGAGGTCGTCAAGGGGCTTTCGGACTTCAGCACGTTCGTCCAACATGCGACTGAAAAATTGTCATGCATCCTCAGCCCCATCTTGTAGGGATACGGGCAAACAATCTTCCCAACCTACAGGATCTCTCCAAGAAACAAGTCGATGTGGGGAATACCCACTGACTGCCCCCGGCAAATCGTTCAAAGTCCAAAGGGCTAACGGCAAGCTTTCCACCCAAGAGTGCTTGCTGGAACCCCCACGCTGCTCAAGGTACTGCCTAAGTGAGTTTACAAAACTTTGGACAGCTCGTTCAGCACCTCTGTTGCTCTGTGGTCGGTAGGCCACCGAGTGGGGCTCTTCAACTCCACTGGCAAACAAATCCCTCAAAAATTCAGAGTTGATAATGGACACATTGTCACAAATGAACTCTTTGGGCAACCCAAACATATGGACGCATCGATCCAAAAACAAAGAAGCAGCACTCTTACTGTCCAATCCCTTTTCTTGACAAGGGATTGCCAATACATACCCGGTTTGACGGCAGAAGATGACCATGAGATAGTCCACCTTTTTTCCAGAGGACTTCTGCAAACACTCGGGCAATTTACAAAAGTCAATTGCAAGGGATGTGAAGGGATACTGCGGAACGAGAGCAAATTCACATGTGTCGGGTTGCTTGCCACGCCTTGCCTTCGTGGTTTGACACTCATGACATCGCCCCAGAATTTTAGCAATGTCGGGTGACAGATTACGCCTACCTCTTGGCAAGTCGTAGGCAAGGCACCCAAACTTTCTTTCAAACAACTCCACAGTCCTCTCCATCCGAGGGTGGCCATAAGAATGTATTGCCACCACCACGTCTTCAAAAAGAGCTGTAGGACACACAATCTTTCCCTTGAACCGAATCTGTTTTTCGTCATCGTCCCACCTCATACCGTAACCCCCATAATTCGGGTTTGGGATGACTGGATCAGACTCAAAGAGTCACAAATGAACTCTTTGGGCAACCCAAACATATGGACGCATCGATCCAAAAACGAAAAAGCAGCACTCTTACTGTCCAATCCCTTTTCTTGACAAGGGATTGCCAATACATACCCGGTTTGACGGCAGATGATGACCATGAGAAAGTCCACCTTTTTTCCAGAGGACTTCTGCAAACACTCGGGCAATTTACAAAAGTCAATTGCAACGGATGTGAAGGGATACTGCGGAACGAGAGCAAATTCACATGTTTCGGGTTGCTTGCCACGCCTTGCCTTCGTGGTTTGACACTCATGACATCGCCCCAGAATTTTAGCAATGTCGGGTGACAGATTAAGCCTACCTCTTGGCAAGTCGTAGGCAAGGCACCAAAACTTTCTATCAAACAACTCCACAGTCCTCTCCACCCGAGGGTGGCCATAAGAATGTATTGCCACCACCACGTCTTCAAAAAGAGCTGTAGGACACACAATCTTTCCCTTGAGCCGAATCTGTTTTTCGTCATCGTCCCACCTCATACCGTAACCCCCATAATTCGGGTTTGAGATGACTGGATCAGACTCAAAGTCCCAGTCAGGAAATTCATCCCGATCATGCTCAGTCCAATCCTCATAGAGAATTTTGGACTGAGGTGGAATGTTCACCTTGGACAGGGCACAAATGAGTCCTTCCGACTCCGGCCAATACGACAAATGACTCATCCGAGCTTGAAGATGGCTGCATAGCCAGAAACAGTCTCACTGGACCAATTAGCTGCACATCCCTTTACAGACGCAATAGATGCAGCAAGCTCATTTCTCTCTTTGTACTGTCTGTCCTGAATGTCCTGAGAACTGTCATGGAAGCACTGAAGAATGGAGGATGAAGGTTGTACCCAAGCTTGATGAGCACTTGAAGCCTGCCCGGTGGCATATCCAAGCCATTGGAGAGTTAAAACAGCCCCAACGGCAGTGATGGCATTGAGAACACCTAAATTCCACTAGACGTGCATGTCTCTAGCCCGCTGGGCCAAAGGTCTATCTTCTCTTTCCTTGAGATCACGTTTCTGCTTCATGACCCCCTTTTGATCGGCATCACTGCCCTGAAAATTGGTGTCATCCGCCAATCCGGCCAGATATGCCCCCGGGGACAACCCATCGGCGACGATGTGGTCCTTGCCGGCTTGTACACCACTTCAATGTGGTACCGGCTTAAAAATTCGTGCCACCGGCCACGCCTCCCCAAATGCCCCGAGAGGGTACAAAGATCTTCGTTGTACCAACTCTCCAAAGACTTGTGGTCGGTGTACACAGTGGCTTTTCGTCCCCAAATCCAACTTTTAGATTTTAGCAAGCAAGAGACTAATGCATAAGTCTCTTGTTCGCGGGTGCTCCAAGCTCTTTGTCCCTTCCGATCCTTGCCTTCAAGCTTGCGGCTGAAAAAAGCGCAAGGCTTCCACTCCCCTTCGGGGTTTTGTTGTTCCAGGACAGCACCAACTGCATGGTCACATGCATCCACATGGATGCGATATTCACCTTCGGGTGATGGTATGTACAACTCACACTCAGCACTGAGTGCCTCCTTCAACTGAACAAACGCACACTCCCCTGGATACAATTACGCTCCTCTGGTAGCATACAACGTCCCTTAGGACCATCTACCCCGGGGACGCGCTCATACTTACCTTGCAGCGACGTCATCAACGGAGCTGCAATATTCGAAAAATTTCCTATGTACATTGAATACCAATTTACAATCCCCAAATATTCCCTTCATCTGCTTTGGGGTTTTAGGCTTGGGCCAATTGCGCACCGCATCCACCTTGGAAGGGGCGGGACTACGCATTCCCCCATGTAAAAGATGCCCACAATACTTGATTCTCTCCATAAAAAGATGACATTTCTCAAAGCAAACTTTGAGATGGCATTCCTCTAACTTCTCAAATATTTTAACCACATTTTGAAAGTGGTCTTCGAGGTATGCCTTTCAATCAAGTATTTTGCCCTTATCACAAAGCTTGGGTCGTGTCCCCGTGAGTAAATCATCGATGTAAATGTGTGTGTGAGGCTGTAGCGACTTCAAACAATCACTCACCATTCTCTGGAACGCTTGGGGTCCTACCTTCACCCCCATGGGTAGGGCCCTCCACTCAAATACTCCAAAAGGAGTACAAAAGGCAGTGTATTGCCTACTGCACTCACTTAGAGGCATTTGGTGGAACCCATCCCTGAGGTCTAGGAGGGTCCAGAGCTGGCTTCTAGCCTGTTTGACAAGAAAGTCTTCGATTACCGGCAATGGGAACTCGCAACCGCGGAGTTGCGTGTTCACATACCGATAATCAATGACGAGTCGCCATTTGTTTTTGCCAGGTTTTGGCACAAGAAACCCTCAGCTGACCCAATGGGATTGGCTGGGCACAATCCAGCCCTTTCCTTGAAACTCTTTGATTTTTTCACGCATGGACTCTTTTCCAAGGCCAACTGCACGAATGGGATTGTCAGCTTTCGGCTTAGCATCCGGAATTGGCTCCAAGACACAAATCCCATTGGGACCCCGTTTGTCCATGTTCTCTTCTATCTCCGACCAATGATACCCCCCTTCCTTGAACACGGTATCTTTGAACCGGTTGTAAATACAATCCGTATACTCTTGGCAATGTGGATGTTCAGCATCCGCCTCAATCACAGAACGCACACACCTATCCCTCGTCCTGAAAATTGTAACTGGATCACCTGAGATACCTGAGAAAGGCACAGGGCGATCATTCCCCTTGAGAGACAGACTTTGAGACTCCTCTGAAGTCAACTCGCTGGGAGCTCATACAATCATTGAGAGGTTTGCAACACGAGCAAAAAGTTATCTAAACTATAATAGTGATTATTTGCCCCAGTTAGTTGCATGCAAAAATGATCCTAATGACATACCTGCAAAAACAACAAAACAAAGAGAAACACAACCGCACGCAAGTGCAGCAGGACACAAAGCAAAATGCAAATGAGATAATGCACTCCTCAGCATGGCACAAGTGCATCTTTATTCTCTATGCAATACATGGTTGAACCTCTGGATATATAGAGGCCCCGTGCCTCTCAACAACCCCCAGCTCCCACATGTAAGGGCCGGCCTCTCCTCGGGCTACATGCCTAAAGAGAGGAGAGCAAACGAGATCAATGCGTAAGGGGTAAACATTTGAGCACATAGTTCACTCAACGCTATCAATGCTGGGTTCTCCCACAAAGCTAAGCTTCAGATCCTACAATGCAATGCTTCACTTACACACCCAAACATGACAGCACATGACACGACCATGACCTAGTCATGCGAGTCTGGGCTCGGCAGGAACAGCATAATTCAGGAAATCAGAGATGGAAAAATAAATTTCAATATGAAAATTGGGGATATTCTGGACTGCGTAATCACTGTCGTAGATCGCAGATCGCGGCACAATAACAATACAGATCGCAGCAGATTGCAGAACGCAAACCCCCGATCGCAGATCTCAGAACGCAGGTCCAAAGACAGTAACAGGTCAGAACAAAACAGGATACACACAGGAACAGAAACAGAAGGCGTCCCAATGGGAAAATTGATTTTTCCTTCTTGAACAGAGCAGGGTAGAACCGGCGGCAGCAATCGCCATGCAACAGCCTCCTAGGATTGGGAAAATGGTGGCCATGGAGTGGGGGGCCATGGGCCAAGCATGGGGAACCTGGACGCGGGAAGTCGGGAAAATGAGTTGGAATCCAGGACGGCAGTGAGGTGTCCGCGCGGTGCAGGGTTTACCCTCAGTCCCCCGGGTCAAAGGCCTGAATACACGTAGGTTCACGCGTGAGCAGGACCCGGGGGAACGTGGAAAAGCTTGCCCCCTGGCCTCCAGCCGCGGGTGGATGACAACCAGGTGCACCTGACAGCCGAGTGGGTACTGCAGCTTGTGAGGGATGGGGAGTGGTGGAATGTGTTTGAGAGCAATGCTGCGCTGTCAGCGAAGGCTCTGCAAAGGAAACCCGCCTGCAAGCGCCCTAAAGGCTGAGCTGGCGGGGTAAGACCAGAGGATACTTCGACGGGGGGCCCGATGGAGCACCCGTGAGGGCAGCGAGTGAAGGAAACTTGTCACTGTTCAAGGCCAAAGGAAGCCTTGTTCAAGTTGCAGCTGTGAGGTGAGACGCCAGGGGAACTGATGGTGGAGCGCTCCCCTTCCCGCCAGAGGCGGCCACCATGTAAACAAGGAAGGGGAAGTCAGACGAGGCTGCGGACACGGCCGCCCTTACTTCCTTACTTCTTCGTAGGAAACGCCTGTTCTGTATCTGGCGCACAGGGCCAAACTCGCCCGCGCAATGAACGTCGGAATCAGCCTGCCGGTTAGATTTGTTATTCGGTGAGGGTCCTGGCGCTGATTGACACAGGGTGTCCCATTTTCGCCGCAGCCTCACCTAACTCTTTTCCTGCAGGGACCCTGTAGACGGCAAGGCAACCATTGCGCTTGTCTTCAGTCACAGCAGGAGGGGTGTCGGGAGGCACAGAGGGGGCAACCCTAATGGTAACCATGCCTGTGTGTGACACGCTCGGGGGGCTCCAATGCCGCTGCTCTGGTGCATTTGTCTATCAAGCAGGGGTCTCCAATGACCTGATTTTGGGCTGGCCATTTTTGGTCGTTTACCACCTCATGCGGGGTCCCTTGGAGTCTTGCATCATACCCAGGGACTGTGTGCAAATTGACATCAGTCAGTTTCGGGCGGACAGAACCCAGCTACAGCAGCAACATATGAGCTGTGAGCAGGGCCAGTGTTGTGCCTTACGGGATAGGTCGCCAGGGTGTTCCATTTCTGCCGCAGCCCCACCTAAGTCTTTTCCTGCATGGACCCTGGAGCTGGCAAGGCAACCATTGTCCTTGTCTTCAGTCACGGCAGGAGGGGTGTCGGGAGGCACAGAGGGGGCAACCCTAATGGTAACGGGATGGGTCGCTAGCTACGTGGATTCTGACACAGAGTACCCGGATGGGGGGGAGGGGCAATGTAGTTGCAATAACAGGCTCCTCGGATTCCCTATTTACTTTGGGGCTAGTTGCTTGACGATGCTTTCACTTGTTTCGTTCTCCTTATTGCATTTATGTGTCCCTTTAGGATCAGGCCTTGTGCCATCAGGTGATCCAAGAGCGCAGGGGTTGCAAGTGTCCCCCCATCAGAAATTTCTCTCTACCTGCCAGGCCAGCTTTGCACGTAAGCGTGGGTGTGTTCAGGCAGGGCGAACAGATGCGTGGCATACCCCGGCAAGGCCCAAGATGAGGGCTTTGCAGCAGTGGGGAGCGTCACCATGCCCATGCAGTCAGGGGGCCCTTCTGACGCAGAATTCAAGGGGTCTCGCAGCTTCCCCAAAGCCGCAAACCCAAAACCTGCAGTGCCTCCCTAACTCCAGCTGTAGTTCATTTTTTTGCCTGCTGCTTTGCACCATTCTGATGTCTTTGTATTTTCTGGACCTTACTCTGGTAGGAAATACATCACGTTTGACTCCAAAAAGTTGAAGGACTAGGCACATTGAGGCACGTCGTAGCACAGGAAGCACGGGCAGCTGTAAATCTGGATCGTACACACTTTTTGCAGTTCTGTAGCTTCACTCCTCAGTTCTCTTACTTCTGAGGAGCTCCGCATGGCCAAAACCTTCCATGGCCATTGCCCCCCATGACACCACTGAGCTACGAAGCAAGATAGAGAGATGCCATGTGCATAAATCCAAAATGTAACAAGACAAACAAGCGAAAAGACTAAATAATTGCTATTCTGCATGAATTGCGGCCTTGTTCTTGCGTGTCTGTGCCTGCCAACGCCTGCTATCTGCGGCGCGAGGGCCCTGTGCTGAGTGGCAGTCAATCTGGCGGCATAGGTAGCCCCAGATTCATCACTCTCTTCCTTAGAGGCGCTGCATGGGTGTGGGGCCTGCAGCACTCCCGCTGTTGAATTCCTGCAAGCACTGTGGGGGGGTGGTGCACAACCAGGTCCTGCGCTGCGACACGGGCCTTGAAACATGGCCAGCAGGCTTCAGTGCTCGGCGCTAGGCTTGAGTGCGCTCTAACATAACACAGCAATTCCTGTTCCGGAGCTAAGCGTGGGCCTTGAAAGGGGTGTCCCAGGATTCAACAGGGCAAAACAAAGGCACCGCTGGTCATCAGGACATCAATACACACGTGCATGCCGCGCCTCTGAGATGATGAAAGTACAGAGGCCAAAGTCAAATTTGCAGATCCACTCATCGCATTTGAAGGACAGGGACACGCATCTCACACACACTGAAAACAAGACTTCTGGCAAATACAACTGGAGGCAGACCACGCTCATTTACGCTTGCGCTTGGGCGCAGCGCTGTCATCGCCTCAGGCAGTCTGGAGCAGCGGGTACAGCGCTCTTGCTGTTGAAAGCGTCGCACTGCTGTTCTGATTCTGCACGCAGCGCAGCTCGCCGTGACCTTGTGGACAGGGCTACTTTGCCTTGGCCTTGCGCGCCCTGCTGCTTCGCCTTGACTTCACGCGATGTGCGCGCAGTGCTGCTTTGCCTTGAATCAGCGCGCAGTGCTGCTTCGCCTTGACTTCACACGCAGTGCTGCTTTGCCTTAATTCTACGCACATTGCTGAGGCGTGCACCGTGGTGCACACATTACTGGACCATGAGGGTTGTGCTTGCACGGGAAGAGGGCTCCAGGCCCGAAGGTACACGCCGCTTGTCAGTAGGGTGGTCATGACGCTGTCCGCTGCAAGCTTCGGCGACGGGTTACTTCATTTGGGCTTGGCATCGGTTCGAACCTTTCTGACGCGGCAAGAAAGGGGTCCCCCAACTTCTCCGAAGCCAGAAACCCAAAACCTGCTGTGTTTTCCAAACTCTGGCTGTAGTTCCGGTTTTTGCCTGCCTTTTTGCACCATTCTGATGTCTTCGTGTTTTCTCGACTTTACCATGGTAGAGAATACATCACGTTTGAATCCAAAAAGTTCACTGACCAGGCACATTGAGGCGCCCTGTAGCACAGGAAGCACGGGCAGCTGTAAATCAGGATCCTACACACGTTTTGCAGTTCTGCAGCTCCGCTCCTCAGTTCTCTTACTTCTGACGAGCTCGGCATGGCCAGAACCTTCCATGGCCATTGCCCCTCATGACACCACTGAGCTACAAAGCAAGATAGAGAGATGCCATGTGCAGAAATCCAAATCTAATAATACAAACAAGCGGAAAGCATAAAAAATTGCTATTCTGCACGTATTGCGGCCTTGGTCTTGCGTGTATGTGCCTGCGCACGTGTGCTATCTGCGGCACGAACTCCATGTGCTGAAGGGCAGTCAATCTGGCTGCATAGGTAGCCCCAGACGCATCACTTCTGCTTGCAATGGGACAGGCATTTAAACAGCCCCCAGTGATGCAGGCAGACCATCATGACATATCTCTGGGTGAGGAAGTGCAAGTTCCAGCGATCGCAGCTGTTACCGCAACCGACGGGTGTAGGTGCGGGACCGCCCCTGAGGGACTGTCTCAGTCTCATGAAATCTGCTCGGGTACACCGCTCCCTGCAGGGGATGTAGCACAGATTCAGACCGGTCCAAAGCCGCAGAAATCACTATCGTCCAGTACAGGGCAGATCATGTGTGCTGGATTCTCATTGAATTCTCTGACGGCAGAGGATATAAGGGCCGAGCCTGAATTGACTCAGGGCCTGTTTGAGGAGTGTGGTCACCAGTGGGAAGTCCAGCTGAAACAATGCTCACTGTCTGCATTAGACGGCATTGGCAACGGGTCTGATGGGATCTCTGATGTGGAGTGCGAAACTTTGAGGGGTTTGGATCAGTCCCCAGATCAGCTCTGTGGGGGTTGGGGGTATCATAGGAGTCATGAGTCCAGCCTAACAGCGGTGGCCTTGTCAATGGGTGCGCACCTCCAGACGGGGCTAGCCGGCTGGCCCAGTGTGCAAGGCATGATGGATTCAGGGAGCCTCTGTCCTCTGTTGTCAAGACTGGGGCCCGCGTACCTGGGGATGATGGGCATGGAGCTCAACCCCCGCAAGTGCGCCATGGCCACCACGGAGGGGGTCCCGGGCCTGCAGCTGCGCCTCTGCCCCCACCTGGAAGACCCGTGGTACTGGGTACCAGCGGCGGACTCCCTCCCCTACCTGGGACTCCAGCTGCAGCCGGACGGGAAGTTCTCCCTGCAGCGCAAGCACCGGCTACGCCTGGCGGCAGTGCACCACTGGTGCCTTAACACCCTCGCGCCACCGAAAGTGGTGCAGGACGTCATCCTGGCGATCCTCGGGGGGGTGACGCAGTACGTCGCCCCTTTCATCGCCGACGACTCCGACACTGCACGCCACCTGGACCACATCACGGTCCAGGTCGCGAAAGACAGGGCGCGGTACGCCTTCGACTCCTCGCGGGACATCCTGCAGGATGACCGGACCCTGGGGCTCACACGGGTGCCAACGCGGTGCCAGCAGGCAGCGGTGGCCCTCGTGGGTACACTCGTCCACCACCGCGCAACTTCTGTGCGCGCCGAGGTCACCAAGATGTTCTGGGAGATAGCCGGCGCGCACGGAATATGTCCCGAGGTGCACTACCCCGTCCCGGAGTTCGCAACTCTGGCGGGAGGCGACTGGGTCCACCGCATACCCCGGGTCCTGGCCGCCCTGGGAGTGGGGATGTACAACCCCATTGCGTGCCCCAGGGCGGCCCATGTCCAACTACAGTCCCCGTCGGGCAAAATCGTCACGCTGCGCACCGCCAAGCTGCGACACCGCGACACGTGCCGCCTGACGGTGCCACACACAACGCCGTGGCATGGGCACCACGGGCCACGCCACCCCTTCCCCGACAACGACGATCCGTGGCCGACGGCGGTGCGGGAGTGCCTCAACCAATGCGCCGATGAACACCTCCATTATTGCCGCCGTGAGCAGGAGCCCACCAACCACCCCGGGTGGCGCGACGCCCTGGCCCACCTCTTCCACACCACCGGCACACGGGCCCCCCGCCTGAGACTCGTCCACCCCGGGAGGGCTAAGCAGGACGCCCACACCGGCCCACGGGTGACCCCTGGACGGCCTGCACCTCCACGTTGGGGGCTACCGCCGCCGGGACGGCCTATCCCCCCCCACGCGGGGGGCGGCGTACCACCCGCCAGCAGCCCTCATGTACATCCTCCGCGACATACTCGCGGAAAGCGAGCACCAAGAGCCTAACGCGGACGTGGCGTGGCCAGAGCCCTTACGCCCCCGGCCCCACGCGCCGACACCTTTGTGGTTGGTGACCACGGACGACCAATGCACCCAAGCGACGGGACAAGCGCAGCTCCGGGCCGAGTGGGTAATAGTGCAAGTGGGGGCAGGCCAGCCCGAACCCCGTGGGCTCCCCCGTGGCACCGCCCTACTGGTGGCTACGGGGGTGCCGCACGACCCACACATTGCGGTGCACACGCTGGAGGACCATCCGGAGGACACGGGACACCTGGTGGTGCACCAGCGCGGGGGCCCGGCGTGGCTCAAGGAACATGTGACGGCGCTACGGTCCTGGGCAAGCACGGTCGCGGAGCGGAGATCCGGCTGCACGACCACCCGGCGATCAGCCCAGGCGACACCAGGGCGCTGAGCGTGGACCAACTGACCCCCAGCCACCCCGACGTCCGGTGGCACTCCGCAGACCTCAACGCGGGGTGGCTCAGCCCCACCGGATACTACTGGATCCCGGAGGCCTGGGGACACACCTCCTCTCCCCTGCAAACACGCCACCAGCGTCGCTCTCGCCGCCGACCTTACCCGCACGTGGGCGGTGGCCATCTCGGGCACGGTGCCCGACGGGGAGGGGGTGGCCGCCTCCCTCCCCCTACATTACGGTGCAGACAGACCATGGGTCCACACGGTGGACGCCGAAGTCATCCTCCACCTCCTGCGGCACGCAGATCGCGAGCGAACCACGGGGGTCCTCGCAGGCGCAGCGAAGGTGGTCAACCAGATGCCCCTGAGGTGGCTCCGGGACGGCCTGTGCGCGCAGGGGCAACACGCCGGGCACCCGTTCTGGTACGTCCGAGCCACCTCGCACCACAGTGACGCCCTACTGCACAAGGCGGACTGGGCGGCGTCCCAGGACACCGTCTTGCAGAACACGCCCCCGGACCCTGGCCACGCCCAACTCATTGTCGCCAGCCGTGACGGCCATCTCGATCTACGGCCCCCCACGATGCGGGTGCTCAGCGAGGTCGCGCAACGGGCGCAGACGGACCATGCGCTGCCGCACCGGGGACACACACCTTTGGGCGCGGCCCACGCCACGGCCTACGTCCACGCCCAGGACCTCACCGCGGCGGCCACCAACCGCCGGGCGCTGCGGGCCCGAGACGGCCACACGCCGGTGCAGCGCAGGCTCCGCTTCTGGAAGGAGCGGCTCTCCGGCGTCGCCATGGTCCCACAACCGTGCCTTTTCTGCGGCGGCCCAGAGGAGACCCCGGTGCACATGCACGTGGGTTGCACCCACTCACGGCTCCTCTGGCCCCACTACCGCCAGGCGGTACACGAGGCGGCCCGCCACCTCCCACCTGGGGACAAGGCCCTGTGGGTGGCCTCGTGACGCTCCGCAGGCGCCACGTGGACGGAGGTGTTCTGCTCCGGGCTGGTGCCCGAGGACGCAGAGGCGCAGCTCCGCGCCATAACCCGATACGACCCGCCGGGAGGGACCTCGATGGACGATTTCCTCCACCACATGCTCCGGCTGGGGGACTTCGCGTGGGAGCTTCGCAACCACCGGCTGGAGCAACTCCTCCGCGAGCCCCAGAGCGCGGCGGCCCGGGCGCACCGGTGGCTCACTGCGGCGGAGGGCGACCACCCTCCCCCTCCCCCGCGCCCTGACAAGGATTTCGTAGCCTCCCTCCGTGTTGTGAATGGCACTCTGGAGTGCCCGCCCCAAGAGAGCCCCCACCCGTACCAGGACCTGCCGGGGGGGTTCTCGAGGCACCTACAAGACGCCCTCTTCCCACCGTGGATCATCGGGCGCGGCTCCATCACCGCATGGGAGGCGCGCATCGTGGAGGAGGAGTGGGCGCGGGAGTGGAGCCAGTGGTGCGCCGCCATGCGCGCCCCGGAGACCCCTGCGCAACGATACGCTGCCATCCCGCTCCGGTGGTGGGGGCCGGACACCCTGCTGAGACCCACCTTGATCCGCGGGGCGGGGCCTGACCACCCGTGGGATGCGGCGACGGGGGAATGGCTGCAGGCGGCCCCGGGGCCGCAAACGGGATGGACTGGGGACGTGTCCTCACTCGTCAGGACACCCGTCCCGCCCCGCATCGTCCTTCACGCCGCCAACGTGCTCCGGGCTACGGAGATACGCACGTGGGGACACGCTGCGGCCACCGTCCGGTGGCACCCCCCAGAGGACGGGGCCACCGAACTCACCGTGGCGCACTTCGTAGCTGGGGGGCCGGTATACGACGACGCCCTGTCCCGGCTGGGCGACACCCAGGGGCCCTTGCTCCTCATGCTCCCCACCGGCATTGCAGCCGCGCTGCGCCAGGAGCTAGACGGCTGCGAAGGGCTGCGAGTGGGGTGGAAGGCAGTCGCGGACGGCACCCTGCTGGCCCTCCTCCACAGAGACACCGCGAACAGGTGCCAATGGGATGCGCTGACGCCCCACCTCACCGGGCGCCACGTGTACATGGCGAGCCCCCCCCAGGGGCACCCCCGCCCGACGTGGGACGACCTCATCGCCGCCTTCCACGACCAAGGGATCCTCCCCGGCGACACGTGGCAGGAGGTCCAGCGGAAGACGCTTGGCAAGGACTACCGGCGCCGCGTCCACGCCCGCCTGCTGGAGATCCGGGACCCCCTCCGACAGAGGTGGGACGACCTCTGGCTCCGCCATCTCGACCCTTGGTCGCCGCCCTCCCACCTCACACACACCTGCCGACTCTGCGGAGAATGTGACACGGTGTCCTCCACAGCGTCGACGGGCGCCAACAGCTGCGCGCGGTGCACCCAGGTAGCCGCGTGCCCCTGGCCCGAACCTCCCGCAGGCCCGCGCAGGCGCACAGAGGAGGAGGCCTTGCGCCGGCGCATCGAGGGGGCACACACCCCCTCGCACGAACAAGCGGGCCCCGCGGGCGCTGCCCTTCTGTGGATCCACGTGCACCTGCGGGACCCCACATCCGTTGCGCACCTGTCTCACGTGTTCGCCCCCTAACCCCCACCCGCCGCCGCCCTTTGCAGAGCCCGCAGCACCATGCCACGCCGACGGGGGGATGGGCCGGGGGACACCAGGGCCCGCCGCAGAGCGCAGGAGGCGGCCGTCCGGGGCCTGGTGGCGGACGCGGTGGTGGAGGCACAAGAAGCGCACGCTGCCGCACGGTGTGACCTGGAGGGCAGTGCGAGGGCTTTCCTCAACGAGACCGCCCTCCCGGCCGTTCGCGCCCTGAACGGAGCGGGGGCCCCTACGCTGCTCCCGGCAATGCACCGGATCGTGAACGCCATCCGGCCAGGGCTCATCAGGCGGCCCTCTACGGGCACTGGATGGAGTGGCGCGAGTCCAATCGGTCGGGCCGGCCCCTGTCCATGGGGGACACCCTCCGGCTGACGGGAGCGGGGTCTGCCATGTCCCTCCGCAGTAGCGCCCCAGCCCTGCTGCACGCCCTCAGGACGCGCTTCCCCGGGGACGCGGCCCCGTACCTGAACCAGGCGCGGGCCACGTACCCGGGGGGAGTGTCCGAGCTGGATGCGGCGCTCCACCTTCTACACCCGCCGGACGAGGACCTGGAGGTGGGCGAGGTCACGGTGTTCATCGAAGGCGCGGACGAGGCGTCCGCCCGCCCCCGGCCGACCAACCCGGTGTACGACGGCACCGGGCCTACCCCTCCGTACGCCGTCGTCTACGAGACGTTCCCCAGGGAGCCCACTTGGTGCCCCGCCCTCCCACCGGCGACGCACGCGCCTCGCGGCTGGGCTAACCCAGACCTGTCCCCCCCCCTCTCCAGGACCAGGGGTGCCCACCACAGGGGGCAGGTCCTGTGGCAGGAGTGCCCTGGCACCCCCCTCCTCCTCCTTGTCGTCGCGACCCGCGGGGACCCGGGGCGGATCCTGGGGATCACCCCCATCCACCTCTATGGGGCAACACCCCGCCCCCCCCTCCCGGCGCCCGCGGCGCGGGACGGAGTACACACCTTCCTGCGCACACAGGAGGTCACCGCCGTTACGGGGGTCCACCTGGTGCGGCTGCGCCCGACACCGCTCGACGACCCCCGGGGGCCCAGGGCCCTGGGCCCCGCCCCAGACTGGGAGCTGTGGCGCCACGCGTGGGCTGCGTGGCTCCCCCGCCTCCCCTCCCAATGCCGGTGGATGGCCGCGGGCCCCCGGCCGTGCGGGGCTGACGCCACAGCCGGCCCCCCACCCCCTCCCCCCCTCCCCCCCGCAGAACACCACACGGCACTGCCCACAGCACGGAACTGATGCACCAGGAGGTAGGGGGAAGGGCGCGCCTGCCACCACGCATGCCTACCAGAGTAACAGTGATGGCAGACTCTGATGGGTCCCCCCAGCGGGACGACCGCCACCACCGCCGGTCCCGCTCCCGCTCCCCCGTCTCCTCCCCGGAGTGGACGGGGGACACCCTCGCGGAGCGTGAGGAGCGGAGGCTGGCGGAGGCGGCGGTGCTGGTCGGGCCGCCGCCGCCGGCCCGGGAACCTGGGCCAGCCGAGACGGCCGCCCCCGCCGCCCAAGCGGCCAGCCCCGCCGCCCCCCCCCTGCCCAGACGCGCAGGAAGCGGAGACCGCGGCGAGCCACGCCGCGGCCCCGGCCGCGGCCCCCGGCACGCCGCCGACAAGAGGGGCAGCCCCGGCGCAGGAGCCGGACGCATCGCCGAGGGCTGCCGCAGCCGCAGAGGAGAGCAAGAAGGGCGCGCGAGGGGTTGCAACGGACCCCGCACGGGCCGCGGGCGCCTCGCCGGCGGCCGCCGCAGCAGCAGGGGAGAACGAGGAGGGCGTGCGAGGGGTTGCGACCGCGGCCACGGGCGCCTCGTCAGCGGCCGCCACGACAGCGAAGGAGAGCGAGGGGGGCGCGCGAGGGGCTGCGGCCGCGACCTCGGCAGGCCGCGACGCCGCCTCGGCTGGCCACGCCGCGGCCCCCAGCACGCCGCGCAAGCGGGGGAAGAACCCCGCACGGGCCGCGGACGCCTCGCCGGCGGCCGCCGCAGCAGCAGCAGTGGGCAGGGAGAGCGCGAAGTACCGCGCCCACGCCAACCCCACCCACACGCACACTAGCCCCCCCAAGCCGTTCCCCCCCAAGCCCTTCCCCCCGGGGCGGGAGCGGCACGTCCGCCCGCCGACGCGCGAGCGCTCGCCGCCGGGCGTCACGCTGCCGCAGCTGCAAAGGCAGCGGGACGCCCGGCGAGTGGTCCAGGAAGGGCGCAGCGGCGGGGGGGAGGGGAGCAGCGGACGGCGCGACAGGCAGGGGGCAGGTGAGGGGCCAGGGCACGGGAAGGGCGCGCAGGGGCGCGGGCAGGGAGCCCAGGTGAAGGGGGCAGGGGGAGGGGAGGTGGGAGAGCGAGGGGGCCAGGGCGTGGTGGACGGGAGGCGGGACCCGCGACACGGGCAGGGGGCCAGGTAGGGGCCAGGGCACGGGAAGGGCGCGCAGGGGCGCAGGCAGGGAGCCCAGGTGCAGGGGGCAGGGCGAGGGGAGGTGGGAGAGCGAGCGGGCGAGGGTGTGGGGGACGGGAGGCGGGACCCGCGACACGGGCAGGGGGCTGCCAAGGGCAAGGGCAAGGGCGCCGCGGGCCCCAAGGGACAGGCGGGACTGGGCATGGGAGCCCAGGGAGGAGGGCGGGGCGAAGTGAGGGAGGCAGAGGGCGGAGCGCCCCCGCAGCCGGACGTGCAGCCGGTGAGGTGCATCCCCCCCGGCATCGAACAGATGCCGGCACACCACAGCCACCACCACCACCACCGCCACCACCACCACCTCTACAACATCGACCCTGACGCCGGCGAGCTCGTCCCCCCCCAACCCCCACGACACCAGCACCAGCAAGCCCCCCCCGCGCCGAGGGCGGAGCCGGCGCGGATGGCCTCGGCGGAGGGGAGACGGGGCGCGGCATCGGCGCCGCAGGCGCAGGGGCAGCGAGGGGGGCCGGCACGGGGGGCGGAGGAGGGCCGGCCATGGGACCGGGACCGGGGCGCGGTCCCGGACCCGCTGGGGGAGGAGACCCTTCCCCTGGTGGGGGAAGTATACGGGTGGTTGTGCTGGGCCAACCAGGGGACCTCCAGGAGGTCGGGGAACCGGCCCTTCGATGCCGTGCTCCTCTGGAGGGACGGAGGAAACCGAGAGGTACCCCCGGGGGGGTGGGCGGCCCCAGAGGACCACGAGAGGGTCCTCAGTTCAGTGATCCGGGCGGCGTGGCCAGAAAGGGAGCCGACGTGGCCGGCCTTCCTGGAAGGGGGAGCGGTGCTCCGCATCACGGATGCGGACGCCAACAACTGGCTCCCCCGGGCTTTGCGTAGAGCCCTCGCCCACTGGCGCTACCGCCGGCACAACCCGCCGCCGCCGCAGCCCCAGCCCCCACAGAACCGGCGGCGCAGGTGAAGGCCCAGACGGCGGGTACGGGAGATTTGGGGGGGGGGGCTGGGCCCCCCGACCCACGCCCCCCCCCCGGTATGGCACGACGTACGAGGGCGCGCCACCTCCCGCGGGAGGGAGCGCGGAGACAACGAGCGCGGAGGGGAACCTGCTGCCCCGCAACCCGCTAACCACTGACCGCTAACCCTCACGGCCGCCCCCGGCCGGCCAGCGCCGCGCGACAACGGCCGGGGGATGAGGGGCCCCGGCGAGGGCCTGCGCGAGAATCCAGCTCTCGATAGAGGGGGGCGGGAGAAGGGCGCGACCCCCTGGCCGATGACTGGCCCCCGGGGCCAGGACTGCCATGCCGCCCCCGCCCCTCCCCCCCGGCCGACGAGAGGCATCACCAGGGGACCAAAGGGCCCCCCCCAACCCACCCCCCCCCCCCCACACAGACCCGAGGGCGGGCGGGGGGGCGGCCCCCCCACCCCCCCCCCCCCCCGCACCCACCACAGCTGGGGAGCCACAGGCGCGGCCCTCTGCCCCCCCAGGGCCGGGGGGGCGCCCCCCCCCTCAGGAGGAACGGCGACGCGGTAAGGGCAACGGCGGCTGGACCTGCTCCCGCGAACCCACACCGGCGTGCCGGAGCAACGCGCACAACGGGACAGGAAGGAGGCCGCGCCCCACATGACCCTCCCGTAAGCACAGCCCACTCCGAGGTGACAGAGGGGGGGTTTCAGGTCAGATGGTCAGGCCGCCCCTCACCCCCCCCCACCCCGGGGCGGCACTTCAGCCCCGACCGCACGCGCGCGCCGGAAGGGAGCGCGCCAGCGACACGGAGAGAGCCAGAGAGGAGTACCGCAGGCCGCCGCCCGGAACGAGAGCAGGGAGGCCGCGGCGCGACACCCCCCCCCCCCGCCCCCCCACCAGCCTGCCAGCCGCGGGGGCCCCGGCCCCCACCCCCCGAGGCAGGGGGGATGGGCCCCCCCCACCCGAGAGGGGAGCCGGAGTGTGACCCGCCCCCCCGCTCCAGCCGCCGGCTCACATGGGGGCCTTGAAGAACAAGCGGGCCCACGCCTGCGCACCGGGACGCCGCACAGATCGTACCCAGAGAAGCCGGGTGAACACGAACCGGAGTGGTATGGGGGGCCACGCCCACCATGGACAGCACAAGGCCCGTGACGCCCGCTTTGTTGCCTGCCCAGGGAAGGCAGAGGGACGGAAAGAGACAGACCGACCCCCCGCCCTACAGGCCCCGCCCCGGCCGCACAGCCGGAGGAAACGGCGCACCCCCCCCCCCCCAGCCCGCCCCTGTCGGCTGGAGCTTACACCGCTAGGCAGTGCCCTGTCGCCTCAGAGATGGCGTGTCAAACTTGGGGCATCCCACGGGGAAGGGGTGTACAAACGCAAGCACAGGCCGTGGTGGCGTGTCTTCCCCCGTTCTCCCTCCCAACGGGCAGATCGGCAACCCGACGGGACATCCCTGGCTCTAGGGCGCGGCGGCCGGCGATCCGACGGTGCGACGGTCCCTCCTCTTCCACCCTGCACGTCAGTCGGCGATCAGGCGGTGCCTCTGTCCGCCTCCTGCCCCCGTGCACGTCAGTCGGCGATCCGGCGGTGCTACTGTCCGCCTCTTACCCCTGTGCACGTCAGTCGGCGATCCGACGGTGCCGCACCCCACCCAGCCCCCTCCCCCCCTGTGCCGGCCCCGTACACGTAGACTGGGGCCTCCCGGCACGCGCAACACGCTTCACAACGCACAGCCCCACCCTCGGGACTGGATTCATAGCCGACGGCACCCTTAGGGCGCGTAAGAGACTCCCGCGGCCCAGTAGTGAGAGCGTCCGTCTTCAATCGTCCAGTGCGGGGGTTCGATCCCAGGCGTTGGTGCTCCTGGGATCCCTGCACGTAGAGCTCTCTAGTCGGAACCACCCCCCCCTCCAGCAGCTCGCGCCACCACCGATACCGGTGGATCGGGTGGAGGTCTCGTTCGTTTTACCCCCCACCCTGGAAAAACAAAACACATGGGAGCCACCCACCCCTGCAGCAGTGCGCACCGTCACCTGTACTCGAACAGGTCGACGGGAGGCCTCGTCCGGTATTCGAAGGGATCGGTGGGAGACCATCGATCACGGGGTTCGAACCAGCTCCTTCGCGGCGCGCGCCGGGTGCGCTACCTCCAGGGCGGCTGCCTTCTGAGATACACTGGCACCCGGGTCACAGAAAAAACGCGCCCGCAACCCCCTCCCCCTGTGCTAAGTGTAAGCCTGCAGTAGGGGTGCTCTGCTGGGCCATGAACCGGAACATTGGTGCACCACTCCAGCCACGGTCACCCCAACCCCCCCTCGCATCCCGCAGGGCGAAGCTCCGTGCGCATCAGGCTCGTCATGGGAATCCGGCGGACCGGCGCCTGGACACCAAGTCGACACCTCTCTCCCCCCCCACGGGAACAGAGTGGGGCCCCCGCAACCGCACGCCCGCGCCCACAACGCGGACCCCGACAGCCCACCCAGTGGACGGGCAGTCGGGGGAGGAGGAGGGCAAGACCCCAAACGCCCCACGCAACGGTCGAAGGCAACCCCCCGGGGACGCCCTGCCGCCGCCCCCACAACCCCAAGCCAAGTAGGGGGGAACCGGGACCGGACCGCCCCCCCCCAAGCACGCCAGACGGAGCACGGGACCGGGGCAGGACACACGGAGGGGCACGGACCACGTGGAACGGCCCTACCAGCGCCCAGTGCCGGGACCACGCGAGATGCGCGCGCCACACCACCCAGCGGGGAGCAGACACCGCGAGAGCGCGAGCGCACACACACGAAAAGGACACGCGGGGACTACCGGAAGGGCAACCGGACCGAGCGCGCGGAACGCACAGACCGCATGGAATGGCGTACCAGCGAGCGAGGGTAAGGGACACCCGGACGGGACAGCCCGCCACACGCAGCGCGGAACACGCGGGGCGGGAAGGGGGAAGAAGGGGAGACACAACACCAGGCACCGGCCCGAACCCCCCCGAACCGGCCGCGAGCGCCGCGCACACACAGACCGGACACTGCACCCGCCAAGGCAGTAGTGGCGCACAGCGCCACGCCCCAACCACTAGGCTAGGCAGCCTCCGCGCCAGCCCAAAGGGGTTCCACTGGCGACAAGCCAGTAGCACGGGCCCGGCGGCGCCGGCGCCCCGGGCGACCACGCATTAGGGGGGCGACACAGTGGGTAAGCGCCCGCAGCCACGGCTGCGAATTGATGCACTGACCGGGGAGTGGCGAAGCAGGGACGCCGGGGAAGGACGGGGCTCCAAGCTCTGTGAACCCGGGGGACTCCGCCACCAGGCAGGAGGTACGTCTTGGAGGGCCCCCCACTAGGACCCGGTGGGGAGAATATCACCTGGCCCGACCAGGTGGCCCCCCGGGGCCGAAAGGCGTCTAGTACCCGCAAAATCAAACCTCAAACCTCAAGACTGGGGCCCGCAGTGGAGTCACACATCGCTCCTGCGGCCGACTCCGTGTTACTTCACGATTTGTTTAGGAGGTGGTCAAATGGGCCATGGAGAAAACCAAGATTGATGTGTTTCCTGGCAAGACGCCAGTGCATGTGTTGTCGTTCGTGGGGACGGCGGACTGGCTCTTTTGAGCAACGTAGGGGGGTGGAGATGCTTTTCCTGCTCCCAATGAAGCATTACCATCGCGGTGTCATCAAAAAAATATTACTTGAGGGTGCCCGGAGCTTCCTGTTGGTCCAAGTCATCAAAGATGCCTCATGGTACTGGGCACTCTGTGAACTGGCGGTGCACTGGTGGGATGTTCCTACCAACACGCCAATGTTTGCTAACTTGCAGGGACGTGCGGTGTCCAGAGGACACCACTGTCAGTGGCAAGTTGTCTTGTTCCATGCAGCTGAGCCTGAGGATCATTGCTCAGTGCCAGGGGGTCATACATGAGCTGTGAAGTTTTTTGTTAAGTTAAGGGATAGCAGAGATATCAGGACCGTCATTGAGGCGGACCGGGAGGACCCGCGCTGCAGAGTGTTTCAAAAGAAAGTGAGGCAGGAGTATAGTGATGTGCTAGAATTTAAGCCGCCCAGTGAGGCTCCCTACCGGGGGCTGGATGGTGTTGCAGGCATTGTGGAGAAAGCAAATGCACAGCCACAGAAAGTATTGCCATATAAGTGTGTTGCGCTGCGGGTTGCAGCATTTAAAGCGCTGCAGGACGAATTTCAGTCCAGGGGGGATATTGCGTGAAGCTGTGGATCCGCACTGGATCAGCAGCGTTTTTGTGGTCCCAAAACTCGGGGCTAAGTGGCGGTTGGTTATTGACTACCGCGACCTCAAGTTCAAAATCTAGGGTTTAGGTTTCCCCTGCCGTATATTGAACCTTGAAATTTTGGATGAGGGCAAAAATGTCATTTGGTCCAATTTTGACCTGGAGGATGGCTTCCAGCTGATGCCTTCGGAGGAGTCGTCCAGCACAAATACGGCACTCAAGATCCATGGGCAGTACTTGAGTAACTTGTCCCCCCCATGGGGCTGAAAACAGCCCCACTCCAATACCAGCGTATGGTACAGTGGTGTCTAGAGCAAGACAAGAGGATAGGGGCCAAGCAATACGTGGATGATGTGTTGGCAGGGAAGCCTGGACCCCCCCCTGAGCCTGTTTCAGGGCCCCCGCACCCACAGGACTCATCTGGTGTGGTGACACAGTTACAGTACTCTGTACCTCAGGCACACGACGTTGACTAGCGGCGTATGTTTCATATTTTTTGCCTTTTTGAAACCCACGGCCAAACGTGAAAGGATGTCCCTCTTCCAGACCTGCGTTACATTCTGTGGGCATGTCTTGGAGCACGGCACCCGTTTGTCAGCCCCAGATAAGCAGCCTGCCATTGGACGTTGGGAGTACACACATATTGTTACGCCAACCTATTTGGAAGCATTTCTTGGGTTGACGCAGTGGCATACGTTGTACATGAAGAACTATGCCATGCGTGCCGCCATTCTTTCCGAGGCTCTGACACGTCTAGAGAGCAATAAATCCCCCAAGGATAAGTCTGGCAGACACCATAAAATCAAGTGGACGCCAGCCATGATTGAGGCCTTCCATGCCATCAGGGAGTCCATGATTCAGGAGGCCATGCTCCACATCCCGGACCCGTCCAAGCCCAATGAGCTAGAAACGTATGCCTCCCACTATGCAGTGGGGGCAGTGCTGTACCAGCCTGCCAGGCGTGGGGACCTGCGCCCGGTGCCTTTGTTGAGTCGTACGCTGCAGGGCTGGGGTAACCAGGGTCAGCGGGGCTGGTCAATGCGGAAGAAAGAGACATGTGCTCTTCTGGCTGCGCTCAACAAACTTTGATGCTGGATTCAGTCAGCAGTGAGTGTCCAAGTCAGCACTGATTGGCGCACCCTAGTGCACTGGCTCCGCGAGGATATAGGGACCATCATCGGACCAGTGGGGCACAGGGGGCGGTGGCATGAACTCCTTTCCCAGTTTCAGCTGGAGGTGGAATATAAGAAGGGGTCGGATAAAGTAGGGGCAGATGCCATGAGTCATTGGGCGTTTGCTGCGTGCCAGCATGCACCTGATGCCTGCCTCCATGGCAGTGAGGAGGATATGAAGAAGGTGCAGCGCGACATTCAGGACGAGAGGGAGTTGCAACATCATGTTCTAGCCCACAACGTCTCTTGCTTGGCAGCCTGCGAGCACACAGGTTTGTTTGCTCTGTGCCTCCCAGCTATCCCATTGGGGGCTCCCGGAACAAGCACACAGGTTGGACTGCGGCTGTCTTGGCTCGGGTTGATACTGGAATTACTGCTGATGAGCGCCAGAACTCTAATTTTTCTTCTGTGGATTTTCTTTTGAACGAATCTTTGCTCCCTGATTGTTTGGCAGCCATCTGTGCAATGGGGGCTGCGAATACGGATCGTCAGAGGTCTGGACATGGCCCTTTGGACCTGGAACAGCGAGTGCGGGCTATCCACGGCAGGCTGCAGAATCAGCGTGGGGGGTGTGAAGCCCTTCCTACTTTGCATTTTATCTCAGCCCCCTATTCCCCGTCTCTGGCGGTGTCCGACCTTGCGTGTGATCCTGCTGTGCCTTCATTTGCCCTGGTTCCCTTGCTTCAGGCTCCAATCTGTGCAATGCGGCTCCGAAATGGACGCCAGCGGAGGGGACAGCACGCGAAGGAATCACTGGCAGTGACGTATGCTGATCCAGCCTCCCCCCCTATTTCTGTTGTGTTTGATCCCTCGGACAGTGCATATCCTGCAGACCCTGTGTTGAAAGACAAGTATCAATTGTTGAAGCATGGTGAGCATGCGCCCCACTGCGCATTGTACAGGGCAAGATACGCACTAGGGGGCGCATTGCCGTCCCTGCAAGCCTGATGGAGCCAGTGTTGGCAGCAATGCATGCGTGCAGTCACCCTGGTTGGAACAAACTGCAACTTCTCTGTCAGCGATGCTTCCTCTTCGCTAAGTCTCCTAAAGCAATCATACGGGACGTTGTTGGACGATGCACAGTGTGTCAGGCCTGTAAGGCAAGTGATAGGGCCAGCTCCGACAACTTAGATGACTTTCCTGTGCCTGCCCACGCTTTCGCATCCCTCTCTGATGATTTTGTGAAATTGGATGCTGTGAAGGTGGGGGGGGGGACCTTTGACTGAGCCCTGGGGGTGGTTTGCAGGCTAATGGGGTATGTCCTGGCCATACCTGTGAGGAAGAAGGGGATTGATGCTGTCCAGTGTGCACACACGTCTTTTGAGCTGTCACTGCGCCCTTGTGGGCGAAGCATGGTTTTTTGGTACTTTTGGTTTGCACTGGTCTGCCGGTTGGTCGGGGACCCTTTGATTGGCAAAGCCTTGCGTGCCGTTCCCAAATACTCCTACATTTCATAGAATAGTTCCCTTGCTGCTCACCGAGTATCACCCAGAGGTCCACAAAGCAAGGAAAACAGCAATTCTTGAATGTCCACTACAGTACAGGTGATCACATAGCGTTTGCTGTTGCAAACCCTCGACAAGCGTAGAAGGCAAGAGAGAATTCAAGAGGTTATCGTAAGCCACAAATACAGGCAGAACTAGTCACCAATCATAGCCCTAGTATCACCGTATCCTGCACTATTTAGGCCGCAGCCTTCACAATAATGCCATTAACTATGCAGCCACTCGGAAGTCAATTATTCTGGTCAAAAAAACCTCAACTGAGTGTTTGAAATCAGTCTGCCCACGACCATAGTCGCCTCCTGCGACTCTGTGCCAAAACGCTTGCGGTGAAAGCGAAAACATAATCCACTGAGTTTGGGCACCATAGCTACACCCGCCCACTAGAATGTACCCCAGGGGGTGCAGCCGATGCAAACAGAGTAGCGAGGGCGCCAAACACCAAGGAGCATTCAACTGGGGGGTACCATACCCACCTGATTCACCCACTCTCCTTGGCTCAGTTTCCTTCTTTGTCCGGCTCGCTCTGTCCCTCTGCCCGCTCTCCTTTTTGAGCTAGCTCTTGGTTTTTTGTCCGGCCCGTGCACTCCTTTTTTCTGCTCTCTTTTTTGGGCTCCCTCCCGGATTTTGTCTGCCTCGCGCTCTTCCTTTGCCCGCTTTCGTTCTTGACCTCGCTCTCGTTCTTTGTCCGGCTCGCGAGGTCTTTTGGCCTCGCTCTCTCTCTTGGCTTGCGGTCCTTCTTTGTCTGGCGCGCTCTCTCTTTTGGCCTCGCTCTCTTTTTTGGCTTTTTTTCGTTCTTTCTCCGGCTCGCGCTCTCTCCGGCGCTCTCTTTCTTATATAACCGGCGCAATGTAATGTCTTGTACAATAAAACGAAATTAGAGAAGCACAGAAAATTGCTCACTCAAAGTAAAGGCAGGAGGCCTAAAGCTGGTAATGCTGACCCTGAAATCTGCTCCAGGAGCAGAGAAAGCCGAAGATAGAGCGTTCTGAACGCTCCCCACATGCCACAGAGCGTTGCTCGTGGGCACAGGGACACTGATCTGTGATGTGGCGGATGACTGCATAATTGAATGACTGGAATGGACCAAATGACAGGTCTCAATAGCTCAAGTCTCAGCAAAGACAGGGTGTTGCTGCAGCCAGGAGCTCATGGAACAGAACTTCAGCAGTACTCCAGACGTCAGTGTGCAACTAAGTCTGCTTTGCACTGGTAACCGTCATCATGGTCTACCACTGTACACACTATGAGCAGCGATTGTGCAATATAACCGGCAGCGATTGTGCCACATAACAGGCAGTGTGTAAACAACCAAGCATAGACAAGGAGGAAGTAATTTACAGAATGTTGGGCAGCATTTCAGCAAACCCAACGAACGCACAAAAGACTACTGCCACAACAATGCTGTGAAACTGTGTCACGACAACAGTTTCCAGCCGCGCTCTCCCTCGACCCGCATTAGTGACTTGTCATCAGGGTTGCACGCTGGTGCTGCAGGCAGGCGCCACTGTGCAGTGCAGGCCGCCCCAGAGAAGTGGGGGATGAGCTCCCTAGAGCTTCTGGACTGTCCCGCTGCCATGTTTCGTCTGAGGCAGAACTTTTCAACTGGGAAGATGTAGTGTAGTGGTGTGTGATGGTCCCGCGACAAGCTCGGGCTTTCTGTTGTGCCTCCCCGTTTTTGTCCACATTTTTGGTTGTGATTTTTGACCACCTGCTTCTTACCACCAGCAGGGGACTAAACAAAAATTGTTCAGTGTTCACACTTTTTTTACAGACACCGCACCACAAACCATGAAGGTAATTGGGATCGTTGATAGCTGAGCGCCGTCCGACTGTTGCCTGGTGTCACTCTTAATGTCGCTCTGTCCTGATCAAAAGTAGTGTCAGTTCTGTCCTACACACAACTATTCTCAACAAAACACAAAAAAGACGATTCAAAAGTGCACTGAAACTCAACTGCAACCCTCTCAACACTCCCAGTCAGTGGGTAATAGGCTCATACACTCGTGTGGTTAGAAACCTTGTTGATGTTGGTCCTGTTGTTTCTCATTCTCAGTGTCTGTCATTCTCAGTGTTTCCCTGGAGCCTCAATTCTGAGCTACGTGTAGTCTGTACGCACCAAGCTGGTCGTGGCTGTTTGCCTTAGTGACAGCCGCGTCACACTCGCTCCTTACGAAACCAAAGCAGCTTCAGGACACTCAAAACTGTGCAAAAATAATTGCGAGGAATGGCAGGAAAAAAGGGAAACAAACTGTCGAACTGCCAAACAAACCTGTCACAGTTCACTGTATCATACAGCTGTACTGTTTCCTGCGCATTCCACACAAATCATATAAACAGAACACACGAACTGGCTATCAGTTGCCACAGAGTAAGGGTAAAAGCTGGCCCTCTGGTAGCCAACCCTGTGGAATTGAGGTGGCAACAGTCACGGTGTCTTGAATGCTTGCTCCTTTGGGTGCACCCAGGCGGAAGCGCGGCTTGGTTCTTCAGGCGCGTAAGCGCGGTAGTGGCGATGGCGTCGTTGACTCCTCAGTGAGGTCTGTTTTTCTTTTCTTTCTGGTTTTTCTTCTTTTTCTGCTTGTTGCAGTCGAGCCAATTACTGGGAGGAGGAGTGTCTCGCACTTCACACTCAGAAGAGTCCCAGTCGGAGACCTAACACTCCTGCAGCACACTGTCGTAGACTTCTCCCCACTTTTGTTCCCATGGCCCATCTCCACACCAGATTTCGATGGCTTTCTCTTTTCCAAGCTTGATTTTTCTGACCGTGTTGTTCCATTACAAGGTTGAGTTTGAAATTTAGATAGGAGTTCCCCAGCGCCGCTCGCCCTGTATCAGTACCTCCAAGGTAGCCGTCCCATTGTCTTCCATCGTCAGACCGTCGAACCAGCGTGGAGCAGCAGGCAGCAAACAGGGCACTTTGGGGCTCAGTGATTGATGAATTATTCATTGAGGGTAACATACAGGTTCAGCCACAACGTCGTCGTCCACATCAGCGTCCGGAAACGCGAAAATGACCTTGTCCAACTCTCTCACTGACAAATGTCCTAGAAGCTGTAACCGAGCGACCTTTTTTGTACCAATTTGTCTCACCAACAGCCGCACAGGTTCATCAGTAAGTCTCTGATCAGACTCCGGCGTTCTCGGCGGTGGTGGAGCAGATCTGCCCATCTTGTTCTTTCGCCTTTGACCTCCGGTTGGGCAGGCGAGCTGTAGGGGAGGACCGGGTTCTGCACCCACATTGTTCCCAAATAAACTGTCAGACTCAGGCTGTAAATTCTCCTTGGGCTGTGAAGGCGGCGTTGAATGTACCTCAGCACCAGAATTTGGTTCGGCTTTCACATACGGACCGTTTCTTTTGACATGAGCACCTGTTTTTGACCAACCTTTCCAAAACCAAAGATTGAGGTTTGAGGTTTGAGGTTTGATTTTGCGGGTACTAGACGCCTTTCGGCCCCGGGGGGCCAGGTGGTCGGACCAGGTGATATCCTCCCCACCGGGTCCTAGTGGGGGGCCCTTCATGACACACCTCCCCCCTGGTGGCGGAGTCCCCCGGGTTCACGGGGCTCGGAGCCCTGTCCCTCCCCGGCTTCTCCTTCTCGCCACCCCCCAGTCAGCGCATCACTTAGCAGCCGTAGCTGCAGGCGCTTACCGACCGGGTCGCCTCCCTAATGCGTGGTCGTCCGGGGTGCTGGCGCCGCCGGGCCCGTGCTACTGGCTTGTCGCTAGTGGGCCCCCCTTGGGCTGGCGCCGAGGCTGCCTAGCCGCGGGGCTCGTGTGTGGAGCGGTGCGCAACTACTGCCTTGATGGGTACAGTGCCCTCGTCCTGTGTGCGCTGCGCTCGTGGCCGGTTCGGGGGGGTTGCAGCCAGTGCCGGCTCTTGTGTCTTCCCCGTTTCCCCCTTCCCGCCCCGCAATTCCCGCGCTGTGTGTGGCGGGCCGTCCTGTCCCGGTGTCCCATATCCTCGCTCGCTGGTACGCAATTCCATGCGGTCTGTGTGTTCCGCGGGCTCGGTCCAGCAGTTGCCCTTCCGATATTCCCCGCGTGTCCTTTGCGTGTGCATGCGCTCGCGCGCTCGTGGCGTCCGCCCCCCCCCCCTCCCTGGGTCGGTGTGGCGCGCGCACATCGCGCGGGCCCGGTGCCTGGCGCTAGTAGGGCCGTTCCACGCGGTCCGTGCTTCTCCGCGTGTCCTGCCTCGGTCCCGTGCTCTGTTTGGCTTGCTTGGGGGGGGGGGGCGGCACAGTCCTGCTCCCCCCTTCCCTGGCTTGGGGTGTGCCCCCTTCGGGCGGGCCCGCGCGTCCGGGGCGATCCAGCGCCGGGGGGGGCGGGGGGGGGGGGGCAGCCTAGTCCCGTCCACCCCGAAGGTGTGGCCAGGGGGCCCCGATGGGCGGGGGGTCGCCCTACCTCGGTCCGTCCCTCTGCCTTCCCTGGGCAGGCAACAAAGCGGGTGTCATTGGCGTCGCTCTGGTCATGGAGGGCGTGGCCCTGATACTGCTCCGGTTTGTGTTCGCGTGTTGTCCCCGGGCGTGGTCCGTGTGGCGCCTTGTGCGCTGGCGCGGGTTCGGCTGCCTGTCGCGGTCGCCGTGGGAGCAGGCAGGTTGGGGCATGGGGCTGCTTGGCGTACGGGCTCAGCAGCGTCCTCCCCCCAGGCGCCGTGGCCCTTTCTGGGGGAGGGGGGGCTTCACCCCTGCCTTGGGACGGCCGGAGGGCCGGCGCCCCCGTGGCCCGCTTCTGGCGTCCCGCGGGCCGGAGGGGGGGAGTGGGCGGAGAGGGGAGGGGTTCCCCACCTCCCTCCTCCGGGGGGGTGGCCTCTGGCCCCCGGCCCAGACCCCCCTTCTTCGCTGGCGCATCCCCCCCAGGTATACTTGTTCGGCCGGGGTCGTTTGGCAGCCCCGGGCGCCGGGCGCGGCCTGGCCAGCCGCCGGCCGGTCAGTCTGGCGGGGAGGGGGAGGCTCGTCGGTGTGCCATCTCCCCTCAGAAGATCAGCCACGGGGCCCCGCGGGGCGGGGGGCCGGAAGCACTCCTTGCTGCGGTCTGCTTCTCCGCCCTCCCCAGGCGGGCACCAAGGCGGGTCGCTTCGTCTGTACCCCGCCCTCCAAACTGCATTGGCTCACGTCCGGGTGCTGCCGTCCCGTTGCGGCCCACGGGGTGCCCCCGCGCGCCGGCGCAGGGCTGCTGGCCTGCCTCGGGCACTGCGGGACTGGGTGAGGGGCCAACTGGAGGCAAGCGGCATACAGCAGCGCTTGCCGCGGACGTGGGGTCCCCCCCTGGGTGTCGCGGCCCTCCCGAGGGGGGGCGCCCCCCCCCCCCCCGGGCCCGGCGGGGGGGGTGCGGGGCCGCCGCCCTCTTGGTCGGCCTCTGGCTGTCCGCGGGCCGTGGGGGGAGGGGGGGGGGGAGGAGGGCTCCCCGTAGTCCCTCTCCGGTCCCCTGGCGCCGCTCCCCGGCGGCTGCGCGGGGGCGGCCTGGTGGTCCCGGTCCCGGTTGCGGGGTGGGGCCCCATTGCTCTCCTGCCCCCCTCCACCCCTCGGGCGCTAGGCAGTTGTGCGGGCCCTCGGCCCCAGGCCCCTCGCTCTCCTCGCTGCCCCCGCCTCACCGCGTGGTGCCGATTGGCGGAGGTGGGGGGGGAGGGTCGGTGGATGCGGGGGGTGGCGGTTCAGATCAGTGGTTAGCGGTTAGCAGGCTGCAGGGCAGTGGGGCCCCCCCAAACGCTCGTTTCCCCTGCCCTCTCTCCTACTGGAGGTGGCGCGCGCCCCTCCGCCGCGCCATACGGTGGGGGAGTGGGGGGTGCGCTCTTGGTCGGGGGGCCCGGTCCTGCCCGGGGGGTGTCCCGCGTCACTGGTCCTTCCTCACCCCCTCGTGCCCATCGCCTGGGGCTACCAACGCCAGGCGTGGCCGACACCTGCGTCGCCGCTTGTGTGGGGGCTGGGGCTGCTGCGGCGGTGGGTTCGGCCGGCGGTAGCACCAGTGGGTGAGGGCGGTGCGCAAGACCCAGGGAAGCCAGTTGCTGGCCTCCGCATCCGTGATGTGCAGCACCGCCCCCCCCTCCAGGAAAGCCGGCCACGTCGGCTCCCTGTCGGGCCACAGCGCCCGAATCACGGCCCGGAGGACCCTATTGTGGTCCTCTCGGGTCGCCCAGCCCCCAAGGCCCTGGTTCCCCGCGTCCCTCTGGAGGAGCACGGCATCGAAGGGCCGGTTCCTCATCCCCTCCGTCATCCCTGAGGGGAGCCCAGCTCAGCCACCCATACACCTTCACCACCAGGGGGAGGGCCTCGCTTCCCAGGGGGTCAGGGACGGCGTCCCAGTCCCGGTCCCAGGGCCGGGCCCCCTCCTGCCCCTCGCGCCGGCTCCTCCTGCGGCCTCTGTGCCTGTGGCGCCGGCGCCGCGCCCTGCCCCCTCGCCGCCGGGGCAGCGGTCATCCGCGCCGGCTCCGCCCTCGGCTCTGGTGCCGCGGGGGGGGGGGGGGCAGGTGATGCTGGAGTCAGGGGGGCTAGGGGGGGATGAGGTCCCCCGTGTCGGGGTCGATGTTGTAGAGGTGGGCGTGGTGGTGGTGGTGGTGGTGAATGTGGTGCGGCAGCATTTGTTGGATACCAGGGGGGGATGCACCGCACCGGCTGTACGTCCGACTGTGGGGGTGCCCCACTCCCCGTCCCCCTCCCTCCGCCCTGCCCTCCCCCCGCGGCTCCCGTGCCCCGCCCTGCCTGTCCCCGGGGGCCTACATTGCCCTTCCCCCCCTTGTCCTTCGGCCCTTTCACGGCCCCTCAGCCTTTGTTTTCCCGTCCACGTTGCGGGTCTTGTCCTCTGTCACCTGCGTCCTTGCCCGCACCGCCGGTGCCTGTATCCTTCCCGCGTCCGTGCCCATGTCCTTGGTCTTGCCCCCGTTCGCCGACCGCACTGCGCTCCGCCCCATGCGCTCCGTGGCCGCCCGCTTTGGCGCCCTGCCCGCGTCCCTGCGTCCGTCCCTGGGCGCTGCCGCCTGCGGCCGTGTCCTTCTCGTCCCCTTGCCCTCTCCCTGCGCTGAGTCCCGCGTCCCGTTGTGCCCTGCTCGTGCTCTGCCCCCCTCCGCTGCCGCTGGCCTTCGCTGCTTGCCGCGTGCGCCCAGGCCTGTCCCCTACGCTTGTCCTTGGGCACTCCCCCTGTCGCCTCCCGTCCCCTGCTCCGCGCTCCCGTGGCCGGCACCCTGCTCCACCTGCGGGCCCTCCCCCCACCGGGCGTCCTGTTGCCGCTGCAGCTGCGGCAGCGTGACGCCCGGTGGCGTACGCACGGGTGTTGGGGGGCGGATGGGCCGCGGCCTACCCTCAGGGAAGGCGGCCTTGGGGGGGTACGGCTTGGGGGAGGTGGTGTGGGTGTGGCTGGGGTTGGTGTGGGCGTGGTACTTTGCGCCCTCCCTACGCCCCGCCGCGGCTGCAGCAGCTCGTAGCGAGGCGCTTGGGTCCCGCGCCGGGGCCACCCCCTGCGCTGGCGGCGCGCCGGGGGCCGCGGCGTGGTCGGTCGGGGCCGTGGCGTGGCCTGCTGGGGCTGCGGTCTCAGCTCCCTGTGCGCCCGCGGTCCCCTCTGGGGGCGGGGCGGCAAACGCAAGATTGGTAGACCAGCATGTAAGTCCTTGAATGCTTGCATTGTCTTGTAACTGCGCCCTTGTGGGCGAAGCATGGTTTTTGGGTATCTTTGGTATATCATTCCCCTGCTGGTTGGTTCGGGACCCTTTGATTGGCAAAGCCTTGCGTGTCGTTTCAAAATACTTCAACATTTCATTGAATAGTTCCCTTGCTACTCACAGAGTATCACCCAGAGGTCCACAAAGCAAGCCAAACAGCGCTTCCTGAAAGTCCACTACAGTACAGCTGATAACACGGCGTTCGTCGTTGCGAATATTTGGCAACCGTAGAAGGCAAGAGAGAACTCAAGGGGTCATCGTAGGCAATGAATACAGGCAGAGTTAGTCACCAACGATTGCCCCAGTATCAGTGTATCCTGCACTAATTAACCCGTAGCATGGACAATAATGCAATTAACTACGCGGCCACTCGGAAGTCGATTATCCTGGTCAGAAACACAACTTAACGAGTATTCAGGCAGCAAAATCACTGCGCCCACGACCATAGTTGCCATCTGCGACTCTGTGCCAAAGCGCCTGCGGCGAAAGCGAAAAAAAAATCCACTGAATTTGGCGACCGTAGTTACATGAGCGCTGTGTTTTTTTCATCGGGATTCCCAAGGATATCACATCTGACAATGACCATTTGATCACGTCAGCTGTTTTGAGGACTCTGTGTGCACAGAGTGTGGCCGGACAGCATGAGGGGGTAATTTCTGGGCCACAGTCCTATTGGGGGGACGAAGTAGCTGTGAAATCGGTAGTGAATGCTTTGCGCAATTTTTAGGAGGAAGGGCGGGGAAACTGGGTGCAGGCGTTACCGCTAGCCATTTGGCGTCCTAATGATCTCCTCGGGGTTGTTACGCCTTACTCCCCGCACGGTTTGGCCTTGGGGAGGGATCCTGTTGGGTTTGAGGATTAACCTCCTGTGCAGGCACGCCAAAGGGCTGAGGACGCCCTGCAGGTTTTTGACAGGATATCCCAGTAGCACAAAATTGTGCGCAAGCGCTTGCACAAATTACACCCGGCTGAGAAGAGACAGTTTGAGAAGAAGCATCCTCGTCTGACGCTGGCGCTGGCTGATGCGGTTCGGGTCAGGAACCTGCCAGGGGAGAGCAGGCTAGATCGCTTGTGGCAGGGGCCGTGTGAAGTCCTGCAGGTGGTGAGTTATGCCCGTTTTCAGGTGTATACCCCTGATGGAGTGCAGACCCTGCGGGCCTTGCGACTGAAGCCGTATTTGGCCCCCACAGGCTGCCGTTGAGGACCTCTTCATTTTTATTGTAAGCGTCACAACCCGCGTGCCTCAGTGGAAGAGGACTGGGTGCTGGATAGGGTTCTCAGAGTCGAGTGGTTTGGTAAGGGGAAGAAGAAGCACCGCAGGTGGTAACTGTTTTGGAAGGGCCACTCCAAGCCGACGTGGAAGCCTGCCTCTTCTTGTTTCTATCACATTGCACAGCCCTGACGTGATTTCAATGCTACCAAAGGGCTGGACCTCAGGGTTTAGGATGTTGTATAGTAGTCACATTGCTGGCCAGTGTATCTTTTTCTCGTCTGGTCTCCGGACAGGACACACAAGGGAGCGGGGGACGACGCCGAGGTGATAGTCACAGGAGTCTGATGGAGGATCATAATTGGCACCTTCATCCCCAGACAGGAGTGTGGGACGTTCAGTGAAGGGTATTGGGTCGTCCTGTACCCCCGTGTAGGGTTGCAGCGCCACCTGGGGAGGGGAGGGTCTGCAGTGGGTTAGCAGGTCTGCCGCATTTCTCCACAGAGTTCAGCTGCACTCTAGGGTCTTGATTGCTGAGGACAACAAAATGTCCTATTGTTTTCATGGTGGGACTTGCCATGGTAAATTCCAGGTCAGGGTCCGCCTCCAGGCCTGGCGGTGTGACGGTAAGGTATCTTTCTCTTTCGTGCTTGCACCCTTCTACTGTGTGTTACAGATTGCTGCAGACCAGGACAGTTGCAGGAGATCAACAATTCATTGGGGCGTTATCAAGGAATGAAGTTGGCGTCCCATGTGCTGTGCTGTTCAAGCCACTGTCAGGCCACACCACTGGTCAGGAGTACTGAGTATCTCTTTTTCTCCGCATGTCCGTGCTTGTCTGGCACCAGCACACGTCTCCAGAGATTGCATTGTAGGGTTTTGGACGGCGAGGTACCTACTTCAGGTTTTTTTTGTCCCCTTGTTTCTCGGGTCAACCAACTGTTACCTGGCTTGGTAGGGGCGTGCAGAAATGTTTATAGTGATTTCAACACTGTGTGTTTGTTGTGCCTCTCCTGCTGCTTGCTGCTGGTGTAGGGTTTTCTGCTGCTTGTTTTTGATGAGGAAAATGTTTTTTTTGCTGAAATACAACCAATCCGGGATAGCCCAAGCCAGAGATAAGCAAGTAGAGGAACCTCAGGATCAAAGCATGAAGGGCTGCAGTGTAAACAGTGAAAGATGTTAGAATATTCACAGAAACTGCAAGTCAGGGCAAATCGGATTGCATATTCACAAAGATAGTTGGAATGTTTTGGAAAAAGAGTTGGAAAACTGCCCCATAGTCATTCAATCTCCATAGTGCCATCTCAGGAGATGTGCACTCTTTGTTTTGGGTCCCATATGTGTTGAGGTGGCAGGGCATGTGGCGATGAGGTCACTGCCATGTCACATGGGATCTTCCTACTTAGCTAGGCTGACCAGGAATTGAACCCAGGACCTCTGAAAAAGAGGTGCCCAGCCCCCTAGGGTGCATACCACTAGGATAGCTAAGAATTCATGAGAAAACATAGATAAATTCATAGGCTCTGCCCTGGACATGTCAGTTCTCAGTCAACCCAGGAAACGATGAATAGCCTCACATTGATAGGGGATTAAGAGGTCCACTCCATATCCTGATTTAGTGTTTGGTTCCATTGGTCAAAATGTGTTATCACAACTTTTGGCTGGGCCAATACTAAGATAGAAATGCCTGTGTGCTTAGAGCACCTCTAATACAACTAAAGCATACCCTAAAGCATTGGAGAAGCACTTTCTCTTACTCCCCCCTTGTGCTGTGGTGGCCACTACTGTCGCACGTTCAGGAAAAAGGGATTTTTTCTTGGCCTTTCCTTTGTTTCCACATCTACTTTAAAATACCTATGGCCTCCCTCACACTGGAAAAATGGGCGCTCACCATGGCTGGCGCCTTTTTGCTGCTGTGTTCATGACTACCCTACAGAAAGCTCAGCGCTCTTGGCGCTGCCGGGGTTTCTGTGGCTTGGTTGGGTTAGGTTGGGACCATGCCCAAAACATGTGCTTGTGCATCCCTCCCTCCAAGACGCAGCGCGACATAAACCCGACGCAAGACGCAATATACACACTCGCATGGGTTCTCGGGAGACCTGCAGGCGACCTGTGACCTGTCTTAGGGCGAACGGAGTCGTTAAAAAGATTAAATTGCCCCTTGGTCGGGTCTTGCGTTCTGCTCCGTCTCTCCAGGCTGCTGCGTTTTGGCCTGAACACGGCCTACTCAGCGAGGCTGCGCGTGGGTATGTGTACAGACAGGAATGGGAGAATTATGGACGAATCCACGCAAGCGCGAAGCGACAACACCTAAATCCGTCAAATGACGGCCTAGAATTTTTCTAAGACAACACACCTGAGCAGAATCCAATGGTGCATCAGATGCACATTTTGGTAAAAATTCTAGTCATCTGTCGATTTTTTAAATCAAGAAATTTGTACGCAGGAAAAAGGCGGCGCGCAGGAGCAGCTCCTAGCGAAGCGCCGAAAAATACAGAAAAAATGAGATTATAAATGTATGTCTCACGTAGACAGGAAAATGACGAGACACACATAAATAAATAAACATACAGATTCCACCCACACTGACAGAAGAATCAAAAATCCAAGAATTCCAAAATCAACGAAAAGACTCCAATGAATCAGGTATAAACCTCAGGTGTGCTCGTCTCGTATGCAGCATGCACATTGCTCGTCTCGTGTCTCCGTGAAAGAGTCTTGTAGCAGCGCTAACAAACGATTGAGGGCTAGATTAGAACGATTGCAGATGATTAGAGGTCAGATCAGGGTGATTAGACATTCACACCAGTGCCTCGTTTTTCTCCTCACCTTGCTTCACTCTCCAGCGGTAGATAAGGTGAGTAAGCCCAGGAGGGGCCACCCCCTGGTGGAGTTCGTGATCGTGGGTTAGATTTGTAAGGCAAACAGTGATTGGCACAGGTTGTTCGCAAACTCGTGCATGCTCGTGCATTCACACACGCATTTAAGGGTAGGCCACGCAAAATGTGCACAGTAAACCTTGTTTAGGTTACCCAGGGGCTCCTCGGTACGTTCTTTAAGAGAACCTGAGGAGTCTCTTAACGCTTGCTTGCTTGACAGGGGTGTTTGAGGACAGCATATTATAGGTCACACTGAGAAGCGTATAATACATGGAGTGTGGCTTGGTTCCTCAGACGCAAACACCCCTTCATTGGCCCTTGCTTTACAGGTGGGCAGGTAGGGTGATTGGTGCACGCAGCAGCTGCCTTCGGCGGCTATCCCATTTTTCTGCCCCAGCAAAACAGGGGCGCTGATAACACAATCAATTAACTGCGCCTCAGCCAGGAGTGGCGAGGGCAGTTCGACTCCATCGACATCCACGCTGTGCACGCAACAAGAGCACCCCTCCCCTCCAAGCCCTAGCAGGGAAACGCGTTGTGGCGTCCCTGTTAGGCTACAGTTGCTTAGCAGCGCTGTGATCTCTTGTCTTCTTCACAGGAGGGTCATTAGGACCCACGACTTTGTTCATCAACACCACCCAGTAGAGGATGAGTGTAGGAGTGGTAATCCTGAGTGGGGGCTGGAGCCAGTTGCAGTAGTGCTCACCCACCAGGATGGTGCCACTGTAGGTAGGGTGTGTAGAGTAGTGGTGTCTTCTGTCCCGCGTGCTTTTCCTCGTGGGCGGGGAGTGCGTTAGCTTTTGGACTTTAGCAAAAATGGGCGTTTTGTATGCCCTTAGCACACTTGGCCACCCCTCCACTCTAGTAGGTAGGTATTTTGCCGTCTTCCCCCAAAGGGTAGGCGCCAGCACAGATATTGGGCGTCATAGGAGTGGTACTAGTAACTGACTAGGACCTTCCCTCTGACATCAGCGAGGCCCGTTGATTCGGGAGCCACGCCCGGGAGAGAAGTGAGACACACACAGACATACGTAGCACACTTAGGGGTAAGTTTCAGTCCCTACTTTTTGGTCTTGGAGGGAAGGGTCTCAGCGAGCCTCAGCAACTCGCCAAGGTTGTTCTGGGCCAAGTATTCAAGCAGAACTGAGTTTAGGCGTCCCTCAGGTAGAACAAACGCAGAGAAGGGCTCCCAGGTGGCCTCTTCGACTCGAAACCCTTCCCAGAGGGTGAGGAAGCGCCGACCCTGGCAATAGCGGTGGCGTAGGACAGACTTCACCAGGTAGAAGCCCTCTTTAGCCATCTCCTCGGCGTTCATGTCGGGGAGTTCCCCTTCAACTTCCATAGGGCTGGCAGCCCCTTGTAAATTTGAGGCGGCGATCTCCTCGTCGTTAAGCTCCCATTCTTCCCCACAGAGGTCCTCAGGATCATAGTAGCGCTTCAGATGTTGAGCAGCGCACACCAGAATCCCCCCTAGACGGGGAGAACACCGCACGGTGATACGGTTTCCATCCACTGATAGAATCTTATACGGCCCGGAGTATGGGTCATCGCTGGTGGAGCGTGGCGAGGCGGGTAGTCAACTGTGGTGCACCAGCACCCAGTCCCCCTCTTGGTAGGTGGCCGGTACTCGGTGCTTGTTCTTCTTGTTCCACTGACGCTCCCTCACTGTCTGGAGCATAGCCTTGGCCTTGTCCACCTTCGCTTGTTGCTCTTGGACCCATTCACCCACAGAAGAATGGGTGTCCTCTGGATAGGGGGCATGTGGGAACCACGCCAGGCGCCCTAGGAATAGCTCATGGGGCGAGTAGCCGGTCGCCGAACTCTCTTTTTTGAGTTCATCATCAAGGATATGACGGGGAGTAGTCTCACCCAGTCTCTGGTGCGTTCAGGTTTGCACCATATCCATACATTCTCCTTGAGGACACGGGCTCCTCGGTACGTTCTCTAAGAGAACCTGAGGAGTCTCTCAACGCTTGCTTGCTTGACAGGGGTGTTTGAGGACAGCGTATTATAGGTCACACTGAGAAGCGTATAATACATGGAGTGTGGTTTGGTTCCTCAGCCGCAAACACCCCTTCATTGGCCCTTGCTTTACAGGGGGCAGGTAGGGTGATTGGTGCACGCAGCAGCTGCCTTCGGCGGCTATCCCATTTTTCTGCCTCAGCTAAACAGGGGCGCTGATCACACAATCAATTAACTGCGCCTCAGCCAGGAGTGGCGAGGGCAGTTCGACTCCATCGACATCCACGCTGTGCACGCAACAAGAGCACCTCTTCCCTCCAAGCCCTAGCAGGGAAACGCGTTGTGGCGTCCCAGTTAGGCTACAGTTGCTTAGCAGCGCTGTGTTCTCTTGTCTTCTTCACAGGAGGGTCATTAGGACCCACGACTTTGTTCATCAACACCACCCAGTAGAGCGTGAGCGTAAGAGTGGTAATCCTGATTGGGGGCTTGAGCCAGTTGCAGTAGCGCTCGCCCACCAGGATGGTGCCACTGTAGGTAGGGTGTGTAGAATAGTGGTGTCTTCTGTCCCGCGTGCTTTTCCTCGTGGGCAGGGGAGTGTGTTAGCTTTTCGACTTTAGCAAAAATGGGCGTTTTATATGCCCTTAGCACACTTGGCCACCCCTCCCTACTAGTAGGTAGGGCTTTTGCCGTCTTCCCCCAAAGGATAGGTGCCAGCACAGAAATTGGGCGCCATAAGAGTCGTACTAGTAACTGACTAGGACCTTCCCTCCCACATCAGCGAGGCCCGCTGATTCGGGGGCCAGGCCCGGGAGAAAAGTGAGACACACACAGACATACGTAGCACACTTAGGGGTAAGGTTCAGTCCCTAGCCTTAGTCTTGGAGGCAAGCGTCTCAGCGAGCCTCAGCAACTCACCAAGCTTGTTCTGGGACAAGTAGTCAACCAGAACTGAGTTCAGACGGCCCTCAGGTAGAACAAACGCAGAGAAGGGCTCCCAGGTGGCCTCTTCGACTCGAAACCCTTCCCAGAGGGTGAGGAAGCGCCAACCCTGGCGATAGCGGTGGCGTAGGACAGACTTCACCAGGTAGAAGCCCTCCTTAGCCATCTCCTCGGCGTTCATGTCGGGGAGTTCCCCTTCAACTTCCATAGGGCTGGCAGCCCCTTGTAGGTCTGGGGCGGCGATCTCCTCGTCGTTAAGCTCCCATTCTTCCCCACAGAGGTCTCCAGAATCATACTAGCGCTTCAGATGTTGAGCAGCGCACACCAGGGTCCCCCCTAGACGGGGAGAGCACCGCACGGTGATACGGTGTCGATCCACTGATAGAATCTTATACGGCCCGAAGTATGGGTCATCGCTGGTAGAGCGTGGCCAGGCGGGTAGTCGACTGTGGTGCACCCGCACCCAGTCCCCCTCTTGGTAGGTGGCCGGTACTCGGTGCTTGTTCTTCTTGTTCCACTGACGCTCCCTCACTCTCTGGAGCATAGCCTTGGCCTTGTCCAGCTTTGCTTGTTGCTCTTGGACCCATTCACCCACAGAAGAATGGGTGTCCTCTGGATAGGGGGCATGTGGGAACCACGCCAGGCGCCCTAGGAATAGCTCATGGAGCGAGTAGCCAGTCGCCGCACTCGCTTCGGAGTTCATCATCAAGGATATGACGGGGAGTAGTCTCACCCAGTCTCTGGTGCGTTCAGGTTTGCACCATATCCATACATTCTCCTTGAGGACACGGGCTCCTCGGTACGTTCTCTAAGAGAACCTGAGGAGTCTCTTAACGCTTGCTTGCTTGACAGGGGTGTTTGAGGACAGCGTATTATAGGTCACACTGAGAAGCGTATAATACATGGAGTGTGGTTTGGTTCCTCAGCCGCAAACACCCCTTCATTGGCCCTTGCTTTACAGGGGGCAGGTAGGGTGATTGGTGCACGCAGCAGCTGCCTTCGGCGGCTATCCCATTTTTCTGCCTCAGCTAAACAGGGGCGCTGATCACACAATCAATTAACTGCGCCTCAGCCAGGAGTGGCGAGGGCAGTTCGACTCCATCGACATCCACGCTGTGCACGCAACAAGAGCACCTCTTCCCTCCAAGCCCTAGCAGGGAAACGCGTTGTGGCGTCCCAGTTAGGCTACAGTTGCTTAGCAGCGCTGTGTTCTCTTGTCTTCTTCACAGGAGGGTCATTAGGACCCACGACTTTGTTCATCAACACCACCCAGTAGAGCGTGAGCGTAAGAGTGGTAATCCTGATTGGGGGCTTGAGCCAGTTGCAGTAGCGCTCGCCCACCAGGATGGTGCCACTGTAGGTAGGGTGTGTAGAATAGTGGTGTCTTCTGTCCCGCGTGCTTTTCCTCGTGGGCAGGGGAGTGTGTTAGCTTTTCGACTTTAGCAAAAATGGGCGTTTTATATGCCCTTAGCACACTTGGCCACCCCTCCCTACTAGTAGGTAGGGCTTTTGCCGTCTTCCCCCAAAGGATAGGTGCCAGCACAGAAATTGGGCGCCATAAGAGTCGTACTAGTAACTGACTAGGACCTTCCCTCCCACATCAGCGAGGCCCGCTGATTCGGGAGCCAGGCCCGGGAGAAAAGTGAGACACACACAGACATACGTAGCACACTTAGGGGTAAGGTTCAGTCCCTAGCCTTAGTCTTGGAGGCAAGCGTCTCAGCGAGCCTCAGCAACTCACCAAGGTTGTTCTGGGACAAGTAGCCAACCAGAACTGAGTTTGGGCGTCCCTCAGGTAGAACAAACGCAGAGAAGGGCTCCCAGGTGGCCTCTTCGACTCCAAACCCTTCCCAGAGGGTGAGGAAGCACCAACCCTGGCGATAGCGGTGGCGTAGGACAGACTTCACCAGGTAGAAGCCCTCCTTAGCCATCTCCTCGGGGTTCATGTCGGGGAGTTCCCCTTCAACTTCCATAGGGCTGGCAGCCCCTTGTAGGTCTGGGGCGGCGATCTCCTCGTCGTTAAGCTCCCATTCTTCCCCACAGAGGTCTTCAGAATCATACTAGCGCTTCAGATGTTGAGCAGCGCACACCAGGGTCCCCCCTAGACGGGGAGAGCACCGCACGGTGATACGGTGTCGATCCACTGATAGAATCTTATACGGCCCGAAGTATGGGTCATCGCTGGTAGAGCGTGGCCAGGCGGGTAGTCGACTGTGGTGCACCTGCACCCAGTCCCCCTCTTGGTAGGTGGCCGGTACTCGGTGCTTGTTCTTCTTGTTCCACTGACGCTCCCTCACTCTCTGGAGCATAGCCTTGGCCTTGTCCAGCTCTGCTTGTTGCTCTCGGACCCATTCACCCACAGAAGAATGGGTGTCCTCTGGATAGGGGGCATGTGGGAACCACGCGGGGCGCCCTAGGAATGGCTAATGGGGCGAGTAGCCGGTAGCTAAACTCTCTGGGGAGTTCATCATCAAGGATATGACGGGGAGTAGTCTCACCCAGTCTCTGGTGCGTTCAGGTTTGCACCATATCCCTACATTCTCCTTGAGGACACGGATCTGTCGCTCACATAGGAGGTTGCTCGTGTGCGAGTAGGGGATCCCCGTAGACACCTGGACATTGAGGGATCTCAGGACCCTCTTGTACCAGCAAGTATCTGAGCGTACTCGTACGTCCTCATCGGAGTCAATCTCCTTGGGCGCCCCATAGACACGGAACCACTCCTCCAGGAGGCATCTTGATAGTCTCCTCCCTGGTACTGTGCTTGGTACATGGGAACACGCTGGTAAACCTGGTCAACTCACAGGTGACCACGAGGGCGAAGTCATAGCCCCTGAACTTCGGCATCTCCGTGTAGTCCACGTATAGAACACTGTTAGCACAGTGAGGGATGGGCAGGGTCGAGTAGAGACCTCTGTCCCTGATATCCCCTGGTTTGCAGGACCTGAACGGGCACTTGTCCAAGATAGGCTGGAGGGTGTTCCGCAGTTGGTCGTCAGTCCACGTAGTGTGGAACCACTGCTTGAATAGCCTCAGGGCACGGTCAGCACCCACATGACCGCTGGACTCATGGGTCCACTTCAGCAGCGCTGGGACTCTGTCACTAGGTACCACGACACGGTCCTCGTGCCAGAGGTAGCTCTTGTCCCTATTCCACTGATCTTGATAGACCAGGAGGGGTTCAAGGCGTTTCTCCAGCCGCTTGTAGATATCCCCAATCTCCTTCAGGTACTCTGATTGTTGGAGTCCATCCAGGGGGCGTATCATCGTCGTCTTGAGGTCCAAGTTGACGTCCATACGGCTGAACGCCTCCTTAGCCAGCGCTTCAGACCGGGCACCAATCAGGACGTTGAAGTTGTTGCGGCTGATGTAGTCTGCACACTCGTTCTTTACTCCCTGGATATGGTGTACCGTCAGCCGTAGTTGACTGAGGTAGGTCCACCAGCGCCGTAGCTTGGCCTTCTCAGGTTGGGGGCCCTTCTGAAAAGTGCGGACCGGCTCTTTGTCGCACAGCCAGACCACAGGGCTACTCCCCAACAGTCGTGATTGTGAGGATAGCACTAGCATACCCGCGAGCAATTCCTGCTCATAGGTGGAGCAGTTCCCCCTGGCCTGGTTCCACTTCCAGTTCCAGTGGCCCAGAGGTACTAGGACCCACTTGTCGTCAGGGTAGCTGTGCTTGAGGGTTCCATCTCGGTTGAGACCTTCCGTCCCCCATTGGGAAATGGCCGAGTCGAACTCCTCCTTCTCTAGTACTTGCCATTGGAACAACGTTCCACCACCGCCCACATTGCTGGCGTGGGTAACCAGGATCATCTCCCCCTGTGCCCTAGGCACGCCCAAGCACTTAGCGTTGGCCACCTTGTCTTTGAGCTCGTCAAACGCTTGTTGCTCTTGTGGGCCCCAGCGCCAAGTAGTACTCTTCTTGATCAAGTCCGTCAGAATGGCGCTGGTGTAGGTGAAGTTTCCTTATATGGCGGCGATAGAAGTGGCACGCCCCAATGAAACTGCGTAGATCATGAAGTCCTTTCTTGGGGTCTTCGTGTCATACCTCAGCATCCATCAGGGGTTTGGCCTTAGAGGCCGCTGGGGTCCACCACCCATAGCCAACGTCAAACCCCAGCTACTGCATGGTCTCCTGCATGAACTCACATTTCTCCAGCTTGAGTCGTGTGTGGTTCTCCTGGCAGACCGCAAAGAACTCACCCAAGAGGATGAGGTGGTCCTCCACGGTATTGGTTCCGAGGCATACATCGTCAATGTGTGCTTCCATCTGGGCCCCTTGGGATATAAGTTCCTGCACCTTAGGTCTCCTTCGTAGGATGGACAAGATCTTGTTCATCAGCTCTTGGAATAGAGCGGGTGCGTCGGCCACGCCAAATGGTATGACCTTCGACTTGAACACCCTCTCCTGAGGGGTGATAAAGGCCAGTAGCTTCTGAGCGTTGGGCGTCAGGTCCACTTGCCAGAATCCGCTCCTCTTGTCCATCTTGGTCTTGTAGCGACAGGAGGCTATCTTCTCAAGGGTAGACTGCATATTAGGAATGGATTCTGAGTGGTTCAGCGTTCTCTTGTCCAGCTCTCTGTAGTCCACTACAAGCCGTTTGGCTGTAGACCCAGGTTTAGCCACCAAGGAACGGGGGCTGCAGTGTGGGGGGTAGTCCCCGTCTTTGTACTCCAGGACTAGGCCAGCGTCGATACATTCTTGTATCTGTCGCTCAATCTTGTTGGCCTGCACTTTAGGAGGTGGATAGGGTCTCCTCTGGATCTTGTGACCCACAAACCCGGGTTTCAGCTTGAGGTCCATCTGTACCAGCTTCTCGCATGAGGCGGGGGGGGGGGGTAGTTCTCCGAACACCTCCAGATAGGTCCTTATAAGCTTCTGCCCTCGCGGGTCCAATAGCTTGATCCTGTCCTCCATGTCCTCGTCAGAGTGTAAGTTGCTTGCCCCCTGAGTAATAGACGTCGGGAGATGATCCTCCACCGACTCTTCGCCCTTGGTAGTGTCCTTCAACCCTTGGTAGGCATATAGTAGGTCTTGTTCAACCATCTCCGGTGGACGATGGCAACATAGGCACGCTTGAGGCGTTCACATACACATTCCTCCGAGAGGTCGTCCATCTCTGGGGTCCTCACATGGGCGCCCCACACGCTCTTCATGAGCTTAAGATCTACCTCCCGTTTCCAGGTGGTGATCTTCTGTTCGAGGTCCTCCTTGAATTGGGATAGATCTCTCATACGTCCTTGCTTCAGTGGCCATTAGCTGCGGGTAGGCTTAGCGACGCATACCTTTTTTTGCCACCAACCTCCTCTTGGAGTCCACATACTCCCTTAGCCTGGATCCAGGGTCCAGCTCTTCGTCCACGGGGTCTTCCACCCTCATGGAGAGTAGGAGTTTCAGTGGGGCGACGTACTCGGCGTTCTCCACTTCCTCCACACAGGTCTGCACGAAGAAGGCGTCGTGCCCAGTTTTGTCATCTGAGTGGATAGAGCTAGGTAGCTCGGATAGTCCACACTCAGAGACTCCATCAGGAACAGGTACATGGCAGGGAGAGTTTGGGGCGTGGGTGTTAGTCACAACGTATTCATCTCCTTAGGGTGTAGTCTCAATAGCATCTTGAGGTCGTAGTCGTTCCTTCAAGTCACCCAAGGCGAGTTCATCGCTTTCTCGTTGTATAGCTTGGACCAGAGTTGGGTCCAGATCCTCCCAGGGGATGGAGGTAAGACCTCCGTCCACCACGCTGAGCATACTCCCCCATCCGGGGTTTCCCAATAAGCGTCTTACGCCCCAGAGGCACGTAGATGGCCTCATCAGGTAACCGAACAGAGCTGATAGTCAGCCTGTCCAGGAGGTTTCGCCAGTACTCGTTGCCCCCATGGGCTCCCCAATCGGGGGATCACACGACCATACGGGAACGTTCCAAGGCCACCTTGGTCAGGACCTTCCCCAGTTCACTGAACCTGGGGTTCCCGTAGGCCATCCCAAAAGAGGGCCAGTAAAATTTGTAGCTGCAGTTCTTCCCTTTGCTGCAGTAAAGGTCCAGTACATGCTGCTTGTTGCTGGCGAACAACTCCACATTCAGGTCTCCTCTAGAGTAACCCAACTCCTTCAGACCGTGGTCTAGGACTTCCCCCAATAGTTGATAGTCATCAGTTTTGGAGGCCGCCATCATGTTCGAAGGCTCCTCCTTTGAAAGCCTCAGGTAGCTCCAGGTATGTTCCGACTGCTCCAGCGGCACAGACTCCCTGCGACTGCCGTGGTCCACCTAGAGGAGGTAGGGCGCTTGCAGCGTCAGGGATTGTATCTGGGAGTGCTGCACGAAGAAGTCAGTCCCCAATACAAAGTCGAAGGCCTCAGTGTCCATCACATAGAACCGATGGGTGATAGTCCGGGAGCCCATAGGTACCTCCACTCTACAGTCCCTGCAGCTGTGCACCACATGTCCCTCCCCCATTCCTATAGCCGCGGTGGTCATGGTGTTCTTCAGGCTCCCACAAGGTAAAGTTTTCTTGGCCACTATAGATATGGTGGCACCAGTATCCAATACCCCCAGGTATTCACGTCCCCCTAGTCGGATACGTACCCAAAACACCAGGTCCTGGGTGCCACCGGAGCGTCCTCGTCAGAACTCCGTGGGACAGGTCACCTCGAACCCCTTTTTCTGCAGCTTGCAGGCCATCCTCATGAAACGGCTTCTCTTCTTAGCGTTGCCGTCATCACCGCCTTCATGCTCACGCTTAGCCCCTTGTCCTTGCTGGGCCTGCGTTTGTGAGCGTGTGGTCCGACCAGACTGCCCCCCAGAGGGCTCGAGTTCCCCCCTGGATTAGGGTTGGGGTTGCCTCTGTTCTTGTCTGTGTTCTTGTTGTCCTTGTCTGGCTGGCGGTTAGCGCCTCCTCCTCGTCCACCTTGACTCTTGTCCTGCCCTTGCCCTTGCCGGAGTCGCTGCCTTTGCCTTTGCCTCCACCTTTGCCAGAGCCTTTGCCAGGATCCTCACCCTTCAGCTTCGCCGACAGGCGCTGCTTGTGGTAGCACTCATCCTCGTAGTGCTTCCTCTTCCCACAGGAAGCACAGGTGATGGTGCACCTGTAGTGATCCGGCAGGTGCTTCTTGGCGCCGGTGTTGGTCTCCTGCTGCTTCTCTTTGACCACGAAGCAGTCTCGCTGCTCGCAGTCATGGGCGTGCTGCAGGTGGCCCTGCTCGTCTCTGGCATCACACCAGAAGGGCTCCTTGACGTTTTCCATGATACGGGCGTGTTTAGGGGTAGTCCCCTGCCCAGGTCTGGGTACTTGGTACCCTTTGCCATGGCCTCCAGAGCCTCCACCTCCAGGACAGTAGTTGTTCAGGTGCTGGTCGCTTTCTTTCTCCAGCGCCAGCTCCAGGAGTAGTACAGATAGATCCTCGTAGCGGAGAGATCTAGCCTTGCGCTCTGCCGTTGAACGGCACTCGTCCCACAGCTCTCGAGGGAGCTTAGCCACCAACCAGAAAAGCAGGTCGTCGCTGCTGTAGGAACCGGGCGTCAATCGTCCAGCCCAGTGATCCAGGTCAGCCAACAGCTCAGAGGACCTGCCAGGTTTGGGGTTGTTGGGCAGCACGGCCAGGTTCTGGATCTCGGCCCTGATGGAGAGGTCCGTTTCATAGGTCGGGTACCGACTCTCCAAGGCAACCAACACATCGGCAAAGGTGGCGGAATTAGTCACCATCGGTCTGACCTGCTTCTCCAGGTACTTGGTCTTGCAGCACTGCAAGAGCAGATCGCACTTGATCCGTCCACTAGCGTGGGTTCCGCCGGTCAAGCGGAGAAACCGGCCAAAATTCTCAGCGAACTCGCTGACGTCCTTGCCTGTGAACTCACGCAGGTTCACCACGATCTTGGAGGTGGCAATAGCCTTAGCCCCCTGAGACCTGCGTCCCTCAGGGCGTCGGGTCTTCCTCTTCTTCTTCTTCTTCTTCCCATTTCGGTTGTCGGGGTCCTCCGGGTCGTCGTCCTCAGAGGGCGAAGCAGAAGTCATCGATGGCGGCTCATCATCGGAGGGGTCTCTGCCTAGATCACTAGAGCCATAGGGCTCTACGTCAACCATTTCCCTCAAGGCTGTCAGCCCCAGCCGGTCCAGCTCGGCTCTTGTATAATTCGCCACGTGGCTGTAGGGCGGCTGGGCCGTTCTTGGTACGGAAGGGCTTCTCGGTATTGCTGCAGGGGTCGGCATCGGTCGGCTCCTCAGGCTCCCCAGGGTGTTTGTCAGCCCTGCCACCAGGTGGTTGGCCTGTACTCGATGGGGTGACATTCCCACCGTGGTAGGTGACGCTTTGGGCGGTATCATCAGAAGCTCCAGTTTATCTCGAATCTCTTGAGTGAGGTCGCCAACAATTTTAGAGGTGGCTCCTCGGAGCACCTCGTTGATCTCCGACCGCGTCAGGGACTTGTTGGAGGATCTTCCCGATCCTCTACTCCTGCCCCCGCATGACTCAGGTCCTCTCCTCAACCAACTCAAGGTTGCATACCCAGGAACGTAGCGGGTAGAGGATGGTGATAGTCAGCCGCATACCATCGCCGCGCAGAACTGTAGGTCACCGGCTCACTGGTAGTACTTGCCTCAGGAAGCGCAGTGGTAGGTGGGTTCACACCATAGGCAGGGTAGGTAGGCATACCAGTAAGGCCTGTGCCCTCACCCATAGGCGGGTTGGTTATGGGTGTGGATGTTGCAGCAGGAGTTGAGAGTGTGGTGGTTATAGGAGAGGGTGATGTGTGGAGTCCAGAAGCGCTTGGTGCGCCTTCGAAGGTAGGATCATTTGTCGGGTCGTGCCCTTGGTCTGCTCCTTCTTCTGCTATGCTTTCTCCAGCATCCTTCTCGCTCTCTCTCTTTCTCTTCACAGGATGGGTGTCCACCTCCTCGACTGAGAGGGCCCGGAAGGCCGACTGAAGTCCTTTTAACGAATCCTCCGCCACGTCCACTGGCCCATGTAAGGGCTCCGAAGGTACAGCGCTAGGTCCAGGTCCAGGTTCACCAGGTGCTGGCATTGCTGGTGCCTCAGGCGCCGTCCTCACGTCGGTGTCCCCTCTCGTGGTGTCCATCTTCGTTCGCCCTTCTTGCTTATATATGACTGATCTCGGCGCACTGGATGTACGGCACGGGGTTGCTGCCGGTACGCAGAGAGGGTCTGCCTCTTGCTACCAGAAGGTTTTATAGTGATTTCAACACTGTGTGTTTGTTGTGCCTCTCCTGCTGCTTGCTGCTGGTGTAGGGTTTCCTGCTGCTATTTTTTGACGAGGAAAATGTTTTATTTGCTGAAATACAACCAATCCGGGATAGCCCAAGACAGAGATAAGCAAGTAGAAGAGAATCAGGGTCAAAGCATGAAGGGCTGCAGTGTAAACAGTGAAAGATGTAAGAATATTCACAGAAACTGCAACTCAGGGCAAATCGGATTGCATATTCACAAAGATAGTTGAAATGTTTTGGAAAAAGAGTTGGAAAACTGCCCCATAGTCACTCAATCTCCATAGTGCCATCTCAGGAGATGTGCACTCTTTGTTTTGGGTCCCATATGTGCTGAGGTTGCAGGGCATGTGGCGATGAGGTCACTGTCATGTCACATGGGATCTGCCTACTTAGCTAGGCTGACCGGGAATTGAACCCAGGACCTCTCAAAAAGAGGTGCCCAGCCCCCTAGGGTGCATACCACTAGGTTAGCTAAGAATTCATGAGAAAACATGGATAAATTCATAGGCTCTGCCCTGGATACGTCAGTTCTCAGTCAACTCGGGAAAGGATGAATAGCCTCACGTTGATGGGGGATTAAGGGGTCCACTGCATATCATGATTTAGTGTTTGGTTCCATAGGTCAAAATGTGTTATCACCACTTTTATTTGGGCCAATACTAAGATAGAAATGCCTGTGTGCTTAGAGCACCTCTAATACAACTAAAGCATGCCCTAAAGCATTGGAAAAGCTCTTTTCCTTACTCCTGCAGCGCACCTGGCCCTTTTTGGGATCGGGCATCCTGGTTACACTAGTGTGCCAGCCCGTGAGGGGCCGGGTAGGTCTTAATCAGTGGGAGATGATCTCAGAGATTTTGTACAGCCTGTGTTCGATGAATCCTGTATTTACTGATGGGAATAGATGCGCCATAGTTCAATTGATTGTCTTCTACTGTGCTGTCCTTTGCAGACCCCTTATCTTGGGATTCAATGTCATTCAACAGATCAGTGCTCGTTCTGCTCTCGCCCCGCGCTCGGAAGGAACTGCCATTCTGCTTTGAGAAGGCAGACTGCGCTACGCCACAAAAACCCCTATTCTCCATTAGGGGAGGGGACCCATTGGATGAGGAGCTGGACCCCTGATCCAGGCTGAGAGAGTATGTGTACTCGGAGCGGAGAGTCCTGGCAAAAAGGCTACCCAATGCTCGGCCTACCCGCAGCTCATGGCCGTTGAAGCAAGGGTCTATGGGAGATATTTTCCAGCTGAAGGAGGACCGGGAATAAAAGATAACCTCCTGGCAACAAGAGGCGGACCAGAAGCTGATCAAAAGAGTGTGGCGTGCCCATTTGAGCACCCCCGAAGCAGGTGAACGTTCAGAGGAATGCATATGCCAACCCCCTCCAGCGTGCCTGTGCTTGAACCGACCACCAGAGATGGTGGAGCGAAATCTACTATATGCACATCAAGGGCAGAAGGACCCCTCTAAGGACGCTGAGCCGGTTGGGGACCACCTCCCGGCTTCCATTCACCAAGGGGCAAGCAACGTACACTCTGACGCGGACCTGAATAACAAGATCAGACCCCTGGACCCGAGAGTACAGAACCTGATCAGGACTTACCTGGAGGATTTATGCGAATTAACCCCTCGTGCCTCATGTGACAAGCTGGTGCAGATGGACCTCAAGCTGAAGCCTGAGTTCATGGGTCACAAGATACGTCGAAGCCTCTCAACAGGTTCTAAAGAGCCGCCAGACGAGACTGAGTGACAGATACAAGAATGGCTCGACGCTTGCCTGGTCCTGGAGGACAAGAATGAGGACCACCCCCAGGACTGCAGCCCCTGTTTCCTGGTGGCTAAATCTGGGTGTACAGCCAAATGGGTGGTGGTGGACTATGGAGAGCGGGACAAGAAGACACTAAACCAACCAGGGTCTATTCCTAACATGAGGTCAACCCTGGAGAAGATACCCTTCTGTCGCTACAGGACTACGATTGACAACCAAAGTGGTTTCTGGCAGGTGGATGTGACGCCAAACGCTTAAGTGCTACTGACATTCCTCGTCCCTCAGGGGAGGGTGTTCAAGTGGAACGTCATGCCCTTCTGCGTCGCCAACGTATCCGCTCTTTTTCAAAGGCCAATGAAGAAGATACTGTCTATCCACACAGGTGAACAGGAGCCAAGCAGCCCAGGACACCACGCACACAACACCACACACAGAGCGTGCGCACCGGTGAACAGGAGCCAGGAGGCCAAGGACACCGTACACGCAACACCACACACAGAGCATGCACACCGGCGAACAGGAGCCAGGAGGCCCAGAACACCGTACACGCAACACCACACACAGAGCGTGCACACCGGTGAACAGGAGCCAGGAGGCCAAGGACGCCGTACACGCAACACCACACACAGAGCGTGCGGACCGGTGAACATGAGCCAGGAGGCCCAGGACACCGTACACGCAACACCACGCACAGAGCGTGCACACCGGTGAACAGGAGCCAGGAGGCCCAGGACACCGTAAACACACCACCACACACAGAGCGTGCACACCGGTGAACAGGAGCCAGGAGGCCCGGGACACCGTACACGCACCACCACACACAGAGCGAGCACACCGGTGAAAAGGAGCCAGGAGGCCCAGGACACCGTGCATGCAACACCACACACAGAGCGTGCACACCGGTGAACAGGAGCCAGGAGGCCCAGGACACCGTACACGCAACACCACACACAGAGCGTGCACACCGGTGAACAGGAGCCAGGAGGCCCCGGACGCCGTACACGCACCACCACACACAGAGCGTGCACACCGGTGAACAGGAGCCAGGAGGCCCAGGACGCCGTACACGCAACACCACACACAGAGCGTGCACAACGGTGAACAGAAGCCAAGAGGCCCAGGAAGCCGTACACGCAACACCACACACAGAGCGAGCACACCGGTGAATAGGAGCCAGGAGGCCCAGGACACCGTACACGCAACACCACACACAGAGCGTGCACACCGGTGAACAGGAGCCAGGATGCCCAGGACACCGTACACGCAACACCACACACAGAGCGAGCACACCGGTGAAAAGGAGCCAGGAGGCCCAGGACACCGTGCATGCAACACCACACACAGAGCGTGCACACCGGTGAACAGGAGCCAGGAGGCCCAGGACACCGTACACACAACACCACACACAGAGCGTGCACACCGGTGAACAGGAGCCAGGAGGCCCCATCGACGTGCGCGCGTGCGACAACAGGCGCAAGACTTACTGAGGCACAGACGAGTGAATCTGGTCTCTAGACTCTTTCCATTTGACGTAAAACTACCTGAAACATCGCTTTCAGAACTTTGCGGTATCTTCTGTGTATCACTCGTCATCTACGACAACACTTTATTTTATTTGCCTACTACCGCGAAATCAATGCCTTCCAAGGAACCAAAATCTCGCACTCCGTCCTCCGCCACCTCACGGTCAAGCAGTGGTATCAAAAAAAATGCCGTTGGCAGTCACGGCAAATTCCCAAGTGCCCGTAACACCATTTTCTCCCTACTCGATCCTGAGCGTGTGTCTGCCACCACGGCCGTTGACTCTCTATCCGTCGGTTCCCTTGCCTCCAACTCCTCCTCCATTCCGCTTCCGTTCCCACCCATGGAACCCATTTCCCATGTTGGTTATCAAAAAAATGACGACAACCAAAAAAAAGATGAAGTGCCTAAAGAAAATGATGGCTTACAAAAAAATACGACGTCCTCAAAAAAAAATGATGACTCAATCTTCGCGACCCCCGCTCCGCGCCCGCCTATTGATGCTCAAAAAAAAGCCCGGGAAAAAAATGAAATAAATGAAGGTGACTCACTAAACCAAAGTCCGGCTAGTGACACCGCGTCGTCCCGTCCAACCGACATGCTATCCTTACATGATTCTTTAGTCCACGATGGCCCGGGCGTTTCACCCGTTGAAGCCGGCCTCGAAGACTCTACTTCGAATGCGAGTGCAAGGGACCTTGATGATCCAAGGCATGCCTTCACGTCTCCTTCCCCGAACCACACTCCTCCCAAGCCTTCAAACATGAATAGTGACAAAGGCCCCAATGAAGCATTGAGTGACGTAGTTATGTCTCCCAATCCCGAGTCCACCGTGCCTCAAGCAAAACACCTCGAACACAATCCTATCAAAGCCCTAGCGCAACGCTCCTTCCGCCCCCAAGGTGCCTTGCCAACGGGTTTCCCGGAACCCCGGGACCTTACAAAGGATGTTCAAGGTGGGAAAATTCCCGTCAAAGGTCAAAACCGTTTTTCAAAAATTGACATCCTCTCCTCGACTCCTACCGTCTATCACGACACCTCACCCCTCCCTCCCCCGGATCTCCTCGCCGCATTGGTCCCCACCCCGCAAATACTCCTTTTCGGTGATGGCCTCCCATACCGCGGATTTCTTCGGAGTTTTTCGATAGCCGACATGGCTAATTTTGAATGGCAAAAACTCATTGGTCTTGTTTCTTTTGCCATCCTCCCCACCTTCTCCCCTTTTCAAGACGAACCGCCATTTTTTTCCCACCGCACCATCGTTAAGCAAATTGTTTCAATGCTTCGAGCCGCAAAAAAACAGGACAAGCCAACCACTTTTTGGCTCGCCTACCAAGCCCGCACGAACGTTGCGGATGTTGAACTCGCTGCCGTCCTAGATAGGAGGATAGACCTTGTACCCTCCCTGAGTTTTCTTTGGCTTTCAGTCGTATGCCAAGTGGTACACATGGGCGTGCGGTCCCCCGACACTTACAATGTCTCCACCGCACCAAGCCCCTTGGACCAACCACTTGTCATATTACAACTCACTTCATTCCCTCTACCCAAAAACCACATTCCGCAAACCATCGGATATTTTCCTCGAAATGTGGACTCCGCCGAACCGGTCCCCTCCCACGTGCACACTCCTCAGTCCACTCTTTTCCAAATTCGTGTCGATGTCCCAATAGACATCACACGTGAGGTTGACGGTGTCGAGGTCAAGTGGCACATTTCTGGGTCGTTGCCACTAATGTTGATGCTAAATGGCCTCAACCCCGATGACACCTCCACTGTTTTGAAAGAACTCACGATCCCCCGCATCACCAAAACGTTTTGGCCGGTAATTGTGAACTCCGCCCCCGAAGGATATAAAATTTTCGACTTTTTTGTCCCCTTCGATGTTTTGGGGAACTTTTATGATGAACAACCGGCGTTGATGGACATGGGGGTGTCCATCGGGCTCCTTGACAAGTCAGTCAAGGAGTCCTCCCTTGTCATCACCAATCAACCCCGCTTTCAAAAGGGAGGACCTCGCCGCCGCAAGCTCCCCGCCGACGAAGTGCGCACGGCAATTGAAATGAACCCGGCCCTCTACCGCAAATTTGCGTTTCTTGTGCTGCTGAATCGCTATGACGTGTTGGGCATGGTCCATGACCCAATGCTGATTCAGCCGGCAGTACAAGAAATTGAAAACCTCGGCGAGATGATCTGTGTCTCGGCCCACACAAACAACCGAGTGTTTGCGAAAGATTTTTCCCGCGAAGTCAATCCACCCTACTCCATCGTGAGGTTCCCCCCCACCATCGACATACGAGATGTCGTAAAATCCGCCGCCACCTTTGGACCAGTTGACGGCCACCAAATTTTTCAGCAGTCAGGCCTGGTAATGATCAAATACCAAGCCCACCAGTCGGCCCTCACGTCCTACGGAGCCACCCTCCCAGGCCCGGTGTACTTCACTTCCGGCAGCTCCGAAAAGGATGTACAAATGTCCATCACCGACAGGTTAGAGCAAGTGCGCCTAGCCTCGCTCCCCAGCCCCAGACTCAATGAAGCAAACCTGGCGGCCGCCTCAGACCCGTTTGGTGCACTCTCCATCCCTGACATTCACTCCACCACCCTTCCGTCCCCTCACCCCTCTGCCCCCCCTTCTGAGTCCACCACCTCTTCATTTCTCCCTCAGACATGAATGGGACACGCTCACTACGTGCCTCTGGAGCTACGGCCCGACGGGTGATGCAAATACCCAGCAGACGCCAACGCCAACAGACGTACACGTGGGCAATACCTCAGGTTTACGCCATGACACACCCTGCAAAATTTTGCGGAGCGACCTCGTGTGTTTCCTCAGGCTCCGGGATACACCACCCACCCCCATGGCATTCACCGCCCCCACACTCCGCAATCTCCTCTCCTCCCACTCCTACTCAATGCATGCATTTCACAATTGGTCTGCGATTTGCATTGGTACCCATCGTTTAGTCAATGCCCTGCGAGCCGCAGCATGCTACGCAACGCTCCAACTCGTGCTCCGCCTCCTTTACATCCCGCACGTTCTCAGAACTGCACCCATAAGCCATGACGCCAGGGTATCCCCATTGTGCGGCTCACCACGTAGTGCGCCACGACATCCACTTGCCCTACCCCACAGCACGTCCGCAATTCGCACAACCCTGCCACAACCAACCCCCCTGCTGCAGCCACCCTCCATTGTACCAGGGCCGCCCTTCGAGACGTGCACCTCACTGCCTTCGCCCACCAACGCAACCCCATCCCAGACAGGCCCTGTGATTGATACTACCGATAACACCTCCAATGTCACACAAACAGTGCATTCTACTGCCCCCCCCCAATCCATTCCTGCACCCCGGCCACCAGATAAGACTGCCTCCACGCCTTCGTCCCCGTCCCCTCCGTGCTCAACTCCGCCAAATACACACAATGAACCGCCCCCACCCCTGTTCAGAGCACCACCCACTGGGGATGCCCTTTCCCACGCGTCCCTGAACGTTGGCGGGCCGGAGATTACCCCCAATAGGTTGTGCCATCTTCTGAATGGATTCACCACTGCCCCCCACACAATTAGCATACAAGAATTCAAACCAACAGCTACACACCATGTGAAGGAGTACGAAAGGGTCGCAATGTTTTGGAAATATCACCTACTGTACAGCGCCCCCACTTCAAAAAACGGTGTCGCACTTTTCGTACACACCTCAATCTCTCCAATACCCCCAGCGCTCACCATACACATACCTGGCATACTCATCTCCACACAGCTGCATCTCCACCCTGACCCCTTGATCCCTCCACTGAGGATTGCCTCATATTACGGCCCCCATACCATATCAGAAAAACGTCGATGCGAACCGGTCCTCAACTCCCTCCTCCGGGAGGCATGTATCATTCTCGGCGACTACAACTGCACCACCCATCACTCACACGCCACCACTCTCACTTCTAATCTCTGGCCCTGGCTCATAGCCAAGGAGCGATCGGGTGCCCTGAGTGATCTACTCCTACCCTTCACCACCTCCACCCCATATACGCGGGTTAGGCGATATGCTGGTACAAAAAGCTACATTGACCGTGCTTATGGTACCCGTTTGTACCAAGCCTGCTACAGCCCCTCATCTGCCGAAGTGGTAGATTTTTCTAAAGTGCATGGGTCTTCAGATCATGACCCAATTATCATCCGCTCCATTCCCTGGACCACCCCCCAGATACCTGAACCCAGATGTGCACAGTGGAACCGCCGTGACCTGCACAAATTCCGTTCCCTCATGGAACACTCTGTACATGATCTACAGACCCCCACCAGCTTTCACGATGTGGAGTCCACGTACCACACCCTTGTACAACATATGCTCCACGCAATGCGCACGGTGAATTCTGCCAAGCCAGCCCCCCAGACCAATACCACAGATATTTCTGACTGGCATCAGGTGGTCAAGCAGCTGACCCGGCAGGCCAAGCGTCGGTCCAAAGTGTTCTACCGACGTATCAAACACACCCTGCTTACTCCGCCTGCTCCCTCCACCCTCCCCGTGCCCTCCCGCAAGATACAGCGCATTCTCCAGCGTAACTCCCCCTGGAGTGCACATGCATCCGAGCTCATCACCCCCCAGCCCTTACTGCCTGACCCCCCCCCCCCCTCTGTGGAGGAACTCCGCATTCTGGCGAAGTCCTCCCGGAAGAAATCCCCTGGACCCGATGGCGTGCCCCCCTATTTAATTGCTGTCCTCCCTGATGCTGCATTCTCCATAGTACATCAGTGCCTCGCACTGTGTTATGATGTTGGAGACATCCCCCACAGCTGGCTTGTATCAGAGACCCTGTGCATATTTAAAGGTAAAGGTTCCTGGAGGGATCCTGATAGGTGGCGACCCATTGCCATGAGCAATTCGGTGTACCGGCTGCTCATGCGATGGATCTATAAAAAGCTGTATCCCCTCCTCTCTCCACAACTACACTCGCGCCAATTTGGTGGGCGACGAGGCGTCTCCACTGCCCATGCCACACAAACCTTTTTTGACGACATTGACAATGGCACCAGTTGGGAATCCATCTTTACCTTTGACATGTATCATGCCTTCGACAGTCCACCAAAAATACTCATCAGGGATGTACTCCAACGCATGGGGACCCCCACCAAGTTACTGCTTTTAATCTCCACGGTACTTGAGCACGGGTCCACATACATCAGGGGCACACCGGATGAAATTTTCGGTACTACCCACGGCGTGAAACAGGGGTGCCCCATTTCCTGCTTCCTTTTTGTCATTGTTTTCGAAATACCTCTACGCTATATACACTCCCACAATATACTTTTCTCCGCCTATGTCGACGACATTTCCACCCCCGTTGCACATATGGATGGTCCCAGAGTCGCCTCCATTGTCCAAACTGGCCTCAACCTGATCGGGTGCCAACTGAACGTTATAAAAAGTGAGTCCCTCCCTGTTTCTCCACACTGTACTCCCCCCCCCATGCTCCCCAAGTATTCACATCCGCCCTCTCCCCTGCAGGTATCCGCTGATTTCTGGGTCCCAGAGAGCTGTTCAACGTGGCCGGACTGGGCAGACTCCACCGAGTACCCCATGGCCAAGGTATCTCACCTCATGCACTTGGGACATCCCATCCCAAAAAATTTCGATGTCAGCCATGCTGTCCAACTGATCTTTAGAGAACTACAGGCCCAACTCGCGGAGCTTAACGCCCTCCCCTCTCAGTCACTTGACAGAATACTGGTAGCCAACACATTGATCCTTCCCCGCCTGCTTTATCGATGTGAATGCCTCCCCCTATCTGCCGACCAGCTGAATCCAATGCTCCAAGCCATTGAAAGATATGTGCTTGGAGTCGCGGGGTTACCCTCCCTTCTTGCCAAGAAAACACTGTATACCCACCACACTCATGGCTTGGGATTACGCTACTTTGCTGTTCTACAGCCCACCCGCATACTTGACTCCCTGCACACCAACCCACACCTCTTCCACCTCAGCACCCAATCAAAATTTCCCTTATCCCCCTGGCGTCTCTTCGCCACTGCCATCGCCCTGCTTGGCCCCCCCCGCGCCTCCCCCATGATCCCCCTCCCCGTCTCATGGGGGGCGAAACGCGCCTTGCGGAGTGCCACCACAGTGATCACCGAATCTGGGATCACAGCATACATCCTGCCTGGACCCAACCCCCCCCCAGACTGCACCTACACTGATGGCAGTCGACTTGGTACCCCCCCTGCCTCAGGCGCATGTGCACTCCTCCCCGATGGGCGCATAGTCGTCTGCCGCGTCCCTGGACCCCCCAACTCGTACAAGGCAGAGGTTATTGGCATCCTCCTTGGTTCAGAATTTTCCCCCCCCTCATCCAAAATCAAGGTTGACTGCAAGGGCGCAATCTCCTCCACCACAGGGGACAAGCGCCCTCTACGTTATGCTCATTATGTCCAGCTGGCCAGGAAATCCATCCAAAGCAAATGCCATGCAGTAGAATGGATTGAAGGTCACACGGGCCACCTTTTCCAGGAACGATCCGATGAGTTCGCCAAGTACGGCTCCACTCTCCCCCTCCCCCCCCCTGCCAAACCCTCCACCCCGTGGGACGTCGTCCGCCACGGCGAACTCATGTCCCCCCCACACAAGGTCTGGACACACGACCTCTTTCCATCACACACACACGAAAATTTCCACTCTTCCTCCTGGCGGCCACTTAAATTTCGTCGCTTGGCGTGGCATAAGTGGCTCTTTGGCCTCCAGACCCGACTGGGGTACAGCCACTATGCAACCTTCTGGAAAGATGATGTGCCCCCCACCCCCTGCCCCCACTGTTCCCTCAGACACAACATGAGCGTCCACGGGTACATAGCACACTGCTCGCCCGCACACCCACTCGTCCATGCGTGGACAACTGCTTGGCCCGTCTCCTCCACTCCCATCAGGTGGCGAGCCACTGCCCACAAACGTGACCTCAGGATCACTGGGCGCCTTGCAATACCTATTTCGCTTTTTCGCGCCCTGAGCGCCGCCCACGGTGGCCCCAGGGCAGCCAGGAAAATAGTGTATAAGTGGCAGGAGAGCGTGATGGATAACGTGACTGATGCCCTGTCTGACTGCATCCCAACCCCATCGTCCAAGCCCAATCCATTTACCCCATCCGATTGGAATGTCACCTCCCGTCCAGTTTGATTCCCCTGCTGTACCCCCCCCCCCCCTGCTCAGAACCCCCCCTGCCTCTGACTACCTCCCCTGATATACACCACCTTGTCTCTCTGCAGGGTTCAACACAGAGCCGTGAACGAAGAGAAGGCAATCTCCACAGCATGCCCCTTTCTTAAACTAACATATGGCATGCGTGCGTTGCCATCAGGGCACCACAGGAACGTCAGCACAGGCACTGTCATCGTCAACGTCAGTGTGCTTACTGTACACAGTCTCTTGCTTTGCCCACCACTGCGTGATGCCCTCATCATCCTGTACTGCTTTTTGGAGGAAAAAAAAAAAAAAAAAAAAAAAAAAAAAAAAAAAAAAAAAAAAAAAAAAAAGAAAAATACCCCTTACTCCCCCTTTTGCCCCATGCACCGACCCCCCCTCCCTCTACAGGTCCCTGCAACAGCCCCATGGATCAAGAGTGAACAACCACTGCAGCTCACCCCGAAGTGATACGGGGCAGAGCAATATAAGGGTCGCAGACCAAAGGGAGAGCACTCCCCCCCCCCTACGCCCACACCACTGCATGGATCCTCTGTTTGTCCACACCCTGCCCGGACTCCCTCCCTCCTCCACCATTACCCTCCTCATTCTCTGGGACTCACAGCACTGGCCTCTGCCCGAATGCATGGTACCCCCACTGGCTGTCTTGGCCTCAGGGCCCACAGCACGGGGCGATCACCCGCATTATGCCACCATGTTTAATTTCATCTCTCTCAGCATGTACCTCCTCCGCAAGGCCCCCCCATACACTGACCCCTGACCCTCGGGGATGTGGGTGAATGGCTGTATGATGGGCTGGCCCATTCCTGATTGGAACTTTGCACAAAGGACTCAAGGCATGTGTTTTCAAAAAAAAAAAAAAAAAGGAGCCAGGAGGCCCAGGACACGGTACACGCACCAGCACACACAGGACGTGCACACCAGTGAACAGGAGCCAGGAGGCCCCAGACGCTCTACACGCACCACCACACAAAGAGCGTGCACACCGGTGAACAGGAGCCAGGAGGCCCAGGACACCGTACACGCAACACCACACACAGAGCGTGCACACCGGTGAACAGGAGCCAAGAGGCCCAGGACGCCGTACACGCAACACCACAGACAGAGCGAGCACACCGATGAATAGGAGCCAGGAGGCCCAGGACACCGTACACGCAACACCACACACAGAGCGTGCACACCGGTGAACAGGAGCCAGGAGGCCCAGGACACCGTACACGCAACACCACACACAGAGCGAGCACACCGGTGGAAAGGAGCCAGGAGGCCCAGGACACCGTACACGCAACGCCACACACAGAGCGTGCACACCGGTGAACAGGAGCCAGGAGGCCCAGGACGCCGTACACGCAACACCACACACAGAGCGTGCACACCGGTGAACAGCAGCCAGGAAGCCCGGGGCACCGTGCACACAACACCGCACACAGAGCGTGCACACCGGTGAACAGGAGCCAAGCGGCCCAGGACGCCGTACACGCAACACCACACACAGAGCGTGCACACCGGTGAACAGGAGCCAGGAGGCCCAGGACACCATACACGCAACACCACACACAGAGCGTGCACACCGGTGAACAGGAGCTAGGAGGCCCAGGACGCCGCACACGCAACACCACACACAGAGCGTGCACACCGGTGAACAGGAGCCAGGAGGACCAGGACACCGTGCACGCAACACCACACACAGAGCGTGCACACCGGTGAACAGGAGCCAGGAGGCCCAGGACACCGTACACGCAACACGTCACAAAGAGCGTGCACACCGGTGAACAGGAGCCAGGAGGACCGGGACACCGTACATGCAACACCACACACAGAGCGTGCACACCGGTGAACAGGAGCCAGGAGGCCCAGGACGCCGTACACGCAACACCACACACAGAGCGTGCACACCGGTGAACAGGAGCCAGGAGGCCCTGGACACCGTACACACAACATGACACACAGAGCGTGCACACCGGTGAACAGGAGCCAGGAGGCCCGGGATGCCGTACACGCACCACCACACACAGGGCGTGCACACTGGTGAACAGGAGCCAGGAGGCCCAGGACACCGTACACGCAACACCACACACAGAATGTGCACATCGGTGAACAGGAGCCAAGAGGCCCAGGACGCCGTACACACAACACCACACACAGAGCGAGCGCACCGGTGAATAGGAGCCAGGAGGCCCAGGACACCGTACACGCAACACCACACACAGAGCATGCACACCGGTGAACAGGAGCCAGGAGGCCCAGGACACCGTACACGCAACACCACACACAGAGCGAGCACACCGGTGAACAGGAGCCAGGTGGCCCAGGACACCGTGCATGCAACACCACACACAGAGCGTGCACACCGGTGACCAGGAGCCAGGAGGCCCAGGACGCCGTACACGCAACACCACACACAAAGCGTGCACACCGGTGAACAGGAGCCAGGAGGCCCGGGGCACCGTGCACACAACACCGCACACAGAGCGTGCACACTGGTGAACAGGAGCCAAGTGGCCCAGGACACCGTACACGCAAAACCACACACAGAGCGTGCACACCGGTGAACAGGAGCCAGGAGGCCCAGGACACCGTCAACGCAACACCACATACAGAGCGTGCACACAGGTGAACAGGAGCCAGGAGGCCCAGGACGCCGTACACGCAACACCACACACAGAGCGTGCACACCGGTGAACAGGAGCCAGGAGGCCCAGGACACCGTGCACGCAACACCACACACAGAGCGTGCACACCGGTGAACAGGAGCCAGGAGGCCCAGGACGCCGTACACGCAACACCACACACAGAGCGTGCACACCGGTGAACAGGAGCCAGGAGGCCCAGGACACCGTACACGCAACACGTCACACAGAGCGTGCACACCGGTGAACAGGAGCCAGGAGGCCCAGGACGCCGTACACGCAACACCACACACAGAGCGTGCACACCGGTGAACAGGAGCCAGGAGGCCGAGGACACCGTACACACAACACCTCACACAGAGCGTGCACACCGGTGAACAGGAGCCAGGAGGCCCAGGACACCTTACACGCACCACCACACACAGAGCGTACACACCGGTGAGCAGGAGTCAGGGGGCCCAGGACACCTTACAAACAACACCACACACAGAGTGTGCACACCGGTGAACAGGAGCCAGGAGGCCCAGGACACCGTACACACAACACCACACACAGAGCGTGCACACCGGTGAACAGGAGCCAGGAGGCCCAGGACACCGTACACGCACCACCACACACAGAGCGTGCACACTGGTGAACAGGAGCCAAGCAGCCCAGGACACCGTACACACAACACCACACACAGAGCGTGCACAGCGCCGAGCAGGAGCCAAGCGGCCCGGGACACCGCACACGCAACACCACACACAGGACATGCACGCTGGTGAACAGGAGCCAGGAGGCCCAGGACACCGTACACGCGGCACGGCACACCACACGAGCAACCTGCCCCCAAAACGAACTCAGCCCACGCCGCCCTGCAGGAAAAAAACACCATGTCAGACCACCAAGACCAACCGTCCAGCCAAGGCCAACCCAGCGGGTACGAAGAGGGTAGGCAGGCAGGGCAGGCCGGCGAAAAGGGACAGAGGGACAAGGCGGGGAAGGCGAGGGGAGAGGAACAAAGCCCCCCCCCTAACGTACACACACCCCACTGCCGCCAATCTAGCCGCAGCCGGGCGCCAACAGGGCCCGCCATGGAGCCAAATGGGCCCGCCTGAGAGAGGGTGTGTCCCCGCGCCTGCGCAACAGCACGCCCGGGCAAGGAGCGCGCGCCACACGCAGGCCAAGCAGGCAACACGCGCAGCACCGCACGCCAGCACGCACCACGGCACAAAACACGACACCACCACGGCAAACACCCACGCCCGACGACGAACGAGCAGCCAAGAAGAAGTCCTAGCCCCGCAGTCCCCACAGCGCAAAAGCCGCCGTCCGGATGGACGTGTGTGCACCTGGCAGGGTACCCAACCCCTGCTGGCTATGAAACAGCCGCCGTCCGGACGGACGTGTGTGCGCCCGGCAGTGAACCCAGCCCCTGCCGACTACGAACCAGCCGCCGTCCGGATGGACGTGTGTGCGCCCAGCAGTGAACCCAGCCCCTGCCGGCTACGAAACAGCCGCCGTCCGGAAGGACGTGTGTGCGCCCGGCAGTGAACCGAGCCCCTGCCGGCTACGAAACAACCGCCGTCCGTCCGGACGTGTTACCGCCCGGCAGTGAACCCAGCCCCTGCCGGCTACGAAACAGCTGCCGTCCGGAGGGACGTTTGTGCGCCCAGCAGTGAACCCAGGCCCTGCCGGCTACGGAACAGCCGCCGTCCGAAGGGACGCGTGAGCACCCGGCGGGCACGCACTGCCTGCCGGACGGGCTACCAGACCACCGGGCCCGCGCCACCCGGAGGGGTGAGTGCTCAGTTATCGCAAACCACACGCCCGACGGTACCACACCCAACACCACCCGCAATGACACACCATCACCACCACCATACACGCCCACCCGCCACCACACACCCAAGACCCATCATCAGGGCCACCCACCGACACCACAACCACCAAGCAGTCGAGCCACGACAACTACCACCACCCAGCCCACACCGGCCCGACCACACCCGCCACCAGCCGGCCACACACGTCAGATAACCCACCATCACGCCCGACCACACCGCGCAGGCGACGCACCGACATCCAGCACCCAACCCCAAGCACCCACACCGGCACCATCCACGCAGGGCATACACCAGCCACGCACCATCAGACAACACAAGCTGCCCACCAAGTACACGTCCACGCGCACACCCGCACCCAACCACGCCCACCAAGCGCCCAGCGCACCGACCCCCACCACCACCGCCACACACAACGGCACAAACCGCACACAGGCAGCCACCATACGCCGGCACCAACTCCACGGGCAGAGAGGCGGACAAACCGGCGCCATCAACACACCCGCACCAACAAGCGCACCTAAGATACCCGGCACAGGCCACACACACCGAGCGCCACACCACCAGCCGCACCCACCTCCGGCTGACCACCCACACCGAAGAACCCAACATCGCGCCCGGCCGCACTACCGCCCTCTCCTCTCCGCCAGCCTCTCACCGGCGGCACCGGCACCCAAGGCACCACCAACAACACCCTCCCCCCGACAGCACTCATGACGCCGTCGCCAGGCACACCACCATCCACCCAGCACCACACCTGCAACACCCCCACGCTCAACACCACCCACAGCACCCACACCAGAAACCGCCAAAATCGCCGTCCGACCCTTATCACCTGCAGCACTGTCACCATCGACGTCGCCAGCGGCACCACCATCACGCCCGACCACACCGCGCGGACGACACGCCCACAACCAGCACCCAACCCCAAACACCCACACCGACACCACCCACGCCGACCAGACCCCACACCATCCACGCAAAGCACACGCCGGCCACGCTCCACCAGACAACACAAACCGCCACACGCACGGCAACAGCGCACCCGCCGCCAACAGACCCCCGGCAAACCGCACCAGGTACACACCAACACGTGCACCCGCACCCAATCACGCCCACCAAGCGCCTGGCGCACCGACCCCCACCGCCACCACCACACGCACAGGCAACCGCGCAACGCCGGCACCGACTCCACGGGCAGACAGGCAGACAAACCACCTCGTCGGCATCAACAACACCGTCACCTGATCCACCACCTGCGGCACCAATGCCACCATCGCCCGTTGCACCAACGGCGACTCCCCTCCAGCCCCCCGCCACCCGTTCCCAACGCGTCACCTACGGCACACACCAGCCTCACCGTCACCCGGTGCATCGCCTGCGTCACCCTCACCATCGGCACCACCGACGACACCACCGCCCACAGCATCCCCAGCACCACCCTACGCAAGGACAGTACCAGCGGCGCCACCAGCCGGCACACCACCTGCAACACCCACATCAACATCGCCACCACCCATGACATCACCTGCAGCGCCCTCAACATCAACGTCACCTGCAGCACCCTCACCGCCGACATCACCAGTTACGCGACCACCCACTGCATCACCTACAGCGACCACCGGAGCCGCAGGCCCCCCCCAGCACGCGCCCCGTCAGCTATGACACCATCAGCGTCATCAACCCCGTCGCCGCCCGGCGCATCACCTGAAGCACCCACGTCAACAACACCAACCCGTTTCGACGCCTACAGCACCCCCCCCGTAGGCGTCGAGCGCATCTCCTCCACCCATTGCAACACCCACAGTGCTGCAGCCCAACCCACCGCGCCTTCGGCGCACACATGCCCGACAACCCACTCAAACCAGCCACGCCCACACTGCCCACCACCCGATCAGCCAGCGCCATGAACACACCCACACGCACGCCCGCGCCCAGCCACGCCACCCAGGCACTACCCAGGAGTCGCGACCACCCACGCAAGCGCCACGCCACCACTGCCGCCAACCACCCGCCGTCAGCACCCCCCGGACTGGCGCCCTGGAAACCGGAAGCCTGGGGGCCGGCGCACAAACAGGGAACCCAGAGCGCGGCAGCCACCCGACCCCCGTCCCCCACGACACCCGTGCCCACACCAGCACCGGCACCGGCACACACCCACACCCACGCACAGCACCAAAAACGCCGCACCCCAGCCAGCCCCCCCCCCCAAAACAAAAAAAAAAGACAAAGCAAAACAAGCCGGCGAAAAGAGAGGAGCAAGGGAAAGACAGAGGAAGAGACCGCGGGGAGGGCAGAGGGACACGTAACACAACACACCGAGCGGGCACACCGGTGAACAGGAGCCAAGTGGCCCAGGACAACACACACGCACAACAACACACCGAGCGGGCACACTGGTGAACAGGAGCCAAGTGGCCCAGGACACCGCACACGCAACGCAACACACCGAGCGGGCACACCGGTGAACAGGAGCCAAGTGGCCCGGAACACCGCACACGCAAAGCAACACACCGAGCGGGCGCACCGGTGAACAGGAGCCAAGTGGCCCGGGACACCGCACACGCAACACAGCACACTCAGCGGGCGCACCGGTGAACGGGAGCCAAGTGGCCAAGGCCACGACAACTACCACCACCCAGCCCACACCGGCCCGACCACACCCGCCACCAGCCGGCCACACACGTCAGATAACCCACCATCACGCCCGACCACACCGCGCAGGCGACGCACCGACATCCAGCACCCAACCCCAAGCACCCACACCGGCACCATCCACGCAGGGCATACACCAGCCACGCACCATCAGACAACACAAGCTGCCCACCAAGTACACGTCCACGCGCACACCCGCACCCAACCACGCCCACCAAGCGCCCAGCGCACCGACCCCCACCACCACCGCCACACACAACGGCACAAACCGCACACAGGCAGCCACCATACGCCGGCACCAACTCCACGGGCAGAGAAGCGGACAAACCGGCGCCATCAACACACCCGCACCAACAAGCGCACCTAAGATACCCGGCACAGGCCACACACACCGAGCGCCACACCACCAGCCGCACCCACCTCTGGCTGACCACCCACACCGAAGAACCCAACATCGCGCCCGGCCGCACTACCGCCCTCTCCTCTCCGCCAGCCTCTCACCGGCGGCACCGGCACCCAAGGCACCACCAACAACACCCTCTCCCCGACAGCACTCATGACACCGTCGCCAGGCACACCACCATGCACCCAGCACCACACCTGCAACACCCCCACGCTCAACACCACCCACAGCACCCACACCAGAAAACGCCAAAATCGCCGTCCGACCCTTATCACCTGCAGCACTGTCACCATCGACGTCGCCAGCGGCACCACCATCACGCCCGACCACACCGCGCGGACGACACGCCCACAACCAGCACCCAACCCCAAACACCCACACCGACACCACCCACGCCGACCAGACCCCACACCATCCACGCAAAGCACACGCCGGCCACGCTCCACCAGACAACACAAACCGCCACACGCACGGCAACAGCGCACCCGCCGCCAACAGACCCCCGGCAAACCGCACCAGGTACACACCAACACGTGCACCCGCACCCAATCACGCCCACCAAACGCCTGGCGCACCGACCCGCACCGCCACCACCACACGCACAGGCAACCGCGCAACGCCGGCACCGACTCCACGGGCAGACAGGCAGACAAACCACCTCGTCGGCATCAACAACACCATCACCTGATCCACCACCTGCGGCACCAATGCCACCATCGCCCGTTGCACCAACGGCAACTCCCCTCCAGCCCCCCGCCACCCGTTCCCAACGCGTCACCTACGGCACACACCAGCCTCACCGTCACCCGGTGCATCGCCTGCGTCACCCTCACCATCGGCACCACCGACGACACCACCGCCCACAGCATCCCCAGCACCACCCTACGCAAGGACAGTACCAGCGGCGCCACCAGCCGGCACACCACCTGCAACACCCACATCAACATCGCCACCACCCATGACATCACCTGCAGCGCCCTCAACATCAACGTCACCTGCAGCACCCTCACCGCCGACATCACCAGTTACGCGACCACCCACTGCATCACCTACAGCGACCACCGGAGCCGCAGGCCCCCCCCAGCACGCGCCCCGTCACCTCTGACACCATCAGCGTCATCAACCCCGTCGCCGCCCGGCGCATCACCTGAAGCACCCACGTCAACAACACCAACCCGTTTCGACGCCTACAGCACCCCCCCCGTAGGCGTCGAGCGCATCTCCTCCACCCATTGCAACACCCACAGTGCTGCAGCCCAACCCACCGCGCCTTCGGCGCACACATGCCCGACAACCCACTCAAACCAGCCACGCCCACACTGCCGACCACCCGATCAGCCAGCGCCATGAACACACCCACACGCACGCCCGCGCCCAGCCACGCCACCCAGGCACTACCCAGGAGTCGCGACCACCCACGCAAGCGCCACGCCACCACTGCCGCCAACCACCCGCCGTCAGCACCCCCCGGACTGGCGCCCTGGAAACCGGAAGCCTGGGGGCCGGCGCACAAACAGGGAACCCAGAGCGCGGCAGCCACCCGACCCCCGTCCCCCACGACACCCGTGCCCACACCAGCACCGGCACCCCCACACACCCACACCCACGCACAGCACCAAAAACGCCGCACCCCAGCCAGCCCCCCCCCCCAAAACAAAAAAAAAAGACAAAGCAAAACAAGCCGGCGAAAAGAGAGGAGCAAGGGAAAGACAGAGGAAGAGACCGCGGGGAGGGCAGAGGGACACGTAACACAACACACCGAGCGGGCACACCGGTGAACAGGAGCCAAGTGGCCCAGGACAACACACACGCACAACAACACACCGAGCGGGCACACTGGTGAACAGGAGCCAAGTGGCCCAGGACACCGCACACGCAACGCAACACACCGAGCGGGCACACCGGTGAACAGGAGCCAAGTGGCCTGGAACACCGCACACGCAAAGCAACACACCGAGCGGGCGCACCGGTGAACAGGAGCCAAGTGGCCCGGGACACCGCATACGCAACACAGCACACTCAGCGGGCGCACCGGTGAACGGGAGCCAAGTGGCCAAGGACACCGCACACGCAACACAACACACCGAGCGGGCACACCGGTGAACAGGAGCCAAGTGGCCCAGGACACCACAGACGCAACACAACAAACCACGCGGGCACACCGGTGAACAGGAGCCAAGCGATCCAGGACACTGCACACACGTAGGGCGGCTGAGGGACAGGAGAGAACCAACAACCCATGGGTCGGACGCACTGGGGGGACCCAGCCGACCCACCGGGCCAGTGGCAGGAGCGGTACTCCAAGGCCACTGGTCCGAGCCCGGCCAGGCTGCACCGGGGACCATGGCAAACGTCACCCGGGGCCATGGAAGCAACCGGTGACAGGCGAGCCGGTACACAGTCCAGGAGGGTGTCGCCTGCCAAGCAGAGTGGCCCCGCAACTCAAGCCACAACGATGAGGCGGTCGTACAGTAGACTAGCGGGAGCAATACCCCTTGTGGTGAGAGATACTCCACACGGCTGGGCAGCCCCCAGAGCTGCCGCCCAAAGGAGGGGGCATGTGGCCCTACCCATGGACACATGTGGGGACACCCTCCCACCTGGGACACATGGACTGGATGGCCGCGACAATGCCTTCCCAAGCACGTGCGGGAGCGGCTCAAGAGGCACCTGACATAGGGCAGTGGGAGGGACAGGACGTCTCCTTGGTAAGACCTTTCTCCTGCAATGTCAAAGGAGGCATCCCGAGCTCCCGAAGATACCTACCTACCTACCTGTCTATCCTACGTCGTAGACCCGTGGTACAAGAATTGATATCCCGAGCACACATCCATGATGTATGCCAGGGGACGAATACCCAGGACCACCATCCCATCCCCTTGGGCAAGTTCTTCGCGGTCTGCAAGGACAACCAGACACGACTCAAGCTGGGGAAGTGTGAGTTCATGCAGGAGATCATGCAGTACCTGGGTTTCAACATTGGCTATGGGTGGAGGACCCCTGCGGTTCCTAAGGCCAAGCCCCTGATGGACGCTAAGGTACGACTTGCGGTTCCCAAGAAGAGACTCCATGAGATACGCAGCTTCATTGGGGCCTGCAGATTCTGCCGCTGCCACATCAAGATTCTCACCTTCATCAACGCCATCCTGACAGACCCATCAAGAAGAGCACTACCTCGCGCTGGCGCACTCAAGAGCACCAAGAGTTTGACGAGCTCAAGGACAACCTGGCTAACGCAAAATCCGTGGGCGTGCCTGAGGCACGAGGCGAAATTCTCCTGGTCACTGACGACCGCAATGTGGGCGGAGGTGGAACATTGTTCCAGTGGCAAGCGCTAGAGAAGGAGGAGTTCAACTTCGCCATATTCCAATGGCGGACAGACGGACTGAACCAAGATGGAACCCCGAAGCACAGCTACCTTTAGGACAAATGGGTCCCGGTTCCCTTGGGCCATTGGAACTGGAAATCGAACCAGGCCCGGGGTAACGACTCTACCTATGAGCAGGAAATGCTTGTGGGCATGCTGGTGCTATCCTCTCAGTCAAGACTGTTGGAGAGGCACCCCTGTGGTTTGGTTGTGCAACCAACAACCCGTACGCACCTTCTGAAAGGAACCCCCACCTTAGAAGGCTAAGCACAGACGCTGGTGGACCTACCTGATCCTGCTACTACTCTCAGTGCACCATATCCAGGGCGTCAAAACGAGTGTGTGGATTACATCAGCCGCGTCAACATCAACCACATGATTGGTGCAAGGTCTGAGCAGCTAGCAAAGATGGTGTTCATCCGTATGGATGTACACCTTGACCTGAACATGACAGTGATCAGACCTCCAGATGGACTCCGAGAAGTCGAGTACCGGAAGCAGTTTGAGGATAGCTACAAACGGCTGGAGTAGCGCCTGGAACCTGTCCTGGTCAATGAGGAGAGGTGGAAACGGCATAAGACCTACCTGTGGCATGAAGACGGAACAGCCGTGCCTAGCAACCGTATTCTGGCTCTCCTCAAAAGGACGGTGAGTCCAGTGGTCATGTGGGTGCTGACCGTACCTCTGAACTGTTCAAGAAGTGGTTCCACACTACGTGGAGTGATGATCAACTACGGAAAACCCTCTAGCCTATGGTGGACAAGTGCCCTCGCAGGTCCTGTGAACCTGGTGATATCAGGGATAGAGGTCTCTATCGGGCCCTTCCCATCACACACTGCGCCAACAGTGTGCTCTATGTGGACAACATGGAGACGCCTAAGTTTTGGAGCTGTTGCTGAGCCCTATTGGTGACCTGTGGGTTGACCAGGTTGACCCGAGTGTTCCCCTGCACCAAACACATTACTGGTGTGAAGACCACCAGGCTACTCCTGGAAGAGTGGTTCAGTGGGTATGGGGCACCTAAAGAGATCCATTCCGACGAAGATGTCAGAGTAAGCTCACACCACAAGAGATTCCTGAGGTCCTTCAACGTCCAAGGTCTACGAGGTTCCCTACACTCATACCCTTAACCCCCTATGTGAGCGACAGATCGGATTTCTCAAGGAGAACGTCAGGTAATGGTGCAAGACGGAACGCACCAAGGACTGCGTGAGACTACTCCCCGTCATCTTCATTATGATGAACTCCCCAGAGAGTTCAGCAACTGGCCATTCACCCCAGGAGCTAGTTATGGGGCGCCCAGCGTGGTTTTTACGTGCCCCTTATCCTGAGTATTCCTACTCTACCGTGGGAAGATGGGTCAAAGAGCAACACGACAAGGTGGACCAGGCAAGGGCTATGCTCCAATGAGTGAGAGAGCAACAGTGGAACAAGAAGAACAAGCACCGAGTGCATACATTCTACCAAGAGGGTGACTGAGCGTTGGTGCACCACAGTCATCTAGCAGCCTGTCCACGCACCATGTGGTGATGCCTACTTTGGGCCCTACAAGGTCCTGTCTGTGGGCGGCCACCGCATAACTGTGCGGTATTCTCCCCAACTGGGGCAGTCTTTGGTGTATGCAGGTCAGCAGCTGAAGCACTACCAGGACCTAGAGACCTCTGTGGTGAGGGGTGACACTGAACGACAAGGGGATCGCCGCTCTGGACCTACAGGGCGCTGCCAGCCTTATGGAAGTCAAAGGACAACTGCCCAACATGAACGCCAAAAAGATGGCTAAGGAGGGCTTCTACATGGTGAAGTCTTTTCCTAGACACCGCTGCCGCCAAGAATGGCAATTCTACACCCTCTGGAAAGGTTCAGGAGTTGAGGAAGCTACCTCGGCTCCCTTTTTCTGCCTTCATGCTCCCTGAGGGATGCTTGAACTCCGTTCTAGTGGGGTACGTGTCCCGGAACAGCCTGGGAGAGTTGCTGAGGCTCGCTGAGACGCTTGCCTGAACCCTTCCTATATCTGCCCATGTATGTGTGAGTGTGCTGAGCCTAAGGACCAAAGTGCAAGCTGCAGAAGTGGTGTCCTGATTATACCGAGACTGGACCCTTAGCTCTAGCATCCCAGGGGTAACACGGGGATGCAGAGAGCAAAACGTCTGCACCCTTGCTGCACCTGGCGGATGTCTTTACACGGTGCGATGGGGTACGCTGGACCTCTCTCCGCCCCTAGGTGCCCAATCTCCGTGCTGGCACCGGAAAACCTTGAAAAAAAAACCCCACCACTAACGGCAAGGTACCGTTTTACCCCACTACCCAGTGCAGGAGGGGGGTGGCCAGAAGCTATGAGGCATGAAAGGGCCATTTTGCTAAGTAGCCGAAACCTAGGCTACAACTGCCACTGCCCACCGAACACCCTGATAAAGTTTCAGGAAACTGGCAGGAAAGTGACACACGTACTACAGGTCCTACACACCCTACTGTGGACCCAGACTTCGAAGGATGAGCGAGCAACTCCGTGCTCCGGCCCTCCTCCACGCCGGTCGCACGTACACAAACACGATACTGGGCAGCGTTCTTGCTGACGACACAGGCCCTAATGGCCTACCTATGAGTTTGCAAGAGAACAGAGCACTACTAAGCAGCTGTCGCCGGACGGGCACGACGCTACGCGTACCCCTGCCAGGGTTTGGAGGGAAGGAGTGCTCTGTTTGCCCGCACAGCGTGAGTACTCGTTGACCATAATGAAGATGTCCTTCTCCCACATATACATTTTTGTTGTTTGTGGGATCAGCGGCCGTCTTAGCTGGGCTGTGCAGTGCGCCAATCACCGTTAAAATTACCCACTCGCGGGGTGCACAGGCAGCAGAGTATGGGCCTGGAACCTAACCAGTCTGCCGTATTATACGGGTTTGAGACTAGAAAATGACTTTCCTATTCCCAAAACCTCTTATCAAGCAAGCAAGCTTATGGAACTCCGACCAATCTCTCAAAGAACGTGACGCGGAGCCCCAGGGTAACCCAATTAAGGGTTATAGCGAGCACACCGCGCATGGCCCACCCTGTAATGCACCATATGCTTGCGCGGAATCAACAGCCTGGTGTACTACCGTGTACTTTTTCCCGTCTGCGGTTTTTCCTAATCAACTCACACTGTGGCTGTCCCGGCGGTTGACGGCCAGCCAGAGGTTGGCCCCTCCTCGGCTTCCCGACCATACCTACCACTGGAGAGTGGGGACAACAAGGAGGAAAACACAATCACCACGAAATGCAACCAGTATGCACTCATTCTAATCAGTGCAACAAAAAGAGAGGTTTGTGTGAGAGAGCAGTTGTCAACGTTGCCGTGCATTGTACTGCAGGGCAGGACCAGTAGCCCCCCCTTGACAACCACTTCCTGGCCGAAGACCATCAGTTATGCCCTGATCTAACCTCAAATCCTCCTGAGATTTTGTAATCCATGCCTCTACTGTATGCTTTTTTTGCTACACGGCAGTGTTCATAATATTCATCGAATGCACGAGGCAAGCACTGTGCAAGCGATATGAGTAAACGAAAAAGACCTGTATGTTCTGTTCACTTTTTGAATTCTTGAAATTTATGACTCTGTCATTTTCCTGTAATCAAGGGTGGAATCTTTACCTTTATAGTTTCTTGTACCTTTCGTCATTTCTTCTTAGTTACGTGAAATACTGTTGAAAATTTATTTTCTTTGCCTTTCGCGGGGCAAAATGAGGATGCGCCTCGGCGCGCCTCCTATTTTCTGTGTGCAAATCCAGGAATTTAAAAATTCCTGTGATGAGAAAAAAAGACGGAAAAATGTGCATTTAATGCACAAAGAAGTTCTGTAACGGTATGCGCCTTCTTCTGAGCCGTCTTTTGAGGGATTTCGTTGAATTCCAGATCGTTGACGTGCTATCAGGCCCTCACCCCTAGCATCCTTTTGTAAGTGCGGCTAGCCCGATCTGCTCAGATTTTCAGACATTCTGTCCAGATTGGCTACATTTTGGTCATTTTCTTTGCTTCGGCGGAATTGCCGCCTCACAGCTCAGTCACAGGATATTTCCTATATATTTCTGATATGCCGGATTTGATTCCGCGGTCCATTTCCCGTAAATCCGCCGCATTCCGCTATTTTAGCTGGAATCGCCATTTGCCGCTGACGCGCGCTCGCGGGCCAGATCGGCCAGACAATTTTACATAAATGGATTATTTAAATCTTTTCAGACAGTTTTGGACACTCAGATGTATTTAGAAGAATTCCCCTCAATTTTCTTCATAGACTGGGATTTTCTGCCGGACCACAATCAGCATGGACCTTGCTTCTGTTGTCGCTGCTCTCGCCTCCGTTGGTGTCCGAGTGTCCGGTTCTACCCCCAATAACAACATCCAGGGAGACTCCTCGCGTGCCTGCCCCACTGGTCTTGCCGGCCCCGAGCCCTCCGGCACCCACAACGACCCAGGGCAGCACTTTCATGGTAGCAGAGGCTACCTGAATGTTGTTCCTTTGGTGTCCCAACCACAGCTAGCCCCTCAGTACGGCCCCGTAGACTCCGCCACCTCCGGAGACGTAACGATCACGCTCCCGTGGTGCTGTGCGAACGAGGCCTTGAGAGGAATGCCTTGCGCAAGCCCAAATTGCCCAAGAAGGACACAAATCAGCAGCTGTGGAGGCCCAGATTACAATCAAGATCCCAGTCGAAATTGGCCATCAAGCAGCTGGAATCTCCCAGCTTACGCTAATGGCAACGCTCCGGTGGAGCTTACGGACCTGGCAGGTACCAATACTCCCTACCAGTGTCCACATTTTGAGACCATCGACGCCGACATTGAGGACATTGAGATGGGTGGTCCAGGTGAGGTACCTACCTATAATCGACCAGCCTCATGGGCACAATGGGACAACCATTTGTCTTCCGAAGTGACCCGTAACCTTGAGGCGCTTGAGGCCCTGTGTCTATTAGCCACGTCTAAGCTGATAGGACAAGAGAGAATCGCCTCTGATTTTTTATTCGAATATTTTTTCCTCCTTCAAGAAGAAATTAATACCAGGATGTGGTGGTGTTCTCAAGAAGATGAGTCTTTTGCCATTTTCTTGCAGATCTGGGAGGCAAGCCCCTTCCCGAAGGAGAAGACCAAGGCACCTGTTGCCGGGCCCTCCGCCCCACATCCCTCTGTTTCCATCCGCGACGATCTAGCCGCCGCGGTTGAGGAAGGAATTTTAGAGGCAGCTAGGCAGGCAAGCCTGGAAATTAGGACTGAAGGAGCTCCCCAAGTGGACTCCTGGCTGCGAACCACTGAGATTAGCGGTCCGACAGCATGCTCAGGCCCTTCAGGACACGGTATGTACTGTCCTGCCGACTGCTCTTGCAGATTACAGCGAGATACTGAGCTCCAATTGCTCAAGGATCAAATGCAACTCATCATTCAGACGCTGGGAATTAAAGATCTTTTCAAGACCCACATGAGGTCTGAGGGCGCATCATCGGTGGAACAAACAACAGAACCGTCGGAGGAGGCGACAGAAATTTTTTCGATTGCTCCTTCGGTGGACTCTAAGACCACCGACGCAAGGATCAGCAGGACTAAGCTAAAGGAAAGGGTTACAATCTCTCGATCTCAGAGTAGATCGGTGAAGGCTAGGAATGAGGCTCAGAATGCCAAAAGAACTGCCTCCCGTACTACCCTTCCTGCTGTTGATTCCAATGCAATTGCCCAGATGTTGCTCGCCCAGACCCTCGCCGGAGCTGGTGTGGCTAATGATGCCGCCAAGGTGTCTGCCATTACGGCCGGTTTTGGGGATGGATTCACTCCTTAATCCTACATCATTGCGACTTCGCCAGGTTGCCAAGCAACCGAAGTATAATGGAAACCCCAGACGTTGGCCTCAGTTCCAACGGGAATTTAAATTGTGGGTTAAGACTCAAAAGCTCCAGGATGATCAGTTCCTGATGGCCCTCTTGGACTGTCTTGAGGGAGCGCCGGCCAATACTTGGCTCAGGACCTGGAGTGATCGTGATGATTCAAGTTCCCCCCTTACCTTTGATGAGGTGTGGGAACAGTTGGAGGTACGTGGATCCCGGCTGCCTGAGGACCATTACCACCAGATGTTGAAGAATTTTCCTTCGTTCTCGCGATCAATCTTGCATGAAGTGCAAGACAAGAGACAGCGCTTCTGGAATCTCGTAGAAGAATCTGAACATTCAGGCGAAAAATCTTCCAGTGCCGAGCTGAAAAATCTGATTTTTGACAAGATCCCCTCAGAAACCGCCGCCACCCTTCGGAATAGACAGTCCGGAGAAAAGGTCAAGACCTGGTGGGCGGAAGTCGATGGCTTCGACGCCTCGGCCAACCGGTTTAAAGTCAGGGAGGCACTTCAAAAGTGCTCCCCCACGTCGTTTACCAAGGTGAAATTCACTGAAAACACGTGGAAAATCAAGTTTAATGAACACGAGGATCGGGACTTGTTTGTCCAAGTCCTCAACAGGGGAGTAAGTTTCCACGGCCATCGCCTGAAGGCCAGGAACTGGGTGTTTTCGTTCACCCCGCAGGAACTGTGGGAAGAGGTTGAGAGGCTCGCTGACGCCGCCAATCAAAATTTCCATGAGGGTCTTGGGGGAAACAAGAATACCCAGCAAAACACCCAAAATGGGGCCCAAAAGGGCAACAAAAAGGTGAATGACACCCGGAATGTTCAGGATCATTGTAGCATCTGCCTTCTTTTAGGTTCTACGAACCGAGCTAAGACGCATTCTACTGCTAATCACCGATGGTCTGCTTACGATCACAAGGTGATTGGTGAAAATGTCAGTAATTCGCAGAATTCAGACAGGAATGACAGACAGGTGCATGGTGCAAAGGGGGGAAAGGGTAATCCGACCCCCTCCGGTGGAAACAAAACTACCGGAGGCCCTGGCGGGTCCCAAGGCAAAGGAAATCGGACTCCATCCGGCTCCGGTGGACAGCCGAACGGCCAGACAAGTCCCAATGTCATCGCCGGAGGCGGAAATCGAAATCCAGGCCAAACCCCTCAATTCGGTACAAACAAAGGAAATGCTCCAGGATCACAGGGTAAAGGTAAGGGAAATCCTTCAGGAACCCCTTTCTCTGGTAAGGGCAGAGGGCGTGGCGACGGTGGTGGCCCATCATCCGGCGGCCGTGGCCGTGGACGTGGAAAGGGAAATCATCGTGTGGATCAGGTCTCAGGTGCAGACCAGGTGTCTGATGCGGATCGAGATTATGTCGAAAATGCCCTGAATCCAGCAGATGATCCGTTCCAAGATGAGTGGATCGACGAATCAGGCTGTGTTCACAATGTTAACGCAGCCGCTGGAGGTCAGAACGCCTAGGGGAGCCACGAAAATCGCCCCTCCCCAGGCGATTTCAGGCATGATCCCCAGATTCCTGATCGACCATTACTTGATGTAGGGTCGCTTGTCTCCTCCCCCCTGGATCCGGCAGCGGATCCTTCTGTTGCGGTGGACGAGGTTGGTGTACAGTCCAAGCACAGGGCCCGTCAGTTTGTCACAAAGCTGTGGGTCTCTGATTGCAAGGGAAATTTCCACCTCGCCACTTGTTTGTGTGACAATGGATCAGAGGTAAATCTCCAATCCAATTCCTTCTTACCCGACGACTGCGTGTTTGAATCGCCTCATCCTGTTACCCTCGAGGGACTTTCTGGACATTCTCTCGCAGGTGGGCAACGCGGTTGTTATATATCAACTCATTTGGTCGCTCAAGACCTTTGGGAAGAGCAAAATGTGGAAGAAGTTGTCCTTAAGGATGACTACTTCTACCGTGCTGACATAAAGTATGACCTTTATTTGGGCCATCCTTGGCTTCGCAAGAACAGGGTAGCGCCCGTAGGTCATCGTCGTTGTTTTTTGCTGGAGTCAGGTCCTTTGGAGCGTCCTGAATTTCGTTTTTTGCACGCAGGGTTTAAAAGTGCAGAAGAATTTTTGAAGCAAAAGGTGACACCAAAATTTGGTGAAGATGTCACCATTGCAGAGGTGAATGGGAGTGCCGATTACTCTCAAGAGTTAGAATGTCTTCGTAGGGACTCCCAGCCACGACGCCCTTCGCGCTGGCACTCTTCATCCTACAGAGTTGTCGACAAATGGCGCGATGCAATTTGTGAATATTTTCATAAACACCATTCCTTTTGGCCACAGTATGATGCCTTTGCTAACCGTATGAACAAGCGCTTTGACAAGCACTTTAGCGACGCTTGGACCTACAAATGGGACAAGAAGTTGTGGATTAATCCTCCGTTTCACTTAATCCAGCAGGTCATCCACAAAATCAAGCAAGATAAGACCCAGGCAATTTTAGTTGTGCCCTTGTGGGACGACAAGCCTTGGTTTCAGGAATTACAAGACATTTGTGTAGATTACATCGAACTTCCCAGGAAGATTAAGCTGTATGCCAGGGACGACACAGGTCCCCTGCCACAGCGGTCCTGGAGTTCGCTTGCATTCCTGGTGGATGGAAAGCTTTCTGACTCTAATTCTGCTGATTCTGGTACTGATTCTTGTGTTGGGTCAGAATCTGAGGTTGAGCGTGGTACTGATGATGAATCTATTTTTTCTGATTTTTGTCCGTCAGATACCCAAGGTGATTCAACATCCAATGGATCCGCCTCGTCTCCCTCTTCCCCAATACGGTCGACATCGAAAAGAATCTTCACTGCACGGGCGAGGAAAAATCTCCAATCGCGCCGCAAATTCAGAGTTTTTTATGAAAAACCCCCTGTGGAAGCTTTCATGGATCCTTTCGAGGAGCTGGATCACGAAGAGAATCCCTGGGATTTCGACACAAGACCCACCTATCTTCAAGAGGCAGTTGATACGGACCTGTTTAGGGACATCCGTAAGAAGATTCTTCCTGCCAAAGCCGAAGAAGTCGCCAAAGTTTTTTCGACAGTAGTTCCTGGCGATCAGGTGGACACTGAATTGTGTTCCAAGTCAAGAGAAAAGATTTTTGAGGAACGGAAGGACACAACCCTTTCAGGGAAGTTGATCAAAGACCCCCCTGTCCGTGGACAGTTCGATGAAGCCTTCATCGAGCTTCGTGAAGGGTACAAGGCGAAGAAACAGCGCCCTTATGAAAATCATGGACATAAACATGAGATTCTCAGAAAAATCATCGAGAGAAATCTCAGGGAATTTGGTTGGCTTGAGGGTTGTATGACCAGCGAATGGTGCTGTTCACCCTTCACAGTCCCGAAGCCACCACCTGCAGACCAGAACACCATTGATGGTTGGCGAATGGTTGTTGATTTTCGCAATCTCAACGCCGAAACAAAAGCGGATTCAAACCCCCTGCCCCTCATTGAGGAGGAAATCTCCAAGAGGGCAAGAGGTCGTTTGTTCTCTGTGCTGGATCTCCGTCACGGCTTTCACCAAATGCCGTTGAGGAAGGACAGCAGACCTCTCACCTGTATGTGCACGCCATGTGGCCCAGTCCAATGGACGGTCATGCCCATGGGCCTGAAGAACGCCCCCTCATTTTTTCAAAGAATGATGGAGGATGTGCTGTTCACAACCCATCCTGAGCTTCGTGCCTTCGTGAGTGTGTACATAGATGACATAATCATCGCGACGGAGGGAGAGGGACTGACCGAAGCCGAGCTGGTGGCCCTACATGAGAAGCAGCTGAACCAAGTTTTGGACATTCTTGACGCCAATCAGCTGATTTGTGGGCCAAAGAAGGGAAAATTATTCTTAAAATCAGTCGAATTTTGTGGTTCTCTCCTAGAGAATGGCACCCGACGACCCAGTCCAGGGAAGCTCGTCGCTATTCAGAAGTGGAAGCGCCCTGAGACGATCACGGAGTTGAGAGGATTCCTGGGTTGTTGCAATTTTTACCACACTTTTGTGCCGAATTATGCCAAATTTGCTGCCCCCCTCACTGAATTATTGAAGGTAGGGAGAGATGCGGGCAAGGCAGGTTCAAAGGTTCGTGTCAAGTGGACTGACGAGTGCGAGGAGGCCTTCCATCACTTGAAGGCGGCCCTCTGCGAAGTCGCCACGTTGCATGTGCCCCAAATTTGACCGACCCTTCTACATTAGAACCGACGCTTCTAGGTACGCGATCGGAGCTGTTCTTGAACAGGTTGATGAGGCCACCGGCGATCATTACCCTCTTGCATTTTGGTCTCGGAAGCTAGCCCCACGCCAAATGCAATGGTCGCCGCGTGAGCAAGAAACGTATGCCATAATTTGCGCTCTAAAAAAGTACCAATCGTGGGTTGGCACCAATCGAGTCGAGGTCCTGACGGATCATCGATCTCTGGAGTATTGGGCCATCGAACACATTGATACTGTCGCGAGCCCAGCTGGTCGACGGGCCAGATGGCACGAATTTCTCTCTCTGTTTGACCTCCATGTGTCGTATTTGCCTGGTAAACATAACACGGTAGCGGATGCTCTGAGCCGATGGGCTTACCCCGCCTCAGAGGGGCTGCAAAGTACCAACATCCATGGTACGGAGCAGGACCGCCATGTAATCATCGAATGGGATCAGGAAGAAAAGAAACTCATTCGACGTGCATGCATGCAATGCGCTGTTAAGCAGCACGCATTACCGTGTCACGACATCACGGCCATCACAGATCCGGCGCATGCTCATGAGATCTGCACCAAAACACTGAAAGTCGTGGAAAAAGTCACCGATCCCTCCTCAGGGAGTGTGAAACGGTTTGACTACACCCGACAAGTAAGTCGATTTCGGTTGATCCAGGGCATTAAGCGACGAGATCCGGCCAAAACTCCACCCCTGCCGAAGGATTCCCTGATCATCCGTGACTGGACGTCCGATTACCTGCAGGATCCCATGTTTAAAGAGGTCTTTGGAAATCTCCAATCCAAAGATGCTCACAAGGATGGGATTTTTGCTGAGTACTCGTTGGATGGGGGGAAGCTGTGGATGGAGGGTAAATTGTGTGTGCCAGACGCCCTAGCCCCCCGAGTGTTAAACTGGTGGCATAAATGGGAGTCCCCCCACGCACATGGCCGTCGACTGTGGTCGATGATTAAGCATAGGTTGTTTGGATCGAGGCTCTACACTCATTGCATGAAAGTAGCCGCCGGATGCGCCCAATGTGCTGTCTCGACGCCCCCCAGCGCGAAGAAGCACGGCCATCTGAGGCCTCATCCTATTCCGGAGCGCCTCTTTAACAGAGTCACCAGTGATTTCTTCTATCTCGGTGCACTCGATGACGAAGAGTGCCATTGGACTAATAAAAAAGTCAATGGTGTGCTCCTTATTCAGTGCCGTCATTCCGGCTACATTCAAGTGTTGCCTTCCAACATTGAGTCGATGACTGGCAAGGCTGCCGCCAAGTGGTGCGCGCAGACCTGGATGGGAGGCTGGGACGTCCCATCCGAGGTGGTGACGGATTCTGGCAAAGAGTACACCTCCGAATGGTGGAGAGAATTGTGTGCTCGCCTTGGAATCCACCACCTCCGATGTGAAATCCACTCGCATCGAGCGCTGCCTGGCGAAAGAGCCGGCCGCTCAATTATTAATATGCTTCGTAAGGAGCTCGCGAGTGAAAAGGTCTTCCATTGGATGGAAGTTCTCTTCGCATTGCTTCGCCGTTACCACAACACGCCTTTGTATCATGGCCCTTCTCCAAATGAAATTGTCTTTGGACGAAAGAAGTGTTGGTGGAACATGCCGTTGAATAATCCTCGCCCCTGTAAGGATGCTTCGCTGTTTTTGGACGAAGTCCAACGAGCAGATAAATCTGTGTCGAAATTAATCGAGAAGCATCAAGCTGACTGGCTTTGGGTCCAGAATCAAGGCCGAAAAAACCCCCACAATTTTGAAGTCGATGATCGAGTTTGGCTTCGAAAATCCGAAACCACCCTGGACGGAGATGACAAGCTTCTTCCCTTGTGGGAGGGGCCATTCGCTGTTACAGCGCGTCTTGGTGAGAACAGGTCGAGGATTCGTGTGGATGTCAGCAGGGAAATTGACGTTTCGGGCGATCGTCTCAAGGGAGAGATCCCCTCCCCCAAGGATCGGGTTAAACCCCTTTTTTGGACTGCAAAACACTTGTCCGATCGGGTCATCGAAGGGGGGAAGTACGAACTCAAGAGGATTGTTGAAGCAAGACGTGATGCCAAGGGCGAATGGGAATTTCTGTGTGAGTGGAGGGGCTTTGATTCCAGTCACAACAACTGGGAACCAGCCCAATCTTTTGTCCATGGGTACACCAAGGGGTTCATCGACTTCCTCAAGAAGCACCCCGAAATTGGAGTACTCCTGACAGATTGTTTGTCGAAACCAGACAGACAAGTGGAGAGCGACGGAAAACGACCTGTGGTGAATCGAGATCCAGCCTTTTACGGCCCTCAGCAGCCACATTCCAGGGCTGATCCGTCGATCCCCCCTCCTGCGGTCAGGCCAGCCCAGGAGCCAAATGAGGACCAAGCTTCAAGTTCGGCCGCTGATCTGCAGCGCCCAAGCCGTACGAGGGCCAGGCCAGACAGGTTGGTGGTCACATGCATTCGTGCTTGGCCGAGTTGAGGAAGCCATCCTACCACATTCTGCTCAATCCACTGTTCATTCTTTCTGTTTGTGTCATGATGTGGAGAACTGCGAATGTTTGATAATTTGACGTCAATCAACTTTTCTTTGGTCTCCGTTCGGCAGACAAGGCGTAGATACGCTGACGGAGTGTGCTGCTGTGTTCAGAAAAAACCAAGCTCAGGCTTAATTCAGGCAGATTCGGGGTAATCTTGTCTCTGTTGGTCTGTGCATCTTTGGAATTTGGCTACTCGTGCAGATGGAAGCAAATGTACATAATCAAAACGCTGGCCAGCGACATTCACCCCTACAGGTATCCCCTGTAGTACTGGCTGCACCAGATGCGACGCCAGGAACACAGATCGTACCTTCATTTGCTGTGATGCTAACGCCAAAGTCCAGATTCAGATCCAGGATCCTCAAATTTACCTTGAATTTCTCAGGTTTGTCCATCATTCTGCCACTGTTGTACGAAACCCAGACGTCAATTGTTCAGACAATCTTCATCTAGGAGCTCTAGGGACTTCTAACAGCCACCTCTGAAGTCCGTAAGCTTCGTTGTATTTTTGGCACACGCCAATGTGAGCTCAATCCGACCTGAAACTGTCGAGAATGGTGAATCCAGGTGTCTTGTGGGACTCCATCGAAAGATTGGCCTTGTCCAAGTCGATTGACACCACCGCCACTGTGAATTCGGTGTCTCTCAGTTATATACTGTCAGTAAAGCGCCTTCAGCGAACCTTCGGCGCGTTACATGCCAAGGATCCAGGGCTATCATGTCCCATCATGATGCATCATCACATGATCCACATTTTGATGGAATCTGTTGGATGCTCGCGAACCAACGTGCCGGAAAGCACAATTGAGCTGAATAAACGACAATATATATTAACTTTAGTCTAAACGAAGGTGTTGGTAGTTTCAGTTGTACACATTCCGCTTCATTTCACCTTCATCTTAGGGAAATTGCTGACATTAGGACAATTTAGATTGATTTCCTTGTCATCTCCTCACATTCCTCGAAGATCTGTTTAGATCTAAGTGCACAGAAAAACATCTTTACCTTCTGTGGTGCACTTAGGGTCTGTAGACTGCAATTGTAATTGTTTTTCCTCACTGTGATTGTCTCATCCCCTTAATCTCTGCTCAATTTGACTCTCAATCTTGCTCAATTTTGTGATCATCCACCAGATGCGCTAATTCTGAGCCACGTGCTGTACTTTTCAGAACGAGAAAAGCGGGATTAACACGATGTAGAGTTCGGCGAGGACACCGTAGCGTGCCCGCGACAGCGAAACTGTGCCAGAGCGCTGAGATGTCACTCCAATTCTTGATCCCCCCACTCAATCCATCAATAATCTACCTCAATCTCAACCAATGCATGGTTTGGTATCGATTCTCGATACGTTTACATGCTTTTTAGCCCTTGACCTAATGTTTTACTGTACGGAGGACTGTTTGTCACTTCTCATTCTGTCTCATTTCAGGTTCATCCAGCCTGATTCAGTGCCAATTCAGCCCAAATCAGGTCAGATCAAGCAGATTTCGCCCCATCGAGGCTACATTTCTATGTTTTTCTGGGACTTACCCGCACTACGTTCTTCGTCGACGTAGCGACACACCCCAGTGTGTTTTTGGAGGGGGAGTGTAAGTGCGGCTAGCCCCATCTGCTCAGATTTTCAGACATTCTGTCCAGATTGGCTACATTTTGGTCATTTTCTTTGCTTCGGCGGAATTGCCGCCTCGCAGCTCAGTCACAGGATATTTCCTATATATTTCTGATATGCCGGATTTGATTCCGCGGTCCATTTCCCGTAAATCCGCCGCATAAAATAGCTGGAATCGCCATTTGCCGCTGACGCGCGCTCGCGGGCCAGATCGGCCAGACAATTTTACATAAATGGATTATTTAAATCTTTTCAGACAGTTTTGGACACTCAGATGTATTTAGAATAATTCCCCTCAATTTTCTTCATAGACTGGGATTTTCTGCCGGACCACAATCAGCATGGACCTTGCTTCTGTTGTCGCTGCTCTCGCCTCCGTTGGTGTCCGAGTGTCCGGTTCTACCCCCAATAACAACATCCAGGGAGACTCCTCGCGTGCCTGCCCCACTGGTCTTGCCGGCCCCGAGCCCTCCGGCACCCACAACGACCCAGGGCAGCACTTTCACCTTTCTGTGCTGATGTACTGAGGCTCTGAAGCGCAGTAGGCCGTGTTAGGGCCAAATCACGGCCTCATGGAAACTGCCAAGGACCAAAAGACCCCATGAATCGGGCAATGAAATTCTTCGCTCACCCCCCGTGTTAAGGCCAGGACAGGTGAGTCCCACAGGTTACGGAATGACCAAGACGGTAACCCTTGACCGTGTTATGCTTATGCACATGACCCTGCATGCAACGGCCAAGCCACAGCCGCCTCTGAGACGCTGACCAGCACAGTGGGGGCTGGGGGAAATTGTTACGACAAGGCAAAAAGTGGCAACTGTCCTGATGCAGCGCCCCTTTTCTGTGTAGGGGAGGTTATAGGTAATAATAAAAAGATGTTTCCCCAGAGGTACAGGCATCGGTAGGGCTTGATGAGTTCTGAGCTCACCATCTCCGTCCGATCCTCCATTGCACTGAGGCAGAGCTTTGTGCAGTCATTCCGTGGAACTTAGAGGTCAGCCCCAGTTAGCTGTTACGGTGGATTCTGTCAGGGTCATTTTGTGCAAAGCTCGGAGGACCACGCCTTCTCGTGATCTCGTAGAGTACTGTATGGTTGAGTGGCTGCGTGATGAAGAGCTACAATGGGTGGTTGAGTTCATGCAGCATGTGGCCATAGGAGTTCCAGTACGAGCCATAGTTCATAGAGATTTCTATGCTTTGCCTACCAAAATACGGCACGGGTCCATTGTCAATGCGCGCCCAATGTTGAATTATACCACCATGTGCACACAGAGCTAGCCAATATGTGCTGCTCCTGGCTCGGGCAGGTGTTCTACCCTGCACAACGTTTGTGTGGCATGCTTCCTCCGGTGTGGTAGATCTGGTCTAGGTATTACACGACTAGTGAAGAGGTTTGGGGGAGGGCAACCTCCAAGCTTCCCTTGGCATGCACGACCCCAATCCCATGAAATCCAAGACTTCCTCTTGTTTTCTTGCTGATCTTCCATCAGTTTTGGTTTCTCCAAGGAATTCCCTGATCCTTGCCTCAGCCATGACACAATCTGGCGTCCTAGCCAAAGAGATGAAGGTATATGTAGACAATATAAACATGTCGACAAGTAATATGTATATGTGACACTTCCATACTATAAAATGGCTTAGAAGAGTGGACGAAATGAAGGCGGCGGCGTTGCCGCCATCAGAAAATCTGACGGCACCGAGTCGTCGCCATCAGGATCTCCACTGAGATCCTGCCCAAACTGGGCCAAACAGTGGTTTTTGGGCGAAAGACAGTGAAATATAGTGATTTTTGAGTCAAAAACACTCATTTTGCGTGTCTCCCCCCAACGCGTCGCGTAGCCGACACGACGCGTTTCTGTCTCAATTCAAAATATATATGAAGAGGGCCACTGTTGAGCCACACCATGGGCGCCTGCCTGATTCCTGGGATCGCCTCAGGATTTTTTAGAAAATTCGTGAACGTGACTGTTTTCGCAAAAATTGACCTTCGCGGAACGCCGCGAAAAAGGTCACGTTATATTCCTTTATTTCTAAAAACGATAAATCAATAATAAAATCGATTAAAATTATCAGAAATTGAAGAATAAAACTTCGATCTGGGGCTGCGTCGCCCAAAAAATGACGAAAAATGACGATTTCTGGGGTATTTTACAGAAATTCCACAGAAATCAGGATGCCATAATCAGCCCAGGAAAATTCCTGAGCCAGCCTGGCGAAGAGCGCCACAGGCTTGGCAGCGGGTATGAGTGAGGCACCCCATACCGCTTCACCCCCCTCCTTAGAAGCCTTGCCTATATCCAAAGGAAGGCAAGGCCAAGGAGGCGCTCTGACCCCTGCACTGCCCTGGTTTCAACACTGATTCAGCAGGACAGTGGGGGGGGGGGGCTTCGTAAGGAATCGACATGCCACTCCCATGTAGGTCCCTTTTTTTCTTTTTTATTTTTTCTTGATATATTCATAGGGCAATTGCCCCCCAGGCGACCACACTGGTATCTGGCACTCCCTTTAGCCTCTGGTGACCAAACCAGGGGCGCTGCAGGTCCTTCCGACCTGACTGATGGCGCTGAGGCGCAGATATTGGCCCTTTTTGTCCATGGGCATGGAAACATAATAATTCAATAAATTCAAAAAAATTATTTAGGGTCAAACCCAAGGCAACGAATTCCTCGCGCCTGAATTTGGGGCCATTTCCTGCCCAAGGCGACGAATTCCTCGTGCCTGTTTAGGGTCGATTCCCAACCCAAGGCGACGAACTAACGCGCCTGATTTGGGGGATTTAGGGTCAAATCATACCCAAGGCGACCCGCGCCTGTTTAGGGTTGCGTCCAACCCAAGGCGACGAATTAACGCGCCTGCTTGTGGCAGTTCGCAGATGGCGTCGTCGTCGCTGTGGTCATCGCCCAGCCACATGATGGACTTGGGGGCTCCATATGGTCCATTGGGAAGCCAAGTGAGCCCATTGTAGGAGTCAACGAATTCCTTCTTCATCATGTTGATGCCCTGGACCTTAGCTCCTGCAGACGTAGAATCGGAACGAAGCGTCAATTCTCCCGCAGTCTGGGCGTCGTCGTCGTCTGCAGGCCGTCACATGACACGAGCGTAATGATGCCCTTGTGAGCGTAGTGCTTTGCCTGCCTGCTCACCTGTGCGTGTCCACCGCAGCGTCTCGTGGCCAGGCCCCCCACAGGAACGCGTTTTCTTTTCTTGATATATTCATAAGGCAATTGCCCCCCAGGCGACCACACTGGTCCCTGGCACTCCCTCCAGCCTCTGGTGACCAAACGAGGGGCGCTGCAGGTCCTTCTGACCTGATGGATGGCGCTGAGGCGCACATATTGGCCCTTTTTCTCCATGGGCTTCACTAGGTCTGGTTTTGTTTTCCCGTCTGAAACGCGTGTGTCTAGTTATGGACGATGTCCGGCATGCCTATGGGTCAGTGCTTCACACTGCTCTGCGATGTTTGTTGCCATTCGCCGGGTTTCTGGAGGCGGTTATCAACTTGCTGCTGCTTCCCACCACCAATGCCACCGTGCACATGGGTGGGTCTGGAGGGGTCAGCCAGGCGCTTGCGGGCTAGTTGGCCGGGCTGGCACAGGGATGCCCAGCGCCGGTGATGGTATTTTGCGTAGTGGCTCTGATGCGCGCTTATGTCACGCACCTTCTCGTGCCTCCGTTTTCGAGGCCCGGCGGATCCTTCAACCGCTTGGGGTATATGGATGACACCAGATGGTGCATAGATTCAGAATCAGACCCACCACTCTTTGCGGATAACCTACAATGGGTGGGGCTCTGTGCGGACCTGTTCTACTCTGGTCCTAAGCAGTCACCCCTGGTGGCCTTGTGTGAGGGCTTTCAAGTCCGTTTTCACCCCGCGTTAGTGTACATGGGTCGGTCGCGCATGCCTGTACACCAGAGGTCCGGCTACATGCGTATCGTTGGTTAGCCATGGTCCGACTTCCATCCAACTACCCCTACCAGATGTACAGTGTGGTAGCGAGTGGGCAACAGCGCTAGCAAGCGGGGGTGCACCCGCCAACATACAACTCCATGTGAGTAGCCGACCTGCAGCATCAGTTCTACGCATAGTTGCCGGTTGGCATTCCCTCTTGTCTGCCGAGCTTTTTGAGCCTCTTGCCCTCGGGTGGGTGGGAATCAGACCGGCGGTAGTGGTGGTGATGAGTCAGTTTTTGCAGACCTATCAAAAGCAATTGGGTCACGCTAACACCATGGTGCGGCGCAAAACACATCATGGTTTGTACGATGCCATGCAGCGCTTGCACCCCAGCATGCCCTTTGTACGCCGTGGCCTCTCTAGACAGTGATGGGCACAGAACATGTACCACGACCAGTTCAAGTTCTACATGCACCTGCTCGGCTGTAACATCCACCTCCCCCCAGTCTGTAGGGAACGGGGTGCGGACCACATCCTGTGCAGGGCTGTGCATGCCTAGCAGACTGTTGCCATTGATGTTTGGATGGATGCTGCTTACTTCAGTTTGCGTGACACAGATGCGGTCGGTTGGCCACTGGCACTGTGGCAGTCGGACCTGGAGCGTCTATCTCCGTGGCACGGCGGGTCTTTTCCTTTGCAGCTGTCTTTCCCCGTTCCAAAGTCGGTCCCTTGACATGTGACGTTCGTGACACATTGGTCATGGTTCCCCTCTCATCGTTATGGTGGTGCTTTCGCAGTGGTGTGCTTAGAAACCCTCACCTGGGTTGTTGCACCCTGTGTCTGTACCGTCCCATCTGGATAACTCTTACGTAGTAGAGGTGTACGCTCCTTGGATACTTTGCCGGGTCAAGCAGGCGATGCTCGCTTCTACTCATGTGGCTTGTACTACTACGCACAGTCTTCGCGAAGGTGGTAATTTCACGGACTCCAAGTCTTGCATACTTGCGCTCTGCAGTCGTCACCCCTAAGAGCTGGGTACAGGGTTGGTGGACCTTTTGCTAGCATACGTTATTGAGCATGCTACCCATTTCTGTGTGCCCCAACACCTCTACTCCCATCAGGAGGGCACTTTCCTACATTTGGTTTTGGACGATGTGGATCGGGAGGCCTAGGAGCAGGCATTGCGCCAGCCGCATCCAATGCAGGCGGGATACCTTGCAGTCGCACAAATTCCCGCAGCCTGCTTTCGGCAGAGACAGAATGCAGTGGCATGATGTTACTGCAGTACAGAGCCGCCAACTGCGTCGGCTTTATGCTACGCTGCAAGAGGTAGGTTACGCCCTCGAGGCGGCATCCTACGCCTACTTTGCGACCTGTATTGCGTCTCTTTCTGTTACCTGCAGCGACCACCTTCACATGGTAACCTTCCGTCAGGGCCTGGGGACTGCTGTTACGGTCCATTGTGCAATATGTGATGGCCCGGTTACGGCGTCCGATTTTCAAGGGGGCTGCCCATTCAGTGAGTTGTGATCTGGTATTTTGTTCACGGACATGGCATCTGAACTCCGCCGTACAGTGCCGGAATTGGCCGTTTCCTTGCCCACCTTCTGGGGAGTCCTAGTGTAGCCGGGAGGGACGTACCTCGGCATCACAACGGAGTCTGCCCTTACTTGCCCGGTGCTGCATGTGTCATGGATAACTCTGTCACTAACTAGACGGGTGCTCCCGGCGTTAGAGACAGCCATGGAGCGCCACCGGGCAACACCTCAACAGACAGGAAAGGTCCCAGTAGCCTTCTAGAAAGCTGTTTTGCGCATGTCCAGCACTACCCATCCCCCTTAGTTGGAAAATGAGGGGAACATGGTCCGACTCAGTCACACATTAATGGTGTTTGACCACCTGTACCTCACTCGGTGTTGCTCAACAGCATGACAGTGGCGCCTGCGACCACCAGAATCCTCGCTAGGGCCTCTGGTGCTACAATTACACCTTTGATATTACATTTTTGGCGTGTCCGTCTATGTTCTGGAATAGTGTGTAGCACAACAGGCCTCAGGTGATGTAATGTACTGGTTTCACTGGAGGCCCTGTCCATTTGACAGAACTCAGTGGCCACGTTTCATGCTGTGACGGCCAATGATCTGTTACATGGTGGACCTCCCTAGCGCGGAAGCAGCTAGGTAGTGAGCAATTGCCATCGCTCGCTCCTGTTGCGGTATGGCACGGGTACTCATTGTTTCCTTGCTGGGTACACTTGCCAAGATCCCGCGCCTTCGCCGGCACGTGTTCGACAATGGTGGTGCGCGTGGCGCTTTTAATTCCAGAGTGGTGGACATGCAGTACATTTGCACTATACCAACTTGCGATTACGGCCTACGGTGGTACTTGTGTTGTTAATGTTGTGTGTGCCATGCTTCTGCCTGCATAGTGGACTCAGGACGACACCCGTAGTGTGCACCCAAGACCCGATGACACGAGTCAATTGCACAGGCGGGACACATACGCGACACGCGGAGGGGCATTGGGAAACCCATCGTGGGAAGGAGCGCTCCGGGACAGTGCACTGGCAGACGGAACTAAGCCCAGCCGAGCATGTACACTAACCAGAGCGACTTCCGTCACCCTGACCACCCATGTCCCTAAAACCAAACGTTTTCTAGAAAGGAAAATTTATTCCCGTTTTCGTCCCCCAGGACCAACCGGTGGTAAAAAACTGGGGACAGTGGGTCTGAGCCAAGCCCCAGCCCATACCATGGCAGCTGGGACTCCTGCCAACCCACCACCACCACCCTCCGCGTATAAATAATGAATCGTACCAAGTCGGTGACCGGGATGTCATTTTGTTGTACTGCAGCTGTATACATGCAATCATGAATGGGGTCATCAATGGGAGAACACGTTCGCCAAACGTGAAGGATGACAACAACCACAGTGAAGATCCCTGACGCTGACATTGGCTGCTCAGAGTGGAGCATGCATCGCACGCGGAGTGCGATGCGGATGGCTCCGGCTGGCCCCCTGATTTTTGATATAAGTTTCGGCGGCATCGAATAATGCGGCCACTTCGGTCCGCCCTTTGCTGCAGTGCCTCTCTGGACCACGGCTGGTATTCGCCAACGACCTTTGGTCTCCTTGGTTGGGTTGGGTGTGTTCCTCATTTTCTGTTCCGCATCAGGACCGCTATGCAAACATACAAGTCGCAACTATTATACAACGTTGCTGTATTGCGTTGTGGGGACTAGGGTTCGCATTTATTGGGCTACACGGATTCCCGTTGCCATCCAGGATATGACAACAACCATCTGAAGCTTATGGGGCTTTAATAGCAGCCATCCAAAGCACATCAGGAAATAACAACAACCATCCGGAGCCCATTACCAAAAAACAACAACCATCTAGAGCCCATAAGAATTTAATAGCAAACCAGCCAGAGCCCTCAGGAATTAACAACAACCATCCTGAGCCCATCAGGAAAAAACAATAGCCATCCAGGGCCCATCAAGAATTAACAGCAACCATCCAGAGCCCATCAAAAAATAGCAGCAACCATCCAGAGCCCATCAGAAATTAGCAGCAACCATCCAGAGCCCATCAAGAATTAACAGCAACCTTCCAGTGCACATCAGGAAATAACAGCAATCATCTATTGCCCATCAGGAAATAACAGCCACCATCCAGAGCCTATCAGGAATTGACAGCAACCATCCAGAGCGCAGCAGCAATTATCTGCAACCATCCAGAGCCGATCAGGCATTAACAGCAACCATCCACAACGCAACATAGAATAACAACAACTAATTTGAGCGCAAGAGGGAATATCGGCAACCATGCAGAGTGCATGAAGAATTATCAATGTCTGTAAAGCAGTATAGGAGATGCACGACAGCGCTGAAACAAAAAAAGCAATGAAAAATAACAGTCACACGAAGTGCACGCATCAACAAGGTTTCACAATAGAATTACTACAAACCAATCAAAAGCATGCAATAGTATGTACAAAACCTCCAAAGTAGAGTCAAGCGCCCCCCCCACCCCCACCCCGGCTTTTCTATGAAATAACCTAAAACGGCTTTTGCCATTGGTACGTGTAAAATGAAACCAAAGAATGAAGAAAAATGAAATAAAAAAATGGCTTCCCATGATGTGCTCAGCAACCCGTCAACACCCTTGTGGATGGGTGTTTATGCGAACCCCGGTCATCCGGTTGCGGAAGCAGGCTCACATGCTCGTCCTGAGGCCCTGGTGGGGAAACATCTGGCCAGCGACCTGACGTGAGGCAACGTCAAAACGTCTGCTCAATGCCCGTGGCAGAACAAGAGCCAGAGAAAAGAATGGCAAAGCAGCTCAGGCCCAATGCACAGCGAGCAACCCATACGCAGTAGGTCTCAGCATCAGCCGTCCACAGTCTTGAAAGTTTCCTCCAGAAGCCTCGAAGGATTCCCTAGGTGTATCAAGAAGGCAACAATGTGGTCTCAGAAGCAATGCCCTCTTTGAGCCTCAACAACGAGCAGCATGTCCACACACCCGCACACACACACACCCACCCAAATACATATTCAGAGACGAAAGAACAAAAGCAAAACCACCCACGCCCTGTGCAAGCAGATGAACCCATTTTCTGTGCCGATGTCCTGACGTATTGGACCGTACAATGTTACGACGGGAGCCGGAGGGCTATATTACGATGGGGGATTTTGGAGCAGCACTTTCTGGTTCCTGACTTGGAGAATGTTTCATGATGCTGACAAAGTGATCAAAGTGTGTGACTTTGAATACCGCCCAACGTTCCGCCTTGCAGATTGAGGGCATGCACTGTGCTTTCCATACACGCCAATATCCACCTGCATTGCAGGATGGGGTGGCTGGGTATACCAGGCATCGTAGTGCTGGCTTTGTCAGACCGATTTGCAACCCTTTCTACCATTTCGGGTGGAGCCCCCTCTTTTGGCAGGAGGTCCAAGCAACAGAAGCAGCACCAGCAACAGCGAGTCGCAGGCATTTGTATGCTTTCAAAAGACGTCACGCTGCCCCCTTTTGAGGGATGCAATGACTTGGATCGGCTGTCGAAGGGCGCACATGGGCTTATTTTTTAAGCCCGGAAACCCCTGCACAGTGCACTGTGTGGAGAGCCGCGTGCTGTGCATTGTGTGCACGCTGTGTGAAATGACGGCACATATCCCATGTGAAGTAGAGTTTTAGGCAATGCTCAGAAGCGGAGGGCTGTCAAGACTGTACAAGCCATGGTAAGGAGCCCAGTGAGTGTTGGGCCCAATCAAGGGTAGAGCGTGGCCCTGCAGTGTCAGGCGGACATGGGCACTATCGGGCAAGCTTCCCTTTCCGTCTGCATGCCCGCCTTGTGGCCACTGCCGCCCCTGAAGGAGGAGATCCTCTCGGGTATGGTCCAGCAGGTGTGCCAACCCCCATCTCCCCCTCCAGCCCCTGCAACACGCTACGTGACCTGTATCCTAGGTATACCCGTGCCAGCTGGAATGCTAGCGGGAGGGTGACGAGGAGGTATTGGAAGGAGCCCTCGGCGCCATCTTGGGGGATCCTGCTGTCTGTGCTGGTCCAGGGGGTAAAGCCTGCATCTGTGATGACGGTGTAGAGCCAGGTCGGGATCTACCCGGTCATGAAGGGTAAGGACGGGAGGCCCATGGCATCTCATATCTCTGTGAGGAGCCGGTGCGGTGCGTGGGGGAACGCGCCTGAAACATCGAGGGAGGCGCTGATCATCTCGTACGAGTTCATGTTCAGCGCGGTGTCCTGGAGGAAGATGGCCTCGTGGGGGGACCTGCCTGCCATGGCCTCCCACATGCTAGCGGGCAGCCGGACGAAGATAGCCGGCGCGATGCGGCCCCAGATGAGCGTCTACACAACCTTGACTTCGTTGGTGGCACATACCATGGGCCACCAGTTTCCAAGCTGCGCCCAGTCCCCCTTCTTGTAGAGGGAGTGGACCAGGTTGGCCCACTCGGGGGAGATGGGTATGGTGCCCGTGAGGATGTTCCATAGGCGCACTGCCAGGCTTCGCTTGACGGGCAGGGTGAGGCGTTGGTACGCTTCGGCCGGCAATCCGTCCACACCGGGCACGACCCCCTATTTCACCTTGTCTAGGGCGCGTTGGTGTTCTGGGATGCTGAAGGGGATGTGCTCGATGGCGCGCCGTTGTTCCCGGTTGAAGACCTTGGGCACATTTCTGCGGATGATGCTTCAAGTGTGGAGGTCAAGCGCGGGGAGAGCGTCCCCGTGCTGTGCCTGGAAGCTATCCAGGACTTGGAGGACGGTGTTGGGGTCGTTGGTGAGGCCCCCATCAGAGATGCGCACCGAGTTGATGGTGCGGCGTCCGTGTCCTCCAGGATGCGGCTGACATACCACAGGGACTTGTACGGCGTGTCGTTTCTGTCGTACCTTTCGCGTTCGTGGGCTGCGGCTACGATGCGGTGGGCAGGCATTTCTGGAGCTGGTGCCGGCGGGTGGTGAGGAACGCCTCGGAGTTGGGCGTCCCGTTCCTGAGCCTCGGATGTGCTGGGGTGTTGTAGGGTGGCGAGTTCCTCCTTTGTGGTCTAAATGTGATGGACGAGCTGTTGGAGTATGAGGTCTGGTAGTGTTCCCGTGTGGCTGGTGGTGCATTCCAAGCCGCACGCTAGTGCTGCCTGGCGCATGGCGGTGCTGAATGTTGGTGCATCGGGGCGGGGTGGGATGGCGTGTAGAGCCCTGTTATACCTGTGCCAGGCGCCATGGTCGTCCTCGGCCAGGAACCGCAGGGTCGGCGTGAGGGTTTTGTCAGGCATGGTGGCTGCGGGTGGGGGTAGGTTGGGGATGCTGAGGTGGATTCAGGGGAGTCGGTGGCCCCTGCCTGCTGGCGGGAGCACCCCTTAGGTTGCTTTGTGGACACGCACCGTGGTTGGGTCCCCGTAGCACGTGTTGATGGGGGAGGGCTGGGTACCGGCCTGGTAGGGGTAGTGGGAGGGTGTGCCGGTGAGTCCTGCTGTGAGATCGGTGAGGCCAAGTTGGTGCATGGCATCCCGGACGGCAATGTTCGTGGCTGTGGGTTGGCCGGTGTATCGTCACCGGTGGGGGCAGCGTTTCGGTCGCCAATGATGATTGTGGGCGCCAGGAGGGAGAGACGGAGATATGCCAAGCCAGGCGCGTCCAGAAAATCCTTGGTTTCCTCTCCAAACAGGACGTGCGTGAGTAGCAAGTTGAGCTGCAACCCAGGCCCCACGCATTTGTACGCCCCGAAGCGGCCGTCCAATCCGAGATCGGGGTAGTTGTACCACGACCGATGTCTTTTGGTAGATGGGCACCCCTCGCTGCCAACGGGCGTGGTATTTGTTCCCTTCCGGGTCCAGGATGGGTGCTGGCTCGGACTGCTCTGCCCTGCAGAGGGCCTGTTCTAGGAACCCAAGGACCTCTGCGCACCTGCAGAGACCTACCTGAGACGTGCCCTGCCAACGTATGGTCTACAGCATGACGAAGAAGGGGCGTGGGCTACGACGGTGTGCGCGTTGGTACTTTATGTACGCACTTGTTCGGTGTTTTTTTTTCGGGGGGGGGCGATCTCTCCAAACACCAATTTTCAAGAGTCACCACGAGCGTGTAGACCATCAGCGTGCCCCGCTGATGGTCACGGACAAGGAGGGGTTGGGTTGGGGCGGCGGGGGGCTGAACAACACTAGAATCACACGTAAACACCAAAACGGCGAGAAGACCTTTGGGGCGGAGGGGGAGGCTGCGGGTCGCAGCAGTGGGACCCTCTCACAATACGCCGCACGTCCATCGGAGGGGGGGGCATTGGCGAAAGGACTCGATAGACACGAGCCCCAAAAAGAGATGGAAGGCAATGCGGGCAGCACATGGCACAGGAGGCAATATGCCTTGCGGGCTCACTTGGGAAGAGCGGCGGCATTACCGGGCTGTCAAGCGCATCTAACAAAAACGTGATCAACACAAGCAGGACAAACTCGTTTACCGCAGGCATCATATCGCGCAGGGGCCTCGTCGCAATCGCTGTTTCCTGCTGCTGCGCCCCTGTTTTTCGGGCGTTTGTTTTCGGCTGCGCAGTTCAATCAGCCACAAGACACCGAGAGTTGTCAGGGGACCAGAAGGTGTCGGGACTCGGGCACATTTGGGAACCAAAGAGGCCAATCTGACTGCCCAGTCACCGGATATTTTCGTTGGTTTGATCAGTTGTTCGGTGTACACAGCGCGGCCACATCCCCATCCATAACACGCACCAGGCTATCGCACACCGCAACACCATCTCGGGGAGCGCCACTGGTGTCTTGAAGATGCTGCATTGCCCTATCAAGTTCTACGATATGATGCACCTGCCCTTTGAATCAGGTCTGCACAGGTTTTTGCATGGGTGAAGGCCTTGTAGACCTGCGTCAACCCTGACACCAGAGTCCCTGTCGTAGGGCAAGTATCTACTTTCTAATGTGAAGCTTGAGCCTGAGCAGTTTCAGCAATACTGTCGGGTTGGACAAATGATCAGATGATTAGAAACAGATCCCCCAATCAGTCACAAGCATTAAAGCAAAAATGAATTAAATTATGGTCCAGGTGCTATTGCCAACACTCCCCTTGACTCAGAACTCGTCGAGGACGATGGCTTCGTAGGTGCACCGTGGTGCTTTAAGCGATTCCAGTCTCAGTGCTGCGCAACATTGCTGCAGATTGACATCTGTGACAATTACTAATCTTGGTCATCAAAGATCCAATTGAGCATGGACTAGGCAAGAATCAAGTCTGAAACACAGGCACTGCAACCAATAAGGCCTGTTGCGTGACATCTCTGTTGTCTTCCCTTGAAATTAAGCAGGCGTATTCCTCTCCCCGAGGAGCCCCCCCGTCCCTCTCCCTTCAGAGGTGAGCATTGCATTCAGAGCCTGCACCGTCCCCAAAGTGCCAGCAGTGCAGAAGTGATACTGGGCGGCCCCGCGCACATGACACGGGGGTTCGCCTTCGGAATGCGGCGCATCTCAAAAAGGCACATGCAGGAGATTGACCAGGTTGTCTGGGTCCATTGGGTTGGTTCATGCCCCGTGCTCCTGATTGCTCATGGTCCCCTCACAGCCTTAGCGCTGTTCCTCACATGGCGGTCCGCCGTTTTTACACTGATGCCACACACATTTCTGCTGTGTCCATGTACGTTGTGTTGCGCCATTTGCACCTGCAGCCCCCGAGTACATGGGGCTTTCTGTGTGTCTCTCTCTACCGTGACATGTCTCATGGTGTTTGTCGTATGTTTAGAGATCTTTATGCTCTTCCCATGTATCTGAAGTGAGTCGGCAAACACCCCCCTGACCCGCCCCCGATCCCCGCGCTAACCCCTCCTTTCGCTGCTGCACCCTCCTCATCTTCAAGGGTACAACGACCCGGCTTGAGTGCTGGGCCCAAAAAAGGCCACCCGCGACCCTCAAACCGCGGTCGCCGCTCGGGTTTGACGAGGAAGTTGGGCACATCCGCCTCTCCGACAAAGTGACCCGGTTCCAAGAGAAGTGCTGCAACACGTGGATGGTGTTTGTGCTGGTATCTATTGCCGTGCTGTGCCTAATTGTGGGGTGGATGTGTGCGTGAGCGGCCCCTGCCGGATGTTTGGCTCTGAGGGTTGGGGGGCGGGGAGTACGGCCCAAGCTCGTGCCTGTGGGTGTCTGTGATTGGTGAGATAGACGCTATGGCGCGCCTGCGCAGCCACGACGCCGGGGCACCAGACACGTAAGGCACGTGCGCGAGCCCGGACCCGCCCTCCCGGACACGGGGCAGCCGGTGCGCGTCCGTACCGGACGCAGAGTACATGTGGGGTACACGCGCGGGGAAGCAGAACCTCCCTGTCCATGCGCCTGTGCGGCGCCAGCAACAGATGTCCTGCATCTATGGGGTATTTGGACGGTTTGCAGAGCCCATACCATCCACTTGCTGCACCCGTACCCACAGCTGCTGTCGTTGAGCCTGGGCCCAAAGCCTTCTGAGTCGTGACTTCACACATCTCACGATATCATTCAGCCATTCAGTTCGTGAACATGTGGGTCACGTCATTGTCACTCCCGTTGTTGTCCACCGCCCCTTTCAGATCGGCTGTGGCTCATCGATGATAGTGGCCAGTAATTGCTCGCAGTGGGCGATTTGGCGACGGCTGGGGGCGTGCCACCGACTGCGGATGATGGTAAGGTGGTGGTGTTTGCTGGCGCTGTATCTGTCAGGCGGCGCAGAACCTTTCTTTTTTTTAGGTCCGCCAAGGGCTCTCCGGTTTGTGCCTGATCAAGACGGATTGGCGCTCAATATTGGATTAGGAATGGTCCCAGAAGACAGGGAGGTCGGCAGGTGAAGAGACATTTAGTGCCCGTTGTAGCGCTTGGCCCGGGGGTGGGGGATGCAGACCTGGGGACTGCCGGTCCTGATGCCAACGAAGGAAGCCATCAACAGTACGTCTACATGACCCACGGGCAGTGATGAAGGTAGAAGCAGAGGCAGGAAGCTACACCAGTCAACGCAAGGGAGCCTCAGAGCCTTTGGGGTTTGTCCGGCCATGACACGCAGGCATCACTACAGACAGCGACCAATGTGAGTGGAATTTTACTGGTCAGAGTCACAGGGAGAAATCTCTAGCACTGGAAAGCAGGGATTGAGCACTGCACTGTGGATACATGTGGCCTACTTAGGTACCTGCACTGTGCACGCCCCATCCCGCTGTTGACCTTTTGCGTTGTGCCTGGCTAGCCGTGTTGTTCGATTGACTTTTGATCAGAGGACCCACTGGGAATTGGAAGCACGCCATTATTTTGAGAGTACACTTTCATTTTGCTTTTTTTGTTCGTGACTCCAGAAATCCCTTTCTCATGCAAACCATTGCAGTTGACCATCCTCCAAGGCAGTACGTTCCAAAAGTAACCTGCAGTGCGCGCGCAATGCAAATCCCCCCCCCCCCCCGCGCATATTGTCCGCCCCTGATGGAGGTCCTCCCACAGTGCTGATGAAAGCCTCCCCAATGTCAGGATTTCAGGTTCATACCCTCATCAATTGTTCGCTGAGCGGCTCGGTGAGAAGCAGTGAGTCTGCATTTTCCCTATTCTGTACTTGGTCAGTATGGGGGAAGATTGCTTGTTTTGGCTTTCGGAAAATCCACAACTTTTCGACCTTTCGCCCAGTTCCCTCCAATATTTTTCAATTTGCTTAAATGTTTCAAACATTTTTCATCTTCCTGATACATTCTTTGCTCATGTTGCTAGAAATCTCCATTTTTCTTGCAGTTCTGCCATATATAGACCCTGTTGGGCTGACTGGTCGGGATGAGGGGGGTCCTGTCTCTGCTGGCATGCAATGAATCCGGTGATGGCCTGTGACACCTATTGAAACATTCAGGCTTGTCAGCACACCGCCAGCAACAATTACCACATCACCTCTGGCGAGACATGTGGTTGAGGGGACTAGGGGGCGGCGATCTGGCAGGCTGATTGGTATCAAAGAAACAAAACATGGAGTAAGGCTGTGCGGACGGCAAGAGCACAAGGGTTCTCGAGACACAGTTCCAATCCCATGCTGGAGCATAAACTGGACAGTGGAAATGCTTCATGCATGGGATGCTTTGTTGAATTCCAGAGAGATTAATGGCCATTTGGTTACCACCAAGTACCTGGCGGCACATCTGGCGGATTTGCGGTCCTAACCCCTCTGAAAGCCGTCATGGCCTACCTCATTCAAAAACCACTTATGGGACTGTGGGGGCGCATCCATTTGGCGAACGAATTCTGATTTCCGGAGATGCAACGAATATGTTGAGGAGAAAAACCCCCACATTTGATATGATTAGCATCAGCCAGGCGTATGTTTTCCTGCATCCACATTGCAGCCAATGCTTGCCTGCAGGATTCAAATACAGCATACGGTGCAGGTTGCAAGGGGGGTTTCCAAGTGACGCCCCCCCCTACCCCACCCACACCTGGGGAGAGAAGTTGATGGAAGGATTATTTCAAGCTCGCCGTAAAGGTACAGGGGGAAGTGGAAACCTCCCCGTCTGCAACGCCGGGAGGTGTAGATAGGCAGACCCAATGAGGATTTTGTATTGCAAGCTGTCAATACATAAGTACATGTTGGTTTTGCCCTCCATTTTCTGAGAGCTCAGATCAGAAGAGATTGGCGGAGACCCGAACATGGCTGCAGTGAGTACCATGGTGAGCACAATGGCATTACTGGCATCTGCAACTGCACTTCAATTGGAAAACGTTGAATGTGGCACACAACGTGAAGATTGAATCGTCGGTGCCGGCTGCCGATGGAGAAACAGAAACGCTAGGGCATGCTAGGGATGCATGTGCAGATTTTTTTACAGTGGAACCAGACGTCATTACAATGGTGTCCTGATTAAGGGCCCCAGATCACAGCACTGTAGGGGCTTTGTTGCTTACGAGGGCCGCGCCTTCATTGCCTTCAGGTGTGTGTGCTGGCGATTATCATGTTATGCGCTGAGAAGAAGGATACAACGCACACAGAAACTTGTAACACAGATGTCTGTCTGGTACATGTACCAATATACAGTATGATAAGGATGTCAAGATTTGGAAAGGAGTGCAAAAGTGACCTCAATGCTGCACCCTCACCTGCATCCTCCGCTTTGTGGAATGCAGATTTGATGGTGGCCCTGGGCACTTGTGGCCCAGTGATAAATACCATTGTGTCAGATCTTATCTGGGTCTGGGTGACTGACCTGCATGCGGTTTAGCAAGCTCACGCTACAGCTGTGCACAAGTGCACAGGCTGTGCACTGAGTATGTTTTCAGGGAGCATTAGACTTGTAGTACTGCAGACTTTGGTGTTTTCTGTGCATTCCACTGCCCAAGTGGTCGTGCTCAGTTTGTTTTTTGTAGGTATTGAATGCACTATTTGCTTTGGTGCTGGTGCTTTCGGCGATGCACCCCAAGGGTTTGTGTCACTGTTGGGCTGGTGAACTTTGAACGGCACTGTGGCCTGCAATGCAGCGCGTTGTTATTGATGGAGCTGCATGAAGCTATAAACCCCGCCAGCTGTTTAAATATCCAGTTGCCTGCCACAACTTGAGAAACTGGGGGCACGTAAAATCATGCACCTCCCATGGCTCAATTTGCTGGTTCTTGCTTTCATAAAAGCTTGCAACACCTTCTCCATTGCCGTTTGAGGCTAAAGGCAAAGGCTGCGGGCTTATGGTTGGGCAAGTTGAATGCGGTCATTTTTTATGTTTGATATGTGGCTGCCCCGCAGCCCTTGAGTGCTGATGCCACTGCTCTATGGGTCCCAGGCACAGCTTCCATATGGTATGCCTTGTGGATTCATGTCTTAGGAAGGGGGGGTGGGTTGCAGAGACATGCTGGTTTAATTTGGTTGCCTTCTTAGCTTTGTATTGCAGCTGACATGCAAGCCATATGACATTTTTTTGCCCCACTGGATTTTTCTTTTTGTTTTTTGACATACTTGTTGTTGTGTTGCACAAGCGCCACACCAGATTCACATGTGCGCATGCATCGCAGCGAAGCTTTTTGTGAATCTCCGATTGTGCTGCTTCCATTTTCGAAACCCCCCCTACCATTTTTGTTGGGATCGAGATATATGTTCAATTGCATGCTTGATGGTGTGTGAACGAGGTCTCAGGTGTTATGTTGAGGAATCCCAGTTTGGGCTCCATTCTGCAGCGTCCAAAACATGGAAAACTGAGCGGTAGAGACAGACCAATTTTTGTACATAGTCGTTCGAGAGGTGCTGCTTTGCATATAGATAAAGGGCATACACGGTTATGTGAGTTAAGTAATTTGCCCATCAGTGCCCAACATCCAAACCAGACCAGGGACTACTAAGCGGTCTACCTTACCCTGGGTAGTTGGAGCCGTTTTGGGTGGTTGGGCTACCGTGGTTTGCCCGGGCTGGGCCAAGCCTCCCCGTGCCGCACCCAAGAGTGGGGTAGAATTACTTTGAAATTTGATTCAGGGCCACAATTCAGGCTAGCAGGGCTGGACAAGGTAGCCCCCCCTCCCCTGTAGATTGATAAGACCTGGCCTGATCCCAAAATATTTTGTTTTTGGAGGCTACATTGGATTGCGTTTGAGCTTCCGCAGCACGAATTCTTCGTTCTTTGGTTGGCAAAAAGACCACAATGGAGCGCCGGTGAATTTGCGGAGCTGAGTATTTTTGCTGTTTGCTTGGCAAGGTGGTAGCCGTCCTGACAATGTTGATTGTTAGACCCAAGAGCCGTCTTGAACCGGGCAAAATCAGGGTTTACTTTTTTTTGAAGTAGCTTCACACTTACCCCATGCATCAGAGCGCTCTTCATCGTAGGGACAATGATGTGGGTTTGGAGAACAATCCTCCGCTAGTCCCCTCTATCCAGACGCACACAGCCTGCAAGCAGCTTTTTGCTTTTAAGTCAATTGAAGACCCAAGCAGGATATTTTAATCCGTGGTGTCCGTACATGTTTGAGGCATCCACAAGCACTTCCTGAAAGACTGCATGCTATCATACTGAGTGATTTATGAAATTCTCCCAAATTAGTACGCAAGTTTGCAGTAATGAGAGGGATACATGGATCGAAACATCGGTGCCTACAATTGTTTTGCGGTATTCAGAACATTTCTATATTTAGGCTACAGTTTTGGGTTCCTCTCAGCTTCGCATACTGCAGAATGATAAATACCTGTTAGTCTAGCTTTGACAAAAGGGTAATCGCAAAGGTAAGCTACCACTAGTAAATCATTTCCTCAAGTAACTCAATTTGTTGTTCATAATACAAGCGTACATTTGAGTGCTTTGGTTGTAGGAAATAAGTTGTAAAAAACGATATAAAAACAATGAAATCAAACCCAGAGCTACATAGGAATTTAACAAAAACCGGGAAGCTCTTGCGCGTTAACAAATTTTCGGATAGGGAAAGAAGACCAGCCAGAGAAGACCTATGCTAGACACATGCCTGCATTTCTGCTTATAAAACGGAAAGCAATCATCAAAGGATTGTGATACAAGCAGCACATCTGATTTGAAATCAGGACAGTGGCTCACTCTCCTGTTCCTTGCCAGCCCAGGTGCGAGGAGTGGTAAGAGGCGGCCCTTGACACCCGTAACGCAGCACAACGTGGTTGTAATTACCTTCCAGGAACGGTTGCACACAAAGGGACGTTTGCGGCGGCGTCCACTCTTGTTTTGACGGACGTTAGAACTGCAGGACACTTTCTTGCTTTGACTTTTAGTTTGAGGGCGCTGTTCATGGACTTGCCTCCCTTTATGGGGAAGCGCTGCATGACTGAAGACAGATAACTATCAATGTTATTGATCATTATTGTTACTATCATCATTATTACTACTATTATGAATCATAGAAGCTCAACAGACCGCGATACAAAAGCCTCCGTTCTGCTTTCCCAAACTTAGGCGGCCGAGGCGGGCACACTTTTGTACCGAGGTTGGTAGAAAAATGAACCGAAAAATATGGTCGCCAAATTCTACCAAATACGCACTCTTTTTGTCAACGATTTTTCGAAGCGGGACCCGGATTCAAAAAAGTCAGTTGTTCAACAAGGCTGTACAAAAGGGGTGCGTTTTCACACTTCCTCATCACGGATTGGGAGGCCTCGCATTCTCAAAGTCATTTCTGTTGGAAAATGGAGCTATTTACCCACATTTTGAATTGCGAGGCCTCGCAATACACTCAGTTGGAATGTGCAGCTATCAATGTAAATAGGTGTATATGTAAATATGCATTCCGAACATGGGGGGGAAAGTAGCCACGTTACCCAGTTTGGAATGTGAGGCCTCGCATTCCAATTCACAATGAGGGTAATTCAAGAGATATACCTACATTTTCAATTTGGATTGCAAGGCCTCGCACCACAAATTGAAAATGGCATTTAAGTACACTCTTCAGTCAGTGAGCACGAGAAGGCGAGAAAGAAAAATGACAAAACGTTCTGAGGTACGAAAGTAAAAAGGTAGGGTATGTAAATCAGAATACCGCAGATTTTGGGCCTCTAACAGTAAAATATAGGTAATTTGCCAAATCCAGCATATGCTTTTTTGGGCCGAAAATATGCATTTGTGGGGGTAATTGAACCGGACAGCTGACTGCTTAAAATTTCCCTCGGCAAAAAGTAGGTACATGAGGCAAATTACCTAGTCACAATTTGCACACACCCCGGTACAAAAGTGTACCTGTTTCGGCCGCCTAAGCCAAAATTGGAACGAATCTGCGTGATTTTATTTTTTTGCTGCAGCAGTTCGTAACACATGGCGCTTTCTACATGCAGCAGGTCGGAACGCCACCCAAACAAACTGCCATAGAACAAACCGTTACGCTTACGAACTATTACGACCCCCTGTACCGCCATAATACAATAGATTCCCTTGAACTACCTTCCACAAATCTTCAGTCGCCTCTATCTTCAAAGATACCCTTCTGTTCACTCTGCCAAAAATGATACCTCAATTGAACCTTAGGTCCTTTCAAAAGTGGGGCCGCCAGGGCGCGCCTGAGCTCCTATCTTCCAACCTCTTAGCTTGGCGGCTCTTCATATTGTACAGTAATGACAAGTGTTGCAAGCTAGGAAACCGAGTAGTCATCAACACATTTATTCACCAAGAAAGGTGATCACAGTGTTGTGCCTTTCGTACCCACTTATGTTTGGGCTGACTTGTTAGGGGCCGAGCCGCCCTGTTCTGTGCCCAAGTTGACTAATGTTTTGCATCTCACAGGCAGGGAGCGAATGATGTGTAATTTACAAATGTTCCACACTTGATTTCCGAATGGCTTCACCAATGGTACCGGGGCAGCCGCCGTAGCCTATACCTTTGGTCCAATTGCCCACTTCAGCTTTCCATGATGAGAACATATCTTATTCTTTCTGCTAAAAATGTGTGCGATCCTGTAACGCGCCAGGTTGCCTACGCTTCTGTCGTAGCGCCAGCCTCCCCCGTTATCTGACATTGTGTTGCGGCTTGCGTCACAAGCTTCTTGTGGTTCACGAGGTAAAAACCCAACATTTTAGACACCGAGCACCCGTTGACGCTTGTAATAATGTGGGAATTACGGCCAGGTTTGATTCGATCAACTACTCCTTTCGGACGCCTTGGCTCTTCTTCAAATTTGGCGCCGGATGCTACGTTGTTCATGGGTACCAATGGTGCTCCATACTCCATGCATACAGTCGTCCTATGTGCTACCAGATAGATCCTTTCCGGAGCATTTCATGCCTCTCTGTTGCCTCTGCCCTTAACGGCATGGGTGAGATTTCTACCAGCCCCTGGAACACTCTTTCTTTTAAATGCATGGTGGTTGTCTGCTGAAAACACACAGTCATTCTCCAACTGCAAGTTTCCTTGAAGGACAGCCGCTATATTTACGCTTGTCAAAACTAACAGTCATTTTCAAAGTGCATAGCACTGCCTGTTTGGCACTAGAGGCCTCTAAAAACACCTTGTTCAATAAGTAAATAGAATTGCATAACCCTGCAGCTCTACCTGCGTCAGATCTCAGCCTGCAAGTTGGCAGAGAACTTACTCCAAACTGAATGAAGAAAAATGAAAAAGTAATGAGGAAAGTAACTAAGGTACGCAACACAAGGCACACTGACCCTCGGATTTACCCGAATAGGTGAGGAGGAAAGAAGAGATGGCGAAGCAATAGCACTACACAAGACACATATATGGGCCAACTCCTTAAAACCGGTTTGTTTTCTCTGTTTTCTGCTCATTTGGTGCCCTTTGCTACCTTTCATTGAAACGGGCACCCTCAAAATATACACAAAAATGGTATTATACATGAAAAATGAACTTTTGACCTCAATACCCCCCATGGGGTTTGAACCCACACTCTACCAACCTTAGAGTTGTGTTTTTCCTCTAAGCTACGACCTGTCGTCGACGATCTCAGAGAAAACCGTAGTATAATAAAAAATTTGGAAAATCAGTACTCCTTACATGCTCCAACCACTATTAACCTCCCATGCTCTTAAAACCGTGGCAACCGAAGACCCAAGTGTCAACTGCTTTTCACGGTGAGCGAAGAACTTAAGGGAGGGACAGGGTGGGCATATATGTGTCTTGTGTAGTGCTATTGCTTCGCCATCTCTTCTTTCCTCCTCACCTATTCGGGTAAATCCGAGCTGGCTCAGCTAGCACTACACAATCCCCATATATGGGCAACAGAACGGAAGAACTGAGCTCCCGTGAACTGAACCCTTATATAAGAATTAATGAATCGCCAGGCGCGAAGCGCGCGCCGCTTCCCCAGTCGCCAGATCAGGAGGGACCAGAACTTGCGTGATGCGCAACAGAGCTCTGGTCCTGTCGTAAAACTTCCTGAATGTATCGTAACAGGACCAATCACCCAATGCCGCTACCACATGCGGATCCACGCCAAGATAGATTAGTGCAGTTGCTGCTGCTCCTCGTGTAGAATGCGCGGAAAACGAATCCGTCTCCAGTTCCCCCAATTCCAGTAGGTGTTTCCTTAACCAGCGAGTAGTGAGACCGTTAATGGTATCAGACGATAAAGGCTTCCGTGGCTTTCGTAGGGACACAAAAATCTCAGAACCCTCGTAATCACCAGTAGCTTCCAAATAACGCGCTAAGCAGCGCTGCGGATCAATTGACGGTGGCGTAACATTGTGAATAGGATAACGTGCATAGTATCTCCTCCCTTTGCGCTTAGCAGAAATGAACCAAGGCTGAGCAGCGCGTTGGATATCCCTACGTGATCGCGCCAGATCAACGCCTCGGAACAAGGCAAAGAATCTCAAGGACAAAATGGCTTGCAAGCGCAGCTGAGCTTCCGTCTCCACAGGTTGCTGATGCATGACTTGTATAAGACGCCGTACATCATAGAAACGATGATAATGAGGAACACTGACGAACCAGTCACGTTTCAAGTTGCGTAGCATACCCTCGAAACGTAGTTGCGAAAAGCACGGGAATAAACACACTGCTGAATACGCCATACGCCCAGCACTTAAAGAATGCGTGCGTGAAAACTTTAAAAGTTGCACCGCCACCGTCATCAGTGGGATTTGACCAAAGCGCTCCACCTTTAACAGTGGAGCAAGCGCCGCGTCTTGTAACAAGAACGTACCAAACATGTGCCACGCAGAATTGTAACGTTTCAAGGTGTCCTTCCCGATTTCATTGATGATGAGCGTCGCCTCTTCGTTGGTAGCTCCTCGCAATTGATAGTATTCACGCAAACATACGCCAAGGTCAACACGAAACGTGGTTGTGTCTCTGTGCCGTCTGGCATTTGCAACCGGAACTCCGACGTGTTCACTGCGAACTTCACGTGTTTCATCAATAGGTTCCACCAAACTTCGCGCGGCCTGTACGGCAGAGCCATGAGAACCTCCACCCCTGGTGACTCCAACACTTGGTTGACCAACTGAGGTATGTGCTTGAACGGCGGGAAGACCCACCCCGGTGAAAGTAAAGTTAGATTCTGGGAGAAGACATCGATGGCGTAAGCCCCCGGCTGAGGACACGGACTGACGAACTTGCTGCACACCGCATTGGAACTCCTTGACATCCAATCGATTTCCGGCTGAATCCAACTTTTGAACTCCTCCAGGATCCAAGTCAACACGTCCGACGGGAAGGTAGCCTCCGACGGCGTCCAACGAAGCCGAGACCAAATGTCCGCCGGATTTACCGAGGTGTGCACGTAAAACGGTTGAATCTCGATGCGATTGGCTTGTGTAAAATTCCACAGTTGGAGAATCAATGCGTTGAACCGCGGCTTGCGACCTCCCCACTTGCGGAGATACCAGTAAAGGACCATTGAGTCGGTGAAAAATCGCAGCGTGGTGTCCCTCAGCGCATACGCTTGAATCGTCAGTAGGGCTCCCCTGAACTCTTTGACGTTTATGTGTTCCTCTCGATTCAGGAACCAACCGAACGCTGCTTGGGCATTCCCTTGAAGGACTCCGCCCCACGCCAGATCCGACGCGTCCGAGTACATGTCCCTGACGTGACCCATGGAAACTACGAAGGTGCGTCCCTTCCACTGGTGTAACTCGTCCGCCAGATCCATCAACTGACGTGACACGCGCTCCGGGAGCGCCACGTCTGCCTCCCAGCCAGCCTGGACTGCCACCGCCACGTGCACCGCCAGGGCGTCGCTGAGGAGTCGGATATGGGGCATGGCGAACAACAAGGAACGGATTCTTCCAAGAACGGAGGCGCATCGCCTCACTGATGGTGTGTGACTGTGTGCCAGTCTGTTCACGTCCCGAAAAATTGCTTGTAGGCGCTTTGGAGGTACCGCGACGAATCCTTCCCTGAAGTTCAGCATAAAACCAAGCATTATAATTTCTTGCGACGGCTCCAAACATGATTTTGGGACATTTACCAATATACCCAACCGATGCAAAAGTTGTACCAAAAAACGTGTGTGTTCCAGACATTCACGGTAAGTATTGCCAATGATGAGCCAATCGTCCAAGTAGACCCAAACGAGTGCTCCGCGTTCACGCACGGTATTTAAAATTGGTTGCATGAGGCGTTGCCATTCCCGTGGTGCAACGTTTAAACCAAACGGCAAAACGCACCACCTGTAAAATTCACCGTCGACGTAGACCCCCAAATAAGGTCGATCCCGCGGATGGATACCCATGTGAAAATAAGCACTTTTCAGGTCAATTTTGCAAGCATACTGACCGGGTCTCAAGAACGGTAAAATGCCCCACAGAGTGACCAAACGAAAATAGGTGGTCTGTACAAACTGGTTCACGTTCTTCAAATTGGTGATAGGTCGACGGCCTCCCTCAGGATGTGCCTCGTCTGACGCTTTGTCCACTGCGAACATACTTGCACAACACTTAATGTCTTTGCGCTCGACGCATTCCATGCAACCCTGTTGCACTGCATCCAAAACGTGTTTTACCAATTCAGGGTCGGTTACCTCTGCGTGGGAAGAACGAGGACGGAAGTCGTCGGTTGGTCGATCCGGATCAAAACCGTCAACCCAATCAAGCTGCAGCCCATTGCGAATCACTGACGCCGCGTATGTGTCCTTCAACGTTTCCCATTCATGCAATTGTGCACGACAGCGCAAATAGAGTGGCAGGTGGGGATGGATCGGCGGTGGCACGCACACGGCTGGTGCCAATAAATCCTCTACAGTCAAGCTACTGCTGTGGTCGTTCATCTAACCTGTCGTTACGTGGCACAAATCTTTGGGTGAAACCCTTACCTTTGCCTTTGCCTCCTTTGCCAGATCTCCGTGGATCAAAACGACCTCGTGTTGAAAACGAACGGAAAGAACTACGATGCGAGTAAGGGGAGAAACGCGTGCCTCTCAGGTCTTTTTGTAATTTGTTGCGCGACTGAAGTAGTGACATGTCATCCTTCGAGAGTAACTCTGGTGCAATCGCAGGTTGTTCAAACCGTTTATCTACTGCCACTCGCCGGGAGCTTTGGATGCTGTAGTCCAACGCACCCAACATTGCAAACAAATGTTCACATAGTACCAATGAAACAGGTGCTTCCGGAGCTACCGTTGTGTCATCTTCGCGTGTTAAGACTACTCCCAGGACTCGCATGGCGTCTTTTACCTGTTGTTCCCAACGACGCTTCTCTGCGTCCGCTGGATGTTTGTGCGTTGGCGCGTTATTAACAGCTGCCCTATGGAACTCGTCGAACACTGGCAAGTGCTTCAACATCTTTTTTCTGCGAAACTCGTCTTGCAAAACCTTTCGCTCTTCCAGGAGTGCAGACAAGCGTGAAGGAAGCGACAGAACCTCATCGCGCCACACGAACGTGGACTCCTTGTCCGACGCGGGGCCAGCGTGGTCCTTGGGACCACTCAAAGTTTCGCATGCCAAGAAGACGTCTTCGCGATGCGACGACGTTCCTGTTCTGCCAATGTCGTCGCCCTTTAAGGTGAGTAAGGCATCACGAACCAAGGCCATCGTGTCTTTGACAGTGGCCAGTGTTTTCTTTCCTGTAAGTTTGGAATACAGTGACGCTGCCTGCCAAGGACTGAGACCACTCATTGCGCCTTCCTTTGCCAACTGTGCTGCATGTTCCAACGACTCAGAACTCAGGTTCCACGCCGAATCCGGCAATTTCAGCACGAACTCGTGAAAATCCAGTGTCTCATTTTCTTCTGTCATTTTGTTAAAATTTATATCCTTAAAACATTTTGGATTGCATCAGAAATCAAAGCTCTGGGTACAGCAAATCACTAGTTGAACAACTCAGTGAGCGCGTGACCGGTTTTAAGAGCATGGGAGGTTAATAGTGGTTGGAGCATGTAAGGAGTACTGATTTTCCAAATTTTTTATTATACTACGGTTTTCTCTGAGATCGTCGACGACAGGTCGTAGCTTAGAGGAAAAACACAACTCTAAGGTTGGTAGAGTGTGGGTTCAAACCCCATGGGGGGTATTGAGGTCAAAAGTTCATTTTTCATGTATAATACCATTTTTGTGTATATTTTGAGGGTGCCCGTTTCAATGAAAGGTAGCAAAGGGCACCAAATGAGCAGAAAACAGAGAAAACAAACCGGTTTTAAGGAGTTGGCCCATATATGGGGATTGTGTAGTGCTAGCTGAGCCAGCTCCTTGCTCCCAGGCCTAGCACTCAAACCGTTAACAGTGAAGCATTGCACTATATCAAGCAGGTAATCCAGTCCGGTTCCAATTCAATGATCTAATACGGTGTCCTCCTACATTTCAACTACAAAACTGACACTGTTGCTAGGAGATCCAGGACCAGGCTGGGTGAAGTTTTTTTAGATGTAGGGTCGCTGCTTGAAGAGCAGCGGCAAGTGTGGGTCTGAGTTGCTTGTTGTTGAATCCAAAGTCTTCAATCGTAGCGAGTGGTACTGAGGTTTGGTGGTGTCATAGATTTTCACAACGGCTGCATTGCGTTCATTTAGGAGAAAAGCTGGAGGCGACGCATGTCGCTGTGCGACCCTCTACAAGATATGGGTGAGGCCTGAAGATCATTGTGACCGTGCGCAAGGCTCATCCTTTGCTGGTCAATTCAAATGGCTTCCTCGCAATGATCTTGCCAAAACTTTGAACTCAAAATCAAAAAATTCTAACTTGGTAAAGACCAAGTATGTCTATTCTTTAGCGTGGTACATGGATGGACACCAAGAACCTCAATCAAAGTAGAAGCACAATTGCAAAGGCAAGCAAGGACACTTTCCAAATTCGGTCTTGATCCCTGATGAAGTGCTCTCACATAGAGTCTCACATAACATCAAAACAACAAACCTTACATAATGTCGTCTTATACTTATCTATCGAATAGATAAGTAAACATACAAACGAGAGCACACTAAATAGATACTCAGTGTTTTACTAATACGAAAGCGATACATTTGAGTACTATACAACACGAGCAGCCCTACAGCAACAAAGCTTTGTGTGTGTTAGACGTCTACCATGTGTGACCCGAAAAATCAGCATGTCACAACAAACCAAAAGCACCAAGAGAATCGTACGGGTCTGAAATTGAGGAAATTCACAATCTCGACCCACGGATATCAGAATTGGAAAATTAAAACTCAGTGTGCTCACAACCGATCAGTATTTATGTTGCGCCCGCAACTGGCCAGAAAAGGGTAATTTTGGGCTCAAATGAGAACCATGTACAAGCAGCTGACCACAAACAGCGATACAGGGGGGGTTTGTGTGTCCCTTTGTGAGTGTGGTTGTGGGTGTGGTCGGGGGGGTTCAGACCTCAAGTGCCTCGGCACCACGTGATTCCTTACAGGGTGGAAATTCAGACATAAAGAGAAATATGCAGTTAGCAGTCAAGCATAAAAGCAAGCAGTCACCGAATTTGGGACCCCAGGACTCCATTTAGACATTAGTTGAGCACTCCAGGCATCACGAACACCACAAATGCAAAGACCAAAAGTCAGCAACACAACGTGCAGGTGTATCCTCCTTACACACCGTCCTAGTGCTGCCAAAGTACACCTTCAAAGTCTTAACGCCCACTGCACCTGAATATATGGGGTGTTATGGGCCCGTGGAAGCTAAACACCACGTGGCCTTTTCCTGGCAGGATATCTGCAGCAGGTCACACATTTGGGCCGAACTCAACCCTACCTCCATTGCCCTTGTAGTCGGACTTGACTACCCGCCGGCAACCAAAATGAACCTGGCAGAAAACAGAGCTCGCACAGTAGTACTACCTTCAGTTACATACCATCGCCGGGGGGGGTACCGGCCACAAGACTCACTCTCCTCTCAACGGCACACCAAGAAAGGTTCAGGTGGGGGGGTCTTGTTCACCTGCAAGCTGGATCCTCCCATAGGACTCACCACAGCACATTCCGGCACACCTCCTGCCCCCAGGACCGTAGCCTGGGCCGTCTTTGCGGGGGGGTGGTGCGGCGCTACCCGCTTAAGGAAAAAAAATTCACCGCACGTCGTGCGCGCGGGGGGGGTACTGCTCAGGGGGGACGTGCAGTGGGTTCCCTAGCTCGTACACTCCTACCGGGCCCTCAGAACCCAAAAGACAACAACTGACATAACCTGATATCTTTTATGGCCGTCAGGATGGGCCATGGCTCTCTCTTGGCTGGTATGGAACTATAGCCATACAGGACTACAGCCAACCAGACAAGCGCAATGCACATTCAAGAACTGATCTCTTTATGTGTTCGCAGTCAACGTCGCATCACGGCCAAAGTGCAGCAGATGCACTGACGCTGCCCCACAGACAGCTCACATGCAGGAGGGGTGTATAACCACCTGTAACCAGCATATGCCACACGTCAAGTGCTAGTAGATCAGCTTTGACAGAGGGGCACCAGCAATGGTCCATCTGGCACCGGTCCCCATAGGAATGGAGGTTGTGGGCCTTTCCTGAACACGCCGTGCAGTCACCAAGCTCTGTGCTCGGTGCTGGACATATGCAGAGAAGGCAAAGAGGAACAGGGCTTTCAAGGTTCAATGTCATCTCACCAGAAGATGATGCGGGGCAAACACATGCGTATGTGAGTATGCGTGTGTGCGTGTGATTTGGGGAGAGCAGCGTCCATGAAAGGCCAGGTCGCGCCCGTAAATGAATGAAGACAAACTTAAGTGTGGCTTCCCACATCTGAAGAGGATGGGCCCTACCCGCCAAAGATAGGGGGAACGAATAGTGACAGTCAGTAGGTCTTGCAAGACTCGGAGGTAAATGGGAGAGGTTAGGTCCAAGCACATACAACACTCCCACATGTACATACAGAGCTTGGGCCAAGGTGTCAGCATTCAATATACAGTCCGTGGTGATAAAAAAAACCTCTCCTTGAACAAGTAGTTGGTTGACGGAAAGATCACAAAGAGCATACAAAGGGGGTGGGTTGGGCAAGGAGAGAGCATGCGACATTAACCAGAAAAATTGAAAGTCAAGGGTCAGTTGCATTTTTTCAAGCCTCACCACTATTCTCATCGCAAGCAGCATCCTCAAAATAGGGGTATTGGATCCCTTGATATGATACTTTGGTCACTGTGGCCCCCCAATGTTCCCAAAACATGCCAAATTTGACGGCAACAATCATCAAAAAAAGGGTGAATGCACTCATATGAATTGGAAACATGTGCATACTTGTTTCGAGCCTATTTGAAATAGGGTATGTCATCGCTAGTCAAATCTTCTTGGGTTTGGTGCACCACTCCAAAGACGGTTGAGGGGTGTAGCATATGGATACATGATGATATTTGCCAAAACGTGAAAAATGGGCACAAAAAGCCTCAAAGTATGTACAATTGAGTTCGAGAAAAATTCGAAACCATGCAAATTTTCGTGGGGTATATTCGAATCAGGGTGTATGCTCCTTTCCCTAGGAACCCGTTCTGCCCAGGTAGAGTTGCACAGGAAAATTGACGTTTGCACGCAGTTGCACTAAATTGTTGCCAGCTGCACAGAATTCCACTACAGTTGCACAGTACTGTGCAGTCCCTGTGCAACTGCGCTCCCGCTGTCGTCACATCTGCGGCCGTTGCTGCCGCATTTTAAATTTCACGAGAGATTTACTAGCCATTTGCCAGCTTTGCAATAGTTTGGCAAGGAAATGCTATTCTGAAGTTCATTAGAACTACCTACCGTAGTTTTAGCAGTGAGGACTTGAAGGATGACCTTGTGAGACTATTTACCTCAACGCCACCGGGTACTGCCCTATTGGACCGCGTCAATGAACGCATCAGTAAGCAAAAACGATACAGGAAACAAGCAAAGGACGCCATTCGGCAGGTTTTTACACCTAACAACGCTGTCCGCGTCGTTTTGCAGCCTAAAATGCCAAATAACAGTAATGTTTATTGCTATGTCTCTTTTTGCGTTATTGATGCGTTGTGCAACCGCCCTCCGTGGTGTGTAACTGGCCACTTGCAGACTTTCAAGGCCATGTCACTGTCATACATCATCCAATGTGGTCATATCCTCCATTCGGCATACCTACATACTCTAACTTGCACAATAGGACACCCTAGAACACTACATTGATGAAAAGAGTGTCATAATGGCGATGTTACGCTTTGTGCAAACATGTGTGCAAGTAGTGTATTCCACCGTTTGCACATGGTTGCACTTGTGCAACCGCCAATATATACCTTTTGCTTTCTAGGTACAAGAACCTTATCAGTTGGGTATCCAAGCTTCGCAACGATGGGAAGGAGCGCCTCCCCTCAAATTGTGAGTACCCCCTTCCATAGTTTGAGGCTTTCAAGATTTGTTGGCCGGAGCTTGGGAGCAAGCGAATCCAAATCCCAAGCCAGTATCATGGGAAGGTAAGTGTCTGTTGGGATCTTGATGAGGTTTTTAAGTATATCTCAACTCAACATGATATACTTGATACAATGACGTTCCCTCTTTTGGATGGGGAACCTCCATATGTTTTGATCATTAGGGGTGATGGATTTCCTTGTGGATCTCGTCCTTGGGTGCAAGTGGCCATGGGGCGTGCCAACCATGGTCCAAAGGCGCGGACCCTAGCTTATAATTGGACCATTGATGTCGCCCTCACAAGTGAGCACCACATTGATGCCCTACGTGAAATTTTTTCAAAGACTTTGGAGGCAATCGAAAGTATTATAACCACCGGATGGATCCTCGTTCGTGAAACATGGTGTCGTGCCCGAGTCATGTTAGGTGGTAACTCCCCATGGCTTCGAAAAGTGCTAGGAATTCCAGCCTACGTTCATATTGGGAGTATTTATACTTATGGTGTGTGGCTCGGCCTCAAGGGAATGTGGGTGGACTGAAAGTGGTGGCGTTCGCCCAAGAGTGACAAAAAATTATACAAGTGTTATAAGAAGGGGCTGGATTGTAGCAATGCCAAAGGATGTGTGAGTGAAACCTTGGTGCATATAGAGGAACGGGTCAAATTTGTTGTTATGTGCATATTGCACCTTGTTATTCGGGTTGGTGACTAACTCACCAAGTTTAGTATGAAGAAGTGTAAGGACCTCCCACGGGCCAGTAGGAATCATGTTCAAGATCGCCTCAATTGTGCCAAGACCAAAATTAGTCTCACGGGCCATGCCTCAGCGGATGGGGAAGAGACATGCCTCTTGTTGGCAAATTGGCGTCATATTGGCAAGGCCATGCAGCTTCCAAACCATCTCATTGATGGGGTAGTACAAATGGCTTCTTTACTTACGGAGCTGCAAAGTTGGGAGTTCAACTCGAACGCCGTCAATTGTAAATCCATCGCAAGGAAGCTAAAAGGGACAATTTGTCCTACCATTCGATCGCCATAATTGTTCTGGCTACAATATGATGCTCCCTAGGTGGAAAAATCTGCATCCCCGGGGTTGCGGTATGTTTAGCGGTGACATTGTTGAGTCGCTAAACTACCTCTTCAAGGACCACCTTTTCTGTTCTTCGGAAAGAGGAGCAGGGAAAGGCACTCCAACGGAACGTGACACGCGCCTCGTGACGCAAGCGCCAGAACTTCTCTGACTCCCCAAGCAGATGCCTTGATGGCAACGTGCAAATGCTGATTAGGTGTGTGTGTTCATGTTGCATGTCGTCTAGTCGCCGATTGGACCGAAGTGTGTTCTCAAATGTGCATGTGAGCCGTACGCCGAGCGTGTGCAACTCTTGTGCAAGTGGTGTGCACCTTGTGCACGTGGGTTGTTGCATTGTGCAACCACAAGGTGCACAGTCGGTTCCCATCTCTCTTTCCGTAGCGGTTGCGCATGGGCAACCATGGACCAAGAACTTCTGAGGAACAACTACTGGTGATGGCATTGCCGAGTCGATTAGGGTCGGCGACCCTTCACATGGCGAAGGCGTGATGGAGCCCAATGGTGACGGTGACGGTGACGCCGGAAAAATGGACGAAGGGGAGTCTGCACCAAAGCCGGATGCGAGAATGGTGCCTACCCACGAAAAGGAAGGCACCAGGGAAGCCGATCAACCCGTCGGGGAGAGACAGCAAGGAGGAGAGGCAAGGCCGACGAAGGATGTCAACGAGGAGGCCGCCACCCGAAGTGACGCAAATGTGGCCGTGGCGCAAAAGGGGAAGAGCGATGAGGCACCCAACAGGAACACGCCGAACAAGGAGGGTTTGGATGCAACGCAAAACCTATGGAGCTCACCACCTCCTCAACGAATAGCCGACACGCTCGTTGAGAAACTACGTCATGCAAGAGGTTGGGAGAAGATTGAAAGACATGGCATCCCCATTCAGAGGCTCCTCCTTGGGGCGGTTAAGGCATTTCGAAACTTTCGCAAGGAGATTGCAATTTCCGCACGGACCTCCAAAATGGAGCCATTGGTGCAATATATGAATCAATTTGTGTGACGAGACCTCCCCCATTTGTCCTACACAAGCATTAACCTTGTGCATGGCACGGGGAGGACCCCCATGAACCTTCATACTCATGGCCGCGACGATTGTGCTCTCACCGGCGAAATCACCATTGGTGATTTCGATGGGGGAAAACGTTTCACAACGGGTTATTTGGGAGTGGGAGAAGTCAAGGCCCATGCATGGGCACATTGGGGGGAGCGAATCGTATGGGGACGCTTGGTCGATGCAGGAGCTGGCGTCCTTTTCATTGCATATCATTTGCATGGACCTACGCGTTGGCGTGGGGAATGCTATGCTACTGTATGCTACACAAGTGCATCGTGAGCACGCTTGACGCCCGCAATTCGACAAGGACTCCTTGAAATGGGGTTCCAATTGGGTGATGACATGTGATTCGAATGATGCAGAATGCGTCTTTGCTCGTGCTATATGTGATTTGTAGTGCATTGTCCAAATGTGTCCGTGTTGAATGGATTCTTCAGTTTTTGTAGTACGGCCGGCACCGCGCGTAGCATGGTGGTTGCACACGGTTGCACACATGGGTGGTTGCACAAACCAATGGGGGCAGACAAAAATCTGTTTTAATGTGAAATGTTGTGGTGTTTGATGGCAAAAGACATGGTTCTCCTTCCTCTACAACCTATTCATTACAAGGATATTGTGAAAGCAAGGTCCCTTTGGTTAGGATGGCATGTCCAAGGGGATGGTTGTGCAAGGCGGCGGTTGCACAACCCACACATTTGGGAATTTTCGGGGGAGGTGTTACGTAGGTATTGGCCACACATATGAGGCATGTGAGGGGTTTGTGTCGTAGTACACTAATGCAATATGCCATGGGGGATTCAGTGGTACCCAAAAGTCACCGAAAAAGAGGGTGGGATGAAAGTTCGGGTTCGGTGTGCAACGGTTGTGCAAGTGGCCTATTTCACACTTCATCACACAGGTTGCACACTAGTGTCGCCATCTACGTGGGCAAAACAGGCTCCAAGGGTTGTCAAACTTAGTTGGTCTGAGCTTTGCAACCCACCAAAGTTGGGCTGCAGTTATACCTTAAGAATTATTAAGAATAGCCGAAAATGTCAAAAATGGCCAGAACAAAGCCCAAAGAAACATGAAACAAGATTCCAAAAAAAAACTCAAGGTTAGGTTAGGTTAACTCAAACTCAAACGTTTTTGAGTCAACTGACTGTCAAATACAGTTGGTGTCCACACTTCAAATTGATTCAAGTTCTGCACAGCTTGTTGTGAGACTTGAAGGTACACACACCATGTGTCCACATGCAGAATTGCTTAAATGGCAAAAATACGCCAACAAAAAGCATGAACATGTGTGCAAAAATGGTCAAAATGACTTCAAACTTGTGTGGATTTGAGTCCAGCGACCTCAAAGTAGGGTGTGGGTGTATGACAATAAGCGTTTTGCACTCAACACCCTGACCTGTAGCACTTAGGGCAATCGGCACAATGAGATACTGTACACAATGATCGAAATACTCAGAGTTCATCACTAAGATGTCATAAAACAAGGGTGAGTTTACGCAAGTGCACTTGAAGGCCAACGACAAATGGGTGAACCATGTTGGAAGTATCCTACGAATAATGGCCGCAAAACGTTTGCAACTCCCGATAGCTTCCAATATCAAGTAGCTGGAATGTCGTGAATAAGCACATATAGATACATGCAGAAAGATCAAAATTGACTGCTACAAAACCATGCATTTTTGAGTATATAATTGAATGTTTGGCACTATGGTGTGTTTTGCCTAATTTTGCTATGTTGTGAGGTCGTCTTCATGGGGCAATTCTCCAAGCCCAATCGACACCAAGTCCAACCAAGTTCATTTCAGGGTAGGGCATCGCCCTGAGTGCCACTCTAGGCCATGACACGCCACCTCCCCTATTGGGCTAGGTTTTAGAGGCTTGGGAGGAAACACATTTTTGAGGTTTGTGTAGTGACTTTTGGCACATGGCATTTAGCCATCTTATTTGACTTGGTTTAGGGCATCACGTTGGTGCGTCAAGGGAAGGTCCTGAGTTCAGGGAATGAGGGGTCTATGGCTGTGAGTGTGTATGTGTCCATCTTTCCCCAATTTTGCTTGATTTGTGTTCATATGCCAATTTCAGGGCTTCCTTATTGGTGCAATTCCATGTACATGCCGAACGCCCGTGTCTCTGTGTACACCGTGAGACGACTGGTGTGTTGGAAGGAGTTGTTGAGTGTCAACGCGGGACCTCAAACACCCTTGGAAGCCCTCAGTGTGGATTGTTTGGATTTGGACTGTACTTGGGAGTTGGTTATTGCAAGGGATCAGGATTTGTGTGAAGGAGCCGTATTTTACTATTTTTTGTCGAAATTGTGCAGGATAAGGCAAGCTCATGCAGAACCTGGTGAGAAGCAAGACCATATCTGTGACAGGAAATGGTGGAAGGGGTACAGCAGGGGCCGGTCCTGGTAGGGACCTTCTTTATGGTAGCAGAGGAGTACCTGCCCCCTACCGCCGCACCGGGGACTTGGGCCGTCATGAGCCCTGCCCAAGGACGCCCGAGGTGCAGATCGTCGAGTCCGTGGATCCGACGCCTGATTGAAGAGCCCGAGAAGAGCAAAGATGCTCAGAACGGAGAGCCCTTGCAGGACATGGGCTAGACATGGAGGACCTGGCCTCCATGTGTGAAAGGCAACGCCGCAAGGCTTGCAATCTCCGCTCCGCTGCGGAAGAGTTGGAGGAGACTGGCAGCAACGGCAGAGCCCGGCGTTACCGGAAGCGCGGGTCCCGTAAACCCGCGGCGGAATCAAGGGCGATGGAGACGGATCCCAGCCCGGTCAGGCTGTGGTCAGCTGCAGATTCCGAGGGGCACTTAGAGGGCTATCGGACCGCTTACCCTTCGGAGTCGGAGGAGATGGCCAAACAGCCCACAAGCGCGCACACGGCCCTTAAACCCAGCCTGGAGCATGACGCCGAGGCGTTGGAGAGGCCTCCCAGAGCCAGAACGGCGCCTGTGGCCCGGCCCACGGAGCCAACGCGGGATAGCATGGGCGACACACCCATGGCGGAGGAGTCCGAGGCGCCAGGAACTGTGGGATGCTCCGGATCAGGTGCAAAACACGTTGAGTGCCACCGCGAGCACGTATGCTTCCTCATCGGCAAGTACCCAAAGATGGGGATGGACGCAATTGTGCAGCACCTCGACCGCCTGGACAACGCGAAGGACGGCCTAGAGGAGGACGTTGCGGGGATCCTGGATGACCAGTCGGCAGCGGAGAGAGACATGGCCGAGCTGCGAGCGGAGCAGGACCCGTACCAGGAGAAGCTGGAGATGGCCCTGCAGAAGCAGCAGCGAGTGGTGGACAGCCTCCTCCACCTGGTGGAGGACATGTCGGGACGCCTGAAAAGGTTAGAGGAGTCACAACCCCTCGCCTCGGGTCCAGAGCTCCCGGCAAAGCCGGCAGCGGCAGAGCTGGTGGAGGGGGTTAAGACCCTCAGGAGCGCCGTGGAGAAACCCATGGGCGGCCCTGCAAAGGCACCTTACGCGCCTCCGCGTGTTGACCCGGGTGCGCTGCCGTTTGTTCCCCTGTTCAGCGAATCCATAATGCTCGGGGAGCATACAGCACCGGCCAGGTCCATGCGGGAAGAGCACGCAACCACGGACCTGAGGAGCCTCACGGTACAGATGTCCCATGCCGCCCAGGATCCACCGACCTCTACGACTGCCCATGCAGTTTATGCGGAAGAGGAGATCCAACACCAGACCATGCAGGGGCGAACCATGGGAAGGGCCGACCGACATGGTCGAGGCCATCCAGGCGGAAACCTGTGGGCGAAGGACCCCACTACAGGGGTAATGGACAGCCGGTGGAGCAAGTCCTTCCCGCATCCCAAACCCCATGGGTTCAGGCCCAACTGGACCGCACTCCATGGAGGAGAGGGATGTACGGGGAGTGTACTCACACCCCCCAACCACGGGTGGTATCCGTCCCGGTGGAGTGGTGGCTGCGGATGTCAGAGACGCCATCAGGATTGACGACCTCAGGGGAAGAGAAATCCCCTACTAGGATGGCAACCCCTCCAACCTGGATGACTTCATCCTGGATTAAGAGGACTTCGCCAAGGAGGTCGTCGGGGAGATGAAGGGGGCGCCAAGGGACAAGTGGGTATGTTGAACATTGCCACACAGGCTGGCGCAGGACCTGAAGGAGGAGCTCAGGGATCAGATCCGCGAGGGAGTGATCCAGACGGAGCAGGCCTGCCTCCAGTGGCTGGGGGACGAGGAGCGACCGGACGCCCCGAACCAGAAGTTGGAGGATTTGTGGTCCATTCTGCTGCCGCTGGAGGGCGGGGAATTGAGGGTCCGGGGATGGAATCGGTACATCCGCAAGTACCGAAGAAGCCTCAAGCTGGTGGAGGACTGGAATGAGGCCAGCGAGATCCGCCACCTGCTGAAGGACGTCCTCCCCGGCCACTGGAAGGGAAGAGTGGAGGATGAGGAGAAGAAGATCGCCACCACCGAGACGTCAAGGGGGACACGGTCGGCACCGCGGAGGAAGGGAGTGGAAGCGGCCAAGATCTCTGGACCGCGACCACCCCGGAGGATCATGAAGAAGCCCACTTCTTCGCGTTTGTACCGCACAATATGAAGGAGAATGGGCAGGACAGGTCCAGGTGGAACCGCCTGGACCCCAGGACCAAGAACCGCAGAGAAACGCGGAGGATCGGGAACCCGCCGCTCTCGTTCCGCGAGTACAGATCACAGCACACCGGTTGCTGGGTCTGCTACGGCAAGGGGACCAACCATGCACATGACCACCGGCATTGCAAGGTATATGAGGATGACAAGAAGACCTACTTCGCCACCCATCCCAACAAGAAGCCGAAGGAACAACGAATTGCCGATTGGAGGGCAAAGGGCGGAGACGGTGGAAAAGGGCAAGGAAAGGGCCAAGGGAAAGGCGGAGAAAAAGGCTATCATGGGGGACCCGGCCCAGACCGACGCGTGAGGTCGATCGAGGAGGTTGCTGGGGACATGTTGAGGACGTTGGAGGAACTTAAAACCCAGCAACGTGGTGGACAAAGTCTGAGCGAATCGCAGCAGGAGGGAGCTGCGGCAGGCCACGTCTAGAGGAGCCCCCACGGGAGTGGGGAGCCGGAGGTCTCTCCTCCGAAAGTCAGTGGAATCCTAGAGAAAGTGAAGGCACACCGGGTGCCAAAGAAGGCTCCAGAAGAGCCAAAACCACTGAGTTTTGCCACTCCGAACCCCTGGAGCGCCCTGCCAAGGGAAGTGTATGTGGGCAAGGGACGTGGCAAGAAGGAAGGAGCGACCACAGAGAGACCCGTGGACGGTCGGGACCAGCCCAAGATCTACACCATCCGTGACCATACCCTCGAAGTCCTGATGCACCCTGATCTGCTAGAGTTGCATGCCGTGAGAGTCGTTCATACACTGCAGGGTGATGAGCGGCAGTTGCACTTGAATGTGCGTGTACGGTGCGGACAGGAGGAGCTGGTGGTGGATGTTTTGGTGGATACGGGTGCCCAGGTGGGCCTGGTCCGGAGGGGGTTGTTCAAGGAGTAATACCTGCAGCCCAGCCGTAGACCGGTATGCCTGAAGGTGGCCAATGGAGAGATTTTGGGTGGTGGCACCCATGAGGCCACTATCAGTATGGAAATCTGGGAGCATGAGCGCTTGAACCGCCCTGATTTGGCGAAGAGAAGCACTCTGTCCGGGAACTTCTATGTGGCCGACATTACAGATTGAGATATGATCATGGCGTATGACTTCATGGTGGGAAACGCCATTGGAGCCCTTCCCCATTGTGCAACGTTGGTCCGGGAGGATAACGAATGCCTAACATGGCTGTCCACGGACTATGCATGCGGATCATCCCAATGGAATGCTGAGGAAGAGGATCGGATCGTCCAAGCGGTGCAAGCTGTGGGTGCCAAGTCCAGAGGAGACCGCGAAGTTCAGCTCACGGAGTATGGAATGGCGCCGCAGGTGTATGCCAGGATGATCCAGACGCTGGGAGCCTGAGACGGACGTCTTCGCTTCCCGGGATGCCCCACTTTTGAGGAAGTGTAGGAGGCATTGGCATCGAGGAGACTCAGCCTGGCACAGGCATTGGGGTTTGAAGGAGTGGGGGCCCGTGTATTGGCATGGCTCCTTGGAAAATACCAGACGTACGGTGGAGAAGATCGTCGCGGATAGGGCGAAGGGGATCCTGGTCATAACCGGCATAGGATCCACCCCATGTCTGCTGGAAGGTCTCAAGTTGACGCTGGATTCCATCACCCTGAACGAGATGTCATTCGAACCGGAGGAGGAGTTGTTCATCGACGCCAAGGGTTTATCAATGCCCTTCCCGGGTCAAGCGTGGGGTACCAAGGCTTTCCTGGTGGATGGGGCGCAAGCCCAGCCCACGGGTGATGAAGCATTCGTCCGTAGGGTTGAGGCAGTGCCCATGCGGGTCATGTTTGAGCCCAAGGAGGGGACGGATCAGCCAATGGATGGCATTGACGTCCTGTCCCACGCCGACATTGACCACGTCCTCAACTACATGCGGATGGGGATGCGGCCAAGAAGAGGCGGGCCATGGTCACATCTCCGCATTGGTGGGATGACAAGATGTTGGTCAGCGGCAAGTACGAGAAGGATGAGTTCGTGGCGAGGGTCATGGATCACATTGCGAACCAATATGATGGTCCGGTTGGGTCGGACCCGCCGACGTGGGATTTTCCCATTATGGGGGCCGGTAGCGACAAGTACTCGGCTGATGCCGCAAATTTCGAAGATTATCGGTGGGAAGCGCGCCCCACGACGATGAAGACGGCATATCGGACTAGGAGAGGTCGGAATCGGAACCGGAAGATGCCTATACCGCAGTGCGGTCGGTGGTGTCGATACCGAAGCAAGCGGCTGAAGAGGCCCAGGAGAACCCGAAGGTCGCCGAGCTGAAGGAGAGGCTGATCAATGCCTATCCGCGGCTATTCAGTGGCGTCGCCAACAAGAACCTTCCAGATCGTGGGAGGTTTGGCACAGCGAGGATCAAGCTGAAGCCGAACCCCAAGATCTATCGTCATCGGGAGTACCAACTTCAGGGCGATCGGGCCGAGGCCATGAAGAAGTTGTTGGCCTAGATTATTGAGCGGGGCTGGATCCAACCCTCCAACAGTGAGTGGGCCAGCCCAGCCTTTATCGTGCCCAAGAAGGAGAAGGGCGAGTGGAGGATGGTGGTTGATTACAGGGGTTTGAATGAGCAAACCGAGCACGACTCGTACTCGCTTCCTCTGATCGACACCATCCTCCAAAAACAACAAAAAAGGCGGATCTTCACGGTGTTAGACCTGAAACACGGCTACCACCAGATGCGGCCACACCCTGACTCCACGCCCTGCACAGCGATGACGATGCCGCTGGGGCCCATGCAGTAGAAAGTGGTGCCTATGGGCGCCAAGAATAGCAACGCCGCTTTCCAGCGCATGATGGAGGACCTACTCGGTCCAGTCCGGGACTGTGCCGACCCCTTTGTAGATGACATCATCATCAGGTCCGGCACGGAGGACATGACTGAGGACGAGCTCATCGAAGCGCATGAGAAGGATCTGCGCCGAGTGCTCAGCGAGCTGGACAAGCACAACATGGTGTGCAAGCCCATCAAAGCCTCGCTCTTCGTGAAGGAAGTTGAGATCGACGGTCACGTGGTGGGTCACGGGCAACGCCGTCCCATGCCTGGGAAGCTGGCGTCCCTGCACCACTGGGAGAAGCCCCAGACTATCAGCAAACTCCGATGCTTCATGGGGTTCTGCAATAAATATTCGGGCTATGTCCGGATGTATGCAGAACTGTCGGGGCCGCTGCACAGGATGCTGCAGGTGGGCAAGTTTGATGGGCGGAAGGGGAGCAAGAAGAAGCTTGCCTGGACCCCTGAGGCCGAAGATGCGTTCAGCTGACTGAAGGAGCGACTCCTTGGGCAGCTGGGGCTATTTTTGGTGGACCGGGACAGAGGATTCGTGCTACGGACGGACGCCTCGGACTATGCTGTGGGGGCAGTCCTCGAGCAGGTCCGGGACGACGGGTCGCATGTACCCGTGGCGTTTTGGAGCCGGATCCTGGCCGAGAGCCAACGTCGAACCTGGACCGCGAGGGAGAAGGAGACGTACGCCATTGTTTGTGCGCTCAGGAAGTGGTCCGGCCACATCGGATTGCAACCGGTGGTGGTTTGCACGGACCATCAGTCCTTACAGAGCTGGCACAAGGAGCACGTCAACACCCCCTCGGGACCGGCGGCAGAGAGGGCCCGATGGCATGAGACGTTCGCCAAGTTTGACCTCAGCGTCGTATACGTCCCGGGGAAGGATAAAACTGTGGTGGTTTGCCTCAGTCGATGGGCCTACCCCGCGGGCAAGGCATGGATGGACATATCCAGCCATGGGGACGCCGGGGAGACCGAGGAGGCCAAGCGCATCATCGAGATGGAGAAGGCCATGGAGCAAGAGGGGGTCAAGTGCTTTGTGGTGATGGCAAACCGTACAGACCTTGCCAAGTTCCGGGGCGCCCGAGTCCAAGCTAATCGAGAGGAAACCCTCGAGCAATGGATGTTGGCCTCTGTAGAGCTAGTCAGGTCGGTGCTCACAGAAGACTGGTCGGATGACTATGGGGCATCCGAGCAGTGGAGCAGGTACTGGAATGCCGTGAGCGCCCCGTCGGACGACGAAAGGCCTGAGGGCTTGACCGAGGATGGGGATAAGTTCCTCCTCAAGGACAAGCTCTTGGTGCCTGAGAACCGAATGGAGGAGCTCATTGACCACTGGCATAACACCGGGCTCATGCATCCTGGTCGGGGCAGGATGCAGCAGGACCTGGAGTGGCGCTTCAAGTTCCCAGCGGGGTACTACGCCATCCTGAACAAGTACTGCAGCAACTGCGCTGTGTGTCGGGCCACAAAGAGCCCCAACCACTCCACAGCTGGCAACCCGGTGTATACGGCTATACCGGAGGCCCATATGCGGTCCGTGGCCATGGATGTATTCGCCATGCCTGAGGTCACCGTGGAAGGACAGACCTACGACTGTGTCCTCCTGGCGGTGGATAGGCACAGCGGGTATATCGTGGCGGTACCTGGCAAGAAGTCCAAGAAGAAGGACAAGAAGGACAAGCATGGAGTGGGTCTGCAGGCCAAGACCGTCGCTAATGCCATGATCAGGCATTGGCTGACAATTTTTGATGTCCCAGCTGTCATCTGCAGCGATCAGGGCAGTCAATTTGTGGGGATGTGGTTCAAGACGATGTGCAAGCACATGGGGACTCGGCACGCCAAGACCGTGGCGTACCACAGCCGGTCGAATGGCCGGGCTGAGGTGGTAAAGCGGCAGATGTTCGAAAAGTTCCGCCAGCTGCACATTGACGAACCGGGCCGGAATTGGTACAATTCGCTGTGGGGAGTACTCCAGGCGTACCACGACCTTCCGGGACCCACTGGACTGTCGCCCCATCGCATCCTGTTCCTGCGGGATTGAGTGTCACACACTCTCCCGTGGTTGAACCATGGCAAAGTGGCCTGGGATGCGAGTGCTATGATGGCAGAGGCAGACGACACGGCGGCCAAGGTGTGCAAAGCACTTCGGGACGAGCATGAGAAGAGGGCCAAGTACGTCAAGCAGGGTAAAGTCCAGAAATATGCTCTCCAAGACACCGTGTGGGTGGAGCGGCACCACAAGGATGTCCTGTCCAGGCATCCGCAGGCGTCTTGGTATGTGCCGGGGGTAATCATGCGGAAGGTAGGGCAGGATGTGTATGCGGTTCGTGTGGGGGATAACAAGATCCTGGACCGCGACCATACGCAGCTTCGTCCCCGAGCACCACACCCCAGCGGACGTCCCGTCACCTTCGAGTTCACAGCCGGAGATCCGGACTCTGATGACGAAGGGGAGGACGACGACTTCACCGCCGAGAGGATCCTGACGGACAAGCCGGACCCGGGGACGCCCAGGGGGGGGCTATATGAGGTCCGTTGGAAGGGATTTGCCGCATCCAGAGATTCGTGGGAGCCTCCGAGCAGCTTTTTGCCGAGGTATACCACGGTCTGGATGGACTATTTAAGGAGGAAGAACATCTCCTTGGATGTCAAGGACGTGTTGGTCCATTTGGTGGCTGCAGCAGCACCGTAATCGATCCCCCTTGGCATTTTTGTTAGTTTTTGTGCTTGGGAGATGGGTGAGGGCGTTCATCCGGGGTTTTTTGGGCCTTGATTGCCCATATACCCCCTTCACCCGGTCTCCACACATATATATTTCATTGTGGTATACGTATTTAGATCGATCGGCGACGTTTCTCTATCTTTGATCCCCTTGGTCCATGTTGTAGATCAAGAGGAGACCGGATATGGCCGAGGGCACCGACTATGAGTGTCCTCACCCCTCCCTTGGGGCATGGGGGACGCCTACGCCGTAAGCCGGGCCTCCATGTGTCCTTGGGACATGGGGTGGGGGGTTTGGAGCCCATTGGGGTCCTCTCGTCCTCCCTTCAATGACTTCTGAGCGGATACAACGCTCTGAGAAGGGGGGTGAAGCCGGTTCCGACCCCCGTGGCCATCTTTGCGTCACTTGAGGTGTGTATCTATGGGCCGGCAAGCCGCCATTTCTGATATCATACTCTCCCATCCATCTGACCTAACCTGATGTGATAGTGTGATAGGCTTGGCCATTCCAGCTATGAGCGGCCATATTCAATACCGAGGCGCCGCCGGCTGAGATTTATATATCCAAATGTCAGGAATCAACAGGGTTTTTTTATCATAATGTTTCCGTAATTTTTCGGCTATCCGTTCTGATTGTCAATGTATCGGCGACTGTCAGTTGGCTCGCGATTTTGCGATAACCGATTGGTTAACTGTTATTTCCAGATATTTTGGCGGAAATCCTGATGGAGGGTCAGATTTCATCAGTAGAGGGTTCGTTGCTTCCGCAATTTTCATGTTATACACTCGCAAAATTAATCCGATTTTTTCGGACATTCAGAATCCGATTTTCGACTTCGAGGTCGCCGCACTTGATATGACGAATTTCAAGTGGTCCTACATTTTTCCCCGATCACGAATCAACCTTCCTTTTGTTGTATCCCTCATTTTTCTTGAAGATATAGTCGCAACAAACTTAATTCGTGAGGCCACTTTGAAGAATCATATCTCCAGCTCATTGCGAGGAATATCACTTTTGAGCATTGGGTTCAAACAGCCTTGGTCTCATCTTAATTTAGGAAAGCGTCAAACGCCTTTGATGTGTATACATGCCCGGTGTAGCAAGGGGTAATGATCAAGAGGGTAGAAAGTGTTTTTATAGCTCTTGGACCAGGCAACCGAATATTTTAATGCGACCTTTGAGTGTACCGCATGAGTGTTGGTGTTGCATAGAAACTTTCCTTGGGTTCCTACGTATTTTTAACGTGAAGTTATGTCCATGGAGGGGCATGGCATACCATGGTGGGAGCCACTCTTTGCGGGTATGTGTCATATGCATGGTATGTGCTTCGCTATGCCCATGCTCACGTTATATATCTCCGTTTGTAGGAAGATATGTGGAGTCAAACGTGGCAAGGGCTTTGCCCATGTCCCAATGTTGAGCTCCATAGCGCTAGACTATGTCCATCTCACATATAGTGCATGTGGGAAGGTTTACAAAGCGACCCACAAGCGCCACTATCAATTTCCCCATTTTCATGGTGCATGGTGGGAGGAGGTTCGGAGGTGTCCCTATGCGTCCATGTGGGGATCCAAGTGGGAGGATTGTTAGAGAGTGGTCTCAAGCGATTGTGTTTTGAACCATAAGTTGATACCATGGGTGAGCGAAGTTATATAATATTGTGATTTTCTTGAATTTGGCCACATTTGCATGTTTTCAACCTCATTTTATGCTCATCTTTGTATTTTATGTGCTCAACTGGTCGGCTAACAGTAAAGTGCCTAGAGATTTGTGAACTATGGTATGTTGCTTATATGTTGGCATATGCTCCGGTGCTGCACCTCACCAAATGCCAGATCATGTGGTCCCTTTGGCCTGGCACACAGGGCCTCACGAAATTAGGTCTCAAATTCATGAGTTGACTTGTGAGGCATGTCATGTATATATCTGGAAGGGGTTCGGGAGCCAATGTTGGGATATTCTTGGGCATGGACCTTTGGTCTATATCACCCTTGTATTTTAATTTCCGGTTTGACACATGCATGGAGCATTTGAATACTTAACGTATGCATTTTTGAGTATATAATTGAATGTTTGGCACTATGGTGTGTTTTGCCTAATTTTGCTATGTTGTGAGGTCATCTTCATGGGGCAATTCTCCAAGCCCAATCGACTCCAAGTCCAACCAAAGTTATGTCAGGGTAGGGCATGGTCCTGAGTGCCACTCTAGGCCATGACACGCCACCTCCCCCATTGGGCTAGGATTCAGAGGCTTGGCAGGGAACACATTTTTGGGGTTTGTGTAGTGACTTTTGGCACATGGCATTTAGCCATCTTATTTGACTTGGTTTAGGGCATCATGTTGGTGCGTCAAGGGAAGGTCCTGAGTCCAGGGAATGAGGAGTCCATGGCTGTGAGTGTGTATGTGTCCATCTTTCCCCAATTTTGCTTGATTTGTGTTCATATGCCAATTTCAGGGCTTCCTTATTGGTGCAATTCTATGTACATGACCAACGCCCGTGTCTCCGTATGCACCGTGAGACAATCGGCGTGTTGAAAGGAGTTGTTGAGTGTCAACGCGGGACCTCAAACACCCTTGGAAGCCCTCAGTGTGGATTGATTGGATTTGCATTGTACTTGGGAGTTGGTTATTGCAAGGGATCAGGATTTGCGTGAAGGAGCCGTATTTTACTATTTTGGGTGGGAAATTGTGCAGGATAAGGCAAGATCATGCAGAACCTGGTGAGAAGCAAGACCATAGGAGTGACAGAAAATTGGTGGAAGGGGTACAGGAGGGGCCGGTCCTGGTAGGGACCCTCTTTGACCAACAAACCCCAAAGAGCATAGCCCCGGCTAAAACACAACAAACCCAGACCGCTGACCACGAGGCGGCACAGACGACAACAATCCAATTCAAGCACCAGCACACCGCGCACAACGGCCGCGGCGGGCCCAGATTCAGCACAGCATGCCCGACCATGGCGGCGGACCCCCGCAACAACACAGCAGGCCCCACAGAGGCGGGTCACGCACAAGCACCGCACGCCCGACCATCATGGCGGACCACGCACAAGCACACATGAACGACCATGAAGTCAGGCCATGCACCAGAACAGCACGCCCGACCGCTGCGGCGGGCCACACACCTGCACAGCACACCCAACCATGGAGGCTGGCCAAGCACCCGCACCACACGCCCAACCGAGACAGCTGGCGCAGAACCAGCACAGCACCCCTGGCCAAAGCAGCCGGCCGAGCAGCAACAAAGCGCGCAACCATGGAGAAGGTCACACACAAGCACCACACGCCCCACCATTGAGGCCTGCCATGCACAAACGCACCCGCCTAAGCATGAAGGTGGGCCATGCACCAGCACAGACCGCCCGACCGCTGAGGCCGGCAACACAGCAGCACGGCACATTGAGACAGCGGGCACAGAAGCGGCACAGCAGCCGCCACCAAAGCAGCGGACCAAGCAGCGACACACCACGCTCAACCATGGAGGCAGGTTGCGCACCAGCACAGCACGCCCGACCATGGTAGCAGGTGATTCAGAAGCACACACAACCTAACATGCAGGCGGGCCATGCACCAGCACAGCATGCGCGACCGAGTAAGAAAAAGTGTATTTCTATGCCAAAGGGTAAGCTTTAGTTGTCTTGAAGATGCCTAGAGGTATATCACATTTTTATCTTAGTATTAGCCTATGCAAAAAGGGGTGACAAAGGATTTTGACCTATAAAGCCAAGCATTGAACGTTGGATGTTGTGTGAACCCCTGACCCCCCAACTGATTGGACTTAAACACTATTTCCTGGACTGACTGAGGCCATGACATTGATCCAGAGCCTATACATTTTTCTATGTTTTTTCATGAATGCTTAGCTATCCTAGTGGTCTGCACCCTAGGGGGCTGGCGCCCCTCCTTTTGCGAGGTCCTGGGTTCAATTCCCAGTCAGCCTAGCTAAGTAGGAAGATGCCATGTGACATGGCAGTACCCTCAGCGCCACAGCCATGCCACTTCAGCACCTATGGGACCCAAAACAAAGAGTGCACATCTCGGGGTGGCACTATAAACGGAAGAGTGCCCATGTGGGCAGTTTTCCCATGATTGTAAGATATTGTCCAACTATTACTTCCCCTATGACTGCAGCCCTTCATGTTGGAGATTTCATCCTAAATTTACTCGTCTTGCCCTGTGGGTACTTGGGAGTTTTTGGTTTACGATTTCATTTCATCAAAACATTGGTATTTGGAAAACCTGAGCTACAGCAAGAAGCAGCAGGAGCAAGCAGAGGCACAAACAAAACAATATCATCAAAGCATCAACAGTGGAAGCCCGTTTTAACTTTCTGGTAGCAGAGAATTTCAGTCTTTGTGCACCTGCAACCACGTGCAGTACAACCAGTACGTTGGGACTGACAACACTTCTGAAGAGCGGAAGAAAACCATATCGACACCAAGGACACTGCCCAGAAGACAGCGCCCTCAGCGGCAAGAGCAAAGTCAAGACCTGGTGAACCTGAACCTGAGGGGCCTGTACCTTCAGTGCCCTTAATTGGGCCCGGGGACGATTCGCTTGAGGGTTTGGGAGGTGCCTTCAGTGGACTATCCGTTGGAGCACCTGAAGGCAAGGAAAAGAAGAAGGGAGGAGTGGATATGGAAGTCGAAGAGAAAGACCCTGGAGATGAGCACGATCCATCTGATGAGGTACCCTTCGACAGCAAATCTGCTGAGAGCGCGCCAAGCGCCTCTGACCACCTTGCAGTACCCTCTCCAACAGCCACTACACTCCCAGCCACACATCCAGCAACATCCTCACCCAGAACCACTCCACCTATGACTGAGGGTCTAGGCTTTACTGGTTCGCCTTACCCCACCTATGGTAGAACACGAGTCGCGACTGCGTAACCTATGGCGACAGCAGTCAGCGAACCAGTGGTATCCGGTATCCTTGTGCCTGCACCACTCCGATACGCGGAAGGCTATCACAGGCCCCCTGCTGGTGTGGGCCCAACCTATATTCCTGGCTATGCAGCACCCGAGCCTGGCTATGCCATGCCAGCGCCTGGCTTTGCCGCTCTGAGTGGCCTTCGACGCACTGAGTCCTGTGGAGGACGGAGCAGCGGATCAAGAAGATCCTCTAACAGGTCCCTGACGTGCCCAGAGATCAAGGAGGTTCTCCGTAGCGCTACTGGGGAGCTAGTCGCCGACATGACAGAGGAAATCAGGAACAACCTGAAGCCCCTGATACCTCCTGAAGGGTCACCTATGACCATCGGAGCTTCCCCTCACCGAGTGAAGGCCAACCACCTGGTGGCGGGACTGACTCATAATCGGGGCAGCGTGAGAAGTCCACCTATTCCAACCCCTGCAGCTGTACCAAGGGGTCCTTTCGGGCCAAAAACTACCCCGCCGCCCTACAGCCATGTGGAGACCACCACCTGAGCTGAGCTGGATCAGGTGGGACTGACAGCGTTGACGGCTATGGTTGACGTGAAGCTCTATGCCTCCAGTGACTTGGGCGGTGACCCTTCGGATGATGAGCCACCATCTCTAACGTCTGCTTCATCCTCTCAGGACGGTGACCCTGAGGACCCCGAGAACCCGAGTTGCAGAAAGAAATAGAAAAAAAGGAAGAGCAAGCGCCACAAGAGACGCAGATCCAAGGACGCTAAGGCTATCGCCACCTCTAAAATTGTGGTGAACTTGCCTGAGTTCACTGGGAAGGACCTGAGCGAGTTCCTGAAGAGTTTCAGCCGGTTCCTGAGGATGACCGGTCAGACCCACGCAAGTGGGCGGGTGAAGTGTGACGTGCTATTGCAGTGTTGCAAGACCAAGTATTGGAGAAACAAGTCAAGCAGATCGTGACTAAGTCTTCTACCTTCGCCAAACTACAGGTTGCCCTTGAGGTGCAGTACCCCTCCTATGAGACTGACCTATCCATCTGGATGGAGATCCAGACCCTGGCCATGTTGCCCAACAACTTCAAGGCTGCGCGTATCTCTGAACTACTGGCCAACTTGGACCACTTGGTAGGGCAACTGGCGCCCAGACCGTACGGCGGCGATGAGATGCTTTTCTGGTTGGTGGCCAAGATCCCCCGAGACGTGTGGAATGAGTGTCAGGCTAAGGCGGAACGCAAGGCAAGGACACTCACCTACGAGGACGTGTCTGTCCTACTATTGGAGCTGGGGCCGGAGAAGGAGAGTGATCAGCACCTGAATGCCTACCGCCCCGGAGGTGGCAACTCTGGGTACCATGGCCGTGGGCATTAAGGACCTCGACCTTGACAAGGGACTACCTGTAAGAATGCTCGCTATATGAGTAATGTTCAAGACCTCGTCTGGTGTCATGCCAGAGACGAGCAGGGCGGCCTCGTGCATGCCCCGGACTCCAACCAGCATGAGTGCTTGGTGGTCCAGCGCAGGAAGCAGGAAACCAACACCGGTGGGAAGGCTAAGATGCCTGACCTGTGCCTTCAATGGCACCTCTGCCTTCTGTGGGGAGCGCAGGCACTACCAGGATGAGTGCTACCACAAGCGGCGCTTGTCGGCCAAGCTGAGGAGCGAGGCCCAGAGTGGCGGTGGAAGTGCCGGAGGCAAGAGCCAAGGCGAGAAAGGCAAGGGTAAGTCTCAAACACGAGGCAAAAGTCAAGGTCAAGCGCAAGGCAAAGGTGGAGGACACAGAGGCCCCGACAAGAAGAACCACAACACGAAGAAGGACAAGGACCAGGACAGGTCCGGGGGAAACCCCAACCCTACGCCAGGGGGGACCAATCCTGAGCCCTGTGGTGGGCAGCAAAACACGGGGCCTACGATTCGTTCCCAGACGCCAGCGCAACAAGAACAAGGGACTAAGCGTGCCAACGAAGACGGGGACAAGTGTAACGCACACAAACGTTCCCGCTTCATGCCGATGCCGCGAAAACTGCACAAGAAGTGGTTTGACGTGGCCTGTCCCGCTGACTTTGAACAGGGACGCTCTGGGGGATCTACAGACCTGGTGTTCTGGGTACGTGTCTGTCTTGGGGGACGACAATACCTGGGGGTACTGGGTACTTGGGCTACTATATCGATTGTGGCCAAGAACAATTTACCTCCTATGGACCTGACGAACACCATGCCAACCGCAGCCATTCACATTGGGGATGGCCATGCGGTGCACATTTGCGGGGACTGCGAGGTCCACGTGCCTATGGGATCAGGAAGCATTGCCCATCGGTTATACGTGATGGACACCGAAGCCTTCGACTTCGTACTGGGCACCGACTTCTTCATCGAGCACTCCCAGATTCTATCACTCACGCTGCAAGCACCCTATGTCCTCCAAGTGGACCATGGTGACGGAGCGGACTCTGTACCACTGGAGCAGTCTGAGCACAGGTCAGGCTACCTGAGGGTGTGCAAGAAGGAGCCTTCTGGCATGATGGATGCCTCGGAAACTGAGGACTATCAGCTGCTGGGGGATGTCCTGGATCAAGGTAGAAAGGAGTTTGGATACTCCAGGGAAGACCTGAACGTGGAGTTGTTGGCCAGTGACAAGCAGCACGTGCTGGACCTCTACTGCAGCAAAGGGCAAAATTGCTGCTACAGATTTCACTGGCCCTCTTTTGGGATGGCCTACGGGAACCCCAGGTTCAGTGAACTGGGGAAGGTCTTGACCAAGGTAGCCTTGGAACGTTCCCGAATGGTCCTGTGTTCGCCCCCTTGGGGAACCCATGGGGGAAATGAGTACTGGCATACCCTATTGCAGAAGCTGACGCTCACCTCCATGCAGCTGCCCGACGACGCCATCTACGTGCCTCTGGGTCGCATGACGCCTATTGGGAGAACAGGGTGGCGAAGCATGTTAAGCGTGGTCGACGGGGGTCTAGCCCCAGTATTCTGGGAAGGACTGGCTCCTGCTATGGTCCAGGAGGTTCAACGTGAGAGCAGCAGCTACACCCTGGATGTCGTGAAAGACCGGCTCTGGCCTCGGGACGCTGTAGAAACTACTCCAGGGGGAGACGGGTATGTCTCGTCTGACGCTGTTGCGCCCAAATCCCCCTGCCATGTATCTAATCCTGATGTAGTCTCAGAGCGTGGGCTATCCAACCTACCCAGCTTCATACACTCTGATGACAGGACCGAGCATGACGCCTTCTTCGTGCGGACGTGCGTGGAGGAAGTGGAGAATGCTGAGTATGCAGCCCGACACAAGCCCTTACTCTCCATGAGGGGAGAGGAGCCCTTGGACGAGGAGTTGAACCCCTGATCCAGGCTGAGAGAGTACGTGGACTGTAGGAGGAGATTGGTGGCAAAAACGTTATACTACGCTAAGCCTACCCGCCGCTCATGGCCATTGAAGCAAGGGTCTTTGGGGGGCCATCTCCCAGCTGAGGGAGGGCTTTGAACAGAAGATTACCACCTGGCAACGGGAGGTGGATCTAAAGCTCATGAAGAGTGTATGGATTGCCGATGTCAGGACCCCAGAGGAAGATGAACCCTCAGAGGAATGCGTATGCAAACCCCCTCAAGCGTGCCTATGCTGTCACCGTCCACCTGAGACTGCGGGGCGAACTTTCTATACACCTACCAAGGGCTGAACGATAATACCAAGGACACAGAGCCGGTCGAGGACCACCTCCCTGCTTCCATTTACCAAGGGGCAAGCAATCTACACTCTGACAAGGACCTGGAGCTCAAGATCAAGCTCTTGGACCCTGGAGTACAGAAGCTGATCAGGACCTACCTGGAGGTGTTCGGTGAACTACCCCCTCCAGCCTCCTGTGATAAGCTGGTACAGATGGACCTCAAGCTGAAGCCCGAGTTCCTGGGTTACAAGATACACAGGAGACCATACCCGGCTCCTAAGGAGCAGGCCCATGAGGATGAGCGACAGATACAAAAGTGTGTCGACGCTGGCCTACTCCTGGAGTACAAGGATGGGGACTACCCCCAACACTGCAGCCCCTGTTTCTTGGTGGCTAAACCTGGGTCTACAGCCAGACGGCTGGTAGTGGACTATGGAGAGTTGAACAAGAAAACGCTGAACCACTCGGGGTCTCTTCCTAACATGGAGTCAACCCTAGAGAAGATAGCCTCCTGCCGCTACAAGACGAAGATGGACAAGCGGAGCGGTTTGTGGCAAGTGGACCTGACGCCCAATGCCCAAGAGTTCCTGGCGTTCATTACCCCTCAGGGGAGGGTGTTCAAGTGGAAGGTCATGCCCTTTGGCGTGGCCAACGCAGCCGCTCTTTTTCAAGAGCTGATGAACAAGATCCTGTCCATCCATGTCGGTGACCTCTGGTGCAAGAACTCATATCCCGAGGCGCCCAGATGGAAGCACACATCGACGATGTATGCCTGGGAACGAATACTCAGGAGGACCACCTAATGGTCTTTGGTGAGTTCTTTGCGGTCTCCTTGGAGAACCACACAAGACTCAAGCTGGAGAAGTGTGAGTTCATGCAGGAGACTATGTACTACCTGGGGTTTTCACATTGGCTATGGGTGGTCACCACTGCGGCCTCTAAGGCCAAACCCGTGATGGATGCTAAAGTACGACATGAAGATCCCAAGAAAAGACTCCATGATGTAGGCAGCTTTACTGGGGCTTGTAATGTCTACCGCCGCCACATCAAGAATTTCAGCTACACCAGCGCCATCCTGATTGACCTCATCAAGAAGAGTACTACCTGGCGCTGGGGCCCTCGAGAGCAACAAGCGTTTGACGAGCTCAAGGACAAAGTGGCTAACGCTAATTGCTTGGGCGTGCCTAGGGGATAGGGAGAAGGTTTCCTGGTGACCGACGCCAGCAATGTGGGCGGAGGTTGAACGTTGTTCCAGTGGCAAGCACTGGAGAAGGAGGAGTTCGACTCGGCCGTTTCCCAATGGGGGACTGATGCCCTGAACCGAGACGGCTACCGTGACGACAAATTGCTCCTGGCTCTCCTGGCCAATGGAACTGGAAATGGAACCAGGCCGGGGGTAACTACGCTACCTATGGGCAAAAACTGCTCGTGGGTATGCTGGTGTCATCCTTCTAGTCCCAACTGTTGGGGAGCAACCCTGTGGTTTGGCTATGTGACCAAGAACCGGTCCGTACACTCCAAAAGGGCCCCCCACCTGAGAATGCTAAGCTCAGCCGCTGGTAGACCTACCCGAGTCAGCTACAGCTCTCAGTACATCACATCCAGGGCGCCAAGAACGAGTGTGGAGACTACATCAGCCGCAGCAACTTTGACGACATGATTGGTGCCGGGTCTGAGGAGCTAGCCAAGGAGGCGTTCAGCCATATCGACGTACACCTGGACCCCAACATGACCAGGATCAGACCCCTAGATGGACTGCAACAGGTCAGGTACCTGAAGGAATTTCGGGACATCTACAAACGCCCGGAGAAGCGTCTAGAACACGTCCTGGTCAACCAGGCGCAATGGAAAAGGGACAGGACCTATCTCCGGCATGAGGACCGGATAGAGGTGCCTAGCGACCGTATCCCGGTACTCCTGTATGGACCCATGAGTCCAGTGGTCATGTTCGTGCTGACCGGACCTTGAAGCTATTGAAGAAGTGGTCCCACTCTACGTGGAGTGACGACCAGCTGCGGCAAACCCTCCAGCCCATCGTGGACAAGTGCCCGTGTCTGTCCTGCAAACCTCGGGATGTCAGGGACAGAGGTCTCTATTCGACCCTCCATATCCCGCACTGTGCCAACAGTGTACTCTATGTGGACTACACGGAGATGCCTAAGTTCACGGGCTATGACCTAACCCTAGTGGTATCCTGTGGGTTGACCAGGTTTACTAGAGTGTTCCCATGCACTAAGCACATCACCGGTGAGGAGACAATCAAGATACTCCTGGAAGAGTGGTTCTGTGTCTATGGGGCACCCAAAAAAACTAACTTAGACGACGATGTCTGAGTACGCTACGACACTGGTTGGTACAAGTAAGTCCTGACGTCCCTCAATTTCCAGGTGTCAACGGGGATTCCCTATACTCATGCGAGTAACCCCCTATGCTAGCGACAGATTCCGGTTCTCAAGGAGAACCTGACGACATGGTGCAAGACCAAGGGCACCGAGGACTTGCTGAGACTACTCCCCGTCATATCCTTGATGATGAACTCCCAAGAGAGTTTGACAACTGGCTATTTGCCCCATGAGCTGGTCATGGGACGCCCGGGGTGGTTCCTATCCTGAGAGATACTCCATACGGCTGGGCAGCCTCCAGAGCTGCCGCCCACAGGAGGGGGCATGTGACCCTACCCACGGACACATGTGGGGAGATCCTCCCACCTGGGACACTGGGAAGGGGGGGGCGTGACACTGCCTTCCCAAGCACCTGCGGGGGCGGCTTAACAGGCACCTGACCTAGGGCAGGAGGAGGGACAGGACGTCCCCCTGGTAAGACCTTCTTCCTGCATTGTCAAAGGAGGCATCCGGGGCTCCCAAAGATACATACCTACCTACCTCCCTATCCTGAGGATTCCTACTCTACAGTAGGAAAGTGGGTGAAGGAGCAGCAAGACACGGTGAACAAGGCCAAGGGCATGCTCCAGAGAGTGAGGGGGCGACAGGGGATCAAGAAGGACAGGCACCGAGTGCCTGTCTCCCATCAAGAGGGAGACTGGGTGCTGGCGCACCACAGTCGGCTTTCCGCCTGGCCTCGCTCCATCAGCAATGACCCCTACCTTGGACCCTACAAGATCCTGTCTGTGGATGGGCACCGCATCAGTGCGGTGTTCTCCCCGACTAGGGGGGACCCTGGTGTGCGCTGCTGAACAGCTGAAGCGCTACTACCACCCAGAGGACCACTGTGGGAAAGAATGGGAACTAAACGACGAGAAGATCGCTGCTCTGGACCTACAGGGCGCTGCAAGCCCTATGGAAGTTGAAGGGAAACTCCCTGACATAATAGCCGAGGAGATGGCGAGGGAAGGTCTCTACCTGGTGAAGTTGGTTATCAGACACCGCTACCGCCAAGGGTTGCGTTTCCTTACCCTCTGCGAAGGGTTCGAAGTTGAGGAAGCTACCTGGGAGCGCTTTTCCGCTTTCACGCTTCCTGAGGGACGCCTCATTTCTGTTCTGGTAAACTACTTGTCCAAGAACAACCTAGGAGAGTTGCTGACGCTCGCTGAAACCCTTCCTCGCAGAAGAAGCCTAGGGACTGAACACTTCCTATACCTTCCTATGTATGTGTCAGTGTGCTGAGCCTGAGGACCTATGAGCAAGCTCCAGAAACGGTGTCCCAATTATACCCAAGTCTGCACCCTTGTTGAACCCGGTGGATGTCTTTACACCGTGCCCTGGGGTACGCCCCAGGTCTCTCCGCCCCTGCGTGCGCAATTTCTGTGCTGGCACCAAACATCCTTCGGGGAATACCCGGCGCTATGGCCAAGGTATTGGTTTCGCCTACCTACCTGCCTACTACAGGGGAGGGGTGGCCAAAAGCTACGAGGCATGAAAACGCCTGTCTGTTAGACCACCAAAACCTGGACTAACACTGCCACTGCCAATCAAAACCCTGATAAAACTTCAGGAAACAGGCGGGACAGTGACACATTCCCTACAGGTCCTACACTCACTACTGTGGCAACAGTCTTTGAAGGTCGAGCGATCACGACTGCGCTCAAGCCCTCGCCCAGGCCTACCACTCCTACACTCACACGCTACTTGGTGCTGTCCATGAAGAGTTCACGGGCCCTCGTGGCCCTTCTGTGAGAAAGCAAGAGAACACAGCGCTACTAAGCTGCTGTGGCCTAGCAGGGTTGTCACAACATGTCTCCCTGCTAGGGCTTGGAGGGAAGAAGTTCTCTGTTTGCGTGCACAGCGTGTGAGCTTGTTGTCTTGGCGCCATACAGAGACTGACGCTGGCAGAGCGGGAATGATCTGTCCTGATCAGCGCCGGTTTTACCTTCGGCAGAAAAAAAAATTGCTGCCGCACCAATCATCTTGACCTTTCCAACCCGAGATCGGAGGCAAATGCGGGACTGCTTTTAGCGGAGGAATATAACCTGCCTCGCCGTATTATACGGGTCTCTGACAGGGGAATAATACACTGTCCAAAATCAGCCCTATCAAGCAAGCAAGCTTAAGGAACTCCGCCTGTTCTCTTATCAAACGTAGGGCAGAGCCCCTTGGTAACCTAAACAAGGATCATACTGTGCGCACTTTGCGTGGCCTACCCTTTGATGCGTCATATGCATGCACAAGTATACACGTGTTTGGCAGGTGCCTATTTTGTACAAATCAACCACAATCAACCCATACCCAACGGGGGTTACAATCACTGACTCAACCAGGGGCTGGCCCCTCCTTGGCTTACTCACCTTACCTACCGCTGGAGAGCGTGAACAAGTGTGGAAGGACACACAGACGAAGCAAAGCGTGTATGCACACGTGTGTATGCTCTATTCAGTGCAACAGAAAAAGGGAGGTTGGTGTGTAAGAGCAGTTGTCACGATTGCCCCGCATTGCATCGCAGGACAGGACCGGTGGCCCCCGGTGACAACCACCCCCTGGCCGAAGGCCATCTGTTTCTTCCTAATCTCAAATCCCATCATCGTGCAATCTTCTAATCAATCCCTCTACTCTATGTTTGCGCTGCTACACGGCTCGTCAACGCTAACACAAGACAAGCGATGGGTATGGTGCATGTGAAGCTATCATAACCTGCATGTTTATACCTCTTTCTTTGAACTCTTATTGAATTTTCGAACTCTTCATTCGTGAGTTTTGCTATAAGCATGGGTGGAATCTCTACGTTTATTATTCACTGTGTGTCTCGTCATTTCTTGATTATTACGTGACATACTGTTATAATCTTATTTTCTCGTCCTTTTTTGCCCGTAAATTAAGGACGCGCCCCTGCGTGCCGCTTTTCTCTGCGTATGTATCCAGGTATTGAAAAACTCCTGTGATGAAAAAGAAATGCACACAAATGTGCATTTAATTCACATGGAGATTCTCGTCAGGTGTGTACCCTTGGAAACATTCTAGGCCGTCATTTGACGGATTTAGGTGTGTCGTCGACTGTTGCGCTTACATCAGGCCCTCGTCTCTTGCATCCTCTCTGTTCAGATATCCCTGAATGAATACAACGAAGTAGGCCGCGTTCTGGCCGAACCACTGCCTCAAGGACCACTGTCCACAATTCCAAGACCCGATTTAGGGGGGAAAAATTTGAACGCCACCCCCTTGCCATAAGGAGAGGACAGATACAGCCTGCAGGTACCACAGAGACTAAGACTGCGTGCCCAGACCGTATCCCCCGTTTGGCTTTGCGTTTTGCCACTTGGAGGGAGGGATTCATCAGCACATGACTTTGCATTCCCCGTCTAACCCCCTACCAAGCCACAGCCGCCCGAGAAACGCCTCTGAGCGCAGTGGGGGCTGTAGGCGTCTGTTACGATAAGACAAAAACTGGCGACTGCCCTGGTGCAGCGCCCTCTTCACAGTGTTAGGGAAGTTATAGGTAGTATTAAACAGATGCTGAAACCATGGGGCAGTCAAGAAAAATACCCTTTCTGCCTAAAAACGACAGTGGTGGCCATCAAAGCACAAGGGGGGAGTAGAAAAAAGTGTATTTCCATGCCAAAGGGTAGGCCTTAGTTGTCTAAGACAATACCTAGAGGCATATCAGATTTTTATCTTAGTATTGACCTATGCAAAAAGGGGTGACAAAGGATTTTGACCTATAAACGAAGCATTGAACTTTGGATGTTCTGTGGACCCCTGACCTCAAAATTGATTGGACTTAAGCACCATTTCCTGGACTGACTGAGGCGCTGACATTGATCCAGAGCCTATACATTTTTCTATACTTTCTCATGAATGCTTAGCTATCCTAGTGGTCTGCACCCTAGGGGCCTGGGGCCCCTCGTTTTAAGAGTTTCTGGGTTCAATTTGAAGTCAGCGTAGCTAAGTAGGAAGATGCCATGTGACATGGCAGTAACCTCAGCGCCACAAGCCATGCCACCTCAGCACCTATGGGACCCAAAACAAACAGTGCACATCTCTAGTTGGCACTATAAAAGAGAGAGTTCCATGGCTGTAGGATATTTTCTAACTATCGTTTCTTAAATCTGTAGTTATTGTGATTTCCTTAATGTAGATACATTGTCTATCATTTTGCCTATGACTGCAGCCCTTCATGTTGTGGATTTGATCCTGAGTTTCCTCCTCTTGCACTGTGGGTACTTGGGAGTTTTGGTTTACTATTTTGTTTCATCAAAACATTGGTATTTGGAACGCCTGAGCTACAGCGAGAAGCAGCAGGAGCAAGCAGAGGCACAAATAAAACAATATCATTGAAGCATCAACAGTGGAAGCCTGTTTTGATTTTCTGACCGCAGAGGTGGGCCACACACTAGCACAGCACGCCGGACCATGGAGGGGGGCCAAGCACCCGCACAACACCCCGGACTGAGACAGTGGGCACAGCACCGGCCCAGCACCCCCGACTGTTGGCGAGCCAAGCAGCAACACAGAATGCCCCACCATGGAGGCGGGTCACGCATGACCACCGCAGGCCTGATCATGGAGGCGGGCCACGCACAAGCACCCAGCCACGACCATGGAGGCGGGCCAGGCACCAGCACAGCACGCCCATCCATGGTGGCAGGCCCAGCACCAGCACAACTCGCCCGACCATGGCGACGGGTCAAGCACCAGCACAGCGCGCCCGGCCATAGGGGCGGGGCCGGCAAGAGCACCGAACGCAGGAGCACCCATGGGAGGAGCTCAACACACGCGTCGGAGGCAGTCCCGTCCATCCCGCCCCAACGCGACCAGAGCAATCAAGACCCACCCAAAACGGCAGACCACGACCAAACACACTCCACACCTGGACAAGCCGGCCATTGGGCGGCGAAGACAACGGCAGACCAAAAAGACAAAGCGAAGCATAGCGCTGGCAACAACACACCAACGCCAAAACCCAACACGCCGAGCACAGGCGCGCCACAGCAAAACACACCCCACCTGAAACAAGCCGTGTGGAAGACAACCCACAACAACTGAACTCAGCTGGCCAAGTCAATGTGGGCCACAGCGCAACCCCAGACAGGCAGACTCGGTGCAGCTACGACGATGGCAAACCACACAACGCGCCTGGCGCATGCCGGTTGCAGTACAACGAACCCCGAAGCTGACAGGCCACCACAACAAGGCCCAGAGAACAACGACTCTACGCAACCGGCTGCGCACACACGGGCTTCGCACAATGATCCCTACTCAGAAGACGTTGTCCACACGGCGGCCGGAGACAAGGGCAGCCCAACACGACGGGTAGAACATGGGCTGGCCACAGCACAACCAACCAAGAGCAACACAGACATGATGACTACATCAACAACATCCGGCTGCGTAAGGGCCGGCACGAGTGTAAAGAAAGCAACTGTGAACAAGCCTACCACGAGACAGGGAACACAACTGCGCACCAACGAAACCGCTGCAGAAACAACAACCCGACCATAAACAGACCACACGCAAGCCGGCGGACAACAAACCAGCCAGGCATGCAGGGGTCGAGACGGCAACAATGTCAATGGGTTGGCAACACCATGGTGCCCCATGCTGGCCGACTACCATTCCCAGGAAAACGACAGAACACCATACCTTTACCATTACACAACCAACCAACAAACATCACCAAACTGCACTGCACCCACCGGCCTGCCGGGAGAGCGGGAGCTCGACCGAGTCAGAAGGCGTGAGCACGCCTCAAGGCATGCCAGTCCTGTATCACATGCTTCTTCAAGTTTCTCACGTGTACTGAAAACCAACTCAGGTGGGAATTGCCAGGACACAGGTCCCCGGCCCCTGGGCCTCGGGATCTGGAGGTTGCTGAGGAGGTGCGATGGGACGCTCCCAAACGTATCATCCGCCTGAAAGACAGCAATGTGAGACTTTGGTCCAACATGGGTTACCTCTGTGGGCAGAACCCGCTTTAGGGTGATGCTCGCGGCGACGGGGCCCTTCCCTGAATTGGGGGAGCCGTTTTGTGGGGGCATTTCAAGTAGGACCGTGGGTTGGTTAGCAAAAGCCGCTTGGTAAGTCCAGCCATGACCTACTTACCTACCTGTATGACAATAATTTTCTCGCACTCAACACCCTGATCTGTAGCACTTGGGGGAATATACACAATCAGATAATCTTCAAAATTTTCAAAATACTCAAAATTCACCACTAAGACACTATAAGAGAAGGGTGAATCAACGCGGAATCAAATTGAAAATTGGTAAGAAATGGGTGGAGCATTTTTGAAGTATCCTACGAATAATGATCGAAAAGCTTTTGCAACACCCAATGGCTTCAAATGTCAAGTAGGTGGATTGTCATGGGGGGAGTGCAACAATGTAGCCTTGGGAAGGAGCAGGAAGCTGATTCCATCCATCTGCACCATACAATAACTATAAGATTTTAGGGCCCTTCCCATGTTGGTTAAGTGAAGGGACTTCCTCGCAATGATCTTCTGCAAATTTTGGACTCAAAATCCGAGAATTGCAACTTACCAATGACCAAGTATCTCTATTCTTTAGCATGGTACATGGATGGACACCACGAACCTCAATCAAAGCGGAAGCGCAATGACAAAGGCAAGCAAAGATATTTTCGAAAATTGGTCTTAATCCTTGATGAAGTTCTCCCACATAGAGTATCACACAAAATCCAAACAATAAACCTTACAGAATGCCATCGTATACATATTTATCAGACCGATAACGAAGCGTACAAACAAGAGCACGCGAAATGGACACTCGGTGTTTTACTAATATCAAAGAGACACAATGGAGTACTATAAGAGAGGAGCAACGCTACAACCACAAACATTCCTGTGTGTTGGACCTCTAATATGTGTGAACCGAAAAATCAACACCGCAGGACAAACCAAAAGCACCAAGCATGTATGGGTCTAAAACAGAGGAAATTCACGATTTGGTAAATTCGGACGCAGAGAAATTAGAATCTGAAAATTAAACCTCAGTACGCCTACACCCCATCGGGATTCATGTGGCGCGCACACCAGGCCAGAAGAGGGGTCATTGAGCCCACCTAGGATCTGCTGCATCCCACCCCAAAAGGAATGTTGTTTGTCGGTGGGGCTTGGATTGGTCTTACGACCCATGCCATCGGGGGCAGCGCAACGGGGGAAATCCAACCCTATTGCGCTGTGAAGAGTATTCAGCAACCCTCCTGCATTTCCCTTCTTGGATCCCGTGTTCCAAAAGGCTTCCTGATCCTTGGGCGAGTCATGTGGGTAGTTATCTATGGAACTCAAATTTTTGTGCTGTGTACATCCCCGCGTTACCCCTGGGGAGCTAAATATATTACTATTATGGAACTCCAGTAGTTGCGTCCTTCTTCTGGTGAGTGGCTATTCGGCAGAAGGATGATTGCGATGGTGTACAGTCCCACAAGAGGCTATATCACCGAGGTTCTGAGGTTAACAATGCGGATGGATATGAGGTGGCAGATTTGTGGTTTCCCGCGTCAGATGATGGTCCAGTTGAGGGGGGTGTCTTCGTTGTCTGGCGTTGTCCAGCGGAAGAGTAGTCGTTCTTGGGCCGTGTCCTCCTGGCGCTGTGGCAGCAAGTGATGTGGATCATTGTGGGTGTCCTCGCGGCGGTTGGGTGGCTTCTTTGGCGGCATCGTTTGGTGGAGGGAAGTTTGTATTGCTGAAGGAGGGCAGGCATTCTCAAACTGTGTTCACAAGGCGTTGTTGTGGCGGTGACCGCTCTGGAATCAATGGCAGGCGGGGTGTTGGTTTTGCCAAATGTTGCTGGGGGGTATTTTTGGCAAGTTGGTCTGTACAACCAGCCCCTGCCTTTGTGCGAGCTATACTGCCAATACTCGATTTCTACACCGTCTTCCCCTTGACTCGCATGCTCCTTGACCTCACCAGTGCTTCCATGTTTCAAAAAGTCCAAATAAATTCCGTAGGTACACCCTTGAAAAATCTTGCACTGAAATGCAATCATTTAATGACTAAAATCGAATGAAATGGACCACTGAAGTCTAAATATTTGATCACCAAATTGAGTTGATTGTACCCACATCAATATATGGACATGATCATGGAGAGGGATCAAATAATGAGATTGTTGGGCAAGAGGAGAGGAAGAAAGAGAAGTAGAGGTGAAGCCCTGGAATAGGTTATGCGAGCATCGAAGAGGATGTTGCATCCCTACTCCAAGCATCGGTATTATATATCATGCGCATTCCAACTATGCGTGCCTTTGCGGACATATGACGCCATACAAGAAGGACCTGAATTCAACACATTGAGAAAAATGAAAGTGATGCATGGGTTCGTGCATGACACAATGACATCAATAAGGCTTACATGGTGCATGGCACAACACAAAGAAATGACAGACAACACAATGGCATCATTGGATTCTGCATATGCCTGGCTCCACACAGCCCATCGTCACCCTTACCTACATGACCGCAAAACTGGAATTGAGAAACATGAGTTCTACACATGAGGAGTGTTCTCAAGGTGGATCAAGCATGACACCATGGCCTCCATGAACACCACCCATGGCATGGCTACTTAAAAGACTTATCCACACTCATGGATCACCAGGGATTCCATGAAAATAGCTTTAATGAGGATCAGCACTTGTGAGTCGGGCGAGTGACCTTGCAGCAATACCTGACAATTGGCATGTGTGACACATCACATATATCACCATGCTGGCAATGCCTCAGTACTTCACACCGGACGCCGGGTGCCTATCACTCACCAATAACATACACAATGGCCAGCAAATGCATAAACTCGGCAGTTTTACTTGCTGCTGGCGAACAAAAGATCAAGAAGGGCCAGCCCAACAAACCTCATATATTTGTTGTATGCTACATACCAATTGCTGGGCTCCCTGTGGTTAGAGTGTCGCGAACCAGAAGCACGGATAAAGAGTAAAGCCAACACATGACATATACCTCATGCCCTCACATGCTTGGACACGCCACTCACTCCCCCCACCTAGCACCTAATTGCTTGGGAACCGAAAGCATAGGCAAAGACAATTGTCATGTGCATTAGAAACACTCCGGACATGGACATGTGAAATCACTCTTGCCTATTTCCATGTTCTTCTGACACCCAACCAAGCAATGCATGCTATTCACAGACAGATTAGGTACGAACATGCCCCGTCTCACATTAAGACACCTAGACCTGGCCCAAAGAGAGAGTGCGCATGTAGAGATATCAGAACATTTGCACAGCTTTCACTGATGAAGCTGTTGAAGTGTTTGCTAATGTGCTGCTCCTGCTTGTATCTTGCTGCTTCCTGGATTCCAAAGGTTTTGATTGAGTTCTGTGAAGGAGAATAGAAAGGCCAGTGCCAGTAGTCCAAACAGTGCACACAAGGATCGCAAAGTCAACTACATGAAGGGGTGCAGTCACAACAAAAAGAGTCTACAATGAATTTACAAGAATGCAACTCAGAAGGAGCACAGATGTAAAACATATATTTGGAAAATTGCCCTCATGGGCACTACCTCCTTTATAATGCCATTCTGAGATGTGCAGTCTTTTGTTTTGGGTACCATAGGTGATGAGGTGTCGTGGCATGTGGCAATGAGGTCACTGCCATGTCACATGGGGTCATCCCACTTAGCCAGGCAAACTGGGTATTGAACCCGGGACCTCTCAAAAAGAGGTACCCTAGCCCCCTAGGGTGCACACGACTAGGATAGCCAAGCATTCATGGAAAAGTATAGAAACGTCTGAAGGCTCTGAACCAGAGCAGTGCCTCGGTCGATCCTGGAAATGTGGTTTAAGTCAAAGCAGTTGGCGGATGAGGTGTCCTCACAACATCCATTGACTAGTGTTTTGTTTTGTACGTCAAAATCCTTTGTCCCTGCTTTGGTTAGGCCAATACTAAGATACAAATGTAATGTGGCTCTAGGTATCTTTAACACCACTAACGCTTACCCCTAGGAATGCAAGGACACTTTTTCTTACTCCTCCCCTGTGCTGTGGGGTGCCACCACTGTCGCATTTTAAGAACAAAATGTTATTTTTCTTCGCCTGCCGATGGTTTAGCATCTTTTTATAATTACCTATAACCTCCCCCACACTGAAAAAGGGTGCTGCACCGGGAGAGTTGCCAGTTTTTGCCTTGTCGTAACAATTTCTAGGAGCCCGAGCTATGCTCGTTAGCGTCTCAGGGGCGGTTGTGGCTTAGATGTTGCATACAGGGTCATATGCATAACGCATAACACGGTCAGAGGTTGCTGTCTGGATCATTCCTCAACCTGTGGGACTCACCTGTCCTGTCCTTAACACGGGGGACGAGCGAAGAATTTCATTGCCCCATTATTGGGGTCTTTTGGTCCTGGACAGTCTCCATGAGGCCGTGGTGTTGCCCGAACACGGCCTACTGCGCTTCAGCGCCTCAGGGACATCTGCACAGAAAGAATGCTAGTGTGAGGGCCTGATTGCACATCAACGATCCGGAATTCACCGAAATCCGTCAAATGACGGTGGAGAAATTTTCTGAGGGCGCATACCGTTACAGAACTTCTTTGTGCATTAAATGCACATTTTTCGTCTTTTTTACTCATCACAGGAATTATTGAATTCCTGGATTAGCACACAGAGAAAAGAGGCGCGATGAGACGCATCCTCATTTGGCCCCGCAAAAATAAAAGAAGATAAGATTTGAACAGTATTTCACGTAACTAAGAAGAAATGACGAAAGGTACAAGAAATCATAAAGGTAAAGATTCACCCCTGATTACAGGAAAATAAAAGAGCCAAGAATTTCAAGAATTCAAAAAATGAACAGAACATACAGGTGCTTTTTGCTTACGCATATCGCTTGCACAGTGCTTGCCTCGTGCATTTGATGAATATTGTACACACTGCCGTGTAGCAACAAACACATACAGTAGGGGCATAGATTACAAGATCTCAGGAGGATTCGAGGTCAGATCGGGACTGATGGTCTTCGGCCAGGGAGTGGTTGTCACGGGGAACTACTGGTCCTGCCCAGCAGTACAATGCAGGGCAACTGTGACAATTGCTCTTTCACACAAAATTCCCTTTTTGTTGCACTGATTAGAACGTGTGCATACTGGTTGCATTTCGTTGTGATCGTGTTTGGCTCCTTGTTGTTTCCCCCTGCAGTGGTAGGTAAGGTCAGTAAACCCAGGAGGGGCCACCCCCTGGTTGAGCTTCAACCGCCGGGACTGCCACAGTATGATTGGATTAAGAAAAATAGGCGATGGGAAAAAGTACACGGAAGTGCACCAGGCTGTTGACTCGGCGCATGCATATGGTGCATTACAGGGTAGGCCATGCGCGGTGTGCTCGGTATAACCCTTAATTAGGTTACCCTGGGGCTCCGCCCTACATTCTTTGAGGGACCGGTCGCAGTTCCATAAGCACGCTTGCTTGACCGGAGGTTATGGGAGTAGCAAAGTAATTTTGCAGTCTAAGACAGGTATAATACGGGGAGACTGGTTAGGTTCCAGGCCAATACTCTCCTTCATGTGCAACCCTCAGGGCGGTAACTTTCACGGTGATTGGTGCACTTCACAGCCCAGCTAAGACAGCCGCTGATCCCACAAACAACAAAAACGTATGTCGGGGAGAAGGAGGTCTTCATAATGGTTAACAAGTACTCACGCTGTGCACCCAAACAGAGCACGCCTTCCCTCCGAGCTCTGGCAGGGGTACACGCAGTGGCGTGGCTATGAGGCCACAGCTGCTTAGTAGTGCTGTGTTCTCTTTCAAACTCACAGGTAGGCCATTAGGGCCGGTGTCGTCATCAAGAACGGTGCCAAGTAGCGTGTTGGTGTAGGTGTGACCGGCCGGGAGGAGGGCCGGAGCACGGAGTTGCTCGCTCATCCTTCGAAGGCTGGGTCCACAGTAGGGTGCGTAGGACCTGTAGTACGTGTGTCACTGTCCCGCCAGTTTCCTCAAACTTTATCAAGGAATTGGTTGAGCAGTGGTAGTTGTAGCCTAGGTTTCGGCCACCTAGCAAAATGGCGTTTGCATGCCTCATAGCCTTTGGCCACCCCTCCCCTGTCGTAGGTAGTAAGGCAAAACAGTACCTTGCCGTTAGCGTTGGATATTCCCCAAAGGTTTTTTGGTGCCAGCACGGAAATTTGGCACCTAGGGGCAGAGTGACGTCCGGCATACCCCATTGCACCGTGTAAGGACATCTGCCGCGTTCGGCAAGGGTGCAGACTTTTTGCTCTCTGCATTCCCGTGTTACGCCTGGGATGCTAGGCGTAAGGGTGCAGACTTGGGTATAATCAGGACACCACTTCTGCAGCTTGCCCTTAGGTCCTTAGGCTCAGCACACTCACACATGCATAGGCAGGTATAGGAAGGGGTCAGTCCTTAGGCTTCTAAAGCAGAATGGCACTTCTTTCCGAGCGCGGGGCGAGAGCAGAACAAGCACTGATCAGTTCAATGACATTGAATGCCAAAATAAGGGGTCTGCAAAAGAAATCCCATTACAAAACAATCAATTGAACTATGGCGCATCTATTCACATCAGCAAAAACAGGATTCATCAAACAGAGATCGTACCAAATTACTGAAGTCATGTCATACTGATTAAGACCTCCCCAGCGCCTCATGGGCTGTCACACCAGTGGAACCAGGAAGCCCAATCCTACATGTGGCTACCTCTGCTGCAAGCCCCTCCCAAGCCAACTGACGGTTGGCTGACCAGATAAACGGGGAGAGAAAAAAAACCTGAAGTAGCAACCTGGCCGTCCAAGACCCTACAACGCAACCTCTGGATACCTGTGCTGTTGTCAGACAAGCACAAAATGCACAAGAAAAGAGACACTCAGTACTCCTGACCAGTGGTGTGGCCTGACAGTGGCCTGAACAGCCCAACACATCAGACACCAAAAATTATTCCTTCATTTCTTGATAACGCCCAAATGACTTGTCGACCGCCTGTCGCTGTCCTGGGCTGCAGCGATTTGTACCACACAGTAGAAGAATGCAAGCAGGGAAGGGAAAGATACAGTACTGTCACACTGCGAAGCCTGGAGGCGGACCCTGAGCTCCCTGTAACTTCCTATGGCGAGTCCCACCATAAGAAAAATTGGACATCGTGTTGTGCTTAGCAATCACAACCCTAGAGTGCAGCCGAACTCTGTGGAGAAATGGGGCAGATCTGCTAACCCACTGCAGACCCCCCCGCCCCCAGTTAGAGCTGCAACCCTAGACGGGGGTACAGAACCAGCCAATACCCTTCACTGAACGTCCCACACTCCTCTTTGGGGATGGAAGTGCCGCTTATGCTCCTCCACTAGATTCTTGTGACTATCACCTCGGCAGCGTCCCCAGTTCCCTGGTTTGTCCTGTCCAGAGCCGAGACAAAAAAATAGATACACTGGCCAGCAATGCGACTACTATACAACATCAGAAGTCCTGAGGTCCAGCCCCTTGGCAGCATTGAAGTCACGCCAGGGCTGTGCAATGTGATGAAAAAAAGGAGAGGCAGGCTCCCACGTCGGCTTGAGGTGACCCTGCCACAACACTTGCCACTTGCGGTGCCTCTTTTTCCCTTTACGAAACCACTGGACCCTGAAGCCCTATCGAGCACCCACTCCCCTTCCTCCGAGGCACGTGCGTTGTGCCGCTTATGATAAAAATGAAAAGGCTCTCGGCGGCCCCCTGTCGGGGCCAAATACGGCTCCAGTCGCACGGCCGGCAGAGTTTGCCCACCATCGGTGGTATCCACCTGAAAACAGGCATCACTCACCACCTTCTGGACTTCACACGGCCCCTGCCACAAGCGATCTAGCTTGCTCTCCCCTGGCAGGTTCCAGCATCACCCACCGCCAACTTCGGAGGAGGATGCTTGTTCTCAAAATTTCTTTTTTCAGCGTGGTGTAATTTGTGCAAGCGCTTGCACACAGTTTTGTGCTCCTGGGAAATCCTGTCAAAAGACTGCAGGGCGTCCTCAGCGCCCTGGCGCGCCCCCACAGGTGGACAATCCCCAAACCCAACATGGTCCCTCCCAAAAACCAATCGGTGCGGGTAGTAAGGGGTAACAACCCCGGAGAGGTCATTGAGACCCCACAGGGCTAGCGGTAACAACTGCACTCTGTTTCCCGGCCTCTCCTCCAAAAAACGGCGCCAAGCATTCACCACCGCTTTGACAGCTATCTCGGCCCTCCCATTGGACTCTGGCCGATAAATTACCCCCTCATGCTGTTCAACCCCACTCTGTGCACACATAGTCCTAAACAATTCCGACCTGATCAAGTGATCATTGTCAGATGTGATGTCTTTGGGAATCCCCATAAACAAAGCACAGCGCTCAAGAAAAGTGTGTGCACACTGGACAGCATCAAACCCCTTCTTCCTCACCGGTATGGCCACAATATACCCGGTGAGCCTGCAAACCGCCACCAGGGCTGAATCAAAAGTATGCCCTGTCACCTTCACAGGATCCACTTCGACAAAATCAAGAGAGAGGGAGGAGAAAGGGTCGGCAGGTACAGGAAGGTGATCTAACGTGTCAGGGCTGGCCCTATTTGGTGCCTTACAAGCCCTTCACACTGTGCACCGCCCAAAAACTTCTCGTATGATTGCTTTAGGGGAATTAGAGAAGAGGAAGCGTCACTGACACAGACCTCGCAGTTTGTTGTGGCCAGGGTCACTGTAGGCATGCATTACTGCCGGCACTGGCTGCATCAGGCTGGCAGGGACGACAATGCGCCCCCTAGTGCGTATTTCGCCCCTGAACAACGCACAGTGGGACAGATGCTCACCCTGCTTCAATAATTTGTATTTGTCCTTCCACACAGGGTCTGCAGCATATGCACTGTCCCAGGGATCAAACAAAACAGAAGTAGGCGGGAAGGCTGGCTCAGCACACTTTGCTGCCAGTGATTCCTTCGCGGGCTGTCTGCTCCGCCGACGTCGATTTCTGAGCCGCATGGCACGGATTGGAGCCTGAGCAGAGGGAAACAGGGGAATCGAAGGCACAGCAGGATCAAGGGCAAGGTCAGACACCGGCAGAGAGGGGGAATGGGGGGCAAAGATCACATGCAAAGTGTGAAGGGCTTCAATCCGCCAGCTTTGATTCTGCAGCCTACCATGGACAGCCCGCACTCAGCGTTTCAGGTTCAAACGGCCATGTCCAGCCCTCTGATGATTCGTATTCGCAGCGTCCACTGCACAGATGGCTGCCGGACAATCAGGGAGCAAAAATTCGTTCAAAAGAAAATCAAAGGACGAAAAGTTGGAGTCGACGCGCTCATCGGCAGCCATTTCAGCATCAACTGCAGCCAAGACAGTGGCGGCCCGACCTGTGTGCTCGCAGGCTGCCAAGCAAGAGACCTTGCGGGCTAGAACATGATCTTCCCACTGCCTCTCATCCTGAATGTCCCGCTGCACCCCTTTCATATCCTCCTCATTGCCATGGAGGCAGCCATCAGGCGCATGCTGGCAAGCAGGATACGCCCAACGAATCATGGCATCTGCCCCTACATTATCCACCGCCTTCTTAGATTCCACCACCAGCTGAAACTGGGGGAGGAATTCATGCCACCGCCCACTGCGCCCCACTGGTCCGCTCATGGTCCCCTGATCCCCACGGAACCAGTGCACCAGGGCGCGGTGGTCGGTGCATGCTCGGACAGTCAACCCCGACTAGTTCCAGCTCGCAAACTTGTGGAGCGCAGCCACAAGGGCATACGTCTCTTTTTCCCGCAGTGAAAACCCCTGTTGCCCCTGGTTACCCCGGCCCTACAGCTTACGACTGGAAGAAGGCACCGGGCGCAGGTTGCCATGCCTATCACGCTGGTACAGCACTGCCCCCACTGCATAGTCCGAGGTATCCGTTTCGGGCTCATAGTGCTTGGACAGGTCCGGGATGTGGAGCATGGCCTCTTGAACCATGGACTCCTTGATGGCATGGAAGGCCTGGATCATGGCTGGCGTCAACTTGACTTTGTGGCGCCTGCCAGACTTATTCTCTGGGGATTTATTGCTCTCTAGACCTGCCAGAGCCTCCGATAGAATCGCGGCATGCATGGCATAATTCTTCATGTACAACGCATACTGATGCGCCAAACCATGGAAGGCCTCTGAATGGGCTGGCGTGACAATATGTGTGTGCTCCCAACGCTCAATGGCAGCCCGCTTATCAGGGGCTGACAAACGGGTGCCATGCTCCAAGACATGCCCACAGAATTTAACGCGTGTCTGGAAGAGGAACATCTTTTCACGTTTGACCGTGAGTTTATAAAGGCGAAAAATATCAAAAACACGGCGCAACTCAACGTCATGTGCCTGAAGTACAGAGTACTGTAACTCTGTCACCACATCAGATGGGTTCTGTGGGTCTGGGGGCACTGAGACAGGTTCAGGGGGAGGTCCAGGTGTCCCTGCCAATACATCATCGATGTTCGGCTTGGCCCCTATCGTCTTGTCTTGCTCTAGACACCACTGTACCATACGCTGGTATTGCACTGGGGCTGTTTTCAGCCCCATGGGGAGGACGGGCCACTCAAATACTCCCCATTGGGTGATTAGTGCCGTATATTTTCTGGATGACTCCTCCAGAGGCATCTGGCGGAAGCCATCCTCCAGGTCAAAAATGGACCAAATGACTTTTTTGCCCTCTTCCAAAATTTTATCTTCAATATACGGCAGGGGGAACATAAATTTCTTGATCTGAGAGTTGAGGTGGCCATAGTAAATAACTAACCGCCACCTACCCCCCGGTTTCGGGACCACAAAAGCCCTGCAGATCCACTGCGGATTCACAGCTTCACGCAACATTCCCCTGGACTGAAATTTGTCGAATAAAGCTTTAAATGCAGCAGCCCGCAGCCCCACACACCTGTTTGGCACTACCTTCGGTGGCCGTGCATGTGGCTTCTCCACAATGCGTGCACCATCATCCGGCCCCTGGTAGGGAGCCTCACTGGGCGGCTTAAACTCTAGCACATCACTATACTCCTGCTCCGACTTCCACCGAAACACTCTGCAGCATGGGTCCTCCCGGTCGGCCTCAATGACGGCCCTGATATATCTGTTATCCCTTAACTTATCCCAATGCTTCACAGCTCGTCTATGACGCCGTGGCACTGAGCAATGATCCTCAGGCTCAGCTGCATGAAACAAGACTACTCGCCACTGACGGTGGCCTTCTCCGTAGACAGCACATCCCTGCGAGTCAGCAAATATGGGCGTGTCGGCAGGAACACCCCACCAGTCCACTGCCAGTTCACCGATCGCCCTGTACCATGAGGCCTCTTTGGTGACTGGGACCAACAGGATACCCCGGGCACCCTCAAGTATTATTTTATCGATGACACGGCGATAGCAATGCTCTGGTGGGAGTAGGAAAAGCATCTCCGCCCACCAACTTTGCTCGAAAGCGTCAGTCCGTCGTCCGCACGAGCGAGGGCACATGGCCTGGCGTCCTGCCGCAAACACATCAATCTTTGGCTTCTCCCTGGTCCAATTTACCACCTCCTTCAAAAATTGTGAAGTAATACGGGGTCCGCCCCAGGAGCGATGTGTGACCCCCCGGCGGGCCCTACCTTCAACAACAGAGTACGAAGTCGCTGAAACTGATGGAGCAGGGGGGGGGGGGGGCGCTGAATCCCTCATGCCCTGCACACTGGACGAGGTGGCTAGCCTGATCTCCAGGTGCGCACCCATTCACTGGGCCACTGTCGTTAGGTCTGGCTCATGACACCTATGATACCCCCAACCCCCACAGAGCTGTTCTGGGGCCTGATCAAAACCCCTCGAGGTTTCGGACTCCACATCAGAGATCTCATCAGACTCGTTGTCACTGCCATCTAATGCACACACTGAGCATTGTTTCGGCTTGACTTCCGACTGGTGACCACACTCCTGAAACAGGCCCCGAATCAATTCAGGATGGGGTCGTATATCCTCTGCCGTCGGAGAAATCAATGAGCGACATGCACACATGGTCTGCGGTGTAGTGGACAATAGTGGTTCCTGAGGCTTTGGACCTGTCTGAATCTGTGCTACATCCCCTGCAGGGGGCGGTGTACCCGAGCAGAAATTGCAAAATTCATGAGACTGAGACAGTCCCTCAGGGGCGGTCCTGCACGTACAGCCGTGAGTTACGGTGACAGCTGTGACCCCTGGAACTGGCACTTCCTCACCCAGTGATATGTCATGATGGTCTGCCTGCATCACTGGGGGCTGTTTAAACGCCTGTCCCATCGCAAGCAGAAGTGCCTCCTGACTGCATGGGCACGCTGACGTCCCCCCCTGGCTGCAAAGCCCGCATCTTGGGCCTCAGTGGGGGATGCCATGCATCTGTTCGCTCTGTCTGAAGACATTCACGCTTACATGCACACCTGGCCTGGCACGACCAGAGAAATCTCTGGTGGGGGATCACTTGCGGCCCCTGCGCTCTTGGATCACCTGATGGCACAAGGGCGGCTGCCAAAGCGACACATAAATGCGATAAGAAAAACGAAGCGACGGAAAGCATCGCCAAGCACCCAGCCCCAAAGTACAATAGGGAATCCGAGGAGCGTGTTATTGCAACTACATCCCCCTTCCCCCCACCGGGGTACCCTGTGGTGGCGTTGACGTAGCTGGCGACCTTTCCCGTAAGGCACAACACTGGCCCTGCTCGCAGCTCAGACTTTGTTGCTGCAGCTGGGTTGCGTCTGCCTGAAAGTGACTGATGTCAATTTGCACACAGTCCCTGGGTATGATGCAAGACTCCAAGGGACACAGCCTGAGCTGATAAGCGACGGAAAATGGCCAGCCCGAAATCAGGTCATTGCAAACCCCCACTTGATAGACAAACGCACCAGGGCAGTGGCATTGGAGCCCCCGGAGCGTGTCACACACAGGCATGGTTACTGTCAGGGTTGCCCCGTCTGTGCCTCCCGACACCCCTCCTGCTGTGACCGAAGACAAGCGCAAAGGCTGCCTTGCCAGCTCCAGGGTCCCTGCATGAAAATAATTAGGTGGGGCCGCGGCAAAAGTGGAACGCCTGGTGTCAATCAGCGCCAGGACCTTCTGGGTGGTCCCACACCGTAAAACAACTGTAACCGGCACGCTGATTTCGACGTTCATGGCGTGGTCCAGTTTGGCCGCTGTGCGCCGGATACGGAACAGGCGTTTCCTCTGAAGAATCCGCCCCGTCTCTGACCTGCAGCAGCCCGGGACTTGGCTTTTGCACCGGGGTTGCCGCGGGTACTCGCCCAGCCCCTTAGCTTTTCTTGTTGTCTTTCCCCACACCCTTCTTGTCCTCCTTGTTCTTGTTTTCGGGGCAATTAGCCTTCTTATGCTTCTCTTGAACGCACTGAAAACAGTGTAACCCTGTTCCCCGGGCCGCCGTTCCCACCCCTTTTCTGTCGGATCCATCCGCTGACCGAAGTGGTGGGCGCTTAGGGCAGCGGACCCCAGGGGGGTGCGGATCTTGGCCACAAGTTATGGACTTGCCCGCCTTGAACCGCTTCTCGTACTCGGCTTCATTCTGGAGCGCCTGTTCAATGGCCTTCCGCAGCCACCAACAATACTCAGGGTGGGTGATCCAGCACCTGTCAGTGGCATGCTGGCCGCCACACGTTTCACATGCGCTCCGGTTGGTCTCGGATCCCCCACACTTAAACTGTCGCCGATCTGGTGTGTGCTCGGATTTCGACCGGCGGCCCCCTTTACCCCAGTCACCCCCCAGCCGGTTCAACCCGGAAGATCCTTGGCGATAGCCATGGATGGCATCCGATCGCCGATTAGTAAGCAACTTAGGGAGTATGAAATTGTCGGCCTCCATATACGTGAACTCACGGCCCTGTAACTCCTCCTCCTCAACGAATTCCTTGTGGGGCTCGTCATACCGGCCACCCACCGTACTCAAGGGCCGTGTGTAGCGTTTCTTTGCATGCCTATTGGTGACCTTGGCAACCTTTGCTAACTTGACGCACCAAGAAGTGAACCAAAGCCTATACGCCAGCGCCTCATCCCCGTCAGGCACACTGTCTTCCCAGTCATCCTCAACGACGTCTGGGTTGACTAAGTCCTGTCCCTCAGCACCCAATATGCCCCAAATGTCATTGTATGACAACCCCAAGTATATCGTACATTCTAAGAAGCAATTAGCCTCTTCCTCAGGGATGGCACTAAGCAAGAGGATGGCCTGTACATCGGGATCAAGTGCACTCCCAAAAAGCCCCGACCACCAATTCCACCTCACAGAAAGGTTGGCCAAAATGGCATAAGAACCGTTCCACGTGGGCCGCTTGATGAACCTATGCATACTCTTACGAGTCTCTTGATCCAAAACGTTGAACTCTCTTTCATCTCCCGACCACCAGAAAAGGCCACGGATGGTGGCACCTACTCAACCCTTTACAGCATCATCACCCATAGACTCGACATAAGAATCAAGGAACAAAAAAATGTCGCGGGCCTGCTGAATATTGTTCTGCTTATCATTCATGGCCTGCCCGAAAGACTGGACGTGTGGAGACATGGCGTTAGAAGGTGGCATCGATTACATGGAACGGGTGAGTTGTGTAGCCGCCCCGTGTGCCAGCCCTGTCAACCGTTGCACACGGGGACCACCAAAGGGAAAGTCTCTGCCAAAAATCAATTCCAAGCGTCCCCCACCCTCAATGAAGCCGGTGGCCAGCTGTGGGGATGCATGCACAGATTTGTCTATGTCATCCATTGCATTCGCGATAGCTCGCAAATCAACTTCCGGTGCACGGGATTCCGTGGGCTTCAAGCCTCCAATTTTATCATGAGTAGGCAGTTATGCATCCTCCCAGCGTACACTGGGGGTGTCCATTTTCATGTGCATGTGCATGTCACAGCTAGTACCTGTCGCCTTCCCATGCGGCTCATCATGTGATGGCGCAGGGCACAACGACGTTGTTTGCACGCCACTCCGATTCACTGGAGAGTACGAGGCACAATGCATGACAAACTTATCATCAAGCTCACAAAGACGATCAGACACAACAACCATGTCTTCAACTACGTCAACAATAGTCAACCCACTCTCTCTTTGCTTGCCTTCACAATATTCGAATTGTTTTCCACAATCGAACACACGAGTTAACACGGCACTATGACCACGGGATGAAAAAAGTCCCAACTCCGTTTGTAATTGTTGTACCTTGTGTTCCAATGGAAGAAGCTCGCGTTGACCGTGAGTGGTGACTTGCTTCGTGATTTCTGCGGAATACTCTGTTTTAGTGGATTGCAAGTCCATCGTGGTGCGTGGTGTGGGGGGTACGGACGGACGCTTCATGTCAAAATTCATAAGGAGAACATGAACCTCATCGTCGAAAGCCTCTTTGGAAGTTACACGCCGAGGCAATTGGTTAAATTTTGCGGTCAATTGTTGTGTGCTCTCCCGGAACACCTCTCAACACGGCCTTGCACGCCTTGAATGGAATCCTCAAGCTTCTTCTGTACATCATGCACGGTTTGATTCAAAGATGCACATTGCATTAAAGTCTCTCGAGCTAATGTATCGGCACGCCGTGCCACATCATGCACCGTGTCGATACTACCACTATTTTGCAAATGCGCTTGAAAAGACCCACATACAGTTTGCGCTTCACTTTGTGCTTTACATACTTCGCGAAGGGATTCCTCACATGCATTGTGAGCATGTCTAGTGATAAGAGAAGGCAAATCATGCATCAAGGTGTCAATGCGTCGATTCAACGCATCAATGGAGCTTTCAAAGGAGCGACATGAATCATGAAGACGTTTGTGCTCACTCTCAGGATAGGGTTGAAGCAAGGTGTGCACAATGGACACATGTGTTTACAAAAAACTATCAATGAGGGTTGGAAGCTTGCGCTCTAATTCACTCACCGAAGTAGTGCAAAGTTGTTCAACCGCATTAAGAGAAGATGTAAACGAAGTGTGCCCAACATAGTGTTCTTGGACATGTTGGTGAAATTGTTGAAATTGTTCTCGTAGGTCACGACCTTGGGAATTCAACTCTCCAAGTTGACGTTCATGTCGTTGCATGACTTGTCGCATGCCATTCTGAATGTGCTCGAAATTGTTCCCTGCTCCAATAATGCGGTTGATTTCCGCGCGGCTATGAGACAACCATTCACTCATTTGAGTTTTTTGTTGAAGGATCAAGTCAACCGCATTGTTGAGTTCGCACACCATGTGCTAGCTAACCGAGGGTTCACGTCTGCACGACCGCCATCGTTCGAACACTTGTTCTCCATCAACAAGGCGGATGTGCTCTTGTTGTGTTTCCCCAAAGCTGCTGTCCATCGGCACCTCAGCCTCAAACAAACGCTCAGGCCCACGAAGCGCTATCTCCCGACGCGAATCGTGCGCCGGCAGACTAATCATCTTACGCTCTCGGCTCAACAGGCGTACCAGGGCCCCAGGCGTTGAGCTTGGAGGAGATGGATTGGACATGTTTCGTACCGACGGTAATTGGTTCGAACCGATCAAGAACGTCGATGAAAATAATAACAGTTAAGGCAATGGGCTCCAATTTCGAAATCACGGGACTCAAACAAGACGATGCTACCATAAAGCAGAATGGCAGTTCCTTCCGAGCGCAGGGCGAGAGCAGAACGAGCACTGATCAGTTGAATGACGTTGATTCCCAAAATAAGGGGTCTGCAAAGGACAGCACAGTACAAGACAATCAATTGAATTATGACGCATCTATTCACATCAGCAAATACAGGATTCATCAACACAGACTGTACCAAATCCCTGAGGTCATGTCATACTGATTAAGACCTACCCAGCCCCCCATGGGCTGTCACACCAGTGGAACCTGGAATCTGAATCCTACATGGGGCCAGGTCTGCTACAGCTTCTTCTGCGAGGCAAGCGTCTCAGCGAGCCTCAGCAAGTCTCCCAGGTTGTTCCGGGACAAGTACTCCACTAGAACAGAGTTTGGGCGTCCCTCAGGGAGCATGAAGGCAGAAAAGGGTTCCCAGGTAGCTTCTCCAACTCCAGAAACCTCCCAGAGGGTTTGGGATTGCCATCCTTGGCAGTAGCGAAGTCGGAGAAGAGACTTCACCATGTAGAAGCCTTCCTTAGCCGTCTCCTTGGCGTTCATTTTCGGGAGTTGTACTTTGACTTCCATAAGGCTGGCAGCTCCCTGTATGTCCAGAGCGGCAATCTCCATGTCGTTCAGTTTCCACTCCTCCCCACAGAGGTCCTCCGGGGCCTAGGAGTGCTTCAGCTGTTGAACTGCATACACCAGGGTCCCCCCTAGTCGGGGAAAACACTGCACAGTTATGCGGTGACCGTCCACAGACAGGATCTTGTAGGGGCCAAGGTAGGGGTCAACACTGATGGAGCGTGGCCAAGCTGCTAGATGTCTGTGGTGCACCAACGCCAAGTCACCCTCTTGGTCGGATGTATGCGCTCGGTGCTTGTTCTTCTTGTTCCAGTGTTGCTCTCTTCCTCATTGGAGCATGGCCCTGGCCTTGTCCACCTTGTCCTGTTGCTCTCTGACCCATCTTCCCACGGTAGAGTAGGATTCCTCAGGATATGGGGCATGTAGGAACCACACTGGGCGCCCCATGAATAGCTGCTGGGGTAAATGGCCACTTGCTGAACTCTCGTGGGAGTTCATGATAATGAAGATGATGGGGAGTAGTCTCACCCAGTCCTTGATGCGCTCGGTCTTGCACCATATCCTGACGTTGTCCTTGAGAACTCGGGTCTGTTGGTCAAATAGGGAGTTAATGGTATGAGTGTAGGGAACCCCGTACACACTTGGACATTGAAGTACGTCAGGACTCTCTTGTACCAACCAGTGTCTGAGCTTACTCTGACGTCTCCTTCAAAATTGATCTCTTTAGGTGCCCCAAACCCACTGAACAACTGTTCCAGGAGCAGCTTGATGGTCTCCACACCAGCAATGTGTTTGGTGCAGGAGGACACTGGGGTCAACCTGGTCAGCCCACTCGGATTTACCCGAATAGGTGAGGAGGAAAGAAGAGATGGCGAAGCAATAGCACTACACAAGACACATATATGGGCCAACTCATTGGCCCATATATGGGGATTGTGTAGTGCTAGCTGAGCCAGCAGGTCACCACTAGGGTGAAGCAACAGCTCCCAAACTTAGGCGTCTCCATGTAGTCCACAGAGAACACACTGTTGGCGCAGTGTGGGATGGTAAGGGTTGAATAGAAACCTCCGGCCCTGATATCTCCAGGCTCACAGGACCTGCACAGGCACTTGTCCATGATAGGCTAGAGGGTTATCCGTAGTTGATCATCACTCCACGTAGTGTGGAACCACTTCTTGAACAGTTCAGAGGTACGGTCAGCACCAACATGACCAGTGGACTCTTGGGTCCATTTGGGGAGAGCCGGAATACGGTTGCTAGGCACGGCTATTCGGGCTTCATGCCACAGGTAGGTCTCATCCAATTTCCACTGCTCCTGGTTGACCAGGACAGGTTCCAGGCGTTTCACCGGTCGTTTGTAGGTATCCGCAAACCGCTTCCGGTACTCGACTTCTCAGAGTCCATCTACAGGTCTGATCATGGTGATGTTCAGGTCAAGGTGTACATCCATACGGATGAACACCTCCTTGGCTAGCTCCTCGGACCTTGCACCAATCATGTGGCTGACGTTGTTGCGGCTGATGTAATCCACACACTCGTTCTTTTCGCCCTGGATATGGTGCACTGAGAGTGGTAGCAGGCTCAGGTAGGTCCTCCAGCGTCTAAGCTTAGCCTTCTCAGGTGGGGTCCCTTTCAGAACGTGCCTACCGGTTCTTGGTCGCATAACCAAACCACAGGGTTGCTCCGCAATAGTTCGGACTGAGAGGATGGCACCAGCATGCCCGCAAGGTAGAGTAGTTAGCCCGGGCCTGGTTACATTTCACGTTCGAATGGCCCAAGTGAACCGGGACCCATTTGTCCTAAAGGTAGCTGTGCTTCAGGGTTCCAGACTGGCGACACGTTCAAACGCCTGATGATCAAGGTCCACACCGAAGTGGCAAAGGACAGACGCGACCATGGCGTCGCGCCGAATTACCCGTGTGTTGTCATCATGGACTGGGTTGGAAGCCATCTCAACAACCATGACTTGAAGCGCGTCGACGATGCTGCAAGAAAGTTGGCTAAGTTACGGTATACTATTGTGTTGCGCGGCCACACGTATATGTTTTCTTTGGCCGCGCTCGTCGCAGCCATTTCAGCAATGTTGGCGATCAGGTCATCCATCCAGGCATGAGAGCATGGTTGGGCGACAGACCAAAGCTTTGCCACATTGACCGTAGCCTGAATATCCACGATGGACTGCTGCGTAAGCACTCTGAGCTGAATAGCAGTGAACGTACGATGAAGGCGCTCCTTGTAACTTGGCTTGCTGAATTGGCTGCATCTCCTTTGACAACCACACAAGTCCTGAGCAGCTGGAACATGGTGTTTACAGAGTTGCCGGTGACAGAATTTGTGGATGATGTGCCCCCCCCCCCCCCCCCTTCAGCAACCGTCCCCATTGCTGCACCTTTGCTGCCTGTTGTTCTTGGTCCCGTTTCAGAGTCAGAGGAAGCCTCAGAGTCAGGGGCAGAGGCAGATGAAGCCTCTGGGGCAGAGATGGACGACAACATTGACGTGCTGTCAGTCTCAGGCACACCACCTGTAGAATAAGCGGCAAAGAGGAGGGCTGAGACCCGGTTGGACAGACTTGCCAAAATTTTCGTGCTGCTCCACGTGATGTACATGCTCAGCGTGTAGCCACGGAGAACAGGCAAAGGGCAAGGGAGGCCCTGGAGGCAGTGCCAACTTCTGATTATGAGGGCACTCTGAGCTGTGCAGTGTTGCTCCACGATGAGTGAGAGAGAGTAGTACTTCCTGTTTCCTCTTGAATGACACCGAATCGATGAAAGTGAATATGTGGTTCATCCTTAGCTTTGCAGAAGCGTCCTCCAAATGGCAGTGAAGTCTGTAGGATGAGAGCAAATTTTGGTTTTGGCATTTTTCCCAATTCACGCGAGTTGCGCACGGCAATGGTGGAGCATTAGAGGCCGAGGTGCAATCCAAGTTCCATGAAAAAGCAGGAACTTTGGACACTGCAGAGAAAAAAAGCAATCTTTCAGCAGATAAGAAAAAACAGGACTTTCAACATAGAAGTGAGTGACAGAAAAAAACAAACAATATTTGAGTAGGTAAAGAAAAAAACAATTTTCAACGCACAAGTGAATGACAAAAAACAGTGTAGGCTTTTCAACACAAAATCCAGTGCAGGTTTTGAAAAAAAAATGCAGGACAAACATTTTACACGAATAGCAAGAGTACAGGGTGTAGAAAAAAAAGTGTAATGTTTTGAAAAAACGGGGATAGAAAAATGGTACCAGTTTTATACGAATGAAAGCCCTAGGAGCTTTCGACGAAGAAATAATGGTGGTACAATAGAAGAATAGTCCCTGTAGAAGAAAGAGAAAAATTCAACCAAAATAAAGCGTTCCGGTTTTTCAAACGGGACATCATAATGGATTCGAAAGAGAAAAAACAAAGAAACATTAAGGTAAACAAAAGAGGAGGATGTTGGTACCAACTTTTACATGGAAAAACACCAGCTTGTTATCAACCGCTGCATGAAAAACACGTCTAAAATCAGGTTTTACCAACCGCTGCATATATGAACTATTACCACTCCCTGTAGCTGATTGCGCAAGGGGAAAATTGTCGGGGCAACAAAGCATGACTTAACGAGCGCGCAAACGATTGACCTTTCTTTAACGCAGTGTTTGCAGAGCGGAGATGACAGCTGCCGCATCAACCGCGTGGGGAAGGAACTTGCGGACGAGGCCTACTTTTGCCAGGCTCTGTGGTGTTCTTTTAGACAGACCAAGGGAGTAATTCGGCCGAACAAATACAGCCACCCAAAAGAGCCTATCTGGATGCTTAGGAGAGAGGGGCTGAGGTGTTGGGCGGCATGTGAGGAGTGAAATCAATTCAGCTTTGGCTCATTGGATCCTTCACTCAAAAGGTGTGGTACCGACACTAGCATAGCAAAAACATTCGTATTTCTGCATTAATCATGTTGCGTAGGTTCAATGGGCTGAGCTGGCACAAAGCTGCAGACAGCAAAATATTTACAATGGGTTGTAGGCGTCCTGTCACGGGGTTGAGGATACCGAAAATTTTCACCGGAGGGCTGGTACAACGTTTTTTGTGGCGCCCACCCCTGCGTTTGCACCTCCGTGTAAAACGAATGAAGCTGAAAGCCCTTGCAAACCGTAAAACCATTTTAGCCTATTTCTCATATAGTGGATTTCATCACTCCTTAGAAGGATGTCATCTGCATACACTTGACTACTGAAGCGAGGTACGTACGTGACAACCCGCCATTCTCGGTTTCATAAGATAAAGAACGCCAGTGCCGGGCTCCTGATTCTTTTAAGTAGAGCTACCAAGCGCGCACTTTGCGGGCCCCAAACTACCGTTATCCTAAAGATCAGGGAATTCGGGCTAAACGGACCCTGAGTCTCTTTCTCTTGTCCAGTACATTCACTAGCCAGCTTGAAGTCTTGTTTCGACTCAACATCACCATCTAGATGAGCGGCTATAGCTTTCATATGCAAAATTCTCCCTTTTTCATCCAGATAAAGCAGCGTCTGAATCAATAGTTGTGACTTTGGCTATATCACTACTATGGGCGAGGACAGGCCAAAGCACGGCTGCCACACCCCCGTTGCTTGCTGTCTTGATTTCACATCAGATGTGCAGCTTGTATCACAATTCTTTGATGATTGCCTTGTCTTTTATAAGCGGGAATGCAGGCATGTGTCTACCATAGGTCTTCTCTGGCTGGTATTCTTTCCCTATTGCAAAACTTGTTAATGCGCAAAAATCTTCCGGGTTTTCGTTAAACTCCTAAGTAGCTTTAGGTTTGATTTCATTGTTCTTATTTTGTTGTTTATAACTTATTTCCTGCAACCAAAGCACTCAAATGTACGCCTGTATTATGAACAACAAACTGAGTTTCTTGAATCAATGATTCAACAGTGCTAGCTTACTTTTGCGAATACCCTTTTACTAAACCTAGACTAACGGATATTTATCATTCTGCAGTATGAAAAGCTGAAAATAACCTAAAATTTTAGAGTCAATATAGAAATGTTCTGAATACCGCAAAACAATCGTACGCACCCATGTTTCGATCCATGTATCCCTCTCATTACTGCAACTGTGCCTACTAATTTGGGAGAATTTCATAAAACACATCAGTATGATAGCATCCAGTCGTTCAAGAAGTGTTTGTGGATGCCTTCAACATGTACGGATACCACGGATTGAAATCTCCTGCTTGGATCTTCAAGGTAGGTAGGTAGGTGCACTCGGTCGTGGAGGGGCACCCCATGGTTCCAACTGGCGTCGCCCCTGTGACAAACAGGCAGAGGCTCCGTGCATGAAGAGGGGAGGCGGCTTACATCCCGCTAGACCTGACTGGTGGCCCCCAACAAAGCGGCCCCGGGCATCACCGGGAGGGCTGATCCCCGCCAGCGTGACATGCTTGTCTCGCAAGGGGGGGGTGTGACCCCGTGCTTGCACACGTCCCCTCCTATCAGCGGAACCCTAGAGGTTTACCGGACTTCTTGGCGTATCCTGTTTCCAAGGCATGCATGCATGTTCTTGGTACTGTGGTTCCGAGGCGCTTGGGTGTCGCACGCTCCGCCTCGAGTCCCAAAGCAGCGCAGGCCTTAGGGTGCAGCCTTACCCCCGGGCTCCGGATTTTGTTTGGCTGGGTCACCTGCATGGCACGGGCTGCCTCAGTGGCCGGTCTATGGACACTGGGTTTCCTATTGTGGTGTGGTGTTTGTGTTTGGGTCGGGGTTGTGTTTGGGCTCAGGTTTCGGTAACCCCGCCAGCCCTGGCTGGGGTCTTGGGTGGGCGTTTTTGGGTAGGGGTTGTGGTTTCGCCCCTCCTTTCCCGGCTGGGGTTTGCGGTGTTTGTTGTTAGGCTTGGGTTTCGGTTTGCACCCCTCCATTCTGGGTTGGGGTTTGCGGGCGTGCATGGTTGTGTACGCGCTCCGCCTGTACCCCGCCGTTCCCGGCTCGGGTGTGCGGTGTGGGCGTGTGTGCTTGGGCTCGCGTTTCGGCTGCGCCCCGCCACTCCTAGGTGAGGTGTTGGGTGGGGTGTGTGTTTGTCTGCTCGTCCCGCCCGGTCTCCCGCACCTCCTGGCTGGGGGTGCGGTGCAGGGATGTGTGCTTGGGCTTGGGTTGCAGCCGCGCCCCGCCACTCCTGGCTGGGGTGTTGGGGCGTATGTGTGTTTATGTGCGCGCCCCGCTTGTACCCCCCCATTCCTGGCTGGGTTGTCCGGTGTGGGCGTGTGTGTTGGGCTCGGGTTTCCGCTGTGCCCCGCCACTGTTGGATGGGGTGTGCGGGTGTGTGTGCGCTCGTGCGTGTGCCTTGCTTGCACCCCACCATTTTTGGCAGGGCTCTGTGTGTGTGTGTGGGTTTGGATTTTGTCTGCTCTCCCATTTTCCTGGCTTCCTGGCTTGGGTGCTTGGGCGCGTGGCCTCTTGTGTGCGCCGCGTCCGTTTCCCGTCACCTTCTGGGGGGCGGCCTGTGCCGTGGGATGTGCAGGTGTTGCCGCAGGTGGGGTTTGCCCCCGGCCTCCCCTTTAATCTTTTTTGCGGGGGGGGCGTCGTGGCGTCTCGTGTCATGGCTTTGTGGTGTCGGTCGGTGGCTGTCCCGTTTATGGGTCTCGTGGTCTCCGTTCCCCCTTCCCCTCTCGTTCGGGCTGCGCCTTCGTGTGTTTTTTGTTTTTTTTCCTTCTGTCTCCTCCTCAGCGTGCTGTGTGTCGGCGTGTTCGTGGTGTCCCTTCTTCCGGTGGGCCACTGCTCTCGGTTTGGTGTCGCCGGTTTTGGCTGGGCGGTCCTCCGGTGTCCCTTCAGGGAGTCCCGTCCTCGGTGTTGTCGGGCTGGGGTGTTTGGCCGCCTCTTGTGGTGTGGGCGGGCGGTTTTGTGGCTGTCGGCCTGTCTCGTGCCCCCCCCCCCCCTTTTTTTTGGGGGGGGGGTCTGCCTGTTCCTCCCTATGCCTTCCCTGGTCCGCTTTCGGTGTGGTCAACCGGGTTGCTGTTGGTGCTTGCGTTTTGCTAGGCCTTGCCCCGGCCCCATGGGTGAGGTGGGTTATGTACACACTTGGCTCGGCGGCCCTTCCTGCGGGGTTAGGTTCTGGCTCTGCCGGCTGGGCGGTTGCGTCAGGCAGCTTTGTGAGGCCCTGGGTTAGGGGGGCTGGGGTTTTTCTGTATCCCTCCTCCTCCGCGGTGCATGTATTAATTTTCTGGCGGCAGTCTGTGTGGGTGCACCGCCAGCGTCCTTGCCAGGTGTGCGGTGGCCCCTTGCGGGTGTGTGGCGGGCTGGTGCGGCGCTATCCAGGGTGACCGGCAGCTTGGTTTGGTTAGACCCTCGGTTAGTGTCCCTTGCTTTGGTCTTGTGGTGTGCTGTGGTGCGCCGTGCTGCGTTGTGCCGTGTTTCGCCGTGCTGCGTCGTCCTGGTCCGTGCTGTGTTGCGGTGCGCCCTGCTGGGTCGTGCCGTGTTGCGCCCTGTTGTGCCGTGGTGTGCCGCACTGTGCTGCGTCGCGTCGCGTCATGCTGTCTTGTGTTGTGTCTTGGGGTGCCTTGTCGTGGTGCGTTGCACGGTGGTGCGCTGCAGTGCGGTGTGCCGTGCTGCCTCGTGTTGTGCCGTGGTGGGTCCGTGGAGGTTAGGCCGGCCTGTGTCGTCATGCGGAGTGCGGGTCAGACCGTGGCTGGCTGGTGGCTGGGGGGTGCAGTTAGGTGTGGGGTGGCTCGCTGGGTCCGTGCTTTGGGGGTCTGGGTGTGCCGCTCGGGTTGGTGGGTCTGGTATGTCTCTTCGGGGTTGCCCTCACTGGGGGCCTGTGCTTTGGTCCCGTGTCCTCTGGTGTCCTTGGCTCTAGTCCTGGGTGCTGTGGCTGCGCCTCCTTCCTCTTCCGGTGCCTGTGAGGTGGCCCTTGCTCTGGCCGCGTTCGTCGTCTGGCGGTGAGGGCGTGGTGGTGTGCTGCGCAGCGCTGTTCTCGGCGGCTTCCTCTGTGGGCGTAGCCCCTTCTCCCCGTGTAGGTGTGCCCTCCTTCCCCTGTGTGGTTTCTGGTGGCTGGTGGGCGTGAGCCGCCGTGGTCCGTACGGCGTCCGATTCGTGCTTCGGCAGCGTATGTTGGGGGCGTACGCCTCCGGAGGCCGCGCGATGTTCGCTTGGGGTCAGGCGGTGCTGGTCCCTCTGTTGTGGCATGCCCCTCCTGCGTGTGCGCCCTGTTGCCCGCCGTCGTGTCCAGTTTCTCTGCGCCACGGTCCCTGTTCGTTCCCCTTCCTGGCCCATGGGTGGTTTCCTGCTCCCGTGCTGTGTCGCTCCCGGTGTCCTGTCTCTGTGGGCGCCTGCCTGTCACTTTCGGCCCTTCCTTGCCCCCTTGCCGGGGTGTCCGTCCCTTGCCCTCCCCTTGCCCGTACCCTTTACCTTCCCGGTGTGGTGGTGGTGGGGTGGGGGGGGGGCCTGATTGGGCGCCGATGGCCCACGCCTGGGGGTGGGTGGTCTGGAGCCAGCGGTGGAGGTTTTGGGGGGTGTTGGGCGGGCGGAGGTCCTGGACCGCGTCCTGGAGGAGGGCTTTCCATGCCGCCTGCGGCATGGTGGCCTCCGGGGCGGCCTCGTTCAGGTTGGCGGGGGTGTGGGTGCGGATCTCCTCGAAGGTGTGCACCATGTGCACCCCTTCTCGCCTTCCCGCTCCCCCGGCCCACTTCACCTAGCGGCGGAGCTCCTGCAAGGCGGGCACTGAGCACCAGGCGAGGTGGGCGGGGGCCTGGGGGGGAGAGGCTTCCGAGCTCGATGTCCTGGAGTGTCCGCAGGAGAACTTGGACATGGGACGGCGGTGGCGGGCGCGGCGGCGCCTCACCTAGGTTTTTTTGAGGTACCGGAATCCCGTAACTGAACCGTCCAAAAACTGCCGCGATCGCGATTTACGTCCCGCCGCAACCCAATTTTGCCGAGGTTTTGGTGATTTGTGCCAAATCTGTGCGCATCTGCCCCCATTTTGATAGCGCAATCGCTAAAATACGACGTTATCTAGTTGCTGTATTGAAATCACGTCGATTGCATTACCGGATGTCCAGATAAACCCAAAATACGACCATTCGTGCCCTTTTTTGCCACTTTTGGGCCATAAATGGTCATTTCCGATGATGTCCTTGTGGTGTCACGAGATTTCAAATTGATCAAGTTTGTCCCTAGTGCCCTGTGAGGCTAGGCAAGCAATGATTTGTGCCCGTGCCTGCCATTTACCCAAGATAATAATCCGGAGGGTGCCAAAAAACGCCGAAAACAGCTATATTTGCACTTTTGAACACATAAATGTTGATTAAAGTGATACGGTCGTGCTTTCGTGTGATTTCAAATTGATCACGTTTGTCGGTTGTGCTACGTTAGGCTTGGCAAGCAACAATTTGTGACCATGCATGCCCTTTACTCAAGGTTATGGCCCGGATGGTGCCAAAAAAGGCCCCAAACAGCTATATTTGCACTTTTGAACACAATAATGTTGATTAAAGTGATACGGTCGCGCTTTCGTGTGATTTCAAATTGATCAAATGTGTCCCTAGTGCTAGGTGAGGCTTGGCAAGCAGTGATTTGTGCCCGTGCATGCCCTTTACCCAAGAGAATAATCCGGAGGGTGCCAAAAAACGCCCAAAACAGCTATATTTGCACTTTTGAACACATAAATGTTGATTAAAGTGATACGGTCGTGCTTTCGTGTGATTTCAAATTGATCACGTTTGTCGGCTGTGCTACGTGAGGCTTGGCAAGCAACGATTTGTGACCGTGCATGCCCTTTACTCAAGGTTATGGCCCGGAGGGTGCCAAAAAAGGCCCCAAGCAGCTATATCTGCACTATTGAACACAATAATGTTGATTAAAGTGATACGGTCGCGCTTTCGTGTGATTTCAAATTGATGAAATGTATCCCTAGTGCTAGGTGAGGCTTGGCAAGCAATGATTTGTGCCCGTGCATGCCCTTTACTCAAGGTTGCGGTCCGGATGGTGCAAAAGACGGCCCAAAACAGCTATATTTGCACTTTTGAACGCAATAATGTTGATTAAAGTGATACGGTCGCGCTTTCGTGTGATTTCAAGTTGATGAAATGTGTCCCGAGTGCTCAGTGAGGCTTGGCAAGCAACAATTTGTGACCCTGCATGCTCTTTACTCGGGGCAATTTGGAGGGTGGGGGGGGGGGGCTAACTCCCGAAGATATGCTCTTTATGGTATAATTTGACAAAAAAAGTAGTATTTCTGACTGTAGCTGGTTTTGGGATTTTTGGACCCCATAAAATCCTAGGTGATGGGGGAGCGGGAGCGGCGGTGGCAAGGGCTTGGGGTGGGGGATGCGTACGGGTGGCGCGGGGAACGGGAAGCTCGCTGCTGCTCGCGGGGGGAGGGAGACGTGGACATGGGACGGCGCTGGCGTGCCTGGCGGCGCCCGGGGGAGCGGGAGCGGCGTTGACGGCAGCTGGGGGTGGAGGACGCGTATGGGGGGTCGGGGGAATGGGAAGCTCGGTGCTGCTCGCGGGGGGAGAGTGATGTGGACATGTGACGGCGGTGGCTTGCTAGGCGGCGCCCGGGGGAGCGGGAGCGGCGGTGGCGGGGGCTGGGGGTAGAGGACCCGTACGGGCGGCGGGGGGAACAGGAAGCTCGGTGGAGCTCTTGCGGGGAGGGGAACGTGGACATGAGACGGCAGTGGCGTGCTTGGCAGCGCCCGGGGAAGCGGGAGCGGCGGTGGCGGGGGCTCCGGTTGCAGGACGCGTACGAGTGGATCGGGGAACGGGACAAGGGGTGCTGCTCGCGGGGGGGGGGGGGGGATGTGGACATCGGGCGGCTGTGACGTGCTAGGTGGCGCCCGGGGGAGTGGGAGCGGCGGGAGCGGGGCCCTCGGGGGTGATGGTGGCGGCTTGGGGAGCGGGAGCGGCGCGAGTGAGCGGCTGAGGCGCGGTGGCGCTGTGGGGAGCGTGAGCGCCGGGAATGGGTGCGCCCTGCGGGGGGGGAGCGGCAGCGCCGCCGTTTGCGGGACCGGGCATCGTCGCGGAGCGCGCCTGGCCAGTGAGGAGGTGTCGGCGCGTCCTCGGAGGCCTTGCGTGGTGCCGCCTGGTACGAGGGGGAGGGGGGGGGAAGTCCCCCACCCTCCATTGATCAGCCGCGTAGGCATGCCGCGGCGGCGGCGGCTGGTGGTACGGGTCGAGTGACTGTCCCTGGTGGGGTTGGGCCCGGGGGGCCCCTTCGGCTTGGACGTGGAGGCCGGGGGGATACGGTTCCTGGTATGGGGCGGTGGCTTCTGGTGGTAGGCGGGGTATGGGGGTGGAGCGCCCGGTTGCTGCCATCCCATGCTCTGGTGCTGCTCGTGCAAGGGGGGTTGTGGCCCGGTGGGGTAGGGTGGTGGGCAGTGGTAGTGGTCCGGATTGTGCTGGTGGTGGTGGTGGTGGTGGGGCCCTTGGTGATGGTGGCACTGGTAGTGGTGGGGATGGTGCTGCAGGTACGGCCCTAGGATCCCTTGTGGATATTCTGGTCCCCCCGGGTGGGGGTGGGGGGTCGGGCATCGTGCGCAGTTCCTGGGGCCGTACTGCTTGGTGGGTAGCGGGGGCGGGTCGGGGGCCGGGCTTAACGGTGACTGAGGTCGAGGGGTCCCACGTCCCTCGGTTGGTCTGGCCGGCAGCGAGGATGGTTTGTGGGGGGTGGATGACGGGGCGCTTGGAGATGGGGATGTTGATGAGGGTTTGGAAGGAGTCGTGTTGGGTGGCCGCCTCTGCGGTAGCGGCGGCCGCTGGGGGTTTGGGGGTCCTGGTTTGGGTTAGGGTTTGGGGTAGGGCGGTGTCCCTTGGGCTGCCGTCGTTACTTTTGTGATGTTGGGGGCTGCGTGGGGTGGTGTTGGGGGTGGTGCTGTTGCTGCTGGTGTGATCGTTGGGGTGCCGGCTTGGGTTTGGGGACGGGTTTTGGGTTGGGGTCCGGTTCGGGGTTGAGGAGGACCTCGGTCCGGAGGTGCAAGGGCACCGGTGCTGGGTGGGGGGGGTTCCTGGTGTGCTGCCGGGGTGCCTGGGTCGCCTGTGTGGGGGTCGGGGGGCCCCCGGTAGCCTGGCGTGCGGCCGCAGCATCGACTTTGGCCGTCGCTTTGTTGATGAGGTCGGCGGGGAGGGGGGGGTCAGGGTATGAGGTGAAGGACGTCCATGAGGATGAGGACAAGGAGGAAGTGGTGGTTTTGGGGGACACAGGTTGCGCTGTGATGCGGGCGGTTGCGGGTTTGTGGGCGGCGGCTTCTGCTGCGGCCACGGCAGGGAGGATGGAGGGCATGTCCTCGGGCTGCAGGTTGGGGGTGGGTGGCCGGGGGGGCCCGGCCGTGACCTGGCAGCCCAGCGGGCCGATCTGGTCGACAGCGGTGCAGGAGGGAGGCGCAGGGCTGCGGTCTTCGCCTTCTCGGCTTGGCTGGGCCTGGGTCCTGCAATGCGTGAGGTTGTGTGCGTTGGCGTCCGCGGGGGGACACAATTTGCGTGGGCTGCATTCGGGGGCCGGGGGGGGTGGGCCTGGGTTTTCTGGGGTGTGTGCGGGGGGCGTGTGCGGGCCACTGGGCGGGGTGGGCGTGCCGTGGGGCGTGGGGCTCCTTGCTGTGGGTGTGTGCGGGCTGCCGGGTGTGGGGGGTGGTGAGGGGTGTCCGGCGGGTGGGTCCGTGGCGGGCCTGTGCTGTTGTTTGCCGTGTCGCGGGGCCCGGGGGTGCACGCGATGGTGGGCGTGTGTGGGCCGTCTGGTGGGTAGCGGGAGGGGAGGGGCGGGGGCTGGGATTGCACCGGGGCGGTGCGTTGTGTCAGTGTATGTGTCAGCTTGCAGCAGCGCGCTTGTGTGGTCAGTTGTAGGCCGGGCGGTTTGGAGGAGAAGCTTGCCGTCTTCTGCGGCTGCGGCAAGGATTTCACAGACGAGCATGCGTATTTGGTGCACCTCTTGGTCAGTGGTGGGAGAAGGGTATGCTAGCTCTGGGCTAAGGCCACCGCGGCGGAGGATCATGTGGATGGCGTGGTACCCACAGGTGAGGGAGTGCTGTGGCCCCAGGGGGGCGTCCTTCTGCGTCTCTGGGCCTGCCTCTATTTGTGTGTGGGCGGTGAGGATGGCCCAAATCCAGGGCACGGTCCCCGTGGATTGCCAGCGGCGCTGGATCCATTGGGCCAGGCAGAGCATGGCCAGTCCCAGGTGGTAGCCCGCCCGCCCTGAGGAGATTTGGGCCAGGGCGCAGTCCGGGGGTTTGCCTCCCCGCTGGAGGACGCCCCTGAGGACTTTGTGCGGGGTGGTGGGTCCCCTACTGCCCCTGGTGGGGCGGCCCCTGGGGCTAGCATGGTTTCTGTCCCTTTGACGAGCCCTTGTGGGCCGGGGGATGTTGCAGTAGCGGCCACTACGTAGTACTACCCGTTCTCGAGGACTGTACACCAGACCTCCGGCGGCGGGTGGTCGCTGTCTGTAGGTGGGGGAGCGAGAGCGTCGTCTGGGGTGCGGAGGCCGGCGGTGCGGAGGGCGGTGTTGCGGGTTGGTGGCTTGGCCTGTTCCCATTGTTCCGGGTGGTTCTGGTCCGTTGCTTGGTCGTTCTCCGCTGGGGCTTGTCGTAGGGGTACGGTCCCTCGACGTGTGATGTTGGTGTCGGTGTCCTGTGTCAGGGCCTGGCCCCACTCGATGGAGGGGATCCAGACGTGCTGGGCTTGGGCGTGTTGGCTGGCTCGCCAGAGTACGAGGTCTACGATGGCCTCGTGGAGGCCGTTGCCTGGGGTGGTCAGGTCCTGGAGGGCTTTGACTGTGAGCTTAGTCCAGCTCTCTTGTACGCGGTACCAGCCCAGGGAAGTGCCCAGGGCCCTGCCTTGGAGAGTTGCTCAGAGGAGGTCACGGTCGCGGTTGGTGGTCGGTGTGAGGGGGGGGTGCTCCGGGTCCGGGGGGGGCTGGCTGGGTGGGCTGCTGGGGTCCTGCGCGTCCACGTTGACGAGTGGGTGGCCCTGGGTGGGCTTGCCTGGGCTGGGCGGTGCCGGGCGGCCTCGTGGGTGAGAGGTGGGCTCTGGGGTGCCGTGGGTGCTTGTGGCGGGGGGGCTTGCGGTGGGGCCCACTGGCTCTCTTGGGTGCTCTGATTGTGTCTTGGAGGCCTGTGGAAGGAGATGGGGGGGGGGCGTGTATGGGGCCCAGTGAGTTAGTGGAGTTCTGGGTCATGCACGGCATGGTACCGGATGAGACGCTGCATGTGTTCAGAAAGATGTCCTTGATTAGTGCCCTAGATATTTTGATGAAATCCTGCAGGTTTTGAAGTTGAAAACCCAAACCAAAGCAGCAAGTAGAGCAAGAACAGGATGTGGAACGAATTATTGAATAGTTTTGAAGTCCAGTGTAACACAGAAGGGCTGCAGATAGACAAAGCAGGTATAAACACAAAGATTCAATCACAAGTGGATAATACAAAAGATTTTATATGAGAACTGGACTGACTCTAGCCTCGAAGATAGCATCAAGCACTTCATGTGCACTCTTTTGGGTGAAATGGTGCTGGTTAGGAATGTGGGGCATAGGTGTCAGGCCAACACAGAAAATGACTTGGCCAAGCAACTGAATTCAGAAACCGTTTAAAAGTAGAACCACAATAAGTGGTAGAAACAATTGAGTATAGGGGTGTTGGGGTGGGAGACCACTAGGCTTAACCTCCAAGGCCTATATGTATCATGAAATGCCTATTTTATTTCGGTATATCCTCCATGAAGGAAGGTACCTCCACTCAGTTGAGTGGTAGGGGTGAACCTCATGGGGGGCTAGGGTTACAACCCTAGTTACTTTGAGAAAGTGTACTTTAGGCTTCAAAAGAGAGATAAAAATACTCAAGTTAGTCTTAGCATCAACAAAAGGGTTTCAAGGAGGGCTTGGCCTGGATCAAGCCCTCCAAGAAAGACATGGCAGTGACTTTTTCTTACTTGCTCTGGAGTACTAGTTGGCTAAGCTAGTAGGACCAAGGAAAAAGGCTCAAATATTCCCAGAATTACCTCAGAAAATGCATTAAACTTACCATAAACATCCTCATCAGTTCATAGAAGCCTCTCACACTGTAGGTACCCTCGAAAAACAGTGTAATGTACCGTGAATGATGTCACTTCGATGGGGCATTCCTCAAAAGTCGCCAGCGTGCGACGAAAACTTTCGGTTAAATTTACGGGATAGTGGGGTTTGAACCCAGGACTCCCTCCCTAGAGCACATATGCTTCCCCACTAGGGTACAGTGGAACGCTCTGATGCGGACGGCTATCGCTGAATAAACAGCGTTTTGGTAAACGTCCTGACCAAGGGCCAGGGCGGAGCAATACTCCCAATGGAGGACACAAATCTCCAGGAGCTGAAGGAAATAGAAAATGTAACCAACAGGGAGTGATTCCTGCGGTTTAGCGCAAGGGGTAGCGATTTAACAAGTCAAATCGCTAAAAATTGACCAAATCACGCGACAAATTGTCATTTTTACACCAAACCTCAAGATCGCAGACAAGCGCAATGGAAGCGGACTTCAAAAACAAGGTTGCGCAAGCGTAAACGGCTTTCGAAATAGAAGGTATGAGCCGTAGTTTTGAAAGTTCTAAAGGAAATTTTTGCACAGTTGCATCAACATTTTTATAAACTTTAGGGAAAAGTATCCAAACTCGACCCACACCACAGAGCAGGTGGACAACCCACCTCTCAGGTATGCCAGTGTCATCTCACACGCATGCATTGCGTCCGTCTTGGTTGCTTCGTTACAACGTTAGGGTTGTCAACGCTGTGTTCGTTGGGGGTTCGGGTGCGCCTCTCTCCTGCTCTGCACAGGTCAAACCAGGAAGGAAAGGTATGCGATGCGAATGGAGCGCGCAGCGCGCACGTAGGGTTGGAATATGCGCTGTGCTCGCGATGCATGTGCCTAATTGAGGCATTCACACGCTGTGGCGCTCTCCCTGTACCACAATTCATCCTTGTTCTCTCTTCACAGGTAAGAAAAGAAAGTGCTTGCTCGTGTTTGTTTGCTCGTGTGTAGCCGTAGCGCTAAAGTAGGGTTGCTTAAAACGCTTAGGCTTGTTTTGCGCTGTGCAGTGCCCCACTTTCTCCCCTCTTTCTGCAGAAAACAGGACAAGGGAAACGTGCATGACACATGATGCGTGGTGAGTTAGGTAGGTAAGCCCAGGAGGAGCTCACCTCCTGGTTGAGTCACGCTGAAATTGGTTATGTTGGGTTAAATTGGTAGATCAGTGCATACTTGTGCATGCATATGACGCATGAAAGGGTAGGCCACGCGGAGTGCACACGGTATAACTCTTGTTTATGTTACCCAGGGGCTCCACCCCACGTTCTATAAGAGAACGGGTGGAGTTCCTTAAGCTTGCTTGCTTGCACTGAGGTTCAGGAACAGCGTATTATAGGGCAGCCTGAGAAGCGTATAACACGTGGAGGCTGTCTTGGTTCCTCAGTCCTGAACCTCAGCCATTGGCCTTTGCTTTACAGGTGGGCAGGTAGGGTGATTGGTGCAGTCCCTTTGAGCAGCGCTAAAGTATGCTGCGCAGATCCCACAATCAATTGACTGCGCCTCAGCCAGGAGTGGCGAGGGCAGTTCGACTCCATCAACATCCGCGCTGTGCACGCCACCTGTGCGCCCTTCCCCTCCAAGCCCTAGCAGGGAAACCCGTTGTGACGTCCCTGTTAGGCCACAGTTGCTCAGCAGCGCTGTGTTCTCTTGTCTTCTTCACAGGAGGGTCAATGGGACCCAAAACCTCATTGACAGCAACACCACGTAGCGCGTGTAGGGGTTAGGGTCAGCAGGCCTGGCAGGAGTTGAGTGCAGGTGATGAGTGCTCACCCTGCCTTCGAGGGCCGGTGCTGGCGTTAGTGAGTGTAGTGTAGTGGTGTCTCCTGTCCCGCGTGCTTTTCCTTGTGGGCAGGGGACTGAGTTAGCTTTTGGCCCTTAGCAAAAATGGGCGTTTTGTATGCCCTTAGCACACTTGGCCACCCCTCCCCTCTAGTAGGTAGGGCTTTTGCCGTCTTCCCCCAAGGATAGACGCCAGTACAGAAATTGGGCAGCATAGGAGTGGTACTGAACTGACTAGGACCTTCGGTCCGACATCAGCGAGGCCCATTGAGTTGGGAGCCACGCCGGGGAGAGAAGTGAGACACACACAGACATACGTAGCACACTTAGGGGTATGGTAAACCCTGTAAGGAAGGGTAGAACCCCACGGATCTGGACCAGTCAGGGGTCCTAACTGTGGGCTCGCTTGTCCCCAAGGACGGAAAGGCACACCTTGCCTCATAACACCTTGCTTGTCATTCCCCCCTGGTGTAGTAGGCCACCGTTCTTTGTTGGCTCCCCAAGGTCATTACATCAGGGCAGTCGTCATGCAACACATGGTCAACAAGGCATACACTCGCTGGGTGGCTGCAAACCTGATAAGCGGCCACCTGGTCCACGCTGGAAACAATAGGCATGGGTCTGCAGGGCACAGACAGGGTCAGTGCAGTGCTCAGTAAGCAGTAGTCTGTGAAAAACCAATGGCCTTGGGCCAGGGAGTGGTTGTCACGGGGGGCTAACGGTTCTGTCCTGCGATGCAATGCGGGGCAACTGTGACAACTGCTCTTGCACCCATACACAGGCACGTCTGCACAAGAGTGCTCACTGCACCTGTGATGTTAGAACACGGTCAGTAGACTGACACAGGGAAATTGGTTTCGCTTTTCACGCTGGGACATAGTCCCAGCACGGGTTAGTAGCTGCCCCTCGTTGTTCTCAACGAGGTAGGAGCGTAAGATGGGGTTGATACTCCCATCTGGTTGTATGAAGGCTGACATAGGTTCCCAGGTCGCCTCAGATAACCCATAGCCATCTCACAGGGTTAGGAATTTCCAGCCCTGTTTATACTCGTGGCGAGCAATACCTGCAACCACGTAGTAACCATCGACTGCCATCTCATCGGCAGTCATCTCTTCGAGTTTGTCTGCCTCTTCTGGACTGGCAGCGTTCTCTAGGTCTATACGCTCCACCTAACTGTCGCTGAGGCGCCACTCATCCCAAGACAAATCGTCAGGGGAGTGATAGTGCCTCAACTGTTTAGGTGCACAAGGCAGTTCACCACCTAGACGTGGACTGCACCTGACATGGATCCTGAATCCATCTATCCTGATGATACGATAGGGTCCAAAATAAGGGTCCTGTAGGCAGTTACGTGGCCAGGAGGGTAGGCGTGAATGGTGAACCAAAACAAGGTCACCAACCTTGAAGTTGGCAGGTGGCCGTAGGCGGTGCCGTCGGCTCAGTTCACGGTCACAAATGTGTCTCAGGTTAGTCCCAGCCTGGCTGGCTAGGGACTGCTTGTGTTCCAGCCAATCTCCCACAGGGCTCTTGAAGTCCTCAGGAAAGGGGGTTTTGAAGAACCATGCAGGTCGTCCTCCATGGGACAGTTCGTGGGGGGTAAAACCCGTAGAGGAGCTCCGCTGTGAGTTCATGGTCAGCACTGCCCAGGGCACTAGGCGTACCCAGTCCTTGGTACGCTCCTGTTTCATCAGGATTCTTAAGTTTTGCTCCACCACACGGTTCTGTCTCTCGCAGAGAGGGTTCAACGTGTGGGTATAGGGCACACCTGTGGTTACCTCCACGTTGAGGGCATTTAGCACTCGTTTGTACCACCCAGTGTCACTGCAGATGCGTACATCCTCATCAGAGTGCACCTGCTTAGGTGCTCCATAGGGTTCGAACCATTGTTCGACCAACATTTTCACAGTCTGCTCACCTGTGATTTTCTTATTGCAAGGAAACACACGGGTGAAGCGAGATAGGCCACAGGTGACCACTAGGCAACTATCATAGCCGCCGAAGCGTGGTAGGCTGTGGATGAAATGCACGTAGAGAAGAGAGTTAGCACAATAGGGTATGGGTAAGCTGGAGATCAGGCCCCTATCCCTACTGTCCCTACTGTCCACAATGGTCTGCATGCGTGACCTCAGTTCAGTCAGGGTTAGACTAGAGTAGAAACACTCACGGAAGAAGTACACTGAGCGATTAGGGCCAGTGTGACCAGAACTGAGATGGGACCACTGTAGGCACCCATCCAGTCGTGCCTCAGGCACCACAATTCGGTCCTCGTAGAAGAGGTACTGATTGTTTTTATACCACTGGTGCCCGTGAATGACACGGGGTTCGAGACCAGTGCTGAGGGTTTGGAGAATTTCTTTATACTCTGACTGATAGTCGGTTAGACTCCAACCCTCCAGGACTCCAGCAGTGCGCATGGACAGGTCAAGCTGGACATCCATACGCTGGAAAGCCTCTCTGGCGAGCGCCTCAGAGCTCTCACCTATAAGCGCATCGAAGTTGTTGCGCGATATATAGTCAGACAGTTCATTCTTTATTCCGGGGATATGATGAACTGTCAGCCTGAACTGACTCAGGTAACTTCACTACCGCTTTAGCTTTGCTTTGTCTGGTGGTGGGCCCCTCTGAAAAGACTTTACAGGTTCCTGGTCACACAGCCAGACAATAGGGTTAGATCCCAGGAGTCGGGATTGTGACGAAAGCACAAACATACCGGCCAGGAGTTCCTGGTCATAGGTGCTGTAATTGGAACGCGCCTGGTTCCATTTCCAATTCCAGTGTCCCAGTGGCACCAGTCGCCACTCACTGGTAGGATAGTCATGTTTCAACGAACAATCACGGTTCAGTCCACTAGTACGATAAATGCAGTGGGCTAGTTCACCGGGGTTAAGCTCCTGCCATTGGTAGATCATACCACCCCCCCCAACATCACTGGCATCAGTGATCAGGACTATCTCGCCCTTAGGGCGGGGTACCCCCAGGCAGTTGGAGGAGGCAATTTTCTTCTTCAACTCCTGGAAACACTCTTCCTCTCTGCCGGTCCACCTCCAGGGAGTAGGTTTCTTGATTAGGTCAGTGAGGGGGGCAGAGGAGTAAGTAAAATTGTGGATGTGACGCCGATAGAAATTACAGGCGCCCACAAAACTCCTCACGTCGTGTAGACCCTTCTTAGACCCTTCTGGGTTTTCTTGTTGACCTCACCATAGTCAACAACCAGTCGTAGGGCAGTCGACCCTGGTTTGGCAACCAGGAAACAGGGACTGCAGTGATGGTAGTAGTCCCCCTTCTTATCTTCCTCAACGAGGCCAGCATCAATACATTCCTGGATCTGGCGCTTGATTTCTTCAACCTGTTCCTGTGGAGCGGGATAGGGACGACGCCTCACTCGCGTCTTTTCAAATTCAGGTTTCAGTTTCAGGTCCATCTGGACCAGTTTTTTACAAGAGAGGGGCGGCGGCAAGGCGCCGAATACCTCCTCATAGGTTATCAGCAGTTTCTTCAGTCGGGGGTCAAGGTTAAGACTCTCAGGTTTCTGCAGGAAATCCTCCTCAGCACGGAGGTTGCTCTTTCCATGTTCTTTCTTTGTCTGCCAATCAGCAGTCTCGGCAGGCACTGAACCATCGTCCCACTCAGGGGGACATTGCTGCCCATAGTGCAGAGAGTACACTAGCGGTGTCTCAGGATCAGGCAGCGTATAGGAATCATCGTCGTCCTCAGACCAGATGGAGGATTTCCAGGTCTGTCTGAGGTATTGCAGCCGCTCTTGGCGCTCAATACCTTCGGCCCTCAGGTACAACAGCCGCCGGAGTTGCTGAGTGTCATGCTCAGACAATGGCATTTTATTGGAAGCAGGCCGCGCCAGAGCATCAGCACTCCGGGCCACGGGTTCACCTGTGTGCATAGGCTGCATGTGTAGCAGTGGCTTCCCAACAGGGGAAGCGGGCTCAGAGGTTGACTCTAGATCTACCTCCTCCAGCAACAGCTGGGCTAGGAAGGCACTGTGTTTTAGGTCAACACAGCTGGGATCAACAGGAGGGATAGTGCTGGCAATATCAGACAGTTGGTCGTCAGCATCCTCCCTTACAGCTGCAGGTTCCAGATAGTCATCGGGAGACCCACACCCTGTAAGTGTGGCAGATAGGTGCTCAGGAGATCGATTTTGGAGATCAGAAAGGGTCAGGCCACGATTTTCGGCCATGATCTCTTTCAGTAGCACCTGGTCTAGGTCATACAGGGGTACAGGATTGAGAGATCCATCCACGATGGACAGGAAACTGGCCCACTCAGTAGCCTGCATAGCTGTGTCTGAGTCCTCAGGCACATAGATGGGGCCGTCGAGGAGTTGCACTCTTCCCACGGTCATTCGATCTAGCATACGGCAGCAGTAAGCATGTTCACCAGAGCAGCCCCAGTCAGGGGTGCACATGACAACCCTTCCTCCCTCATAGACGATTCTGGTTAGAACCTTCGCGAGCAGGGAGAAGGGAGGGTTAGCATACGCTAGGCCCATTGCTTTCCAGAAGAAACGGAAAGCATTAAATCATTGTTTCGAGCAGTACAACTGCATGATGTGCTGTTGTTGGCTCGCAAACGATTCCACCTGAATCTCATCCAGGTTTACCTGGAGGCCCCCAGTCCATTTTCAAGAACGTGACGGGCCAATTGGTAGTTTTCAGTACGATAGTTAGTCTTGGATGCCCAGCGCAGCCCAGACTCTTTTCGGCCTGGCAGCTCCAAAGGTATGGAGAACAGCCCACTGCCAAAGTCGCAGTGCAAAGAATAGGGGCGCTGGAGAGACAGCATTTTTACTTGGGGGTTTCTTCGTAGGAAGTCTGTACCAATGACAATGTCAAAGGCGTCGTCGTCCAGCACTCTGCGGTTTTGGGTCACGGTTTCGTCGCCCAGGCATATAGTCACATCGACCCCCCCTAAGGAATGGATGGTACCCCCATCCCCTACTCTTATGGCCACGGTCTTAGGTTTCTTGAAAGTCTTTAGCAGGCGCCGGGCCACTATGGAAAGTGTTGCACCGGTGTTAAGCACCGCTCGAAAAACTTGATCCCTGATTTTCACGAGGATCCAGAAAACCAAGTCCTCCTCTTCGGAGCCGCCCCCCTACTCCTCATCAGGGAAATTGATATCCACCCCTGCAGCTATGAGGGACCTGGCCATCCAGGCCAAGCGCCTCTTCTTGGAGTTATTCCCCTCAGGGGTAGCATTATCCCCCTGGGGGCGCTTCTTGGGATCACCTGCGGCAGGAGGGGGTGTAGCAGCAGAAGGGGGTGTAGCAACGGGCGCTGATGAGCGCCTCTGGGGTTTAGGGGATCCACCTTTGCCACCCCCCTTGCCACCTCCTTTACAACCTTCATCCCCAATCTCTGGGTTTTTGGTGGGTGTTTGGGTCTTCTGGCGTTCAGCCTCCTGCCGCTTGAGTTTATCACTCTCGCGTTTCTTTATGTGACATTCGTCTTCGTAGTGACAACGTTTGCCACAATAGCCACAGGTGATGGTACACCTAAAATGATCCTGATGGGTCACAGGTTTCCCATCCTTGGTATGCTGCTGTCGTTTCATCTGCAGCATACAGCTACTGCGTTAATCGCAGTCAGGGGAATGACAAGGCCCCCCCTTGTCATTGACAGGTTTGCAGTAGAACAAAGGGTGTGTACCTGCATCCGGTTTAACCTCATTCATGGCACGTAGGTTACCCATTCCTTTACCACCTCCCTGGTTGGTGTTGGTGGGATTTTTAGGCCCTTTCCCTTCGCCACGTTCGGGGGTAGGGTTACCTCCTCGACCCAAGTGCTTCTTGAGGAATTTCTCCATGTGGGAGTCATTCTCCCTCTCAAGAGCTAGCTCAATCAGAAGGTCCACCAGTTCATAGTACGAGTGGGTCCGACTCTTCCTCTCAGAGGTAGAGCGGCAATCATCCAACGTACGTTGGGGGATCCTACTTATGAGCCACAGGTGGGGCTCAGTGGCTCCGTAGGAGCCCACGTTCATCCGTGAAAACAGATACTCCAGGTCGCACACGTATTCAGAGATTCGCGCAGCGGGGGGAAACTCAGGGAGCATAGGTAGCTCCTCTATCTGTGTGCGCACACTGAGGTCAGTCACATAGACTGGGAACGTTTTCTCCAACCTCTGGAGTACCTCTGCCCACCCGGAACAGGTTTTCACAATCTGTTTCACCTGTTTTTGCAAACGTGTTTCAGCAGTGAGCATTTGGTGGCCACATTCACATGGGATTGGCCAGTCAGCAAAAGAAACTCAGCAAATTCTTCTGCCCATTCGGGCAGATTTTTTTGGGTCGAACTCCGGCAGTTTCAGCTGGATGTTCGCCTGGGCAATAGGTCTGCCCGTCTTCCCACCCCCCGGAGTCAGGCCAGAAGGTGATACGCCGGCAAGAGGTACCAGGGCTGACAGCCCTCATTTCTTAGTCTCCGTCACCGGCACGTCCTGTAGTTCAGCAATAGGGACTGTCCTGTCGCGAGGGTGAAGAGGGCTGGGGCAAGTGACCTCTGGTAGCAACCTGGACACCCTTGATCGTTTGAGATCATCAGCCAAAGTGCTCAATCCCAGTGAATGTGAGAGTAACCCTGGCTGGGGTAAGGGTTCAGTGATACCCAATTTAGCTTTGACAGCCTCAGAAAGGGCTGTCACATCAGGGTCTTCGGACCCAGACAGTAATTTGGCCAGTAGTTCGGCCGTACGGTCCAGGGCCCCATGAGTTGGCTCTGGTAGATGGGAAGCTTTCACATATGCGGGGCACACTTCAGGGCTCCTGCTAGTGATTGACAGCTCCGGACGCCATACTGGCCCTCGAGGTCGCCTGGGTAGAGACACTGTGTCGGCCAGGTCCGTAGGTGGGCCGGAGTAAGGGTAGGAACCCATGTCCGTGTACGGTGGGGATCCCAAGGCGTCTAGTGGTTCCTCTCCATCTTCGCCTGTGACGGACTTGTAGTACTCGTCGTGGAGAATATATTCGTTGATTTTCCTTCTGAATTTGCCTTCTTCCTCAGGTTCTCGAGCGGGGTCAGCCGTTGAAGAAGAAGCTGGGCATATGGATCTGGAGATCGACGCAGCAACCCTTCGGCAGAGGTGCTGAAGGCTATCACCACGGGCCGCTAAGGTCTCTGTGGTTAATCTGGGCGCATCATGTTCCGCCCTTCTGTGTACTGGAGCTTCTTGAGACCCAGATGCGGCTCTGAGTTTGGGCTCACTCATTGAGGTGGGCCCACTGTTGCCAAGTTGAACGTGTACACTTCGAATTGGCCAGGTCGTGGCAGACATCTGTACTGATGGTGTGGACATTTTGTTTCTGGTTTTCGCTTGTGTACTTCTCAGAGTCGGTTCGAAAGGTTCTCAAGGGCTGCACTCTGCTACCGGAAAGATGTCCTTGATTAGTGCCCTAGATATTTTGATGAAATCTTGCAGGTTTTGAAGTTGAAAACCCAAACGAAAGCAGCAAGTAGAGCAAGAACAGGATGTGGATCGAATCAATGAATAGTTTTGAAGTCCAGTGTAACACAGAAGGGCTGCAGATAGACAAAGCAGGTATAAACACAAAGATTCAATCACAAATGGATAATACAAAAGATTTTATATGAAAACTGGACTGACTCTAGCCTCCAGGATAGCATCAAGCACTTCATGTGCACTCTTTTGGGTGAAATGGTGCTGGTTAGGAATGTGGGGCATAGGTGTCAGGCCAACACAGAAAATGACTTGGCCAAGCAACTGAATTCAGAAACAGTTAAAAAGTAGAACCACAATAAGTGGTTGAAACAATTGAGTATAGGGGTCCTGGGGTGGGAGACCACTAGGATTCACCTCCGAGCCTAAGGTATGAAATGCCTATTTTATTTTGGGATATCCTCCATGGAGGAAGGTACCTCCGCTCAGTTGAGTGGTAGGGGTGAACTTCATGGGGCGCTAGGATTACAACCCTAGTTACTTTGAGAAAGTGTACTTTAGGCTTCAAAAGAGAGATAAAAATACTTAGGTTAGTTTTAGCATCAACAAAAGGGTTTTAAGGGGGGCTTGGCCTGGATCAAGTCCTCCAATAAAGACATGGCAATGACTTTTTCTTACTTGTTCCCTGGCGATGGGGTCGGTGAGTTTTTCTGTGCGTGTCAACAGGAGGTGTTTGCGGTGTACCATTTGGGCCGCTGCTCTGCGGACTGCTTCTAGCTGGAGGTGCGCTGTTGCCTCCATCGGGTTTTCCGTTTGTTTGGCGGAGTGTCGGTGTAGGGCCTGCGTCACCGCCCCTCTCAGGGTGGCTTCCTTGACCAGGGGATCACCGAAGAGGTGTTCGGTGGCCTGGTGTGCGTGACTGTGGGCTGCCAGCCTTCATGTTGCCGCAGGGTTTCTGCCGGGGGCCAGCCCACTAGTGTGTCCCTGCCCGTATGGAGGGGTCATATCTTGAAGTGTTCTGAGTCCTCCAGGGTGGTGTGGTTGCACGGGCAGCGGGTGTGTTCTTCCGGGACGTGGATGTGCTTGCGGGCGGGCCATCTGGCGACCCTGGTGAGGAATGGTAGTTGCTCCCTGAGGAAAAGATGCGTCGTTTCTGGAGGTGGGCTGGGACGTTTGCTGGGCATAGTGCCGAGTGGTAGAGGGGGACCGTCAGTTTCTCCTGGAGCGCTTGGATGTGCGCCCGGCTGTCTGTGTCGCCGAGCACGCAAGCGAGATGTTGAATGGGGTCGGGGTAATGGTATGATCTATCGTATGAGGTATAGGGGGCGTCCTCCTGTACCCAGTCCGGGGTCCCATTAGGCTCCTGTTTGGAGGGTATGTGTTGGAGGTGTGTGTGGTTTCAGCCGAGGTCGGGGACCTGGAGGGTTGGTAGGTGCGTTGTGCGCTGGTGTACTGCCCGGTTGTCGACGTTACCATTTCCGTATTGGTGCCTGTGGCATTCTTGTTTCACGATATGAAGTTGGACGTAGTGGGGAAGGCTGCGAAGGGCTTTCCAGAGTAGCAGTGCTTGGGTGCCGAGGCTCTTCGCGGTGGCTTTGTGGAGTGGTTGTCTTGCTATGCGGAGGAGTAGGTGTGTGTCGACAGTGGCGTCCACTACGAACCACACCCGGACGACGTGCGAGAGGTGGGCGGGTAGGTGGGTCGCGATTTCGGCGATGGCGTCGGCCATGGCCCCCAGTTCCCCGTGGGAGGAGGCCCTGTAGGTGGTGTGGCCCGTGTTGTGGTCCATGTGATAATGTCCCCCGATGTGGGTTGGCTGCAGGGTGGCCCCCCCGGTGATGGGCGTGAGGGCAGATTCGCCTGAGGCGTCGGTGAAGAAGAGTAGCTCCGCCGGTGACGGTTGTCGAAGGCGGCATGGGTTGATGGGCAGGTAGGCGCATATGGCGACGCCCGTGGTGAGGTGGGCCACCAGGGTTGTGAGCTGCAGAATGGGGGAGGCGTACACCCCTATTCCCTTGGAGATGATGTGTTTCGGTTGGGGGGATATGGCTCTGAGTCCCTGTTCTGGCTGTCCTTGTGTGAGGTAGGAGTAGATGTAGTGGAGGATGTAGGCCGTGTCCGGATTAAGGTCGCCGCATGTGAGGATTTGTGTTCCGTGCTCCGGTGTGTGGCAGGAGTGGTGGAGCGGATGGTAGGGGTGCTCGTGCTAGCCCGTTCTGCCTGGTTCACACATGCTGTAACAGATGGCGACCCCTGCCGGGTCGGGGGGGGGGGCAGGTGGGCGTTGTGGTGAACAGTCATTGGGGTGTGTGGTCGGGGTTCCGTGCCACCGTGGGGTTCGCGTCGGTGTGGTGGAACCATGGGGCTACCCATGCGTAGGCTTGTGGTAGTAGGTGGGTTGTGGGGTTGGTGTGGTGGCGTGCTATGAGGTGCAATACGAGCCACGGCGTGGTGGATGCTTCGGAGTCACAGGCCCAACATGTGCGTGGCATGCTCTGGGAGATGTTGGGAACCTTCAGTAGGTCTGGGGCGGTCATGTGGTGCTTCGGTATGCGCCATTTTGCCCAGTGGTGGATGACAATTTTCAACGCAGAGATGAGTGACAAAAAAAAGTGTAGGCTTTGCAACACAAAAAGGAGTGCAGGTTTTGAAAAAAAGAGGGGGACAAACATTTTACACAGATAGCAAGAGTGCAGGGTGTAGGAAAAAAGAAGTGTAATGTTTTGAAAAAACGAGGACAGAAAAATGGTACGAGTGTTATACAAATGAAAACCCTAGGAGTTTTCGACGAAGAAATAATGGTGGTACAATAGAAGAATAGTCCCTATAGAAAGAAAAGAAAATTCAACCAAAAGAGAGCATTCCAGTTTTTCAAACAAGTCATCATAATGGATTCGAAATAGAAGAAACAAAGAAGCATTAAGGTAAACAAAAGGGGAGGATGTTGGTACCAACTTTTACACGGAAATACACCAGATTGTTATCAACCGATGCATGAGAAACACGTCCAGAATCACCTTTTACCAACTGCTGCATATATGAACTATTACCACCAAGTACAACTGTAACACAACCGATCACGGACCCAAACACCGTGTTGATCCAAGTCATGTTTTCATTGAAATCTCGAACTATTCTTGATCTCAAAATTTGTCCCCAAATCGTCAAAACCTTTGATCCCGTCGTAACCCTTCTCCAAAACTCCAAAATGTCGATGGCTGTCATACACGTAAAGCACGTACAAGAACACAAACACCAAACCCCAAAACATACACCGTCTTCTGGGAGTCCATCACCGGAGTCCACGATGTTGATATTTTGCCCGCACCACTGCAGGGCTCGTCAGGGGGACACAGTGGTGCTTGTCCCCTACATACTATATACACTGTGCACAACAGAGCGAATGCTTGATGCCACAAACCCACAGCAAACACCAGGACGTTCGACCATGACTGTAACCCAAACGAACAATCACGATAGATCAATAATAATCTAAAACTCACGAATCTACAATCCTTTCACTCCAAAACACCATAAATCCTGATCTTCATAATTATTCAGCCACGCTGGCAAATCGCCCTTGCGACGCGACAAAGGCGCGCACGCTGCAAGGCCTGTCCTAGTTGCCCTTGCTGCCCATTACACTCCCCTCCTAAGACCTGACAGGAGAATGAGGCTCTGATACAAAGGCAAATACCAATATATGGGCAGGGGGGGCAACACAACGTATTGCCATGCTAGATCTCCGGGCGGGGGCATGCAGCGGGGGGGGACCCAGTACAACAGGACCACCCCAGATACATATTCCTTGAAAGAAAATGGCCCCCTTCCCTGACGGGAGCATAACTGGGGGGCGAGGGATCCGTCAACGCTGCACGGCTGCCCAACAGTCGTAGCCCATGCCAAGCATGGTGGCCCCTCCTGTGCAAAGGGGGAGGCGCGGCACTCCTGCGGGCTGTCCTTAGCCCTTGCCTTACCCCCAAGGATAAATATACAGGCGTCCTGCCTGAACTTGCAGAGGCATGCCTCACCCCAACTACACCCGACGCTGACCAACACTGCCTGCCATGGACACATGCAACGTCAGTGGATAGCTGCTCTCAGCTGCCGAACAGCGACACACAACCCCAACAGACACCCACCCAGCTCGTACAATACCCGCTCCCGCCAGACCGTGTGCCACACACGATGAACCACCCACAATGTGACCCACCACGCACTTTCACAGAAACAAATATAAAATAATAAGATCCGAAACATAAAATTTACTCGGCGACTGAGATCGCCTTGGTCGGCGTTCGTCACTGCCGACTTCCAGATCGCCAATAGACAGCAGCTCTTAGGACACCAGAGTTCACTCCTTCTCCTCCCTTGCTGGATGAGGCTCCTCCGTCCCTTCGAACTTCATTTCTCCACTCAACCTTGGTCGTGGCTCCATCCTCGGCTGCCCGCGTGTAAGAACTGCACACCTTCTTGGCGACCCACAGCTCTTCGCCAAATGCTCCTTCGCTGCGCGTTGGTAATGCGCTCCTTCGCTCCTGCGCTGAGCGCTCCTTCGTTGCGCTCCTTCGCTGAACGCTCCTTCGCTCCTGCGCTGAGCGCTCCTTCGTTGCGCTCGTTCGCTGAACGCTCCTTCGCTCCTGCGCTGAGCGCTCCTTCGCTGAACGCTCCTTTGCTCCTGCGCAGAGCGCTCCTTCGTTGCGCTCATTCGCTGAACGCACCTGCACTGCCGCTGCGCTCGTTCACTGAGCGCTGCTGCTGCTGTTGGCCTCACCGCCAGTTCAGTAGGTCTACAGGATGTCTTAGATGACAATTTTGTAACACAACCGATCACGGACCCAAACACCGTGTTGATCCAAGTCATGTTTTCATTGAAATCTGGAACCATTCTTGATCTCAAAATTTGTCCCCAAATCGTCAAAACCTTTGATCCCGGCGTAACCCTTTTCCAAAACTCCAAAATGTCGATGGCTGTCATACACGTAAAGCACGTACAAGAACACAAACACCAAACCCCAAAACATACACCGTCTTCTGGGAGTCCATCACCGGAGTCCACGATGTTGATATTTCGCCCGCACCACTGCAGGGCTCGTCAGGGGGACACAGTGGTACTTGTTCCCTACATACTATATACACTGTGCACAACAGAGCGAATGCTTGATGCCACAAACCCACAGCAAACACCAGGACGTTCCACCATAACCGTAACCCAAACCAACAATCACGATAGATCAATAATAATCTAAAACTCACGAATCTACAATCATTTCACTCCAAAACATCGTAAATCCTGGTCTTCATAATTTTTCAGCCACGCTGGCAAATCGCCCTTGCGACGCGACAAAGGCGCGCACGCTGCAAGGCCTGTCCTAGTTGCCCTTGCTGCCCATTACAACAACCTACTCCATCACTCCTAATACGGTGGCATCCCCAATGACCGCACCACAGACCACATATTCACCATGATAATCAACAGCTCTCTCCACCCAAAGATTCATCACCTCTACCTGGACCTCAACAAGGCCTTCATCTCCGTCCCCCACCAAGCCCTGTGGCAAATCCTACACAACTACAACTTCCCCAAACACATTATTTCTCCCATCCAAAGCCTATACTCTCATCCAGCTGACTATCCCATAGCCAACGGCTTCTCAGTCTTTGCCGCCATGACTATCAGAGGGCTCCGCCAGGGATGCCCTATGTCTCCGATACTTTTCAATCTCTTCATTGACCCCATAATCCGCAAACTCTCTTCGTTGCTCCCATCTCACACCGTTTCTGCTTTATTTTCCTTTATTGACGACATCGCCCTACAAGCTGCCTGCCCCAAAATTCTGCAGACTAGACTCTCCTTCCTCTTCAACGTAGGCCCAAAATACGGCCCGCCCCTCAACGCCATCAAATCAGAACTCCACACCCTCAACAATGCTCTTCACCTCAGCATCCGCATTTCCTGTACCACCCACTTCAGCACCTTCGATCAACATGACACACCAGGCCAATATTTTAAATACTTAGGAGTCTTCTTCTTTACTTCTCAACAATATCGACAAATGTTTCTCCTCCTAAAAAAACTTGTCAACTCCTTCTTCATGAACCTCCTTCCTTTCTCCCTATCACACACCCAACTAATCAAACTCTCCAACATTCCACTTATCCCTATCCTTGCCTACCGCCTCATCTACAATTCCGTCCCCAACAAACTCCTTGACACACTTGACCACTCCATTTGGGTCAACATAGCATCTCAAGGCAACCTCTCACTCTGCACACCCAACAAAACCAAATGTTCTCCTCGTCACACTCTTGGTCTTGGCATCACCAAAATATCTCATGTTACCCACACTCAACCCATCAACCACTTCCTTTGTTACACATCAAACGAAGGTCCCCCCACATCCAATCATTCTATCCAACACACCCTTTTTCACCGCGGCCCAGCTTCCAATCTCCTGCACGACATGCTCATCACTGCAGCCCCCCATTTCTCCATCCAGACACACAACACTCCACACCACAGTCCCTGCCAAGTTCGATCGCTTCCCCTCAACACGGCCATCCAAGTCGCCTTCCTCGACTACAACAATGATAACTCAAATCTCTCGTACCCAGGCACAACCATCCAGCACAATTTCCACTCGACGTCAGTCCAATTCTCCGACAACATCTTCCACCTTCACGACACCCACCACTTCTCCTTCATCACTCAAAAGGGCAACGAACTCTCTTCCTTTATTACTACTCCCACACACCCAACATGCCCAATCACACTACACGACTTCCCCATCCCACATACCACCACCCTATCAACCACATACTATTTCCTGCTGAATTCCAACCATAATATTCCCCTTCCCAATGTTTCACATCTGGATTATTGGGGCTGTCACGACCCACTCAATGCGCTCCAATCCAACACCACCTACTCCATCATCTATACCGACGGATCGGACGACCCCAACTCTTCCAACCCTTCCGGATCAGCCGCAATTGTCTCCCTCCAACCCAACAACCACATTATCATCACTTCCCCCTCTCCCCTCAAGGGATCATACCCTGCAGAAATCTATGCCATCATCATCTCCCTTCTCTACCCTCAACTCACCACCCTCCCTCAACCGATCATCTTCGCCATCGACAACTTGAGCACTTGCCTCACTCTAAACACCCTCCTTCACTTTCACTCTCCCCCCTTCACCACTAGCCACGACTCCTTTACTCTTTGGTACAACCTCATTTGGCATCTTCTCCAACACCTAAAACACGTCGCCATCCTATTCACCTGGATCAAAGGAAATGCCAATTTCCCCGGCAACGACGCGGCGGACAGTGTCTCCAAATGGGGCACCAGCCGTTTGATTATTTTCTCTACCCCACAACTACCACACAATTGGCCATTAACCAATGTCCACTCACCGGCAAAATAACCTCTAAACTCACGAAACACAATCTTCCAACCCATGAACACAACAACATTCACCTCTCCCTGGATAATCACTTCTTTCTCAAATCCTCCTGGTTCTCCACATTTACCTTCAAGTGGGTGAACGGCCTCTTCTCTTGCAAGGGCTACCAACCCCACCTCATCCTCAACACCTAGCTTTGCCCTCTTTGTGACCGTCACAACCCCTTGGACCCCATTACCTTCATCATCGAATGCCGCACCACTAACGCAGTACGACACAAGTTCTTCAACACTTGAACTGGGCACTTCCGCAACACATTCATCACTTGGTGGGCCACCGCTTCCAAAGGCAACCGCCGCAACTTCATACGCACCCTCATACACAACACACTCAGCAATCAACTGTGCACATCCCCACCAAACACAACCTATTACTCCAACACCAAATCTCTTCACCAAGCCCTAAAACATCGACAAAACCCTTTCACCACCCTCCTCAACGAAACCAAACAATGGCTCATCGACAGCCCCATCTCTAACCTTCATCAGTTATCTCCGACGGCTATCTCCAACCCCTGGAATGAACCTTTCTCTATTTACAGCACATCATCCACCGCTCCCCACCCACTGCACTTTCCATCCCCTATCAACAATGAACAAACCAACAAACAACCTCACTCCAAACGCCCTACCACAAAACCCAAACCCCCCATCAAAACTTCAGCCATACAACTTCAACACTTTCGGCTTCAACCACTACATCATCATATCATCAACCGCATACCTCCTCCAAACGACACTTAACCTCAAGTCACATCTCTCACCTCCCCTATACACCCACTTCACCAGCGGCACTCTCGTATTGCCAGCCAGCAGCAAGCAATCAGCAACCAAGACCCAGCAGCCAGCAGCCAGCAACCAGCAGCAAGCAACAAGCAGCAGCAGCAGCCAGCAGCCAGCAGCCAGCGACGAACAACCAGCAGCAAGCAGCCAGCAGCCAGCAGCCAGCACATCAACCACCCGCCGCCTACCTTCCACAGTAAGACACTTCCAGCAACAACAACCAGCAAACACCTCCCCTCCCCGCGCCACAGGCCCCAAAAACCCCAAACACTACCCCCCCCCCCACCCCGAATTCCTGCTTTCGACACTCCTTCGGCCTGTCTCAGCAGCATCGTCCCACCCTGCATCAGCAAGCAAGCAGCATCCAGCAACCAGCCAGCAGCAAGCAGCCAGCAACCAGCAGCCTGCAACCAGCAGCCAGCAACCAACAACAAGCGACGAGCAGCAGAAACAACCAACATCCAGCACCCAGCAACCAACAGCCAGCATCCAGCAGACAGCAGCCCGCAGCCAGCAAAAAGCTACACCGGCAAACAACATCTAGCAACCAGCAACCAACAGCAAACAACCAGCAGCATATACTAGCCAACAAGCAACCAGCAGCAAGCAGCTAGCAGCGAGCAGCCAGCAGCCAGCCAGCTACATCCACCAGCAAGCAGCCAGCAGCAAGCAGCCATCTGGTACACGTCAGCCTTCACCCACCACCTACCTCCCAATGCAGGACACAGTGAAGCGGTACCCAGAACCTATGGCCCATGGCCCGGAGGCCTGTGAGCCGTCACACCCGTGCGGAAGCCGTTGACACCGGCTGTCAGCGGGATACCCCTGTTCTCCAACCCGCGAAATCTGGAATCCGGTTTCTAACCATTAAATCGATGTGGAATTACCATAATTGTACTGTCTTGGTCGATTTGCCGTTGGAAATCGGTGAAATACCCGATTTCTACCGCGATTTCTAATTGTCGTGAAATCGCCGCCTGACGTCGCCCGTCCCGTGCACTGCGATTGATGATTCTGTAAAACGATCTTTTTGGAAGTTAAGACTGAAGCACTCTTTGAGTGATCCGCAATTTTTTCCTTGATAAAACGCATCGCGTCCCAGATTTTTCCCAGAAAATCTGGGCGGCCGAAGGCGCTTTGAACCCCGAAGTGAAATAACAAGGGTTACGAGCGTTCAAGCGCCCAAGGACGAATTAACGTGCCTCATAGGCACTGTGTATGAGGTTTTGCCCCCCATAGTCATAGAATGAGGCCAAGGGATCCCAACTCCATAGGCCCAAAGGGTTATTTATTTTGAGTGTTTTCCAAGAAATGGGCAATCTCATGTACTTGGCTTCCAAGTACGAGTAGAAGTATTTTGAGTTGGCGTTTTCTCCCTCTTTGCTTACCTCTACATCCGGGGCATATCACTTGTCTTCCCCGGATAGTACATATATGATCTCCATATATATATTGGCAATATATTCTGCGTGCATGCTAAAATTCGCCTTTCCGAAGGGAGGTCGATTTTCGACCAAAGCACTCGCATGCGTGTTAAGGGACCAAAGTTACTCTAGATTATAGGCACACTTTGATTCTAGGCCACTAGGTTGGGTGTAGAAGGCGAGGGTAGGGTTGTATGCCATATTTGGTGTCATATCACGTGCCCATTTGGCAGGTGCACCATTCCAAGACTAACCCGCCAATGGACCCCATATCGCACGAAGCCCTTCATTGTACTCCCAACCAACACTCGCAGGCCCAACCTTCGTGAAGGAACGCTTGTGGAGTGCTCCTGAAGCGATGCGTTGCGAGCAAGGTGTGTTTTTTGCAAAATTCCATGTTTGCATGTGCCCACTTGAGAGGCAGCGCGCGCGGCCTTCCAAAGCGCCCCAAGTGGAGCACATATGTGGAATCGAAGGTCATTGGTGTCGAGTCATGGTGTTTAGAAGGATTGGTCGATTACTCAATCCAAGCCGAAGATATTATAATATATTTGTGCAGTTTTCAGGGCACTTTTGCGTGTCTTTTCGCCAATTTTGCTGTTTTTTGCCCGTCATGATGTCAAGTGGCGACCGTGTATCTCGACGTTGCGCTCAATTGACATCATGACCCAAGTATGTTTTGAGGGTACACACCTGGGTGCCCAACATATCTTGGACCCGGCGAACAACTCCCCTTGGGCTTGGCATACCGTGGCCGCCATGTTGGCTGTTTGGGACGATCCCAAATCATGGGCTCACTTGGCGACGCCCAAAAGATATGTTGGACGCATATGACTTGATACCAATCCTATGGCACACTCCGGTCCAAGTCGGGCATGTGCCTCATTTGCCCCACCCATGAGTGTGCGCATTTTCGGCCATTTTGAGCAATTTTCCACATTTTCTGCCCGCCGTGCACCATGTTCAGCCCCCTCGTGCACGCCAGACGCATGGACCAATGGACCATATATGACATGGGTGTTATGGATATTAGTCACCATGGTTCGCACACCACGTGGGGGAAGCGGAGCAACCTTCGTCAAGGTGCTAGCCCAAGGTGAGTGTGGACGATTTTGCCATTTTGGCAATTGTGGACCCAATTTGGATTGTCACCTCGCCGAGTGGCATGGAGATCTTTGAGAGCTAAATGCATGGGAGTCTTCGTTGGACTCCCGGTGGATCGCATATGGAATGGCGGATGCGATCTCCAAGCCGGCGTGGAGATATACCATTGGGAGAACCCCGGATTTTGGCTCATTTTGAGCAGCCAAAATGACCCCCTTTTGGGACCCCAATCTCACCCCCCCGTGTGGTCAATTGGCGGCCCCATATCTCTTCGCCCACACAGAGCCCGGACCTAATTTCAAGTTGTGCACTCTGATATAGGTCGTAGGTCCTGCCTCCTATCCTGTGAGCCATTCGCCTTGCCCTGGCCAAGCGAGCCACGCGTGGGAATGACGCCAAGTTTGGTGATTTTGGCATCATGACCCCACTTGATGAACCCGTGGTGCCCTGATGCTGGGAGCTCAGAAGGAACCAGGTTGGGTGGAGGCTCCAGAGAGTTTGTACTTGAAGGGCATAGGGTCAGTTGCCTCGTCCCTACCTCTGGCGGGTCCAGACGAGGGGTCAATTTTGGAGTTTTCGGAGCTAATATCAGTTTGGCCTGAAACAGCCCATTTTCAGCTACCAAATCCTAGGGGATAATGGCGGGGCTTTATCTCTGACTCAGAGTGGAGTTGGGACCTGCCGTCAAGGGAGCATAGGGCACTCCCAGCTTCATCACCCACCTCAACAGCCACCTCCAGGACTAGTCCATCGAGGGGAACGATGGTGAATTGGCAGGAGGCGGGCAAGACGTGGCCGCTGCCCCACCCCCATGCAGTGCGTCTACTGCGTGGGTTGGTGTGGGGGCAGCACTACCGCCACAGCAATCCCCAGTGCGAAGGCGGCATGCCCGGGAGCTTCGAGCTCCGCGAGGATATGGGCGACGACCGCCTGCAGGCAGTGGAAGACTGGCTGCGGGTGGAAGGGTATGCCTACCGCTTCCGCCAGAAGTGCTCGAGGGTCTGGACCCGCCCGGACAGACCCGGCGAAAAGCTGCACCCCGACGGGATTGAGGAGGACGAGAACCCCAAAGAGCACCCGTCGGGCGCCACGATCAACGTCTCCATGTGGGACATGATCGAAAAGAAGTTCCCGGAGCCGGGGGACGAGCGCACGCTGCAGGGCAGCAATAGCAGCGCGTCTCCTGGGGAGGAGAAGCGGTCCGCTGGGGACAGGAAGCGGGACAAGAAGTGGCGGGAGTACCAGGAATCCCTGGCCGCCGAGGGCGCCCAAGCCGCCAAGGGCGGAACCCCAGCCCCCAGCCCCCAACGGGCCAGTGGCGGTCACCACCCTTGGCGACTTCCTCGAAGTCGCCAAGCAGGCCAAGGCCTAGCCCCGTCCGCTGCACCTGGGGAAGTCAGGCCCCAGCAGCGACGTGGAGTCGGCCCACCGCGGGAGGATGCCGGCCGACCAGGCCAGCTGCAGCAGCAGCGTCGCTCCTGACCAAAGGGACGTGGCCCGCGCCTGTGAGCGCGCCTGTGGGGTGCCCTGCAACCTTCGGGTTGCCCGGCAGCGGGCCACGCAGCAGAACGCTGCCGTATAGGGCGCCGTCAGCGTCGCCCAGGAGGAGGCTGCAGATTGGGGCAGAGGCATGTCCTTCCACGCCTCGACCGTGGCGGCCATTGCAGCCGGACTCACGGCTGCAGCCGCCCAGGGGGCAGCGACTGCCCGGGTCAGGGGTGAGGTGGCGGCAGCCGCCCAGGAAGCCCGCTTGGCCCAGGAGGCCATTACCCGCAAGGAGGCAAAGGTGAAGGTGCTGGAAGAGGCGCTTGCCCAAGAGAGGGCAAAGAAGGAGGCGGAGGAAAGGGCCCGGGCCGAAGCAACGGCCAAGGCCCAGGCGGAAGCCCCCAGGAAGGACGCCATCGAGGCCGCGCGACGGAAGGTCGCTGAGGAGAGGGCCAGGACGGAGGCGGAGCTGGCAGCATTGGAAGCGGAGAAGGCTCGGCTGCAGCGGGCTCGAGGGGCCGAGGCTGCCCGTGCCCAGGAGGAGGCCGAGAGGCGAGCTGCCGCAGCCACGGCCACCGCAATGGAGAAGGCGGAAGCCAAGCTCCAGTGCGAGACTCCCCCTGGAGGATCTCGAGTGGAGACCCTTCGAAAGCTCTTCGAAGGGGACGCCTCCTCCAAGATGACGCTGGATCTGGAGGAGGTCGACACGGGCAGCAGTGGGGACAGTGGCCCCACCGCCTACCGACGGAGGAGGGGTAAGGGGAAGACCCCCGAGAGGTTAAGGAGGCCAGCGGGCGGACACCCCCACGACTCCGACCCCTTCTTCACTGCCAGCGACGGGGATGGACGAGGCCGCCGACATCGCTGAGGAGTGGCTGGCGGAGGAGGCGGAGACGTCCCCATGGAGCCGGAGGGTGAGGGTGAGGATCTCCCTCCTCCCTACCGGAGCTCGGAGTCTTCCGCGTGCGAGACCGGAAGGACCAGGTGGGGTGACATGGACGAGGATGATGACATGGACTTCGACTACACGGAGAAGCCCCCATCCTTGGACCGACCGAGGGGACCCAGCGGAGGCCCACCGGGACCCCCTGGCGGAGGACCATCAGGACCCCCTGGAGGACGCCCACCAAGTGGACCCCCTGGAGGCGGACCTCCGGGCGGGGAAGGACCCCCTGGACCGGGCGGGCCTCGCGGAGGCCCTCCTGGAGGACCCCCTGGGGACCCCCACGACCAACCAGGGAACGGTGACCCGGATGCCACCTGGCGGTGGATTGTCCACCTCCGCAGGAGGGTCCAGTTCCTCGAGCGCGAGGTAGACACGGGCAAGGGCGAGATGATCCGCATCGCCAGAATCGCCGCGGGCGCACAGAAGGAGCTGGACATCGCCAAGACGGAGATGGTCAAGATCGCCAAGGCCGCCACTGCCGCCCAGAGGAAGCTGGACATCGCCAGGGGCGAGACAAGGCTGCTGAACAAGGTCATCAACGGCCTGCAGCAGAGGTTGGACGAGCTCGAAGGCCGTGGGAGCGTCGGCAGCGACCACCCACCCCTGGAGTCTGGCTCGTCGGACGACGGCTGGGGACGTGGACCAGGTCCAGGCAGAGCCCACGCCCCCGGCTGAGCCCCCAGGAGTCGCCCCAGCGCCAGTGCCCCCTCTCTCAGCGCCCCATCTCACCACAGCGCGGGCCGCCGTAACGAGCGCGTGCCGCCCGGCAGTGGCAGTGAGGAGTGGCGTGATGAGTGGCTCAGTGCGGAGTACCACAACCGCCGTTCTCCACCGCGGACACCGGTACGCCCCCGACGCCCCGCACCAGCCCAGGAGCCAATCCCAATGGTTGGCGGGCGTTATGGTGGACTCAGAGATGAGGTCCCTGGAGGAGACGTGGACTGGGATGTCGGCGGAGGCGAGGAAGACCTGGAGGAGTTCGGCATTACCCCGCCGCGTGGTGTACGACGGGAGGCCGCTGAACGCAGCCGCCGGCGCCGTGATGAGGAGGCATACATGGAAGGAGTACGGCGTGAACATCTAGGTTCAGCGTACATGGAAGAACCACGGCGTAGCCACACGGACTCTGTGGGGGAGATGGAAGTGGCGGCCGTGGGAGTCCGTGGGGGACGCCGATGGGAACCTCGGTCGACCTCGCGGCCGGCGTTCATGGTCTCTAAGGCCGCGGATGCCGCCGTGTGGGAAGACCTGAAGGACATCAAGCCCCCCACGTACGATGGCAACCCCCTCAACCCCGACCACTTCTTGGAGAAGCTGGACGGGTGGGGGGTGACCGTCACTGAAGACATGGATCCCGCAGATGCGGAGAGATATGTCTTCAAACGGTTCAGGTACCGCCTGCCGGAAGTGCTACAAGAGCTATACTTCGTGGCGACCAAGGAGGGGAAAATCAAGACCCTCAAGAAAGCCAAGAAGTGGCTCAACGAGCAGGAGCGGGTGGACGCTCCGCAGGTGGCTGCCAAGCGGTGGAACGCCATCAAGCTTCAGCATGATGGTCGGGAGATCCGCCTACGAGATTGGCGGGACTTCCAGGGGCAATACACCCTCTTCCGCGGCAACGTGGAGGACTGGAATGGGGGTGACGAGCAGGCCCGTCTGCTCTCCATGCTGCCGGAAGCATGGATCAAAAGAGTCACCAAGGAGGAAGCCAAGAGGGCCAAGTCCAACAACACGGTCAAGATGATGCTCCCCAAGGAGTATCATACGAACGTGGTGGCTTGAACAAAGAAGAACGTGGCCCGGGATGTCAAACGGCACTCCCTGTGGAACGGCCTCCTCATCACCGTCAGGGGCGATCGCGAGAAGACCGCGATGTGGCGCCTTGATGAGTGTGACGTGAGCGGCCAGACCATCCGTCTGCAGGCCATCCCGGCGCGTATGAGTTGCGACGAGATCCTGGAGTGGGTTGGAGAGGAGGTACTCAAGGATTACAGGAACCTCCACCACACCCGCGGGTTGAGGCCCGGCGACCATGACGTCAACTACGTTGGCGAGGGGTCTGGCGGGGAAGCTGCCATGAACCCAGCGGGAGCCGATGGCGATGAGGCTCTCGACGACGATGACGACGACGATGAGCCCGCCGAGGTGGCCGTTTGTGCCTTCGTGGCCAACAACCTGAACACGGGGAGCAACCAGGGAAGCTGGAAGCCCCTGCAGAAGGGTTGGAAGAAGAAGGAGAAGAAGGATCCCCGCCGCATTGGCGACCCTCCGCTGTCCTTTGCGGAGTTCATACGAGCTCACCCTCAGGGCTGTTTCGTGTGTTATGGGAGGAACAAAGGGTTCAACCATGACCACCGGACATGCCCCATCCACAAGGCCGACACGGAGGCCTACAAGAAGGTGCACGGGTTGAAGAAGTGTGCACCCGCGGGCATCCGGGAGACCAAGGTGGAGGTCACCAAGGACGAGCTCTCCAAGCTGATGTCGGTGGGGACTGAGTTGGCCAAGGAGATCCAGAAGATCAGGAGGAACTGGGTCCCCAAGTCGGACGACAAGAGCAAGGAGAACAAAGAGAACGACAGAACAAGGACAAGGACAAGAAGAGTAAGAAAGGGGGAAAGAAGAAGGGTGTCAGCGAGGTTGATGCAGATGAGAGTACCCCTACTACCACAACCGACGCCCCTTAGCGGAGCCCCTGCAGCCAAGGGCCCCAGCTAGGGCGGTCGCAGGATGGTGTCGTTGGAAGCGCCACACCATCTCAGTCGGGAGACAGTGAGCACAAAGGGATTGCCGCGGGCAGAAGGCCCGGTCCGGCACCCAAAACGAAAGACAGTTGCGGTGGCAGGGTGAGGGCAAGTGAAGGCACGAACCCTTGCACCCGTCCATCCTTCGCGATCGAGAATGTATTTGATGTGCTTCAAGATCTATCCGGGAGTATCGGAGGATCACCCGAACCGCAGCTGGATGCTGCAGATGGGCAGCCTGAGCCCAATGTCCACGACCTGCACCAGTCGCTTATTGAGCTTCTGAAACGGCCGGAGATCCTGAGCTTGCACGCCGTGCGCCGTGTTGGGCGTGAGCGGCAGTTGCACCTTAAGGTCCGTGCCTTATGTGGGGAAGTGGAGAAGGTCTTCGACGTGTTGGTCGACACGGGAGCTCAGGTCAGCTTGGTTAAGGCTGGCCTACTTCCGCCAGAGTGCTTGAGCGACAGTCGGAAGCCTGTCGGGCAGAAGGTGGCGAACGGCCAGTACATGGTGGGAGGCACGAAGGAAGCGGCCATTGGGCTGCAGTTCGTGAACCACCGTGAGCTGAGCCGCCCGGACCTCGGCAAGGAAATCCTCCTGCAAGGTCGCTTCTACGAGGCCGAGATGGACTGGGACATGATCGTTTGGTACGACTTCATGATGGAGACGGACTCCGGCGTTCTCCCGGCCCAGGCCTCCATGACCCTGCACCAGGATGACCAGCTCTCGTGGCTTTCGTCACCTGAGCACCATGTGGAGTGCCAATGGATCCACCCGGAACGCAATCAGCTCAAAGTAGCCGCGCTGGGCACTGAGCCAACTGGGCCAGCAAACCAGGAGTACGGCGTAATGCCGGAAGTGGCGAGCGGAGTGGTTGCGGACCTGGGAGCTTCAGATCTGGCCCTGGATGCGTTCTCTTCAGGAACCTCCGCCCATCTTCGGGTTTGTGAGAAGTACTGGAGCGCCCAGGACTCCGCGAGGAAGAAGGACTGGGGTCCGCATCAGGGTTTGATGTGGATCCATTGCCCCCGATGGGATATTCCAAGGGCGGTAGCGAAGATTCGCAAGGACCGCTCCAAGGCAGTGCTGGTTGTTCCTATGGGATGCACCGAGGAGGAAAGCACCCGAGATTGGGTGGTCTCATTGACCAACATGACCTTAAACAAGGTCGTCCTACCGGCTGGAGAGAGTGTCTATCAGGAAGCTAAGGGACAGCCCATGCCACCCCAGAGATGGCCAACACAATTCCACTATGTGGATGGGGGCCTTGAACAGGCCGACACCACGGACTTCGTGTGTGTCAACCGCATCATAGCGGAGCCATGGCAGCAATGCTTTGCGGTCTCCCCTGTTGACATCGGAGAATTGGAGGACCTCCTCACTGAAGAGGAGTTGGATCTGGTTCGGGGGTATATGGATCAGCCCTTTCACGACTGGGGAAACCAGCGTGAGGGCAAGGGCCAGGACAAAGCCTGGTGGGAAGTGGATTCCATCGTCTCCGGTTCCTATGATGGGAATACCTTCGTAAAGAGGGTGCTGGACCACATGTCCAGCCAGGACGAGCCAAAAGGCGGCAACCCACCCACCTACGGCGACCTGTTCTGAGGAAAGACCAGAGATGGCCCTTTGGGCCACCTGGGAAGACCACCTGAGCCGAAACCGAGTGGGGTCGCTACCCCTCAAGTAAGATCAGTGGTCCAGGTGCCCGGAAAAGCCAAGGCGGAGTCCGATGAGTGCCTCAAGATCCAGGCATTGAGGGCCAGGCTGAAGCAGAAGTATCGTGATACCTTCTTCAGCGGAAAACCTGTGTTTCCCCCACCGGTGCGTGGACCGTATGGCGAGGCCAAGATACGACTGAAGCCGGACCCCCTTGTGTATCAACACCGGCAGTTCGCCCTGAGGGGCGAGAGGAAGGAGGCAATGGAGAAGATCCTCCGTGATTTCTTCGAGAGAGGCTGGCTTGAGCCGTGCCACTCTGAGTGGGCCTCTCCGTGCTTCGTCGTCCTCAAGAAGGTGGCCGGTGAGTGGCGGCTCGTGGTCGACTACTGCGACCTAAACGCCCAAACGCAGCATGACAGCTATACGCTGCCCCTCATTGAGGACATGCTGCAAAAACAACACCGGCGGTGGATCTTCACGGTGATTGACCTGAAACATGGTTCTCATCAGATGCCTCTCGCTGAGGAGTCCCGTGCCTGCACAGCCATGAGCACCCCACTTGGACCTCTCCAGTGGAAAATGATGCCCATGGGCGTTACCAACGGCAATGCGGCTTTTCAGCGGATGCTGGAGAACCTGCTTGAGCCGGTGCGTGACTGTGCGGACCCCTTCGTGGACGACGTGAACATCGCGTCCGGGAACCCCAGTATCAGCTATGAGGAGCTCCTGAAGGCACATGAGAGGGACGTCACCCGAGTGCTGGACCTTCTGGTTCGGCACAAACTCACGGGCAGCAGTGACAAGGCCACCATTGCGGTAAGCGGGGTGGTCTTTGCTGGCCACGTAGTTGGGAACGGGCAGCGGAAGCCCATACCTGGCAAGGTGGCTGCGATCGAGCACTGGGAAAAGCCCAAAACAGTCTCTGAGCTACGGGCGTATTTGGGGTTCTGCAACTACTACTCGGGGTATATCAAGATGTATGCCGAGTATGCAGCCCCCATGACGACCATGCTCAAGGGCAACCGAGAGGAGACCAGGAAGGGGTCCAAGAAGGCTCTGGTCTGGAATGCTGAGTCCGACCGTGCCTTTGAGGGGATGAAGCAGGCGCTGCTATCCGCAGTGGGTCTGCACCTCATGGATCCTGACCGAGGGTTCGTCCTGCGCACCGACGCTTCCGACTACGCCGTTGGCGCTGTGTTGGAACAAGTGCTTGACGATGGGAGGCACGTGCCAGTGGCCTTCTGGAGATGAGTCCTGGCGGAAGGCCAGAGACGGACGTGGACGCCCCGAGAAAAGTAGGTGTATGCCATCGTCATGGCTCTCAGAAAATGGGCTGGGTACATAGCCCTCCATCCCGTCACCGTCTGCACCGACCATCAGAGTCTGCAGTCTTGACACAAAGAGCACGTGGACACCCCCTCAGGTCCCGCCTCCCGACGGGCAAGATGGCATGAGACCTCGGCCAAATTCGACCTCACGGTTGTGTATGTTCCTGGTAAGGACAACACCGTGGCGGACTGTCTCAGTAGGTGGGCCTATCCCGCCAGCAAGGGCATGACGGATGTCTCCGCCCATGGCGATGAGGCTGAGACCGCTGAGGCCAAGAGGATCATAGAAATGGAGCGCCTGATGGAGGAGGAGGGTGTTAAATGCTTTGTCGTCATGGCTGCAGATACCCCCCTCGGAACGAGGATGGGCAGAGCGGTCAGAGTTCTCGCCCCTGAGGGAGCTGAGTCCGACAAGCACCTCTTCCCTGAATCTTGCCTCCAGGACGACTGGACCGACGACTACGCTAAGTCTGAGGCCTTTGAGGCCGAGTATAGGGCTGTGACCGACCCTGATGACGGGCAGAAGTGGCCAAAGGGGCTGACTGAGGAGGATGGCAAGCTCTACCAGAACGGTAAGCTGCTGGTCCCAGAGTCCCGAGTGCTTGAGCTATGTGAGGCTTGGCACCACAACATGATGCACCCAGGGGTCAAAAAGCAAGCCCTGGACATGCAGCACCGGTTCGAAATCGACCAGATCAGTCTCTACAGCGCTATCAAGAAGGTCAGAAAGGGTTGGTCGGTCTGTCAGGCCTGCAATCCCGACCACCGGAACGTCAAGGGTGAAGCCCAATGGACTCCGGTAGCTGACCAGCCCATGGAGAGCGTGGCCATGGACGTCTTCTCCATGCCCGAAGTTCACATAGGCAAGGAGACCTTTGACTGTGTGGTCCTTTGTGTAGACCGCCACAGCGGCTACGTAGTAGCCGTTCCGGCACCCAAAAGGGGGTTGCTTGCCAAGGAAGGGGCAGTCATGATGATTCGTCATTGGCTGACCGTCTTTGACATCCCCCGCACCATTTTCAGTGACCGAGGGCCCCAGTTTACTGGTGGCTGGTTCAAGGCCATGTGTTCCCTCATGGGAATACGTCATGCCAAGAGTGTCGCCTATCTCAGCCGGTCCAATGGCCGGGCTGAAGTGGCTGAAAGGCAGCTGTTTGAGAAGCTGCGCATGATTCACATCACCAATCCACGTCGGAACTGGTTTGGGGAGATGTGGCCCGCTCTGAAGGCCCATCATGACACCCCCACTCCGGGTGGTTTGTCCCCTCACCAGATTCTGTTCGGCAGGGACCCCTTTGGTCGGGGACTTCCCTTGTCTGGTGATGGTATGGCCATGGACGCCAAGGAATTCGTTGCGCGGCAAGAGGCAACGGCGCGGGACATCCGCCAGCAGCTCGAGAAGGAGCATGCTGAGCGTCAGAAGTCCGCCCCGAGCTCGACAGCGCAAAAGTTCAGGGTGGGAGACCCGGTGTGGGTGATCAGACCCCGCCCTATGGGCACCCACCGCACCAAAACCTGGTTCACACCCGGAGAGGTGGTCCGCAGGATTGATGAGGACACCTACCGCATCAAGCCGGGTCACGGACAGTTCCGGGAGCGCCACGAGAGTCAACTCTGTGTGCAGGAACCCGACCTCCGTGGCCAACATGTGTCCCTCCACTACGCCACACATGAGGCTGATTCGGACAACGACTACGCGGAGCAGGACGACTATACCGTCGAGAAGATCCTGGCCCAGCGTCTGAGCGCCTTGCCACCCGGAGGCCTTGAGTTCAAGGTTCGTTGGCGAGGCTATGGGCCGTCCCACGACACCTGGGAACCCGTCTCCTCGTTTGTGCCGCAGATTAGCACCCCCTTCATCGACTACATCCGCAAGCACAAGACCGAGATCCATGTCTCGGACTTGGCAGCACTCACCCGGGCGATTGCAGCCAGGGGCGCCTGATCACCGCACTGAGCTCTCCCCTGATGCAGTTTGAGCACTTGTTTGGTCGACGGATCGTCCCTCACTTGCTTGCTCTCTTCCATCTTCCGGTGACCTGCCATCAGAGTGGCCATATACCCCCCCCTGCTGAATCCAGGGGAGGATGGCTCCTCTCTTCCACTTCCATTTGTCACTCCCCGCCTGCTGAATCCTTGGGAAACCAGGCAGGGCGACTGACCTTGACATTTCCTGAGCTCTTAGGGCCATGAAGCCCATACGACGTTGCGCAACGGATGCCGCTGTCATCGGCATTGCGATTTTTGCGTGTGTGGTCTGGTCCCATGGCACTTGCGGGATCCAGACCAGTCGATGTGTGTCTGCAGACTATATATGGCCTGAACTCAGGCGTCTTTCTGTCCACCCCCCTGCATATTCCTTATCCTGACCGGGGCGTGGTTTGGCGCTCTATCCAGAGTGTGTTTACACGCCTATTTACCCCGTTTATTGCTTAGTTTTCTGCCCCCCAGGATATGTGCATCTGTATGTTGCGTATTATCAGCCCATCACCGAAATATGGACTGTTTTTTCCCCCCCAAGGGGATGCGAATCGGAATACGAAGGCGCCCTGAGTTGCCGTGTACATGCTCCTACGTAAGGTCCAGCCTGGACCAGTACCTAAGTACAGATTCTTCTGTTTGAGTCCCCGTGATACCGTGTGCCCTAGTGGCTTTTTTGGACTGTGCATCCCCGCGTTACCCCTGGGGTGCTAGGGGTGTGCCCTAGTGGCTGTGATGTGCTGTGATCCTGATGGCGCCAGGTGGGAAGCCCAGTTGCCTGACTACACTCCCAGCGGTCCGCCACTGTCAGTCCCAGTGTGAGCCTACCGACTTGCAGACGCACTTGCAGTCAGGTGGCGACCTCCGGTGTCCTGACCTCGGTCAGTCTGCCTGAAAACAGGTGGTTTGAGGAGTCGACGCCTCCCCCCAGACTGCATGAGGACTCCCTCATGCATGGCCTTCGTGGTAATGGGGCGAGGGAAAAGACGGCCTTGATGCCCGATCCCTTATGGAGGAGCTCGTTCGGCTTTACCACTCTGGACGCGCGTCGTGGATATGGACATGGTGCGCCCAAGGAAGGACCCGTGGGGACTCTTCCCCAGACTGCGGCCCTGGGAAGCCTGGGGTAGCCTGATGGATCCTCATGTGGGACCACTTCGGTCGTCGTGTGACGCCTATGTTGGCCGTGTATGCCACTGCCACTGTGGTAGTGACCGTTGCATTCGGCACCCGGTGCGCCTAGTATGGGTTAACGGGTCCTTTGGATGCCGCACCATCGCCGCCAGGACCCTGGACTTGATACTTGATACTATACTTGCAGTTACTAAGAGCTACAGCACCGTACCTGTCTTACTGTGGGATTGTACTGGGCAGCCTAACCCGCAAATCGGCCTGAAGTGAGAATGTGACACCCCCCCCTGGTCCTGGGTACCCGCTGCCATGCTTGGCTGTTATCAAGCCCCCCCCAGGGTTTGCTCTAAGGAGGGGGGTGAAGCGGTACCCAGAACCTATGGCCTATGGCCCGGAGGCCTGTGAGCCGTCACACCCGTTATGGCCCATGGACCGGAGGCCTGTGAGCCGTCACACCCGTGCAGAAGCTGTTGACACCGGCTGTCAGCCGGATATCCCTGTTCTCTAACCCGCGAAATCTGAAATCGGATTTCTAACCATTAAATCGATGTGGAATTACCATACTTTTACTGTCTTGGTCGATTTGCGGTTAGAAATTGGTGAAATACCCGATTTCTACCGCAATTTCTAATTGTCGTGAAATCGCCGCCTGACGCCGCCCGTTCCGTGCACTGCAATAGATGATTCTGTAAAACGATCTTTTTGGAAGTTCCTCTGCTACCAGTTTGAGGTCTGCAGGCACGCAATTCAAAGAAATCAATTCGCAAATGGGCTCATGTTGAAAGTATACACAAAGACCTATGCAACAAAGAAGAATATGTACAATTTCAGTGCAAAACATACTTGGAGGAGCAGCAAAGTGCTAGAACATCGTAAATCTGGGCTGACCATCATAAAGTCAGATTCGCGAGTGACTTGTTAGGGAGTTACTAATTGGTTGGGGAATGGGTAGGTCTACCGGCAAGGAGGAATCACCCATCTATTGAAATAAAATCATAAATCCCCATTTGAACTCCCAAATACCTCCATTATTGAAATAGAAAAGTGGTGGAGGTAAATGATGGATGTGAATCATCCCAAATCAGGTTTACCTCATTTACCTCACACCCCCCGTAGACCCTGCATGAAGGGTCTAAATCTCACCACTTATCGGTAGCCATCTAAAGGGCTAAAAGTGGCGTTCAAAATAAAACTGATTGGGGGGGAAGGAACTAAGAAGCAAACCAAAGTCACAAGGAACAAAGTATTCCTGAGTCTTCCCCTTAGGCCCAAAGGGTCTCAAGGAAAGGTATGTTCATGAACCAGGACGATGCACAAAGTGTCCCTTATTCCCTAGGAATCTTTTACTATACATCAATTGAAAAGAAAAAGGTAACTCATTTAAAGACCCTGTGGATCTTAAACTCTACCTCATCGAAACAATTGATTTCAAAGACCCACGGGAACGTGACGTGGTATGTAAGTGAAAGCCATATTGCTACTTGTTGCAAACTACTAAACGACTTAAAACCAAGAGGTTTTGAAAACTTAGAACACCGAAATTCAATCACCATCCAACCAGGGGGGGTTCCCGCAAATTCAAGGCCTTTAAATCCTGGCTAATTCCTCCACAAAAAAAACCAAAGCGCAAAACTAGCCAGGTTAATATCACCCCTGGGCTCGGTGCTGAAGCAAAACAAAACCAACATTTCCTTTATGGTCACTAAGAACAACAACAAAAAAAATTTCAGCTACTCTGAAAAAGAATGGAAACACATGGTGAAAAGTCTTACGTACTCATCTAAATTCCTACTAAACTTAGGTCTTTGGAGTTGTGCCACCCAACTACCACCCCCTTTTCCTGCCCTTGCACATACCTCCTGGACTAAAACCTAGGAACAGCAGTGCAAAAACCAAATTCTGAGAAACACTGAAAGAAATCGAATCAGTCTCGAATTAAAATCAGAGACAAAACAACAAAAAAAAAACAAATGTGGACACATGGGCATATATATAGACATATATATGTAGACAACAAGACAGCAAAAAGGAGGAACAAATGTTGTGAGGGAGGCACAAAACTAAACTACCTACGGGAAACTTGTGGACGTGTTCATCAAACCCGGGACTTGAGGGGAGTATCGCTTACCTAATGAAAATCTTTGGACTAAAGCCAAAAGATGACAAGGGGAAGGGAGAATATATATAGCATACATCAAAATTCAAAGCAATTCTACAGACTGGCTTTTTTTACAAAGCACGTGGCCCATGTTGGCATTGGCCTCAGGGCGACCGGTGCTGCAACACTGAGAAACCTTGCCTGGCACAGGAAGGAAGAAGTTGCCCTGGTTACAACCATCTTAAGGCTGGATCAGGGGGGGGGGGGTATATCACCCAGAAACTGTCATCTGGGGTACGCCGAGTATGCACAGGCCATTTATACACACAATGGTATATGAATCAAGAAATTGAGTGAGGAATGCCTTCAGCCCTGCTCTACCTGATGGGAGCACTTGACTCGGAAGCGTGGCATAGGAATGGGCTCTCCGGCTGCAGGCTGGCTGCCCCCTGGGCAGCATGTTTAAAGGCCACATTGAGGCTGTCCTGAGACAGTCTTGAGAGTAACCTACAAGGCGCCTTGGGGCCCCTACATACCTTGTTCATCATTTGTCAATGCCAATACACTCGCCCACCCCCTGTGAACACATGGGGACGCTTGGGGACAGGCGCGGATGCATGGTGGGTGCTTGGGAACCCGCGGGGACATGTGGGAACGCTTGGGAACCCCCTCAGACACGTGGGAGCAAGTGGGGGTGCGTGGGGGCGTCCGAGGGCCCATGGGGACGTGAGGGGACGATCCCTCGTTGCCTCAGTGAGTCGTCGTTGCTTGTGCACCTCCTTTGTTCATATCCCTTGCCCTCCTCAGACCTCTAACATTGTTTCCTCAAGGCAAGAGAAGTTTTTCGCAATTTCAGCCATGAATATTGATCTGATTGACTTGAGGGATCGTCCCCTCACGTCCCCATGGGCCCTCGGACGCCCCCACGCACCCCCACTTGCTCCCACGTGTCTGAGGGTGTTCCCAAGCGTTCCCACATGTCCCCGCAGGTTCCCAAGCACCCACCATGCATCCGCGCCTGTCCCCAAGCGTCCCCATGTGTTCACAGGGGGTGGGCGAGTGTATTGGCATTGACAAATGATGAACAAGGTATGTAGGGGCCCCAAGGCGCCTTGTAGGTTACTCTCAAGACTGTCTCAGGACAGCCTCAATGTGGCCTTTAAACATGCTGCCCAGGGGGCAGCCAGCCTGCAGCCGGAGAGCCCATTCCTATGCCATGCTTCAAAGTCAAGTGCTCCCATCAGGTAGAGCAGGGCTGAAGGCATTCCTCACTCAATTTCTTGATTCATATACCATTGTGTGTATAAATGGCCTGTGCATACTCGGCGTACCCCAGATGACAGTTTCTGGGTGATATACCCCCCCCCCCCCTGATCCAGCCTTAAGATGGTTGTAACCAGGGCAACTTCTTCCCTCCTGGGCCAGGCAAGGTTTCTCAGTGTTGCAGCACCGGTCGCCCTGAGGCCAATGCCAACATGCACCACGTGCTTTGTAAAAATAGCCAGTCTGTAGAATTGCTTTGAATTTTGATGTATGCTATATATATTCTCCCTTCCCCTTGTCATCTTTTGGCTTTAGTCCAAAGATTTTCATTAGGTAAGCGATACTCCCCTCAAGTCCCGGGTTTGATGAACACGTCCACAAGTTTCCCGTAGGTAGTTTAGTTTTGTGCCTCCCTCACAACATTTGTTCCTCCTTTTTGCTGTCTTGTTGTCTACATATATATGTCTATATATATGCCCATGTGTCCACATTTGTTTTTTTTTGTTGTTTTGTCTCTGATTTTAATTCGAGACTGATTCGATTTCTTTCAGTGTTTCTCAGAATTTGGTTTTTGCACTGCTGTTCCTAGGTTTTAGTCCAGGAGGTATGTGCAAGGGCAGGAAAAGGGGGTGGTATATGGGTGGCACAACTCCAAGAACCTAAGTTTAGTAGGAATTTAGATGAGTACGTAAGACTTTTCACCATGTGTTTCCATTCTTTTTCAGAGTAGCTGAAATTTTTTTTGTTGTTGTTCTTAGTGACCATAAAGGAAATGTTGGTTTTGTTTTGCTTCAGCACCGAGCCCAGGGGTGATATTAACCTGGCTAGTTTTGCGCTTTGGTTTTTTTTGTGGAGGAATTAGCCAGGATTTAAAGGCCTTGAATTTGCGGGAACCCCCCCTGGTTGGATGGTGATTGAATTTCGGTGTTCTAAGTTTTCAAAACCTCTTGGTTTTAAGTCGTTTAGTAGTTTGCAACAAGTAGCAATATGGCTTTCACTTACATACCACGTCACGTTCCCGTGGGTCTTTGAAATCAATTGTTTCGATGAGGTAGAGTTTAAGATCCACAGGGTCTTTAAATGAGTTACCTTTTTCTTTTCAATTGATGTATAGTAAAAGATTCCTAGGGAATAAGGGACACTTTGTGCATCGTCCTGGTTCATGAACATACCTTTCCTTGAGACCCTTTGGGCCTAAGGGGAAGACTCAGGAATACTTTGTTCCTTGTGACTTTGGTTTGCTTCTTAGTTCCTTCCCCCCCAATCATTTTTTTTTGAACGCCACTTTTAGCCCTTTAGATGGCTACCGATAAGTGGTGAGATTTAGACCCTTCATGCAGGGTCTACGGGGGGTGTGAGGTAAATGAGGTAAACCTGATTTGGGATGATTCACATCCATCATTTACCTCCACCACTTTTCTATTTCAATAATGGAGGTATTTGGGAGTTCAAATGGGGATTTATGATTTTATTTCAATAGATGGGTGATTCCTCCTTGCCGGTAGACCTACCCATTCCCCACCCAATTAGTAACTCCCTAACAAGTCACTCGCGAATCTGACTTTATGATGGTCAGCCCAGATTTACGATGTTCTAGCACTTTGCTGCTCCTCCAAGTATGTTTTGCACTGAAATTGTACATATTCTTCTTTGTTGCATAGGTCTTTGTGTATACTTTCAACATGAGCCCATTTGCGAATTGATTTCTTTGAATTGCGTGCCTGCAGACCTCAAACTGGTCTTAAGACTGCAATGGCAGATTTCCCATAAGGGGGGGGGGGGTCACTGATTCGTCGTTGCCTCAGTGAGTCGTCGTTGCTTGTGCACCTCTTTTGTTCATATCCCTTGCCCTCCTCAGACCTCTAACATTGTTTCCTCAAGGCAAGAGAAGTTTTTCGCAATTTCAGCCATGAATATTGATCTGATTGGCGAATCAGTGACGCCCCCCCCCCCCCTTATGGGAAATCTGCCATTGCAGTCTTAAGACCAGTTTGAGGTCTGCAGGCACGCAATTCAAAGAAATCAATTCGCAAATGGGCTCATGTTGAAAGTATACACAAAGACCTATGCAACAAAGAAGAATATGTACAATTTCAGTGCAAAACATACTTGGAGGAGCAGCAAAGTGCTAAAACATCGTAAATCTGGGCTGACCATCATAAAGTCAGATTCGCGAGTGACTTGTTAGGGAGTTACTAATTGGTTGGGGAATGGGTAGGTCTACCGGCAAGGAGGAATCACCCATCTATTGAAATAAAATCATAAATCCCCATTTGAACTCCCAAATACCTCCATTATTGAAATAGAAAAGTGGTGGAGGTAAATGATGGATGTGAATCATCCCAAATCAGGTTTACCTCATTTACCTCACAAAGACTGAAACACTCTTCGAGTGATCCGCAATTTTTTCCTTGATAAAACGCATCGCGTCCCAGATTTTTCCCAGAAAATCTGGGCGGCCGAAGGCGCTTTGAACCCCCAAGTGAAAGAACAAGGGTTACGAGCGTTCAAGCGCCCAAGGACGAATTAACGTGCCTCATAGGCACTGTGTATGAGGTTTTGCCCCCCATAGTCATGGGATGAGGCCAAAGGATCCCAACTCCATAGGCCCAAAGGGTTATTTATTTTGAGTGTTTTCCAAGAAATGGGCAATCTCACGTACTTGGCGTCCAAGTACGAGTAGAAGTATGTTGAGTTGGTGTTTTCTCCCTCTTTGCTTGCCTCTACATCCGGGGCATATCACTTGTCTTCCCCGGATAGTACATATACGATCTCCATATATATATTGGCAATATATTTTGCGTGCATGCTAAAATTCGGCTTTCCGAAGGGAGGTCGATTTTCGACCAAAGCACTTGCATGCGTGTTAAGGGACCAAAGTTACTCTAGAATATAGGCACACTTTGATTCTAGGCCACTATGTTGTGTGTAGAAGGCGAGGGTAGGGTTGTATGCCATATTTGGTGTCACATCACGTGCCCATTTGGCGGATGCACCATTCTAAGACTAACCCGCCAATGGACCCCATATCGCACGAAGCCCTTCATTGTACTCCTAACCAACACTCGCAAGCCTAACCTTCGTGAAGGGAGGCTTGTGGAGTGCTCCCGAAGCGATGCGTTGCGAGCAAGGTGTGTTTTTTGCAATATTCCATGTTTGCATGTGCCCACTTGGGAGGCAGCGCGCGCGGCCTTCCAAAGCGCCCCAAGTGGAGCACATATGTGGAATCGAAGGTCATTGGTGTCGAGTCATCGTGTTTAGAAGGATTGGTCGATTACTCAATCCAAGCCGAAGATATTATAATATATTTGTGCAGTTTTCAGGGCACTTTTGCGTGTCTTTTCGCCAATCTTGCTGTTTTTTGCCCGTCATGATGTCAAGTGGCGACCGTGTATCTCAACGTTGCGCTCAATTGACATCATGACCGAAGTATGTTCTGAGAATACACACTTTGGTGCCCAACATATCTTGGACCCGGCGAACACCTCCCCTTGGGCTTGGCATACCGTGGCCGCCATGTTGGCGATTTGGGACGATCCAAAATCATCGGCTCACTTGGCGACCCTGCCATTCCCAAAACCGGAGGGGTTTGGGCAACGCCCAAAAGATATGTTGGACGCATATGACTTGATACCAATCCTATGGCACACTCCGGTCCAAGTCGGGCATGTGCCTCATTTGCCCCACCCATGAGTGTGCGCATTTTCGGCCATTTTGAGCAATTTTCCACATTTTCTGCCCGCCGTGCACCATGTTCAGCCCCCTCGTGCACGCCGGACGCGTGGACCAATGGACCATATATGACATGGGTGTTATGGATATTGGTCACCATGGTTCGCACACCACGTTGGCGAAGCGGAGCAACCTTCGTCAAGGTGCTAGCCCAAGGTGAGTGTGGACGATTTTGCCATTTTGGCAATTGTGGACCCAATTTGGATTGTCACCACGCCGCTTGGCATGGAGATCTTTGAGAGCCAAGTGCATGAGAGTCTCTGTTGGACTCCCGGTGGATCGCATATGGAATGGCGGATCCGATCTCCAAGCCGGCCACGGAGATATACCATTGGGGGTACCCCGGATTTTGGCTCATTTTGAGCGGCCAAAATGACCCCCTTTTGAGACTCCAATTTCACCCCCCCGTGTGGTCAATCGGCGGCCCCATTTCTCTATGCCCACAGGGAGCCCGGACCTAATTTCAAGTTGTGCACTCAGATATTGGTCGTAGGTCCTGCCTCCTATCCTGTGAGCCATTGGCCTTGCCCTGGCCGGGCGAGCCACGCGTGGGAATGACGCCAATTTTCGTTATTTTGGCATCATGACCCCACTTGATGAACCCGTGGTGCCCAGATGCTGGGAGCTCAGAGGGAACCAGGTTGGGTGAGGGCTCCAGAGAGTTTGTACTTGAAGTGCATAGGGTCAGTTGCCTTGTCCCTACCTCTGGCTGTTCCGGACGAGGGGTCAATTTTGGAGTTTTTGGAGCTAATATCAGTTTGGGCTGAAACAGCCCATTTTCAGCTACCAAATCCTAGGGGATAATGGCGGGGCCTTATCTCTGACTCAGAGTGGAGTTGGGACCTGCCGTCATGGGAGCATAGGGGACCACTGTTGGTCAGCCTTGGAGCATCTTGATTCCCAGGAAATCGCCTGTGGCTGGGCGGGACACCCTCCCCTATTGGCAGGGTTTCAGGGTCCGGACTGGGCAGGGCATGGGTTGTGTTTGAGCTCCCGCCCCTGCCAGCCACTGAGAGGGTCGGACCTGGGATTGGGATATGAGTTGCGACTGAGTGTCTATTGTTCTGCGATGCCCTTACCTCAGTCCAGTCTTAACCCCATGTGTACATATCCTGATGTGTTGCTGTACATACTTTTGTTCCCTTGTTTCAGAGTGGCAAGGATCCTGAAACGCTTTGTCACATGACACGAGCATGAGGATGCCCTTGTGAGCGCAGTGCTTTGCCTGCCTGCTTGCTTTGCGTGTCCACCGCAGCGTCCTGTGGCCAGGCCCCCCACGGGAACACGTCAACAGCACCGTCACTACACTGCACCACTGCACGCACAGCACTGCGCACCAGGAAACCTTAGCGATCCATTGAGTCTTCTTTGTTTGAGCCATCAATTGGAGCTTTTCTTTTCTATTTTTTCAGGACCATAAAGGCACGAGCGCAAGACTTGAGCAGAATTAAAGGGCTTTGTACTTTACTAATTCCCAGATCAGCTACAGGGCACCCAGACTGACTTCAGGCAAGCCAGATTGTTCCAGTCTATTTTTCTCCTTTGCCCCTGCATTTGCTCACTTCTCTTTGCTCAGTCCATTGGTCCAACTTTCAGTGTATCACTTTTTGTTATTTTTCCTTTTGTCTTGGTATAGGCTATATATCCCTTTGCATCGATCACCGAAATGGCCCCAACCAGTATTTTAACCTGTTCAGGCCCATTGTGCAGCTCATGCAGTGTTTTCACCCTGACTAGGTTTCTAAATACCCGCGGCTGTCCTTCGGAGAACTGCGGCTCACCATGAACGCTCATTTTGCCCATGGTTCGGCCGCTTTGATGAAATGCTTCGGGCGGGGGACCGCCATGCCTCAAAAAAATATGAACTATTACCACCCCCTGTAGCTGATTGTGCAAGGAAAAAATTGTCGGGGCAACAAAGCATGACTTAACGAGCGCGCAAACGATTGATCTTCTTTTAACGCAGTGTTTGCAAAGCGGTGATGACAGCTGCCGCATCAACCGTGTGGGGAAGGAACTTGCGGACGAGGCCTACTTTTGCCAGGCTCTGTGGTATTCTTTTAGGCAGACCAAGGGAGTAATGCAGCTGAACGAAGACAGCCACCCAAAAGAGCCTATCTGGATGCTTAGGGGAGAGGGGCTGAGGTGTTGGGGGGCATGTGAGGACTGAAATCAATTCAGCTTTGGCTCGTTGGATCCTTCACTCAAAAGGTGTGGTACCGACACTAGCATAGCAAAAACATTTCGTATTTCTGCATTAATCACCTTGCGCAGGTTCAATGGGCTTGGCCGGCACAAAGCTGTAGACAGCAAAATATTTACAATGGATTGTAGGCGTGCTGTCACGGGGTTGAGGATACCGAAAATTTTCACCGGAGGGCTGAGACAACTTTTTTTGTGGCGCCCACCCCTGCGTTTGCACCTCCGTGTTAAACGGGTTAACCTGAAAGCCCTTGCAAACCATAAAACCATTTTAGCCTATTTGTCATATAGTGGATGTCATCACTCCTTAGAAGGATGTCATCTGCATAGACGTAACTACGGAAGTTAGGTATGTAGGTGTCAACCCGCCATTCTCGGTTTCATAAGATAATAAACGCCGGTGCGGGGCTTCTGATTCTTTTATGTAGACCTACCAAACGCGCACTTTGCGGGCCCCAAACTACCTTTTTCTCAAAGATCAGTGAATTCGGGCTAAACGGACCCTGAGTTTCTCTCTCTTGTCTAGTACATTCACTAGCCAGCTTGAAGTCTTGTTTAGACTGAACATCACCATCTAGATGAGCGGCTATTTCTTTCATATGCAAAATTATCCCCTTTTCATCCAGATAAAGCAGCGTCTGAATCAATAGTTGTAACTTTGGGTATATCACTAGAATGGGCAAAGACAGGCCAAAGCACTGCTGCCACACCCCCGTTGCTTGCTGTCTTGATTTCACATCAGATGTGCTGCTTGTAATACAATCTTTTGATAATTGCTTTGTGTTTTATAAGCGGGAATGCAGGCATGTGTCTACCATGGGTCTTGTCTGGCTGGTCTTCTTTCCGTATTGCAAAATTTTTTAATGCGCAAAAGCTTCCCGGTTTTCGTTGAACTCCTACGTAGCTTTAGGTTTGATTTCATTGTTCTTATTTCGTTGTTTACAACTTATTTCCTACAACCAAAGCACTCAAATGTACGCCTGTATTATGAACAACAAACTGAGTTTCTTGAATCGATGATTCAACAGTGCTAGCTTACTTTTGCGAATACCCTTTTGCTAAACCTAGACTAACAGATATTTATCATTCTGCAGTATGCGAAGCTGAAAATATCCCAAAATTGTAGAGTCAATATAGAAATGTTCTGAATACCGCAAAACAATCGTACGCACCCATGTTTCGATCCATGTATCCATCTCATTACTGCAAACATGCCTGCTGATTTCGGAGAATTTCATAAAACACATCAGTATGATAGCATGCAGTCGTTCAAGAAGTGTTTGTGGATGCCTCCAACATGTACGAATACCACGGATTGAAATCTCCTGCTTGGATCTTCAATTTACTTAACAGCAAAAAGCTGCTTGCAGGCTGTGTGCGTCTGGACGGAGGGGACTAACGGAGGATTGTTCTCCAATCCCACATCCTTGTCCCTACGATGAAGAGCGCTCTGATGCATGGGGTAAGCGGGAAACTACGTCAAAAAAAGATAACCCTGATTCGGCCCGGTTCAACACGGCTCTTGGGTCTAATAATCAACAGTGTCATGACGGCTACCTCCTTGCCAAGCAAACAGCAAAAAGCCTCAGCTCCGCAAATTCACGGGCGCTCCATTGTGGTCTTTTTGCCAAACAAAGAACGAAGAATTTGTGCTGCGGACGCTCACACGCACTCCAATGCAGCCTTCAAAAACAAAATAGGCTGGGATCAGGCCAAGTCTTATCAATCTACGGGGGAGGGGGGGCTACCTTGTCCGGCCCTGCTAGCTTGAATTGTGGCCCTCAATCAAATTTAAATAAAGATGTACCCCACCCTTGGGTGCGGCACGGGGAGGCCTGGCCCAGCCCGGGCCAACCACGGTAGCCCAACCACCGAAAACGGCTCCGAATACCCGGGCTAAGGTAGACCGCTCAGTAATCTCTGGCCTGGTTTGGATATTGGGCACCGATGGGCGAATTATCTAACTCACATAATCCTGCATTCCCTATATCTATAGGCAAAGCAGCAGCTCTCGAACGACTAAGTACAAACTTAGCCCACGCAAACTGCACCCTGTTTTGCGCATCGAATGCGCAGAAAAGGACCGGTTCACGACAGGGCAAAAAAACAATTTTTTTGGATGTTTGATGAACGTGTTTTCAGGCATAGTGAACGAAATTCCTTTTTTTAGCATTGCGCAACTCCGTGTTCCTAAAAGGGAAGTTTTTTTATTCTACGGTGCTGTGAGTGCGCGAGGCCTCGCGCAGTCAAGATATTCGAAGTAGGGTTAGCTATGAAACATAAAAACCCTAAGGACGGGCGTTTGTGGAAATACACAGCTCCCACACGTTGTTAGAACTCACGTTGTGTTGACTAAGGAGCAATCAAAGTGTATGACGGTAAGACTTCCCATGTTCGGTGTACACATGTACTCTAAATCAGAAATAAAATACAAGTTTAGGCATCCGGAGTGCGCGAGGCCTCGCGCACGCTGATCACGTGATGTAGTGGTTTTCGGGATGGATGTGACGCGTACAATTGCAGGTACAGTACCAGACGGACAAACACATCTGATTTTTGCGGTGTATGTGTGTGTAGACACAGTGTTCGTCATGTATAACACGGCACAGAACATTGTCCAACCGAAACAATCAGTCCGCGAGGCCTCTCGCACTCAAACCAGACAAGAAAATGAAAAAGCAGGCAGGTCAGGCTACGCCGGTATTTACATTACCTTTCAAGGCTACCACTTGTGACTGTCGATTTGCACAGCGATTCAGGTTCAACAAAAGAACGCCACACAGTTTACCCGCAGCTACAAGGCAGGAGGGCCAGGGCTGGGTGCGCATTTTGCGACAAGAGGGCTGGAACCTGTACCTGTTGATCCGGCAACGGGCAGTACCAAACAGAGAAAACACCGGGAAACACAACACGGTACCTAACGCAAACAGAAAGACGAACAAAAGTACGACTTGGGCAAGCAGACGCCGCCCCAGATACAGTGGACGAGCAGGCAGCAGCAGCACTTAAAGCAACGTGGACACTGGTGCTTGCATCGTGTTGCCTGCTGTGGAAGGACAACTGGTACCGGGCACAATACACGACACACCCAGACGAAAGTGACCGGTCGCAAAACTGTACTGCAATTGCAGTACTTCAACTGAAACAGAGGCCCACGTACTGGGCAAGACATCCAGCCATTCAGGACCTGGCAGCACGGATAACGACACTCGCACGGGCTCTGCAACAGCGTGAAAGGAGAATCCCCCAGACTCTGCGTGACATGAGGTATGCGGATGGTTGTGTACCAGATACCGGAAACGTGAGAGCACCGTTGGGTGTGAGAAGGGATACAAGGACTGTGAAGGCACCGGTGTGGCGCCCGTTTGCCCTGTCAAAAGAAAAGGCACCTGGTGGTTTTGGTCTATTAAACTTGTTGCAGTTTGCAAAGGACACAGCACAACGGACAAACAGGGTTCTACCGCTGTTGGTTGACAGAAACATACACTACAGGATACTAAAAGGTAAACTAGATGCTGTTGTGGGGCGGAGAACAGATGTGGATGCCGACAGACAGGAAGCAGCAACGTGCAACGTGAGGCAACGCATGCGTTAACTGACACCCGCATTGTGTGAGGCCTCGCGCACTAAAGGATACGAGAAACATACGAGAAAGAGGTCTGTAATGCGATGTGAGGCCTCGCGCACTGAGTAGGTCGTTCAGTCCGGTGGAATTGGTCGCAGCAAAGACGGTTGTGCAACAGATTTGCGAAAACGACCCGGAAACTGGCGTTTTGACTGATTTCAGAGTCCAAATGACCGTGTTTGTGTCATGCCATTTGCCCTTTTCAGGTATTCTTTGGCACCATGACTCAACTAGGGTCGCCAGAGCGTCCAACCACCAGATGCAGAGGCGATGGCGTCGTCACCAGGGACCGACCAAGGGGACACGCCGGAGAAAGGACGCAAGAAGAAGGGGGATAAGAAGCCGAAACCAGAGATGAAGCTCACAGTTGACGTTCAACAAAGGCTGTGGAAGGAGAATGGTAAAGTAGTGAAGGTAAAGATTACTGATTTGAAGATTGACAAGACCAAGGAGCGGGGACAGATCCGATAGATCGACCACGACGATGCTGCTAAGAAAGTGGTGGGATACCAAGCACTGCCGCCACTTGGACCGTTGCGCGTAACGGCATGGGAGGATAGTGGTATGACTCGCTTCGCATTCGATGAACGATATTTCTTCTCTTTGCTGTGGTCGATGATTTGCATTGCAGATGGCTCGCTTTAAGCTCTGAATGGTCAACATGGGACAGAAGCATGCAGTTAGATTCAAGAAATGCGGCTCGCAGAAGGCAAAGAACTGGAGGACTGGCAAGAATATTGCTACGTTGACATTCCAAAGTTTGAAACGCCTTGGAGGATCCAGGCCAAGGTTGCAGGATTGCAGCAAGCTGGCCGCCAGTTTGTGACGTGGATTCTGTTGTCCAAGGAGCCGGGCAACATGTTGTTGCACATTGAGGACCAGAAGCGGGAAAAGGAACCACGGGATTCGGAACGGTTCGAAACTGCTGTTGTCCAGGCTGCCGTCAACTCTGCGGTTCTTGCACCCGAGTCGTTGGAGGAACCAGGGCACACAGTATGTGTTCGTGTGTCACACGGTCGCAGTGCGCGGTCGCAGTGCGCGAGGTCTCGCGCACTCCATGACACTGTTTTTTCTCTTTGGACTTGACATTCAAGCACTGGAGGGACATCTTCTCCCTGGCATACTACTGCGGCCGTGACGCGGTTACTGGTATGAAGAACCTTGAGAGTAAGAGCAAGAAAGAGGACGTTAGAAGGAATGCCTTCAGAAAGCTGGAGGGGCTGTATCTACCAAGTTTATTGCACAAAGTCTGTGCGCATATGAACCTGAAGGAATCGACCTTACGCACCACCCAGAACTACATTGACGCGTTGATTACGGAACAATGGGTTACTTACCACCTTGACCATCCGGACAATAAGGATTTCGTCAACCAAACCGCAGGTATGCGTCGGTTTCGCGGCTTCAGTGCGCGAGGGCTCGCGCACTCAACGACCTTTTTCACATCTGAACAGCTGCCGATGCGAAGATCCGAGCAGAAGTCGCAGCTCTGGGCACGACGCAACTGAAAATTGGCCTGGGAAATTGGGGGTATTGGGAAGATGCAAAAAGTTCCAGGGTCCGGTCGCCGTGGGCAAAGTGGAAAACGTTGACCGGTGCACCTCTGTGGCGGACTGGGGACAAGGGAGCACCTCCGTCACCGTAGACGCTGGCCGCGCGGAAACAACTGCAAAGGAAGGCTGAGGCACCAGCATCGGACATAGACACAGTTCAGTACTGGCGAAGTGATGAATGTCTCCAAGCAGGACGACCAAGGGAACAAGTGCACTTTGACAGCATGCCGTATTGAGGATATCGAAGAGACACCACCAGCCCGTTTCCGGGACTTGCAGTACCCGTTGTGGGTCATCAACGCTGACCTTTTCGTGGAATATGACTCTGCAGGATTTGTTCCGAAGTGGCTGTTCGATGTGATGATGTTGGGAAAGGGCGTCATTTTCTATGGCGATGCTGATGTTGTGCACCGTATTGGCCGCGACATGCAAAGGCTGTGGCGTATGGACAAGGTCAAGGATCAAACTACAGCGCCTTTCTATCATGCCCGGTTGCCGGTATACTCTTCGTTGTCGGGGTCCGTTACAAGCAACATGTATGAGTTTGACGTGGATCGGAACAACGAGTCGTTGGGATAAGCAGGTATATATCTGCTTCTTTTACCGGTTTCGATGCCATTGTGTGCGTGCGGCCTCGCGCACTGTTGTCTCCGTTATTCGTCTTTATTCACCGCATTTGCAGTTGCCGAACTATGTGATGTATTCTGCTAGACATTTCGAAGAGATGCAGAACAAGAACCTCAGAGGTTTCATGCCTCTGATTCACGTGCTGTGGTACCTTGACAAGTATCTGTTGGACTGTGGGCATGCTGATGCACTGGTTGTTGTGGATGACACGCATGCCATGGCCGCAAAGATTGCGATGTCGGACGAGTCGAGGAGGACTAAAGTGGCGTTTTCGGCTGTGTCAGCGATCAAGTAAAAGGACCTTGCGAATGCCGTTAGAGGTGCTCTACAGCATGCCATCATCATGCGTTACATGTTGGAAGTCGATCAGACGGAGCAAGGAGCGTCTTGGGATACCCATGAAGAGTGGCTTCTGCGTGGCATTCCACTGTGGGTTTTGGACAGCAACCGAGGGTTCGAAGGGCACCAGAAGGTGCATGCTACAGAAGCCGTCCAAGAAGAGATCCTGACTGAGGCCCCCGCTGACGACAGTGAGCCTGTTGCGCCTTCACCTACCTTGCCAAGCCAAGCCAAGGTGAAGAAGACTGCCAAGGTTGTACCAACTCAGGTTACTGCAGCCGGAAAAGGAACCCCCTCGAGTAGCAAGAAGCAGGCGAAAGGAAAGGAGAAGGAATCGGACAAGCCCAGAGAATCAGCCGACGACGATGCCGACGAGCAGACAGAAGAAGCTGATCCGGCGCAAGTGCTGGAGACCCAGCAGAAGCGCAAGCGCACACCCGCCGCTCACTTCGATGCGAGTCCCGATGATTCGGGTAAGGACCAGCCAAAGAAGAAAGCAAAGATTGCTGCGACTGCTAGTGCAGAGTTCAAGCCGCCCTCGCGTTCTGGTGCTCAGCCATCCCGTGGTACCGTTGCCTCCCCAAGTGGGACAAGTATGGTGGCAAGAAGCCTGGGTTCCAAGTTGGCTAAGGATGCAGGACCGAAGAAGAAGTAAGTCACCATTAACCCATGTTTTATTGTCTGTTATTGCAGTCATGTGTGCGCGAGGCCTCGTGAACTCGCCTTCGACGCGAATGCAATTATATGCCCTTAAAAGGTTGTATATTTTTGCCGAGCTTTTATTCAAATGCTTGTATATTGTGCATTTCGTGTCCTGTTTTTGTTGTCTTCCGTACACAATTGTTTCCGCGACCTTGAGTGCGCGAGGCCTCGCGCACTGAGGAACAGAAAAAAGCAATTTATTTTGCAGGACAAACTTAGGTACAGCTGGAGGCCCACACAATGTCATTTTTGAAAATGAGCTCCTGAAAAGGCACGCGCGAGTGGGATTTTGAAATACAAAAACACTACAACACTACCACAGAAACAACAACATTGGTAAAACACACCCTTCAAATCAGACAAAACAATAGTTTATTTTGGTAAACAAAAACTTAAAAAAAGCAGCAAATTGCGTAAAAACCTTTTTTTTGTGCTGTCGGATTCATGCGTGCTGGAAATGTCCAAGAAGAATAGTTTTTCCGGCTGCCGTTTTTTGCGTCTGCCTCTTCCAAAAGGGGGTGCAGTTTGCGTGGGCTAAAACAAAAATTGGTCTGTCTCTACCGCTCAGTTTTCCATGTGTTGGACGCTGCAGAATGGACCCCAAACAGGGAGGCCTCAACATAACAACTGAAAACTCGTGAACACACCATCAAGCATGCAATGGACCATCTTTCTGGATTCCAACAAAAATGGGAGGGGGGCTTTCGAAAATGGAAGCAGCACAATCGCAGATTCACAAAAAACTTCGCTGCGATGCATGCGCACATGTGAATCTGGTGTGGCGCTGGTGCAACACAACAACAAGTATGTCGAAAAACAAAAAGAAAATCCAGTGGTGCAAAAGAATTTCATATTGTCTGCATGTCCGCTGCAATACAAAGCTAAGAAGGCAACCAAATTAAACCAGCATGTCTCCGCAAACCACCCCCCCTTCCTGAGACATGAACGCAAAAGGCATACCACATGGGAGCTGTGCCTGGGACCCATAAAGCAGTGGCATCAGGCACTCAACGGCTGCGGGGCTGCTACATATCAAACAAAAAAATAACCGAATTCAACTTGCCCAACCATAAACCTGCAGCCCTTGCCTTTAGCCTCAAACAGCAATGGAGAAGGTGTTGCAAGCTTTTATGAAAGAAAGAACCAGCAGATTGAGCCATGGGTGGTGCATGATTTTACGTGCCCCTGGTTTCTCAAGTTATGGCACGCAACTGGATATTTCAACAGCTGGTGGGCTTTATTGCTTCATGCAGCTCCATCAATAACAACGCCCTGCATTGCAGGCCACACTGCCATTCAAAATTCACCAGCCCAACAGTGACACAAACCCTTGGGGTGCATCGCCGAAAGCACCACCACCAGGGCAAAGAGTGCACTCAATACCTACATACCACAGAATGAGCACGACCACTTGGGCAACGGAATGCACCGAAAACACCAAAGTCCGCAGTACTACAAGTCTAACGCTCCCTGAAAACATACTCAGTGCACAAGCTGTGTACTTGTGCACAGCTGTAGCGTGAGGTTGATAAACCGCATGCAGGTCACTCACCCAGACCCAGATAAGATGTGACACAATGGTATTTATCACTGGGCCACGAGTGCCCAGGGCCACCATCAACTCTGCATTCCACAAAGCGGACGATGCAGGTGAGGGTGCAGCATTGAGGTCACTTTTGCACTATTTTCCAAATCTTGACATCCTTGTCATACTGTATATTGGTACATGTACCAGACAGACATCTGTCTTACAAAGTTTCTGTGTGCCTTGTATCCTTCTTCTCAGCGCATAACATGACAATCCCCAACACACACACCTGAAGGCAATGAAAGCGCTGCCCTCATAAGCAACAAAGCCCCTACAGTGCTGTGATCTGGGGCCCTTAAGCAGGACACCATGGTAATGACGTCTGGTTACACTGTAGAAAGATCTGCACATGCACCCCTAGCATGCCCCAGCGTTTCTGTTTCTCCATCGGCAGTGGGCACCGAAGATTCAATCATCACGTTGTGTGCCACATTCAACGTTTTTCACTTGAAGTGCAGCTCCCAGATCCCAGTAATCCCATTGTGCACACCATGGTACTCACTGGAGCCACGTTGGGGTCTCCGCCAATCTCTTCTGATCTGAGCTCTCATAAAATGGAGGGCAAAACCCACATGTGCTCATGTATTGACAGCTTGCAATACAAAATCCTCATTGGGTCTGCCTCTCTGCACCTCCTGGCGTTGCAGACGGGGAGGTTTCCACTTCCCCCTGTACCTTTACGGCCAGCTTGAAATAATCCTTCCATCAGCTTCTCCCCCCAGGTGTGGGTGGGGTAGGGGGGGGCGTCACTTGGAAACCCCCCTTGCAACCTGCACCGTATGCTGTATTTGAACCCTGCACGCAAGCATTGGCTGCAATGTGGATGCAGGAAAAAATACGCCTGGCTGACGCTAATCATATCAAATGTGGGGGTTTTCTCCTCCACATATTCGTTGAATCTCCGGAAATCAGAATTCGTTGGCCAAAATGATGCGCCCCCACAGTCCCACGAGGGGTTGTCCAATGAGGTAGGGTGAGCCATGACGGCTTTCAGAGGGGCTAGGACCGCAAATCGGCCAGATGTGCCGCCAGGTACTTGGTGGCAACCAAATGGCCATTTATACCTCCGGAATTCAACATAACATCCCATGCATGAAGCATTTCCACTGTCCAGTGTATGTTCCAGCATAGGATTGGGGCTGAGTTTCGAGAACCCTTGTGCTCTTGCTGTCCGCACAGCCTTACTCCATGTGTTGTTTGTTTGGTACCATTCAGTTTGCCAGATCGCCGCCCCCTAGTCCCCTCGTCCACATGTCTCGCCAGAGGTGATGTGGTGATTGTTGGTGGTGGTGTGCTGACAACCCTAAATGTTTCAATGGCTGTCATAGGCCTTGGTCATCCATAACCGGATTCATTGCATGCCAGCAGAGACAAGACCCCCCTCATCCCCACCACTCATCCCAACAGGGTCTATATATGGCAGAACTGCAAGAAAAATGGAGATTTCTAGCAACATGAGCAAAGAATGTATCAGGAAGATGAAAAATGTCCGAAAAATTTAAGCAAATGGAAAAATATTGGAGGAAACTGGGCGAAAGGTCGAAAAGTTGTCCAGTTTCCCAAAGCCAAAACAAGCAATCTTCCCCCATACTGACCGAGTACAGAATAGAGAAAATGCAGACTCACTGCTTCTCACCGAGCCGCTCACCGAACAATTGATGAGGGTATGAACCTGAAATCTTGACATTGGGGAGGCTTTCATCAGCACTGTGGGAGGACCTCCATCAGGGACAAACAATGTGTGCGGGGGGGGGGGGGGGGTTCGCAGTGCAAGTTACTTTTGGAACGTACCATCTTGGAGGATGGTCGAATGCAATGGTTTGCAGGAGAAAGGGAATTTTGGGGTCACGAAAACAAAATGCAAAATGAAAGTGTACTGTCAAAATAAGGGCGTGCTTCCGAATCCCAGTGGGTGCTCTGATCAAAAGTCAATCCAACCACACGGCTAGCCAGGCACACGCAAAAGGTCAACAGCGGCTTGGGGCGTGCACAGTGCAGGTGGCTAAGTAGGCCACATGTATCCACAGTGCGGTGCTCAATCAATGCATTCCAGTCCTAGAGATTTCTCCCTGTGACTCTGACGAGTAACATTCCAGTCACATTGGTAGCTGTCTGTACTGATGCCTGCGTGTCGTGGCCGGCCAAACCCCAAATGCTCTGACTTGCCTTTTTGAGAGGGTAATTGGCTCCCTTGCGTTGTACCTTCCTACCTCTGCTTCTACCTTCATCACTGCCCGTGGGTCATGTCGACGTACTGTTGATGGCTTCCTTCATTGGCATCCGGACCAGCAGTCCCCAGGTCTGCATCCCCCACCCCCGGGCCCAGCGCTACGACTGGCACTAAATGTCTCTTCACCTGCCAACTTCCCTGTCTTCTGGGCCCATTCCTCGTCCAATATTGAGCGCTAATCCGTCTTGATCAGGTACAAACCGGAGACCCCTTGGCGGACCTAAAAAAAAGAAAGGATCTTGCGCCCCCTGACAGATACAGCGCCAACAATCACCACCACCTTACCATCATCCGCCGTCGGTGACACGCCCCAAGCCGTCGCCTAACCGCCTACTGCGACCGGTTACTGGCCACTATCATCGGTGAGCCAAAGCGGATCTCAAGGGGCGGTGGACAACACCGGGAGTGACAATGACGTGACCCACATGGTCTCGATCTGAATGGCTGAATGATATCGTGAGATGTGTGAAGTCACGACTCACAAGGCTTTGAGCCCAGGCTCAACGACGGCAGCTGTGGGTACGGGTGCAGCAAGTGGATGGTATGGGCTCTGCAAACCGTCCAAATACCCCACAGCTGCAGGACATCTGTTGCTGGCGCCGCACAGGCGCATGGACAGGGAGGGTCCGCTTCCCCGCGCGCGTACCCCACATGTACTCTGCGTCCGGTACAGACGCGCACCGGCTGCCCCGTGTCCGGGAGGGCGGGTCCCGGGCTGGCGCACGTGCCTTACGCGTCCGGTGCCCCGGCGTTGTGGCTGCGCACGCGCGCCATAGCGTCCATCTCACCAACCCCGGACACCCACGGGCGCGGGCTTGTGCCGTACCCCCCGCCCCCCAACCCGCAGGGCCAAACCTCCGGCAGGGGCCGCTCACGCACACACCCACCCCATAATCAGGCACAGCACGGCCATGGACACCAGCACAAACACCATCCACGTATGGTAGCACTTCTCTTGGAACCGGGCCACTTTGTCGGAGAGGCGGATGTGCTCAAGTTCCTCGTCAAACCCGAGCGGCGACCGGGCCTCACGGTCGCGGGTGGCCTTTTTTGGGCCCAGCACTCGAGCCGCGTCGTTGTACCCCTGAAGGTGAGGAGGGTGCAGCAGCGAAAAAAGGGGTTAGCGCGGGGTAAAGGTAAAGGTAAAGTGCTCGGGCGATCTCCGAACTCCAGCGTATCAGTGATCCCTACCTGTCCCAAGGCGCAGCACCCTACAGCACACTACATCAGTCATCAATATAGTTGCAACTCCGGAACCGTGAATTCGCGGGACACATAGAGAGCCACTGTATCGTACAGTGCATAGAAGTCCCAGTGCAGAGCGTGCCCTCGCTCACACGAGCACACGACACAGGCGTTCTTGTACCTCGGTCCTGCCTCAGCCGCCTGGCACCGCAAGACATCACAGTACAGCACTTGCAATGTGTACGGGCCACCCTGCCCCAACGCCCGAGGCGGCACGCGCATGGACAGATCCGTGACCCAGGGTAGCGTGGCACCAGGCACCACACACAGTAACCAGAGATCAACACAGAGAGCAACGCAGTGAAAAGCTGGCTCGACATCTTATCCTGTCCCCGCCAATTGACCACTGGTACCGTTGTGTTGTGTGGTTCGTGTAGTGATGTCCTGCTTGGCTCGCCGAATGCCCGAGAAGGACACCGTAACGCCGGGACTGCTGTGATTGGTGGCCTGTGGTGTGGAGCACGTCCAGCTTGGCTCGCCGAATGCCCGAGAAGGACACCGTAACGCCGGGACTGCTGTGATTGGTGGCCTGTGGTGTGGAGCACGTCCAGCTTGGCTCGCCGAATGCCCGAGAAGGACACCGTAATGCCGGGACTGCTGTGATTGGTGACCCGTGCGATGAAGCAAGTCCAGCTTGGCTCGCCGAATGCCCGAAGAGGGCACCGTAACGCCGGGACCGCTGTGAGAAAACGCACAGTCAACACATACCCCGCCCTACCCCAACAGGCTCACCCTCAGGTCCCTAAACCTGCCACACGTCATTCTCCCCCCCGCCTTGTGTTTACCCACCCACTGGCGGTGATCAGCCCTTACTGGCTCGCGGAACGCCCTATGAGACGTCCTATCGCCTTCAGGCCCACCTGCTCTCTGGTTTTTTCGGTACTGGTATGTTCCAACGTTTGTACACCCCTTCCACCTGGGTACGCGTGGCTGTTACGCCCATGTCCCTTGGTTTGCCACGCCATTCTCAAAGGCGACAGGGCGCTGCCGAGCGGTGTTGGTCCCGCAGACAAGGGTTAGCGCGGGGACGGGGGGCGGGGCAGGGGGGTGTTTGCCGACTCACTTCAGATACATGGGAACAGCATAAAGATCTCTAAACATACGACAAACACCATGAGACATGTCACGGTAGAGAGAGACGCACAGACAGCCCCATGCACTGGGGGGGCGCAGGTGCGCATGGCGCAACACAACGTACATGGGCACAGCAGAAATGTGTGTGGGAACAGTGTAAAAACAGCGGACCATGCGGCATCAGGAGCACGGGGCACGAACCAGCCCAATGGACCCGGACAACCCGGTCAATCTCCTGCCTGTGCCTTTTTGAGATGTGCCGCATTCCGAAGGCGAACCCCCGTGTCATGTGCGCGGGGCCACCCAGCGTCACTTCTGCACTGCTGGCGCTTTGGGGACGGTGCATTTGCGGCCGATGGATCCGTCGTACTTTGGCCCCACAATAGGCTGCCCCCTGCGGTCATTAGGCGTGTGCCTTGCACACCAATGCCTCAGGCTCTGAATGCAATGCTCTCCTCTGAAAGGAGAGGGACGGGGGGGGTCCTCGGGGAGCGGAATACGCCTGCCCAGGCTCAAGCTTCACATTAGAAAGTAGACACTTGCCCTACGACAGGGACTCTGGTGTCAGGGTTGACGCAGGTCTACAAGGCTTTCACCCATGCAAAAACCTGTGCAGACCTGATTCAAAGGGCAGGTGCATCATATCGCAGAACCTGATAGGGCAATGCAGCATCTTCAAGACACCAGTGGCGCTCCCCGAGATGGTGTTGCGGTGTGCGATAGCCCGGGGCGTGTTGTGGATGGGGATGGGGCCGCGCTGTGTACACCAAACAACTGAACAAACCAACAGAAATATCCGGTGACTGGGCATTCAGTTTGGCCTCTTTGGTTCCCCATGCGCCCGAATCCCGACGCCTTCTGGGCCTCCGACAACCCTCGTTCTCCGGTGGCTCACTGGACTGCGCGGCCGAAAACAAACGCCGAAAAACAGGGGCGCAGCAGCAGGAAACAGCAATCGCGACGAGTCCCGTGCGCGATATGATGCCTGCGGTAAACGATTTTGTCCTGCTACGCGTTGGTCACGTTTTTGTTAGAGGCGCCTGACAGCCCGTTAATGCCGCCGCTCTCCCCCAGTGAGCCCGCAAGGCATATTGCCTCCTGTGCCATGTCCTGCCCGCATTGCCTTCCATCTCTTTTTGGGGCTCGTCTCGATCCAGTCCTTTCGCCAATGGCCCCCCCTCCGACGGACGTGCGGCGTATCGTCAGACGGTCCCACTGCTGCGACCCGCAGCCTCCCTCTTCGCCCCAAAGCTCTTCTCGCCGTTTTGGTGTTTACTCGTGTTTCTGGTGTTGTTCAGCCCCCACCCCCCCCACCCAACCCCTCCTGTTCCGTGACCATCAGCGGGGCACGCTGATGGTCTACACGCTGGTGGTGACGCTCGGAAAGTGGTGTTGGGGGAGATCGCCCCCCCCCCCCAAAAAAAACCGAACAAGTGCGTACATGAAGTACCAACGCGCACGCCGTTGTAGCCCACGCCCCTTCATCGTCATGCCGTAGACCATACATCGGCAGGGCCCGTCTCAGGTAGGTCCCTGCAGGTGATCACATACGCGTTGCAGCGGCCGTAGGGGGAGAGGGGGGGTGGCATACCTGCTCGACCATACCCCAGAGGATCTCCTCCTTCGGGGGCCACAGCGCCCACCAGGCGGGGATGCGGACGGACGGCTTGATGTCAGCGCCAGGGATCCCAAGGCCACTCACCTAAATTGTGAGATGTGGTGCTGAGCGATTATGGTGCGGCTTTGCGTAGCCACAGTCTCTCCCACCGACCTCCCAAGCCTCTTTCTCCTCCATCTCAGCCCCAGAGCCTCTTTCCCATCCGACCAGGGCCTCTCGCACAGGAATTGCCTCAGAGAGACCCCGGCAGTTGCTGGTCAAATGGTCGAAGCGGCCTCACGACACTTCTTCTCCTGATCTTGTGAAGGGGTGCCTTCTGTGGAAAGGGAAGCTTGCCCAATAGTGCCCATGTCCGCCTGACACTGCAGGGCCACGCTCTACCCTTGATGGGGCCCAACACCGCCTGGGGTCCTTGCCACGGCTTGCACAGTCTTGACAGCCCTCCGCTTCTGAGCATTGCCTAAAACTCTACTTCACATGGGATATGTGCCGGCATTTCACACAGCGTGCACACAATGCACAGCAAGCGGCTCTCCACACAGTGCACTGTGCAGGCGTTTCGGGGCTTAAAAAATAAGCCCATGTGCGCCCTTCGACAGCCCATTCACAGTTCCAACGCGTTCAACGTGTCATTGGGTGCGGTCCATTGGGGTCCGGAGGGGGCGGGGGGGGGGGGGGGGGCAGGGGGGCAATAGCCCCCCCCCCCAAAAAAAAAGATTTTCGGGACCCCCTCGGACGGCCAAACAGTTGTTTTAGGCCATGAGCACCCATTTTTGGCCTGCTCATGTACCCGATGCCTTGAAAAAGGCCCGTGTTCGCATCAGTCAAAAGGGGGCAACGTGACGTCTTTTGAAAGGGTACAAAAGGCTGCAACTCGCTGTTGCTGATGCTGCTGCTGTTGCTTCTGCCTCCTGCCAAAAGAGGGGGCTCCACCCGAAATCGTAGAAAGGGTTGCAAATCTTTCTGGCGAAGCCAGCACTGCGATGCCTCATATACCCAGCCACCCCATCCTGCAATGCAGGTGGATATTGGCGTGTATGGAAAGCACAGTGCATGCCCTCAATCTGCAAGGCGGAACGTGGGGCGGTATTCAAGGTCACACACTTTGATAACTTTGTCAGCATCATGAAACATTCTCCAAGTCACGAACCCGAAAGTGCTGCTCCAAAATCCCCCATCGTAATATAGCCCTCCGTCACCCTCCGTAACCTTGTACGGTCCAATACCTAAGGACGTCGGCACAGAGAATGGGTTCATCTGCTTGAACAGGGTGTGGGTGATTTTGTTTTTGTTGTTTGGTCTCTGAATATGTATGTGGGTGGGTGGGTGTGTGTGGTGGGTGTGTGGACATGCTGCTCGTTGTTGAGGCTCAAAGAGGGCGATGCTTCTGAGACCACATTGTTGCCTTGGTGATACACCTAGGGAATCCTTCGAGTTTTGTGGAGGAAACCCTCAAGACTGTGGACGGCTGATGCTGAGAACCACTGCGTGTGGGTTGCTCGCTGTGCATTGGGCCTGAGCTGCTTTGCCATTCTTTTCTGTGGCTCTTGTTCTGCCACGGGCATTGAGCAGACTTTCTGGCGTTGCCTCACGTCAGGTGGTTGGCACGGTGTTTCCCGACCAGGGCCTCAGGGCGAGCATGTGAGCCTGCCCCCGCAACCGGATGACCAGGGTTCGCATAAACACCCGTCCACAAGGGTGTTGACGGGTTGCTGGGCACATCAAGGAAAACCATGTTTTTTTTTATTTCATTTTTCTTCATTTTTTGGTTTCATTTTACACATACCAATGGCAAAAGCCATTTTAGGTTATTTGATAGAAAAGGTGAGGTGGGGGTGGGGGGGCGCTTGACTCCACTTTGGAGGTTTTGTACATACTATTGCATGCTTTCTATTGTTTTGTAGTAATTCTATTGTGAAACCTTGTTTATGCCTACACTTTGTGTGACTGTTATTTTTCATTGGTTTTTTGTTTCGTTGTTGTCGTTTATTTCCTACACTGTTATACAGACATTGATAATTCTTCATGCACTCTGCATGGTTGCCGATATTCCCTCGTGCGCTCGAGATGGTTGTTGTTATTTCATGTTGCGTTGTGGATGGTTGCTGTTAATGCCTGATGGGCTCTGGATGGTTGCAGTTAATTGCTGCTGCGCTCTGGATGGTTGCTGTTAATTCCTGATGGGCTCTGGATGGTGGCTGTTGTTTCCTGATGGGCTCTGGATGGTTGCTGCTAATTCTTGATGGGCTCTGGATGGTTGTCGTTAATTCCTAATGGGCTCTGGATGGTTGCTGTTAATTCTTGATGGGCCCTGGATGGCTATTGTTCTTTCTTGATGGGCCCGGGATGGTTGTTGTTAATTCCTAAGGGCTCTGGATGGTTTGCTATTAATTTCTTATGGGCTCTAGATGGTTGTTGTTTTTTCGTGATGGGCTCCGGATGGTTATTGTTATTTCCTGATGGGCTTTGGATGGCTGCTATTAAAACCCGATAAGCTCTAGATGGTTGTTGTTATTTCCTGGATGGCAACAGAAATCGTGTAGCCCAATAAATGCGAACCCTAGTCTCCACGACGCAATGCAGCAACGTGGTATAATAGTTGCGACTCGTATGTTTGCATAGCGGTCCTGATGCGGAACGGAAAAAGAGGAACACACCCAACCCAACCCACGAGACCAAAGGTCATTAGCGAAAACCAGCCGTGGTCCAGAACGGCACCGCAGCAAAGGGCGGGCCGAAGTCGCCGCATTATTCAATGCCGCCAAAACTTATATCAAAAATCAGGGGGCCACCCGGAGCCATCCGCATCGCACTCGGCGCGCGATGCATGCTCCACTCCGAGCAGCCAACGTCAGCGTCGGGGATGTTCACCGTGGTCGTTGTCATCCTTCGCGTGTTGGCGAACGTGTTCTCCCATTGATGACCCCATTGATGTTTGCGTGTGTACAGCTGCAGTACAACAAAATGCAATCCCGGTCACCGACTTGGTACGATTCATTATTTATACGCGGAGGGTGGTGGTGGTGGGTTTGCAGGAGTCGCACCTGCCATGGTATGGGCTGGGGCTTGGCTCAAACCCACCCTCCCCACTTGTTTACCACCGTTTGGTCGTGGGGGATGAAAACGGGCACAAGTTTTCCTTTAAAAAACTTTTGGTTTTAGGCACATGGGTGGCCAGGGTGACGGACGTCGCTCCGGTTAGTGTACATGCTCGGGAGGTCTTAATTCCGTCTGCCGTTGCACTTTCCTGGAGTGCCTCGTCCCCCGACGGGTGCCCAATGCCCCTCCGCGTGTCGCGTACGTGTCCCGCGTGTGCAATTGACTTGTGTCATCGGGTCTTGCGTGCACGCTACGGGTGTCCTCTTGAGGGGCACTTCTTAGCGTCCACTATGCAGGCAGAAGCATAGCACGCACGACATTAACAACACAAGTACCACCGTAGGCCCCTGTCAACCGGACCACATACGTAATCGCAAGTCGGTGTAGTGCGAATGTACTGCATGTCCACCACTCCGGAAGTAAAAGCGCCACGCGCACCACCATTGTCGAACACGTGCCGGCGAAGGCGCGGGATCTTGGCAAGTGTACCCGGCAAGGAAACAATGAGTACCCGTGCCATACCGCAACACGAGCGAGCGATGGCAATTGCTCAACTCCCTAGCTGCTTCCGCGCTAGGGAGGTCCACCATGTAACAGATCATGGGCCGTCGCAGCACGAAACGTGGCCACTGAGTTCGCTCAAATAGACGGGGCCTCAAGTGAAACCAGTACAAGACATCACCTGAACCCTGTTGTGCTACACACTATTCCAGCACATAGACGGACACGCCAAAAATGTAATATCAAAGATGTAATTGTAGCGCCGGAGGCCCTAGTGAGGACTCCGGTGGTTGCAGGCGCCACTGTCATGCTGTTGAGCAACAACGAGTGAGGTACAGGTGGTCAAACACCATTAACGTGTGACCGGGTCGGACCCTGTTCCCCTCATTTCTCAACTGAGGGGGACGGGTAGTGCTGGACATGCGCAAAACAGCTTTCTAGAAGGCTACTGGGACCTTTCTCGCCTGTTGAGGTGTGGCCCCGTGGCGCTCCATGGCTTTCTCTAACGCCGGGAGCACCCGGCTAGTTAGTGACAGAGTTATCCATGACACATGCAGCACCGGGCAAGTAGGGGCAGACTCCGTTGTGATGCCGAGGTACGTCCCTCCCCACTGCAGTAGCACTCCCCAGTAGGTGGGCAAGGAAACGACCCATTCCGGCACTATACGGCGGAGATCAGATGACATTTGCGTGAACAAAATACTAGACCACAACTCACTGTATGGGCAGCCCCCTTGAAAATGGGACGCCGTAACCGCGCCATCACATATTGCACAACGGACCGCAACCGCAGTCCCCAGCCCCTGACGGAAGGTCACCATGTGAAGGTGTTCCCCTCACGAAACGGAACCAGACGCAATACAGGTCGCATAGTAGGCGTAGGATGCCACCTCGGGGGCGTAACCTACATCTTGCTGCGTAGCATAAAGCCGGCTCGGTTGGCGGCTCTGTACTGTACTAACATCATCCCACTGCACCCTGTCTCTGCCGAAAGCAGGCTGCGGGGGTTTGTGCAACTGCAAGGTATCCCGCCGGCATTGGATGCGGCTGGCGCAATGCCTGCGCCTTGGCCTCCCGATCAACATCGTCCAAAACCAAATGTAGGAAAGTGCCCTCCTGATGGGAGTAGAGGTGTTGGGGCACGCGGAAATGGGTAGCATGCTTAATACAGTATGCTAGCAAAAGGTCCACCAACCCTGTGCCCAGCTCTTGGGGGTGACGACTGCGGAGCGCAAGTATAAAAGACTTGGAGTCCGTGAAATTACCACCTTCGCGAAGACTGTGTGGAGTAGTACAAGCCACGTGAGTCGAAGCAAGCATCACGTGCTTGACCCGGCACAGTATCCAAGACGCGTACACCTCTACTACGTAAGAGTGATCTAGATGACACGGTACAGACACAGGGTGCACCACCCACGTGAGGGTCTCTAAGCACACCACTGCGAAAGCACCCCCACAACGATGAGAGGGGAACCAGAACCCATGTGTCACGAACGTCACATGTCGAGGGACCGACTTTAGAACAGGGAAAACCGGCTGCAATGGAATAGACACGCCGTGCCACGGAGAAAGACGCTTCCGGTCCCACTGCCACATTGCCAGTGGACAACCGGCCGCATGTGCGTAGCATCCATCCAAACATCGATGGCAACAGTCTGCTAGGCATGCACAGCCCTGCACATGATGTGGTCCGCGCCCCGTTCCGGGCAGACTGGGGGAAGGTAGATGTGACAGCCGAGCAGGTGCATGTAGAACACGAACCGGTCGTGGTCCATGTTGTGTGCCCAGCAATGTCTAGAGAGGCCACGGCGTACACATGGCATGCTGGGGTGAAAGCGCTGCATGGCCTCGTACAAACCATGATGTGTTTTGCGCCGCACCATGGTGTTAGCGTGACGCAATTGCTTTTGGTAGGTCTGCAAAAACTGACTGATTACCACCACTACCGCCGGTTCGATTCCTACCCACCCGGAGGCAAGAGGCTGGAAAAACTGGGCAGACAAGAGAGTGTGCCAACCGGCAACTGTGCGTACAACTGATGCTGCAGGTCGGCTACTCGCATGGAGTTGTATGTTGGCGGGCACACCCCCGCTTGCTAGCGCTGTGGCCCACTCGCTACCGCACTGTACACCTGGTACGGGTAGTCGGATGGAAGTCGGACCATGGCTAACCAACGATACGCACGTAGCTGGACCCCTGGTGTACAGGCATGCGCGACCGACCCATGTACGCTGACGCTGGGTGAAAACTGACTTGAAAGCCCTCACACGAGGCCACCACTAGTGACTGCTTGGGACCAGAGTAGAACAAGTCAGTACGGAGCCCCACCCATTGTAGGTTATCTGCAAAGAGTGGTGGGTCTGATTCTGAATCTATGCACCATGTGGTGTCATCCATATACCCCAAGCGGTTGAAGGATCCGCCGGGCCTCCAAAACGGGGGCACGTGAAGGTGCGCGAAATAAGCGCGCACCTCCGCCACCACGCAAAATACCATCGCCGACGCTGGGCATCCCTGTGCCACCCCGGCCAACTAGCGCGCAAGCGCCTCGCTGACACCCCCAGACCCACCCATGTGCACGGTGGCCTCTGTGGTGGCAAGCAGCAGCAAGTCGATGACCGCCTCCGGAAACCCGGCCAATGGCAACAAACATCGCAGAGCGGTGTGAAGTACTGACCCATAGGCATGCCGGAGATCGTCCACAACTAGACATACGTGTTTCCGACTGGAAAAACAAAACCAGACGAAGTCGTGTAATACCTAGAGCACATCCACCACACTGGAGGAAGCATGCCACACAAACTGTGTGCAGGGTAGAACACCTGCCCGAGCGAGGAGCGGCACATATTGGCAAGCTATGTGTGCACATGGTGGTAAAATTCAACATCGGGCGCGCACTGACAATGGGCCCGTGCGGTATTTTGGCAGGCAAAGCATAGAAGTCTCCATGAACTATGGCTCGTAGTGGGACTCGGGTGGCCACATGTTGTATGAACCCAACCACCCATTGTAGCTCGTCATCACGCAACCACTCAACCATGCTACTCTACGAGATCACAAAAAGGCGTGGTCTTCCGAGCTTTGCGCAAAATGACCCTGCCAGAATCCACCGTAACAGCTAACTGGGGCATGACCTTTATGTTCCACGGAACGACTGCACAAAGCTCCCTCAGTGCAACGGAGGATGGGACGGAGATGGTGAGCTCGGAACTCATCAAGCCCTACCGCTGCCTGTACCTCTGGGGGAACCAACCTCCCACTGACATAATTGGGTTCGATGCCCGCCGTGTACGGCTTTCTCATGAGACGACAGTAGTCAGACTTGGTGGAACCCATGACCCCCCCCGGGCCGTGCCGGAGGGACCACCTCCAGGGAGCGCTCAAGCCCTACCACTTCCCACGCCTGCCGGATCGTCTTCCGATCGGCAATCACCTTGCGGATCAAAGGCGCATTAAGCCACCAGCGGCGTTGTGCCTTGAGCACAACGTGCAAAACCTTTGCCGCTGTAGATACCAAACCGGGTACGGTGTCCGGGGTATTTGAAGGCCCAAAAACTGCCTCCGCCGCCGCGGTCAGCACACATACAAAATGTCGGTACGCTTCTTGTGTGGCAGCCGGAGGAAGCGAGTGCAGCCGGCGCTACTGTCCGAAAAATGTCTCTTGTTGCCACTAACACACACCGGTACCCAGTTTGAACCGTGCCCGGGAGGCAGGGTTTCTGGGCGCTACCAAGGCTGGCAGGGTGTAAAGGCGAAGCCGAACCGGGTAGTGATCCGACGGGAAAACAGAGTCATTTTCAAGTTGGACAGTGTAGACCTCCGGGGACACACGGCGGCTGAGGAAGAAGTCTAACGCACCCAGAGAGCCTTGCACACTGACCCACGTGGGCCCACACATGCTGTGCGTGAAAGGGAGCAGGGCCATATCGGCCGCAAACTCAGACAAGACATGGGCAGTCCCGGTGCTCACCAACACACAATCTACGGACCACCCTAGATTGCACTGAAAAACTGCCCCCATCAGAACAAGCTTCGAGTCCGGCGCGACATGGACACGCGGCCACTCCAACAAGGGGCGATGTTCTTTGGCCGGGCCCTTGGCGGACATGTATACGTTGACAGCTTGCATGGGGCTTTCCCTGTAGTTGAGCTCTAACACTCTGGCCCTGCCGTTTGGGTGATGTGTGAAACCACCGATCTGCACCTGGGAATCCCGGCGAACGAGAATGGCTGCTCTAGCTGACGAAGAGGAAACCACTGTGTACGCATGCCAGTATGGGAAATGGAAGACGAAACAAGGGGGCAACACCCCCGTCTCTTGCAAGAACACTACCGCTAGATACCCGGACCACTTTAGTAATTGCCGTAGCGCCATTTCTTCGATCTTGACGGTATGTTCCACATTAAGGGTGAGCAAGTCAAAACTAGCCGGCATCAACACGGAGCCTTGGCCCCCAAGTCGGGATCTTGTTCTAGTGCTTGCAATGAGGACAGAGCCGACTGCAACTTGCTCAAAGACCCGTGGATCGGGCCCTCTACTCTTTGCAGAAGACGCCGGAGGGTCCCTGGGTTGAGGACCGTCAACAGAAGAGTGACAGATCTTGTGGTAACCGGCGCAAAGCTGAGCCGGGCCCGAGCAAAAAAATCAGAAGGGAGATAATACACGCATCCGGCCTCCAAGGGGAAAGCCCTCTCTCTTACGGAACGGTCACGGAGACGCGCCGTAGCATGGCGGAATAGCTGATACACTCCACAGTGTGAACCCCATTGGGCACGCAAAACGGTATAACCGAAACCTCCGCGGACAAGGGTGACATTCGCCAACGCCCCCGGTGCCGGGACAAGTGAGACCAATGGCATGGGAAGCGCCACGTACCCAACCAAGCGCCGTTTGTCTAGAACATACCCTGATTGTTGATTGCCTGCCACAGGGGGTACCTGTAGCACGTACTCTGTCACTGGCCGCAGCGAACTCGGCCAGTGTTGATGGGGGCCAGGATTGTGGCCCCCGCGCCGGGCCACAATCTTCTCCCGTCACCGGGAAACGGGCACACTGGTGCACGGGCGGCGTATCCCAGTTCGGCCAGCACCTGCGTACACCGCGGCAACGGGGACCGGGATCGGGACCGGTGGGACCTGCCATGACAGCGGGATCTGCACTCTTGCGAGGGGGAACGCGATCGTTCCTGTGTTTCCGAACATGACCGTTTGGTACGGCGTCGTTCTCATTCATCCACATTGTCTGCCTGCGCGGCGGCAGCGCCGGAAATTGCAGCCGCAGTCCCACCCCTGTGGGTCATGGACATGGCGGGCGTACCGGAGGCGGCCCGATGGGCCGACCCGCCTTTCTCCCTACTTGTGTAGGGGGTCAAAGGCTGTTTGTAGGACTTCTGCCATTGCATTATCCGGCCACCTCGTGTGACCGAGCCTCCCTGTTTTCCTAGTGCATGGGCCTTCTCACGGACCCCCAAGTTAGCAAAGGAAACTTTTGCCCGCACATATTCGTCCAAAACCGTGCACAGGTTATCGCGAACATGGGAGCGTAGAAATCCGGCAAGCACCCTGGCACACATGGGCTGGGACGGAGGATCAGAGACCGGAGTCCATTGGATGTTGCAAATTACGGACAAGTGAGCAGGGTCAGAGTGTGCCCACCCCCCGGAACGTCTATCCCAGGTAACTTCATTGGCTTTTTGCGCCTGCACCGCCGGGCCTTGCCCGGCAGCCGGAAGGGAGGGTTATTTTGAGGATAAGGCTTGACGAAGTCTGCAATCGCCTAAGTGACTGTCGGCTTTAAGGGCAAAGAAGCACGAAGTTGCTCCCATTGTTGCCGTCGCGAGACGTGCGGAAAGCTAGGCACATCACATCCTGCAAATTGCATGGGAAGGTGAAAAGCCCGCGCAAGACCACCCACCCGCTTGTCATCCACCGCGTTAAGCAAGGTGAGGAACCCATTTAACACCGGGGGCGCACCGTCTGGGGTGTGCCTGCATTGCGGGCCCCATGAGTTCTCACAGCCGCCGATGCCACCGAAGCTGTCACTAAAACCGGCAGAAACGGATACCACGCCGCGTAGTGCTTGTCAATTCGCGGGACACAATTTTTCCGAAACCGGCTGCAAAGCATCAGGCACCTGCGTGCCCTTGGGGGGGGAGCGTCCCAGCGAGGGAGAGCAGAGTTTTTGCCGCCGGCTGAATGCGTGTATTGACAGCCCCTGGTCCCGCTTCAGTGGTATGCTTGCGGTCTAGAGTCTGTACTCACTTTGTAACTTGGACTTGCAGATCATCAATTGTAGACTGCGGACGTTCAGTGGTACTACTATGTAGATTCTTTTGGTGCTCCAAGTCTTGACACGCTAAGAGCAACGCATCCTTGGTCGCCAATAGGGGCTCGCAAGTCCGACGATGATGATCCGAGAAATTGACATGGTTGGGCATCCTCCTTTCGAGGAGCCCCAAGTCGAATTGCTGCCTCAAATTGCGACAATTGGTCAAAAGGCACGGAATCTCCGTCCACCAACCTCGCTGGAGGGGGGGAGCAGGCATCATCCACAAGAAACCCGCCAAGTTCCGTGGGGGCTTCCACGCCACCGGCCGCGGTCCACACCGCTAGAGACACCTCAGGTACGCGGGGAGTGCGCAACAATTCTTGCGGGGAACACATGGACAAAGGGTCTCTCAAACCCGACGCCAAATGCAAAGCCAATATAGAAGCGGGCGCCCATGGGGGTGACGCGAGATCCATCACCTCACCCACGACTTCCTCACCCCGGAGCAACAGAGTAGATGCCTCCAGCACCCGCGGTGCCTCTTGAGCAAGGACTTTGGGAATCTTGTCGTCAGCCGTGGAGCCCACCGAGAACTTCTGCTGCGGGATGGCGACGAGATCGGTCACCCAACACAGGACGTAGGGGTATATCTGATGCAGCACGTCTGGTTCCACGTGTGGGGTGTTGAGGGGCCGGGGGGGCATGTCAAGGACGATCGCCCACTGCCCCGCCCCATCCTTCTTGTGCCACTCTGTCCACGGGGATCGGAGCTGTGGCGGTAGCAGCTGCGAGATAGGTTCAAGCACCAGTTTAAAATAGTGTGTGCCCCGGAATTCAGGTGTTTGGTTTGCTTCAATGAGACCAAGTAGCTGCCGGAATCTCGTCTGAAACCAGTTGCCGTGGATGCGCCGAAAAAATGGATTCCACCGTAGGAGTAGCTCCCAGGAGGTAGCGTCCGCGGTGTGCGCAAAAGCCAACAGCGGCAGGGACTGGGCCATTGCTGCAGGGCAACGGGTAATGATTTGAACCCCCGTGGCGGTCTTCACATCGGCAATGAGAGAGAGGAACACATCGTTGGTGGTAAGCACAACTTGCAGGTCGCTCACAGCACAGAGCTCTCCGTCCAGTGTGAGCCACCGCCAAGTGTCACAGAGATGACTGGGCGCTGCGCCCGTGGTGTCGCTGAGCGCCCTGAGAGCCTCATGCAACGCGGGCAGAGGAACATCCGTGGTGTAATGGCACAGCAGTGACTATAGGCGTGGCTCCCCGCTGCGCTCCAAAAGGTGCAAGAACAGGGCAAGGAGGTCAGTGAGGGATGCAGGCAAAAGCGCCATGGCGGACTGAGGACAGAGACACAACAGCCACGGGGATACCACACCCCAGGCAGTAGGGCAAACGGTTAGACAGCACTGAGACAAACAGCGTGGATGACGGCACCAACGGTGGTGTACCCCCCCTCCCACGTGACCGCTGTAGGTGTTCTGACCACCGCGCGTGGCCGGGATGTAGAGAGGAGGGCCCAGCCCCTAGTTATGCCATACCTGATTGACTACCGGTGCGCAGCAAAGATGTGCCACCCAACCGGCCACCAACCAAAAAAAGGTTAGCAGCAAGTGAGGTCCCCGGACGCAAGACACGGGCAGAGATTTGGGAGGTTAGAAGCCGGCGTATTTTTCTGGAACTGTCCAAGTCAATGTGGAGCCCAATGTGCTCGACTGGAGACAATTGGCGACGCCGGCACTGCCGTAGCTTGGAAGAGCTGGTCACGAACTTTGTGGATGAGGCGAGTCTTGCCGCACAAGACGAACCGGTGCTGCGTAGTGGCATAGTTGGAGCGGTGACGCCGAGGAAAGGCTTTGGGCCTTCGTGCCCCCGAGCTGGATGCGCCACAGGTCGGAGGCCCAGTGGCCCCCCTGCGGCTTGTTGGCGTTGATGCGGACGAGTGCTGCTGCTGGCCACTTGGCTCGGAGGCTTCCGACGAGCCACCCGAACCGCTCGAAGGACGCCGCGGCGAACTTTTACGGCACTGGAGGCGTCAAGTGGACCTGGCACCGGAGGCGTCAGGTGGACCTGAAGCTGGAGGTCGTCCACCATGCCCGGTGTGTAGCTAGGGCTCGCCAAGGCCTTTCTTCCCTCATAGTGTTCCACCTGTTGGTGGGCATCTCGTGCCTTGCGGGCAGCGCAACCTTGCTTGGACCGCTTCCGCTTGCATGTGGAAGAGTGTGGCTCTACCAGCGGGTCCGGGGAGTCTGACATGATACGAAAGGCTGAAGGGGAACCGAGGAGAGCAAAACGACGCCGGCTCCAACAGGGTGACCACAGCTGCGACAGGGGCGCTCCCCTTCACAGGTTGGTGGGGCCCGAACGAGGGAGAGTCGCCGCATGCCGGGCACGAAGGCCCCAAGGGTCGAGGTGCACCTCTGGCGCGAGCTAAGAAAAGGAGGAGAATGGAGTTACATGTGGCGCACGTACGACGTGACGTGTAGGTGTAGGACAGCTGTGGCAGCCCTACTGCAACATTAAGCGGATATTAGCGCATATGTAGGCAAGAACTTACCAAGGACCATTTTGTGTGACCCATTTTGTCACCATCTATGTGCTCAGTGTGTGTCATGTATTGTGCGATGTGGGGCCCTCGGGCAAGCGCAACCCCGGCGTGTCTTGTGGGTCGGTAGCCGTGTGTCCCGACGCCCACCGCTTTGTGCGGTGAGCCACACCCCACAGTTGGCCTGGTCCTGTACCCTCCCTTGCCCTAAGCCAGCGGGGAGGGGGCTCCGATGTGGGCCTCGGTCCACGCCCCCCCCCCCCCGGTGGAGGGCGCGCCCGGCTGGTGCCTGGGGATTCGGAGGGGGGGGGGCAAGATTTGGTCCCTTCATGCGTTGCTTTGCTTTGTCCACACAAGAAAGCACAACATGTCAAGTGACGGTCAATTTCAGTGGACACCTTGGGACAACACGACGAGCTGATCGCCAACTGCTAGTTCTGATCGCTTTGGTGCCTCAAATGACGTTTGGCTGTGTAAATCTGCAGCACAACAAAACGCGAACACAGTCACCAGGTTATACCGATGCATTCTTTATGCATGGGGGAGGGGGAGGGGGGGGGAGGACACCTTGATCTCAAAACCCGGTGGCACAACCCTATGACAGCACACAACCCCTGTGCCTAGCCCCAACTTCATCCCAAATCCCGAGAAGACAACCCTATATTAGCCCATAACCCCTGCGCTCAGGGCAACCTTCATTCCAAATCAAGATGGCACAACCCTGATCCCTATTCCAACCGTAATCTGAACCGGCAACTCTGATTGCACAAACCCGTGCCATCCCGCCGACTGCAAAGAAATGGGAAACCCTGTAGCAAGTCTTGCAAGAAATGGAGCCCGGCAACAAACACGAAATTCGTGACATTCACGAGGAGGACACACCGGTGCTCCTTATCACGCCGCCGGCCAGGACGATCTGCGAAGAGGGTGCACACCATGGAGGGGTATGTGCGCGACAGGGCGCGCACTGCGCATGCAGCAGAGCCTACCCACCGCCGCTGGCTCAGGGGACCCGTACTGCAATGCGAGCATGTCCAAGCTCATGGCCACACGGCGTAGATTAGGCAAACGCGTGGGCGCGTTGCGAAACCAGGCAACCACGGCGGTCATGGTATCCGCCACCGTGTCCAAGAACTCATGGGTGTCGTCCATGGCGTCGCGGAGCGCTAGGTCAGCCAGGTGGCAATTGGCGTGCATCGGGATGACCACGGTGGAGCCAAAGACTTCCTCTTGGAGCTTCATCAACTGTCCGGTGACACCATTGCCAGTAGACGGCAGCACCTCGGCTCCATCGGCGCAGTACCGTAACATACGCGCCACCCACTTCTCAACCGGTAGTCCGGCGTGGAGCATGGCTTGCTTGTAGGCCGCCACGATGCTCTCGGCCCTTCCATCCCGCCGTGCGCAGGCCAAGAAAGGCGGTCCGAGCCTCCCCGTTGCAAAGAGTTCAGGTGTACACAAGCTCCTGCTTGTTTGCCGAGCGGTCGTTGGATCTGTCAAAGGCGAGAGCAAAGAAGTTGGAGATCTCAATGGCCTTGGCTTCGGCGGATCGGATCGGAGCAGCAATTGCATGTGTAATAGTGACGACCGAGTCATGGGATTGGTAGGACGGTGTGACCGTACCGCTAGCTAGCTGTACAGCCTCAGCATCCCCCGGTATGTGGGCAGGTGGGCTGCCACGCTTCGCAATGCGATAGACCAAGTGGAATAGGTCCGCAGTGGCATCGCGGACAGGTTCCGGAAATCCGCCTAGAACGGTGGTAGAGGCACCTACACTTTCCAACAATGCCAAGGGCCGTATGCGGCCGCAATTGTGCATTGCCCGTCAACTGGCCTGTGAAGCGGCCACCAAGAGGTTTAGACGTTTTTTCCAAGCCCCATGGCCGATCGGCCGCCCATGGCTCGAGTACGCCAATGGTGTTATGCCATGCCTGGGTTGCAAGGAGTACCTGCATCCCGGTGTGCACCAATCTTGGTCCTAGACCACCCATCCAATGCCCGGCCAACAGTTAGTTGGGGGGGTAGTTGGCGTCAAAAACCGAGTGGTCGCCCCCCCCACCCCCCGGGGTGTGCAATGAACCTCCCAGGGGGGACATGCGGTCGTGTAGAATCACCATAAACCTAACCCTAACCTTTGCAGCCAGTTGCTTTGGCCATGCCAGCCACGTTGATTGGGCTGAACAAGATCCCCCCAATTTCGTTCATTGCTGCTTTTGCCACATCATTGCTCTCCATTTTGGACCCCAACACTCACTCTCACCCAGGGGGGCGGTGGAAAAAAAATTCCTCGTACCGGCGTACAGCTTTTTTTTCGGGGGGTACCCCCGGAGGGGGAGGGGGGTACGAAAAAAACATTTCGCGCGAAAATTTTTTGCGGACCCCAAAACCTGAAATTTCCTTAGGTCTACCCCATGTGTTTGGGTTTGGAAGGTGCAAGGAGGGTATTTTTCAGGGTAACCATGGATATTTCAGCGGATATGGGTGGTATTTGTGTTTAAGGGCACAAAGACTCCCGGTTTGTTCCGGCTGCAGTGCAGCGCCCCGGCCTGGCCTCTTATCGGCAGGAAAGAGTCCCCAGATAAGGCAATACACCCTATCTAGGGCGAGAAACCGAACCAGCAGCATTGAAGGACAAGAGTGATCCTTGTCCATTCTGGCCGTTCTGCAGGTTGCCCAAGCCTACAGTGGACCTCACAATGTCATGTCTCCATTGCCTTCTAGCATGCTGGTTGGTGACCGCTACGCCACAATGGCTTGCCAACAAAGATTGGTTCTCAATGAGGCTACGGATTGTCTGATGGTGTGTTAGTATGTCTCTGTATGTGTGTGAATGGTGCACATTGTTGCACTACGCCGTTCTAGCGCGCACATCGCCAAAAACGTATGTGACTACAAAAACCATTTAGTTAAACGCGTTTTTATCGCTGCACCGCATGCACATCGTTCGTCCCGACCCCCCCAACCGTAGCCCCATGTCCTACCAACGTTCATTGGCTTGCCAACGATTTGCCCGCCAAACGGGGTGCGCACTCCCGCAAGGCCGTTTCGAGTCGTTTCGCGTTTCCAGTGGCATTAAGCGGTCACCCCATTGCCGGCCAACGCACCTGGTTGCGGGTCCTCCCAGCGGCCACCTATCGCTTCATTGCTGAGTGGGGCACCGCTAGCGTAGCAAGGCTAGCGGCTCCGCTTGGAGAGTAGATGGATCGGACACAATGCTCAATGTGGGTGGCAGTGTCCCGCGCCAGGGGCCCCTTGTCCGCGGGCTGACGATTGCATTTAACAAGTGTCCCCCGCTACTGGAGGTGGCAGCGGCCCGCGCCAGGGGCCCCTTGTCCGCGGGCTGACGATTGCATTGAACAGGTGTCCCCCGCTACCGGAGAGAAATCAATGGCGCCATGCAAAAAAAAACCCACTTACTTTTATCTCACTAGTAGTTCATGTGCCAATGTCCTACAATGTGGCAAAGTGAAGGTGGCATTCAAGTTCAAGTAGCACACAATGAAGAAATTCCTCGTGGCGAAAAAAAATTCCTACATGGGGTGCCAGCTTTGTTTTCGGGGGGTACCCCCGGAGGGGGGGGGGGGGTACGAAAAAAAAATTCGCGCAAATTTTTTTCCATGGCCCCCCTGACTCTCACCCCAGCCTAGGGTGAGAGCCAGGGCTAGGGTTAGGGCTAGGGTCACCGAGCTGGTGGAACCAGTCTTGGTTTTATAACCCTTTTTAGTGTCTAGAGTGGACCTACCAGGTTTAGCAGCAAGCAGCAAGCAGCAAGCAGCAAGCAGCAAGCAGCAAGCAGCAAGCAGCAGCACGCGCGAAATGGCTAAAAATCAGAACTCCGTCGTGGTGCTTCAGACTCAGTTGAAATTTTGGTGGATGATACCTCTGGGTGTGAAGTACGATCACACAAAGTTTGAGCAAGAAACTCATCGGTGGCGGCCGGGAACTAGGTACGCAAGTGGCGGACCTCAGTTTCAAAAACTGCAGTTTAGGGCCAAAAACAGCCATTTTTGGGCCGAAAAAGCCCTGGAACACATTCAAAACGGCCAAGCGAAGGGAAACAGTGGGTACACTCCACGTGCAGCTTGACTTCCCCGTGTCAACGAGCTCTTTGCGGCCCTCTAACTCCATGATATGTCCCGGAAACGGCCCGGAAAGGCCCCCAGAAGCTCCAAATGCCGACAGCCACAAACCAAGAATAGGCCATATCTCTGGCTACATGGCTCAAAATGCGATTCCGAGGGCACCTAATCCACCCGCAACCCCTCACTTTTTGTGATTTCCACCCCTCAAAATTGCCCAAACGGACGCCTAGACCCCAATACCTAGGCCCACTAGGCTGCGGCAAGCTGCAAGCTCAAGCCCAAATAGGTGGGTGCCCAAATGGCTCAACAGGGTCCAATAGGGGCAAAAAGATGACTTTTCTCAAAAATGATCCTAGACCATGAGCGACGCTAAAACAAGTGTTTTTGGACCGTTTTAAGCTTGTGCCGGCCCATTTTGGTCCTCCGAAAATCGCAAAATGCCTTGAAAATGGGCTGTTTTGGGACTAAATAAAGGTAAAAAATGGGTCAAAATACATTTTTCCAAACCTCATCCTAGACCATTTGGGGTGCACAAACGGGTGAAATGAGCCCATTTTGAGCCCATTGTGGGGCATTTTGGCCCCTCACAAGTCCAAAAAGCCTTGAAAGTGGGCCTCATGGTGATGGGGTTCGCTTGCAAGCTAATTTCACTTTGTCAAGAGCCATCAATGTGTGAATCATTCTTCATGTCCCTCACCAGTCATAGCTCATGTTCCCTCCCCCACCAGCTCGGTCCCAATATTCAGTCTTGATTAGGGTCACCGAGCCGGTGGAACCAGTCTTGGTTTTATAACCCTTTTTAGTGTCTAGGGTGGACCTACCAAGTTTAGCAGCAGCATCAGCAACAGCAGCAAGCAAGCAAGCAGCAGCACGCGCGAAATGGCTAAAAATCAGAACTCCGTCGTGGTGCTTCAGATTCGGCCGAAATTTTGGTGGATGATACCTATGGGTGTGAAGTACAATCACACAAGAAATTCAACGGTGGCGGCCGGGAACGAGATTCGCAAGTGGCGGACCTCAGTTTCAAAAACTGCAGTTTAGGGCCAAAAACAGCCATTTGCGGGCCAAAAAAGCCCTGGAACACATTCAAAACGAAGGGAAACGGTGGGTACACTCCACGTGCGGCTTGACTTCCCCGTGTTAGCGAGCTCTTTGCGGCTCCATGCAGCGAACTTAATGATATGTCCTGCAAATGGCCCAAAAAGGCCCCCAGAAGCTCCAAATGCCGACAGCCACAAACCAAGAATAGGCCATATCTTTGGCTACATGGCTCAAAATGTGATTCCGAGGGCGCCTACTCCACCCGCACCCCCTCACTTTTTGTGGTTTCCACCCCTCAAAATTGCCCAAACGGACGCCTAGACCCCAATTCCTAGGCGCACTAGGCTGCGGCAAGCTGCAGGCTCAAGCCCAAACAGGTGGGTGCCCAAATGGGTCAACAGGGTCCAATAGGGGCAAAAGGATGACTTTTCTCAAAAATGATCCTACACCATGTGTGACGCTAAAACAAGTGTTTTTGGACCGTTTTAAGCTTGTGGTGGCCCATTTTGGTACTCCGAATATCCCAAAATGCCTTGAAAATGGGCTGTGTTGGGACCAAATAAAGGTCAAAAATGGGTCAAAATACATTTTTCCAAACCTCATCCTAGACCATTTGGGGTGCACAAATGGGTGAAATGAGCCCATTTTGAGCCCATTGTGGGGCATTTTGGCCCCTCACAAGTCCAAAAAAGCCTTGGAAGTGGGCCTTGTGGTGAAGGGGATCACTTGCAAGCTGATTTCACTTTGTCAAGAGCCATCAATGTGTGAATCATTCTTGATGTCCCTCACAAGTCATAGCTGATGTTCCCTCCCCCACCAGCTCGGTCCCAATATTCAGTCTTGATTCGGGTTAGGTGTAGGGTTAGGTGTAGGCTGAGGGTTGGTGGTGGGTGTTAGAGTCAAGGTTGGGTTTAAGGATAGTGTTGGGGTGCAAATTGGACAAAATTTTCCTTAGGGCACCCTTGGTGTTCATGGAGCATCGGGCGCCTTAGGCGCCCATGGACGCCTGAGGGCGACACCTTTGGCAACTAATTGTTGGCCGAAGGCCCCTAGGGGGGGGGGGGGGGGGTAGTTGGCGTCCTAGGACCCGCGGAGTCGCCCCCCCCCCCCCCCGTGTTGCACACACGGCACAAACATTTGAAATAGTGGCCACCTTGCGTGCACAAGGCGTGCACCTTGTGCTTACAATTGGTGCAAGTGGTGATGTCCCCGTGCAGCTTGTCGCCACAACAAGCGCACGTGGGTAGCGCAGACGTTGGGCGGAAGAAGGACGACATGGATGTCGGTGAACTGCTGGCGGCGGAGGCCACGGGGGATGGATGGAAATCGGCAGGCTGATCCTCAAAACAGAACTCCCAAACCTTGGCCGTGCCGCCTTTGCTAGCAGCCGGCGTGACCTAGGTGTGGAACATGTCCGCGCCGCGGGTCTTCAAGTGAGTGACCGCATCAGCGATGGAGTTCAAGTGCACCCACTCGCCCCCATCTACGTGCCGTACCCAAATTGGAAGCATAAGAAGAGGGTAGAATGACCAACAAAGAGGTCATGGTTGCCGTAGCCTTGCAACTAGCACCACCCCTTGACAACCTTTCCTCTAGGCCCTAAACCCACACCCCTGCGCAAGAATCCTTCCACAATCCCCGTTTCCCTCTTGCTAGCAAAAACTTCGACCCTAGACCCTTGAATCCTTGAGCCCATGAAGAACCATGCGACAAGTGTGGCCCACAACTCTTGCCCAAGAAGATTGCCACACACCTGTCTTCGTGGCCTCTAAATAACTATCTGCACAACCTTGTTGAAGACTGCAGTCACACAACCCCCGACCCTTGACCATGCAGTTGATAGATGTGCTCGTTGGATTTCCTTTTTTGGTTGCTCTTGGGTGCTATTCTCTTGGTTGCTCTTTATTGCTATGTATATTGCTCTTTATCTATTCTCTCTATGTGGACACCCGTTCCATTGTTTCTTGTTTGTATGCAATGATGCTTGCAACTCACGGAGACCCTTCTGCTTAACTTCTGCTGGAGATAGGGCACAACATACACTTTTGGTGGAAAAAAAAAGTTGCAATGATGGGCAACAACAAATGGAAAATGTATATACCTGTGGAAAAAACCAAAAACCCAAAAAAAACACCAAAAAAATTGAAAAACAGCCCAAACGGGGCCAAAACGGCAAAATAAACAAAAAAAAACAAAAAAAACACGTTTATTTTCATTTGACGGGCTGACGGGGCGGGCAATTATGCAAAGCCGGTGGATGACAGGTGGGTTTTGGATGGGGGCTTCGTCTTTTCTCGTCTGAACTGGACCAAAGGCCAGACTGAAACTGTGCGCATAGCGCTTGAGCCTTGGAGGCTGTGCAGGGCGGTGCGGAGCTGCGGCGCGGCGGCTGTGGGCGCTTGGGAGTTGGTGGTTTTGAACAGAGCAAAGGACGCCAATGTGCCCACCGTGCACCGTAGGTACTCCGGTAGTGGAGGGCATGATCAGCGATTGTCCCGCCACACATCCTTGTGCCGTGGGGCAGCTTCTGCGTCACCCAGGTAATGGTGGGGCACCAAAGGGGGAAGGCTAGGCCTCGCCAAGCTCCACTCCTTCGAACCCCAGGTAATTCGGGATGGGATGGCTCGGGATACCAGCGAGGGCTGGTGGTTACATGTGGGGGTTGAACCGTCAATCACCGGCGCTTCGTGGTCAACATTTCGATAATGTGAAAGCGCTTGACGGCTACCTCAGGGGGGTTGCCGGTCGAGGGCGCAGTAACATTCCCCACCCACAGCACCAACCTACGGGTGGTGGTGAAGAATACCCATGCCTTCTCGGAGCTTGAACCCTCCAGCATCCAGCACTACCCCGCTAAGGCCCGCTACCCCATGCTGGAGGGCAATGCATTCAACACACCATGCATATGCCTACGCCACGCTTCAAGAGAGTTGTGTGCATGGTGTGCTGTTGGGATGGGACGGGAAGACTTGGTGGTCCCAGTGGTGCTAGTGATCGTCCAGCCCAATGGCTGTTGGAACCTATTCCCGCAAGGGTACTCTGCGATCGGACGATGGGATCGCTGTACCACACCCTGTGTGACATTCCGTCGGGTTGAATGTTCCTTACGGCGCCCTGGACAGTCACCTGTTCTTCCCTTTGTGACCCTCTCGTCGTTGCGTTCTGACGGCCGCTGCGGTTTGTGTTCCTTGTGGTGTCGTTTCCGCCACCACCCCTGTGTCATTGGGGCAGCGGAACACAAAACTTCACCCGCTCTGGCGTTGCACTTCCGCAATGCCAATGAAGCCGAGAGCTGACAAGTGACAACAAGGATCACAGGCAAGGGCATTGGCAGTCACGTCGATGGTGTGGCACAGAGAAGCAGGACCTGCAACCAATGGAACATGGCAAGAGGACCGCAGCACTTGAATGAGGTGCTTCCGGTTGACGAACTTTGTGAAGACCTCCCCCATGAGAAAGGGGTAATGCTGAGTGACCTTCGTGCACAGCACACGCAGCCTGACAAACGAGGGACATCGGGGGGGGGGGGGGGTCCCCGCATGAGGGCAGGGACACCCCTGCGGCTCAGAGCAAGAATGCAGTTCCGTCGCGAACTAAAGATATTTTACTGCCGATTTTGCGTGCACCAAGTTTTTCTTGGCCCCTGAACTCCCCACCCCGTCGTTGGACCCCCCGCCCCACACATGGGGGTTCCTGCACCCCCCGCCGTGGCAGGTCTTCACCGCCTCAACCCGATCCCCCCACCTCCCAGGCCCTCCCCATGGCCGTGGGCCTGCACATTCAGGTCACATCAGGCCATTGCTTATTGCCAAAAAAAAAACCCTCCCCAAAAATGGTGGGATGGGGGGGGGATGGATCAGAGGTCAAACACAAGTTTCTGCCCCTAAAGCCGGCCTCCCATTTGGGGCCCCTTCAATAAGTTTCATTTCCTTCCTGAGGACAATATTACTGTTGTGAGTGGATGGGTCGGTCGGCTGGGGTTTGCCAGCACCCCAAATCCCCCTCCCCCGGGGCCCTTCAGCAATGGCCTTGTGCCCATGACCCAGGGCCTGCACACTCCGTCCCCATGCCCCACGGCCCAGAGGTGCCAAAACGGTAATGTTGCCGTTGTGCACAATACCAACCCCCTGCCCCCCGAGTCGGCAAACCTGGCGGCCAACGAGTCGGCGAGCAAGTCGGCGACGCGTTTTACCCAACTTGGAGGGCAGGATCAAATTTTTGGAGGTTGGCACAAAATAAAGCCTATGATGCGGTGTTAGCTGTGTAGTTATCATTTCATTTTGCATGGCACTCCTCAATCAGTACTGCACCCAGATTTTTGATTTTTGGCAACTTTGCTGAAATTCGCTGACTTGTTGGCCCGGGGGGGGGTTTAATACGCATGTGGGCGTGCTGGACTGGGCTATGGGTCAGTAGGCTGTGAGCGTCTGGGGCAATCCTAACACCATCTAGCCCATTCCTATGGCTGTTACCTGGGACAGCCCGGTCAACATCACCACAAATAATCCTCAGGGAAAATGCCGGGAAAGCCGGACCTGCCGTTGCATGTCTCATGGGCATCTTGCGGCATGAACGTCTCTAACCCAATCTCTGCTGCCGGCAGCATTTTCCAGGGGTTGTAGTAGCAGGTCTCACGCACAGATATCACATACGCCGTAATATCGTCGATGTTCATGCCTGCAGTACGCGAAGATGAGACAGCATTCCTCTCGGTGCCATTTTCGAGGGGTTGCAGGGTCTCGGGCTTTGAATGCGTATTTCTGCAGCTGCATTACACTGCATAGATGTGCAGCACACGCCGGCATGCGGCAGTTTGTCCCTTCCACTAGTCCACTATCCGTTGATTAGGGGCTGCTGGACGGGTGCCGCTTTGACAGACTACGGCCCACCTCAGAGTGTGGCATTTCCGTTCATGCATTGTGACCCCCACTAAAATCATTTTTGTTGGAATCGAATTATTCAAAAAACGATGAGAAGCCCTTCATCAAAATGATGTATCGCATGAAAAGTAGCAACAGATGCTCCGGCCCCTGGCCAAGCACGACCACTGGCTGATCGTCGTGGCTGCTGTGATACGGGCACAGGTACCACCAAAAGGCATGGAGCTAAGGGCATGCACGAAGGCTGGGTGCACGCATGCCTCCAAGTACCCGGCATCCTTACGTCCTCCAGCTCCCTGGCAATTGGAGCCAGATCGCCCCCAACACCGGTGTGCTCGTGCCTGGACAACCCCAGACTTCTGCAGGATACATTCGGTAATCTGGCATGTGCCCAGCACTCTCCAAAAGCTTACACGTCCCAAGCAGTAGCAATAGGAATGGACCATCCTGTCGCTTACACTCCTCCACCCATCTTCTTTTCTTCTTTTGTACGGGACCTCAGAGACGTTGATGCTGAGGGGCAGGTGATCCTGATATTCATGAGCCCTATGCCACAGCTTTCGATAAGGCCTGTGGGGACCTGTAGACGGCTGCGGAGGTGCCAAATTAGCGAAAACCCACCACCAAAGCAGCTGAAAGCCTTGACCCCTATGACCACTGGCCTGGGAAACACCAACCACCACAATCCTAGCCAACATGCTGCAGCACAACAGAACCATTCAACAGCTGTGTAACACACACACCACAGCGGGTACCATCCACCCATACTCCTGCCCACCGAAATTTTATTGCCTTCGGCAAGGCACCTCAAAGAGAGGTGGGGGATGTTGTGGGGAAGTCGTAAACTATGCGCAAATGAAACAGGCCCAACGAGGCACTTTTGGAGGCCAATAAGCAACATTAGGAGGGCTTCGTTGGTGCTGCGTGAGTTTATAACAGCAGCCCAAGGGTCCCCAGAGGGTGCTCTGTAACTTTCCTTTCATGGATCCAAATCCGGCACAAGGAACCCCCGTGTGAGTGTCTATTCGTTTTTGGCCCTCCACTCAAAGAAACCATCCTATACACTGTGACGAACACTTGCCGCAGTGTGCGGTGCTTCGGGGGGACCCGCAAAGCACACTACACCGCTGTGAACCATCAGAAGTGGAACAATCGCGGACAATTAGGTGTCATGCCGGTGTTGCCGATTGAGCAATGGGAGGACTTAAAAGCCAAAGAACGCATTGAGGGCATCATCGGTCGCTACGTTCTTTTTTTATATACTTAGACGGCTGAACCCCTACCTACAAATTTTAATTTCTCTAGAAGAAAAAACTTGGAAAAAACACGTTTCAAAATGGTATTTCAAACCAAAAAAATTTGAAATAAAAACCTACCCAGCAAAAACCCATCTCATCAGGCGAAATGCATTGCCAACACACGAAACAACCATTTGGGAAAATGTAAACAGAAATGGTCTATGAACGTCCCCTCTGCAAAAAATCACACAAACACTTGTTTCATAAACACCAGAGGTTACCAAGAGATGAACAGAAATGCATGATGTGGAATATGAACTGCCCTAATTGAAATAGCTTCTACGATCTGAAAAAACAAGACTTGCCGAAATTTCGGAAGACAACTCGTCTGCCGAAATTTCGGCAGACATTCAGTACGTCGAAATATCGGATGAGATATGAATGACATGAATCGAGCAATCTCTGTAATCGTACTTACCACAATATCAAAAATTAAATCGTTTGCCGAAATTTCGGAAGCTTTTCATCCGGTAAAATATTGGCCATGGACACCATTACATCCGAAGCCACTAAAACAATACATGATGCACTGTTAGCAATAAAATAAAACGTCATATGTGACCCATTACCCTAAAAAAATGAAGAAACGCATGTTGTACGCAGTGAATAGCATAAATACGCAGTGACAAACAGAGAATACGAGCAACGCAAGACAAGGCAGTAAAAAATCGAAAATTCGTAGAAGATTACTCTGTCACAAATGTAGCACTGAAGCACCCCGGCCCGTCCAAGACAGGTCAAAGTAAGGGATGGAGAAATAGACGGGACAAAAATTGATATATACCAAACCACACAGACCATTCTGCAAACCCAAAGTGACATATACACTTCTCGATAGCAAACATACCGCAATGCACGAAACGACGTGTACTGCAGTAGCCGAATACACAGTACCTGACAACATAGGTTACCTGGAACATATGCAGTGGTATGACAGCAGAAGGCTGCACAGCCAATATACATGAAAAAAGGAGGTGCACCAGGAATATCCGCAACAGAGAAGTGCATCTAACAACAAAATTTCAAAAGGCTGTTGTAGTCCACATTCTTGACCAAAGAACTGGACGTATTAATCCGACACGAAAAAAAAGGGTTGTATAGATCCCAATCACAACCATTGCAGAATCCAGATAAACCAATAACGCAAATAGTGACCGACAACCTGCAAAGAGAGAAATCGAAGGAAAAATTGTAACAAGCAGATGCGAACATAAATATCGAGAATGCAGCATACCACAGCTAGAACAATCAGTTCTTGCGGGCCAACTGGCTTTGAAATGCAGCGAACGACTTTGCTCCAGATTTACTCTTCTTTTCAGCCTGGCAATAGCGAGGGGTATGATGCAACACCAACTGCGAACGTCACAGTATTGTATACGCAGGGAGGCCAGCAACATGCAGACACGCAGTGCAACATACTTCCTTCTTCTGTTTAGCCTCTGCAGCAGGAGCTTTCTTGGCGTCGGCCTCCTGCTTCTTTTTCTCCGCGGCCTCCGCTTTCGCCTTGGCAACGGACTCCTTCTCCTTCTTGGCGGCCTCCTTTGCGACGGCCTTCTGCTACCGCTCAGATGCTGCCTTCTCTTTGGCGGTAGGTTCCTTGCCAGCTTTCTTAGGAGCCGAAGTGGCCCGAATAGGTTGGTCCTCTGTAACACGTTACATAGACAAATCCAAGAATGTGGTAGCTATAGTGTCTTCCGAAATTTCGGAAGACAATAGATGATAACAAATGTTGAAAAGACGTAGCACTGTGTCCGGTATTGACTAGATGAATGCCGGGGTCATGCAGTATATGCAGTCAGCAAACCACACCTTCTTCTTCACTCTCCTCAGAAGACGATTCATCGACCCCTTCTGGAGGATACAAAGGCTCACCATTCAGCAACCTCTGGCCGATCAGTGTCCATGGAGGCCGATCCTGATTGTCACACTCCACCAGATTGGTTGTAATCTCCGCCTCCAGAGTGTTCGTAGTTGCAGAATTCAGCCCCAAATGTACAATACTCGCCGGAGTATGAAGCCGCACGCGCAAATCTGCCGTCAGTCTAGGCTTATCGGAAACCACAAGCGCCCACATGACAGGACTTTTCTCGGCCCCATATGCGTTGATAACCGTTCCCGCAATTTCGAGCGGCAGATCTGACGTCACAGTGTCACAGAAAGTGACATATCTGGGCAGGGTATACTGAAAGATGATGGATGTTTAAGGAACGGAAGGATAAGGTTGGATGAGAAGGAGGAGTACATTGTACGCCAACACACCCGTGGCAGTTTGTGGGCGAGGATGAGCATCGTCGTGGCGTGCATGCTGTAGTGGAGGGTGAACATTCCAGTGTTGTACACTGCCAGTCGGAGCACATGAAGACTCTCAACATCGCAGGCAGCCTTCAACTGGGAACCATAGCTGGTTGCATCTGACTCGGAACCATGGATCACAACGGTGCTGCTATCGCAAAGTGCTTTGCTGATCAAATTGTGAAACCCACCAATGTGGTTCTTCGGGACTTCAACAAATACCACATCGAAGTTCAGAGTCGCAACCTCAGGGGGAATCGGTGCACCAGGGGTTCCATCCACAAGATAAATGATACCTTCCCCCTGTGATCCTTCGCCACACGTGATTTTGGTCGGGTGTTTGTCGTCTTTGGTCCTTCGTATCGTGGTCCTTAGAACCCTTCTGACGCGGCGGTTGAAACGGTTTCATACGTCGGAAAAACGGTTGAAAATGAACCTGAAATGGTATTCGGTGTCGAAATAACGAAAATTAGCAAACTGCAGTCCAAAATAGGTGAATCTTGTGTCGATTCCGGTACCCTTTTTGGGTACGCACATACATGACCCTTGTGTCTCGTTGCGGCACATATCTTATGCGGGATTGAAAGAATGTGAAATGCTCGTAACCTTTGTCTTACCGAAAATAGAGGACACCAATGTATGAAAATTCTCTTCCTAAATTTCGGAAGACATGGCTTCAGGAAATTCCAGATACCCGAAAGGGCATCCTCCGTGTTTTTGAAGGTCTACATCTGTAACGCTGTAAAAAAAGAAACGCTGCAAACCGTAGGCGACAGATTGTTCTGAAATGCTTTCAACAAACGATTGCATGTGTGCACTAGCAATGCCCTCCCGGACGTTGGTGGTCATAACGAATCATTTATCGGCCCTCCGTTCCCAAGAAATTACCACAACGCTTTCCTCAGTAGAACTGTTATCGGCGGTACAAGCATGTGGCATTGGAACTTCATACCTACGTTTGCAAAGACGCGCGTACAGGGGGGACAATGATGCGAGAACCTGTGAAGACGTTGTTTCCGAAATTTCGGAAGACCAAAGTCGATGAATGGTTCCGGAGGATGTTTCCGAAACACAATCACTATTTTACCCGGTTGTGCTTCGTGATGCAATCCCTTCAAATTGCGCAGTGGGCATCAATGAACGCAGGGAGCAGGACACATTGGGGTCATTTCGTTCAAGCGAATTCACCATGCATTATGGTAGCGGAGGAATGTAGCATCCGGGCAGACTTATCAGGTACTGGGCTGCATCGTGGTTAAATGTGCGGTTAGGGTATCACCATTCATTTGGTTGTGGGATCGTTTCACAATATTTACAATTGTGGACACATGGTTTACTGTCTGCGAGGGAGATACACCACATGTGTGTTTGGTGACATTACGTAATCTCTTCCGAAATTTCGTCACACATTAAACAATCAGACAACCATCGTTATGTGGTGCATGCAACACAAAACGTTCAGCGCTGACATGTCCATTTTGGGATCGATCACAAGTGCATGCGAAATGCCCGAATCTCTTCCGAAATTTCGGAAAAGATTACTCGAAATCTTCATCAGCTCTCGCATGTAACACGAAAGGTTCATTGCTTACTGGAATCTCATCGTCAGGCACTGCATCCACATATTCTTCCTTGATCGCGTGACGTGTGTTCTGTGGTCGCATGTCCACTCTCGCCTGTGTTCCAGTCCCTGTTCGCTGTCGTTTGGCTCGTGATTGCTCGTTCCGTGTTGCAACTCATTTTTTCCCCCTTGCATGATCAGCGGATTGTGTGGTGTTTGGTTGGTCGTTTCTGCCGCGTGCCGCATTACTTCGTGTTTCTGCGGCCATTGCACGGCCAACATTGTTCTTTCTTTGTGTATCTCTCGTATTTCGCCAGTGCATCTGGATGCGTCGATACTCAAGCTCGTCCAACACCACCTCCCCCCGGGGTTTACGTCCAATCCCATGTTCCTGTAGCAGAGCGTGTTCAAGACGTCCAGCCGTGCTGCGGGTTATCAGATACAGACCGTGATAAAGTAGTTTGGTTAGGTTTTGCGCATTACAACTCAATGAGGGGGGCGCACACCAGTCGATAATCCATTGGGCCTCCGGTTTAATCGTTTTGCCCGAATTGTATTCAAGAAAGGGTGTGGTAATGTTTGCGGCATTGCTCAAAAAACGTCGGACAGAAATACGCATGAATGCAACAAAATGGAGGGGGACGGTCTCGCGGGCGTGTGTGCTCCACTCTCGTGGTGTGCGTATCGTTATGAACAGGTCAGATGTGCCCTGTAGGGAGTTTACGTTTGGATGTTTTTGCCATGCTGCACCTAAGCGACTCAATTTGCTTTCGTTCGATTCCTCATTGTGAATGACTGCACATGTTCTCCAGTACCATGGATGTGAACACAGGAGACCCTGTGCAACACTCTGAATGTATTCCACTTTCCGTGCATCTCCGCCACTTATGCTGGTCAGAAGTATAAAACAGTAAAACAGAGATTCAGGAGCGTGTCGTGCAGACCCAAGTTCGCGTCCCTCCCATGTGCACTTGCGTACGAGGTGGCCAATAACGAACAAAGCCGGTGCATATGATGACATCAGCCTTTGTACTGTTGTGACCCTTTGCAGAGTCATCCGGTCCCGGGCGGTGGGGTGGGCAATAGCTCTAATGCGCTGTACGATGTCGTTCACAAGATCTTTAACGTAGGGCCAGGCAAGCAGCAAGCCTGCAAACACCTTCTCCATGAATTGAACGCGGCGGTTAGCTGATACATCTTGCGTTGCATTCAGTTCCCGGTCCAAGAGGACTGCAATTACAGGCAGAAATTTCCTGTATGTCACTATTAGACAGTACTTGTACGGGTGCCAGACCCCGTACACGATTGGTATATGCTGCAGAAAATGCCTGAAGTTATAATGCAGATAATCCTTCCCATACAGAAATCTCATTAAAGCATTGTGTACCTTCATGTCGATCAGCAATGGCATTGTTTTCCCGGTATGGCGCTGCACCTCTGAGACCATGCCTAGTAGATCCAACAAATCTGCAGTACAACCACATCTTGTGCCAGAGATTTGAAAAGGATGCCACACCTATCGTTGAACAACGTCACGAACAATGTCCAGAGGAATGCGAATCCAACTCCTATCGGCTGACAGAGCAGTTGCAATGGAATCTTTCAATGCCTGAAAAGACTCTTTGATTTTAAATGCCAAAGCTGGTACTGCCAGACGCATTTCTCGCAGTGTCCTGTGGCCTGGAAAGTTGTTCAACCTTACGGTACGAAGGAGACATGTAGCAGTTGCATTGTGTGAGCCGTCTGAGTAGAAGGGATTCAAGACAAAATGCTTGATGTAGACATTGTCAAGCCACATGCAGGTGCTCTTACCATCAATGCGATCCCAGAGTTGTTGTGCCTTGTTCGCAGCTCGTTCATACAGAGACACTTCCTGTCGGGCGACAATTTCGTAGTTCTTCAACACACGCTGCTGAGCGCGCGTGGCCGAGATGAACAGTTGTTCCGGTTGCAGCTGCCGGTATGGGACAACACGAGCAGACATTGAATTGAATTTGAGCGGGATCGTGGATGTCCCTGAGCAACCAAGAACCCCCAGTGGCAAACTTGTAAAAAAACACTGACGGAATCGTTGGCAACGGCAAGTGTGTTGCCTATGGTCATAGCAACTGGAGGCGGTGGTCGCCCACCACAGCACACAAGGGTACATCATCTCTCCCCGCTTACACCACATGTGCAACACACAAACCTTGGCCAAAATGCACCACTCAAAAGAGGCAATGCAGGAGAATGATTGAAGGGGTGCAATTGCATACAAAAGATGATTATAATGTGCCAATGCGCTTTCATTGCCAGTCCCCCACATGCACGACACCTTAGCCTTTGCCCGCAACTCTTCACCCTCGAAGGATGAATAAGCTCCTTCATCAACTAAGAGGTGGAAAATTCCAAACAACCAAGCAAGCAATAGTACAATGCATGTGTATTCTACGGGCATCATGCGTGCCCACACGACTCATTGTGGCCGATTTCTTCGTGCATGCCTCGGTGCCATTCTTAGAGCATTGCTAAAGGACATTGTTGCATACACTTAGGGTGAAAAAATACATAGAGAACCCTGCATAACCCCTATATCACCCGAATGAGAAGCGGCCCCAAAAAGGGGCCGGGTGGCTACGCAACCCCTACATTCTCGGGGGTCCAAAAAACCAACCACAGAGAGAAAATCAGAAGTGGCTACCTCACCCCTGCCTTCTCGGTGGCCCAAAAGAGGGCGGAATTGGTACGCAGCCCCTAGATTCTCGGGGGTCCCCAATGGCAAGCGCGAGGAGAAGATCAGAAGTGTCTGCCTCTCGGGGGCCCAGAAGAGGGCGGAATTGCTACGTAACGCTTGCATTCGGGTGGGTTCCCTAACGCCAAGCGCGGGGAGAAAGTCAGAATTGGCCGCCTCACCCCTGCCTTCAGGGGGTCCCGAAAGAGGGCGGTTGCTACGTAACCCTTGCATTATCGGGGGTCCCCAACACCAAGCGTGAGCAGAAAAGCAGAAGTGGCGACCTCACCATGCATACCAGTTTCGATGCATTTGACACTGCCATCCATGCAAGTGAAAAAAGAAGAAGAAGCCGCGCCTCTCGCAATGCTGAATGCGGCACGACCTTTTGAACCGCACCCACGGCCGCCACGGTTCCGCGGGGGCCCCAAGGAGGGCGGATGGCTACGCAACCCATGCATTTTCGGGGGTCCCCAAAGCCAAACAAAGAGGAAACATTAGAAGTGGATGCCTCACCCCCGCCTTCTCGGGGGCCAAACCGGTGGCGGGATTGCCACGCAACCCCTGCATTGTCGGCGCTTCCCGACGCCGAGTGCGGGGAGAAACTCAAAAGTGGGTACGTCACCCCTGCCTTCTCGGGGGCCCAAAAGAGGGCAAAATTGCTACGCAACCCCTGCATTCTCGTGTGTCCCCATCGCCAAGCGTGTGGAGAAAATCAGAATTAGGTGCCTCACCCCCGCCTTCTCGGGGGCCCAAAAGAGGGCGAAAGTGCTGTGTAACCCCTGTATTTTTGGAGTCCCCAACACCAAGCGGAGGTAGAGAAAAACAACAGTGGCTACCTCCCCGCTTCCTTCTCGGGGGCACACAAGTGAGCAGAATTGCTGCGTAACCTGTGCATTCTCGGGGGTCCCCAACACCAAGTGCGGGGAGAAAATCAGAATGGGCTGACTCGCCCTTGCCTTCACCTGGGCCAAACAGAGGGCGGAGTTGCTACGTAACCCTTGCATTCTCAGGGTCCCGAACGCCAAGCGCGGGGAGAAAATCAGGAGTGGCTACCTCACCCTAGCCTTCTCGTGGCACCAACTCCAAGCGCGGGGAGAAAATTAGGAGTGGCTATATCTCCAATACCTTCTCGGCGGCCCAAAAGAGGGCAAAATTGATACGTAACCCCTGCATTCTCGGGGGCTCCCCAACACCAAGCGCGGGCTGCTCTAGCACTACTGAATGCGGCACTAGATTTTGCCCCGCACCCACATTCACCACTCCCTTCTCCGGGCCCAAAAGAGGGCGGAATTGCTACGTAATCCGTGCATTCTTGGGGGTCCTCGACGCCAAGCGCGGGGAGAAAATCAGAAGTGGCTACTTCACGCTTGAATTCTCCAAAGCCCAAAAGGGGGTGGAATTGCTACGCAACCCCTGCATTCTAAGGCGTCCCTGATGCCAAGCGCCGGGTAAAAAAATCAGGAGTAGCTGCCTCACTCCCACCTTCTGGGACGCCCAAAACAGGGTAGAATTGCTACGTAACACCTACATTCGCGGGGGTTCCCAACGCTAAGCACGGGGAGGAAATCAGAATTGGCTGCCTCACCCCTGCCTTCTCGGGGGCTCAAAGGAGGACGGAATTGCTACCCAACCCCTTCATTCTCGCGGGTCCCGGACGCCAAGTGGGGAGAAATCGCAACGTCACAATGCATAGGACCTGTTTCGGTGCATTTAACAGTGCCATCCATGCACGTGAAAAACCCACATGATGTCCCACGGTACGGAGGTCAGATTTCGGAGTTCGGAGTCTCTTTTTGATGTGTTTGGGGACAGCAAACGCTCGCGCTCTAGCAGTGCCGAATATGGCACTACCTTTTGAACCGCACCCACCGTTACCACGGGTTCGCGGGGGGCCCAAGGAGGGCGTAAATTCTACATAACCACTGCATTCTCCAGGGTCCCCAACGCCAAGCGTTGGGAGAAAATCAGAAGTGGCTACCTCAACGCTGCCTTCTGGGGCGCCCAAAAGAGGTTGGAATTGCGACGCAACCCGTGCCTTCTTGCGGGCCCAAAAGAGGGCTGAATTGCTACGCAACCCGTAGATTCTCGGGGATCCACAACGCCAAGAGCAGGGAGGAAATCAGAATTGGCTGCCTCACCCCTGCCTTCCCAGACCCCCAAAAGAGGGCAGGATTGCTACCAAACCCCTACATTGTTGGTGGTCACCAATGCCAAGCGCAGGGAGAAAATTGAAAGTGGCCGCCCCAACCCTGCCTTCTCAAGCGCCAAAAAGAGGGCGGAGTTGCTACGTTACTCCTGCATTCTCAGGGGTCCCGGACGCCAAGCACGGGGACAAAATAAGAAGTGACACCTAACGATGCATAGTAGCAGTTTCGATGCAGTTAACAATGCGATCCATGCCCCTGGAATACCCACATGATGTCCTGAGCTACAAAGGTAGGATTTCAAAGTTCGGAGTCTCTGTTTGATGTAATTGGGGGCGGTAGAAGCTGCTGCAGCAGAAGTGCCGAATATGGCACCACCTAGTGCACCGCACCCACAGTCACCACGGGTTCGCGGTGGCACCAAGGAGGGCCTAATGTCTACCTAAACCATGCATTGCCGGCGGCCCCCATTGCCAAGCGGTGGGGGAAATTTAGAAGTGGCCACCTCGCCCTTGCCTTCTCGGGGGCCCAAAAGAGGGCAGAATTGCTACGGAACACGTGCATCGTTGGGGGTCCCCAACGCCGAGCGCAGGGATAAAATACGAATTGACCACCTCACCCCTACCTGCTTAGGGGCCCAAAAGAGGGCAGAATTGCTATCTAACCGCTGCATTATCGGGTGTCCTCACGCCAAGCGAGGAGAGAAAATCGGAACTGGCTACCGTTGAAGGGTCCAAAATAGGGCGGAGTTGCTAGGTAACCCTTGCATTATCGGGGGTCACCAATCCCAAGCGTAGGGACAAAATCAGAAGTGGCTACCTCACCCCTACCTTCTCGGGGACCCAAAACAGGACGGAATCGCTACGGAATGCGTAGATTCTTGTGGAGTCTCAAACGCCAAGCACAAGCAGAAAATCAGAATGGGCCGACTCGTCCTTGCATTCTCCGGGGCCAAAAAGAGGGTGGAGTTGCTACGCAACTCCTATATTTTGAGGGGTCAAAAGCGAGGGCGGAAGGAAAATCAGAAGCGGCCACCTCACCCCTACCTTGTCGGGTCCGAAAAGAGGGCGTAGTTGCTACGTAACCCATGCATTCTAAGGGGTCCCCAATGCCAAGCGCAGGCAGAAAATCGGAAGGGACTACCTCACCTCTTGTCTTCTCAGGGGCCCAAAACAGGGAGGCATTGCTACGCAACCCTTGCATTCTCGGGGGTCCTCAATGCCAAGTGCGGGGAGAAAGTCTCAAGTGGCTACCACACCCTTGCCTTCTTAGGGTACCAAAAGAGGGTGGAGTTGCTACATAACCCGTGCATACTCGTGAGTACCCCATGCCAGGCACGCGAAGAAAATCGGACGTGGTTCCCTCACCCGGCCACCTTGGAGGTCCGGAACACGGCACAATTCCTTCACAAGCGCTACATTCTTGGAGGTCCCCAACGCCATGCGCAGTGAGGAAATAAGATTTGGCTACATCACCCCCGTCTTCTCGGGCGCCCAAAAGAGGGCGGAATAGCTGCGTAACCCCTATATTCTACGAGAGTCCCCGACGCCTTGCGTGGGGTGGAAATCAAAACTGGCTAACACACCCCTGCCTCTTCGGGGGCCTCGTAATCCACAGCCAGCTCAGGCAAAGATACGTCGACCACACCATGCTGCCACACGAGCACCGCTGACCGGGGCACCGGACCGGCGAAGGAGGTTGGCTCAGACCCCGCTCCGAGGACGCATGCGGAGCGGGCGCACCTGTGGAAAGCACTGCAAGGCCATAAAGCTAGGCCCAAAAGTACCGCCCAAGCTCTACCGGTTGCAGCCCCCGCGGAAGAGCGCACGTCTTGAGCTGTAACGCATGTCATGGTAGGCGCTCTGCTAATACCGCAAGGTACATATAGTGCAAGCGGTACCGGAGGTATCCAATGGCGTATGATGGGTTGAAACATGTACAGCAATTGGGGTGATCAAAGAGGACACTTCATCGACTTCACGTGCAATCATTGATGTGAGGGTCAAGTGAATGTCATTGAAATTGCTTGGTGTACACGCAGCTCGGATTTGCCTGAGAATGAAATCAAATTTGGTATTTATTTAAAAATAAAGCGGTATAAGAAAGTATCTACAAAGGCCTTATCCGGGACCCCTTAAAGTGACCATGAAAACGCCCTGCGCGCCACAAACATGCCAGCTAGTTTTCGCCAGCGCAGAGCTAGGGTACGGCCGACACAACGGCAAGCACCAACCATGTTCAGTTTTCTGTTTCGCCATTTGCCATCGTGGGTAGTCCCAAAAATCATGCGCCTAGTCCTCATGGGTGGCCCCACACGAAAGACAAGTCGGGGGTGCCCGAAGGCCACGTCCGTGCACTCGTGCCGAGGTCCACAAGGCCCGTAACATGAGGGCACGGAGAAAAGAGGCCTCCTTCTCATTGGAGGCCGCCACGAGACCCGCACGGCGCACTGCGCCGTCTACGTTGTTGCCCAACCCCCCAAAACGCAGCTGGGGAGTGCGCTTACACCCGGTGCGCCACATGGCAATAGAGTGCTTCCCGCAGTCGGTGCTAGACGTCTCGCAGGCGTTCCTTTACCGTGTGCAAGGGCTCTTTCTACTCTAGCACATCTCGGCACCACCCATCGTCCGTGCGTAGTATCCTAGAAGGCCGATCGTGCGTAGGGCACAACTTACCGGGCTGTCCATTGGGCGCCGGGGCCCACTTTTGCAGATCGCATGCACAAAGCCCTCGGTCACCCCCCGGTATCGCGCAGCGCACAATAGCCAGAAGATGTGTCCGTAGTGCACGTGCACTACCACGGATCATGTGGCCCGGCACCAAGACGGCGAACATAATCTCCTTGGCCCAGGATCCTTGGTTGCCCGCCACGGGTATCTCATGAGGACGGTCTTGGGCGTTGCATGGTCGCCACCTGAATTGGGCGCCGAAGCCACGCAATACAAGGCCAAGGGGGTCCTTGAGGTGGCGAGAAAGGCACATTGACTCTAGAATTGCAAACATGGCGGCTGTTTCATCAATTTTCAGGGGGTTAAAAAGAGGGGGTAAAATTGAGCTGTTGGAGGGATTTGGGTATACTTGAAAAAATATATACATCAGCAACAGGCACTAGCTGAAGGGGTCTACTTCAGAAGCGGCTCTCTCCAGTTTAGGCCCTCACCGAGGAAACTTTGGGTCACTCACGCTGCCCACACCCCCTGCCGGAAGGAGGCCATAAGGTCTCAAGTTAAGCAATCCACGGCCCCGGAGGTTGTGGGCATGGCACATTGGGTGCATGCTCATACGGCTACGCATGGCTCCATACAAGGGTAACGGTCATCCCCCGAACGGCAGCAACAACACCACTACCAACCACAAGGGCACGAAACGATGAGTATTGTGTGTGGAAGCTGCCCAAAGGTAACACAAAACGCCAACAGGGTGGTGCACATGGGAACACCTAACGGGGAGCACAAGTCCGATGGTCTTCGGTTCCTCTTGGCTTCATACCGTAGGACCCCACAATACCACATCAGAATTGGCACTGACATCTCAAGAGGCCGTGGCACAGTGCAAATGCTGCACATGAGAAATGGGGAATCAGCCCACGAGGATTTCCGGGAAGGCCCGTAGCTCGGCCAAGCTCCAACGACCGGGCCCCAACGCGGTCGGACGCGTTGGCACAAGTCCGTGGCGCACAAGGTCTCCAATCAAGGGGGGGGCGAGCATTGGTACCCGACGCATGGTGGCCAAACTATCGGCGGAAGTTTGCCCGGTGTGGGTCTAGTGCGACCGCATACTTGCCGTGGATGGGACGCCAATTTTTCTTGCAAGGTGTCCTACAAGTGTTAATCTCCCGCAAATCTGCCGTACCTATGTCCCCGGGTGGGTGAGCAACGTGACCGTGGGTGCGAAGGTGTCTTCCTTTGGCTAGCAATACACCAACATGTGGTTGGTGCGTGGACAATCCCCCCCCAATCACTAGCGCCACGGACGCAGGAGCGCCTCTTCCTCGCGGTTGTGCATTGTGCAGAGCTTGCCTCTCATAGGCTCCTTGTACGCGTCATAGTTCCTCTTGTGGTGCCAAGAAGTCCGGCATTGCCCCCGTGCACAACCTAGAGTATCGCGGTACCAAGGACGGGATCGGATCCATCCGACCTAAAAGCGCTCACCGAGCCTGCATGACGTTGCAAAAAGGCGCCGCTCGTGGTCACGCCGTGTGAGCTAGCGGAGCACCTCATGTAGGGAGCCTTGCGCTCCTAGAGGCATTCCGTCGATAGGTCACCAAGCGTCCCTTAGCCCGATGCTGCCGGGGAAACTTGCTGACCACCCTCAAGAGCCTATGCGTCCCACGTCCCCAAGGCACATGGGGACAGGCGACCAGCAGCTGAGGTGACGGGTCAACGGCACCCGGGTCGGACCTCGGGAAGAAGAGAGCGAGGACGACCTCCTTGGCTACCCGGGTCCGGAGAGGCACGAGGCCCGCCACGTCGCCAACCTCCACCGTGGCGAGCAACTGTTGCCGGACGAAGCGCACCAGCCAGCACAAGGCCCATACCTACGCGTCGCACTTCCGCGGGAGGTGGACCGCCAGCCACGGCCGGACGAACTTGAGAATCTGTTACCGCGCCCAGTGCATATACCAGTCGAATAAAACCAGCAGATGCCCCAGGTGCCCAAAGACGGGATGGGCCGCGCCTGCAGCAAGAGGGATGCCACACGGGTGTCCACAAAGGGACCATTGATGCGTGAGGGACAAATCTACCCTGGCCCAAAGAACACGCAGAGGGGGGGGGATAACCGGCTGCAACCACGAGCTTCGAATCCGCAGTGACCAAGCGCTCTGCGAAAAGCAGAGCCAACACCCCGCCCCGGGGGGGAGGGCGGGGTGAAGGTCATGCAAGGGGAGGTTTAGATCCCTCGCGACCACGTGGAGGGCCGCCCCCTGTGGCGCCTTATACTCCGTCATTCGTTCCAACATCGCTGGGTTCAACGGTAGCTAGGAGGCGAGCCCATACAGAGCTTGCAGGTGGAGGGTGTCCGCCCCGGTGCCGCAGCCCACCACGATATGGCACCACCGCTTGGCCGCCGGCGCATTTGTTTGGGGCTGGACTTGCCAGGCCGTGAGCCCCAAGAAGGTAGGGGTTAGGCAAACAATTTTGATTTTCTCACCATGCACGGCATTGGGGACCCCGAGATTGCCGGGGTTGCGTAGCAACGTCACCTACTTTTTGGGGCCCCTAGAAGGCAAGGGTGAGGCAGCCATTTCTCATTTGCTCCCCGCACCGGGCATCGGCTCCCCCCGAGACTGTGCGGGTTACGTAGCAGGTCTGCCGTTTTTCGGGCCCCGATAAGTTAGGCGTGGGGCATCCATTTCTGATTCTTTCCCCCGTGCTCGGCGTTTGGGACCCCCGGGAATGCAGAGGCAACGTAACAACTCCCCCCTCGTTTGGGCCCCCAAGAAGACAGGGGTGAGGCGTCCAAATCTGATTTTCTCCTTGCGCTTGGCCTTTGCTGACCGGGCCCTCCGCGCATCCCCGCACCACAAGTTGCGGGGGATGCACCTCGAGTGAAGTGTCACCCTAGTGTAAAAGATGTAGAAAATATGAAAAATGCAAATTTTCTGAGTGTTAGCGCGCGTCTTTTTTTGTTTGAGTGTTGGACCGAGTGTTCCCCCCAAATGCCAAATGGCGCAGTTGCACCACCCAACCCACTTGTGGGGTACGTGTGATTCCGCCTCCCGCTATGAAGCGTTGGGGACCACCCATGCGGTACGGGTTATGTAGCCTCCCCTGGCCACTTTTGATGAGGGCCTGCTTCAAGTAACCACACTTACTTTTTGTCAGTTAAGAACCGCCGTTAAGGACCGACTTGGGGGCCTTTTTTCACTCGCCTGACGTGCGCCATGGTTGTCCCCCTTTACTAGGCGTCCAAGAATGCATGGGGTTACCTAGCAAGTCCGCCGTCTTCCCGGCCCACGAGAAGGTAATGGTCAGGTAGCCACTTCTACTTTTCTCCCGACGCTTGGCGTTCGGGACCCCTCAGAATGCGGGGCTGCAATAACCATTCCGCCCTCTTCTGGGCCCGCGAGAAGGGAGGGTTGACATAGCCACTTGTGATCTTCTCCTCGCACTTTGCGTTGGGGACCAAAGAATGCACGGGTTACGTCCCAATTCCGCGCTTCTTTGCGCCCCCGGGGAGACAGGAGGGAGACCGCCACTTCTGATTTTCTCCCCACGCTTGGCTTTGGGGACCGCGGAGAAGGCAAGGGTCCATAGCACCGCCGCCAACTTTTGGGCCGCGGAGAAGGCTTGGGTGAGGCAGCCACTTCTGATTCCCTCCCGTAGCTTAGTGTTAGGGATCCCCAAGAATGCAGGGGTTACGTAGCCATTCCGGCCTCTTTTGGGCCCCCAGAAGGCATGCGTAAGGCAGCCTCTTTTGATTCCCTCCCCACGCTTGGCGTTGGGGATCCCCCATTATGCAAGGCCCAGGCAGCAATTCCGCCCTGTTTTGGGCCCCGAGAGAGTGGAGAGGAAGCCACTCCTAATATTCACCCTGCACTTAGTATCGCGAACCCCGGAGAGTGCACAGGTTGCGTAGCGATTCCGCCCTCTTTTGGGCCCCCTAGAAGGGAGGGGTGGGCCACTTCTGATTTCGTCCCTGCGGTTGCCGTTGGGCAGTCTGCAGAATGCAGGGGTTAGGTACAATTTCCGCCGTTTTTTTGGGCCCCTGAGAAGAGAGAGGTGAGGCAGCAACTTCTAATTTGCTCCGTGCACTTGGCGTTGGTGACCCCGCAAGAATGCAGGGGTTACATAGCACATCCGCCCTTTTTTCGGCCCCTGAGAAGGCGGCGGTGAGGTGGCCCCTTCTGATTGTCTCCCCGCGCTTGGCGTTGGGAACCCCCGAGAAAGCACAAGCTACGTCGTAATCCCCTCCGACGGCCACTTCTGATTTTCTCCGTGCACTTGGCGTTGCGGACCCCCAAGAACGCAGGCGTTGTGTTGTAAATGTGCCTTCTTTTGGGCCCCCAAGAATGCAAGGATGAGGCTACCAATTTTGATTTTCTCCCCGAAGTGGCCCCCCTTGAAAATAGAAGGGTTACGTACCAACTCGCCCCTCTTCTGGGCACCCGGGATGATAGGGGTGAATCACCCAATTCTAATTTCCTCCCCGCACTCGGCATAGGGTGCCCGTGATATGTAGGGGTTGCGTAGCAATTCTGCCTTCTTTTGGGCCCTTGAGAAGGCAGGGGTGATGTAGGCATTTCTGATTTTCTCCTCGTGCTTGCCGTTGGGGTGCCCCAAGAATGCACGTGTTACGTAACAATTTTGGCCTCTTTTGCCCCGACAGAGTGGGGGTGAGATAACCACTTCTGATTTTCTCGTTGCGCTTGTGGACCCCCAAGAATGGAGGATTTACATGGCTACTCCGCTGTCTTGTGGGCCCCTGAAAAGGCAGGGGTCTGGCAGTCATTTCTGATTTGCTTACTGCAGTGGGGACACTACATAATGCATGGTTTGTGTAGCAACTCAGCCGTCCTTGGGGCCCTCAAAAAGCAAGGTGAGGCAGCCGGCTCTGATTTTTATCTCCCACTTGGCGTTGGGGACCGCGGAGAGGGCAGGGGTTACAAAGCCCTTCCGGCATCTTTTGCCCCGAGAAGGTATGGGTCAGGCAACCAATTCCCCCTCGAGAACGCAGGGGTTCAGTACCAAACATGCCCTCTTTAGGGCCCTTGAGAAGGCAAAGGTGAGGCAGCCAATTCTCACTTTGCCCGCGTTGGGGACCCCTGAGAATGCAGGGGTTGCATACCAAGTCCGCCCTCTTTTGGGCCCCCGAGAAAGCTGCAGTGAGGTAGGTTGTTCTGATTTTCTCCGCGCGCTTGGTGTTGGGGACGCCCGAGAAAGTAGGGGTTATGTAGCAAGCCCCCCCCCCCCCTTTGCGCCCTCGCTAAGGTGGGAGTGAGGTAGCTAATTCTGATTTTCTCCGCGCGCTTGGCCCTGGAGACCCCCGAGAATGTGGGTGTTAAGTAGCAATTGCACCCTCTTTTGGGCCTCCGGGAAGGCAAGGTTGAGGCAAATAATTCTGATCTGCTCGCGGCGTTGGGGATCCCTGGAAATGCCGGGGTTCCGCAGCAACTCCGGCCTTTTTTCCTGCGAGAAGGTAGGTCACGGGCCACCCGTTCTAATTTTCTCCCTACGCATGGCATTTGGGACCGCCGGGAATGCTGGGCGGGAAGAAAATTGCTCTGCAGGGGGGGGGGGGACATGAACGCCCATTTTCCAAACCCCCCCCCCTCCTTGGTCGCCGTGTCGGAACCATAGTTACCGAGTGCTAGCGGGGGTGGTACTTTTGTTTAAGGGTACGATGACCCTCGGTCACTTCCGGCTGCCATGCAGCGCCCCACCCAGGCCTTACCGCGGCACCATGGAGATTGGCGTCTCAATCAGAAGGGGACCCTGATGAGTCATCAGAATCAGAGCTTGAGCTATTGCTAGAATCAGAGCTGGAGTCATCGCTGAAATTAGAGGTGCCGTCCGAGGAGTCCGAGCTGCTGGAGGAGTTGGAACTAGAAGCAGAAGCGGAGGTAGCAGCAGTGCAAGTCACAGAAGGAACATAATCTGCATCCGTACCACGTGATGGTGGTGCAGATACGCGGTCCTACAAGCAATCAGGGCACAACCAGGGTCCATCAGGAATCTCAGACACTGGGGGTTGGCAGCAGAATTGATGGCACCCACGCGGCTCTGAGTGGTCCCCATCACAAATGACAATATCATTCCCCTCAGAAACATCACCTGTCAAGCAAACAAAGTAGATCAGATCATCCTCTACATCTTCGTCCTCATTAGGGCCATCTTCTTCAAGCATACTAATTGCCTCCTCAGATTGTAGGCCTTGAGACTCCCTAATGCGCGCAATATTATTGTGCACCCGCTGAACCAATTCAACCTTTGGACCTGAAGTGGTTAAGCCATGGTTGCCAAGCAGCAACTTCAGATTGGCAACTGTACACTGCCCAATCATGCCAAAAGTACCCCCGCGTTTGCCTCAACAAGCGCTCCACGTCACTCAACACAGAGGGAGTGACAGCCCCACAGCGCCGCTTAAGCTTGGCCTCTGCTTTTGCAAACTGCAAAGAGCGCTTCAGGGCAAACTACTTACTAATTTCAGATACCTTGGAGGGTGTGCCAAAGCATTGCGTTGAGAGGTCGGCCATTTGGGCAGCAGTAGGGCTTGCAGTCTCTGCATACAGTTGCTTGCACAAAACAGATGGAGGTGACTGCTTCAACACTTTTTTTTTCCGTTGCTTTTTTTTGCTCAACCTCAGCAGAGGACAGAAATTGCCCGTTGATCCCAACAATGGGATCATCCAGGAACGGGCAAATGTCCTCACAACTTACCGCAAGATTGTTGCACGTTGCAAATGTGGGTGCAGAGGGGTAATATTGTGCAGTACACAAATGCCCCAACACATCCTTGCACGCTGTGCGACGCAACTGAAAATCGAAGTGGCCTGCACAGGAATGCAATTGTTGGTACCTGAGGACACACCGAATGTGCAAGCGACGGTCAACTGGCATGTCCACTGCAGATCCATCCAGGATTGCACGACAGTGTGACCGAAATTCAGTACTGTAAGTATCAGACCCTGGAATGTCTGGGTGGGAGGCAAGACTCAAAATATTTTTTTTCGCATACACACCAGCCGCAATGGCTTCAGTGAGGATCATTTGAAAGCGTCTCCTCCGTTGCTGTGTGGCTTCAGCGGCAGGGAGGCTGTCATCCTCGGGCAAAAAAACTGCATCTTTAATGCATGCCTTTTGAACGGCACGAGTTTCCACACCATTTACCCTCTCGGCCTCATTGTATGAGGACATACCGGCTGCCCTGACAGAGGCATTGGTGTAGAGACGCCCGTTGTCCAAGTGTTCAAACGTCAGAGCCAGGCGGACCTCAGAGTTTCTGGGATTGTGATCCCATCCACCATCACTGATGAAGGTGATTTCACCACCCTGTTTCTGCTCACGGACCTGAGGTTGTGACAACACCAGTTGCAGATCATTGATCTGCTGCATGGGGGTGCTACTTTTCTGGTCTGATATTCATACTTTTGCGACACATCAGAAGCAGATGAACCACATTCCTTGGGCAGGTAAAACAGCACAGTGTTGGTGACGCATTTCAGTTGGCCTGTTACGACTGTGGCATCACTGTACGGTGCAGTTTTATGCAAGCGTGAGCTCATGACCACAGGCAATTTTGTGAACGTGCTACTGCTGAATTCCCAGCATGCATGGTCATCCCATGACACAACGATGTGCCGGCGATGCAGTGCTGTGGTGATGGCACATTTCACCAGTTTGTTTGAAAAATGACCATCCACGTGCCATTCGTCCGAAGCCCTTGCAAACTTGCGACGCGAAACAGCAGCAATGGGTTTATGCAGGGCAGCGACGGTGCTACTGCTACGCTTAGCTGCAACACAGTGGCGCACAGTGGCCTCTGAGATCTTGAAACCATGCCCTATTCGCTCCTCAACACGGCGCGCAATATTCTGCCACGTGGCAGTGCGTGACCTAACCACTTCCTCGGTGTCCCTCGCCCGACCCACAGCACTCTCCTGAAACACACCAAGATCGTTGGCGGCCTGTTCTATCTGGACACCCAGATCAACATTCAAACGTTCAGCCTGTTTTTTTTTGGAAGGACGCCCGCCCTTGTGCACAGCAGCAATCATGTCATGCATACCTGCAGACAGCCTACGCTTCTGCAGCAACATATTCTGTGCTGCGCTCACATCCCTAGCTGTAGCCAGATGAAAAGATTCCACATCAGCAGGTTTTTTTTTCTCTGACACCTGCTTCGCAACGTGCGCACAGAGTTCCTGCAGCAGCACATGCAACTGTGTTTTACGCCAAAGGGGGCTGGCACTCACATTCAGGGCCGCATACAAATCCAAAGTGGCCGGGGCTCTTTGTGCCTCCGAGTCTGTCGATGCCTGCGACATAATGGGAGATGATGGAACAAGGACAGGCTGTGCGTTGGTGAGGGGGGGGCTGAATGTGGTGTAGTGATCAGTGGTCTGCAGCAGCACAGCATGCATTCCAGAGCCATATGGCACATCAGGCTCTGCCACAATGTAAAAAACCCCATCCAGATCTTGCACCACGGTGCAGTACACTCCAAGCGGGTGTCCCAGCCTAACAACGGTTCGTGGTTCTAAGCCCTGCAAATGAAGGACTTCCTCCTGCATTGGCACAGGTGGCACCATCCCACGGATCATCTGCCTGACAGCAGCGGCTGCCTCGGGATGCAAAAGAGGTGGGCGCAACAATGGCAATCCTACGAACAACAGACCATACAATGCACAATCTCCCATTGCCGGAGTTGCTTGAGATGTCCCTTGCACAGTCACAGGCCTACACACTTCATTAACCCCACACGTGGGTCCTGAAGAGTACACACCAGGAAGCATTGCTGAAATTGCAGTGCGAATGCGTGCAGGCAGACGCGGCAAGGGCGGTGATTCTTTCAGAGACGAAACTTCATTGCCTCGGGCGGTATGCAATATGTGATCCAAAGCACCGGTGGCACTAATACCTTGGTCACGGGCAATTGACTCTACAAAGGAAACCAGAGTTTCTTCATGGGACAGGTACTGTGGGGATGGCTTAGGCAAAGTACCCTTGACAGGACAAATGCGTTCCGTAGGGGGGTTGGAAGAACTAGGGCTGCTCCTCGGTGAAGCAAAAAAGCGCTCCAAAGTTGCAGGCGGGATTGTGAGGGCGGGGGGGGTGAAAGAATCACGCAATGTCCTTTTTGGAAGGGTCTCGGGCCGGGGTTCTGCACCCTTTGCTGTCACTGTCTCACCAGCTGATGATAATTTGGTCAGCAAAGCGGTCAGCTCACTCAGCCAGTGGCTATCGGCACGTGGGTGTCCATTTTTTTCAATGCGCAAACGCACAGCGCGTTGTGCATCACACGGTACACCTTTGTGGTCGACAAGCAGTGCAGCACCGGCTGACCGTAGCATAGATGCTTCCCTGATGGCAACCTGAATTTTCAGCTTCAAAGTACTCAATGCATCTGCACTGAAGTTCTTGTCGGCCAATTGTTTTTCGACGCTACGGATCAAAGCCCAGCGTTGTTGGACATGCAGATTCCTTTCCTTCAAAGGCAAAGAGAAATGCACTTCATACAAATGCACATGCTCAGAGTTCCAGAATACCTCATATGGGGTCCCTGGGCGCGGAAACAGAGTGAATGGTAGAGGAATGACTTCCGACATTCTGAAAGCAAGAAATTCCAAGTGTGAAAAAAGATACTTTTTTTTTTTAGCATGGTAATGCCTCGGTCACGTTAACCTTTGGGACCGGGTGCAGAAGTTGGACCAACCCCAACAACCCGGGGTCTGAGTGCGTATTTCGCTTAGCCCACTTTATAACAAGATTGGGCATCGCGACCCTCAACTGATGAGAGCCCCGGGCGTCTCCAGTCATCAGTTTTTTCTTTTCCCCTGTCTCCCAAGGCTGCCCCTGTTGGGAGGTGCATACACTTGAAAAAGAATGGTAAGTCAAGGCTACCGGTCCCCGGCCTCTAACAAAAAAGGCCTACTATCCGCTCAACCATTGGCGGGGGTATCATGCCAGCCCACGGCACTCATTGTCGCCGGCAAATTTTCAAACAAACCTACAAAACTGCCCCTTGTTAAGGGGCCTGTCACGGACGTCCATTTCTCCAACCCCCCCCCCCCTCCTTCGGCGGGCGTTCATGTCCCACCCCCCCGCAGAGCAATTTTCAGGTCGCCCTGGGGTTGTGTAGCAAGTCCGCCCTCTTTTGGGCCCCCGGGAAGGCAAGGGTGAGGCATCCCATTCCGATTCGCTCCCCGCGCTTGGCATTGGGGACCCTGCAGAATGTAGGGGTTGCGTAGCAATTCCGGCCTCTTTTGCCGCGAGAAGGAAGGTAGGGGTCAGGCAACCAATTCTCATTTCCCCCCGCGCTTGGCGTTGGATACCCCCAAGAATGCAGGGATTACGTAGCAATTCAACCCCCTTTTGGCCCCCAAGAAGGCAGAGGTGAGATGGCCAGTTCTAATTTTCTCCCTGTGATGGACGTTGGGGACCCCGGAGACTGCAGGGATTATGTAGCAACTCCGTCCTTTTTTGGGCCCCCGAGAAGGTAGGGGTGAGGCAGCCAATTTTGAATTTCTCGCTGCACTCGGAACCCTGGATAATTTAGGTGATGCATCGCAACTGCGCACTCTTTTAGGCCCTGGAGAATATAGGGGTGAGGGTGCCACTTCTGATTTCCCCCCTTGCTTGGCGTTCAGAACCTCCGAGAATGCAGGGGTTACGTAGCGATTCCTCCCTCTTTTGGGCCCCCTAGAAGGCGGCGGTGAGGTACCACTTCTAATTTTATCCCCGCGCTTGGCGTTGGGTACCTCCGCGAGTGCACGGGTTACCTAACAACGCCGCCCTCTTTTGGGCCCCCGAGAAGGCAGGGGTAAGGCGGCCAATTCTCATTTTCCCTCCGTGTTTGCCGCCCGGGGGGGGGGGGGGCAGCCGGGCACAATCCTTGTTTGCGACCCCCTCCCCCAAAAAAGTTTTAAAAAATACCTGTGCGGGGGCCAATTTTTTTCCCATGCTTAGTCCAAGGGAGCACTATGTGTTTGGTCCTTAAAAACCTTGAGACTTCTTTCCCGGCAAAGAGGAGAAAGCGCTATTATCGCATACATTCCTCTATACCCATGCCACTAGACACACACACACACCCTTGAGGTATGCACGTGGTAGTAGTGGGTCGGGCGCAGCCCCCCCCCCCCTGGCTGAGCTGCCAATGCCCCCCTCCCCCCCACCTCCCGTTGACCCCCCCGCCCCAATTGCCATCCTCCCCCGTAAATTATGGCAGATAGCTTGGGGGTCTCGCATGAGGACCGCTTGTGGTCCCCCCCCCCCCCCCGCGCGAGGATGCAAGGGTTACGTCGCAATTACGCCCTCTTTTTGCCGCCAGAGAAGGCAAGGTTCCGGTAGCCAATTCAACTTTTTTCCCCACGCTTGGCGTTGGGGACCCCTGAGAACACAGAGGTTACTAAGCACGTTTGCTGTTTTTTGGGTCCCCGAGAATCCGGGGATGAGGCAACCACTCGTGATTTTTTGCCCTCACCTGGCGTTGGGTACCCCCGAGAACGCAACGGTTATGTAGCGATTCCGCCCCATTTCGGGGCCACGAAAAGGGAGGGGTGAGATGGCCAATTCTGATTTCTCACCGCGCTTGGTGTCGGGGACCATCAAGAATCTTGGGGTTACATAGTAATTCCGCCCTATTTTGGGCCGTGGAAAAGGGAGGGGTGCGGCAGCCAATTCTGATTTCGTCCCGCGCTTGGCGTTGGGGAATATTGATAATATGTGGGTTAGATATTGCGCCCTCTTTTGGGCTCAAGAGAAGGCGGGGGTGAGGTAGCCACGTGCGATTTTCCGCCTCTCGTAGGGATCCTACACAATACAGGGGTTGCTTAGCAACTCCGCTCTCTTTTGGGCCCCCGAGAACGTAGGGACGAGGCATCGAATTCTGATTTCTGCCCGAGCTTGGCGTTAGGGACCCCCGAGAATATATTGGTTAGGTAGCAAATCCCCCCTCTGTTAGGCCCCCAAGAAGGCGGGGTTGAGGTAGCCAGTTCTGATTTTCTCCCCGCACTTGGTGTTGGGGATCTCCGAGATTGCGGGGCTTAAGAGCAAGTCCCCCCTCTTTTGGGCCCCCGAGAAGGCAGGGGTGAGGCTGCCTATTATTATTTTCTACCTGCGGTGGGGACCCTCGACATTGTAGAGGTTGCGTAGCAGCTGCGCCCTTTTTTGAAGGTAGAGGTGAGGCATCTAAATTTGCTTTATTCCAGCGCTTGGCATTGGGAACCCCCCAAATGCAAGGGTTAGGTAGCAATTCTGCCCTCTTCTGGGCGTCCGAGAAGGCACGGGAGAGGCAGGCAATTCCCATTTTCTCCGCGGGCTACCGTTGGGTATCCCCGAGAATGCTGGGGTTACGTTCTTATTCCGCCCTCTTTTGGGCCCCCGAGAAGGCAGGCAGGAGGCATCTAATTCTGATTTCGCCCTCGCGCTTGGCCTTGGGGACCCCCCAAAATTAAGCGGTTTTGTAGGAATTCTGCCCTCTTTTGGGCCCTCTAGAAGGCACGGGTGAGGCAGCCAATTCTGTATCTCTCCCCGGGTTGGGGACCCTCGAGAGCGCAGGGGTTGCGTCGCAGCTCCGTCCTCTTTTGGTCCCCAAGAAGATAGCGATGAGGCAACCAATTGTGATTTTCTCCCCGAGCTAGGGATCCCTGAGAATGCTCGGGTGACGTAGCAACTCCGCTTTCTTTTTTGGCCCCGGAGAAGGCGGGAAGGCAGCCAAACCTGATTTTGTCCTTACGCTTGGCGAGAATATAGGGGTTACGTAGCCATTCCGCGGTCTTTTCCGCCCCCGAGAAGTCAGGGGTGAGGCAACCAATTCTGATTTTCTCCCTGCGCTTGGCGTTCAGATTCCCCGGCAATGCACGGGTTACGTAGGACGCCCCCCCTCTGTTGGGCCCCCGGGAAGGGAGGGGTGAGGCATCGAATTCTGATTTTCTGCCCGCTCTTGGCCTTGCGGACCTCCAAGAATGCACCGCTTTGGGGCGCTGGAGAAGGCAGGAGTGAGACAGCCCCTTCTCATTTTTTCACTGCTCTTGGCATTGTGGATGCCCGAGAAAGTAGGGGTTAAGCAGCAACTCCGCCCTCTTTTGGGCCTTCGAGAAGGCAGGGGGGAGGCAACCAATGCTGATATTCTGGCCGCACTGGAGACCCTCGAGAATATAGGGGTGTGTAGCAACTCCGCTATCTTTCGGGCCATCAAAAAGGTATGGGTAATGCAGCCAATTCTGAGTATCTCCCCTCGATTGGCGTTGGGTACCTTCGAGAATGCAGGGGTTATGTAGCAATTCTGGGCCGCTTAGAAGGCAGGGGTGAGGCATCCAATTTTGATTTCTCCCCAGATTTGGCATTGGGAATCCCCCAAGATGCAGCGGTTAGGTACCAATTCCGCCCTCTTTTGGGCCCCCGAGAAGGCGCGGTGGTGGCCGCCAATTCTGATTGTCTCCCCGCGGTGGGGACTCTCGAGAATACAGTGGTTGCGTAGGAACTCCGCCCTTTTTTGGGCCCCCGAGAAGGTAGGGGTGAAGCAGCCAATTATGATTATTAGCCCTCCGCTTGGCGTTGGGGACCCCGAGATTCCGGGGTTATGTAGTTAGCCCGCCCTCTTTTGGGCTCCCGAGAGGGCGGGGGTGAGGTAGCCCCTTGTGATCTCATCCCCGCGCTTGGCGTTGGGGACCACCGAGAATGCAAGGGTGAGGTAGGAATTCCACCCTCTTTTGGGCCACCGAGAATGCAAGGGTGAGGCAGCCAGTTCTGATGTTCTTCGCATCCTTGGCGCCGAGAACCCCGACCAACGCAGGGGTTGCGTAGCAATTGCGCCCTGCTTTGGCCCCCCCTAAAGGCAGGGTGAGGCATGTAATTCTTATTTTCTCCTTGCGCTTGGTTTCGGGGATCGGCGAGAATGCAAGTGTTGCGTAGCAAGTCCTTCCTCTTTTGGGCACCCGAGAAGGCAGGAGATGAGGCAGCCAATTCTTTTTTTCTCCGTGTGTTGGGGACCACGGAGATTGCACGTGTTGCGTAGCAACTCCTCCCTCTTCCGGACCCCCGAGAAGGTAGCGGTGAGGCAGCAAATTCTTATTTTTCCCCCGCGATGGGGTCCTTTGAGAATGCATGGTTGGGAAGCAAGTCCGCTATTCTTTTGGGACCCCGAGTAGGTAGGGTTGCGGCACCCACTCCACATTTTTTGCCCGCGATTGGTGTTGGGGATCCCGGAGAATGCAGCGGTTTCGTAGCAAGTCCCCGCTTTTGTGGGGCCCCAAGCGGGTAGGGGTTAGGGAAACAATTTTGATTTTCTCACCACGCACGGCGTTGGGGACCACGGGAATGCGGGGGTTGCGTAGCAACGTTACCTACTTTGCCTCAGCCACAGCGGTCACCACATGTACAAAATGTCGGTGCGCCTCTGGTGTGGCAGCTAGAGGAAGCGAGTGCAGGTCGGCGCAACTGTCCAAAAAATGTCTCTTGTTGAAACTTATACACACTGGTACCCAGTTTAAACCGCGCCCGTGAGGCAGGGTTTCCGGGTGCTACCAAGGCTGGCAGGATGTGAAGGCGAAGCCGAACCGGGTAGTGATCCGACAGGAAGACAGACTAATTTTCAACACGGACCGTGTCGACCTCCGGGGACACACGGCGGCCGGGGAACAAGTCTAACACACCCACAAAGCCTTGCGCGCTGACCCACGTGGACCCACACATGCCGTGCATGAAAGGGAGCAGGGCCATATCGGCCGCAAACTCAGACAAGACAGGGGCATTCCTGGCGCTCACCGACACACAATCTACGGACCACCGTGGATTGCACTAAAAATCTGCCCCCATGAGAACAAGCTTCGAGTCGCGCGCAACATGGGGGCGCGGCCACTGCAAGAAGGGGCGATATTCTTTGGCCGGGCCCTTGGCGGACATGTACACGTTGACAGCTTGCATGGGGATTTCCCTGTAGTTGAGCTCTAACACTATGGCCCTGCCGTCTGAGTGATGTGTGAAACCACCCATCTGCAACTAGGAATCCCGGCGAATCAGAATGGCTACTCTAGCCGACGAAGAGGAAACCACTGTGTACGCATGCCAGTATGGGCAATGGAAGACAAAACGAGGGCGCAACACCCCCGTCTCTTGTAGGAACACTACCGCTGAATAACCGGACCATTGTAGTAATTGCCGTAGCGCCATTACTTTGGTCTTAACGGTATGTTCCACATTAAGGGTGAGCAAGTCAAAACCAGCCGGCATCAACACGGAAGCCGTGGCCCCCAAGTCGGGATCTTGTTCTACGGCTTGCAATGAGGACAGAGCCGACTACAACTTGCTCAGAGACCCTTGGATCGGGCCCTCTACTCTTTGGAGAAGACGCCGGTGGGTCACTGGGTTGAGGACCGTCAACAGAAGAGTGAGAGATCCTGTGGTAACCAGCGCAAAATTGAGCCGGGCCCGAGCAAAAGTTCAGAAGGGAGATAATACAATAACAGCACAAGTACCACTGCACGCCCATGTCAACCAGACGACATACGTAACCGCAAGCCGCTGTAGTGTGAATACTTTGCATATCAACCACCATGTAGGTAAAAGCGCCACGCGCACCACCCCACCGCTGTCGAACACGTGCCGGCGAAGGCGCGGGATGCTGGCAAGTGTACCCGGCAAGGGAACGATGAGTACCCGTGCCATATCGCAAAACGAACCAGCGATGGCAATTGCTTAATTTCCTAGCTTCTTTCGCGCTAGCGATGTGCACCACGTAACAGATCACGGCCCGTCACAGCACAAAACGTGGCCACTGAGTTCGCTCAAATAGACGGGGCCTCGAGTGAAACCAGCTCAACACATTACCTACCCCCTGCTGCGCTATACACTGTACCGGCACATAGACGGACACGCCACAATTGTAATACCAAAGGTGTAATTGTAGCGCCGGAGGCACTAGCGAGTACTCCGGTGGGGGCGGGTGCCACTCCCCTGCTGTGGGGAAACATTGAGCGGGGTACATGTGGTCAAACGCCACTAACCTGTGACCCGGTCGGACCCAGTTCCCCTCATTTCTCAGTTGAGGGGGATGAGTAGTGCTGGACATGCGTAAAATAGCTTTCCAGAAGGCTACTAGGAACTTTCTCACATGTTGCGGTGTGGCCCCGTGGCACACCACGGCTTTCTCTGACGCCGGAACCACCCGGCTAGTTTGTGACAAAGTTTTCCATGACACATGCGGCACCGAGCAAGCAGGGGCAGACTCCGTTGTGATGCACAGGTACATCCCTCGCCACTGCACTAGCACTTCCAAGTAGGCCCATCATGCCACTGCAGTCCGTCTCTGCGGAAAGCAGGCTGCGCGGTTTGTAGGACCGCGAGGTATGGCCCCGGCATGGGATGCGACTGGCGCAATGCCTACGCCTTGGCCTCCCGATCCACATTGTCCAAGACCAAATCCAGGAAAGTGCCCTCCTGGTGGGAGTAGAAGTGTTGGTGCGGGGGGAAATGGGTAGCATGCTCAATACAGTCTGCTGGCAAAAAGTCCACCAACCCCGTGCCCAGCTCTTTGGGGCGACGACTGCGGAGCGCAACTATGAAAGACTTGGAGTCTGTGAAATTACCACCGTCGCGAAGACTGTGCGTAGTAGCACAAGCCACATGAGTCGAAGCAAGCATCACGTGCTTGAGCCGTCACAGTTCCCAGGACGTGTACACCTCTACTGCATAAGAGCGATCTAGATGACACGGTATAGACACAGGGTACAACCCCCACGTGAGGGTTTCTAGGCACACCATTGCGAAAGCACCCCCACAACGATGAGAGGGGAACCATGACCCATCTGTTACCAACGCGGCATGTCGAGGGACTGACTTTAGAACAGGGAAAACGGGCCGCAACGGAGTAGACACGCCTTGCCACGGAGCGAGACACTCTAGGTCCCACCGCCACGGTGCCAGTGGCCAACCGGCCGCATGTGCGTCACGTAATGTGAAGTAAGCACCATCCATCCCATCATGGATGGCGACAGCGTGCTAGGCATGCACAGCCCTGCAAATGATGTGGTCCGCGCCCTGTTCCGGGCAGATTGGGGGAAGGTAGAGGTGAAAACCGAGCAGGTGCATGTAGAACACGAACCTTTCGTGGTCCGTGTTGTGTGCCCGGCAATGTCTAGTGAGGCAGCGGGGAACACAGGGCATGTTGAGCACTGCGTGGCCTCGTACAAACCATGCTATGTGTTGCGCGGCACCATGGTGTTCGTGTGACACAATTGCTTTTGGTAGGTCTGCAAAAACTGACTGGTCACCACCACTACGGCCGGTTCGATTCCTACCCAGCCGGAAGCAAGAGGCTGAAAAAATTGGGCAGACGGGAGAGTGTGCCAACCGGCAACTGTGCGTAGAATGGATGCTATAGCCTGGTCGGCTACTCGCATGGAATTGTTTGTCGGCGGGCGCACCCCCGCGTGCCAGCGCCGTTGCCCACTCGCCACCGCACTGTACATCTGTTATGGGTAGTTGGATGGAAGTCGGACCATGGCTAGTGCCCGCGAGGCACCCTCCCTAGCACTAAAAGGCTTTATTTTGTCTACTTTGTAGCAGACATGCGGAAACAGATGTCGCCCCACGATACGCAAGTAGCCGGACCCCTGGTGTACAGGCATGCGCGACCCACCCATGTAAACTAACGCTGGGTGAAAACTGACTTGGAAGTCCTCACACAAGGCCACCACCAGTAACTGCTTGGGACCGGAGTAGAAAAGCTTAGTACGGAGTCCCACCCGTTGTAGGTTACCCGCAAAGAGTGGTGGGTCAAATTCTGAATCTATGCACCATGTGGTGTCATCCATCTACCCCGTTGAAGGATCCGCCGGGCCCCCAAAACGTAGGCACACGAAGGAGCACGAATTAAGCGCACACCTCCGTCACCACGCAAAATACCATCGCCGACGCTGGGCATCCCTGTGCCACCCCGGCCAACAAGCGCGCAAGCGCCTCGCTGACACCCCCGAAACCACGCATGTGCACGGTGCCCTCGGCGGTGGCAAGCAGCAGCAAGTCGATGACCGCCTCCGGAAACCCGGCCAATAGCAACAAACATCGCAGAGCGGTGTGGACAACTGACCAATAGGCACGCCGGAGGTCGTCCACAACTAGGGACACGCGTTTCCGACGGACAAAAACGGAACCAGACGTACTCGTGTAATACCCATAGCACATCTACCACACTGGAGGGAGCAGGCAACGCAAGCTGCGTGCAGGACAGAACCCCTACCCGAGCTGGGAGCGGCACATATTGGCTAGCTATGTGTGATCCAACCAACTTCCACCTGGTGGTAAAATTCAACATCGGGCGCGCATTGACAATGGGCCCGTGAGGTATTTTGGAAGGCAAAGCCTTGAAGTCTCCATGAACTATGGCTCGTAGTGGGACTCATGTGGCCACGCGCCGTGGAACTCAACCGCCAATTGCAACTGGTCATCACGCAGCCACTGAACCATACAGTACTCTACGAGATCACGAAAAGGCGTGGACTTCCGAGCTTTACGCAAAATGACCATGACACGATCCTCTGTAACAGCTAAATGGGGCAAGACCTCTACATTCCATGGAACAACTGCACCAAGCTTCGCCTCAGTGCAACGGGGGATGGGACACAGATGGTGAGCTCGGAACTGATCAAGCCCTACCGCTGCCTGTACCTCTTGGGGAACCAGCCTCCGATTGACATATATGCGTTCGATGCACGCCGTGTAGGGCTTTCTCATGAGATGACGGTAGTCAGACTTGGCGGGACCCGTTACCCCCTGGGCCGCGCCTGAGGGACGAGCTCCGTGGAGCGCTCAAGCCCTGACACATCCCATGCCTGCCAGATTGTCTTCCGAGCGGCAACCAACTTACGAATCAAAGGTGCATTAAGCCAGCCTGCGACGATGTGCCTTAAGCAAAGCGTGCACAACCTTTGCCGTTGTAGACACGAAACTGGGTACGGTGTCGGGGTATTTGGAGGCCCAAAAATTGCCTCAGCCACAGCGGTCACCACACGTACAAAATGTCGGTGCGCTTCTGGTGTGGCAGCTAGAGGAAGCGAGTGCAGGTCGGCGCAACTGTCCAAAAAATGTCTCTTGTTGAAACTCATACACACTGGTACCCAGTTTAAACCGCGCCCGTGAGGCAGGGTTTCCGGGTGCTACCAAGGCTGGCAGGGTGTGAAGGCGAAGCCGAACCGGGTAGTGATCCGACAGGAAGACAGACTAATTTTCAACACGGACAGTGTCGACCTCCGGGGACACACGGCGGCCGGGGAACAAGTCTAACACACCCACAAAGCCTTGCGCGCTGACCCACGTGGACCCACACATGCCGTGCATGAAAGGGAGCAGGGCCATATCGGCCGCAAACTCAGACAAGACAGGGGCAATCCTGGCGCTCACCGACACACAATCTACGGACCACCGTGGATTGCACTAAAAATCTGCCCCCATGAGAACAATCTTCGAGTCGCACGCAACATGGGGGCGCGGCCACTGCAAGAAGGGGCGATATTCTTTGGCCGGGCCCTTGGCGGACATGTACACGTTGACAGCTTGCATGGGGATTTCCCTGTAGTTGAGCTCTAACACTATGGCCCTGCCGTCTGAGTGATGTGTGAAACCACCCATCTGCAACTAGGAATCCCGGCGAATCAGAATGGCTACTCTAGCCGACGAAGAGGAAACCACTGTGTACGCATGCCAGTATGGGCAATGGAAGACGAAACGAGGGCGCAACACCCCCGTCTCTTGTAGGAACACTACCGCTGAATAACCGGACCATTGTAGTAATTGCCGTAGCGCCATTACTTTGGTCTTAACGGTATGTTCCACATTAAGGGTGAGCAAGTCAAAACCAGCCGGCATCAACACGGAAGCCGTGGCCCCCAAGTCGGGATCTTGTTCTACGGCTTGCAATGAGGACAAAGCCGACTACAACTTGCTCAGAGACCCGTGGATCGGGCCCTCTACTCTTTGCAGAAGACGCCGGTGGGTCACTGGGTTGAGGACCGTCAACAGAAGAGTGAGAGATCCTGTGGTAACCAGCGCAAAGTTGAGCCGGGCCCGAGCAAAAAATTCAGAAGGGAGATAATACACGCATCTCGCCTCCAAGGAGAAAGCCCTCTCTCTCGCGCAACAGTTACGGAGACGCGCCATAGCATGGCCGAAAAGCTGATACACTACACAGTCTGAAGTCCATTGGGCACGCAAACCGATATAATCGAAGCCTTTGCGGAGAAGGGTGACATTTGCCAGTGCCCCAGTACGTACCCAACTAGCCGCTGTTTCTCTAGAACATACCCCCACTGTTGATTGCCCGCCAAACAAGATAGCTGTAGCACGCACTCTGTCACTGGCGGCAGTGAACTCGGGGGCTCTTGGGGCCGAAAAAATTGGTGAGTATCACCCAATGTCACGACTGTGGGGTGCTTGCCGGACTGAGATACGCCGCCACTGCACCCGTGTGCCCGTTTCCCGGTGACGAGAGAAGTTTGTGCCCCAGCGCGGGGGGGTGTAATTGATACGAATGTGTGGGTCTGGACGCACCACTGTGAACCGGAAGATACCCGCATGTCGCCGCGTATTGAAAAGGGCCTTGTAGGGGACTTCATGGGGTTACGCATGTACTAGTCATTATAATAGGAGTCAACATGCCGCTTCCACCGCGGTGGTGGGGACCGGGATCGGGACCGGTGGGACTCACCACGGCGGCGGGATGTGCGCTCTCGCGAGGGGAAACGCGATTGTTCCCGTGTTTCCAAACGTCACCGTTCGTTACGGCGTTGTTCTCCTTCATCCACATTATCCGCCTTCGCGGCGGCAAGGCTGGAAATTGCAGCTGAGTCCCACCCCTGTGGGTCAAAGACACGGCGGGCGTACCGGAGGCGGCGCAATGGGCCGACCCGCCTTTCCCCCTACCTGTGTAGGGGGTCCAAGGCTGTCGGCAAGACTTCTGCCATTGCATTCTCCAGCCACCTCGTGTGACCGGGCCTCCCTATTCTGTTGGCGCACGGGCCTCCTCACGGACCCCCAGGTTAGCAAAAGAAACTTCTGCCCGCACATATTCGTCCTAAAGCGTGCACGGGTTATCGTGAAAATGGGAGCGTAGAAATCCGGCCAGCACCCTCGCACACATGGGCCGGGACGGAGGATCAGAGACCGGAGTCCATTGGATGTTGCAACTTACGGGGAACTGAGCAGCGTTAGAGTGTGCCCGGCCCCCGGAACCTCTACTGCCTGTAGCTTGATTGGCTTTTTGCGCATGCACCTCCGGGCCTTGCAGGGCGGCCAGAACGAGGGGTCACTTTGAGGATGAGCCTTGGCGAAGTCCGCAATCGCCTCAGTGACTACCGCCTTTAAGGGCAAAAAAGCACGAAGGCGCTCCCATTGTCGCCGTAGCGAGTCGTGCGGAAAGCTGGGCACATGACATCTTGTTGCATGGCAAGGCGAAAAGCCCGTGAAACACCTCCCGCCCGCTTGTCATCCACCACGTTAAGCCAGGTGAGGAACCCATTTAACACCGGGGCGCACTGTCTAGGGTGTGCCCTGCATCGCGAGACCCATGAGTTCTCACAGCCGCCGATGAGTGCTCGCTTGCCTTGGGTTGTGAGACTCGGGCCTCCTGCTCGTCTGTTTCCGTGAGGTCCACGATGGGCGACTCAGGCGGGAGCTTTACCGCTGGGGTAGTAACTAGTGGGAGTATGTCAAGGGTCGACTCGAATTGCGCAAACAAGAGCAGCAAATGTTGAAAGGATAGAGACACCCGTGCCACCCAAGCTGTCACTAAAACCGGCAGAGACTGATACCACGCCGCGTGGTGCTTGTCAATTCGCGGGTAGTTTGCGGGATGCAATTTCTCCAAAACCGACTGCAAAGCGTCGGGCACCTTCGTGCCCTCGGGGGGGGGGGGGGGGCTTCCAAGCAAGGGAGAGCAAAGCCTTGCCGCCGGCCGAATGCGTGTATCAACAGCCCCTAGTCCCGCTTCAGTGGTACGCTTGCGGTCTAGAGTCTATACGAAATTTGCAACCTAGACTTGTAGATCATCAATTCTAGACTGCAGACGTTCACTGGTATTGTTATGTAGCTTCTTTTGCTCGAAGTCCTGATGCGCTGGGAGCAGCACATTCTCAGTCGCCCGTAGGGTCTCGCAAGTCCGACGATGTTGATCCGATACTTGACATAGTTGGGTGTCCTCCTTTCCGGGAGCCCGGGTTGAATAGCCGCTTCAAATTGGGACAACAAGTAAATAGGGACGGAATCTCCGTCCACCAAATTGTCTCGGAGCTCCCTCGTGGTGCGGACCGTAGAGCTGGCTGGAGGGGGGGAGAAGCTGTCATCCACAAGAAACCCGCCAAGTTCCATGCCACCGGCCGCGGTCAACACCACCAAGGACAGCTCCGCTACGCGGGGAGTGCGCAACAATTCTTGCGGGGAACACATGGACAAAGGGTCTCTCAAACCCGACGCCAAATGCAAAGCCAATATAGAAGCGGGCGCCCATGGGGGTGACGCGAGATCCATCACGTGACCCACGACTTGCTCACCCCGGAGCAACAGAGTAGATGCCTCCAGCACCCGCGGTGCCTCTTGAGCAAGGACTTTGGGAATCTTGTCGTCAGCCGTGGAGCCCACCGAGAACTTCTGCTGCGGGATGGCGACGAGATCGGTCACCCACCACAGGACGTAGGGGTATATCTGATGAAAGACGTCTGGTGCCATGTGTGGGGTGTTGAGGGCCCGAGTGGGCATGTCAAGGACGATCGCCCACTGCCCCGCCCCATCCTTCTTGTGCCACTCTGTCCACGGGGATCGGAGCTATAGCGGTAACCGCTGCGAGATAGGGTCAAACACCAGTTTGGAATACTTTGTGCCCCGGAACTCAAGCGTCTAGTCTGCTTCAGTGAGACCAAGTAGCTGCCGCAATCTGGTCCGAAACGAGTTGCCGTGGATGCACTGAAAAACTGGATTCTACCGTAGGAGTAGCTCCCGGGAGGTAGCGTCCGCGGTCTGCGCAAAAGCCAACAGCGTCAGTGACTCAGCGATGGCTACAGGGCAATGAGTAATGATCTCAATCCCCGTGGCCATCTTCACGTCGGCAGCGACAAAGAGCAACACACCGTTGGTGGTAAGCATGACTTGCAGGTCGCTCACAGCATAGAGCTCTCCGTCCAGCGTGAGCCATTGCCAAGTGTCACAGAGATGACTGGGCGCTGCGTCCGTGGTGTCGCTGAGCGCCCTGACAGCCTCATGCAGCGGGGGCAAAGGAACATCTATGGTGTAATCATGCAGCAGTGACTGCAAACACGGCTCCGTGCTGCGCTCCAACAGGCGCAAGAACCGGGCAAGGAGGTAAGTGAGGGATGCAGCCAAAGGAGGCATGGCGCACTGAGGACTGGGACACAACAGTCATGGGGATACCACACCCTAGGCAGCAGGGCAGACGGGTAGACAGCACTGAGACAAACAGCGTGGCTGACGGCACCACCGGTGGTGTACCCCCCCTCCCACGTGACCGATGTAGGTGTTCTAGCCACCGCGCATGGCTGGGATGTGGAGAGGAGGGCCCAGCCCCCAGTGATGCCATACCTGATTGACTACCGGTACGCAGCAAAGATGCCACCCAACCGGCCACCGACAAAAAACAGGCCAGCAGCAAGTGAGGACCCCGACGGCAGACACAGGCAGAGATTCGGGAGGTTAGAAGCCGGCGCATTTTCTCTAATTGTCGAAGTCACTGTGGAGCCCATTGTGCTCGAGTGGAGACCGCTCGCGGCGCCGGCACTGCCGTAGCGGGGAAGAGCTGGTCACAAACTTCGTGGATGAGGCGAGTCTTGCCTCGCAAGACGAACCTAGGGGTCAGGGGCAGTATATGGCACCCGTGCCTGCACCTGATGTAACATCTTCGAGGTGATTTAAGGATGACACAACCCATCACATGGCCTCTTTGGACAAGGGAGTACCTCTGGCCGCAGACACCACATGGACAGAGACATTCGGGGATGGAGTGGACTCCCGGGCACAATAAGGTCTGGGGCCGGGGGGGGGGGGGTCACATATATACTGCTGGCGGTGGGGCTGAGGCTTGGGCATAGAATGGCCAGGCTGGGGCTCAGGCGTGCGCTCAAATGAAGTGGGAGATACCCGATAATAGAGCAGAGGCCACCAATGAACCCCCAGATGCACCGCTGCAGGCGATATCGACTGAACTACACAAAAAGCACGCAGACAAGAACCCAGTGTTGTGGCAGCTCGTGACGGCACGACACAACATCACATGAAATGCACACCCCAAACAGCACAACGAAATGAGCATTGGCCCTCGTTCAAAGGTACCTGTGCAACTCGTAGCTGTCGACAGAATTGCAGGCAGGAGCTGTAAAATCAAAGAGCGACTGTGAGGTGATACAATCGACAGACACATGCCTCAGTCCGCTTTTGTGACATCCACATTTTGCGTTTCCAACTGCAAAACTATGGTCAGCAAAATGAAGGCGGCCGTGCTTGTGCAAAGGGAGGGGAGGGGAGGGGCAATGATCAGCCACTTGATCGCTTCCCGAACATGCGGAGGTTTGACAACAGTGCCCCCACTATATGAGGCGATGATGTGGCTGCAATTCGTGGTCAGTGGGGTGTGGGGGTATGCAGAGGGGCGCGATCATTTAGAAGAATGGCCCCTCTACTACCCTTAGTGACCAGATTGTAGACATGGCACAGGTGCCCTCTTCCCATCGGTTGTAATGGGCTTGGTAAACTCTTCATGGCAGTCCTTTTCGCAAAGGCCCTCCTCAAAATCATATGCTTTGCACACAGTTACACAGCGCTTTTCAGAGCAACTCGTTCTGGGGAAGTCTTTCAGAACCATCATTTGTCGGTCGCTGAGGGGACATGAGGAGGACAGTACCTGTCCTCACCCATGTAATGCTCCTTGATATACTTCGCTACGCCAAAATGGTAAACATAGAGCCACCCGCTGCTGTCAAAAGAGAACACCAGACGACCCTTGGAACCTGCTGCAGAACCAGCAGAGAGGTCAGTATCGGATGTGGACCCCCCATTTCCCTGTGAACAATGCCGTACACAATATTGCATGTGCGAGCACTTGCACATAAATCAAGCATGTCCGCCCACGACCAGCAATGAGTGATCCCTGATTGCGCTACACACACACTACTTCCAATCCTTTCCCAAATCCTGCTAAGAGAATGAGAAGACTGACACTTGCAGAACCCCACCTCGGGCGGTTGGAGAAGCCGCATGAGGCCGTGCCATGCATTGTCAACTCAGATTTGCAAGGTCTGGCCACAGAGTCCCACTACAGCCTCAAACCTGGCTCCTAAGCATGCCCCAGAGCCAATCAGCATCCAAGCGGAAAGCAAAATCGCAGTGCCTACTACCGTCGCTCTGCGGCGAGTGCACATGTTGTGGTTTTTTAGGGTTTGGGCACACAATTTGGGTTTGGGCACCTTCTGGTCGGTGAAAGTTTTTCAAAGGGGTTCCGCCCCTTTGAACAAAAAACTAAAACGGTGCAAGCAAACGTGCATGCAACACAACACAGCAAAAGATGGCACAAAAGGCATCTTGTCTAGGTGTGTGGATTGTGAGTCCATCTCCCCAACTCAAGGGGCCACACACCAAAGCATATGGATTGCAGGTTTGTGTCCCCAACCCAAGGGACCGCACAACACGTGTGGATTGTCGGTCATCTTTACCATCTAACAACAATAGTATAGCAACAATCCTCCATTGCCAAGGGATTGCATAGAACAACACAACAGTGTCGCAACCTGGCGACAAGTTTCGCCCACACCAACCGCTACCTCGTGTTGGGGCTGAGCTTCGGGGGTGGGATCTTCAATGAGCAACAAACGACATTTATCTAGCGCCTTCTCGGGGGTCGCCCAACAAGGGGGACAAAAACAGAAGTGGCTTCATAACCCCTGCCTTCTTCTTCCCCATACTGGGGAAAGATCGATACGGCTATGTCACCCCCTGCCATCTTGGGGTCCATAGTGAGGACCAACATGGCCACATCACCCTTGCCTTCTCGTGGTCCCCATGGTGGGGATTGATTAGTATGGCTACATCACCCCTGCCTTCCGGGGGGTCCCATAGTGGGGAAGGATCAAAGTGGCTACATAACCCCTCCCTTCTCAGGGATCCCCAACAAGGGGACAAAATCAGAAGTGGCTACACAAATCCGGCCTTCTTGGGGGGCATGGAAAATGCCCCTAAAACACTGAGCATTTTGAGTACGCACATGTAAATGCATTTTAAGTAAACACATGGGGTGACCTGTTTTACCAGCCCCTTCAAATGGGGCACCAAACTTTTCCGGTGTCTGTGGCGCCAGCCAATTTCTCCATATTGGTGTGTACTATGTACTATGGGGCCCTTGAAACATTGTGCCTCCTGGAGGGGGGGGGGGTCAAGAACTGCACCTGGGCGCCCCCGTGGCTTCTGTTGTTGAAGGAAATGGTGAAGTGGGGGAATACAGCCGCAGCAATGAACAGGGCAGGGATGACCGGCCCAACCTCTAAAAATACCCTGGATCAGATCATTTACTGCACACTTGGGCTCCAATCATGAAGAGCAGCTGCTGTCATTCCAATCATGAAGAAAAACACCACAGAGGCATGTGATATCAGCATGGTGCAGTTGAGCCACATACACAAGGACAACTGCTGTTAAATGAGAAACTGGGAGGATCCTCTGGCTGCTTGACTGCTCCATGCCATATCCCTTGCCCGAAATGCCCCAACTCTCTGCCAATGACCAGCGTCACGCACTCTGAGCTCTGGGTTTTGACTGTTCGACGCCACGGGCGACTGTGGCAGCAAGCACAGGCTGCGAATGACCCGGAATGGCACACACCATTTGCTTGTACTGAAAATCAGTGAAGAGCACCAGCATATTTATCATGACAAAGAGCTGCAGCCATGCCATAGGCATTGGCATGTTTCCCTTTATAAGGCAATACACAGCATGGCATGCACAGAGCGCACACTCAAGTTTGTGCATCTGCGTGACCCTAGAAGATGTGGAGACGAAACACAGACGTGGCGAAGGGACGTGAAATAGCATGGCATGGATCGTTGGGATGTTGAAAAATTGGGCCTTGAATGTCAAATATGCTCATGTGGTTTGACTTGCGAATGGGGTGGGCGAAAAATAAAATGGCACGGGTAGGGGTGGGGGACTAGGAGCCCCTTTTACAAACCCCCTCTTGGCAGGGGCTCTTTGGACCGGCGGCAGAAAGAGCCTCTCTGACCCACAAAGAGCGCCCTTTCCAGTGTTATCCAACCAATGATTTTCAAGGAAAACCTTTTGGCAAAAAAAACTGTACTGCCCAAAACGTTTTTGCTTGGATTGGGCGCTGGTGGGAAAAATATTTGCAAGGGGTACCACAGGGCAGTGCAGGGGTTTTGTGTTAGTGCCTTTCACCCTGGTAGGCTCTGTTGTCAATTGCTGCGGATCTTTGTCTTCCTAACCTCCTTGGGATGGCCAAACTCCCTCCAGGTAGCCCCCTCCCCCCTGGCTTTTAACAGGCTGATGGAAGCGGACCACACAGAAAATGTCCTGCCACACAATGACACACAGCAGAATTTGTCCCATGCAGGAATTGAACGTGTTGGTGGAGCACCACCTGGTGCCTACTAGCACTCGCCAGTGGCTGGTGTGTGTGATCTGCGCTCCCTGTTGGTGGAACACCACCCATGATTGTGGTGCCGCCTGGCACCAGACTTCCTTTAAAGGGGGGGGGTCCAGGGGGGGGGGGGGGGGGGTGGCTCTGCCCCCCCCCACCCCCCCCTTGGGGTGTCGATTTTTTAGAGGTAATGGAAAAAAATTTTCGGTGCAATCGTGAGTGCCAAAATAAAAAAAAAGATCACCAGCAAACAACACTTGTCATACTGAATTCCACAACGGGGGTTTCAAGCGTTTTTCGAAAATCCCCAAGGGCAAAAAGGCCGTAGCTTCAGCCATGGCATGCTGTCAAGGCTTGGGCTTATGAAAGGGCACCTTCAGGCTTCCTCCACTTCATGAACATAGACGTCATAGCTGTAGTACAGCGACCCCAAATGCAACCGACAAACGAAGGTAACAACAGCGAAGGTAACAACAGTAGAACAAGGAATGCAATACAGAGTACAAAACAGGCAACTACATGGATCAATTGCACCGAAGGCGCTGAAGCATACATTTGGCCCAAATCATTGGTGGCTAGTGCAGTTGTGGTGTTACTGAGCGTGCGCTCCCGATGTGTGATCTGTGCCCCTTGTTGGTGGAGTACCACCCAGTGCCCATGGTGTGGTTGTGGTGCCACCCGCGCGCTCTTTGTTGATCTTGTTTTGTACTGTACTTGCCCTTTTGGCCGTTTCACCTTGCATTTGTTTAGCACCCAAGAGGAGGGGTATACCACGCAGCTACTCAAGACCGTGCCCAAATCAAAGTGATTTTGGTCCAGAGGCCAAAGGGGGGGGGGGGGGGAATGGTTGGTGCCGGGTCAGTTGTTTCTGGCCAACCCCCGCCAGGTGCTTGTTGGGGTCCAGCAGCAGCACCCCCACAACCCCCGGGACACCTTCTTGAAGGCCCTGGGGGCGATCCACGCGATCCACAACCAAGAGACGGTATGTTTGTTGTGGTCTAGTGTTGTTCTAGCCTAGCGTTCTAGCGTTGATCTAGCCAAATCGCCGCCGCCGCCGCCGCTGCCGCTGCCGCGTTTTCGGTCCCTTGTGGCTTGGGCTGCAATGTCCAAGCCTCTCCCCCCCACCCACTTTTTTGGTGCTTTTGTTTATCTGGCACTGGCCTTTTGGTGTTTTGGTGGATCCCCCCCAAAGGGGGGTGTATGTCGCTCATGCCTGCGCTTGATCTAACAACCCTCTTCAAGGTGATTTAGTTGGGGTGGTGCCATAGGTGCAAAGGGGGGGGGTGAAAAATGTAAGTTGCGTACAAAAAAAATCGTCTAGTCGTGTAATTCTTTTTTGCGGCAAATGTGTGTAAATTTTTTTTTGCGGTACGTCGTGTAAGTTATAAAAAAATTGATTTTTTTGCGGCAAATGTGTGTATTTTTTTTGCGCTAGGTCGTGTAAATTATTTCAAAAAAATGAAAGAAATGCAACTTTTGCAATACATGCGCAATATGTACAGCTGCCGGTTCCGTACGGCACCCCATAGCGACCTTAACGATGGGATGCCGAGTCCACAAAGCACATAGTACTTTATGTAGGCACCACTTAGTTGGGACTCGGCCAACATAATATAGTTTCACATGGTGTCATTGGCACTAGACACAAAATCAGGCCCAAGAAAAGAGTCTTAAGAGGGCCATGGCCAACATCCAGTGTGCCAGTACGGGGAACAAAATTGAGCTCACGAAAAAGAGTCCTAACAGGGCCATGGCCAACGCTATTGCCGTCCAGTTGAACAGTGGGTTTGATCACGCGGCAGCACTAGCAGCAATAGCGGTACTCGCACTGATGATTTTCTCTTTCAAATGTCATTGAACTGTGATTTTGTCATTTGCACACATTGGAAAAAACGCTCCACCATTGGTACACCAAACGGGCGGAGGAAAATACAGCCCACAAAAGATGCACCCGCTACAAGTAGTTGTAGAGAGCACGTTTTGTAGATCAAGTCGGCTTTTGTATCGCCGGACTTGGGCTTTGCACCAGGATTGGGGCTCGGCTGACAAGCGGCGCGCAACTCCGCTACAAGCTGCTTGGCCACGTCATTGATGAAAAGCTGGTCACGCTCAAGCTGGCGGGATGCATCTCTCAGGTAGCCATCTGGCACCTTGTGCCACTCTCCACGGATGAGTACCTTGGGACACATGTCCTCCTTTGTGGGGGTGGCCATGGAAGGTTGCCTCCTCGCCTCCGGGCTTTCCATGCTTTGCTCCGCGGAGGCCTCCTTGCCTTCGAGAGGAGTGGGGGTGGCAACTTCAACTTGGGTGTTGGGGGGGGACTCAGGAGGGCAAGGAAGCTCCGTCACACCCTCCACATCATCACCGGGCGCTTGAACGACCCGCACAGCGCGATCTGCATTAACAATGTTGAGCACATAGTCCACAAAACCGGGACCCATTGGGACGGGGGGGGCACATCGGAAAAAGAACCTCGGTGCTCTACCGGGACCTTTGTGATGTTCAAGCTTTGAAAACCACAAGACCAACCGTCCTTTTGGAGTCCCAAAGCGCGGTGCTTGGTGGTTAGCGAAAGCTTCTTCATCGCCGTCAAGAAAGGACGGAGCAAATCAATGGAGCTTAGGGGTTCCCGAACCCAAATAATGAAGCGCGACAACCGGACACGACAATTGAAGGCACACACAAACCAGTGCAACCCTTTTTTGTCATCACTATTGACCACAAAAATGTGGCGACGGCACCAAGCCATGTTGTCTAGTGTTGTGCCGGCTTCATCCTTCCGCGTGCACTTGATCGGTCTCTTGATATTTAGAACCGCCAGAGTCCACACACGTGGTTCATTGATATCCATGTGGCAGAGCTCTTGGTCCAACCAACACAAGATATCCTTGTCCGCCAGCCAATCTCCCACCGCCAAAGGGTTTGTTTCGCACGGGATGATTCTCCGTGTGCGCCTTCTGGGAGTGGGAGGGTTGACGGGGGATGCACTTGGCAAGACCTTCTTCCCCTTCACCTTCTTATGTGGCACAGGGCGGGCACTTGGCAAGACCTTCTTCCCCGTCACCTTTTTCCGTGGCAGGGGGGGGGGGCAGTTGGCAAAGCCTTCTTTCCCTTCTCCTGCTACTCTGGCACAGGGGCCGTAGGAGGAGGCGCAAAGAGGTCCACCTCTGAATCAGACGACTGCATCTCTTTTTTCTTCACCTCCTCACCCGGAGGAGAGGCCAAAAGAGGATTACAAAGGATGTCCAACTCCTCATCACTGGACACGTGTTCCTTTGGGAGGGTGGCGGTGAAAACCTCCTCGACGTCTGCCTCCTGGCACCACTTTGGAAACAGCCACTTGTCCCTGTTAGGGCAGGCCCTTCCACGAAGTGTACACTCCAAAATGGGCAGGCAAAAGCCACACCCCTCACAATGCACGTACCATAGGTACACGGTCTTGTGACATTGGCCACACACATAAGGGGGCCGAAAGAGATTCAAGCAATGCGAGTTCCTCCCATGCACCTCCATGCAGTCGACTTTTTGAGGTGCAGCAACATTAGTACACTGAGATTGACCATCACTGGGTACCTTCAGAGCAAGCATGGAGACATTCGTGTCGCTATCGGTATCACTACCGGCCACCACCTTCTTGCAACGTTGTGCAGCCGCCTTTTTTTCTGTGCTGCAAGTTTCTGTGACCGGCGGCTGCGAACGTTTTTGGATGGCTCGGCACGTGAAGAAACCTTGCGCTCCATGCGACCGAACTTCAAAAGCCGTTGGGCTACAATCTCCCGTGAGTACTGGTAGGGTACGATGGAATGGGTTTCCGTTACTAGAAGGCATAGCAATACACCCTCGCACATCTCGAATGTGCAATTGTTTGCACAAGTACAACCATCCGTTGTCACGCGGTGGATATGGGGAAAGGTCACAAATGACAAGTGGCTACCTCACCCCTGCCTTCTCTACATCACCCTTGCATTCTCGGAGGTCCCCAACGCCAAGCGCGGGGACAAAATCAGAAGTGGCTACTTCACCCTTGCCTTCTCCGGGGCCCAGAAGAGGGCGGAAATGCTACATCACCCCTACAGTCTCGGGGGTCTCCAATGCCAAGCACGGGGAGAGAATCAGAAGTGGCTACCTCACCCCTGCCTTCTTGGGGACCCAGAAGAGGGCGGTGGTGGTACGTCATCGCTGCATTCTCGGGGGTCCGCAATGCCAAGCCCGGAGAAAGAATCAGAAGTGGCTACCTCTGATGTGCCTTCTCGGGGGCCCAGAAAAGTGTGGAAGTGCTATGTCACCCCTGCATTCTTGGGGGTCCCCAGCACCAAGCACGGGGACCAAATCAGAAGTGGCTATCTCACCCCTGCCTTCTCGGGGGCCCAGAAGAGGGCGGAAGGGCTATGTCACCCCTGCATTCTCGGGGTCTCCAACGCCAAGCGCGGGGACAAAATCAGAAGTGACTACTTAGCCCCTGCCTTCTTGGGGGCCAAGAAAAGGGCGGAAATGCTATGTCTCGGGGGTCCCCAATGCCAATACCAATACAGGCATGCCTTTTCAGTAAAGTTGGTAATTTTTTCTTTGCGGTAAGGTCGTGAATTGTTTTTTTTTGCGGTAAACGCCTATAGGAAAAAAAACGTCACATGGAGTATTTTTTTTTGTGGTAAACGTGTGTACAATAAAAATCGTCAACTCTGGTAATTTTTTTGCGCTAATGCGTGTGACGGGCTTACACGACTTGCCGTAAAAAAAAAAGGATGTGACGATTTTTTTGTTACACGCATTTACCGCAAAAAAAAATTACACACATTATAACATACAGGGGGGGGGGGGGTTCCAACCTAGTGCTTTTTTTTGTGGGGGGGGGTTTTAGAAAGGGGCTCTTTTGGTTGGCCATGTGAAAGTATGCTTTTGCTTGCATTGGGGCATGGCACCAACGGCATTGGACACTTGACCTCTTTGTTCCGTGCTGCGATAGAGTGTTAGTTGTCATTTTCAACCCACTTGTGTATCCTCAAAATGCTCATAATATAATGTAGAACAAATATGGAAGAAAAACATGACCAATCTTCTAGATGAAGGGTTTGCTCAGTTGGTCTACATGCTGCCTTCATGTTAAAGAATGTCACCCAGTGCACCCGGGGCTGGATTTGTGTAGCATACTGCCATGTGTGAAATTGGATATTTGACCACTTGTAAAAGCATCATTTTCGGAGATGAAATGATCCTCCAATGATTTCCTGATTTATACCCCTTGACCCATCCGCTCACCGGGTACCACTTTGTGGGGGGGAGGGGTGACCCCATTTTTCGCCCTAAAAACCATGAATTTTCTTTGGAATTTTGAGCTGAAAATCTTTTGCTAATGTTTTGGCTTGGGTGGTCGGGGCTTTAAGCACTGATCCTCTTTTTGGGTTGTTTAGTGGCACTTGAAAATTTTCGAGAATTTGAGTTTTTCCGCAAACCTTCCAAGGGCTTGCATGCCATGGGATGCATTTGGGTCATCATTTGGTGGCAATACGCACCCAAAGGGACCCCTCTACGGGCTACTAGGCCCATGTAACTTGGGCCATGGCCCCCTTGAAAGCCCTGAAACAGCCGTATGTACGCTGATCAGCGGCACTTGACAATTTTCGGCAGTTAGATTTTTTCGAGAAAAAAAACCTTCGGGCGGCTTTGGGATGGATTTGGGTCATCAGTTGGTGACCATGCGGGTGCCCTAGCACCCATAAGGACCACCGTGGCAGCTCGTAGGCCAATGCAGCCAAGGCCATGCCCCCCCGAAAGCTCCAAAACTGGAAAAGTGGAGACATGGTGCGAGATAAGGTCACCCAAAGCAAACATCTCATCCCCTCATCCCCTGTAATGTCCCTTCCTGGTGGGGGGTGGGGGTTCGGGGGGCAATACTCGTACTTGCAGGGTGCATGGAGTTCCCAAAATTTCCAACCGCAGGTGGAGACCGTCCGACCAATGAGGTAATCATCCGCCCTCCGCAGTGGCTGGCAGGGGGGCTACACCATAGCCGGACCCAGATACAAGCCTAGAAGGGTGAGGGGGGAGGGGGAAAGGGCAACCCAATGTATACACGTCAGATCAGGCCCAACACGCTGGTCATGGGCCGGCATACCGCCCATTTTCAAGGCAGCACAAGCCCTTAGCACCGCCCTTTTAGATAAGCTTAGTCACGAGAGCCCCTTTTGCAGAAAGCCCCCCCCCCCTCCCTGTTTTCTGGGGGCTTGTGATGGCCATCCCGTTGCCACACACCACTCCTTCCAAGGACAGGGGATCTTCAGCAGTGTGAACAGGTAGTAGCTGTACGTGAAGACATGCACACAGCAGTGCACCATAGCTCCGAAGTACGCGTCACCACCACAAGAGACTTTGCAGACAATAAACCACGACCACTAATGCGCTAATGCGTGTGACGGGCTTACACGACTTACCGTAAAAAAAAAAGGACGTGACGATTTTTTTTGTTACACGCATTTACCGCAAAAAAAAATTACACGCATTACAACATACAGGGGGGGGGGGGGGATTCCAACCTGGTGCTTTTTTTTGTGGGGGGGGGGGTTCTAGAAAGGGGCTCTTTTGGTTGGCCATGTGAAAGTATGCTTTTGCTTGCATTGGGGCATGGCACCAACGGCATTGGACAGTTGACCGTGTTCCGTGCTGCGATAGAGTGTTAGTTGTCATTTTCAACCCACTTGTGTATCCTCAAAATGCTCATAATATAATGTAGAACAAATATGGAAGAAAAACATGACCAATCTTCTAGATGAAGGGTTTGCTCAGTTGGTCTACATGCTGCCTTCATGTTAAAGAATGTCACCCAGTGCACCCGGGGCTGGATTTGTGTAGCATACTGCCATGTGTGAAATTGGATATTTGACCACTTGTAAAAGCATCATTTTCGGAGATGAAATGATCCTCCAATGATTTCCTGATTTATACCCCTTGACCCATCCGCTCACCGGGTACCACTTTGTGGGGGGGAGGGGTGACCCCATTTTTCGCCCCAAAACCATGAATTTTCTTTGGAATTTTGAGCTGAAAATCTTTTGCTAATGTTTTGGCTTGGGTGGTCGGGGCTTTAAGCACTGATCCTCTTTTTGGGTTGTTTAGTGGGACTTGAAAATTTTCGAAAATTTGAGTTTTTCCGCAAAACTTCCAAGGGCTTGCATGCCATGGGATGCATTTGGGTCATCCTTTGGTGGCAATACGCACCCAAAGGGACCCCTCTACGGGCTACTAGGCCCATGTAACTTGGGCCATGGCCCCCTTGAAAGCCCTGAAACAGCCGTATGTACGCTGATCAACGGCACTTGACAATTTTCGGCAGTTAGATTTTTTCAAAAAAAAAACCTTCGGGCGGCTTTGGGATGGATTTGGGTCATCAGTTGGTGACCATGCGGGTGCCCTAGCACCCATAAGGACCACCGTGGCAGCTCATAGGCCAATGCAGCCAAGGCCATGCCCCCCCCGAAAGCTCCAAAACCGGAAAAGTGGAGACATGGTGCGAGATAAGGTCAGCCAAAGCAAACATCTCATCCCCTCATCCCTTGTAATGTCCCTTCCTGCTGGGGGGTGGGGGTTCGGGGGGCAATACTCGTACTTGCAGGGTGCATGGAGTTCCCAAAATTTCCAACCGCAGGTGGAGACCGTCCGACCAATGAGGTAATCATCCGCCCTCCGCAGTGGCTGGCAGGGGGGCTACACCACAACCGGACCCAGATACAAGCCTAGAGGGGTGAGGGGGGGGGGGGGGGAAGGGCAACCCAATGTATACACGTCAGATCAGGCCCAACACGCCGGTCATGGGCCGGCATACCGCCCATTTTCAAGGCAGTATAAGCCCTTAGCACCGCCCTTTTAGATAAGCTCAGTCACGAGAGCCCCTTTTGCAGAAAGCCCCCCCCCCTCCCTGTTTTCTGGGGGCTTGTGATGGCCATCCCGTTGCTACACACCGATCCTTCCAAGGACAGGGGATCTTCAGCAGTGTGAACAGGTAGTAGCTGTACGTGAAGACATGCACACAGCAGTGCACCATAGCTCCGAAGTACGCGTCACCACCACAAGAGACTTTGCAGACAATAAACCACGACCACTAATGCGCTAATGCGTGTGACGGGCTTACACGACTTGACGTAAAAAAAAAAAGGACGTGACGATTTTTTTTGTTACACGCATTTACCGCAAAAAAAAATTACACGCATTACAACATACAGGGGGGGGGGGATTCCAACCTGGTGCTTTTTTTTGTGGGGGGGGGGGGTTCTAGAAAGGGGCTCTTTTGGTTGGCCATGTGAAAGTATGCTTTTGCTTGCATTGGGGCATGGCACCAACGGCATTGGACAGTTGACCTCTTTGTTCCGTGCTGCGATAGAGTGTTAGTTGTCATTTTCAACCCACTTGTGTATCCTCAAAATGCTCATAATATAATGTAGAACAAATATGGAAGAAAAACATGACCAATCTTCTAGATGAAGGGTTTGCTCAGTTGGTCTACATGCTGCCTTCATGTTAAAGAATGTCACCCAGTGCACCCGGGGCTGGATTTGTGTAGCATACTGCCATGTGTGAAATTGGATATTTGACCACTTGTAAAAGCATCATTTTCGGAGATGAAATGATCCTCCAATGATTTCCTGATTTATACCCCTTGACCCATCCGCTCACCGGGTACCACTTTGTGGGGGGGAGGGGTGACCCCATTTTTCGCCCCAAAACCATGAATTTTCTTTGGAATTTTGAGCTGAAAAATCTTTTGCTAATGTTTTGGCTTGGGTGGTCGGGGCTTTAAGCACTGATCCTCTTTTTGGGTTGTTTAGTGGCACTTGAAAATTTTCGAAAATTTGAGTTTTTCCGCAAACCTTCCAAGGGCTTGCATGCCATGGGATGCATTTGGGTCATCATTTGGTGGCAATACGCACCCAAAGGGACCCCTTTACGGGCTACTAGGCCCATGTAGCTTGGGCCATGGCCCCCTTGAAAGCCCTGAAACAGCCGTATGTACGCTGATCAGCGGCACTTGACAATTTTCGGCAGTTAGATTTTTTCGAAAAAAAAAACCTTCGGGCGGCTTTGGGATGGGTTTGGGTCATCAGTTGGTGACCATGCGGGTGCCCTAGCACCCATAAGGACCACCGTGGCAGCTGGTAGGCCAATGCAGCCAAGGCCATGCCCCCCCGAAAGCTCCAAAACTGGAAAAGTGGAGACATGGTGCGAGATAAGGTCACCCAAAGCAAACATCTCATCCCCTCATCCCCTGTAATGTTCCTGCTGGGGGGTGGGGGTTCGGGGGGCAATACTCGTACTTGCAGGGTGCATGGAGTTCCCAAAATTTCCAACCGCAGGTGGAGACCGTCCGACCAATGAGGTAATCATCCGCCCTCCGCAGTGGCTGGCAGGGGGGCTACACCACAGCCGGACCCAGATACAAGCCCAGAAGGGTGAGGGGGAGGCGGAAAGGGCAACCCAATGTATACACGTCAGATCAGGCCCAACACGCTGGTCATGGGCCGGCATACCGCCCATTTTCAAGGCAGCACAAGCCCTTAGCACCGCCCTTTTAGATAAGCTTAGTCACGAGAGCCCCTTTTGCAGAAAGCCCCCCCCCCCTCCCTGTTTTCTGGGGGCTTGTGATGGCCATCCCGTTGCCACACACCGCTCCTTCCAAGGACAGGGGATCTTCAGCAGTGTGAACAGGTAGTAGCTGTACGTGAAGACATGCACACAGCAGTGCACCATAGCTCCGAAGTACGCGTCACCACCACAAGAGACTTTGCAGACAATAAACCACGACCACAGTAACAGAACTTTCTGCAGAAGTAAAACAAAAAGAGGGGCAAGTGGGTACTCAGGCATGAAGTGAAGCGTTCTGGAGGTCACCGATTTGCATACACAAGCAACATCACATAATACCCCATGACTGCAGCACAAACAACCAAAGCACATTTGGCAAGCACAATTTGCCCTCTGGCACTGGTGCCGGCAGCTGATTGATATTACCTTGAGATCAAGCACTGCTGCTGGCCTGGCATTAACACTGGAACAAGAAGCACTGACTGCGCAGTGCTGCACGGCGCGTGTCACAACGTTGTACAGGACTGGAAACAAGAGCACACTTTGGCAAGCACTGTATGTGGGCTGCAAGATGCAAGTTAAGCCACTGAACCACTAAGACACAGCATCCCTACCATCTTTGAAACCTGAACGGAATGCTACTCATGACTGAAAATACACGAGCCCCAACCTCTGCACTGCCCTGTGGACATTTATGATGCGGGCGGGCGGCAAACCTGATAGACATGCAGGAAAGAGATCTGCGTAAACTTTTTGCGAAACACGATGAACATTGTGTCCAAGAACTCAGTGTATTTGTTGGTGTAATGTAGCCAAATCAGAAAGCCCAAGTGATACTGCTCTTCAGAGTAATAGTAACTGCGCAGAGGGTGGACAGTGGTCAAGTTACCAGCATACCCTTCACAAACGGTGTCCGTACGAGGAGAATGGGATCGGGGGTGGCACACATCCAAGCAGGGGGGGGGTTCTCAAAAATCAGATATCTTGATTAAAAAACCCCCCAGAGACAAAAGAGAGGGGGGTTTCGGGGGGGGGGGGGTTAAGGGGTTTTTTTGCTGCGCGCAGATATCGTCCGCGAGAAGGGCACCCTAGCCCCCTCACCCCCTTGGCAGTCCCAAAATGGACCCGGTGGTCTAAAACTGTTAGCATATATGCACACCAAATGAAATACATTACGGTTCTCACAGAGTGTTGGGCACCTCCGGACGGTAGGGTATGCGGCCCAGGTGTGATCCGACAATTCGCACCGCCCTTACCCATGTGTTGGGTAGGGTTTTATCGGCTTGGGTGCAATGAATACCAAGAACCTCGGGACTGTGGGTCGCTGAGGCAGTCATGGGGTTCGAAATACACCATGGGGTTGGAACTGCATAGGGCGGGGGGTCACCAAGGTTGTCATGGGGTTCGAATTACACCATGGGGTGAGAAATGCATTGGGGGGGGGGGGCGAAAAGGAAGGGGGGGGGGGGTGATACTATACTTGTCAGCCGATGCAACTCGGGAGGCCCTTAAGGCTATTACGGGCCAAGCCTCCCCGCGCCGTTCTGTGGGCCTTCCAGCGCTAACGTGCATGCTGTTGCAAGGGAAGGAGAGGGAGAGGGCAACCTACTTCTTGCGCCCAGGCGTGCATCGCTTTTTAGCACTGAGCATGGGACTGGTAGTGGGCCGCTTTGTGCCCTTGGCCTTTATCGCCTTCTTTTTATGGAGAACTTCCACCCCTAAAGAAGAGGAAGAACAGGAGACCGACGAGGAAGAAGAGGAGGTATTAGCATCTTTGGAAGATGCCGAACTCTCGTTACCACTGGATGAATCAGAATCAGCCGTAGACCCTGATTCCGCGAAGCTTGCATCCTCCTGTGGTTTCCATTCCCAATCCGAGCAGCCAAGCAAGGCTTCACAGCAAGACGTAGCCTCGCTATCAACCGCTTGTGCCACCTTCAAAGTGATCTTTAGTTTCATCACCACAGATATTTTTTTGGCTCGCTCTTGTTTTGTTCGCATCATCCCTGCTAACTACAACCCATTCCGTCAAATCAAGGGTGTTCAGTGGCACCGTGGGATGGCACCATGCCAAGTGAGTTTTGATGTTTAAAATTCCATGGGATCGCACTGTACCCGGGAATACGACATTCATGGAGCATGTTTTCTTGCTTGCGCATGGCCACTGCTAGCTTCAACGTGACTACGCACGGGCACCCGCTGCTGATTTTCTTCCGTACAATACTCTTCGTGCACGTGCCCGTACTACGACCACAAAATCCACAAGGTTCTGCCTCACCCCGCATCTTGGGGTCAACTACCACCTCTCCCCTTTGTGAGTGCACAGCCACATGATTGCACATCCTTACCAAAGCAATGGCCACTCCACAAAACAAACAGAATTCCGTAGCTTCTGCGGGCCGCACACTGGTATGTGCCACACCGGCATAGGGCTCTGCACGCAACTGGGGACAGTTTGGCACCTGTGCGGTTTTTACAAAGGCAGATAAGGCGCCCACTGAAATGATCCAACGACCATCACCATCCATTTGGGCATCCAAAAACACCACATGGCTACTCCGAAACTCACATTCCGGACCAAAGTGTCTGGTGCACCGCAACAAGGTCGGATCATTGGTGGTTGCAACAAAGGGCAAAAATTGACCCGTCATGGGGATGGCATGTCCTGTCGCAAGGGCCTATACCCGTGCACCATCAGCCATGCACCATGAAAAACTAAACGTGCCCATGGAACATGTCCGATGCTGGCCCCATATGAAGGTCATTAGGGCTAGAAAAATAGCCCCAACAGTGACGGCATCCTCATCGACATTGCCAGTTTCGTCGACATTGTCAGGGTTTGTGGGGGGGTATATCCAAACTGGGCAGTGTTTGTTGTGCGCCGCACGCGGTCGGTTGACACATGTTCCACATTGCCATTGAAATATTCATTGAAAAGTTGTGTAATATGCACAGTGCTCCCATTGGCGCATGGGATATAAGCCTTACTCCGGTCAGGACCTTGGCAACGTAACCAAGGCATAGACATAAGTGGGATCAGTATCGTCTTCTCCTTTGGTGTGGGATGCGTCTTCCACAAATTCATCTTCCTTGTCCAACACAAGTGGGACACCGCAGGGTTTCAAAAGGGTGGCACCGCTTTGGAAAAGAGACTCCAAGACGCCCTGCGCAGATGAGCTAATCTGCGGTTGTTGCTCAAGGATGGCAGTGGCACGTGCTGTGCCCCTTTCCCAAACGTCTTTGAGATCAACACTTTGCACGCTACATTCTCCCGTGTATTGGAGCGGAGTCAATCGATACGTGGCATAGCGCTCAAGTCGCTTTCGCCCATATGGATGTGCCCGAAAAATGTCTTGGGTGTCTAGAATGGCTTGCAAGCGGTCGCAATACATCGAAATTGCGGTTGTGGTTTCGGGTGCGGGATATGGAAAATATGTTCTAAGGTGGCAGCAACCCCATTTGGCATATGTACAAATTTGCGGTGGGGTCGCGGACTTGCATTATTTTTACAGCAATGAAGAGGGTTTGAAGGGGGACTTGCCAACGCAGATACAGTCTTGCGGGTGGGAACTCCTTTGTGCATTTATTGAATCCATACAACATCAACTTATGGCTCGTAGCTGGCACCTTCCTTCTCGGGAGCCCAAAAGAGGGCGGAATTCAGACGTAACCCCTGCATTCTCGGGGGTCCCTGGCAAAGGGGGCAAAATCAGAAGTGGCTACATCACCCCTGCTTTCTCGGGGGCCCACAAGTGGGCGGAATTGCTACGTAAACCCTGCATTCTTGGGAGTCCCCAATGCCAAGCGTGGGAAGAAAATATGAAGTGGCTGCCTCACCCCTGCCTTCTTGGGGGCCCAGAAGAGGGCCGAATTGAGGGTAGAAGGGCTATGTCACCCCAGCATTCTCGGGGGTCCCCAACGCCAAGCGAGGGAGAAAATGAGAAGTGGCTACCTCATCCCTGCCTTCTCAGGGCCCCAAAAGAGGGCCGAATTGCTACGCAACCCCTGCGTTCTCGGGGGTCCCCAACGCCAAGCGCGGGGAGAAAATCAGAAGTGGTTGCCTCACCCCTGCTTTACCGGGGGCCCAAAAGAGTGGGCGGAATTGCTACGCAACCCCTGCATTCTCGGGGGTCCCCTGCAAAACGGAGAAATTCAAAATTGGCAACCTCACCCCTGCCTTCTTGGGGGCCCATAAATTGGCAAAAATGCTTCGTAACCCCTGCGTTTTTGGGGGTCCCCAAACAAGGGGACAACATAAGAATTGGCCATCCAACCCCTACCTTCTTAGGGGCCGAGAAGTGGTCGGAATTGCTACGTAACCCTTGCATTCACAGGGGTCCTCTGCAAAGGGGAGAAATTCAGAACTGGCTACTCACCCGAGACTTCTCGGGGGCCCAAAAGAGGAGGGACTTGCTACTTAACCCCTGCATTTTGGGGGGTCCCCAGCAAAGGGGACAAAATCAGAAGTGGCTACCTCACCACTGCCTTCTCGCAATTCCACAGATGGGCGGAATTGCTAAGTAACCCGTGCATTCTCGGGGGTCCCCAATGCCAAGCACTGGGAGAAAATCAGAAGTGGCTGCCTCAACCCTCCCTTCTTGGGAGCTCACAAATGGGCAGAATTGCTACGTAACCCCTGCATTCTCAAGGTCCCCCAAACAAGGGAACAAAAACAGAATTGTCTACCTCACCCCCGCATTCTCGGGGGTCCCCAACAAAGGGGACAAAATCAGAAGTGGTTGTCGTACCCCTGCCTTCTCGGGGGCCCCCAAATGGGCAGAACTGCTACATAACCCGTGCATTCTGGGGGTTCCCTAGAAGAGGGGATAAAATCGGCTCCCTCACCCCTGCCTTCTCAAGGACCCACAAGTGGGCGGAATTGAGCGTAGCCCCTACATTCTCGGGGGTACCCAACAAAGGGGACAAAATCAGAAGTGGTTGCTTCACCCCTGCCTTCTTGGGGGGCCACAAATGGGTGGAATTGATACGTAGCCCCTACATTCTCGGGGGTACCCAACAAAGGGGACAAAATCAGAAGTGGTTGCTTCACCCCTCCCTTCTGGGGGGCCCACAAATGGGTGGAATTACTACGTAACCCTTGCATTCTCGGGGTTCCCCGGAAGAGGGGATAAAATCAAAAGTGGTTGCATTGGGGGCAAGGACAAAACTGTGAATATGCCCCTCAAATGAATATCCCCCAAAAAATTTCGTACAAATGGTGTGCTTGCATAAAAAAACACCATTAAAAACCCCCACGGACCATTTGAAAAAAAAAAAAGAAGAAGGGGGGGGGGGGGCTCCGAAACCCCTCATGGTATCGGATTTCTGCAACCCCCACCCCCCGTGCGTCCAAGGCAGAGCTGCAAAAAAATCTGCAGTAAGAATGAATGGGGTAGGAGGAGTCCGCCAGGTGTATCCACCGTGCCGGTGTACCACACTAGCACAGTTGTTCCCCTTTGTTGTTTACTTTTTTGCAATGGGGGCTTTACCACCCGATGTGGACTCCCATGACTGACCAGTTCTGGGTCCCCTTTCATGCCCCCTCCCAAAAAAAAACTGTGAAAATGGTGTTTTGGAATCAGTGCATACACGCAAGCTTTTTACCAGAAACAAGTCAGAACATAAGCAATTCTCCTTCCAAACAAACGCAGGAGCTCATCTCAGCCCAACATTCCCAAGGCTGGATTGCCCCTGTCCCTCCCTCCAAGTCACACGGGGCACACCATTACTTCAGGGCCCAAACCGGGGCCAAAATGGCAGCCAACCAAAGGGGGTTGGCCTGTGAAGATGGTGACTGGCGTTGGTTAGTCACCACCTGGCAACAATTGCCCCATGAACCGTCCTCAGCCAACCGCCAACCACTCATTCCTTTAGAACAGTCCTTGGTGCAACAATGAAAAAAACAGAAGGTACCAATAAGGACCCCACAAACCCCATACTGCAGCCGGTACCTTCTGCCCAGTGCCCCTCTCTTGTTGGCTCACCATCTCCATCAGAGTCCCCATCCCACTGCAACCCAAAGCACTTTCCTCTCACCTGATGCAATGGCGGGAGACAGGAGACAGGCATGCAGACCTGTTGCCCCAAATCCACATGCCTTGCCTGTGGACCTCCCAGCAAAATGCGATTGCACAGCCCAGATTGAGCACCGTTTGGTACAGATTGTAAACCACCTTGAAACAGAAGCAATGACTCATGCATGCCTTGACATGACTGCGTGACATGTTCGGGCAATGACTGCTGCACACCGTTAGAAAAGTAGCCTTTCATGGAGACAAAAGGCAGCACATAATACACAACACAACACAACAACCAACACTTCTGCCCACAAACATCTGGAGACTGCTCGCACGCAACCATACAAGAGACGTGCAGGACTCTGCCCCTCATCAAGGCTCTGTGTCTCAGGAGTTCGATACCCACGTGATCGTCGATTTTGCAAATTCTATTGCCTTTGGCAAGGCACCTCGAAGAGAGATGACAAACTGTTGGCGGGAGGCATTCTTGGAGGTGGGGGGGGGTGGGGGATCTTCGGGAATTTTTGGGGGGGGGGGCGCGGCTTGGGCCACACGGGCCTATCAGCCACTAAGTGGGTCGCCATGGGTGCTCAACTACCCGCATTCACCATATCATCACCCAAACCCATCACAAAGGCAACAAAAGGGTTTCGGGAAAATGTCACATTCTTGGAAAATTTTCAAGTGCCACTAAACAGCCCAAAGACCAGCAAATTCAGGCACGACTCCTGTTAATGTCCATAGGCTTATGCACGAAGGACGAGGGGCAGGGAGAGGGGGCCAATGAGAGTTGTGGTGCCTCCTCCCCCCCTGAAGGCCCCCCACCCTATGGAGTGCGGCGGCCGAGAGAGACGAGCGGGTTGGGACTATGTCTCTTGGCTCTCCCTCCCGTGGCGACGTGTCGGCTGCCGCCCATCATGTGCAGTCCCCCCCGAGAGGGAGGACCGGGGCTAGCAAGCCGGCCTGCGTCCCTGCGTTGAATAACATGGGTCGGATGGACTGCCGTGACCACGACGACGATGATGACGTGGGAAATGAGGATGATGAGGAAGAACAACTCATATATTCATATATTCATATATTCATATATTCATATATTTCACTGTGTTGGCGGAACCAATGGCCACTTGATGACGGGCAGGGCGGGGCGGGGAGCGGGCTCTTCCCACGAGGGCCGCACCTGGGGAAGCGCGGTCGTTAGCCTTATGCCAAACTCCGTGGCCCGCTACTGCGGTTGCCCCTAGCGCCGGCGCTCCGCATGCGGCCAGGCATGCCACCCGGGTGGCCGGGCTAGGAGCCAGGCTTCGCCCACGACCTTGATCGGTGGGCAGGGGCCCTAGCTTGGCAGCCGGGCCCGCGCGATGTGACCTGGGCCGAGCTGGCCCTAGACTATGAGGCCTTCGTGGGCAGGGCACTTCCCTCGTCCGCGCTCCCCAAGCTGCGAGGGATGTGCCTCCCCTAGAGAGAAAGGGCCAAGGTGCTGCGCCACGCGGTGCAACTACTACAACGGCACATGGCAGCGGGATGGCTGTTGAAGGGGTCTCCCACAGACAAGTGTCGCTCCCTTCTTCCGCTAGGCGAGATCCTTTGTCATTGTCCCTGGGGCATTGGCGGCAGCGGTTTGGACTGCAAGATGGCAACAAAAGTCGAACTAGTACCAGGCCTGTGGCAGGCCGTCGTGAAGGGCAAGGGTGTGGGAGTGGTGGGCGGCGGAATGGCGGCGGGGGTGGGATCCTCGGGAGAGGGTGCACTGCATCTCGGGCAGAGATCTGAAATGTGCTTCGCACACAGCTTACTATGGCCACAGGACAGGCACACGCCAAAAACGTTCTCGGCGCGGCACCCATCACTGCTACAACGGTACGGCTCCTTGGACTGTTCCCTAGACTCCTTGGCCCAAAACAGGGTGGCGACACCATAGGTGAAGCGGTACTTCATGTCATGTGTGGAGATCCCGAAGAAGAAGATGGTCCTGCGACAATGCTTGGGCTGGTCGAAGGGCACATAACCGCAGGCGTGAATGACATTGCTCGGCAAAGCAAAAGCGTTGCCCCTATGCAGAAGGATGGGTAGTTCATGCCACGGCCTTGGCAAGCCATGGTAGAATCGGCGATAAAGTAGCTCTACGACCCATCAACTTGGGTGATATCCCGCTCAATAGCCCCGAACACGGACAATGTGCAACTCCCTACAGGTACATGTCGCATTTCCCGATGAAGATATTGTCGCTTTTACCCCGTAAAACGAACGTAGCCGGCCACCACGAGCTTGTGCGATCGAAGGGAGAACAACTCATCCAACTCTGCACAGATCAACTTGCTGGTCGCGATCAACTCCGGGAAGTTCGTGGGTGGCAACATTGTCATCGTCCGCAACCATCGTTGCTTGGAGGGCCCGCCGATCCCCACGGGCCGGCGTGCGGTCCGGGGAGGGGAAAGTGTCGTTGAAGATGGGTGCCCACTTGTCCCAAGGCCGTGCCTTGTACTCCGCCTTGAACCGGTCAAGCCGCTCCTCCAAAACGACACCTTGCAACACCAAGTGACAAGCCGCCTTCAAAGCCCAGGGTTGCGTGTTCTCCACTACCGATGCGACCTTCGGTCACTGCCGGTGCGAACTTCAGACCAGGAACCACAGGCTCGGAATGCCCAACCTAGGGAAGAGGGCTTAGAAGTGGCACTAGAATTGGGTTGGGGGCGGGAACGGTATACAAAAACGTGGGTGGTGATACTAATGAACGCGCACGGACCAATGTCCACCAAGAAGTGCCATTTTCTCCATTGTCCCACCGCGCATACTTGCTATTGGCCATTGTGCAATCTCCCATGTTTATCTGTCATACACTCATATGAGCTCATCTAACTCCTCTCCTATTGTCTCTCTTTTCCATCCTTTGTTGTTTTTGGGTACTATCACATGTCTCTGGGACTTGGTGTGACCATGAGGGACGCTGTACTTTCGTATGGCACGCTGGCGCCGGAATGCCAAGACGGGGCGCGTTACCAATACCGTTCGTTGCTCTTTTGAGAGTTTCATTTGGTTTGAGGATGAGGGCAGATGATATACCAAAAAGGTTCATAGTGTACATGACCGTGGAATCTGAAGCCCGGGTGTATGCGAGCACGAGCGCCGTTTTTAAACGGTAGCTGTCCACATAGTGCAGGTAAGGGTCACTGGTAGGCGTTAGGGCACTTTAAGGGACGCCGCGTGCGGTTTGCGGATGGCCAGAGAACGGGGCGAGCCTCTGTTGGGTCCCCCTAGAGGGGGGTAATAACCAAGCTACCACACCCACCAGTCCGCGTTCCAGCCAGCGATATTGACTAGTTTCCTGGCAGCTGGTGCGCATATACCCATGGATGTCCGTAGGCACGGCTGGCTTTATAGTATAATTGTCTCCTTTTCGTTGTCACAATGCCTTGTGGTCACTTGCATCTAAATTTTCGGTCAAGATCCTTGATGCAAGATCCTTGATGTGGCCGCCTCTGACTTTTTTTCCACCAACAATTGGCAAGTGGGCCCTCCTGGTATTGGGGAATGGGGAGCAAATTCAGATAGACCCAAGTCGACCGTTGTCGGGCATGATGTTGTGTTTCTTATCCTCATCCTAACTAGGGCGCGGTTTGGCGGCCCAGTGGGCGTGCTTACATGCCTTTTGACGGTGAATTTGGTGTACATCTCTTGATTTTCGGAGTGTTGTTTTACTTTAGGACCACATATTGACGTTGACCTCTGCGGGCTAGAAGCAGAGAATTCCTTGGTCCATTTCCGCGCAAATACCTTCCAAACGGAGCGCTTGGGGCTGGGAGGGGGGGGGCAGTGTTAAGGCCGTTCACAGCTTGCCTCAAAATTTAATACCCACCGGTCCCTTCCTTAGTTTTTTTTGTGTAGGTCACTCCCAAATGGTCTTTCCGGACACAAGCTGTACTGGATCTAGCTTGTGTCTTGGAGGGGGGGTGCTTGGGCAATGACCAGGCCCCAAGGGCCGGCCCTCAGCATGTGTGGACGGGGGGGGGGGGGAGTGCCCTGTCCGTCAGTGTAGAGTATGCCCATGATGTTGCTATCACTCATGTGTGCTGTGCCTTGGGGGACAATCAACGATCGCTGTTATCAATCATTGCTGACCATATAGGCCAATCAGGAACTTCTGTAGTTTCTTTTTGGTGCCGAAATTTAAGTTGAAATCGGTAATTTCAGTTAATTATGTTCTCTCCTAAAATATCGCTAAATGACGCAAGCGCGCCTGTTTGCCGGTGCTTTCCCTGGCGAGTTTTGTTTGGAGAATATCACCTAGGTTCCCCTAGCACGGCGGCAAGTCAACAACGCCGTCCAATATGAGGACATCTCCACTCCCACCCAAACTACAGGTGAGGAATGCTAGGCCCCGGTTGAGGCATACACCGCCTCCCTGCTCTCCCAACCGCCATATTGTAAACTTGTGCTCAACTTGAGGGCCCCCAAGTCCTCGCGCAGGACCCTCTCGGAGCTCTACACACTCCGCAAGTTGGAGTACCACCGCACTGTCCCCGGTGGCCCCTACTCCCGGCCGATTTGCACAGAGCATGACGTCCAAGCCCGTTGGAAGGAGTTGGTCGCCCCCGTGCAAGTGGATGACCCCGTTGCCACAGGGTTGCCCAAGGCCACCGGGATCTCATGGCCCTTCGCCTCATGGGTCCACTACATCCTTTGCCGGGCGGGCGTGGTGGGGTCAATCAATGGCTGCTTGTCGTTGAAATTCATCGTCCGGCGGGATGCCTGGGCTGTGGCTGGGGGAAATTGCATGGACCCAACTCACCATGTTGACCGCTTGGCCCGCTCCCCCGCGGGGCTTTGCGTATTGAGCATGGCCAATTGCGATGACAAGGCCATGCACACCCTTGGGACGTTGTGGAAGAGCAATTGGAAGGTCTTCCTCTCACCTCGTGCCTTTGACTCGTTCTAGTTTTGTTCTAGTTAGCCTCAGACACCGCTCGCTAGAAGCTTGGCTAGACTAGACTACAACAAAATGAACCAACCCCAATATCTTGTGTTTTGGTGATACAAGAGATCATCGACACGGGCCTCGTCCAATGGGGGGCCTCCAAGGTGGAGGCAAAAGTGATCCTTGGGGGGGATCAGCTGTGGGCACGGAGGGTGATCGGGGTGTCCACATGCCCCTAGGTGCTCAACGAGGGGATATGGAACGCCCAAAAAAAGACTTGGGAGGGTAGTGCTATCCAACGGATGATGGAGGCTGATGAGGCTCACTACATGGCTTTCCTCCTTGGAACGCGTTCTTTACAAGCCGCCGGTTGCAGTATGCAACCAAGTTTGAAATTGCCGTCCGCTTGGGTCGTCTTGTGTATTTTGCACTTGACAATGGCCATGGGCTGCTTGTTGGGGGAGGCTGTTGACCGGGAGGCTAGGGGGGTCAACCCTTCGCTCCGTCAACACCTTCAAGTACTCTTGTTGGACAGGCGTCCAGGTTCGGGCGTTTACGGGGCAATTTCCCCGTAGGGGAAGAAATGGCCCATTTTTTTTGACGCATGGCTCGATAGTGCTAGGTGCCTTGACATTATGCCGGGCTGGCCAAGTACAAGGCCGTCGCAAACATGTGGGACCTGTTGCAGGCCCTCTATTGCACATATCAAGGTCCTAATGCGTTGAAATGTGCCGCGGTGGAGAAGGACTTCCGCCGTCACTGCACGATTGGTACAACATCATGATATCCACTTAGCCTTGAGCATGATGTAGATGCCATGGTGCAGAATATTTGGCCATTTGGGTTGGCCATGTATTGTGGCAACATTTCAGAAAGCATCAACCCCTTTTCAGTAGCATGGGCATAACGAGCCCAACAACCTGTGGGGTGGGCTTTCAGGGGGAGGGGGTGGACGAGGTGTCAAGGCGTAAATGGTCGGTCATCCACAAGGAGGCCAGTGTGCAAGCACAATGTATGACTTGCCCTTTTGCATATTTTTATGTGCCTTGGGTTGTGCACGGGGGGCCGCGGTCGCAAGTTCCATGCTAGGGTAGGGATGCCATGGAGGTGAGGAGGAGCTAGGGCCACATGCAGGGTTCCACTAAACACAGCGCTCGTGATCATCATGGCCAATCCATGGGCTCATCGAGTCAATCGTGGAGCAGGTATTTTGCCATGTGTTCTAGCGATGATGTGTGACGCGTTCTAGTCTTGATCTAGGCAGCGTGAGCGGTGGGCAGAACATCGCTGGAACGGCGCTAGAACGGTTGCCTAGAACCTCGCTAGAACGGTGCCGTGCCTTTTTCCTTAGCAACGCCAAACCGTCGACATGCTGTCGCGGTTGCTCCAGCAACCCCAAATCCAGCCCTAGCCCGAGCCCCAACCCCAACCTTAGCTTCCTCCTCCTCCCTTGCCACCCCCTCAGCCCCACTCCGCCACGAAATCCGCTGCGGCGGTAGAGGAGGACCCGCCGTAGGTGGAGCGGGTGGTGGAGGTGGAGGTGGAGGGCGAGGGGAAGGGAAAGGGAAGGGAACGGGGTGTGTCCAGCGACGAGCTGGAGGACCTGGCGGCGCTCGAGGCCGACCTCCGAGAGCTCTCGAGTTTGTTGGGGGCACAAAGGGCAGCAAGGTCAAGGGCGGACCGAAAGGTGAGGGGGTGGGAGGCAAAGGAGGAGGAGTTGCGTAAAGCAGGGGAGGTGGAGCGTGTGGACTAGGAAAAGGCCATGCCCGCGCCGAAACAGAAGGTCGGCGAGAAGAAGGAGGTTGGGGGAGCGAGAAGCGGGGGGTCGGGGGAGAAGAAGTTGAAGGGGGGGGGGGGCTCAACGATCCCCTCGTTGGGATCACCGCCCAGGTCCCATACGGGGGTGGGGTAGAGGTGGGCACCATCACCGGTGATCACACCCGCAAGAGCGGGGTTGTTCGGGTGAAACACCCGAACAACCCCAAGCTTAATGAGGTGAAGGACCACCTCTTTTTCAGCACGCCAGAGCCGCAGAGGCGCAACTCCAAAAGGTGCGCAAGGCCGAGATCCCCTCCCCCAAACCCCCCTCTCCCCAATGTAGCCTACTAAACCCCGACTAACCCCCAAGAATACCCTGAACCTAACCAAAGCACCCCCACCAACACACCTAACCCCCTAACCGCAACCCAAGGTACCCCGGCACGATGGGACCTGAAAGCGGGCTCTCAAGAGGTGTAACACATGAACAATAGCTCGAATGGCCAAGCACATGAGCCGCGAAGGCTAATGGTTATGTTCTATGTATTTTTGTTGCTGTTTAGGGAGGTTTCATTTTTGAAAAGTTGGTTTAAATTGTTTTGGTTTAATTTGTAATCCCAGCGACACCTAATAAAGAATGCATCTACAAATTTCAAACCAAGCGTTAATCTCATATTTTAGAGCCCAGGGCCATTTTAATCTTTTTACACAACAACACAAATGGATCCCCTCTCCCAGATGGGGTAAAATGGTGGACAAAAACACAATGCACCCCATGGGGGTGAAAATTTTCCCAAGCGACACCCCTAGTCCCCCGCAAAAAGCGGCAACTCTGGTATTTTTTTCAATTTTGGGCCAAATACTAAATAGACTAGATTTAACATGGGTCTGCAGCAGAAGCTTTACCGAGCCCTCTTTAGAGGTGGGATGGCAGAAGCCCCGCCCACCGGAGATAGGTAGGTTAGCAATGGGGCGGGCCAAGTTAGAGCTGCCCCGCTGCGCGTTTGCGTCCTCAAGGGCGGCCCTACAGCATGGATAGGTTGAGGCCATCCAATTCCGGCGCCTGTGTGCCCGCACGGAGGTCGTCAACGCCCGCGCCAAGAGTCCTCTAGTAGAGGGGCTTTCTTCTTGTTCAAGAGCAATCAAAGCGCCCACACCATTCACGCAATTGCCCCTACCGCGCACGGTGCTCGACTGCCCACATGGGCGCTTGTGCCATGTGCAGGAGCTCCGTCTTTTCGAGCACGTTCCAACAAGAGCAAAGGCCCGGGAACCTTTCTGAAAAATGAGGTCGTTCAAAGGAAGAGGACTTTAGCGACGTTTGAACGCTATTTTGGAAACTTTCAAAGTGTGTTTGACCAATTATGCGACCTATTGCGGTGGAAGTTTTTTGTGATTGCTAATGGATGGTGGTGTGTTTTTGGGCCTAGCTGGGGTGTTTTTCGCGGTTGTCAATCTTTGTAAAAGTCGTTCAAAACCCAGTAGAACTGCTTCAACAAAGTTTTGTAGCACTATCTTTTGACATTGGAACTTTTGACATTGAACAACCTTCCCATGGACGTACACACACACAAATGCAACACATAACAACCCTTCACGCGCTGCACCCCCATTGTCACATGGATGTCCTATAGGGACACCCAAAGGATACCCGGGTGTCCCTTCGAGTTCGCCGGACGATGGGGTCCGGAAGAGCTAGGGTGTCGCGAGCTCGGTTGTCAGGGGACACGGTGGCAGGTTCGGCGGGCGCGGATCCAGTGGCGGGCTCCGCGGGTGCGGAACCAATGGAAGGTTCCGCAGTCGATTTGTAGTTGGGGTCTGGCTGGCCGACTGGTCCGCCTCTGGAGGGGGGGGGGGGTTGTTGTGTTGCCCCCCCCGCCTTGTGGCCTTTTGCCACCGCACCGCGGCTGCCGCCTTTGTGGCAAAGCATAAATGTGCTGCCACATTGTATGGTGCCCCCCGGGGGCCAAACCGTGCCCGCTTCTCCCGTGCCGCCTTCATCCAGCGCACCACCTCCCCCTTCTTCTGCCCCTGTGGGTATAGCACCCACACTGGCGGGTCGCCGGGTGCCCCCCCACTATTCCCCCATTCGCCTTTGGAGACCCCTCCCTGGCCCCCTTCCCCGTTTTCACCACTACCCCTTTGGTTGCCTTCCCCCGACCCCTCCCTTGTGGGCTATCCCTTGTGCTTCGTTGCCTTCTTCTTCTTCTTCTTTGGCGGCTTTGGCAGCTCAGGGCGCACCTCCTCCCCATGGTCGTTGGAGCTTGTGCTAATCCCGGAAGCGGCTGGCGGGCCCAGGACAATGTGGGGTCGGCCCATGCCGGCATGTGTGGTATAGCTGCCGCACTAGCTCCAGCATGTCCAGTATAGCGCGACCACCCGGGTGCGTGGCGTACAGTCGAGCCGCATCTTGTACTTGTTCCCAAGCCTGCAGCAAGCGGTGCACCTCCTCACCATCCTGGGAGGCAGCGGAGGGCAGGCGAATCCCGCTGGGTGCCCCGTCCAAGACAAATTGAACACCAACCGGCTGCACGGCACCTTAGTTGGGTCATTGCATAGGGCTTACAAGAAGTGCACCACCAACCTGCCCACCGCCATGATGCAGTGCAAAATGCACATGAAAATGTGCTCCCGTGCTATGCAAAAGGGGGCTTGGAGACACATAAGGCATGTTGCAAGTTATGGCCATGCATCAGGTATTGCCTGTGGTGGTCCGCATCGCGTTACAAGGTACGATGTTGGCGGCCGCCATGCCACCGATGGGTGGTGGAAGACCATATTGCCTCGTTGTAGATGCACCCCAGTTTGGGAGCAATCGAGGCATCAAGGGGTTGGCAGGCGGGCGCAGACACCATGGGTGGCGAACGAAATGCCTAACCGGCACCAGCTTCCCCTTGCACATGGAAACACATCGCCCCGCACATTGAACATGAGGGGGCGTGACCAGTCAATGCAATCGCGCACAGCGTTGCGCGATTGCACCTAATTGACCCAAGAAGCGCCGGGCCATGAACGGTCCGAGGAAGGCCGTCTAATAGCGGTGACCCGGAGCGCCAGCTGAAGGGGGGTACAACAAGCCCGCCACTCCACGCCAAAGGCCCCCGGGTACAAATCGGCCGCGGAAAGGGCCATCCGGTCTTCAAGGAGTATTCTAGACCCCATGGGGCGAAGAAATCCGCCGGGGCTCAAAAGGCGGAATTCGGGGTTTTTAAGGCCACAACAAGGTCTACGGCGCCAAGCGGAGTGAACAACGACTCCGCATATGCTAGTATGGCGGGGTCCTCCGCGGCACGCACCACTTTGTTGCCACCCTCCATGGTGGCTTGCTCCCACCGGGCCTTGGAATGCGTGGAGGGTATCGACCATTAGGCCAAAAGGTGGCCCACATGGGCAGCTATTAGGATGGCCGCCCCGCTCAAGCGAAGCAATGTCGCGGAGGGCTCCCATAGAGTTGCGCCGTGGTGGCACTCATGTTGCTGCCCCCAAATGGAAAACAACGAAGTGAAGCACAAAGCAAACAATGGTATGTACGTGGCAGAAATACCAAAGGGTCATCAAACAAACCTCTGCTATAGCAAATCGCACACACTTGAGTGTACCGTCGGATGTGCACAAACCGCGTTATGCGGTAGCTCAAAAAACAACATTCAAAAGCGACAATTTTGTTCAAAAAACCGTTGGAATTTGAAAGTTCATGACAAACAGTTCCCAAAGGATTTTTCTTTTTTGAACGACAATATGTTTCAGACAAGTTTTGAGGCCTTCCGCTGTGTACCAACCCACGGCCCGGAGCATGTGAAGGGTCCCGCCCGTTAGGCCGTTTGCCAGAGGACGGGGCCCGCACTCCAAGATAGTCTACACAAAAACTTGTGTCACGCCTTGGCACCGGGCCACACGGGCAAGCCGGATGATGGGCTCGCAGAACACGTGCAGTACCGTTAAGATCCCGTGGCCGAACACCAGGACGGGGGAAAGCATCATTTTGGTCTGCGAGAGCCAAGGCGCTGCCCATGAAGTACCTAAAGCCCAGGGTTTCCAGCTCGGCAAGGTCCCGGTATGACATGAGCCAGTGCCATGCAGTGGAACGCCAAGTGGGTCACTAGTATGCTGATCCATGCGATGAATTGGTGGACATTATATCATTCTAGTATTGATCTAGTGTAGCCTAGAACATCTATGCTAGAAGTTCTAGCCTAGAACGAAATTGGGACTTCTAGCGTGTACCAAGGGGAGAGGGCGAGCATGGAAGAGACCTAGTCCCAATTTGATGGTCCCTCTCTGGTGCTGTACTCCATAGGAGGGGACCTTGTATGGAGGAGAGGAACGCCTGAACTTTGATGAGCCCCCAACCTCCGCTTGTCTTCCTCTGTACATAGGCCTATTGAGGATAAAGAGAGTCGCACTCAAATTTCCCGTTATTTGTGCTGTTTATTGGCACGTGGCATGTCGACGTTTTTCAAAACCCGTTTGTCGCCCATGGTATTTGTTTTGATGATGATTTCGGGAGACCATGATTGTACTTGAGCATCCATGGGCTCCCATGTAATGACCGCTTTGGCATCCATGGGGCCCCACATACTGACTCCTAGGCCCTTGTACCCCGTCCCATGCCCCCCACCTTAGAGACCGCAGAATGCCGTGGCTTGAGTTCTTTAATGGCTATTGGAATACAATTTGAGTGGTTTCAAGGAGGCCACAGCCCATTCTACTTGGGCCTCACGGCCAATACATGAGTCCCCATGGGTGCTCAATTGCCTGTAGTGTCACGAAATGATCACCCAAAGTAGCCCACATGCCACAAAAGGGGTGCAACTTGAGATTTCTTAAGAATTCCACTTTTTTCGAAACCTTTCCGTCGCTTGTAGGATGCGTTTTGGTGATCATAGAGTGATAGTGCGGGTCACGATTGTGTATGAAGTCTGATGTCTGATGTCTAATAAGGGATGTTGTGTGTGCGGTCTGGCCAAGAAGATGTCTGATATTCTTGTCTATTGGAGGTGGGTCTAGGGGTCTAATGTCTAGAGGAAATTGGGAGAAACTATCCCTAAATCACCCCCCCCCCTGCCGTTGTCCACACCAAATTCTTCACAGGAACCCCCCCCCCTTGACCCACCCATCCCCCCCCCCCCCCACTATCAGGTGCCTTCCATCCCCCCCCCAAGGGAAAAAGGCGCCACAAAAAACAGAAAACACAAACCGCCTCCGTTTGGAAAACAATTGCACACCTGTTGTTGACAGCAGACAGCACCTGTGACAATCAGAAACATGGCAGCACAAAAATAAAAACCACTTTGAGCACCACAACGGGGCAATGGGGAAAATGGGTGAGCAGCAAAAGTGGCCAAGGAAAAATACACTTTGGGAAAGGGAAAGGGGAAAGGGGAAAGGGGAAAGGGGAAAGGGGAAAGGGGAAAATGTGGGAGCAGGAAAAGTGGGAAAATTGAACGACCACCACACAAAACAGCCATACATAGCACTGAAAACCAAATGGGAAACGTGGGGGAAATGTGCCAAACAGGGAAAGGGGGAGAAATCTCACCGGATAGCATCCTGACCATGGCAATTGGCATCAGTTAAATTCGGATCCACAAATAAAATGGTCATGGTACACCACAGAACACCAAATGTTGCAACACGGAAAATGGGCAAAATCTTCGAAGACAGCGCACAACAACAAAAAGGCACATGCAAATACGAGGGCATCCTCTCATTCATCGATGAGTCCATCCATGTCATCCACTGGCTGCGAGCAACTGGGCTGGGAGCTGCTTGGTGGTGCTGCAGAACGCGTGACACGGTCCGTGTCTGGCACAAACGCATCCCATTCTTGCAATAATGGCAACGCGTGCTGCGTAGCAAGGTCCCGCAGTTCCCGCCGAGTGTTGTTACTTGCCACCTTCATACCAAGCACATCAAGACAATGCACCAAAGCCCCCCTCGTCCAATCACGCAGCCTGCCATTCTACACTGCCATTACCAACTTCGCTTGCCTCCTTGCCACACTTGTCTGCTCCCTGCTGAGGAAATGCGAATGGCTAATTCGCATGCCCTCCTGCCAAACCCGCAGGGGGTTTTTCTTGGGCTGCTGCACAGCAAACCGCTACATCGCTCGGCGGTTCAGCGCCCCGTCTACGAAGTACTGGACCCCACCCCCGTGATTCTCCCAGATGAGGTGCAGTGTTTTGGCACTGTAGGGCCCGTGTGCAGTGGGTTTTGGGGGGGTGGGCGGGTCCTTGGGTACGTACTTGGGGGGTTGCGGGGGGGACGGCGGTGGCACGGCAGTGCACATCACGGCCTCCTCCACGGCTTCCAGGGCTACCAGGTATGGGGTTGGGTTAATGTGGGGTCTGCGTGGAGGACTTACGGGCGTTGGAGAGGTTGTTGGTGCACGGAGGGGTGAAGGGGGAGAGGGAGGCGGTGTTAGCAATGGAGGCTGGGGCGAGGCCAGTTCGCTGAGACACTTCTCAGCATCAGAGTCCCACAGTGGCGATGGGGGTTGGTCTCCAAACCGCAAGAGCTCCGGCAGATCCCCCCAACCGCATTCCGGGAACGAAGGGCTGGAGGGGGCGGAAGAGGCCACGCTAAGGGGGCTAGACGACATGGCAAATTGCAGCCCGCAATGGGTGGGGGATGAACGCATGGGTGCTGGGGCAGGCCCAACTCAAATGTCTGGGTCAGAGATGCAACGGTCTAGACCCTAAGACGCGCTTCCTCGCCTCAAGGGTCGAGGGTCGATAACAAAAGAGTGCCCTATGTGTAGAAGAGGCTCAGCACACACTTGTCTCCTAGGCAATACACGCATTTCCCTTTGTGTCGAGAGACACATGCACAACAAGGAACAGATAAGCGTTGAAGGGACATAGGTACCAAGAGAATGTGACATAGGACCCCTTCTCAGTAGTGGGAAGCATGTTCATCATTGAAGGGGTCTATGGTCATAGGCGCCATGGCCTAGACCACGGACGTACTACACACCTAAAGGGTGTTTTGCATGATCCGCCAAATAAAATAAAATCAAGTGCGATAAAACCAAAACATACCATGAAATCACAACCACATTAAATCAATGGACCACCAGTACCCACATAGCAGAGCCCCTTCTCAGTTTTTTTTTTGGCTGACAGTGGGAATTCTGCATCACCCAACTCAAATGCAGTCCGCCACATTGGACAGTACTGCGCCCAGCAAGGCAGAATGAAAAAGAAACCTTGGGGCCGGAATCTGCGCAATGACCCAGACAAGCTGTCAAGGTAGGGGCTGGCATATGTTGTGCAGCACAAGGGTGCAGTAGGGCTGATTGCAGTGGTCTTTGGCAAGTTTGGCAAACATGCAGATCCGTTGGAGTATGGGGAGATGCCTGGCTCCATCCAACAAAATAGGGCCTATAACAGTAGGCCCTGGAGATTGTTCCCACATGGCTGACACATCATCGAAGGGGATGCATACATACATGGCACAATGCATGCTCCATCTAATAAAATAAAATCCATCAAATCCATCAAATCAAACAGAACCAAGACACAAAAGTATTAGCAACGCACACCTCTGAGAATGGTAACCAAAACAGCCAAAGCAGAGCCCCTTCTCATAACATTGTTTTTGGTGGAAGCGTCAGCCTCCGGGCGCCATACGACTATGGGGATGTTTGAAATATGTCTTGGGGCACGCAGTTGCAGGGCAGAGGGTTGGACGCCTTGTCGCGCGCATGGTGGTGATGGTGGTGGTGCCATTGCCTTTGGCTTTGGCTTTGCACCATACTTGGCCGGGACAGGGGCTGCGCCTCGAGGGCTCTTTAGGGATGCTGCTGGTGCGAAGCCGGATCCCTTCCCCCCCGGATGTGGAGTTGGATGGTACTGATTTGCCCATGCTTAGGCAAATGCTCTTTCACGCCCCACTTTCTCAACAGCTCTGCCGACCCAAACAGGGCCTAAGAAAAAAGGTCCCTGCGGGGGTCTGTGCCTCTGCTGTGCGGGAAGCACAGACCCGACGTCGGCAAAGGATCCCCCTGCGTTTGCGCCCTTAGAAACCAAAAATCATTGAAGGGGATGCGTAACACTCGTAACACACACTTGGCAACACAACATCAGAGAAGAGCCCGTTCTCAGCTATCCCGCTGCATGTGCACAAAGGACCTTGCATTGGATTCATGGTTTTTTTGGGAGCGGTGTACGACAGCGCTATACCACAGGGTCACATGCTAAGCGTCTCAACTGTTTGCTTCGGGACCCGCCTCAGGTGCGGTATTGGCTGGATTTGGGCATTGGCAGTGGCATTTCAAAAAATCCGTGGAACACAAAACAAGGCATAAGAAAAAGGTCCCTGCAGGGGTCTGCGCATGGCTCCCTGTTGCAGCCCAAACCCAAGTTCCACGGAGCAGGCCCGTGCACACACAACGTTGCCATCATCGAAAGGGATGAAAATGGTTGCAAACTGGACAACCCACAACTACTAACAACCAATCGGGACGGGGTTGCAATATGTGGCTGGGTGTCAAATAGCAAACATGGAAGCAAATACTAGGAAATCAGAACCCCTTCTCAATTGTCGTCAGCACGTTCCTCATCAAAGGGGTCTGTGGTCGTAGGCGCCAGGGCCTAGACCATGGACATACCAAACACCTCGATGGGTGTTTTTCAGGAACAAACAGCACACGTTCAAATACACCTTCAAAAGAAATGCAATGCGACACGTGGCACCAAAGTTGCAAATGTTCACGACTTGCACCATAGCACACCTATGAGAATTGTAGTCTGTGGGTAATCTGTAGTCTGTGATTTTTTCCATGTTTTTCCACTACACACAGAACCAGCAGAACATCGAACATCACAGACACGCACCATTGTGATGTTGACACTGAAAGAGGCAAGGCAGGCTTTTCCACACCATTGCGCATGGGGTTGCGTGGGGGGTGTTTTCCCTACACCATGGATTTCTCTGGATGGTTTTCCAAACTTCCTCAAGAAACACCACGGCAAGACGGAGGACGACAAGACAGAGCACAGGGGTTTTATTGGTCGTCACCAGATCCTGCAATGAACAACAAAGCGTGAGCAGGGGAAAGTGCAGCACATTGCAATGAGCCTTCGGGGCTGGGACAGAGGGGCGGTTCAAAACAAGGAAGTCAAATTCGAAATCACTGCAAAGCCCCTTCTGAGATGTATGTTGCTTGCACATGACATTGACAAATAAGGGTTTTCAGAATGGTTGCTGGCCATTGGAGGACATGGTGCACATTCTGGTGGACATGGTACACTGACTGCTGGGGGCAGACCCATTCCTCGGCCGCAAATCCGCAAAGCTCCGTCCGCACAAAACAGGTCCTAAGAAACAGGTCCCTGCGGGGGTCGACACTGAAGACCCACGCGTGACGGAGCAGCACATGTAAATTGTCATGCATCGTCATTGAAGGGGCTCACAGTCAGCAAATTGTAATTGGTTGCAGGAGCAAACAAGCCAGAACCTCTTCTCAGTTGTGATCAACGCGTTCATCATTGAAGGGGTCTCTGGTCTAAGGCGCAAAGGCCTAGACCACAAACAATCAAAAACACCTCAAGGGTGTTGTACACAAACAAATTGTCGGCTCAAATAACCAAAATCAGAATGAAATTGAAGTTGTCACATACACTGTCAACAACAGGTGTGCAATTGGTTTCCAAACGGGGGGGTTTGTTTTTTCCGTGGCGCCTTTTTTCCTTGGGGGGGGGGGGGGCTGGAAAGCACCCGACAGCGAGGGGGGGGGGGGTCACGGGGGGGGGGTTCCTGCGAAGAATTTGGTGTGGACAAGGGCGGGGGGGGGGGGGTTGATGTAGTGCATAATCAAGGGGTTTGGGGGATGGGGGTTCATGGTTTGGTAATGATGGTCCATAAAAGTCTGATGTCTGATGTCTGATAGCCGACTAGGTCGCTATACACAATCCTGGTGCGGGTACCCATGGGGACCCAATTAGTGGCAAATAGGCCCATAGCCCAGACCATGGGCGCCCCGAAAGCCGCGAGATTTGCTTTATTAGGTTTTGCTGAATGGCAGTTGAGATATTCGTAAGCTCACTTTTTTGGAAAATCGTGCGGTCGCCCTTGGAATGGGTTTGGGTGATCATTTCGCGACAATATGGGTACTTGAGCACACATGAGGACGCACGTAGTGGCCGCTAGGCCCGCATAGCCCGTACCCTGGCCCTATCAAAGCCCCAATTCTGTATTATTGAGCTGGGCATGGAACCTAGGACTTGTTGAGCCCTCGGGGTCCTGTTTGAGCAGCTGCGCAGGGGTTGGAAGGCAGCGGGTAGCTTCCGGTCGTGGCGAAGGGCCGCTAACAGCATCCTTGAGGGATGACCCCTGTTGGTGATTCTGGTAAATGTCCTGACTACAATGTGGCAGTGGGAGCTCGAGTCCGTCCGCGTCTAGGGCTGTGTTGCCACGGCGGCGCAGCCAATGGCCGCGGAGGCCATCCACTCCGTGGACAAATGGAAGTCGCAGCACCGCCGGTCAAATTGCGGGGCCATCATCACACACATGTATGGCACATTTCACTCCCGAGCTACTTGTGCTGATCCCACTCTTCGGCCCCCACATGAGGGAGATGGATACCACCGTGCAAACGGCTTTCAACAATGTAGCGGACATTGCCGCGGACAAACTTGCGTATGTGACGGCGAGGGTTCGTGACTTGGAAGCTTCAATTCTTGGGGAAACCGGTTGATCGGATATGGAGGTCGAGATTGCGTGACTTTGACCTAGAAATCCGAGCTCACAGTGATCAGCTCACCCGCATATGGGAATAGCTTGGAATGCAAAATCAAGACCTGCATTCGCACCTCGAAGCATTACGAGGCATGGAGGAAGAAGGGGCTCGAAAGAGCCCGAATGACGACGAAAATGTCGTGCGCACGGTCCTTCCGACTCTCGGGCCAATCCGCTGCCGAAAACTCGCCTGATGGGCGGAGAAACAGGTGCCTGGTACGATTACCAAGCGTCATAGCGGTCAGATCGGTCACAGAGGTTACGCTCCGGAGATAGGCGTAGGCATGATGTACCGCATTGGCGGACTAGGCGTGGGGAGGGCCTTGAGATTGACTGCAGCGGCCAGTCTAGGCTTCTGAGGTGTAAGAAAATTTGAACATTGACACTTTTCCGATGACCTCTTGGATCTTCCATCACCACCAGCTTGAAGGTGCCGGGGTGCAACGGTGTCCGAGGTGTTGTCAGGTGGTTCTAGATAACCCTGTTCATGAACCGGGCATATTTTGCGCCAAGTAAGGCCTACACAACCAACAACATGGCGGATCGCCCCGGGGTGAAGAAGACAAGATCTTGCACCAAAGGAATAAGATTCAACCCACCGGTATAGCAAGTGACATGGCTTTCCGGGAATCAGCCTCCCCTAAAGTTGAAATACTTCAACAGGGTGCCACCGGATGCAGTGGCGGCCGCAAGTGACCAATGCTTCGGGGAGGGGGGGGTTGAGGTCTACAATTTACCGCAATTTTACCACAACTTTTCAGTGATGTCTCCATTCAAAAATTTCAATTTTTCCCTTGGGAAAAATTGTTCTGTCTCTGCACTGTCACTAGGCACACTTTACGTTTATGTGTTCTCAAATGTCGTGCACGTCATTTGTGTGGCAGGACGCTTTTATTTTTTGTGTTCCCAAAATGTTGTCTATTTTTGGGTATAATGATTGTGGCAAGTGCAAAAGGCCATTCAAGCATGGCAAAGGACAAAGCGGCCAAAAGGCACGTTATGCCACACAGATGATGCCTGCAGCTCGAGCTGCATAGTGCCCCAACGAACCCATTATGGTGAAACACACAAATGCGGGAGAGCGGTTGTTGTGCTTGCGCTGTGGAAAACCAGTGTCACATCCATTGAAGACCTTTGTGGACAGTCACATCAACAATGACAGCCGCTAGGAAAAAAACGCGCCACCCCCGATGTGACGTTTGCTTGCACGACATGTCCAACTTATCCTCAATATGGAGTACGCTTCTTGGACCCCACTTTGCCAAAAAATTTCAAATGCATACTTCAATATACTTCAATGCACACGAGTCCCACAAGAAAGAGGAGAAGCAGCGGAAACTTGAGGAAATGAAAGAAAGCCCAAATGGCGCAAGCATTTCCGCCCGTGAGTGCTTTGAAACAACCCACGTTTGTACATGTGGCCAACACATCGAAGCCCGTTACGCCGTTGCTGATGACACTGTCTTTTGTTGCGTTTCGCCCCGGGATTCCGCCGGAGAAACTTGACCATCCCATTTTTCGTAAGTGCTTGGCCCAATTTTGTTGCGGAATCTCGCGAAGGTGGGCGTCGTGCGGTGGAACGACTCCATGCAAAATGTAGTGACCGAAAAATTCAATGGCAACCGGTTTAATGAATACAAAGATTGTTGTGGGGGTGGCTGTGCTGGCCACCGTTGTTTAGTCATGCTCTTTAGATTTTGGTGTTGATGTTCAGTTTTTGGAAGGCCACAGGCCGAATGATGGAGTGGAACACAAAGAAGTGGCTCAAGCTGTGTCACTGTCGGTTTCTCGTTTCGGCATACTTCCGCCACAAATCCATTTTGTGTGGTCCGATGAAGGAAATTTGTGTGTGGCTACATTTAAGCATGTATTAAGCATCATGTGGCCCAACGCTGTGTTTTTCCTCTATTGGTCCCACAAGTGGCACGGTGTTGGGACTGTCTTGCAGGAATGCAGTATTTTGCTGATCTGTTGCACATACTATTCATGTCTTCTTCCCTTGTTCGTGTGGAGCGAAATGGTGCCCGCCGGCGGCAGGTAAAGTTCTATCACGCTCAAAACGCAGATGGCTGCATCCCTTTCCCCCTGTTGGTGGGAGGTAGACGGTAGGGGGCGTGGCGCGATGCGGGTGACTTTTACAAGGCATATATTTCTCGGTGGAAGGGCTTTGTTGAGACAGAGGTGCAGTGCGAGGCCTATAAACCAGAGCCCAAACCCCAGCCGAAACCTGCCCCCAGCCCTGCCTGTGCCCCTGCCCCTTCCCCTGCCCCTACCCATGCTGCACATCTAGGTGGCCATGCACGAAACAATCCGTTGTTGTATCACGTACACGACATTTTCAAGAATTCATCAGTTGGTGTTCACGTCACGCTCATTTTTTTGGCGTACCACACAACCACTCTGCTGGCACTCATTCACCTTTGTTCCGGTGATCTTCCCGCTGCATGCTACGTTTATGACAAATTGGTGGGTGAGGGAGGAGTGGCGCTCCATTTTGGAGTTTGGCGGAGATCCTCCCCACCTTGAATTAACGGAATGGTCAACTCGGTATGAGTTTGCACTTCAGCAATCTGCTAATTTTGATGGCTTTCGACGCCTCCTTCGAGAATCGGTGAAGCGTTTGCACACTACACTCGTCGACCGCATGGAAAAGGAGGCCAATCGAGTACAATTCTTTAAAGGAGCTTTGTCTATGACCTGTCGCATTCTTTTAGGAATTCCATATCGCTAAAGCTACATACCACTCCTCGAGCTCAGGAGTAATGGCATGCATCTGTGGAGACGGAGGTTAGGGGCATAATTGGTCTGTACCCTTCGTGAACGGCTGTTAAGTGGCCGTTTGAATAATTGCGTGAATTTCACGTGAATTTACCCAAGTTTTGAGGTTTTTGAGGGAAAATGCCATATTCTTGGTTCATTCCGAGGGCTTTGAGGGGCCAAAATTCCTCCCCCAGCTTTGTTACGCATCATCCAATGAAAGTCCCGCCCCAAAAGCATCCATCATGTCCGAACCGTGCCCAAAACGAGAGGTGCCGAAACCCGGCAAGCCTGTAGCCCATTCACATCCGTGAATTCACGTGAATTCGTACGAAATTCGCACGAATTTCGTACGAATTTCGTACCAATTTCACGTGAATTCACGTGATTTTACACCAATGATACTGGTGTGCACCCCCTGATTTGTCCTCACACCCCTAGTAGGCCCCCCAGCATGCACCCCGGTCACAGGCAACAACGGTCTGGGTTTGTAAGGTGATTTCATGTCCGTCTCTTGCGAAACCGGAACCGCCGCTATAGAGTTTGAAGGTGCTGCATGTCGGTTAGAAGCCGTCTTCTTGTGCGGCTTGCATATGCTTTTACACTTATGGGCCCTTGCCCATGTTGAGCCCTTCGCATGGGTCGCATCCCACCCATGCAACCAAAGGCTATCGTCAATGGTGTGGTTGTTCACAACCACTTGCACCCCTAGTCTCCCCCGGAGGAGGCTTAGGCCCCCGCTGTTGCGCAACATGCACTTCAACCTCTGGTGACTTCCCTCCATGGCAAAGCAGGAGAACTTTGACAAGATTCTCCACTTCTCTGCAAAATAATACATGTGGTCGATCCAAAGATGCGTCCACAGAAGTTTGCCCCACTGGAGCTCATTGTGGGCAGCGCCCATGGCTATGCTATGGTTCCGGAGCCGCCCCAAGTCGACCCGGAGAACCATGCGGAACGCCACGCGTATACACACATGCCTTTAAAAACTCTCCCACCACGTTTTGCACACGGACTCCCAACTTTTTCCCCGTACTTGATGCTGCCTCACACTAGGCTGTTGTAGGCAAGCATCTATTATCTTCTCCCAACCCCTATTCCGCATGAAATGGATGGCAGCAGCACACTCCATCCTCACCTTCCCCTTGTTGTTTGCCTTGTCATTATTTAATGAGGCACGGGTGCAAGTTCGTGCAGCAAGCCGTGCCTCATCTAGAACCGGTTGCAGCATGGTGCGTGCCACATTGGCCGGTGCCTTCCCTGTCAATCGTACAACTAGGTCCCGTGTCCCGTTGATTGCACACAACAGGACACGAAGGACCCCATGGAGGCCATAATCAGGCACTCGCCTATCACTCGTAATGGTCCTATATATAGCATTTATGGCAACGGCCGGTTCCCAGTTGCCGTCTATCGCACTTGCTGTGCCAAAGGTAGCAAGGCACAGAGCACGGTTACGCATGCAGACCCAACACACAGTGGCACCAGGGGATTCTGCCTTCCAGTTTTGGCAGCCCGCCATGGGCACCTGTGCTTTGGCATCTGCACACAGAAAAAAAAGGGACTGCCTATCGTTCCCTCCCGTATCCTTAAAACTTACGGTTGCGGCCTTGCGCAACTCGTCATCAAAATCAATTTCTTGGGAACGCCGCGTAGAGGGTCTCCCAATTTGCACTGCCCCCTAGTAGCCACCAACTAGATAGTTGGTTGGGGCTGGCGGTGCCACCAAGCGTGCAATGGACGTACGAGGCCTCATTCCTCGATGTACCGTCCACCGCAATAGGCAACCAGTGCAGCCGTCGGTCCCCGGGCTGCATGATGTCCGAGGGTGGGGGTGGTCGACACTTGAATAGGTGGCCGATGCGGTCAGGTAGGTAGCAGGCCGCACCATTGATGGCCGTGTCGTCTCCCGTATAGGCAGTGAACGCCCGGGACTCCGGCAACGCTAGCTGCCGAAGCATGCCGTACACCTGGTCCCATACCACACCGTACGTCATGCTCCCCACTAGGTACCGGGACTCCGACGTAGAGAGGTGCAATGACCGGATCCTCCAGACGGCCATAATCAACCTCTCCCCCATGGTGGGCTCAGGCTAGACGGTGGCTACGACTCTTCTTTCGCGGGTAAGCACGGCTTGCCCCGTGTCGGGCAGGTACTTGACAGTGTAGGGTGCTGCAAGCTCCTCGGTAACAACTTGCTGGAGCTCTTGTAGGCGCCTCCGTTGTGTACGACCCGCTAGCAGATGGAATGGCTCCTTGGGCCGCGGCATGGTGTGAGATACAAGACCTGCTGAATGGGGGGGGCATGGATCGCAAGGTTTCTACCATCCCCCTCCTGCAGACAACTAAATTTTTTGGGTCTCTACTGTGATTCGCATGCAATTTGAAGAAATTCACATGAATTCGCACGAAATTCGCACGAAATTCGTACGAATTTCGTAAAAATTTCGTGCGATTTTCACGTGAATAAATTTGTGTGAATATTCTGGAAATGTGAAATTCGCACGATATTCGTACCAATTTCGTACGAATTTCGTGCGAATTTCACGTGACTGTCACAGAATTTCTGCCGAAGCCTCATCCTTGTGCCCTCGTTGACCCTCACAAAGCAAGCACAGGATGGTGCTCATGAGTTATCACACATCCAGTCCAGTGGTTGTCATTCCGGCTGACACTCAATCAGCAGTGTAACAGGGGGCATAGCATACGCGAATAAACTACAAACAGTGCTGCAGAAAATTTCGCAAAGTGGGGGGGGAGTGCCCCACATGTCGGTCAAACTGCCCTTGCCTGGGGGGGGGGGGATAACATCCTTCGAGGTTAGAAGGGACAGGTGGCCCCGAGGTGAAAGGGTGAGCTACGCACCCCCACCCCCCTGGAGCAGAGCTCCGGCTAGCGGAGCCCTGGGAGCTCTGCTCCCCCACCGCCTCAACAAAGGAGGGGTCCATGGCCGCCGACTTGTGGCGATGGGGGGGGTACTGCCGGCGCACTTCCTCCAGTGCGGCACTCACCTCGGGGGCGTCGGGGGCCACGCTGTCCACATCGACCTGCCGACCACTGCCCAACATGGCCATCCGCAGGCCGGTGGACACTGTCGACATCTGGCCGGCGCACGCTTCGGCCTGGGCATGCCACACCTGTGCGCCGGCCAGGAGGTACCGGACACCGGCGGCACTGCCCCCCCCCCCCCCCCCTGTCACCCGGGGGGGGCCTCGGCACCCTCAGGCCCCTCCACTGCCTCTGCTGCCTGTGCCGCTGGCTTTGCCTTGCGCAACGTCGCCAGGTCGCGCTCCAGAGTTTTCATTTTGGCGGCCAGCCGGTCACGCTCCTTGGTGACGTCCGCCAACCGGGAGTCGGAGTCCCGCCTGTCCTCGTTGGCCCTGGACAGACGGGCCTCGAGGTCGCGGTTGGCGGCCTCCGCGCTGATCGCGCGTGCCTCCCACGCCCACGCCCGCTGCTGCTCCACCCACTCCTGCACCACCCCCCTCTGCCCCCGCCCCGCCACCGGCTCCGCCTGCTCCGCCCGCACCGCCCGCTCCGCCGGGGTGGCCGTACGCGGGGCTTTGGGGGGGGGGGCTCCGTGTCCCCTTGGAGGCGCCCTTTCCGCTTGCAGGTGGGGGGTTCGTCCTGCTCCTCAACGTCAATGACGTCAACCACCTCCATCTTCCGCTGCCTCCCCACATGGACGCGCATGGCAAGCCATGCCACGTCCGCCCACTCCGGCCTCCGCTGCTCCCAACCCGTGAGCACATTCGGCCCAAAAACCCCAGCCGTGGTCACCGTCCCCTCCTCCCCAATCCGCGACAGCCCGGTCTGCACCCGCCACTGCCCACTCACAAGCCGGTAGGCAAACATGCCCACCCGCTCCTGCCCCGCGGGCAGGTTGGGCCCCACCCTGACCACAATGGGGCAGGGGAAGGAGATGCGGAAGGTGCCCTGCACCCCCCATGACTCCACCACCATGTCCCACACAGCAGTGAGATGCCGCCGCCGCCCATCGGGCCCGGGCGGCACGTGCCGGGTCCAGGCCGGATCCGGCTGCCTGACGGCCAGGGTGACCCGGTCCAGGGGGGGGTCGGTGTGGGCCTCGCCCAACTCGTCGCGAGACGGCATGGGCACCACCACCTTGCGCGCCACATGCCCCGTGGCGGTGCTGGCCTCGCTGCCTCCCGAACGTCCAGAGCGCCGCAACCCCTCACTGCGCACACTGCCGGCCTCGCTTGCATGGCGGCCGTCCACCACCGGTGCCTGCGGGCTGGTCGCCAGCGGGGCCTTCGGGGGTTCAGCGTGCTCCTCGGGCAATCGGGGCCGGGGCTTGTACTTGCGCTTGGCGTGGCGCCGAATATCCGGCGACCACGCGGTGAACGGGACATGCAGATGTGGGGAAGTGTGCAAGGCACAAACTGAGTAAGGGGGAGTGGACACGAGGCAATGCAAGAACAAAAGGAACAAATTGGACGAAATTCACAGAAATTCGTACGAAATTCGTACGAACTTCGTACGAATTTCGTGCGAATTTCATATTTCGGGAATATTCACACAAATTTATTCACGTGAAATTTGTACGAAATTCGTACGAATTTCACGTGAAATTCATCCAATTTGCCAATAAACAAAGCAAACACACAAGCAAGCACACCTTGCACTCACGTGGGCATGTGATGCTCCATGCCCCGGTCTTAGCGCACTTGGGCGCCCGCCACGCCGGGGCCGTGTTCACCAGGTGCCACGGCGTGTTCGGCCGCTCCGGGGGGGCAATGCCGGTCATGGCGAAGTGGATCTCCGACTCCGCATTGGCATTGTCCCCCTTGCACACCTCCAGCTGGTGCACGCTGCCCGCGAAGAACAGCATGCACTGCTCGCCGACCTCGATGACGGCGAGGTCGGAAGCCGGGGCCGACCGGGAGAGGAAGGTGGGGTGGAAGGGGCAGGTGGGGGGTTCGTCCTGCTCCTCAACGTCAATGACGTCAACCACCCCCATCTTCCGCTGCCTCCCCACATGGACGCGCATGGCAAGCCATGCCACGTCCGCCCACTCCGGCCTCCGCTGCTCCCAACCCGTGAGCACATTCGGCCCAAAAACCCCAGCCGTGGTCACCGTCCCCTCCTCCCCAGTCCGCGACAGCCCGGTCTGCACCCGCCACTGCCCACTCACAAGCCGGTAGGCAAACATGCCCACCCGCTCCTGCCCCGCGGGCAGGTTGGGCCCCACCCTGACCACAATGGGGCAGGGGAAGGAGATGCGGAAGGTGCCCTGCACCCCCCATGACTCCACCACCATGTCCCACACAGCAGTGAGATGCCGCCGCCGCCCATCGGGCCCGGGCGGCACGTGCCGGGTCCAGGCCGGATCCGGCTGCCTGACGGCCAGGGTGACCCGGTCCAGGGGGGGGTCGGTGTGGGCCTCGCCCAACTCGTCGCGAGACGGCATGGGCACCACCACCTTGCGCGCCACATGCCCCGTGGCGGTGCTGGCCTCGCTGCCTCCCGAACGTCCAGAGCGCCGCAACCCCTCACTGCGCACACTGCCGGCCTCGCTTGCATGGCGGCCGTCCACCACCGGTGCCTGCGGGCTGGTCGCCAGCGGGGCCTTCGGGGGTTCAGCGTGCTCCTCGGGCAATCGGGGCCGGGGCTTGTACTTGCGCTTGGCGTGGCGCCGAATATCCGGCGACCACGCGGTGAACGGGACATGCAGATGTGGGGAAGTGTGCAAGGCACAAACTGAGTAAGGGGGAGTGGACACGAGGCAATGCAAGAACAAAAGGAACAAATTGGACGAAATTCACAGAAATTCGTACGAAATTCGTACGAACTTCGTACGAATTTCGTGCGAATTTCATATTTCGGGAATATTCACACAAATTTATTCACGTGAAATTTGTACGAAATTCGTACGAATTTCACGTGAAATTCATCCAATTTGCCAATAAACAAAGCAAACACACAAGCAAGCACACCTTGCACTCACGTGGGCATGTGATGCTCCATGCCCCGGTCTTAGCGCACTTGGGCGCCCGCCACGCCGGGGCCGTGTTCACCAGGTGCCACGGCGTGTTCGGCCGCTCCGGGGGGGCAATGCCGGTCATGGCGAAGTGGATCTCCGACTCCGCATTGGCATTGTCCCCCTTGCACACCTCCAGCTGGTGCACGCTGCCCGCGAAGAACAGCATGCACTGCTCGCCGACCTCGATGACGGCGAGGTCGGAAGCCGGGGCCGACCGGGAGAGGAAGGTGGGGTGGAAGGGGCAGGTGGGGGGTTCGTCCTGCTCCTCAACGTCAATGACGTCAACCACCCCCATCTTCCGCTGCCTCCCCACATGGACGCGCATGGCAAGCCATGCCACGTCCGCCCACTCCGGCCTCCGCTGCTCCCAACCCGTGAGCACATTCGGCCCAAAAACCCCAGCCGTGGTCACCGTCCCCTCCTCCCCAGTCCGGGACACCCCGGTCTGCACCCGCCACTGCCCAGTCACAAGCCGGTAGGCAAACATGCCCACCCGCTCCTGCCCCGCGGGCAGGTTGGGCCCCACCCTGACCACAATGGGGCAGGGGAAGGAGATGCGGAAGGTGCCCTGCACCCCCCGTGACTCCAGGACCATGTCCCACACAGCAGTGAGATGCCGCCGCCGCCCATCGGGCCCGGGCGGCACCTGCCGGGTCCAGGCCGGATCCGGCTGCCTGGCGGCCAGGGTGACCCGGTCCAGGGGGGGGTCGGTGTGGGCCTCGCCCAACTCGTCGCGAGACGGCATGGGCACCACCACCTTGCGCGCCACATGCCCCGTGGCGGTGCTGGCCTCGCTGCCTCCCGAACGTCCAGAGCGCCGCGACCCCTCACTGCGCACACTGCCGGCCTCGCTTGCATGGCGGCCGTCCACCACCGGTGCCTGCGGGCTGGTCGCCAGCGGGGCCTTCGGGGGGCTCAGCGTGCTCCTCGGGCAATCGGGGCCGGGGCTTGTACTTGCGCTTGGCGTGGCGCCGAATATCCGGCGACCACGCGGTGAACGGGACATGCAGATGTGGCGAAGTGTGCAAGGCACAAACTGAGTAAGGGGGAGTGGACACGAGGCAATGCAAGAACAAAAGGAACAAATTGGACGAAATTCACAGAAATTCGTACGAAATTCGTACGAACTTCGTACGAATTTCGTGCGAATTTCACATTTCGGGAATATTCACACAAATTTATTCACGTGAAATTCGTACGAAATTCGTACGAATTTCACGTGAAATTCGTCCCATTTGCCAATAAACAAAGCAAACACACAAGCAAGCACACCTTGCACTCACATGGGCATGTGATGCTCCATGCCCCGGTCTTAGCGCACTTGGGCGCCTGCCACGCCGGGGCCGTGTTCACCAGGTGCCACGGCGTGTTCGGCCGCTCCGGGGGGGCAATGCCGGTCATGGCGAAGTGGATCTCCGACTCCGCATTGGCATTGTCCCCCTTGCACACCTCCAGCTGGTGCACGCTGCCCGCGAAGAACAGCATGCACTGCTCGCCGACCTCGATGACGGCGAGGTCGGAGGCCGGGGCCGACCGGGAGAGGAAGGTGGGGTGGAAGGGGCAGGTGGGGGGTCTGCCGGGACCGACTCGGGGGAGTCGGTGAAGAGGGCCTGAGCAGCATCCCCCTCCCACAACCCCACCCTCCCAACCGCCCCCTCCCCCACCCACAACACCCGGTCCACGCTGGGGAAGTCCTAGCTGGACAAATCCCCCGCAACCTCCAGGGCCTCCTTGGGGGGGGGTGGCGTCCAGGTGTGTGGTGTTGGGCTAGTGGTGTTTGTGTCGGGGGTCGGGGGTCCACAAGTGAAAAAGAGCCCCCTGGAGCACATCCTTGGAGTCGGGGAGGGCAAGCAACCCATGGTGGCGGCTGGTGGCCACCATCAGCAGCATGTCCCCCCGCTGCAGCTCAACGGTGTCCCAGCGCGCCTCCCCCGCCTCCCCCAGGGCCGTCCCCGCCTGCACCGCCACCTGGTAGTCCTCTGACAAGCAGAGGAAGCTACTCAGGTGGCACCCCGAGATGTCCCTGCTGTTGGGGGGGAGCACCTCGGGGTGGGTGGCGACGTCGGTGTGGGGGAGCTGTGGCCCACTCCCCACACTCGCCACAATGACGCTGCCCGGCGTCACTGGGTGGAGGTCCCCAACCCCAGGGACAATTTCGGTGAGGTGGGGGTGGAACTTCTTGAAGAGAGGCCCCCCCACCCCCGGCCCCAAGTTGCCCTTGCTTTGCCAACGCCGGGGGAGCTCAGGATCCTTGGCCTGATCCTCACTCCGCGCGGCGTTGAAAAGGAGCTCAAAATTTTTTGCAACGACTTTTTCGTCACCGCTGCCCCACGCCTTCATCATCTTGTTCCACCCCACCTCACAGTCCCGTGCTTCCACTAGCCCCCGAAGCACAATGTAGCCGTTCCCATCAACAAAGTTGAGGGGCGGCTGGGAGGGGCCAACCCTGTCGGGGGCGGGGTCCGGGTTGCCCATCACCCCATGAGGGGGGTTGGGAAGGGGTTCGGTGCGAAGGGGGGGTTCACTTGAAATGAAGGGGGGGGGCATTGAGGCACCACGGTACCATTGCAAAGAAGTTGTGCTGTAGAAGGTGGGGTGGGTGACGTCGGGGATGTGCACCTGGGGGGGGATGGCGGGATGGAAAGGGGCGATGCCCAAATCATCCCACCACCGGGGGTTGGCAAGGTGCCACGAAAAGGGGAAAAAAGAATGGTCTGCCGGTGCACCTGCAGCAAGATCCTGCAGGCACACCATGGCGCAGTGAGGGGGGGTATGGACGAGGTTAGTGGTGGGGTACACCTGGACGTGGGCGTCCTTAGGCTTCCCCACAGGGTTAGTGCGCATGGAATTGAGGAGCTGGTCAACATCGGAGGGGAGAGGGGTTAGATGCAGAAATTTAAGGAAGGGGAGTTGGCGGCGCAGTTCCCTCCACAAGGTTGTGGCCCATCCCCCCCCCCCAAGGTAGGAGTTGCTGGTGGGGCTGCGCATGTCGATGTGGAAGACCTCGGGGGAGGGGTCGAGGGATGCTGCCTAGCCCACAACATCATCCACCCCAGTGCCCCCAACTGGTACGTCGCCTCCTCCAATTGATGGTGGACGACGGGGAGGGCTTGGTAATGGGCGAGGGTGTCGGCTGCGGGGTCGGGGCGAGAGGCCAGGATGGCGAGCTGCGCCATAGTCTGCTGGGACATTGTTAAAAGAGAATGCGAAGAAAGGCTTTGAGAGCTGTGAGAAAGCGAAACAGTGGAAATGAGGGTAAATTCGTGCGAAATTCGTACGAAATTCGTGCGAATTTCACATTCTCGTGAATCTGTGAATCTACCGTGAATTTCTGCGTGAATCTGGGTGCGTGAATTTCACATTCACGCGAATCTCACCAAATGTGTTGAACCATCCGGGGACTTCAAACCTCTAAATTGCACATATTTGTTGGATCTTACTTTGGGCGAAGGTAGCACGACAAAAGCACACGATAGCACCAAGTTACGAGCAAAACACAGCAAAATTGGGTGAAATTCACGGTACCGTGAATCTCGGATTCAAACGGCCGGTTCACGAAGGGTACAGTCGTGGACATCTCCTCTGCCGAAGGCCTTGTTGCATTGTGCATGCTATGTGGTGAAATTGCCAATTGGGTGCGTAATTGGTAAGAAAACCTCCTTTGCCGAAAATCATGTGCTCCACTGCTACTCATGGGTGGCACAGAGTTTGGGGAGCAAAAGGAAATGTACCGCAAGTTTACCGCAATTTTACCGCATTTTTCAGCAACTTTCCACAACTTTATCTCAATCTTTTGAGGTTTGGGGGACCGCAATCCCCCCCCCCCCCAAGATAAAAACTATTGGCTGGACCCAAGGATCAGAGAAGCTCTCGAGAACACCGCTGAGGTTCCCCTTTAGGATAGGCGGCAACATACCTATCTGGAATGATGGCAAAAAATGATGCGTTGGAGGAAGGACCATGCTTTGTGGGTTGATGACAACCAACAGGCCCAAATCTTCATCGCCAGAGTCAACATGGAAGCAGCGCAGGAGAGAATCGATAAGGCATATCACCGAGACGATGTGTCCACGGATGAGCTTTGTGCGCTACGATGCCGGACACGTCATGGGTGACATTAATCGTCCAGACATGGTATGGTGTCGGCGCATCAGAGGTGGCTTTGACCTCGAGAATTCGGACGGACTGGATGGCACATTGGATTGAGGAAGGGGCTGGCATTTTTTGGGGTTGCCATCCGTGTGCCAGCCACGGTCATGATCAAGCTGCTCAAGGAGCATTGCAAAAAGGTTCCCCAAGACAAGGACGCCCAAGGACCATCCAACAAGATGCTTTCTACCCAAGCTTATTGTGGGGCACTTGTGGGGTGTGTTTCTAGAAGTCCTACCGGAACTATGTGCCAAAACCCCACACTCACCAATTGAAATAGGTGTTTACAATGGGCATAAAACATATTACGTCTCCTTTTGGGATCATTTTAAGGTGATTGAAGGTCATGGGTCCTCCCGGGGGTTCATCATATAATTTTATATGGGGTTTGAAACCTCCTTCCCAGGGAGATCCCGGAGGACTTTTAGGTATGAAACCTGGGAGACTTCGCGGAAAAATGGACTAGGGAACTGACTTCCCAGTGGGACTTTCAAGTCTTAAACCCACTTGGGGGTTTGACTTACGGGGACTTATCTTAGACGGCCCAAGTTGCCAACCCCCCCCCCCCAAAGGGACCCCGAAAAAAATGTCGCAAATGACGGTCATCAAAAAAGCGTTCTACAGGGGTGAAATTTTAGCAACGAGCAGCGCGCGTCTGCTTCCGCTTGTTTTTCACTAGCCCAATATACGTTTTTGGCACTTTGCGCACAACACCAGCTTGAGGCTGGGCCCTGTGAAATATGGGGAAAACAGTCAAATTTTGAGGAGGAACCCCACAGAATGCATGTGTGTCTATGCACGCTTCAATATCACTACACCAGCAGAGGCACTACTCGTCAACGCATACCATTTTCATCAAAATTTGTTCTGCAGATAGTGAAACACTGCAGTTTGTCTGCAAACAGACACATATCACCAAAACCTGCTGCACAGGGACAAAAATCGCAAACAGCTGTCTGGTTCCGGACACACGACACGTAACCTAGTGAAAAATTACTGTATTCCACAAAAGGAACTGTTGGTCCGCAACCAAATGACATAAAAAAGTGACAAAGGACTGTCAGTCTTGTGTTGGTGAGGGGAAAACCACTGGGACCCAGAGAACAGACTGGCACGCCAACAGGGTGCCACAATCTTTATATGTCATGAATAGTTATGGTGGTCACTGAGCAGGCTTACAACAACGGTGGGCAACCAACAGCAACTACAACAGAGCACGTTTAATTCGTTTTGGAGCCATTGAATCGGTCCTTCCATGCCTCAAACCCAATCTTGGCCTTCTTGGAAGCAGACGACTGAGAATCGGTTCCCCAAGCTGCAAACCCGTCAGCAGGTGATGCTTGGGCTTTTTTGTTGCCTTTGCCTTTTGACTGGGATGAGGAGGCTTTGTTCTCGTCTCCTTTGCGTGTGCGACCACCTTTTTTGCCAGGGCCCCGTGACTGCTTCGGTGTACCATACAAAGCGTTCTTTGGGGTGGCGCCCACCTCTTCCACTTCCTCCTCAGACTCCCGCTCTCCCTCTGCCTTCTCAGGCACAGAGCTGCAGTCCATAGGGCACCCCTCCGCGAAATCTTCAAACACTGCATTCCAAAGGATAGGGCTCAGCCCATCAGCGATGCGTAAATTGCTGCATACGAGGGCACCAACGTCTGCAATGGATACCTGCTCCGTGGGCAAACCCAAAACCACACTGACGGGTACCGGCACTCGCACTGCCAGACTGCAGGCCAGCTGTACAGAAACCACTGATAACCAGGAACCACAGGGTACTTGTTTCCGAGGTTACTGCATCCGCCGGGTGGTGCATGACAAACCCAACAACCTCCGTACACAGCTAGTTCACCATTGGACCACAAAAAAAGGCAAAGCAGCGAGGCACCAATATAAGGGAACAGTGAGTCTGAGATCCCTACTAGTGCAACTGGACTGGCCGATGTCATCTGGTTCCAGACAGTTTCCCACAATTTACCCTTCTCAGGGCGCATTTTGCCTCATACGGGTCTGGTTCTAGATGAACTTTAGGATTTAACGGTGCACACAACGTGACAGTGGTAGAAGGCAGCAGGTAGCAACAGCTGGCAGCGATACCTTCTTGGGCAGCGGATTTTTGGAAACAATCCATAGCGCAGTGAATCCCGTCGAGTACTGCTGTGTGAGATCCCTGAATAAAGCAGGCCACGCAAATTGTTGTCAACCCCTCGTTGTCGTGCAACTTTCGGAGACCATCCAGCACTCCCAAGACGTCACAAGCGGAGCCAACAATGAGAACAAGCGTCCCAGACACCAAATTACGGCTGACAACGGAATGGATGCCTTCCATATGTCCTTTTGGAACTTCAACAATGATCAGGCAATACGGCATGTTGGTCACCGTAGAGTGTAGCAGAGTACCAGATGCCATCCCAGTGACATGCATGACCCCATCCAAGGACTTGCTGTCAATCACCCCCGCCTCCGCGGCCTCAGACCCAAAGTTCACGGTGATGAAGTTGACATCAGCAGCAATCTTGACATCAGGGTTCACAAGGGGACGTTTAAGGGCATCACGGAGGGGAGCCTACGTGGGGTCACAGCAGATTGCAGCAGTGACGACATACTTCCAGGGGGGCCAGCAGCTCGGCTAAGACCACTTCGAATTGTACGTCTTGAAGGTGACATGGGTCTTCAACAAGAGACTCTGTTCACAACGGGCCCGTTCTGCAAGCGTTTTGCGACTGGGGTCAACCAGGTCGTTGTCACGGTGGCACAGATGATGTTCCCACAGACGTGCAGCCTTCAGTTGCTTTGCCTTTTTTGTAATCATTGGCAGTGACACATTGCTGGAGCCCATGTATTTCGTAACCTCCTCGAGGTCTGATGGGATGAGGCCGTCGATGCACGTCCAAGAGTGTAGCTTTACTGGCAGTCCACGCTTCTCCAATCCATCGACAGCAGCCACAGCCTTATCCCCGGTCACCTGCACCCGGTTGGCAACCGGAAACCAGGCTTTTCTGACATTGTCCTGCAGAGCAGACAAGGGTGTTAGCAGACACAGGAGGAGGAATTTTGCTTTGACAGGCCGCATCAGTGAAATGTTGTCTGGTTCCAGACATGGAGGTCGAGGCAGAGGCTTTGACAAATATAAAAAAGTTGTGTCCGGTACCACACACAAACAGGAGGAATTTCGCTTTGACAGGCCGCATCATTGAAACGTTGTCTGGTTCTAGACATGGAGGTCGAGGCACAGGTTTTGACAGAGATAAAGAAAAGTTGTGTCTCGATCCAGACACAAACAGGAGGAATTCTGCTTTGACGAGCCGCATCAGTGAGTTGTTGTCTGGTTCCAGACATGGAGGTCCAGGCAGAGGCTTTGACAGAGCCAAAAATACATCTGATGTCTGGTTCCAGAGAACTGTGACAGCCTTCGTTGTTGCATGGGACAACTTTTCTGGCTAGGGACGCATGTGCACATAGTTCATGTACTGCCACCCTGTGCAACACCAGGCATACCAGTGTCCCCTCCTTCAAAGTATAGCCACCCTTCACGTACAGCACTCCCAGGTGTTCTCGTATTGACCTCTCCTCCAGTTCATCGCGGTCCAGCTCAACACGCAGGAGTTCCATCCATGTAGACGGCTTCGGCAGGGTCGTGGCAGATTGCACATCCTGTGATGCGTCGGATGGTCACAGCATGTGTGACTTCTTACGTGGTGCGAAGTATGGTACACCGCTAGAGCTTATGGATGCCGCTTTACACGATGAGGAACCAGGTGTAGCCCTGCTTGTTGAGTTCTGCGCACAGATGAGGGTCAACCGGCGAACAAGACGCAGTATGGCAACGTTGACCAAAGCTCATGGGCAATCACCGTGGCCAAGGTGGTATGGAGTGTTTGCACGCCAGGTGTACACGATGATGCAACTGTGTCCGAAGATGGCTCTGCCAGAGGAAAAGTCTGTTGGCTCAATGATTTGTGCATCCAGGGGGATGCGGAGACAATTCACACATGCAAGTCTTGCCGCGGACCGGTTACCGCCTTTGGGGCAACTGGCACATTGCAGAACAAACGCCATTTGGAGATCAATGGCAGAGAAGCAGGTGGTGGTGCAGTCTGACAACTTGTATCGCAGACGGTACTGCGGTGACCCGGTACGACCTGATTGCTGTCTCAACGTCACTGCCATGTCAGCGTTGCAAACAACTGTGATTCCTATGTACCCGGGTTTCCCTACACATGACGATCTTCTCCAACGCATCCTGCAAACGGCTGCTGGCACCCTTATAAGTATGTGTGTACCATGATCGACCGTAAGTTCTTCCCCATATTGGGCTACCTTGGGCAGCAGGTGCCCGCGGTAGATGAAGAGATCATGTGCCACCCGAAGCTGTTACACATTGAGAAGCAACTTTGTGCCCTAGTGTTAGCCACACCCACTGTTGAGAACCGCATTGTACACAAGGAGACTTCAATTATGCAGTTTCAAGAGGCATCCAGCAAGCTACCGCTCGTATGGTTGACGGGACTGAAGAACCTTTTGCACTTCTACATTCCGGCTGTGTTCCTCCTTGGAAACTTGGTTCGTGACTGCAACTGGGATGGGCGACCAGCAGGGACAAGCCGTACGGCCCGCAAAGTATTGGCGTTGAGTTTGGTATTGCTTGTAGCCTTGACAATGCACACTGACTGCAACGTCCCCTACGTACGCACCCTTTTTGTTGCCCTTTTGTTGTGGTTACCCTGGAATGACGCCGTCCCGGGCTGTTGTTATGCTGAGGAGCCCTTGGAGGCCATGTTGAGTCGTCTCGGATCTAGGTGCCGCACATACCCCCAGATGAAGACTTTTGACCAGACCTTGGACCTATTTTTGAGCATGGCACCACCAAAGCGCGGGGAAAACAAGACGCGGGGGCAGATCCGCAATGGACTGGTTGCGATTTTGTTATCACGGCTACGCAGGTTCCTGTTGGCCATTACAACGAACCGCATGGTCCATGTTGACTGGAACAATGGAAAGAAGGCAGCATTCACCGCTGTTCCTCAGGACTTGAAATTCCCAGGGCAACCACTGGACAACGGCGGTGTGGCCCTGTACCAGAGACTGTTGACTAGACCACTCTCCACATTGACCCGTGCAGCGCGTTCGCCCAGCGATGAGGTCTCACGGTTGTTGAGAACCATTGTTCCAGCCAGAGACCCCCGCGAGCATGCAGGCCGAGATGCACAGGCTCAGCGGGTGCGGGATGCAGCAATTGCGGTAGCAGGTGATGACGATGAGGCCCTGGAAGCTGCAATTGTCTCAGATTCAAGTTCACACTGGTCCGTGGGGGACTTGATAGTGGACGTGGACGCAGATGATGATGAACCACCACCTGTCGTCCCACTGCAAGAAATGGAGGAGTGTGAGGTTGTGAGTCCGGAGGATGACTCAATTGACTCCTGACACCCCACCGAAGTGGCCAGGGTGCGTCAAAGGTGTGTGTCTGGAACCTGACACAGGGCTGGAGTTGGTTACCACAACAACATCGGGGTACTCCCGCAGGGGCCACTAATGTCAACCAACGTAGTGCTGGACTGATGAGATGCGCGCGTATGTGCGCTGCATTGCTCTAGATGCCCGGTTCTCCGCAAAACCACAACATGCGACCCTGACCAACCGAATACCTCGTTTGGAACGCCAGCACAAAAAACACTGCATGCATGTGTGTCTGGAACCAGACACCAATTGTTTGTACCCCATCTAGTGCCCACAAAAGTACCGTAGCCGTCTGGAACCAGACAATTAATGGTTTTGCACCCATGTCATTCTCTGAAGTCAAGCTGTTGTGTCTGGAACCAGACAGACTGTGTGTTGTGCCCTCCATTGCGTGCAACGTCATTTGCTCTGTTTTGGGAAACGCTAGAATCAAATTGGGTAGCAAGCTAACTCGTAATTATAGTGCATATGTGTCTAGAAACAGACCCTGTCAATTGCCAGAACAATACATGCTTGTCCCGAACCAAACAATAAATTAATTCGCACCGGTTGCACACTTCAAAAGCAAACCGTTGTGTCTGGAACCAGACAGACTGTGTTTTTTACACCCCTGCGTATTGCACATGATGTGGTCTGCGTGTGAAAACGGTATGCTCACGTCGGCAAGCTTGGAAAGTTAAAATCACATTGCTAAACGGCCCGCCCTTGTGTCATTTTGCGTTTTGCGCCCAGTTGGTTCCAACATGTCTGATCGTACAGAAGGTAGCATTGAACCCTTTGTAGACCCCTCAATTGATCTGGCATCCCAATTCAGTGCCGTGGACGATGCCCCCTCCAAGCACAAGCGGAAACGTGGTGACACATCAAAGGGGAAAGATGCTGAAGTGAAACTTGGTGACCATACTGAAGACCAGGAGGTCTTGCTGCCCATCAGCAGACTGCAATGGGACAAAAAAAGGGAGCATGGCCAAATCAAAGTGCTGGATGAAGATCTTGTCCGGGACAAGATGACAGAACTACGCAGGAATCCACCAGGTGTAGCAAAAATCCGAGACATAGTGTGGCGTGACGCAGTGGGGCACTACTGGATCTTATCGGGGCAGCATATCGCCGAGGCCTGTCGATGGATCTCACGGGAGCATATGAATGCCCATTTCGAACAGCCAACATTGTCAGTGCAATTTCTTGCCCAAGTGGTTCGTACGGATGTCACTCTGCACATACGGCAGTCAATCACTGGCATGTCACAGGCATATCGACTGTGACAGTGCACTGCGACACTGCATGCCCACACCAGTGAGATATCGTGCGCCTCTGACGTCCATCTCGACCTGCTCGTTGTCCTGCGTGACTAGCCGCTTCGTCGGGGGGGGGGGGGGGGGGGTTACCTAGGAGACCAAAGGGATCTGTTGCAGCACTGGTCACCTGGCTCATCAGACTAAACGAAACAGTGAACAACAACGAAAGGAACCTGCTTAGTGACCAGACAATTGGTGGAGAGTGTCCGAGACCAAACACTGTTCACTGAAATGAGGATCTTAATCACCGAATTTCAGCAAAAAGTCTGGAACCCGACACATTCTCCATGGTATGGGGGTGTACATAGGACGTATGACACTGGGAACAGACACCCAGTGACCCCCCCCCCCCCCCCGTGAAAGGTTGTAAATTGTTTAGTTTGTCTAGAACCAGACACTGCGACCTCAAAAACTGGGTGTGACAGGGGTGGAATTTCAAAGACTGTCTGGTTCTTGACACTTTTCGAAATTCGAAGAGAAGGGTACATAGGTGGACAAAGACAACTCAGCACAAAGCAAAACTTGATCACTGAAGCGTAAAAATTGACCATGCGCAGTCACCTGGGTTTGTGTGCGTGGATATGAGAACCAAAAAAACAGGCTGTCAAGCAGTCAAATTCATGTACGTGTCCGAGTGACTAAAAAACAGGCTATGAAATTTCCCACCAGCCGAAATGGCCCTTTTTGGGTGTTTTGGGCTGATTTACCGGGGTGGGCAGCTTGGGCCGTCTAAGCTTATGGGGTTCATTTTCATATGCTTCATCTTCATACCAAGTCCCCTTCTTCGTGATATCATCGCATCGCAGGTTGTTGCCACGCTTTGACATACCCTTACATCTGTTGCTTTCTGCTCTTTTCGTTAACAGTGCCACATGCCTCCATATTTTGTCCCGAAGCAGGTCAAGGCCGCGCCGGTACCGGTGGGATAGACACCACGATTGGTGTGCTGTCCATCGTGAAGTCCACCTTCAACGAGCAAGACACATGGGCACCGAGCAACTTCTTAGTTCGTGTCACGCGGCACAATCACCACCTCTCCCATCGTTGTCCACCTTGGGTGTCTCGATACCTCCGTAGTGTGCAATGGCTTGGAGAACAACATGCCCAGCATGAAGGCCAGGACGAAGAAGATCAAGGAGGGGGGGCGGGCGGACACCACGGGCAATGAGGTGTACGTCATCCCCAAGGACACGGGGGTCTTGTTAGCGGAGACAAAGCCCCGCGGGTCATAGGAGCAGGGGCATGAACCCATGGGCTACAACAAGCGCTTCTACGAGATCCACGATGCACAACGCGTACTTCCCCGCTGCAACGGGCCCGCGGATCCACAATGGTGATCCAGCAAGGAAGTCGATCTCTCATCTCAAATTGTTGATGAGGATGTTCGCTAAGATCAACGACAAGGGACACACTTGAAATACCATGTTGGTGGCCCTCGACGATGGCCTCAGGCTGCCACCACCTAAAATACCCCCCCTAGGGCCCTGCATATCCCCGGTCCATGCCCAGCTCCAACGCTAGGGCCAACACCGCGGCTTGGGGGATGATATTAAAGCGGTCGACATAGTCGATGTTCAACCCCCCACCCGCCCAACGCCGTAAGCGGCACAACTCGAGGAGGACCTCAGTAACGGCCACCCCGTCGAGGGCGCTGCCGGCTGAGGGGAAGCCGTAGGTGGTGGGATGCGCCCACACCTCCGACTAGTGGATGGTTTTCGCTAAGCAGACGGCCGACCATCGGCGGTACAGCATGGAGAGGACTGTGAGGAGCCGCGTGTTGAGCGGAGTCAGCGTTCCTGGGGATGAGGGCCAGGAAGTGATCGACTTGGAGTGCAGGCCACCTATTGTGGCCTTCCACCATTTCTAGCACCTCCGTGGGCCATTGCAAGAGGACATCGAGGAGGGCGAGGAGCTCCGCTTAGCTTCGGCGATTTAGCCTCACTGCCGATGGGTGTATGCGCGCGGGCCCGCGACGCAGGAGGGCACTCGTTAGGTGCGAGGCGAGCATGGGCACCGGGGGTTCGTGGTGGATAAGCCGGTGAAAGAATTCCGACTAATCCGGCCGTGCACTGCCACATACTTGTGCGTAACGGGCAACCAGGCCTAATGCAGCATACCTTCGATCTCCTACGCGTTTGACCTGTCCATGCCGTCCACGGAGGTGAGGAAGGTGAACAGAGACGCGAAGTAATCATGTGGCAACCGCCGGTACACTACGCCCCTATTCGATACCACGCCTCACCCAACCACTGCCGCCAAGCTGCAGGGGCGCATCAACCTCGCGGGTCTACATTGTGCGGATCTTGTCTTTGAGGACGCCTCAGAGACAACACAGCTCCACCTCTATCGCCACCAAGTGCATCGTGGGTCGCAGCCGAACGTGACTCAAATTGTCCAAGGAGCACGAGCCGAGGTTCCAAACCCTTGCGCGGAGGTGGCCTCGTTCTAGTGTCGGATTACATCCGACTGCGGCATTCCTGCCATCGGGGCCTAGCGTTGCCTAGGCGCACTCTAGTGGGCAAGTGGTTGGGAGCCATTCGCCCGGCTGCCCCGGGACACAAGGCTGTCTGCGGCAAATGTGTAAACGCCCCCTGCATCAAGGACACCGGGTGGATAGCTCCCAGTCAGGAATCCGAGCACAATAAGGCCAGCACGACTTCCTCGGCGGTGGCGGTCTAGAAGGCACACAGCACAGCCCGATCCCAGCCGTACCCACCCAATGTTGCCGCGGTCTACCCAAGGGGGTGCGGGCGAGAGGAGAAACTCTTACAGGAGAAGAAAATTGTTTTTCACCGTGACACTTCTCCCAGCCCCACCCCGAGTACCAAAATTTGTACCCGGTGGGGGACTTTCTGCACGCTAACCCCCCATTCTCCCCCCTTGCTCCATAGACGCCCCTCAACCACAGAATTTGTGGAGGCTGCCCGGGCTAACAACTGTCGGGTTGTGCCACAAATTATAGCTCTGGTAAATGGTTGCATAAATACCCCTAAAGATGAGAGGTGGAGAGCGTCAAGTATACCATGTCAAACAACATCTATGGACACTCATATGGCACTAACAAATGGCATCTGGGCTCGGGGTCAAGAGATTGACGAGCCGTGGGATTGGGGCAATGGGAACGGTGGTGGTGGGTTTAGGATTGCTCCCGGAGGGCTAGCTGCAGCCCACCAAACTACAGCTGGCAATCGTTGCCATAGGATAATCGCATATGCCTACATAAAAGAACAAGAACATCGGCATACACGACACACACGACAGCAAACCCCACACCCCTCACCTACCACCGCCCACACTTTTGCTCCGCCACCTCCGAAAAAATGGACTGGACATTTGTGGAGGCTGCCTAAGCTACCAAGGCCAAGCCCGGCCAATCACATGTCCCCAATCCCGGAGCCAAGTCGGGGAGCACCGCAATCCCAAACCTCGAGCCTGCCACCATTCCGCGTGACACCTTTCATGTTGTCCCTGTGTACGCCATTTTCTCCACCTTTCGCCGATGTACTTACTCGCCCCCCCCCCCCCGCCCCCCATCTTGCCTTATTACATGCTGCGTCCCCTTCCTCCCTACCACCCATGTCGCCTCTTGCCCTCCCCATTGTGGGTCACAGTCATTCGGCTTGTTTGCCTCCTTGCCTGTATCCTGACTTGGTTAGCCATTCGTGTGCCATGCGGTAGGTGGTTGAACTGCATAGGCGCAGTGTTCTCCTCCTCGTTCCTCCCTTTCCACCTCGAGTCACCTACTGATCGGTGTCAATGTCCACTTGCAGCCCCTCGGTCGTCCTCCGATCACTTCTGCAGCGCCCTTGCTCCGCAAGTGTATCGCTCCCCTAGCACCCTTGCATCGCGCCCTATCCATCATCTGCTTGTTCCCATATTTTCTAGCTTCCTGCGGCCTCTTGTGTTCCTTCTTCTGCTGTATTCCCTTCTTAGCCCTGACCGCGTTTTGTCCGCTATCCCGCGGCCCCTTGTTGGCCTTGTCCACTTTTTGGTCCACTCCGCAAAGTTTGCCTTCTGTCTTATTACCCAATGCCCCTTTGGGTGATGTTCGTTTTGTACCTGTGCAACAGTCTGGTCAGGCGGCAATTTTGTACTCTTTGGCCCGCTTGCACCGAACAGGGCCCGAGGACTCATTAGGGTGTTCCCCCACCACCGCCACCAACCCTACCGGGTCAACCCTTCGTGGTTTCCTCAGGCTTGTCATCCCATGGCCCACCCCTTGCACTGCAACCATGCGCCCGTGAGTGTTGTGGTGTGTGTTGGGTAGTGCATGCATGCTTTGGCTGCCCCGGACCATGCACAAGGGCAAGACGCCGGGTTACGACTAGAAGAAGGCGTCAAGAAAGGGGCAGCAACGGGCGTTGGCCGTTCCGGGAACACGTGGCCCTGCTTTGGTTATGCTTGTGACTTCTCGCCATCTGTCTCTTCCTCGCTTTCCACGGGTTGACTCGGAGGTGCCCAGCTTTAGGCTTGCACATCTTTGGTGTTGCCACTCCCACATTCTTCTTTGGTCCCATCTTTGGTGCTCCCACAACCTTGATGGACTCTGCAATAGTTCGCACTGCGCCTTTCCTTGGTCGCCCACAAGGCTTCATTTCGTTCTAAGTGACAAGCACCACCACCGAGTGCCTCCCGAGGATGTGCTTTTCCTCTGAGATGTTGCTCATACGGCGACTAAGGTGCACCAATCCAAAGAGCTGTTGCACGCAAGGGGTAATGTATTACCTCATTGGAATGTCACCGTCGGTTGGCTTCGGAACGGACTCCAGCCGGGAGCCGCACTCGTCATGACATTAGGCCCACATCCGTGGTGCCTTGCCACCGCTGACAACATTGCCGGCTTGATGAATGCGGTGCACCCACGTGGGCGCGGTTCCTCTTGTAGGGTCGACTCGGTAGTGGTGACCATCGGCACTTGGGTATGTATAGCCCACGGCTCTTTGATTAGGGCAGCAATTTGAAGCGGCTGCACTGTTGCAGACGTTGTGGAGTGGGAAGCGGTTCTTCTCTCCTTCATTGTTCTCTTCGTCATGGACTTCGTGTTGTCGAAAAGCTCGGCGGGTTCAAGAACCTTCCAATCCTATGCGGAGCTGTACATAAGCCAGCACGCGCCCTGCACCGCAAGGGATGCGTAGTTGATTTGTGGCGTAATCTTTGTCGCCCACACGGTGGTGATGGGTTGGACCACGTGGTTTCGAAACCGAAAGTCCTGGCCGGGCGGAAAGCACAAAAGATCAACGATCAACGCCTCTTCCGCGTCCCGGTCCGCAACCGCCACGAACTAGTGGCGGCTGGGCTTAGTAGGGCTCGGCAGGCCCTATTCCGTGGGTGGTGCGTTGCCGCAGGGAAAGGGGGCAAGAGGCCCTCCGGCCGAGGTGCTAGCGAGCCTATGGTGCCAATCGCACACCCGAAATTCCGCAGCCGGGCCCAAGCCGCATAGTAGTCCTTGAGTGCGGCGTTGGTGGCATGGACATGTATGCTGCGCCGGGCTCTTGACGGCGTGCACACATTGGACATCGCTTCTGTCAAGTTGGTACCCAAGGTTTCGAGGCGTTGGTAATTTGCATCTCAAATGTAGGACATGCACATCTGCTTGCTCATGTCAAAATTTTGTTTTTTGTAGGGTTGTGTTAGTTCGGCGAGAAACTTCTTGTCTTCCTTGAGGTTTGCCTGCATCGCCCTCTCCGCTTCCGCTTTGCTTCGGTATGCAAATTGTGAGGAAAGCGGCCGTGCTCCCTCTTTCCAGTAGGGCTTTGACTGCAAAACCGTGGTTGCGATTCCTCCACTCTCCTCCTCCGACTCCCGGGTCCCAATCCCACAACCGGCATCCTAGCTGATGTGCGCGGCACCTTCTACAGTTTACGTTCCAGTTCCGTGTCCTGGCTCGAGGGCCCAGGGGGTCTCACCTTTCATGGACGCATGCGCTCTTTCCACAGGAAGGGCATTGTTCTCACTGCTTCTATCTCCGCCGTGGCCGGCCCTTTTTTTCCTTGTGCTTCTAAGCTCTCTGCGCGTGGCTCTACCGCATGCAGTCACCTTGTCCCGCGAAACCCTCGGCATTCCACGTGACATTGTCCTCATCCCCGTAGGGGGTGGAAAAGACATGGGGTTGCTATGTGTGTGTATTAATGTCCCTCTACGTCGCAACGTGTAAGTGCACCGATTTGCCGTATGCTTGACCAACATTGCAGCTTGCATGCTGTGTGGCCGATGCATTGTGCTATTTATACTACCACCTCCACTACCCATCCTAATATGAGAGGCAAATCAGGGTTATCCTCATTCCATTGGGACATCCCACTTCCGCAATTCTCCTACCGCTGGTCCAGTGTTAGTGTACGCACTCTGTTCATGTGGAATTGAACCTCCAAGAACGTGGCGGAGGTCCCTCACAGCTTGGGCTGTCGGGGTTCGGGGCATCCAAATCGGGGATGCGGACGCCCGGCTTCAACCACTGTGCGGTCTTGGCTTCAAGTTTAGCTTGTTTTGTTTTTAGCCCTCTTCCGGTTCTTTTGCTTCTAGGCTTCCGGTTGCTGGAATCGGGAATCTTGGTTGCTTGGCCGGGCGCTTGGAATCATGCTTTGGCTTGTCTTGCGCTGCTAGCTTGGTATGGAGCTTGGCTCCAATTGCTCGCTTGGGTTTCTGCTTGGGCTTGGCAGCTACTGCTAGCTTGAGATGTGCCTTGGCTCCTAGCGATGGCTTGGGATCCGGCTTCGCTTTGGTAGCTGGTGCTGGTTTGGGATTGTGCTTTTCGGATGCTGGTGCCTTGGGATCCAGCTTTGCCTTGGCAGCCGGTGGTGGTTAGGGATCAAGATCGGCGTCTCGTGCTCGCTGGGGGCCAGGCTACGGCCCAACCGGAACCCGTTGCGCCGGCTTCTCACCCTTACATGCGCCCGACGCAAATGGAGGACGAGGGCAACATTTGGGGGTAATTTTTGCCTAACCCTAATGTGCTCAGCAAAGTCAGTGAAAAGCCATGCGGTGTTGCTTGATGGTAGAATTGGCGTTGTGCCGTGCCAACCCGGAGTTGGTGCATAGGTGAAGATAATTCATGCAGCCTAGGAGCCGCTCCATCACATGCCAAACAAATGATAGGAACGAAGAGAACGCCAGAGAACACCCTGGTGACCTAGATTAAAGTCAATATGGTTAATTTTAATTTTTAATATACGAACCGGTTGATATATCAATCTCGCAAATATTAAGAGGTTAAAGCTCAATTTTTTTGATTGCGTCATTTGTACCCATTTTTCCATGCACATATGAGGACCCATAAGGGGTGTTGCGTGGTGGTATATTGTTGCACAACGGTATAGTAGAGAGGTTCTAATGTTGTGTTGGTGGGTGTCTCGGACACCGCCCTTCCGGTTGCCCGCAGTCCCACCCCCTCCACACCACCATGTTCCCTTGTATAGCCCTTGTTATGCCTTCCTCTCGGGACACCCTTACCGAGCTTAACATGACGCTCGTGCGTTTGAGTGGGGCCGAGAGTTTGCGGGACCCTTTGGTCTCCCGACTCATTGGTGAGTGGGTGGCTTCATCTAGCTGGGCCCGGGCCCGATGGTCCGAGGCCACGGAGGTTGGCTACCCCTCCCTTATTCGCGACAAGCAAAAGGAGGCGGTTAAGCAATATGCCTCCCTCCTCTTCCCGGCCCCGGACCTCATCGGCCTCCTCATGGACTTGAACGTCCCCAAGCTCGGCTTCCGGCACGTGTTGGAGTAAATGAGGCGCCGGGGGTCGGGCTACACGGCCGCAACGGGCCTCCCGTTCACCCGCCCCAGCCCCACTCGGGATACTTACACGGACGTGTGGAAGGAGTTGGCCACCCCCCTTGACCTACGACCACCCGTGTCCGTCCTCGATCCCCCGCGAGTGGGCGCTCTTGCTTGCTACCCTCATGTGCCCGGTACGTCCAATCACGCCAATCGCTAGTCGACACCATCGATTGGACAAGGCCCCTTACCTTCATTATGGGGATGTGTACCTGTGCGCCGGTGGTAGTTGGACGCAACTCTCCATTGGGCTCCTCAACCACGGCGCACGGGGCCGCACACCCGCGTACTTGTGGGTGATAGGGATGGCCGTGTGCGGGGACAAGGACATGGCGGCACTTGCAACGATATGGACCGATAACTTGAAGGTTTGTGGCCAATGCGTTGTTTGTTAATTTTTGTGTTAACTTCTCGACATTAATATTTGGATTTTGGTTAATTTTATAACGCCGACTGACAAATTAACTTAATTTTAACCTCGAGAAATTAATGTAAATATTAATCCATGTGCTTTTTGCAGGTATTGCAGCTCATACAAGACTCCGAGAAGTCTTACTGGGTGTCGCGCCGGGTGTTGGTCATCGGGGGAGACCAACCTTTCGTGCGGTGCCTTATCGGTGTGTCCACCTCGCCCTTGGTGCGCTCGATTTACAATATGGGGGTGTGGGACAAGGTTGCGGCGGCATGGGTCAACGTGGCGACCCGATGCACCTTGGACCGTGGGGAGGCGCCCCGCCGCCGCTACAAGGAGACCGGCGGTAGCTTGGAGAATGGGCGATGCATAGGGGATCAACACATTGTGGTTGACCGGTGCGTGGTTTTCCTATGCATCCTCCATTGTTGCATGGCCATAGGCCGGCTCCAAGTGGCGTTCATCGAGACATGCCTCGTGGACCTCCCCAAGGAAAACGCCGGCGCCGTGCAACGGGTCCTCCACCAGCCCCGCATGGGTGTGAAGTTTGGTGCGACGGGGGCACTTGACGGGGAGGAGGCCCGTGCGTTGTTCCTCGTGTGGGAGGAACTTGGTCCGTTGTTGGACTACGTCCCGAAGGATGGTGAATGGCAAGCAGTTGTGGCCATGCGTGACCTCCTCCGGGAGTTGTACACGGACAAGCCGCCCCGCGGGGACCTACTTGCGCCCGAGGTGGCGCGCGCCTACCGTGCACATTGTTGCAAGTAGGTGTGTCAATCAAAATACCTCCTCTATTTGGAGGAGGATGTCACCGAGGCCCTGGCCAATGCACGCCGCTTGGGGGTAGGGTTGGGTGCCGCGTGCGCGGATGTCGTTGAGAGCCTCAACGCTATGGCAAGGAGAAAACAAAGCTAGCGGTGGGGAAGCAAGGTCGGAGGGCGGGGGCTACGGGTGGCCATGAGTTTGGCCAAGGTGCATGGGGCGGCATGGGGGGTCCCGTAGTTGCGTGACGGGAGGTCGAATTTAAAAACCACCACTCCCACACTTGTGAAACTACCTCCCCCTCCCGTTCAAGTTCTGTTGCCTCCGGCATCCCCCCCCCCCCCCGGGTCCGAGTGGTCATTGTATGCGCGCTTAAGGATGGCCTCGGCAATGCAAAGAATGTAGGCCGACATGTTCAAAGCCAACAATGCAGCCCTGGAGGGGTTTCCTTGTGCACACTTGCTTGTGTGTTCGGATTAATATTTGGGGCGAGTTGCTTAATTTTTCGAGATGAATATTAATAGTCGCGCCCATTAATACTTAATATATTAATTCATTTTTGCGTCCAAAACATTAATGTCAAGAAATTAATTCGTGAGATGACAAATTAATTCTTTTTTTGTTTTTCCACACACTCTCTCTCCCGGTCAGATGGCGCAAGTGGAGCAGCAACTGGCAGTAGCAGCTGCTCCAGCAGCTCCTCTAGCCCCAGCTCCACCAGCGCATCCTCCACCGCCCGCACGCCTATCCGGGGAGTCCAGCGAAGACTCCTCGGATAGGTGAAAAAAAGAGAAGAAGAAGAAGAAGAAAAAGAAGGAGGAGAAGAGGGAGAGGAGAGCGAGGGAGAGGAGCCGAGGGCTTGGGGGTAAGGAAGAGAGGGAGGGGGAAGTGGTGGTGGAGTAGGTGACGGGACGGGGACGAGGACGGAGTTGAGGTTGTTGACCCCCCCAATGCACCCCCCCCCCTCCCCGAGTGGCTTCTCAAAGCCCTGTGCCCTCAGTCTGCCACCGCCGGGAAGGCAAGGGCGATCCCCTAGTGCTGGAGCAGGGGTGCGCGGGGGATCAACCCGTTTTTTCATCCCCCGCGCATAGCCACATGACAGTCATGTGGGTTTTCCGGAGGTTAATCCGGTGTTTGATTCGCCGTACGCAGGGGGAACATAGAGGCACCAAGAGTAAGAATGCCTCTAGGGGGGGGGGGTCGGGGTCTTGAAGCCCCTCCCTGGTGCCCCCCTGGCCCCCGTGCCAGAGAGCATCAGTGGGGGCAGGTTGCCCGCACTAAATTTATTGTTTGACCCCCGCGCCGTCCGTTTCGGGAAGCCGCATTACTAGGTGCTGCTGCAGCACCCGGCCCAGCTAGGCTCGGTCATGCAGTGGCGCCAGGGCAAGGCCGTGGTGTTCGGGGTGGACTGGGCCATTGTCCTGGCCCTGCCCCAGCCCATTTACGATCCGGGGTGTCAACCCTCGTACGCGGGCTTGATACCCAAGTCCCGCAGCGTGAAGGCGGCCTCAGGGTCCGCAAACGTGCCCAAGCCGGCGGACCAATCGACCCCAATGACTAGCGCGGGAGCCCCCATAGAGGCCCCCACTGCAGCGTCTCACTTCCGAGATGCCATGGGGGCAGTGTAGGCAGCTGGCACCAACGGTACGTTCGAGGTATGGTGCTTGCTTGCTTCGCTTAATTTTTAGGTCGCAAGCATTGATTTCTCGAGATTCATATTCAATTTTTGAACCGCCGCTCGAAATATGAAAAGTTAAAGGTTAATATTAAAGTCCAAAAATTAAAAAAGTCGCCGAAAAAATTAATTCACAATTTGTTTTTATTTTTTTATATTTCTGCAGGTAATTGACGTCGTGGTGAGCGCGGCGCATGCCAGGCCCCTCCGGGTGACCTTGCGAGACGCCGAGGGCTCCCTGGAAGTACCTCTGGGGCCCCTACACCACATCCGGTTGCTCTCTTGCGTGGTCACCACGACCGGGAGACTGCATGTGACGTCAGCGGCGTCCGGGTGGATCGCGCCACTTCCGGCCTTAAGAGTGGGCTCGGATGCAGGAGGTGGGGTATGCGGGGGGGGGGGGGGGGGATGAGGGGATGTGGGGGAGCATGGGAGGGGGTGGGGTGAGCGACAGGGAGGAAGGGGGGGAATGGGGGGGGGGTGCCCACCACCACCGCCCCGAAACCCCCCCAAGTCAAGCAGCGACCCAACCCACCCCAACCCCCCGCCAAGAAGCGAAAGTTTTCCTTGGAGCCGTTCGACGAGAGTCACCACGGGGCGACCACCCGGGCCTACCACCACCACCGCACGGCCTACGAAGGACGTCTCCGCCCCCCCCAAACCCACCAACCCCCCCAAAGACCGCCACCGCCCTCCCCCGCCCCCCCCCCCGACCAAGACCGACACCCCTAAGGGTGCCGAGAAGAAGGAGGACCGTCCCGTAGATCAGATCGCCGGGACGGTCGTCCACGTACCCTACCCCACCGGGGTAGAGAGGGGCAGCGTCCGTGGTACCCAAGGACGAAAGTATGGTGCCGTTTGGGTGGAATACCCGGGCGGCACCACCCTCTACGAGGTGGCCCGGCCCCTCCTCTTCCCCACCCCCGAGGAGGCCGAGCGGTACCGGGTCGAGGCCCGGGCTGGCAAGAAAAAGCCCTAACCCCCGCCCCCACAAACAAAGAGACTAACCCCCCGAACCCGAACCCTACCACCGAACCCACTAACCCTAGTAACCCCACTAATCCCCAATCCGGACCCGCGAAGATGTGGGAACCAATTACGGGGTCCCATGAGGTATGAGGGCCCGCATGGGGACCCAATGGGCCACAATGGCCATGCAGAACATACATCAACACACACATAATGCATCACATGTTGTGTTGTGCCATTGTTAGGGGGGTTAATATTTGTGGAATAGAGGCAATATTTGTGAGATTAATATCAATGCTGGCGACTCCTTAATTTTTAACTTTTGAAATATCAATCCAAAAATCAAAAATGACCATTAAAGCCGAGAGCCATTCTAATATTTTGAAACAACCAAATGGGTAGGACCACCCCACCAACCCTTGGGGGAAAATGACACTGAAGCCCGTAGGGCTACCCATGGGGGTCATAATTTTCACGGCAAACCCCCTAACCCCCCCTAAAAAAATGCAAACTTGAGATTAATGTGTTAATTTTTGGCCAGATATTAAGTACATTGGGTTTAATCTAGGTCACTAGGGCGAGGTTAGAGAAGCGTGCGGCACAAGGATGCCGTTGGGGGGCCTTTGTCGCCTTTACTCTTATTATTATTCTGTTATGCTCTTTTTGGGCACCGTCTGCCTGCTCCCCAAAGGCAAAACCCTGTGCGTTGTTGCGTGAGGTGTGTCCTGGCGTGTTGTGCCTTGTTGTGTCGTGCTTTGTGTGTGGTGCTGTACTGCAGTAGACTGGTGCGGGGCTCACTCCGCGTCAGATCGTACCCGTTCAGCGCCCGTTGCGGGGTTGTTCCTGGCGGGTTTCTCCGGCTTCCATCTTGGGCTTCGTGCGCTGCGGTGGTTTTGCCTGCGTGGACCGGGTCACGCACGCCTCCGGTTGCCCGTGCGCTTCAGTTTCCCGTGCCGTCCGCCTTGCGACACGGTTGCCGGCCGATGCGCCGGGCTCTTTTGTGTGGACGCCGTCAGTTCCCCTTGCGGGTCGGCGGGCGCCACGCCCGGGTCTCGTGCGCTTGTGTGTGCAGGCGTGTGTCTTGACCGGGTAGGTGGGGCCGGTCTCCCGGGTGCGTTCTTGTGTGCCTCACCCTTGCTTTGGCCGTTCTAGTTGCCTTGGTTGATTCCTATGCCCCCTCCGGGCTTGTTAGGACCCGCTTCCTTTGCTTCCTTTTCTGTCCTCCTTTTTCGGGTTCCTTCCGAGTTCTTATTTTTCGTGTTGCACCCCGTTTGGCTCCTGCTTTTCTTTGTTTCCGGCACCGGGCCGCCTTGGGCCTGGGCGCCAGTGGTTGGCGCTTCTTCTTCTTCTTTTTTTTTTGCCTGGTCTGGTCCATGGTTTTTATGTCGATACCACAGAAGTAGAAAAGGGCTTCTCGCAATGCGTCCCTGATGACACCGCTCTCAGAGGCACGGAGGAAGCGTATAAAGGAAACGAGGGCGATGCCGTACACACTCCACATGTGCGCCCTTGTAGACGCATTGGCATAGAATGCGACGACCTCCAAAGACCTGTATCAACGGTTGTCTTCCGCAAATCGGGATGGTTCTTTGCACATTCAAGAGGAGGCTACGTTTGGCTGTATCCACTCGAGCTCTTCTAGCAACCGAACGGCGGATGGGAGGCCGCTACACATGGCCTCCGATGCATGCTGCCAGGATACGTGTATCCTTTGCCTTTGAAACACATCCACGGGCGGCCCATCGCTGTATTGGGACTCCAGGTGGACCAGCACGCGTATATAGGTGGGTCGTATATGTGGCCCGTGTTTCCGGTCAAAGAGTCATGCTAGTGAGAGTGTCTGCCGCGAGCTGCCACATAACCTCTTCGTCGAATGGGTCAACCCTGTCAAGCTCGCGCCATCGCCACATGGAATTGCCCCTAGACCCGCCGCCCCTCTTAATGTGGAACATGGGCGGGACACACAGCCTGTGTCCCGCCCTTCCCTCCGCCGGCTGTCCGCTTCCTCATGTACCACCAGTGGACTTGCGGAGGCTTGGCTCCTGTCTCATCCAAATTGTGGCCAGGCCCAAAACTAGTGCTTCTGGGCCCCTACCCCATGCGGTTTAAATGTTTCGTGTTGAGGCTAATGCGACGGGGAAGGGTGGGGATTAGCTGATATGAGGGTGCTAAGTTTTATGGGGGGTCCAAATGGGACCTCCAAATGGGAGAGCACCACCATGCGCTAGTCTTCATATTTGCATGAAAAAAAGGGTACACATGACCAAAACAAAATCGAACATCAACCTGTTGATATTTGGCCCATAAGTATATTTACCTATTCATTTATTGAAAAGTAAAAATTAAAATTTTGGTTTTAATCTGGGTAAGTAGCGTTGGTTGCTGGCAACATGTGGATGCCCGCTACCACGGACAGCAAATTAGGCAGTATCCCCCTTGTCTACAATCTCCAGTCACAAGTCCCGCACCAGAAAAACATACTCTCCTTGTGAGTCATCATGCCTATTGCCTCTCTAATGTGTCACCGCACCTGCATTCCGCAAGGAATTTTTCCTCCTCTTCCACAACGAACCGGACTCTCTTCAATCATTGCTCCGTCTGCCTTCGCCTTCGCATGTTGGCCCGGACCTCCATTCAAACCGATGATGCACACCACACAATTGGCAACCACACTCTCCTTTGCACGCGGAACTCATGATACATGAATGACTCGCATGCACACCCTCGAGACGGGGGCTGACTATAGTGAACGCATTTGCCACCATTGCTACGGAGATGTCTCTTGCCTTCTTTGAACAAAAACTTCGCACTATAAGGGTCCTTCACGGGCAGGTATTTGCCCTTAGTCTTGGGAAAAATCCTCCAATTACCCAATGAACTTCCAGTAGACAACCTAGAATTACTCAAAATCCCATTGCGAAAATTGATCGAACTACTCGACAATGTGTCATCTAAAGAGAGGAAGACCTATTTCCCCGTGCCCAACTTCACCGCCTTCTAGGCTTTGCGCATGGCGCGTTTCGCATTCTTCTTTGCCCACCGCGTATTGTTCATCCTCTTGTCCCTTGTCTACGCTCGCAACCAATTCTTCCCCACCTTGTCCAATTCAAGCATAGTCTTCCATATGTGTTGCACAATCTCAGCACGCAACGATGAATTTTCCATTGTGCGCAACCACAAATGGCACACGAGACGAACCAAATTCTGGGCGCCTGGCCTTTTCTTCACCTTGAACACACTTTTCAGACATAGTCTACAATTACGAAGTAATGTTTCTTAGTAAATACCACAAAAAGGAGGTACAAACGGGGCAAAAATGAGGAAGTGGTGGAAAACATCATTTTGGTCAAAAATGAGTATGAAATTCAAATCCGGCATGCTAAAAATACCCCCTATGCTTGGGTTCTACGGTGGAAACACCCGTGGTGGTCCCATACCCCTACCCGCAGTGTTCTCTTGTGCTCTTCAGGCCTGGTACTATGCTTCAGGTACTTTACTTCGTTTCTGCGTGCGTGAAAGGGCCCTTTTGCGTGCGTAAATTGCCCTTTTTACTTACCTAGTAATTTTTCACTTGGGACGCGAAATACCCCTTTTACCTACGCAAAATCTAGGTACATGCCTGCTTTTACCCCCGCGACTTTACACCCAAACACAAACCCACATCCTGGGTCGAATGCATGCCATGCGTGCAAGCAAACATGGAGGCGATGGCTGGGATCTTTCTTTGCATTGTTCCAATCATGCAGTCACACGTGTCCAAGTGGTATTCCACCACCAAATCACCAAATTATGCACAACAAAAGTTTAACAATGTAAGACAAACATGTAAGAAACCCTACAACTTCCCCTTACGCATCACCCTTTCCCAAAACTTCTTAGCACTGCCATATGCCTCTTGTCGGGTCCAGGAGGGCTGCCAGACGTTGAACCCCTTGGCATATAACCCCGAGTCCAAGTTGTCGTTCCGAAGCACCTCGGCCCACCCCTTCCTCCTGGCTCGGCGTGCCCCCCGTAGGCGAGACGCCCGTTTCTTACTTCCCCTCTGAAGCTCCTCTTCCTGATTCCACTCTTCAACGATTGATGCCTCCCCTCACCCCTGAAAGCACTGAATGCGGACAAGGTGCCCCATTTCCTCGCAATCCCCGACATGTGGTTCACCCAAAGGTGGGCCCGGAGGGTCACCACAAACCCACAAGCTTTGTGGGCACTCCCCATCTCGGACAAAGCACCTTTCAACACATTCTATACAGGATTTGTGCCCATGCCATGGATATCTGCGTTGTACCCCGTGGCATATACCACGGATATCGACCGGACAGGTCATCCATGTACCGGGAAAAGATCTGCCAAAATGAGCAGCAAACGCCAATTGAGTTCCGAGGGGAGCCCCTTGTTCACCATTCCCGGGGCGGTTTGCCGGCGCCCACCATCTTGGCTGTGGCCCTGAAGGAGAAAGTCTTCCCCATTCTCCTCTCCCTACAACTGCACCGCACACAATTCATCCACCAGGTCCGGTGGCAGAAAGTCCTCCACCAAACGGCAGCTTGTGGCCTCATACTCCTCGGGTGTTCTAGAGGGTGGTTCCGGCAACGGATGCCGAGACACAGGGTATTTCACTGCGATGTCTGGCGACAGACAACCAATGCCAAGCGCAAAAAATGTGTCCTGTGTTAAAAAAAATATGGGGTGCGCCAAATCAGAGATGGCCGGTCCTTTCAAGGTCTCGCGCCGACCCACGGACTGAATCGCTCCGTAGGCCGACCATTCCGAAAATTTGGACTCCCGGAAAAAAATGTGCGTGTCCGTATCGAGGTGCTCTTCCCAATGTTTCACCTTGACGGGGTCTGGCCACATCCGTCGTTTACCGGCCTCCTTTTCCAGATCCGCATCCGGCACCTGGTACACGGACACATATTGCCGTTGGGGGCCTTGGGAACGTTGCATCATGGCAAACAATGCCGTTAACGTCTTTGCGCTAAGTTGCAGGATTATCCCCATTGGGGCAGGGCTCAACGAGTGGTATAGGCCAAAAGCAATATTGCTCAAAACTCCCTTGGTCAAAGCAACCGGACCGGCCTGCAGGTTGACCCTCAACAAATATCTCAAGGGTTCGCCGTTTTCCTGCTGCAAATATTGCAGCCGCTGTCTCACCGAGCAAACATCGTCGGTGATAGCAAGCCACCACTTAATCTTGTTCACCGAGAGTGCACAATCCAACACCCGGATACCAATTCCCGCTACATTTTCCACACCGACCACCTTCACATACTGATCAACAACCTCCTTGGTGGGCACGTGGGTAGTGCGGGCTAGAGGGGCGGCCTTGGGCGGCAGATGCGGGTCCCCGCGGGCTTGGACAACGGCCTTGGCTTTGGACTTATTGCCAGGCATGTCCCATGAAAGAGAAACCCCGAAGAGTGAAGAACCAATTACATGGATTTTGCGTACGCAAAAGGCGTAATTTGCGTCCGCAACGGAATTCACGTGACAAGTAAATACACCCTTTTACGTGCGTAAATGACCCTTTTTGCGTCCGAGCAAAACTTATAGTAACCACGCAAATACACCCTTTTACGCGCGCAAAAAGGCAGCAAAGGACAATACTGTGGTGTGCGTGGCCCAGGGGCTTAACTGGTTCGCCCAGGGGTTTAAATGGTTGGCCCAGGGGTTTAAATGGTCGGCCCAGGGGTTTAAATGGTTGGGTCGAGGGGTTTAAATGGTTGGCGCAGCGGTGTAAATGGTTGGCCCGGGGGTTTAAATGGTTGGCCCAGGGGCTTAAATGGTTCGTCCAGCGGTTTAAATGGTTGGCCCAGGGGTTTAAATGGTCGGCCCAAGGGTTCAAATGGTTGGCCCAGGGGTTTAAATGGTTGGCCTAGGGGTTGAAATCGTTCGGCCAAGGGGTTGAAATGGTTGGCGCGGGGGTTGAAATGGTTGGCCCAAGGGTTTAAATGGTCCGCCCTGGGCCAACCATTGAAACCCCTGGGCCAACCATTTAAACCCTTGGGCCAACCAATTAAACCCCTGGGCCAACCATTTAAGCCCCTGGGCCAACCATTGAAACCCCGGAGCCAAGCATTTAAACCCTTGCGCCAACCATTTAAACCCCTGGGCCAACCATTTAAGCCCCTGGGCCAACCATTTAAACCCCTGGACCAGCCATTTAAACCCCTGGGCCAACAATGTAAACCCCTGGACCAACCATTTAAGCCCCTGGGCCAACCATTTAAACCCCTGGGCCAACCACCTAAACCCCTGGGCCAACCATTTAAGCCCCTGGGCCAACCATTTAAACCCTTGGGCCAACCATTTAAACCCTTGCGCCAACCATTTAAACCCCTTGGCCCATGTAAATTTCCTCAATTTATCATTTTTAGGTCATATTACCTAAAAAATCCGCCTTTGTGTGCTTTTTAGCCCTTTCTGTAACTATGGTTCCATAGGCACTTTTGTACGAATGCACGGGGCTTCGTACCTGTCTCTCTACGAAAGGATACCCTTTCGTACTGCTGGTTTGCTACCAAAGGGGTGAGATTACCCCCCTTTCGTACCCCTTTCGTAGGGGCTTTCATGCTATCTTAGGGGCTTTGGTACCTCCTGCGTACTGGTTTGGTTGTGCGGTGCTTTGATCTATTGGTCTCCTACCTGTGGTTCTATTCCGTGTTCGCAGGTTCGAACCCACCAGGGATGAGGACGACAATATGGGTGACAATGAGGACGACGAAATGGACAATGCACTATCCTGGGGCACCGAAGACAGCTTGCGTACGGGCTGTGCGCGAAGGATGATGCGCGAAGGAGTGCCTGAGCTGATCTTCCTGTGGGTGGGCAAGGCAACAAGAAGGATCATGGCACAACATCAACAGGCGTTCAAGACAGGTTTTGTTTTTTCAATGGCGCCCCAATGCATGGGACCCACTGCCCAGTTCAATGATGCATAACAACAATGTTTCTACCATGTGCGAAGGTGGTCCACAGGTATGCCCCCTAGGTTCATGCCCCCAAATCTCCGGTTCGAACCCCATCCCCCCAACCCCACGTGTGCAGTCCCCCGTGTGTTACACACAGGTGTTTCAAGACAGTGCCACAGCTCCGGCACCATCGGCTAGGCGCTGCTGCAAGAGGGCTGTGATCATGTCCAGGTCAAAATTGTGCACACCACACACCGGCGCTGAAGACAGGCAACAAGGATGGAAATGAAAGGGCCACCAGCACCCAGTTTATTGCTTGCAATTGTTGTGGGGAGGGGGCGGGATCATTGTTCTCCCTCTGCACTGGGCCTCTTCCTCCTCTTTTTCAATTGGATCTCACTTCCATCCCTCTGGGCCCTCTGCAGAAGCAACCCAAGGTCGAGTGCATGGTTGTCTACGAGATGCAATGGACCCCGCCTAGTGTAAATGGGTCGGGTGATGGACCATCCCTGGAAAAGATGCCCCAGGTCAAGCTTGAAGGCACTATTTTTCTTTTCATAACGAATTGTGGAAAACATATATAGGCTGCGGTATCGACTTAGGAAGACACCTGAATGACAGGCAGCCCAATGCACCCATGTCCCAAGTACCCAACTAGTTTTCGTCCACTCCTGTGCAAAAGTTTGTTCAACCCCCTTGGCTGCAGCAAGCGCTACGTCACTCAAATACACCTTTGATCTCCAAAAGCCATATAGCCGGTAAAAGGCCAATAAGATGCGGTGCACCACAACACCCGCTGGCTCGCCACCAATTTGGGCCCCAACAACCTGACGGACCGCAGCAACTACCTTTTGCATGTTCGGGTGCGAGGTTAGAAAGATTTAGCTTGAGGTTAGGTCAAAGGTTCCCTCTTTTTTCTTGCGGGGGCCGAGCCTTTCTGAAGCAGGGATATGAGAGACTTCAGCCATGACGTCCTTGTAGCAGTCTTGTAGGTTGGCTAGGCAGGCCGTGGCACCTTCTAACCCATTTCCCCCCAACCCTTTCACCTCACTATGTAACCTGTTGGAAAAACAATTTAAAATCCTTAGGCTCGCATGGGTAAAATCCCCCACCCTCCGAATCGGTGGCACTTGTTTATAACAAGCCCCCCACCTCAGTGTATCTCGTACAGTGTGACATACATCGAAACTTTTATCATCCCGGCACACCCAACACTTGTTCCCCCCCCTCCCCGGATTGATAACCTACATCCCTTTCCCATCAGCTGTAGGGCAGACCACCATGGTCCTTTGTAACCCCCCCACTACATGTGTGACACCCTCTAGTCCCTGTATTTCTTCATTCAACCTCCCACAATAATCCATTCCCTGTAAATAGGCAATGGCATCCGGGCCATCAATGGCCCACCATGTCCCCCATAGGGCCGGATTGCCCGCAGCCTCTGGTCCCCCCAATACATCTACAAAAGCATATGCCCTGGTGGCAGAACTTTTCGATAGTGGGGCTTCATCCGTGGCCACTATCACTTTGATAGGGTCTGCGGGGACTTGGAGTTGTCCTGCAGCTTTGGCAATTTCGATGCTGGTATAAACCACATCCTTAAGGGATACCTTAGCTGCTTTTAGTGACGGTGCTTACAACCACCGGGAACGCATGGAAGGGCCGCAAGGGTTGCTTGGTGGTATACAGCTCCTCCTTTGTGCAGTGTCTGTCCATCTTAAGGGCTGTGGCCCATGACAGGTGTTGTGCCCTATCGAGGGTTACGATCCTTAGGGCGTCGGCCACTCTGTCTTTCTCATACGCATCTTGCCACACATCAGGTTCACAACGTCCCCCACTAATGTATAGGCCTCCATCCCTGCGTCTTCTCAACGCGACTCGGGGGTCTTGAAGGATGGGCCACAAGAGTTGTGAACCCCATCTGAGCCTTTGCTGTTGGCCCTTTTTCTGGTGGCCGTCTAGATCTGCGAATGGGAGGAGTTTCCGCCGTCTACAAGCTTCGACAAATCCTCGCACTTCATTATCCATTGTGCGGTAATAAGGAACCTATGGGGAAACAATCGCGGCCAATGGATACGCTAAGTGACGGGTGTTACTACGAATGCATCTACGAAAGGGCTGCCAAAGGGGTACAAATTGTGTACGAAAGGGGCCGTGGTTGTACGAAAGGTGCTACGAAAGGCCGACCAAAAGGGTACCCCTTCGTAGGTGGGGGACCCCTTTCGTACGCCTTTCTTACTGACACCTATACGAAAGGGTACCCTTTCGTACACCCTTTCGTGACCCCTTTCGTGCCTTTTTGGGCCCTTTCGTACCCCTGTCGTACCCCTGTCGTACGCTTATTCCTACCCCTACATCCCCTTTCGTTCCCCCTTCCCCCCCTTTTGTTGCCCCTGGTAAAGTCTTGGTGCCCCCCCCCCCTACCTAGCCTAGCAAACTGCAGTACAGGCTGGCAGTCAAATCAGGCTTGGATGCATGTTCTCAGACGCATGGGAATCCCGGATCCTGCAACAACTGCAAGTTAACCGGCAACATGTTCGCTGGCATAGTGCCAGAATACGCCAACACCACCAGGCCTTTTCCGAACCCATGGCATTGGGCCATGCAGGGCCCGCGTATTGAAACACAATGGTTTGTGTCGGACAGCATATGCATGACCTTGTGAGGACTCCCCCCCCACCATCTTGCAAGTGGGAATCCCTTGCTTCATTGGGGGAGGGGGGGCTCCCCCACACCCCAAACACCACCTTGGGTACTGGTACTCTCTGAAAAAGGCTGTGCAACGTGCACTGCAGGGACCCCACCGCGGCGAAGACATCCTGAACAGTTGGTGGGGGGGTGGAAGGGGTGGGGGGTAGGAGTCATTGAGACCCTGAGGATCCTGAACAGGGGGTGGGGGTGGGGGCTGCCAGGAGGCTTCGGATGGTGCCTCGGAGGAAGTTTCAATCTTCCTCCAACTCCCCCACTCTGGTCTGGAGGGCCGTCACCTGCTCCTGCAAGACGTGGCCCTTGCCCTTGGCTGTCTCCAACTCCTTGACCATGTTGGTCCGGTCCGTCTGCAAAGCGTGATTCTTTGCCACCAAGTCCTTGATCACTGCCTCCAAGGCCGCTGTCTGTGGCTGTGTCTACACCCCAGACCGCCTCTCAGCCCTCGCACTACGGGGATCCGCACCACTGCCTCCATGCCCCTCTGCACCATGGGGTGCGTCGCTTGAAGGTGCGCAAGAACCCCCCCCTTCTAGCGCCCTTTTTGCATGTTTACCCAAGCCACACCACCTTGTGTGGTTAGAAGGTGGTTTGGGGCCAATCACCACATGTCTACACCCCATTTGGTGGCTGATTTTCACTTTTGTCCGAAACGGTCCGTTTTGCAGGATTTTCTACACACACCCCTTTTGCTGGAAGGGGGGTTCTAGCACCCTTTGTGCACCCTTTGTGCACCCCCTTTTCTGCGCTAGAACCCCCTTTTTGCACCCTTTCTGCACACCCTTTGTGCGCTCGAACCCCCTTTCTGCATCCTTTCTGCGGGGGGGGGGGGTTCTGCCCCAAGGATTTTTGCATGAAGGGCACCAAATGCATCCACCGGGTTCAAATCTGGTTTCTCAAGCGTACATGCAGTGGCTTTTTCTTCGTTCCCTTGTGGCCTCGCCAAGGGCAAGCCTTTGCCGGGCCGCTCGGTGTCGTAACCCCACGTCAAGGGTCTCCATGTTCAATACATGGCAAGATGGCCTTGGGAATCTTGCAAGAGGCATTATTGCCCACCACCAGCCCACCTCCAGCCCCCAAATTTGTCCGCAAAGACCACCCTAGCACCCCCAAATCCATGCTTGACGGGCTCTATAGTGCCAAGACACTGCAGCCTAACCAAGATAACCACCGAGGGGGAGGGGGGGAACATTTTGTAGACGGGGTATTGCACCGCCGTGCCGTGTGTCGGTTTGGTGGAACGAGTGCTGTGCCGTGCCATCAAGGACGTCATGCACAAATAAGGACGCTTTGTGTTGCCTGGCGGGCGCTCCATCACATGTCAAGAGAGCAAGGCAATTGAGAGGATGTTCGAAGCGAACCATGATGCACAAGTGCGTTGCTGCTTGGGACCCATTTTTGGCGCTTTTGCCTATAACGTGAATGCTCTCCAAAGGCCAAATGGCTGCTGCTAGTAGAACGAGTGCCATACCGCGCGAACGTGGAGTCCATGCAACTGTGAACGCGTTTGGTGAAGCCCGAGAGCCGCTTGATCACATACAAAAAAGACCAAGACAATTCATAGGACACTCGCCAAGAAACAAGATTTACAAATACGCTGTTTGGGACCCACTTTTGCCGTTTTTGCCTATAATATGCCTAGAGTCTTCCTGCTCTCCAACAGCAAAACCCGTGGGCTGTCGCCTGATGGTGGAATGAGTGCCATGTTGTGCCATGGTCGAGTTCATGCACAAATGAAAGTGTTTCGTGTAGCCTAGGAGCCGCTCCATCACATGCAAACGAACCAACGGCAATCCAGATGTTACTCACTGAGAACCACATTTGTGCCGGCAGTGTGCTTCTAGTCTGCCTGCTCTCCAAAGGCAAAACCCTGCCACCGTGGAGTCCATGCACAAATGAATGTGTTTTGTGTAGCCTAGGAGCCCCTTGATCACATGCAAAAGAGAGCAAGGCAATTTGGAGGAAGCTCGCCGGGAGCCAAGATGCACAAGGACCCTGTTTGGGACCGATTTTCGACGGGATGCGGTGTTGAAAAACACCTTTGGAAAAATCTTCTTTGCCTACACGTCACAGGAAAATAGTCAATGATATTCCTTCTCCACAGTGCCGATTGGGGGGCTTGGGGTCTTGTAGGAGGCAACAAGGACCCCAATTTGCTGCCGTGGAGAGGGACCGCAATGAGGGGCTAGGGGCAGCAACAACCTGAAATATGGCCGCCGTTGGGGAGCAGGCAAGAAGGCTTGGTGATCTTCTAGGATAGGTGGCACTATGGTGGAGGTAGACCGGGTGCGCTTGGGCGGGGAGGGGGAGTAGTGACGACTGGTGCCCGCTAGACTAAGTAGGCGTCAGGTGACCCCTTGTTGCAGGGAAATGGGGCCGACGCGGTGGGCTATTGGGGTGCGGCGTTGGTTAGGGGGGGGGGGGGGCTTTGGGGGAGTAGGGATGGCGTCAAGGATCACGGCTACGTGCTCCTCACCTCTAGTGACAAAATGCGAACGACTAATCCACATTCTCTCCTTTCATACTAGCGAGGGGGGTTTTCTTGGGGTATATGAACTCAAGGAAGGTTGGCGTGCGGGAGGGCTTGCATTGGGTGGGCAAGCACAAGTCAAATCGTTCTGGGTGGTATTGTGCGGGTTGTGGATGGTGGTGGCGACGGGGAAGGTGTCAATTTTGGTGGCTGGAGAGACGCCACTAAAACACCTCTCAGCATCAAAGCCCCGAGGGGCTCAATCCTACAACTATAGCAGCTCTGGAAGGTCTCCCCAAGCCAGATCCTCACCTGGGGACAAAGGGCTAGAGGAGGTGGGTCAAAGGGCCACGTTAATGGGGCTCAATGACATGGTGAGGGCCAAGTGAGAGGGTCAAAATTGCCAATCCACCGCGGAGGTTGTCCAGAGGGGGGCACGGGGGGATCGACCACAACTGCTACCAATGGCCAGTGGAATAGTGGACCACGCAGGTGAAGGGTCACTTTGACCCGCAGAGCCCTCCGTCTGCAAACGGGCTGAAAAGACTTGTTGGAGCACCCCACATGGTCCGACATCAGTTTTGGAAAAACACAATGAACATCGATTTTTGAACCATTTTTGGTCGCACAACGGCCCGTCTTCCAGGCATTTTAGGATTTTCCATGAGCCTAAATGCGTCACCACGGGCTCAAAATGGGCTCAAAACGGGCTAAAAACACTTGTTAGAGCATCCCCAATGGTCCTCGAACGGTTTTTTAAAACCACACTTTTGACCCATTTTTGACCCATTTTTGGTCCCCAAAACGGCGCCTTTTCAAGACTTCTTGGAATTTTCCATGGGCCAAAATGCGTCACCACGGCATGGAAAACCCCAAAATGCCTTGAACATGGGCCGTCTGGCACCAAAAAAGGGTCAAAAATGGGTCCAAAGCGTGTTTTTCCAAAAAGGATCTTGGACCATTCCGGATGCTCCAACAAGTGTTTCTGGCCCATTTTGAGCCGTTGGTGACGGATTTGGGCCCAGTGAAGACCCTACAATTGCTTGAAAATGGGCCAATTTGGGATCCAAAATGGGTCAAAAATGGATCCAAAAACGTGTCTTTCCAAAAGTGATGTTGTATCATTGGGGATGCTCAAACAAGAGTTTTCAGCCCATTTTGAGCCCGTGGTGACGCACTTTGGCCCACGGAGAACCCCAAAATGTCTTGAAAGTGGGGCGTTGTGGGACCAAAAATGAGTCAAAAATGGGGTTCAAAGAAGTAATTGTTCAAAACTGATCTTGGACCATTGGGAATGCTCCAACAAGTGGTTTTAGTCCGTCTTGTGCCCGTGGTGACGCGTTTTGGCCCATGGAAAATGCCAAAATTGCTTGAAATTGGGTTGTTGTGGGACCAAAAATGGGTTGAAAATGGGTCAAAACGCATTTCCCCAAAAGTGATGCTCGACCACTTGGGATGCTCCAACAAGTGTTCTTAGCCCATTTTGAGCCCGTGGTGATGCATTGGGACCCACAAAGAACCCCAAAATTCCTTGCAAATGGGATGTTTTGGGACCAAAAATGGGTCAAAGGTGGGTCAAAAGGGTGTTTCTGAAAAAAAGATCGAGGACCATTTGGCATGCTCAAACAAGTTTTTTCGCCCGCTTTGAGCCCGCGGTGACGCGTTTTAGCCCATGGAAAACACCAAAATGCCTTGAAAATGGGCCATCTTGGAACCAAAAATGGGTCAAGAAAGCAATTTCCCAAAACTGATCTTGGACCATTGGGAATGCTCCAACAAGTGCTTTTAGTCCGTTTTGAGCCCGTGGCGACACATTTTGGCCCATGGAAAATCCCAAAATTGCTTGAAATTGGGCCGTTGTGGGACCAAAAATGGGTTGAAAATGGGTCAAAATGTATTTTCCCAAAAGTGATGTTAGACCATTTGGGATGCTCCAACAAGTGGTTTTAGCCCATTTTGAGCCCGTGGTGACGCATTGGGACCCACAAAGAACCCCAAAATTCCTTGCAAATGGGATCTTTTGGGACCAAAATTGGGTCAGATTTGGGTCAAAAGTGTGTTTTTGCAAAAGTGATCGTGGACCATTTGGGATGCTCAAACAAGTTTTTTCGCCCGCTTTGAGCCCGCGGTGACGCGTTTTAGCCCATGGAAAACCCCAAAATGCCTTGAAAATGGGCCATCTTGGAACCAAAAATGGGTCAAAAAAGCAATTTCCCAAAACTGATCTTGGACCATTCGGAATGCTCCAACAAGTGTTTTTAGTCCGTTTTGAGCCCGTGGCGACGCGTTTTGGGCCTTGGAAAATGCCAAAATTGCTTGAAAGTGGGCCGTTGTGGGACCAAAAATGGGTTTAAAATGGGTCAAAAGGTATTCTCCCAAAAGTGCCGCTAGACCATTTGGGATGCTCCAACAAGAGGTTTTAGCCCGTTTTGAGCCCGTGGTGACGCATTGGGACCCACAAAGAACCCCAAAATTCCTTGCAAATGGGATGTTTTGGGACCAAAAATGGGTCAGATTTGGGTCAAAAGTGTGTTTTTGCAAAAGTGATCGTGGACCATTTGGGATGCTCAAACAAGTTTTTTCGCCCGCTTTGAGCCCGCGGTGACGCGTTTTAGCCCATGGAAAACCCCAAAATGCCTTGAAAATGGGCCATCTTGGAACCAAAAATGGGTCAAAAAAGCAATTTCCCAAAACTGATCTTGGACCATTCGGAATGCTCCAACAAGTGTTTTTAGTCCGTTTTGAGCCCGTGGCGAGACCTTTTGGCCCATGGAAAATCCCAAAGATGCGGGAAAGTGGGCCGTTGTGGGACCAAAAATGGGTTGAAAATGGGTCAAAACGTATTTTCCCAAAAGTGATGCTGGACCATTTGGGATGCTCCAACAAGTGGTTTTAGCCCATTTTGAGCCCGTGGTGACGCATTGGGACCCACAAAGAACCCCAAAATTCCTTGCAAATGGGATGTTTTGGGACCAAAAATGGGTCAAAAGTAAGTCAAAAGTGTGTTTTTGAAAAAGAGATCGTGGACCATTTGGGATGCTCAAACAAGTTTTTTCGCCCGCTTTGAGCCCGCGGTGACGCGTTTTAGCCCATGGAAAACACCACAATGCCTTGAAAATGGGCCATCTTGGAACCAAAAATGTGTCAAGAAAGCAATTTCCCAAAACTGATCTTGGACCATTCCGATTGCTCCAACAAGTGTTTTTAGTCCGTTTTGAGCCCGTGGCGACACGTTTTGGGCCTTGGAAAATGCCAAAATTGCTTGAAAGTGGGCCGTTGTGGGACCAAAAATGGGTTGAAAATGGGTCAAAACGCATTTTCCCAAAAGTGATGCTGGACCACTTGGGATGCTCCAACAAGTGGTTTTAGCCCATTTTGAGCCCGTGGTGACGCATTGGGACCCACAAAGAACCCCAAAATTCCTTGCAAATGGGATGTTTTGGGACCAAAAATGGGTCAAAAGTGGGTCAAAAGGGTGTTTTGGCAAAAGTGATCGTGGACCATTTGGGATGCTCAAACAAGTTTTTTCGCCCGCTTTGAGCCCGCGGTGACGTGTTTTAGCCCATGGAAAACACCAAAATGCCTTGAAAATGGGCCATCTTGGAACCAAAAAAGGGTCAAGAAAGCAATTTCCCAAAACTGATCTTGGACCATTGGGAATGCTCCAACAAGTGTTTTTAGTCCGTTTTGAGCCCGTGGCGAGACCTTTTGGCCCATGGAAAATGCCAAAATTGCTTGAAAGTGGGCCGTTGTGGGACCAAAAATGGGTTGAAAATGGGTCAAAACGTATTTTCCCAAAAGTGCCGCTAGACCATTTGGGATGCTCCAACAAGTGGTTTTAGCCCATTTTGAGCCCGTGGTGACGCATTGGGACCCACAAAGAACCCCAAAATTCCTTGCAAATGGGATGTTTTGGGACCAAAAATGGGTCAAAAGTGGGTCAAAAGGGTGTTTTTGAAAAAAAGATCGTGGACCATTTGGGATGCTCGAACAAGTTTTTTCGCCAGCTTTGAGCCCGCGGTGACGCGTTTTAGCCCATGGAAAACACCAAAATGCCTTGAAAATGGGCCATCTTGGAACCAAAAATGGGTCAAGAAAGCAATTTCCCAAAACCGATCTTGGACCATTCGGAATGCTCCAACAAGTGTTTTTCGTCCGTTTTGAGCCCGTGGCGACACGTTTTGGCCCATGGAAAATCCCAAAAATGCTTGAAATTGGGCCGTTGTGCGACCAAAAATGGGTTGAAAATGGGTCAAAACGCATTTTCCCAAAAGTGATGTTGGACCATTTGGGATGCTCCAACAAGTGGTTTTAGCCCATTTTGAGCCCGTGGTGACGCATTGGGACCCACAAAGAACCCCAAAATTCCTTGCAAATGGGATCTTTTGGGACCAAAAATGGGTCAGATTTGGGTCAAAAGTGTGTTTTTGCAAAAGTGATCGTGGACCATTTGGGATGCTCAAACAAGTTTTTTCGCCCGCTTTGAGCCCGCGGTGACGCGTTTTAGCCCATGGAAAACCCCAAAATGCCTTGAAAATGGGCCATCTTGGAACCAAAAATGGGTCAAAAAAGCAATTTCCCAAAACTGATCTTGGACCATTCGGAATGCTCCAACAAGTGTTTTTAGTCCGTTTTGAGCCCGTGGCGACGCGTTTTGGGCATTGGAAAATGCCAAAATTGCTTGAAAGTGGGCCGTTGTGGGACCAAAAATGGGTTGAAAATGGGTCAAAAGGTATTTTCCCAAAAGTGATGTTAGACCATTTGGGATGCTCCAACAAGTGGTTTTAGCCCGTTTTGAGCCCGTGGTGACGCATTGGGACCCACAAAGAACCCAAAATTCCTTGCAAATGGGATGTTTTGGGACCAAAAATGGGTCAGATTTGGGTCAAAAGTGTGTTTTTGCAAAAGTGATCGTGGACCATTTGGGATGCTCAAACAAGTTTTTTCGCCCGCTTTGAGCCCGCGGTGACGCGTTTTAGCCCATGGAAAACCCCAAAATGCCTTGAAAATGGGCCATCTTGGAACCAAAAATGGGTCAAGAAAGCAATTTCCCAAAACTGATCTTGGACCATTGGGAATGCTCCAACAAGTGTTTTTAGTCCGTTTTGAGCCCGTGGCGACACGTTTTGGCCCATGGAAAATCCAAGAATTGCTTGAAAGTGGGCCGTTGTGGGACCAAAAATGGGTTGGAAATGGGTCAAAAGGTATTCTCCCAAAAGGGATGCTGGACCATTTGGGATGCTCCAACAAGTGGTTTTAGCCCATTTTGAGCCCCTGGTGACGCATTGGGACCCACAAGGAACCCCAAAATTCCTTGCAAATGGGATCTTTTGGGACCAAAAATGGGTCAAAAGTGGGTCAAAAGGGTGTTTTCGAAAAAGAGATCGTGGACCATTTGGGATGCTCAAACAAGTTTTTTCGCCCGCTTTGAGCCCGCGGTGACGCGTTTTAGCCCATGGAAAACACCAAAATGCCTTGAAAATGGGCCATCTTGGAACCAAAAATGTGTCAAGAAAGCAATTTCCCAAAACTGATCTTGGACCATTCCGATTGCTCCAACAAGTGTTTTTAGTCCGTTTTGAGCCCGTGGCGACACGTTTTGGGCCTTGGAAAATGCCAAAATTGCTTGAAATTGGGCCGTTGTGGGACCAAAAATGGGTTGAAAATGGGTCAAAACGCATTTGCCCAAAAGTGATGCTGGACCACTTGGGATGCTCCAACAAGTGGTTTTAGCCCATTTTGAGCCCGTGGTGACGCATTGGGACCCACAAAGAACCCCAAAGTTCCTTGCAAATGGGATGTTTTGGGACCAAAAATGGGTCAAAGGTGGGTCAAAAGGGTGTTTTGGCAAAAGTGATCGTGGACCATTTGGGATGCTCAAACAAGTTTTTTCGCCCGCTTTGAGCCCGCGGTGACGCGTTTTAGCCCATGGAAAACACCAAAATGCCTTGAAAATGGGCCATCTTGGAACCAAAAATGTGTCAAGAAAGCAATTTCCCAAAACTGATCTTGGACCATTCCGATTGCTCCAACAAGTGTTTTTAGTCCGTTTTGAGCCCGTGGCGACACGTTTTGGGCCTTGGAAAATGCCAAAATTGCTTGAAATTGGGCCGTTGTGGGACCAAAAATGGGTTGAAAATGGGTCAAAACGCATTTGCCCAAAAGTGATGCTGGACCACTTGGGATGCTCCAACAAGTGGTTTTAGCCCATTTTGAGCCCGTGGTGACGCATTGGGACCCACAAAGAACCCCAAAGTTCCTTGCAAATGGGATGTTTTGGGACCAAAAATGGGTCAAAGGTGGGTCAAAAGGGTGTTTTGGCAAAAGTGATCGTGGACCATTTGGGATGCTCAAACAAGTTTTTTCGCCAGCTTTGAGCCCGCGGTGACGCGTTTTAGCCCATGGAAAACACCAAAATGCCTTGAAAATGGGCCATCTTGGAACCAAAAATGGGTCAAGAAAGCAATTTCCCAAAACCGATCTTGGACCATTCGGAATGCTCCAACAAGTGTTTTTCGTCCGTTTTGAGCCCGTGGCGACACGTTTTGGCCCATGGAAAATCCCAAAAATGCTTGAAATTGGGCCGTTGTGCGACCAAAAATGGGTTGAAAATGGGTCAAAACGCATTTTCCCAAAAGTGATGTTGGACCATTTGGGATGCTCCAACAAGTGGTTTTAGCCCATTTTGAGCCCGTGGTGACGCATTGGGACCCACAAAGAACCCCAAAATTCCTTGCAAATGGGATCTTTTGGGACCAAAAATGGGTCAGATTTGGGTCAAAAGTGTGTTTTTGCAAAAGTGATCGTGGACCATTTGGGATGCTCAAACAAGTTTTTTCGCCCGCTTTGAGCCCGCGGTGACGCGTTTTAGCCCATGGAAAACCCCAAAATGCCTTGAAAATGGGCCATCTTGGAACCAAAAATGGGTCAAAAAAGCAATTTCCCAAAACTGATCTTGGACCATTCGGAATGCTCCAACAAGTGTTTTTAGTCCGTTTTGAGCCCGTGGCGACGCGTTTTGGGCATTGGAAAATGCCAAAATTGCTTGAAAGTGGGCCGTTGTGGGACCAAAAATGGGTTGAAAATGGGTCAAAAGGTATTTTCCCAAAAGTGATGTTAGACCATTTGGGATGCTCCAACAAGTGGTTTTAGCCAGTTTTGAGCCCGTGGTGACGCATTGGGACCCACAAAGAACCCAAAATTCCTTGCAAATGGGATGTTTTGGGACCAAAAATGGGTCAGATTTGGGTCAAAAGTGTGTTTTTGCAAAAGTGATCGTGGACCATTTGGGATGCTCAAACAAGTTTTTTCGCCCGCTTTGAGCCCGCGGTGACGCGTTTTAGCCCATGGAAAACACCAAAATGCCTTGAAAATGGGCCATCTTGGAACCAAAAATGTGTCAAGAAAGCAATTTCCCAAAACTGATCTTGGACCATTCCGATTGCTCCAACAAGTGTTTTTAGTCCGTTTTGAGCCCGTGGCGACACGTTTTGGGCCTTGGAAAATGCCAAAATTGCTTGAAATTGGGCCGTTGTGGGACCAAAAATGGGTTGAAAATGGGTCAAAACGCATTTGCCCAAAAGTGATGCTGGACCACTTGGGATGCTCCAACAAGTGGTTTTAGCCCATTTTGAGCCCGTGGTGACGCATTGGGACCCACAAAGAACCCCAAAGTTCCTTGCAAATGGGATGTTTTGGGACCAAAAATGGGTCAAAGGTGGGTCAAAAGGGTGTTTTGGCAAAAGTGATCGTGGACCATTTGGGATGCTCAAACAAGTTTTTTCGCCCGCTTTGAGCCCGCGGTGACGCGTTTTAGCCCATGGAAAACACCAAAATGCCTTGAAAATGGGCCATCTTGGAACCAAAAATGTGTCAAGAAAGCAATTTCCCAAAACTGATCTTGGACCATTCCGATTGCTCCAACAAGTGTTTTTAGTCCGTTTTGAGCCCGTGGCGACACGTTTTGGGCCTTGGAAAATGCCAAAATTGCTTGAAATTGGGCCGTTGTGGGACCAAAAATGGGTTGAAAATGGGTCAAAACGCATTTGCCCAAAAGTGATGCTGGACCACTTGGGATGCTCCAACAAGTGGTTTTAGCCCATTTTGAGCCCGTGGTGACGCATTGGGACCCACAAAGAACCCCAAAGTTCCTTGCAAATGGGATGTTTTGGGACCAAAAATGGGTCAAAGGTGGGTCAAAAGGGTGTTTTGGCAAAAGTGATCGTGGACCATTTGGGATGCTCAAACAAGTTTTTTCGCCGGCTTTGAGCACGCGGTGACGCGTTTTAGCCCATGGAAAACACCAAAATGCCTTGAAAATGGGCCATCTTGGAACCAAAAATGGGTCAAGAAAGCAATTTCCCAAAACCGATCTTGGACCATTCGGAATGCTCCAACAAGTGTTTTTCGTCCGTTTTGAGCCCGTGGCGACACGTTTTGGCCCATGGAAAATCCCAAAAATGCTTGAAATTGGGCCGTTGTGCGACCAAAAATGGGTTGAAAATGGGTCAAAACGCATTTTCCCAAAAGTGATGTTGGACCATTTGGGATGCTCCAACAAGTGGTTTTAGCCCATTTTGAGCCCGTGGTGACGCATTGGGACCCACAAAGAACCCCAAAATTCCTTGCAAATGGGATCTTTTGGGACCAAAAATGGGTCAGATTTGGGTCAAAAGTGTGTTTTTGCAAAAGTGATCGTGGACCATTTGGGATGCTCAAACAAGTTTTTTCGCCCGCTTTGAGCCCGCGGTGACGCGTTTTAGCCCATGGAAAACCCCAAAATGCCTTGAAAATGGGCCATCTTGGAACCAAAAATGGGTCAAAAAAGCAATTTCCCAAAACTGATCTTGGACCATTCGGAATGCTCCAACAAGTGTTTTTAGTCCGTTTTGAGCCCGTGGCGACGCGTTTTGGGCATTGGAAAATGCCAAAATTGCTTGAAAGTGGGCCGTTGTGGGACCAAAAATGGGTTGAAAATGGGTCAAAAGGTATTTTCCCAAAAGTGATGTTAGACCATTTGGGATGCTCCAACAAGTGGTTTTAGCCCGTTTTGAGCCCGTGGTGACGCATTGGGACCCACAAAGAACCCAAAATTCCTTGCAAATGGGATGTTTTGGGACCAAAAATGGGTCAGATTTGGGTCAAAAGTGTGTTTTTGCAAAAGTGATCGTGGACCATTTGGGATGCTCAAACAAGTTTTTTCGCCCGCTTTGAGCCCGCGGTGACGCGTTTTAGCCCATGGAAAACACCACAATGCCTTGAAAATGGGGCATCTTGGAACCAAAAATGGGTCAAGAAAGCAATTTCCCAAAACTGATCTTGGACCATTGGGAATGCTCCAACAAGTGTTTTTAGTCCGTTTTGAGCCCGTGGCGACACGTTTTGGCCCATGGAAAATCCAAGAATTGCTTGAAAGTGGGCCGTTGTGGGACCAAAAATGGGTTGGAAATGGGTCAAAAGGTATTCTCCCAAAAGGGATGCTGGACCATTTGGGATGCTCCAACAAGTGGTTTTAGCCCATTTTGAGCCCCTGGTGACGCATTGGGACCCACAAAGAACCCCAAAATTCCTTGCAAATGGGATGTTTTGGGACCAAAAATGGGTCAAAAGTGGGTCAAAAGGGTGTTTTCGAAAAAGAGATCGTGGACCATTTGGGATGCTCAAACAAGTTTTTTCGCCCGCTTTGAGCCCGCGGTGACGCGTTTTAGCCCATGGAAAACACCAAAATGCCTTGAAAATGGGCCATCTTGGAACCAAAAATGTGTCAAGAAAGCAATTTCCCAAAACTGATCTTGGACCATTCCGATTGCTCCAACAAGTGTTTTTAGTCCGTTTTGAGCCCGTGGCGACACGTTTTGGGCCTTGGAAAATGCCAAAATTGCTTGAAATTGGGCCGTTGTGGGACCAAAAATGGGTTGAAAATGGGTCAAAACGCATTTGCCCAAAAGTGATGCTGGACCACTTGGGATGCTCCAACAAGTGGTTTTAGCCCATTTTGAGCCCGTGGTGACGCATTGGGACCCACAAAGAACCCCAAAGTTCCTTGCAAATGGGATGTTTTGGGACCAAAAATGGGTCAAAGGTGGGTCAAAAGGGTGTTTTGGCAAAAGTGATCGTGGACCATTTGGGATGCTCAAACAAGTTTTTTCGCCCGCTTTGAGCCCGCGGTGACGCGTTTTAGCCCATGGAAAACACCAAAATGCCTTGAAAATGGGCCATCTTGGAACCAAAAAAGGGTCAAGAAAGCAATTTCCCAAAACTGATCTTGGACCATTGGGAATGCTGCAACAAGTGTTTTTAGTCCGTTTTGAGCCCGTGGCGAGACCTTTTGGCCCATGGAAAATCCCAAAATTGCTTGAAAGTGGGCCGTTGTGGCACCAAAAATGGGTTGAAAATGGGTCAAAACGTATTTTCCCAAAAGTGATGCTGGACCATTTGGGATGCTCCAACAAGTGGTTTTAGCCCATTTTGAGCCCGTGGTGACGCATTGGGACCCACAAAGAACCCCGAAATTCCTTGCAAATGGGATGTTTTGGGACCAAAAATGGGTCAAAAGTGGGTCAAAAGGGTGTTTTTGAAAAAGAGATCGTGGACCATTTGGGATGCTCAAACAAGTTTTTTCGCCCGCTTTGAGCCCGCGGTGACGCGTTTTAGCCCATGGAAAACACCAAAATGCCTTGAAAATGGGCCATCTTGGAACCAAAAAAGGGTCAAGAAAGCAATTTCCCAAAACTGATCTTGGACCATTCGGAATGCTCCAACAAGTGTTTTTAGTCCGTTTTGAGCCCGTGGCGACACGTTTTGGGCCCTGGAAAATCCCAAAAATGCTTGAAAGTGGGCCGTTGTGGGACCAAAAATGGGTTGAAAATGGGTCAAAATGTATTTTCCCAAAAGTGATGCTGGACCATTTAAGATGCTCCAACAAGTGGTTTTAGCCCATTTTGAGCCCGTGGTGACGCATTGGGACCCACAAAGAACCCCAAAATTCCTTGCAAATGGGATGTTTTGGGACCAAAAATGGGTCAGATTAGGGTCAAAAGTGTGTTTTTGAAAAAGAGATCGTGGACCATTTGGGATGCTCAAACAAGTTTTTTCGCCCGCTTTGAGCCCGCGGTGACGCGTTTGAGCCCATGGAAAAACCCCAAAATGCCTTGAAAATGGGCCATCTTGGAACCAAAAATGGGTCAAAAAAGCAATTTCCCAAAACTGATCTTGGACCATTTGGAATGCTCCAACAAGTGTTTTTAGTCCGTTTTGAGCCCGTGGCGACACGTTTTGGGCCTTGGAAAATGCCAAAATTGCTTGAAAGTGGGTTGTTTTGGGACCAAAAATGGGTTGAAAATGGGTCGAAACGTATTTTCCCAAAAGTGCCGCTAGACCATTTGGGATGCCCCAACAAGTGTTTTTAGCCCATTTTGAGCCCGTGGTGACGCATTGGGACCCACAAAGAACCCCAAAATTCCTTGCAAATGGGATGTTTTGGGACCAAAAATGGGTCAAATTTGGGTCAAAAGGGTGTTTTTGCAAAAGTGATCGTGGACCATTTGGGATGCTCAAACAAGTTTTTTCGCCCGCTTTGAGCCCGCGGTGACGCGTTTTAGCCCATGGAAAACCCCAAAATGCCTGGAAAATGGGCCATTTTGGGACCAAAAATGGGTCAACAAATGGGTCAAAAACACGTTTTCTCCAAAAGTGATCATGGACCATGGCGGATGCCCAAACAAGTATTTTTAGCCCGTTTTGAGCCCGTGGTGACGCACTTTGGCCCATGGAAAACCCTCAAATTCCTTGCACATGGGCTAATTTGGGACCAACAATGGGTCAAAAATGGGTCAAAAGCGTGTTTTTGCAAATGTGCTCCCGGGCCATTTGGGATGCTTCAACAAGTTTTTTCGCCCGCTTGGAGCACGTGGTGACGCGTTGTGGCCCATGGAAAACCCCAAAATGCCTTGAAAATGAGCCATTTTGGAAACAAAAACGGGTCAACAAATGGGTGAAAAATGTGTTTTTGCTAAAGGTGATCCTGGACCATTGGGGATGCCCAAACAAGTAGTTTTAGCCCGTTTTGAGCCCGTGGTGACGCACTTTGGCCCATGGAAACCCCAAAATTCCTTGACAATGGGCCTGTTTTGGACCAAAAATGGGTCAAAATCGGGTCAAAAGCGTGTTTTTCGAAAACTGATCGTGGACCATTTGGGATGCTCAAACAAGTTTTTTTCGCCAATTTTGAGCCCGACGTGACGCGTTTTGGCCCATGGAAAACCCCAAAATGCTTTGAAAAGCGGCCCTTTTGAGACAGAAAGTAGGTCCCAAAGGGGTCAAACACGCATTTTTTCGAAAGTGATCTTGGACCATTTGCGATGCTCCAACAGGTGTTTGGAGCGCTTTGAAGCCCGTGGTGATGGGTTTTGCCCCATAGAAAATCCCGAAATGCCTTGAAAAGGCCCGGATTTGGGACCAAAAATGGGTCCAAAATGGGTCAAAAGCGTGTTTTTCCAAAAGCGATCGTGGACTTTTTGGGATGCGCAAATAAGTGTTTTTAGCCCTTTTTGCCGCCCATGGTGACGCGTTCTGGCCAATAGAGAACCCTAAAACTCCTTGGGTGAAAAAGGCGTTTTTTCCGAATGTGATCTTGGATCATTCGGGATGCCCAAACAAGTAGTTTTAGCCCGTTTTGAGCCCGTGGTGACGCACTTTGGCCCATGGAAAACCCCAAAGTTCCTTGACAATGGGCCTGTTTTGGACCAAAAATGGGTCAAAAATGGGTCGAAAGCGTGTGTTTCGAAAAGTGATCCTGGACCATTTGGGATGCCGGAAGAAGTTTTTTTTTCGCCAATTTTGAGCTCGACGTTACGCGTTTTGGCCCATGGAAAACCCCAAAATGCCTTGAAAAGCGCCCCTTTTGAGACAGAAAGTAGGTCCCAAAGGGGTCAGAAACGCATTTTTCCGAAGGTGTTCTTGGACCATTTGGAATGCTCAAACAAGTGTTTGCAGCCCTTTTGGAGCCCGTGGTGACGGGTTTTGGCCCATAGAAAACCCAAAATGCGCTGAGAAGGCCCCGTTTTGGAACCAAAAATGGGTCAAAAAGGGGTCAAAAGTGTGTTTTTCCAAAAGTGATCCAGGACTATTTGGGATGCTGAAACAACTGTTTTCACACTTGTTTTCAGCCCATGGTGATGCGTTTTGGCCCATAGAAAACCCCAAAATTCCTTGCAAATGGGCCGTTTTGGGAAAGAAATGCGTCAAAAATGGGTCAAAAAAGTGTGTTTTTCTAAAAGTGATCCTGGACCATTGGGGATGCCCAAACAAATATTTTAGCGCGTTTTTTTGAGCCCGTGGGGACGCATTTTGGCCCATGGAAAACCCAAAAATGTCTTGGAAAGGGGCCGTTGTGGGACCAAAAATGGGTCAAAAATGGGTCCAAAGCGTGTTTTTCCAGAAGTGATGTTGGACCGTTTGGGATGCTCCAACAAGTTATTTCAATACGTTTTGCCCCCGTGGTGACGCTTTGTGGCCCATGGAAAACCCCAAAATGCGTTGAAAAGGGCCCGTTTTGGCACCCAAAAATGGGTCAAAATGAGTCAAAAAACATGTCTTTCCAAAAGTGATGTTGTATCATTGGGGATGCTCAAATAAGTGTTTTCAGCCCGTTTTGAGCCCGTGGTGACACATTTTTTTTGGCCCATGGAGAACCGCAAAATGCCTTGAAAATGGGCCTTTTTGGAACCAAAAATGGGCAAAAATGGGTCAAAAACGCAATTTTCCAAAACTGATCTTGGACCATTCGGAATTCTCCAACAAGTGTTTTTAGCCCGTTTTGAGCTCGTGATGACGCGTTTTGGCCCATGGAAAATCCCAAAATTGCTTGAAAGTGGGCCCTTGTGGCACCAAAAATGGGTCAACAAATGGGTCAAAAATGGGTCAAAAGCATGTTTTTCCAAAAGTGATCCGGGGCCATTTGGGATGCTCAAATGAGTGTTTTTAGCCTTTTTGGCAGCCCATGGTGACACATTTAGCCCCATAGAAAAACCAAAAATTCCTTGCAAATTGGCGGTTTTGGGATCAAGCATGGGTCAAAAATGTGTTAAAAACACGTTTTTTCCAAAAGTGATGTTGGACCATTTGGGATGCTTCAACAAGTTTTTTCGCCCGCTTGGAGCACGTGGTGACGCGTTGTGGCCCATGGAAAACCCCAAAATGCCTTGAAAATGGGCCATTTTGGAAACAAAAACGGGTCAACAAATGGGTGAAAAATGTGTTTTTGCTAAAGGTGATCCTGGACCATTGGGGATGCCCAAACAAGTAGTTTTAGCCCGTTTTGAGCCCGTGGTGACGCACTTTGGCCCATGGAAAAACCCAAAGTTCCTTGACAATGGGCCTGTTTTGGACCAAAAATGGGTCAAAAATGGGTCGAAAGCGTGTGTTTCGAAAAGTGATCCTGGACCATTTGGGATGCCGGAAGAAGTTTTTTTTCGCCAATTTTGAGCTCGACGTTACGCGTTTTGGCCCATGGAAAACCCCAAAATGCCTTGAAAAGCGCCCCTTTTGAGACAGAAAGTAGGTCCCAAAGGGGTCAGAAACGCATTTTTCCGAAGGTGTTCTTGGACCATTTGGAATGCTCAAACAAGTGTTTGCAGCCCTTTTGGAGCCCGTGGTGACGGGTTTTGGCCCATAGAAAACCCAAAATGCGCTGAGAAGGCCCCGTTTTGGAACCAAAAATGGGTCAAAAAGGGGTCAAAAGTGTGTTTTTCCAAAAGTGATCCAGGACTATTTGGGATGCTGAAACAACTGTTTTCACACTTGTTTTCAGCCCATGGTGATGCGTTTTGGCCCATAGAAAACCCCAAAATTCCTTGCAAATGGGCCGTTTTGGGAAAGAAATGGGTCAAAAATGGGTCAAAAACGTGTGTTTTTCTAAAAGTGATCGTGGACCATTGGGGATGCCCAAACAAATATTTTTAGCGCGTTTTTTTGAGCCCGTGGGGACGCATTTTGGCCCATGGAAAACCCAAAAATGTCTTGAAAAGGGGCCGTTGTGGGACCAAAAATGGGCCAAAAATGGGTCCAAAGCGTGTTTTTCCAGAAGTGATGTTGGACCGTTTGGGATGCTCCAACAAGTTATTTCAATACGTTTTGCCCCCGTGGTGACGCTTTGTGGCCCATGGAAAACCCCAAAATGCGTTGAAAAGGGCCCGTTTTGGCACCCAAAAATGGGTCAAAATGAGTCAAAAAACATGTCTTTCCAAAAGTGATGTTGTATCATTGGGGATGCTCAAATAAGTGTTTTCAGCCCGTTTTGAGCTTGTGGTGACACATTTTTTTTGGCCCATGGAGAACCGCAAAATGCCTTGAAAATGGGCCTTTTTGGAACCAAAAATGGGCAAAAATGGGTCAAAAACGCAATTTTCCAAAACTGATCTTGGACCATTCGGAATTCTCCAACAAGTGTTTTTAGCCCGTTTTGAACGCCAGATACACATCACCTCTTTGGCAAAAATTGTAATACACCTCTTCCTTGGTGTCACACCGACATCAGCCAGAAATTTGTTGCAGGATGGGCGTGTACTTTTTTCAGCACGCATTTGGAGACAGAACAGCACAAATGTGGCACTGACACCACCGGCAGCCGCATCATGCAACATGTCAATGCCTGTGATCCATTCATGTCCCTAAATGAAGCTCCGAAGTGAACATACGAGATCGTGACCCGTAAATGAATTCATTCATTTAGTGGATAGAAATCACTGTGGGGCGAGGTTCCTTACAGCGTTAACATAGGACGTTTACTTGACATCTGAAATTTATGGAATTCATTCAGCAATTGTAGCATTCACATATTTGTTGATTACTGTTCAGTGGGATGTGTGCAACTTGAATTACTTCGGGTGAAGCAATGAAAGTAATTTTTCCGAAATTTCGGTAGAGGAATTGCTATCTGAAATTTTGGTATTTGGGTTGTGTGTAGAAATTTTGTGACGGAAATTGTTTGTTTGTTTTGGTAAACGTAATGTTTTACGAAATTTTGGCAGACGGTTTACGATGTGTCTGCCTTCCGAAATTTCGGAAGACAATTGGGATTCCGAAATTTCGGAAGACCGTGTGTGTTCTGTGTTCACTTCAACGAATGAGGTGCCTTTCGAAATTTCGACAGGACTGAGGTCTCCCGACATTTCAGTAGACATTTCCTTTTCTAAAAAAACTACATAAATTTTTCTCTACCGATATGCGGATGATGAACGTGCAAATGCGTATACAATGTAGTACAATGCAGTACAAGCAATACAGTTCTTCCATATTGAGAGATTTGATTTTGTTGTCGCTCCCCTTTCACACAGTAACAGGTCAAGTCAACTTTGTTACTTGGGGGTTTTGGGGTGTAATGTGCTAACTGATGCGCTTGTGTACTGTGCCCACTTCCCTTAATTTCTACCCCTGCCTTCGTTATGCTCCTGCATTAGCTACATACCTGCAATCCATTTTTCCGAGTCATTCATACATTTGCATAACCTTCATCCTCATATCATATGTTACCCTATTTTCTCTAAGGTCAAATACCCATTTCTACACCACTTTTGAAAAATTCCGCTTTTTGCATTTTTGGGTTTAAAATCGGGGTTGGAGTTCAGCCGTCTAAGATATAGGTTCACCTTGAGGTGCGACGAGGCCATGTACTACAAAGGCAAGCAGACATTTGAAGATTAGCACGGAAAACAAAACAACGCCACACAAAAGAAAGCCGCTGTGCCACTGTTGCACCAGGTGTGCAAGACGATTTTGCCACGGCGCCACCAAACTTGTTACCTTCATGCACTGTGTTGCTGGGGGGCGGGTGGTGCGGCATCACACTTGGACCCAAAATTTCATCTTGCATAGAGAATGCCCCCCATACCCCATGCGATGCCACACCACTGTGGACGTTGGGGTATTTGATGACGCGTTTTGGCCCATGGAAAATCCCAAAATTGCTTGAAAGTGGGCCCTCGTGGCACCAAAAATGGGTCAACAAATGGGTCAAAAATGGGTCAAAAGCATGTTTTTCCAAAAGTGATCCGAGGCCATTTGGGATGCTCAAATGAGTGTTTTTAGCCTTTTTGGCAGCCCATGGTGACACATTTAGCCCCATAGAAAAACCAAAAATTCCTTGCAAATTGGCGGTTTTGGGATCAAGCATGGCTCAAAAATGTGTTAAAAACACGTTTTTTCCAAAAGTGATGTTGGACCATTTGGGATGCTCCAACAAGTAATCTTAGCCCGTTTTGAGCATGTGGTCACGCATTTTGGCCCAGTGAAGACCCTACAAGTGCTTGAAAATGGGCCAATTTGGGATCCAAAATGGGTCAAAAATGGATCCAAAAACGTGTCTTTCCAAACGTGATGCCTTGAAAATGGGCCGTTGTGGGACCAAAAATGGGTCCAAAATGGCTCAAAAGCGTGTTTTTCCAAAAGTGATCTTGAATCATTCCACATGTTCCAACAAGTGCTTTTGGCCCATTTTGAACCCGTGGTGACGCATTTCGGCCCAAGGAAAACCCAAAAAGGCCTTGAAAGTGGGCCAATTTAGGACCCAAAATGGGTCAAAAATGGGTCAAAAAACTTGTCTTTCCAAAACTGATGTTTTATCATTGGAGATGCTCAAACAACTAGTTTCAGCCTATTTTGAGCCCATGGTGACGCACTTTGGCCCATGGAGAACCCCAAAATGTCTTGAAAATGGGGTGTTGTGGGACCAAAAATGGGTCAAAAATGGGATTCAAAGAAGCAATTTTCCAAAACTGATCTTGGACCATTTGGGATGCTCCAACAAGTGTTTTTAGCCCATTTTGACCCCGTTGTGACACGTTTTGGCCCATGGAAAACCCCAAAACGCCTTGAAAATGGGCCATTTTCTGACCAAAAGTTGGTCAAAAAAGGGTCAAAAGCGTGTTTTTTCCATGAGCCAAAACGCGTAACCACGGGCTCAAAACGGACTAAAAACACTTGTGGGAGCATCCCAAATGGTCCAAGATTAGTTTTGGGAAAGCTGCTTTTTTCACCCATTTTTGACCAAATTTTGGTTCCGAAACGGCCCATTTTCAAGGCATTTTTGGGTTTCCCATGGGCCCAAACGCATCACCGCGGGCCTAAAACGAGCGAAAAAAACTTGTTTGAGCATCCCAAATGGTCCAAGATGACTTTTGAAAAAAGACGCCTTTGACCCCTTTTTGACCCACTTTTGGTCAGAAAAGGGCCCATTGTCAAGGCGTTTTGGGGTTTTCCATGGGCCAAAACACATCACCACGGGGTGAAAATGGGCTAAAAACGCTTGTTGGAGCATCCCAAATGGTCCAACATCACTTTTGGAATAACACGTGTTTGACCCATTTTTGCCCATTTTTTGGTCCCAAAACGGCCCACTTTCAAGCAATTTTTCCATGGGCCAAAAAGCGTCACCACAGGGTCAAAACGGACTAAAAACACTTGTTGGAGCACTCCGAAATGGTCCAAGATCAGTTTTGGAAACTTGCGTTTTTGACCCATTTTTGGTTCCACAACGCCCCATTTTCAAGACATTTTGGGGTTCTCCATGGGCCAAAATGTGTGACCACGGGCTCAAAATAGGCCGGAAACACCTGTTTGAGCATCTCCAATGAGACAACATTGGAAAGACACGATTTTTGACCCATTTTTGACCCATTTTGGGTCCCAAATTGGCTCATTTTCAAGGCATTTTGGGGTTTTCCATGAGGCAAAACGAGAAATCACGGGCTAAAAACACTTGTTGGAACATCCCAAATGATCCAAGATCACTTTTGGAAAAAGACGCTTTTGACTCATTTTTGACCCATATTTGGTCCCACAAAGCCCCATTTTCAAGACATTTTGGGGTTCTCCATGGGCCAAAGTGCGTCACCACGGGCTCAAAATAGGCTGAAAACACTTGTTTGAGCATCTCCAATGATACAAAATCACTTTTGGAAAGACACGTTTTTTGACCCATTTTTGACCCATTTTGGGTGCCAATTGGCCCATTTTCAAGGCATTTTGGGGGTTTCCATGAAGCAAAACCCGTGGCCGCGGGCTCAAAACAAAAAATGGGTGAAAAATGGGTCAAAAAGGTGTGCCTGGACCATTGGGGATGCCCAAACAAGTGTTTTTAGCCCAGCTGGACAACACATGAGGGCGCAACACGGTGGACGTGAGATGTGGTAAACAATTTCCTACAACCGGCGGCTGGGGATAAGCAGTGTAAGAAGACAGCTGTCACCTTGATGTGTGAAGCAATTCTGGAGGCGGGGCTTACCGCGAAGTTCAGCAACACGGGGACAATCGTCAAGCAAATGCGGCCAGCTGCCCATATGGCCCTGACGTGTGGTACCAAAGTGATACCACCACATTTATCCAGCGCGGAGCTCCTTCGCTAGCTTCTAGAAGCCTGGTACTATACACTTCGGCGAGGCCATGTAGCTGCATACGCGCCACAAAGTTTCGGGTTTCATTCTAAGGAAGCATCGCATTGTATACATGGCAATCACCTGTTTGCGTTCCACAATCTTGTTGAGTGGGTCCGTGAAGGTGTGATCCCGACATGCCGGCTGAGTGCATCCACCCTTAAAGACGTATGCTATTGCCTTGTAAGCCTGTTGCCTTTGGTTGTGAGACATTGTAATGCAACTCCTTTTCAATGGGCAGGCTGCGACAAGGAGCCTGAATGAAGTGTAATGACCAATTTCGCTATGACACCAAGCAATTTCAGTTTGCCGCTACCGATTAGAAATAAAAGGTAATAGTACGCACCCCTCACAAGTTGGGTCATTTCAAGGGTGGCCACCCCCCCCCTTGTAACTAGCTTGGGCTGTCACCACTAACCCCCCCCCCCCGGTATCCCCAGCCAACCTAGCACATCTCCATGCAGAGTGCCCACCCTCCCCTCGCAAATCAACCAAATGCGCTGAGAACGGTGGAAAGGAGCAATAACGCCTTTGGGGGTTGGGCCCCGGTCCCTTGCCATGCCTTGCTCCCTCAGGGGGTGCTAGGGTTGGGGTGGGGGGCTTGTGGAGGGGGGGGTGTTTTGCCATTGCATTAGAGCCCCCCGGTAAACACAAATTGGTGCTGGCCCCAAGGGGCTCCCAGCTTTCGCCTAATGTCAACGGATGTATGAACCTTGATGATACACACGTCAAAATTGGTCATCCGGTCCTCGACCTCGCCCATCCCTGCCATCACATCCTTGCAAATTTTGTCACACGCCGCAACGCCCTGTTGGCCTCCGACCACCCACAGGGCTCCCACTAAATAAAACAACATGGCACATCACATAGGGCAGGCAAAGTAGCCCGTTACGTGGATCGAATTAGGAAGCGGCATTCCCATACCTTTGTCGTCCCGGACCAGAAGCTGCAGTCGGCTATCAGGGGGGTTTGCAACTATATCCTGCTTTACCTCTGCCACGTGGTCCCAATCGATGAGCCGCGATTGCCCAAATTCCATGGTCCTGTCAATCTTCAATTCCTTGCGATTCACCTTGGTCCATCGCAACTCCACGCAATTTGCAATGGCCTGTACACTTCTCGACTCCTTGATACTACCCATTTTCCGTGTGACACGAGACTTGTTCCCCATTCGAGAGAGGGTTTGATTGGCTTGCTGGCCCCAGCAACCTTGATGCCCTGTACAACTTCCCCCATGGAAAAGCTTTAGCTGCAGTGCGTCCACTTTCTCGGCTTCCCGTGTGTCCACCGCTGGTGGCTCGCCAAGGTTGCCATCCATGGCAATGTCGTTTGGTATGTCACACATGTCTCAAAAATACACACGGAGTTTACAGGACAAATGAGGTAAATAAAAGCAGCACAACAATCACACGGTTCGAAGCATCAATGATGGCACATCGCAGATTTGAACATCAAATTAATCGGAATAAAGAATTCAATTTGGCACCCACAAGGGTTGAAATAGGCAAAGCTGTCTTCAACCAAGGGCGTGTCCAATACAATGTCCAGTGCACGCCGATGGTCACAACATCAAACAGGCCCACCAAAACGTCCCTCGTTGACACAGCTACAGAGTAACAATAAAATTGGGCCTATCGAAATGGCCTCCGACACGAGAGCCATACCTCCCCATGGGATTTTACCGCGAGACATCGTAATAGCGCATTAGTGTAGTGGTGCCACACGCACCTCTTTGAGGGCCACACAGACTGACGCAGCGGGTGCGCACTACAATAGGAAAGCAGGGAGATGTGTGCAAAGATCAAAGCATGGTGATGGCATGTTCCAAGACTGGCCCAGCCCTAAGAAAGAAACAGAAAATGACCAAATGTGGGTACATATTGGGCAATTGTGACAGGCTGGGCTCTACAGGGCCCAGAGCAACAAGAACCAGAAGTACAATCCCTGAAAACTCAGTCTCGGACAAAGCTGAGCTCTGCAGAGCTCAGACAATTGGGGGATCGCAAGAATAGGGGTGTACATATCAAAATGCGGATTGGGCTGTCTGGGGGGGGTTTTACAGTGCCACCCCCCCTCGTGCTCAGTCTGAATCTATCAAGTCAAATTCACGCAGATTCTTACTGAGCACAACAGGTACAGGGCCATTAGGGAGGGTGTCAACATGTACAGCCCAAATCACAAGTACACCATCCTCAGGGGGGGCGTGCACTTGATCAATGAACATTGCATTTGGCACCGGGGGAACAACTTGCTCCATTGTAATCGGTATGAACCCAACTGTTTCTACAGGTTCCCGGGCCTCGCGTCGGTTCACAAGTAGCCTAAGTTGGATATGTTGCCGTATGTAATCCATGGCATCATCGCGGAGCCCTTGTCCACCTACCAGGTTGCGCAAAAAACGCTCGAGAATAGAATTCACAAACGCAACAGTTGGCACGTTCCCGGCTTGTTTTTTGGGCAACACATATGTTGTGTCTCTTGCTGCCCCAATCACACTGACCGGACCCGAGGACCATCGCACAGTGGGACGTTCCTCCCGTCGTGCACCACGCATCAGTGCCCATGCCGTGTCCCGCACCTCTACACACACACTTTCGGAGAGGAACTCCAGTGCACGTGCCCGTTGACGGGGGGGGCATGGTGGTGAAAAGATCACCAGCCTCATCCGCTCCGTGCTTGTCGGGGTGTTGCTTGCACTGTGGCCGCAATTTTGCGGGCGGGGCCTCACAACATTCCTCCGCATGGGCGGCAACGGGGGTGTGGTCGTGCCATTGCGTATTCTACAAAAGTGTGCACCCTATGTTGCGGACATAGTTCATTTCCGCTGCAGCTAGACCGGGAAGGTCAACGAGTAGACGCACACAGGGCTGAAGCACACACGTGGCTACTACACGCGACCCGTTAGCGCACCGGGCCCAACTGCAACTACGTGTAAGTGTCCCTCTACAAATGTGGCTGGGAGGTCATAATTAATGAGAGATTCCAAAGGCCCCGAAGGATGTGCAACCCGTTCTGTGTGTTTAGGGCTGCTTGGGCGGCACCTCCCTCAAACAAGGTAATTGTCTGCCGAAGTTGCGCCCGTATGTCTCGGGCTGCGAGAAGCAGCGCAGCGAGAGTTTTCTCTATGACAATGAGTTTGGGGTGGTGATATATGCGCGCACCGGCCCCAAACACGGGAGCGGTGATATACAAAAACAAAGGAAAGAATTCACGCCAAATGATATTGCAAACATGTTTGTAGGGGTGCCACAGTCAGCAAATTAAGGAGAGACCCCACAACCAATCCGGAACATTCTAGAAAATGGTTGCTGTAGAGTACAAAATTTTGGGCAACCGGTAGTGGATACTATAATCAACGAGCAATGCCATCGGGATTTGACAATGTCATTAGGTACTGCGTACCATATCAAGCAGACCCAAGAGCTCTTGGTTCTCACATGTAAGGGACTCATATATGCCAAATGGCTGGCAAAAGAGTTGCTATCTACCAACCTCCCGGGCAATATCGAGCGGGGCACGGATGCTTCTGCGACAAATGTGTGCATTGCACGTATCGGTGCACACCTTCAATATTTCCGTGTGCTGCTGAACAACTGCCATGGCCACTGCGTCAACCCGGTCCACTAGGTCTTGCAGACTCCGTTGACCAAGAAAAAGGGGAAGGGGGTTTGTGTGCAAAACCGCTATTGCGGTGACATCTAGATAGACATTGGGTTTCACTAGATTGGCCCGAAATGGGGCATGCCACTAGTTGTCCACCGCCACCTCAATGTCACGCCGGACAATGGTACGCAACAATTTGTGGAATTGAAATGCCCCCTGGTCTGCAATAGACATCTGGGATGGCTTGGTGAGACCTGCGTGAACCAGCTTGCGGCAGTCTGCCCGCATGACAGCAATGGTGCTCTCACCACTGGTGACGGCACCTTGTGGCAACGCCATGCGACGCACACCCACCCATACATAATAAGCCTGCTTGGAAAAATTAGTTAGCCAAGGCGCCCATTGTTTTCTTGCCACCGCCTTGCGAATGCGGTCAAGCGTAATACACGACCACTTGTCAACACATAGAACCGCACAGAATTGTACGAATTTCTCCGCCACACCATGGGGCACATGTGACGATATCATTTGGCAACCAGTTCCCATTCTTTCTTACAAAGAGACCGCATATAGGTGACATGCAACGCCATAGAAACCGGTCCGATGGTGAGAAGCGATTTGAGCAGCAAATTAATCGGAACAAAGAATTCAATTCGGCACCCACAAGGGTTGAAATAGGCAAAGCTGTCTTCAACCAGGGGCGTGTCCAATACAATGTCCAGTGCACGCCGATGGTCACAACATCAAACAGGCCCACCAAAACGTCCCTCGTTGAAACAGCTACAGAGTAACAATAAAATTGGGCCCATCGAAATGGCCTGCAACACGAGAGCCAAACCTCCCCATGGGATTTTACCGCGAGACATCGTAACAGCGCATTAGTGTAGTAGTGCCACACGCACCTCTTTGAGGGCCACACAGACTGACGCAGCGGGTGCAGACTACAATAGGAAAGCAGGGAGATGTGTGCAAAGATCAAAGCATGGTGGTGGCATGTTCCAGGACTGGCCCAGCCCTAAGAAAGAAACAGAAAACGACCAAATGTGGGTACATATTGGGCAATTGTGACAGGCTGGGCTCTACAGGGCCCAGAGCAACAAGAACCAAAAGTACAATCCCTGAAAACTCAGTCTCGGACAAAGCTGAGCTCTGCAGAGCTTAGACAATTGGGGGATCGCAAGAATAGGGGTGTACACATCAAAATGCGGATTGGGCTGTCTGGGGGGGGTTTTACAGTGCCACCCCCCCTCGTGCTCAGTCTGAATCTATCAAGTCAAATTCACGCAACTCCTCAATGAGCACAACAGGTACAGGGCCATTAAAGAGGGTGTCAACATGTACAGCATCCCTGGCCCAAATCACAAGTACACCATCCTCAGGGGGGGCGTGCACTTGATCAATGAACATTGCATTTGGCACCGGGGGAACAACTTGCTCCATTGTAATCGGTATGAACCCAACTATTTCTACAGGTTCCCGGGCCTCGCGGCTGTTCACAAGTGGCCTAAGTTGGATATGTTGCCGTATGTAATCCATTGCATCATCCCGGAGCCCTTGTCCACCTACCAGATTGCGCAAAAAACGCTCCAGAATAGAATTCACAAACGCAACAGTTGGCACATTCCCGGTTTGCTTTTTGGGCAACACATATGTTGTGTCTCTTGCTGCCCCAATCACACTGACCGGACCCGAGGACCATCGCACAGTGGGATGTTCCTCTTGTCGTGCACCACGCATCAGTGCCCATACCCTGTCCCGCACCTCTACACACACACTTTCGGAGAGGAACTCCAGTGCACGTGCCCGTTGACCGGGGGACATGGTGGCGAAAAGGTCACCAGCCTCATCCGCTCCGTGCTTGTCGGGGTGTTGCTTGTAGCGTGGCCGCAATTTTGCGGGCAGGGCCTCACAACATTCCTCTGCATGGGCGGCAACGGGGGTGTGGTCGTGCCATTGCGTATTGTACAAAAGTGTGCACGCTATGTTGCGGACATAGTTCATTTCCGCTGCAGCTAGACCGGGAAGGTCAACGAGTAGACGCACACAGGGCTGAAGCACACACGTGGCTACTACACGCGACCCGTTAGCGCACCTAGCCCAATTGCAACTACGTGTAAGTGTCCCTCTACAAATGTGGCTGGGAGGTCATAATTAATGAGAGATTCCAAAGGCCCCGAAGGATGTGCAACCCGTTCTGTGTGTTTAGGGCTGCTTGGGCGGCACCTCCCTCAAACAAGGTAATTGTCTGCCGAAGTTGCGCCCGTATGTCTCGGGCTGCGAGAAGCACCGCAGCGAGAGTTTTCTCTATGACAATGAGTTTGGGGTGGGGATATATGCGCGCACCGGCCCCAAACACGGGAGCGGTGATATACAAAAACAAAGGAAAGAATTTACGCCAAATGATATTGCAAACATGTTTGTAGGGGTGCCACAGTCAGCAAATTAAGGAGATACCCCACAACCAATCCGGAACATTCTAGAAAATGGTTGCTGTAGAGTACAAAATTTTGGGCAACCGGTAGTGGATGTTGCAATCAACGAGCAATGCCATCGGGATTTGACAATGTCATTGGGTACTGCGTACCATATCGAGCAGACCCAAGAGTTCTTGGTTCTCACATGTAAGGGACTCATATATGCCAAATGGCTGGCAAAAGAGTTGCTATCTACCAACCTCCAGGGCAATATCGAGCGGGGCACGGATGCTTCTGCGACAAATGTGTGCATTGCACGTATCGGTGCACACCTTCAATATTTCTGTGTGCTGCTGAACAGCTGCCATGGCCACTGCGTCAACCCGGTCCACTAGGTCTTGCAGACTCCGGTGACCAAGAAAAAGGGGAAGGGGGGTTGTGTGCAAAACCGCTATTGCGGTGACATCTAGATAGACATTGGGTTTCACTAGATTGGCCCGAAACTGGGCATGCCACTAGTTGTCCACCCCCACCACAATATCACGCCGGACAATGCTACGCAACAATGTGTGGAATTGCAATGCCCCTTGGTCTGCAATAGACATCCAGGATGGCTCGGTGAGACCTGCATGCACCAGCTTGCGGCAGTCTGCCCGCATGGCAGCAATGGTGCTCTCACCACTGGGGACGGCACCTTGTGGCAACGCCATGCGACGCACACCCAGCCATACATAATAAGCCTGCTTGGAAAAATTAGTTAGTCAACGCGCCCATTGTTTTCTTGCCACCGCCTTGCGAATGCGGTCAAGCGTAATACACGACTACTTGTTAACACATAGACCGGCACAGAATTGTACGAAATTCTCCGCCACACCATGGGGCACAAGTGACGATATGAGTTGGCAACCAGCCATTCTTTCTTACAAAGAGACCACATATAGGTGACATGCAACGCCATAGAAACCGGTCCCATGGTGAGAGGAAAATATGAGTGGCACAACAGGAAAGATTGGTCACTAGAACGTGACACTAGCAATAGGCGTAGACTAGCACATACTGTGCGCAGTGGGGGCTAAATTACGAGTCGAGATAAAAGAAGTACAGACTTGCATTGCGGATAGCATGCACAGAAGACATGAAAGTAGGTGTTTTAAAAAGGCTGCGCCGCAGAACCCAGCATCAGGAAATTGGCAATGGCAGGCCGTGTGATAGACATAGGGGACATACGGAACTACGAGGAAGTAACTGAGAAAGAGTAAAAGCGGCATTTGGCGCAGGCTGCGCTCTGCAGAGTCGGGGGTCCGAAAAAGGTGATAATTATGGGGTGCATAACACCCATATGGGAATAAGCCAAACACTTGATGGATGGAAAGGTTACATGGTTTTCTAGTATTTGGCCGGGGGCACATCAAGTAGTAATGACCACCGTGACCGACACTGACCATCTTTCTTTACTGGGATAGTGGATGGTTGTGGGGACGCAGATTAAGCGACACCCGGCGACAATGCTACATGCACATGCGGCAATAGTGAGTACCTCCGGGTCTGTTGGTTGTCTGCAACAGCGGCACTGGGCAACATGGAAGTGCGCAGGAAAGTGCCAATCTTGGCTGGGGTTCGTGGTGTGTGTGTTTGGGATTTTGCCTAAACCTGCCAATCCTGAATGCGGTTTGCGGTGTGTGTGTTTGTGTGCGGGTTTCTGCGTGTACTCCGCTAATCTAAGCTGGGGTTTGTGGTGTGTGTGTTTGTGTGCGGGTTTTCCCTGTGCCCCGCCAATCCTAGTTGGGGTTTGTTGACGTGTCCTCGCCAATATGTTTGACAGCATTCCGCACGGCGTCCTCCCGATCATCAGGGCTCGACTGGCCTTGGGAGACGCCGGCCACGTGGCCACTCACACGCAAGAAGTCTTGTATGTCCTGCCTCTGGGCCCCCCTGGGCCCTTGGCAGTCATATCCTCTAGCATAGCACCCGGGCACCCCCCCAAGGCGCAATCCATGGCGTCCATCCACTCCTGCAATTCATGGATATCGGTTACCGTGCATTCGCGGTAATGCCCTTTCGCTCCCCGGGGTTCAGGTGGGTGGATGGCACTACAGCCATCCTAGAGCGCGGTGATACCCGCGACATCCAGGACATCCTTGTGGACCAGCGGACGTACTACCAAGGTATCCTACGTGTGGATGTCCCTGACGGCAAAATCCAACACAGGTCCACCACAGACGGCCACCCACTACGCTCGCCCACAGCGGAGGCCGTGGCCCGGCATGTGGGCCGCGCGTGAGTGGTGGATAGCGCGGAGGAGCGGGAGGAGGCGCTGGCCGGTGCCCCCGAGATCCCGCCCTCCGAGGTCCTGAGGGACGTGGGCACAGCCCCCCGTAACGTGCCCGAGGTACGGGCGGCCATTTGGAAGGAGTTGCGCCCCCAACGGCTCTCCCCGGATGCGGCCATGATGGTGCTCATGGCGAAGCTCCCGAGCAAGCTACTCCCCTTGGCCAGCGTCTACCGCCCTACGGCCAAGGTGCACCTGCAACCATGCCCACACAGACGCCCTCTAGGGGCCCTAGGAGCATGCCAACCAGGGCCTGACCCGGTCCTCCCACGCGGTTGTCTAGGACTGCGGTGGGGGGGGGGGGGGACTAGAAGAGAACTCCTTGGTGGTATCGCATTATGAGGCAGATGCACCGGGGCACTAATTGAACGCCTACTAGTGCAGTTGATTGAAGTGCAATTCAAGGCACAGGGGGTGCTTCTATGTGGTACAGCCAGTGGTGGCAACAAGCTGTATTTTGACTGCCCATCCGTGTACTGTGCTTCCAGAAGTGGTCCAAGCAACCATATGTGCCGGCGATCATAGTTGTGCCGATCAATCTGTGTAAGTGTGGGCTGGTCGGCATCCGGGGGAGGAAGTGGCCGAGGAGGTGGGCTACGGGGATGGGAGGACGACTCAACAGGGGCACGTGATTCTGGATTTAGTGTATCCAAGATTAATGCAGCCCGCTCCTCGCTGCGTGACACAAAATGGGGTGGGCATATCCGATCCCCTTGCTGCCATGTGAGAAGGGGGTTGCGCATTTGGTTCCGCAATCTGAAAGAGAACTGCGTGCGAAGCCCTCGGATGAATTGCATAAACCATCGTGCTTGGTCACCACTGTTGTCCGTTAGTAACTCCATTGTCTTCGGAGTAAATGGGTCATTGAGGGAGGCCTTTGGTGGGGTTGGCCGGTCCTTTGGGACACCTTTGGTGGCCGGGGTGGGGACGGTGGTGCGGATCCCGTGAAAATAATCACCTCTTGCAAGGCGAGCATAGCAAGAGAGCACGCGCTGCCGGTTCTCCAGTCAATGGGACTGGTAAGGGTACAGGTCCTACAACCTCATCTCCTTCGTTATCCTAGCCGGCACTCTGTGCGTCTAACGTGTGAAAAATCAGCCATGGCTATTGTAAAAAGAAAATAGCTAGTTACATGTATCCAACATATGCGACCCCTAGTAATTATAATAGCAATGCACAGTATGTGCAAAAGGAAACTGCAATAGATTGGGGTATACTGCAAACAATGTGTCCTAAAACTCCAATAGAATCAGACACGCCAGAACAATACAAGCATCACGTCACCAAGCTCCAAATACACCTGCGTTCAAACAGTGTAAGGCGTGTTATATAGTACTCCTTAACAGCTGCTAACTGTGATAGTTACACAATACCACGGTGGCACCATTGTACATCACGATACAAGAAGTACACGGCAGAAGAGCATCGAAAAATATAACAGAAGACTACATGTAGAATGAGTTCCGAAGTGTCATAGTGCTATTATGTCACACAACAGGGGGTCAAACTGCGACATTGTGAAGGCTTGGGCTCTGCAGAGCCCAACCAACAGGGAAACCCTAATATGCAGCCCGTAAGTACCAAGTGTATGAATGCTGGGCCCTGCAGAGCCCTGGTTGTTGGAAAATTCTAATTTCGGCGTGGTTTTGGCACTGCCATCTCAATGATGTGGTGCTTGGTGTGGCACGTGTTCTTGATCATTGCCCACCGGTCATGTATGCATGAGTTGTATTGTTGATTCCTGTTGCTGCAAACCTAATCGGGGACAATGTTTAGGTTGAGTATCTTAGAGCGCCGGGAAATGTGTACCACTTCACCCAGCGCCATGTCGCGCGGCCATTTGACCACTGTATACATGAGCCAATTGTTGTAACGGGGGTTGGCACACAGGGAATAACCTTTAGCCTAGGCTCTGCAAAGCCCAGAAATCTAAAATGTGTAATATTGGGGCCTAAAGTGACTTACACAACTGGTGTGGGCCCTGCAGAGTCCAGACCAATACAAAAATGCAAATTTGGACCCCCATTTTAGCACATGCAAAAAACCAACTATCACCCCTTTTTTCGCTAAAACGATAGGGGGCACTATGAGCCTCCTAAGTCCATGCTTGAGAGTGCAGTATATACATTTTGCCTTGACTGCCTTGATGGTGCAGTGTTTATGCATCATTGTTGGTACATGAAGCAAGCACATTCGTGACAAAGTATTGGGGCTAAGTCAATTAATGCGGTATTGGTGTGCAAGCCACCCCAGTTGTGGGTGGCCGCACAAAGCACAGGAACCATGTGTGTGTCTTTATTCTCCCGAACAAACAAGGTAGGATGTTAGTCAACAAACATGGCGCCCAAACAACAATCGAAAAGGAAGTGCAGATTAACCAAATGAGGTCTTGGGTGTGCTCGCGCGCGGGGGGGGGGGGGGTGATAGTGGGAAACAAGGGGAAATATGGGGTAAGCTGGGTGGAAGCGTGGATATTGGGGAAATGTGGAAATATGGTGAATTGGGGGGTTGGCGGTGGCAAAACCTAACAGGTGTGGGGGAAGTTGAAAGAATGCAGGGAAATATGCAAAAACGCATACGAATATGTGTAAAATTGGGAACAATACGAAAAAAAATACAACAAAAAGTCGAGGAATCAAGTGAAACACAAAATTTTTGAGGGGGACCACGGAAGTAACAACGAATGTTGCATAATGTGGACACAGGAAAACTTGGGAAGAGAAAAAAAAATTGAGGGGATGAGGGTAAATGCCAAACAAAAGCAAACACGTGGCAAATGGTTGGGGGTTAGAAAATTGGGGGAAATGTTGAGACATCTGAAATATAGTGGAAATACAAGGCGATCTCAAGAAACAGGGAGAAATATGGGTACCGTGCCAATAGTAACGCTTTGCGAAACACTAATTTACATGTTGGATAGTTTGAAATTTATTTGCCTAAAAATTTTGCAATAGCAACCCAAATAGGGAAAAGGCATTCAATATTTGCGATTTTTTTGTGTGGGGTGCAGATTGGCAGCTTTGCCGTTTTGTTGTTTTTGGTTGACTGCGCCGAAAACCAAATTATCTTTGGCTTGATTTTTGCATTTAACCTCCTTTTTTTGGGTGGTTATGTTACAAACGTTGGGGTGCCAGCGAAAGAGAGTTGGGCTAGCTTGGACTATGGGATTGCAATGCACACACAACCAGGCACCAACAAGCAAGTGTTTCAAATGATTATCCAAGCCTTCCCGTTTTTCAATGAACCTGTTGCAAAATCGTATATAATAGTGCCCATTGCATATGAAATGCTTAAACACAAATGCAATGCCCATGACTTTTGACCACCTTGCCCCTAGCTGCAGAAAGGTCGCCACAAGTGTACAAAGCACTCCTCTCCACAAAAAATCACTAACCTTCGGGCATGTATCGCACGAAATCGCCCCCCACCCCTACCTTGGAGGTACGCAGGGGGTAGGGGGGGGGTAAAAGGGGGTGTAGGGGGGGGGGTAAAGGGGGGTGGTAGAAGAGGGTGGGGGGGGGGGGAGGTGGAGCGCTTGCCGTGGTTCCATGGATGATGGGCCTGAGGAGTGTCCCACGGGGCTTCCCACGCAGACCAGCTAGGTGAGTCCTCCGTCTTACCTCCGCAAGAGCAAGATGGATCTCGTCGCACAACCCTCAGGGTCGCTCCTCCCGGCAAGCCGTCCGGGTCCCAGCACCGGTGTACGACAACCCCACGGTCCGATCAGCCTGCTGGTCCTCGTCACCGACCGCCCAAAAGCCAGGGATCCACCCGAGTAAGCGTCCCCGAAACGATCAGACATGAAGGCGCGGGTCTTCTTGGGGCATCAACCGCGACTTAGAATGTCGCCAGACAAGGAGCGTGGTCAGGCTCGACTAAGCGCGGCACCGGAACGATTCAGGAGCGCAAGGCCGAGGACAGGATCACGCACATGGATAGGGCCACGGGGAGGGCCGACCCAGAGCAACCTGCACAACCTTGTAGACCGTCCAAGGGCCATGGGATGCGGCATTGCGGATGGCCCAGTAGGCTCAATGAAGTGTGGCAGACCAAGAGGGGATCTTATCTCCATAGAGGCCAACCTGCAGGCTCCATCCTTCGCCACCGTAATGGACGGCCTAGAGGTGGCGTCGGTCCGGGAAAAGGGGGGCAAGCCCGTGCCGGCTAAGACGGTCCAGGATGACCACGTCATGTACCCCCATTTCAATTTCTTCTCGCGTGTACTTCGGGAGTTGGTTGTACTTGAAGTGTACATAAAGGACTCGGTATTGGCTGCGTCTTTGACGGGTGGCCATGGTGCACAGCACGTCGGGGGTCAGGACGAGGTCTCCCGACAACCATAGGCCGAGGATGACGTCCCACGCCGGCCACTCAGTGACAGCGGGTGTCCAGAACCCGTTGGCGACGTGGGACCACTGTGGTGGAGGGTCATTAAAGAGGGTCTTGTACACATGGCCCCCCTTTTGGGGGGTGTAGTTGCAGGACGGGCACCGCGTGCCGCTTGTGCTGGAGGATGGTGGTGAGAGCCACGTCGCAGAGGAGGCGGCGTAGGTTGGCTGGTTGTAACCCCCGGTGCTGGATGGCTTCCCGGCGCGGTGAGGAGATAGTACCAAGGCGCCCGACGGTATAGGTAGGGAGGGAGCCGTGGGCCGGGGAGCCGTCAGCGGCTAGCAGGAAAGGCTCCTTGCCCCAAAAGATGACGACCCCCCAAGCCGTGGACGCACACTGGCGCCAAGCATGACATCTCTGCCAGAGCCAGGCTGCGATCCACCGATGGTAGTGGGCGCGGAGCAGAGGGTCAAGCGGGCAGGATAAGACATGGTCACTAGGGGCAGGCTGGAGACAGAGGGGGCAAGGAGTGTCCCGGGGGGGGGGGGGGCAGGAAAAGGCGAAGGCCAGTGGTAGCCAAGTGGTCGCCCCACGAGAGGATGCAATTACTGAATGCGGTGTTGTATTCGGCGAGGGCAGAGTTGCGTTGCGCTGGAGGGGATCCGGAGGAGGTGTGGTGGGAGACAAGAAGGGCTCGGCGGGCATGGGGGAGGGCGTCGTGGACTTGGAGGCCAGCATGGGAGAAGCAGATCCGGGGCTCCTTTATGGGGGCCAGCCATCCCACCGTGGCCGGGAGCGGAGAGCCCTCCGGCTTCATCAACCGGGTCCGGCAGGGTGTCGAGCTAGGTTCTAGCGATGTTGGAGTAGAGGTGGCGAGGAGGTGGTTGACCGATAGCTAACGCGCTGCATGCACGGAGCAGGTCTGCTTGTAATCAGTCGCCTGGCTCTTGTCGCCCCTCTTGAGCCGTTATGCACCCTTTACAGTCGGCTAAAAGCCACGAGCTGGCTTGGAAGGTGAAGGTAGGGTAAGTAGAGGAACCTCAGGCGGAGAGGGCAACCCATGCCGTGTACAACTCCGCTGAGTAGGCGTTATCCACTGTCACGGGGATGCTGACGGGGTATATTTAGAACCACAGTGTATTGGAGTAGAAGACGGCCACGGCTGCACCACATCGTCGGGACTTTGGGCACCATGAAGCATCGTGCCGTAGTTCTCCGGGATCCAAGAAAACGTGGGCATGGTGGCGGGAATTGCGTGACAACGGGCAATCAGAGGGGTTGTGCTCGTCGGGGGGGGTGGGGCGGAAAACCACACGCGGCCACCCTGACCTTTGCGTGTCGCCCGTGTCGCGGTGGCCTGTGATCATCCACGCATGTGTGCCCTCTACTTCGGGCTCGGAGGAGGATAGGGACATCATGTGAAGGGGGGGTGTTCGGCCCCCCTCTTACGTGCCATGCGTATCCTGGACGCCATGGCCGCCTCGCCCATGTGGGCCGCCGTAGGCTGAACCCTTGTTGCCTTCGCCCTTTTCCTCCGGGACGTCCCGGAAGGAGGAATCGGCATCCCCCTAGCTCCGGTTACACGATACGCCAACTTCCTCACTGTTTATTTCCGACAACCTCAATCACCAACACCCCTTGGTCCGATCTCTACACGACATGGGCTCCTCACTGCCCTTTGGCGTTTCCATCCCTGGCAACCGTGCCTCACCGCAGACCTCGAGCTGCGCCCTGCCGCCGACCCCACCGACCATGACCGGTTTCTCGCCCTATGCCACCAATGCGACATTTCCATCCACCCCCCCCCCCCCCGCGCAGAGGTCCTACGTGCCGTCGGGGCTTCCGGGGAACTGGGAAACGGCCTCTTTTCGACGGGCATATGTGTTGAGGCACGGGGGGCACACCATGGAGGGTAGCCACTACCGGCAGGTGGTCGCAGGGGAAGTTGGAATTGGAGCGCACCTCGGTGGAGTGGGCGGCTTCCGAGGGGCACCGGAGGAAAATGTGGTCTAGGGTGCCCACGAAGCCTTGCAAGCTCACCCACGTGGGGGCCTCAGCAAGGGAGCTCTGGCGGCGTAACCCAAGGCGCGCCTGTGTGGGCAAGACGAGGTCACAGAGGGGGACAGGCGCCACCGGGAGGTAGGGGGCCCAACGGCATTGGCGTTCAGATCTTCTGTCACGTGCCAACACAACGACCCGTGTGGGCGTGAGGAGGAGGTCGGGGTACACCTACTCAGGAATTTCTTGGAGGACTTCGAGGTCGCTGTCGGCGGGGAGGTACACGTTGGCGTGGCACTGGGTCACATCGCAGCCACGAAGTGCGCAATGAGCGCATGACCCGTGGGGTAGGCACAATAGCTACTGACGTGCAGGTCTCCGGCTCGATATGGCGGGGTGGGACACCTGCCAGCAACCTTAGCGGAGGCCTAGATGGTGTGATAGAGGGGGTGTACCGTCCGGAGGACGAGAGGCCCGGACTCTTGGACATGTCGAGTCAAGGGGTACTGATACTCCCGTAGCAGCACGTCGAGGGCCCGCAGGGGCCTTAGGGACCTTTGCACGTTCGGGGTAAAAATGTCGAGGGGGGACTGAGAATGGTCCGGGAGCGGGGTATCGCATGTGGCTGGATGGTAAATTGTAGGTTGCTGACGCAACCAGCGAGCAACGGGGTCAGGGGGGGCGCGGGGCAGGCCCCGGACCCACTTTCGGAGGTGTTGGGGTTGGTACGCGGCCGCTAGCAATAGGAGACTGGCACGGGTAAGGCCGGTGGCCGTAAGAGAGACAAGGTTGTGCAACGAGGGCAGGAGGACGACATGGTGGTGTTCGGGGAGGATGAGGGAGGGGCAGAACTGTATCTGGTGTGAGCCAGATACTTGCACGTAGTGTACCGCCCCTACAACCGACGAGGTATCGGGGGGCCACGTGTCCGCAAGACTGCATGCCTGGTAGTACTGCACCCCCGCTGGCAGGTGTAAACACATGTGGAGGGCGTACGGGGGTGGGATGAAAAGGGCTATGTCCGGGGGTGTCGTGGGAGCCAGGCGCCACTGCCTGGGCGTGGAGCTGGGGGTACATGCACCAAGGTGTATATCCGACATTTTGGGGACTCCATCAATGTGGGAGTGGCGGAGCAACGACACCCCGCCGGGGACGTCCTCGTTGCGGGTTGTCGCCTCTTGACCTAGCGGTCCCTTGGGGGGTGTCCGAAGTACGGGTGGTACCGGTGTGGATCGGCTGGAGGGCTCCATGGCGAGGGGACGTAGGGATTGCGTGCCATGGCAACCCGGGGGTCGTGCTGGTCCCCCGGGCAGGGTTTGGGTTTGGGTTTGGGTTAAGGCCTGTGCCGGACGCCCAGGCCCACGGTCTGCACAAGTCCTGGTGCTGACACAACTGGGTAGGCGAATCGCGGTTGTCCCAAGGCCTGCCGGACTTTTGACCGCCCCCGTACCCCGCGGTGGCACATGCGGGAGGGATATGCCGCCGTGCCTGTGTGTGTGGGGCGCGCAGGGCGGGAGGGCGGGGCGTGCACGCCGGTGGCGCTTGTGAGGCATGACGGGTCACACGGCTGTGCCGCGCCTGGCCCTGCCCGCATGCGCCGGTGCTGCTCCGGTGTTGTCGGCTTCTCTTGCTGCTGTTGGTTGTTCTGGGCCTGGGCCCGTACCTGCGGCGGCGGGCTCTGTTTGCAGGGGTGGGTGCATAGGGGCGGGGTGAGTTACTCGTCTTACGTGTGCCTCTCTGGGCACGTGGAAGAACCAGGAGTCGTCTTAGATACGCGCTGGCAGTGCGCTGCGTGGGCCCAGTTGCGGGCTGGAGGGCCCAGCGGTGGCCCCACACCGGCAGTGGCGTACAGCCACAATGGGCCTAGGGCAAACGGTTGTAGAGGCAGAGGGAGTGTCAGGGCGTGGTTCCCAGGAGGTACAGACGTAAGCAAGGCCACGCGAGCACCTGGGGGCTGCCCATTAGAGTTTGCCAATAGCGCGAGCGCCCGGAACATGGTCTCCGGCGGAGATATTATAAGGCGCACTGGCGGTCTTCTGTGCCAGTGCGGCTCAACAGGCAGTGAAAAATGCAGCAAGCCTGCCCTGCACACGTACCACGACACCAAGCCCTGCACCATGTAGGCCGTCGCCAGGGATTATATCCAGGGCATGTAGCCCTGAGGGTCACGGATGGTGACGGCTGGGGGCTGCGGCGGGGGCCGGTCTGGGGCACACAGCGGGTGTGGCATCAAGGCCCAGAGGGCCAGCACCACAGGTGGTGCCAGTGCAGGCTGGGCCAACATGCTTACTACCACTCGTGTTGCACGGGGCCTAGCGGCGGCGGAGAGGTCGGATGGGCCGCTTCCGAGCATGTGGTACCACAGGCGGGATAGCATGAGTACGCTGCCGTCAGCGGCATGCTCCGTCATGTAGTGCGCATCCCACGAGCATTGTAGTATAGGACGTTGGTCGCGGTCGAGGAGAATCCCCTGAGCGGTGACGGCTGCTCCACAGGTCGGGGATACATCGAGGAGGACTCGTGCTCGGGCGTTGATGAGGTGCAGGTACGCGGCGGGGCAGCGGCTGCGGACGTGTCTCCAAAGCTGGTGCTCAGAGACCGCAGAAATGGCACTCCATGGCGATGTTGGGGTCTGGGGGCGGCTGCCATTCCAATACCCGGTACGCCAGCGTGCGCTTGATAGCGCGCGTGGGCAGCTTGTCAGATTCCAAGAGGTTGTAGAAGGGGTTCCCATCGGGTCGGAGACATGAGCCACGGCAGCCGGTGAAATAGGCCGCTGCCGCGGCATCGTCATACGCCTGGTCCAGACCAAGCTGTGGCACCAACAGCAGGGCTCCGCGGTAGTACATCAGCAAGGGCGAGGGGAGGTGCTGGCGGAGGGGGGCAGTCCATGGGGCAGGGGATCAGGCACCACAGGCGGCAAGCTGGTGGGCCTCGCGATTGAGGAGGGCCAGCAAGTGTGTGTCCTCGGTGTCATGCTGGGCGGGACGCCTCCGCACCTAGTACGGTCTGCGCGTGTGGGCCACCCCCGCAGGCATGAAGTGGCTGGCCCGCCTAGTGGCTCTGCACCTCCTGCAGGGATGGCGAGGGAGCCTTACATCCGCCCTCAACGGCACCTCCGCGCTCCACCACGCCTACACCCGGTTTCCCCCCAAGCTCGCCATTCTCCAGCTCATTTGGCGGAGCCTCACCCCGAGCCTCCTTCACTTTCAAGCCCACTACGAGGTGTGGTACCGTCATATCCTGGGCCTTCCCTGCTGGGTATCCCGCGCGCTCCTCTCCCTTCCCCCCCGCTACGGAGGCCCAGGCTGCCCCCACCCACCCCTGCGCACAGCATGCCGCCTCCTCCTCACTTACACACAAGCCACTTGCTCCCGGGGCCTGCTAGCTCGCACGTCGGCCCGTTACCTCAGCTCCTCGAGCGTTCCAGGCAGGTTGCTGGCATCCCAGTGTCCCATGCGTTGCAGCCCCCTCAGTCCCATACCGACCTCGCCAAGCAGGTCCAACGTATGTGCCTCCGTGTCGTAGCCGTCCCCACGAACACCATCCTGGCGCTACGCTCCCTGTGGACCTTCGTCCTCTCCCAACTAGACTTCATTGCCTCGGGCGTCGGCGTCCCCCCCGAGCACATCGAGGACCTAGCCATTCAGACCCGGGCCTACTGCCCGGGGCATAGAACACTACGCCCCCGCCACCCAAGCACCGGTGGAGGGCGGCGTCTGTGGAGACAATGAAGTGCTGGTGGGCGTGCAGGACGGTGGGGTCGGTGTCGTAGTGGATGGGCATGGCGCTGATGGAGGAGTCGGGGAGGACCGAAACCTGTAGGGAGGTGCGCTGGGCTGCGGCTGCGAGGCGCCCATAGTATTTAACGGCCCATGGGCCGAAATCGCAAGGTAGCTGGAGGATGCTGTGGAGGGGGGTGCAGTTCTCGCGTTGTTGGCGGAGGAAGGCATCGGCTGAGTTCCAGTCCGTGATGGCCGCCGTGCCGTGGGTCTCGAGGCTGGAGAAGACGGCCGCCCGGAGAGAGAGTGCTAGAAACGCTGGCCGCATGCCGCAGCGGAAGGTGTCGGGGGGGAGGGTGGCGGATACCTCGAGGGACTGCACCAACATGGTGCGGGCGGCGCGGGACTCGGTTCGTGTGCGGGGGGAGGTGAGGGTGACGGGGCGGTGGGCTTTGAAGAGGTCGGGGAAGGGTTTCCCCTTGTCGATGCCCATCGTGACGGAGTCGGGGGGGAGGGAGTCCATGCCGGCGTCCACAAGCTCGAGCTGGTGCTGCACTCCCTGGACCCCGCCGTGGCGTAGACGGTGCAAGAGCGCCTGCGGGCACTGGTCCAGGCCCGCGAATAGGGAGCCGGCTGTGGTGACGGATACACAGACGCGGTCGTCCCGAAGGACGGGTCCTGCTGCGACGGATCGGTTGTAGAGGGCACGGTGCTGGCGATCCCGGGGGTCCAGCCATGCGGCAAGCAGGTCGCCGAGCAGGGGGGCGGGAATGTGCGCGATGGGGTCGAAGTATGAGTCCCACTTGTTCGGGTCGTGCGTGGCTGTGAGAAAGTCGCGGTCCAGGGTGTGGCCGCGATGAGCTGTGGTGGCGGCTGCCTGGTCATGGCCTTCCTGAAGGCGGGCACTGGGAGAGGACAATGCGGAGCCGATGTCGTCCAGGATGCCGCTGTAGGGGCGGAGAGGTTTGGAGGGGCGGCAGAGGGCACCCTTGGTGGCTGAGGTAATGGAGGTGGCGCGTCGGACGTCATCAGGGCGTTCCACGCCGTGGCGCGCGGCTGTGCTTGCAAGAAATTCGCGCAGGTCCGCCATGTCGGACTCGGAGCGGGTGGCTGAGCGGAGCCTGAGGTCTCTCGGGACGTGGTCGAGAGGTCTGGGGTGCGGGATGAGGCGACGGGCAGCGGCCCAAAGAGAGAGGTGGTAGGCATTGGGGCCAACAGGGTACGAGGAGAGCCAGCCCCACAAGAGATCCACCAGGGCAGCGAGGCGAGGGAGGGTACCCGGCGGCGCGTGGCGCCAGCAGATCATGCGCTAGCTGCGTACGTCGGTGAGGCCCTCCATGGGCTCTACTGTGTCCAGGAGAGGCTTGTGGGGGGTGGGCGAGGGGAGGACGTCCGCATCGGGGACGGATCGGGCACCACGGGTGAACACGTGGTCAATGCACGTGGCTGTGTGAACCCCTTGGGAGGAGGACAAATGCGTGGGGGGGTCAGCTGGGAACGCTGGCCGGAAGCGCTGCATGCTGCCGGTGCCCCGACATGCGGCTGCGAGTGGGTTGCGGGAGCTCACACGGGAGATGTTGAAAACCCGGCCGATTAGCTCCAAGGCTGCGTACAGGTAGGCGGCGAGGGTGCTGAGGTTGAGTAGGACAGCGCGTCGTGCCTTGTAGTTCAGATGGGGGTGGACGTGCACAGAGACAAAGTAGGATGAAGCCGAGAGTGTGATGGCACACTGTGGAGGCCAGGAGGTCTCAGGCATCGTGCTCCACCCGGGGTTTCGTAGCCGGGTGTTGGAGGGAGCGACGCCAGCCTACCATGAAGCCCGTTCCGCAGCCTTCGGCCGAACTGGTGTGGTAGGCGTAGCTCGACGGCAGGGCCTGCAGCAGAGGCTCAAAAGACCACAGCTCCTGCAGTGCAAAGCAATCCACCTCGAGGGCAAGTAGGACATGAATCACGAAGTCCACGTGGCCGGCCACGCCGCCTATGTTCCACGAGAGAAACACCAGTCCGGCGTGGCGGCGTAGATGGAGCGGGGAGAAGGCTAAGGAGTGTTGGTCAAGTATGTGTATAAAGTTTGAAGTCTGAAGTCTGATTTGGCATCTCGTGTCAAGGACATAAAATAGAACACAACTCAGGAAAAGTCTGATAAAAGTGTGGTACCCGCCCCCTCCCTTCCTTGCTTCCTGTCTCCCCCCCCACACAACGCCACCCACCAGAAGAAAAACCATCGTGAAAATGGAAGATTGGGAAGAATGGGAGACCATGCAACACAGGGGAACACGCCCCCCCGAAAGAAAAAACAGGGTCGAAAAATGGGGCATTGAAGAAAATGGGAGGCCGGGGAAAATATTCCACTGAGGTGGTGTACGCCCCCCTCTGGATAAATATTCCACTGAGGTGGTGTACACCCCCCCCCCTGGATAAATGTTCCATTGAAGTGGTATGCACCCCCCTTCTGGATAAATATTCCGTTGAGGTGGTGTACACCCCCTCTGGATATATATGCCATTGAGGTGGTGTACAACCCCCCTTTGGATTAATATTCCATTGAGGTGGTGTACACCCCCCCTCTGGAAAAAATATTCCATTGAAGTGGTATACACCCCCACCTCTGGATAAATATTCAATTGAGGTGGTATACACCCCCCCTCTGGATAAATATCCCACTGAGGTGGTGTACACCCCCCCTGTGAATAAATATTCCACTGAGGTGGTGTGCCCCCCCCCCCCTATGGATAAATATTCCACCGAGGTGGTGTACGGCCCCCCCTCTGGATAATTATTCCATTGAAGTGGTATACACCCCCCCTCTGGAAATATTTCATTGAGGTGGTGTACAACCCCGCTCTGGATATATAATTCACGGAGGGGGGTAAACAATTCACGGAGGGGTAAAATAATTCACGGAGGGGGGTAAACAATTCACGGAGGGGTAAAATAATTCACGGAGGGGGGTAAATAATTCACGGAGGGGTAAAATAATTCACGGAGGGGGGTAAACAATTCACGGAGGGGTAAAATAATTCACGGAGGGGGGTAAACAATTCACGGAGGGGTAAAATAATTCACGGAGGGGGGTAGATAATTCACGGAGGGGTAAAAAAATTCACGGAGGGGGGTAAACAATTCACGGAGGGGTAAAATAATTCACAGAGGGGGGTAAACAATTCACGGAGGGGTAAAATAATTCACGGAGGGGGGTAAATAATTCACGGAGGGGTAAAAAAATTCACGGAGGGGGGTAAATAATTCACAGAGGGGTAAAATAATTCACGGAGGGGGGTAAACGATTCACGGAGGGGTCAAAAAATTCACGGAGGGGGGTAAATAATTCACGGAGGGGTAAAATAATTCACGGAGGGGGGTAAAAAATTCACGGAGGGGTAAAATAATTCACGGAGGGGGGTAAACAATTCACGGAGAGGTAAAATAATTCACGGAGGGGGGTAAAAAATTCACGGAGGGGTAAAATAATTCACGGAGGGGGGTAAACAATTCACGGAGGGGTAAAATAATTCACGGAGGGGGGTAAATAATTCACGGAGGGGTCAAATAATTCACGGAGGGAGGTAAATAATTCACGGAGGGGGGTAAATAATTCACGGAGGGGTAAAATAATTCACGGAGGGGGGTAAATAATTCACGGAGGGGTCAAATAATTCACGGAGGGGGGTAAACAATTCACGGAGGGGTAAAAAAATTCACGGAGGGGGGTAAATAATTCACAGAGGGGTAAAAAAATTCACGGAGGGGGGTAAACAATTCACGGAGGGGTAAAATAATTCACGGAGCGGGGTAAATAATTCACGGAGGGGTAAAAAAATTCACGGAGGGGGGTAAATAATTCACGGAGGGGTAAAATAATTCACGGAGGGGGGTAAATGATTCACGGAGGGGTAAAATAATTCACAGAGGGGGGTAAACAATTCACGGAGGGGTTAAAAAATTCACGGAGGGGGGTAAATAATTCACGGAGGGGTAAAATAATTCACGGAGGGGGTTAAATAATTCACGGAGGGGTAAAAAAATTCACGGAGGGGGGTAAACAATTCACGGAGGGGTCAAATAATTCACGGAGGGGGGTAAGTAATTCACGGAGGGGTCAAATAATTCACGGAGGGGGGTAAATAATTCACGGAGGGGTAAAATAATTCACGGAGGGGGGTAAATAATTCACGGAGGGGTAAAATAATTCACGGAGGGGGGTAAACGATTCACGGAGGGGTAAAATAATTCACGGAGGGAGGTAAATAATTCACGGAAGGGTAAAATAATTCACGGAGGGGGGTAAATAATTCACGGAGGGGTAAAATGATTCACGGAGGGGGGTAAACAATTCACGGAGGGGTCAAATAATTCACGGAGGGGGGTAAATAATTCAAGGAGGGGTAAAATAATTCACGGAGGGGGGTAAATAATTCACGGAGGGGTAAAATAATTCACTGAGGGGGGTAAATAATTGAGCCAATTCACGGAGGGGTAAAATAATTCACGGAGGGGGGTAAATAATTGACGGAGGGGTAAAATAATTCACGGAGGGGGGTAAATAATTCACGGAGGGGTAAAAGAATTCACGGAGGGGGGTAAATGATTCACAGAGGGGTAAAATAATTCACGGAGGGGGGTAAACAATTCACGGAGGGGTAAAATAATTCACGGAGGGGGGTAAACAATTCACGGAGGGGTAAAATAATTCATGGAGGGGGGTAGATAATTCACGGAGGGGTAAAAAAATTCACGGAGGGGGGTAAACAATTCACGGAGGGGTAAAATAATTCACGAAGGGGGGTAAACAATTCACGGAGGGGTAAAATAATTCACGGAGGGGGGTAAACAATTCACGGAGGGGTAAAATAATTCGGGGAGGGGGGTAAATAATTCACAGAGGGGTAAAATAATTCACGGAGGGGGGTAAACGATTCACGGAGGGGTCAAATAATTCACGGAGGGGGGTAAATAATTCACAGAGGGGTAAAATAATTCACGGAGGGGGGTAAATAATTCACGGAGGGGTAAAATAATTCACGGAGGGGGGTAAACAATTCACGGAGAGGTAAAATAATTCACGGAGGGGGGTAAACAATTCACGGAGGGGTAAAATAATTCACGGAGGGGGGTAAATAATTCACGGAGGGGTCAAATAATTCACGGAGGGAGGTAAATAATTCACGGAGGGGTAAAATAATTCACGGAGGGGGGTAAATAATTCACGGAGGGGTAAAATAATTCACGGAGGGGGGTAAATAATTCACGGAGGGGTCAAATAATTCACGGAGGGGGGTAAACAATTCACGGAGGGGTAAAAAAATTCACGGAGGGGGGTAAACAATTCACGGAGGGGTAAAATAATTCACGGAGCGGGGTAAATAATTCACGGAGGGGTAAAATAATTCACTGAGGGGGGTAAATAATTCACGGAGGGGTAAAATAATTCACGGAGGGGGGTAAATAATTCACGGAGGGGTCAAATAATTCACGGAGGGGGGTAAACAATTCACGGAGGGGTAAAATAATTCACGGAGGGGGGTAAATAATTCACGGAGGGGTAAAAAAATTCACGGAGGGGGGTAAACAATTCACGGAGGGGTAAAATAATTCACGGAGGGGGGTAAATAATTCACGGAGGGGTAAAATAATTCACGGACGGGGTTAAATAATTCACGGAGGGGTAAAATAATTCACGGAGGGGGGTAAACAATTCACGGAGGGGTCAAATAATTCACGGAGGGGGGTAAGTAATTCACGGAGGGGTCAAATAATTCACGGAGGGGGGTAAATAATTCACGGAGGGGTCAAATAATTCACGGAGGGGGGTAAATAATTCACGGAGGGGTAAAATAATTCACGGAGGGGGGTAAACGATTCACGGAGGGGTAAAAAAATTCACGGAGGGAGGTAAATAATTCACGGAAGGGTAAAATAATTCACGGAGGGGGGTAAATAATTCACGGAGGGGTAAAATGATTCACGGAGGGGGGTAAACAATTCACGGAGGGGTCAAATAGATCACGGAGGGGGGTAAATAATTCACGGAGGGGTAAAATAATTCACGGAGGGGGGTAAATAATTCACGGAGGGGTAAAATAATTCACGGAGGGGGGTAAATAATTGAGCCAATTCACGGAGGGGTAAAATAATTCACGGAGGGGGGTAAATAATTTACGGAGGGGTAAAATAATTCACGGAGGGGGGTAAATAATTCACGGAGGGGTAAAAGAATTCACGGAGGGGGGTAAATGATTCACGGAGGGGTAAAATAATTCACGGAGGGGGGTAAATGATTCACGGAGGGGTAAAATAATTCACGGAGGGGGGGAAATGATTCACGGAGGGGTCAAATAATTCACGGAGGGGGGTAAATAATTCACGGACGGGTAAAATAATTCACGGAGGGGGGTAAATAATTCACGGAGGGGTAAAATAATTCACGGAGGGGGGTAAACAATTCACGGAGGGGTCAAATAATTCACGGAGGGGGGTAAGTAATTCACGGAGGGGTCAAAAAATTCACGGAGGGGGGTAAATAATTCACGAAGGGGTCAAATAATTCACGGAGGGGGGTAAATAATTCACGGAGGGGTAAAATAATTCACGGAGGGGGGTAAACGATTCACGGAGGGGTAAAATAATTCACGGAGGGAGGTAAATGATTCACGGAAGGGTAAAATAATTCACGGAGGGGGGTAAAAAATTCACGGAGGGGTCAAATGATTCACGGAGGGGGGTAAACAATTCACGGAGGGGTCAAACAATTCACGGAGGGGGGTAAATAATTCACGGAGGGGTAAAATAATTCACGGAGGGGGGTAAATAATTCACGGAGGGGTAAAATAATTCACGGAGGGGGGTAAATAATTGAGCCAATTCACGGAGGGGTAAAATAATTCACGGAGGGGGGTAAATAATTCACGGAGGGGTAAAATAATTCACGGAGGGGGGTAAATAATTCACGGAGGGGTAAAAGAATTCACGGAGGGGGGTAAATGATTCACGGAGGGGTAAAATAATTCACGGAGGGGGGTAAATGATTCACGGAAGGGTAAAATAATTCACGGAGGGGGGTAAATAATTCACGGAGGGGTCAAATAATTCACGGAGGGGGGTAAATAATTCACGGACGGGTAAAATAATTCACGGAGGGGGGTAAATAATTCACGGAGGGGTAAAATAGTTCACGGAGGGGGGTAGATAATTCACGGAGGGGTCAAATAATTCACGGAGGGGGACAAACACTTCACGGAGGGGTAAAATAATTCACGGAGGGGGGTAAATAATTCACGGAGGGGTAAAATAATTCACGGAGGGGGGTAAATAATTCACGGAGGGGTAAAAGAATTCACGGAGGGGGGTAAATGATTCACGGAGGGGTAAAATAATTCACGGAGGGGGGTAAATGATTCACGGAGGGGTAAAATAATTCACGGAGGGGGGTAAATGATTCACGGAGGGGTCAAATAATTCACGGAGGGGGGTAAATAATTCACGGACGGGTAAAATAATTCACGGAGGGGGGTAAATAATTCACGGAGGGGTAAAATAGTTCACGGAGGGGGGTAAATAATTCACGGAGGGGTCAAATAATTCACGGAGGGGGACAAACACTTCACGGAGGGGTAAAATAATTCACGGAGGGGGGTAAATAATTCACGGAGGGGTAAAATAATTCACGGAGGGGGGTAAACAATTCACGGAGGGGTAAAATAATTCACGGAGGGAGGTAAATAATTCACGGAGGGGTAAAATAATTCACGGAGGGGGGTAAACAATTCACGGAGGGGTAAAATAATTCACAGAGGGGGGTAAACAATTCACGGAGGGGTAAAATAATTCACAGAGGGGGGTAAACAATTCACGGAGGGGTAAAATAATTCACGGAGGGGGCTAAATAATTCACGGAGGGGTAAAATAATTCACGGAGGGGGGTAAATAATTCACAGAGGGGTAAAATAATTCACGGAGGGGGGTAAACGATTCACGGAGGGGTCAAATAATTCACGGAGGGGGGTAAATAATTCACGAAGGGGTAAAATAATTCACGGAGGGGGGTAAATAATTCACGGAGGGGTAAAATAATTCACGGAGGGGGGTAAATAATTCACGGAGGGGTAAAATAATTCACAGAGGGGGGTAAACAATTCACGGAGGGGTCAAATAATTCACGGAGGGGGGTAAATAATTCACGGAGGGGTCAAATAATTCACGGAGGGGGGTAAAAAATTCACGGAGGGGTAAAATAATTCACGGAGGGGGGTAAACAATTCACGGAGGGGTAAAATAATTCACGGAGGGGGGTAAACAATTCACGGAGGGGTCAAATAATTCACGGAGGGAGGTAAATAATTCACGGGGGGGTAAAATAATTCACGGAGGGGGGTAAATAATTCACGGAGGGGTAAAATAATTCACGGAGGGGGGTAAATAATTCACGGAGGGGTCAAATAATTCACGGAGGGGGGTAAACAATTCACGGAGGGGTAAAAAAATTCACGGAGGGGGGTAAAGAATTTACGGAGGGGTAAAAAAATTCACGGAGGGGGGTAAACAATTCACGGAGGGGTAAAAAAATTCACGGAGCGGGGTAAATAATTCACGGAGGGGTAAAATAATTCACGGAGGGGGGTAAATAATTCACGGAGGGGTAAAATAATTCACGGAGGGGGGTAAATAATTCACGGAGGGGTAAAATAATTCACGGAGGGGGGTAAACAATTCACGGAGGGGTAAAATAATTCACAGAGGGGGGTAAACAATTCACGGAGGGGTTAAAAAATTCACGGAGGGGGGTAAATAATTCACGGAGGGGTAAAAAAATTCACGGAGGGGGTTAAATAATTCACGGAGGGGTAAAATAATTCACGGAGGGGGGTAAACAATTCACGGAGGGGTCAAATAATTCACGGAGGGGGGTAAGTGATTCACGGAGGGGTCAAATAATTCACGGAGGGGGGTAAATAATTCACGGAGGGGTAAAATAATTCACGGAGGGGGGTAAATGATTCACGGAGGGGTCAAATAATTCACGGAGGGGGGTGAATAATTCACGGAGGGGTAAAATAATTCACGGAGGGAGGTAAATAATTCACGGAAGGGTAAAATAATTCACGGAGGGGGGTAAATAATTCACGGAGGGGTAAAATGATTCACGGAGGGGGGTAAACAATTCACGGAGGGGTCAAATAGTTCACGGAGGGGGGTAAATAATTCACGGAGGGGTAAAATAATTCACGGAGGGGGGTAAATAATTCACGGAGGGGTAAAATAATTCACGGAGGGCGGTAAATAATTGAGCCAATTCACGGAGGGGTAAAATAATTCACGGAGGGGGGTAAATAATTCACGGAGGGGTAAAATAATTCACGGAGGGGGGTAAATAATTCACGGAGGGGTAAAAGAATTCACGGAGGGGGGTAAATGATTCATGGAGGGGTAAAATAATTCACGGAGGGGGGTAAATAATTCACGGAGGGGTAAAAAAATTCACGGAGGGGGGTAAATAATTCACGGAGGGGTCAAATAATTCACGCAGGGGGGTAAATAATTCACGGACGGGTAAAATAATTCACGGAGGGGGGTAAATAATTCACGGAGGGGTAAAATACTTCACGGAGGGGGGTAAATAATTCACGGAGGGGTCAAATAATTCACGGAGGGGGGTAAACAATTCACGGAGGGGTAAAATAATTCACGGAGGGGGGTAAACAATTCACGGAGGGGTAAAAAAATTCACGGAGGGGGGTAAACAATTCACGGAGGGGTAAAATAATTCACGGAGGGAGGTAAATAATTCACGGAGGGGTAAAATAATTCACGGAGGGGGGTAAATAATTCACGGAGGGGTAAAATAATTCACAGAGGGGGGTAAGCAATTCACGGAGGGGTAAAAAAATTCACGGAGGGGGGTAAATAATTCACGGAGGGGTAAAATAATTCACGGAGGGGGTCCAATAATTCACGGAGGGGTAAAATAATTCACGGAGGGGGGTAAACAATTCACGGAGGGGTCAAATAATTCACGGAGGGGGGTAAGTAATTCACGGAGGGGTCAAATAATTCACGGAGGGGGGTAAATAATTCACGGAGGGGTAAAATAATTCACGGAGGGGGGTAAATAATTCACGGAGGGGTAAAATAATTCACGGAGGGGGGTAAACGATTCACGGAGGGGTAAAATAATTCACGGAGGGAGGTAAATAATTCACGGAGGGGTAAAATAATTCACGGAGGGGGGTAAATAATTCACGGAGGGGTAAAACAATTCACGGAGGGGGGTAAATAATTCACGGAGGGGTCAAATAATTCACGGAGGGGGGTAAATAATTCACGGAGGGGTAAAATAATTCACGGAGGGGGGTAAATAATTGAGCCAATTCACGGAGGGGTAAAATAATTCACGGAGGGGGTTAAATAATTCACGGAGGGGTCAAAAAATTCACGGAGGGGGGTAAATAATTCACGGACGGGTAAAATAATTCACGGAGGCGGGTAAATAATTCACGGAGGGGTAAAATAATTCACGGAGGGGGGTAAATAATTCACGGAGGGGTCAAATAATTCACGGAGGGGGGTAAACAATTCACGGAGGGGTAAAATAATTCACGGAGGGGGGTAAAAAATTCACGGAGGGGTAAAAAAATTCACGGAGGGGGGTAAATAATTCACGGAGGGGTAAAATAATTCACGGAGGGGGGTAAATAATTCACGGAGGGGTAAAATAATTCACGGAGGGGGGTAAATAATTCACGGAGGGGTAAAACAATTCACGGAGGGGGGTAAATAATTCACGGAGGGGTAAAAGAAATCACAGAGGGGGGTAAACAATTCACGGAGGGGTAAAAAAATTCACGGAGGGGGGTAAATAATTCACGGAGGGGTAAAATAATTCACGGAGGGGGTTAAATAATTCACGGAGGGGTAAAAAAGTTCACGGATGGGGGTAAACAATTCACGGAGGGGTCAAATAATTCACGGAGGGGGGTAAGTAATTCACGGAGGGGTCAAATAATTCACGGAGGGGGGGTAAATAATTCACGGAGGGGTAAAATAATTCACGGAGGGGGGTAAATAATTCACGGAGGGGTAAAATAATTCACGGAGGGGGGTAAACGATGCACGGAGGGGTAAAATAATTCACGGAGGGGGGTAAACAATTCACGGATGGGTAAAAAAATTCACGGAGGGGGGTAAATAATTCACGGAGGGGTGAAAAAATTCACGGAGGGGGGTAAATATCTCACGGAGGGGTCAAATAATTCACGGAGGGGGGTAAATAATTCACGGAGGGGTAAAATAATTCACAGAGGGGGGTAAATAATTCACGGAGGGGTAAAATAATTCATGGAGGGGGGTAAATAATTCACGGAGGGGTAAAATAATTCACGGAGGGGGGTAAATGATCCACGGAGGGGTCAAATAATTCACGGAGGGGGGTGAATAATTCACGGAGGGGTAAAAGAATTCACGGAGGGGGGTAAAGAATTCACGGAGGGGTAAAATAATTCACGGAGGGGGGTAAACAATTCACGGAGGGGTAAAATAATTCACGGAGGGGGGTAAACAATTCACGGAGGGGTAAAATAATTCACGGAGGGGGGTAAATAATTCACGGAGGGGGGTAAATAATTCACGGAGGGGTCAAATAATTCACGGAGGGGGGTAAACAATTCACGGAGGGGTAAAACAATTCACGGAGGGGGGTAAACAATTCACGGAGGGGTAAAATAATTCACGGAGGGGGGTAAAAAATTCACGGAGGGGTAAAATAATTCACGGAGGGGGGTAAACAATTCACGGAGGGGTAAAATAATTCACGGAGGGGGGTAAACAATTCACGGAGGGGTAAAATAATTCACGGAGGGGGGTAAAGAATTCACGGAGGGGTAAAATAATTCACGGAGGGGGGTAAATAATTCACAGAGGGGTAAAATGACTCACGGAGGGGGGTAAACAATTCACGGAGGGGTAAAATGATTCACGGAGGGGGGTAAACGATTCACGGAGGGGTAAAATGATTCACGGAGGGGGGTAAACAATTCACGGAGGGGTAAAATAATTCACGGAGGGGGGTAAAGAATTCACGGAGGGGTAAAATAATTCACGGAGGGGGGTAAATACTTCACGAAGGGGTAAGATAATTCACGGAGGGGGGTAAATAATTCACGGAGGGGTAAAATAATTCACGGAGGGGGGTAAATAATTCACGGAGGGGTAAAATAATTCACGCAGGGGGGTAGGTAATTCACGGAGGGGTAAAATAATTCACGGAGGGGGGTAAATAATTCACGGAGGGGTCAAATAATTCACGAAGGGGGGTAAATAATTCACGGAGGGGTAAAATAATTCACGGAGGGGGGTAAATAATTCACGGAGGGGTAAAATAATTCACGGAGGGGGGTAAACAATTCACGGAGGGGTAAAATAATTCACGGAGGGGGGTAAATAATTCACGGAGGGGTAAACAATTCACGGAGGGGGGTAAACAATTCACGGAGGGGTAAAATAATTCACGGAGGGGGGTAAATGATTCACGGAGGGGTCAAATAATTCACGGAGGGGGGTAAATAATTCACGGAGGGGTAAAATAATTCACGGAGGGGGGTAAACAATTCACGGAGGGGTAAAATAATTCACGGAGGGGGGTAAACAATTCACAGAGGGGTAAAATAATTCACGGAGGGGGGTAAACAATTCACGGAGGGGTAAAATGATTCACGGAGGGGGGTAAATAATTCACGGAGGGGGGTAAATAATTCACGGAGGGGTAAAATAATTCACGGAGGGGGGTAAACAATTCACGGAGGGGTAAAATAATTCACGGAGGGGGGTAAACAATTCACGGAGGGGTAAAATAATTCACGGAGGGGGGTAAATAATTCACGGAGGGGTAAAATAATTCACGGAGGGGGGTAAACAATTCACGGAGGGGTAAAATAATTCACGGAGGGGGGTAAACAATTCACGGAGGGGTAAAATAATTCACGGAGGGGGGTAAAGAATTCACGGAGGGGTAAAATAATTCACGGAGGGGGGTAAATCATTCACAGAGGGGTAAAATAATTCACGGAGGGGGGTAAATAATTCACGGAGGGGTAAAATAATTCACGGAGGGGGGTAAACAGTTCACGGAGGGGTAAAATAATTCACGGAGGGGGGTAAATAGTTCACGGAGGGGTAAAATAATTCACGGAGGGGGGTAAATAATTCACAGAGGGGTAAAATAATTCACGGAGGGGGGTAAATCATTCACAGAGGGGTAAAATAATTCACGGAGGGGGGTAAATCATTCACGGAGGGGTCAAATAATTCACGGAGGGGGGTAAATAATTCACGGAGGGGTAAAATAATTCACGGAGGGGGGTAAATAATTCACGGAGGGGTAAAATAATTCACGGAGGGGGGTAGGTAATTCACGGAGGGGTAAAATAATTCACGGAGGGGGGTAAACAATTCACGGAGGGGTAAAATAATTCACGGAGGGGGGTAAAAAATTCACGGAGGGGTCAAATAATTCGCGGAGGGGGGTAAATAATTCATGGAGGGGTAAAATAATTCACGGAGGGGGGTAAATAATTCACGGAGGGGTAAAATAATTCACGGAGGGGGGTAAACAATTCACGGAGGGGTAAAATAATTCACGGAGGGGGGTAAACAATTCACGGAGGGGTAAAATAATTCACGGAGGGGGGTAAATAATTCACGGAGGGGTAAAATAATTCACGGAGGGGGGTAAATCATTCTCGGAGGGGTAAAATAATTCACGGAGGGGGGTAAATGATTCAGGGAGGGGTCAAATAATTCACGGAGGGGGGTAAATAATTCACGGAGGGGTAAAATAATTCACGGAGGGGTGTAAACAATTCACGGAGGGGTAAAATAATTCACGGAGGGGGGTAAATAATTCACGGAGGGGTCAAATTATTCACGGAGGGGGGTAAATAATTCACGGAGGGGTAAAATAATTCACGGAGGGGGGTAAATAATTCACGGAGGGGTAAAATAATTCACGGAGGGGGGTAAATAATTAACGGAGGGGTAAAATAATTCACGGAGGGGGGTAAACAATTCACGGGGGGGTAAAAAAATTCACGGAGGGGGGTAAACAATTCACGGAGGGGTGAAATAATTCACGGAGGGGGGTAAAAAATTCACGGAGGGGTCAAATACTTCACGGAGGGGGGTAAATAATTCATGGAGGGGTAAAATAATTCACGGAGGGGGGTAAAAAATTTACGGAGGGGTAAAATAATTCACGGAGGGGGGTAAACAATTCACGGAGGGGTAAAATAATTCACGGAGGGGGGTAAATAATTCACGGAGGGGTAAAATGATTCACGGAGGGGGGTAAATAATTCACGGAGGGGTAAAATAATTCACGGAGGGGGGTAAATAATTCGGGGAGGGGTAAAATAATTCACGGAGGGGGGTAAATAATTCACGGAGGGGTCAAATAATTCACGGAGGGGGGTAAACAATTCACGGAGGGGTAAAATAATTCACGGAGGGGGGTAAATAATTCACGGAGGGGTAAAATAATTCACCGAGGGGGGTAAACAATTCACGGAGGGGTAAAATAATTCACGGAGGGGGGTAAACAATTCACGGAGGGGTAAAATAATTCACGGAGGGGGGTAAATAATTCAGGGAGGGGTAAAATAATTCACGGAGGGGGGTAAAAAAGTCATGGAGGGGTAAAATAATTCACAGAGGGGGGTAAACAATTCACGGAGGGGTAAAAAAATTCACGGAGGGGGGTAAATAATTCACAGAGGGGTAAAATAATTCACGGAGGGGGTTAAATAATTCACGGAGGGGTAAAATAATTCACGGAGGGGGGTAAACAGTTCACGGAGGGGTCAAATAATTCACGGAGGGGGGTAAGTAATTCACGGAGGGGTAAAATAATTCACGGAGGGGGGTAAATAATTCACGGAGGGGTAAAATAATTCACGGAGGGGGGTAAATAATTCACGGAGGGGTAAAATAATTCACGGAGGGGGGTAAACAATTCACGGAGGGGTAAAATAATTCACGGAGGGAGGTAAATAATTCACGGAGGGGTAAAAAAATTCACGGAGCGGGGTAAATAATTCACGGAGGGGTAAAATAATTCACGGAGGGGGGTAAACAATTCACGGAGGGGTCAAATAATTCACGGAGGGGGGTAAATAATTCACGGAGGGGTAAAATAATTCACGGAGGGGGGTAAACAATTCACGGAGGGGTAAAATAATTCACGGAGGGGGGTAAAAAATTGAGCCAATTCACGGAGGGGTAAAATAATTCACGGAGGGGGGTAAATAATTCACGGAGGGGTAAAATAATTCACGGAGGGGGGTAAACAATTCACGGAGGGGTAAAATAATTCACGGAGGGGGGTAAATAATTCACGGAGGGGTAAAAAACTTCACGGAGGGGGGTAAATAATTCACGGAGGGGTCAAATAATTCACGGAGGGGGGTAAATAATTCACGGAGGGGTAAAAAAATTCACGGAGGGGGGTAAATAATTCACGGAGGGGTAAAATAATTCACGGAGGGGGGTAAATCATTCACGGAGGGGTAAAATAATTCACGGAGGGGGGTAAATGATTCACGGAGGGGTCAAATAATTCACGGAGGGGGGTAAATAATTCACGGAGGGGTAAAATAATTCACGGAGGGGGGTAAATGATTCACGGAGGGGTCAAACAATTCACGGAGGGGGGTAAATAATTCACGGAGGGGTAAAATAATTCACGGAGGGGGGTAAACAATTCACGGAGGGGGGTAAATAATTCACGGAGGGGTAAAATTATTCACGGAGGGGGGTAAATAATTCACGGAGGGGGGTAAATAATTCACGGAGGGGTAAAATGAGTCACGGAGGGGGGTAAACAATTCACGGAGGGGTAAAATAATTCACGGAGGGGGGTAAACAATTCACGGAGGGGTAAAATAATTCACGGAGGGGGGTAAATAATTCACGGAGGGGTAAAATAATTCACGGAGGGGGGTAAACAATTCACGGAGGGGTAAAATAATTCACGGAGGGGGGTAAACAATTCACGGAGGGGTAAAACAATTCACGGAGGGGGGTAAATAATTCACGGAGGGGTAAAATTATTCACGGAGGGGGGTAAATAATTCACAGAGGGGTAAAATAATTCACGGAGGGGGGTAAACAATTCACGGAGGGGTAAAATGATTCACGGAGGGGGGTAAACGATTCACGGAGGGGTAAAATGATTCACGGAGGGGGGTAAACAATTCACGGAGGGGTCAAATAATTCACGGAGGGGGGTAAATAATTCACGGAGGGGTAAAATAATTCACGGAGGGGGGTAAATAATTCACGGAGGGGTAAAATAATTCACGGAGGGGGGTAAATCATTCACGGAGGGGTAAAATAATTCACGGAGGGGGGTAAATGATTCACGGAGGGGTCAAATAATTCACGGAGGGGGGTAAATAATTCACGGAGGGGTAAAATAATTCACGGAGGGGGGTAAATGATTCACGGAGGGGTCAAACAATTCACGGAGGGGGGTAAATAATTCACGGAGGGGTAAAATAATTCACGGAGGGGGGTAAACAATTCACGGAGGGGTAAAATAATTCACGGAGGGGGGTAAACAATTCACGGAGGGGTAAAATAATTCACGGAGGGGGGTAAACAATTCACGGAGGGGTAAAATAATTCACGGAGGGGGGTAAATAATTCACGGAGGGGGGTAAATAATTCACGGAGGGGTAAAATGAGTCACGGAGGGGGGTAAACAATTCACGGAGGGGTAAAATAATTCACGGAGGGGGGTAAACAATTCACGGAGGGGTAAAATAATTCACGGAGGGGGGTAAATAATTCACGGAGGGGTAAAATAATTCACGGAGGGGGGTAAACAATTCACGGAGGGGTAAAATAATTCACGGAGGGGGGTAAACAATTCACGGAGGGGTAAAACAATTCACGGAGGGGGGTAAATAATTCACGGAGGGGTAAAATTATTCACGGCGGGGGGTAAATAATTCACAGAGGGGTAAAATAATTCACGGAGGGGGGTAAACAATTCACGGAGGGGTAAAATGATTCACGGAGGGGGGTAAACGATTCACGGAGGGGTAAAATGATTCACGGTGGGGGCTAAACAATTCACGGAGGGGTAAAATACTTCACGGAGGGGGCCAAAGAATTCACGGAGGGGTAAAATAATTCACGGAGGGGGGTAAATAATTCACGGAGGGGTAAAATAATTCACGGAGGGGGTTAAAAATTCACGGAGGGGTAAAATAATTCACGGAGGGGGGTAAATAATTCACGGAGGGGTCAAATAATTCACGGAGGGGGGTAAACAATTCACTGAGGGGTAAAATAATTCACGGAGGGGGGTAAATAATTCACGGAGGGGTAAAATAATTCACGGAGGGGGGTAAATAATTCACGGAGGGGTCAAATAATTCACGGAGGGGGGTAAACAATTCACGGAGGGGTAAAATAATTCACGGAGGGGGGTAAATAATTCACGGAGGGGTAAAATAATTCACCGAGGGGGGTAAACAATTCACGGAGGGGTAAAATAATTCACGGAGGGGGGTAAATAATTCACGGAGGGGTAAAATAATTCACGGAGGGGGGTAAATAATTCAGGGAGGGGTAAAATAATTCACGGAGGGGGATAAATAAGTCACGGAGGGGTAAAATAATTCACAGAGGGGGGTAAACAATTCACGGAGGGGTAAAAAAATTCACGGAGGGGGGTAAATAATTCACGGAGGGGTAAAATAATTCACGGAGGGGGTTAAATAATTCACGGAGGGGTAAAATAATTCACGGAGGGGGGTAAACAATTCACGGAGGGGTCAAATAATTCACGGAGGGGGGTAAGTAATTCACGGAGGGGTAAAATAATTCACGGAGGGGGGTAAATAATTCACGGAGGGGTAAAATAATTCACGGAGGGGGGTAAATAATTCACGGAGGGGTAAAATAATTCACGGAGGGGGGTAAACAATTCACGGAGGGGTAAAATAATTCACGGAGGGAGGTAAATAATTCACGGAGGGGTAAAATAATTCACGGAGCGGGGTAAATAATTCACGGAGGGGTAAAATAATTCACGGAGGGGGGTAAACAATTCACGGAGGGGTCAAATAATTCACGGAGGGGCGTAAATAATTCACGGAGGGGTAAAATAATTCACGGAGGGGGGTAAACAATTCACGGAGGGGTAAAATAATTCACGGAGGGGGGTAAAAAATTGAGCCAATTCACGGAGGGGTAAAATAATTCACGGAGGGGGGTAAATAATTCACGGAGGGGTAAAATAATTCACAGAGGGGGGTAAACAATTCACGGAGGGGTAAAATAATTCACGGAGGGGGGTAAATGATTCACGGAGGGGTAAAATAATTCACGGAGGGGGGTAAATAATTCACGGAGGGGTCAAAAAATTCACGGAGGGGGGTAAATAATTCACGGAGGGGTAAAATAATTCACGGAGGGGGGTAAATGATTCACGGAGGGGTCAAACAATTCACGGAGGGGGGTAAATAATTCACGGAGGGGTAAAATAATTCACGGAGGGGGGTAAACAATTCACGGAGGGGTAAAATAATTCACGGAGGGGGGTAAACAATTCACGGAGGGGTAAAATAATTCACGGAGGGGGGTACCAATTCACGGAGGGGTAAAATAATTCACGGAGGGGGGTAAATAATTCACGGAGGGGGGTAAATAATTCACGGAGGGGTAAAATGAGTCACGGAGGGGGGTAAACAATTCACGGAGGGGTAAAATAATTCACGGAGGGGGGTAAACAATTCACGGAGGGGTAAAATAATTCACGGAGGGGGGTAAATAATTCACGGAGGGGTAAAAAAATTCACGGAGGGGGGTAAACAATTCACGGAGGGGTAAAATAATTCACTGAGGGGGGTAAACAATTCACGGAGGGGTAAAACAATTCACGGAGGGGGGTAAAGAATTCACGGAGGGGTAAAATTATTCACGGAGGGGGGTAAATAATTCACAGAGGGGTAAAATAATTCACGGAGGGGGGTAAACAATTCACGGAGGGGTAAAATGATTCACGGAGGGGGGTAAACGATTCACGGAGGGGTAAAATGATTCACGGAGGGGGGTAAACAATTCACGGAGGGGTAAAATACTTCACGGAGGGGGCCAAAGAATTCACGGAGGGGTAAAATAATTCACGGGGGGGGGTAAATAATTCACGGAGGGGTAAAATAATTCACGGAGGGGGGTTAAAAATTCACGGAGGGGTAAAATAATTCACAGAGGGGGGTAAATAATTCACGGAGGGGTAAAATAATTCACGGAGGGGGGTAGGTAATTCACGGAGGGGTAAAAAAATTCACGGAGGGGGGTAAATAATTCATGGAGGGGTAAAATAATTCACGGAGGGGGGTAAACAATTCACGGAGGGGTCAAATAATTCACGAAGGGGGGTAAATAATTCACGGAGGGGTAAAATGATTCACGGAGGGGGGTAAATAATTCACGGAGGGGTAAAAAAATTCACGGAGGGGGGTAAACAATTCACGGAGGGGTAAATTAATTCACGGAGGGGGGTAAAAAGTCGACGGAGGGGTAGAATAATTCACGGGGGGGGGTAAATAATTCACGGAGGGGTAAAATATTTCACGGAGGGGGGTAAATAATTCACGGAGGGGTAAAAAAATTCACAGAGGGGGGTAAACAATTCACGGAGGGGTAAAATAATTCACGGAGGGGGGTAAATAATTCAAGGAGGGGTAAAATAATTCACGGAGGGGGTTAAATAATTCACGGAGGGGTAAAATAATTCACGGAGGGGGGTAAACAATTCTCGGAGGGGTCAAATAATTCACGGAGGGGGGTAAATAATTCACGGAGGGGTAAAATAATTCACGGAGGGGGGTAAATAATTCACGAAGGGGTAAAATAATTCACGGAGGGGGGTAAACAATTCAAGGAGGGGTAAAAAAATTCACGGAGGGAGGTAAATAATTCACGGAGGGGTAAAATAATTCACGGAGGGGGGTAAACAATTCACGGAGGGGTCAATTAATTCACGGAGGGGGGTAAACAATTCACGGAGGGGTAAAAAAATTCACGGAGGGGGGTAAACAATTCACGGAGGGGTAAAATAATTCACGGAGGGGGGTAAATAATTCACGGAGGGGTAAAATAATTCACGGAGGGGGGTAAATAATTCACGGAGGGGTAAAATAATTCACGGAGGGGGGTAAATAATTCACGGAGGGGTAAAATAATTCACGGAGGGGGGTAAACAATTCACGGAGGGGTAAAATAATTCACGGAGGGGGGTAAACAATTCACGGAGGGGTAAAATAATTCACGGAGGGGGGTAAATAATTCACGGAGGGGTCAAATAATTCACGGAGGGGGGTAAATAGTTCACGGAGGGGTAAAATAATTCACGGAGGGGGGTAAATAATTCACGGAGGGGTAAAATAATTCACGCAGGGGGGTAAGGCATTCACGGAGGGGTCAATTAATTCACGGAGGGGGGTAAAATAATTCACGGAGGGGGGTAAATGATTCACGGAGGGGTCAAAAAATTCACGGAGGGGGGTAAATAATTCAGGGAGGGGTAAAAAAATTCACGGAGGGGGGTAAATAATTCACGGAGGGGTAAAATAATTCACGGAGGGGGGTAAACAATTCACGGAGGGGTAAAATAATTCACGGAGGGGGGTAAACAATTCACGGAGGGGTAAAATAATTCACGGAGGGGGGTAAATAATTCACGGAGGGGTCAAATAATTCACGGAGGGGGGTAAATAATTCATGGAGGGGTAAAATAATTCACAGAGGGGGGTAAATAATTCACGGAGGGGTAAAATAATTCACGGAGGGGGGTAAACAATTCACGGAGGGGTAAAAATATTCACGGAGGGGGGTAAACAATTCACGGAGGGGTAAAATAATTCACGGAGGGGGGTAAATAATTCACGGAGGGGTCAAATAATTCACGGAGGGGGGTAAATCATTCTCGGAGGGGTAAAATAATTCACGGAGGGGGGTACATGATTCACGGAGGGGTCAATTAATTCACGGAGGGGGGTAAATAATTCACGGAGGGGTAAAATAATTCACGGAGGGGGGTAAATAATTCACGGAGGGGTAAAATAATTCACGGAGGGGGGTAAACAATTCACGGAGGGGTAAAAAAATTCACGGAGGGGGGTAAATAATTCACGGAGGGGTCAAATTATTCACGGAGGGGGGTAAATAATTCACGGAGGGGTAAAATAATTCACGGAGGGGGGTAAATAATTCACGGAGGGGTCAAATAATTCACGGAGGGGGGTAAATAATTCACGGAGGGGTAAAAAATTTCACGGAGGGGGGTAAATAATTCACGGCGGGGTAAAATAATTCACGGAGGGGGGTAAACAATTCACAGAGGGTTAAAATAATTCACGGAGGGGTGTAAACAATTCACGGAGGGGTAAAATAATTCACGGAGGGGTAAAATAATTCAGGGAGGGGGGTAAATAATTCACGGAGGGGTAAAATAATTCACGGAGGGGGGTAAACAATTCACGGAGGGGTAAAATAATTCACGGAGGGGGGTAAATAATTCACGGAGGGGTAAAAAAATTCACGGAGGGGGGTACATGATTCACTGAGGGGTCAAACAATTCACGGAGGGGGGTAAATAATTCACGGAGGGGTAAAATAATTCACGGAGGGCGGTAAATAATTCACGGAGGGGTAAAATAATTCACGGAGGGGTAAAATAATTCACGGAGGGGGGTAAACAATTCACGGAGGGGTAAAAAAATTCACGGAGGGGGGTAAATAATTCACGGAGGGGTCAAATTATTCACGGAGGGGGGTAAATAATTCACGGAGGGGTAAAATAATTCACGGAGGGGGGTAAATAATTCACGGAGGGGTCAAATAATTCACGGAGGGGGGTAAATAATTCACGGAGGGGTAAAAAATTTCACGGAGGGGGGTAAATAATTCACGGCGGGGTAAAATAATTCACGGAGGGGGGTAAACAATTCACAGAGGGGTAAAATAATTCACGGAGGGGTAAAAAATTTCACGGAGGGGGGTAAATAATTCACGGCGGGGTAAAATAATTCACGGAGGGGGGTAAACAATTCACGGAGGGGTGTAAACAATTCACGGAGGGGTAAAATAATTCACGGAGGGGTAAAATAATTCAGGGATGGGGGTAAATAATTCACGGAGGGGTAAAATAATTCACGGAGGGGGGTAAACAATTCACGGAGGGGGGTAAATAATTCACGGAGGGGGGTAAATCATTCTCGGAGGGGTAAAAGAATTCACGGAGGGGGGTACATGATTCACGGAGGGGTCAAACAATTCACGGAGGGGGGTAAATAATTCACGGAGGGGTAAAATAATTCACGGAGGGCGGTAAATAATTCACGGAGGGGTAAAATAATTCACGGAGGGGGGTAAACAATTCACGGAGGGGTAAAAAAATTCACGGAGGGGGGTAAATAATTCACGGAGGGGTCAAATTATTCACGGAGGGGGGTAAATAATTCACGGAGGGGTAAAATAATTCACGGAGGGGGGTAAATAATTCACGGAGGGGTCAAATAATTCACGGAGGGGGGTAAACAATTCACAGAGGGGTAAAATAATTCACGGAGGGGTGTAAACAATTCACGGAGGGGTAAAATAATTCACGGAGGGGTAAAATAATTCAGGGAGGGGGGTAAATAATTCACGGAGGGGTAAAATGATTCACGGAGGGGGGTAAACAATTCACGGAGGGGTGAAATAATTCACGGAGGGGGGTAAATAATTCACGGAGGGGTCAAATAATTCACGGAGGGGGGTAAATAGTTCACGGAGGGGTAAAATAATTCACGGAGGGGGGTAAATAATTCACGGAGGGGTAAAATAATTCACGCAGGGGGGTAAGGCATTCACGGAGGGGTAAAATAATTCACGGAGGGGGGTAAATGATTCACGGAGGGGTCAAATAATTCACGGAGGGGGGTAAATAATTCACGGAGGGGTAAAATAATTCACGGAAGGGGGTAAATGATTCACGGAGGGGTAAAATAATTCACGGAGGGGGGTAAACAATTCACGGAGGGGTAAAATAATTCACGGAGGGGGGTAAATAATTCACAGAGGGGGGTAAACAATTCACGGAGGGGTAAAATAATTCACGGAGGGGGGTAAACAATTCACGGAGGGGTAAAAAAATTCACGGAGGGGGGCAAACAATTCACGGAGGGGTAAAATAATTCACGGAGGGGGGTAAATAATTCACGGAGGGGTAAAATAATTCACGGAGGGGGGTAAATAATTCACGGAGGGGTCAAATAATTCACGGAGGGGGGTAAATAATTCATGGAGGGGTAAAATAATTCACAGAGGGGGGTAAATAATTCACGGAGGGGTAAAATAATTCACGGAGGGGGGTAAACAATTCACGGATGGGTAAAAAAATTCACGGAGGGGGGTAAACAATTCACGGAGGGGTAAAATAATTCACGGAGGGGGGTAAATAATTCACGGAGGGGTCAAATAATTCACGGAGGGGGGTAAATCATTCTCGGAGGGGTAAAATAATTCACGGAGGGGGGTACATGATTCACGGAGGGGTCAATTAATTCACGGAGGGGGGTAAATAATTCACGGAGGGGTAAAATAATTCACGGAGGGGGGTAAATAATTCACGGAGGGGTAAAATAATTCACGGAGGGGGGTAAACAATTCACGGAGGGGTAAAAAAATTCACGGAGGGGGGTAAATAATTCACGGAGGGGTCAAATTATTCACGGAGGGGGGTAAATAATTCACGGAGGGGTAAAATAATTCACGGAGGGGGGTAAATAAATCACGGAGGGGTCAAATAATTCACGGAGGGGGGTAAATAATTCACGGAGGGGTAAAAAATTTCACGGAGGGGGGTAAATAATTCACGGCGGGGTAAAATAATTCACGGAGGGGGGTAAACAATTCACAGAGGGGTAAAATAATTCACGGAGGGGTGTAAACAATTCACGGAGGGGTAAAAAAATTCACGGAGGGGTAAAATAATTCAGGGAGGGGGGTAAATAATTCACGGAGGGGTAAAATAATTCACGGAGGGGGGTAAACAATTCACGGAGGGGTAAAATAATTCACGGAGGGGGGTAAATAATTCACGGAGGGGTAAAATAATTCACGGAGGGGGGTACATGATTCACGGAGGGGTCAAACAATTCACGGAGGGGGGTAAATAATTCACGGAGGGGTAAAATAATTCACGGAGGGCGGTAAATAATTCACGGAGGGGTAAAATAATTCACGGAGGGGGGTAAACAATTCACGGAGTGGTAAAAAAATTCACGGAGGGGGGTAAATAATTCACGGAGGGGTCAAATTATTCACGGAGGGGGGTAAATAATTCACGGAGGGGTAAAATAATTCACGGAGGGGGGTAAATAATTCACGGAGGGGTCAAATAATTCACGGAGGGGGGTAAATAATTCACGGAGGGGTAAAAAATTTCACGGAGGGGGGTAAATAATTCACGGCGGGGTAAAATAATTCACGGAGGGGGGTAAACAATTCACAGAGGGGTAAAATAATTCACGGAGGGGTGAAAAATTTCACGGAGGGGGGTAAATAATTCACGGCGGGGTAAAATAATTCACGGAGGGGGGTAAACAATTCACGGAGGGGTGTAAACAATTCACGGAGGGGTAAAATAATTCACGGAGGGGTAAAATAATTCAGGGAGGGGGGTAAATAATTCACGGAGGGGTAAAATAATTCACGGAGGGGGGTAAACAATTCACGGAGGGGGGTAAATAATTCACGGAGGGGGGTAAATCATTCTCGGAGGGGTAAAAAAATTCACGGAGGGGGGTACATGATTCACGGAGGGGTCAAACAATTCACGGAGGGGGGTAAATAATTCACGGAGGGGTAAAATAATTCACGGAGGGGGGTAAATAATTCACGGAGGGGTAAAATAATTCACGGAGGGGGGTAAACAATTCACGGAGGGGTAAAAAAATTCACGGAGGGGGGTAAATAATTCACGGAGGGGTCAAATTATTCACGGAGGGGGGTAAATAATTCACGGAGGGGTCAAATAATTCACGGAGGGGGGTAAATAATTCACGGAGGGGTAAAATAATTCACGGAGGGGGGTGAATAATTCACGGAGGGGTAAAATAATTCACGGAGGGGGGTAAACAATTCACAGAGGGGTAAAATAATTCACGGAGGGGTGTAAACAATTCACGGAGGGGTAAAATAATTCACGGAGGGGTAAAATAATTCAGGGAGGGGGGTAAATAATTCACGGAGGGGTAAAATAATTCACGGAGGGGGGTAAACAATTCACGGAGGGGTGAAATAATTCACGGAGGGGGGTAAATAATTCACGGAGGGGTCAAATAATTCACGGAGGGGGGTAAATAGTTCACGGAGGGGTAAAATAATTCACGGAGGGGGGTAAATAATTCACGGAGGGGTAAAATAATTCACGCAGGGGGGTAAGGCATTCACGGAGGGGTAAAATAATTCACGGAGGGGGGTAAATGATTCACGGAGGGGTCAAATAATTCACGGAGGGGGGTAAATAATTCACGGAGGGGTAAAATAATTCACGGAGGGGGGTAAATGATTCACGGAGGGGTAAAATAATTCACGGAGGGGGGTAAACAATTCACGGAGGGGTAAAATAATTCACGGAGGGGGGTAAATAATTCACGGAGAGGTCAAATAATTCACGGAGGGGGGTAAATAATTCATGGAGGGGTAAAATAATTCACAGAGGGGGGTAAATAATTCACGGAGGGGTAAAATAATTCACGGAGGGGGGTAAACAATTCACGGAGGGGTAAAAAAATTCACGGAGGGGGGCAAACAATTCACGGAGGGGTAAAATAATTCACGGAGGGGGGTAAATAATTCACGGAGGGGTCAATTAATTCACGGAGGGGGGTAAATCATTCTCGGAGGGGTAAAATAATTCACGGAGGGGGGTACATGATTCACGGAGGGGTCAATTAATTCACGGAGGGGGGTAAATAATTCACGGAGGGGTAAAATAATTCACGGAGGGGGGTAAATAATTCACGGAGGGGTAAAATAATTCACGGAGGGGGGTAAACAATTCACGGAGGGGTAAAATAATTCACGGAGGGGGGTAAATAATTCACGGAGGGGTCAAATTATTCACGGAGGGGGGTAAATAATTCACGGAGGGGTAAAATGATTCACGGAGGGGGGTAAATAATTCACGGAGGGGTAAAATAATTCACGGAGGGGGGTAAATAATTCACGGAGGGGTAAAATAATTCACGGAGGGGGGTAAATAATTCACGGACGGGTAAAATAATTCAGGGAGGGGGGTAAATAATTCACGGAGGGTTAAAAAATTTACGGAGGGGGGTAAAAAATTCACGGAGGGGTAAAATAATTCACGGAGGGGGGTAAACAATTCACGGAGGGGTAAAACAATTCACGGAGGGGGGTAAACAATTCACGGAGGGGTGAAATGATTCACGGACGGGGGTAAACAATTCACGGAGGGGTAAAATAATTCACGGAGGGGGGTAAACAATTCACGGAGGGGTAAAATAATTCACGGAGGGGGGTAAACAATTCACGGAGGGGTAAAATAATTCACGGAGGGGGTAAATAATTCACGGAGGGGTAAAATAATTCAGGGAGGGGGGTAAATAATTCACGGAGGGGTAAAATAATTCACGGAGGGGGGTAAACAATTCACGGAGGGGTAAAATAATTCACGGAGGGGGGTAAATAATTCACGGAGGGGTCAAATAATTCACGGAGGGGGGTAAATAGTTCACGGAGGGGTAAAATAATTCACGGAGGGGGGTAAATAATTCACGGAGGGGTAAAATAATTCACGGAGGGGGGTAAGGCATTCACGGAGGGGTAAAATAATTCACGGAGGGGGGTAAATGATTCACGGAGGGGTCAAATAATTCACGGAGGGGGGTAAACAATTCACGGAGGGGTAAAATAATTCACGGAGGGGGGTAAACAATTCACGGAGGGGTAAAATAATTCACGGAGGGGGGTAAACAATTCACGGAGGGGTAAAATAATTCACGGAGGGGGGTAAATAATTCACGGAGGGGTCAAATAATTCACGGAGGGGGGTAAATAATTCATGGAGGGGTAAAATAATTCACAGAGGGGGGTAAATAATTCACGGAGGGGTAAAATAATTCACGGAGGGGGGTAAACAATTCACGGAGGGGTAAAAAAATTCGAGGAGGGGGGTAAATAATTCACGGAGGGGTCAAATAATTCACGGAGGGGGGCAAATGATTCACGGAGGGGTAAAATAATTCACGGAGGGGGGTAAACAATTCACGGAGGGGTAAAATAATTCACGGAGGGGGGTAAATAATTCACGGAGGGGTCAAATAATTCACGGAGGGGGGTAAATAATTCATGGAGGGGTAAAATAATTCACAGAGGGGGGTAAATAATTCACGGAGGGGTAAAATAATTCACGGAGGGGGGTAAACAATTCACGGAGGGGTAAAAAAATTCACGGAGGGGGGCAAACAATTCACGGAGGGGTAAAATAATTCACGGAGGGGGGTAAATAATTCACGGAGGGGTCAAATAATTCACGGAGGGGGGTAAATCATTCTCGGAGGGGTAAAATAATTCACGGAGGGGGGTACATGATTCACGGAGGGGTCAATTAATTCACGGAGGGGGGTAAATAATTCACGGAGGGGTAAAATAATTCACGGAGGGGGGTAAATAATTCACGGAGGGGTAAAATAATTCACGGAGGGGGGTAAACAATTCACGGAGGGGTAAAATAATTCACGGAGGGGGGTAAATAATTCACGGAGGGGTCAAATTATTCACGGAGGGGGGTAAATAATTCACGGAGGGGTAAAATGATTCACGGAGGGGGGTAAATAATTCACGGAGGGGTAAAATAATTCACGGAGGGGGGTAAATAATTCACGGAGGGGTAAAATAATTCACGGAGGGGGGTAAATAATTCACGGACGGGTAAAATAATTCAGGGAGGGGGGTAAATAATTCACGGAGGGTTAAAAAATTTACGGAGGGGGGTAAAAAATTCACGGAGGGGTAAAATAATTCACGGAGGGGGGTAAACAATTCACGGAGGGGTAAAATAATTCACGGAGGGGGGTAAACAATTCACGGAGGGGTGAAATGATTCACGGACGGGGGTAAACAATTCACGGAGGGGTAAAATAATTCACGGAGGGGGGTAAACAATTCACGGAGGGGTAAAATAATTCACGGAGGGGGTAAATAATTCACGGAGGGGTAAAATAATTCAGGGAGGGGGGTAAATAATTCACGGAGGGGTAAAATAATTCACGGAGGGGGGTAAATAATTCACGGAGGGGTCAAATAATTCACGGAGGGGGGTAAATAGTTCACGGAGGGGTAAAATAATTCACGGAGGGGGGTAAATAATTCACGGAGGGGTAAAATAATTCACGGAGGGGGGTAAGGCATTCACGGAGGGGTAAAATAATTCACGGAGGGGGGTAAATGATTCACGGAGGGGTCAAATAATTCACGGAGGGGGGTAAACAATTCACGGAGGGGTAAAATAATTCACGGAGGGGGGTAAACAATTCACGGAGGGGTAAAATAATTCACGGAGGGGGGTAAACAATTCACGGAGGGGTAAAATAATTCACGGAGGGGGGTAAATAATTCACGGAGGGGTCAAATAATTCACGGAGGGGGGTAAATAATTCATGGAGGGGTAAAATAATTCACAGAGGGGGGTAAATAATTCACGGAGGGGTAAAATAATTCACGGAGGGGGGTAAACAATTCACGGAGGGGTAAAAAAATTCGAGGAGGGGGGTAAATAATTCACGGAGGGGTCAAATAATTCACGGAGGGGGGTAAATCATTCTCGGAGGGGTAAAATAATTCACGGAGGGGGGTACATGATTCACGGAGGGGTAAAATAATTCACGGAGGGGGGTAAATAATTCACGGAGGGGTAAAATAATTCACGGAGGGGGGTAAACAATTCACGGAGGGGTAAAATAATTCACGGAGGGGGGTAAATAATTCACGGAGGGGACAAATTATTCACGGAGGGGGGTAAATAATTCACGGAGGGGTAAAATAATTCACGGAGGGGGGTAAATAATTCACGGAGGGGTAAAATAATTCACGGAGGGGGGTAAATAATTCACGGAGGGGTAAAATAATTCACGGAGGGGGGTAAATAATTCATGGACGGGTAAAATAATTCACGGAGGGGGGTAAATAATTCACGGAGGGGTAAAAAAATTTACGGAGGGGGGTAAATAATTCACGGAGGGGTAAAAAAATTCACGGAGGGGGGTAAACAATTCACGGAGGGGTAAAATAATTCACGGAGGGGGGTAAACAATTAACGGAGGGGTGAAATGATTCACGGACGGGGGTAAACAATTCACGGAGGGGTAAAATAATTCACGGAGGGGGGTAAACAATTCACGGAGGGGTAAAATAATTCACGGAGGAGGGTAAACAATTCACGGAGGGGTAAAATAATTCACGGAGGGGGTAAATAATTCACGGAGGGGTAAAATAATTCAGGGAGGGGGGTAAATAGTTCACGGAGGGGTAAAATAATTCACGGAGGGGGGTAAACAATTCACGGAGGGGTAAAGGAATTCACGGAGGCGCGCGCCGACACTCAGGGTATTCAGTGAGGGGGCATCCTTCAGCGCTGCAAGCGCCTGTGCCCCACTGCCTCCCATGGAATTCCCACTAAGATCGAGGGACAGGGTATTCAGTGAGGGGGCATCCTTCAGCGCTGCAAGCGCCTGTGCTCCACTCTCTCCCACGGAATTCTGCCTAAGATTGAGGGACAAGGTATGCAGTGAGGGGGCATCCTTCAGCGCTGCAAGCGCCTGTGCCCCACTGCCTCCCATGGAATTCCCACTAAGATCGAGGGACAGGGTATTCAGTGAGGGGGCATCCTTCAGCGCTGCAAGCGACTGTGCCCCACTCTCTCCCACGGAATTCTGCCTAAGATTGAGGGACAAGGTATGCAGTGAGGGGGCATCCTTCAGCGCTGCAAGCGCTTGTGCCCCACTGCCTCCCACGGAATTCGACCTCAGATTGAGGGACAGGGAATGCAGTGAGGCGGCATCCTCTAGCGTTGCAAGCACCTGTGCCCCACTTTCTCCGACAAAATTATCACCAAGATCGAGGGACAGGGTATGCAGTGAGGGGGCATCCTGTGCCCCTCTCTCTCCCAGAGAATTCTGCCCAAGATCGAGGGACAGCATATGTAGTGAGGGGGCATCCTTCAGCGCTGCAAGCACCTGTGCCCCACTGTCTCCGACAAAATTATCACCAAGATCGAGGGACAGGGTATGCAGTGAGGGGGCATCCTGTGCCCCTCTCTCTCCCAGAGAATTCTGCCCAAGATCGAGGGACAGCATATGCAGTGAGGGGGCATCCTTCAGCGCTGCAAGCGCCTGTGCCCCGCTATCTCCAACAGAATTTCCACAAAGGTCGAGGGACAGGGTATGCAGTGAGGCGGCATCCTTCAGCGCTGCAAGCGCCTGTGCCCCACTGCCTCCCACGATATTTGCACAAAGATCGAGGTAGAGGGTATGCAGTGAGGCGGCATCTTTTAGCGCTGCAAGCGCATGTGCCACACTCTCTCCCACAGAATTTTCACAAAGATTGAGGGACAGGGTACGCAGGGAGGGGTCACCTTTCAGCGCTGCGAGCGCCTGTTCCCCACTCTCTCCCACAGAATTTCTATCAAGATGGAGCTGCAGAGAGCGTGCATTCCCAATGAGTCCCAGTACTCGCTGCAAATTCTCTCTAGTACACCTCAACTTCACATAACGATGAGTCCCAAGCAGTTCCCTTAGCTTTTGACAAACTTGACTCAGTACATCACATCACATCACATCACATCACATCACATCACATCACATCACATCACATCACATCACATTACATCACATCACATCACATCACATCACATCACATCACATCACATCACATCACATCACATCACATCACATCACATCACATCACATCACATCACATGACATCACATGACATCACATCACATCACATCACATCACATCACATCACATCACATCACATCACATCACATCACATCACATCACATCACATCACCACATCACATCACATCACAAATGTGTCCATGACTCAATGAAACTACTGTACTACTTACTGTACTGGCAAATTCATCTCGAAATCCCTGGCTGGCACCCTCATAATCACCGATTCCCTCATCCTTCCTCCCTGAATCAGGACATATTATCTGGAAATGAAGCAAGGTGTAGAAGGGGGGTGTACAAACAAGGACAACTCAATAGTTGCAAATGTGGGGAGAGGGGGGGGAGGGGGCAGCTCTGCTCAGTGATTCTGTCCTCTGTGTCCTTTTCTGGGTTTTTCCCTAACCAGAGCCTTGAGAAAGCCGAAGCAGGAGGGGTTGCCGGCAGGGGAGGGACCGAGAGGCTCGTAGGGGTGCCTAATCTTTTAGGTAGGACAATGTACCCCTCAGCCTCGCTCTCCTTGACTCTCTGGTGCTTGGGCGTCCTCTCGGGCCCCCCACACCCGGCGAAGAACCCCTTGCACGCCACCCAGGCACCAACCCTGCAGACAGTGTCGTTTAACTGAAAGAAAAAAAATGCCATGTGGAAAATAGCAGGCGCACCTGCAAAAAAAATTGTTTTTGGCAGAAGAGACACTGCTGCGGGCCCACGTTTCATTGCAAAAAAGAGGAGAAGAGTCGAGAGCGGGGAGAGGGGGGTAGACCGTAGACGGTAGACAATAGAAAAATTGGGTCCCCCACACTAAATGGGGGACCCCACTGAAATCAGGGGGTGTGAAGCAAAGCAGAATGCCCCTCCAGGCAGACACACAAAGAATGCAAAACACATACACAGAGCAATGTGAAGCAAAACACTGAATGTACAATCACATGTGCTTCCATGACCCTGCATCGCCTGTCTCCCTGGACTGAGATTCAGGGCTCACATTGCCCCCAAAATACCCCGAAATGTACTAAAAAGCCCCCCAAAACGTACTACAAAAACCCCGGAAATGTACTAAAAGATCCCCTGAAATGTACTAAAAAAACCCCCAAAATGTACTAAAACTCCTTTGTACCAACAACCAACAAACAAATTGCAATCACAAAAAGACTGGCAACGCGATATCCTGCACTAGCCCCTTTATCTGCTTTGGGGCACATCAACAGCCACATTCAAATATGCACATCCCGAACTAGCCCCTTTATCTGCATTGGGGCACATCAGCAACCACATTCAAATATTCACGGCCCAAACTAGCCCCTTTATCTGCTTTGGGGCACATCAGCAGCCAAATTCCACTACCGTGCGTCGCACGGTATTTTAACACGTGTCACAATCCTGGATACATCATTCTCTGAAAGCAAAGCAAGGTGCAGAACGGGGCATGAGACACGGAAGAGGGGGACAACAAGCAGTGGGGCAAACTCTCCCGCGATTCTGGCATTCTTGCAAAAAGGGGGGCAGGGGCAAAAATTATTTTATTTTTGCGATTTTTTTTGCGGAACCCATTTTTGCGTAAGGCGTGAAGCCAATAATTAATTTTTTTGCGTTTTTTTTTGCGGACAGGGTGGGGGGGGGGCGGAGAAAAGCCTGATGGGGGGTTTCGGGTTGAGCGTTGGGGTAGCCCACCAGCAAAACTGACCCTGTTGTTATTCACATACCTAGTTCATGCCTACGGTCATGGTCTGCAAAGGAAGCAAGGTGCAGAATTGGGCAAGAGAAAAGGGGGGGGAGCCAAGTCTGATATGGGGGGCAAAGCACAAGTGTGATATTGGGGGGGGGGGCAAAGGCCTATCAAGGGGGGCTTGGGGGGTTGGGGGTTGGGGGTGATGGCCCATAAAAGTCTGAAGTCTGAAGTCTGATAGCCCATTGGGTTACTATACCCATAGCTCGTGTTGGTGGAGAGCCCAGGGGGGCGAAGGGAGGAGGGGTGTGTGGTCGGGGCGGAAGCATGAGGTACCAAGGCGAACAGGGGCTGCTGGAACTCCCTACACGAGCGGCTGGCCGGGGGGGTAGACCCATGAGTGTCGGGCGACGTCGGTGGTGAGGTGTGTGCGGCCTTCGCATGGGTGCAGGCACACGGCATTGGGAAGCAGGAGGGCACGGGGGGGGGGGTGCTGGATAGAGGCGGGGCGGCCACAGGAGGGGCAGAGCCATGCCGCGATGGAGATGGGGACTGGGGGGGGCAGGAGTGAGCCACAGACGGTGGCCCGGGACGCCATAGTGGGATGTATTGTAGTGGGCACGGGGGTGGGGCCAGGGGGTGAGGTGAGAGGGAGAGTCATCATAGAACAACACCACATACCCGTTAACGATGAGTGGGATGCTGACGACGGGGTCGGGGTCATCGCTGTGGACAAGGTGTTGGGCCTGGGACAGCCAGAGAGGAAAATGACGCAGGGTTGCAAGCATCTGTCGGGGAGGGGGATGGGGTCTGCGTGAGGGTTCGGCGGGGGGGGGGGGGGCTCGGCGGCTGTGAGCTGCGATTCGAAAGACGTCTCGGCCGGGGAGAGGGGGGAGCCGTCAGGAGAGGGGCAGCAGGACATGGTCAGAGCCGTGGCACAGGGGGCAAAACCATGTCGCCCGGGTCCGGGTGGTGACGGTGCCACACTGCCAACACGCAGCTGGGTACGTGCTCTCGGGGGTCGGGCTGGGGGTCTGAGGTTGGGATGCCGTCTCTGGCAGATGGGCCAATAGGGACGTTGCTCGAGCGGTGAGGCTCCGGAGATCCCGGTGCTGGGGATACGCCAGGGCGCAGTCAAGGGCTAGCCGTGTGAGAGGGGTGGACGGGAGGGCGCCAGGGTGCAGGCAGAGGGGTAGGGCCAGTCAGTTCATGCGGGACCCCTGGTATGGAGTGACTCGGTGGGCTGTATGGGGCACATTGCGTGTGTGGAGCACTGTTTCGTAGGCGCGGGGCGCTTGTGCGGAGGCGGAGGGAGCCCTGCTGGTGCTGGTGGAGGGGGTGAATCCCGGGGGAGGGGGGTGTGCGCTGGGGGAGGCATCTCGCTGGGGCGGTGCCCGGTGCGGCGGCTCTTCGGGGCTTTAAGGCGTTTCTTGGGTGGAGGTTTGACAGGGCTGTTGGGGAGGAAGAAGGGCTCCCCGTTGGCTGTGCGGGAGTCCAGCGTGACGGTATATGGATGGTGGGGGTCCACATAGGTGCGTGTGGGGGCACTGGCGAAAAGGGCGCGAAACGGGCTTGAGGGGACGGACACGAAGTGGGTGCCATTGCGGAGCGCGTAAGCTGAGATGGCTATGGGGGCTCCGGCATGGTGGGTGAGGGCGGTGGACGCTTGCGTGGCGTCAGCGACCGCGCGAAGGCCTCGGAGGCGAATTACCTGAGGGGCATCGATGGGCGCTAGGGGCAGGAGGCCTGTCGGGGTGGCTGCGGGGGCCTGAGGAGATGACGGGTATGGGAGTGGGCATGACGGTTGGGGCCACGCGTACGCTGGGGGGGATGGCGACGTGCCTGGGGGGGGCAAGTGCGGGGGCGGGCCCGATGTACGCCTCTCGAACCACGCATAGGCCGCCGCCGGGCCTACGGCTGGCCGTAGGGCCGCGCGCACTTCGGCAATCAGTTGGTCGAGGCCCTAGGTGCGTGTGGTGCCCTGTACCGCGGCTGAGACTGCGATGCGGAAGGTCACTGGGTCGCGCACCGCCAGAAGCAGGTCCGCCGTCTGGGGGGGGATCACGGCGGGGCGGGCGGCCAAGAGGGTGGCCGCGGCGGAGGACCAGACGAGGTCATGGCGTGCGGCGGGGGTGTCCACGAGGGGGCCGAGGGTCTGGAGGGCTGCGAGTTTGTGGGTTTCTATGGCGGAGGATCCGTGGAGGTCTTCTACGGTGGAGATGAGGTCGAGCAGGTTGGCTTGCAGGGAGGGACGGAGGTTGGTGGGGGATGCGAGCCAAACTGTTTTAACGGCCGATGCCAGGGAGCGGCCGATCTTGACCGACCGCAGGGTGGTCATGGCGCTTTCCGGAATGGACATGTCGGTGCAAAGGACGCGGATGGATTGGGCGACATGTTCTGCGTGGCTGTCCGGAGTGGTCGCGAGCCGTTCTATGTCGGAGGTAAAGTCGGTGGAGGCGGCTAGCGTGCCTAGTTGCGTCAACATCCGCTTCCACAGAGGCTCAGAAGAGGCGGACGTGCCAGCGAGTTCGGCTCGTTTGATGGCAACGCGGGACAGTACTCCTGGATACGTGAGGGTGGATTTGTGCCGAGTGATCTCGGCGTTCCACTGTTAGGCGGAGAGGGGGCAGGGGGCGGGGAGGCGGGTGTCACCCTGGGGGGTGATTTGGCGGCGCAGGGGCTTTTTGTGATGGGACGCTAGTTCCGCTCCCAAAAGGAACGAACATGCTGCACAAACAAAGAACGCATGAGAAAGATGCATAGTGTCAGCAAAAGAAGCCATTCGTGACATTTGGAAAATTTTTTGAGATCTACAACCACAGCAGGGAAAGAGGGGGGGTTAATGGGAATGCTCGCAGAGTCCGAGAGGTCCTCACGGGTTGTGTGTCTAATGACACAACCCAAATCCCACTCCCGAAAGAACGAACATTTCGCACAAACAAAAAACACATAAGGAAGACACACAGTGTGGAGGACACCCCCCGGGGGCCCCTATTTGGGCACTCGCTTGAAAAAGGGGGGATGTCTTGGCTCTGGCATACTTGCAGTGGCGACTATGAGCTTCCGAGCTCTAGGAAAGTTACCCTATATAATGAACCATCTACCAAGACCTCCAAATCTCGGAGGCAATTAACTGTGTGCTTCGTGCCACTACACTACAATGCATTTTTGGAACCCCAATAGTGGTCCCGGACAGCCCCCCCAAAAATTGGGCACTTTTTCAACTTTGGCTGATTTTTTTTCAACCACAACCCTTGTCCCGCCCACCTACGAGGGTGCCGGGGTGAATATTTCTCCACCCCCCCCCCTTGGTCCACCACCCGGGAGACGAGCCACGTGTGCTCGTTGGGATCCTGTGAGAGGGTGGTCATTGGCCGCGGCCGGGCAAACTTCAACACACGGTGCCGCGCCCTCTGCAAAAGTAGGTCAGAGTAGACCGGCGGATGCCCCGGGATGCCCCACGTGGGGAGGGGCCGCGCCTGCTGTAGCACAGGGGGCCGGGCGCATGTCCACCAGCAACCCATCAATGCGGGAGGGGTACCGCATTCCCAGCCGGAGGATTCGAGCAGAGGGGGGGTCGGCTTGCCGCTGCCGCAAGCTCCGCGTCCGCCTCGACGAGGCGCCGCGCCAAGAGCGCCGACCACCTGGGGTTCCGCCCCGTTCAAGGCCACGTCTTCGAGCGCTCCTTCCACATCGCACGGCTGAGCACTAGCTGGGACGGGACCCCATACACTGCGCGACGAGGGCATCCGCCCCCGGACCAAGGCCCACCGAAACGTGCCATCGCGCGGAGTGCCACAGCTCCGAGGCCGCGTCGCCCACTAGGCCCCTGCCCGGGGCTTCACCTCACGTGCTGGGAGCTCCTGGCAAAGCAGGACACCCACGCCTCCTGGGGGGAGGGGGGCGGGGGCAAGTCCCAAACCCCCCCCCCCCGTGCGACTGCAGCGGCGCCCCCCACAATGCTTACCCGCCGGCCTCGCGTGCCCGGGAGGCCAAAACGCGCTGCCTAGTCGCCTTGAGGCGCGCCTCCGGCACGAGCAGCACATCCGCCTCTCAGGCGAGGAGAGTATCCACATGCACATGCATCGACGTCACATTGGCCACTGCCACGCGCAGGGGCCCTAGGTGCTAGTGCACGTCACTGCAACACGCCCGCTCGCACCGTCGTGTCTCCGCGCACGCCATGCACATTGCACCGGCCCTCAACAACAGCAATTTTAGGCGTTTTGGGGGGCGCATGGCTTGGGCTACATGGGCTTAGCAGGTCCCCATCGATGCTCAAACACCCGAATTGTCACCAGATGATTACCCAAACCCATCCCAGGGGCGACAGAAGGGTTTAGGAAAGGGCCAACTTTTCAAAATATTTCAGGTGCCACTAAAGACAGCAAAAAAAAGTAATTTCAGGGCTTTCGGGGGGCCATGGTCAGGGCTACATGGGCCGAGCGGCCCCTGCATGGGTCCCCATGGGTGCTCAAGTACCCACATTGTCGCCAAATGATCACGAAAACCTACCCCAGAGGCGACAAAAAGGTTTCCGAAAATGTCGAATTTTCGAAAATGTTCAGCCGATGCATGCCACCCTGAAAATGTGAAATCCTCACCAGCAAAGGGCACATAGCGCGGGGGAGGGGGGGGGGGGGCAGAGTTCGGACCCGGGAACACTGCCGCAGGCTGAGGGGTCCATGTACAAGGAAAACAATTATCAAGGACCTGGGTCCAAAGCAATGCACAACGGCTGCAATAAGCAAAAAGTTTTGCCCGCCCCCCCCCTCCCCGCCCCCCAAAAATGTCATCCGGCTACAGGGGGTAGAGGGGTCATCGGGGGATCAGTTTGTCTCCCAAAAGGATAATTCTACAAGGGCTTGGACATCTGATATCACCCCCTGGGGTACGCTATGCAAATGACCCCAAAATAGGGCGGCATGGTGCCCACGCCTGCGCTTTATCTAACAACCTCTCTTCGAGGTGATTTACATCTTGACCTGTCTGCGCATGATTTGCAGTCATATAATTGTAAACAATCTCTTCAGGTTCTAATCCGCTTCTCGCTCTCACAGGTTCATCTATCTCGATGGCTCCACTGCAGAAAATCTGTTCAGCTGTGCAGCTGTACATTCTACACCAACACGAACCTACACACTGGCCTCTTCTTCCCCCCTGGATAGTTGTTTTGGTGCTGAATTCTGGGCGCTAGTCACGGTGCTATGTTATTTGTCCCAACTTCATCCCAATGAACTTCAATCAGTTCACCTGCTCGGTGATAACCAGGCAGTAACCTGGTGGGAGGCTGATGCTAACATCTGCAGCTGGGCCTCAGATCGCACCCAGACTGTCGCTTGGGAACATGAAGCCGACCCATAGGGCCACCTGTGAGGGACTCAGGGGATTCAGATCTGGTAGATGCCCTTGGAACCACCTTGGGCTTGTGCAGGCCCTGCATCGTGGGGACAGGAGGTGCAGGCCCTGGGTCATGGGGAGAGTTCCCACCTCTGTGCCGCACAATTTGTGCCTTGCTGCCCTGACCTTCCACTCGAGCCCACACCAGAATCCTTGCACGTTTGGCAGCAGAATACACAACACACAAAACATACCATGCACTCAAAGACACGGGAGGTGATGGGTTCCTTCCGGAGCTTCATGTATTCCTTCCCATAGTGGACAAATCCCAAATAGCCCACAGTGAAGCACGTGGGCACCAACCAAGAGACTTTGGAGAAGGGGTCCGATTCGCTGCAAAACCATGAAGCGTAAGGATGTGTGGGGCAAAAAAATGCTACTCCATTGCAGTCTAAGGGGGCCGCTATGACCTGGAGAGAATAAGTTCCTCCTTGTCCAAGCACCACCGTTATCCAAGATCCGACCTTATCCGAAACGGTAGTATATTGTGTCCGCGTGTGTCCCAGTCCAGGCGACGTCGTTAAGGCCGAAGGCTCCTGCAGTTCCAGGGGGAAGCCAAAATGGTGGCTTTGATGCACTACCAGTCCCCAACTATCATGGCCGCATGGACCACTGTAGTGGGTAAAAGCCGTTAATACCAGAGCGAGGGCACTGCAGATCAAGGCAGGCAACGTGTGTGTTGGCCGCATTGCAAGACTGTGCATCACGGTGGCCTGGGATGCTGGAATCATTGGCGTTTGGAGGTTACGTAATGGCTCAGCGCTGGCGGTCCTGTGCTGCTGGTAGTGGGGCGCAATATGGCTACATGGCTATATGACTCATATGTTGCTGTGACATGTTCGCAGCAGGCGGAGGTGAATGGCAACCAAGGTTGCAACTCTTGTCCCTGTGGAGGCTGTGCTACATAAGTAATTCCCTATCTCTCCTAGGGATGTAGTCGGGTTCCATGTATACAGTGAGTTGGCCTGTGTGGCTGTGTTGTTTCCTTGAGGTGTCCTCAGGATTTCCTTGTGCTGAGCGTCATATGGTGTGGCGTTGAAGGATGGCCAGGCCAGCAAAGCCAGCAAAAGGTCAAACAAAACTGTTGCAAATTGCATTTTTTTAAAGTACAAAGTAAGTTTTTAAGTATACAAAAATAGACACCAAGAACACGTGAAAGTGTGAAGTGTGAAATGTGAAATGTGTTGCTTCTGTTCTTCTTCCCTGGAGTCAAGTACAGGCAGTCCACCAGCCACAAGGCACGGCAGGGCGACAAAGGCCCAACGTGGCAGTACAAGAGGGACCAGAGAGGAAAGATTCAGCAGCCGTGTTCAGCAAATCGTGGGTCAGAGTTGCGAGGGAGAGCAGCTGCTGCAGCAGGAAGGGAACTCCACCGTGATAATTGATGCCATCTTGCGGCGGAGTAGTGCAAGAAGATGATGTACAGTGCAGTCAGCACCACCGCTTCGATCAGGTAGAGTGACAAGAGCGGACCTGCATGGAGGATGGAGGAGCGATGGAGGAGCAGGACCGGCCTTGGGTTGTCGTGATTGAAATGAATCGGGTTATTGGAGTTGGGCGCCCTATTGAAGCTGCAGCGTTAATGGCGTTTTGGTTCATTTAAATATGCAAATCGAAATGCCCATCCCCCAAAAAACGGCCATCAAAGGGGGAACCCTTGCACTGCGCGCGCACTGCGCGCTATTTTTAGACTAGATTCCCCTATGAAGAACCCACATACTGACCCCTTCCAAGCACCCTCAAAATTAGGCCACCCAAATGCCCCTAAATTTAAGTCACTCAAACTACCCTAGTTCAAGAAAAATGTAAGCTACCTTCCCTTTATATAATACATCATGCAAAATGCGGAAAGCCACGCACATATCCTCTTTTTTGTTCAATTGAAAGCTCACTCACTCTACCAGCTAGTCCCAAAGTTGCGTATGTGTCCCCTCATCCTCAACTGGACCCGAGGGCAAAGTTTCTTGCAGGAGGGAATCCACGTCAACTTCTGTTTTCAACTTGTGGTACAACCACGCTTCCTCATCAGCAGGGATGCGGCCTCGCATAGGGCATTCAACTGTGGTCAGGCAAAACCCGGGCAGTCCGTCACGTCAACTCCAGGGGCCACGCCAAAGCGTGAGAGTCCATCACCCCAACTCAAGGGTAGGGGCGACAATGATGCCCCTAGTGTCACAAAGTATGGGTCTCCAGTACGGCTAGACGCCCAAATAGTTGCACTGCGCCCGCACTGCGCGCGCACTGCGCTAAGGGCGCCCCCAAAGCGATGGGCCTGTTGGTGCAATGCGGGTGCTTCTGCTGCCATTGTGGAATGCTGTACAGGTGCATGAATATCCTGCCCGCTTCGTGCACTCAAACACTGTAAAATAATAAGTAGCATGCTCCGAACGCACTTTAAAGTTATACGAATATGTTTTTGGCTGCACTCTGTCCAGCCCATGCCAGTAAACAACGAATGCCTTTGAATTGCATCTGTGCCACGCAGAACTCAGAGTGGTGGTTGGCCTCAAGGATGCATGGTGAAAGTGGCATGTGTTTTCGAAGGTGAAGACCGGAGGGATAACCAGGCTGCCAGGCCACCTGAATGGGTATCGATTGCTGCCCTTTGGGCCAGACTGACTGCGAGATGGCGGATTTGTTCAATTTTGCCTCGTGGGTCTTCAATGATTTCATTGATCTGCCGAACCACCTCCTCTTTAGTCCGCACAAGTTCTTCTCGAGTCCGCGCCAGCCCTTCAGCAATTGAATGCTCTTCCACGAAATGACTGGCTTGTGCTGCAAGTCGCATTTTTCTGAATTCAAAAAATTGTCCTTGCAGAGCAGCACGCGCATCAGCCTCACATCCTTAGACATCCATATCAGCGGCCCATGCATATGTATAGGAAGTACAAGGACAAGCGCTAGGAGCACATGAACAGGTATGCATGCGTATTCAGACATAGCGGAAACATCGTGTTACATGGCGCACCAGCCTCTGAAGGTCCAAGATGCTGGTTCACAAGCATTTCATTGCGGAATTAATCGGACTCCCCACTCCTCCTGGCTATCCCTATGCAGCCAGGCACGACAGGAGGTCTCGTAGTACGGAGGGACCAAACGTGCATCACATTATTATGCGCAGGGAGGCACATGCAGTCAGGCATATCTGAGCAGTGCAGCCATCACAGATAGCAGGTCCAAAGCGACGCACATCCCGTGCGAATTGTACTTCAGGTTGTAGTCGGTGTAGGCCACTGTGACTTTTGTAGCTCAGGGCCAACTGATGATTAACTCTGTCCCCCAGCTGTCGTTCCCGTTGCCCCTGTTCATCACTTACATCATGATTTGGCCAGTTCTGTTGTTTTTGCCTATAGTGGGCGTGCTTACGAATGTCAAAACCCCTTCGCTGCTGCCTGATGGTAGAACACATGTTGTGCTCTGCCAATGTGGAGGTAATGCACAATTGAGGTCGCTCTGTGTAGGCCCGGAGCGCTTCCGTCACATGCAAAAGACATCAAGGAGATTCAGAAGACGGGCTTGAAGGACGGTGATGCACAAGGACTACGTTTTGGGGCCAATTTTGCTGCTTTTGCCCATTGTGTGCGTGTTTACCCAAGTGAAATACCCCTGTGCTGCTGCGTGATGAAAGAACATGTGTTGTGCCTTGCCAAGGTGGAGTGGGTGGAGAGGTGGTGTAGGCCCGGAGCTGCTAAACCACATGCGAAAGAAATCAAGGGGACTCAGAAGATGGGTTTGGATAATGCCGATGCACAACGACGACATTTTGAGGCCATTTCTTCTGCTTTTGCCTATTGTGTGCGTGCGTACCAAAGTCAAAAACCCCTACGCTGCTGCCTAATGGCAACGGCCCCGCACGCGACGCCGGCACCCCCTGTGGTGCCCTAGGGGATACCGCCGACACAAGCCGCACCGGTGCCCCCAGTAATGCCGACGGGTGTGCCGCCGGCACAGGTGGCGCCGACGCTCCAGGCGGTGCCGGCGGGGCAGCCAAGTGCGCAGGCAGCGCCGGTGCCCCTGACAGTGCCCGTGTCGGTGGCGCCCACGCCTTCAGCGATGCCGGGCGAAACACCACGGGTAAGAGCGGAACCAGCACCGAGGGCGCAACCAGAGTCAGCGCCGCTGGTGCCTATGGCCATGCCCGGGACTCCCCAGATGCCGGGGTTGCCGTAGGAGCAGGCGCAAGTGCCTGGGGTGCAGTTGGCAACGGAGAGAGCACCCCAGGCGCCTCAACGTCAACGGCAACGTCACGGGAGCCGTCCCGGGCACACGTGGCGTCATCGGCACCGGCGACGACCACGGGGGTGCCCCGGGGGCAGAGGGCCCCAAGCCCGCAAACCCCGGCCGCAGTACCACAGGCCCCGCAACGGCTGGCGCCAATAATACACCGTGGACAACAGCAATGAGGTGCAGTGGCGAGCCTACCCAACGTCAGTGTGCTGCTAGAGGAGGTCCTGGCGGCACGCCGGCGGGAGGCGGCAGAGGGCGAGCAAGGCGCGTTGTCGGAGCCGGTTGCCGCTGATGCCGGGGGGGAAGCTGGCGAGGGGACGAGGCTGGGCCAATCGGCTAGTGCCGAGGCGGGGCGAGAGCGTGGCAGTCGGGAGGCGAGTGGACCAGTGCAGGAGGAGTCGGCTGTCAAGGCGAGCGGGATGGGGACGAGCCCGGGAGGAGTGGCGATGGGCGCGGCGCGCGTGGCTGCCATGGGGGTGGCGGAGTGGATGTAGGAGTGGAGGGACTGGCGGGTGGTGCTGCCGGGGGAGCCGTGTCCGGCCGGGCTGGAGTAAAACATGAATCCGGACGCGGGCACCAATCGTGCCCGGCTGCCAGCCAACCTCCGAGCCCGGCTGGATGCGGTGGAAGCGGTGGGGAGGGAGGCCGCAGACGAGCAGCCCCTGGCGCCCTCCCCCCCCGCGGCCGGAGTCGCCGCTGGAAGCAGCAGCTACGGGGGGCAGGGAAGAGATGGTGGTGGTTGGGGAGGAAGTGGAGGAGGAGATGGAGTGCGGGCCGAGCGACTCGGCACTGGCGCTCCTGTTCGAGGACAACCCTGGGCCCGACGTTTACGTTCGTATGGACACGGACCCGGCGAACGCGCCACTGCTGCCCATGCCCACCGCACTGCCGCCACCTCCCCTGGGGAGTTGTGAAAGGCGGCACTGCAGGTTCCATGCGGCCGAGGGCGTCCACGAGCACCGCCTCTCGGACCATGGGCAGCGGCCGGCGACGTCGCTGGCGGGCGACATGGAGCGCTTCGAGCTCCAACTGCCGGGGAGGGTCGCCTGGGAGGTGGCCCTAGCGGATGTGGCCATGCTGGGCGACCAGGTCTGCTGTGCCCAGTTGGGGGACACATCAGTCCTGGACTACCATCCGGGGGGCTGAGCCGACGGAGCGCCTCCCGCTGGCGGTGCGCCTGGCGGCGCGGCTCCTGCTTGAGGAGGCAGGGCTGGATGGAGCGGTGGAGGAGGGCCTCTAGGTGGCCCTGTGGAGGAGAAGCGCCGAGGCCTGGCTCTCTAGCCACGGCAGGCGGCCCTTCACGCCTCCGGTGCTGGGATCCCATGCCGTCTTCTAGTGGCGCTGCACCCAGAAGGCATGGAGGTCGTGCTCGCCCCCGGCGCGGATGGCGAAGAGCGCTTGTCGCCGGCAGTCGGCAACGCGGTCCTCGCCCCCACCTCCATCAGTTATCACCTCGCGAACCGCGGTGGTGACCCCCGGCTGCTGGTGGTGGTAGGCACACGCAAGGACGCGGGTACCGGGGAGCGGGAGCCCGAGCAGCACGGCGTTGTGGTGGAGGGGGACACGGCCGGAGGCACGTCGGGAGGCGGGGCGCAGGGGGCAGCAGAGGCTGCTACCGAAGAAAAACCGGGGGCGGCACTACCGGAGGCAACGGGTCAGGACCCGAGTGGACTTGAGGAGCGGCAGGGCGGTGAGTTGGACGTGGAAGCCCACGTGGGGGCGGCCCTGGCGCGGATTCTTGCTGCGGCCGGTGACCCACCCCCAGCCGCTGGTGGTCTGGAGGGGGAGGAAAGGGGCCAAGAGGGCGTGCAACGGGCGGAGGGCATCGGAGGCGAAGAGGATGATGGCGTTTAGATCACGTGTGAACCGGGGGCGCCCCAAATAAGGCAGGTGTCGACGGGGTGGCGGACAGGGCGCGGCCCAAGGCAGGCAAGGCGGAAACGTGCAAGCACCGGGCCAAAGGGTGGTGCATGAGGGCTGACGCGTGCCGCTTCGCCCACCCTCAACCCCCAGTGCCACAGGGAGTACTCCAGGACCTGCTGCTAGTCCTCGGGACAATCGCCCGTGTGGGGGCCCTACGCCTCAGCCGCTGGGACCGCTAGGAGGAGCTGTTGCGCGACGTGGTGGAGGCGGCGCAGGGTGGAAGGCTGCCGGCGGTGGGGCACACGGTCGCCCACGCGGGTAGAGTCGTGTGGGCAGTGGCGCTGCGTTGCGGCATGGCAGCCTTGCTCACTGTGTTCCCTATGGTCCCATGGAGAGACATGATGGCCGTCCAGGAGGCATCCCTAGGATGGGTGTGCACGTGGCACACCCACGCAGCGGGGATGGACCCGCAGCGGTCGCAAGCTCGGGCTGTAGTGACCTACTTGTCCTGGGCACTGCCCACAGCAAGTGTTACCTGGACACAGTGGTGGGACAGGGCGCTGAGATAGGCCACAGATGGTGGCACCGTGGCAGCCTGTCCGGAGCTGCCCCGCGAGCCCGTCACAGTCCAGCCGTCGACTATGTCCTTGCATCTCCCCACGGTCGCAGCCAGGCTGGCGGTGGTGGACGTGGAGGTCCGCCCGCTGGAGGGTGAGCCGGGGTTCCCGCTGAGCGAGGGGATGGAGGTCAGGTACGTTCGCCTCCCCAGCCCCATGACGCGGAGCCTCCTCGAGGGGCTCTGCTTCACGCGTGGTGACGGGTCCAAGGTGTGGACGGCGGTCCAACGCCAGCTCCCGGGCTCGTGGGATGTGTCCCCGCGGTCCCCGAGCTACGACCGACTAATGGGGGTAGAGTGAACGTTGTGGGCGGCGAACGGCCCGTGCCCACCTGTGGTGGTGTGGCCCTGGTGGTCGGGCCCTCGCCCAAGCTGGGAGACCATTGTGGTCATGTGGGGCCGGGTGACAATGTGCGGGGTTGGCGGATATGCCTTCACCGCCTCGCGGGGCCCGGCCGTGGACACAGATGGAAAGGTGGCGTTGCTGCTCTCTGCGGAGCCCCTGACCACCCACGTGGTCGTGATTTCCCTCAAGTGGGGTGGCGAGAGGCCGCAACCCTGGCAGGACCTGATTGCCAGGGGCCTTTGGAGGGACCTGCCTGCTTTGTAGGCCACCAATTGGCAAGGCGGAGTAGGAACGCAGCTCCCGGTGGCGCTTCCATGGCTCCGGGATATCACGGACGCCCCCTGGCCAGCTATGTGTATAAAGTCTGATGTCTGATGTCTGATAAGGGATGTTGTGTGTGCGGTCTGTCCAAGAAGATGTCTGATATTCTTATCTACTGGAGGTGGGTCTAGGGGTCTAATGCCCAGAGGAAATTGGGAGAAACTATGCCTAAATCTAAATCAACCCCCCCCCCCCCCAAATGAAAAAAACAAAAAGGGAGGACACAATTGAAAAATCATTGGGGAACCACCTTGGACAATCAGAAACATGGCAATACAAAAGTAAAAAAGACTTTGAACACCAAAATGGGAAAATGGGGAAAATGTGTGAGCAAGGAAAGTGGCAAACAAAAAGGTGCCCATAGGCCCCCATAGGCCCCCATGGGCCCCCAAAGGTGCCCATAGGTCCCCAAAGGTGCCAATAGGTCCCCATAGGGCCCCATAGGCCCCCAAAGGTGCCCATGGGTCCCCAGAGGTGCCCATAGGTCCCCAAAGGTCCCCCTAGATGCCAATGAGTCCCCATCGGCCCCCATAGGTCCCCATAAGTCCCCAAAGGTCCCCATAGGTCCCCATAGGCCCCCATAGGCCCCCATAGACCCCCAAAGGTGCCCATAGGCCCCCATAGGCCCCAATAGGGCCCCATAGACCCCCAAAGGTCCCCATAGGCCCCCATAGGCCCCCATAGGCCCCCATAGGTCCCCCTAGATGCCGATGAGTCCCCATCGGCCCCCGTCCCCATAGGTGCCCATAGGTCCCCAAAGGTGCCCAAAGGTCCCCATAGGTCCCCAAAGGTCCCCGTAGACCCCCGTAGGCCCCCATAGGTCCCCATAGACCCCCATAGGTCCCGATAGGTCCCCATAGACCCCCATAGGTCCCCAAAGGTGCCCAAAGGTCCCCATAGGTCCCCAAAGGTCCCCATAGACCCCCAAAGGTGCCCAAAGATGCCCATAAGTCCCCAAAGGTGCCAATAGGCCCCCATAGGCCCTCATAGGCCCCCATAGGCGCCCACAGGCCCCCAAAGGTCCCCATAGGCCCCCATATGTCCCCAATGGTGCCAATAGGCCCCCATCGGTCCCCATAGACCCCCATAGGCCCCCATAGGCCCCAATAGGCCCCCATAGGCCCCCAAAAGGTGCCCATAGGCCCCCATAGGCCCCAATAGGTCCCCATAGACCCCCAAAGGTCCCCATAGGCCCCCATAGGCCCCCATAGGCCCCCACAGGCCCCCATAGGTCCCCCTAGATGCCGATGAGTCCCCATCGGCCCCCATCCCCATAGGTGCCCATAGGTCCCCAAAGGTGCCCATAGGTCCCCAAAGGTGCCCAAAGGTCCCCATAGGTCCCCAAAGGTCCCCGTAGAACCCCATGGGCCCCCATAGGCCCCCATAGGTCCCCATAGGCCCCCATAGAACCCCATAGGTCCCCATAGGCCCCCATAGGCCCCCATAGGTCCCCAAAGGTCCCCAAGGGTCCCCAAAGGTCCCCATAGGCCCCCATAGGTCCCCAAAGGCACCCATAGGTCCCCGTAGGCCCCCATAGGCCCCCAAAGGCCCCCATAGGTCCCCATAGGTCCCCATAGGTCCAAATGGCCCCCATAGGCCCCCAAAGGTCCCCACAAGCCCCCATAGGTCCCCATAGGTCCCCATAGGTCCCCATTGGTCCGCATAGACCCCCATAGGCCGCCATAGGCCCGCATAGGTCCCCACAAGCCCCCACAGGTCCCCATAGGTCCCCATATGCCCCCATAGGTCCCCATAGGCCCCCATAGGCCCCCATAGGCCCCCAAAGGTCCCCATAGGCCCCCATAGGCCCCCAAAGGTCCCCATAGGCCCCCAAGGGTCCCCATAGGCCCCCATAGGTCCCCATAGGCCCCCATAGGTCCCCAAAGGTCCCCATAGGTCCCCATAGGCCCCCATCGGCCCCCATAGGCCCCCAAAGGTCCCCATAGGCCCCCAAAGGTCCCCATAGGCCCCTATAGGTCCCCATAGGCCGCCATAGGCCCCCATAGGTCCCCATAGGTCCCCATAGGCCCCCAAAGGTCCCCATAGGCCCCCAAAGGCCCCCAAAGGTCCCCATAGGCCCCCAAAGGTCCCCAAAGGTCCCCATAGGCCCCTATAGGTCCCCATAGGCCGCCATAGGCCCCCATAGGTCCCCATAGAGCCCCATAGGCCCCTATAGACCCCCATAGGCCCCCATAGGCCCCCATAGGCCCCCAAAGGTCGCCATAGGCCCCCAAAGGTCCCCATAGGCCCCTATAGATCCCCATAGGCCCCCATAGGCCCCCATAGGCGCCCCTTGGCGCCCATAGGTCCCCAAAGGTGCCAATAGGCCCCCATAGTTCCCCATAGACCCCCATAGGCCACCATAGGCCGCCATAGGCCCCCATAGGTCCCCATAGACCCCCATAGGCCCCCATTGGTCCCCATAGGCCCCCATAGGTCTCCATAGGTCCCCATAGGTCCCCACGTGCCCCCATAGGCCCCCAAAGGTCCCCATAGGCCCCCAAAAGTCCCCATAGGCCCCTATAGGTCCCCATAGGCCGCCATAGGCCCCCATAGGTCCCCATAGAGCCCCCATAGGCGCCCCTTGGCCTTCATAGGTCCCCAAAGGTGCCAATAGGCCCCCATAGGTCCCCATAGACCCCCATAGGCCCCCATTGGTCCCGATAGGCCCCCATAGGTCCCCATAGGTCCCCATAGGTCCCCACGTGCCCCCATAGGCCCACAAAGGTCCCCATAGGCCCCCAAAAGTCCCCATAGGCCCCTATAGGTCCCCATAGGCCGCCATAGGCCCCCATAGGTCCCCATAGAGCCCCATAGGCCCCCATAGGCCCCCATAGGCCCCCATAGGCCCCCATAGGCCCCCAAAGGTCCCATAAGCCCCCACAGGTCCCCATAGGCCCCTATAGATTCCCATAGGCCCCCATAGGCCCCCATAGGCCCCCATAGGCCGCCATAGGCCCCCATAGGCCCCCATAGGCCCCCATAGGCCCCCAAAGATCCCCATAGGCCCCCATAGGTCCCCATAGGTCCCCAAAGGTCCCCATAGGCCCCCATAGGCCCCCATAGGCCCCCAAAGGTCCCCATAGGCCCCCATAGAGCCCCATAGGCCCCCAAAGGTCCCCATAGGCCCCCAAAGGTCCCCATAGGCCCCTATAGGTCCCCATAGGCCCCCATAGGCCCCCATAGGCCCCCATAGGTCCCCATAGGTCCCCAAAGGTGCCAATAGGCCCCCATAGGTCCCCATAGACCCCCATAGGCCACCATAGGTCCCCATAGACCCCCATAGGCCCCTATAGGTCCCCATAGGCCCCCATAGGCCCACATAGGCCCCCATAGGTCCCCAAAAGTCGCCAAGGGTCCCCATAGGTCCCCATAGGCGCCCATAGGCCCCCATAGGCCCCCATAGGTCCCCATAGAGCCCCATAGGCCCCCATAGGGCCCCATAGGCCCCCATAGGCCCCCAAAGGTCCCCATAGGCCCCGGATGGGGTTCCGTCAAATATTTGGGGGCTGTACACCCCAAAAATATTTGACAGATGGGGTTCCGTCAAATATTTGGGGGGTCTACACCCCCAAAATATTTCACGGATGGGGTTCCGTCAAATATTTGGGGGCTGTAAACCCCCAAAATATTTGACGGATGGGGTTCCGTCAAATATTTGGGGGCTGTAGACCCCCAAAATATTTGACGGATGGGGTTCCGTCCAATATTTGGGGGCTGTAGACCCCCAAAATATTTCACCGATGGGGTTCCGACAAATATTTGGGGGGTCTACAGCCCCCAAATATTTCACGGAAGGGGTTCCGTCAAATATTTGGGGGGTCTACAGCCCCCAAATATTTCACGGAACCACATCCGTGAAATATTTTGGGGGTCTACACCCCCAAAATATTTCACGGATGTGGTTCCGTCAAATATTTGGGGGCTGTACACCCCAAAAATATTTGACGGATGGGGTTCCGTCAAATATTTGGGGGCTGTACACCCCCAAAATAATTGACGGATGGGGTTCCGTCAAATATTTGGGGGCTGTAGACCCCCAAAAATTTTACACGGAACCACATCCGTGAAATATTTTGGGGGTGTAGACCCCCAAAATATTTCACGGATGGGGTTCCGTCAAATATTTGGGGGCTGTAGACCCCCAAAATATTTGACGGATGGGGTTCCGTCAAATATTTGGGGGCTGTAGACCCCCAAAATATTTGACGGATGGGGTTCCGTAAAATATTTGGGGGCTGTAGACCCCCAAAATATTTCACGGATGGGGTTCCGACAAATATTTGGGGGGTCTACAGCCCCCAAATATTTCACGGAAGGGGTTCCGTCAAATATTTGGGGGGTCTACAGCCCCCAAATATTTCACGGAACCACATCCGTGAAATATTTTGGGGGTCTACACCCCCAAAATATTTCACGGATGTGGTTCCGTCAAATATTTGGGGGCTGTACACCCCAAAAATATTTGACGGATGGGGTTACATCAAATATTTGGGGGCTGTAGACCCCCAAAATATTTGACGGAACCACATCCGTGAAATATTTTGGGGGTGTAGACCCCCAAAATATTTCACGGATGGGGTTCCGTCAAATATTTGGGGGGGTACACCCCCAAAATATTTCACGGATGTGGTTCCGTCAAATATTTGGGGGCTGTACACCCCCAAAATATTTGACAGATGGGGTTCCGTCAAATATTTGGGGGCTGTACACCCCAAAAATATTTGACGGATGGGGTTCCGTCAAATATTTGGGGGGTCTACAGCCCCCAAATATTTCACGGATGGGGTTCCGTCAAATATTTGGGGGGTGTACAGCCCCCAAATATTTCACGGATGGGGTTCCGTCAAATATTTGGGGGCCGTACACCCCAAAAATATTTGACGGATGGGGTTCCGTCAAATATTTGGGGGGTCTACAGCCCCCAAATATTTCACGGAAGGGGTTCCGTCAAATATTTGGGGGGTCTACAGCCCCCAAATATTTCACGGAACCACATCCGTGAAACATTTTGGGGGTCTACAACCCCAAAATATTTCACGGATGTGGTTCCGTCAAATATTTGGGGGCTGTACACCCCAAAAATATTTGACGGATGGGGTTCCGTCAAATATTTGGAGGCTGTACACCCCCAAAATATTTGACGGAACCCCATTGTGAAATATTTTGGGGGTCTGCACCCCCAAAATATTTCACGGATGTGGTTCCGTGAAATATTTTGGGGGTCTACAGCCCCAAAATATTTGACGGATGGGGTTCCGTCAAATATTTGGGGGCTGTAGACCCCCAAAATATTTTACGGAACGACATCCGTGAAATATTTTGGGGGTGTGGACCCCCAAAATATTTGACGGATGGGGTTCCGTCAAATATTTGGGGGCGGTACACCCCCAAAATATTTGACGGATGGGGTTCCGTCAAATATTTGGGGGCTGTACACCCCCCAAATATTTCACGGAACCACATCCGTGAAATATATTGGGGGTGCAGACCCCCAAAATATTTCACAGATGGGGTTCCGTCAAATATTTGGGGGCTGTACACCCCCAAAATATTTGACGGATGGGGTTCCGTCAAATATCTGGGGGGTCTACAGCCCCCAAATATTTCACGGATGGGGTTCCGTCATATATATGGGGGGTCTCATAAAGAAACGGCATATGATCAATCGTCATGGTTCGAAAACTGAAAAAGAAACTTGCAAATGAGCGGGCAACTACGGTCCACCGTTCGATCAGTGCCGTGACACGCTGTCACCGGCACCTCATAAAGAAACGGCATATGATCAATTGTCACGTTTCAAAAACGGACAAAGAAACTTGCAAATGTGGGGGCAACTACGACCCACCATGACCCCAGCATGAGCCACCACATCCACCATGACACGCTGTCAGCGGCAACCCATAAAGAAACGGCATATGATCAATCGTCATCGTTCAAGCCTGAAAAAGAAAAACAGGCATACCCTCCCTAACCATGGTTCGAAAATGGACAAAGAAACTTGCAAATGTGGGGGCAACTACGGTCCACCATTTGATCAGTGCCGTGACACGCTGTCAGTGGCACCTCATAAAGAAACGGCATATGGTCAATCGTCATGGTCCAAAAACGGACAAAGAAACTTGCAAATGTGGGGGCAACTACGGTCCACCGTTCGATCAGTGCCGTGACACGCTGTCACCGGCAACCCATAAAGAAACGGCATATGATCAATCGTCATGGTTCAAACCTGAAAAAGAAAAACAGGCATACCCTCCCTAACCTCAACCACACAAGCAGGGAAATGACGGGGTGGGAGGGAGGGAGGGAGGGGAGGGAGGGAGGGAGGGAGGGAGGGAGGCTCTCTTGGGCGGCCGTAGGGGCTGTGTTGTGCTGTGTTGTGCTGTAATATGCTGTGCTATGCTGTATGTTGTGCTGTGCTGTGGTATGCTGTGATGTGCTGTGATGTGCTGTGCTGTGCCGTGCTGTGCTGTGCCGTGCTCGAAACCCACTACCCCCCCTCTCCACAGTTCCGGCTCAACCCGATGAACCCCCACCGACCCACCCCACCAGCAAAACTGACCCGATTAGCTCAGGTGAGGTTGCTTGGGCCAGACATCAGGATTCTGTTCCCACTTGTCTTCAGTCACATATGAGCCCCCCGATCGGTTTGAGTGAGAGAGATGTGGTGGGGTGGGGTGGGGTTGGGGGGGGGGGGGGGGGCACGTACCATCATTGAAGGGGTTGCAAGCACTGGTTGGGTTTCAGACGCTAGGGTCGAGACCACAACCCACTTCTACACCTCAAGGGTGTGGTGACAATGGGACAAGTCTGATATTGGGGGGGACACGGGGCGGGGGATGGGGGGCGAAGTCTGACACGGGGGGGGGGTAGAAAGGGTGTTGGGGTGGGGGGGGGGGGGTTGGGAGTGATGGTCCATAAAAGTCTAATGTCTGATGTCTGATAGCCGACTAGGTCGCTATACACATAGCTCCCCCTGGCCGCCAGCTGAGATGCGCAACGCCTTGGAGGGGCTGTATTGGGCCGGCGGGGAGCACGGGCCACGGCACCACTTCCTCGTGGCCACCGGCCACGCGGCCGAGCTGTGCGACCGGACGGTGGTGCTGGTGGCAGATGCGGCACAGTGCCTGGCCCCCCACGCAATCATCCTCCCAAGGGAGGGGTGGGGGGGCCAGCAGTACTCACAAACTCCGGCCGCCCCCATCGTTGCTTAGTATGTTGAGATGGGCGCCTCGGAGTTCGTGTATTTGGACCGCTCGGTGGAACAGGATGTGCGGCATTGGACCGCCCACCACCTCTTGGCCCCGAACGTGCGGCTGACTGTGGACCCCCTGGATCTGCCGACGCTAGAGGGCAGCTCGCCCTAGTGGCCACGCATGCGGAACACGGCGGTCAGCACGCTGCGGATGGCGCCGGGGGGGCAGAAGGTTGGTGTGGCCGGGTGCGGAGCAGATGCTGACGGTGGCCAGGGCGGTGCAGGTGCGATAGCCGACGGGCAACAACAAGAACTACGGTGTGTGTGCGCCGCTGTTCATCGTTGGTACACTCCTCTGGGTGCCGAGGCCGGGCAACTTTCTGTCCATGGTGGAGAGGCAGCGGGTGGCGGCGATGGTCCTCAACAGGGACATGGGGCCGATCCCGCCTGCCATCACTGGGGAAGTTGCCCGCAGCAGCATTCGATGCCCTTCCGGCGCCCCGCGCTCCGCTGGCAGTGGCGGACATCGGGCACCATACGGGGCTGCCTGATGCACGGCTGCGGCATGCCCTGCAGCGGCGGAGGGGGGGATGTCCCTGATCGTGTCGGCATCCGTGTATCACGTCAAGACCGCGTTGCAGAGGCAGAGGCCGCATGCCATGGGAGGAGCATGCCCAGCGATGCCTGCGAGTGGAGGACCTGGTGCCCACCCATGTTGTGGGCCAGGCGGATAGGGGGCAAGTGGTGGTGTTGGAGGGCACAGGGTATTGAATCTGTGTGCACGTGGAACAGGGCGGTCTAGATTGGATCGTGATCACCGCGGACAGGCTGCTGCAGCAACAGTCCAAGTGGTCTGCTTGCTTTGGGGTCCTCCGGGACCACCTGAGATTCGTAGGCCTTGTGTGCTGGGCGCAGAGGTGCTCGCCTGGGGGCATCCCGCTAGCACCAGTCGTGCTCGTGAAAGTGACAGTGGAGCCAAGCGTCCCGGGGCAGGATGTATGGCCGGTGCTCACAGGCAACATGTGGCAGCCCGAGCAAGCGGCCAAAATGTGTGCGGCGTTGCGAGGGCACGTGGTAGCCCTTCCTCGGGCGCCGGTGGCACGGTCGTCCAGCAACCGGCCGGCAGCGTCCCTGGTGATGCTTTGTTGTGGGTCGCGGGCGTGGTGTTGGGTCATCATGGCGCTGATGCCCCCTGCACTGCGTATGTACGACCGCGGAGGGGTGCCCGAGTACGCGATCCGCCCGGTGGACCTCGAGGCCCTGCACCTTGGTACTTTGAGCGGCGACGGGGGCAGCGCGCTATTCCTTTGGTGGGTGCTGCGGCGCTCCGGTTCTGCAAGAACTATGGTGGAGACCCCTTCCGCGTAGTCATGCCTGAGACCATGGCGCCGTGGCTCCGGGCGTTTCGTGGCTCCCGGTGGACCGTCGCGGGCCGAGGCATGACACCTCTGATCATGGCCTCCGCCTGCTCACGGTGAGCTAGGGCGGACCCATGGTCCCTCGCCAGGTGGTCAAGGAGGTCCCTTGGGTTGAGGTGGCTGGGCTTCAGGTGGCGGCCGGCCCCCCATGGGCCACCGGCCCGCCCCCTCTAGCCTGGACCAGGGGCATACATTCACGTCGCTCACCCCACGCTGCTCCGTGGCCAGATGCCCCCCGAAGTGCTTCATTACCTCCCGGATGTTAGAGTAGCTACCATAAGGCACACCGAGGCCCTTCTTCCGGGCGGGCTTCGGCGCCGTCTTCGCCACAGGGGCAGTTGGCCGGACTGGTGGACTGGTGGCGGCAGGTGCATCATCCCCTCCACGGGAAACTGCCCCGCCACACATGGGCGAAATTCTCCCGGTCGCCGTGCACTGACGGGACCCTTCGCAGCGGCCATAGCCGGTTCGTCGATGCTTGCCCACCCTTCGGGAGTGCAATCCTTAGGAGTGCAGGCGGCCTCTTTGTCAGCGGTGTTGGGCGGTGCTCGCGGGTCCGTGGCCATGTCTTCGACAGGAGGGAAAGGCGGCGACCCGGGTGCGGCCCACAGTGGAGCCGCGCGGGTTCCTCAGCGCCACGCAGCGCGTGTCCGGCGGCGACCTCTTCAAGAGGTGCCCGTCAGGGCTCGGCGTCAGGTCCTGCCAACGGACCATCGCACCCGCTGCCCGGTGCCGCTGCCGTGTGCCCCCGTCCTCCTCGCGCACACGACCAGGCCGATGATCCAGATCAGGCAACGATGCGGTGTCGGGATCCCACCTCTAACGTCGGGACTGCGGTATCTTAGAAGGCCCAAGGCTCCATGCGGGGTGACGGCGTATCCACAAACCCGGGCATGCTCAATAGCGAGGCGGTTGCACCGGGCGTCTTAAAGGCCGAAGGTGCCATCCTTGGTGTCTTCCCAAGGCATGACAGAGATGGAGAATCAGTGCCGCCACCATATCATGCATTCCTGGGGGTTGACCCCAAGGCGGCGCCGGCGGCCGCTGTGCGTGGTGGTCTCTTGATTGCCCTTCGAGCGGACGTGTTCGTTGCGGAGGAAGTTTGGGACGTGGTGGACATTGTGCCGGGCAAAGCCATGGCCCTCGATGTGGTGACAGCCGGTGGGACGCTCACGGTGATCAACGTCCACGGTCCAGGTAGTGGCGGTGATTCTTGGGCGTCTAAGGCATCGTTCTGGGGTGACGTGGCAAGGTATGCGGCGGCCAAGAGCGCGGGAGGCACGAGACCGATGCTCATCGGCGGTGACTTCAACATATGGTCAGAGTCCCCGGGACATCCAACCACGAAGCGGTTTGTGGCATTTTGGGAACAGTGTGGGTTCCTGAGGGCGGGGCACTCGGCGGAGGAAGACTAGCAGCGCACTCCTGCAGGGCATAAGCTGGACTCCTACTTGCTCAACGCACCGCTAGTCCCATGGGCCATGCGTGAGCGCCCATACCTGGCACCGGGGTGATCTCCCACGGCGCTAGGGTGCGACCACGGCCACGTGGTCCTGGGCATCCCACTGGCAGTGGCGGCCAAGGAAAGGATCACACGGCCGGCCTACTCGCACGCCCAGGGCAAGCTACACGCCATACGTTCGGACTCACTAGGAGTCCGAGAGGTGGCAGCGGCTGTGCTGCAGCAGGCCTATGATGACCCGGTTGGTAAAGGGTGGCTCTCATGCGATAAGGATACTGCCACCATGGGCACGCCGGAGGTTCATGCAGTCTTCGACCTGTAGTGCGCCTGCCGTGACCAAGTGTCACGGGTAACAGGGGTGCGCATGCCCCCAGGCTTGGATCCGCAATACCCCTATGGGCAGGTGGTCTCTATCCCGGGTCCTCATGAATCCACAAGCCCTCTCATTGAGGGCCTGGGAGTTATGGAGACGGGGCGCCGAAGGGGCAAGGCTGGCCTCTAGGGAAGCTGCTACCCTCCTGCAGCACCTGCGGCACGTAGACCACGTATTGTCCCCCGCCACCATGGAGGATCTGCGCGATGCTCTGGATCAGCAGCTTCAGGAGCTGAACCAACGCGTGGAAGAGCTCAGGGCGTCCTCATACACAACCGGCGCAGGTCCATCAAGGACTGCTAGCGAGGCAAGGTGCCGGGTCTGCAGCTACGGTGGACGGCGATCCGCGGGGCCATCAACGTGGTCAGTTATGCTCACTCCGGCTTACGGTCGGTGCGCGTCCCGGAATCGGAGAAAGTGCTCATGGAGGCCTCAGATGTTATTGGGCAAGTCCAAGGGTACTGGGAGGCGCTATATGCCAAGTGTCCGGTGAACCCATCGACCTTTGAAAGGCTGGTCCGGGCCCACATCCCTCGGGGTGCACCTCACGAGTCGAGGTCGGTACAGGACTATACCCTGCACGACCCCAAGAACGGAGTAAAACAGGCTGTGGCGGACGACAAAGCGCCGGGGTCCAATAGGGTCACGGGGGCCCTCATCACGGAGCTGCCCGAGCCAGTGCAGGGGGTTCGGGGACATGCCTATCGAGCCATCCTCGATGGTGCAGACGTCCCGGAGTCGTGGCATGAGGCCGGACTTGGATGCATACAAGCCTACGGCGTTGGGGCAGCAGGACATGAGAATGCTTATGACCCCCATAATGCGGAGGTTCATGGCAATCCTGGCTCGTAAGGGGATGGCTACAGACCAGCAATTCGGGGCCATGCCGGGCTCTACGGCAGCAGCCCCGGTGTTCCTGGCACAACACAGACTGCAGCGGCATCAAGAGAAGAATCATGTTGTGGCCTTTGATGTTTCCAAGGCTTTCAACACCGCCCCGCATGGGGCACTGGCTCTCCTCCTGCGCCACGTGGGGGTCCCGGGGGAGCTCATCAAGCTCTTGCATACCCTCAGTTGTTGCACCACAGTGCGTGTTGTCACAGCCCACGGCCCCACCCCGAGCACTCGCCTCCATCGTCGTCTGCGGCAGGGCAGCGCGGAAAGCGCCGTGCTCTACCTCCTCCTCCTGGGGCCCATCTTGCGGAGCCTTGCCCGCAGAGCCCAAGGAGATGCCCGCCACGCGGTGCCGCCCCTTGTTACCGGCGTATTGCGATTACCTCTTGCTGATAGCACACTCACTGCCGCAATTCCTAGAGTATGCAGAGGCGATCACACACTACTTGGCGGACATGGCCATGTCCCCTAAAGTTGACAAGTTTGCGAACGCCACTACAACATGCATCCCCTCGATCATGGTGCACCTGGACCCGAACAATGCGGTAACTCCGTGGGTCTGTCTAATCGCCAAGAGTACCGTGCCGTACCTAGGCCTCAAGTTGGATCCGAAAGAGATGGCATCCATGAAGGAGAAGCATGTGCTCCGCTGCGAAGCTCCCCTGGGCTGGTGGAAGAACACCTTGGGACCGGCGCCAGTGCCCCATGAGGTAATGGCAGCGGTGGTCAGCGGCATCGTGCGGTACGCGGCGCCATACCTGTCGGACACTGCGGAGGAAGTGGTGCGGTTGAATGCTGCCGTCAAGAGTGCAGCCCAGCAATTCGAAAACCTGCCCAAAGACCTATCCAATGTCGTGGTCCGGTCTGGCAAAGGGCTCAAATTGGCGAATATTGGGGTCATGTGCCGTTACTCCGTGGTGGTAACTGTGGTTCAGCTCACGCATCATCGCTCGGCTGTGAGTAAGGGTGAAATGCGAGCCCTGCTCGACGACTTGCACACGCAGTATGGGGTGTACGGACAATTTATGGTTCCGTCAGAGGAGTTTGCATCGCATGCGGCAGACACGTGGGTCAACCGAGTGCTCAGGGCGATGGGAACGTTGCGAGGAGGTGTCTTCATGCCGTCTTAAGTGTACTCCTGCGTGCACGCCCATCTGCCGCAAGTCCAATGGGCCGGACGGCGATGGGCGACCCGGTCCTACAACGTCAATGGTAAGGACGTCTGTGTCCCGTCCGGGCCCCGCAAAAAAGAGGCGGTGCGGTCCCTGCGGTCCCTGACGGATTCAGTGAATGACCTCCTGCACGCGCGGCTTCCATGCCATGCGCCTGGACACTGGGCCGTGGAGCTTCAAGAATGTCACAAAGACCATCTGCACCTTCCAAATAAGGGTGTTCGGCCCATTACGCTGGACCACGTGTGGTCAACCGGCCTCCAAGCGCTTTTCGAGTCCCGACTGCCCAGTCCCCCGACCCACCGTCTACTTCATCTGGCTCGGCACAAGAAGGCCACCAAGCGCACGAGACAATCGGCTACGGGCGCTGCATATGTGGTGGCTTGATATAGGGGGGACGGCTGAAATCAGGATTGCCCGGGGCTGTCCATGCCGTTCGTCCCCCGGGCCGCCCTGATGCTCTTATTGGGAGATGTCTTCGATGGGCATCGGCAACAAGACGATCGGGCGTCGAAACGCCCTTCTTACTCCACAGGCCGGGGGCGGCCTTGACCCTACACCTTTTGGGGATTGTACACGGGAATCGGCATTCGACACGGCGTGCAAAGCGGTATGGGGACGGGTGGAGTGGGCCATTGTATTACTAGTGCCAGCACGCCCGGCCCCTGATGCCGATGCGAGCCGGGTCCCGGAGGTGGTCACGTTAGACAATGTGCCACATGACCCGCAAGTCGCTGTCACCTCGCTGCGCGAAGGTGGGGCGGGGGAGCAGAGAACAGCAGTGGCATACGAGCTGCATAGATCCATCATAGTATGGGGAGCAGAGGATACCACCACGCTTGACGCCATCAAGCCCATATGCAGATGCAGTGTACATTGGCGGCCACATCGGGTACATCAGCCGAATGTTGTCCTTTCCTCGGAGTTGATGGCTTCCAATGGAGAAATACTATAGAGAGTCGTGGTAAGCCCACATTTGGATGTGGCGTGGCTGGAGCCCCACAGGCAATGCTGGGTGCCCGTGGCAGCGAAGGTCACGTCATCTGATGCCTCTCCCTAGGAAGACGGGGTCGCCAAACGTGGCCGTGGCGAGCCACGGCAGTCCCACGTGGACACGTGCCATCCGTGGCACGGTTCGCGAGGCGGAGATTATCGGGGCAGCCGCGTACCTACTCCACACGCCTCCTTCAGGCCTCACAGTGCACGTGGTGGATGCTTCCATCATTGGGGCGCAACTGCGCACAGCTCAGGAGGCCCTGTACCGCGGCATCAAGGGATCAACCTCCCACTTCATCAACCAGCCTGCTTTGAACTTGGTGGTGCAAGGGCGGCGTCAGCTGCCACGCAGGGTTGGAGGGCCCCATTACTCGTTGGTACGGCAGAGCTCGCACTTTGCAGCGGTCCCGCTGGAGGGGCTAGATTTTGCTGCGGCTCACGCAAAGGCCCCGCCAATACACCTCATGTTGCCCAAGGAACGCGCAACCCTCCTCGTGCCTGATGAAGGGGAGGTGGTAGAACCTCGGATGCCCTCCATGGGAGCCCTCCAGCGGGTCATAGAGGCGGCGTGGGACGCGTTGGCGGCACACACAAGGGTCCGCACACACCATTGGCTGGTGCTTGTGAAGTTGTGCCTCTGGGAACGGTGCATCATGGCCCTACACATCGGGACCTGCTGCGAGCGACAGAGGGCCGTCTGCCCACCATGCAAGTCATGCGACGGTGGCGGCAAAAAAAAACCTGCATGGTGATTCCTGCGCTTCCCTGCTTTTTTCTATGGAGGGCCCGAGGAAGACACGGGCCACCTGCGCATATTGTGCGAGCGAGATGAGGCGGTTGCACGGCTACTGTGTGCGAAGACCGAGGAGTTCACAACGGACATGCCACCCGCCGACCGGGCCATGGAGTTCATGTGATGGAAGGAGCAGGGATGCAAGTGGACTGAGTCCTTGATGGCGCGAGTGGTCCCGGGTGAACTCAAGCGGCTTTTCGCGGTGGTGCGGCCTACCTAGTCCCGAGGTCCGGCGAAGGCCAAGCTGTTCCTAGAGGACATGATCCAGATTGGGGAAGATGGCTACGCCCGAAGACATGATCGACTCACCAACATCACGCAGCTGCTGCCGGAAGATCGAAGGAAGGCTACGTACACATTCCTGAGCGGTGACACGCCCTTCTGTCCGCTGGCTAGCACAGTTAAGCAACTGCCGCAGTGGAACCCTTTCGATGGCCTCCCAGACGGTGTTCACGCGGCCTTTCAGCTCGCGTCGCTGCATGCGCTACTGGGGTCAAGGTCGTACATTACGCACAACGAGGCCATGTCCACATTTCCCTAGTGGGTGGTGGTGGCGGCATAGGGCTTTAGCAACCAGATCCACTCTTGCGTACCCCAAGACTTCACCGCATTCTGGGCGCGGTCCCGTGAGGTGTCCACGCAGTCTTGAACCATCATCAGCAGAATCATGGTGCGCAACGCGGATGGCCTTGACGAACCCTGGCTCAAAGTGTTTGTAGGCCATCTTGTAGTCGGGGGCATCACGGGTTGGCCCAGTGATGCACTGCGTGTCTTCCAGCAGCCGTCGTGCTCACTCCCGGTTCTAGCGGTGGCCGCCGTGTTGGTCATGGGGGAACTGTGGCTGTATGACCGGCAACTACGGAGGGCCACCCGGTGGCGGAGGGGCAAGGGTGCATGGCGGTCCTGGTGGGATCCAAGCACCTTGCGCGGATCCAGGGAGACAACGCACCTGGTCGCGCCACAGCGGTCTTGCTGTCGTTGCCCGATGGGGAGAACAATGCGTCAGTAGACGCCTGTTAGACGTTGGATGCTTTAGATCTTGAGACGGTGGTCGAGGCCCAATCAGGTGTCAGCGATTGGTGATCGCATTGCCTTAGAGCCCGCGTCAAGAAGGAGTAAACGTCATCGTGGAGATAGCGCATGCCTATGGATGGAGGCTCCTGGCGGGGGGCAAACCACGCCTCTGGGTAGCGCGATGTCCCCGGTTGCTCGAATACCTCTTGTGAGAGTTGGACCGACAGCCGGTTCACACCCCGACATCAACGTGGGACTAGGCGAAACGGAGCCTCCGCAGTAATGCTACCGCGGCGAGAGCACTTCTTGACTGCCACGAGGCTTGCAATGATGTTTGGCAGAACTTGTGGTCTCAATGCTGCGAAGGCGGCTGTGTCACCTCAGGGTCGATACTTCCGCGAGTATGCAGCGGGTGCGGTACTACGGCGCCGGTATGGGTGCACCCATGTGCCTCTACCCCGCTATATGGGTCATGCCCAGAACGCGCCGGCAGGGGGTGGCCCAAAGCCAGGTGGGCGGTTTGGCACTTAGGACAACTGTCGTCGAGCGTGTGGAAGGCAATCCGGCGTGACTTACGGGATCTACAGGTGGATGGAGTGCGCTGCCCACATGACCCGACTACAGTGCTTCCCTTGCTACTGTAGTGGGCTGCGTTGGACGGCGACTCCTGGGTCCTATGGCTCCAGCATAACAGAGGGGTTTTATAGGGGAATGGCTGGGTACGTGGATAATGCTGTGTGACGGAGCGCAACGGTAGGTGCAATGCCGAAGGTTGTCCGTCTGGTGGATGTAGCGGCGGAGATAGCATCTGAGACGTGGCCTCGTACTGGCCCGTGCGTGCAGCAACGGCGGACGAGATATGACGGCCATCGCGACGTGGCAGGTCATGCCGGCTTGATAGTGCACGGTACCGCCCCCGCACGCACGGTTCGAACGACGTATGGCTACGCCCGCCTGCCCCGGGTCGCCACATACACTAGTGAGGTATCATGGGTCGTCCCAACCATGGTACTAAGGCCCAAACCCCTGTAGTGTATTCCAATGGCACCAGGGTCTCTACTGGCGACCTGGCTACGGCAGTCACGGGGGTTCATCCTCGGGTTGGTCCGGGGTGTTAAGTGAATACATACATGTCCCCATGCCAACGCTATTCGTGTTTGCCACGGGCTGCGGGGAGCAGCTCGATAGGTCGGGCAGCACGAGGAGTCACCGCAGCCCGGATGGCCACATGGGATATGCAAAGGTGCTACAAGTCGATGATGAATGGCGACTGGAGATGGACGAGGGCGCTGATGTCTGAGGCGGGCATTATGGCTTGGACTGGTGTACATGCATGCGCCCTGGCAGCGAGGGGATGCCGCTATGCGGAAGCCCCTTGACCACGGGTACAACTCAACGAGGTATTGGGGCAGCCCACAGGCCCCGGAAAAAAGTTCATGGGGGTATATATAGGGGTGCCCCCCGACCCCATGACCAACTCACGGAGGTATTGGGGCTGCCCACGGGCCCCGAGAAAAAATCTGTGGGGGTATGGGGGCGCCCCCTGACCCCACGACAAAATCAAGGAGGTATAGGGCCCACCCATGGGTCCGAAGAGCATTTCAGTGGGAAAATTGGGGTGTCCCGTGACCCCTCGAACAACTCATGGAGGTACTAGGGTGTCCCTCTGACCCATGGAACAACGCAAAGGGCGTGCTGGGGTATCCCTGGGTCCCACAAGCAAACTAGAGGGAGAAAGCCTGCGGGCATGTACATAGCCTAACCGTTTTACCTCTGCACACGTAGCTAGTAGCACGGCGGCGGGGGCGATAGCAGTGGTGGGCGCAGAGTGAGGTTGTCGCGGGTAATGGGCATACGCTGCGTCCAGTGTTCTGGTGTGGCACGGTGGCGGTGCGAGCGGGCGGTGGTAGAACGCACTGGCGGTAGCAGCAAGCACAGCCTAAGTGGTGAATGCGGGCCTGCAGGGCTATATATGGGTAGAGTGGCATGAGGGGCCCGTGATGTAGATGTACACGGTGCATGTATGAGAGGTTCACGGAGAGGCACAGGCCAATGCTATAAGTAGGCATGCCACATTGTCAGTGGATGCTGAAGCCACAGCGGCCTGGCCGCCTATGTGGCGGAGATGGCACAACCACAGGGGCCAGCCAATCAGTAGGGGTAAGGGTCACGGGTAGGCGTCAGGGCAATGTATATGGGCTAGATGAGGTGAACCTGGTTACCACGGCGCGAGACGACCCTTTGGTGGGTACCCCTTCAAGGGGTCGACAACAAAGCTACGGCATTCACCAGCCCGAGTCCCATCCAGCGATATTCACGGGTTATGCCTTTCATGCTACGGGGTGGCCGGCATCCCCCTTGTGGACCTTCGTGTTATATTATACGAGACTATGTACAATTACCATGTGTCGGGTCAGGTCACTACCTTGAGGTGAGGGACACAGTCCTATACATGTGTGGTCCACAGGGGGTATACCATGGGCGCGGCTGCCGGGGATTGGTGGAAGTGGAATATCACTGTGTGCATACATACGATGATGTATCTCGGTCTGAGGGTCCAAAAAGAGGTTCCCACCTGGGGCGGGGGGGGGGGGGGGCACAAAGTACTGATGGCCTATACGATGCGGGCAAGAGAGCGATGAAAGCTGAGGGTAAGGCTAGGCTAGAGCTCCCCAGAAACCCTGGCGGCACGTCCATGGACTTTTGCATGTGCGGTGCTGTTTGCAGGGTGCACGTGGGTCGAGGGGATGATACGCCAAAGGACAATAGGGGAGGACACCACGACGGGGCCAGCTCTTGTTTCGCCGCATGCATGCTGCTTCATTTGTTGGTTGCTGCATTGCAGCCACAGAAGGGGGCTTGATTTCTGCTTGTTGCTATGCTGCTGCGGTGCTATGCCTTGCCCCAATACCCCCGGCGATCCAACGGGTCAGCGCACATCACCGTTGCTAATGCTAACCCTCTGCAGTTGCCACTGCCCCCAAAGTTGGCCAGTATCCCCGGTCCGCTTGGTCCTTCGTCGTGCTGTAGGCCACCTCAGACAGCCCTAGGACCCAGGGGATCGAGCAAGGGATGAACCACCTGTCGGTGCAAGATCCCCCGTAACTCCAGTAGACGGCATGATAAATGGTTATGACTATGACTATGACTATAGGAAGCACAAGGACAAGCGCTAGGAGCACATGAACATGTATTCATGTGTATTCAGACATGGCACACACGGCATGCTACATGGCGCACCAGCCTTTGGAAGTCCAAGATGCTGGTTCACAAGGACTTCATTGCAGAATTAATGGGAGGAGGCCCCACTCCTGCTGGCTATCCCAACGAAGACAGGCGTGACAGGAGCTCTCGTAGTACCGGGGGAGCAAACGTGCATCACACCATTATGCATTACCGGTAGGATCAGGAGGGAGGCATATGCAGTCATGCATGTCTAAGCAATGCAACCATCACAGATTGTAGGTCAAAAGCGACGCACATCACGTGTGAATTGTACTTCACGTTGTACTCGGGTTAGGCCACTGCGAGTTTTGTAGCTCAGGGCCAACTAACGATTAACTCTGTCCCCGAGCTGTCGTTCCCGTTGCCCCTGTTCGTCACTTAAATCATAATTTGGCCAGCTTTGTTGTCTTTGCCTACAGTGGGCGTGCTTACGAATGTTAAAACCCCTTGCTGCTGCCTGATGGTAGAACACCTGTTGTCGTCTGCCAATGTGGAGGTAATGCACAATTGAGGTCGCTCTGTTTAGGCCCGGAGCAGCTCCATGATATGCAAAAGACATCAAGGTGATTCAGAAGTTGGGCTTGAAGGACGGTGATGCACAACGACCACGTTTTAGGGCCAATTTTGCTGTTTTTGCCCATTGTGTGCGTGTTTACCCAAGTGAAAAATCCCCGTGCTGCTGCGTGATGAAAGTGTACCCTTTGCGAATGGCCGTTAAGGGAACTTGTGAATGAGAATGCGAATATGGGTGTCCAAAGATACTATTTTGTCCGAAAAGGGTTTTTTTCAATCGGTTGGAATGGAGGATATGGTTTCAAAAAATGTAAATAAAATACAGGTCCCTGCGAGAAAAACCCACCCCTTTTCCACACACTGGGTGGGCTTGGTGGCCGTTGAATGCCCTATTCGTATAGTGCCGATCGCACTGTGTCTGCCGCGACCCTTGCGAATGCGAATTTGGGCCCAATTCGCGCGAACTTCGGTCCTCTTGCGGGCCCACCTAGCCAATTGTTGTACGGTCACCGAACCTTGCTGACACATGGACCTCTTTGTGACGTCCCACCCCTGTGCATGAAGGCTGTCGTCTATGGTGTGGTTGTCAACGACAACCTGCACACCTAGGCGCCCACGCAGAAGGCTCAGGGCCCCACTGTTGCGCAACATCCGCTTGAGCCTCGGTGGCTGCCTTCCATGGCGAAGCATGAAAATTTGGAGAGGGTTCTGCATTGGCGGGCAAAAATGTACATGTGGTCAAGCCACAAATGTGACCACAATAGCTTAGGCCATTCCATGAGTAAGTGGACTTTGCCCATCGCTATACCACACACACTATACCCACTTAGATCTACCCCGGACAGCCAAGATGTCCGCCATGCATATACACACATCTTGGCAAAATTGTCCCACCACTGCCTACAAACATCCCATCATGGTCTCCCCCCTCACCCGCTTTTTGTTCATTCCGCCCTCTTCAAGGCACACGGCAATGAGTGCCTCCCATCTCCAGGTGCGCATGATTTGCACAGCCACGGCACACTCCAACCTAACGTTGCCCTTCGCCTTGGCGATGTCATTGCGCTTTGCCATCCTACCTTGTGTCACCGTCTTGGCTGCCATGCGGGCAACATCTAGGATCGGTTGGAAAAAATTGCTGACAACGACCCCCGCGGACTTGCCAGTGGCAGCCGACAATGCATCCCTCATGCCGGAAATACCACAAATAGTTACTCGCAGCACCCCGTGCAGCCCGTAGTCGGGAATGCGACCTTTTGCTTGGATGTGTCTGTATATGGCTCCCATGGGGAGCACAACCTCCCACCACCCGTCAATGGTGGGTTCCAAGCAGAAGTTGGCCAGGCAGTGTGCCCTATTGCCTCCGCAAACCCAACACACCATGGCTTGTGAAGCCTCGGCTTTAAAATTTGTACAATTGGCCATTACAATTTGTGCCTTGCCATCGGCACAGTGGAAGAAAAGTGTTTCCCGGTCAGCACCGGAAGTGTATTGGAAGACAACCTTACTAGCATCCCACAACTGTTGGTCGAAGTCAACCTCTTGAGCAGCCGCCTACAAGGTCGCCCACTCCTCACTACCCCGCAATAGCCACCAGCTTGCAAGTTGATCAGGGCTAGTGGTTCCCCCCAGGGTGCAATGCACGTGAGTCAGGGGACCAACTCTCCCACACCGATGTTTCGACTGCCCCACACATGCCGCCCGCCTGTGACCGGAACCCCTCGAGATGCCACATCTCGACATTTGTGGCCCTATCCCCCCAATACTTCATCAATGTCCAGGCGGGAACGCCGCTGGGGGAGGCCAAGGAGGAGATGTGGGACGAGGTCCTCCTCCAACAGGGGGAGGTCCTCGTCCTCGTCAGCACCGCCCGGCACCACGGGCTCCCCCCCCCCCCACCCCCCCCGGGCAAGAGATGCAAGGGGCACTGTTCACGCACTGCACCCCCGATCGGCGTCATTCGGGGGTCCAGCCGAATAAGACGCATCTCGACCCCCCCCCTCCCCCTGGAGCTCAAGGACTGCCTGGGCCCGCCGGACGGGGAGGGCGGCGAGGGCGTTCCCACTTTTGGGCAACAGTTGCTGTTGGTGGTTGGATAGGAGGGTCGGGTGGGGTTGGCCACCTGGGACATGGTGGACGACGTCTTCGGCCCCCACGAGGTGGAGCCCCCCCCCCCCCCCGTGTGCACACACCATCACCTGTTCCTGAGCTGCACCGCCCACGACATCTCCCCCGTCATCGTGTACGCCGGAGAAATCTTGATGTGAAATGGGGCGTACGAGAAGGAGGTCGTGAAGGGAGATTCAACGGACGGGGACTTGGAGGTGACGTGGGCACTTGGGGCTGCACTGCCCCCCACGTGCCTCAATCACATTGAATGATTCGTGAGGCCACACGCCCGGCCCCCGCCAAATAGCTGCTCCACGATGTGCCGGAGTGGAAGCGGGCAAAGGACTCCAAGAAAGGGACGTGGACAGTGACGTGCCCGTGTGAATGTGAGGTATGCATTGTCTTGTACCCCGTATTCGCGCGAAGTTCGCGCGGACTTCGCGACACTGTGCTGCGCATTCGTAAATGCTCCAGATCGGTCAGGCATGCAGATTCACGAATTTCCCGCGAAGTTCGCACGAATTTCGCATGCATAGTTACACTATTCCATTTGTCATTCTCAAGAGCAATGGCACTGCTGGCTGCCCGATCCCCGTGCGGCCATGCACGCCCACAAGCAATTCCGCACGGCCGGACACACTGTTGCACCCGCACAGTCGGGCCACGGGACCTTCGACGTTCCCTCGAGTTCGGCCGGCGCCACCCCCGCAGCCAACCACGGAGACACCCTGGCGGCCATTCCTGCAGCCCCCCCTGCACCCATGCACCGCCCCAGACCCCGTGGTCGTCGCAAACCCCGTGGCGGGGACAGGGACCTCCGCCTACCCCGCCGACCTCACTCCCATCACCTCCCTCTCCATGGTGCGGTCCCAGCCCCCGTTCGCATGGAAGCTCGACCTCCCGGGACGGAAGCAGGCAAGGGAGGAGTTCATGGCGACGACCTGGGAGGTCGAGGTGGAGACGCAGGATGGGCCGCGGGAGCCGCCCCACAAAATTGCCTTCCCCCGTACCATCACGTTCCCCAACCCCGGGGGAGGGTGGAAGGAGGGGGAGACGATTATTGCCCTCTACGCATACTGGCTGCGTGGAGGGCATTGGAGAATGGATTGTTGCGTGCAGGGTAGGGCGGGGGTGCCGGAGGGGCAGCTGAGGCGGTTGGCAGCGTTGCCGGTGACGGGGGTGAGGGGATGGAGGGACCGGGCGGAGGAGCACATGAGCTATGGCTGGCTCCAAATGCACACGCGGGCAAAAGAGGAGCAGGGCTGGCATTTGGGGGAGGTGGGAAGAGCGGTGAATGTGGATGCGGAGGAGGGGGGGGGGGGGGGCGGCGTTTGCCAATGGGGTGCCCTCTGACTTTGGCTGATTTTCTCGACATTGCAAATTGACATTCATTGCCTATTGCCGATTGTCAGTGTTTTTTGTCATGGGACGTGGAAGTGGCGACGAGGGGAAGAACGCCTTTGCCCATATCAAGTCCAAGCAGCACCGGGCCCGCCGCTTGAGGACATTGCAGGACGGTGTCTCGGGGGAACTAGGAGCCGAGTATCTGGTGAAGCACCTCCCGGACACGGGCCAGATCGTCCTCACGCCGGTAGACAGGTTGGGGATTGGTGCTCTGCCCACCGCACCATCCATGTGGGAGAAAACCGTCGCCGCGGTGTGGCGCATCCGGTCGCTGCACATGTCCAGGTCAGAGGCGCCGTACCTCACTCCCCATCTAGTGGAGGGGATACCCTGGGAGGACGTGTGGGTGAGCATGCAGCAGCTTGCCCAGCCCGCATTGAAGGGGTTTGTAGCCAAGTCGGGAGATGACACGAAGCTATACGGACCCTTCTGTCCGCTACCGGCTCGGTTGCAACACCTATACCGTTGCCGACCGGTTGAACCTGCCCACGTCCAACAACCGGGCACCCCAAGGCTGCATTGCATGCAACTAGCATTCGACAGCATGTCGACTCGACACGATGACGGACCAAGGCATGTCAAACAAGCCTTCAAGCGGATCGGGGACACCCTCGTTGATGCTGTTATAAATTTTCTAATAAGGGCACTTGCCAATCTCCCGGTTTTGGAGGGCTTGGACTTGTACCGCTGGGGGAGGGTGGGGTCCTTCCTCTGCTCCTCCACTGGTTTCACATTGCACACCGGGTCATAATGTTGAGGAACTTGGTTCCCCGCCCCCCAAAATTTTTCCACCCTCCCCCAGGTGGTCGTGCAGTCCTCCGCCAGAAGAATATCACGGTGCACTGTGTAGCTGAGGCCTTCCACGAAGTCACGAGCCATCGAGGGGGCTGGGCGGTCAGCCATCACGGAGGGGTTGACGGTGGCGTACGAGGGGGGGTCCTATTGGGGTGCCTTGAGCAAGGGGGGCTCGGCCGTAATGAAGGGGGGGTCGTCCGCGATTCCCCGATACCAGCGAAGCGCATTCATCCTATGGAGAATGGGCAGAGTGATATCTGGAGAGGGGGCACGGTCGCGAGGCTGGGCAAGATGCCCAGATCGTCCCACCACTGGGCCTGCACTGCCTGCCATTCAAAAGGAAGGTTATAGTGGTCAGCCTGCGGCTCACCGCCAGGAAAGTAGTTATTGATGGCAATCATGTTCATCCGCTTGGGGCAGTCAACGAGGTTAGTGGTGGGGTAGATCAGGGGGGGGGGGATTCTCGGAAATCGGATATCATGCTTAAAACCCCCCCATAGCCATATTCAAAAAAGGGGGGGGGTTGGGGGGGGGTTGAAGGGGGTTTTTCGCTGCGCGGGGGTATTGTCCGCGGAAACGGCACCCCGGCCCCCCACCCCCCCCCAGCCCCCCAAATGAAGAACATAGTGTCGAGCACCTCCGAACAGTTGGTTATGGGGCCCAGGTGTGATCTGACAATTCGCACCGCCCCTACCAACGTCTATGGTAGGGTTTCATCGCCTTGGGTATTTCCGGCTGTGCGTACCAGAAACCTCGGGACTTTGGGTCTCTGAGGCGGTCATGGGGTTCGAAGTACACCATGGGGTTAGAATTGCAGCATGGGGGTTGACCCACATCAAGGTCCGTCATGGGGTTCGGAATGCATCATGGGGTTAGAAATACCCATGGGGTGCGGAAAGTGTCAAGGGGAGGGCATAAAAGAAGGGGTGTGTGTGTGACTATACTGGTCGGCCGACGCAACTTGGGAGGCCCTTAAGGCTATGGCAGGCTAGGCCTCCCTCCCCGCGCCATTGTGTGGGCCTTCCAGTCCTAGTCTGCATGCTACTACAAGGGAAAGAGAGGGAGAGCGAGGAGGTGTAGGGGGTGGGGGAGGTATCTGTTTGTGACGTGTGTGTGTGTGTGTGTGTGTGCATGTAGCTCCGCCTACTTCTTCCGCACTGACGTCTTCACCGTGCAACGCTTCTTCGCATTTTGCTTGGTAGCGGTGATGGGCCGCTTTGTGCCCTTGCCAGGCACAGCTTACTTTTGCGGGAGAACTTCCACCCCGGAAGAAGAGGTGGAAGAGGAAGAAGATGAGGAAGAAGAGGAGCTATTGCCATCCTCGGAAGTTGCGGAAGTCTCGTTACCGCTAGACGAATCGTTATCTACGGAAGACCCAGATTCCACAGAGCTTGCATCCTCCTCCGGTTTCCAGTCCCAATCGGAGCGTCCAAGACAGGCTTCAGAGAAGGACGAACTCTCGTTGTCGACCGCCTTTGCCACTTTCAAAGTGATCTTGGGCTTCATCACCATGGGGATTTTTTTGGCTCGCCCCTTTTTTTTCTCATCGTCCTACCCGACTACAACCCATTCCGTCAAATCAACGGTGTTGGGTGGCACGGTTGGATGGCACCGAGCCAAGTGAGTGTTGATGTTCAAAACCCACGGGCTGACACTGCACCCGGGAATAGGACATTCACGGGGCATGTTTTCTTGTTTGCGCATGGCCATTGCGGGCTTCAATGGGACCACACACGGGCATGTGCTACTGATAATTTCTTGCCCACAATACTACATCACCCCTGCCGCCTCGGGGATCCCCACCGCTTCAGAGCGGGGGGCAAAATCGGAAGTGGCCCATAAATGGGCAAGGTGGCTACATCAGCCCTGCCGCCTCGGGGATTGCCACCGCTTCAGAGCGGGGGGCAAAATCAGAAGTGGCCCATAAATGGGCAAGGTGGCTACATCACCCCTGCCGCCTCGGGGATCCCCGCCGCTTCAGAGCGGGGGGCAAAATCGGAGGTGGCCCATAAATGGGCAAGGTGGCTACATCACCCCTGCCGCCTTGGGGATCCCCACCGCTTCAGAGCGGGGGGCAAAATCAGAGGTGGCCCATAAATGGGCAAGGTGGCTACGTCACCCATGCCGCCTCGGGGATCCCCACCGCTTCAGAGCGGGGGGCAAAATCAGAAGAGGCCAATAAATGCGCAAGGTGGCTACATCACCCCTGCCGCCTCGGGGATCCCCATCGCTTAAGAGCGGGGGGCAAAATCAGAAGTGGCGCATAAATGGGCAAGGTGGCTACATCACCCCTGCCGCCTGGGTGATCCCCACCGCTTCATAGCGGGGGGCAAAATCAGAAGTGTCCCATAAATGGGCAACGTGGCTACGTCACCCCTGCCGCCTCGGGGATCCCCACCGCTTCATAGCGGGGGGCAAAATCAGAAATGTCCAAAAAAGGGGGAAATGCAACGTCACCCTTGCATTATGGGGGGTCCCTAGCTAAGGGGCGAAAATATACATTGGCTGAATCGGGGGCAAGGACAAAACTCTGGATGTGTAGTCCAAAAGAATACCACCCAAAAAAAATCGCACTAATGATGTGTCTGCGTCGAAAAACACCCTTAAAACCTCCCCTCGGACCATTTTCAAAAAAGGGGGGGGGGTTCAAAACCCCCCACGCTATCGGACTTCTCAGAACCCCCCCCCCCTTCTGGGGTAGATGGCACAGAGACCGGGCTTGGGTTTGCCCGCGGTGCGCATAGCCATGATTGCCAAAAGGCTCTCCAGGGTTAAACCGGTGGGAATGAGCCGGACGGCCCGCAACCCCGGGAGGGCCAGCTGCAACTGCCGAAAAAGGTGAGTGGCGCAACCTTTTTTCCCAAAGCATCCCGCACTTTCGGCTGTTCGCATGTCAAAATGAATCAACTGGGCGGGAGTGGCCAACCCCTTTGCCCACCCCACCACCTCCTCCACTGGCAGCCCCCCCGTGTACGTGGCCTCCTCCAATGTGCCGGGGTGAGGGGGGATGCCCTGATAGTGGGCCAGGGTGCCAGCGGACAGATCGGGGAGTGAAAGTGACCAAAGCTGGGAAAGGGGATGCGAGTGTTGAGTGGACATTTTCACAAAGAAAGCGAAGGTGAGGTCTGAACAAAAGACATACGACAAGAACAGCATGCTCATGCACAATTGGAAGGATATTTGCGCGAAGTTCGCGCGAATGGGAATGCGGATACGGATGCAAATACGAGCACGAGGTTGCGAATTTGAACGTGAATTCAGTTTTTTTGTGTGAATTTAAGCTACATCATGACCGATTCAAGCTACAATTCACGTCGTTTGAATTTCTATGATTTTTAGGTGAAGTAAGCACTGCAAACGGGCACAAAGACAAGGCACTACGGGCAAAACAGGCAAAAAATCAACAAGGTGAGCGTACTCATTCAAAAGTTCTGTTCGCAGTGGGTAGAAGAACATGTGTTGTGCCTTGCCAAGGTGGAGTGAATGCACAAGTGAGGGTGTTTGGTGTGGGCCTAGATGTGCTAGAGCACATGCCAAAGAAATCAAGGGGATTCAGCGGATGGGCTTGGATAATGCTGATGCACAAATACGACATTTGAGGGGATTTCTTCTGCTTTTGCCTATTGTGTGCATGCGTACGAAAGTCAAAAACTCCGACGCTACTGCCTAATGGTAGATCCCGTGTTGCGCCTTACCATTGCGGAGTGAATGCACAACTAAGGGTGTTTTGTGTAGGCCGGAGCCGGACCATCGCATGCAAAAGGCATCAAGGAGCTTGAAAAGATGGGCTTAGAGAAAGATATGATGCACAACAACAAAGTTTGGAGCCATCTTCGCTGTTTTTGTCTATTTTCTGCATGCTTACCAAAGGCAAATACCCTTGCGATGTTGTCTGGTGGTAGAAGGCGTGTTGTTCCTTGCAAACCCGGAGCTAATGCACCACGGAGGGTGCTTTGTATAGGCCCCGCGCAGCTCCATCACTTGCGAAATGATGCAAGGGGATCCAGAAGAGGGGCTTGAAGGACGATGAGGCACAAGGAAGACACTTTGGGGCGATTTGTGTTGTTTTTCCCTATAGCGTGTGCATACCAAAGTGAAAACCTCTGCTTTGATGCATGGATGGGGTTGGAGAACGATGATGCATAAAGTCGGTACTTTGGGACGCTTTTTGCTGCCTTTTTGCCGCTAGTGTGCGTGTGCACCAAAGTGGAAACCCAGGCGCCGCTGCCTCATGGTGGAACACGTGTTGTGCCTTGCGATCGTGGAATTATTGAAGAAGTGAGGGTGTTTTGTGTAGGCCCGGAGCTGCTCCATCACATGCAAAAGAAATCAAGGGGGTTCGAAACATGGACTTGGAGAACGAATGATCCACAACGATGAAGTTTTGGAGCCATTTTCGCTTGGAGAATGATGATGCCGAAAAATGAGGTTTTGAGAGTACATTTCATTTTCGTTTTTACCTATAGTGTGCTTGCGCATAAAAGACGAATCCCTTGCTTGCTGCCTCATGGTGGAACACGTGTTGTGGCTTGGCAACGTGAAGTTAATGCAGAAGTGAAGGTGTTTTGTATGGACCCCGAGCGGCTGAATCACATGCAAAGGAAAGCAAGGGGATTCACAAGAAAACCTCGCAGCAATATGCTGCGCAAGCACACCCATTTGAGGTCATTTCCTCTGCTATTGCCTGCTGTGTGACTGCCTACCAAAGTCAAACAGTCATGCGCCGCCGGCTGATGGTAGAACAACCGTATGCCCTGCGAACGCAGAGGAAATGCATAAGTGAGGGTGTTTTCCGTAGCCCCGGAGCCATTCTATCGCATGCAAAAGGAATCAAGGGGATTTAAAAGGGGCTCTTGGGTATGATGATGCACAAGGACGCCGTGCGTGCTTACCAAACTCAATACTCCTGCATGATGCTTGATGGTAGAGCGCGTGTCGTTCCTTGCCAACGTGAAATTAACGCACAAGTGAGGGACTTGTTTTTAGGCCCATGGCCGCTCCATCACATGCAAAAGACAACGGGAAGATTCAAAAGATGGGTCTGCTGGATGATGCTGGGGGCATTTTTGTAGTTTTCCCCATAGTGTGTGTGCTATCTGTTGGTAGAACGGACAATGTGCCTTGCCTACGCGCACAAGTGAGGGAGTTTTGGGTGGTCCCTCAGGCACTCCATCAACTTCAAATCAAATCAAATCAGGGGGATGGAGACGATGGGGTTGAAGAACGATGATGCACAAGCACAACAGCCATTTTCGGTATTTTTGCCAATATTGTGCGTGCTTACCAAAGTGACGACTCCTAGTTTGCAGCGTGAACGTAGCAGGTATTGCGCCGTGCCAACGTTGGGTGAAAGCACACGTGGGGTGAAAGGGTGTGTCCAGCAAGCGGAGCCGCTTCATCACATACAAAAGAAATCAAGGAGATTCAGAAGATGGGGGGGATGCACAGAAACAACGGTTGGTGGCAATTTTGGCTATTTGTCCCTAAGGGTGCATGCTTACCTAAGTCAAACACCCATGCGATGCTGCATGATGGCAAAACACGGGCAAGGCCTTAGCAACGCGGCGTTAATGAACAAAAGTGGCCGCTTTGCGTAGGCCCAAAGTCGCCGCATCACATGCAAAAGAATTCAGAAAGATTTGGAAGATGGGCTTCGAGAACGATGATGTACAAAGACGTCCTTTTGAGGTGACTTCCGCTGTTTTTGTCTATGTTATGTGCCCTTCCCAAAGTCCAAACAAGTGCGCTACTGCCCGAAGATAGAACACGCCCCGTGCCTTGCCAATGCGGAGTTAATGCACAAGTGAGGGTATTTGGTGTCGGCAACGATCCGCTCCATCACATGTAATAGGAATTGAGGGGGTTCAAAACATGGGTTTGGGGAAAGTTGATACACAAGGACGACATGTTGGGGCCATTTTCGCTGTTTTTTTCTATTGTGTGCGTGCTCACCAAAGTTAAATCCCCGTGCACTACTACTTGATGCTAGAAGACGTGGGACCCCTTACCAACTTGTGGTTAATGCACAGGTGAAGATATTTTGTGTAGGCCCAAAGCAAACTGATCGCATGCAAGGGAAATCAAGGGATTCGGAAGATGCGCTCGAAGGACATCCTTTTGGACCCAATTTTGCTGCTTTTGCCCATCAAGTGTGCGCTTACAAAAGTCCAAAAGTTCTCCTCCCGTGCATGATGGTAGAACACGTGCGACGCCTTGGCAACATAGAGTTAATGCGGAAGTCAGAGTGTTTTGCGTAAGCCGGAGCCGCTACTCACATTCAAAAGACATCAAGAGGATTCCAAAAAGGAACTTGGAGAACGAATGATGCACAACCATGCAGCTTTGCGACCATTTTCGATCTTTTTGCTTATAGTGTGCTTCCTTACCAAAGTCAAAACCCTTGCCATGCTGTCTCATGGTAGAACACGTGTTGTGCGTTGGCAACCCAGAGTTAATGCAGAAGTGAGAGTGTTAATTGCAGGCCTATAGACGCTCCATAATATGCAGAGGACAACAAGAAGATTGCAAACATGGGCTTGGAGAACCCATGTTGTACCTTGCTAACGTGGAGTTAATGCTCAAATGAGGGAGTTTTCTATAGGCCCAGAGCGTGTGCATCGCATGCCAACGGAAGCAAGATGAATAAAAAAATGGGCTTACAGAACGATGATGCACAAAGAGGACATTTTGGGGCCAGTTATGCTGCTCTTGCCTATCGTGTGTGTGCTTACCAAAGTCAATACCCTTGCGCCGGTGTCTGATGCTTCATGGTAGAACAGGTGTTGTGCCTTGCTAACGTGGAGTTCAAGCCCAAATGAAGGTGCTTCATGTGAGCCGACAGGGGTTCAATCACATGCAAAAGAGATCAATGAGATTCAAAACGTGGGCTTGGAGAACAAAAATGGGACTGATGGAGCGGCTCGGGGCCTACACAAACACCTTGTGTTGTGCAGCAAGTCCACGTTGCCAAGGCGTAGCACGTGTTGTACCACCATGCACGAGCACAACAAAATTTGACTTTTGTAAGCACAAACATGATAGGCAACATCAACAAACTTGCCTCCAAAACATGGTCATTCAAAAGATGGGCTTGAGGAACAATGATACAAAACAAAGACATTTTGGGGACAATTGTGCTCATTTGGTTCGCGTGTGCATGCTCATCAAAGTGAGAACCCCCGCGTTGCCCCCTAATGAGAGAACACGTGTTGTGCCTTGCCAACGTGGGGCTAATGCACAAGTAAGGGTGTTTTGTGCAGTCCTAGAGCCGCTCCATTGCAGGGAAAAATGAACTCAGGGTATTCAAAAGATGGTGCACGAGGATGATGTTTTGAGAGCATTTTTGCTTATTTCTTTTCGCTTATAGTGAGTGTGCTTGCGTACAAAAGTCAAAGCCCTTGTGTTGTTGCCCCACCGTGGAACATGTGTTGTGGCTTGCCAACGTGGAGTGAATGCACAAGTGAAGGTGTTTTGGGTGGAGCCCGAGTTGCTCAAGCACATGCCAAAAAGAGCAAGGGGATTCACAATAAAGGCTTGGAGAAACATGCTACACAAGGACAACAATTTGAGGCCATTTGCTCTGCTATTGCCTACCGTGTGTGTGCTTACCAAAGTCGAAAACTTGTGCGATGCTGTCTGATGGTAAAACAACCGCTGGCCTTGCCAACGCGGGAAGAATGCATCAACGAGGGTGTTCTGTGTAGGACCGGAGGCGCTCCATCGCATGTAAAAGGAATCAAGGGGATTCGAGAGATGGTCTTGGAGAATAAGGACGCACAAGGATGCCGTCTTAGCACCATTTTTGATGCTTTTGCGTATTATGCCCGTGCTCACTAAAGTCAAGACCCCTGCATGGATAGTTCCAATGTGCACAACCGAGGGAGTTTTTTGTAAGGCATGAGGCGCTCCGTCACATTCAAAACAATTCAAGGGGATTGAGACAATGGACTTGGAGAACGATGATGCACAAGCAGAACGGCCGTTTTCGCTATTTTCGGCTATGTTGTGTGCGCTTACCAAAGTCACGACTCTCAGATGGACGGCTCATGGTACCAGGTGTTGTGCCAACCCAACGTGGAGTGAAGGCACAAGTGCGGGTGTTATTTGTAGGCCCGCGGTCGCTCCATGACATACAAAAGAAATCAAGACGATTCAAAAACCGGGCTTGGAGAACAAGGAAGCACAAGGACAACAGTCGGTGGCCATTTTTGCTATTCATCCCTATACGGTGCGTGCTTACGTAACTCAAGCACCCATGCGATGCTGCATGATGCTACAACACGTGCAGAGCCTAGCCAATGCGGAGTTAATGCACAAAAGAGTGTCTTTGGTGTAGGGCCAAAGCCGCTGCATCACATGCAAAAGAAATCAAGGAGATTTAGAAACTTGGCTTCGAGAACCATAATGCACAAAGAGTTCACTTTGTGGTGATTTTCGCTAATTTTTTTTATGTCTTGCGCGCTTACCAAAGTCCAAACACGCGCATTGCTGCCCGAACGTAGAACATGCGCCGCGCCCTGCCAACGCGGATTTAATGCACAAGTGAGGGTATTTTATGAAGGCAAGGAGCCGTTCCCTTACACACAGCACAAAGCAAGGGCATTCAAAAGATGGGCTTGGACAACGATTATTCAAAGGGGGACATGTTGGGGCCTTTTCCCAGTTTTTTGCTATAGTGTGCGTGCTCACCAAAGTCAGATACCCGTGCATACGACTTGATGCCAGAAGACGTGTGACGCCTTACCAACTTGTGGTTAATGCACACGTGAAGGTATTTTGTGTAAGCTTGGGGCAACTCAATCACATGCAACAGAAATCAAGGGGACCAAGAACACGGGCCACAAGAACAACGTTTTGTGAGCAATCTTGCTGCTTTTGCCTATCAAGTGTGTGCTGACAAAAGTAAAAAACTCCTCCGCTCGTGCATGATGCTAGAACGCGTGCTACGTGTTGCCGACGTGGAGTTCCTGCAAAAGAAGCAGTGTTTTGTGTAGCCGTGGACCCGCTCCATAACATGCAAATCAAATCAGGAGGATTCAAAAGATGGGCTTGGAGAATGATGATACACAAGAGTCACAATTGGATAGCATTTTTGCTGTTTTTGCTTGTAGTGTTGTGCATACCAAAGTCAAATACCCGGGTACTACTACTCGATGCTAGAAGGCGTGTGATGCCTTATCAAACTTGTGGTTAATGCACACGTGAAGGTGTTTTGTGTAAGCATGGAGCAACTCAATCAGATGCAGCAAAAAACAAGAGTACCGAGAAGATGGGGCACAAGAACAACGTTTTGGAGGCAACTTTGCTGCTTCTTCCTATCAAGTGCCTGCTTACAAAAGTCAAAAACTCCCCTCAAGCATGATGGCAGAACGCGTGCTGCGCCTTGCCTGTCTCTTCGCCCTGCAGTGATGTGCTTAGGGGTGGGGAACCTTTCCCTCCGCCGTGTGCTATGGCGCAAAGGGGTGGGGATCCCAAACCTTCCGTCATGAGCTGTGGTGCTGAAGGGGGGGGGGATCCTAGACCCTCCGCCTAAGCTGTGGTGCACAGGGGCAAGGAACCTGTCCCTCCGCCCTGTGTGGTGCTGCACAGCGAAGGGGAACCGGTCCTTGCGCCCTGTACCATGTTGCACAGGGGAGGAGAACCAGTCCCTCCGGGCTGCACTAATGTGCTCAGGGCTGGGGATCCCAGACCCCCCGCCTTGAGCTGTGGTGCACAAGGGTGGGGATACTAGACCCTCCGCCCTGAGCTGTGGTGTACAGGGGCGGGGAACCTGTCCCTCCACCCTGAGCTGTGGTGCGCCGGGGCTAGGAAACTGTCCGTGCGCCCTGAGCTGTGGTGCATAGGGGCGGGGAACCTGTCCCTCCGCCCTGAGCTGTGGTGCACAGAGGCTAGGAAACTGTCCCTCCGCCCTGTGCTGTGGTGCACAGCGGAGGGGAACTTGTCCCTCCGCCCTGTACCATGGTTCACAGGGGAGGAGAACCTGTCCCTCCGCCTTGCACTGATGTACTCAGGGTTGGGGAACCTTTCCCTCCGCCCTATGCTTTGGAGCAAAGGGGTGGGGATCCCTCCGCCCTGAGCTCTCGTGCACAGGGGAGGGGAATCTGACCATCCGGCCCGAGTTGTGGTGCACAGGCGTGGGGAACGTGTCCCTCCATCCATTGCGTGGTGCACATTGGAGGGGAGCCTGTGCCTCCGCCCTGTTCTGATGTGCACAGGGGTGTGGCACTTGTCCCTCCGCCCTGTACCATGGTGCACAAGGGAGGAGAAGCTTTCCCTCTGCCCTGCACTGCGGTACTCTGAGGTGGGGAAGCTTTCCCTCCGCCCTGTGCTATGGCGCACGAGGGTGGGGATCCCGGACACCCCTCCCCGAGGTGTGGTGCACAGGGACGGGGAAATCGGTCCCTCTGCCCTGTGTTGAGGTGCACAAAGGGGGGATGCCTGTCCCTCCGCCCCGTACCATGGTGCACAGGAGAGGAGAACCTGGCCCTCCGCCTTGTGCCATGATCCGCAGGGCAGGGGAACGCATTCCCTCCGCCTTGTGCTGTGGTGCACAATGGAAGGGAATACGTGCCACCGCCCCGCGCCGATGTGCACAGGGGCGTAGAACCTGTCCCTCCTCCTAATGTAGTGGTGCGCAGGGGTGGAGAACTTGTTCCACCGCCCTCTGCTGTGGTGCACAGTGGAGGAGAATTCGTCCCACCACCCTGAGTTGATGAGCTCAAGGGGTGAAAACGAGTCCCTTTGCCCTGTGTTGTGGTGCACAGGGGCGGGGAACCAGTCCCTCCGCCCTGAATCATGGTTCACAGTGGAGGGGAGCCCAAACCTACCGCCGTATGCCGTGGTGCACAGGGGTGGGGAACCTGTCGCCCCACCCTGGCTAACGCAGAACGGCTACAGCCGGGGCGTGCGAGTCCCCAAACCACCTTTCCTGCCATCCCGGCTAACGTAGAACGGCTACAGCCGGGGCGTGCGTGTCACTTGCCCACCTTCCCTCCCGCCCTAGCTCAGGAAGAACGCCTACATTGGGGCGTGTGTGTCCCTGCCAACCAGTCCTCCCGCCCGGGCTAACGCGGAACGGCTACAGCCGGGGCATGCGTGTCCCCCGCCCCCCTTCTCTCCCGCACCGGAAACGCAAAACGGCTACAGTCAGGGCCTGCGTGTCCCCGAACCACCTTCCCTCCGTCCAGTGCTATGGTGCATAGGGGAGGGGAACCAGTCTCTCCCACCTGTGCTATGGTGCACAGAGGAGGAGAATTTGTCTCTCCGCCCTGCGCTGATGAGCTCAAGGGTGGAGAACCAGTCCCTCCGCCCAATGCAGCAGTGCGCAGAGGTGGAGAATTGTTCCTCCGCCCTGTGCTGCGGTGCACAGCGGAGAGAATTTGTCCCTCCGCCGTGAGCTCATGAGCTGAGGGGTGGGGAAATAGTCCCTCCGCCCTGTATTGTGGTGCATAGGGGTGGGTAACCAGTTCCTCCGCCGTGTATCATGGTGCACAGGGGTGGGGAACCAGTCGCTCCACCCTGGCTAGCGTACAACGGCTGCAACCTGGGCGTGCAGGTCCCTACACCACCTTCCCTCCCTTGCTGCCCAACTGCCCCAAGGCCCGCCCATAAACGTGGGCCTATGTGGGGTGGTGGAGGAATTGCTAGATCTCCTTGTAGACCTGATCCCGATGGTCGCCCCGCGCAGCGGCCGCGTGCGTGCGGTGCTGTGCCGCCCTTGGGCCACGTCCGGTGAGGATAACCCTCACCCTCCCCACGTGAAGCGCTTTCACTGGCCGCCAGAGCAGAGTGACCCCCCTGCCAGAGGCCTGGAGGGAGTTGGCCTTCTCTCGCCACTTCGTGGGTCTGGTCTCTCGCCACTCTGCGGGGCGCATGGGCGTCCGGGGCCGAGGGCGATTGGACCTGACGTCGGAGCGGCGGATGCCCGCATATTGGGTGCACCGGTGTCGGAGCGGGTCATATCAATCTGCATACGGGGCTAACCCACGGCCGTGGTGCAGTCCACGGATGACAACGTCTAGCTGCGGCGCACGACCGCGGAAGTCTCCGGCAACCGGTTGCCGATTGTGATCATTGGAGTGCCGAAAGATGAAGCAATCTTTGTGGATCGTAAAATGAGACGGTTGGCATTGAGTATCACACATCTCCAAATTGTGCCCCTAGTTGTCGCCTATAGATTTAGCACCCCATGAGGATTGCGTAATGTAACAATGGGTGGCCCGGAGGCCTTTTGGTGTGGTGGGGCGCTTTGTCAAAAAACCTTGGCTAGAGCGGTCCTCTTGGGAAAGAAAACGTACCGCCGTTTTTGCAAGTTGGGGCCGTCCGCTACCTGAGTGTCATATTCACACCTAGTAAGCCGCCGACCACTGGCACCATCTCAAGCATTAGAGGGAGGCCGTGACAGACCCTAAGGCGGGGCTTAAACACTGAGGCAAGCCCCAACCCTCCGGTCGCAATGGCGATGTTCCCGGCCGATTCGGTGCGGCGCAACACCTAACTTGTTTGCACATTCTTGGAGCGCCCGGTCTTTGACTTGGAGCTAGAAGGGGTGCCCATGGACTAGGCGGGTATGTTCCTCCTATATGTGGAGTCCCATGTCGCGGACCACGTTTGGGAGCGGGTCGTGCGCCACAATCAAGCGGCGTTGTATGTCCCTTTGGTGCCGTGCGACTGCCTTGTACGCGCCCCGGCGGCGGTCTAGCCCCCAGCGGCCTACTCTCCGGAGGCTGCGTCGTCAGCACCACAGATGGGACAACCGGCATCGGGTGACGTCGACATGGCAGCCCCACGAGCTGACAAGGGCGATGTCGCCATGGATGGCAAGGCCGCGGGATCCACTGCAGAGCGACAGCATAAGGGCAAATGAATTTTGCAATCCTCTTAGTCCTCACCCCCCAATCTATCCCACTAGCGGTTCGGTTGCTTACGGCATATCAGGCCAGCCGGCATTCAACCGGGCCTTCTAGCAACACTTCCGAGACTATGCAGCGCGACACGGGGCGGCGATGCAACTAATCCGGCGTGATTTTAATTCCCACCATGACGATGTCCTGCACAGGGGTCACACATCGAGGTGCATGGTTTGTGAGTATGTATCCCAAATTCAAGGGGCCGCACACAGAGCATTCCCTGTGGATTGTCGGTCATTTTTATATCGATTTTATATCGAAGCAAACAGTAACAACCACAACAACATGTTAGAATCCACCATCGCCAAGGGATGGCATAGAACAACATAACAACACCATACAATACATACAGTACCTTCAAGGACAGTGGTCCACAGTTTGGTACGATTGCCGTCCTACCAACCGGATCTTCAAAGCGATGCACACCACCGAAACGAACGCATGGTCTCAGAGCATCACGGGCCGATAGCTCCCTTCGCCCCACACGGACCGCTACCTCGTGCCGGGGCTGAGCTTCGAGGGCGGGATCGTCAAAGAGCCACAAACCACATTGCAACAGCGCCTCGTCTTGCACCATCTACCCTTGGTACACGCTAGAAGACCCAATCTTGTTCTAGCCTAGAACACTCTAGCCTGGATGTTCTAGCCTACACTAAATCAATACTAGAACGATATAATGTCTACCCAAATGTCCCAATTTCTTGATTGTTCGGCCGTGCATGCTTGCTATTGTCCGTAGTTCATTGTTCTAGGCTTCCTTCTCTCGCGCTTCGATATTGCACATTTCTTTGCAATGAAACGCCCCGCCACTTACCCCCTTGCTCCCTCCTCAACCGGGAATGATACTTCCCTCTTGTCTAAGGCATTACGGGAGTTGAGTGGGGCTTCTAACCTCAAAGATTGGGCGGGTGGGCCATTACTTGGCCACGTGGGCGCTATCATGCCCCCTAGCACGGCGGCAATTGAACAACGCCGTCCAATATGTGAACTCCGCCACTTCTACCCATACCACGGGTGAGGCATGCAAGGCCGCCGTTGAGGCATACGCCGCCTCCCTTCTCCCCCCCACCGCCATGTGTGAACTAGTGCTCAACATGAGGGCCCCCAAGTCCTCGTGGAGGACCTTCTAGGAGCTCTACACGCTCCGTAAGTTGGAGTATCACCGCACCGTCCCCGGTGGCCCCTACTCCCGTCCAATTTGTACCGAGCAGGCTTTCCAAGCTCCTTGGAAGGAGTTGGTCGCTCCGGTGCGATTGCATGACCCCGTTGCCACGGTGTTGCCCAAGGCCACCGGGATCTCATGGCCCTTCGCCTCATGGGTCACATACATTCTCTCCCAACCGGGCTTGGTGCGGTCAATCAACCGCAACTTCCCGTTGACGTTCATCGTCCGGGGAGATGGACCCAACCCAACCAATTGGACCCAATTCACCATCTCCTTGGCCAACTTCGACCGCTTGGCCCGCTCCCCCGAGGGCCTTTGGGTGTTGAGCATGGCCAATTGCGATGACAAGGCCATGGACACCCTTGGGACGTTGTGGAAGAGCAGTTGGGAGGCACTCCTCTCACCTAGTGCCTTTCGCTAGCTCTAGTTTTGATCTAGTCACCCTCGAACACCGCTCGCTAGAAGCTAGATTGGACTAGACTAGAACGAAATTAACCACCCCGCATCGCCCGGCTAACGAAGAACGGCTACAGCCAAGGCGAGCGTGTCCCTTGCCCACCTTCCCTCCCGTGCCAGCAACGTAGACCGGCTATAGCCGGGGCGTGCGTGTTCCTAGCGCGCTTTTCCTCGTGTCCCGGCTAACGTAGACTGGCTACAGCCAGGGCATGCGTGTCCCTAGACCATCCTCCCTCCCGTCCCGGCTAACGCAGAACTGCTACAGCCGGGGCGAGCGTGTCCCAAGCCCACCTTCCCTCCCATCCCGGCTAACGCACAACGGCTACACCCGGGACTTGCTTGTCCTTGCCAACCCGTCCTCCCTGACCGTGTAACGAAGAACGGCTACAGCCGGGGCGTGCATGGCCCCAGACCACCTTCCCACAGCGAAGGGCGGAGGGACGAGTTCCACTCCCCTATGCACCACAACACCAGTCCCTCCACCCGTTGCTGTGGTGCATAGAGGAGGGGAACCAGTCCCTCCGTCCTGTGCTGTGCTGCACAGCGGCGGGGAACGTGTCCCTCTGCCCTGTGCTGTGGTTCACGGGGGAGGGGACTCTGTCCCTCCGCACCTGTGCTGTGGTGCACCGGGGAGGGGAACTAGTCCCTCCGCCATGTGCTTTGGTGCACAGGGGCCGGGTACTAGTCCCTCCGTCCTGCGCTGTGGTGGACAGGGGAGGGGAACTAGTCCCTCCGCCCTAAGCTGTGGTGCACAGGGGACGGGAACCTGTCCCTCCGCCTAGTCTTGTGGTGCACGGGGGAGGGTAATCAATCCCTCCCCCCTCTGCTGTGGTGCACAAGGGAGGATAAATTGTCCCTCCGCCCTGTGTAGCGGTGCACAGGGGAGTGAAACATGACCCTCCGCCGTGCTGTGGTGCACAGAGGAGGAAAACCTATACCCTTCGTGTTGTGTTGTGGTGCACAGGCGAGGGGACCCTCTACCTCCGCCATGTGATGTGGTGCACAGGGGAAAGAAACCTGTCCCGCCACCGTGTGTTGTGGTGCACAGGGGAGGGAAACCTTTCCTTCCGCCCCGTGCTATGGCGCAAAGGGGTGGGGATCCCCGACCCTACGCCCTGGGCTATGGTGCACAGGGGAGGGGACCCTGCCCCTCCGATCCTTTGCCGTGGTCCACAGGGGAGGGGAACTTGTCCCTCCGCCCTGTGTTGTGGTGCATAGGGGAGGGGAACCAGCCCCTCTGCCGTGTGGTATGGTGCACAGGGGAGGAAACTCTGTCCCTCCGCCATGTGTTGTGGTGCACAGGGGAGGGAAAACGGTCCCTCTGCCTTGTGTTGTGGTGCACAGGACAGAGGGAGTGGTTCCCCACCCCTGTGCACCATGATACAGGGCGGAGGAACTGGTTGCCCGCCCCTAAGCACCACAGCACAGGGCGGAGGGGATGTTTCCTCACCCTTGAGCTCATCAGCTCAGGGCGAAGGGACAAACTCTCTCCACTGTGCACCGTAGCACAGGGTGGAGGAACAATTCGGCACCCATGCGCACTATTACATTGGGCGGAGGGACTGGTGCTGCACCCTTGAGCTCATTAGCACAGGGCGGAGAGACAAATTATCCCCCTGTATGCACCACGGCACAGGGGGGAGAGACTTGTTCCCCTCCCCTGTGCACCATAGCACTGGACGGAGGAAAGGTGGTCTAGGGACATGCACGCCCCGACTGCAGCCGTTTTGCGTTAGCCGGGGCGGGAGAGAAGGGGGGCGGGGGACACGCACGCCCCAGCTGTAGCCATTCTATGTTAGCCGGGACGGGAGGGAAGGTGGGCAAGCGACACACACGCCCCGGTTGCAACCGTTCTGCGTTACCCGGGACGGCAGGAAAGGTGGTTTGGGGACTCGCACACCCCGGCTGTAGCCCTTCTGCGTTAGCCAGGGTGGGGCGACAGGTTATCAGCCCCGGTGCACCACGGCATAGGGAAGTAGCATTGGGTTCCCCTCCATTGTGAACCATGATACAGGGCGGAGGGACTAGTTTCCCGCCCCTATGCACAACAGCACAGGGCAAAGGGATTGGTTCGCACCCCTTGAGCTCAGCAACTAAGGGCATAGGGACGAATTCCCCTGCAGTGTGCACCACAGCACAGGGTGGAGGAACAAGTTCTCCGCCCCTGCGCACTACAGTATTGGGCGGAGGGACACGTTCCGCGCCTCTAGGCACATCGGCACGGGACGGTTGCACAGATTCCCTTCCACTGTGCACCACAGCACAAGGCAGGGGGACCGTGTTCCCATCCCCTGTGGACCATGGCACAGGGCGGAGGGACTGGTTCTCCTCCCGTGTGCACCATGGTACAGGGCGGAGGGACAATTTCCCCTCCCCTGTGCACCTTAGCACAGGGTGGAGGGATACGTTCCGCGCCCTCGTGCACCACAGCACAGGGCGGAGGGACGAATTCCCCGCCCCAGAGTACATCAGTGCAGGGCGGAGGGACAAGTGCCACAACCCTGTGCACATAACAGCATGGCGGAGGTGTAGGCTCCCCTCCGGTGTGCACCACGCAATGGATGGGGGGACACGTTCCCCACGCCTCTGCACCACAACACAGGGACGGAGGCACAAGTTCCCCTCCCCTGTGCACCACAACCCAAGGCGGAGGGACTGGTTCCCCACCCCTGTGAAGCACGGCGGAGGGACAATTTCCCCTCCCCTGTGCACCTTAGCACAGGGTGGAGAGATACGTTGCGCGCCCCTGTGCACCACAGCACAGGGCGGAGGGACATACTCCCCGCCCCAGAGTACATCAGTGCAGGGCGGGGGGACAAGTGCCACAACCCTGTGCACATCAGAGCATGGCGGAGGTGTAGGATCCCCTCCGGTGTGCACCACGCAATGGATGGGGGGACACGTTCCCCACGCCTGTGCACCACAACACAGGGACGGAGGCACAAGTTCCCCTCCCCTGTGCACCACAACCCAAGGCGGAGGGACTGGTTCCCCACCCCTGTGAAGCACAGCACAGAGCGGAAGAACAGGTTCCCCACCCCTGTGCACCACAGCTTAGGGCGGGGGGACAGGTTCCCCGCCCCTTCACCACAGCTCAGGGCGGAGGGTCTAGGATCCCCACCCTTGTGCACCACAGCTCAGGGCAGAGGGTCTGGGATCCCCACCCCTTTGCGCCTTAGCACACGGCAGAAGGAAAGGTTCCCCTCCCCTAAGCACATCAGTGCAGGGCGGAGGGAGAGGTTCTCCTCCCCTGTGCACCATGGTACACGGCGGAGGGTTAGGTTCCCCGCCCCTGTGCAACACAGCACAGGGCGGAGGGACAGGTTCCCCACCCCTGTACACCAGAGCGCACGGCGGAGAGTCTAGGATCCCCACCCTTGTGCACCACAGCTCAGGCCGGAGGGTCTGGGATCCCCACCCCTTTGCACCATAGCACAGGGTGGAGCGAAAGGTTCCCCTGCCCTAAGCACATTAGTGCAGGCCGCATGGACCGGTTCTTCTCCCCTGTGCACTATGGTACACGCCGGAGGGACAGGTTCCCCAACCATGTGCACCACAGCACAGGGCAGAGGGGCCATTTCCCCACCACTGTGCACCACAGCTCATAGCGGAGGGTCTGGAATCACCACCCCTTTACGCCATAGCACAGGGCCGAAGAAAAGGTTCCCCACCCCTGAGCACATTAGTGCAGGCCGGAGGGACAGGCTCTTTTCCTATGTCCACCATGGTACAGGACGGAGGGACAGGTTCCCCTCCCCTGTGCACCACAGCACAGGGCGGAGGGACAGGTTGCCCGCCCCTGTGCACCATAGGACAGGGGGAGGGAGAGGTTCCCCTCCCCTGTGCAGCACAGCACAAGGCGGACGGACAGGTTCCCCACGCCTATGTACCACAGCTCAGGGCGGTGCGTCTGAGATCCGCACCCCTTTGCGCCACATCACAGGTCGGAGGGAAGGGTTCCCACCCCTCAGCACAGCAGTGCAGGGCCGCGGGACACGTGCCACACCCCTCTGCACATGAGAACGGGGCGGAGGGACAGGCTCCCCTCCAAGGTGTACCACGCACTGGATGGAGGGACATGTTCCCCACCCCTATGCACCACAGCACAGGGCGGGGGAACACGTTCCCCACCCCCGTGCACAACACCTCAGGGCGGGGGGTCTAGAATAACCACCACTGTGCGCCATAGCACAGGGCGAGGGGAAAGGTGCCCCACCCCTGAGCACGCTAGTGTAGGGTGGAGGAACAGGTGCCACACCCCGGTGCACATCTGAACAGTGTGGAGGAGCAGGCTCCCCTCCATTGTGCAGCACGCACCAGATGAAGGGACACGTTCGCCACCCCTCCGCACTAGAGCACAGGGCGGAGGGATAGGTTCCCCTCCCCTGTGCACCACAACACAAGGCAGAGACACAAGTTCCCCTCCCCTGTGCACCAAAGCACAGGGCAGGGGGACTGGTTCCCCAGCCCTGTGCACCACCGATGAGGGCGGAGGGTCTGGAATCCCCACCCCTTGGCGCCATACCATAGGGCGGAGGGAAAGCTTCCCCACACCGAAGAACATTAGTGCAGGGCGGAGAAACAGATTCTGTTCCCCAATGCATGATGGTACAGGGCGAAGGAACACGTTCCCCTCCCCTGTGCACCGAAACACAGGGCGGAGACAGAGGTTCCCCTTCACTGTGCACCACAACACAGGGCGGAGACACAGGTTCCCCTCCCCTGTGCACCAAAAATCAAGGCGGAGGGTCCAGGATCCCCACCCTTGTGCACCACAGCTGAAGGGAAAGGGTCTGGGATCCCCACCCCTTTGCACCATAGCACAGGGCGGAAGGAAAGGTTCCCCAGCCCTGAGCACATCAGTGCAGGGCGGAGGGATAGGTTCTTCCCCCCTGTGCAGCATGGCATAGCGCGGAGGGACAGATTACGCACCCCTGTGCACCACATCAAAGGGCGGAGGGACAGGTTCCCCTCCCCTGTGCACCACAGCACAGGGCGGAGGGACAGGTTCCCCACTCCTGTGCACCATAGCTTAGGGCGGTTGGTCTGAGATCCCCACCCCTTTGCGCCGTAGCATAGGGTGGAGAGAAAGCTTCCCATCCCTGAGCACACCACTGCATGCCGGAGGGACACATGCCACACACCTGCGCACATGAGAACGGGGCGGAGGCACACAGTCCCCTCCCCTCTGCACGAAAAACTGGATGGAGCGATACGTTTCCCAGCCATGTGCACCACAGCATGGGGCGCGGTTATAGGTTCCCCGCCCCTATAGACCACACCTCATGGCGGGGGGTCTGGGAGCCCCGACCTTGCGCGCCATAGCACACGGCGGAGGTAAAGGTTCCCCACCCCTGAGCGCATTAGTGCAGAGCGGAGGGACACGTGCCACACCCCTGTGCACATCAAAACAAGGCGGAGGCACAGACTCCCCTCCAGTGTGCGGCACGTACTAGATGGAGGGACAGGTTCCCCACCCCGGTGCACCACAGCTCAGGGCGGAGGGTCTGGGATCCCCACCCCTTTGCGCTATAGCATAGGGTGGACGAAAAGGTTCCCCACCCCTGAGGACATTAGTGCAGGGCGGAGGGACATGTTCCAAGTCTACCAAGTCTCTCCAAGTTTCAAGGCTACATACATGACCGCGGAGCCCGTCCACGGTTCCAACCACAACCTACCATAACATGAGCACGGGGCTGCGCAAGGGCGGCGTGGCCTGGAACCGCTAACTAGCTGGGCAACGCCGCCCATTCTGGAGGGCTCTACATGCAATCAAACCTTGGAGCACGTCCACGGTTCCAACCACAACCCTCCACAGAGTGAGGACCGGGCCGTGCAAGGATAGCGTGGCCTCAAACCAGCAGGGTCACGCCGCGCATTCCATGGGGGTTGCTAGTGCCCCCGCAAGGGCAGCATGCTGGGGGGGGGGGGGGTGCAGGGCAGCGCGGGGTAGACGCCATCGTCCCGGTGCAGTGGCGCCGTGGCAGTGGGTTTTGGCCCCCCCCCAGCTGTGGCTGGTCTACGCGTGCGGCGGGGGGGGGGGGGGGGGGCAGGTCGTGCACGGGGCGGACCGCCTCACGCGCCACCCGGCGGGCTTCTTGGGCGGCGCTTCACACTGAGACGGCCCGCACGGGTGCGGCCGACGATGCGGCGTGCCGGTAACACCGTCGCCCCCCCTGATGCGCGCCCCTCGATACAAGGCGCTCGCTGCGACCTCCGTTGTCCGCAAGCGCTGGCCTGTGGAGAATACACGAGGGTGCGGGGGAGAAGGGGGGGGGGGGGTGGGCCTTGGGTATTCAAAGCCGCCACCGGAGGTGGGCCGGCTTAACGTTCTTCAGGCTTGCGGGGCAGCGGGCAGTGGGCAGTGGGTAGTGGTGGGCGAGGGACGTGGGGGCTGGGCGGGGCGTGGGGGGGGGGGGGGGGGATGGGCTAGTTCTGATGGCCTCGCCACGTGGCGGGATGGGAGGGGGGGGGGGGGGCAAAAGGCCCGCCCCCGATTTAGTGGGCCGCAACTGAGCTCCAGCCCAAGGTCTGCACCCTCACTTTGTGGAGGCTTATATTTGGGCCGATTGGAGGGGATGATGGTATATAGCAAACGAATCCAAACATCGGGTGGGGGGTTAGAAAATTGGGGGAAACGTTGAGACATCCCAAATATAGTGGAAATACGAGGCGGGCTAAGGAAATATGGGGAAATATGCCTACTGTACCAATATCAACGCTTTGCGAAAGACTCGTTGACGTGTTGGATGGTTTCAAACTCATTTGCCAAAACGTTTTGCAATAGCTACCCGAACAGGGAAAAGGCATGCAATATTTGCTATTTTTTTTCTGTGGCGTGTAGATTAGCAGCTTTGCCGCTTGACTGTTTTCGGTTGACTGAGTCGAAAACCAAATTATTTTCGGGTTGATCTTTGCATTTAGCCTCCTTTTTTGGGGAGGTCATGTTATAGACGTTTGGGTGCCAGCGAAAGATACTTGGGCTACCTTGGACTGAGTCCAGAGCATAGCCATGCGTTTTTCAAGCCTACCGGTTTTTCAACAACCTTGTTGCAAATTCGTCCATAATAGTGTCGATTGCATATGAAATGCTGAAACACCAATGCACTTCCCATGAATTTCGACCACCTTGCCCCTAGCCGTAGAATCGTTGCCACAAGTGTACAATGCACTCCTCTCCACAAAAAACCAACAAGCTTCTGGCGGGGGCGACTTCAGGCATATATCGCACGAAGTCGCCCCCCCTCCCCTACCTTGGAGGTAGGTAGGGGGTAGGGGGGGGGGGTAAGGGAGGGTGTAGGGGGGGGTAGGGGTGGGAGGAAGAGGAGGACGAGCGCCTGCCGCGGTCCCATGGAAGATGGGCCCGAGGATCGTCCGCCGGGGGTCCCACGCAAAGCAGGCAGGGGGGTCCTCCGTCTTACCTCCGCAAGAGCAAGATGGATCTCGTCGCACACCTGTGGACGCTCCTCCCGGCACGCTGTCCACGTCCTAGCGCCGGTGTACGACAACACCACGGTCCGATCTGCCTCCTCGTCCTCGTCACCGACTGCCCGAAAGCCCTGGATCCACCTGAGTCAGCATGCTAGAATCATTCAGACATGAAGGCGCGGGTCTTCCTAGGGCATCACCCACGGCTTAGAACGTCACCGCACAAGGAGCGCGATCTGGCTCAAGTAAGCGCGGCACCGGAACGATTCGGGCGCGCAAGGCCGAGGACGTGACCGAGGGCCAACCCACAGCAATCTGCACGTCCTTGTAGACCGTGCGGGGAACCTGGGATGCCGCACTGAGGATGGCGGAGAAGGCTCAATGCAGTTCCGGTACACCAAGAGGGGATCTCATCTCCACAGAGGCCAGCCTCCAGGCTTCGTCATTCGCCACCATAATGGATGGCCCAGAGGCGGCGTCGGTCCGGGAAATGGGGGGCAAGCCCGGGCCGGCTGAGCCCGTCTAGGATGACCATGTCATGTACCCCCAATTCAACTTCTGCTCGCCCGTGCTTCGGGATTTTGTTGTACTTGAGGTGTGCATAAAGGACTGGGTACGGGCTCCGTCTTCAATGGGGGGCCATGGTGGACTTCACGTCGGGGGTCAGGAGGAGGTCTCCCGTCAACCATAGGCTGAGGATGACGTCCCAAGCCGGCCACCTGGTAGCACCACGCGTCAGGGACCAGTTGGCGACGTGGTACCACTTTGGTGGAGGGTAGTTAACGAGGGTCTTGTAGAAAAGGCCCCACTTCTTAGGGAAGTCGTTCGCAGCGAGGGGCAAGACGGGCACCACGTGCCGCTTGTGCAGGAGGATGGTGGTGACCAGGACGTCGCGGAGGAAGCGACGTAGGTTGGCTGGTCGTAACCCCCGGTGCTGCAAGGCATCCCGGTGCGGTGAGGAGATAGCACCAAGGTGGCCAACGGTTTAGGTAGGCAGAGAACCGTGGGCGGGGGAGCCGTCAACGGCTAGCATGGAGGGCTGGTTGCCCCGAAGGATGAGGACCCCCCCAGCCGTGGACCCACACTCGCGCCAGGCATGACATCTTTGGGAGAGCCGGGGCGCGATCAACCAATGGTAGTGGGCGTGGAGCAAAGTGATTAAGCGGGCAAGATAGGACATGGTCACCAAGGGCGGGTTGGAGACGGAGGGGGCAAGAATTGTCCCGGGAGGGGGGGGGGGCAGCGAAAGGCGAAGGCTAGTGGTAGCCAAGTGGTCGCCCCATGAGAGGAGGCCATGGCTGACGGCGGTGGCGTATTCGACGAGGGTAGGGTTGCGTTGCGGTGGAGGGGATCCGGAGGACATGTGGTGGGAGACGAGAAGGGCTCGGCGGGCATGGGGGAGGGCGGTCGTGGACTTGGAGGCCAGCATGGGAGAAGCAGATCCGGGGCTCCTTTATGGGGGCCAGCTATCGCAACGTGGCCGGGAGCGGAGAGCCCTGCAGCATCGTCCGCCTTGCCCAGCGGCTTCGCCACCTGGTCCAGCAAGGTGTCGAGCCAGGTTGCAGCAATGTGGCAGTAGAGGTGGCGAGGGGGTGGTTGAGCAACAGCTAATGCGCGGCATGCACGTAGCAGGTCTCTTTGTAATGAGTCGTCCGGCTCTTGTCGCACCAGATCGTCGGGACTTTGGGCACCATGTAGCATCATGAAGGATGCCGTAGTACTTCGGGATCCACGAAAAACGTGGGGATGGTGGCGGAAATTGCGTGCCAACGAGCAATAGGGGGGGTTGTGCCGGTCAGGGGGGCTGGGGCAGGAAGACACTCCCGGCCTGTGCACGTCGCCCGTGTCGCGGTGGCTTGCGATCATCCACGCAGGAGTGTCCTGGACTTCGAGCTCGGAGGAGAATAGGGGGAATGTTTGCCCGGCGCGCGGACGGCGCGCTACTTTTGTATTAACTATCCCGACTTCGGCCCCAGACTTGCCCTCCCATGGGGAAGCCCCCCAAGTAGACCACAGTGCACTGCACACCTTTCCTACAAAGCACGTTGCAAAATAAAGCAATATCTGTGACTTCAACCACTCCAACTGTCATTTGTACTGTAATTAACAAACAACATTGGTCCCACAAGTGTGGGTGTCAGGACATTCATTACAATAGTGCTCCTTACACTCATCACAAACTGCGGCAGTGGAGCGCCTTTGGCAACACAAAACACACACTTCCGCCTCATCCTCTGCCTCATCTTGCGTGGCGGCCGAGTTGCTTTGGTCAATCTAAACCTGAGGCGGGACATGCTCCCATGGTCCGTAGGGGGGGTGACGGACTTGCCTCCGGATGCAAAACTGAGTGAAATGCAAGAAAATGCGGACTGACGGGTGCAACTCATTGGGGCCGCCAAGCCAGACGTTCCTAACCAAACCCCAACTCGAGGGGCCACACCGAGTCGTGGATTTTGAGTCCCTAACCCCAAGTCGAGGGGCCACACCGAAGCGTGGAATCAAAGATTGTCCTGGTTTCCTGAATAGCACCGGAAGGTTGGGGCCTAAAAGAGGGGGGGAATGCTACGTCACGCCTGCATTCTCGGCGGTCCCCAACAAAGGGAAAAAAATCAGAAGTCAAAACCTATGCCGGGGGTCACCATGATGCACCACGCAACAAAGCGTGGATTCAAAAATTGTCCCAGTTTCCTCATTAGCACCGGAAGGTTGGGGCCCAAAAGAGGGGGGAAATGCTACGTCACCCCTGCATTCTCAGGGGTCCCCAACAAAGGGAACAAAATCGGACGTCAAAACCTATGCCGGGGGTCACCATGATGCACCACGCAACAAAGCGTGGATTCAAAGATTGTCCCGGTTTCCTCAATAGCACCGGAAGGTTGGGGCCCAAAAGAGGGCAGAAATGCTACATCACCCCTGCATTCTCAAGGGTCCCCAACAAAGGAGACAAAATCGGAAGTCAAAACCTACGCTAGGGGTCACCATGATGCTCCTAGTATCTCAAAGTGTGGGTCTCTAGTACAGCCGGGTGCCCAAATAGCTGCATTGTGCTAAGTGCGCCCCCTTAGCGCACCCCCTAAAAGGCCAATAGAGGGGCACGGGTCCAAAAAGATGCGCGGGGCGCGCGGCGTGCTAACGTTCAGGTTGCAGCGATGTGGCAGTAGAGGTGGCGAGGGGGTGGTTGACCAACAGCTAACGCGCGGCATGCATGTAGCAGGTCTCCTTGTAATGAGTCGTCCGGCTCTTGTCGCACCACATCGTCAGGGCTTTGGGCACCATGTAGCATCATGAAGGATGCCGTAGTACTCCGGGATCCACGAAAAACGTGGGGATGGTGGCGGAAATTGCGTGCCAACGAGCAATAGGGGGGGCTGTGCCGGTCAGGGGAGCTGGGGCGGGAAGACACTCGCGGCCCGTGCACGTCGCCCGTGTCGCGGTGGCTTGCAATCATCCACGCAGGAGTGTCCTGGACTTCGAGCTCGGAGGAGCATAGGGCCATCACATGAGGGGGGCGTTCGGGTAGGACCTCTGCGGGGGAGAGGTGGATGGAAATGTCGCATCGGTGGCATAGGGCGACAAAAACATCATGGTCGGTGGGGTTGGCAGCACAGCGCGGACCGAGATCCGCGCTGAGGAACTCTTGCCGCGAATGGAAATGCCAAAGGGCGGCGAGGACCCTTGTCGTGTAGTGCGGCAGACCAAGGGGCTGTGGTGATTGAGGTGTCGGATGTAGACACTGAGGAAGTTGTCATATCCTGTAACCAGAGCTGGGGGGGATGCCAAGTCCTCCTTCCGCGACGTCCCGGAGGAAAAGGGCGGGGGCAGCAAGGGTCCAACCTGCGGTGGCCCGCATGCCCAAGGCGGCCATGGCGTCCAGCACATGCATGGCGGGTAAAGAGGGGGGCCGCTGTCCAGGGGCTTCCGGGGATCGGGAAACGGCCTCTGTTCGACGGGCATATGGGCTGAGGCGCGGGCGGTAGGCCATGGAGGGTAGTCACTAGCAGCGTTTGGTGGGAGGGGAATCTGGAATCGGAGTGCACCTCGCTGGGGTGGGCAGCTTCGGAGGGGGACCGGAGGAAGATGTGGTGTAGGGCGCCCACGAAGCCTCGGGGGCTCACCCACTTGGGGCCCTCAGCAAGGGGGCTCAGTTGCCGTAACGCAAGGCACGCCAGTGTGGGTAGGTCGAAAATATCCCTGAGGCCCAAACTCCGGGCCTTGCACCTGCTGCTACGGGAGTATCAGTACCCCTTGACTCTACGAATCCAAGAGTTGGGGCCTCTTGTCCTCCGGACGGTACACCCCCTCTATCACACCATCCAGATCCCGGCGAAGGTTGCTGGCGGGTGTGCAACCCTACTGTACAGAGCCCCATACCTGCACATCACCAGCTATTGTGCCCTCATTACGTGCGCTCATTACGCACTTGGCTGTTGCAGGCGTGACCCACCACCACGCCAACGTGTATCTCCCCGCCGACGGCAACCTCAAAGTCCTCCAAGAAATTCTTGACTAGGTGTACCCCCACCTGCTCCTCACGCCCGCACGGGTCGTGGTGCTGGCACAGAACTGAACGCCAACTACCGCCGGGCCCCCTACCTCCCGCTGGCGCCCGGCCCCCTCTGTGACCTCATATTCAGGGTAGCAATGTCAGGGTGGGGCTGAGAGTGGTCCGGGAGCGGGGTATTGCCTGTGGCTGGATGGCAAACTGTGGGTTGTTGACGCAACTTGCGAGCAACGGGGTCAGGGAGGGCGCAGGGCAGGCCCCGCCCCACTTCCGGAGGTGTCGGGGTTGGTAGGCGGCCGCTAGCAAGAGGATACTGCCACGGGCAAGGTCGGTGGCCGCAATGGAGACACGGTTGTGCAAAGAGGGCAGGAGGGCGACACGGTGGTGTTCGGGGAGGGTGAGGGAGGTGGGTGCCATGCCTGTGCCGCGAAACTGTATCTGGTGAGACCCACATCCTTGCACGTAGTGTAGTGCCCCTACAAGCGACAAGGTGTCGCAGGGCCACAGGCCCGCACCACTACACTCCCGGTAGTAGCGCACCGCAGCTGGCAGGTGTAAACACATGTGGCGGGCGTACGGCGGTGGGATGAACTGGGCTCTATCTAAGGGTGGCATGGGAACCATGCCCCACTCCCCCGGGGGCGGGGGGGGGGCTGGGGGTGTACGCACCAAGGTTTAGTCCCGAAATTTTGGGGACTCTATCAAGGTGGGAGTGGCGGAGCAACGAAACCGTGCCGGGGACGTCCTTGTTGCGGGCTGTCGCCTCTTGACCTAGCGGTCCCTCGGGGGGTGTCGGAAGTACAGCTGGTACCGGTGTGGTTCGGTTGGAGGGCTCAAGGGCCGGAGGCGGGGGATTGTGTGCCATGGCAACACAGAGGTCGTGTTGGTCCCCTAGTTAGGGGTAAGGTAGGAGAGGGGCCGGGGGGGGGGGGGGCGGTCAGGCCGCTCATCCCGGTACGCACTGCGACGCCTTACTGGTGGGCTGTCGTGGCGGTACCCAGAGTTGCACTAGCGGGCGGGAATTTGTTAGGGCGACGCGGGCTGTAACGCCGCTGGTGCTTGGCTTCTGGCAGCCCGCCGGAGTCCGAGGCTCCGGTGAGGTCCACTTCGTCCTCCGGGTCATGCTTGCGCCGGTGTTTCCGTCCTTGTCCTCCAAGATGGTTTTGGCGAACAGGGTACTGGCTATCGGGGTCACGGGCCCACGGGGTGTAGGGATGTTTCTTGGACTCCGCCGAGGATATCTTCCACCCCTGGGAAATGTGATGCCGGTTCAACTTCATAAACTGGTCGTAATTGACGGGCTTGACGCCCGGGATAATGAATTTCGTTGTGTGAATAAGATGCGCGTCCCAGATGGGGGAGAGCCCCGCTCCGAACTTGTCGCGAAGGACGCCCTCCTCCATCAGCTCCGCGTCCACCTCCCGTGCCGAGGGCGTCATCCACGTCCTGCCACCACACCGAGAGTGCCTTGTAAAACACATGGGTGTCCACTTTCGTGTGGGTGTACCCCATCTTCATGGCTGCCCCTGCCACTTGATTGGCGGCTTGCGCATCAACGGGCGAGGAGGCGGGACTGTCCGTGATGTGCTGGACCGGGTGCGGGCTGGCGAGGAAGGCATGCAGAATTTCAGCGATACTGGGCAGGCTCGGCGCGCAGCTACGGACCCATGTCCATTGCTGCGGAATCGGCCACTATGGGAGGGAGCTGGCATCCGCTCCATAGTGGGGGAAAAATTGGTGGAAGGCGTGGGCGACCTCGTCCTCGCACCCCCGGTGGGTCGCGGGTATCCATTCTAGGAGATACGTCAGCGCGGCGTCGGTGGGGGAGGGGGTTGGCGACCGGGTTTGGGGGGGAGCTTCCGGGACTCGGGGTGGGGCAGCTGCGCGTGGGTTTTTGGCAACTGGGGCCGGGACAGCAAAGGGGATGCCGGGTGCCTTAGTAGGCGTTGTGGGGCCTGCATTACCTTGCCTGAGCACGCTAGCCAGGGCTTCAAGGTCGGGTGCTTGGGGTGAGGTTAGGACGGCCGACGCGAGGATAACCAGCACGAGGGCTAGGAACTGCGGGGAGCTGGGCAAAGGCAACTTGAATAAGGCCGGTACCGCACTGCGCACCGCATTCGCGAATGCAGCCAGAGTGGCTTGAAGATCTCGGAGTCTCGTGGCTATAGACAAGAGGAAGGCATGGAACGGATGAAGCCACCTGGTTTGACGCCCTTGGCCTATCGCTGCGCTGCAGCCGCGCGTTGTATCTGTAGTAGGGCATTGTCACGCTCATCTCGAACAAGGTCAAGGTCGCGTTGTAGGGACGTCTGGTCATCTTGCACTGTGCGTAGCTCCTGTTGCTGGGCTTCGTATCTGTTACGTAGCTGGGCGTAGTCGGTAGAGTACGCTGAGACGTCCAAGTCCACGACAATAGGCTCTCCTGGTTGCTAGGGGTTGGGGGGCGGGGGGCAAACCCGCTGGTTGGGATCGGGGACTCAGGTGGTGTTGGGTCTGTGGTAACCGGCTTGGCCTGGGACGCTGGCTCCGGGATAGTGAAAGACAACTTGGGGGATTCGGGCAGCATGGAAGAGGGTGAATGGCTGCTAGCTGTCGGTGGGGTGCTATCGTCTGCGCAGTACAGTGCCGACACCGGGGTGAAAGAGATGGCCGCAAACAAGGACCCTACTTTGCTGGGGGCTTGTTGCGAAGTAGGGCGCATGGCTTGGAGAGGTGGGGGGGGGGGGGCTAGTTGTGTCTTGGATGCCAGCCTGCAGGAGGACGATGGTGGGGGCTGTGACCCACAAGTGTTCCCCCGCTTGCTCAAACTCGTGTAGAAGTTCCACACTGCGGACCGGGAGGATAGAACACTCTAGCAGCAGGCGCAACTGGTCAGGGCGCCACATGCCCTTGTTGACCAGCGGAGGGGGGCTGGCGACTGAGATTGATGTGAGCTTCCCCAAGAGGCACATGCAGGAGGCCCAAGCCAAGAGGCCGGATTTCAGGGGGATGAGCTCCGTTGTCGGGATTTGGTTTGTCTGCAGGATGGCGTGCACATCATTGGGTAGCGCCCATAAAGCCGCTACCACCTCTGGGACGCGTAGGCGGTCCCACGTTGGCCTAAGGTGGGGTGGCAGGAACTGGCTAATGGAGTTTGAAGGAGACCTTCTGGTGATGTATCTCTGGGGCCACCGCGGTGTCAATGGGCGGGGCCTACTCCCGGGTGCCGTAGAGGTTGCAGAACACGATGGGCCGGAGGCGGGCAGCCGAAATAGGGGAGTGCCCGGGGCTCCACGTCGTGATGAAGGCTGCGGTGAGTGTGTCGGAGTCCTTCGGAACGTATTCTGGTATGGGGCCTCCTTGCACAAGCGCCAGAGGAAAACGTTCGATAATCTTCACCTCCGACAGCACCGTGGCGACCGTGGCGGTGGCCGTAAGTAGGAGCCCCCTGGACGTGCCAAGTTTTGTCACGGCGATAATAGCTTGGGACCATCCACTGCTGTCCAACGCAAGGCATCACACAAGTCGGATAGGGCGGGTTCAGGGGCCTATAGGGCCGCTTCCGCCGCCTCGAGCGCGTCGTCTTTTAACATGTCCACATTTGGTAGCAACCGGTCGGCGTCGTCGGACTGGGCGATATCCATCAAGAACGTGGGGAATGGCCCACGGCGGAGGGCTCCGCCTCGACTAGCTTGGTGAGCTGAGGAGCGGGACTCCGGAAACGGGGAGGAGTGCTCGTACATGGTACGCTGCCGCGAGAAGCGAGCGGGTGGCTTGTGGCCGCGAGACACAGAAGAAGGGGTGTGGTAAAGGGGATGCGAGAACAACATAGGATGGTAGGGGTGGCAGCCAGGGAACTAGGGGTCAAAGAAAAGCATATTGTGCCACGAGTGTGGCCATGGTGCAAAGAAAGAAAATCCATGGCGCGAGAGCGCAGAGCAACGCGGGGCCCCCCAACGGACCGCGTCAGCTGGTTGGGGTCCGAGAGCTCACGAGGACGAGGGCGCAGGGAGAGCGCCGTGAAGGCGCGCTGGGCTGCCACCCGCAGGGCGTTTAGGCGAGCGGGGCTCAGCGGTGGAGCGTCGCGGGAAACGGTTCACGATACCCTGCACAAGGCGGCACGCAGAGTGGCGGATACGTCGAATACAGCCACCGTCGTAATTCTCCGCGTAGCGGCCTCGAAGATTGCCACAGCAAGGTCGCCGTCTGCCCGAAGCTGGTAGCAGGACCACGCGCCCACACTGGATAGGAGGGGGCTGCGCAAGGGGGAGGGACGCACCTGGGGTGCGGGACCCGGCCCATGGAGACATGGCGACAAGGAGAGAGAGTGCAGCACACGGGTGGAGGAGAGCTCGAACGAGGGCCACGATGGTAGGAGTGGGGTCACGCGGTGGCACGGCAAACACGATGCATCACCACTGATTTCACGGTTTGTTGTGTGTGCGGGCTATCCGTCCCGCAACTACCATCCTGAGGGTTTTTATACTGGTGCCATGTCACAAGGGGCGGTAGGGGGGGGGTAGGGGGGTTTTTTGGGGGTGGTGGTGGTGAGGAGGAGGAGAAGGGGCACCCCGCGGTCCCATGGATGATGGGCGTGAGCATTGTCACCCAGGGGTCCCGCGCAGACCCGTCACGCGAGTCCTCCGTCCTACCTCCGCAAGAGCAAGACGGATCTCGTCGCACAGCTGGGAACGCTCATTGCAGCAAGCCGTCCGGGTCCCAGCGCTAGTGTACGACAACGCCACGGTCTGATCTGCCTTAGGGTCGGATCACCCCGAGTCAGCGTCCGGGAATCGTCTAGCGCATGAAGGTGTGGGTCTCCCCGGGGCATCAGCCACGACTTAGAACGTCGCCAGGCGAAGAGCGCAATCTGACCCGTTTAAGCGCTGCTTCGGAACTATCCACGCGCCCGAGATTGAGGATGTGATCACGGACGTGGATAGGGCCACGGCAAGGGCCGACCCAGAGCCAATTGCATGTCCTTGAAGACCGTGCGGGGGCCTTGGGAAGCCGCATTGAGGATGGCCAAAGAGACTGAATGCAGTGCGGCACACCAGGAGGGGATATCACCTCCACAGAGGCCGGCCTCTAGGCTCCGTACTTCGCCACCATAATGGATGGCCCAGAGGCAGCGCCGGTCCGGGAAATGGGGGGCAAGCCCTTGCCGACCGCGGTTGCCCAAGGTGACAACGTCGTGTGCCCCCAAGTTAATCTCTTCTCGTACGCTTGGTGGCATCCGCTTGCTCTTGAGGTACACGTAAAGGACCCGGTACGGACTTCGCCTTCCACGGGTGGTGATGGTGGGCTTCACCTCGGGGGCCAGGAGGAGGTCTCCTGACAACCATAGGCCGAGGATGACGTCCCAAGTAGGCCACCCGGTAGCTCCAGGCGTCGGGGACCAATTGGTAACGTGGTACCATTCTGTCGGAGGGTTGTTGACAAGGGACTTGTACACAAGATCCCCCTATTGCAAGGAGTAGTGGTCAGCGAGGCGCAGGATGGGCACCGCGTGCCGTTTGTGTAGGAGGATGGTGGTGAGTGCGACGTCGCATAGGAGGCGACGCAGGTTGGCGGGACGTAACCCTCGGTGCTGGAGGACATCTCAGTGTGGCGGGGAGATGGGTCCAAGGCACCCGACGGTATAGGTAGGGAGAGTATCATGGGTCGGGGAGCCTTCTACGGCCAGTAGGAAGGGCTCGTTACCACAGTGGACGAGGACCCCCCCAAAAGGTGGGCGCACAGTGGCACCAGGCGTGACATCTCTGGGACAACCGGGCCGCGAGCCAGCGATGGTAGTGGGCGCGGAGCATAGGGTCAAGTGGGCAGGATAGGACTAGTCGCCAGGGGATGGCAGGAGGCAGTGGGGCAAGACGTGTCCCGGGGGGGTAACAGGGAAAGGCGTAGGCCGGTGATAGTCAGGTGGTCGCCCCACGAGGGGAGGTCATGACTGACGGCGGTGGTGTACTCACCGAGGGCAGGGCTGCATTGCGGCGGGGGGGATTTGGCGGAGGTGTGGTGGGAGACGAGTGGGGCGCGACGCGCGTGGGGGAGGGCGTCGTGGACTTGGAGGCCCGCGTGGGAGAAACAGATACGGGGTTCCTTTGCGGGGGTTAACCACCGCACCGGAGGCGGGCAATTTTTGGCGGAGCGTCCTGCGGCCGCGTCCACTTGGTCCAGTACGGCGTCGAGGCAGGTTCCAGTGATGTGGGCGAGGAGGAGGCTGGCCGTCGGCGAGAGTACGGCACTCACGTATTAGGTCCCCTTGCAGCGAATCGTCCGGCTCCCGTCGACCCTCGGGAGCCGTTGTGTACCCCTTGCATCCGGCAACATGCCAAGAGCCGGACCTGAAAGTGGAGGCAGGGTCGGTAGAGGGACCTCGGGCGGAGAGGGCCGGACGGCGGAGCTGTGTAGACGCTGTCCATTCTCAGGGGGATGGCGAAGGGGTATACCTGGAACCGTAGTGTATCGGAGCAAAACACCGCCACAACTCCGCCACAGCGCCAGGTCTTCGGGCACCATGAAGGGTCGTGGAGGATGCCATAGTTTTCTGGGAGCCGTGAGAACGTGGGGATGGCGGCGGGCACCGCGTGGCAACGGCCAGGTGGGGGGGGGGTGCCGGCCGGGGGAGTGGGGCGAGAAGATACTCGTGGCCACCTCGCCATGTGCGCGTCCTCCCCGTCACCGTGGCCTGCTATCATCCAAGCGTGAGTGTCGTGGACCACGAGCCCGGGGGAGGATAGGGCCATCACGTGGGGGGGGGGGGTTTCGGGTAGGAGCTCGGCGGAGGGTCGTGGGATGGAGATGTCACATTGGTGGCATAGGGCAACGAACAGGTCATGGTCAGTGGGGCGGGTGGCACACCGCCGCCCAACCTGCGTGGTGAGGCACGCCTGCCTCGGATGGAAACGCCAAAGGGCGGTGAGGAGCCCGTGGCGCGTAGAACGGCGGACCAAGGGGTTTTGGTGGTTGAGGTGCCGGATGTGGACACTGAGGAAGTTGGCGCATCCGGTGACCGGAGCTGGGGGGATGCCAATGCCCCCTTCTGGGACGTCGGGGAGGAAATGGGCAGGAGCTAATAGGGCCCAGCCGGCGGTGGCTTGCATGGCCGAGGCGGCCATGGCGTCGAGCACACACATGGCCATTGAGGAGGGGGGCCGTACAGTGGTGAACCAGTTCACCGTGCTGTGGCACTTGGGGACGAACATGGCGAGGGGGTAATTGGTCGGCAGCCTTGAGGCTCGTAACGCTCTACACGCCGACCCGGTGCCACAGAACAGCTTGCGGGGGTAAACGGGTGGTTGAGGTGGGGCAGGGTGTGGCAGCCGAGGACGCGGACCTAGTTGTGATTGGCCTTGCATCGCACAGGGTGACCATTCAGGTACACCGTGTCCCTGAGGAAGTGGATCCTGTTGTCGGGCATCTCGGTGCTCACAAGGACGGTCCTGGTAGGATGCGAATGGAGGTTGATGAGACGTCCAGCTAACTTGATCCCGTGGGCAAGGCTGTGAATGTGCCGCGGTCGCCTAGGAGGCACTTGGTAGGATCCATCAAGAGCACCCGGCTCAGGCGTCCTGCGGGGGTAATGATGGCTGGGATGCCACGACAAGCCTCGTGTCCTCGGACTTCGCCATAGATGCAGTATTGCATGCCTGACACTGGGCACCCTTGCCCCGTGCCAGCGCCCACGCAGGTGGAGGACGGGGCCCGGCCGTTTGCCCCCCCCAATGTGGACTTCGAGGCTGCGGTCGTGGCGCTGTAGGGTCCGGGCTGCGGAGACTCTGGCAGCGGTTAGAACGGCGTACTCGGTGTCATGGTCAGGGATACATATGCGTGGCGGACATCGTCCGACAGTACCGACGCCTCGAGGCACCGCCTCCAGCGATCCCACCACACGTCGTGGAGGACGCGGAGGAGCTCCACAGAGGAGCAGTGAGGGGCCATCCCGAAGTGGTGGGGTGGCAGGATGCCGCTCGCCACCAGGCAAGACAGGTAGTGCTTCTTGAGCAGAGCGGTCGTGAGCTTCCACACCGTGGTAAGGTTCGTGAGCGGCTTACAGTTGGCGATCGGGCCGTGGGGCTGCGTTTTGGGGAGGTTGATGAAATGCGCGCAATGGGCTTGGGGCACTGGTGATCCGTGGAGGATGCCGTTGATCAAGTCGGCGATGATGGAAAGCTGGGTGTCCTCCAACTGCCGGAACAACCGGTATTCCAGCAGATTGTGGAATAACATAGTGGCCGCAAGCCCAAGGACGGCGTGTAGGTTGGCGACGGTGGCCTTGGGTGGTGGACCCAGCGGGGCACCGGTCTACCCCGTAATGGCACGGCCGTGGGGGGGGGGGGGATACTTCCAGCCAAGCTAGGTGCCGCTGACGTAGCTCGTCGAGCGCAACTGCCGCTTGTTTGTTGAGGTAAACGCCTACGGCGTAGACGCGGTCTGCAGGGGGCACGTAGCGGACTCCCTGCGTCCGGCGGTAGTCGGCCTTGGAGGGCGCCAACCCCACATCCTTTTTCGAGGAGGACGATGTCCCATGCTGCCCGGATGTGTTCTTTAGGGCGGTCAACTTCCATCAGGTGGGGGGAGTGGGACAACCAGTCAAGGTGTGCCACGGTGTAGCGTTGCAAGTTGAGGACGTGGTCATGGACAGGTGCCGGTACCGGTTGGCTGGGGGTAGGGGGCCGAGAAGCTGCCGTGGCAGCGGCATACAGCGCCGTTGTTACCACGGCATAGCGTGGCGGTTCACCACCTACGCCCGGGGTTGACCGAAGAAGCGCAGTCCAGAACGTGTCGTTGTGGGTGCAGAGTTGGCTGTCGAGGGGCCCCCGGGGGATGGGGAACCGTCCTCCCTTAGATGGACATACGAGCTGAGGCGCGGGGGGAAGGCGATTGAGGGTGGCCATCACTATCCGGTGGTCAAATGGGAAGCTAGAGTCGGAGTGCACTTGGTGGAGTGGGCAGCTTCCGAGGGAGATCGAAGAAAGATATGGTCCAAGGCACCCACAAAGCCTTGCGGACTCACCCACGTGGGGGCCTGTGCGAGGGGGGCCAAGCGGCGCATCCCCAGGCGCGTTAGCGTCGGCACGACGAGGTCACAGAGCGGGGCGGGTGCCACCGGGAGGTGGGGGTCCCAATGGCAGTTGGCGTTCAGATCGCCTGTCGGGACTTGGACCCTCGCGGGTGTGAGGAGGATGTGGGGGTATAACCAGTCAAGGATCTCTTGGAGGATGTCGCGGTCTCCGTCGTCTCAGAAGTACACGTTGGCATGGTAGTGGGTGACACCTGCCACAAGGAAGTGCGTAATGAGCGCGCGCCCCGTGGAGTGGGCGCCATGGCTGGTGAGGTGCACGTCACGGGGTCTATCAAGTAGGGTGGTGCACCCGCCGGCGACCTTTCGTGGAGGCTTGGATGGTGTGGTACAGGGGGTGCATTGCCTAGGGGATTAGATGCCTGGACTCCCGCACATGCAGGGTCAACGAGTACTGGTACGAGCACGTCTAGGGCACGGAGCTTTGACCTTAGGGACATTTGCACGTTCAGGGTTACGACGTCAGGGCGGGACTGAGAGTGGCTGAGCAGCGGGGCATGGTCCCTAGAAGGCCGGTTAGCGGAAGGTTGCTGGTGCAGCTCGCAAGCCATGGCCGCACGGAGGGCGAAGGGCAGGCCTCGAACCCATTTCCGTAGGTGTCGGGCTGGTATGTGGCTGCCAGCACTAGGAGACCATCACGGGTGAGACCGGTGGCCGTGACGGAGACACGGTTGTGTAATGAGGGCGGGAGGACGACACGGTGGTGCTAGGGTAGGTTGAGGGAGGTGGGCGGCATGCCCGTGGGACAGAGTTGTACCTGGTGAGACCCGGGCACTTGCACACAATGCACTACCCCAACGAGCGACACGGTGTTTTGGCATGTAGCCCCTACCTAACACCCTGCCCTGCACCCGGACCCTTTGTCCTTGGACCCTAGTCCCATGCTGCACTAGGAACCCGCAAAAGACAAACCACCGCACATTTAGGGGCCGCGCACTCAGCGCAATATAGTGAATGTGGGAGTGAGAATTCAATCGACCCCCGCTAAAAAGCATCAACTACCAGGGATACAGGGGACGCCGCAGGCGGACAGTCATGGGGGGGCGGGTCATGACACGCCAAGACTGCCTGCTTTCCCGCCACGCCGCGACCGTCCGCTGTAGGCCCCCCCCCCCCAAAAAAAACCTCGGGTTTCCCGGAAAATTTTGGTGTTAGCATGTAGCCCCTGCCCTGCACCTAGACCCCTGGTCCTTGGACCCTGGTCCCCTGCTGCACCCTGAATCCGCAAAATGCATACCACGGAACACAGAACACAGAGAACGACACGGTATTTGCTGCCCCCACATGGAAAAAAGCCAAATTGCAGCAACCCTGTGTCGTGCACTGCCCACGTGGAGGGGAGAGGAAAAAGAGGCGCCAATATATGGCCGTACATATATATGTGCGGGCGCCTGGATCAAGCAATTGACCCAGGCTGCAGCCCCTACGGCACCGGCCCACGAAGAAGCGGGCAAGTGTTGGCTGGGGCTGCTTCGGTACAAACAGGCCCTATTGTGGCCGGGGGGGCTGGCACGTGGGTATTGGTTGCTGCCCGCCCCGCCCCCTGTCCCGGCGGTGGCCGCCGGTAAGAGATGTAGATATATACGTGGGGCCGGCTTAGTGTCAGTGTATGCAGAGCAAACGAGCGCCAGTGCAGCAGGGCCCAGTCAAAGAAATCATGACGTTAGCTCATCCCCCCTTCCCAGCTCAAGACAGGCCCCCACCAGGGGCGGACACTCTTGTCCCTGTCCACCACAGTTCCCCAGGGTGGCCATTGCACAGGCTGGTCCCACAGGGCCTCCTTAGCCACCGCCTCCAAGACTGCGTGCCGCACGCCCGTCCCATCAAGGGCCATGCTAATGGGGTCTGCCGGGTTACGGCCAGAGGGCACCCGCGCCGCAGTGATAGTGACGCCTGCCCACCGGAGTTGGTAGGCCACGCGTCTGGTAGGCCACGCGTCGGAGCATCCGCTGCTGCTGTGGGTTGGTGGGGCTGGTGCGCACCCATAGCAACTAGGCGATGGCGCCTGCATTGTCCCCAATCAACAGCAGCTATCGCGCGCCGCGACTCATGGCCTGGTCAAGGGCAACGATTGTGCCCCAATGTGCTCAGCCGACCACTGGTTGGTGATCCACGGCGGGCGGGGTCCCACTGCTGCCCCGGTCGGCCCCCAAGATCCAACCACGTACGAGAACCGGTCACCCGTCGTCAATCCTGTGCGCGCCGCATCCACGAAGACCCTGTGAGCGGGGGACACGTCTTCGGTGCCGGGTACGGTGTCAAGCTACCAGCCGCGGCGGCTTATAGCAATAGCTTCGCGGACACCGCGCACGATAGCCGGGGGAAGGCGCCAGGCCCACCTGGGCCCCCACCTGAGCCAGGCCCTAGCCCCTGCAAGGAAGGTTCCCGTCATGTTGACTGGTCTGCCTAGGCACACCACCTTGCCGAGGAACCTACGCAGCTGCACATAGGTTTAGTGGGGCAGGGCGAGGCGTGCCCAGGCCACGATAGCGGCAGCCACGGAAGAGGGCAAAGGGACTATGCGCCCGCAGCTCACGTCCGACGCCTTCCCCATCCATGCGATCCGGCGCTGAGGCTCCAGTTCGACTTGTCACGGACCAGGATTCCGGCCCGTCGGACCGTGTACGCGGCGTCCCCGGCCAGCGCTACCACTTGAGCTCGGTCCCGTCCAATGAATAGCACATCGTGCAGATATTGGACGACGACGACTCCATCAGGGTCAAGGTTGCAGAGTAGGTCGGCTACGAGGGCCTGGAAGAGGCGAGGCGCCCGGTGCCAACTAAATGCCACCCTGAGGAGGGTGTACGTGCGGTTGCCGGCCGCAACCCAAACAGTGCCCGTCAGGTTGGGCGGTAGGCATACACTCTAGTAGCAGTTGGCATATCTAGCTTGGCACCCTAGAGCCCGTTCTCATGGGAGGGTCCGTTGGCTCAGGCACACGTGCGCATGAGTAGTGCCAGCGCCTCCCGCGACGGGAGTTCGAAGCGCCGTGCTTTGAAACGGCACTTGCGGTTGTACATGTGCATGTTTACAATGACCGCGCACTTGCGTTCCTTCCTCCACTTGACGAAGACTTCCGCATGTGCCGCGCCATCCACAAAGTCGACAAGGCCTTGGCCATGCAGCGTCTGCACCAACGCGGCGACCTCTGGGCACCTCGTGGGCAGCAGGGCCCCCACCCGCATTCCTGCTCCCCCGAATTCGGGGTCCGCCGACTCGTCCCACACTTCCGGCGGTACTGGCACACACCCCACTGGCCCAAGATCACGGGCCGCTAGCTCCACCGTGACCTTGGACTAGTCGTTTAGGTCCCTGGATGAGCCTCCATCGAGCGGGAGCTGGCCTTGGGCCACAATGTGGAGGGCCTGCTCGGCAAGCACGACGTCCTCGCGGGCCGCCCCGGCCTTCCACACGAGCCTATCGCCCGCCCACTTCAGCGCTCCGCCCACCACAACTGCATATGATCCCGTGCTGCCCCCATGTCCGCCGCAGGGCCTTGGCGATGTGCTCCGCTGCCTCGTCCAGGTGGTCATTCTAGTCTAGGCCTCAGTGCACGCACCTGGCTGTTGCCAGGCGTACCTCCACTTGCGGGTCGTGGGCAGTCAGGGGCCCTTGCCGCGGTCGCTTGGGTGCCTCGGGTGTAGGCAGGGGTGATGGCCCGTGCGTGGTCGTGGCGCACTACTGGCGGGCTGCGCGCCTGGTTGTTGAGCTGTGGGGGGTGAGGCCCCACGTCCTCGTCTGCGGACACTTTTGGGCTGTCGAGCGGCCCTGTGAGCCACTGTGTCGGGCGACTCGTCATCACTGAAGCCCAGTACGATGGGCTCGTGCACGTTAGCGCCGGGGCACACACTGGGACCTTCGTCATGACTGTTGCCGGGGAAGACATCTGAGGCACCAGCCTCTTGTCCTGCCCGCGCCTGGGGGCCCAGCGCTCCAAGCGGCCAGACTTGGTAGGCGTGGAAGGTGTCATCCAGCATATAAAGCCTGTCGGCAACAAGAGCACGTCATCAGGTAGGAAGAACTTCCATCCAAGCGGTGGGCTGGCGTAGCGGTCGGCATCTGCCTCGGAGTCCCACCTACCAGCTGCTGCAATGGAGCACAGGGCCGCCCCGAATGCACGGCAGGCCGCCGCCCCTCCCCGTCTCCAGGCATAATAGCCCATGCGCTCCCATCCCGAGCAAGCCAGCAAGGCCCGGAGGGCGTCCTGTAGGGTGTACGAGGCCTCCACAATCGGCACGTGTGCGGGACACCGCTTGACCCGAGGGTGGGCCACCATGGCTGCCCGCCACTCCTCTGCCCACGCCCCAAGTTTGCTGGTGTGCCGGTCCTCCGCTCTCTTGTCGTCGGATAATGAGACGGCACACCGGTATGCCAGGTCCCTCGGCCTGCAGCCGGCGGCCTACCAGACACGGAGGAGCACAGCGAAGGAGAGGACCGCGAACTCGAGCACGAGCAAATCCCAGGTGGTGTGGATCCCCGTCGCCATGATCCGTAACGTGGTGAGCTCTGCCCACACGTGGGTGGGTCTCGGTGCCGCCGATACCACCCCTTCGCCCTTGGCCATGAGCCACTGCTGTGGTCGTACAGTAGGGGGGATGCAGCACAGCTTTTCCGCGATCCTCACGGCTGAGATGACCCCGCGCAGGGTGCCGGGTTGCTGTCCCATGGCGGCTCGCTGCACAAGATACCTGGAGAGGGCTTCATGCACTCAATGTCGGGTCAGTGCGCGGCAAATCCTCCGAGGTCGCGGAGTGTGCGCGCCGAGCCAGTCATAGTCCCTTCAGCCCACCTGCGTATGGCCAGGGCCAGCGGTTGCTGCGTGTAGTCCCCCCACCAGAGGTCGTATACCTCGGCGCCTGCCAACCGCAAGACGAGCGCCCCGTCCGGGACATCATCTCGCTTTGAGTCGTCGCATCGCGACGACTCTGCGTCGTCCCCACGGCGGTCGTCAACCCCACCCCGCTGGGTTTCTGCACCTGCATCTCTGCACCCCCCCCCCCCCCACGGGCCCCTTCGAGGGGCCACATGGGCGGCCAGGGGCTGCTACGGCGGCTTTTGGGCCCGCCCCTGGGAGGGCGCGCATCCAGGCGCGGAGACGGGGCACGGCCCTGCAACTGCCCAATGGTTGTCTACAGAGCGGTGACACGGGCAGGGCGGAGGGGCCGTTGCATCCAAGTGCGGCCTGTGGTGCGAGGAGTGTACAACGACTGCCCCTGATGCGTAGAGAAACCACCCTGGGAACCCTGTTGCCCACGGTCTTGGAGCCGCGAACATCCGCAGTCACGGGTCCAATGGCCGAAGTTCCCGCAGCGGAAACAAGCCCCAGCAGCCCAGCCTGCTGGCTCTTTTGCACAGCTTCTGGATCCGTGGGCTAGACCCGCGCCTGCGCGAACCACTGTGGTAAATGGCCCGGCACTGGCTGCAATTGTGGTGCAGGGGTGCATTCCCTCTAGAGGATCCGCCGCATCTCTTGCGCCATCGTCCGCCTAGCTGCCTGTGGATCGTCACTGGTCACGTGCTTCTTCAGTGCCTCCGCAACATCCCGCTGCCAGGCCCAGCGAATTTGGGCAGGCTGAATCCGCTCCAGCTCTCCTAGGGACAGGGGGGGTACCTTCGGCATATGGAGCTCCCGTATGCGGTCCGCTAGTCGACCTATCTCCTCGTGGACCGGGTACTCCTGTTGCCGCTCGCGTTGCTGCTGGTCGTCCTGCTTGCGTGATCGATGTTCGCCAGGACTGTTGCTGGACTGCCCGGTGCGCCGCTTCGATGCCCCAGCCGCGACGTCCAACACGCAGGGCTCGGCCTTCTTGTACATCGCCATGTGGGCAAGGGCAATGGCCTAGTCCATGTCCGGGGCAGCCCACTGGTGCATACCGTCAAGGCCCGCGACAAACAGGCCCTGCTGCATGACCTGCATCTGGAAATTGGTCGCCATGACGCCAATGTCCTCGGCCTCCATAAAACTCATGGCAATGGACCCGGCAATGTCTGCAAGTGCGCCTAGGCTGCGTACTCCGCTGTCGTGGCATCTAGCATGTCGACGTCACCCTTGAACGCCATACGCGGGCGTTTCGGCTCCGGGCCCGCCATGCGGCCATCAGGCCCCCCGTCCTCCACATGGGTTGATGGTACATGGCTAAATGGCCTTGCTCACGAAGACATTGGGAAGTCAATCGACCGCCGCTAAACAGCATCAACTGCCAGGGATAGTGGGGACAGTGCAAGGGGGACAGTCACTTGGGGGGAGGGGTCTTGCCACGCCGCGACCGCCTGCAGTCCCGCCACACCGTGACCGTCCGCTATAGTCCCCCCCAAAACCTCAGTTTTCCCGGAAAACGTCGGTCGCGGGGCCACGTGTCCGCTCCACTACACGCTCGGTAGTAGTGTACCCCCGCTGGTAGATGCAGGGACATGTGGACGGCATATGGGGGCGGGATGAACTGGGCCGTGTCCAGAGGCGGCCTGCGAACCGGGCCCCACTCCTTGGGGGGGGAGTTGGGGGTATATGCACCCGGGTGTAGATTCGTCAACCGGGGGACGCCATCGAGGTGGGAGTGGCGGAGTAACGGGACTCCCGTCGGGATGTCCTCGTTGTGAGCTATTGTCTCCTAGCCTAGCAGTCACTCAGGTGTTGCCCGAACTACGGCTGGTACCGGTGTGGATCGGCGAGGGGGCTCCAGGGTGGGGGGGTGTAGGGATTGTGTGCCATGGCGACCCGGGGGTCGTGTTGGTCTAGCGGGTAGGGATAGGGCAGCAGAGGGGCCGGAGGGTGGCCATCACGGTGACCGGAGCGTTCACGGGGTCAGGCTGCTCTTTGCGGCAGGCACTACGGCGCCTTGCTAACGGGTTGTCGTGCCGATACCCAGGGCTGTGTCGGGGAGGCGGGGACGTGTGCGGGCGACGTGGGCTGTACCATCGCTGGTGCTTGGCTTCAGGCTCCCCATCAGAATCCGAGGCCCCGGTGAGGTCCACTTCCTCTTTCGGGTCTTGCTTGCGTCGGTGCTTCTGCCCTTGTCCTCCACGGTGAGCTTTGCGGGTGGGGTACCCCCTATCGGAGTGGGGGGTCCACGGGGTGCACGGCCGCTTCTTGCACTCCGCCCAAGATATCTTTGAGCCCCGGGCGATGTGGTGCCGGGTCAGCTGCATACCCTTGTTGTGATCGACGAGCTTGGCGCCTACGATGGTGAACTTCGCCGTGTGGTTGAGCTGCGCGTCGGAGATGGACGAGAGCCCGGCTCTGAACTTGTCGCGAAGGATGCCCCCCAGCAGCCCCGCATCCACTTCCCCGGCCGGGGGGTCATCGATCTCCTACCATCCCACCCAGGGCGCATTGGAGAACACTTGGAGGCCCACTTTCTAGGGCGTGCACCCCTTCTTCTTGGTCGCCACTTTCGCTTGATTGGCGGCGTCCGCTTCGCCTGGGGAGCCGGCGGGGCTGTCCATGATGTGCTGGACCGGGGGAGGGCTGGCGAGGAAGGTACACACAAGCTCAGCGATGCCGGGCAGGCTCGGTGCGTGGCTACGGACCCATGTCCATTGCTCCTGGATCGGTGATTGCACGAGGGAGCTGGCGTTCGCCCCATAGTGACGGAACAACTCGAGGTGGAAGGCATGGGCGACTTCATCCTTGCATCCCCGTGGGATCGCGGGGATCCATCCCAAAAGGGAGGCAAGTGCGGTGTCGGTGGGGGGGGGGGGGGTTGGTGACCGCGGCTCAAGAGGGGCACCTGGGGCCCGGGTTGGGGCACCTGTCCGGGGGTGTTTCGGAATCGGGGGTCGGATAGCAAATGAGACGTTGGGCGCATCAGTGGGGGATTTGGGGCTCGCCACAGCCTGCCTGACCACGTCAGCGAGGGCGTCAAGGCGCTTGGGGTAAGGTGAGGACGGCGGCTGCAAGGATGACTGGCACGAGCACCATGAATTGCGGTGAGCCGGGGGGCGCCAGCTCAAATGAGGCCGGCACCGCACGGAGTTGGCGAACGTAAGCGGCGTGGATTGGAGGCTGCGGAGCATGGTTGCGATAGGCAGGAGAGGGGGCAGGGACTGGATGCAGCCGCCCAGCCTAACGGCTTCAGCCTGCCGCTGTGCAGCAGCTGCGCGTTGGACCTGGCGCAGGGCGTTGTCCCGTTATTCGCGGACAAGGTCAAGGTCATGCTTGAGGGACACCAGGTCATCTTGCGCAGTGCCCAGTTCCTGCTGCTGGGCGTCGTACCGGTCACTCAGCTCGGCATAGTTGGTGGAGTAGGCTGAAACGTCCACGTCCGGAACAAAGGGCTCACCTGGTTGTGAAGGGCTGGGGGGGGGGGGGGGCGATGCGGTGGCGTGGGCCGGAGATTCAGGCGGCGTGGGGTCCGTGGCAACCGGTTTGGCGTGGCAGGCTGGCTCGGGGACAGTGAAGGATAGCCTCGGGGGCTCGGGCAACAGCGACGTGGGGGAGTGGCCACTAGGCGTCGGAGGGGTGTCGTCGCTTGTGCGGTACAGCACCGACGCCGGGCCGAAGCATGAGGTCGCAAACAGGGATCCCACTGGGCTGGGGGCGGCTGCCCCTTGGCGAGGCAGGGCGCATGGTTGGGAGGGGTGAGGGGGGGGGGCTGGCTGTGTCTTGGATGCCGGCCTACAAGAGGACGATGGTGGGGGCTGTGGCCCATGAGTGTTCCCCCGCCTGCTCGATCTCGTGCAACAATTTCACACTGCGGACCGGGAGGATTGAGCACTCCAGCAGCGGGCGCAGCTGGTTAGGGGGCCACATGCCCTTGTTGACCAGCGGGGGCGGGCTGGCGACCGGGACCGACGTGAGCCGTCCTGAGGGGCAGATGGAGAAGGCCCATGCCAGGAGGCCTAACTTTGGAGGGATGAGGTTTGCTGTCGGGATCTAGGCCGCTTGCAGGACCGCGTGCACATCATTGGGCAATGCCCAGATAGCCGCCACCACCTCTCCGGCCTGTAGGCGGTCCCACGTTGCCCAGAGGTGGGGGGGCAGGAATTGGTTTTTTTTTTATCAAAAGGGCCAGTTCATAAAGTGCCAAGGGCCACTGTGGGCCAAGTTCGATGTAAGATACAGATTTCGGCTAGGCCAGGGTGTGCATATGGGCTGCAGCTCATGACTGCGCCCCCATGGTTTCCCGTTGAGGTGGGTGTAGTCATGTCATTGGTACTTCCCACTCATTTGGATTTGGGGGGGCAGGAATTGGTTGATGGGCTTTTGGAGCTTGAAGGAGACCTTTTGGTACTGTATATCCGGGGCTTGGCGGGTGTTGGTGGGCGGGGCCTTCTCGCGGGCAGAGTAGAGGTTTCCGAACGCGATGCGCCGGAGACGGGCAGCGGAAATGGGGGAGTGCCCAGGGCTCCACGAGGTCACGAGGGCGGCGGTGAGGGTGTCGGGGTCCTTGGAAACATATTCGAGTAGAGGGCCGCCTTGCGCAATCGCCAGGGGGACATGCTCGATAATCTTCACCTTCGATGGAGTTGAGGCGACCGTAACGGTGGCCATAAGCAGGAGCCCCCTTGGTGTCCATGCCCCCCTCACGGCGGTGATAGCTTGGATGTCACCTTCTTCTGCTGTCCAACGCGGGGCATCGTATAGGTCGGACAGGGTGAGGTCGGGGGCCCGTACAGGCTCATCCGCCGCTTCCATCGCTTCGTCCTTCAACATGTCCAGGTCCCGCAGCAGCCGGTCAGTGTCGTTGGACTGAGCGATGTCCATCGTAAACATGGGGAACGGTCCCGGCGGAGGGCTCCGCCTCGACCAGCGTCAGGAGCTTGGGGGGAATCCTGGGCTGGCGATGAGCGGTCCGACATGGTACGCTGCAACGAAAAGGGAGCGGGTGGCCCCTGGCCCCAAGGCACAGAAGTTGGGGCGGGGTACAGGGATTGCACGAGCAACGCAAGTGGTAGGGGTGGCACCTAGCGGTTTGGGTGCCAAAGAAAAGCATGGGGCGCCACGAGTGTGGCCATGGTGTAACGAAACAAAAGCCATGGCGCCAGAGCACATAAAAATAGGGGCCGCCTGCCGGAGCGGTTCAGCGGGTCAGGGTCCCAAGACTCTCGACAGGGTGCAAGGGGAGCGCCGCGCCGGTGCGCGGGGCTGCAAGCCATCATAGACAAGCAGGGCTCGCGGGCGGAACATTGCAGGGTACAGTTCACGATACCCGTGCACAAGGCGTCACGTAGAGCGGCGGATACGTGGAATGGACTCCCCATGGCAACCCTCCGCGTAGCGGCCTGGAACAATGCCGCGGCGAGGTTGATATCTTGCCGGAGCTGGTAGTAGGACGACGCGCCCACTGTGGATAGGAGGGGGCTGCGCAAGGGGAAGGGACACAGCTAGGGTGCGGCACTCAGCCCTCAGAGACACCGCGACGAGAGAGATTGCAACGCAAGGGTAGACTAGAGCTGGATTAGGGGCCACGACGGCAGGAGACGAGTCACGCGGTGGCACGACAAACACATCACGTCTGACTTCGAGGTTGGCAGTGCGTGTTGGCAATCCGTCCCACAGCTACCGTCGTCAGGGTTTTTAGATTGGTGTCAGGTCACCATGGGGTAGGGGGGGGGCGTAGGGGGGGGGCGTTGGGCCCCTTGAGTTGGGGTTAAGGACTCCCATGCTTCGGCGAGGCTCCTTGAGTTGGGGCTAAGGACTCCCACGCGTTGGCGTGGCCCCTTGAGTTGGGATAAGGACTCACAACCTTACTTTAGGATTACATTTCCGAGCATAGGTCACTTTGGAACATGTGTCACTGATTGTGCCGATCAGGGTTAAAGGCATGCTCATGTGCAGAGTTACAGGTGAGAATTAGGGTAAGCGGTTTGGTAACAATGAGTGCTACATTACGGTCATCCACAAGTACGCAGCGTTGGAGGGAAGCACATCATGCGTCTTGTCCATTTGTGACCAAGGCTTTTCCCTTACCCATTGTAAAGGATGGTGTGCATCACCATGAATTCCCATGCAGTCGAGGACGTTGTTGCCACATATGTTGCTCGCTATGCAGAGCACTATAGGCAATTTTGGTCGCATCCTTAGTCCCTAGACCCATCAATGCAATGTTGGGATACTTGCATACTGTGGGAATCAAGGCAACTTCGATGCGTGTGTTCCACGCCCTTAATCGCTAGTGTTAATGTGGCGTTTTGGGATTGACATCCCAGCCGCCGCTCTACTTGTTCCCGTTCTGTGATGCCTGCCATGCGTGCGGTGCTAAACTTGAAGCAACCCACGTTACCACTGTGGAAGTATTGGGGAATGCGGAGATACTCATTCCGTGTACAATGTTATCTGCTATATTAACGTAACAAGTACCATATTTTGTTGCCGCTCTTCGTCAAGGGAGGCCTAAGGATATTCAACTCGTGAAAGGCACCTGTACCTCCTGCCACATACACTATGCCTACAATGGATTAACAGTTGGTGGAAAATCCGATCGACTCACCGAGGAACGGCCATACATGATGGTCACCAATGGGTGCGTGTAGTGTCCTTTGTTTGCACTATTTCCGAGATGTGTGCCCACCGTATATAGCTTCCGTGCAAAATTTAGGTCTCACTTCCAGAAGCGCGGCATCGATGACACGGAAGAGAGGTTGACACTGCAACATACCAGCTTCCACACACAAGGTCTTGTGCTGCGGATACCTCCGATGATTTTGAAGAAGGCTTTGGTATTGCAATGGGCCATGCGCTATCATCGAGAGCAGATGATGCAGGACGTCCTGCCTGATACGGATCTCCAAGATGACTCACTCTTTGAGATGTTGAACAAACGTGTCCGTAACAATGGAATTCCTTCGCGGCACCATAGGCATGTTATTACTACGACGGTGGTACCCTTCGGTTTGGCTAGTGGACGACTACCAGCTCTGTTTGCATCATGTGCAGGTGCACAACAGCGGGGCTGCAGCATATGAGGCATGTGGGGTTCAAGAGGGATGCAGACAGCAAAGTGGCATACCTCATCAAAGTTCTCGAGGGGTTTGAGGAGGTGGTGATTCTAAACGGGCACGAAAAATTTTGCCGCCGTGTGTGTCACCATCAAGGTGGTGAGCATGAACTGCATCCAACAACAAGCTTCAACATCCTTTTGAAATGCTCGCAATGGCCTGACAAGACTACTAGTTCTTCCTACTGCCGTGAACATGAAACCTCTAGATCAGCTGCTCGTTCGCGAACTTTTGGAAGAGAGCCATGATGAGGAAGACGAGGTGATTGCCCTCCATACGCGAGCCAGGCAACAAGAACAGCCGGCCAAGCCCAAAACTACAAGCACAGTGAGCGACGAGGGTTGAACAAAGACCTCCGTTGTGCAGCTAGGCAAGACGTCGAGGCTGCTAGCAACTGCTCGGCCTTGCAACCGCAATATTGAGTTGTCAGAGTTGATTCAACCCGAGTTTACGCACGATGTCCTCAACTGTGTCCAAGCTCTGCGGGAAGATGGCGTCGTCATTCATTACACCGGCTACGACAACTGCTGTCACTACGACCAATCCGTTTGCAAGCACAAGGTTTCGACTTTGGAGGACGTGACTTGGTTTGTGGACATGTATACTTGCAATCCGCATACCTTAGCGTAACAAAGATACATGCGATGCATGGATAAAGCTTCTGCTTCTGTCGCACATAGGTTCCATGAGGTGAACCACAAGGATACAAAGTACAATGCGCACGACATCCCCGCCTTGGATGGCGTCAACAGTGAGGCGAGTGAGCAGCTCTTCGCATGGTTGTCGCGCTTCAAGTACTTTGCACCTACCATGAACAATGTCCAGTTCTTCTTCCTACTGTGGAACGTGTGTGAGGCCCACAATCGCTACTTGGGGGCACAAGGCAACCTAGCTGGCATCTTGAAGCATGCTGCACCAAGTATGGCATGTGAGGAGCTGCTGCAGGATCCCCTTCTTTGGACTATTTTGTTCGTTGAGCCGACAGTTGCCGTTAGCTTGTCGAACTTCCTACCGCGCCAATCCGCAGCCTTGTAGTGGGCAATGATGTATGTGTTGTGGGGCCATGGCCCCAAGCCTGTGGCACAGAAGAAGGAGACCGAAGGTTTCTCTACGTGCTTCGTCTTTTTCCTCCTGTGTAGGTTCGCTTCCACTTTATGCATATCAAATTCTAATTGGTCACATTGGTGTGTTTCGTCTTTCTAGTGTCCGACAAGTTGAGGCCCATGAAACGGCAATGTCTAAGAGGATTAGCAGTCAGCTGGTCAGCATTGGTGTGGAAGTGGCGGGTTTTAAGGGGTGCGATGCGGACCAAGAGGCGGAGGAGTTCCAAAAGGTGGATGAGCCACCATTAGGTTTGTCTACGGCCAACTACAACAAAATTGTATCCTTCTTCTTGTTGTGCTTGCGTGGCAACGAACCCATGGCGACCGCCCAGTTGTGAAGGGCATCTTCGGCAAGGGGCAAGTGAAGTGCCCAAGTGCAGTGGGTGTGTGCAGCTACACATGCATTGCGAACAGGCCTTTCGTTAGTCCCAATACATCTCTTCTTTACTTTTGTCCTTGCAAAGGGTAAGGCCAGGGTGCTGCTTTTCACGTGAGGGCATGTTGCGGATGCCGACGAAGAAGTCCCCCATAGCACCGGTGCCCTCTCTGTGTATCGTGTTGCTGCCTATGTGTGGCCCCACCGCTCTTATGCAGCAGTATGGTGTGGAGCACATCGACTGGAATAGGCGCGTGCAGCTGGTGCCACTGAAAAGCTTTCTGCTGCCGAACAAGAACGCGGAGAAGCAGCAAAGGAACACTCAAAAAGCAAAAGGTTGATGTTCCGGGGTAGTCGGTCGGAGGTGTAGGTACATGCGCTTTGCACCACCGTGTACCTGCATCCATGCTGGCATGGTGTCATTCGAACAGTGTGACCATTGGTTACGCACTAAATTTCTTTTTTTGCCTGTGTCCTACGTTTTTTGAGTCCGTCATATATGGCACCTCTTGTGTGGGCAGATATGCCGTGGTATTGTGTTTCTACTGCGGTGGCTCAGCGCTGGTCTTATGCTTTCATGGTGTGACAGCATGGTTGGCACTCTGGATCCGCATTCAATCCTATGCGGATCGTCACATGTGGACTTTAGGGCTACGAACGTTGAAGCAACACATTGGACTCGGGTGGTGGCAATCATATCGCTCACCATGGGTTGCAGTTCGTGAAACCGCCTTGTGTGCGCACCGCCTTGTGTGTGCAACGCCTTGTGTATGCACCCCCTTGCGTGTGCACCAGCTGGCGTTTCTTTGCTACGGCTCGCATTTCAGCCAAACAGCTCAACCCCATCTGCACAGATGAGACAAATGAAAGCCGAACAGCTTTGTGGCCACCGCAGGAGTCATGTTATTTAAGGGGCGAGGGGAACGGTAATGCACACAGAGAGTGGTGCACACACAAGGCGTAACACACATAAGGCGGTCTATGGCCAACGCAGGAGTCATGTTATTTAAGGGGCCACATGCAAGGCGGACAACACCGATCGCGGGGCACACAGAAGGCAGAAGAAACAAAAGGCAGCTTGTGGCCACCGCACGAGTCATGTTATTCAAGGGGCCACAAGCAAGGCGGTGGGCGAAGAAGGCGGTGCACAGACCAGGCGGAACACACAATAGGCGGCCTGTGGCCACCGTAGGAGTCAAGTTATTTCAGGGGCCATAGGCAAAGCGGTACACACAGAGGGTGAGGCGCAGATAAGGCAGTGCACACACAAGGAGGAACACAGAAAAGTCGGCCTGTGGCCACCGCAAGAGTGAAGTTATTTAACTGGCTCCAAGCAAAAGGGGTCCACACAGAAGGCAGGGCAAACACGAGGCGGTGCCGGCACAAGGCAGAACACCCAAAAGGTGGTCTCTGGCCCCTGAAATAACTTGACTCCTACGGTGGCCACAGGCCGCCTATTGTGTGTTCCGCCTGGTCTGTGCACCGCCTTCTGTGCCCACCGCCTTGCTTGTGGCCCCTTGAATAACATGACTCGTGCGGTGGCCACAAACTGCCTTTTGTTTCTTCTGCCTTCTATGTACCCCGCGATCGGTGTTGTCCGCCTTGCATGTGGCCCCTTAAATAACATGACTCCTGCGTTGGCCATAGACCGCCTTATGTGTGTTACGCCTTGTGTGTGCACCGCTCTCTGTGTGCATTACCTTTCCCCTCGCCCCTTAAATAACATGACTCCTGCGGTGGCCACAAAGCTGTTCGGCTTGCATTTGTCTCATCTGTGCAGATGGGGTTGAGCTGTTTGGCTGAAATGCGAGCCGTAGCAAAGAAACGCCAGCTGGTGCACACGCAAAGGGGTGTATACACAAGGCGTTGCACACACAAGGCGGTGCGCACACAAGGCGGTTTCACGAACTGCAACCCATGGTGAGCGATATGATTGCCACCACCCGAGTCCGATGCGTTGCTTCAACGTTCGTAGCCCTAAAATCCACATGTGACGATCCGCATAGGATTGAATGCGGATCCAGAGTGCCAACCATGCTGTCACACCATGAAAGCATAAGACTAGCGCTAAGCCACCGCAGTAGAAACACAATACCACGGCATATCTGCCCACACAAGAGGTGCCATATATGACGGACTCAAAAAACGTAGGACACAGGCAAAAAAAGAAATTTAGTGTGTAACCAATGGTCACACTGTTCGAATGACACCATGCCAGCATGGATGCAGGTACACGGTGGTGCAAAGCGCATGTACCTACACCTCCGACCGACTACTCCGGAACATCAACCTTTTGCTTTCCGAGTGTTCCTTTGCTGCTTCTCCACGTTCTTGTTCGGCAGCAGAAAGCTTTTCAGTGGCACCAGCTGCACGCGCCTATTCCAGTCGATGTGCTCCACACCATACTGCTGCATAAGAGCGGTGGGGCCACACATAGGCAGCAACACGATACACAGAGAAGGCACCGGTGCTATGGGGGACTTCTTCGTCAGCATCCGCAACATTCCCTCACGTTGAAAGCAGCACCCTGGCCTTACCCTTTGCAAGGACAAAAGTAAAGAAGAGATGTATTGGGACTAACGAAAGGCCTGTTCGCAATGCATGTGTAGCTGCACACACCCACTGCACTTGGGCACTTCACTTGCCCCTTGCCGAAGATGCCCTTCACAACTGGGCGGACCGCCATGGGTTCGTTGCCACGCAAGCACAACAAGAAGAAGGATACAATTTTGTTGTAGTTGGCCGTAGACAAACCTAATGGTGGCTCATCCACCTTTTGGAACTCCTCCGCCTCTTGGTCCGCATCGCACCCCTTAAAACCCGCCACTTCCACACCAATGCTGACCAGCTGACTGCTGATCCTCTTAGACATTGCCGTTTCATGGGCCTCAACTTGTCGGACACTAGAAAGACGAAACACACCAATGTGACCAATTAGAATTTGATATGCATAAAGTGGAAGCGAACCTACACAGGAGGAAAAAGACGAAGCACGTAGAGAAACCTTCGGTCTCCTTCTTCTGTGCCACAGGCTTGGGGCCATGGCCCCACAACACATACATCATTGCCCACTACAAGGCTGCGGATTGGCGCGGAAGGAAGTTCGACAAGCTAACGGCAACTGTCGGCTCAACGAACAAAATAGTCCAAAGAAGGGGATCCTGCAGCAGCTCCTCACATGCCATACTTGGTGCAGCATGCTTCAAGATGCCAGCTAGGTTGCCTTGTGCCCCCAAGTAGCGATTGTGGGCCTCACACACGTTCCACAGGAGGAAGAAGAACCGGACGTTGTTCATGGTAGGTGCAAAGTACTTGAAGCGCGACAACCATGCGAAGAGCTGCTCACTCGCCTCACTGTTGACGCCATCCAAGGCGGGGATGTCGTGCGCATTGTACTTTGTACCCTTGTGGTTCACCTCATGGAACCTATGTGCGACACAAGCAGAAGCTTTATCCATGCATCGCATGTATCTTTGTTACGCTAAGGTATGAGGATTGCAAGTATACATGTCCACAAACCAAGTCACGTCCTCCAAAGTCGAAACCTTGTGCTTGCAAACGGATTGGTCGTAGTGACAGCAGTTGTCGTAGCCGGTGTAATGAATGACGACGCCATCTTCCCGCAGAGCTTGGACACAGTTGAGGACATCGTGCGTAAACTCGGGTTGAATCAACTCTGACAACTCAATATTGCGGTTGCAAGGCCGAGCAGTTGCTAGCAGCCTCGACGTCTTGCCTAGCTGCACAACGAAGGTCTTTGTTCAACCCTCGTCGCTCACTGTGCTTGTAGTTTTGGGCTTGGCCGGCTGTTCTTGTTGCCTGGCTCGCGTATGGAGGGCAATCACCTCGTCTTCCTCATCATGGCTCTCTTCCAAAAGTTCGCGAACGAGCAGCTGATCTAGAGGTTTCATGTTCACGGCAGTAGGAAGAACTAGTAGTCTTGTCAGGCCATTGAGAGCATTTCAAAAGGATGTTGAAGCTTGTTGTTGGATGCAGTTCATGCTCACCACCTTGATGGTGACACACACGGCGGCAAAATTTTTCGTGCCCGTTTAGAATCACCACCTCCTCAAACCCCTCGAGAACTTTGATGAGGTATGCCACTTTGCTGTCTGCATCCCTCTTGAACCCCACATGCCTCATATGCTGCAGCCCCGCTGTTGTGCACCTGCACATGATGCAAACAGAGCTGGTAGTCGTCCACTAGCCAAACCGAAGGGTACCACCGTCGTAGTAATAACATGCCTATGGTGCCGCGAAGGAATTCCATTGTTACGGACACGTTTGTTCAACATCTCAAAGAGTGAGTCATCTTGGAGATCCGTATCGGGCAGGACGTCCTGCATCATCTGCTCTCGATGATAGCTCATGGCCCATTGCAATACCAAAGCCTTCTTCAAAATCATCCGAGGTATCCGCAGCACAAGACCTTGTGTGTGGAAGCTGGTATGTTGCAGTGTCAACCTCTCTTCCGTGTCATCAATGCCGCGCTTCTGGAAGTGAGACCTAAATTTTCCACGGAAGCTATGCACGGTGGGCACACATCTCGGAAATAGTGCAAACAAAGGACACTACACGCACCCATTGGTGACCATCATGTATGGCCGTTCCTCGGTGAGTCGATCGGATTTTCCACCAACTGTTAATCCATTGTAGGCATAGTGTATGTGGCAGGAGGTACAGGTGCCTTTCACAAGTTGAATATCCTTAGGCCTCCCTTGACGAAGAGCGGCAACAAAATATGGTACTTGTTACGTTAATATAGCAGATAACATTGTACACGGAATGAGTATCTCCGCATTCCCCAATACTTCCAGAGTGGTAACGTGGGTTGCTTCAAGTTTACCACCGCACGCATGGCAGGCATCACAGAACGAGAACAAGTAGAGCGGCGGCTGGGATGTCAATCCCAAAACGCCACATTGACACTAGCGATTAAGGGCGTGGAACACACGCATCGAAGTTGCCTTGATTCCCACAGTATGCAAGTATCCCAACATTGCATTGATGGGTCTAGGGACTAAGGATGCGACCAAAATTGCCTATAGTGCTCTGCATAGCGAGCAACATATGTGGCAACAACGTCCTCGACTGCATGGGAATTCATGGTGATGCACACTATCCCTTACAATGGGTAAGGGAAAAGCCTTGGTCACAAATGGACAAGACGCATGATGTGCTTCCCTCCAACGCTGCGTACTTGTGGATGACCGTAATGTAGCACTCATTGTTACCAAACCGCTTACCCTAATTCTCACCTGTAACTCTGCACATGAGCATGCCTTTAACCCTGATCGGCACAATCAGTGACACATGTTCCAAAGTGACCTATGCTCGGAAATGTAATCCTAAAGTAAGGTTGTGAGTCCTTATCCCAACTCAAGGGGCCACGCCAACGCGTGGGAGTCCTTAGCCCCAACTCAAGGAGCCTCGCCGAAGCATGGGAGTCCTTAACCCCAACTCAAGGGGCCCAACGCCCCCCCCCCTACGCCCCCCCCCTACCCCATGGTGACCTGACACCAATCTAAAAACCCTAACGATGGTAGATGTGGGACGGATTGCCCACACGCACTGCCAACCTCGAAGTCAGATGTGATGTGTTTGGCGTGCCACCGCGTGACTCGTCTCCTGCCGTCGTGGCCCCTAATCCAGCTCTAGTCTACCCTTGCGTTGCAATCTCTCTCGTCGCGGTGTCTCTGAGGGCTGAGTGCCGCACCCTAGCTGTGTCCCTTCCCCTTGCGCAGCCCCTCCTATCCACAGTGGGCGCGTCGTCCTACTACCAGCTCCGGCAAGATATCAACCTCGCCGCAGCATTGTTCCAGGCCGCTACGCGGAGGGTTGCCATGGGGAGTCCATTCCACGTATCCGCCGCTCTACGTGACGCCTTGTGCACGGGTATCGTGAACTGTACCCTGCAATGTTCCGCCCGCGAGCCCTGCTTGTCTATGATGGCTTGCAGCCCCGCGCACCGGCGCGGCGCTCCCCTTGCACCCTGTCGAGAGTCTTGGGACCCTGACCCGCTGAACCGCTCCGGCAGGCGACCCCTATTTTTATGTGCTCTGGCGCCATGGCTTTTGTTTCGTTACACCATGGCCGCACTCGTGGCGCCCCATGCTTTTCTTTGGCACCCAAACCGCTAGGTGCCACCCCTACCACTTGCGTTGCTCGTGCAATCCCTATACCCCGCCCCCACTTCTGTGCCTTGGGGGCAGGGGCCACCCGCTCCCTTTTCGTTGCAGCGTACCATGTCGGACCGCTCATCGCCAGCCAAGGATTCCCCCCAAGCTCGTGACGCTGGTCGAGGCGGAGCCCTCCGCCGGGACCGTTCCCCATGTTTACGATGGACATCGCTCAGTCCGACGACACTGACCGGCTGCTGCGGGACCTGGACATGTTGAAGGACGAAGTGGTGGAAGCGGCGGATGAGCCTGTACGGGCCCCCGACCTCACCCTCTCCGACCTATACGATTTGGGTTTTGGGGTGGGGGTTCCAAGGGGGTTTTTCGCTGCGCGGGGGTATTGTCCGCGGGAAGGGCACCACGCCCCCCCCGCCCAATGAAATACATTGTGTCGGACACCTCCGAACGGTTGGGTATGCGGCCTAGTTGTGATCCGACAATTCGCACCGCCCCTACCAACTTCTATGGTAGGGATTCATCGGCTTGGGTATTTCCGGCCGTGGGTACCAGCAACCTCGGGATTGTGGGTCTCCGAGGCGGTCATGGGGTTCGAAACACACCATGGGGTTAGAAATACATCATGGGGTGAGAAATGCGTGAAGGGGAGGGCATAAAAGAAGGTGTGTGTGTGCGTGACTAAACTAGTTGGCCCACGCAACTCGGGAGGCCCTTAAGGCTATGGCGGGCCAGGCCTCCCTCCCCGCGCCATTGTGTGGGCCTTCCAGTCGTAGTGTGCATGCGACTACAAGGGAAGGAGAGGGAGAGTGAGGAGCTGTAAGGGGTGGGGGAGGCATGCGTTTGTGACGTGTGTGTGCATGCAGCTTCGCGTACTTTTTCCGCCCTGACGCCTTCACCATGCAACGCTTCTTAGCACTTTGCTTCATAGTGGTGATGGGCCGCTTTGTGCACTTGCCGGGCACAGCTTTCTTTTGAAGGAGAACTTCCACCCCGGAAGAAGAGGTACAGGAGGAGGAAGATGAGGAAGAAGAGGAGCGATTACCATCTTCGGAAATTGCGGAACTCTTGTTACCGCTGGACGAATAATGATCCGCGGAAGACCTAGACTCCACAGAGGTGGCATCGCCCTCCGGTTTCCACTGCCAATCGGAACGGCCAAGACACCATTTAGAGGAGGACGCACTCTCGTTGTCGACCGCCTTTGCCACTTTCAAAGTGATCTTGGGCTTCATCACCATGAAGATTTTATTGTCTCGCTGCTCTTTTTTCTCGTCGTCCCGGCTGACTACAACATATTCCGTCATATCAACGGTGTTTGGTGCTATGGTTGGATGGTACCGTGCCAAGTGAGTTTTGATGTTCAAAACCCACGGGTTGGCAGTGCACCCGCGAGTAGGACATTCGCGGGGCATGTTTTCTTGTTTGCGCATGGCCACTACGAGCTTCAATGGGACCACAAACGGGCATGTGCTACCAATTTTCTTGCGCACAATACTTATGGTACACGTGCCTGTTGTGCGCCCATAGAAACCACAAGGTTCGGCCTCACCACGCAGCCTTGGGTCCGTTACCACCTCTCCTTTCTGCAAGTGCACTGCCACATGATTGCGCATCCTTGCCAAAGCAATGGCTGCTCCAGAAAACAAACAAAATTCTGTTGCTTCCGCGGGCCGCACGCCAATATGTGCCATACCAGCAGTGTATGGCCCTGCATGCCACTAAGGACAATTGGGAACCTTTGCAGTTTTCACAAAGGCAAACAGGGTTCCCACTGGAATGAGCCAACGACCATCGGCATCTGTTTGGGCATTGAAAAAAACCACATCCCCATTCCCCACCTCACATTCCGGACCAAACCGTCACGTCCACCGCTACAAAGTTGGATCGTTGGTCATTGCGACAAAAGGCAAAAATTCACCTGTCACGAGATTGGCATGTCCTGTCGCAAGCGCCTCCTTCGTCGTACCTTAAGCCAGTGCAACGTCGACGGTGCACCATGAAAACTAAACGTGCCCACAAAACACGTCCTTTGCGAGCCCCATATCCATATGAAGGTCACAAGTGCAAGAAAGATAGCACCCACCGTGACCACGTCCTCATCAAAATTGCAATTGTTAGGCAATGCAACATTGTTTACATTCGTGGGGGTTTGACCAAACCGGGCAGTTTGTGCCGTGCGCCGCAGCCGATCGGTTGACATATGTTCAACATTGCCGTTGAACTACTCATTGACAAGTTGTGTAACATGCACGGTGTGCCCATTGGCGCATGGGACATAGGCTCGATTTCGATCACAACCATGACAACACAGCCAGGATTCTAGGGAACAAGCATCGGTAGGATCACTATCCTCCGTTCCTTTGGTGTCCGGGGCGGTCCCCAAAAAATTTGTCTTCTTTGTCCAACACAAGGGGTGCACCATATGGTTTCAAAAGGGTTGCACCGCCTTGGAAAAGAGGTTCCAAGACATTGTGCGCAGATGCCCCCAATTTGTGGGTGTTGCTCAGGGATGCATGTGGCACGTACTGTACCCCTTTCCCAAACATTTTTGAGATGAAGACTTTGCACACTACAATCTGCAGTGCGCTGAAGTGGAGTCAATCGATCAGTGGCATAGCGCCCATGCCGCTTGCGCCAATCAGGATGCGCCAAAAAAAATGTCTTGAATGTCCAAAACAGCCTACAAGGGGTCCCGCAACTGTATTACATCAAAATTGCGGTTGTGGTTCGGGGTGCGGGTTATGGAAAACAAGTTCTGGGCCGGTTGACACCCCAATTGGCATATGCACAAGGATGCGGCCTGCTGCCTGGGGGGTCCCCACCGCTTCGGAGCGGGGGACAGAATCAAAAGTAGCCCACAAGTGGGCAAGGTGGCTAAATAACCCCTGCCGCCTAAGGGGTCCTCACCGCTTCCGAGCGGGTGGCAGAATCACAGGTGGCCCACAAGTGGGCAAGCTGGCTACACAACCCCTGCCGCAAGGGGGGTCACCACCGCTTCAGAGCAGGGGGCAGAATGAGAAGTGGCCATCAAGTGGGCAAGGTGGCTACATAACACCTCTTGCCATGGGGGTCCCCACCGCTTCCGAGCGGGTGGCAGAATCGGAGGTGGCCCACAAGTGTCCAAGGTGGCTACATAACCCCTGCCGCCTGGGGGGTCCCCACCGCTTCAGAGCAGGGAGAAGAATGAGAGGTGGCCCCCAAGTGGGAAAGGGGGCTACAGAACCCCTGCCGCCTAGGGTGTCTCCACCGATTCAGAGCGAGGGGCAGAATCAGACGTGGCCCACAACAGGGCAAGGTGGCTAAATAACCCTTGACGCCTGGGGTGTCCCCACCGCTTCAGAGCGGGGGAAAGAATGAGAAGTGGCCCACCAGTGGGCAATGTGGCTACATAAACCTTGCCGCCTCGGGGGTCCCCACCGCTTCACACCAGGGGGCGGGATCGAGAGTGGCCCACAAGTTCGTAAGGTGGCTACATAACCCCTACCGCCTCGGGGAACCCCACCGCTTCAGAGCGGGGGGGAGAATCATAAGTGGCCCACAAGTGAGCCGGGGAGCAAAGGGAACAAAATTTTTGGGCGCCCAAAAGAGGGCAGAATTGCTACATAACGCCTGCTTTCTCGGGGATGCCCCAAAAGGGGGGATAGATATTACTAAGGACCGCCCCGCCCCTGCCTTCTCGGGAGTCCAAAAAAGGGCGGAAATGCTGAGTCACCCTTGCATTATGGGGCGTCCCTAGCTAATGGGACAAAATCAAAACTGGCTGAATTGGGGTCAAGGACAAAACTTTGGATGTGCAGTCCAAAAGAATACCACCAAAAACATTTCGCACAAATGGTGTGTCTGTGTCCAAAAACACCCTTAAACCCCTCCCACACCATTTTTAAAACCGGGGGGGGGGGGGGATTTCAAAACCCCCTCCACTATCGAATTGCCCACCCCCTTGTCTACCCCTACGTACTGGAGCGCTGCGGGGTCGACGCCGAGTGTCTCGGCGAGGCGCCACGCTTCCAGCTTGCACGCCCACTCAGCGGGGCAGGTGCTAGCGGCCCGCGTCATGATCCTTGAGGCGACCGTCGCAAGGACCCCCGCGGCGTCCCCTACAAGCGCGCCCCAGCCCAAGGTGTCGCCGTCGGGCGTGAACTCCATCGCCCCATCTGCGGCCAAGAGGACCCCTCGGGACTCGTACGGTCGGTACACCTGGGTTTCCACGGCCGCTGGCTGCGCCGTTGCTGCCGGGAGAACGTTCATCTGCGGGTGGGTGTCGACCATGGTGTGGAGCAGGTTCTCCTTATCCGGGCTATCCAGGCCTTTCCAGTGGTTTGGGTGGCGGAGGGCGCGCAGGTCCTCGCGAACGAGCACACTGCGTGAATCCATGGCCCTAAGATACCCCTGAACATGCCGGAGGAGCATCCGGCTGTACAGGTGGGGGAAGCCGAAGCCCCCGCCGGCAACAGGCATCCACAGGAGGGCCTTGGGCACGTTCCGCAGCACCCGCAGCGCCCTGGATAGGACCATGTCCACTGCCCTCTGCGAGCGGCGATGGTGCGTCGGGCGGGTTGGCATGGCCCCGTAGACGTAGTCCAAGGCCGAGACTAGGTACGGGAGGAAGATACGAAGGAGGAGCATGTGAGCCGTGAGCAGGAGGTAGAACGCGCGCTCAATCTTCGCTAGGCTCGCCTCCGCTTTAGCGATCTGCGGGCCGGGTGCCCGCCCATCACTAGGGTTATGCCACTGAGCATGAATGTACCTGCGGCTCACTGGTGGCTAAGTGGAAATGTGAAGTTGGGGCTCATTTGGGGCTCAGTTGTGCATTGCGATGTCTTTGTGCTTGTTTGTTGTGCGTTTTGCATTCTAGGTAATCTGCATTTAATGTTTTTAGAAGTTTTAGATACTCACTTGGTCAAGGTTCAAGGTGGGGGGTACTTTTTTTGGCGACGGCTCAGTTGACTGAGCGCCCGACTGAGCCGTCAGTGAGCCGTCACTGAGCCGGCTCACTGAGCGCTCACTGAGCGCTCACTGAGCGCGCCAAATGGCTCAGTGAGCGCTCAGTGAGCGCTCACTGAGAGCTAATTGGGGGCTCACTCAGGGCTCACTCAGGAGTTTCTCCCCCTTTCCGCCCTCTCTTCCCACCCTTGCTGGCCCACACTTCACCCTTTTCACACCAACATTGGTCCGCAGTTCTCACCACGTCTTTTCTCCAAGAACTTGAGCGTGCATGCACACATACATACTTGCATACATGTACCCGTGGCGACAAACATACAAACATCCAAACACACACACTTCGTCAGGGACACAAATATCCAAACACATACACACACATACACCATACACACGTCCTGGACACTGTGTATTGCACACTGCACACTGCACACTGTGTGTTACAAATTGCACACTGCACACTGCAATGCACACTGCACACGGTGTATTGCACACTGTATACTGTGTATTGCACAGTGCACACTGCATACTGTGTATTGCACTGTGTGTTACAAATTGCACAACGCACACTGTAATGCACACTGCACACTGTGTAATACACTCTGCACACTGTGTATTGCACACTGCACACTGCACGCTGTGTATTGCACACTGCACACTGCACACTGCACACTGTGTGTAGTGTGCACTACACAGGGTGTAGTATGCCGTGTGTGATGTAATCCACACGGCACACCGTGTAATGCACACTCCACACTGTGTCATGCACACTACACCCTGCACCGTGTGTATTGCACATTGGGTATTGCACAGTGCACCGTGTGCAGTGTGCAATACCCAGTGTGCATTACGCAGGGTGCGGTGTGTAGTGTGCAATACACAGTGTGCAGTGTGCATTACAGTGTGCAGTGTGCAATTTGTATTGCACAGTGTGCAGTGTGCAGTGTGCAATACACAGTGTGCGGTGTGCATTACAGTGTGCAGTGTGCAATACACAATGTGCAGTGTGCAATACACAGTGTGCAGTGTGCATTACAGTGTGCAGTGTGCAATACACAATGTGCAGTGTGCAATACAGAGTGTGCAGTGCGCAGGGTGCAGTACACAGTGTACACTGCGCACTACACACTGTGTAATGCACACTGCACACTGTGTCATGCACACTGCACACCGTACAGTGCAAGCATTTGGGCGCTCAGTGTGCAGTGTGCAATACACAGTGCGCAGTGTGCATTACAGGGTGTGCAGTGTGCATTACAGTGTGCAGTGTGCAATTTGTAACACACAGTGTGCAGTGTGCAGTGTGCAATACACAGTATGCAGTGTGCAGTGTGCAATACACAGTGTGCAGTGTGCAGTGTGCAATACACAGTGTGCAATGACAGTGTACAGTGACAGTGAACCATGAGTGAGCCCTCACTGAGCGCTCACTGAGCCATTTGGCGCGCTCACTGAGCGCTCACTGCGCCGTTTCGCGCGCTCACTGAGCGCTCAGTGAGCGCGCCAAATGGCTCAGTGAGCGCTCACCGAGCGCGCCAAATGGCTCAGTGAGCGCTCAGTGAGGGCTCACTCATGGTTCACTGTCACTGTACACTGTCACTGTACACTGTCACTGTACACTGTCCATGTACACTGTCAATGGTGTCACTATCTACTGTCACTGTACATGGTACACTGTATTCTGGCACTGTACGCTGTCACTGCACACTGCACACTGCCACTGCACACTGTCACTATACACTGTCACTGTACATTGTCACTGTACACTGTACACTGTACACTGTACACTGTACACTGTACTCTGTACACTGTACTCCCCAAGGTCTCATAGAATGTATCCCCACACACAGTACGTCCGCCACAACGCCCAAGTCTCTATACTAGCACTCTACACTGTCACTCTACACGCACTGTATGCTCTCACTATACACTGTCATTGTACACTGTCACTGTACACTGTCACTGTAAACTTGGTGCGGTCTTTTTTGGGAGGGGGTGGATGGTGATTTCAGCCCCCCTTTTGGTAGTCCTTTACCACCCCCCCCCAGAGCTACAGCCTGAACCCAAAGAACGGCTGCAGCCACAGTGAAAGCTGCAACTGCAGCCTTCGCCACAGCCAGGGCCACACACACTGACACAACCACAACCAAATCCACACACAACACAGCTTGCAGACACACACCCACACCCACACCCACTCCCACAAGCAAAGCCGCAACCACAGCCACTACCATAACCACACCAAGAACTACGGCTACCACAACAGCCATGGCAACAACCGTACGCAAGCCCGGAACCACAGCCACAACCACAAACACAAGCATACCTGCGTCTGCAGCCACAAACACAATGTTATGCGCACACAATCAAAGCCTATGCCACACAACACCAAAACCAACAACAACATCCAAAACAACAGCTGCAACACACACACACACACACACCTGCGCGTACACACATTCACGAATCCACATACACGCACGAACCTAGGCAACCAGAAACCAAAGAACGCAGTCACACACTCACAACCACTCACACACAAAGACACCTTCACTCACGCATCGATCCATGCAACCCCCCCCCCCCCCCCCACACACACAAGCAGACATACAAACACACTAAATGAGAGAAACCAAGAACGGACAAACCATCTATAGCTGCGCACATGCGCATGGGCACAACTACACACGCACGCAAGCACGCACACACGCACCCACACACATAATAGCACAACATACCTGCAAAGGTCATCGTCCTTGCCGCCACCATCATGCATGTGATGCCATGGCCAAAAAATAGGAAAGGTAGGACAAAGGGGACGGGACAAGCAAGAGAACAGAAGGGCTACGCACGAGGGAAGCGGGGGAACGCAGCATAACGAAAGGGGAGGGGAGGGGACAAGGAGGGAGGGGTATCAATGTGTCATGGTGTAGGTCACGATGGTTGTATGATCAACCTCACAAAAGCGAGCAATGTCCTTTGTGCCCTATTTGTGCTTCATGGTGTGTGTGTGTGTGTATGGGGTGGGTGGGTGCCATTTTCATGAGGCAACAAGGAACACCCTCGCAAATGGTTAGGTTCATATCCCCAAACCCCAACCCCGTAACCATCTCTCCCTAGCCCTTCACTTCACATGGTTCAATGTGGCCATGTGTTTATGTACACACAAGATAATTGCACACAAGAATGAATGTGGTTGTCAATTTGTGCATGTGCATGTGTGTGTGGACGTGTGTATGGTGTATGTGTGTGTATATGTTTGGCTATTTGTGTCCCTGACGAAGTGTGTGTGTTTGGATGTTTGTGTGTTTGTCGCCACGGGTACATGTATGCAAGTATGTATGTGTGCATGCACGCTCAAGTTCTTGGAGAAAAGACGTGGTGAGAACTGCGGACCAATGTTGGTGTGAAAAGGGTGAAGTGTGGGCCAGCAAGGGTGGGAAGAGAGGGCGGAAAGGGGGAGAAACTCCTGAGTGAGCCCTGAGTGAGCCCCCAATTAGCTCTCAGTGAGCGCTCACTGAGCGCTCACTGAGCCATTTGGCGCGCTCAGTGAGCGCTCAGTGAGCCGGCTCAGTGACGGCTCAGTGACGGCTCAGTCGGGCGCTCAGTCAACTGAGCCGTCGAAAAAAAGAAACCCCGCCGGTCAAATCCTCTTGGCCTAGGGATTGGTGTCCCTTTGGGGACATTCCAAAACCCCAACCCAACCCCGAAAGCCACAACTTTTCACATGAAACCCCTTGAAAAACACCACTTAGCCCCAAATGAGCCGTTTTAGCCCCAACTGAGCCCCAACTTCACATTTCCAAGTGAGCCGCAGGTACAAAGCCCCCTGACTGCATCGGGAGCGGACCCAGTGTCGTGCGCAGAGTCCCCGTGGCATAGTGCAGCCGGCGGTTGCGTAGGACGAGATGGTACACCTTGAGCTTTCCCACCTGCACCAAGCCGCAGGCTGTCGCGTATGTGACCACGCAGATGCACATCAGCCAGGCTACGCGCCAACCCGTCAGGGCGAAGTGGCGGCGGTCGTCGCTGAAGGCGACCTCGGGGAGGAAGCCATGAATGGCAGCGGGTTGCCGCGGGACGTAGGAGGCTGGGTCCGGTTGCCTAGCCGCTGAGGCCTTCGCGGACCGCGTGGCGGAGGTACCCTGTCCGTTTCTCCGACATCTTGGAGAAGTACCCCACGCCATGGCTGTCGCCATGGGCCCCGCCATGGCGCAGCTTGTAAGGGCCCGCCGGGCCGTACGGGGAGGCTACCCACTCGCAGAAGTACTGAAGTCAGGGCGACAGAGAGTCCTCGGAGGCCTGGTGATCCCCTGCTCCGGCCGCCTCTCAGTCTTGGTTGCAAAAGGCATTCGCCTCGTCCCAGTCGTCCGACCAGACCTCCCCGTGCTGGATGCCCTAGCCGGCCAACAGACAGCGGCAGGCTAGGGCGAGCGATTGGCCTAACAATTGCCGCCGATAGGTGAAGTGCTCCGGGGGCACAGCGCGCCTCAGCTCCCGGCGGAAGACCCGCCGATCGTGCACGACGCCGGTCTTCAGCCGCCGAAGGTAGGGTTCCAACACGACGGGACGGCTGTTGCGCACCAGCCACGCCGGGAGCTTCTTGGCGAGGTAGAGGTGGAGGACCGCTGAGAGCAGTTGGCTCCCTGACGCCAGGGCCTCCAGGACACCCACTAGGAGCTGCAGCCCAAAGCCCGGCACGGCGGATACGAGGGGCCGAGGCAGCTCGCCGAGGGATGTGGCCGGGGACCCCTTTTTCACGGCCTGCTCCATGTCGTGGTACGTCGGCGGGCCTCCCGCGACCGGCGGTTCCGGTGGCCGGGGTAGTGCCGCGCGCATTCGCGAGATGAAGTCCAGGTCGTCTGTGGGGCCGCCCGGATGCAAGGGCGCCTGGAGGCGCGAGAGGTCCAAGGGGAGGCCCGCGTGGCCGTGGTGCGGTTCGTGCGCCTGGCGGAGTAGCTCCTCCTGGAAGGCCTCCGGCGTGCCCGGGAAGCGGACGCCGTCGGGGCTAACCTCGGTGAGGAGGCGGAACTTGGGCGGCCGGAGGCGCAGTGCCCGTCCTGTCTGGGATGTCAGGGCCACTCCAGCCAGTTTGGCCTTCTCCACGCGCAGAAAGACCCCGTACGCCGCGTCCTGGCGCTCCTGCCACCAAGCTTGGACCGCGTCCGCTGTCGCCGATCCGGCGCCTGCGTCCAGTTCCTGGGCCGCCCGGAGGACGTCACGGTCGGGGGGGGGGGTGGCAAGAGTCCTACTTGGAGGGCACCAAGCCCTCTGGGGCGGCCCACACCCCTTGGACCGTCCCATCTGGTGTCAGCGGGCGTGGGCCGACCACCACAGGGACAACGAGGGCGCTGTCGCCGCGGGCGCTTGCTGCTCTGGCCTGAGTTGGGAGCAGCGAAAGCGACAGCAGGATGGGTCCGCCGCTGCGAAGACGCGCTCCGCAAATCCTTCGTCGCACTGCACCATCCGGTGGGTGCTCAGACCGGGGAGCAGGAACTTCTCCGCCCCCACGAACGGGGTCTCTAGGCCCAAGAGGACCCAGTGCAGCTCGCGCTCCGAGGGTGGCCCACTTGCCAGACTACGTTCGTCGGGTCGCCCGCCCGGTACGGGGCCCAGAACCCAGCCAGTAGGCCTTTCAGGCCCACGGCCTTGGAGAGCCACCCTACCCCGCGCGGCCCGGCGACCTTGTTAAGGTCGCCGGCCACGATCTTGACACTAGCCCCTGCCCTGCGCAGGAAGGCGGAGGCGTCGCCGACGACGGCCCGTCGTCGAGCTGCGGGCAGGGCCGGCGGTAGGTGCATGTTGACGGCTGCCAGCACTGCGCCCCTGTTTTGCTCTACACACACCGAGAGGCTGTGCTCTTGGGCATGCTCGCGGACTTGGGACCCGCTTGGGACCCGGGCATGCACCACGGTGACCAGGCCCCCCCTTGGGAAGAGGGGCCCCACGTACACGCGGTACGGGAGGCCGGCAAGCCACGCGGCGGCAAAGTGCGTGCCCGCCTCTTGCAGGTGGGCGATGTCGGGCTCCGCACAGGCGGGGTATGCGATGAGGCGCGGGACCTTCCGGGGGTCCGATGCTAGGCCGCCGAAATTGGCCGTGACCACACGGAGTCTTCCCACATCGGGGGGGGCTGCGCTGTTTGGTGCTCCAGGGGCTGGTGCGGCAAGCGGAGCGCGTACGAGGCATACTCCTCGGGCAGGCTAGGGTGCGGGGGCGGCGGCTCGCACGTGGTGCCTTGCCACCGGGACCGCCCCGGGCTGAGCCATATCCCCGGGCTCTACGACGGCTCGCGACGCCATCTCCACGGTGACCGGCGTGGTGGAGTCGAGGCGTATACAGAACAGCCCCTGCTGCGGGGCCCCTGGGGGTGGGGCAGAGGCTTCGCTCACCCAGGCTGCGCGGAGTCTCCCGCAGCTGGAGCACTGAAGCCCTACGGCATACTAGGCCTGTGGGGGGGCCGGGGGCTCGCTCCAGGGGTTCAGGCGGCGGTGGTCTCCGGCGTCGTAGCGCCACCCCGCTGGGCTGTTGAGTAGGGGGCCCGAGTCGGCCGGACGCCAAGCGCAGAGGACCATGCGGGCAATGAGCAGTGGTACCGAGCTCGGTGCTTTTAGACTAGATTCCCCTGTGAAGAACCCAGATACCAACCCTTTCCAAACACCGTCAAAATTAGGCCACCCTAGCTACTCAAATGCCCCTACATTTAAGTCACTCAGACTACCCCACCTCAAGACGAATGCAAGCTACCTTCCCTTTGTAAAAGACATCATGCAAAATGCGGAAAGCCACGCACATATCCTCTTTTTTGTTGAATTGAAAGCTCACTCACCCTACCAGCCAGTGCCAAAGCCGCGTATGTGTCCACCCATGCTCAGCTGGATTGGGGGGCAAAGTCTCTTGCACGAGGGAATCCACTGTTTTCAACTTGTGGTACAACCACGCTTCCTCATCAGCAGGGATGCGGCCTCGCATAGGGCATTCGGATGTGATCGGGCAAAAACCGGGCAGTCTGTCACGTCCACTTGAGGGGCCACGCCAAAGCATGGGACTCCATCACCCCAACTCAAGGGCCAACACGAAAGTGTGGGAGTCCATGGTGAAGATGAGCAAAAAAAAACGTGAAAAGGGGTGGAAATGGGTGAAAGTGGGTGAAAATCCAAAAATGCCATATCCCCCATGTGGAAGAAGCATCAAAACCTAGATGCCTCCGGTATCACAAAGTTTGGGTCTCTAGAACAGCTATACGCCCAAATAGTTGCACTGCACCCGCACTGCGCTAAGGGCGCCCCCACACAGCAACAGAAAAATGCGGTGCCATCATGTGCCTATGCCTGACAGCTGCTGGGTCACTAAAGACAGTCCACGGCTCCTGAAACAGGTAAATCCTCCTTGATCGCTATGGCTTGGGATGATGCATATGTTTTCCAACCTTCTCTTCATGAAGCATCCCCATATAAGTGCATTCCTTGGTGTGACGGGTCCATTAGACACATGCAACCACGTGCATGCCAAGTTTTTGGAAGCCCACCCCTCCGTCGTCTTTCCACTGCAGCAATTGTTTCATGTCACCAACTCAATGCAACTTCAGGCGAGCAAACAGTCGCCATAACGGTGCTCTCCACCAACTGGGCATACTACACAACCGTGGAAAATAAGATCCCCAACACAAGGTATATCAGGTTGTGTATGAGGTCACAACTGTCACAGAGCGCAACAAATGCATCTGTGCACTGGAGATAGAATCTGTGACTTCCACGCATTTGCTGCTTGAGAGGAGTTTCAGTGAACCCAACGATCCCGTCTACGGTCAGGGTTATGGAATGCAATGCCTGCTTTGTTCCTTTCTGGATTTGTACAATTGAGGTCATGATTACTGGTTCCTCAGGACTGGCAAGGAGCCTTATCTCCACGAGGTTTGCTGCCCCCAGTCTTCCCACTTCAGTGGAATTCCACAGAGATGATTCGTGAATGTCGCCACAGCATGCTCGCGGGAAGACGTGTTGACCTCCTCTTATGAGTACCCAGCAGATGTCGTCCCAGTTGTCCCGGTGTGAGAAATTTGGCAAAAAATGCCTCTAACTATCTCACCCAAAACTGCCTGCATGGGATTGCAGGTTGCAAAAAGAAAAAGGCAGGGCCATCTCGGGCTCAGACCACAACAGGTCTGCTTTCGAGGCCATACATATACTACACGCAACGAAACAGCCAAATTGCGTCTGCATGGAAACCCCCAAATGACCAATTACCAGGAAACTGCGTGATGCAGGATGCAGAACCAAATCTGAAGTGACTGGCACATTTTTTTCTGTCTCATTTATTAGCCATCGCAATCTATCCTTGGGCAACAAGCGCACAAACAGGAGGAAACAGGCAACGGAACACAAAACTATGCATTGGTAAAATGGCAAAATGTGACAGCATAAATGTTTATGGATACGGTGCAATGAGAGATAAGTTAAAATGAGATGCATGAGATGCAATGAGAATATGGTGGCAGTACGTAAATGGCACCAACAATCTAGAAAATCATTGTGGGATGCACACATCTGCATGGTAAACCTGCTGGAGGTCCATTTCAAGGAGTGTAGGAGAACCAACTCAAATGGCCATACCAGTTGACTTTGGACTTTTCATGGATGTTGCTGGCGGAAGGGTGCAACTATTTAAAAACGGATTGCGTCATCTTGCAGGACTTGGGAGGTTTTGCTGTGGCACTGCACTGAGCGAATAAAAATGGGCAGAACGGGTGGGAGGGAAAGAACGTACTCATGTGACCATGTGTACCTAAGAAAAAATAATGCAAAGACTTCAATGGTTGGATAAACTGGTTAGGTTGACTCATGTGGCGCATTTCTGATTTGGCATAAGCTGAGGGCAGCATCGACAGTCAGACGGTAGACCATCTTGAATACTCTCCAAATAACCCAGAGGAAAATATCAGGGGCCAATGGCGATGCGGTCTGCAGCACATGTCTGTTATCTGCAGCACATGCTAGGATGAGCTGGGATGCTCAGATGGGCTTAAGTGTACAAGTAGCCCTTGAAAAGGGGCGCACCATAGAGATTGCTGTCTGTTCCGGTATTCCCCTCTGGGCTCTTAAAGTTTCTCCATTTGCCAACACAGCAATGCTTGTGCAAAGCGCAGGGGGGGAAATGTCAGAAATTTGGACACCCTTGGGCGACAAAAAGGTAAAGCAGTCCGGGACAGATGAATGATATTCTGAGATCCACTGCCTGTTGCCCTCACATGAGAGGTGCACCTTGAAAGGCGTTGTAAGCCTGTTTAATGGAGGGAGAAAGCTCTGGTGATGGGAAATGTCTTGGCACGCCGTTGCCTCCACGTTGGGCAGCCGATTCGTTACCTCAGGCATCTGAGGGCATCAAAGGGGCCTCGCCGTGATGTAGTTGCTTGTTCACTCCGGAAAGCTGGGAGCAAAATTGTGGTGGCGTTCTCGGATCAGCTCCCTCCCTCCCTCCCTCCCTCCCTCCCTCCCTCCCTCCCTCCCTCCCTCCCTCCCTCCCTCCCTCCCTCCCTCGTCTGCTTCTTGGCCCCACTAAATCAAACGTGCGGCACTGGACCACACGTATCAAGGCAGTTGGTCCAGGCCAAGTTGTTGCACTGTGTGGGCACTGTGTGCACCTGCCGGGAAACTCACCCAAGATCATCTGCAACCTGTCTGCTAGCACAGCAAAGCAGCAAAGCCCACAAGATAACAACCAACACATGAGGTGGCACATGGGGCCAAGTGCCATACGAGGGGTAGCGAACCTGGCGCCGAATACAAAACTGGGTGAGGTACAACAAGATGCGAATAGATTTGTGAAGGGTGGTCCCATTGCCCCCTCCAAATATTGCGATAGCCGTCGTACCCACGGGATCTTAAAAGCAATGTACACCACAGAAACCAGCGCTGGGTCCGATCGTATCGCAGCCCAACGACAAGTTTGAACCCACACCAGCCGCTACCTCGTGCTGGGGCTGAGCTTCGAGGGCGGGATCTTCAAAGAGCAAGAAACGACATTTCTTACACGCCTCGTCTTGCCCAATCTAGTATGGATGTTCAATGGACAACAACGAACGACATTTCTTACTCAAGAGTATCACGGATCAGGCCTAAAATCCCCAGATGATGGGCCCCGGGGGTAGGAATTGTGGGTGCATGGGTGGGCCAGAAGGCCGAATCTCCACGCCGCGCACGCGCTGCGCGCGTGCCGCGTCAGGTGCTTTCCCAAGGGGCCAAAAGTAGGGTTCGAGTATTTACCGACATACAAAACTTTGCACTGCGTGTGCACTGTGTGCGCACCAATGGCCCCTGGCCCTGAGAGCGAAGCTGACCAAAGGTATACGCGTTGTTCTGGCCCATTGCATGGACGCTCCACACCCTCTCCCATGGCGCATTCGGGGACTCTCCTCTGCGTCGGTCACTTGCAGCCTGCCCCATATGCATCGTGCATCTGTGCACGGAACGCTACCCATCTGACCAGCCCCCCATACTCCCTTTGTTTCTGAAAATTGCTGTGGCACAACCAGGAGCGGCACCATATCCAACGTGCTGGAGCATGGTCTCGTTGCCCATCACCGTTGTGTGGCAGCACAGCACTTCGGTATGTCCTTGGTGGCCCATAGAAATTGGTGATGTATGCTGGACCAGAGGCTCCAGACTCACATAATATGGCATGCGTTGGTTCAGTGCCCCTGGCGTGCATACCACTGATGGCCAAGGTGATCATCCTGTGCACTACTCTCGGTCGCGCCCCTCCAATACATTCTGTCTGATATGTTTTTCTGGGCTAGTCTGTACTGCTTCAAAGGTCTAATAATGATTGGTCAATGGTCTGCATACTCCTTGTCCATGATTGTCTCGTGTCTGTAGAAAAATGGTAGACGCGGCATAATCTTAAGAGAATGGAGAGCTCTGAATCCGAGGCTCAGAAAATGATGCTACGCTTCAAAATGATATTTCCATCCCAGTCTGTCGAAGGCGGGCCTCAATCTGAGGTGCAAGGTCGCTCGCTTGCTTCAGCATCTCAGAAAATTCATCCAACCTCAAACAGCAGTCACCGTCCTTGTCAAACGCCTCAAACATCTGTCGTAATTCCCCAGCAGTCACCTGGACACCCAACAGCACCGCCATCCCCTCTGCAAATTCCGCGAGCGTCAAAGTGCTGCTGTGGTCCCGATCCATGGCCTTGAAAACGTTCACAACGTTGAAAGCACCTCCCAACTGCTGAATTGCTCTTACCAAATGTAACACAATGTAATCTCTGCGATCTTCAATGGACATCACACACCATTGAAATCGGATCTGGCAGCAGGAGAAGATTGTGAAAAGATTCAGCGCCCTGTCCCACAAACAGAGAGGGGTTTCTCTGGCGCAGCGGAGGGTGGGTGTAAGGGGGTAGTGGGGCCAAAAACTCCCTCACCCTCAATGTCTGGCCAACAACGAGGGAAGCATCATGTATCGCCACTACTCTTTGCAAGCTCAAACCCAATCACAAAAATGACGGTCCAATGGGGATCCTGTGCTTAGCAACTATGGCCAAAAAAGCAGCGCTCAAAAGACAGGGGTACTGGACAATGGGAAGTTGGGACTGCCTGTGCAGCGGAAGGGGGGAGGGGTGGCACTGCTTGTGGGGCTGCCGAAACAATCAGTCTTGCAGAGGTTCTTGGATCAAAACCGGTTGTGCCTGTGGAGATGCCCCGTTCTGTGGGCTTACTTGGGTACCATATTACAAAGGGTTCCATTGGACTTTTGGTCCCTGAAATCCTTACTGTGTGGTGCTAGAATATTCCTCATGAACCTTTCGTTAGGCACCCACGAGACCACCCCACCCTAACCCCATCCACCCCCCTCAAAAAAACTGCAGTACACCCCACACATTACCTGCTCGTCCATCCTGCAAACCATTGCTACAGACGACACCTCCCACAAATTCAGAGTTTTGACAGAAGATGACCAACAAGCCGGGGAGGTAATTGGAGGGTCAGCACTGTGCGCGGCCATACACAGCTGCCAGCGCCAAAGACAACATGAAGACTAACAATTTACACTTTACGAGGCGGGTGCGCATGATCTCCTCGTCATTTGAAAGTCAGCCTAGAGATAGTACTGCCATATGTTCAACCCACACACGCCCATGCACCACATGCACCACCACACGGAACGCCTGCGCCCCCGCACACGCACACGATAGACACAACAGTCAAAAGCGACGCCTAAGTGTAAACACACACACACACACACACGATGGGAGGCACAATAATGACAACGAAGCAGCAAAGCAGTGAGACAAGAGAACTCCTGTGAAGCTGCAGGGAAGCCCAATACGTCTTTCATTCTGCATGAAGAAGAGAAAGCAGTAGCAGGTTCGCCACAGACAGGTCTGATGGCCTCGCGGGCCCTGCAGAGCAAAACAGCACACACACACACACATGTTGGAGAACCACGAAACAAGAACGGAGCAAGAAAAGTGGTTAAGAAACATGTGTAAGCCATGTCCGGAAGGGTTATTCCAGCCCTCTGCAGGTCTGACCTACGGTGAGCAGCAAGCGGTAAGCAACAAATAGCCGGTGACTGGTGCTCAGGGCCTGCTGCAACTTGGGTCTACCAAATTATCTCTTTCCATCAGCGAGCACCTTGGTGTGACGTCTCACTGTCATCGCTGACTTCTACGGGAGGCCGGCCGCTACACCAAGGGTCCAGTCGCAAGAACAGCACGTCTCACAGGCTAGCACCGATCAGTCACAGCGCAAGCAAGAGATGTATGTATGCATGTATTGGATGCAACCATCCAACTGCGCGGAAACAAAGGTACAGTATCAGAGCACCTCACTGTGGGAGCCCGTCCTTCACCTCCCGTATTAACGGGTTGGACCACCTTGCACCTCCTTGAGCAGCCACTGGTGTGGGCTCCAGGGCACTCATACCTTTGTACTGCCTACCACGAGCTTCACGGAAGTGGCAACTTAGTATCATTGGCGTATATAGACACACGCTCACATGCACACATACAGACAGACAGACCTCTGACCTCTGCGGAGACACGCCTGCTGGATACTACTTACTGGCCTATGTCCATTAGCTGGTTTGCATCCAGTTTGCGTCACACACACACACACACACACACACACACACATACACACACGTGTAACGTGACAAACAGGCACTTGAGAAAAGCGGCACACACACACACACACACACACACACGCACAAACACAGCAACATAGGCACCGGTGTGCAGAATCGCCGCCATGCACCAGTAAAACTTGCCAAGGATGAATGGACCAATGTTCAACGATGCCCGCCACATCACACACAAACCCATCTCACAAACCCCTGCAACCCTGTGCAAAAGGTACATGCAACCACTGTTGACAACACACAACACCCTCCCAACAGCACATAAAACCTGCTTGTACAACCCTTTGCAAAAACACCGACACCCAACAGCGCATACACCCCCCGAACAGCACATAAAAACCTCTTTCGAACAACCTCCTCTTGACAGCTAGTGCAACCCACGGGGGCGGCAGACAAAAAAATCCTGGTAACAAGTTCAGGAGGTACCCCCGGAGTGGGGGGGGGGTACCCAAAAATCTGAGATTTCTTGAAATCTACCCCACCCCTTTGAATTTGGAAAATGCATGGAGGATATTTTTCAAGGTATCCATCGATATTTTAGCCTATATGAGTGGTATTTGTGTTTAAGGGCACGAAGACCGCGGGTCTGTTCTGGCTGCACTGCAGCGCTCCACCCTAGCCTTTGATCGGCAGGCCAGAGTCCCAAAATGAGCCACTGCACCTCTTTTGGGGCGAGAGAACGAACCAGCAACATTGAAGGACAAGGGTGACAAATGTCCATTCTGGTCATTCTATAGGTTGCCCAAGCCTATAGTGGGCCCACACTGCCATGTCCCCGTTGCCTTATAGCATGCTAGTTGATGACTGCTATGCCACATTTGCTTGCCCACCAAGGTTGGTTCTCAGTGTGTTAGTGTGTTGGTGTGTATTTGTGTTTGTGGATGGTGCACATTGTCGCACTACAACGCGCTTGCGCACTCCGAGGAAAAAAATAGTAATGTGGGCCAATTTATTGCAAAGAACGCATAGTGAACTGCTCTTTATCGCTGCACCACGCACACATTGCTTGTCCGGACCCCCCCTCGCCGTAGCCTCACGTCCTACGACCTTAAACTTAGGCCACGCAAACTACCCCCCCCCTCCCCCCCCATGAGCTTCGAAGGGCCAAGCTGGCCCACTAGGGCTACACCCAAAATTGGGGTATGAATTTTGCACCTAGTGGACCCCTTGCACCCGGTAAGGGAAAAAGGAGTGTTTTATATTCCAAAAATGCTATTCTCATGCAAGCAGGTCCAATGGAACGTCACTCAATAACCATGCATGCATTTTGTAAGAGCTTGCTCTCAAAACCCAATTTTCTTATACATCAACCTTTTCGACTGCGACACACATATCGATCATGCACCACAGCACTGCGTTACAAGAAATAGGATAGCACACCCCTGGCATTCACTCATGTAGCGTGCGAGTGCACAACAACTGTCGATTGGCAGTCGCTCAAAGCCAGTCATTGTAAACGAATTCTCTATTTGGCAATGTAAATGAAATTTTTGCAAGACCTTGCAACAATACGAAAATGCACTATGTATTCTTCAAAAACACCAAACCCGGACGAAAATTCTGCTAGCTCAACTGAAACCGAAAAAAAGAGGCTTCAAAATGTCACCAACACCTGCAGAGACAACGCAGGTCAGAGGAGATGGCTTTATAAGTTCAATATATAGTCCAGAACAAGAAGAACAGACAATCTACCGCTTGGTACTCAAGCCAATATGCCTCTGCTTGGTAGGGTGTGGTGTAGTCTTCCCTACATTGGCCTGTGATGCATGTTGAGCATCCACATCGGGGCTGGTAGCAGCAACAGCAGAATTGGATGCCTGTGTCTGTTGTGAGGGGGTGAAATGGGCTGGAAAGGCAGTCATTGCCTCAGTGTGTGGGTCTTGCTGTGGGCTGGGGGGTGGCATGCGTGGGAGTACCGTTAGCACCGGGCTTTGGCGTTTTCGACTTGGCAGGTGTGCCCCCCCCCCCCCTGCGGCACCAGATGCCTTCGGAGGGGGGGGGGGGTGTCACCTTCCTCTTCGTCTTGTGTGGGGGCCTCCTCTTCTTGCTCTATGTACGTCGGTCCGGTACAATCCACTGGAAACCCGTCCTCAAGGTCCTCATAGGCCCTATCCTAGTTGATGGGCGCCGCAGAGTGGCAGTAGGACACATCAGCCCTTGGATCTGTACCAAAGGCTTGCGGGACCACTTTGTCTTCGGACACATATGCCACAGCCATGTTAACGGGGAACATACTCTGCACTGACAATGTCGCTGCAAAGGCAGGTTGTTGAGTGGCAACCATGATCCATGTGCTATTCTGCTTGACTAAATCTAGGTGACACAGCAAAAAGCATACCATTTCAATAGGAATGGCACTTAACAGTGTACCCTATGTAAACCACATACGTCGGGGCAACCGTGAACCAAATTGGTTCAAATTGCGGAGTGCCGGTGCAAACCATCCCATGCTGTACATTGCAAACGGCTTAGACAAGTTGTAGATACAAACATCAAAATGAAAAAATCCTCTGAACACGACATATATCGGGGCAACCTTGAACCGAACTGGTTCAAATTGCAGAGTCCCAGTGAAGACTGCCCCATGCTGTACAGTGCACACTGCGTAGACAGGTTGTAGATACAAACAAACAAAGAAACAAACAAAATTCCCCTCAACACGCAACCTTCAGATTGGTCGCACATGCGCGCACATCTACAGTTTCCCCAGTCACAGCAATGAGAACACCATTTAGCAAAAACTGAGCCACAATATTGTGAACTGCCAGGGTCCACATACGTGGGACCTCAATCAAACAGCAAACAAAGAGCACTGCACTAACAAATGTGGGGACTGGGCAACCACATGACAAAGGGAGTACTTCCAATCTACCCTCTTCCTTCAGAATCTTAGTTGTGGTTGTCTCAATATGAGCCAGCTTAACATTGATATGCCCCCCATCGGCTTTCTCAATATGTGGAGTGACTCCGGGCTTCCGAAGCCTGGCTCTCAGCCCTTCATACCGTGGCGATGTCCAAAAAGTTGCCCTGACAACATAGGCCCAAGGTGGCCACGGTGACTCTTCCCTCAACACCCACCTGCCACACATCACACAGATATGGGGCATAATCCGACATTGTTCCTTGCACATGGTAATTGTACCCGAATGGGCAGCGGTAGATCACAAAATACACGGTGAAAAAGCAATATGCGTAGGGGCAGGAACGGCCAAGGCCAGACGAAAATTCTGCCAGCTTTGACAACAAATCGAATTACACAAGGCAAAATAACGGTTCCTTGAAGTAACCGCAAAGCAACATTACCCTACTTGGATGAACAAAACCCTCAGGAACTGCATCCCGGTGCAACATGTGCCAGCTCCACAACTGTTGCGTTCGGGCACCCTTGATATCACGTTTGATTCCCGGGACTATACTCTTGTTGCTAGACATGCACAGCACAATACCAACCAGCCTGTCAGGCATTACACCCTTATATTCCTTGAAAACACCCAAAGCAGGCTCAAAACTTCTCTTTTCCATTCCATACACAACATCAACAGCTGGCTGCCCAAGAAATTTCACCTACTTTCCCAAACGAGTCCAGTGTTTAGCTACTGTGCCCTTCAGAGACAAACGGATGATGAATTCATGCTCAATCGAATCGGAATTGAAAATTAAGACTGGATACATGTGCCACACATCACACAGCCTTCTTCGGCTGTCACCCCCACTTCCGCCAACATATTTTGAACATGCGTCAACAGCGGGCCACCTGCGCTGTCCCTGATATGCTCCAAAAAGAGCTGCGTGCGTTCACTGGTGGTAGACACAAACCTGCTTGTGGTCTGCACTTGATGAGACCCCGCGAGTTATCTTCGGATGGGTGACAGTGTGCCAAGTTTAAATTCGAAGCCTTCAAACTCTTTTGTCCACGTTGGCAATGGGTGGTCTTTCTTTTCCGTTTCCTTGTGATGCCGCCTGGCAACTGTGTAGATGTGCTGGCCCCAAAGGGCATACCAAAAGCCAGCTAAACAGACAGCAACAGCGAGCACTGCGCACAGTCGAATGACGGCACAGTGTTGCATGTGTAGCTGGAGCATGTCGTGGCAGGACAAGGGTCGCGGGCCACACGCGAGCGCTGCAAGCGGCGCATACGCGGGGGTAATTGCCGAGGGGCAGAGCGCCGGCGGCTGCGCGGGCAGACGATCAACCCGGCACTGCCGCCTCACGAATGCTCTGCTAGGATGGAGTGGCCAACAAGTAAAACCGAGGACACATGTACGGAACATACACAATGCAAGTACCAATAGCAAGTCGTCTATAACCACAGGGGTGGGCGCCCGCAGTAGGTCCTCATAGCGCGCTTGGACGCGATCGGGTTTCAGCCCACGAACGTGACCTTCGGTGCGCAATGTATAAATCAAAATTTGATCCTAGGGAATCCCAAATGCGCTTGGTTGAAGTGAGGTACTCAACCGCACAAATATTGGTCTATCCGTTTGGTTTTGGATTTGGCTTTGGCTTTGCAGCTGGTTGGGGGGTAAGGTTCCTCAGCTGGGGTCTCTGCCACAGTAGATTCCTCACGTTCCTATGTGGGTGGTCCATCGTTGGGCTCGTCGATGGGCCGAGAATTGACATTTCGAGATTCATTAGTCGCAGGCATTGCTTGGAAAAGGAAAAATAAGCACAGGGGCCCTGTAAAGTACATCAAATTGCACTCCGTATACAATAGAATCAACAGAAAATGGTGCGCTAGACATAAAATGAATTGGGGAACGGTACCACATGTGCAACAGTCATGGGACGGTACCGCAGAGTAAGAAATTTACAAGCAAGAGGGGTCTCGACGAAATTTAGTCGAATTTTGACCAATAAGTGTAAATAAGACAATCAATTCATGAATTTAGACAGCTGGATGAAACTTATAACAATAACAGCAAATAACACAATCAAATTAATCCCAACATTGTGTATTGTGTCCCCCTCCAAATTTTCATTCTGCATCTCAAGGGACGAGTCACTGTGAACCTCTTCAGGCCCCTCAGTGGCACTCTCCGCAAACTGAAATCATCCACCACTGGTGCAGCAGCATGCTATTGGGGGGAGGGGGGGCTAGGGGTTGAGGGGGGGCTGGGGGGGGGGGGGCCCGGGTGTAGGCTGCGCACGGCCGGCTGGCTTGGCTGCAGGTTTTGGGGCATTGACACCTGATGTGTTAATGTTCTAGTAGTGGTGCGGTACTGCAGGGTTGGACAAGAGCATATCACTCAGCAGACGATGGCATTATCCCTCATAGGACTTAACAGTTTGGTGAACTGAAAAGCCGATTGTGTGCCATCTATCCCCGGAATTCAAAATTTACCTTTGAGGTGGTTAGTCAACAAAGACATATTCCTTTCTTGGGTCTTCGGATTATCAGTTTGGCTCCAATACAGACATCTGTCTACTGGAAAAAGACTGAGTCCTGCGGCTACACCCCAAGGCATGTCAGAACTGGCTGGCCCAGGGGAGAGAGTATCAGATACCTTAGGCTCTGCAGCCACAAGGTATTTTATACTATGTGCATCCGGAGGCTTCAAGGAGCTATCAGGAGGTTGGGTTACCCGCAACATGTGGTGTCTGATTTTTCACTGCCGTGGGAAGCAAAACCCAAGTTTGCTTACCTGAAAGCACAGAATCACAAATCAGACGACGAGGTGGGTGGGTTGGGTCCAAAAAAAAGTGCACATTTCATTGTTCTGTTAATCTTGCTTGGAGTCAAGTGGTAAGTCAGTTACTGAACAAATTACCTTTTGTACATAATACCAAATTGTTTGCTGTTTTGATTCCTTCCCCAAGTCTGGGAAAACATTTCACACAGATGCGCAAAGCCGCGGCACATCGCGCGCACATCGCAGAGTGACCGTGACGAATTTGTTAATTCTCTGCGGTGAGATTTCTGCCGCTTTTCGTTGTTTCTTGATGTGCAAATAATACAGTTTTCATCCATTTTTGTGTTTACGGCCTCCGCTGATGGGGGCCTGGTTGACCGAAACATGTACGAAAACTGAGCTGATCAACAAAAAGACGCTCTATCAATTCACGTGCCTTGTTGGGTTTCAGGGTCTCTGATTGATTTTGTTTGGTGTACAAGCGGCTCGGAAAATCCTGAGGGTGACATCAAAACTGTGATTTATCTAAAAAGAAAAAAAAAGAAAACTGAGATGATCAACAAGAAGACGCTCCATCGATTCCGGTGTCTTGCTGGGTTCCAAGGTCAGCGATTGATTTTGTCTAGTGTACAAGCAGCTCGCAAAATCCTGAGGGTGAAATCAAAACTGCGATATATTTCAAAAAAAAATAGTAGTCAGCCAGTTGTCATATGGTATTATATGCATCATCAGAACGGCACTCCTTGCAAGACATTCTTTTGCAGCAGTGGTGGATTGGGCTGACTGCCCATTCCAATTACATTCAAGAACGGGAACACCTAGTGCAAGCAGTGCCAAACAGTAGGAATAAAACAGACATCAGACAGCCTCCTATAATTGTCCAAGAGTACCTGTGTGGTACTATCCAACCGAGCGGTCTTGGTAGCAGTGGCAAGGAGCAGCCCAATAAAAATGTTTTCTCCATGTGACGCACCTTTACTTTCAAGGGCACCACAACCCTGAGCTTCGGCTCCCAACCTTGCTCAAGAAAGGTAACAATTGGTACAAATGCTTTGTAGGTCATTTCAACAGAGTACTTGTGTGGGTGCCACCATCCATATATTAGTGGGTGTCCCAAGAGAATCTGGTTCACGCGCCTTGGGGCGTAGCTAGCCCCATACGACATCTTCAACATTGCATAAAAAATCTTGGTGTCAATCAGAAAGGGCACAGTCAGTCTTATCTTTAGCTGTAAGCATTCTAGCACCCTGACAAATTCAAGTAACTCAACACGACTACCACAGTTCAATTCCGATGACAAAAAAGGCCTCCGGCTGAGGGACACTGCTACAATACGAGCCAAGTCAAGAGGTGCATGAACCCACGTCCTCGGAATAGGCCCATCTGGTACTTTACTCCGTTGTAGCAGCAACCCACCACAGCGGACAAGATAGGCAACAACCCGAGGAACGTCTTGTGCAACAACATGGAAACTAGGCAAACCTAGGTATTGTGGCAGCTCAGTAGTGTGCAGCACACAGCAACTGCATTCACATTCAAGCTCTTATAGGGGTTGTGGGGTTCCACCCCACTAATGTAGCGACGGCAGTTGTCGTACAACAGTGTAATTTGCTGTCTCTCAAATGACCTCCATAGATGTGCAGCTTGAGCAATAGCGACCTCTAAAATTGTGGGTGCATTGCTGCTGCATTCCCCTACCATGGCCAGCTTGCGTCTGATGACCGGAGTCATAGTGCCCCGATAGGAAGCCCCAGTTGCCCTCTCAACTTGCGGATACGTCCGCACCCGTACAATGTTATGCAGTGAGAACAGCTGCTTCCACAGCAGAATCAGCCATCTTGGTGGACGCACACAATCCCCAGTAGCATGCAAGTCCACAACAGTACGCCGAGTCTTTTTATTGTGTCACAACTCAAGTGCCAACTCCAACAGGGGCAAGGTCCTGCCTTTTGTTCGGTGGCAATCGAATCACAGCCTTTGGGTCCCGGGCCCGTGCACCCGCCGCGGCTGTTTGAAGAAGTGAAATGTCAATCCGTCGGAAGGCGTGAGCCACAAATATTTGTAGTACCAGTCAGAACATAACTCAAGCAGGCATAGCAAAGGTAGCACAACGGGGTGTGTGAAGCTGGCAGCCAATTCCGTCCAATACCGCTGCTTTGAGGAGGAGGGGAAGGTTTGGCCTGAATTTCGTCCAGCTTAATTAAATGCTTAAAATATGCATACGATTTCTGCTATTCACCCTAACGTGACAGAAAATTCGTCCAAAATTAGTTAAAATGCCAAATAGAGACCCTAAATTTGAGTATGCAGTTTTGCACACATAGAACACGCAAAAAAAAATATATTTTTATGTGCCATATGTTAAGGTAGAGACAATAACCCAAAAGCATCTGTACAAAAAAGACACCACCAATATGTTAGAAAGTGCTCATAAGAGGGTCCGAAAGGGTGGGTAGTTTGCGTGGCTTAAGTTAAATGGCTTGTCATTGTTTCGCCCGCCAGACGGGGTGCCCCGTCCTGTCAAGCAGTTTCGAGTTGTTCGCGTTTCGAGTGGCACTACGAGGTCACCCCATTGCCGCTTACTGCAGCTTGTTGCCCGCTATCCCCGGCGGGTGCTTACTACCTTTTGGGCCTCCCATCCTGGGAAGCTGCGGGTCGCTTTTGCCTTGTGTTGGCCGTGGCCGGCTACTTTGCTACTAAAGGTTTGGTTTTCGTCTTCTTCTTCATGTCACTTTTCTTCTTCTTCTTCTTCTTCTTCTTTTGGTCTATAGCAGTGCTCTATTCGTTGGCTTTACTACCAAAGTTGCTATTGCTGCTGCCGCTATTGCCGCAGGCGTTGCTGCTACTCTAACTAGTGTTGTCTTCCCCGTCCTCGTCCGGGTTATGTTGAACATCATGCCGCTCCTGTTACTTCATAACCGCTGTCGCTGCCTTGTCTCCTACCCTTCGCGCCTTTGCGGTTGCTCCTTCCTCCTCCACCTTATCCGCATTAGCGAGGATTTCCTTTTGTAGTTTGGTTTCAACTTTCAATTTATGTTGTTTCCCCTTCATGTGCTTCTTCTCGTGTTCCTTCTTCCGTGCGGCTAAATCCTTCTGCCAAGCAATTATTCCTTGATCCAAGATGGCCTTCTCCTCCTCGGAAACCCCCAAAGCGCCCCGTGCTACTCTGTGAAGGAAAAATCCTTGTTTGTGTCATCTACCAATAGGTGAACAAGCATACTGTACATGGATTCCCAAAGACCACACCCGACGACACATTGGATGGGCTCACTACGCACAACTTGCTTTGGCAAGGCTGCAATACTAGATGATGGGCACATGATACTGGGGCAGGTAGTCATCGTGCGCCATCAATTTTAGCTTCTTGCATATGGAGGCGGCATGCACGATCAGTATGCCCGCAAAACAGGCACACACAAAGCGAACCCCGGGCCCAGTGCATTTTCTCCTTGACCATGTCCCTCGCGCACACGAAGCCAAACCCGTCACCACACTAAATTCAGCCTCCAACCAAGTCCCATTGGTACACAAAGACAACTTGCCATATGGTGATGTCGTGGTGGTGGTCGAAGTTGTAAGCCGCGATGCACATGACAATCCCGTACTCGCCCAAGTGAACATGGTCTTTGGTCGCAAATTGCTTAGCGAAATAATCAATTTGCGCATCAAACCGAAGCAGAAAGAGAGCCTCACAGCATGAGGTGCATACACCAAAGGCATTCATACTGAGAGTAACGCCAACCATTGCATCCAAGATCTCATTTGTCAACACATCCCACAGCAAGCTGTGGTCCCTAGAGGGTAAGCGTGGTGCATTACAATCGGGCGCAGGTGGCTAGTTTAGACACTGGGGTGGGTCCAAACGGCACGAGCCTCTAGCCACATCCTTGGAGGGCAAGTGTCCTTCCCGATTGAGAGCACACAACATCCGGCTGCCACCGATACCAATTGCAACAAGTCACACGAAATCACGGTCATCGTCGCTATGCATTTTCCCTTGAATAGCGTTTGCCATGTCCTCCAACATGGTTGCCGCACTTTTTCCAGCGGCAGTAAGACGGGATGCCCTCAGAGAAGCTAATGGCCGCTTGTCTAGGCTAATAAAAACAAAGAGCCTTGGCCAGATTGCACTTGTGCACTAGAGCTTGACATACATCACTCACGCGTTGCAGTCCCCCGACTACTGCTCGCTTCTAAGCACAGTCTCCGGCTAGCTTCAAGAAACCAAACTTCCAATTCATAGTGCCGGAATCAACAGTGCGTTCCTCACGCATCCATTTGCACACTGTGATGTCCCGTGGGAGTGCTTCGCATGGGATGCAAGGAAGCAGGTTGCCATTGTCATCAAATTGCGCCTCACGGGTACATGGAGGGTCACGGAAGAAACAACCAACCCCATCAACAAAAAACCAGTGGACTTTCTCGTGGGTGTGGCGCATCAGTGGATAGCACCCACGAAGAACAAGGGCAATTGATACAACCCATGGCAAAACACCCATACACTTGGAACAGTACACGACACCGGGATTTCAATCAAGCGCTCAACAAAGGCACCAGTGCGTGGGCTACTAGGGTCATTAAATGGTTGAGATGCGGTTGAGGATTCCTACCGCGATGGATGTGACCCTTGGGACGGCTAGCTGCAAAACCACATCAGTGAAGATTGACGTTCCTTTGCGGGGGCAATGCCTGCGCATGCTTCTTGCGCTTGCAATATAACTCATATGGCTGGGTGTCCGGGGCGGCCAAAACTGAAAACCGCTCTCCTTAGGGACATGTCCACCTGTGGGCATACCGTTGACCCCATGCGATGTTGATTGCCGACAAACATAAATAGTCTGTGAGAAGAGGGAGTAATAAAAATGAATAAATGAAGATTACGGCACTCTTTACTTAAATTTCCTACATTACGATTCTTGCGTTGACCTTATTCCTCTCGCCCTTTCTATCTCCCTCTCCTTGCACTACTTCGCTAATATCCCTCTTCCTCTTGCCCCGGGAACGGCAAACCTGCAAATGCACAAGAAACTACTTTTAACTGAAGTGGAGTTGAAGTGCAAATTGTGTACAATGCAGCATAGTGAGGTTCACATGTAAATTCAGGTCACTTGCGCAGAAAAGGTTCTGCTTGCGAAAAAAAATTCTTAATAAGTGGGGTACCTTTTTTTGCGGGCGGGGGGGAGGGGTATGGAAAAAATTTCTGCGATTTTTTTCCACCGCCCCCCTGGTGCAACCCCCCTCCTGACAACATCTACAACTCGCCCCCAACAACTACACCCCTCCCAGCAACATGAACTCTTTTCCGAGATTTGAAAGGATCTCTCCTCCGCTGGTGTAGGAAATGTAACACGAGGATGCCCGGTTCCGTTTCACCAAGTGTCACACATTAGTAGTGCGCAGCGCCAAGCATTTTGCCTTTTGAGCAATGGCAGCGAGGCACTACTGTTCATGGGCAGTGCTGCCTGGTCCATTGTGTGGGAGCCTGAGTGTCAATACCCGAAACCCCACACAGAGCTGCACTTCAGTACCTAGTCGCTACTGCCATGGTCTAGGGGCGAGGACGTGCTTTGGGGGGGAAACCATACATGCGGAGTAAATCCGCCACTTACCAGTTTCGGTTTCGCGCACTTGTTTTTTTTTGCGCGGGGGAGGGGGCCCAAGGGGCTCCCCATATAAAAGCCCATGTGAAAGTCCGTATAAAATCCCACATAAACGCAGAGCCCATGTAAGAGGGCACCCTACGGGCTCATAGTGGCTTGAAAATGGGTGACGAAGTTGCAGGTGGTAACATTTTCTTCCCCTGTGACAAATGTACCTCAAATGATCAATACAGTTTGCGTTGTGGTGATCATTTGTAAGGTGTATGACCTACAATCTCCAAGCATACACATTCGACAACATCCCGCCAGCAATGAATCGCAAGTCATCGACACCTGTAAGAAGTGATTAAAATTGCTGACGAGGTTCCGGAACTCACCAATGTCAATCTGCCGGTCACCACTCGTGTCAGCCGCCCGCAGCAACTCCTCCAGCTCCGCCTCGGACACTGGTACCCCAATACAGAGGAGGCCATCTGCCAGGCCGGCCAAGGTCATTTTCTCATCCCCGGACTTGCCCATGGTACAGAACATACCGTGCGCCGCATCTAAAGGCACGTCCGCGCGGATTGCTTGGAACACCAAGTGCTGGATGAGCTGCCGCTGCCGCACTTGATCCTAAGCAAAATGTCAGAACTTGCTGGAGTTGAGCTTGAATGGAAAAATGGGGAGCAGCGGAGGGTGGGACCTGCTATGAGTTGAAAGGGGGAGGGGGAGGGGGGATCGGGACACCTCCTCATATTTGCAGCTGCGGGAAAAGCAAAGGGTACACTAGGATCCTTCCCCTACTCCAGATTTCGCCAGAGCAATGCATTTTCACAATACACACACGCACACGATGCAACACTACACATACTGGCAAGGCGCAGAGCACTGAATGTTAGGACTTCTTGCCAGGGCAACAATGGTGGGAGACATGGGAGACATGTTGCATGGAGGCTATGCGCGCTTCAAACACACACACACACACACAAACACACACACACAAACACACACACACAGCATAAGACTCACGAAGACAAGCAACCAGCGAGCAGATACTACAGTAGGAGATCAGGAGGGAAAAAGGGGGAGGGGGAGAGGGAGGAGGAGGAGATGCAACCAAATATCACTGCCACACGAAAGCCCGATAGTGCCCCACGCGGGACACCAGCAGAATGGTACTTGCCGTTGTGGTGACCCTGAAGGCCTTCCCCGTCTAGGCATACTGGTGGAGCCTCTCTCCCCATAGTCTCCACTTGAACCCAGTCCATCCCCCCAGGCTAACAAATGGGGTGTTATCCACCCCGGACACCCTTGATATACCCCCCGGGGAGTTGCTGAAGCATTTGTGGCTGGAACCTGACCTGAGGCCCACACGGTACTACCCGAAGGGCGTTATGCTTGCAACACTCAGGGGCGTCTTTTGCCTGCAGTCAGCACCCCGTACTCGTCCACAGTAATCTGCCGGGGCACACCTGACTTCTGATTTTGGCTGTGTCCCGTAGAGTGCACTTACCATGTCAGCCCTGGCGCCAACCAAACCAGTTGACATGGTCACATCCCTTGGGGCCCCTGCGCACCTGGTCTAGGGCCGATCATATCTCCTGAGGCCCTGTGCGCCTTGCAAGGGGTCAATCATATCCACCGAGGGTTGGTGCACTCTGCATAGGGCCGGCCGTACCCACTGAGGGCCTATGCAATCTGCACAGAGCCGGTCATACCCACTGAGGGGATGTGGATGTGGGCCGGGGAGATTGCAGAAGTTTGGTGGACATGGAATGGGACACGGGAGACAGAGGTGGCCAGCCAGACAGCCAGGAGGAGGCCTTTGGGGCGCCAAGTGGTGGGTGAAGAGGGATGGATGTGCCAGTGTGCAGCGGCCACGAGACCATGGAGGCCCCTGGCAGACCTTTTGGAACCCCGAAAAATATTAAGTGGCCCCCATGAATCATGAATGAGCAACTTGAGACTTTTGCAGCGGTGGCGCTTTGCATTTGTGTTCTGTGTTCATAGACCAATGCACTGCTGATGCCACTTGACAAGCTGTTGTAAAACTGATAGTGGGCATCTCTGTTCATGTGCCGTGGTCCCACAGATAAATCAAAACTACAGGGACATTGGTGAGACTAGGGGTTCCACTGGAGCTTCCATGCTTGTGCAAGACGTATTAGAGAGAGAGAGAGAGAGAGTAATGGTCGGTTCTGATCGAAAGGCACTTTCAGCCATTAGTCCAATATGTCGTCTCAGAACTTTCCGAACTGCATTCCAATATTATTACAGTGGGCATCGCCCCAAAACAAACAGCAAAAGCTTTGTTGGCTGGGGGAGGAGGGCAGTGTGCCGGTTGGTACTCCCGGGGGTATGCACTGGTGCGGGTGTTCAGGAGGACATTGTCTGCATTGTTTGTCGACAGACAGCTTTTGATGGATGAGAGTGGCGCAGTCATCCCTCGGCTCACAGGCGCCTGCTTCGCCCCTGGGCGTCCCTCCCCTGCCGGCGGCAGCATGTGTCTGGCCCCTCATGACCTCCCATCGGAGCCTGTGAGGGGCCGCTAGCACAGCCCTTTGGAGGGGAGGTGGGGGGCAGGGGAGAGGGGGGAAGGGGGGAGTAGTCAGGTGCTGGTGTGGGCTGCTGGTGACCTGCATCAGGAATGGCTGCATGTTGGCCTGGGGCCGGTTGAGGGGGCAGCTGGCCTGGAGGGGGCTGATGCCCAAGACGTTTTCGCGGAAGCGGGTCTGGATCTGCTTGTTCATGGTCTGCACCATTGTAATGAATTCGCCTAGAGTGAAATCGTTGTTGGGCCGCGTTTTGTACTGCCGGATCAATTGCACCTGGAGGGAGATGGCAGAGGTAGGGCATGGGTGCCCTGGCACTCAGCCCCCGACCCCTCCCCCCGCCGCTCCACCATTTTCGGATACAAGGCACTAGTGGCACACCAGAAGGTCTGCCCACCAATCCTTTTCGGCACAAGAGCAACAGAAAAAAACAGCCCGATGCACAATGCGGCCCACTTGCTATGTTGCCCGACATCAGCCTGCCCAAAGGCTGGCGGGTTCCACAAAACTCCAACCCCCCAAAAGGGGGTGTTTCACTTACGGAAGGCCTGCTTTAGGAGGTGGGAAGTGTACGGGGGTTATTTCGCCGGGGAAATTTTGCCACTCTTGGAACTCCCAACTTGGGGTGCACTACGCGCACATGTACAGCGATAAACCCCCTAACCTAGTCCGCCGTAAAAAAATGCACAGGCAGGGCTCTAACCCCCTGGATCGCAAATGTATGACCGTTGGCAATTTTACGGCGCCAGCGCCGTAAACACTGACGAATCTCGGTCAAAATTTGCATTTTCTCTACACCGAGTTGTATGTGAAAAACGCAGTTCCAGCAACATTTAAACTAGTACTGGACCTGGTTTAGACATGCCATGACGGGTGATTGGCAACCCTAGGGGAATGTGTAAAGCAGACCCACAAAAAGACAGTTTGCCATGAGTTGCATTTTCCAGAAAATTCAAAAGACACCTCCCTAATTAGACAACTACAGGGAGGGAAATATTGATCAAATGAGACCCAAACACTCTGTCAATGCTCCCATTTTTTGTAATGTTTGGTGTAGAGTTTAACTCTCAATGTCACATCTCCCTGCAAAAATGTTTACGGCACTGGCGCCGTAAAAAAAAGTCACCTGCCTATTGATTGGAAACCAATACTATGACCAAAAAATTTTTCTCTGTCTGAAGGAGAACAGCAGAGATGGACGAAGGGGGGGGACTCTGCAGACTCCATTGTTGCTTCCCATATCTCTAGAGATATGTGCCAAGTGTGATCCCTGTCATGACCTATGACAGCTGGACACACCAGTGAAGACCCCCAATGGGCAGGGGGGGGGGTCATTCTGTAGTGGGTACACATTTCCGGCGCTAGCGCTGTAAAATGAGAGGGGTAATTTCTGATGAGTATTGTGACAATGGGATTTTTGTGGCAGTGCCCTTCACCAGCACCAGCCAGAAAATGCATCTAAACACACGAGACCGCACACACATGATTGCAGCACACATGGGCCAGGGTGCACCCAAGGATATGCTGGTCACATTTGTCATTGCTGCTGATGACGGACAGTGCCACAAAAACCCCATTGTCACAATAATCGTCGGAAACAAGAGATTCCGGAAAGTGGCGCACTGCAATGAGACTGGGGGGCTCCCCACTGGAAGAAATCCTCGCTCTTACAGCCCGTTTCAGACAACCCCCGACAAGACAACCTAATAGTTTCAACTGTTGGATCCCATTAGGCTGGTGTGGACACCTTTTGAGATCACCCCCATATTTTCATGGCCCTTGCATGTGGCAGTTTGTGCAGTTTGCAGTTTTAACATGTGTCTGTGTTTAGATGCATTTTCTGGCTGGTGCTGGTGAAGGGCACTGCCACAAAAACCCCATTGTCACAATAATCGTCGGAATTTACCCGCTCTCATTTTACGGCGCTAGCGCCGTAAACATTTCCAGCGCTGGCGCCCTAAATGTGTACCCACTACAGAATGACCCCCCCCCCCCGCCACCCATTGGGGGTCTTCACTGGTGTGTCCCATTGGGCTTCTGTGGAAAGCCCTCGTAAGTGGACTATGCAGGTTCCTCCCAATCAGTTCATCTCTGCCAACCTCCGTCAGACAGGGATCCAAGGAGGGGTGTAGTCTCTAATGGAAATCTCCATGGTGTTTACGGTACTTTTTGCACATGCGCGCCCCACGTTTACGGCGCCACGTGTCCGCACAGTGCACCCCAAGCCCAAAGCTCCAAGTGCATCACACACACATCCCAATATGCAAGCCCATGCTCCATTAAGAGTCAGAAAAAAATTCAAATCAAATTGCCAATGAAAGCAGCATTAGTTCACCACATCTGAAAAAAATTGCTGTTCCAAACAATAGCGCAAAACTACGGACCCGCAGAATGCAGTGCCAGGGCCATTGACATCTTCACGGCACTGCTGACGCCCCTAAATTTCGCCGGGAGAAAATTTCGCCACAGACGTACATTCTTACAGACGTAATTTTCCCACCAAATTCTCCCTGCCAGAAATCCCCCTCCCCCCCCCCCCTCATATTGCCTTTCATCCGGATATCATGTCTGTTTCAGCACTCCCTTGTCGAAGCAGGACCCATAATTCCCAGTTGCATCCCGGCTGCCTGGCCCCCTCCTCAGTGCAGGCAGGTGCAGCAGGGGCAGTGAGCGGGCATGGCCAGACGTCTGACAAATCCTAGTCCTTGTTTTTGGCCCTTGGCGTGCTTCATGTGCAAGGAGGCGCGGCGGGGATGGAGGGTAGTTGAGACCCTGCCTTGCATGATCCCTGAACCCGGGCAGTCCATAAGGGCAGTCCTTTTAGGATGCGAGCTTCTTTTTGCACTGAAGATAGCTGAGGCTTTGGATGGCAGGTTTGCGTTTGACTGGACTGCAGTTGACGCTTAACCGACGGCGGTTGCCCGGTAACTGACAGTGGCTGTTGTCTGGCTGATACTTTGTTGAGGTCCAGATGAACCGGAGTCCAAGCACCAAACCGCTTATTTGAAGTTTGGCATCAAGGACAGACCCTTAAGAGCCCCAAGACTTGGTCCCCTTTTCATTGTCCCACGCAGGTGGGGGGAGGGGGGGCTTCCACAGATTTGATGCAACTATCTGGTCAAAGTGGGGGGGGGGGGGCAAGAGAGCAGGACATGACAGGGTATGGCCGACCTCTGCGTCGCCGAAATTGGCACCAATGCTCTGCAAGAAGGCCTTGAACTCCTCCACATTCAGGACCCCATTCTTGTCCTGGTCGAATTGGTCAAAGATGTTCACCAGGCACATGCCTGAGTCAATCACCTGAGAGGGGCACCATCATTCACACTGCAACAGGATGGGTGTTCCAGAGAACCGCTATGCACATCCGTGCATCCCAAGAACATGGAGCAAAGGCGGGAAGAAAATTGGTTTGCGGGGGGAGATGACACGGAAGCCCATTTTCCCAACACCCCCCCCCCCTCTCCTTGGTCGCCGTGCTGGGACGATTTCTAGGTTCACAAAGGGGGACTGTGGGGGTTCCTCGTAGTTCTTGATACTTTTGGGTAGTGTGTGGATGACTCGGAATCATATTTTTTTGGGTTGTGCCAACGGGGGTGGTACTGTTGTTTAAGGGTACAAAAGAGTACAATGACCCCCGGTCAGTTCCAGCTGCCATGCAGCACCCCACCTAGGCCTGTGAGTAGGTACGCTGAAATAGTCAAGCAGTGTCCTTTTTGGGGGAGTTTGGGCTTTGGGCTGTGGGTCCTGAACTGTTACTTTCCCTTCAGGACATGGAATTTGAGACAAAGCCAAAGCCAAAGCCAAAGCTGCCAAAACAACATAAGAAAGGGTCCCGGCATGGAATCCCATTTTGCCGAACCCCCCCCCCCACCTTCTAAGGGCGCCCGTGCCCCCCTCCCCCGTCGGAGCAATTTTCGGGTCGCCACACTTCGGAAATGTACACAGGAAATAGCATTACAGCCGTCAGAAGGATCAATTGCCGCCGCTAGCGTGTGGGAAAGTGATGATGATTAATTACCAAATGTCCACTGTCAACTCCTCCAGACCTGTGGTTACAGCCATGCATGCACGGTCGCGCACGGCTGAAGTTGAAGGCAGCGCACGATTGCGCATGCTTGACTGCCATTTCAGAAAAGAGTAGTGGAAAAGAAATGGTGCCGGTCAAATTTCTGTTTAAGGCCACCGTGTATTAAACAAGACCCCCCAATCAATTCTGGGCCAACCAAAAAATTGTTGGTGCCCCACCAAGCCAAGCACCATGAATTGCAGATCATTCAATGTGTCCACAGTAAGTAGCGATGTCCAGGGAGAATGTGCAATTCAGCCATGTCCTCCTTGGTCAAGAGTTGCAAAGACTACGGTGTATCCCAACCATCATGCCGCAATTTGATCTCATACGTCGCCAATTGGGGCCTTTACTTCGAGAGCCCAGAAACGAAATGCTCTGCCGGGACAAGTGCAAAATTCTGTTGTACATCTTGTTTAGCAGGTTGTTGTTGCACTGTCTCATGAGTGGCAGGTCCAAGTGGGAGCAAGGGCTCTTTGCAATCAAAATCCGACGCTGAATGGGTACTAGCGGTGGGTTGTGGTGCTACACATGGCTTGGCAGCATGAATGATATCCTCGGGTACAATCACTTGCTGACCAACATGTGGCAACATGCCTCAGCTGAGGGTCTAAGTGTCTACTCCTTTCTGACAAGCATACCACACTATTAGGGAGATACCCAATGGCCCCGGTAACTTCTAACTTCCACAACCAGCAGCAGCGCTAAATACCCATCTTCTCATGCTTCAGTTGCTGGCAGAATATTTTCACCTGGTGCTGTGTGCTTGCCTTTCTTGTACTGATAAACACCATCATCAGACGTGGCTGGCACTTAAGGGGCTTTTTGGTCAAAAAAAATTGAACCCGGTTGCGCACGGCTGAAGTTCAAGATGGCGCACAGTTGCGCACAGCTGAAGTTGAAGGTGGCACATGATTGCGCACGGCTAAAGTGGAAGGTGGCGCACGGCTGTAACTACGGGTCTGAACTCCTCCCTGGGTCTTTCCTTAACCCAAAACAGGCAGAACATTGCCACTTGACCACTGCTGAGCATTTTCGTGATGTGAGCCCCGCAACTTTCTGGTTCCTGTGGAGCGCATTGTAGAATTGAAGCCTGTAAGTCACTGTACGACGACAGCGTTTGCTCATTCCCACCCCATTTCAACATGGGGTGGCGTGCAGCAAGAAAAAATGAATGACCTTCGGGCTGTAGCCTCCACACACAAACACACACAACCACCTTCTGCAAAGTCTGCTGGGTGCAGCTGAGTGCAAAGATACTTTCTGCCAAGTGCCAGCCCCTGGTGCCCCCAACACCAGCAGGAGGGGTGGTTGGTGGATGGGGCAGGAGGGGTGGTTGGTGGGTGGGTTGGTAGGGTGGGATTGCGAGACCACCCTACTAGCAGCTGCCCCCTTCGCTTCATCACGCTTGCTGCTTGCTGCTTGCTTGCTTGCTTGCTGATTGCTGCTTACTACTTCCTGGCTTGCTGGCTGGCTTTCTGCATGCTATCTGTTTGCTGTCTGCTGCTTGGTGCTTGGTGCTTGGTGCTTGGTGCATGCTAAACACCTAAAGGGATTTATGCATCTCGCAGAATCCCAGCTCAATGAGCCCCACCCCAAGCCCAAGCAGCCGTGTATGCCACAGCCACGTGTCCCACCTTGAAGATAATGCGGTGCATTAGATACACGCCAGGCTCTTTGGTGCCATGGTAGTGCCACATGAAACGGTCCGTTAGAAGCTCGTTCATGTGATTCAGCATCCCCACAAACTCAATGACGTCGAGGTTTTGGTCATTATTCACGTCGTAGACCGCCAGCAGCTTCTTCACATTGTCAGGGTTCCAGTTTAGGCCCAAGTGGGTCTGCAGCCCCAGTAGCAGCTCATCCATGCTGATGGCGTTGTTGCAGTCCCGGTCAATGGCCCCAAATAGCCGCTCCAACGAAATGCTGCAGATGCAAGGGTATATCAAATTGTTGTAACTTCCTGAAGTGAGCCCTCAGGGCCCAACCAGCAACAGCATGCAACCAGACAAGGCCGCTGTATCCGTTCCTTCCGACAGGAACCTGATTACTTGACCAGCCCGCACCTGCAATACCCATCGCAGACAATGCTCTCCTGGCATAACATTTCTGAGACTCCAACAAGACGAACTCATGTGCAGCAATAAGCCTCAACGTCCCTGGTACATGTGGTGTTGGGAGATGCCAGGCAGTGATTCGAAGTGTCGCTACACCCACCCAAAATCTGATCATCATCACCAGTGCGGCCATTTTTTCCCAAATTGAGAGCTTTCTCAAACCCACGAAAGGCTTCGGTGGCACCACTGTCACTCCGTTTTGTTAAATTGTTTTGCTGGTAGTTCGACGGTACACAGCCTTGGGCGAGGCTTCAAATGCCCTGTAAGGTACTGGCCATGTAATTGCACGTTTTGTGTATGCCATGAGTCGCCCTGAGTAGCATTGCTGCCTGACAAACTACTACTGGATCAACACAATTCCTTCAGATGTCAGTTCCAAACCCTACCTCTTGCACATTACTGCTTGCTTCATTGCATCTTTCACTGTGCAGAATTTTGCACTTGTTTCCTCTTTCTCATCCTGTGGAGAATTGCAGAGGCCAATCTGCATTCTGCCTCCATCCTATCTAAAGCGTTAGGCATGCGTGATGGTACTGGGGCTGTTCAGTCCTCCACAGCCCTTCCCAGCCCACTGCAACCCTGTGCATCCACCTGCGCCCCAACATCAAAAAGATGATGTCCCGCATCATTTTGTAGCCTTCATGGTCCGGCAGCAGAGCCCCCCTGTGTCGTGTGACGCCTGTCAGCGACGGTGGCCAGTTGCGGACGCTGCTCAGCACGCATTCACTGAACACCAACTGGAAGTAGTTGAAAGAGATGTACAAGAGATTGGCAAATTCCGTGTACGACAGGACTTGGTCGTAGTTGTCATCTACAAGCCCTCCAAGGCACTGAATCTCTTGAAAGGTCGGCATGGGCACGCCAAGGCGTTCACAGGGGACGTTCAGGCCCAGACCCAGCGGCTGCGGTTTGAGCAAATACTGATACATCTGTTGTGATGGGCAAGGGCAACTGCAGGTGTGGCATACGTGAGTATCTTGTACGTCACGAGGCGTTGGGAGTGACATCCACGCGTCGTGGCACAGAGGGATGGTATGGGTGTGCGATCGGAAGAGTTGCGTGTGAAACATATAGGCCATGCCAGGGGTATGGCAGTGTGGCATAGGACAACAATATAGGCAGCAGTATGGCAGAAGTCCAAAATTGGGGGGAACTCGGAGTATGGGAGAAGGTATGGCAGGGACAGGAAGGATGTGCAAAACCTCCTCACAGCTGATAGTCCCATTGCCGTCAGCATCCATACTTCGCAAGATGTTCTGAAAGCAGCCCCCTTGCACTTCCAGAATTTGGTGAATAATGCACAGGACAATGCTGCGCAGGCGTGGCTGTTTCTGCATTTCGCGTCCAAGACGCGTCTGCGCTGACAACTCAGCACAATGCCGTTTGGCCGCACGGCGATCGGCCTCGAGCGTGCTCGCCTCAAAGGAGCGCTTCATTGCGACGAAGAATTTCACTCTGAGGCATTACAACAAGTGAACCAGAGAGCAGTTCAGATGTACCCTAATGGCCTGGAACCCCACTTTGAAAGGACCTGCACATGCACCAAATGACAGCCCTGCCCCGGAACAGATCGGGCACTGGGCATGGAGTGGCATGCACACACCTTGCACAGAGCTCAATGGTAGAGGGTGCTGGGTCCAATATGAGGTCCCCTGCAATTCCTGGGGGTACACTACTTCATGGATGCATAAGAATGATAAAAAATGTGTCTATTTTGTTAAATTCCCCTGATTTTATCTCGAAAGTGCGTGCACGTGCTGTGCGCACGCACAATACAGAAACTCTCCAAAAACCTGCCATCTTGGGTTGGGATGCAACAATTACACCTCAGCACCCTCAGACTGATGCCAGGTGCTTCACCAGACAGTAAAATATGGGACAATTATGGCACTTCAAGGAAGTTTGGTCTGTCCAAGGAGTTTGAGGCACCATGATAGTGCATACAAGGGCTGTATGCATTCCCATGGTCCTTTCGTTGGCCATCAGGTTTTGCTTGTTGTGACCATTCTTTTGTGCATCGTGGATAGTTGATGATAGTAGGGTTGCCGGCCAACTGTCCCTTCTGGTCTGCTTTGCCCACCCATAGCACAGCCCACGGGCTTCAACAAGCGTATGTATGAGAGTGGGGGGGGGGGGGGGCACAACAGCGCACCTCGCCTTGCTAGACAGTAAGCAGCTGTCCCCTATGGCAAAACTAAAGTGATTTGCATCACTTTAGTTCTCACCAAATGTGAGAAGGACAATGGTGTGCATGGTTGCTATCAACCTCATGTTGAGCACTTATTTGCCCATCATATTTGGATGGTTTCCTCTCATGACTTGTACACAGGAATCTTGTTACAATTCCCGCAGTTTAAGTTGTATAGGTGGAAGTGCTATCAACATTACAGGCCATGGGAAAATTTCACGTCCATTTGGCATGACCATGAATCCCGATGAGAATAGTACATTGTTGTGTCAATTGTGTGCATACAAGGACACTTCTAGTTTTCCTCATCTCAGCTTCATTTGTGCAAGACACTACAAGAAAATTGCCTTTTGAAAATGCACACTCCGAAAATGGGGTTGAAATGGGGGTCAAAGAAGGATGTTTGTTTGATGCACCGAAGTAAGATGTGTGCATGGAGAATTGCTTTTGTGATGTTCTTGATGATTGTTCTTGATTGTATGATGCAATGTGTGCCGCATAAACATTTCAAATTAAATCAAATTCAAATCCAAAATTTGACTTCTATAAATTGTCAACAGCAACAATTATCTTCCACACACAACTTGGAAACACAATATTGAAGAATACACCTAACGAGGCACCACCAGCAGAGCTAATGGGCAAGGAATCCATGAATCAGGTCACCAAATGTGGGAAGTGGGAGTTATGGTGGAAAAAGTTCCTTGGCTCACACTAGTGAATCTTACTAAATTCAATTAATTATGGTTTTCCCGATTTCATCAAGAGTAGGAGCACAAGCATCAGCTCGTGACATGTCATTTGGCATCCCTTGCTGGCATGTTAGATAAAACACGAACATCTCCTCTTCAGTGAGCAATATGACACGGCAATGAGCACATCTCACACCACAGGAGAGATTTGTCTGCCGAGAAACAGACAAAAATTACCTTCTTTTTGGCCACACATTTCATCCTCCACCTCAAATTCTCTATCTCATTCTCCAAGGGTAGGAGAAAGTAAAGCCAGAACATTCCATTGACTTTACACGAACTAATACATCACACAAAGATGAAGACGATGAAGAGGGGGTACGCACGCGATGATTCCTAAGGGGGTGTGGGCCCTCCTAAGAATCATCGTGTGCCCTCTAGACATGTGTAGAGGGCACGCGATGATTCCTTGGGGGGTGTAGACCCCCCTAGGAATCATCGTGTGGGGCCTATACCACTCTAGGAGGGCACGCGATGATTCCTATGGGAGTGTAGACCCTCCTACGAATCATTGTGTGCCCTCTAGACATGTGTAGAGCGCACGAGATGATTCCTTGGGGGGTGTAGACCCCCCTAGGAATCATCGTGTGGGTCCTATACTACTCTAGGTGGCACGCGATGATTCCTAAGGGGGTGTAGAACCTCCTAGGAATCATCATAGGCCCTCTAGACAGGTCTAGAGGGCGCGCGATGATTGTTAAGGGGGTGTAGACCCCCCTAGGAATCATCATGTGAGTCCCATACTGGTCTAAGGGGGCCCGCGATGATTCCTAAGGGAGTGTAGACCCCCCTGGGAATCATCACGTGGGTCGTATGCTGGTCTAGAGGACGCACCATGATTCCCAAGGGGGTGTAGACCCCCCTAGGAATCATCGTGTGGGTCCTATACTACTTTAGGCGGGCACGCGATGATTCCTAAGGGGGTGTAGAACCTCCTAGGAATCATTGTGTGCCTTCTAGAAATGTGTAGAGGGCACGCGCTGATTCCTTGGGGGGTGTGGACCCCCCAAGGAATCATCGCGTGGGTCCTATACTACTCTAGGAGGGCGCACGCGATGAATCCTAAGGGGGTGTAGACCCTCCTAGGAATCATCGCGTGCCCTGAAGACATGTGTAGAGGGCATGCGATGATTCCTTTGGGGGGTGTAGACCCCCCTAGGAATAATCGCGTGGGTCCTATACTACTCTAGGAGGGCACGCGATGATTCCTAAGGGGGTGTAGACCCTCCTAGGAATCATCGTGTGGGTCCTATGCGGGTCTAGAGGGCACGCGATGATTCCTAACGGGGTGTAGACCCCCCTAGGAATCATCGTGTGGGTCCTCGACTACTCTAGGAGGGCACGCGATGATTCCTAAGGGGGTCTAGACCCCGCTAGGACTCATGGCGCGGGTCCTGTACTACTCTAGGAGGGCGCGCGATGATTCCTAAGGGGGTGTAGACCCTCCTAGGAATCGTTGCGTGCCCTCTAGACAGGTCTAGAGGGCATGCCATGATTCCTAAGGGCCCTCCTAGAAATCATCGTGTGGGTCCTATACTAGTCAACAAGGCACGCAATGATTCCTAAGAGGGTGTAGACCCTCCTAGGAATCATTGTGTGCCCTCTAGACATGTGTAGAGGGCACGCGATGATTACTTGGGGAGTGTACACCCCCGTAGGAATCATCGCGTGGGTCCTATACTACTGTAGGAGGGCAGACGATGATTCCTAAGGGGGTGCAGACATTCCTAGGAATCATCGCGAGGCCTCTAGACATGTGAAGAGGGCACGCGATGATTCCTTGGGAGGTGTAGACCCCCCTAGGAATCAATGTGTGGGTTCTATACTACTCTAGGAGGGCACTAAGGGGGTGTAGACCCTCCTAGGAATCATCGCGTGGGTCCTATACGACTCTAGGAGGGCACACGATGATTCGTGAGGGGGTGTAGAACCTCCTAGGAATCATTGTGTGCCCTCTAGAGATGTGTAGAGGGCACGCAATGATTCCTTGGGGGGTTTAGACCCCCCTAGGAATCATCATGTGGGTCCTATCCTACTCTAGGAGGGCACGCGATGATTCCTAAGGGGGTGTAGACACCCTAGGAATCATCGCGTGGGTCCTATACTGGTCTAGAGGGCAGGCAATGATTCCTAAGGGGGTGTAGAGCCCCCTAGGAATCATCGCGTGGGTCCTGTACTACTCTAGGAGGGCACGCGATGATTCCTAAGGGGTTGTAGACCATCCTAGGAAACATCGCGTAGGTCCCATACTCGTCTAGGAGGGCACGCGATGATTCCTTGGGGGATGTAGACCCCCCCCTAGGAATCATCGCGTGGGTCCTATACTACTCTAGGAGGGCGCGCAATGATTCCTAAGGGGGTTTAGACCCTCGCAAGAATCATCCTGTGCCCTCGAGACATGTGTAGAGTGCACACGATGATTCCTTGGGGGTTGTAGACCCCGCTGGGAACCATGGCGTTGGTCCTATAACACTCTAGGAGGGCGCGCAATGATTCCTAAGGGGGTGTAGACCCTCCTAGGAATCATCGCGCGCCCTCTAGACATGTGTAGCGGACACACGATGATTCCTAAGGGGGTGTAGAACCACCTAGGAATCATCGCGTGGGTCCTATACTAGTCTAGGAGGGCAGGCGATGATTCGTAAGGGGGTCTAGACCACCCTAGGAAACATCGCGTGGGTCCTATGCCGGTCCAGTGGGCACGCGATGATTTCTAAGGGGGTGTAGAGCCTCCTAGGAATCATCGCATGCCCTCTGGACAGTTCTAGATGCCACAAGATGATTCCTAACGGGGTTTAGACCCTCATAAGAATCATCGCGTGCCCTGTAAACATGTGTAGAGGGCATGCGATGATTCCTAGGGAGGTGTAGACCCCCCTAGAAATCATCGTGTGGGTCCTATACTACTCCAGGAGGGCGCTCAATGATTCCTAAGGGGATGTAGACCCCCCTAGAAACCATCGCATGCCCTCTAGACATGTGTAGAGGGCCCGCGATGATTCCTAAGGGGGTGTAGTCGCTCCTAGGAATCATTGTGTGCCCTCTAGACATGTGTAGAGGGCACACGATGATTCCTAAGGGGATGTAGAACCACCTAGGAATCATCGTGTGGGTCCTATACTAGTCAACAAGGCACGCAATCATTCGCAAGGGGGTGTAGACCCCCCTAGGAATCATCGCGTGGGTCCTATGCTGGTCTAGAGGGCATGCAATGATTCTTGAGGGGCTGTAGACCCCCCCAGGAATCATCGCGTTGGTCCTATAGTACTGTGGGAGGGCACGCGATGATTCCTAAGGGGGTGTAGACCCTCCTAGGAATCATCTCGTGGATCCTCCCTAGGTACACGCTAGAACACCCAATCTTGTTCTAGCCTAAAAAATCTGGACTAGATGTTCGAGCCTAGAATGGTTGTAGCCTAGAACAGAGATGCTTCTAGCGTGGAGTGGTAGAATAGGTAGAACATAAAAAAACAAATTATCACAGTGGGTTGGCGGGTGCATGACACACACACTCATAGCAACCAACACACTTGACGCATGCATACGCCTTAGGAGGCCCATAGTGCCCCCTATCTTTTATTGCAGAAAAAAATTCATGTGGTGCACAGAGCCTAGGCTCTCTGCTGCATAGCCAAGCGTAATGAAGGGGTGGTTCCCACCCAGGGTGTACGGTAAGGAGGAACGCGACGCAATTTAGGGCTGCGAAGCAGCAAAAAGGCGCCATTTTGGGCCCCCACAGCATACGAGCGCGGCCACTGTTTTTTCCCATTTTGGAGGTCTGCAATACGGAAAATGGACGAGCCGCACCATAAAACTATGTTTCGCAGTCTGATATCACAAATGGAGCACGTATTCGGCAACAACACGTGCTGCGGTTCTTCAAGCACTCGTGGTATTATGACGGCAATGATGACCTTATATGCACCGCCTGTGAAGAAGGTGTCCCCTATCACAACAGAGAAGAGCACCTGTATGAAAGGAGGGTGCAAAGTAGCATTTCTGAAAGGCTCGGCTCTGCAGAGCCCAGAAACATGAAATTCACTAAAGACAGGGGTGATAATACAAGGTTGTACACCAACACAACAATGTACAGGCAAACAGGTAGTAATAGGGCGTGAAATAGGGAATTCCTACTGGCTGGGCTCTACAGATCCTAGCTCGATACAAACAACATAAAGCACCCATGAATTACGCTAATGATAAACAAGCCAGACCACCAGTGTGGTAATGGCTACAATAGGCATCGCACTATATGCCCCTGCCCCCCCCCCACAAAAAAATATCTCAGTCCCATAAGCGACAGACCACCAGAGCACCAGTCATACACAAGGCATGGAAGCTGCGTACACAATAGTTGACGAGTCTAAAGCACGGACACACACACAAAAAAGCACACAAGTTGTAAAAACCTTTACATGTGTTGTAGAAGGTCCGTTAGAACTCCGAAATTGGATGTTGTACTGACTACAAACTGATGTGTCCCCGGATGTGGTTCAGAAGCACGTACTAACACCTGGACACACAAAGACTGTTCCCCCTTCTAAATCCCGAGCAAATGTGGAATTATCAATAAATGGTTGACACCAACGAAAACAAGCCATAAAGGGCACCAAAAAATGAATCATCGCACAGTGAACAGTGTCAAAGCACCGCCCAACATACGCACTGTCAACCGCTGGAGAAATCAAAAGACACGGGCCCGATAGATCAATGCAATTGAGCATACATGACAGCGCGGGATAAAATGTGGCTCATCGAAAAAAAGTGGACCTGAGCGCAAACTACTCACTGCACATTGGACTCTGGGCATACCTGGTAAACTCGAAATGACAGACACATTCACCTGAGCTCTGCAGGGCCCAGGAGCAGCTAACAGAACATGTCAGGACCAAATCAAGGGTACATATGGCATCTGGACTTTGCAGCGCATTGATCGGTAAAAAAATAGCAAGTGAACAAAGGATTTGGGGCCCATAGACACAAACCCGGCACCGTATATGCACCAAAATTGTGAACAAACTCGACAGTTGGTACACTCTGTCAACGAGGGACCTACCAAAAGAAATGCCATAGCACAATGTTTTGCTGATACAACCAAATTCGGACAGTACTGCACCGTTGAGATGAAAGCAACACTGGGTACCACGAGGAGGCATGCAAATTGGCCTGAAACAGCATGCTGGGCTCTGCAGAGCCCAGTAGTACAAAAATGTTCATATTCGGGGGTAAATCAAGCAAATCTGGCACGCTGGGCTCTGCAGAGCCCAGATCAAGGCAAATGAGAAAAATGACAGTCAAATTCAGCCACAAACACGTACAATGTCAAACAGGACACATCATTCGCTGTCCCACAGCTGTTCGGGACTGCACAAGATAGGCTCAGTCACATCAGGCGCTCACAACACTAGCACAGTAACACATTTTGTGTCTGTGCTTGTATGCCCGGTATTGTCCAGCGACAGTCATGATCCAGCGGTACGTGGGGCCTCCAGTCACTTGCCGTTGCTCTTGCCGTTGCTCTTGGATAAGCCAACCCGGACGCCACGTTGCAGGGTAGCCTGGAGGCCCGCGACTGTTCTTTTTTTCTGCGATGGGGACGCCGCAGCGGCCGCCGTTGCCCATTTATCCTCCTTTTCTTTCCTCTTGCGATATGCTCGCTCGTCCTCTTTCGCCTTTTTCTCCCTCTCCTTCTCCTCCTTTCTACGTTGCCGCTCCCGTGCCTCCTCTTGCTTCCGCAACTGGCGCTGAGCTTTCTCTTGCTCCTTCTGCCGCTGTTTATTGGTTTTCCCCTTTGGTTTGGGAGTTTGCGGATCCGGCACCTCCTCACCTTTCGACTCACTCGTGTCCGCGTCAGCTGCCTGGTCAGGGGACTCCTACTGCTGGAACAACGGCTGGCCGGTGCTTGCCTAGTGCGTGACACTCCGCCACTCAACATCCTCCTCCGTGTCCCCTTTCTGGACGCTTGTCTTCAGCAGGTTCACCACATCAGCTACTTTGTAAGGACCACCAGATAATACGGCCCATGCGCAATTCAAAGGGACAGGCAAGTGGATACAGCCCAGACTGATCAGGTCGGGGCGGCGACCGTAGTACAGTGCCCACAGGCAGCGCGATGCATCACCATCCATGTGTGTGTCGTCAGAGTCGTCGTTCGGGTCCTCCAGCAAATTCACAAAGCACCACAGAATAGCCAGACCCAGCCACAGACCTTCATTGAACGACTTCTGTGTGAGGAAGTGCGGCGCTGCACGGCCCAGCCCATGGGTTTTCACAAGCAACAGATGCGACTTCTCGAACAAATACGGCTCTTCTCGGCGTCCCAGATGGTAGACAGCCATGCGCAAAGCCGTTGGGTACAAATCTTCCAATTGAGAATGCAAGTGTTGTTCCACAACGACCAAATCCCCATGATGTCCGTGAAAGGCGCCAAATACCCCTTGAGACAGCACACGCACCATCTGCGCACCAGGGATCCACCCTCTTTGCCGCGGGACTGCAACAATGATGAGATTGTAGTTAAGCATTTTGATCTCATTTGGCACTGCGGTCACCGATCCATCGTACACCCAAATTTCTCCAAATTTTGATCCCTTGCCGACATTGACCTTTGCCACCTCGCCACCACACACCTCAACACCCGGGTGCAACACTGGTCTCACAAGCAATCTGCGATGTGCTTCGACATCTTCTCGATCGCTGACCCACAGACGTGCCTTCAACAGCGTCTGGAGCGGTGGCCACGGCGTGCTCTCGCTGTACTCCCAGCTCCCTTGCCATGCACCAAAATTCGCCAGACGGTGACTAAACTTCTTCCACGTGCGGGCCACTTCAGTCTTACTGCCTGTGTGCACAGGAGCCATAGAGGAGGGCAGGTTGCACCAGAGTTGAGCGATCCACCAAGTCACAGCGATATGGCACAGCGTAAATTTGCATTCTGTTGGATCCTGGGCTCTGCGGAGCCCAGTACTGTCAAGTTGGCAATATGAAGGCTGAAATTGGTCACTGTGCTTCATCTTGGCTCTGCAGAGCCCATCATGACCAAATTGACAAATGAAGGGGATGTGTGTGTGTGGGGGGACATCATTAGGCAAGGCGGCACCGGTCGACAGCAGTGAAGTCGCGGAATCTTCAACAGGCGCAGCGTCTCTGTAGATCCATTTAATTGGCATCCCAGGGGATCCTTGGCTCCGCAAAGCCCAAAACTCACAAGATGGTAATATGACTCCTGAAATTGGTCAATGTGCTTCACCTGGGCTGTGCAGAGCCCAGCATGACCAAAATGGTAAATTAGGGGGTGTCCCTGCGGGGTGGGGGGGTCCTTGGACATCATTAGGCAAGGCTGCACCGGTCATCAGGAGTGAAGTTGCGGAAGTTCAAACAGTTCAACAGGCACAGCGTCTGGGTACATGCAGTCAATTGGCATCCCAGGGGATCCTAGGCTCTGCAGAGCCCAGAACTCACAAGATGGTAATATGACGTCTGAAATTGGTCAATGTGCTTCACCTGGGCTCTGCAAAGCCCAGCATGCCCAAGATGGTGAATTAGAGGGTGTCCCAGGGGGGGGGGGGGGTTCCTTGGACATCATCAGGCAAGCTTGCACGAGTCATCAGGGGTGCAGTTGCGGAAGGCCCAACGGGCACAACACTATCTTAGGCGGCGCTATACGCACGTAGCAAAAATGCCACAGTTCCCAAATTGGGTACCACCCCAAAACGGGGGCTGAAAAACCACTTTGAAAAATTGCACCATTGTGCTCTGCAGGGAACACCCCCAAAAACCTATGAATTATCCAAAATGACTGTGTGTAGGGGGTAATACATGTGCCAGTCAAAAGTCATGTATCCCCTTCAAATTTGGGCACTGCAGTGTCCATCCGAAGAAAAATCCAATTGTTCCGAATCATCCGCTGCTGCATTTCAAACCACACCGTAAAATGCAACCTAAAAAATGAAGCAAGGAGGATGACAGGCAAACACATGCAAAACTCTGGTTAGCTTTTTGTTGCCGCGTCTGCTGACCCGATCACTGTGATTGTATGCGAAGCGTGACAAATAATGCACCACCAGTGGTGCCGACAAACAACGGAGGCGCCGCCAATGCAGCCAATGCAATAATAAATGACGGCAACAATGCCTGCAAAAGAACTGGCGCAGCAGGGGTAAAAAATTGGCGAGTCGCTGAATTTGGGCACTGCAGCGCCCAAAATTACCAAAACATGAAAAAGGGCACCAGTCTCACACCTGCATAGAACAGGACGCGCGACAACGTGCAAATCGAGGCGAAAAAACTACTGACATAGACACAGGCAGTGCCAACCGCGCAACACAGTCTACTTCTTCTTTGGGGGAGCCTTCTTACCCTTGGCCTGACCTACTTTGGCGTGAAACATATTGAGGCGGGTACTGTCCTTGGCCTTTTTGGCTGGCCTTTTGGGGGGACCATCAACCTCATCCCCACTGTCGTCGGAGGACGGCTTCTTCTTGCTGGGTGTGCTCCTCTTCTTGCTGTCACCACCCCCGACCATCATGATCTCCTCCTCCTCCTCTTCCTCCACATCGTCCCCCCCCCTCCTCATCTTCCCCGTCCCCAGGCCGCTGCACCACAACTGGCATACAGTCCCTAATCCCTGGCATCCAAGCGTCCCAGTTAACCAAGTAGACACAGTCCATCTCCTGCACACACGCCGCTAGCTGTTCACAGAACTCGTTAAACAAACCCTGGCGCCCAGTGAAACAAGCTGCCAGACAGGGGGACTCAGGAAGGCAAGACAGGAGCTGTGCTGGAAATACAGCCAATGCTGTCAAAAGCAGGAGCCACACTTCATCCTCGGACTGTCCGTCGCGTCAGGGAACAATACCAAGCACACACAGGAGCCGACCAGCCGCTGCCAGACCAATGGTGCTGCCGTATGCACCCTGATCGCAAATGAAAATATTCGGGACCTTCACCCTAAACTTGTCTGGGACACAGAAGCAAATAGTCCTCTCCTCGAACCGATAGGTCGGGTGACCGATTTCCTGATCAAAAAAAGAGGTCATAATATATTGCCAGCCTCCGCACTCCTCAGAGTCGCGCAACTGATTAACCAGAAAGTTAACGTCGGCCGCCATTCCACCAATAGCCACAGGTACCAGCTTCCCAGCAACCTTCAGCACCAGCGGATGGATATTGTCCATTCGTTCCTTCGTACACTCAATGAAGACCTGTTGTCAAAAGCACATTTCATTACAGATGGGCATTGCAGTGCCTAAAGTGACCAGCAATGCGAAATCGATCCCATTTTTATGCCTAACGGTTGCATACCAGTTTGTACTCCCTCAGTGCAATCGTATACGGGATGGCCTTGCCAGGAACCAACGCAATTGCCTCTGCCCGAGCTCCAGTTGCTTCAGTCCCATCCTGCGGCTTGTTGAGCCAGATAGTTGTTGATTTCTCCCCATCAGTCGCTGTCACTGCAGTTTCCTTGACAGGCCTCGCCCGCGCAATCCTCAGGTCAGCCTGTTCCTCATCCTGCCACAGCGCTGCTTTCTGGATGGTGTCCCAGCTTGGTAAAGGATTTTCGGCACTCCAGGTCCATTTCCCAGTGACAATTTGGCGGCCCTCGGCGACTTTGCAAGCAGTTTGCGGACTCTTTGCATTTCATGCACGTTCACTGTTAGAACAGGAGACCACTGGTACCACTGCGATCCAAACAGCCTTACGTCTTGTGTCGGGGGGGGGGGGTCAACAGCGATCGCGCCAGACCCTGCCGCCCCATAAACATACGTCGAGAAGGATGGATGAGCGTGTTATCCGGGTGAAGGAACAGCATCTCCCACAGGCGGTCCCGCTTCAACAGTCTGGCCTTGGCATGTAGTCCAGCGATCTTGGCCCCATCTCCAGCCATGTACAGCAGTATCTCCTCCATCTGGTCGCCATGCAGTCCCGTCAACGGCCGCAGAGTGTAGGGGTTGAGCACTGCAGTGCAAAAATTAGGGTCGCATCGAATTTGGGCACTGCAGTTCCCATGAATACCAAAAGACGACGAATACAGCTACTCAGAGGACACAGTACCTTCACCAGCAGTCTTCTCAAAGGTGTCAATAAACTCAGCCACGCGGCCACCAGATATCTGCTGTAACGAAACCAGCGGTCTCCAATTCTTCAAGATTGAGTCCTGGCAGGCATACAGCGTTGGACAGGCCACAGGTACGCAAAGGAATGACAACGGTGGTCTCATCGTGCATCTCTCATACCACAGATGTTTTCTCACCCAGCCGGCCACACTTCCGCAGAGCCACCAGCAGCATCTCTTTCGCTTTGCCCTTCTTCACTTCAGTCCAAATTCGAGCGGCCACTTGTCCCATACTCACCTTGGTCACCGAGTGTTGTACCGCATTGTGATCGCCTCCAATAATCTCGCTAATGTCAACAGGACAGTCGTGTCTGATCTCCTCGCAGTAGACGTGTTGTAACCCGTCCGGCAGTGCCCGTGAGTTCGCACAGTATTCTCGGTGAAGTCTTTGGAGTGCCGTCAGGATATGAGCCCCGCCCAAGCAGTAGGGAATTTCAGCTGATACAAAAATGCAACACAGGGAGCTGGGAGATGGGAGATATCAGCGAGATGGGCATTGCATTGCCCAAACGACCAGAATGTGTGAAAATGCCAACGTGTGTGTGACAGGATGGTAGTGTACCTTCGTTTCGCCATATGAGAATGTTTGAGATAGGCCGGCAGGGTGGATTTGTCCTCAGGCTTGCGATCCGCGATATTACTGAGTCCTCGTCCCTCTCTCCGGTCTGCCCACGCGTGAGGTCGGTGTCAAATTTTATCTTGGTCAGCTGTATCTTGACCATTTCCTGTTTGATCCACGTTGTCCGGAATGATTCCGTTGCCCGGTCTGTCCCCGTCCGCTTCACTGGAGCCTGCCCCGACTGCGCCCGTGTCTTCTCTGCTGTGTGAACGGCTTGCGATGCGGTCTGCTGCTCATCCCCTTCCGGCAGTTCGGTATCCGAAGGCATAGCTTAGCAAAGGGGCTAACAAAGGGTCACACGGAACACTACAAAAGGCCACAGTGCTGCAAATTGTTGATTTACACACTTCTAATGTTGATGACTACTGGCAGCGCTCGACGATTGAACACATATGGCAGAAATAGCATCACAGTCGGATGCAACTGGTAAAAATCGAGGGTCAAACTCATTCAGCTCCGAAAGGACAGCCACGGGGGCATCGGAATCATCACTGTGAACGGACACTGCTTCTGGAGGGGGGGGGGTCCGGGTCCCATCAATCATCACCCACAAAATCAGCAGCCCTCAGATCTGGATCTCCGGCTGGTCCACCAGCGGGGGGGGGGGTCCTCATCACTGTCACCGTTGCCATCAGCATTCGGGGGGGCGGGTATCCGGGCGGGGTCCCTTCGCGCAAAAGCGCGTGCTGGCCGGCGTCGCTTGTACCGGTCTGCGCGTAACATGTCCTGTGCCTGTGCTACTGTTGTGTCCATATCACGTGGAGGACGTTGTGGCACGTGTCTACCCAGCTTTGTCATCACGTCAGCATCAACTTTAACGGGTTTAACAAGTGTCTGCAATGTCTTGGCACATAGATCTCGGTAATGCTCTGCAGTGAGCACTGTATCTAGTGCGCAAGGGAAATCCATCTTGGCAGGATCCCACGTGTCTTGCACGATACTCGACTTCTGACTGGACCAGACCAGGGGGGGTATAACACCAACATCAAATCGCGCCATCAATCTGGTGAAACGACGATCAACCAGTTGTGGCAGTCCCTTGGGAACATTAACGTACTGCAGGTCCTTTGGGGTCTGGCCTGCAACGGGATTGAGTATAAACAGGTCATGCACCTGTTGCAACGTACAGTTCCCAGGGTGTTGTGCCATTAAGTGCACAACACGGCTTAACAGGGCCTCACACGGTTCCTCACTGTGTGCCACCCCAGGTAAGCGGGCAAACCACTGGGACCACAACAACCTAGCAACAACAATGGTGCGCACATATTCAACCTTGTCCTCATAACCTAAGGTGAGCCTTAGAAGGACGTGTAGGCAACGGCTCAGCAATGGCCCTGCAGCGTGTTGCTCTCCCTGTGCAGACCAATGACAATCCCTCACTTGCGACCCAATAATAAACAAGGCTGGAATGTAACCATACAGCAGCGTTACCAACCCTTGCACCTGTGTAAGAAGTGTGCTGTGATTGGCGTTACCCGGTCGGTGCAAACCCCTTAGAGTCTGTAACTTCAGCTCCAAAGGTTGGCGCCACTTATGGGCCAAGTGCAAGAGCACCAGAATCATACACTCCATATAGATGAGTTTCGGAAAGTTGGGCACTGCAGTGCCCAAATTGAGTGAACCATAGGAAAAATAGGTAAATAAAGGGAAGAATCTTCTGTAGCACAGGGTTACACAATATTTATATGGGTGCCATGTGCCATACACTACCGGGGTACGTGTAATGAACAGGGGCACGTTGTAGCGAGCATAGCTGATGCTGTAAATGAGCTTAAGGACACGGTAGTGAATTTTTTCGTCGACCAACAGTGGAAGACGGTGCTGTGTGTGCCGCTGCACCTCCTGGAGCCCGTGAACAATAGAGACAAGGTCGGGGGTAGCGAACACAGTTAGGTCTGTGAGAAAAAAGGGGGTCCAAGCTGGGCTGGTAACATTAGCCCGTCGTATGTCCAAGGGACAACGAACATGTTGGAGGCGGATGGGGTCCTCCATCAATCCTTGCAAGCCATCAATGAAGTTTTTATGGCTCTGCACCAACAAGTCTGCAGTGTACCCAATCCTCTGCCGTAAAACCAAGAGGCTAGGAAAAGACGGCATAACGTCACCAGGTCGTTTCAAGAGTATGATAGCACCGGCTGTACAATTAAGGGACCGGTTCTCATTACCAGGCACAGGCCGGAAGTTACGTCTATAAAAATTATCGAACCATAGGACAGCGGGTTTACCTTCCAAGGTCTGCCAAAGACTGGTGCAAGCAGTTGCTCCTTGAACAGCAAAGGAGGGTACATTGTAAGAACATTGACCCATGTGAGCCAAACACCTACGTTGCACACGACTCTTGGGTTGGACACCTACAGCCCTCTTGGCACGTGGACGACACCTCTTGTGTAGAACAGACCATATATTAAAAACCTCTTGCTCAGCAACACGGAACCATTGGTCCGGCAGACAATTAACGGTCCGCCTGTCCCTTTGTTGGATGTATTCACCAACGGACCGCCTACTTCTCCACTCGAACCAGAGATCTAACACCCACGTACAAAACTCATCGGCACCTTTATCCCTACCCACAGCCTCAGATAGATCCTCCTTTGAAGCATATACCTTCGAACTAAGGAACTACCGGAAGGGAGCCGCATCCATGGACAAAAGTCCTGTTTGCAGGCAGCAAAGGTAAGGGGACAAAGAAAACAGAGACACCATCACAAAACAAACCTGATGCGGCATAGACCAAAAGCAGCTAGCGAAGATCCAAACAATGTATCCCCCAATGGACGTGGAACGTTCCAAAGCCTGGGTACACTCCAAGGTGGCAGTCAGACAACCGGCAGTATATTTCCAATGAGCAAAGGATGAGTACCAACGTCCAATGATTCATACGTCCTTTGTCAGGTGTTACGCAATGGGAACCAATAGGAGTGAAATGCGGAGTTTTAAATTTTTTGGACACTGCAGTGCCCAAAAGTACTGGAAGTCCATTTTCAAGTGTACATTTGGACAGGAATGGAAGTGATTGGGCAAGGTACATTATACGTGGCCTTCTGAGTATAACACCGCGGTGCGATGACCCATTGATAACGGGTATGCCAAGTTTTGATGCCTGCTGCTGCAGTAGGACATCACCTGTGGAGATGACTACAGAGGTGTGCTGGAGAACCCACTGAAAAAAGCAATTTCAAATTTTTGGGCACTGCAGTGCCCAAAAATTTTAAATGATACAATTTTCAGCCCGGAATAGGGGGTGTATATGTGCACCTCTGGAAGCAAGAAAAGGCGAGGTTGTTGTATTCCACGATGAAAATACACGTGGAGCTGGCCGAAAAAATGATATGCTTTTTTTGGGGTGCAAAAAACGGATGTTAAAATCGCCATGAATCGTGCCTTTTAGCAACGAAGTCTACGTGCGTAAAGAGCCGCCTAAGACTATGGCCCTCCTAAGTCTCTCTGCCGACGTCTGCCACCACACTCGGACCCCGGTCACCCCTGCACGGCCGCAAAGGCCAGAGGGACATCCGGGACCCTCGCGTCCCCTCTTCTATCCGGACTCTCTCCACGTCGCAGCGGCCCAACAAAAGGCGGGGGCTTACAAGGCAACAGCATGCGTCTTGAAGGGTGGATGCGCTCAACCGGCATGTCGGGATGACCAAAGGGATACCACCACAATTCCCCAGCGCGGAGCTCCTTTGCCAGCTTCTGGAAGCCCGGTACTTTACTCTTCGGCGAGGCGATGTAGTTGCATACGCGCCACAAATTTTCGGGTTGCATTTCAGCAAAGCATCGCATTGTATAAAGGCCAATGACCTGCTTGCGTTCCACCATCTTGCCGAGTGTGTCCGTGAGGGTGGTACCACACGTCAAGGCCATATGGGCAGCTGGCCTCATTTGCTTGACAATTGTCTCCGTGTTGCCGGATTTCGCAGTCAGCCCCGCCTCCACGATTGCCTCACACATCAAGGTGACCATTGTCTTCTTACATTGTGTGTCCTGAGCCGCCAGTTGTAGGAAATTGTTCAACAGTTGGGGTACACTACTCTCACGTCCACTGTGTTGCGCCCTATTGTGTTGTCCAGCCAGCTTTCGCTTGATCGCAACGGATGTATCCAACTTGATGATGCGCACGTCAAAATTGGTCATCCAGTCCTCGACCTCGCGCATCCTTGCTGTCACATCCTTGCAAATCTCATCACATGCCGCAACGCCGTGTTGGCCACCAATCACCCACAGGGCTCCCACTAAATACAAAAGCATGGCACATCACATAGGGGAGGCCACATAGCCAATTGCGTTGATGGAATTGTGTCGCAACAATGCCATACCTTTGTCGTCCCAGACCAGAGGCTGCAATCGGCCATCAGGGGGGTTTGCCACTAGGTCCTCCTTCACCTCCGCCACGTGGTCCCCATCAATGAGCCCGAATTGGCCATACTCCATGCACCTGTCAATCTTCAGTTTCTTGCGCGGCACCTTCGCTCTCCTCACCTCCACGTAGTTTTGAATGGCCAGTACACTTGTGGAGTCCTTGATGCTGCCCATCTTTCTTGCGACACGACCCTTGTTCCCCACTTGCGAGGGGGATTGACTGGCCTGGCTGGCTCCAGCAACAGTGCTGCCCTGTACAGCTTCCTCTACGGAGGGCTCTAACTGCCGTGCATCCACTTTCTCGGCTTCCAGTGTGTCTATCGCTGGTGTCTCACCGGTGTTGCCATTCATGGAAATGTCGTTTCGTATGTCACACATGTTCCAGAAACACACGGACTTTACAAGACAAATCAGGTCACCAAAAAAAGCACAACAATCACACAGTTCAAAGCATCAATGAGGGCAAAAGGCAGATTTGGACAGCAAATTAGTGCGATCAAAGCATTCAAATTGGCACCCACAGGGGTTGAAATAACCAAAACTGTCTTCCAAGCAGCTAATCACTGCAGAGGCATCTGAAATTCAATGTCCAGGGCACGTTGATGCTTACAGCATCAAACAGGCCCACTAAAATGTCCCTCGTTGACAGAGGTATGGAGCAACAATAAAATTGGGCCTGTCCGGATGGCCTGCAACACCAGAGCCAAACCTGCTTGTGGCAATTTCTCTTCAGTCATTGTAACAGTGTATCAGTACAGCATTGCCAGGCACACCTCTTCGAGGGTCACACAGGCTGACGCAGCGGGTGCACACTACAATCCGAAAGCATGGAGAGGTGTGCACACATCAAAGCACGAAGATGGCATGGTCCACGAGTGGCCCAGCCCTAAGAAAGGAACAGCAAATGACCAGAAGGGGGTACATATCGGGCAGTTGTGACAGGCTGGGCTCTGCAGGACCCAGAGTAACAACAACCAGTAATACAACCCCTCAAAACTCACTGCCAGGCAAAGCTGGGCTCTGTAGAGCCCAGACACTTGCCGTACAGCAATAACAGGGGTGTACACATCAAATTGGGATGTCTGGGGGGGTTTACATTGCCACCCCCCTCCATGATCACTTTGAGTCTATTCGGTCAAAGCAACAAGAAAGCAAAAGAAAATGACCAGATTGGGGTACCTATCCGGCAGTGGTGACAGGCTGCGCTTTGCAGAGCCCAGAGTGTCAAAAACCAGTAATACAACCCCTGAAAACTGAGTGGCGGAGAAAAGTGGGCTGAGTGGCGGAGAAAAGTGGGCTGTGCAGAGCCCAGACATTTGGGTACAGCAATAACAGGGGTGTAGACAACAGATTGGCCTGTCTTAGGGGGGGGTCTGCATTGCCACCCCCCGTATGGAGTCTGTTTGAGTTGCTGTCTGGTTGGGACAAGCAGACGAGCAGAATCAAAACAAAAGCCTCATCAGTGGTACCATAGGCGCCTTTCGGTCTGGTGAGAGATGTGCAACAAGGAACAGCAGCAGTCGCTCACCACGTACTGGAACGTGACTGAAATCGACTTGACCTACAGAGATCACGGTGTCAGATGACACCGCGACTCTATCTTATGAATCAGTCACAATGTGCAGGCACTTGGGCACTGAAGCACAACCCCCCAGTGCTGCAGCGGTATCACTGGCCGCCAAGCACACACAGGGTAAAAAATAGCAACTCAGATATATGCATACCATACGGAATCCGTGGCTCACACAAATAACACCCCCCCCCCCCCAGTCATCTGGTTTTCTGTCGCCTGTCACATTATATATCAGCCAGGACATTGAAATCGCTATCCCAGGGAGCACATGTCGCAGAGCATTCACAACTGTGTGGAGCGTGCCATGACACATAGTTTCCCTCACACCAAAAAGCTTCTCGCTCAAGCTAGTTCTGTAACAAATGCGCAGAACATTTTGGGGACGTCGGCAAGTTGCGTGCCTGTAGTACCGCCCATGAAATCGTGGCATCCACACACCAGGGTCCCCTACTGCATACCTGATGAATGGCACCCTTCATGGCGCGTAAAACTGTGGGTGTTGCATGGTCACAAAGGTGCGCCAGCTGCATCCACGCGCTGATACTCAGCAGCAAGCACGCCCACGAAAAATTAAAAGGTAAAGAGTTTACTAGAGAACCTGTGAATATATTCGAAAGGTGCCGCATGCTCACTGCCCACGGGCTGTGCAATGATGGTCCCCATACCCGTACCAATTCTGTAATTCCTCATGTGAAAAATGCTAGAAGGCAGACGACGCGGCACGACCTGCACGGTCCAACTCTTTACAATCGCGGTGGATACTCCATACAATACTTTCTGCACCCCACCGTTTGTTGTGGTACAGAAACTGTGATGCCTCCCGCAGCTCCGTCACGGTGACTTTCGGTTTAATCCTATTGAACTGTTCTTTACAGTCAGCTTCTCCCACACACGTGGCTCCCCACTGGCTGAGCGTGCGCACCCACGGTGCAACGTCCGTTACACGCAGAACCAGCATGGACGCGGTCACCGACTCACGCAACGCACGCAGAAAGCGTGTGAACGCGCGTGCAGCTATACGCAGGGTGTGCCGGGTGACGAGGGGGCGACTAGCCGCCGCAATGGGTCGCCACAGCATGGCCTCTTTCCCCATTGCTTCGGCTTTTCCAAGTAAATACATCAAAGAAACTCTGGCACTCGTTCCTGCTTTCCACCCCCCTGCCTTGAGCCGTTTCTTGACTTGGTCAGGGGTTTCAGCGACCCTGGCGCACCCCTCATCTGTGACGAATTTAATGTGTTGGTCCCAGGCCCACTGCTTGCAAAAAGCCCACATGGCTGAGGAGTGGTTGTCCACAATCCTAACATATGCGCACTTAGTGAACATGGCACGTGGTAATGTCTTGTCTGTGTCTGACATGTGTGTGTGCAGTGCAGACGCAAGTCGTTCCAGGTCACTGATGCAATCAGACCTTGACTTCTGACCATGCTGCGGTATTGGGTCCCATGATCGAACAACTGCCCCCTGGTGCTGCAGAGCTACAGGTAACAGAGCAAAATGCCCCTCAATGGTAGTGACTCGTCCTACTGCCTCCCAAATCTTTCTATGTTGCTCATTGTAGCAACACTCTGGCCTGTCAGCGTCCCAGGCATTCTTGTTCTAGTGTTTTTCAACGACTTTACGCAGTGTGTGTGGCACAGTACGCACAACACGGATGGACGCTTGCACTGCCTGTCGCTGCCACCGCGGTACTGGCATTCCTTTAATCATGCCACGGACAACAGCACTTACAGCACCCTTCTGTTGCCCTGTCAGGTCGGGGACTTTAACAACCGGAGCCGGAACAAAAGGAATGTCGAGCCCAGAGGATATGGCAGCCACTTGTTTTTGTAAAAAATGTATTTGTGCGAAATCCCGGTCAATGCGGGCAGAATGTAGTCGGCGCAAAACCGTACCCAGCCGTTTACTGTGTTGCGTGGGTGGCGCAGCAGTGTCAGTTGCAGCAGGAATTGCAGGGGCGCAAGCATTTAATGCCCACTTCCGCCACTTGAACCACCAGGCACGTTCCAGGAAACAGGCTGTCATTTCACACGTAGTACACTGCAGGGGTGCAATGGTCCAGTGGTGGATGCCTGTGCGTAGCAGCATGTTATAAAAAGGGCGGTCCTCGGAGCCAGACCGTGCAGTAGTCCAATGTTTTCAGAGGCGCTGGACAAGTGCACACTCTGTCCGGCCGACATACAGGCAAAACAGATGGACGCGAAAAATGACATAAATGACATGCCCGTGCACTGGTGTGGAAAGGGACCATGTGTGGATGTGTGATGCTGCCCGGATCATCCGCAGCAACGGTTCTCGATTGAAAGGAAGATGGGGGATTCGGAACTCAAGCAGTTCAGCCCAGCGACCCAAGTTGCTTTCATTATCGGCGTGTTGTATGGCTTGGTTGTAGCTGTTGCATAACAATTGCTAGTACTCTGACGGTGACCACAGACTGCAACGCCCTTTGTGCTGGTTCTTGAAATGGGTATAAATACGCAGTTTTGGTAGCAGGGTGACTTTTTCAAGAGCCTGACATGTGGCATGTAGATACCAAGTCGTACCAGAGAAAGACGCAGAAGCGACACATGACAGGGAGTCACTTGCGGACCCCTCCGTTAGACACCACACCCACTGCGCTGAATACACATCAAGGGACTGTTGCACATCGGAATAGACGTAGTCTACCACAGTGGGTTCACAGCAAGTGGAAAGATCGCGCCACGGGGGATTGACTGACATGTGTGTAGCAGAACATAAAGCCTTTGGGTGGTTCCAGACACAGGTGGTGCCTAGGGTCTGTATGACATATCGGCAGGCCCACATGGGGGGTACACAGACATGGTTTGTATGGGGGGTATGGCTAAAACGCGACCACAGCACTCCTTTCTCCGCGTGCGCTGTGACAAGGCTATCTCTTACCGCTGTGGAATCAGTCAACCAATGCTCCCCCTTGCTCGACGCTTCATTGATACAACACAACAGAACACCGGCTGCATCCAGACCAAACTCATGGCGCAATACCACAGGCCATCAGCCAGGGCATCAACATCTAGAGCATCCGTGGCCCGGATCACAGGTACGCCATCCTCCGGGGGGGCACGCACATGATCAATGAACATTGCATTTGGCACTGGGGGAACAATGTGCTCCATTGCAATTGGTATGAACCCAACTGTTTCTACAGCTGCCCGGGCCTCGCGGCGGTTCACAGGTGGCCTAAGTGGGATATGTTGACGTATGAAATGCATGGCATCATCGCGGAGCCCTTGTCCACCTACCAGGGTGCGCAGAAAGCGCTTTAGAATAGATTTCATAAACAGAACCGTTAGGGCACCCCCGGTTCCCTTTTCGGGGAACACGTACGTTGTGTCTGTTTCTGCCTCAACCACACTAACTGGACCCGAGGACCATCGCACAGTTGGATGCTCCCCCCGTCTTGCACCACGCATGAGTGCCCATACCCTGTCACGCACCTCTACACACACAGTTTCGGAGAGTGCCTCCGTTGAACGTGCCTGCTGACGGAGGGGCATGGTGCGGAATAGGTCACCACCCTCATCCGCCGTGTGCTTGTCGGAGTGTTGCTTGCACCGTGCCCGCAATTTTGCCAGCAGGGCCTCACAACATTCCTCCACATGGGCGGCACCAGGCGTGTCGTCGTGCCATTGTGTATTGTACAGAAGTGCGCAACATATGGTGCGGACATAGTCCACTTTTGCTGCAGCTGGACCGGCAAGGTCAACAGGTAGACCCACGCAGCGCTATACCAGTCCCGTCTGCGCGCTCAGCCCAAGTGCAATTGCGCAATAAGTGTCCCACTACAAAGATGGCTGGGACGTAACAATTCAGGAGGGATTTCAAGCCCTGAAGGATGCGGCACCCATCATGTGTTTAGGGCTGCTCAGTCGGCGCGTCCCTCAAACATGGTAATTTACCGTCGAAGTTGTGTCCCTATGTCTGGGGCTGCGAGAAGGAGCGGAGCGATAGTTTTCTCTATGACAATAAGTTTGGGGTGGTTATATATGCGCGCACCGGCCCCAAACACGGAAGCGGTGATATACGAAAACGGAGAAAAGAATTTACGCCAAATGATATTGCAAACATGTTTGTAGGGGTGCCACACGCCGTAAATCAACGAGATACCCCGCAACCAATCCGGAAATTCCAGTCAATGGTTGCTATAGAGTACAAACTTTTGAGCACCCGGTAGTGGATGTTGCAATCAACCAGCAATGCCATGGGGTTCTGACAATGCCGTTGGGTAGTGCGTAGCATATCGAGGAGATCCAGGAGATCTTGGTTCTTACCTGTACAAGACTCATATATGCCAAATGGCTTCCAAAAGAGTTGCTGTCTACCAGCCTCCCGGGCAATATCGAGGGGGGCACGGATGGTTCTCCGAGAAATGGGTGCGCTGCACATATCAGTGCACACCTTCAGCATTTCTCTCTGCTATTGAACAACTACCATGGCCGCTGTGTCCACCCGGTCCACTAGGTCACGCAGACTCGGGTGACCAAGAAAATGGGGAAGGGGGGTTGTGTGCAACACCGCTATGGCGGTCACATCTAGACAGACATTGGGTTTCACCGGATTGGCCCGAAGCTTGGATTGCCACCAGTTGTCCAGCCACACCACAATATCACGGCGAGCAATGCTATGCCACAGTTTCCGGAACTGCAACGCCCCCTGGTCTGCAACAGACAACCGGGATGGCTTGGTGAGACCTGCGAGCACCAGCTTGCGGCTGTCTGCCCGCATGACAGCAATGGTGCTCTCACCACTGGGGACGGCCGCTTGTGGCAACGCCATGCGACGCATACCCAGCCATACATAATAGGCCTCCTTGGAAAAATTAGTTAGCCAACGCGGCCATTGGTTTCGTGCCAACACCTTGTGAATGCGGTCGAGCGTAATGTGGGACCGCTTGTTGACACGTAGACCCGCATAGAATTTTACGAATTCCTTCGCCACACCATGGCGCACAGCCGACAATATCATTTGGCGACCAGTGCGCCATTCCTTCGTACACAGAGACCGCATGTAGCTGACATGCAACGCCATAGAAACCGGTGCCATAGTGATAAGACAGTCTGGGTGGCACAACAGGAAAAGGTGGTAACCAAAACAAGACACTAGAGGCGTAGACTAGCACATACCGTGCATAGTGGGAGCTGAATTTACACGTGAGGTAAGAGAAGTACGGGCTTGCATTGCGGGTAGCATGCACACAACACATGAAATTAGGTTGCTAGAAAAAGCTGGGCTCTGCAGAGCCAAGCGTCCCGAAATTAGTAATGGCGGGCCGTGTAATAGACAGAGGGGCCACAGGGAGCGACGGGCCAGGAGCAAGTAATCGAGAAGGGGTAAAAGTAGCATTTGGCGCTAGCTGGGCGCTGCAGAGCCCAGGGTCCCAAAAAGTGATGATTATGGGGTGCATATCACACATTTGGGAACTAGATCAAACACTTAATGCATCCCAGAGTTTTTCGGTGTTTGGCCGGGGGCATATCAGGTAGTAATGACCACCGTGACCGATACCGACCATCCCTCATTACCGGGATAGTAGATGGTTGTGGAGACGCAGATGGAGCCATACCCGGCGACAATCCTACATGCACATGTGGCATCAGTGAGTACCTTAGGGTATGTCGGTTGTCCACAATAGCGGCAGTGGGCAACAGAGAAGTGCGCCGACGCAGATGCAGGAGGGAACTCCTTTGGGGTAGTGCATTGACAAAGAGGGGCAGCGGGGCGCTGACTGATCGCCTACCGCTGGAGGTGATTGAAATGTGACTCAAGGCAAGGGGGTGCTTCTATGTGGTACAGGCACCGGTGGCAACTGGCTGTATTTTGCCTGCCCACCCGTGTGCTCTGCTTCCACCGGTGATGGAAGGGACCTTAGGTGCCGGCGATCGGAGTTGTGCTGATCAATCTGTGTAAGTGTGGGTTGGTCGGTATCCGGGGAAGGAAGTGGCCGAGGAGGTGGGATACGGGGATGGGAAGACGACTCAACAGGTGGTCGTGATTCTGGATTTAGTGTATCCAGGATCAATGTAGCCCGCTCCTCGCTGCGTGACAAAAAATGGGATCGGCATATCCGATCCCCTTGTTGCCATGTGCCGAGGGGGTTGCGCCTTGGGTTCCGCTATGCAAAACGGAACCGTGCACAAAGCCCCCAGATGTACTGCACGAACCATCGTGCCTGGTCACCGCCGTTGTCCCTCAGCAACTGCATTGTCTTTGGAGTCAATGGGTCATTGAGGGTGGCCTTTGGTGGGGTTGGTTGGTCCTTGGGGACAAGCTTTGCTGGCCGCGGTGGGGATGGGGGTGCTAACCCCGTAAACACAATCGCCTCTTGCAAGGCAAGCGTAGCTGCAGCACGCGCTGCTGTTTCACCGGTCGATGGGACCGGTAAGGGCACAGGTCCTACAACCTCATCTCCTTCGGTCTCCTGGCCGGAACCGGTACATCCACCTCCGTACGTCTAGCATGTGAAAAATCAGCCATGGCTGTTGTAAAAAGAAGATAGCATGTTACATGTGGGACATATGACGAGATAGTAAATGTACGAGCACTGCACAATATGCATAAAAGTTAACTGCAATAGATTAGGGTATGTGGCGATCAATGTGTCCTGAAACTCCCATATAATCAGACGCACCACAACAATAGAAACATTATCTCACCGAGCTTCCACTACACTTGCGTGCAAGCAGTCTAAGGCTTGTTGTATCGCACTCCTCAATGGGTACCGACTGTCATACTTACACAATACGACGGTGCCCCGCCCCCCTTTCCATGTTGTGGTTTGGCTTGTGGGGCCCCCGCTTGTTTTGCCTAAGGTTAGGGAGGGTATCCATTTCCTCTTTGCAGGTGTGGTGGTTTTTTTGATTGGGGTGAAGAAGTGGGTACACAGTGACACCAAGAGGTAGGTGTGTTACTTCTTCCCTCCTCCCTGCCATGTTGGTGTGTGGTATGGGGTTGCCTAGTGTATACTGCTTTGTCCCCCCTCCTCCTAGGTCATGCAACCCCCCCCCCCCCTGTGTGCACTGGTACCTGGCTATTGGTGTTCGGGTTGCTTGGTTGGTTGTTGGGTTCGTTGGTTGGTTGTTGGTGGATGGGTTCTTGGGCAGCTGAGTTTGGCTTGTTTTTTGTTTGGTTGGTTGGTTGCATGGTTCGTTGCTTGTTGGCTAGTTGCTGGGGTGTGTGCACAGGTGCTGTAGCATTGTAGATGGTGTTGGGTGGGGTGTATGTGTGTGTGTTGCCTGGACACGTGCTGTGTGGTGGTGTTGCGCGGTGTTGTTGCACAGTGTGTCTGTGTGTAAGCATGTCTGTGTAGCGATTGCAAAGGTCCTTGGGGGGGGGGGGGGTTGTTCACATTTCATTTTGGCGTTCTAGCGACGTTCTAGAGAGGCGTTCTAGTGCCGTTCTAGCCCGTTCTAGCGGCGCCGCTTCGCTCCCTAGAACGTTGCTAGAGCATCTCGCTAGAACGCCGCTAGAACGCCGAGATGTAATGTGCACAACCCCCCCAAAGACCCTTGCATTGGCTGCACAGGCATGCTTACACACAGACACACTGTGCAACAACACCACACAGCATGTGTCCAGACAATACACACACATACACCCCAGCAACTAGCCAACAACCAACCAACCAACCAACCAACCAACCAACGAGTCAAACTCAGCTGTGCCACAACCAATCAACCAACAACCAACCAATCAACGCAACAACCAACCAAGCAACCCGAAATCCAACAACCAACCAACCAACAAGCCAGGTACCAGTGCACACGGGGGGGGGGGGGGGTCCATAAGCTGGGATGAGGGGGGACAAAGCATGCCAATGAGCCGTACAGAACACTACATAGCCCAGCTGTGGGGGGGGGGAGGGATGGTGGGAACGGGGGATCTATACACTACGCAACCGCATGCCACAGACACACATGGCAGGGAGGAGGGAAGGAGTAACACACCTACCTCTTGGTTCCACTATGTACCCGTTTCTTCACCCCAATCAAAACAAGCAGCACACCTGCGAAGAGGAAGTGGATACCCTCCCTTACCTTAAGAACAACAAGCAGGGGCCCCACAACCCAGACCACAACATGGAAAGGGGGGGTGATAGCTCAACACTGAGGGTGTGTTTGTGCGGTGCTTGTGTTTGACCTCTTCCCCACTCTCCCCACCCTTGACATTGTATGTTGTGTGTTGTGTTGGGCAGATGCTTTTGCAAAACTGTGTATATGCTAGGGGGGGGGGATATGCGTACTTAGGAGGACCATAGTGCCCCCTATTTTTTTAGCGAAAAAAGGGTCGATGGGTGGTGTTTTGCGGATGGTAAAATAGGGGTGCAAATTTGTATTTTTGCATCCGGCTGGGCTCTGCAGAGCCCAGACCAGCTGTGTAAGTCATTTTAGGCCCCAATATTACACATTTTAGATATCCGGGCTCTGCAGAGCCCAGGTTACAAGTTATACCCTTTGTACCTACCCCCGGTACAACACTTGGCTCATGTATACAATGGTCAAGTGGCCACGCTACATGGCGCTGGGTTAAGTGGTATGCTGTCGCCGACACTCTAACATATTCAGCCTAAACATTGTCCCCGAATAGGTCAGCAGTAAGAGGAATCAAGGATACAACTCCTACATACATTACCGGTGGGCAATGATCAAAGACGCGTGCCACACCAGGCATCACATAATCTAGATGGAATTGCCGAAACAAGGCCTATATTAGGATTTTACAACAACCTAGGCTCTGCAAAGCCCAACATTCATAAACTTGGTACTTGAGGGGTGCTTATCAGGGTTTCCCTGTTGGCTGGGCTCTGCACAGCCCAACATTCATAAACTTGGTACTTGAGGGGTGCTTATCAGGGTTTCCCTGTTGGCTGGGCTCTGCAGAGCCCAGAACTTCACAATTACCCATTTTGCCCCCCTTTGTGTGACATAATAGCTCTATGACACTTTGAAACTTATTCTACATGTGGTATGGTAATATATTTTTCTATGCCTGTCTGCCGCGTTGCTCTTGTATCGTGTTTTACAATGGTCACTCCGGGGGTGTTTGTGCGGTGCTTGTGTTCGACCTCTTGCCGCCCCCCCCCCCCCGTGACATCTCGTGCTGTGTGTTGTGTTGTGCATGTACCTGTGCCAAAGTGTGTGTGGGCGGGAAGGGGGGGGCCCATATGCCTAAGCATGCGCCAAGTGTGTTGGTTTTCATTAGTGTATGTTTATCACCCCTCCACCCCACGCCCACTTTCGTGTCCCTTAGATGGGACACATGCATGAATGTTTTTGTTCTGGTTGTGTTCTAGGCTAGAACGTTCTAGCGACCTTCTAGCTAGAACGTCACTAGAACGTCGCTACAACGAAAATTTTTTACACTCTGAAATCAGGTGAAAACACTGAAATTCTGAAAAACGAAGCATGGCCCCCCGAGTACGGATAGGGGGGTCCACGTTGAAACCCCCAAAGCCCCCCCCCCCCTACCTCCACGGGGAGGGGGTAAGCCCGTCTTTTTTTCGTTCTAGCCACTCTAGCGCCGTCTAGCCTAGAACAAGATTGGGTCTTCTGGCGTTTACCAGGGGCTATTCTAGTCAACAAGGCACGAGATGATTCCTAACGTGGTGTAGAACCCCCTAGGAATCATCGTGTGGGTCCTATACTACTCTAGAGGGCACGGGACGATTCCTAGGAGGGTGTAGACCCTCCTGGGAATCATCCCGTGCGTCCTCTACTAGTCAACAGGGCACGCGAGGATTCCTTGGGGGGTGTAGAGCCCCCTATGAATCATCCCGTAGGTCCTATGCTGGTCTACAAGGCACACAATGATTCCCAAGGGGGTGTGGACCCCCCTAGGAATCGTCGGGTGGGTCCTGTACCAGTCAACAAGGCACGCAATGATTCCTAAGGGGGTGTAGACCCCCCTAAGACTCATCGTGTGGGTCCGATACTAGTCAACAATGCACGCGATGATTCCTAAGGGGGTGTGGACCCTCCTAGAAATCATCGCGTGGGCCCTACCCTAGAGACCCAAATTAAATCCAATATATTTAATTTTTGGCCAAACATTCATTGATGAAACCAAAGTATGCACTTTTTGCGGGGGGTTAGGGGCGTCGATTGGGAAAATGTTCACCCCTACGTGGTGCCTTGTGTGTTTGTCAACCATTTTATGCCTTGGTTTGGGCTCCGGTTCTGGTTCTGGTTCACCGGGGCCGTTCCCCGATAAGGCATTGTAGGGCACGGCGGCCCTTTGCTTCTCCCAAACCTCTAACCACGAGCCGCACTCGCGCACGTCGCCCCGTCCGGCCTATCCTTATGGGGTGGGGTGTCGTGTTGCCGTTGGTGGACTGGCGTGTTGCCGCTTGGTCGTGTTGGTCGTTGTCGGGTGTGGCGTGGGGGGGGTTTTGTGAGGACCGTGCCAGCGCGCACTGCGGTCCTAGGGAAGGCCTCTAGCCCGTTTACGGTCAAATCACTCGGATCCTCCGCCCATGGGCCTACTGCATACCACACCAAACTGCCTCGAGGTCACCAAATGCACTGGGCTGAAGCGCTCATTGTATCTGTGGCATTGAGTAATTCTGGTCCGCTGCCACTACCCATCGTGGGCCCGCCGTCACCACCTGCCACACGGGCGCTAGTGCGGTATGAATTCCGCAAAGCACGAGAGCCCGGCGGGACTGTCGAGGACACTGCAACGTGCACTCATCAACTGTGCACAGGGATAGGACATATTCCACGGGAGAATGATCCAAAACACTCTCGGATGCAACTTCAAATGAAAACGGGCATGATAGGTCAACCCAGATCCCGCCGCACCACCCACACCATGACCGCTTGCAGAGAAAAAAGGAAAGGTGCAACGACCGGACGGTTTTCAGCATACGGCGATAGACTCAGGTCAAGCGAAAGCCCATCAATCACAGGCAAAGAGTTATCAACCCTTTCATGCATACATTGCAGGACCATATGAGAAATTTGGTGACACACCCGGGGATGAATATACACTTGAGACTGAATAGAGGACTGAGAAACCCACACAAAGCCTGACATGGACAGTAGAACCACCTGGTGACCAGGCATTGAACACATAGAGGACCGTCGCTCGCTAACGCGGGTGTCAGCGTCCACTGCCACCCAAAACGTGAACCAAGAGCGGCAAGTTAGCAAAACAATGTTTCAAACGGCGACCACTGTAAAGCCTTGGTCGCGAGCCACCCATTCCCCGATTGCCCGTATGGCCATGCATTGTCTAGTGTAAAGCTCTACACATGCACTCATATGAGATTGCTCGTTGCCCTAGAAGAGCCCACAGTAACGACAGTGTGGCACCTGAAAACAAACACGAGGAAGGAACGGCAGCATACAAAGGCAGGCCACCTGCCCATGCTGAGAGAGAGTAATGTTGCCCTAGTGACCTAGATTAAAGTCAATATGTTTAATATTTGGCCAAAAATTAACACGTTAATCTCAAGTTTCAATTTTTTTGGGGGGGGTTAGGGGGTTTGCCGTGAAAATTATGACCCCCACGGGTTGCCTCCCGGGCTTGGGTGTCATTTCCCCCCGGGGGTTGGTGGGGGGGTCCTACCCATGTGGTTGTTTCAAAATGTTAAAACGGCTCTTGGCTTGAATTTTTGTTTTTAATTTTTGGATTAATATTTGAAAGATTAAAAATTAATGAGTCGCCAGCATTAATATTAATCTCACAAATATTAACCCTATTCTCCAAATATTAACCCTCCATAAAAATGCACGACAACCAGCCAAACATGCTAGGGGGCATGCATAATTGTTGTGCCTTACCAAAATGGATATCCCCCCTTCCCCCTTTTTTGCACACACACACACACACACACACACACACACACACACACACACACACACACACACACACACACACACACACACACACACACACACACACACACACACACACAATGATATTGGCACCCCCACACACCCAACCTCTGCCACACACATCCCTCCTTGCTCCTTCCTCTCTCCTCCCGTTGCCCTTGCGCCTAAGGTTTGGGAGGGTATGCCCTTTCTTTCCACAGGTTATGTTTTTGAATAACAGATTTCGTTGAAAATTGAGCAAGGAGAAAAAGGTTGTAGGTAGGTGTGTGTGTGTGTGTGTGTGTGTGCATGCATGTGTGTCCATTGTGGCTAGTTTCTAGGTTGTAGAATGCCCCAAAGGAGATAACGGGGCTAGTTCAGGTTTCATTGGCAATCCCCCCCCCCTTGGTATTGTGGTGTGTGATGTTTGGGGCTGTGCTGTGTGGGGGAGTGGTTTCTAGGATTCTGGTGTGTGGGGCTGAGGTTTCTAGGGTTGTGGTCTGTGGGGCTGTGGTGTGGGGTTGTGGTGGGTACGGCTGTGGTATATGGGTGTGTGGTGGTCATGTGTGGGGTTTGGTGTCAGGTGCTGTGGTGTGTGGGGCTGTTGCATGGGGGGGGGGGGGGTGCTGTGGGGGTGCATTGCAGCCCTGTGGTGGGTTGTGGTGAATTGTGGGTGAACAAAATCAGTCCACGAGGGACTGGGGGGCATAATTAATTTTTGGGACGACTTTTTATTTTCCGGTAAGTTAATATTATTGGTTAATTTTTAATATTTGGAACGCCGGTCCAAAAATTAAATATTAATCTCAAGAAATTAACACCGGCGGTCTAAAATTTAAACGGAAACAATGGGGGCAATGTGGGGCTTTGGTGTGTGGGGCTGTGGCGTGTGGGCCTTTGGGGTGTCCGGCTAGGGTGTGTGGGGTTGTGGGCTGTGGTGATGTAGTGTACAGGGCTGGGGTGTGTGGGGCCGTGGCCTGTGGGGTTGTGGTGTGTGGGACTGTGGCGTGTGGGCTGTGGGGTGTGGCCCTGTGGGGTGTAGGGCTGTGGTGTGTTGGGCTGCAGGGTGTGGGGCTGTGGCATGTTTGGGGCTGTGGTGCTTGGGCCTGTGGGGTGTGAGCCTGTGGGGTGTGGAGCTGCGTGGTGTGGAGCTGTGGGATGTAAGGCGGTGCGTTTGGGGCTGTGGTGTGCAGGGCTGTGGTGCATGGGGCTGTGTGTGCGATTTTGCTGTGTGGGGCAGTGGGGCATGGGGCTGTGGGGTGGGGTGCTGTGGTGTGTTGGGCTATGGTTTGTTGGGTTGTAGGGTGTGGGGCTGTGGCGTGCCATGCTGTGACAATTTGGATTGTGGTGCTTGGGGCTGTGGTGTGTGGGGCTGTGGGTTGTTGGGCTGTGGGGTCATGGTATGCCGGGCACGGTGCCCTTTGGGGCTGCGGTGCTTGGGGCTGTGGGGGGTGCCGCTGTGGGGGTTTGGGGTTTGTGGTGTGGGGCTGTGGGATGTTGGGGGTGTGCAGTCCGAAAAAAACACAAAAAACCAAAAGTTAATTTTTGACCCCCTGAACTAATTTCTGGAAATTAATATTATCCAGCCAAAAATTAATTAATATATTAAGTATTAATCGACGCGAGCGTTAATATTAAACTCGAAAAATTAACGAAAGCGACACAAAAATTAACGCGATTTGATTGTGCTTTTCGGGGGGGGGGGGGACCACAGCCCCACACCCCACAGCCCCAAACATCACACCTCCACACACCACAGCCCTAAAAACCACACCCCCACGCACCACACCTCCACACACCACAACCCACCCCCACGCACCACAATACCAAGAGGAGGGAGGGTGGCATTGCCAATGAAACCTGAACTAGCCCCGTTATCTCCTTTGGGGCATTCTACAACCTAGAAACTAGCCACAATGGACACAAATGCATGCACACACACACACACACACACACACATACCTACAACCTTTTTCTCCTTGCTCAATTTTCAACGAAATCTGTTATTCAAAAACATAACCTGTGGAAAGAAAGGGCATACCCTCCCAAACCTTAGGCGCAAGGGCAACGGGAGGAGAGAGGAAGGAGCAAGGAGGGATGTGTGTGGGAGGGGTTGGGTGTGTGGGGGGTGCCGACCTCATTGTGTGTGTGTGTGTGTGTGTGTGTGTGTGTGTGTGTGTGTGTGTGTGTGTGTGTGTGTGTGTGTGTGTGTGTGTGTGTGTGTTTCTTCCCATTGCATACAAGAAAAGGTGCATTGATGTTGTATACTTTGTATGTAGAGCCCACTATGGGCCATCTAGAGGCGCCAATGAAGCGGTGCACTAGGGGGTGGTCATCCCAAATGGCTAGCTCACCGGGCACCCTAGGTGTTGCCCACTAGAACCCCTTGCGGTCATCAATAGACTGCAACACCTCCAAAAAGACCATGTGTTAATATTCACATTTATTTCTCGAGATTAATATTAAGTTAATTTTTCAGTCGGCGTTAATATTAACCGAAAACTAGATATCAATCTCGAAAAATTAACGCAAAAAAGCGAAAAAACCAAAAACAACGAATGGGCCACAAACCTTCAAGTTGTCGGCCCATATCGTTGCAAGTGCCGCCATGTCCTTGTGCCCGCACACGGCCATCCCTATCACCCTCAAGTACGCGGGTGTGCGGCCCCGTGCGCCGTGGTTGAGGAGCCCAATGGAGAGTTGGGTCCAACTACCACCGGTACACGGGTACGAATCCCCACGCACAATGAAGGTGAGGGGCCTTGTCCAATCGATGGTGTCCACTAGCGATGGGCGTGATTGGACGTACCGGGCCCATGAGTGTAGCGGCCAAGAGCGCCCACTCGCGGGGGGATCGGGGACGGACACAGGTGGTCGTAGGTCAAGGGGGGTGACCAACTCCTTCCACGTGTCCGTGAACGCATCCCGAGTGGGGATGGGGCGGGGGAACGGGAGGCCCGTTGCGGCCGTGTAGGCCGACCCCCGGCGGCTCATGTACTCCGACACGTGCCGGAAGCCGAGCTTGGGGACGTTCAAGTCCATGAGGAGGCCGATGAGGTCCGGGGCCGGGAAGAGGTGGGAGGCATATTGCTTCACCGCCTCCACTTGCTTAGTACGAATAAGGGAGGGGTAGCCAACCTCCGTGGCCTCGGACCATCGGGCCCGGGCCAAAGGGGATGAGGCCACCCACTCACCAAGGAGTTGGGAGACCAAAGGGTCCCGCAAACTCTTGGCCCCACTCAAACGCACGAGCGTCATGTTAAGCTCGGTAAGGGTGTCCCGAGAGAAAGGCATAACAAGGGCACTACAAGGGAAGATGGTGGTGTGGAGGAGGGGGGGAATGCGGGCAACCGGAGGGGGGGTGTCCAAGACACCCACCAACACAACATTGGAAGCTCTCTACTATACCGTTGTGCAACAATATACCACGTAACACCCCTTATAGGTCCGCATATGTGCATGGAAAAATGGGTACAAATGGCCCAATCGCAATAATTTGACTTTAACCTCTTAATATTTGCGAGATTAATATATTAACGCCTTCATATATTAAAAATCAAAAATTAACATATGGACTTTAATCTAGGTCACCGGGGTGGGGTCATGACGGACCCGCACCCAAGGGGAGGCATCAAACCCTTGTTCCAGCACCCACCTCCCCAATGCCGAGGACCGCCCCACAGACATACCATACAATCTGTCAATGAAGACGTTAATGTTCAGCACCACCAGCCCTTGATAACACACCGGCCCGGGGGGCACATGGGGCACTAGAAGGAGGACATCCCATGGGACAGGGTACCGATCTGGGTCATCCAACCCCCTCGTAGCTGCCACATCCGCCTGTTTCTGCCGCTCAGCAACAACCCCTTGATCACCAGAGTCATGCTTTGCTGGCAACCAAAACTCGGTGACGAGCTGGGCCACAGGCTTTTGAAACACCCACTTGGCTAATCTGTCAAACCACGTAGCTGCTCGTAGCAATCTACTAAAGTGACACAACTGTACCATTGCATTGTCACACACTAAACAAACATGTCCCCGAAACCCCGCACGAGCCACCATCCATAAAACAATAATTTTTGCCAACCACCCCAGGATCGTGGAGGACCCGCTGCGCACCACATGCCCAGGACCACCCTGTGTCACACTTTGTCACATGTGAAAAATATGATCCCCAGACCACCTCGTTCCTTTGCTTCACTCGTTCACTAGAAACATGCCCAACATCAGTGGTGACAAACAGAACCGGCACACATACAAGATTCAAGAGCAATGATACATCAGCTGCAAGATACACAAGAGGCGGGGCGCCTACAGTGACATGGTACTTCCGGCAGAGACGACGAAAGACACTCCCATCATCATTCACTCGAGGCAATGGGTGCAGCAGTTGCTCGGGTAATACAGTGCGAGTTAAATAACTGCGACAATCAAGGGCAGAGAGATAGCCAGACAGAACATTTAGCTCACTGCGCACAGGTTGCCAAAGCGATCCCCTACCTCCATAAGACACAGGAGTGTGCAACACTCCGACGGCAATATCTCGGGGAAGCAAAAGCAGACTACGCATCACATCATTCACTGGGATCTGCAGTTCGGAAATCACAGCCAGAGGCAGGGCAGAGCCCTTTGCCACAGAGTCCAGAATGGCTACCAAATAAGCCATAGTGGCACGCAACGCCGGAAGCATATTGTGTTGAAACCGCCTAACGAATGTGCGCAGAGTTCGAGCTTGTTTTAAGAACCGACGCACAAGTTCAGGAGATGCTGACTGCGGCTCAAGTGTAATGCCCACTATGACAAGCACATCTCCACAGGCCGAAACAACACTTTCTTGCACTTCTAGAACCACAGCTCCACGCTGGACTCCCCAACTTGCGTGCAGTATGAGAATGTTGTATGCCATTTTGGCCTCTTTGCTCGGAGCACAGGCATCCCCATACAATTAAAGATGTGTGCCCCTGTAGCTACCCTCGAGGCCTCTGCAGCCGTGCGCCAAAACCAACGCCTGTCATCCGAAAAACGTAAATTCAAACAGAGGAACCCTTGGTTGGATCCACCATCCCTCACACAATGACTACAGACAACGTGACCTCAGAATTCCTAAATCAGTGTAAGCAGTAGCCGCAAGAGTACAACCTTGTGCAAACCCAAGCTCGGGAGCGGTAGGTGAAGCAAGGCCACAGACAGTCCAGAGTCTGACTTGTTGCCTCTCGTAAAACCCCTCGCCCGGTCCCCGTAACTGCACTGCCCCAGCCTTAATCTAGAAAAAAGGGCCATATCATCACGCAGAGACATGTCAAATGGACCGCTTTCGGCCCCATCTATAATATGGCATTCGCCTGTTTCCTAGAGGGATAAAGCTACAGTAGCCCGGGCAGACAGTGCCATGTACGAAGGACAAATTTCTTCTCTTTACGAGAAAAGGCCCCACACCAAGTACGGGTGACCACGTCATCATGCACTACTCCGGCAAACAATCTGCTAAAATTGGAGCCGTTTTAATTGGACGATCGGAGTTGAATAGGTGAAGCAGCCCTCCTTTCAATATTCCCATTTGAAGGACCAGATTGGTGTGTGCTTTCTCATACAACGACAAGAGTTTGGAATAATGCAAGAGGGGTTCCGTAGCACATATGGGCACACCTTGTAGCAAGGAACATGGTACATCATCTAACGAGGCAGCATCAGAGCCGCCGCGATCTAGACCATTTGTAATGGCTTTGGCAGTGAAAAGAGGCTGCTTGGGCAGAGACCGAATATTGAAAGCATACTTCTCCTGATCAGCAGACCATGTCCCATCTCGTAGCTGGCGAAACAAGATAGCAAACGGTAGGTCATCAGGAATGCAGAGACGGTCATGCGACAAGGCATTAAACAATAGCACAGGTAACTTCATATAGTCACCTTTAGACAAGTGAAAAAATCCATGTTGCTCTCAAGGTAGAGGTAAACGGGTCTCACGCACCCCGGTCCCTAAACGTTCCTTTTTGGGGTTTTTGGGTTTTTTTCACCCAAAATTTTGTTTTACTACATCCCTGTGACCTCAAATGCATTTTCCAGGGCAAGTTGCCATGTTTTTTAAAGGTTCACAACATGGTGTCCCTCAACAGCTCAACCAATCAACAACACAAACCAGAAAAAAAACACTGTGTTGCAGATTGGTTGCTTCGGCCTTGTGACCCAAAGTGGCGTTTTCCCGCCCTTTTCACTCGTTTCTCCTAGTGTGTTTGCAAATTGATGTATTCCGGCAGCCAGGGTGTTTTTTAGGTGGATTCGCCCAAGGACAGCCGGGTTCACGTTACGTCCTACATCGCTGTGGATGGCCGTTGTTATTTTTTTTTGTTGCCTTCCGAATGCTCACTGTTATTTCATGGTGTGCTCTGGATGGTTACTGTAATTTTGGAATAGTTGCTGTAGTTTCGTGTTGTTTCCTGTTGCACTCTAGATGGTTCTTGGTATTACCTAGTGCGCTCTGCATGGTCATTGTTATTTCTTGGTGTGTTCTGGATGGTCGCTGTTGTTTCGCGGTGCGCTTTGGATGGACACTGTCATTTCTTGGTGTATTCTGGATGGTCACCGTTGTTTCCTGTTGCACCCTGGATGGTCACTATTATTTTCTGGTGCCCTCTGGATGGTCACTATTATTTCCTGGTCCGTTCACAAGCAACACATGTCACACACAGGCAAACACAAGGCAAAGGAGTGAAACTGCACCAAATAAACCGAAACATTGTGCGCGGGCGCACCTGCCAAACTGCTACCAATGTCCGCCTCAAAAGTCCGGAGGCCACTCGCTGCCCTCTCCCTCCCGCACTGAAGGAGCATCATGCTCCTGCCCAAGACAAAAAAAATTTTCCGCATCTCCCCCCTTGCCCTCGTCTTGCTCCACGTCGCTTCGCAACCGGTTTAGGCGGTCTGGTCCATCTCCTCCGTCGCCGTCTGCATGCTGCTGAGAATCATGCACACCCTCTTCCCGGCCTTGCATAATTGTGGCACCGTCAGCACAAAACCACACCAGCTTGAGGATCCAATCGGTAACCTCCACACCAGCAGCGGTAAAGGCACGCTTGTACGAGGAGAAGGTTCCGGAAGCCGTACCATTTGGCAAGGGCTGACATGACAGGGCCGCCGTTCGGGGCTTTCCTTCAAACATGGTCCGGTAGTACACTAGCTCTGCTTTGTGGGCGGCCCTGTCCGTGGCCCAATCCGAAGCAAGAGCCAAGTACTCAGCGCTCTGGATGATGGTGCCTTGGGTGTTGCGGAAGGGCACTGCTATGGCCGCAAGAATGCCAGGGGCAGAGAACCGGGAGCGGTAGCCCGAAAGACATTGCCACCAGAGAGCTCGATCATACACAGATCCCCGGGAAAGTCCTGCATGGAACCCCCACTCTTCTCCCCTTGGTACACCGCTCGGAACGCCGTCAGACACCGTTGCGTACGTTTGGCTGCAGGGTACCTAAGGCAGAGGACTTCTGAACATTGGATACCCACATTGCTAGTGCAACATGGTGGCAACCGGAGCGATCATGCTTCTTCACGGCTGAGGCGCGGAAGTTGTTGGTGCCCTGGGCCCATTCAGGGGAGCCACCAGACTGGGGGTACATCCGAGAAGCAGCGCAGTGCATGAGGTCGTTGATGTATTTCAACCACGGCCGCCCCTTTTGCCACTGCTAGCGAAACAGGCGCCGCCGGCCGTTTGATGGTTGTGGTGGTGGAGAGGCGCAACCCTTGCAATGAACTGCGTCACCAATTGCGGTTGTGCGGTGTGCACAAGCGGTGCGCCTGCAATGGGCACACTTTATCACTGGCCTTGTCAAAAGACACATGTAGCAGTGGAACTTGTGTTGTACAGCAACAGTACCACATAGTTCATGGGTCTGCTTGCCACAGGAAACACATTTCTTAAGGTGCCCTCCAAACTCAGTATCGCAAGCACCGCAAACGCGGTTGGCACCGGCAAGACCGGTGGGGATGGATGGTGCTGCGCGGGGCTTTGCAACAACGGTGGCATTCCGGGGGGCTACCGTGTTCAGGTCGGTAGTGAAACGCCAACCATCGCGGGCACCATTGTGCTTGGCCTCCTGGCTAACTTGGGCGTCATGCAACTTGACACTCTGCACTCTCAGGTAACGAGCGGCGGCCGAGACGGATTTTTGGAAAGACCACTCGGCGCCCTCGACGTTGTTCTTCACCCACGCGCCACGCATCAACAGAACATACGCTAGCAAGAAGGGGAAACAACGGACATGTTCTGCGTATTTGCAATGCACATCATACATCCTATGTTGCACATCCCATACCAGACATCCCCAATCCCACATCCCATCTACTTTCTTTTTGTGACCTCTTTTGCACCTCTGTTACGTGATCGCCGATTGCACGTATACATGCCATGACATCTGGACGTAACATCCCAAATCCCACATCTCCTATATATGTGTGGCCCCCATTGCACCTCTATTTGCCATTTCATCATAGAATTGCATTCACAATTGCACATGTCCATGCCATGACATGTGGACGTAACATCCCATATCCCACATCTGCCATATATGTGTGTTCCCCATTGTAGCACTACTTGGTACGTCATGCATGAGGGAAAAAAACAAAAAAATTCTCTGCCAGAAGACGTCGGAGAAACAAGCAATGCCAAAAATATTCAAAAAACAATGCTTCCTTGATACCACAAGATGCGTTTGTACCTAATACCACCATGAAAAGAAAAAGAAAACAAAAAAACATGAAAAAAAACCTACCCGCGGCCAAAAAGAGACAAAAACGGGGGGGAAAACAAGAAAAACAAAAAACGCGTTTTTTTTGTAAACCACCCGACTCCGTACCCACTTAGCTCTTGCTTGGTTGCTGTTTGGCGATAGACAGCAGCTCCGACGTTTCCTTACTCATGGAGTCCTTAGCTAGATTGGGATATGGTTGTGGCATACTACGTTTGATTCGCAGGGGAAATGTAATATGGGAAGTAATGGACAGCTAATTCAGAAAATCTTGTGTTAGCTTAAGACTGCGAGCGAATAGGTGGTCCTGAACTGCTGTTTTCCATTTAGTGATATCATCTTGTTGGGCCTGTTTCCTAGCCAATTGCCGTGCTTTTTTCATTAGGCCTTCGGCGCTATGGCGCAAGGTGTGGGAAGTTTCGGGAGGGGGCGGGGGTTCACCCGCCTTGATGTGTAAAAATATCAAAACGGCTCTCGGCTTTGAAATTTGGCACTATTTTTTGGTTTAAATTTTGTAAAGTTGAAATATTGTGTGTTACCGGGATTAAAATTTAAACCAACAAAATTTAAACAAAACTTCCAAAAATGAAACCTCCCTGGACAAGCACAAAAAAAAACACAACATACCCGCTAGCCTTCGCGGCTCATGTGCTTGGCCATTCCGGCCATTGTTGCCGTGTTAAACCTCCCGGAAGCCCATTTCCGGGTCCCATAGTGCCGGGGTACCTTGGATTTCGCTTGGGGGGTTAGGTGGGTCAGAGGGGGTATTTGGGTTGGGTTGAGCGTCTTCTTGGGGTTTAGTCGGGGCTGAGCCGGCTTCATTGCGGGGGGGGGGGGGGGGTTGGGGGGGGGGCGGCGTCTTGCGCTTGCGCACCTTTTGGAGGTGCGCCTCCGCGGCTTCACCCGTGCCGAAGATGAGGTGGAGTTGCACCTCATACAGCTTGGGGTCGTTTGGGTATCTCTCCCAAAAAACCCCGCTCTTGCGGATGTGGACATAGGTGACGGTGCCCACCTCTACCCCGCCCCCGTACGGGACGTGGGCGGGGGTTCCCACAAGGGGATGCGGCGGTTCCGCCCCCCCTTCCTCCTTGTTCGCCGCCCCCGCTTCTTTGCCACCCCCCTCCGCCTTCTTCTGCCGCCCCTTCTCTTTTGGGGCGGGACGGCGTTTTACTTTGGGGGGGGGGGTTCTTATTCGGGGATTCGGCTGGGTGTGTCTTTGTCGGAGGACGACCAAGAGGAAGAGGCGGGGTCGTCGGACTCATGGTCCAAGTCCAAGTCCGACTCGAACCGCTTACGCTTCTTTGCGTGGGGGGCTTTGCCCCCTTTGCCTTTCTTGGGGGGGGGGGGGGGGGGGTTAGGCTTGGAGGGGGGGGGGTGCTTGCCCCCTCCCTTTTTTCCTTCACCTCCCTTGCCTTGCCACCTCCCATCCCCCGCCAAAGCCCTGCATCCTCACGCCCCAACCACCCTGCCTCCCCCAAGTGTGCCCATGAAGTGGGCTTTTCGGGCCTCGAGGGGCCCGTAGCTCCGAGCACTGGCGGCCGTGCTCCCACTCCTTCAAGCCGCGGAACAGGGCCAGCACAAGCGCGCGGTCTTGGGCGAGGAGCTTGTGGAGCCCCCCAAACCCCAGGCTCCGCTCCCCGTCCTCGTCACTCCGAACGACACGCACGGGGTGCACATCGTCCCCGCAGACCGCCACTTCCTTGTCCTGCAACAAAATAGACGGTGGCCGTGGTCCGGGGGACAAACTAAATTTTTCCGACAACTTTTTTTTAAATATTTTCGTTTCAATTTGAACGCTAATTTTTAATTTTTGAAGCGCCGATCAAAATTTTGAATCTTAAACCAAAAGTTTTAAACAAAGCGTCCGAAAAATTAAAGACACACAAATACACGCATACACACACATACCTTCTGAAATTGTGGGCACCCCAGAGCATGCAGCACCGCCATCGCCTGCCTGAAGCGTGAGGCAGGGCTGGGGAACTCTACGGGATCGGCAGCGTTGGCGTTGTCAGCGGTGGTGGCTGCCAGGAGTGCCGTCCGAGTGACGGCAGCCAAGCCCCGGGTTGTCCGCGACCCGGGTCCCCAGCCCTTCGTAGCTGTGACGGGCCGCGGGATCGTAGGTGGAGGTGGGCTGGGACAGCACGGCAGACCAGACGGTGCAAAATGCACCGACTTGCCCTGCCGCCAGTGTTCACACCATCCAAGGGCTACCTAGTGCTATAGGCACACCAGGTAGTGGCCGGTGCCAAACTTGACCCCCCGGGGGGTCGGCACGCAGGTTCAGGCCCCCTAGGGACCCTGAGCTGATCCTCTCAGGCAGGGGGGTCATGGGACCGCCCGGCAGTGGCTGCCCGTGTCCGGCGCCCCCTTTGGCAACATATCCTCCGACACTCCCCCTTGCCCTCACCATTTTTCCTAAATAGGCCACCGAAAAGTCGGTGTTGGACCCAGCGCAGGGTGAAATGAGCCTTGCTTGGGTCAAAACAAATTGGTTGGTTTGGCCCACAGCCCTGCGCCAGCACTTGGGCAGACCAGGGGGCAGCGGCTGCCTTGCGGTAGACCGCTGAGTCTTTCCTGAGGGCCTTTTGCAGCCCCTCGGGAAGTGGTAGTATAGGGGGTTGGGGTGCACCTGGACCTCATCCCCCTCCACATCCTCATCCCCCTCCCCATCCCCGTCCCCACCCTCTAGTACCATCACCTCCCCTTGCTGTGCCTTAACCCCAGGCCCCCCCGCCTTCGACTGGCGGGCCCTAGTCTCCTCCTTTGCCCTCCTCCACTTCTCCTGCTCTCGGCTTCTGTCCTCCTTCTCTTGCCACCGCTCCTCCTTCAACCGGTGCCACTCGTCAACGGAGGCGGCGGCGGACAGGAGTTCCCCCACCCCGCCCTCCCCCTCCGGGGGTGGGGGACCACCGGCTGACTGCAGTTCGTGGAGCTGCTGGAGCTACTAGAGGAGCTTCAACTGCTCCCCAAGGGGGTGCTCCACACTGCTGCAGGCGGTCCTCCACTTGTTGCATCAACAAGGGAGAACAGATGGAAAATTTAGCCTGAGGTCAAATTTTTTCGTTTAAGTTTTAATACTTCGTTTTTAGCTGAAACTACATATGTTAAACGACCGTCGTTGTTAAAATTAAGCCAAGAAAAGCAACGCCCCGTGAAATTTTGAACGAAACCTCCTAACTACAAATTCGATACATAGGCAAGCAAACAGACGCACACGCAAGCACATACCACTTTGTCGGTCATACTTTCCAACATTTTGTTCATCAACGCCTCCATTGCCGCTGACCTCGATGGATAGGGTCTACAAGAGCTGGGGGTGGAAGGGAAAGTAACATGGGTGGGGGGCTATGGTAACAACTTGCCATTCGGGGGCCTCCGGCGCGTAGGCCAATAGTGGGCCCATCTCCTCCCATGCAAAGAAGAGGACCCTGGCCTCCTCCCCATCGGGTGCGGCAGTGACACCCAGCTTCACACCCGTTCGTGCCCGGTACAACAATCGTTGCACACGCTCCGCACTCTCCTTGGGGAGTGACTCGAGGCGCGCCTCAACAAGAGCGGCCTGCAGCCGCCCAATGGCCATGCAATAGTGGAGGATGCATGGGAAAACCCAACAACGGTCAACCATGATGTGAGGTTCCGCTATGCATCCCCCATTGTCCAAGCTCTGACCTGTCACCCGATATTGGTGACGGGTGGCCGCCTCGTTGACCAAAGTCCGGCGCACGTCCACCCGCAAACACACCGCCGCCGCCCTGTCCCACACCCCCATATTGTAAATAGACCCCACTTGGGGTGCTGTGGACCCCCCAATGAGGCGGTGAATAAACGGTTGGTCATGCCCAACGACCATTGTAGCAGGCACCCAACTGGATGCCCAAGAGAAACTTTTGCGGTCGTGAATTGACTGCAATACCTACAGAAGAGTGTGTGCATTGATATCTAGGCATCACTTTTATGTTCAAATTTTAGCTTCAAATTTCCCTCGGCATAAAAATTTTAAGCAATATTTCGCTTTTAAACGAGGAACTTTGAAACCAAGCAAGCTCGAATTCAATGCGACACAACAGCGCCAAGTACCTCAAGCTTCTCGGCCCAAATAGTGGCCAAAGCGGCCATGTCTTTGTCGCCGCACACGGCCATCCCGATGACCCACAAGTCAGCGGGTGTGCGGCCCCGTTTGCCGTGGTTGAGGAGCGCAATAGACAATTGGGTCGAACACCCACCGGCACATGGGTAGGCATCCCCGCGCACAATAAACGTGAGGGGCCTTTCGCGTGGCAGTACCGCGCACATTGTTGTAAGGCCGCCTGCTAGTCCAACTACCTCCTCTACGTAGAGGAGGATGTGACCAAGGCGGTGGCTAATGCGGCACGTTTGGGAGTGGGGTTGGGGGCGGTGTGTGTGGATGTGGTAGAAAGCCTAAATGCCATTATGAAACGGGCCTAAAACGATCACACGGCCCCGGGGGGGGGGGTGCCGGGGGCCACATCCCTAGAAATGGAGGCGGAGGTAGTTTTGCAAGTATGGGAATGGTGGTTTCAAAATTTGATCTACCCCTCAGGACCCTAGGAACGCCCCATGTGGCCCCATGTACAATGGCCACGCTCATGTCTAACCATAGCCCCCCACCCATGTTACTTTCCCTTGCACCCCCGGCTCTTGTAGACCCTATCCATGGAGGTCAGCGGCAATGGAGGCGATGATGAACAAAATGTTGCAAAGGATGACCGACAAAGTGGTATGTGCTTGCGTGTGCGTCGCTTTGTTTGCCTATGTATTGAATTTGTAGTTAGGAGGTTTCGTTCAAAATTTCACGGGGGCGTCACTTTTCTTGGCTTAATTTTAACAACGACGGTCGTTTAACATATGTTAGTTAAGCTAAAAATGAAGTATTAAAACTTAAACGAAAAGTTTTAACCCAGGGCTGAATTTTCCATCTGTTCTCCCTTGTTGATGCAACAAGTGGAGGACCGCCTGCAACAGGGTGGAGCACCCCCTTGGGAAGCAGTTGAAGCTCCTCCGGTAGCTCTAGCAGCTCCGTAAAACTGCAGTAGCCGGTGGTCCCCCAGCCCAGGAGGGGGAGGGGGGGGGCGCGCCATCCGCCGCCGCCTCCGTTGACGCCGGCTGAAGGAGGAGCGGCGGCGAGAGAAGGAGGAGAGAAGACAAGAGAAGGAGGAGAGGAGGAGGGCAAAGGAGGAGACTAGGGCCAGCCGCTCAGAGGCGGGGGGGGTTGGGGTTAAGGAAGAGCACGGGGAGGTGGTGGTGCTAGAGGGTGGGGACGGGGATGGGGAGGGGGATGAGGATGTGGAGGGGGATGAGGTCCAGGTGCAGCCCCCCCCCCCCCAACCCCCAATACAACCCCTTCCCGAGGCGCTGCAAAAGGCTCTCGGGAAAGACTCAGCAGTTTGCCGCAAGGCAGCCGCTGCCCCCTGGTCTGCCCAAGTGCTGAAACAGGGCTATGGGCCAGACCAACCAATTTTTTTGACCCAAGCAAGGGTCATTGCACCCTACACCGACTTTTGGGTGGCCTATTTAGGAAAAAGGGTGAGGGCAAGGGGGAGTGGCGGAGGATATGCTACCAAAGGGGGCGCCGGGCACGGGCAGCCACTGCCGGGCGGTCCAATGACCCCCCTGCCTGAGAGGATCAGCTGGGGGTCCCTAGGGGGCCTGAACCCGCTGGCCGACCCCCCGGGGGGTCAAGTTTGGCACCGGCCACTACCTGGTGTGCCTACAGCACTAGGTAGCCCTTGGATGGTGCCAACACTGGCGGCAGGGCAAGTCGGTGCAGTTTGCACCGGTGTGGTCTGCCGTGCTGTCCCAGCCCACCTCCACCTACGATCCCGCGGCCCATCACACCTACGAAGGGCTGGGGACCCGGGTCGCGGACAACCCGGGGCTTGGCTGCCGTCACTCGGACGGCACCCCTGGCGGCCACCACCGCTGACAACGCCAACGCTGCCGATCCCGTAGAGGCCCCCAGCCCTGCCTCACGCTTCAGGCAGGCGATGGCCGTGCTGCATGCTCTGGGGTGCCCACAATTTTAGAAGGTATGTGTGTGTATGCGTGTATTTGTGTGTCTTTAATTTTTCGGACGCTTTGTTTAAAACTTTTGGTTTAAGATTCAAAATTTTGATCGGCGCTTCAAAAATTAAAAACTAGCGTTCAAAATGAAACGAAAATATTTAAAAAAAAGTTGTCGGAAAAATTTAGTTTGTCCCCCGGACCACGGCCACCGTCTGTTTTGTTGCAGGACAAGGAAGTGGCGGTCTGCGGGGATGATGTGCACCCCGTGCGTGTCGTTCGGAGTGACGAGGACGGGGAGCGGAGCCTGGGGTTTGGGGGGCTCCACAAGCTCCTCGCCCAAGACCGCGCGCTTGTGCTGGCCCTGTTCCGCGGCTTGAAGGAGTGGGAGCACGGCCGCCAGTGCTCGGAGCTACGGGCCCCTCGAGGCCCTAAAAGCCCACTTCATGGGCACACTTGGGGGAGGCAGGGTGGTTGGGGTGTGAGGATGCGGGGCTTTGGCGGGGGATGGGAGGTGGCAAGGCAAGGGAGGTGAAGGAAAAAAGGGAGGGGGCAAGCACCCCCCCCACTCCAAGCCTAAGCCCCCCCCCCCCACCCACAAGCAAGGCAAAGGGGGCAAAGCCCCCCAGGCAAAGAAGCGTAAGCGGTTCGAGTCGGACTTGGACTTGGCCCATGAGTCCGACGACCCCGCCTCTTCCTCTTCGTCGTCCTCCGGCAAAGACACACCCACCCGAATCCCCGAATAAGAACCCCCCCCCCCTCCAAAGTAAAAGGCTGTCCCCACCCCAAAAGAGAAGGGGCGGCAGAAGAAGGCGGAGGGGGGTGGCAAAGAAGCGGGGGCGGCGAACAAGGAGGAAGGGGGGGCGGAACCGCCGCATCCCCTTGTGGGAACCCCCGCCCACGTCCCGTACGGGGGCGGGGTAGAGGTGGGCACCGTCACCTGTGTCCACACCCGCAAGAGCGGGGTTGTTTGGGTGAGATAGCCAAACAACCCCAAGCTGTATGAGGTGCAGCTCCACCTCATCTTCGGCACGGGCGAAGACGCGGAGGCGCACCTCCAACAGGAAGACCCCCGCCCCCAAACCCCCGCCCCCCCCCGCAACGAAGCGGGCTAAACCCCCGACTAACCCCCAAGAAGACGCTCAACCCAACCCAAATACCGCCTCTAACCCACCTAACCCCCCAGGCGAAATCCAAGCTACCCAGGCACTATGGGACCCGGAAACGGGCTCCCGGGAGGTTTAACACGGCAACAATGGCCGGAATTGCCAAGCACATGAGCCGCGAAGGCTAGCGGGTATGTTCTCTGTGTTTTTGTGCTTGTCCAGGGAGGTTTCAGTTTTGGAAGTTTTGTTTAAATTTTGTTGGCTTAAATTTTCATCCCGGTGACACACAATATTTCAGCTTTACAAAATTTAACCCAAAAAATAGTGCAAAATTTCAAAGCCGAGAGCCGTTTTGATATTTTTACACATCAAGGGGGGTCAACCCCCCCCCCTCCCGAAACTTCCCACTCCTTGCACCGTAGCGCTGAAGGCCGAATGAAAAAAGCACGGCAATTGGCTAGGAAACAGGGCCGACAAGATGATATCACTAAATGGAAAACAGCAATTCAGGACCACCTATTCGCTCGCAGTCTTAAGCTACCACAAGATTTTCTGAATTAGCTGTCCATTACTTCCCATACTACATTTGCCTTGCGACTCAAACGTAGTATGCCACAACCATATCGCAATCTAGCTAAGGGCTCCATGAGTAAGGAAACGTCGGAGCTGCTGTCTATCGCCAAACAGCAACCAAGCAAGAGCTAAGTGGGTACGGAGTCGGGTGGTTTACAAAAAAAACGCGTTTTTTGTTTTTCTTGTTTTCCCCCCCGTTTTTGTCTCTTTTTGGCCGCGGGTAGGTTTTTTTTCATGTTTTTTTGGTTTTTTTTGTTTTTCATGGTGGTATTAGGTACAAACGCATCTTGTGGTACCAAGGAAGCATTGTTTTTTGAATATTTTTGGCATTGCTTGTTTCTCCGACGTCTTCTCGCAGAGAATTTTTTTGTTTTTTTCCCTCATGCATGAAGTACCAAGTAGTGCTACAATGGGGAACACACATATATGGCACATGTGGGATATGGGATGTTACGTCCACATGTCATGGCATGAACATGTGCAATTGTGAATGCAATTCTATGATGAAATGGCAAATAGAGGTGCAATGGGGGCCACACATATATAGGAGATGTGGGATTTGGGATGTTACGTCCAGATGTCATGGCATGTATACGTGCACTCGGCGATCAATTAACAGCTAGAGGTGCAAAGGAGGTCACAAAACGAAAGTAGATGGGATGTGGGATTGGGGACGTCTGGTATGGGATGTGCGACATAGGATGTATGATGTGCATTGCAAATATGCAGGAGATGTCCGTTGTTTCCCCTTCTTGCTAGCGTATGTTTTGTTGATGCATGGCGTGTGGGTGAAGAGCGACGTCGAGGGCGCCGAGTGGTCTTTCCAAAAATCCGTCTGGGCCGCCGCTCGTTACCTAAGAGTGCAGAGTGTCAAGATAACGCCCAAGTTAGCTGGGAGGCCAAGCACAATGGTGCCCGCGACGGTTGGCGTTTCACTACCGAGCTGAACACGGTAGGCCCCTGTAATGCCACCGTTGTTGCAAAGCCCCGCGCAGCACCATCCATCCCCAGCGGTCTTGCCGGTGCCAACCGCGTTTGCCGTGCTTGCGATAGTGAGTTTGGAGGGCACCTTAAGAAATGTGTTTCCTGTGGCAAGCAGACCCATGAACTATGTGGTACTGTTGCTGCACAACACAAGTTCCACTGCTACATGTGTCTTTTGACGAGGCCAGTGGTAAAGTGTGCCCAGTGCACGCGCACTGCTCGTGCACGCTGCACAACCGCGGTTGGTGACGCAGTTCGTTGCAAGGGTTGCGCCTCTCCACCACCACCACCACCGAACCGAGGCCGGCGGCACCTGTTTCGCCAGCAGTGGCAAAAGGGGCGGCCGTGGTTGAAATACATCGACGACCTCATGAACTGCGCTGCTTCTCGGATGTACCCCCAGTCTGGTGGCTCCCCTGAATGGGCCCAAGGGCACCAACAACTTTCGCGCCTCAGCGGTGAAGAAGCATGATCGCTCCGGTCCCCACCATGTTGCACTAGCAATGTGGGTATCCAATGGTCAGAAGTCCTCTGCCTTAGGTACCCTGCAGCCACACGTACGCAACGTGTCCTGACGGCGTTCCGAGCGGTGTACCAAGGGGAGAAGAGTGGGGGTTCCATGCAGGACTTTCCCGGGGATCTGTGTATGATCGAGCTCTCTGGTGGCAATGTCCTTCCAGGCTACCGCTCCCGGTTCTCTGCCCGTGGCATTCTTGCGGCCATAGCAGTGCCCTTCCGCAACACCCAAGGCACCATCATCCAGAGCGCCGAGTACTTGGCTCTTGCTTCGGATTGGGCCACGGACAGGGCCGCCGACAAAGCAGAGCTAGTGTACTACCGGACCATGTTTGAAGGAAAGCCCCGAACGGCGGCCCTGTCATGTCAGCCCTTGCCAAATGGTACGGCTTCCGGAACCCTCTCCTCGTACAAGCGTGCCTTTACCGCTGCTGTTTTGGAGGTTACCGATTGGATCCTCAAGCTGGTGTGGTTTTGTGCTGACGGTGCCACAGTTATGCAAGGCCGGGAAGAGGGTGTGCATGATTTTTTTTTGGGCAGGAGCATGATGCTCCTGCAGTGAGGGAGGGAGAGGGCAACGAGTGGCCTCCAAACTTTTGAGGCGGACATTGGTAGCAGTTGGGCAGGTGCACCGGCGCACAATGTTTCAGTTTATTCGGTGCAGTTTCACTCCTTTGCCTTGTGTTTGCCTGTGTGTGACATGTGTTGCTTGTGAACGGACCAGGAAATAACAGTGACCATCCAGAGGGCACCAGAAAATAACACTGACCATCCACGGTGCAACAGGAAACAACGGTGACCATCCAGAATACACCAAAATATGATACTGACCATCCAAAGCGCACCGCGAAAACAACAGCGACCATCCAGAACACACGAAGAAATAACAATGACCATGCAGAGCGCACTAGGTAATACCAAGAACCATCTAGAGTGCAATAGGAAACAACACGAAACACCAGCAACTATTCCAAAAGTACACTAACCATCCAGAGCACACCAGGAAATAACAGTGAGCGTTCGGAACGCAGCAAAAAATAAATAGATAACAACGGCCATCCACAGCGATGTAGGACGTAACGTCAACCCGGCTGTCCTTGGGCGAATCCACCTGAAAAACACCCTGGCTGCCGGAATACATCAATTTGCAAACACACTAGGAGAAACGAGTGAAAAGGGCGGGAAAACGCCACTTTGGGTCACAAGGCCGAAGCAACCAATCTGCAACACAGTGTTTTTTTTCTGGTTTGTGTTGTTGATTGGTTGAGCTGTTGAGTGACACCATGTTGTGAATCTTTCGAAAAAAGGGTAATTGCCCTAGAAAATGCATTTGAGGTCACAGGGATGTAGTAAAACAACATTTTGGGTGAAAAAAAACCAAAAAAACACAAAAAAGGGGATTTTTAAAAAAAACACCGTTTAGGGTGTCCGGGTGTTACCGGGGTGCGTGACACCCGTTTACCTCTACCTTGAGAGCAACGTCAATTTTTACACTTGTCTAAAGGTGACTATATGAAGTTACCTGTGCTATTGTTTAATGCCCTGTCGCATAACGGTCTCTGCATTCCTGATGACCTACCATTTGCTATGTTGTTTCGCCGGCTGCAAGATGGGACATGGGCTGCTGATCAAGAGAAATATTGAAAGCATCGTGGCGGCTCTGATGCTGCCTGGTTAGAGGATGTACCATTTTCCTTGCTACAAGCTGTGCCCATATGTGCTATGGAACCCCTCTTGCATTATTCCAAACTCTTGTGGTTGTATGAGAAAGCACACTCCAATCTGGTCCTTCAAATGGGAACATTGAAAGGAGGGCTGCTTCACCTATTCAACTCCTATCGTCCAATTAAAATGGGATCGAATTTTAGCAGACTGTTTGCCAGAGTAGTGCATGATGACGTGGTCACCCGTACTTGGTGTGGGGGGCTTTTCTCGTAAAGAGCAGAACTTTGTCCTTCGTACATGGCGCTGTCTGCCCGGGCTACTGTAGCTTTATCCCTCTAGGAAATAGGCGAATGCCATATTATAGATGGGGCCGAAAGCGGTGCATTTAACATGTCCCTGCGCACATTCTCTGCGCACGGCTGCAGAGGCCTCGAGGGTAGCTACAGGGGCACACATCTTTAATTGTCTGGGGATGCCTGTGCTCCGAGCAAACAGGCTAAAATGGCATACAACCTTCTCATACTGCACTCAAGTTGGGGAGTCCAGCGTGGAGCTGTGGTCGTAGAAGGGCAAGAAGCTGTTGTTTCGGCCTGTGGAGATGTGCCTGTCATAGTGGGCATTACACTTGAGCCGAAGTCATCATCTCCTGAACTTGTGCGTCGGTTCTTAAAAGGAGCTCAAACCCTGCGCACATTCGTTAGGCGGTTTCAACACAATATGCTTCTGGCGTTGCGTGCCACTATGGCTTAGCCATTGTAGCCATTGTGGACTCTGTGGTAAAGGGCTCTGCCCTGCCTCTGGCTGTGATTTCCGAACTGCAGATCCCAGTGAATGATGTGATGCTTAGTCTGCTTTTGCTTCCCCGAGATATTGCCGTCGGAGTGTTGCACACTCACGTGTCTTATGGAGGCTGGGGATCGCTTTGGCTACTTGTGCGCAGTGAGCTAAATGTTCTGTCTGGCTATCTCTCTGCCCTTGAATGTCGCAGTTATTTAACTCGCACTGTATTACCTGAGCAACTGCTGCACCCATTGCCTGGAGTGAATGATGATGGGAGTGTCTTTCGTCGTCTTTGCCGGAAGTACCATGTCACTGTAGGCGCCCCGCCTCTTGTGTATCTTGCAGCTGATTTATCGTTGCCCTTGAATCTTGTACGTGTGCCGGTTCTGTTTGTCACCACTGATGTTGGGCATGTTTCTAGTGAACGAGTGAAGCAAAGGAACGAGGTGGTCTGGGGATCATATTTTCCACAGGTGACAAAGTGTGACACAGCGTGGTCCTGGGCATGTGGTGCGCAGCGGGTCCTCCACGATCCTGGGGTGGTTGGCAAAAATTATTGCTTTATGGATGGTGGCTCGTGCAGGGTTTCGGGGACGTGTTTGTTTAGTGTGTGACAATGCAATGGTACAGTTGTGTCACTTTAGTAGATTGCTACGAGCAGCTACGTGGTTTGACAGATTAGCCAAGTGGGTGTTTCAAAAGCCTGTGGCCCAGCTCGTCACCGAGTTTTGGTTGCCAGCAAAGCATGACTGTGGTGATCAGGGGGTTGTTGCTGAGTGGCAGAAACACGCGGATGTGGCAGCTACGAGGGGGTTGGATGACCTAGGTCGGTACCCTGTCCCATGGGATGTCCTCTTTCTAGTGCTAAATCTGCCCCCCAAGCCGGTGTGTTATCAAGGGCTGGTGGTGCTGAACATTAACGTCTTCATTGACAGATTGTATGGTATGTATGTGGGGCGGTCCTCGGCATTGGGGAGGTGGGTGCTGGAACAAGGGTTTGATGTCTCCCCTTGGGTGCGGGTCTGTCATGACCCCGACATTACTCTCTCTCAGCATGGGCAGGTGGCCTGCCTTCGTATGCTGCCGTTCCTTCCTCGTGTTTGTTTTCAGCTGCCACACTCTCGTTGCTGTGGGCTATTCCACGGCAACGAGCAATCTCATATGAGTGCATGTGTAGAGCTTTACACTAGACAATGCATGGCCATACGGGCAATCGGGGAATGGGTGGCTCGCGACCAAGGCTTTACAGTGGTCGCCGTTTGAAACACTATTTTGCTAATTTGCCGCTCTTGGTTCACGTTTTGGGTGGCAGTGGACGCTGACACCCGCGTTAGCGAGCGACGGTCCTCTCTGTGTTCAATGCCTGGTCACCAGGTGGTTCTGCTGTCCATGCCACCATGCCAGGCTTTGTGTGGGTTTCTCAGTCCTCTATTCAGTCTCAAGTGTATATTCATCCCCGGGTGCGTCACCAAATTTCTCATATGGTCCTGCAATGCATGCATGAAAGGGTTGATAACTCTTTGCCTGTGATTGATGGGCTTTCGCTTGACCTGAGTCTATCGCCGTATGCTGAAAACCGTCCAGCCGTTGCACCTGTCCCTTTTTCTCTGCAAGCGGTCATGGCGTGGGTGGTACGGCCGGATCTGGGTTGACCTATCATGCCCGTTTTCATTTGAAGTTGCATCCGAGAGTGTTTCGTGATCTTTCTCCCTTGGAATATGTCCTATCCCTATGCACAGTTGATCAGTGCACGTTGCAGTGTCCTCGACAGTCCCGCCGGGCTCTCGTGCTTTGCGGATGTCATACCGCACTAGCGCCCGTGTGGCAGGTGGTGACGGCGGGCCCAGGATGGGTACTGGCAGCGGACCATAATTACTCAATGCCACAGATACAATGAGCGCTTCAGCTCAGTGCAGTTGGTGACCTCGAGGCATTTTGGTGTGGTATGCAGTAGGCCCATGGGCGGAGGATCCGGGTGATTTGACCGTAAACGGGCTAGAGGCCTTCCCTAGGACCGCAGTGCGCGCTGGCACGGTCCTCACAAAACCCCCCCCACGCCACACCCCACAACGACCAACATGACCAAGCGGCAACACGCCAGTCCACCAACGGCAACACGACACCCCACCGCCTAAGGATAGGCAGGACGGGGCGACGTGCGCGAGTTGGGAGAAGCAAAGGGCCGCCGTGCCCTACAGTGCCTTATCCAGGAACGGCCCCGGTGAACCAGAAACAGAACCAGAGCCCAAACCAAGGTGTAAATTGGTTGACAAACACACAAGGCACCCCGTAGAGGTGAACATTTTCCCAATCGACGCCCCTAACCGCCCGCAAAAAGTGCATGCTTTGGTTTCATCAATTAATTTTTGGCCAAAAATTAGATATATTGGATTTAATTTGGGTCTCTAGGTTAGGGCCCACGCGATGATTTCTAGGAGGGTCCACACCCCGTTAGGAATCATCGCGTGCATTGTTGACTAATATCGGACCCACACGATGATTCCTAGGAGTGTTTACACCCCCTTAGGAATCATCGCGTGCCTTGTTGACTGGTACAGGACCCACGCGATGATTCCTAGGGGGGTCTACACGCCCTTAGGAATCATTGTGTGCCTTGTAGACCAGCATTGGACCCACGGGATGATTCCTAGGGGGCTCTACACCCCCCAAGGAATACTCTCGTGCCCTGTTGACTAGTATAGGACGCACAGGATGATTCCCAGGAGGGTCTACACCCTCCTGGGAATCGCCCCGTGCTTTCTAGAGTAGTATAGGACCCGCACGATGATTCCTAGGGGGTTCTACACCCCGTTAGGAATCATCTTGTGCCTTGTTGACTAGAATAGCCCTTGATACACGCTAGAAGACCCAATCTTGTCCTAGGCTAGACGGCGCTAGAGTGGCTACAACGAAAAAAAGATGGGGTTACCCCCTCCCCGTGGAGGTCGGGGGGGGGGAGCTTTGGTGGTTTCAACGTGGACCCCCCTATCCCCACTCGGGGGGCCATGCTTCATTTTTTAGAATTTCAGTGTTTTCACCTGATTTCGGAGTGTAAAAATTTATCGTTGTAGCGACGTTCTAGTGACGTTCTAGCTAGAACGTTACTAGAACGTTCTAGCCTAGGACACAACTAGAACAAAAACATTCATGCATGTGTCCCATCTAAGGGACACGAAAGTGGGCGTGGGGTGGAGGGGTGATAAACATACACTACTGAAAACCAACACACTTGACGCATGCTTAGGCATATGCCCCCCCCCCACACACACACTTTGGCATAGGTACATGCACAACGCAACACACAGCACGAGATGTCACGGGGGGGGGCCAAGAGGCCGAACACAAGCACCGCACAAACACCCCCTGCGTGTCGAGCTATAAGCCCCCCCCCCCTCTTTCCATGTTGTGGTTTGGGTTGTGGGGCCGCCGCTTGTTTTGCCTAAGGTTGGGGAGGGTATGCATTTCCTCTTTGCAGGTGTGGTGATTTTTTTGATTGGGGTGAAGAAGTGGGTACACAGTCACACCAAGTGGTAGGTGTGTTACACCTTCCCTCCTCCCTGCCATGTTTGTCTGTGGTATGGGGTTGCCTAGTGTACTACTGTAGCGTCACGAGCTGTGCTGTGTCCGTCATTGGTATGCTTTGTCCCCCCTCCTCCTAGGTCATGCAACCCCCCCCCCCCCCTATGTGCACTGGTACCTGGCTAGTGGCTTGGTTAGCTGTTGGTTTTCGGGTTGCTTGGTTGGTTGTTGGGTTCGTTGGTTGGTTGTTGGTGGACGGGTTCTTGGACAGCTGAGTTTGGCTTGTTTTTTGTTTGGTTGGTTGGTTGCATGGTTCGTTGTTTGTCGGCTAGTTGCCGGGGTGTGTGCACAGGTGCTGTAGCATTGTAGATGGTGTTGGGTGGGGTGTATGTATGTGTGTTGCCTGGACACGTGCTGTGTGGTGTTGTTGCGTGGTGTTGTTGCACAGTGTGTCTGTGTGTAAGCATGTATGTGTAGCGATTGCAAAAGTCTGGGGGGGGGGTTGTTCACATTTCATTTTGGCGTTCTAGAGACGTTCCACAGAGGCGTTCTAGTGCCGTTCTAGCCGCGTTCTCGCGGCGCCGCTTCGCTCCCTAGAACGCCGCTAGAAAATCTGGCTAGAAAGCCGAGATGAAATGTGCACAACCCCCCCAAAGACCCTTGCATTGGCTGCACAAGCATGCTTACACACAGACACACTATGCAACAACACCACACAGCATGTGACCAGACAATACACACACATACACCCCAGCAACTAGCCAAGAACCAACCAACCAACCAACCAACCAACCACCCAACCAACCAACGAGCCAAACTCAGCTGTGCCACAACCAATCAACCAAAAACCAACCAATCAACGCAACAACCAACCAAGCAACCCGAGAACCAACAACCAACCAACCAAAAAGCCCGGTACCAGTGCACACGGAGGGGGGATTCCATAACGTGGGATAAGGCGGGACAAAGCATACCAATGAGCCGTACAGAACAGTGCATAGCCCAGCTGGAGGGGCGGGGGGGGGGGGGCAAGGGAGGAGGGATGGTGGGAACGGGGGACCTATACACTACGCAACCGCATGCCACAGTCACAGATGGCAGGGAGGAGGGAAGGAGTAACACACCTACCTCTTGGTTCCACTATGTACCCGTTTCTTCACCCCAATCAAAACAAGCAGCACACCTGCGAAGAGGAAATGGATACCCTCGCTCACCTTAAGCACAACAAGCAGGGGCCCCACAACCCAGACCACAACATGGAAAGGGGGGGGTGATAGCTGGACACTGAGGGTGTGTTTGTGCGGTGCTTGTGTTTGACCGCTTACCCACCCTCCTCACCCTTGACATTGTACGTTGTGTGTTGTGTTGCGCATATGCTTTTGCAAAACTGTGTATATGCTAGGGGGGGGGGGGGGATATGCGTACTTAGGAGGACCATAGTGCCCCCTATTGTTTTAGTGAAAAAAGGGTCGATGGGTGGTGTTTTGCGGATGGTAAAATAGGGGTGCAAATTTGTATTTTTGCATCCGGCTGGGCTCTGCAGAGCCCAGACCAGCTGTGTAAGTCATTTTAGGCCCCAATATTACACATTTTAGATATCCGGGCTCTGCAGAGCCCAGGTTACAAGTTATACCCTTTGTACCTACCCCCGGTACAACACTTGGCTCATGTATACAATGGTCAAGTGGCCACGCTACATGGCGCTGGGTTAAGTGGTATGATGTCGCCGACACTCTAACATATTCAGCCTAAACATTGTCCCCGAATAGGTCAGCAGTAAGAGGAATCAAGGATACAACTCCTACATACATTACCGGTGGGCAATGATCAAAGACGCGTGCCACACCAGGCATCACATAATCTACATGGAATTGCCAAAACAAGGCCTATATTAGGATTTTCCAACAACCTGGGCTCTGCAGAGGCCAGCATTCACAAACTTGGTACTTGAGGGGTGCTTATCACGGTTTCCCTGTTGGCTGGGCTCTGCAGAGCCCAGACCTTCAGAATTACCCATTTTGCCCTGCTTTGTGTGACATAATAGCGCTATGACACTTTGAAACTTATTCTACATGTGGTATGGTAATATATTTTTCCATGCCTTTCTGCTGCGTTGCTCTTGTATCGTGTTTTACAATGGTGCCACCGTGGTATTGTGTAAGTATGACAGTCGGTAGCCATTGAGGAGTGCGATGCAACAAGCCTTAGACTGTTTGCACGCGGTTGTAGTCCAACCTCGGTGAGGTAATGTTTCTATTGTTGTGGTGCGTCTGATTGTATGGGAGTTTCAGCACACATTGTTCGCCACATACCCTAATCTATTGCAGTTGACTTTTATGCATACTGTGCAGTGCTCGTACATTTACTATCTCGTCATATGTCCCATATATTAAATACATGTAACATGCTATCTTCTTTTTACAACAGCCATGGCTGATTTTCCACATGCTAGACGTACGGAGGTGGATGTACCGGTTCCGGCCAGGAGACCGAAGGAGATGAGGTTGTAGGACCTGTGCCCTTACCGGTCCCATCGACCGGTGAAACAGCAGCGCGTGCTGCAGCTACGCTTGCCTTGCAAGAGGCGATTATGTTTACGGGGTTAGCACCCCCCTTCCCACCGCGGCCACCAAAGCTTGTCCCCAAGGACCAGCCAACCCCACCAAAGGCCCCATTCAATGACCCATTGACTCCAAAGACAATGGATTTCCTGAGGGACAACAGCGGTGACCAGGCACGATGGTTCGTGCAGTACATCTGGGGGCTTTGTGCATGGTTCCGTTTTGCATAGCGGAACCCAATGCGCAACCCCCTCGTCACATGGCAACAAGGGGATCGGATATGCCGATCCCATTTTTTGTCACGCAGCGAGGAGCGGGCTGCATTGATCGTGGATACACTAAATCCAGAATCACGTCCCCGTGTTGAGTCGTCTTCCCATCCCCGTATCCCACCTCCTCGGCCACTTCCTTCCCCGGATGCTGACCACCCCAGACTTGCACAGATTGATCAGCACAACTCTGATCACCAGCACCTAATGTCCCTTCCATCATCGGTGGAAGCAGAGTACACGGGTGGGCAGTCAAAATACAGCGTGTTGCCACCGGTGCCTTTACCACATAGAAGCACCCCCCCTGCCTTGAGTCACATTTCAATCACCTCCAGTGGTAGGCGATCAGTTAGCGCCCCGCTGCCCCTCTTTGACAATGCAGTACCCCAAAGGAGTTCCCTCCTGCATCCGCCCTGGAGCACTTCTCTGTTGCCCACTGCCGCTGTTGTGGACAACCGACATACCCCAAGGTACTCACTGATGCCACATGTGCATGTAGGATTGTCGCCGGGTGTGGCTCCATCTGCGTCCCCACAACCATCTACTATCCTGGTAATGAGGGATGGTCGGTATCGGTCACGGTGGTCATTACTACCTGATATGTCCCCGGCCAAACACCGAAAAAGTCTGGGATGCATTAAGTGTTTGGCCTAGTTCCCAAATGTGTGATATGCACCCCATAATTATCGCTTTTTGGGACCCTGGGCTCTGCAGCGCCCAGCTAGCGCCTAATGTTACTTTTACCCCTTCTCGATTACTTGCTCCTGGCCCGTCGCTCCCTGTGTCCCCTCTATCTATTACACGGCCCGCCATTACTAATTTCGGGACGCTGGGCTCTGCAGTGCCCGGCTTTTTCTAGCAACCTGATTTCATGTGTTGTGTGCATGCTACCCGCAATGCAAGCCCGTACTTCTCTTACCTCACGTGTAAATTCAGCTCCCACTATGCACGGTATGTGCTAGTCTACGCCTCTAGTGTCTTGTTTTGGTTACCACCTTTTCCTGTTGTGCCACCCAGACTGTCTTATCACTATGGCACTGGTTTCTATGGTGTTGCATGTCAGCTACATGCGGTCTCTGTGTACGAAGGAATGGCGCACTGGTCGCCAAATGATATTGTCGGCTGTGCGCCATGGTGTGGCGAAGGAATTCGTAAAATTCTATGCGGGTCTACGTGTCAACAAGCGGTCCCACATTACGCTCGACCGCATTCGCAAGGTGTTGGCACAAAAACAATGGCCGCGTTGGCTAAATAATTTTTCCAAGGAGGCCTATTATGTATGGCTGGGTATGCGTCGCATGCCGTTGCCACAAGCGGCCGTCCCCTGTGGTGAGAGCACCATTTCTGTCATGCGGGCAGACAGCCGCAAGCTGGTGCACGCAGGTCTCACCAAGCCGTCCCGGTTGTCTGTTGCAGACCAGGGGGCGTTGCAGTTCCGGAAACTGTGGCATAGCATTGCTCGCCGTGATATTGTGGTGTGGCTGGACAACTGGTGGCATGCAAAGCTTCGGGCCAATCCGGTGAAACCCAATGTCTGTCTAGATGTGACCGCCATAGCGGTGTTGCACAAAAGCCCCCTTCCGCATTTTGTTGGCCACCCGAGTCTGCGTGACGTAGTAGACCGGGTGGACACAGTGGCCATGGCAGTTGTTCAATGGCAGAGAGAAATGTTGAAGATGTGCACTGATATGTGCAGCGCACCCATTTCTCGGAGAACCATCCGTGCCCCCCTCGATATTGCCCGGGAGGCTGGTAGACAGCAACTCTTTTGGAAGCCATTTGGCATATATGAGTCTTGTACAGGTAAGAACCAAGAGCTCTTGGATCTCCTCGATATGCTACGCACTACCCAACGGCATTGTAAGAACCCCTTGGCATTGCTGCTTGATTGCAACATCCACTACCGGGTGCTCGAAATTCTGTACTCTATAGGAACCATCGACTGGAATTTCCGGATTGGTTGCGGGGTATCTCGTTGATTTACGGCGTGTGGCAACCCTACAAACATGTTTGCAATATCATTTGGCGTCAATTCTTTCGTGTGTTTTCGCATGTCACCGCTCCCGTGTTTGGGGCCGGTGCACTCATATATAACCATCCCGAACTCATTGTCGTAGATAAAAATATCGCTCCGCTCCTTCTCGCAGCCCGAGACATAGGGACACAACTTCGGCAGTAAATTACCCTGTTTGAGGGACGCGCCGACCAAGCAGCCCTAAACACATGATGGGTGCCGCATCCTTCTTGGCGTGGAATTCCTCCTGAATTGTTACCTCCCAGCCATCTTCGTAGTGGGACACTTAGTGCGTAATTGCACTTGGACTGGGTGCGCCGACGGGACTGGTATAGCGCTGAGTGGGTCTACTTGTTGACCTTGCCGGTCCAGCTGCAGCAAAAGTGGACTATGTCCGCACCATATGCTACGCACTTCTGTACAATACACAATGGCACGACGACACGCCTGGTGCCGCCCATGTGGAGGAATGTTGTGAGGCCCTGTTGGCAAAATTGCAGGCACGGTGCAAGCAACACCCCCACAAGCACACGGCGGATGAGGCCGGTGACCTATTCCGCACCATGCCCCTCCGTCAGCAGGCACGTGCAACGGAGGCCCTCTCCGAAAGTGTGTGTATAGAGCTGCGTGACAGGGTATGGGCACTCATGCGTGCTGCAGGACGGGGGGAGCATCCAACTGTGCGATGGTCCTCGGGTCCAGTTAGTGTGGTTGAGGCAGAAAGAGACACAACGTACGTGTTCCCCGAAAAGGGAACCGGGGGTGCCCTAACGGTTCTGTTTATGAAATCTATGCTAAACCTCCACCTGCGCACCCTGGCAGGTGGACAAGGGCTCCGCGATGATGCCATGCATTTCATACGTCAACATATCCCACTTAGGCAACGTGCGAACCGCCGCGAGGCCCGGGCAGCTGTAGAAACAGTTGGGTTCATACCAATTGCAATGGAGCACATTGTTCCCCCAGTGCCAAATGCAATGTTCATTGATCATGTGCATGCCCCCCCTGAGGATGGCGTACCTGTGCTACGGGCCAGGGATGCTCTAGATGTTGATGCCCTGTTTGATGGCCTTGTACCTGTTGTGCTCAGTGAGGAGTTGCGTGAATTTGACCCGATAGATTCGGAGTGATCACGGGGGGGGGGGGATGGCAATGCAGACCCCCCCCTAAGACAGGCCAATCTGCTGTCTACACCCCTGTTATTGCTGTACCCATAAGTCTGGGCTCTGCACAGCCCACTTTTCTCCGCCACTGAGTTTTCAGGGGTTGTATTACTGGTTTTTGACACTCTGGGCTCTGTAGAGCCCAGCCTGTCACCACTGCCGGATAGGTACCCCAATCTGGTCATTTTCTTTTGCTTTCTTGTGGCTTTGACCTAATAGACTCAAACGGATCATGGAGGGGGGTGGCAATGCAACCCCCACCCCCCCCAGACAGCCCAATTGGATGTGTACAACCCTGTTATTGCTCTTCCCCAAGTGTCTGGGCTCTACAAAGCCCAACTTTGGCTGACAGTGAGTTTTGGGAGTTGTATTACTAGTTGTTGTTACTCTGGGCCCTGCAGAGCCCAGTCTGTCACCACTGCCCGATGTGTACCCCCATCTGGTCGTTTGCTGTTCCTTTCTTAAGGCTGGGCCAGTCGTGGACCATGCCATCTTCGTGCTTTGATCTGTGCACACATCTGCATGCTTTCGTGCTGTAGTGTGGACCCGCTGTGTTAGCCTTTGTGACGGTGGAAGAGGTGGGCTTGCACTGCTGTACCGATACACTGTTATCATGACTGAAGAGAAATTGCCACAAGCAGGTTTGGCTCTGGTGTTGCAGGCCATCCGGACAGGCCCAATTTTACTGTTGCTCCATACCTCTGTCAACGAGGGACGCTTTAGTGGGCCTGTTTGATGCTGTGACCATCAACGTGCCCTGGACATTGTATTTGAGATGCCTCTTCAGTGATTAGCTGTTGGGAAGACAGTTTTGGCTATTTCAACCCCTGTGGGTGCCAATTTGAATGCTTTGATTGGACTAATTTGCTGTCCAAATCTGCCATTTGCCCTCATTGATGCTGTGAACTGTGTGATTGTTGTGCTTTTTTTGGTGACCTGATTTGCCTTGTAAAGTCCGTGTGTTTCTGGAACATGTGTGACATACGAAACGACATTTCCATGAATGGCAACACCGGTGAGACACCAGCGATGGACACAATGGAAGCCGAGAAAGTGGATGCACGGCAGTTAGAGCCCTCCGTAGAGGAAGTTGTACAGGGCAGCACTGTTGCTGGGGCTAGCCAGGCCACTCGATCCCCCTCGCAAGTGGGGAACAAGGGTCGTGTCGCAAGAAAGATGGGCAGCATCCACAAGTGTATTGGCTATTCAAAAGTACGTGGAGGTGAGGAGAGCGAAGGTGCCGCGCAAGAAACTGAAGATTGACAGGTGCATGGAGTATGGCCAATTCAGGCTCATTGATTGGGACCACGTGGCGGAGGTGAAGGAGGACCTAGTGGCAAACCCCCCCGATGGCCGATTGCAGCCTCTGGTCTGGGACGACAAAGGTATGGCATTGTTGCGATACAATTCCATCAACGCAATTGGCTATGTGGCCTCCCCTGTGTGATGTGCCATGCTTTTGTATTTAGTGGGAACCCTGTGGGTGATTGGTGGCCAAAACGGCGTTGCGGCATGTGATGAGATTTGCAAGGATGTGACAGCAAGGATGCGCGAGGTCGAGGACTGGATGACCAATTTTGACGTGCGCATCATCAAGTTGGATACATCCGTTGCGATCAAGCGAAAGCTGGCTGGACAACACAATAGGGCGCAACACAGTGGACGTGAGAGTAGTGTACCCCAACTGTTGAACAATTTCCTACAACTGGCGGCTCAGAACACACAATGTAGGAAGACAGTTGTCACCTTGATGCGTGAGGCAATCGTGGAGGCGGGGCTGACTGCGAAATCGGGCAACACGGAGACAATTGTCAAGCAAATGAGGCCAGCTGCCCATATGGCCTTGACGTGTGGTACCACCTTCACGGACGCACTCGGCAAGATGGTGGAACGCAAGCAGGTCATTGGCCTTTATACAATGCGATGCTTTGCTGAAATGCAACCCAAAAATTTGTGGCGCGTATGCGACTACATGGCCTCGCCGAAGAGTAAAGTACCAGGCTTCCAGAAGCTGGCAAAGGAGCTCCGTGCTGGGGAATTGTGGTGGTATCCCTTTGGTCATCCCGACATGCCGGTTGAGTTGCAGTCCCGTGGCAAAGAGGGTGGATCCCTTGTGCGCAGATGGTGCGTGTGCTGTGTCAAGGGGTACTTGGCGCCTTTCACGGACATCATGGGGATTTGGTCGCTGTGGAACAACACTTGCATTCGCAATCGGAAGATTTGTACCCAACGGCTTTGCGCATGGCTATCTACCATCTGGGACGGCGAGCGGTCGACTCTGATGCTTGTGAAAACCCATGGGCTGGGCCCTGCAGCGCCGCACTTCCTCACACAGAAGTCGTTCAATGAAGGTCTGTGGCTGGGTTTGGCTATTCTGTGGTGCTTTGTGAATTTGCTAGAGGACCCGAACGACGACTCAGACGACACGCACATGGATGGTGATGCATCGCGCTGCCTGTGGGCACTGTACTACGGTCGCCGCCCCGACCTGATCAGTCTGGGCTGTATCCACTTGCCTGTCCCTTTGAATGGCGCATGGGCTGTATTATCTGGTGGTCCTTACAATACAGGTGATGTGGTGAACCTACTGAAGACAAGCGTCCAGAAAGGGGACACGGAGGAGGATGTTGAGTGGCGGAGTGTCACGCACTAGGCAAGCACCGGCCAGCCGCTGTTCCAGCAGTAGGAGTCCCGTGACCAGGCAGCTGACGCGGACACGAGTGAGTCAGAAGTTGAGGAGGTGCGGATCCGCAAACTCCCAAACCAAAGGGGAAAACCGATAAACAGCGGCAGAAGGAGCAAAAGAAAGCTCAGCGCCAGTTGGGGAAGCAAGAGGAGGCACGGGAGCGGCAACATAAAAAGGAGGAGAAGGAGAAGGAGAAAAAGGCGAAAGAGGACGAGCGAGCAATTCGCAAAAGGAAAGAAGAGGAGGATAAATAGGCAACGGCGGCCATTGCGGCGTCCCCATCGCAGATAAAAAGGGCAGTCGAGGGCCTCAAGGCTACCCTGCAACGTGGCGTCCGGGTTGGCTTATCTAAGAGCAACGGCAAGAGCAACGGCAAGTGACTGGAGGCCCCACGTACCGCTGGATCATGACTGTCGCTGGACAATACCGGGCATACAAGCACAGACACAAACTGTGTTACTGTGCTAGTGTTGTGAGCGCCTGATGTGACTGAGCCTATCTTGTGCAGTCCCGAACAGCTCTGGGACAGTGAATGATGTGTCCTGTTTGACATTGTACGTGTTTGTGGCTGAATTTCACTGTCATTTTTCTTATTTGCACTGAGCTGGGCTCTGCAGAGCCCAGCGTGCCAGATTTGCTTGATTTACCCCCGAATATGAACATTTTTGTACTACTGGGCTCTGCAGAGCCCAGCATGCTGGTTCAGGCCAATTTGCATGCCTCCTCGTGGTACCCAGTGTTGCTTTCATCTCAACAGTGCAGTACTATCTGAATTTGGTTGTATGAGCAAAACCTTGTGCTATGGCATTTCTTTTGGTACGTCCCTCGTTGACAGAGTGTACCAACTGTCGAGTTTGTTCACAATTTTGGTGCATATACGGTGCCGGGTTTGTGTCTATGGGCCCGAGATCCTTTGTTCACCTGCTATTTCTTTACCAATCCATGCGCCGCAAAGTCTAGCTGCCATATGTACCCTTGATTTGGTCCTGACATGTTCTGTTTCCTGCTCCTGAGCCCTCCAGAGCTCAGGTGAATGTGTCTGTCATTTCGAGTTTACCAGGTGTGCCCAGAGTCCAATGTGCAGTGAGTAGTTTGCGCTCAGGTTTGCTTTTTTTCGATGAGCCACATTTTATCCCGCGCTGTCATGTATGCTCAATTGCATTGATCTATCGGGCCCGTGTCTTTTGATTTCCCCAGCGGTTGACAGTGCGTATGTTGGGCGGTGCTTTGACACTGTTCACTGTGCAATGATTCATGTTTTGGTGCCCTTTATGGCCTGTTTTCGTTGGTGTCAACCATTTATTGATAATTCCACATTTGTTCGGGATTTAGAAGGGGGAACAGTCTTTGCGTGTCCAGGTGTTAGTACGTGCTTCTGAACCACATCTGGGGACACATCAGTTTGTAGTCAGTACAACATCCAATTTCGGAGTTCCAATGGACCTCCTACAGCGCACGTAAAGGTTTTTATAACTTGTGTGCTTTTTTTTGTGTGTGTCCGTGGTTTAGACTCGTCAACTAGTGTGTACGCAGCTTCCATGCCTTGTGTATGACTGGTGCTCTGGTGGTCTGTCGCTTATGGGACTGAGATTTTTTTTGGGGGGGGGGCAGGGGCATATAGTGCGATGCCTATTGTAGCCATTACCACACTGGTGGTCTGGCTTTTTTATTATTGGCGTAATTCATGGGTGCTTTATGTTGTTTGTGTCGAGCTGGGCTCTGCAAAGCCCAGCAAGTAGGAATTCCCTATTTCACGCCTTGTTACTACCTGTTTGCCTGTACATTGTTGTGTTGGTGTACAACCCTGTATTATTACCCCTGTTTTTAGTGAATTTCATGTTTCTGGGCTCTGCAGAGCCGAGCCTTTCAGAAATGCTACTTTGCACCCTCCTTTCATACAGGTGCTCTTCTCTGTTGTGATAGGGGACACCTTCTTCACAGGCGGTGCATATAAGGTCATCATTGCCGTCATAATACCACGAGTGCTAGAAGAACCGCAGCACGTGTTGTTGCCGAATACGTGCTCCATTTGTGATATCAGACTGTGAAACATAGTTTTATGGTGCGGCTCGTCCATTTTCCGTATTGCAGACCTCCTAAGTGGGAAAAAACAGTGGCTGCGCTCGTATGCTGTGGGGGCCCAAAATGGCGCCTTTTTGCTGCTTCGCAGCCCTAAATTGCGTGTCGTTCCTCCTTACCATACACCCTGGCTGGGAAACACCCCTGCATTACGCTTGGCTATGCAGCAGAGAGCCTAGGCTCTGTGCACCACATGAATTTTTTTCCTGCAAAAACCGATAGGGAGCACTAGGGGCCTCCTAAGGCGTATGCATGCGTCAAGTGTGTTGGTTGCTATGAGTGTGTGTGTCATGCACCCCCCAACCCACTGTGATAGTTTGTTTTTTAATGTTGTACCTATTCTACCACTCCACGCTAGAAGCATTTGTGTTCTAGGCTAGAACCATTCTAGGCTCGAACATCTAGTCCAGATGTTCTAGGCTAGAACAAGATTGGGTGTTCTAGCGTGTACCTAGGGAGGATCCACGAGATGATTCCTAGGAGGGTCTACACCCCCTTAGGAATCATCGTGTGGCCTCCGACAGTACTATAGGACCAACGTGATGAATCCTGGGGGGGGTCTACAACCCCTCCGGAATCATTGCATGCCCTCTAGACCAGCATAGGCCCCACACGATGATGCCTAGGGGGGTCTACACCCCCTTACGAATGATCGCGTGCCTTGTTGAGTAGTACAGGACCCACACGACGATTGCTAGGAGGGTCTACACCCCCTTAGGAATCATCGCGTGCCCTCGAGACCTGTGTAGAGGCCACGCGATGAAGCCTAGGAGGGTCTACACCCCTTTAGCATTCATCGCGTGCCAGCTAGACCTGTCTAGCGGGCACACGATGGGTCCTAGGAGGTTCTACACCCCCTTAGGAATCATCGCATGCCCTCCCAAAGTACTTCAGGACCCACGCGTTGATTTCTAGGGGGGTGTACACCCCCTTAGGAATGATCACTTGCCCTCCTTGAGTAGTACAGGACCTCCTTAGGAATCACCCCCTTAGCACTCACTGCGTGCCCTCTGGAAGTGTCTAGAGGGCACTCGATCACTCCTAGGAGGGTCTACACCCCCTTAGCAATCATCGCGTGCCCTCTAGACCTGTCTAGAGGGCACGCGATGATTCCTAGGAGGGTGTACACTCTTTTAAGAATAATCGCGTGCCTTCGTAGAGTGGTATAGGACCCAGGTGATGATTCCTAGGGGGGTCTACAAGCCCCAAGGAATTATCGCGTGCCCCCTACACATGTCTAGGGGGCACATCGTGGTTCCTAGGAGGGTCTACACCCCCTTAGGAATCATCCGGTGCCCTCCACTGTTGGTCGAGCCATGATGGCCCGCTTGTCCACAGGACGTCGCCTTCTCCCACGTACACGTGGCACATGGGGTCGGCGGCGTCCAAACAGGCCTGGCCAGCAGCAGCGGGTGGTATGGGCAGCCGGGGCGTGACGGGCCCACGGGGGCCAAGCAGTCGTCCAGCTGCTCAAACCGCGGCAGACCGACCGCGCCCTGCAGTCCCTGGCCGAAGGCGAAGTACTGCCCCCAATGGTTGATAGCCCTGGGGTTGGGCAGCGGCCCGTCTCCCCGTGGCCGTGAAGACAGCTCATCCTTGGCCCCTGGCAGAGGGTCAAGGATGAACCGATCCACGTCCACCCACTTGTGACGCTCGTCGGGGGTGAGAAAGCGGAAGAGAACGACCTGCTTCCCCACCCCCGGCAGCGCGGCGAGACCCCGATGTCTCAGCGTGGAGGCAAAGAGAACCATGTCCCCACGCTGAAACTCGAAGGTCTCGACCCGCAGAGCGTAATGGTCACCCAGGTGGCTGCCCAAGTGCACCTCTAAATGATACTTGTCCGAGAGGACAAGCATCATTAAGAGAGGGTCGGGCAACTCACCCATGCTAGGGAGCGTACCTGGCAACTTATCAACGTCAGTATGCCAGGTCTGCTCCCTAGCATCTTCCCCGGCGGCAATTGCCGACCACTGCGTTGGGAAGAGACCCCTCATCTGGGGCCAGCGAGCACTGCACTACTGACTAGCCCGTTGCAAGGGGTCCCTTCCCAACACAGAGATAAGCTTACCGGGCCCAGTACCCCAGCGCCGTGGCAGTTTGGGATCATCCAAGCACTCCTCGCGAGAGTGTGCATTGGACAGCAGATCCCAAATTGCATCCGGCTGGGTGCCGCAGGAGTCGACGAGAATGCGGTACCAGTTCTCGCACTCCTTGGCCTCTACCGCCCCCCTAACCACCCGGAGTCCCAAGTCGCACAAGGACTCATCCGACTCAAGGTCATGAGCCGGGAGTTCATGTGAGAACACCGGGGCAGCCTGGGAGATGTAGGGGGGAGGGGAGGCGGCACCGCGGAGGAATACGGGCTCCTTGGTCATGTACAGGGCTGGGGTGGTGTAGTCGGGCACCACACGGCACCACTCAGGAATGATGGGACAAGCCGAAAGGCTTTCCCACCATTCCCCTGACACCACCCCGACCCCGAAAGGCAGGGGCTCAAGGAGTCCCTTCTTGGGTGCCACGTGGCTGACACCAAGATCTGAAGTCCAACCGTGTTGGAGATCTTTGGTGTCATGAACCCGTGTCCCGAACTCGTGGGGGGTACCGATCAGTTTTCCTGAGGACTACTGCACCAAATCTTGGACAGAAGCCGAAGGAAAGCGAAAGCGTACGGCACGAAGAGCTGGATGCACCTGGCACAACATTTGGTTGCGCCGGTGCATCCAGCTCTTTCCAAGAAGGGTCACATCGCATCGGATCGGACACGTTGATGTGGACCACTTCTGGGGAAGGGGCAGGGAGCTGCTGGGCCCACAGCTTCAAGGGCTCTAGGTCCTTCGAAGGCACCCCCGGGTACGCTGCCTCTGTGAAAGCGGTACGTACCCGGGGGCGACTAAGGAAAGACGCGAGAGCCTTTGAAGCTGCCGGTTCCAGGCCTGGGACAACATTAGACATGGTGTGAAAGAGAGGACCTATGGGAGCGAGAAGGAATGGATGGGTAGGCGGATAGGGGGGCGGAGGAGAGGCGGAAAGGGGGGGGAACCCTCTGAGTGAGCCCCCAATTAGCTCTCACTGAGCGCTCACTGAGCCATTTGGCGCACTCACTGAGCGCTCACTAAGCGCTCACTGAGCGCTCAGTGAGCCGGCTCAGTGACGGCTCAGTGACGGCTCAGTCGGACGCTCAGTCAACTGAGCCGTCGCCAAAAAAAGTACCCCCCCCCTTGAACCTTGACCAAGTGAGTATCTAAAACTTTTAAAAACATTAAATGCACATTACCTAGCATGCAAAACGCACAACAAACAAGCACAAAGACATTGCAATGCACAACTGAGCCCCAAATGAGTCCCAACTTTACATTTCCACTTAGCCACCAGTGAGCTGCAGGTACATCTGGACCATTCTAGATGGCACGCGATGATTCCTAGGGGAGTCTACACCCCTTAGGAATGATCTCGTGCCCTCTAGACCTGTCCATAGGGCACCCGATGATTCCTAGGAGGATCTACACCCTCCTAGGAATCATCGGGCGCCCTCTAGAGTGGTATAGGATCCACGTGATTATTCCTAGGGGGGGTCTACACCCCCTTAGGAATCATCGTGTGCCATCTATAACTGTCTAGAGGGCATGCGATGATTCCCGAGAGGGTCTACACCCCCTTAGGAATCATTGCGTGCCCTCTAGACCACCATTGCACCTACGCGATGTTTCCTAGGGTGGTCTACACCCCCTTACGAATCATCGTGTGGCCTTCTAGACTAGTAGAGGACCCACGCGATGATTCCTAGGTGGTTGTACACCCCCTTAGGAATCATCGCGTGCCCTCTACACATGTCTAGAGGGCAGACAATAATTCCTAGGAGCGACTACACCCCCTTAGAAATCATCGCGGGCCCTCTACACATGTCTAGAGGGCACGCGATGATTCCTAGGGGGGTCTACACCCCCGTAGGAATCATGGTGCGACCTCCTAGAGTAGTATAGGACCAACGCCATGGTTCCTAGTGGGGTCTAGAGGGCACAGGATAATTCCCAGAGCGTCTACACCCCCTTAGGAATCATCGCATGCCCTCTAAACATGTCTAGAGGGCACGGGAGGATTCTTAGGAGGGTCTAAACTCCCTTAGGAATCATTGCGCGCCCTCCTGGAGTAGCATAGGACACACGCGATGATTCCTAGGGGGGTCTACACCTCCCTAGGAATCATCGCATGCCGTCTACACATGTCTACAGGGCACGCGATGATTCCTAGGAGGGTCTACACCCCCTTAGGAATCATCTTGTGCCCACTGAACCAGCGCAGGACCCACGCGATGTTTCCTAGGATGGTCTAGACCCCCTTACGAAGCATCGCCTGCCCTCCTAGAGTAGCATAGGACCCGCGCGATGATTCCTAGGTGGTTCTACACCCCCATAGGAATCATCGTGTGCCCTCTACACATGTCTAGAGGGCACGCGAGGATTCCTAGGAGGGTCTACACCCCCTTAGGAATCATTGCGTGCCCTCCTAGAGTAGTATAGCACCAACGCCATGGTTCCCAGGGGGGTCTACAATCCCCAAGGAATCATCGCGTGCACTCTACACATGTCTCGAGGGCACGGGATGATTCCTGCGAGGGTCGAAACCCCCTTAGGAATCATTGCGCGCCCTGCTAGAGTAGTATAGGACCCACGCGATGATTCCTAGGGGGGGTCTAAATCCCCCAAGGAATCATTGCTTGCCCTCTAGACGAGTATGGTCTGGGTTCGTAAGGTGATTTCATGTCCGTCTCTTGCGGCACCGGAACCGCCGATGTAGAGTCTGAAGGTGCTGCATGTCGGTTAGAAGCCGTCTTCTTGTGCGGCTTGCATACGCTCGTACACTTATGGGCCCTTGCCCATGTTGAGCCCTTTTGGTCGCATCCCACCCATGCAACCAAAGGCTATCGTCAATGGTGTGGTTGTCCACAACCACTTGCACCCCTAGTCTCCCCCGGAGGAGGCTTAGGCCTCCGCTGTTGCGCAACATGCGCTTCAGCCTCCGGTGACTTCCCTCCATGGCAAAGCAGGAGAACTTTGACAAGATTCTCCACTTCTTTGCAAAATAATACATGTGGTCGATCCTAAGATGCGTCCACAGAAGTTTGCCCCACTGGAGCTCATTGTGGGCAGCGCCCATGGCTATGCTATGGTTCCGGAGCCGCCCCAAGTCGGCCCCGGAGAACCATGCCGAACGCCACGCGTATACACACATGCCTGCAAAATTATCCCACCACGCTTTGCACACCGACTCCCAACTTTTTCCCCCTACTTGATGCTGCCTCACACTAGGCTGTTGCAGGCAAGCATCTATTATCTTCTCCCAACCCCTATGCCGCCTGAAATGGATGGCAGCAGCACACTCCATCCTCACCTTCCCCTTGCTGTTTGCCTCGTCATTATTGTACCCTTCGTGAACGGCCGTTAAGTGGCCGTTTGAATAATTGCGTGAATTTCACGTGAATTTACCCAAATTTTGAGGTTTTTGGGGGAAAAGGCCATATTTTTGGTTCATTCCGAGGGCTTTGAGGGGCCAAAATTCCTCCCCCATGTTTGTTACGCATCCTCCAATGAAAGTCCCGCCCCAAAAGCATCCATCATGTCCGAACCGTGCCCAAAACGAGAGGTGCCGAAAGCCGGCAAGCCTGTAGCCGATTCGCAGCCGTGAATTCACGTGAATTCGTACGAAATTCGCACGAATTTCGCACGAATTTCGAACGAGTTTCACGTGAATTCACGTGAGTTTACACAAATGATACCGCTGTGCACCCCCTGATTTGTCCTCACACCCCTAGTAGGCCCCCCAGCATGCACCCCGGTCACATGCAACAATGGTCTGGGTTTGTAAGGTGATCTCATGTCCGTCTCTTGCGGCACCGGAACCGCCGATGTAGAGTCTGAAGGTGCTGCATGTCGGTTAGAAGCCGTCTTCTTGTGCGGCTTGCATACGTTTGTACACTTATGGGCCCTTGCCCATGTTGAGCCCTTTTGGTCGCATCCCACCCATGCAACCAAAGGCTATCGTCAATGGTGTGGTAGTCCACAACCACTTGCACCCCTAGTCTCCCCCGGAGGAGGCTTAGGCCCCCGCTGTTGCGCAACATGCGCTTCAGCCTCCGGTGACTTCCCTCCATGGCAAAGCAGGAGTACTTTGACAAGATTCTCCACTTCTTTGCAAAATAATACATGTGGTCGATCCAAAGATGCGTCCACAGAAGTTTGCCCCACTGGAAGCTCATTGTGGGCAGCGCCCATGGCTATGCTATGGTTCCGGTGCCGCCCCAAGTCGGCCCCGGAGAACCATGCCGAATGCCACGCGTACACACACATGCCTGCAAAATTATCCCACCACGCTTTGCACAATGACTCCCAACTTTTTGCCCCTACTTGATGCTAAACGGCTCATTTGGGGCTAAGTGGTGTTTTTCAAGGGGTTTAATGTGAAAACTTGTGGCTTTCGGGGGTGGGTTGGGGTTTTGGAATGTCCCGAAAGGGATACCAATCCCTAGGCCAAGAGGATTTCACCGGGGGGGTTATTTTTTTTCGACGGCTCAGTTGACTGAGCACCCCGACTGAGCCGTCGCTGAGCCGTCACTGAGCCGGCTCACTGAGCGCTCACTGAGGGCTCACTGAGCGCTCAGTGAGCGCGCCAAATGGCTCAGTGAGCGCTCAGTGAGCGCTCAGTGAGAGCTAATTGGGGGCTCACTCAGGGCTCACTTAACATGCACGGGCACAAATCATCCATCATAAGCACTTACTTGGTCCTTTGTCACAATGCACGTTCCACAATCCTCCTCACCATGTTCTCTCTCCCCTTCCTCTCCCGCCGGGCACGTGACCAAGTCATGCACCGTCGTTGGAACCCCCTTTGCTTGGTCACAGCCCTGCTCTCCACCTCCCAACCTTCCTTGCGGAGGTTATCATCTAGTGTGTGGTTATCCACCACACACTGCAAGCCGGACCTATCGTTCAGCAAGCTGACCCCCCCACTATTCCTAAGCAACCGTTTCAGTCGCACATGGCTGCCCTCCAATGCAAAGCAACTCAACCTTGCAATGGTCCCCCACCGTGCAACATACGCATACATGTGGTCAACCCACATGTGCGTCCACAAGGTCTTCCCCCATCCCAGGTCAAGGTGCCTTGCCCCCATGGTCCGTTGGCGTTGCAGCAAGGCACGTTGCTCTGCACCACTCAAAAAGTCGTCCTTCCAGGCCACCTCGGCCATGGCCGCAAACCCCTCCCACCACTCCGTGCACACATCAACCCATGGCCTGCCCCCCACTTGATGGTTCCCAATCACCGGTGCAACCAGCTGCAACAGTGGGCCCCACAGCCGGGCCTTGACAAAGTGCGCAGCAGCCCCCAACTCCATGCGCACTTGTCCTTTGGCATTTGCCTTGTCCGCCCCCCACTTTCCAGGCCGCACTGTGCGGGCCACTTTCCGTGCCCCGTTTACAACCCCCTGCACCATGGTGGCCGCACTGTTCCTCGATACCCCTCCATGGGTCACCAACCCCCGCACGATTCCATTGACCCCCGCAATGGCAACACGCATGACTGCATGCGCACCGAAGTCAGGAATGCGGCGGTCCGCCGGGATGTCACGAAACACCCCGGTCAGCCGTACATGTCCCTTGATTCCTTCCAGGGCAACCTCTTGTCCCCCGAACTTGCGCAAAACCGTTTCACGGTTTGCCCCGCAGCAGTGGCACACCATGGCCCCGGGGCTCTTCTTGGTGAAGCCGTCCCCGCCGGCCAGCATGATGTGGGCCTTGCCATCGGCCCGGACGAAGAATAGGGGGCTGCGCGCCACCCCATCCGCATGCGGCAGTTGCAGGGCCGTAGCAGCGCGGAGCTGCGTATCGCAGTCACACTCCGATTGCATGCTGTACACCGTGGCCCACATCTCGCTACCCTCGAACAGCCACCAGCTAGCAAGCTGTGTGGGCCCACAATCCGGTGCAGCCACTGCACAGTGCGCGTAGGCCCGATTCCACCGGTTGGTGCCGTCAACGCCGATGGTCACCCAGGTGTTGCGCTGCGCGCCCGGTTGCAAGGCTTCCGGTGTGCGTACGGCACGCGCTTCATAGAGCAGGGCTAGCCGCTCAGCAATATTGCAGTACGCTCCTTGCATCTCATACTCCCCCTCAAGGATACAAACCCGCCGGCTAGCACGTTGGCTGAGGTGCTTCAGCCACGGGGCTGGAGTGTCCCATAGTAAGGGGGTCAGATACCAGCTTGATCCTACTAGTTTTGCCCGACTTTTGCCCCCTTTTTGGTTTAGATACAATGTGATGTGGGTCAAAATGCATTGGTCACACCCAAATTGAGGGGGTATAGGGAGTGAGACACCATCTCCCACAAAAAGTGCTCCATAGTAAGGGGGGCTCACATAAGGATACCTTACTATGCACCCCCTTACTGTGGGACACCCCAGCCACGTCGGCCCAGCTAACGGTGCTGTCCAGGTCGCGCAGCAGGTAGGCCATGTCGCGGCGCGACATCTCTGAACTACGCATCCGCCACAGCTCGCGCAAGGCCTCCGACTTGATGTCGGGATTGGTGTCCGTGGGCCGGCTATAGTCCTCAGGGACTAGCAGTATGCTACCATCGGGTTGCAGCTCGGCCCGATTTTCCTCACATAGGGAGGCCGCCACCGCGGCCTCCAGATGCTCCATCCGGGTTGCGCGCTGGCGCTGTGTTCCCAACAAGGAAAAGGGACGCTTAGGTGGCATTTTGTGCAGGACTTGTGGTAGAGGTGTATTGCCACATGCAGTCCCCGTGCTTGCGGCACACTTACCTCTTTTCACATCTCTTTGCTATCCCCCCCACCTGTTTCCCCTTGATTGTTGTCCCTAGCCTTCCCCCCCCTTGCCCCTGCAGGATTCACACTCTTCGTCGGGTTGGGGTAGTGGAGTTGCACCATGGTGTTTGTCCCATGCCCCCCCCCCTAGGGGGATGCCGCCAGGGTGTTTGCCCCCCCCCCCCGGGGATGCCCCCAGTGTGTTTGTCCCGTTATACCCCCCCCCCGAGGATGCCGCCAGGGTGTTTGTCCCATCCTGCCCCCCGCCCCCCACAGTGTCTCGCATTGCCTCCTTTGATGCCCCCCTCCGCCCGGTTGATGCCGTAATATGCGCTGCAGCCCCCCCCCCCCCCCACAGCCCTGGCACACACGTGTTTCCAGTCCCTGGTGGTAGGTGGCACATCCCCCTTGCACCCTCTGCCCACAACCACCTGTTTGTGGCGGCCAACAATTCAATCCACCCGACTGAGAGCCCACTGAGCCGTTTGGCGCGCTCAGTGAGCGCTCAGTGAGGCGCTCACTGCGCCGTTTCGCGCGCTCATTGAGCGCTCACTGAGCGCGCCAAATGGCTCAGTGAGGCGCTCAGTGAGCTCTCACTGAGCTCTCAGTTACCTCTCAGTCACTGCACACCAAAAGACAGGCAGTACACAGGCACCACACAATAGGCCAATACTTTTTTCAAAGGGACTGTTTGCGGTCTGAACATACCGCAGGGGCCAGACGGGACTGCCCTGCTCTTGTATGTGCCCATAACAGGGCTGAAAGAGGTGGCCTCTGGCCTGCTTGAAAAAATGAAAGGAAAAAAAAAGGGCGCAATTAACATACCACAGGGGCCAGAGTCGGCCCTGGTCTTGAACACAGGCCCACAACAGGGCTGAAAGTTGTGGCCACTGGCCCGTGTGAAAAAAAGCCGCACATCAGAGCTGAAAGTGGTGGCCCCTGGCCGCCTTGAAAAATTTTCAGCTCCGTCGATATTTTGAAAGTAACATACAACTGCAATTGGTACACGGCCACAATCACGGCACGTTTACCTGTGAAACAAAGGCACACAGCAGGGCAGAAAGTGGTGCAGGAAGTGCACAGCACGCTGCAATCTGTGGCCCCAGCCCCGCGAGAAGAAATTTCAGCACCATGAAGTGCTCAGCAACATTATATACCATACATATATACGAACCACGTAGTGGGGGTCCAGCGGCTACCACAGAGCCGCAGTTCTAGGGAGAGAACCCGGACTGCCAACCACGGGGTCTCGCTCCCAGCCAGGCTGCTGAGCAGCCGCCACCACATCCGACCGGTACCGGCGGTCGGCATTCTGCAGGCGGGTTGACACTTCCACCTCAACCTTCGGCAGGCTGTCCACGCTCAGGTCCGGCATCGTGGTTGTTCAAGCCAGCCCCGCAATGGTCTGCAGCTGCTGGCACGACGACTTGGCGTCGGCCATCAGCCGCGTGGCCAAGTGGGCGTACTCCAACAGTCCCGATGCCAGGAATTGCATGGACTGCGCGCTGTAGATGGCGGGGGGTACAACTGGAACCCCTGACTGGGAGGGGGATGCAGCTCCCGGGCCAGATTCAATGTGCTTCAAGCCCTTGGACCGCTGCAGCACCTCCAGGCGTGCCTCAGTGGCAGCCCCTTGGCGCTCAGCGTCCGCGAGCTTGGCCTGCAGGTCGTCCCGCTGCCGCTTGACCGTGTCCAGCTCCTCCTTGAGACGGGTGGCTGCTTCCGCTGCCAGACAGGCAGCATCCCGCTCCTGGGGGAACTGGTCACGGTCACAGCATGCCTCCCGGTACACGATCATGGGCACAGTGCCCGGTGACCCAGGCTCACGAAGGGGGCTCCCCAGAGCCGACTTTTGTGGTGCGGCTGCATTTCCCTTGCCCGCCAGCTTTTTTGGGGGGGCGGGGGGGTTGCTGTCCTTGGCTGCTCTTTTTTTTCCTTTTGCGGTCCCACTGCGGGCACTCCGATCACTGCGGGCGCCATCACTATTCCCCCCATCCGTCACCTCCCCATCACTGACCACCTCTGGGTCGATGACGTCCCCCCCAGAGCGCTGGCACGGAAGGTGGAGACGTGGCCACGCATGGCGTGCCAAGCCTCCGAGAAAAACCCCTCCCCCTGCACGTCCCATGACAGCACCTGCTTAGAAGCAATTGAGCCAGCGCGCCAGCAACCCCCCCTCCTCCGACCCCACGGCTAGGTCCAAGCACCAGTGTTTGGACCCCAGCCGGTAGGCAAAGCGTGCTACAAAAAATCCCCCCTCCCCTGCCACAAGCCCACAATCCTCAGAGACGGTCACCCTGCACAGCAGGTGCATCTGGGTGGGCGTCGTTTGCTGCACGGCGGTGACCGCGTTGAGGGTGACGCTCCAATACCACCTCTCGGTGGAGTGCCGCGGTACCCCCTTCACGTTCACCGTCCTGTTGAGGAGGTACGCCGGTGCGGGCTGCTTGTCGACCGAGGCAATGTACAGCCCCAAGTAGCCCGCGCGTACATCACTGGCCCGGGGTGGCTGCACCGGGAGAAAAGGGACCGGGGACCCGATGGCCATGTCGGCGAGTGATGGGCCCAGCGGCCCCAGAGCCTTGTCAACCGCCGCTGCCCTCTCGCCGGCGGCTGTCACCATTGCGGACTCCGCTCCCGATGCCCCTGGCACTGGCTCCTTCGTCGCTGACACCGGTTGCAGTTGCCGTCGCGTTGCCAGTAGCGGTTGTCGTGAGGAGCTGCTGGCACCTTCGGTGGGCGGCGCGAACGTTACCGGGTGCGAACGTTGACTCTGTGTTTTGCTGCCGTTTGCATCAACCAAAGGCTCGTGCAGGGGGAATTGAGCCTGCAAATGTAGGGGGAGGGGGGGCTCCAAAAATAAAGATGCAAACAGCAGCAAACCACACAGTCAACGTTGGCGCCCGGTAACGTTCGCGCTGCCCCCACTGAGAGCTCACTGAGCCGTCAGTGAGAGCTAATTGGGCTGACGGCGAGGTCGGAGGCCGGGGCCGACCGGGAGAGGAAGGTGGAGTGGAAGGGGCAGGTGGGGGGGCCTGCCGGGACCGACTCGGGGGGGTCGGCGAAGAGGGCATGGGCAGCATCCCCCTCCCACAACCCCACCCTCCCAACCGCCCCCTTCCCCACCCAGAACACCTGGTCCACGCTGGGGAAGTCCCAGCTGGACAAATCCCCAGCAACGTCCAGGGCCTCCTTGGGGGGGGTGGCGTCCAGGTGTGTGCATGGTGATGGGCTGGTGGTGTTTGTGTCGGGGGTCGGGGGTCCACAAGTGAAAAAGAGCCCCTGCAGCCCATCCTTGGAGTCGGGGAGGGCAGGCAACCCATGATGGCGGCTGGTGGCCACCATTAGCAGCATGTCCCCCCGATGCAGCTCAACGGTGTCCCAGCGCGCCTCCCCCGCCTCCCCAAGGGCCGTCCCCGCCTGCACCGCCACCTGGTAGTCCTCTGACAAGCAGAGGAAGCTACTCAGGTGGCACCCCGAGATGTCCCTGCTGTTGGGGGGGAGCACCTCGGGGTGGGTGGCGACGTCGGTGTGGGGGAGCACCGGCCCACTCCCCACACTCGCCACAATGACGCTGCCCGGCGTCATTGGGTGGAGGTCCCCAACCCCAGGGACACTTTCGGTGAGGTGGGGGTGGAACTTCTTGAAGAGAGCCCCCCCCCCACCCCTGACCCCAAGTTGATTTTGCTTTGCCAACGCCGGGGGAGCTCAGGATCCTTGGCCTGATCCTCACTCCGCGCGGCGTTGAAAAGCAGCTCAAAATTTTTTGCGACGACTTTTTCGTCGCCGCTGCCCCACGCCTTCATCACCTTGTTCCACCCCACCTCACAATCCCGTGCTTCCACAAGGCCCCGAAGCACAACATGTAGCCGTTCCCATCAACAAGGATGAGGGGCGGCTGGGAGGGGCCAACCCTGTCGGGGGCGGGGTCAGGGCTGCCCATCACCCCATGAGGGGGGTCGGGAAGGGGTTCGGTGCAAAGGGGGGGTTCACTTAAAATGAAGGGGGGGGCGCATGAGGCACCATGGTACCATTGCAAAGAAGTTGTGCTGTAGAAGGTGGGGTGGGTGACGTTGGGGATGTGCAGCTGGGGGGGATGGTGGGATGGAAAGGGGCGATGCCCAAATCATCCCACCACCGGGGGTTGGCAAGGTGCCAAGAAAAGGGGAAAAAAGAATGGTCTGCCGGTGCACCTGCAGCAAGATCCTGCAGGCACACAATGTCGCAGTGGGGGGGGGTTTGGACGAGGTTAGTGGTGGGGTACACCTGGACGTGGGCGTCCTTAGGCTTCCCCACAAGGTTAGTGCGCATGGAGTTGAGGAGCTGGTCAACATTGGAGGGGAGAGGGGTTAGATGCAGAAATTTAAGGGAGGGGAGTTGGCGGCGCAGTTCCCTCCACAAGGTTGTGGCCCATCCCCTCCCCCCAAGGTAGGAGTTGCGGGTGGGGCTGCGCATGTCGATGTGGATGACCTCGGGGGAGGGGTCGAGGGATGCTGCCCAGCCAACAACATCATCCGCCCCCAGTGACCCCGACTGGTACGTCGCCTCCTCCAAATGATGGTGGGCAACGGGGAGGGCTTGGTAATGGGCGAGGGTGTCGGCTGCGGGGTCGGGGCGAGAGGCCAGGCTGGCGAGCTGCGACATTGTCTGCTGGGACATTTGCAAAAGAGAATGCGAAGAAAGGCTTTGAGAGCTGTGAGAAAGCGAAGCAGTGGAAATGAGGGTAAATTCATGCGAAATTCATACGAAATTCGTACAAAATTCGTGCGAATTTCTCATTCTCATGAATCTGTGAATCTACCGTGAATTTCTGTGTGAATCTAGGTGCGTGAATTTCAAATTCACGCAAATGTCACCAAATGTGTTGAACCATGCGGGGACTTCAAACCTCTAAATTGCACATATTTGTTGGATCTTACTTTGGGCGAAGGTAGCACGACAAAAGCACACGATAGCACCAAGTTACGAGCAAAACAAAGCAAAATTGGGTGAAATTCACGGTACCGTGAATCTCGGATTCAAACGGCCGGTTCACGAAGGGTACAATTTAATGAGGCACGGGTGCAAGTTCGTGCAGCAAGCCGTGCCTCATCTAGAACCGGTTGCAGCATGGTGCGTGCCACATTGGCCCGTGCCTTCCCTGTCAATTGTACAACTAGGTCCCCTGTCCCGTTGATTGCACACAAGAGGACACGAAGGACCCCATGGAGGCCATAATCAGGCACTCGCCTATCACTCGTAATGGTCCTATATATAGCATTTATGGCAACGGCCGGGTCCCAGATGCCGTCTATCGCACTTGCTGTGCCAAAGGTAGCAAGGCACAGAGCACAGTTACGCATGCAGACCCAACACACAGTGGCACCAGGGGATTCTGCCTTCCACTTTTGGCAGCCCGCCATGAGCACCTGTGCTTTACCATCTGCACACAGAAAAAAAAGGGACTGCCTATCGTTCCCTCCCGTATCCTTAAAACTTACGGTTGCGGCCTTGCGCAACTCATCATCAAAATCAATTTCTTGGGAGGCGGCGTAGAGGGTCTCCCATTTTTCACTGGCCCCTAGTAGCCACCAACTAGATAGTTGGTTGGGGCTGACGGTGCCACCAAGCGTGCAATGGACGTACCAGGCCTCATGCCTCGATGTACCGTCCACCGCAATAGGCAACCAATGCAGCCGTCGGTCCCCGGGCTGCATGATGTCCGAGGGTGGGGGTGGTCGACACTTGAATAGGTGGCCGATGCGGTCAGGTAGGTAGCAGGCCGCACCATTGATGGCCGTGTCGTCTCCCGTATAGGCAGTGAACGCCCGGGACTCCGGCAACGCTAGCTGCCGAAGCATGCCGTACACCTGGTCCCATACCACACCGTACGTCATGCTCCCCACTAGGTACCGGGACTCCGTCCTAGAGAGGTGCAATGACCGGATCCTCCAGACGGCCATAATCAACCTCTCCTCCATGGTGGGCTCAGGCTGGACGGTGGCTACAACTCTGATTTGGGGGGAAAGCACTATTTGCCCCGTGTCGGGCAGGTACTTGACGGTGTAGGGTGCTTCAAGCTCCTTGGTAACAGCTTCCTGGAGCTGTTGTAGGCGCCTTCGTTGTGTACGACCCGCTAGCAGATGGAATGGCTCCTTGGGCCGCGGCATGGCGTGAGATACAAGACCTGTTGAATGGGGGAGGCATTCATCGCAAGGTTTCTACCATCCCCCTCCCGCAGACAACTAAATTTTGTGGGTCTCTACTGTGATTCGCATGCAATTTGTAGAAATTCACAGAAATTCGCACGAAATTCGTACGAAATTGGTACGAATTCGGTACGAATTTCGTACGAATTTCGTGCGAATTTCACCTGAATAAATTTGTGTGAATATTTTGGAAATGTGAAATTCGCACGAAATTCGTACGAATTTCGTACGAATTTCGTGCGAATTTCACGTGACTGTGACAGAATTTCTGCCGAAGCCTCGTCTTTGTGCCCTCGTTGACCCTCACAAAGCAAGCACAGGATGGTGCTCATGGGTTATCACACACCCAGTCCAGTGGTTGTCATTCCGGCTGACACTCAGTCAGCAGTGTAACAGATCAGGGGGCATAGCATACCCCGAATAAAATACAAACAGTGCTGCAGAAAATATCGCAAACAGGTCAGGGGGCATAGCATACCCCGAATAAAGTACAAACAGTGCTGCAGAAAATTTCGCAAAGTGGGGGGGGAGTGCCCCACATGTCGGTCAAACTGCCCATGCCTTGGGGGGGGGGCAGGATAACATCCGTGGAGGTTAGAAGGGACAGGTGGTCCGGAGGTTAAAGGGTGAGCTACGCACCCCCCCCCCCGTGGCGCAGAGCTCCGGCTAGCGGAGCCCTGGGAGCTCTGCTCCCCCACCGCCTCCACAAAGGAGGGGTCCATGGCCGCCGACGTGAGGCGGTGGGGGGGGAACTGCCGGCGCACTTCCTCCAGTGCGGCAGTCACCTTGGGGGCGTCAGGGGGCCACGCTGTGCACATCCACCTGCTTGCCACTGGCCATCATGTCCATCCGCAGGCCGGTGGACACTGCCGACATCTGGCCGGCGCACGCCTCGGCCTGGGCATGCCACGCCTGTGCGCCGGCCAGGAGGTACCGGATACCGGCGGCACTAGCCCCCCCCCCCCCCCTGTCACCCGAGGAGGCCTCGGCACCCTCAGGCCTCTCCACTGCCTCTGCTGGCTGTGCTGCTGGCTTTGCCTTGCGCAACGTCGCCAGGTCGCGCTCCAGAGTTTTCACTTTGGTGGCCACCCGGTCACGCTCCTTGGTGACGTCCGCCAACCGCGACTCGGAGTCCCGCCTGTCCTCGTTGGCCCTGGACAGACGGGCCTCGAGGTCGCGGTTGGCGGCCTCCGCGCTGATCGCGCGTGCCTCCCACGCCCCCGCCCGCTGCTGCTCCACCCACTCCTGCACCACCCCCCTCTGCCCCCGCCCCGCCACCGGCTCCGCCTGCTCCGCCCGCACCGCCCGCTCCGCCGGGGTGGCCGTACGCGGGGCTTTGGGGGCGGGGGTGGGCTCCGTGTCCCCTTGGGGGCGCCCTTTCCGCTTGCGGGTGGGGGGTTCGTCCTGCTCCTCGACATCAATGACGTCAGCCACCCCCATCTTCCGCTGCCTCCCCACATGGACGCGCATGGCAAGGCATGCCACGTCCGCCCACTCCGGCCTCCGCTGCTCCCAACCCGTGAGCACATTCAGCCCAAAAACCCCAGCTGTGGTCACCGTCCCCTCCTCCCCAATCCGCGACACCCCGGTCTGCACCCGCCAGTGCCCACTCACAAGCCGGTAGGCAAACATGCCCACCAGCTCGTCCCCCGCGGGCAGGTTGGGCCCCCCCTGACCACAATGGGGCACGGGAAGGAGATGGGGAAGGTGCCCTGCACCCCCCGGGACTCCAAGACCATGTCCCACACGGCACTGAGATGCTGCTGCCGCCCATCAAGCCCGGGCGGCACCTGCTGGGTCCAGGCCGGATCCGGCTGCCTGGCGGCCAGGGTGACCCGGTCTAGGGGAGGGTCGGTGTGGGCCTCGCCCAACTCGTCGCGGGACGGCATGGGCACCACCACCTCGCGCGCCACATGCCCCGCGGCGGTTACAGTGCTGGCCTCGCTGCCGCTGCCTCCCGAACGTCCAGAGCGCCACGAGCCCTCACTGCGCACACTGCCGGCCTCGCTTGCATGGCGCCCGTCCACCACCGGTGCCTGCGGGCTGGGCGCCACCGGGGCCTTCGGGGGGCTCGGCGTGCTCCTCGGGCAATCGGGGCCGGGGCTTGTACTGGCGCTTGGCGTGGTGCTGAATATCCGGCGACCACACGGTGAACGGGACCTGCAGATGTGGGGAACTGTGCAAGGCACAAATTGAGAAAGGGGGAGTGGACACGAGGCAATGTAAGAACAAAAGGAGCAAATTGGACAAAATTCACAGAAATTGGTACGAATTTGGTACGAACTTCGTACCAATTTCGTGCGAATTTCACATTTCCAGAATATTCACACAAATTTATTCACGTGAAATTCGTACGAAATTCGTACGAAATTCGTACGAATTTCGTACGAATTTCACATGAATTTCGTCCAATTTGCCAATAAACAAAGCAAACACACAAGCAAGCACACCTTGCACTCACATGGGCATGTGATGCTCCATGCCCCGGTCTTCGCGCACTTGGGCGACCGCCACGCTGGGGCCGTGTTCACCAGGTGCCACGGCGTGGTCGGCCGCTCCGGGGGGGCAATGCCGGTCATGGCGAAGTGGATCTCCAACTCCGCATCGGCATTGTCCCCCTTGCACACCTCCAGCTGGTGCACGCTGCCCACGAATAACAGCATGCACTGCTCGCTGACCTCGATGACGGCGAGGTCGAAGGCCGGGGCCGACCAGGAGAGGAAGGTGGGGTGGAAGGGGGAGGTGGGGGGGCTTGCCGGGACCGACTCGGGGGGGTAGGCGAAGAGGGCTTGGGCAGCATCCCCCTACCACAACCCCACCCTCCCAACCGCCCCCTTCCCAACCCACAACACCTGGTCCACGCTGGGGAAATCCCAGGTGGACAAATCCCCAGCAACGTTAAGGGCCTCCTTGGGGGGGGGGGGTGGCGTCCAGGTGTGTGGTGTTGGGCTGGTGGTGTTTGTGTCGGGGGTCGGGGGTCCACAAGTGAAAAAGAGCCCCTGCAGCCCATCCTTGGAGTCGGGGAGGGCAGGCAACCCATGGTGGCGGCTGGTGGCCACCATTAGCAGCATGTCCCCCCGATGCAGCTCAACGGTGTCCCAGCGCGCCTCCCCCGCCTCCCCAAGGGCCGTCCCCGCCTGCACCGCCACCTGGTAGTCCTCTGACAAGCAGAGGAAGCTACTCAGGTGGCACCCCGAGATGTCCCTGCTGTTGGGGGGGAGCACCTCGGGGTGGGTGGCGACGTCGGTGTGGGGGAGCTGCGGCCCACTCCCCACACTCGCCACAATGACGCTGCCCGGCGTCATTGGGTGGAGGTCCCCAACCCCAGGGTGTCGGGGGTCGGGGGTCCACAAGTGAAAAAGAGCCCCTGCAGCCCATCCTTAGAGCCGGGGAGGGCAGGCAACCCATGGTGGCGGCTGGTGGCCACCATCAGCAGCATGTCCCCCCGCCACGGGGGGGCGACTACAACCGGTCCTGATGCGACATACCCCCTAGCTATCTGTCAAAACTCGGGGGGGGGGTGGGGGGGGCAGAGTTGGGGGGGGGGGGTCCGGCCGGGGGTCGGGGGGGGGGTCAAGCCGAGGGTCGGGGGGGGGGGTCAAGCCGGGGGTCGGGGGGGGGGTCTGGCTGGGGGTCAGGGGGGCGTCGGATTGGGTGAAGGTGGGGGGGGTTAGGGTTAGGGTCACCGAGCTGGTGGAACCAGTCTTGGTTTTATAACCCTTTTTAGTGTCTAGAGTGGACTTACCAGGTTTAGCAGCAGCAGCAGCAAGGAGCAGCAAGGAGCAGCAAGCAGCAAGCAGCAGTTCGCGCGAAACGGGTAAAAATCAGATTTCCGTCGTGGTGCTTCAGATTCGGGTGAAATTTTGGTGGATGATACCTATGGGTGTGAAGTACAATTACACAAAGTTTGAGCGAGAAACTCAACGGTGGCGGCCGGGAACGGGATTCGCAAGTGGCGGACCTCAGTTTCAGAAACTGCAGTTTACGGCCAAAAACAGCCATTTTTGGGCCAAAAATGCCCCGGAACACATTCAAAACGGCCAAACGAAGGGAAACAGTGGGTACACTCCACGTGCGACTTGACTTCCCCGTGTCAACGAGCTCTTTGCGGCCCTCTAACTCCACGATATGCCACGGAAGCGGCCCAAAAAGGCCCCCAGAAGCTCCAACTGCCGACAGCCACAAACCAAGAATAGGCCATATCTTTGGCTACATGGCTCAAAATGCGATTTCGAGGGCACCTACTCCACCCGCAACCCCCTACGTTTTGTGGTTTCCACCCCTCAGAATTGCCCAAACGGACGCCTAGACCCCAATAACTAGGCCCACTAGGCTGTGGCAAGCTGCAAGCTCAAGCCCAAACAGGTGGGTACCCAAATGGGTCAACAGGGTCCGAAAGGGGTAAAAATATGACTTTCCGCAAAAATGATCCTAGACCATGTGCGACGCTAAAACAAGTGTTTTTGGACTGTTTTGAGCTTGTGGTGGCCCATTTGGGTCCTCCAAAAATCCCAAAATGCCTTGAAAATGGGCTGTTTTGGGACAAAAAATGGGTCAAAAATGGGTCAAAAACACATTTTTCCAAAACTCATCGTAGACCATTTGGGGTGCACAAAAGGGTGAAATGAGCCCATTTTGAGCCCATTTTGGGGCATTTTGGCCCCTGAGAAGTCCAAAAAGCCTTGAAAGTGGGCCTCGTGGTGATGGGGTTCAGGTGCATTTCACTTTGTCAAGAGCCATCAATGTGTGAATCATTCTTGATGTCCCTCACCATTCATATCTAATGTTCCCTCCCCCACCAACTCGGTCCCAATATTCAGTCTTGATTAGGGTTAAGGTTAGGGTTAGCCCTAGGGTTAGGGTTAGCCCTAGGGTTAGGGTCAGGGTTAGGGTTAGGGTCACCGAGCTGGTGGAACCAGTCTTGGTTTTATAACCCTTTTTAGTGTCTAGGGTGGACCTACCAGGTTTAGCAGCAGCAGCAGCAGCAGCAGCAAGCAAGCAAGCAGCACGCGCGAAATGGGTAAAAATCAGAATTCCGTCGTGGTGCTTCGGATTCGGGTGAAATTTTGGTGGATGATACCTATGGGTGTGAAGTACAATCACACAAAGTTTGAGCAAGAAACTCAACGGTGGCGGCCGGGAACGGGATGCGCAAGCGGCGGACCTCAGTTTCAAAAACTGCAGTTTACGGCCAAAAACAGCCATTTTTGGGCCAAAAAAGCCCTGGAACACCTTCAAAATGGCCGAGCGAAGGAAAACGCTGGGTACACTTCACGTGCGGCTTGACTTCCCCGTGTCAACGAGCTCTTTGCGGCCCTCTAACCCCATGATATGTCCCGGAAACGGCCCAAAAAGGCCCCCAGAAGCTCCAAATGCCGACAGCCACAAACCAAGAACAGGCCATATCTTTGGCTACATGGCTCAAAATGCGATTCCGTGGGCACCTACTCCACCCGCAACCCCCCACTTTTTGTGGTTTTGACCCCTCAGATTTGCCCAAACGGACGCCTACACCCCAATACCTAGGCCCACTGGGCTGCGGCAAGCTGCAAGCCCAAGCCCAAACAGGTGGGTGCCCAAATGGGTCAACAGGGTCCAATAGCGGCAAAAAGATAACTTTTCTCAAAAATGATTCTAGACCATGTGCGACGCTAAAACAAGTGTTTTTGGGCTATTGTGAGCTTGTGGTGGCCTATTTTGGTCCTCCGAAAATCCCAAAATGCCTTGAAAATGGGCTGTTTTGGGACCAAAAATGGGTCAAAAATGGGTCAAAACCGCATTTTTCCAAACCTCATCCTAGACCATTTGGGGTGCACAAACGGGTGAAATGAGCCCACTTTGAGCCCATTTTGGGGCATTTTGGCCCCTCACAAGTCCAAAAAAGCCTTGAAAGTGGGCCTCGTGGTGATGGGGTTCACTTGCAAGCTGATTTCACTTTGTCAAGAGCCATCAATGCGTGAATCATTCTTGATGTCCCTCACCAATCATAGCTGATGTTCCCTCCCCCACCAGCTCGGTCCCAATATTCAGTCTTGATTAGGGTCAGGGTCACCGACCTGGTGGAACCAGTCTTGGTTTTATAACCCTTTTTAGTGTCTAGGGTGGACCTACCAAGTTTAGCAGCAGCAGCAACAGCAGCAGCAGCAAGCAAGCAAGCAGCACGCGCGAAATGGGTAAAAATCAGACCTCCATCGTGGTGCTTTGGATTTGGTTGAAAATTTGGTGGATGATACCTATGGGTGTGAAGTACAATCACACAAAGTTTGAGCGAGAAACTCAACGGTGGCGGCCGGGAACAGGATTCACAAGTGGATGACCTCAGTTTCAAAAACTGCAGTTTAGGGCCAAAAACAGCCATTTTTGGGCCAAAAAAACCCTGGAACACATTCAAAACGGCCAAACGAAGGGAAACGCTGGGTACACTCCACGTGCGGCTTGACTTCCCTGTGTCAACGAGCTCTTTGCGGCCCTCTAACTCCATGATATGTCCCGGAAATGGCCCAAAAAGGCCCCCGGAAGCTCCAAATGCCGACAGCCACAAACCAAGAATAGGCCATATCTTTGGCTACATGGCTCAAAATGCAATTCCGAGGGCACCTACTCCACCCGCAACCCCCCACTTTTTGTGGTTTCCACCCCTCAGAATTGCCCAAACGGACACCTACACCCCAATACCTAGGCCCACTAGGCTGCGGCAAGCTGCAAGCCCAAACAGGTGGGTGCCCAAATGGGTCAACAGGGTCCGGGTGGGGCAAAAAGATGACTTTTCTCAAAAATGATCCTAGACCATGTGCAACGCTAAAACAAGTGTTTTTGGACCGTTTTGAGCTTGTGGTGGCCCATTTTGGTCCTCGGAAAATCCCAAAATGCCTTGAAAATGGGCTGTTTTGGGACAAAAAATGGGTCAAAAATGGGTCAAAAACGCATTTTTCCAAACCTCATCCTAGACCATTTGGGGTGCACAAACGGGTGAAATGAGCCCATTTTGAGGCCATTTTGGGGCATTTTGGCCGCTCACAAGTCCAAAAAGCCTTGAAAGTGGGCCTCGTGGTGATGGGGTTCACTTGCAAGCTGGTTCCACTTTGTCAAGAGCCATCAATGTGTGAATCATTCTTGATGTCCCTCACCAGTCATAGCTGATGTTCCCTCCCCCACCAGCTCGGTCCCAATATTCAGTCTTGATTAGGGTTAGGGCCAGGGTTAGGGTTAGGGTTAGGGCTAGGGTTGCTGTTAGGGCCTGCAGCCCTCTTGTAGCCCAAATATGAATTCTCTACAAAATTTTGAGCATTTTGAGTATAAACACATAGTATGAAAAAAAAAAAATTGGCGCCTTCGGCGCCGGACAGTTTTCTCTAGGGACACTTGCTGGTGGCCGACCCGGCACCACTATCTTTCAAAACCCGGGGGGGGGGGGGGGGGGGGGGCTAGGGGGTGTCGCATACAAGGACCGGGCCCGGCCGCCACCCCGTGCCCCCCGCTGCAGCTCAACGGTGTCCCAGCGCGCCTCCCCTGCCTCCCCCAGGGCCGTCCCCACCTGCACCGCCACCTGGTAGTCCTCTGACAAGCAGAGGAAGCTACTCAGGTCGCACCCCGAGATGTCCCTGCTGTTGGGGGGGAGCACCTCGGGGTGGGTGGCGACGTCGGTGTGGGGGAGCTGCGGCCCACTCCCCACACTCGCCACAATGACGCTACCCGGCGTCATTGGGTGGAGGTCCCCAACCCCAGGGACACTTTCGGTGAGGTGGGGGTGGAACTTCTTGAAGAGAGGCCCCCCCACCCCCGACCCCAAGTTGCTCTTGCTTTGCCAACGCCGGGGGAGCTCAGGATCCTTGGCCTTATCCTCACTCCGCGCATCGTTGAAAAGCAACTCAAAATTTTTTGCGACGACTTTTTCGTCGCCGCTGCCCCACGCCTTCATCACCTTGTTCCACCCCACCTCACAATCCCGTGCTTCCACAAGCCCCCGAAGCACAATGTAGCCGTTCCCATCAACAAAGTTGAGGGGCGGCTGGGAGGGGCCAACCCTATCGGGGGCGGGGTCAGCGTTGCCCATCACCCCATGAGGGGGGTCGGGAAGGGGTTCGGTGCAAAGGGGGGGTTCACTTGAAATGAAGGGGGGGGGGGCTTGAGGCACCATGGTACCATTGCAAAGAAGTTGTGCTGTAGAAGGTGGGGTGGGTGACGTTGGGGATGTGCAGCTGGGGGGGGATGGTGGGATGGAAAGGGGCGATGCCCAAATCATCCCACCACCGGGGGTTGGCAAGGTGCCAAGAAAAGGGGAAAAAAGAATGGTCTGCCGGTGCACCTGCAGCAAGATCCTGCAGGCACACCATGTCGCAGTGGGGGGGGGTATGGACGAGGTTAGTGGTGGAGTACACCTGGACGTGGGCGTCCTTAGGCTTCCCCACAGGGTTAGTGCGCATGGAATTGAGGAGCGGGTCAACACTGGAGGGGAGAGGGGTTAGATGCAGAAATTTAAGGGAGGGGAGTTGGCGGCGCAGTTCCCTCCACAAGGTTGTGGCCCATCCCCTCCCCCCAAGGTAGGAGTTGCGGGTGGGGCTGCGCATGTCGATGTGGATGACCTCGGGGGAGGGGTCGAGGGATGCTGCCCAGCCCACAACATCATCCACCCCCAGTGCCCCCGACGGGTACGTCGCCTCCTCCAATTGATGGTGGGCGACGGGGAGGGCTTGGTAATGGGCGAGGACCGGTGTCGGCTGCGGGGTCGGGGCGAGAGGCCAGGCTGGCGAGCTGCGACATAGTCTGCTGGGACATTGTCAAAAGAGAATGCGAAGAAAGGCTTTGAGAGCTGTGAGAAAGCGAAACAGTGGAAATGAGGGTAAATTCGTGCGAAATTCATACGAAATTCGCACGAAGTTCGTGCGAATTTCTCATTCTCATGAATCTGTGAATCTACCGTGAATTTCTGCGTGAATCTGGGTGCGTGAATGTCACATTCACGCGAATCTCACCAAATGTGTTGAACCATGCGGGGACTTCAAACCTCTAAATTGCACATATTTGTTGGATCTTACTTTGGGCGAAGGTAGCACGACAAAAGCACACGATAGCACCAAGTTACGAGCAAAACACAGCAAAATTGGGTGAAATTCACGGTACCGTGAATCTCGGATTCAAACGGCCGGTTCACGAAGGGTACAATGGCGTGCCCTCCTAGACAAGTATGGGACCTACGCGATGATTCCTTGGGGGCTCTACACCCCCTTGGGAATCATTGCCTGCCCTCTAGACCCTCCAGCCCTGCCCTCCAGCATAGGACCCACATGATGACTCCTAGGGGTGTCTACACCCCCTTAGGAATCATCGCGTGCCCTCCTAGAGTAGTATAGGACCCACGCGATGATTCCTAGGGGTTCTACACCCGCTGAGGAATCATCGCGGGCCTTCCTAGAGTAGTAGAGGACCCACACGATCATTCTTAGGGGGGTCTACACCCCCCAAGAATTCATGGTGTGCCCTCTACACATGTGTAGAGGGCACACAATGATTCCTAGGAGGTTATACACCCCCTCACGAATCATCGTGTGCCCTCCTAGAGTCGTATAGGACCCACGCGATGATTCCTAGGAGGGTCTACACCCCCTTAGTGCCCTCCTAGAGTAGTATAGGACCCACACATTGATTCCTAGGGGGGTCTACACCTCCCAAGGAATCATCGCGTGCCCTCTTCACATGTGTAGAGGGCACACAATGATTCCTAGGAATGTCTACACCCTCTTAGGAATCATCGCGTGCCCTCCTAGAGTAGGATAGGACCCACATGATGATTCGTAGGGGGGTCTCCACCCCCCAAGGAATCATTGCGTGCCCTCTACACATGTCTAGAGGGCACACAATGATTCCTAGGAGGTTCTACACCCCCTCACGAATCATCGTGTGCCCTCCTAGAGTCGTATAGGACCGACGCGATGATTCCTAGGAGGGTCTACACCCCCTTAGTGCCCTCCTAGAGTAGTATAGGAGCCACACATTGATTCCTAGGGGACCCGTACACAAATGTGCTCTCGGTGCCATCAAGCACGTCCAAGTCCATGGTGACGGGAGAGAATGCCGACCATGCGAATTGACCGCTTGGCAAAAAATCAGGCGGAAAATCGCGGTGCGGAAACTGCGGGTCATGTGTATTGGCGATGATATAGGCCATCGCCGTCACCATGTGGCGGAGCTGGTTGGCTTCATCGACCTGGTGCCGCACATGTGCAGCCCAGCGCAAGAGCGCGGGTAAGGGGTGCTCGACACCCGGGAACTGGGTCCTCACCAAACCCGGCGGGGGGGGAGGCGGCACACCGTACACCACTTGCCGTGCGGGACCATCCTCAGGGCGCGCATACGTGGGCATGGTGCTATTAAAAAATGTTCTTGCGCAGTTTGTGGTCCAAACCACCAAACTCACTGCGGAGGTCTGCCGTAAACGAGGCAACCCCACCTTGAGCAAACCAATGCTCGAACTCGAGCAACTTTTCCTTGACCTGGTTAACCATTGGGGCAGGGGGCAGAACAATGGCGGTGCGAGGCTCAGCGCTACCTAGCAAACATGGGCCGCTCTGGAGTGGTAGAGCTAAAATAGTCCTGGTGGTGTATTTCGTTGGTGTTGTTGCACCAGGAAGGTCTTCGAGCCAAGCTTGTGGCTGGCGGCTGTGAACAGAGTAAACCGGCACCCGCTCCTCACAATCTGTTGAGCGAACATAGCGAAGTTGCTGCACGCATTGTTGGGGGCACCATTGTCCCTCTTGAAAATCGCGAGGTTTCGGCTTCTGGACATTAAATTGAACTGCACCATGCAACGGTGCAACCCAAAGTTTTTGGGTTTTGTGCACTGTTGTGGTGATTTCCTTATCGAGCACTTTGGTAAGGTGGTCATACTCTGCGAAAGGGAGGCGGATCTGGAAACACGGCACGTGGGGGTGGCGAGCTGCGATGTTGAGGATAAAATTGGAAAGCACACACGGTGCCCTCTTGTCGAAGAGGGGGAAAGTCACCTTGACGGAACCAAAATCCGTATCCGCGGGAAACTCAACGAACTCACTCGCATGCTTAACAACTGCACCAAAAACTGACATGCTCGACAAACCCATCCCCCCCCCCGTACCCGCGTGTCCCAACTAGGTTATTAACATGGTTGACCCACATTAGGACGGGCGGGAAGGCAGCCAGCAGCCCAGCACAAGCCATGGCACTCCGGAGCCACAAAAAGCCTAAAAGGAGAACAAAAGTGTGCAGGAAGGACACAGCGCAAAACTCAGTAAGGGGGGGCAGTAAGGGGGTTACTGAGTCGGTAAGGGGGGGGTTACTGAGTCAGTAAGGGGGGGGTTACTGAGTCAGTAAGGGGGTTACGGAGTCAGTAAGGGGGGTTCAGTAAGGGGGGTTACTGCTCAGTAAGGGGGTTACTGACCCAAGGTCAGTAACCCTTACTGACCCAAACGGGGGGGGTTACTGACTTTTTTCAACTTTGTCTACCGAGGGCATACGGGCGGAGAGACATGTGCACATGTCCTCCCCTATTTTGGACATGGAGAACATAAATATGCGCCTAGGTCCTAGCAATATGGGCAGATGTGGTAATGGCAGAGGTGTCCATTTTGGGGGGGTTACTATGCACCCCCTTACTGTGTTACACCCCAGGGGTCTACACCTCCCAAGGAATCATCGCGTGCCCTCTTCACATGTCTAGAGGCCACACGATGATTCCTAGGAATGTCTACACCCCCTTAGGAATCATCGTGTGCCCTCCTAGAGTATTACTAATAGTATAGGACACACGCGATGATTCCTATGGGGGTGTACACTCCCCAAGTAATCATCGCGTGCCCTCTACATATTTCTAGAGGGCACACAATCATTCCTAGGAGGGTCTACACCCTCTTAGGAATCATCGTGGGCCTTGTTGACTAGTATAGGACCCACACAATGATTTCTAGGAGGGCCCTTAGGAATCATGGCGTGCCCTCTAGACCTGTTGGGGGGTCGGGGGACCTGCTTGGGTTGGGGGAGTGGGAAGGCCAACACCGAGAATCGGCAGGCCACCGGAAGGATTGCGCCACCAAAAAGCCGATAGTAGGCTGCATCGCCGGGGGCCACGAACCCGGGGTTTGTCCGGTGGGCCATGGGACACTGTGGGTCACCGACATCCAAATCACGCCTGCAAAACGCTGGCACGCAGGCCATGGGCTCCACCTACACCAGGGCCTCCGAACCCTTAGCTGGGACTAGGCATGTGAGGGCCCGGGGCAGGTGGACCTGCATTTGCTCAGGCACGGGGATGGCTGGGGGAGTAGGATCCTCAAAGTTGGTACACGCGTCACAGGTTCCACTGGCATGGTTGGCGCACGTCTCCCCTTTTCCACACACCGCACAAAGACACTCTCGTTCGGTTGGTACCACCGTGCAACCCTTGATGCCACATTTCCTCACCGTGGCCCGCACCCCAGGGATCTGGCCCCAAGCGGGGACCACAACCCGAACTGTGCGCTGGTACAGGCTGGGCAGCCACACGGTGGAGAACGCCACAAACAGTTTGTAAACTGACGAGTCCCTTTCGCCGCCACCACCGCTCTGGATGACATCCGACCGCAGGCAGCCCAGCGTTCCTTCCTCCAACATCAAAGTCCGAGCAACACAGGGCTTGGGGAGGCCCCTGACACTGCCAAACACCCTGGTAATGGCATTTCCCACCGGGTCCGTCAAATCACCACTTAGGCTCATGAAACAGGACAGGACAAAGTGGCCCCAAGGCAACGCATCAATAGGGTGGTCCCTGCCAACCCTGTTTGCCTGTACCAATGCCCGCACGAAGGTCGCCAAACACAATGGGGTGCAACTCTCTTGCCAATAGCACGCGTAGGCGGTTCCGTGCCTTCTCCATCATAGCTCTTGCCTTGGGCAAAGGAATGTGGCCAGGATCCACTTTCTTGAACTCTTCGTGTTCCAAAATCCCCAAAACGTGGGCCCTGACTTTTTCATCATCCGGGGGTCTACCATGACGGTGGAAATTTTGAAAAATTCCCTGCCAGTCTTTATCCGCCACTGTCATTGCCTCCTGCGACATGGCCATAAGCTCGTCCTCGTCTGCTAAGTCCCGCAGCAGCTATTCCTCATCCACACCGGCCTTGGCTCAAGCCAGCTGCTGTCCCTACATAGGTGAGGGGGTTCCTGTCACCAAAACAGGTGCTACGTGCCACAACACCCTCGGCATGCCCAATCAGGGGCTGTGGGGTCAATGCACGCAAAGCCACAAACTTGGATCCTGTGCATGTAGGCCACGGGTGCTGTGTGTCCACTCAGCTCTTCGATCCACATCCTATCAGGCTCAGTGGTGAGGCTTTACACAGTGGATGTCCTATGCATGTCCTCCTTTTCAACCATCCTAGTGTTGTAGCGTTGTGGCTTCTTCCCCTTACCACTATGGATGTTCAACGCCCAATCAGCCGCCACCGCACCATAATTCTGCCTTTGACCCACCTTGTCCGGCATCTGTTCCTCCAAACCTTCCAACAAATCATCCATATCAGGACCGGGGAGGGCAACACTGAAGGCGGAGAGGTGGGGGTTGTGATTGTAGGTGGCCCCAAGGAAGTTGGTGAGGGCACAGGGTTGCTTGGAGGCAAGGGAGCGTCTTGCCACTGTGATGCGGCCAAACATGGTACCGGCATCAAAATGCGGAAGGGTCCGCAAATCGTTGATAGGGCAGACTTGGGTAGTACGGCTATGGAAAACCCCTTGCCCAACCTGCTGGCAGCATGCGTCCACCTTATCTGGCAGGAGGTCCCGGGCGGCGGATTTCGTGGAAAAGGAGGTCCCCCTAAGAGTAGGATGAAGGAAGCATGAAACACAGGTGCCCAAAAAGAAAGAGATTAGAGAAGAAAGAGGATGGCACACTGGGTGTAACTGAGCATGTGGGATTCGACAACATAAGTTGGAAATTACCTAGCAACCACCAACTACGAAAGGGTGCACAAAAGGGGTACAACATCTAAGTTGTAGAAAAGGGTACGAAAGGGTGTACGAAAAGCGGTACAAATGCACCCCTTTTGTACAAAATCTACGAATACCCCCCTGTTGTACATGCCTTTCGTACACCCTTTCGTAACCCTTTCGTAGACCCCTTCGTGCAAAAATGGATGTTGTGACAAAAATGCTATCTCTAACCTAGACACGCGCAACACAGAATTAAAGGCACCAAAAGGCTTCCACATGTACCAAGTTAAAATAGTTCATGGGTTGTGACCCAACTCAACATGCAGGTGGGTTACTTGTGGTTTCTTGTTTCAAGGGGGGCTGTGGTACAGGTACTTTCGTGGCACACCACAAATTGCATGTAAATGGGAGTGGTGTGGTGCGGGACACGTAAAAGTGGCAAAAAACCTCCGTTTTCACCCATACTTCAGCCTATTTGCATGCAAATGTGTCCGTTGTGTGGTAGGCGGTCCGCGGATCACTGATCCGCGGGGGTCCAAAAACCCCCCCCACCCCCCCCACCAAATGATCCACGGATCACGGATCACCCACCCCATAACCCCCCCCCCCCCCTCCCCCCTGCCTAGCAAAATGATCCGCAATTTTCCGGACCACATAGTGCAAGTACAAAGCACCATATTGATCCACCAATTTGCGTAAAAAAATGATCCAAAGATGTGAGTTCCAAAAAAGAAATGACACAAATTGGTGGATCATTTCTTTTTTGAAACTTGCATTTTTGGATCATATTTTTTCCACACAACTTGGTGGATCATTTCTTTTTTCGAAATTGCATTTTTGGATCATATTTTTTCCACACAAATTGGTGGATCATTTCTTTTGTCGAACTTGCATTTTTGGATCATATTTTTTCCACACAAATTCGTGGATCATTTCTTTTTTGGAACTTGCATTTTTGGATCATTTTTGTCTCACTACGTTCCAAAACAAAAATGATCCACCCATTTGTGTGGAAAAAATGTGATCCAAAAATGTAAGTTCCAAAAAAGAAATGATCCACCGATTCATGTTCACAAAAATGATCCAAAAACGTAACTTCCAAACATAAGTGTGACATAGTGCAAGTGCAAAGCAACATATTGAACCAACAATATGTGTTATAAATGATCCAAAAATGTAAATTCACTTGTTCCAACAATTTGGCTTCCAAAAAATGATGCACAAGGCCACAAGACCATTGGCACAGAGTTGAAAGTACAGTGAGCAAAATGGTCGAAAATGGTCCAAGAATGATCCAAAAGTGATCCACGGATCACCTACCCCATAAACCCCCCCCCCCCTCCCCACTGCCTAGTGTTTGGATCAAAAATGATCCGGATCACCCACCCCGTAAACCCCCCCCCCCCCCCCCTCCCCTGCCTGCCGCACGTTACACATGCTAAGAGAGGGCAAGGCGAGCAAACACGCACAAAGCAAGTTATTGAATTTTTGACCATTTTACCTGGTTTTTACCTGGTTTTTACCTCAGAAACACTTTGGGCCTTTACTTCGTAGTTATATCCCACCCGGTCCACCAAGGGGAGGAGGGGCGTCAACTTGCCTAAGTCCCCAAAAGGAGCACTATCCGTTTCATTGTCCTTCCATGGGCTTTCTTCGGTGTTCCTCATCCTTTTCAAAAATCCCTCATAGTCACTAGTAACGTGGAGAGCTTGAGCCACAACCCAGTCTCGTAGCTTGGTTAGCAAACACCTTAGGGACAAAATCCAAATACATTGCCCCCCACCACAATTACCATGCAACCACCATTATCGAATACCGGCCCATTGGCCTTCAGGGGCACCGGTTTTGCACTATAAATATAGGGGGGGGGGATACCAGGCCACGTATTACCACAACTAAAATACATTCGTGTCAATCTTAGGTGGCCCATTTGGGGGTGGCCCCCAAAACCCCACTGGCAGAATTCTGCCAGTGAAAAGTGAGTGATGGAAACCCATGTTTGTGGTCAGCGCGTTTTTGGGACGCGACGGAACACCCCCTCTGGATGACTTTTCGGCACTTTGAGACCTAATTTCCGGTACTCAAAAAATTAGGGGAAATAGAGGTTTTCAGGTGTGTTCGATGGGGAAAATGAATGGATCAGAGGATTTGACAAGGGTTGCAGCAAGCTATCTATTGGTGCGGTCTGTGTCGTATGGTTTGCAGCAGGTAGAAAATCGGGCGGTCACGCAACCGTGGCTCCGGGGTCAACTTTCAAGGCCTACCTGGGTGCACCCTGTCAGACCTCGAAATTGCGCCAACCGTTTTTCTACAAACCCGTGCATGGTGACGAAACCGCCACGGGTAAAGGTGGCCACAGTTCAGGAGGCGCACTTGGTGTCAAGCACGGAAGGCACGGCATGCTGCACCATGCAATTGCAGCAGGAAGTATTGTGTGCAGGTTCTTCAGGGTGCGTGGTGTAGGGCGGACCAGTGCAAGCAGTTCCAGTGACTGCAACACAGGCTACCACTGGCGAATTACGCCAGTAGAAAGGCGCGTACACACGTGGCTGACACCAGCACACGACGGTGTCCAAAAAAATTGCATGCAGTGGGACACGCACCACACGGCAGGACGAGGTACCCAACCTAGATGGTACGCACAAATGGAAGGTGACGCCATTGCGATGCAAAAGGGAGGCTAGTGCACCGCACACGCAGGCACAGAGCAACCCCATATACTATACGACACGTACGTACAATACACGACTCGCCGCTATAAACAGGCGCCGACCCTATCATGCCATTTGTATTAAATCACACCACATTAGGCAGCCAATCAAATGCGGGTGAACCACTATGTTGGGCCGCCATAGGCAACAAGCGGCCTAATATACCAAGTAATAGCAATCCCTTCCCAAACATCGTGCACGGTGCAATGGCGTATGGGGCTGCAAACTACGATGACACAAATGTAACTCAATGCATTGTGGAGCATGCAATACGTCGCACTTAAGGTACAAGTGTTTTTGTGCGCATCACTTGTAGCGTGTGTCCCATTGGCATGTGTGCATCACACTTGGTCTCGTCAAGCAATGCAACTGCACAATTGTGATTCGATTTGCAACTTTGCATCGCTATGTTTCTGCCTTGTTTATCATATAATCGGTGGTGCGAACAACGACACGGTCGCAAACCAAGGCTTGTGAACCATGCATGTCAGTGCGTTGCCGGATGTGATCAAGTGGTGCACATGCAAGGGTACAATGTTTCGGGACACTGCCGTTGCAACGGTGTTGCGTTGCTCACTGGCATAATTCCGTGTACCGTGTAGTACGAATTGTCCATCAGATCATATTGCATGCACATCACAGTGGTGGGGTGTATGTTGCATACGTTTCTATACTGCACGGACGCCGGCATATCTATCATTGTATGATTGTTGGCATAATTATGCCAACCGGGGGCGGAGGGTTGCTCCTAATTGGTGGTTGCACCACGAGGTAACACCATTTCTCTTTGTAGGCAACTGACGCAAAGCATTGACAAGAACATCTGAATCAACGCACTCCGTATATCACCAACTTCCGGGTTGTTCCGTTGTAGTGCTATGTAGCTGTCCACATTTCCTGTCCTTGCATACCGACCCCGCCAAAGGCGACGTCACTGGCAGAATTCTGCCAATGCCTTCCCGAACCACCTACAGGACACTATTTATGGTGTCGCGCACCGGAACTTGATGGAACAGGTCTGCAAAAAATCTTTCTGCTATTATCTCGATCTGGCTTGGGTTCTACCCCCGCGATAAAGGGTCAGTTGAACGCGCGACATTCATTCCTTTAATTCTGACCCCTTATCGCGGGGGTAGAAACGCAGCCAGATCGAGATATTAGCAGAAAGATTTTTGGCAGACCTTTTCAATCAAGTCCCGGTGCGCGACACCATATTTTTGACTCCACCACAAATCCCACTTGATCACACATTGTGCTAGAAGAGGGTGTCTGCGCGCATGACAACAAGGGGGCAAAAGGGGTGTCTATGGTGAGCATAACCTGGCATACCAAGAATACCACCCCGAAACAGCCATTTTGGCACATGTACCTATTCGTTCCGTGTGCCCATGGGATAAAAAAATATGAGTTTAGCACCCTGAAAATAGGGGGGTTCGTCAAAAAACCAGAAAGCCAATTCCATACACCCACACCTGTGTGTGGCAATCTACACTTTTTGGGGTATTGGGCAGTATACTCGAAGTATTGGAGAAGTATTCTTGCCATATACTTCGGAGTATACGGCCGTATACTCAGAAGTATACGGCCGTATACTTGGAGTATACGAGGACTTTCTGCCTCCCACCCATGCCACCATTCTCATCAACTATCCCCCCCCCTTGCAAGTGCTCATGACCGTGCAACCCCCAAACACATTGTACACACAAAAAAGCACCATATGAGCAAAGCAGAAGACCGCAAGAAGCAACCTTGTTTGATGTCCCATCCGAAATGTCAAATGTGATCCACTTCCCCATGTTATATATACCTAATATACACACTTACGCATATTGCACATCATATCATATCACATGATATATACCTACATGTGCTTTGGTGCACGATGCTTCTTCCGCATGCGTTGCATGCCAAACCTGATCCCCTCTCTACCCAAACCCTTTCCCCCAAACCACAACCGGATGCCCCAATCAAGGGCATCCAGGTGCACAGCATGCCTTAGTCCCCATCGGGTGACATAAGACTTGCTCATAATATGGATTGGAATGGACACATATGGAGACATACATTGCAATCATGAGTGAAGTATGAGCCTAGATTGGTCTCACGTGGTGTGCAGTTGCTTGGCAAAGGCAAAGAATGCAACAAGATGGGCACAAAAGGCACACAATGGAAGTTTTCAACTTGAAGCAACCACATGGTGCAAACAAATACCCCCAGTATACGGCCGTATACTCTAAGTATACGGCCGTATACTCCAGAGCATACAGCCGTATACTGAGGTATTGGAGCCTTGAGTATACGGCCGTATACCCCAAGAGCCCAAAATGGGGTATGTTCAAACACAACATTGATCATCACAATTGACAAACTATTATAATAGAGGTATTCCCCAACCCACCTATGCATGCATTGTGCATTATACATTCGTACCCACCTATACATGCCACATACCCCTTTCTCCCAAAATCCCCTTTTTTACCCGTATACTCCCAGGTATTCCTGGTATGCCAGATTATACTCACCATATCAAGAACCCCCAACCGGGCCCCTAAAGTCAAGCATCTTTTGCTCATGCGGCCTCGGAATCACTTTGCATCCCTCAAGGACCACCCTCACAAGTTGTTGACATTGCGTTTTTTGGACCTACCCAAATTCATCCCGGCATGTCATCCTATCATGAGTCATTGTTATAACAGTGCATAACTACTTCTAGAGCACGAATGAGCATAAGCTGTAAAAGGGTTGGTGCTTCAGTGGCCCCGCACGTCAGCGGTTATAGTGAATATGTCCCAACGAGCCTTGCCACCAGCAACACGGCCAAAAAAAGCCTGGAAAAGAAACATGAAGGTGCATCAATGTGAGTCAGTCAAAAAAAAAAGGGTCTAGGAGAGCAAAATCCAGACATCGTAATGAACACATCGTTATTGTTACAATATCTTCGTTCCAGGTGAATTCGCCGCAAATTTTTTTCGAGTTTTTGCTTATGCTCGACACGGCGCTGGCCTCTACGCGATGAGCAACTTTGTTTTGCGTGATGTGCCGTTTACCCCCATCCCGAAGCGCGACCGTGATCCAACCAAAACAGAAAACTCAGAAATTCAGCTTCTGTGCAGCAGAGACTTCGGTAAGATGGCTTCCCTCCGGCTGGTAAATCTGCTCGATATAGGGTAATGAACACATTTCTAAGTAGTATGGGTCAAGATGCAAGCGTGCATATCTCCAGATTTTGCCAACTCACCTGTGACGTCACGCACCAAGTGCAACCGTGACGCGCGCACCTCTCGGGACATCATTTGGCCAGCTTTTGATAATTGGCAAGTTACCCTAGATCGGGCGGCTGGTAAAGGGCCCTAGCCGCCACGGACCACTCAACCACCTACATACCATCGGCTGTAATAATGCTTACGCGCGGCGCTTTTAGGCCGGTTCGTTCAAATTTTGGGAATATCATCAGCGGGAAACCACGAAATGTGGATGTTTTTTGACAAATCTCTAGCTTGAGAGCTATTGTATAGCTGGAGTAAGAAAAAGTGCTTTTCCAATGCTCTGAGGCATACTCTAGTTGTATTAGAGATGCACTGAGCACACAGGCATTTCTATCTTAGTATTGGCCCAACCAAAAGTGGTGATAACACATTTGGACCTATGGAACCAAACACTAAATCAGGATATGGAGTGGACCCCTTAATCCCCTATCATTGTGAGGCTATTCATCTTTTCCTGAGTCGACTGAGAACTGACATATCCAGGGCAGAGCCTATGAATTTATCTATGTTTTCTCATGAATTCTTAGCTGTCCTAGTGGTATGCACCCTAGGGGGCTGGGCACCTCTTTTTGAGAGGTCCTGGGTTCAATTCCCGGTCAGCCTAGCTAAGTAGGAAGATCCCATGTGACATGGCAGTGACCTCATCGCCACATGCCCTGCCACCTCAGCACATATGGGACCCAAAACAAAGAGTGCACATCTCCTGATATGGCACTATGGAGATTGAGTCACCATGGGGCAGTTTTCCAACTCTTTTTCCAAAACATTTCAGCTATCTTTGTGAATATGCAATCCGAAGTGCCCTGAGTTGCAGTTTCTGTGAATACTCTTTCATCTTTCACTGTTTACACTGCAGCCCTTCATGCTTTGATCCTGATTCTCTTCTACTTGCTTATCTCTGGCTTGGGCTATCCTGGATTGATTGTATTTCAGCAACCAAAACATTTTCATCTTCAACAACAAGCAGCAGGAAACCCTACACCAGCAGCAAGCAGCAGGAGAGGCAAAAAGACAGTGTTGAAATCACTATAAAACTTTCTGGTAGCAAGAGGCAGAATGTCTCTGCGTACCGGCAGCAACCCCGTGCCGTACAACCAGTGCGCCGAGATCAGTCATATATAAGCAGAAGGGCGAACGAAGATGGACACAAAGAAAGAGGACACCGACGTGAAGACAGCGCCTCAGGCACCAGCAAGGCCAGCACCTGGTGAACCTGGACCTGGACCTAGCGCTGTACCTTCGGAGCCCTTACATGGGCCAGTGGACGTGGCGGAGGATTCGTTGGAAGGACTCCAGTCGGCCTTCCGGGCCCTCCCGGTCGAGGAGGTCGTCACTCATCGTGTGAAGAGGAAGAGCGAGAGCCAGAAGGATGCTGGAGAGAGCATAGCAGACGAAGGAGAAGACCAAGGGCAAGACCTGACGAATGAGCCTACCTTCGAAGGCGCACCAAGCGCTTCTGGCCTCCACGCATCACCCTCTCCTATAACCACCACACTCCCAATTCCAGACCCAGCCGCTGCAAAATGCACACCCATGACCAACCCACCTACGGCAGAGGGCACTGGCTTTACTGGTATGCCTACCTACCCTGCCTATGGTTTGGGCCCACCTACCACTGCGTTTCTTGAGGCAACTACTGCCGGTGAGTCGGTGACCTCCGGTTCTGCGCCGCGATGGTATGCGGCTGACTATCACCATCCTCTACCCGCTACGGGAACCTATGTGGATGTTCCTGGGTATGCAACCTTGAGTGGGTTGAGGAGAGGACCTGAGTCTCTTGGAGGCAGGAGTAGAGGATCGGGGAGATCCTCCAACAGTTCCCTGACGCGGTCGGAGATCAACGAGGTGCTCCGAGGAGCCACCTCTAAAATTGTTGGCGACCTCACTCAAGAGATTCGGGAGAAACCGGAGCCCCTGATGATACCGCCCCAAGCGTCACCTACCACGGCGGGAGTGTCACCCCATCGAGTACAGGCCAACCACCTGGTGGCAGGGCTGACAAACACCCTGGGGAGCCTGAGGAGCTGACCGATGCCGACCCCTTCAGCGATACAGAGAAGCCCTTTCGTACCGAGAACGGCCCAGCCGCCCTACAGCCACATGACGAATTCTACGAGAGCCGAGCTGGACCGGCTGGGGCTGACAGCCTTGAGGGCAATGGTGGACGTGGAGCCCTATGGCTCTAGTGATCTAGGCGGAGACCCCTCCGATTATGAGCCGCCGTCTATGACTTCTGCTTCGCCCTCGGAGGACGATGACCCGGAGGACCCCGGGAACCCAAGTTGGAAGAAGAAGAAGAAGAAGAGGAAGACCCGACGCCCTGAGGGACGCAGGTCTCAGGAGGCTAAGGCTGGTGCCACCTCCAAGATCGTGGTGAAACTGCCTGAGTTCACAGGCAAGGACCTCAGCGAGTTCGCTGAGAATTTTGGCCGGTTTCCCCGATTGACCGGCCAAACCCACGCTAGTGGACGGGTGAAGTGCGATCTGCTCCTGCAGTGCTGCAAGACCAAGTACCCGGAGAAGCAGGTCAGACAGATTGTGACTAACTCCGCCACCTTTGCCGATGTGTTGGTTGCCTTGGAGAGGCAGTACCCGACCTACGAAAGCGACCTCTCCATCAGGGCCGAGATCCAGAACCTGCCTGTGCTGCCCAACAACCCCAAAAACTGGCAGGGTCTGTGAGTTGTTGGCTGACCCGGATCACTGGGCTGGACGATTGACGCCCGGTTCGTACAGCAGCGACGACCTGCTTTTTTGGTTGGTGGCTAAGCTCCCTCGAGAGCTGTGGGACGAGTGCCGTTCGACGGCAGAGCGCAAGGCTAGATCCCTCCGCTGCGAGGATCTATGCGTGCTGCTCCTGGAGCTGGCGCTGGAGAAAGAAAGCGACCAGCACCTGAACAACTACCGTCCTGGAGGTGGAGGCTCTGGAGGCCATGGCAAAGGGTACCAAGGATCTAGACCTGGGCAGGGGACTACCCCCAAACACGCCCACGCCCGTATCATGGAAAACGTCAAGGAACTCTTCGGGTGTGATGCCAGAGACGAGCAGGGGCACCTGCAGCACGCCCCTGACTGCGAGCAGCGAGACTGCTTCGTAGTCCAGGGGAAGCAGCAGGAGAAGAACACCGGCGCCAAAGCGAAGCTGCCAGATCATTACAGGTGCACCATCACGTGTGCCTTCTGTGGGAAGAGGAAGCACTACGAGGATGAGTGCTACCATAAGAAACGCCTATCGGCGAAGCTTAAGGGTGAGGATCCTGGCAAAGGCTCAGGCAGAGGTGGAGGCAAAAGCAAAGGCAACGACTCCGGCAAGGCCAAGTCGAAAGGACGTGGACAAGGGCAAGACAAGAGTCAAGGTGAACGAGGAGGAGGCGCTAACCGCCAGCCAGACAAGGACAACAAGAACACGGACAAGAACGGAGGCAACCCCAACCCTAATCCAGGGGGGAACTCCGAGCCCTCTGGAGGGCAGTCTGGTCCTACCACACGCTCACAGACGCAGGCCCAGAAAGAACAAGGGGCCAACCGGGAGCACGAAGGTGGTGATGACGGCAACACTAAAAAGAGAAGCCGTTTCATGAGGATGGCCTGCAAGCTGCGGAACAAGGGGTTCGAGGTGACCTGTCGCGCGGAGTTCTGACGGGGACGCTCCGGTGGCACCCAGGACCTGGTGTTCTGGGTACGTATCCGACTAGGGGGACGAGAATACCTGGGGGTATTGGATACTGGCGCCACCATATCTATAGTGGCCAAGAAAATTTTACCTTGTGGGAGCCTGAAGAACACCATGACCACCGCGGCTATACGAATGGGGGATGGACATGTGGTGCACAGCTGCGGGGACTGTGAAGTGGAGGTACCTATGGGCTCCCGGACTATCGCCCATCGGTTCTATGTGATGGACACTGAGGCCTTCGACTTTGTATTGGGGACTGACTTCTTCGTGCAGCACTCCCAGATACAATCCCTGATGCTGCAAGCGCCCCACCTCCTCTACGTGGACCACGGCAGTGGCAGAGAGTCTGTGCCACTGGAGCAGTTGGAATGTACCTCGAGTTACCTGAGGCTATCGAAGGAGGAGCCCTCGAACATGATGGCGGCCTCCAAAACTGAGGACTATCAACTATTGGGGGAAGTCCTAGACCAAGGTCTGAAGGAGTTGGGTTACTTTAGAGAAGACCTGAGTGTGGAGTTGTTCGCCAGCGACAAGCAGCATGTACTGGACCTTTACTGCAGCAAGGGGAAGAACTGCAGCTACAAATTTTACTGGCCCTCTTTCGGGATGGCCTACGGGAACCCCAGGTTCAGTGAACTGGGGAAGGTCCTGACCAGGGTGGCCTTGGAACGTTCCCGTATGGTCCTGTGTTCCCCCGATTGGGGAGCCCATGGGGGGAACGAGTACTGGCGAACCCTCCTTGACAGGCTGACTATCAGCTCTGTTCGGTTACCTGATGAGGCCATCTACCTGCCTCTGGGGCGTAAGACGCCTATTGGGAAACCCGGATGGGGGAGTATGCTCAGCGTGGTGGACGGAGGTCTTACCTCCATCCCCTGGGAGGATCTGGACCCGACTCTGGTCCAGGCTATACAACGAGAAAGCGATGGACTCGCCTTGGGTGACTTGAAGGATCGACCACGACCTCAAGATGCTATTGAGACTATACCTGGATGAGATGAGTACGTCGTGACTGACACCAACGCCCCCAACTCTCCCTGCCATGTACCTGTTCCTGATGGAGTCTCTGAGTGTGGACTATCCGAGCTACCTAGCTCTATCCACTCAGATGACAAAACTGAGCACGACGCCTTCTTCGTGCAGACCTGTGTGGAGGAAGTGGAGAACGCCGAGTACGTCGGCCCACTGAAACCCCTACTCTCCATGAGGGTGGAAGACCCCGTGGACAGAGAGCTGGACCCTCAATCTAGGCTAAGGGAGTATGTGGACTCCAAGAGGAAGTTGGTGGCAAAAAAGCTATGCTACGCTAAGCCTACCCGCAGCTCATGGCCACTGAAGCAAGGACGTATGGGAGATCTATCCCAATTGAAGGAGGACCTCGAACAGAAGATCACCACCTGGCAAAGGGAGGTAGATCTTAAGCTCATGAAGAGCGTGTGGGGCGCCCACGTGAGGACCCCAGAGGAGGACGACCTCTCGGAGGAATGTGTATGTGAACCCCCTCGAACGTGCCTATGTTGCCATCGTCCACCGGAGATGGTTGAACAAGACCTTCTGTATGCCTACCAAGGGTTGAAGGACACTACCAAGGGCGAAGAGTCGGGGGAGGATCACCTCCCGACGTCTATTACTCAGGGGGCAGGCAACTTACACTCTGACGAGGACATGGAGGACAAGATCAAGCTATTGGACCCGCGGGTGCAGAAGCTTATAAGGACCTATCTGGAGGTGTTCGGAGAACTACCCCCTCCAGCCTCATGTGACAAGCTGGTACAGATGGACCTCAAGCTGAAACCCGAGTTCGTGGGTCACAAGATCCGGAGGAGACCCTATCCAGCTCCTAAAGAGCAGGCCGACGAGAGTGAGCGACAGATACAAGAATGTATCGACGCTGGCCTAGTCCTGTAGTACAAGGACGGGGACTACCCCCTACACTGCAGCCCCGGTTTCCTGGTGGCTAAACCTGGGTCTACCGCCAAACGGCTGGTAGTGGACTACGGAGAGCTGAACAAGAAAACGCTGAACCACTCAGGGTCCATTCCTAATATGGAGTCTACCCTAGAGAAGATAGCCTCCTGTCGCTACAAGACCAAGATGGACAAGAGGAGCGGATTCTGGCAAGTGGACCTGACGCCCAACGCTCAGGAGCTACTGGCCTTCATCAGCCCTCAGGGGAGGGTGTTCAAGTGGAAGGTCATGCCATTTGGCGTGGCCAACGCACCCGCTCTATTCCAAGAGCTGATGAACAAGATCTTGTCCATCCTACGAAGGAGACCTAAGGTGCAGGAGCTTATATCCCGTGGGGCCCAGATGGAAGCTCACATCGACGATGTATGCCTCGGGACCAATACCCAGGAGGACCACCTAATCCTCTTGGGTGAGTTCTTTGCGGTCTGCCAGGAGAACCACACACGACTCAAGCTGGAGAAGTGTGAGTTCATGCAGGAGACCATGCAGTACCTGGGGTTGGACGTTGGCTATGGGTGGTGGACCCCAGCGGCCTCTAAGGCCAAACCCCTGATGGATGCTAAGGTACGACACGAAGACCCCAAGAAAGGACTTCATGATGTACGCAGTTTCATTGGGGCGTGCAAATTCTATCGCCGCCATATCAAAAACTTCACCTACACCAGCGCCATTCTGACGGACTTGATCAAGAAGAGTACTACTTGGTGCTGGGGCCCACAAGAGCAACAAGCGTTTGACGAGCTCAAAGACAAGGTGGCCAACGCTAAGTGCGTGGGCGTGCCTAGGGCACAAGGGGAGATTATCCTGGTGACCGACGCCAGCAATGTGGGCGGTGGTGGAACGTTGTTTGAATGCCAAGCACTCGAGAAGGAGGATTTCGACTCGGCCATTTCCCAATGGGGGACGGAAGGTCTCAACCGAGATGGAACCCTCAAGCACAGCTACGCTGACAACAAGTGGGTCCTAGTACCTCTGGGCCACTGGAACTGGAAATGGAACCAGGCCAGGGGGAACTACTCCACTTATGAGCAGGAATTGCTCGCGGGTATGCTAGTGCTATCCTCACCAGCACGACTGTTGGGGAGTAACCCTGTGGTCTGGCTGTGCGACCAAGAACCGGTCCGCAGTTTCCAGAAGGGACCGCCACCTGAGAAGGCCAAGCTACGGCGCTGATGGACCTACCTCAGTCAACTACGGCTGACGGTACACCATATCCAGGGAGTGAAGAACGAGTGTGCAGACTACATCAGCCGCGACAACTTCGACGCCCTGATTGGTGCCCGGTCTGAAGCGCTGGCTAAGGAGGCGTTTAGCCGTATGGACGTCCACTTGGACCTCAACATGACCATGATACGCCCCCTGGATGGACTCCAACAATCGGAGTACCTGAAGGAGTTTGGGGATATCTACAAGCGCCTGGAGAAACGCCTTGAACCCCTCCTGGTCAATCAAGATCAGTGGAAGAGGGACAAGAGCTACCTCTGGCACGAGGACCGCATCGTGGTGCCTAGTGACAGAGTCCCAGCGCTGCTGAAGTGGACCCATGAGTCCAGGGGTCATGTGGGTGCTGACCGTACCCTGAGGCTATTCAAGCAGTGGTTCCACACCACGTGGACTGACGACCAACTTGGGAAAACCCTCCAGCCTATGGTGGACAAGTGCCCGTGCAGGTCCTGCAAACCAGGGGATATCAGGGACAGAGGTCTCTACTCGACCCTGCCCATCCCTCACTGTGCTAACAGTGTTCTATACGTGGGGTAAGAAAAAGTGCTTTTCCAATGCTTTGAGGCATACTCTAGTTGTATTAGAGATGCACCGAGCACACAGGCATTTCTATCTTTGTATTGGCCCAACCAAAAGTGGTGATAACACATTTTCACCTATGGAACCAAACACCCAATCAGGATATGGAGTGGACCCCTTACTCCCCTACCAATGTGAGGCAATGCATCGTTTCCTGAGTCGACTGAGAACTGACATATCCAGGGCAGAGCCTATGAATTTATCTATGTTTCCTCATGAATTCTTAGCTGTCCTAGTGGTATGCACCCTAGGGGGCTGGGAAGCTCTTTTTGAGAGGTCCTGGGTTCAATTCCCGGTCAGCCTAGCTAAGTAGGAAGATCCCATGTGACATGGCAGTGACCTCATCGCCACATGCCCTGCCACCTCAGCACATATGGGACCCAAAACAAAGAGTGCACATCTCCTGAGATGGCACTATGGAGATTGAGTGACCATGGAGCAGTTTTCCAAGTCTTTTTCCAAAACATTTCGGCTATCTTTGTGAATATGCAATCAGATTTGTCCTGAGTTGCAGTTTCTGTGAATATTCCAACATCTTTCAATGTTTACACTGCAGCCCTTCATGCTTTGATCCTGATTCTCTTCTACTTGCATATCTCTGGCTTGGGCTATCCTGGATTGATTGTATTTCAGCAACTAAAACATTTTCATCTTCAAAAACAAGCAGCAGGAAACCCTACACCAGCAGCAAGCAGCAGGAGCGGCACAAAGACAGTGTTGAAATCACTATAAAGCTTTCTGGTAGCAAGAGGCAGACTGTCTCTGCGTACCGGCAGCAACCCCGTGCCGTACAACCAGTGCGCCGAGATCAGTCATATATAAGCAGAAGGGCGAACGAAGATGGACACAAGGAAAGAGGACACCGACGTGAAGACAGCGCCTGAGGCACCAGCAAGGCCAGCACCTGGTGAACCTGGACCTGGACCTAGCACTGTACCTTGGGAGCTCTTACATGGGCCAGTGGACGTGGTGAAGGATTCGTTGGAAGGACTCCAGTCGGCCTTCCGGGCCCTCACAGTCAAGGAGGGGGTCACTCATCCTGTGAAGAGGAAGAGAGAGAGCGAGAAGGATGCTGGAGAAGGCATAGCAGAAGAAGGAGAAGACCAAGGGCAAGACCTGACGAATGAGCCTACCTTCGAAGGCGCACCAAGCGCTACTGGCCTCCACGCATCACCCTCTCCTATAACCACCACACTCCAAATTCCAGACCCAGCCGCTGCAAAATGCACACCCATAACCAACCCACCTATGGCAGAGGGCACAGGCTTTACTGGTATGCCTACCTACCCTGCCTATGGTTTGGGCCCACCTACCACTGCGTTTCCTGAGGCAACTACTGCCAGTGAGCCGGTGGCCTCCAGTTCTGCGCCGCGATGGTATGCGGCTGACTATCACCATCCTCTACCCGCTACGGGTACCTATGTGGATGTTCCTGGGTATGCAACCTTGAGTGGGTTGGGGAGAGGACCTGAGTCTCTTGGAGGCAGGAGTAGAGGATCGGGGAGATCCTCCAACAGGTCCCTGACGCGGTCGGAGATCAACGAGGTGCTCCGAGGAGCCACCTCTAAAATTGTTGGCGACCTCACTCAAGAGATCCGAGAGAAACTGGAGATGCTGATGATACCGCCCCAAGCGTCACCTACCACGGTGGGAGTGTCACCCCATCGAGTACCGGCCAACCACCTGGTGGCAGGGCTGACAAACACCCTGGGGAGCCTGAGGAGCCGACCGATGCCGACCCCTGCAGCGATACCGAGAAGCCCTTTCGTACCGAGAACGGCCCAGCCGCCCTACAGCCACGTGACGAACTCTACGAGAGCCGAGCTGGACCGGCTGGGGCTGACAGCCTCAAGGGCAATGGTGGACGTGGAGCCTTATGGCTCTAGTGATCTAGGCGGAGACCCCTCCGATGATGAGCCCCCATCTATGACTTCTGCTTCGCCCTCGGAGGACGATGACCCGGAGGACCCCGAGAACCCAAGTGGGAAGAAGAAGAAGAAGAAGAGGAAGACCCGACGCCCTGAGGGACGCAGGTCTCAGGAGGCGAAGGCTATTGCCACCTCCAAGATTGTCGTGAACCTGCCTGAGTTCACAGGCAAGCACGTCAGCGAGTTCGCTGAGAATTTTGGCCGGTTTCTCTGATTGACCGGCCAAACCCATGCTAGTGGACGGGTGAAGTGCGATCTGCTCCTGCAGTGCTGCAAGACCAAGTACCTGGAGAAGCAGGTCAGGCAGATTGTGACTAACTCCGCAACGTTTGCCGATGTGTTGGTTGCCTTGGAGAGGCAGTACCCGACCTACGAAACCGACCTCTCCATCAGGGCCGAGATCCAGAACCTGCCCGTGCTGCCCAACAACCCCAAACCTGGCAGGGTCTCTGAGCTGTTGGCTAACCTGGATCACTGGGCTGGACAATTGACGCCCCGTTCCTACAGCAGCGATGACCTGCTGTTCTGGTTGGTGGCTAAGCTCCCTCGAGAGCTGTGGGACGAGTGCCGTTCGACGGCAGACCGCAAGGCTAGATCCCTCCGCTACGAGGATCTATGCGTGCTACTCCTGGAGCTGGCGCTGGAGAAGGAGAGCGACCAGCACCTGAACAACTACTGCCCTGGAGGAGGAGGCTCTGGAAAGCATGGCAAAGGGTACCAAGGATCCAGACCTGGGCAGGGGATTACCCCCAAACACGCCCACGCCCGTATCATGGAGAACGTCAAGGAGCTCTTCTGGTGTGATGCCAGAGACGAGCAGGGCCAACTGCAGCACGCCCATGACTGCGAGCAGCGAGACTGCTTCGTAGTCCAGGGGAAGCAGCAGGAGAAGAACACCGGCGCCAAAGCGAAGCTGCCGGATCATTACAGGTGCACCATCACGTGTGCCTTCTGTGGGAAGAGGAAGCACTACGAGGATGAGTGCTACCATAAGCAACGCCTATCGGCGAACCTTAAGGGTGAAGATCCTGGCAAAGGCTCAGGCAGAGGTGGAGGCAAAAGCAAAGGCAACGACTCCGGCAAGGCCAAGTCGAAAGGACGTGGACAAGGGCAAGACAAGAGTCAAGGTGAACGAGGAGGAGGCGCTAACCGCCAGCCAGACAAGGACAACAAGAACCAGGACAAGAACGGAGGCAACCCCAACCCTAATCCAGGGGGGAACTCCGAGCCCTCTGGAGGGCAGTCTGGTCCTACCACACGCTCACAGACGCAGGCCCAGAAAGAACAAGGGGCCAAGTGGGAGCACGAAGGTGGTGATGACGGCAACGCTAAGAAGAGAAGCCGTTTCATGAGGATGGCCCGCAAGCTGCGGAACAAGGGGTTCGAGGTGACCTGTCCCGCGGAGTTCTGACGGGGACGCTCCGGTGGCACCCAAGACCTGGTGTTTTGGGTACGTATCCGACTAGGGGGACGTGAATACCTTGGGGTATTGGATACTGGCGCCACCATATCTATAGTGGCCAAGAAAACTTTACCTTGTGGGAGCCTGAAGAACACCATGACCACCGCGGCTATACGAATGGGGAATGGACATGTGGTGCACAGCTGCGGGGACTGTGAAGTGGAGGTACCTATGGGCTCTCGGACTATCGCCCATCGGTTCTATGTGATGGACATTGAGGCCTTCGACTTTGTATTGGGGACTGACTTCTTCGTGCAGCACTCCCAGATACAATCCCTGACGCTGCAAGCGCCCTACCTCCTCTACGTGGACCACGGCAGTGGCAGAGAGTCTCAGCCACTGGAGCAGTTGGAACATACCTCGAGTTACCTGAGGCTATCGAAGGAGGAGCCGTCGAACATGATGGCGGCCTTCAAAACTGAGGACTATCAACTATTGGGGGAAGTCCTAGACCAAGGTCTGAAGGAGTTGGGTTACTCTAGAGAAGACCTGAGTGTGGAGTTGTTCGCCAGCGACAAGCAGCATGTACTGGACCTTTATTGCAGCAAGGGGAAGAACTGCAGCTACAAATTTTACTGGCCCTCTTTCGGGATGGCCTACGGGAACCCCAGTTTCAGTGAAATGGGGAAGGTCCTGACCAAGGTGGCCTTGGAACGTTTCCGTATGGTCCTGTGTTCCCCCGATTGGGGAGCCCATGGGGGGAACGAGTACTGGCAAAACCTCCTGAACAGGCTGACTATGAGCTCTGTTCGGTTACCTGATGAGGCCATCTACGTGCCTCTGGGGCGTAAGACGCCTATTGGGAAACCCGGATGGGGGAGTATGCTCAGCGTGGTGGACGGAGGTCTTACCTCCATTCCCCGGGAGGATCTGGACCCGACTCTGGTCCAGGCTATACAACGAGAAAGCGATGGACTCGCCTTGGGTGACTTGAAGGATCGTCTACGACCTGAAGATGTTATTGAGACTATACCCGGAGGAGATGAGTACGTCGTGACTGACACCAACGCCCCGAACTCTCCCTGCCATGTACCTGTTCCTGATGGAGTCTCTGAGTGTGGACTATCCGAGCTACCTAGCTCTATCCGCTCAGATGACGAAACTGAGCACGACGCCTTCTTCGTGCAGACCTGTGTGGAGGAAGTGGAGAACGCCGAGTACGTCGCCCCACTGAAACCACTACTCTCCATGAGGGTGGAAGACCCCGTGGACGAAGAGCTGGACCCTCGATCCAGGCTAAGGGAGTATGTGGACTCCAAGAGGAAGTTGGTGGCGAAAAAGCTATGCTACGCTAAGCCTAGCCGCAGCTCATGGCCACTGAAGCAAGGACGTATGGGAGATCTATCCCAATTGAAGGAGGACCTCGAACAGAAGATCACCACCTGGCAAAGGGAGGTAGATCTTAAGCTAATGAAGAGCGTGTGGGGCGCCCATGTGAGGACCCCAGAGGAGGACGACCTCTCGGAGGAATGTGTATGTGAACCCCCTCGAGCGTGCCTATGTTGCCATCGTCCACCGGAGATGGTTGAACAAGACCTTCTGTATGCCTACCAAGGGTTGAAGAACACTACCAAGGGCGAAGAGTCGGTGGAGGATCACCTCCCGACGTCTATTACCCAGGGGGCAAGCAACTTACACTCTGACGAGGACATGGAGGACAAGATCAAGCTATTGGACCCGCGGGTGCAGAAGCTTATAAGGACCTATCTGGAGGTGTTCGGAGAACTACCCCCTCCAGCCTCTTGTGACAAGCTGGTACAGATGGACCTCAAGCTGAAACCCGAGTTCGTGGGTCACAAGATCCAGAGGAGACCCTATCCAGCTCCTAAAGAGCAGGCCGACGAGATTGAGCGACAGATACAAGAATGTATCGACGCTGGCCTAGTCCTGGAGTACAAGGACGGGGACTACCCCCTACACTGCAGCCCCTGTTTCCTGGTGGCTAAACCTGGGTCTACTGCCAAACGGCTGGTAGTGGACTGCGGAGAGCTGAACAAGAAAACGTTGAACCACTCAGGGTCCATCCCCAATATGGAGTCTACCCTGGAGAAGATAGCCTCCTGTCGCTACAAGACCAAGATGGACAAGAGGAGGGGATTCTGGCAAGTGGACCTGACGCCCAACGCTCAGGAGCTACTGGCCTTCATCACCCCTGAAGGGTGGGTGTTCAAGTGGAAGGTCATGCCGTTTGGCGTGGCCAACGCACCCGCTCTATTCCAAGAGCTGATGAACAAGATCTTATCCATTCTACGAAGGAGACCTAAGGTGCAGGAGCTTATATCCCGTGGGGCCCAGATGGAAGCTCACATCGACGATGTATGCCTTGGGACCAATACCCAGGAGGACCACCTAATCCTCTTGGTTGAGTTCTTTGCGGTCTGCCAGGAGAACCACACACGACTCAAGCTGGAAAAGTGTGAGTTCATGCAGGAGACCATGCAGTACCTGGGGTTTGACGTTGGCTATGGGTGGTGGACCCCAGCGGCCTCTAAGGCCAAACCCCTGATGGATGCCAAGGTACGACATTAAGACCCCAAGACTTGACTTCATGATGTACGCAGTTTCATTGGGGCGTGCAACTTCTATCGCCGCCATATCAAAAACTTCACCTACACCAGCGCCATTCTGACGGACTTGATCAAGAAGAGTACTACTTTGCGCTGGGGCCCACAAGAGCAACAAGCGTTTGACGAGCTCAAAGACAAGGTGGCCAACGCTAAGTGCTTGGGCGTGCCTAGGACACAAAGGGAGGTTATCCTGGTGACCGACGCCAGCAATGTGGGCGGTGGTGGAACGTTGTTCCAATGGCAAGCACTAGAGAAGGAGGAGTTCAACTCGGCCATTTCCCAATGGGGGACGGAAGGTCTCAACCTACATGGAACCCTCAAGCACAGCTACGCTGACGACAAGTGGGTCCTAGTACCTCTGGGCCACTGGAACTGGAACTGGAACCAGGCCAGGGGGAACTACTCCACTTATGAGCAGGAATTGCTCGCGGGTATGCTAGTGCTATCCTCACCAGCACGACTGCTGGGGAGTAACCCTGTGGTCTGGCTGTGCGACCAAGAACCGGTCCGCAGTTTCCAGAAGGGCCCCCCACCTGAGAAGGCCAAGCTACGGCGCTGGTGGACCTACCTCAGTCAACTACGGCTGACGGTACACCATATCCAGGGAGTGAAGAACGAGTGTGCAGACTACATCAGCCGCAACAACTTCGACGCCCTGATTGGTGCCCGGTCTGAAGCGTTGGCTAAGGAGGCGTTCAGCCGTATGGACGTCCACTTGGACCTCAACATGACCATGATACGCCCCCTGGATGGACTCCAACAATCGGAGTACCTGAAGGAGTTTGGGGATATCTACAAGCGCCTGGAGAAACGCCTTGAACCCCTCCTGGTCAACCAAGATCAGTGGAAGAGGGACAAGAGCTACCTCTGGCACGAGGACCGCATCGTGGTGCCTAGTGACAGAGTCTTAGCGCTGCTGAAGTGGACCCATGAGTGCAGCGGTCATGTGGGTGCTGACCGTACCCTGAGGCTGTTCAAGCAGTGGTTCCACACTACGGGGACTGACGACCAATTGCGGAAAACCCTCCAGCCTATCGTGGACAAGTGCCCGTGCAGGTCCTGCAAACCAGGGGATATGAGGGACAGAGGTCTCTACTCGACCCCGCCCATCCCTCACTGTGCTAACACTGTTCTATACGTGGACTACACGGAGATGCCAAAGTTCGGGGGCTATGACTTCGCCCTCGTGGTAACCTGTGGGTTGACCAGGTTTACAAGGGTGTTCCCATGTACCAAGCACATTACCGGAGAGGAGACTATCACGATACTCCTGGAGGAGTGGTTTTGTGTCTATGGGGCGCCCAAAAGATCAACTCCGATGAGGACGTACGAGTACGCTCAGATACTGGCTGGTACAAGAGGGTCCTGAGATCCCTCAATGTCCAGGTGTCTACGGGGATTTCCTACTCGCACACGAGCAACCCCCTATGTGAGCGACAGATCCGTGTCCTCAAGGAGAATGTAAGGATATGGTGCAAAACTGAACGCACCAGAGACTGGGTGAGACTACTCCCCGTCATATCCTTGATGAGGAACTCCCAAGAGAGTTCAGCTACTGGCTACTCGCCCCATGAGCTATTCCTAGGGCGCCCGGCATGGTTCCTACATGCCCCCTATCCAGAGGACAACCATTCTTCTGTGGGTGAATCGGTCCAAGAGCAACAAGCGAAGGTGGACAAGGCCAAGGCTATGCTCCAGAGAGTGAGGGAGCGTCAGTGGAACAAGAAAAACAGGCACCGAGTACCGGCCACCTACCAAGAGGGGGACTGGGTGCTGGTGCACCACAGTCGGCTACCCGCCTGGCCACGCTCCACCAGCGATGACCCATACTTCGGGCCGTATAAGATTCTATCAGTGGATGGACACCGTATCACCGTGCGGTGTTCTCCCCGTCTAGGGGGGACCCTGGTGTGCGCTGCTCAACACCTGAAGCGCTACTATGATCCTGAAGACCTCTGTGGGGAGGAGTGGGAGCTGAATGACGAGGAAATCGCCGCCCTAGACCTGCAAGGGGCTGCCAGCCCTATGGAAGTTGAAGGAGAACTCCCCGACATGAACGCCGAGGAGATGGCTAAGGAGGGCTTCTACCTGGTGAAGGTAGGTAGGTAGGTATCTTCGGGAGCTCGGGATACCTCCTTTGACATTGCAGGAAGAAGGTCTTACCAAGGGGACGTCCTGTCCCTCCCACTGCCCTATGTCAGGTGCCTCTTGAGCCGCTCCCGCATGTGCTTGGGAAGGCATTGTCGCGGCCACCCGGTCCATGTGTCCCAGGTGGGAGGGTGTCCCCACATGTGTCCATGAGTAGGGCCAGATGCCCCCTCCTTTGGGCGGCAGCTCTGGGGGCTGCCCAGCCGTGTGGAGTATCTCTCACCACAAGGGGTATTGCTCCCGCTAGTCTACGGTACGACAGCCTCACCCTTGTGGTTTGAGTTGCGGGGCCACTCTGCTTGGCAGGTGACCCCCCCCTGGACTGTGTACCGGCTCGCCTGTCACCGGTTGCTTCCATGGCTCCGGGTGACGTTTGCCATGGTCCCCGATGCAGCCTGGCCGGGCTCGGACCAGTGGCCTTGGAGTACCGCTCCTGCCACTGGCCCGGTGGGTCGGCTGGGTCGCCCCAGTGCGTCCGACCCATGGGGTATTGGTTCTTTCCTGTCCCTCGGCCGCCCTACGTGTGTGCAGTGTCCTGGGCTGCTTGGCTCCTGTTCACCGGTGTGCCCGCGCGGTTTGCTGTGTTGCGTCTGCGGTGTCCTGGGCCACTTGGCTCCTGTTCACCGGTGTGCTCGCTCGGTGTGTTGTGTTGCGTGTGCGGTGTCCTGGGCCACTTGGCTCCCGTTCACCGGTGTGCGCGCTGTGTGCGGTGCGCGCGTGCCATAGGTAAGGAGAGCTTCTACTTGGTGAAGTCTGTCCTACGCCACCGCTATTGCCAGGGTTGGCGCTTCTTCACCCTCTGGGAAGGGTTTGGAGTCGAAGAGGCCACCTGGGAGCCCTTCTCTGCGTTTTTTCTACCTGAGGGACGCCTAAACTCAGTTCTGGTTGACTACTTGTCCCAGAACAACCTTGGTGAGTTGCTGAGGCTCGCTGAGACGCCTGCCTCCAAGACTAAAGCTAGGGACTGAACCTTACCCCTAAGTGTGCTACGTATGTCTGTGTGTGTCTCACTTCTCTCCTGGTCGTGGCTCCCGGAGACCGGGCTTCGCTGATGTCGGACCGAAGGTCCTAGTCAGGTACTGGTACCACTCCTATGGCGCCCAATTTTTTTGCTGGCGCCTATCCTTCGGGGAAGACGGCAAAAGTCCTACCTACTAGAGGGGAGGGGTGGCCAACTGTGCTGAGGGCATTCAAAACGCCCATTTTTGCTAAAGGCCAAAAGCTAACGCACTCCCCTGCCCACGAGGAAAAGCACGCGGGACAGGAGACACCACTACACTACACACCCTACCTACAGTGGCACCATCCTGGTGGGCGAGCACTTCTGCAACTGGCTCAAGCCCCCACTTGGGATTACCACTCCTGCACTCACGCTCTACTGGGTGTTGTTGGAGGTCAAGTCGTGAGTCCTAAGGACCCTCCTGTGAAGAAGACAAGAGAACACAGCGCTGCTAAGCAACTGTGGCCCAACAGGGGACGCCACAACGCGTTTCCCGTGCTAGGGCTTGGGGGGAAGGGGTGCTCTTGTTGCGTGCACAGCGTGGATGTCGATGGAGTCGAACTGCCCTCGCCACTCCTGGCGGAGGTGCAGTCAATTGTTTGTGTGATCAGCGCCCTTGTTTAGCAGGGCTAGAAACACAAATGGTATGCTGCTGCACCAATCACCCTACCTGCCCACCTGTAAAGCAAAGGCCAATGAAGGGGTGTTTACGGGTGAGGAACCAAGCCAGACTCCACGTAATATACGCTTCTCAGTGTGACCTATAATACACTGTCCTCAAACACGCCCTGTCAAGCAAGCAAGCGTTAAGAGACTCCTCAGGTCCTCTTAAAGAACGTACCGAGGAGCCCCTGCATAACCCAAACAAGGTTTACGGTGCGCATTTCGCGTGGCCTACCCTTTAATGCGTGTGTGAATGCACGAGCATGCACGAGTGAACGACCTGCCGTTGCCAAATCTTGCTTTTCCTACTAATCTTACCCCACGATCACGAACTCCACCAGGGGGTGGCCCCTCCTGGGCTTACTCACCTTACCTACCGCTGGAGAGAGAGAGCAAGTGAGAACGTGAAACGAGGCGCAAGGGAAAAACGTCGCTATGCACTTGTGTGTATGTCTAATCACCCTGATCTGACCTCTAATCATCTGCAATCTTTCTAATCTAGCCCTCTATCGTTTGTTAGTGCTACTACAAGACTCGTTCACGGAGACACGAGACGAGCAATGTGCATGCTGCATACGAGACGAGCACACCTAGGTTTATACCTGATTCATTGAAGTCTTTTCGTTGATTTTGGAATTTTTGAATTTTTGATTCTTACTGTCAGTGTGGGTGGAATCTGTATGTTTATTTATTAATGTGTGTCTCGTCATTTTCCAGTCTACGTGAGACATACATTTACAATCTCATTATTTCTGCATTTTCCGGCGCTTCGCTAGGAGCCGCTCCTGCGCACCGCCTTTTTATGCGTAGGAATTTCTTGATTTAAAAAATCGAGAGATGACTACAATTTTTATAAAAATGTGCTTCTGATGCACAATTGGATTCTGCTCAGGTGTGTTGTCTTAGAAAAATTCTAGGCCGTCATTTGACGGATTTAGGTGTTGTCGCTTCGCGTTTGCGTGGATTCGTCCACAATTCTCCCATTTCTGTCTGTACAGATACCCACGCGCAGCCTCGCTGAGTAGGCCGTGTTCGGGCCGAAACGCAGCAGCCTGGAGAGACTGACCAGAACCCAAGACCCCACCAAGGGGCAATTTAATTTTTTTAACGACTCCCTTCGCCCTAAGACAGGTCACAGGTCGCCAGCAGGTCTACGAGAACCTATGCGAGTGTGTATATTGTGTCTTGCGTTGGGTTTATCTCGCGCTGCGTCTTGGAGGGAGGGATGCACATGCATATGTTTTCGCATGCTCCCAAACTAACCCAACCAAGCCACAGGAACCCCGGCAGCGCCATGAGCGCTGAGCTTTCTGTAGGAAATGTCACGAAAAAAGCAGCAAAAAGGCGCCAGCCATGGTGAGCGTCCATTTTTCTGTGTGAGGGAAACTATAGGTATTTTAAAGTAGATGTGGAAACCAAGGAAAGGCCAAGAAAAAATCCCTTTTTCTTGAAAGTGCGACAGTGGTGGCCACCACAGCACAGGGGGGGAGTAAGAAAAAGTGCTTTTCCAATGCTCTGAGGCATACTCTAGTTGTATTAGAGATGCACTGAGCACACAGGCATTTCTATCTTAGTATTTGCCCAAACAAAAGTGGTGATAACACATTTCGACCTATGGAACCAAACACTAAATCAGGATACGGAGTGGACCCCTTAATCCCCTATCATTGTGAGGCTATTCATCTTTTCCTGAGTCGACTGAGAACTGACATATCCAGGGCAGAGCCTATGAATTTATGTATGTTTTCTCATGAACCACTAGGACCCGGTGGGGAGGATATCAGCTGGCCCGACCAGGTGGCCTTCCGGGGCCGAAAGGCGTCTAGTACCCGCAAAATCAAACCTCAAACCTCACTTCTCATGAACTCTTAGCTGTCCTAGTGGTATGCACCCTAGGGGGCTGGGAACCTCTTTTTGAGAGGTGCTAGGTTCAATTCCCGGTCAGCCTAGCTAAGTAGGAAGATCCCATGTGACATGGCAGTGACCTCATCGCCACATGCCCTGCCACCTCAGCACATATGGGACCCAAAACAAAGAGTGCGCATCTCCTGAGATGGCACTACGGAGATTGAGTGACCATGGGGCAGTTTTCCAACTCTTTTTCCAAAACATTTCAGCTATCTTTGTGAATATGCAATCCGAAGTGCCCTGAGTTGCAGTTTCTCTGAGTACTCTTTCATCTTTCACTGTTTACACTGCAGCCCTTCATGCTTTGATCCTGATTGTCTTCTACTTGCTTATCTCTGGCTTGGGCTATCCTGGATTGATTGTATCTCAGCAACCAAAACATTTTCATCTTCAAAAACAAGCAGCAGGAAACCCTACACCAGCAGCAAGCAGCAGGAGAGGCACAGACACAGTGTTGAAATCACTATAAAACTTTCTGCTGGGATCATCAGACCTTCTGTCAACATGCACTGTACCAGAATTTCTTCCCTGGAGGTTGGAGCCTTTTGGCCCATATCTGCAAAAATCAGAAAATGGCCGTACAAATTTTGGACATTTGTTCATGCCAACGCCATGTTTTCTGATTCCGAGTTTTTCTGCTACATTGGCATTACAATCCGCATAAAATGGATGCTTGCCTAGGTCAATTGGAGCCAGATTGCCCCTTTAATCTCCAATATTTGAACAACCATTTTTTCACCTGTTCTGTCAAATTCCTCAGCATTATGAGGAAATCGTCTCGAAAACGTCCTATGGTCACCGACCATGAGAAGTTGATTGCAACTCTCTGTCAAACAGATTGTGCCTTGCGAGGTGCATGGGACATCCTCAATGGAGTTCTCAAAGGTCCCACACAAGCCGAACAGAAATGGGTTGTCCCGAAGAACCATATTGCCTAATATTTGAAGAAGGTGAAGGAAGAGTAGGTCTGCACTGAAATGGAGGTGAATGCCCCCAAACCTGGAGAGTCAACTCCTCGACGTCAAGAAGATGTTAAGGTTGATCCTTGGGACCTCTATGTTCAAGCCAATCAATGGGCGGGAAAAGAAGTAAGTTAAGGGAAACTAAGTTCCCATAAAGCTGCTTCCGAGGTGTACCTTCGATTTGGCATACATTTGTCACACACTACTTGTGTCAAGGCCGCCGAAGATGGGCTTGCCCCCCCCCCCCCCCCATGAAGAGATACACGGCTAGTACATGTTTCAAGCTACATTCTCAAAGCGCCGCAAAACTCACCGGTGGCGCCAAACTACGTCCCGAGAGAAACATTTTCCCCCCTAAAAAACGGAGAAAATTTGGTTAAATTTTACCAAGTCACAATGAAGTATTGCAAAATGTTTAAAAACGAACTAGAAACGAGTCATTCTAAAATACACAATTGTATTCCACACAAGAAAGGCTTTGAAACAAAAAAAAAGGTTTGTAAAACGGCCACGGTGGCACCAAGTTATGATTTTTGGGGGGTGGACACATGTGACTGTGTATGCAAGTGTGCACTTTGTGAGTTTTGGGTAAGTTGGTGGTATTATTTCGCCTATGTGGGCTTTCCGGTCCCATCGTAGACGTCTACATGTGCCCATTGATGCGCCAGGGCACACTGAGCGGTAATTGGTAAGGATATCAAGCCGGGGCGCCCGCCCCGGCCTTGTTTTGTTACAAAATTTCTACCGTACTACGACAAACCTATAAGCAAAAGCGCCAGCAGGACTACCAGCGGCGGCGCTGCTCCACCGGTCCGCGCTTTGGACTCGCAGCCGACAGGTGTGGGTTCCATCCCTGCTGCGGGCGCTGTCGAATGGTGGCGCTGGCGCAGAGATTTTCTCAATTTTTGAACAAAGTATAACTTTTTTTAAACTGAAAATTTGACGCAACCCCAAAATGCGTCTACTTCAGGCAGCTAAATCTAGGGTTCCCTGGAAAATCCTCTCCCCCCCCACCCAGGATCCCATTCCCCATCAGTGCAGCCGCCATGGCGTCCAAATCCAACCCCAAAACTTGGCGACAGCCAAGAGAAAACCCCAAAATTTGAACACGGCTGTAAATCTACTAACAGCGCTGGTAAAAGTGCGCACCCGGTCCTGGAGGAAGTGGGGTAGTTTTTTCCACATGAAAGGAAACGAAAAAGTGCAGCAGACTCGTAATCAGATTACGCACCAACTGATGTGACGTGAAAATCGTAAAAATGCTCCAAAATAATCCAATTTTCCAGCATGTGGCAAATCCGACCAGGCCAGGCCCGCAACATGGTGCAGCAGAAGCTGGTGGTAATTTGAGTATTAATTTGTTGAAATGGTTCATTTGTTGAAATGGTTGTTGAAATGGTTCATTTGTTATTCTACACGCCCCTGAACTTGTGGGCCAACCACTGCCCATTTGTTTGGGCCAACCTTTGCCAATGCATTTGGGCCAACCCTTGCCCATGTATTTGGGCCAACCCTTGCCCATGCATTTGGGCCAACCCTTGCCCATGTATTTGGGCCAACCTGGGCTCATTTGTTTGGGCTTACCTTTACCCATGCATTTGGGCCAACCTTTGCCCATGCATTTGGGCCAACCTGTGCCCATGCATTTTGTCAACCCTTGCCTGCAGGCCTGAGCGCAGAATGGCTTTTTTTTTTCATGTTTCATGTTTCATGGTGTGATTTTATGTTTCCATGTTTTCATCCCAAAGCATAGTGGCATGAGAACCACTTTTCGAAAGCCTACACTACAGAATTTGAGTTTGCAATGAGTATAGACAAGACCTTTGAGTCCGGCTTTGGTGGTGAGTTCGAGTTTGTTGTTGAGTGGTTTTTTTTAAGTGCTTTCGTTCTTGCTGGTTGCATGCATGCATCAGGAGGGTACTGGGTAAGGAGCCGGATCGCATTCGACAAACCATGGATGTTCCTGACTATGTGGCGTGTTTTTCAAGCACCCATTATGGGCAAGGACGATGAAATGGCAGTCCATGAGGTGGAGGAAGACACCTGTGATTAAACAGAGACAGCCCTTCAACTCATCACCAGTGCCGGCTGCGGTTATGGATCGTGCACGGAGTCGATTTGATGTGTTTGATTTTGCAGGGGCGAATGCGTGCCCGCGCGCGTGTGTGATAGTGTGTTCGCCGCGCGCTGGGTTTGTGAGTGTGTCCGGCGCGCGCTGTGTGTGTGGTACTGTGTTTGCAGCGGGCCGGGTGTGTGATGGTGTGTCTCGCGCGTGCTGGGTGTGCAATGGTGTCCTCGCCGCACGCTGGCTGTGTGATTGTGTGTCCTGCGAGCGCTGTCCGGCGCGCGCTGGGTGTGTGGCTGTGTGTCCGGCGAGCGCTGGCTGTGTGGTAGTGTGTTTGCTCGCGCGCCGCGTGTGTAGTTGTGTGTTTGGCGAGCGCTGGGTGTGTTGTAGTGTGTTTGCCGCGGGCTGGGTGTGTGATGGTGTGTCTGGCGCGCGCTGGGTGTGTGATGGTGAGTCCGGCGAGCACTGGGTGTGTGTGTCTTGTGTGTTGGCGCGCTGTGTGTGTGTCATTCATGTGTCAGCGCGCTGTGTGTGTGATTTGTGTATCGGGGCACTGTGTGTGTCTCAGCGCTCAGTGCGTTAGTCTGTTTGCTGCGCGCTGGGTGTGTGATAGTGTACTTGCCGCGCGCCGGCCGTGTGAGAGTGCGTTTGCAGCGCCCTGGATGTGTCATTGTGTGTCAGTCGCGCTGGGTGTGTGATTGTGTGTCGGGCGCGCGCTGGGTGTCTGATAGTGTGTTCGCCGCGCTCTGAGGGTGTGATGGTGTGTTTGCAGCGCGCTTGGTGTGTGATTGTGTGTTTGCAGCGCACTGAGTGCGTCGCTATGTGTCTGCGGAGCGCTGGGTGTGTATCTTTTGTGTGCTGGCGCACTAGGTGGTGTGTCAGAGCGCTTGGTGTGTGTTTCATTTGTGTGTTAGCGCACTGTGTTTGTTCACTTCTGTGTCAACACGCAGTGTGTTTGTCATTTGTCCTGTCTGCCATTTGTGTCACTGTAGCTCTTGCTGTGGCTCCTGCTTTGCTTTTGCGACTAGACTCTAATTTGCCAGTGCAATCGGTGCTTGCCGTTCCATTGTGGTTCAGTCGTGGCTACCCGGGTGTGTCCAGAGTCACCAGTGTTGAGAGTCACTTTTTTCGCCAGTCGCCGGTGCGCTGGTGACTCAAATACACGCTAATGCACCTTTTCCAAAAACAAGCACTCAAGTGACCCGCAGAGCTAACCGCAAAAAACGCCTGACTGTACATTACATAGTGGAGCACCCCCACCAAGAAGGGGACACGTGCATACTTGCTACACTGAAGCACTGCTGGACTGATGGCTGGACGTGTCTATGGCGGGGACATTCAGTCTAAAGGAACCGACCATTGATCCCCTGTTGCAAAAACGTTGTTAGGTTCTCCACAGGCTTGCCTACGTGCTGGACTCTTTTCTGGTGCACCAAGGGTGACTTAAATCCACGAAAACCAGCTTCAAAAGGGTGGTGGTGACTCTCCACTCTGGTGACTTTCCCCACCCCCGGGTATCTGTGTATCATTGCAGAGTTGTGTCTGCCATTTTGACATCTGTGTGTCATTTGAGAGTTGTGACTGCCATTTGTCTGGCAGCTGGGAGCCATGTGTCATTTGTCTCTCCCTCTCCTTGTGTGTCTCCGTTTCTCTCAGGTTCGAAGCAGTGGAGGCTGGTATCTTTGTGCTGGAAGCAGCGGAGAGAGTTTTCGTGGTGGTGTGTTCTGCTGCAACAGGCACGTGCCCTGGGGCTGAGGTCCCGTTTTGGGTGGGTTGGGTTATAGTTTGTGTTTGAGTGCTATGGATGACTGGTTGTCGGGCAAAAAAGAAATTTATCAAGCAAAAAATGCACTTTGTTGCCACCGAGGCTTTCCCCCTTGGGCACAGGTTCGTAGGATCCCGCATCATTTTAAAAAAATTCCTATACCTGTTAGCGGTAGTTGGGGTAGTAGGCGTTTGGAAAAGGTGCCACCATGGGTGTGAACGGATTTCCTTAACGAGTGTTTCTGTACTGTTTTGTCTGTGCAAGCTGTTAGATGGATAGACAGGTGAAGAAGGTTTTCGGTAATGCCGAATTGAGGCACTTGTGATCCGGGGGTGGCAGCACCCTGACTCTTTCAGCTCAAGCTTTCTGGAAGGGCGAGTGCTAGATCCTCCTCGTCCCCGAATATTCAAAACATTGCTGATGGCTTGCAAATCATGCCGGTTGGGTAAATAGGCTTTAATGGAATCTGGTAGCATGATTTACGGCCCATTAGGTAGGCCCGGCTTTTTCAAGCAAGACTGAGGTGATGATTTGCTCAGACGGACAGAAACAGCTAGTCTGGGCCAGGCTCCCCTGCCTCTTACTTAACCTCTCACCAGGAAGGGTTGAGAAACAGGGAAACACATCGGATTGGGATAGATGCCAGAAAGTCATCATCACAAAATCTATCGAACGTTCAGCGATGAAAGAATCCCAGCACCTTGCAGGGGCACGAGGTGTTCAGCAACATCAACAAATCCACCCTGATTGGGCCAAAAATTCGATTGACGTCCCTCAACATCTGGCAATTCTGGCACTGGCCATGAGTGGTGCTCCAGGTGTCGTGCTTTCGAGTTCATGGGTGAGACTGCTATGCCATCACCATTGGAAAGGTGCGGTGAGGATGGTTAGATTCTTTCCACTGCTCAATCCCCAATCAATGTTCAGTGGTCCCCAGGACGGAGTTCTGCAAAAGTACGTTCGCTCCCCAAGATAATATCGACCAACCACCCTTTCTCTCATGCCCATCCTACCCCACGGTCCGTGAAGGGGTGAGTCTTTAGTGTTGTGTTTGCTCATTGGCCACAATTCAACATTAGGGGGTCCCCGTACTGTTTGCCTTGATTTCGAGAAAGCATAGGCCAGTTTCCGTGTGAATGTGCTTGGCAGACAACTATTGGGATAAGATGCAGAAATGCACGTGAGCCTGAGCCTCTGCAGTTTGGTGTATCTGCATTTTCCGCGGTCCGTCAGAATCGTTCGTGGGCAGTGACGCTGTAATGCTGCCATGCTGCTTTCCAGGCTGCCGCCGCTCTGGCGGTGCTGTAGTTAGTGAAGCTGAAATGACCATCACCCTTTCAAACACCGTCAATTGCGAATCTGAATGAGGCGTCCGAACGCAAGCACCAATTCCTGTGGGCTGTGGCAATCTCACCGGCACAGCTTTTGCACACATTGCCCACTGATGCCCGCAATAGCCCCAATAGCATGTCCCTTTCCATGATTTGGTTGAGCAGTGCATTGCTGGTTTTGTAGAGATTCAATGCACATGTGAAATAGCAGTTGGCGTGTCGCGTAGCTACGCATGTCCCTCGAAGAGATGTGCTGCAGCCATGGGAGTATATTCATGTTGGGTAGTGGTAATTGCTGCGCGCAGGTACTCGGTCTTTGCTTCTTTGTGTGCTCCCATCCTAGCTCCTTATCTGCTTGGCCTCTGCTCTGTTTACCATCTGTCTGCCATCCAAGCACTTCAGCGGCCAACAGGTGCATGCACTCCAGTGTATTGTACTGGGATGGGAGACTGCAACAAGCTGCAGCACTGCGTCCCTGCTTTATGCCCTGCTGCTGTAAATACAACCAAGCATGGCAACCCACATGGCAGTTGCCACGATGATTTTCTTGCTCACCTGCTGCACTTACCTTGTTGGTGCTACAGTGATACAACCGTGCGTGGCCAATTGCTACAACAATTTTGTTGCCTGTAGCAATACAACCAGGCATGGCCAATTGTTGTGATATTTTTGTTGCTGTCTGCACAGTGCAGCAAGCACACTATGTGGCGGTCAAGCCGAAAAGTTGGTGCATTGTATTTTGGCTGTTTGTTGCCAGTGTTCAGAATGTATTGCCTGACTATTTTTTTCCAAAATATGTGGTGTTTTTCGTGGTGAGCGTGTGTGGAATGCTCGGTATTATTGTTGGTTTTGCCTCAGGGGTGCAAGACGTTTGGTATCTGTTGTTCATTAATCAATAATAAACGCACCAGGTGGCAGCTGATGGCCTTGTGCAGGCAGTGTGCAAAAGGAACTTGGAAAAAAAAGTCAACACAGGGTGAAAGAAGTATCAACACGGGCATTTGCAATGGCGCAGAAGGTCAAGTGAAAGTTGCTTGACGTGCAAAGGGAGTTTTGTTTTCATTCTTGCTACAATGTTCACCCCTAGCAAAACTCTCAAAATGCATATATATTCAATAGAAAAAAGCGTTTTTTGTGCAGAAGGCGCTTGGACACCGGTTTTCTGTTCAAAATAGTGCACAGGTGATGGACATATCATGATGGCAACCTGCCAGGTAGCCTTACCCCTGCACGAAACTGGTTGATGTTTTGGGATATTTAGCATAGTTTCAGAATTAAATTATGAAAAATTCGTTTTCCGAAAAAATTTGGGGTTTTTTGTTAACAAAGAAAGTTAAAACAGGCTTTCACTGTTGAATGCTTTGATGACATTGTTTTGTTTATGACTCTGCTTGCTCCTGCTGCTTCTTGATGTAGCTCAGGTTTTCCAAATAGAAATGTTTTGATGAAATCGACGAGACCTCCAAGTACCCACAGTGCAAGCAAGGAACCACAGATCAAATCCACAACATGAAGGGCTGCAGTCAAAGGGGATAGTCTATCCACAAAGGAACTCACAATAACGACAGATTTATGAAAAGATAGTTAGAAAATATCCTACAATCATGTGAAAACTGCCCACCTGGGCACTCTCTCTTTTATAGTGCCATATAGAGATGTGCACTCTTTGTTTTGGGTCCCATAGGTGCTGAGGTGGCACGGCTTGTGGTGCTGAGGTCACTGCCATGTCACATGGGATCTTCCTACTTAGCTAGGCTGACTACGAATTGGACCAAAGACCTCTCAAAAAGAGGTGCCCCAGCCTCCTAGGGTGCAGACCACTAGGATAGCTAAGCATTCATGAGAAAATATGAAAACTGTATAGGGTCTGGATCAATGTAAGCGCCTCAGTCAGTCCAGAAAATAGTGCTTATGTCAAAACAGTTGGGGGTCAGGGGTCCACACAACATGCAAAGTTCAATGCTTCGTTTTGTGGGTCAAAATGCTTTGTCACCCCATTTTGGATGGGGCAATACTAAGATAAAAATGTAGTATGCCTTTAGGCATCTCTAAAACAAGGAGAGCTTACCTTTTGGCAGGGATATAGACTTTTCCTTACTCCCCCCCTTGTGCTGTGCTGGCCACCACTTTCGCATTTTAAAGGAACAAAGGGTATTTTTCTTGACCTCCCCATGGTTTCAACATCTTTTTAGAATTACGTATAACATCCGTAACATTGGAAAGAAGGCGCTGCGTCAGGGCAGTCGCCAGTTTTCGCTTTGTCGTTACAGACGCCTACAGCCCCCACTGCGCTCATTGGCGTCGCCGGGGCAGCTCTGGCTTGGTAGGGGGTTAGAATGCGCATGCCAGTTCATGTGTGCATGCACTTCTCCCTCCAAAACCAAAACGCAACACCATACACAAAACCCAACGCAGGATACGGTCAGGGCACGCTGTCTGGGGTCTCGTGGAACCTGCTCGCTGACCTGACCTGTCCTTAGGGCGAGGGGGTGGCGTTGAAAATTCTTTTGCCCCTTAATGGGGTCTTGGGATTCTGAACAGTGGTCCAGGAGGCAGTGGTTCGGCCAGAACGCGGCCTACGTCGCTGTTTTTGCTCCAGGATATCTGCAGAAAGAGGTTGCAAGGGTTGAGGGCCTGTTATATGCGCAACGATCGACGATACACGAAAATCCGTCAAATGACGGCCTAGAACTTTTTGAGGGTACACACCTGTCCGGAATCTCCATGTGCATTAATTGCACATTTTCACGCATTTGTATTTCATCACAGGAGTTTTCAAATCCCTGGATTCACACGCAGAGAAAAGCGGCGCGCCAGAGCGCATCCTAAGTGGGCGCCGGAACAGACAGAGAAAATAAGATTATAACAATATGTCGCGTAACAATAGGGAAATGACGAAACACATACCAAATCATAAACGTAGAGATTCCAAGCATGCTTCTAGGAAAACTCCAGATGAAAGAATTCATGATTTCGAAAAAAGAGTCACAGAACAAGGTATAAACATACAGGTTTTTGTTGCTTCGCATGCAGCATGCACATTGCTTGTCTCCTGTTACCGATGATTAGCCGTGTAGCCGCGCAAGCATAGAGTAGAGGGAGTCATTAGAAGATTGCACGATGATTAGAGGTGAGATTAGGGTAAAGCACGCTCCGCCTCGTTTGTGTTTCGTTCCAGACTCCCACTTGTTCACGTTCTGGAGCGTCAAGTAAGGTGAGTAAGCCCAGGAGGGGCCACCCCCTGGTTGAGTCAGTGATTGTTACCACAGTGGGGTATGGATTGCTTGATTGAGGCTGATTGCCGAACTCATGCATATCCCTGCATGCATATGAAGCATCAAAGGGTAGGCCACGCGAGGTGCACACGGTACAACACTTGTTTAGGTTACCCCTACGCCCTACGCCCTACGTTCTATAAGAGAACGGGCGGAGTTCCTGAAGCTTGCTTGCTTGATAGGGCGGCTTTCAGACAGTGTATTTTTTTGCAGCCGGAGATCCGTATAATACGGGGAGGCTGGTTAGGTTCCTCAGCTAAAAGCCGTCACGCATTTGCCTCTGTTCTAAGGTGGGAAAGGTCAGGGTGATTGGTGAATTTCCTCGCCCAGCTAAACAGGGCGCTGCTCCCACAGACAACAAACTGTACGCCAGCCAGAAGTGGCGGGGACAGTCCGACTTCACCATCATGCTTGCATCCGCCACTGGTCTTTTCCCCCAGGGGTGAAAGCACGGCTTTTGCAACACGCAATGCGGAGGCATGGCAGTAGTAGCCCTTTGGTGCAGAGACTCTGTGCCTGCAGCTTGATCAGTTCACTTATCTACCTTCGACCACCACTTCGTCCACTCCTTCTGTACTTCGGAACCGCACTCCTTTGACTCTTCACATACACATACACTTAACACACTTCAGGACACACACACACAAGCAAACCACACTCAATGCACCACACAAACGTTGTACACATGCACTGCCCTGACTTGGGGCGACTTGTACCATAGCCGCAACCCTTTCATGTCATCTTCTTTCTTCCCTTTTGTACTCTACATCCCGTATAAGTAGAAACCACACTTCCTCCTCCACTTCCACAAACAATCCTATGGGGGACGTCAGCCCCAGACCAAGTTGATGCGGTTAAGAACAAAAAAAAAGCAGATAGAGCACTCCTTCCCTCCAAGCCCTGACAGGGAAACGTGTAGTGACGTCCCTGTTAGGCCACAGTCGCTTAGTAGCGCTGTGTTGTCTTGTACTTTCACAGGTGGGCCACTAGGGCCTGAGACCTCTTCCCGAACAACACGAAGTAGCGTGGGAGTGTAGGAGTGGGAAGCCTGGGTGAGGGCTTGAGCACAGCGCTCGCTCACCCTTTGAAGGCTGGTGCCACTGTAGTGAGTGTAGGACCTGTAGTGAGTGTGTCACTGTCCCGCCTGTTTCCTGAAACTTTATGAGGGTTTTGGTGGGCAGTGGCAGTGGTAGTCTAGGTTTTGGCTGTGTAGCAAACAGGCGTTTTCATGCCTCGTAGCTTTTGGCCACCCCTCCCCTGTAGTAGGCAGTATTCCCCCATGGAAGTCTGGTGCCAGCACAGAAATTGGGCACCTAGGGGCGGAGAGACCTGGGGCGTACCCCATGGCACCGTGGAAAGACATCCGCCGGGTTTAGCGAGGGTGCAGACTTGGGTACAATTAGGACACCATTTATGCAGCTTGCTCATAGGTCCTCAGGCTCAGCACACTCACACAAACACAGGCAGGTATAGGAGGGGTTCAGTCCCTGGGCCACTTCTGCGAGGCAAGCGTTTCAGCGAGCCTCAGCAACTCTCCTAGGTTGTTCTGGGACAAGTAGTCCACCAGAACAAAACCCAGGCATCCCTGAGGAAGCACGAAGGCAGAAAAGGGTTCCCAGGTAGCTTCTCCAACTTCAAACCCTTCCCAGAGGGTAAGGAAACGCCACCCTTGGCGGTAGCGGTCTCTGATAACTGACTTCGCCATGAGGCCCTCTTTAGCCATCTCCTCGGCATTCATGTCGGGGAGTTCTCCTTCAACTTCCATAGGGCTGGCAGCGCCCTCTAGGTCCAGAGCGGCGATCTCCTCTTCCTTCATTTCTCATTCTTCCCGGCAGAAGTCCTCTGGGTCATAGTAGCCCTTGAGCTGTTGAGCAGCGCACACCACGGTCCCCCCTAGTCCGGGAGAACACTGCACTGTGATGCGGTGACCGTCCACAGACAGGATCTCGTAGGGCCCAAAGTAGGGGTCATCGCTGGTGGAGCGAGGCCAGGCGGGCAGCCCAATGTTGTGCACCAGCACCCAGTCTCCCTCTTGATAGGAGGCAGGCACCAAGTGCTTGTTCTTCTTGTTCCACTGGCGCTGCCTGACTCTCTTGAGCATGGCCTTGGCCTTGTCCACCTTGTCTTGCTGCTCCTTCACCAACTTACCCAGAGTGGAGTAGGACTCCTCCGGATAGGGAGCGTGTAGGAACCACGGCGGGCGCCCCAGCAACAGCTCATGTGGCAACTAGCCAGTAGCCGAACTCTCTTGGGAGTTCATCATCAGGGATATGACGGGGAGTAGTGAAGCGGTACCCAGAACCTATGGCCCCTGGCCCGGAGGCCTGTGAGCCGTCACACCCGTTATGGCCCATGGCCCTGAGGCCTGTGAGCCGTCACACCCGTGCGGAAGCCGTTGACACCGGCTGTCAGCGGCATATCCCTGTTATCCCTGTTCTCTAACCCGCGAAATCCGCAATCCGATTTCTAACCATTAAGTTGATGTGGAACTACCATAATTTTACTGTCTTGGTCGATTTGCGGTTAGAAATCGGTGAAATACCCGATTTCTACCGCGTTTTCTAATTGTCGTGAAATCGCCGCCTGACGTCGCCCGTTCCGTGCACTGCATTAGATGATTCTGTAGAACGATTTTTCTTGAAGTTAAGACTGAAACACTCTTCGAGTGATCTGCAATTTTTTCCTTGATATAACGCATCGCGTCCCAGATTTTTCCCAGAAATTCTGGGCGGCCGAAGGCGCTTTGAACCCCCAAGTAAAATAACAAGGGTTACGAGCGTTCAAGCGCCCAAGGACGAATTAACGTGCCTAATAGGCACGGTGTATGAGGTTTTGCCCCCGATAGTCATAGGATGAGGCCAAAGGATCCCAACTCCATAGGCCCAAAGGGTTATTTATTTTGAGTGTTCTCCAAGAAGTGCGCTTTTTCACGTACTTGGCGTCCAAGTACGTGTAGAAGTATGTTGAGCTGGCGTTTTCTCCCTCTTTGCTTGCCTCTACATCCGGGGCATATCACTTGTCTTCCCCGGATAGTACATATATGATCTGCATATATATATTGGCAATATATTTTGCGTGCATGCTAAAATTCGGCTTTCTGAAAGGAGGTCGATTTTGGACCAAAGCCCTTGCATGCGCGTTAAGGGACCAAAGTTACTCTAGAATATAGGCACACTTTGATTCTAGGCCACTACGTTGGGTGTAGAAGGCGAGGGTAGGGTTGTATGCCATATTTGGTGTCATATCATGTGCCCATTTGGCGGGTGCACCATTCCAAGACTAACCCGCCAATGGACCCCATATCGCACGAAGCCCTTTATTGTACTCCCAACCAACACTCGCAAGCCTAACCTTCGTGAAGGGACGCTTGTGGAGCGCTCCCGAAGCGATGCGTTGCGAGCAAGGTGTAAGGGAACCAGTGAGCGAGGGTCGGAGGGAGCGAGCGAGTGAGTGAACGAGGGATGAAGCGTGGTGTGAGCCCGAGTGAGTGAGACAGCGAGCGAGAGAAGCCAGAGTGAGCGAGAGAGAGCGCACGCGCACACCAGAGCAGAATTTTTGCGCCGCTCATGAATAGAGATAAGCGATATATGTCAGTATGCGTGATTCGCATTAGTGTATACTTACGGGCCATGGTATGTGTCTATTTTCATTTAGGGGATTCTTAGCATGAATTGTCTGCTGAGGAGTGAGTCTCCTGTGTACATGTGAATATCACCGCCGTATACGAGTCAACTAACACAACTCGTATTTGCTCTGCCCGCTACGTGTTTGCCTTGTCGGATTTTCTGTACTGGATTTCGTTATTGGATTTCGTTATCAAATATTCAAGATAGTGAGCATAAAGAGAGAGACTCCAAAAGCCTCGTCTGCCAATCAGGCTGTACCCCGAGAAAGAATCAAAGTGCTTACAAGACAAGTCAGCACTGCACTCACAAGACAATTCATGAGCAGATGCTCTGATGATGAGGCAGCATGTCGGTTGTGCCGTCACAATGGCCGGCCTGGGTGGAGAACCCACACCACTCAAGGATGTCACCGAGAAGAGTGCTTGACGGAACGAGATGCCTTGAAGCAAGCTCAACGCCGTGAAAGAGACAGCGAAGGAAACTCCGCAGAGTCATGGTACGACCCGTGCAAGTGAGTCAAATCACAGGAAACCCCAGTGCAGTCGCCTCGCCAGGTCAAGTGAAGCCCGAAAACCCTCATATGACAGCAATTCCCTCTCCATCGTGCCCCTGAGAGGGGAGTTAACTCTGTATGGCTGTATGTTCGCAAACTTGCATAACCTTCCCTGATCGCTGACTCAATGTCTTCTGCGGCCACTGAAAATTTGTGGCGCCAGCTCAGTCTTCAACGAAGGAGCTCAGAGTGAATTCAAACTCGTTGCGTGAGCAGGTTCTGGGAGCGAACCAGCAGCGAACAAGTTCCAGAGGAGGTTTTTGATTCTAACCTGTATGTTTTGTGGCTTTGGTCACCAGGAATGCTCGCAAGTTGCAACCAGCGACCGGGGGCATCAAAAAGCTTCATCGGTTTTGACCGGGTACTGTTGCACTGCGTGAGATCAGGCAGTTCCAGAGATACACGGATTTGCTGATCCAGCGCCATTCCAGCGACAACGCCAACGAGGGCGAAGGCACGTCAATGAAGACGGCAACGCCAACGAAGATGCACGTCAAATGAGGTCGACGACAACGCCAACTGGAGTCTCAGAGCTCTGATTTGGACAATTCGAAGCAAATGGAAGTCGGCAGGTGTCTGTGTGCTGCGAGAGAGTTTCTCTGGCTTGTTATGGCCTCATTTGGAGTTAAATTGGCCATTTGGGTCAAATTTGGTCAATTCTGGACATTTTGGAATTTGGTGCACATGAGACCATTCTCGCGCGCACGTGCGACCTACTGGGCGCACGCGCGACCTACTGGCTGCGTGCGTGAGACCCTCTTTGGTCTCTAAGTCCATTCAAGTGTTGGCCGGTTTGATCTTGACCGACAACCTTTCAATTGGGCTGCAGGCAAATCATGGGCACATGGACAAGGATCATCCTCCACATCTCCTTCATTGTCTGGTGCTGGGCCTGCCAGGGCGCTCTAAAGTAGTTTGAAGCTTTGAGAACCTGAATTGATAACACTTTCCTACCTTCTTCCCTTTCTCTGAATGTTGAACAAAAATTGTGGTGAATACCCAAAGGTTGTGAACAAGTATGGTAGGTCGAAGTTATTCCTCTTTCTCCATGACCAGAACTCGCGCGTGTAACCATTTTGGCAAGTCGTTTCTGAGTACAGGTGTGTTTATTCCACTCGTCGCCACTCTTCCTTTGTGCCTCTAGCTCCATTTTGGTTCACCTTGAGTTTTCGGTCAAACAAGAAAATAATTTTGGACAATTGTCCTGGGTGACACTCATCGTTGTGGTTTTTCGACACACAAGTGCGTTCGTCGCACTCGTCGCCACTCGTTTTCTGTGGCGCCAACGCCTTTCAAGCTTGTTGTTCAGTTTTTGGAGACTCATTTTGTCTTAGATTTGATTTGTCAATACTGTGACACATTTTTGCCTCAAGCGACCAGCGTCGGTTGAACACCGCCTTTGGTCTACAAGACTTGTTTGAACTTTAGTTGCAGTGCCTTGCCTACTTTGTCTAGTCTGTTGATTGTTGGGACCACCCAGTTAGAGGTGTGTACCTCATGAGTCAACTTTGTGAAGGTTGTTTTCTATCAGTCTGTTTGACGAGTGACGAATAGTTGTGGAAATATAATTGTGTTAGCTCTTGAGTTGATTGTTGCTTGACTTGATTGTTCAAGTGTTATGCAGTCACAGCATATTGACGCACCATTGCTTGTTTCGAGTCAGCAGACAACTTTGTTCTAGTTGTGTAAAGGTTCGTGTGAATCATTCATTGTCTCCCTTTTGTATCAAGCCTTGAGTCCAGCACCAATGCCTAACCTCCAGGTGCCAAGGGAAACACAGCTTTTTTCAGATCTTTCCCTGTGTGAGTGTGACTCTCTTACCGCTTGTGTTGGTCTGGACACGGAGAACGCATTGTGATGCAATTGGTATATATAGTCGCCTTGTTAGTTTACGTCCGCATAGTCTGTCACTCACCTACCTGCCACCACCGGTAACCGCTCGCCATATTTGCATTGCAGTGAGGGTTAAGTGGACTGAGCTACCGGTGAGGTCGGAGTGTGCTCCTAGGCTGGACTAATCGCTGTGTTGAAGGGGTACACCGAGGAGTCCACAATCTCTAACCCAAGGCCAACCTGAGTGCAGACAGGCCAAGTTACAGTACGGGGCATGGCGTGACGAGGACTAGAGTAGAGGAAAGGAACCAACGTGGGCAACAGTGTAGGATGAGACCACCAGTGACCGGCAGACCTGAGTGAGTGCCAGTGCAGGACCACAACCATCAACACGGAGTAGTAATAAATTTGAACCTGAGTCTACATGTAAGCATCCTCTTACGTAGGCCAAGACTACTCGTGTACCACACAAACATAAAACCCAACCGAGTGACGGCTTAGGTGACGCCTCGGTGCAACAAGCAACCAGCACACGAAAAACACAGCCACCAACACACAGAGCAAGCGCGGGCCCACCACCAAGGTACCCGACGCACACCCAGCCAGATGCCAGGCACAGGCGTATGCGTACGCGTGTGATGGGGAATAATTTTCTGCTGAGGCCAACAACCACGAACACCACAGCCAGGAGGACCCAGAGAGGGCGCCAGGCACCAAGACCCAACAGAGGGACCAAACACTACATAGGGCGCACAGAGCGACGCACACAGCGCGCGCGACCCACGCAAACAGCAGACAGGCAGAATGGGCACAGAGGTGCAACATACACCAAAGCATGAGGCTATTGTTTTTTGTGCCTCCGAGCAAGCTCTCCGGCACGTAGGGGAGTGCTCTGGCACTCCTTACGTACAGACACACATGCATGCTACACACACTAAGTTAAGTGTAGGCATTTCTTTGGTAACTCTCAGTCAAATTGATTTACTGTCCCCTTCAGAATTCCCTGGCGGATCGGAGGCGCAAGCCTGACGACGACCAGTGGTTGATATGCTCAGTTCTGCAGCGTGGTTGATACGCTCAGTTCTGCAGCCACCCTCTGTCTTGTATCCAATTTTCTATTCAGACCAGCCACAAGATCATTGAGTTTCGCACCTAGATCAGGCACAGCACAAGCACAGAGACAGACACCACACTGACAGTGAGGGACAGTCGGATGATGCCATCAGGCCAACAAAGTTTCGCTCCTAGGTCAGGCATAGCACAAGCACAGAGACAGACACCACACTGACCGAGCGGCCTTTTTACAATGGTTACAATCCTTTGCCCTATTCACAACTACAGACAGTCATATTGGTTCAGGTTAAGGTTCATTTTTAAAGTTTACTGTGTGTTGATTCATGACAGTTTACACAGGTTGACAGTTAGTGGTGTTTGCAATTTGTTTGCAGCTTTTGTTCAAGCTGAGTAGTTTCGATGTGCCTAGTGTGGCTGAAACTGATTCGCCAGTTATATGTTGTGTGTTGTATGGCTTGTCCAACGGCCATAGCCAGTCGCTGCATGTAAATTACACAGCCAGCAGAAGCAGTCAGAGCACCCAGACGGAAACCACGAGCCACTACCACGAGCCACAGCAGGCAGACAGAGCTTAATAGCCACAAGTCACACCTGCAGTCAAGCAGTTTTTCGCCACAAGTCAGTTAGTAAGTCAGAATTCCCTGGCGGATCGGAGGCGCAAGCCTGACGACGACCAGTGGTTGATACGCTCAGTTCTGCAGCGTGGTTGATACGCCCAGTTCTGCAGCCACCATCTGTCTTCATTCCAATCATTACCCGATCCGATTATCCAATCATTCAATCTTGCATTGTCTGATGCCTCCGAGCAAGCTCTCCGGCATTAGGGGAGAGTCTCTGCACCACTCCCTACTTTTTTACATTGTGCTGTACAGTGTATGGCACTTACTGCGTGTACATGTACGCTGGTCCTTTGGGACGACAGTTTTTTTCTTCTTGCCGCCGCCCACCTCAACCATCCTCACCGCCCGGCTTAGGGGAGTGTAAGGGAACCAGTGAGCGAGGGTCGGAGGGAGCGAGCGAGTGAGTGAACGAGGGATGAAGCGTGGTGTGAGCCCGAGTGAGTGAGACAGCGAGCGAGAGAAGCCAGAGTGAGCGAGAGAGAGCGCACGCGCACACCAGAGCAGAATTTGTGCGCCGCTCATGAATAGAGATAAGCGATATATGTCAGTATGCGTGATTCGCATTAGTGTATACTTACGGGCCATGGTATGTGTCTATTTCCTTTAGGGGATTCTCAGTATGAATTGTCTGCTGAGGAATGAGTCTCCTGTGTACATGTGAATATCACCGCCGTATACGAGTCAACTAACACAACTCGTATTTGCTCTGCCCGCTACGTGTTTGCCTTGTCGGATTTTCTGTACTGGATTTCGTTATTGGATTTCGTTATCAAATATTCAAGATAGTGGGCATAAAGAGAGAGACTCCAAAAGCCTCGTCTGCCAATCAGGCTGTACCCTGAGAAAGAATCACAGTGCTTACAAGACAAGTCAGCACTGCACTTACTGTGTTTTTTGCAATATTCCATTTTTGCATGTGCCCACTTGGGAGGCAGCGCACGTGGCCTTCAGAAGCGCATCAAGTGGAGCACATATGTGAAATCGAATGTCATTGGTGTGGAGTCATTGTGTTTAGAAGGATTGGTCAATTACTCAATCCAAGCCAAAGATATTATAATATATTTGTGTAGTTTTCAAGGCACTTTTGCGTGCTTTTTCGCCAATTTCACTGTTTTTTGCCCGTCATGATGTCAAGTGGCGACCTTGTATCTCAACGTTGCGCTCGCTTGACATCATGACTCAAGTATGTTATGAGGGCACATATTTCGGTGCCCAACATATCTTGGACCCGGCGAACAACTCCCCTTAGGCTTGGCATACCGTGGCCGCCATGTTGGCGATTTGGGACGATTCCAAATCATGGGCTCACTTGGCGACCCTGCCATTCCCAAAATCGGAGGGGTTTAGGCGACGCCCAAAAGATATGTTGGACGCATATGACTTGATACCAATCCTATGGCACACTCCGGTCCAAGTCGGGCATGTGCCTCATTTGCCCCACCCATGAGCGTGCGCATTTTCGGCCATTTTGAGCAATTTTCCAAATTTTCTGTCCGCCGTGCACCATGTTCAGCCCCCTTGTGCACGCCGGACGCATGGACCAATGGACCAGATATGACATGGGTGTTATGGATATTGGTCACCATGGTTCGCACACCACATGGGCGAGGCGGAGCAACCTTCGTCAAGGTGCTAGCCCAAAATGAGTGTGGACGATTTTGCCATTTTGGCAATTGTGGACCCAATTTGGATTGTCACCACGCCGAGTTGCATGGAGATCTTTGGGGGCCAAGGGCATTGGAGTCTTTCCTGGACTCCCCGTGGATCGCATATGGAATGGCGGATCCGATCTCCAAGCCGGCGTGGAGATATACCATTGGGAGTACCCCGGATTTTGGCTCATTTTGAGCAGCCAAAAAGACCCCCTTATGGGACCCCAATTTCAGCCCCCCGTGTGGTCAATTGGCGGCCCCATATCTCTATGCCGACAAGGAGCATGGACCTAATTTTAGTTTGTGCACTCAAATATGGGTCCTAGGTCCTGCCTCCTATCCTGTGGGTAATTGGCCTTGCCCTGGCCGGGCGAGCCACGCGTGGGAATGACGCCAATTTTGGTTATTTTGGCATCATGACCCCACTTGATGAACCCGTGGTGCCCTGATTTCGGGACCTCAGTGTGAAACCAGGTTAGGTGGGGGCTCCAAAGAGTTCGTACTCGAAGGGCATAGGGTCAGTTGCCTCGTCCCTACCTCTGGCGGGTCCGGACGAGGGGTCAATTTTGGAGTTTTCGGAGCTAACATCAGTTTAGGCTGAAACCGCCCATTTTCAGCTACCAACTCCTAGGGGATAATGGCGAGGCCTTATCTCCGGCTCAGAGGGGAGTTAGGACCTGCCGTTAAAGGAGCATGGGGAGTCATTGTCAGTTGGCCTTGGAGCTCCCTGATTCCGAGGAACTCGCCTGTGGATGGGCGGGACACCCTCCCCTATTGGCAGGGTTTCAGGGTCCGGACTGAGTAGGGCATGGGATGTGTTTGAGCCCCCGCCCCTGCCAGCCACTGAGAGGGTCGGACCTGGGATTGGGATATGAGGTGAGACTGAGTGTCTATTGTCCTGTGATACCCTTACCCCAGTCCAGTCTTAAGCCCATGGGTACCTATCCTGATGTGTTGCTGTACATACTTTTGTTCCCTTGTTTCAGAGTGGCAAGGATCCTGAAACGCTTTGTCACATGACACGAGCGTGATGATGCCCCTGTGAGCGCAGTGCTTTGCCTGCCTGCTTGCTTGCGCGTGTCCACCCCAGCGTCCCGTGGCCAGGCCCCCCGACGGGAACGCGTCAAAAGCGTTTCACCGCTCGGGGTTACCCATCCCTCGCGTGCCACTCGGGGCCACCTGAACCCCGAGCACCACGGGCTTCGCAGCGCCGCCCAGCTACAGCGCCGAGTCCGTGAAGGAGTTGTACTGACCGGAACTCCGACATCAACGAGTTCCCTCGGCCGACCAGCAAGGCCGCACTCCCAGCTACGGCAGCCGCCTCAACAGCCACCCCCAGGACCAGTCCATTGAGGGGAACGATGCTAAATTAGCAGGAGGCGGGCAAGATGTGGCCGCAGCCCCACCCCCATGCGGTGCGCCTACTGCGTGGGTTGCTGTGGGGGGAGCACTACCGCCACAGCAATCCCCAGTGCGAAGGCGGCATGCCAGGGAGCTTCGAGCTCCGTGAGGAAGTGGGCGAGGACTGCCTGCAGGCAGTGGAGGACTGGCTGCAGGTGGAAGGGTATGCGTACCGCTTCCGCCAGAAGCGCTGGAGGGTCTGGACCCGCCCAGACAGGCCCGGCGAAGGGCTGCGCCCCGACGGGATTGAGGAGGACGAGAACCCCAACGATTACCCGTCGGGCGCCACGATCAACGTCTCCATGTGGGACATGATCGAAAGGAAGTTCCCGGGACCGGGGAACGAGCGCACGCTGCAAGGCAGCAGCAGCAGCGCGTCTCCTGGAAAGGAGAAGCGCTCCGCCGGGGACAAGAAGCGGGACAAGAAGTGGCGGGAGTACCAGGATTCCCTGGCCGCTGAAGCCGCCCAAGGCGCCAAGGGCGGAACCCCAGCTCCCAGCCCCCAACGGGCCAGTGGCGGTCACCACCCCGGCCACACCACCCTTGGCGACTTCTTCAAAGTGGCCAAGCAGGCCAAGGCCAAGCCCCGTCAGCTGCACCTGAGGAAGTCAGGCCCCAGCAGCGACGTGGAGTCGGCCCACCGCGGGAGGATGCCGGCCGGCCAGGCCAGCTCCAGCAGCGGCGTCGCTCCCGACCAAAGGGACCTGGCCCGCGCCTGCGAGCGCGCCTGTGGGGTGCCCTGCAACCTTCGATTTGCCCGGCAACGGGCCACGCAGCAGAACGCTGCCGTGGAGGGCGCCGTTGGAGGCCACAGATTGGGGCAGAGGTATGGCCTTCCACGCCTCGACCGTGGCAGCCATCGCGGCCGGTCTCACGGCTGCAGCCGCCCAGGAGGCAGCGACTGCCCGGGTCAGGGGTGAGGTGGCGGCAGCCGTCCAGGAAGCCCGCCTGGCCCAGGAGGCCGTTGCCTGCAAGGAGGCCGAGGTGAAGGCGCTGGAAGAGGCGCTTGCCCAAGAGAGGGCAAAGAAGGAGGCTGAGGAAAGGACCCACGCCGAAGCAACGGCCAAGGCCCAGGCGGACGCCACCAGGAAGGACGCCATCGAGGCCGCGCGACGGAAGGTTGCTGAGGAGGGGGCCCGGACGGAGGCGGAGCTGGCAGCGCTGGAAGCGGAGAGGGCTCGGCTGCAGCAGGCCTGGGAAGCCGAGGCTGCTCACGCCCAGGAGGAGGCCAAAAGGCGAGCTGCCGCAGCCACGGCCGCCGCAATGGAGGAGGCGGAGGCTAAGCTCCAGCGCGAGACTCCCCCAGGAGGATCCCGAGTGGAGACCCTTGGAAAGCTCTTCGAAGGGGACGCCTCCTCCAAGATGACGCTGGATCTGGAGGAGGTCAACACGGGCAGCAGTGGGAGCAGTGACCCCACCGCCTACTGACGAAGGAGGGGTAAGGGGAAGACCCCCGAGAGGTCACGGAGGCCAGCGGGCGGACACCCCCACGACTCCGACCCCTTCTTCACTGCCAGCGACGGGGATGGACGGAACCGCCGACATCGCCGAGGAGTGGCTGGCGAAGGAGGCGGAGACGTCCCCATGGAGCGAGAGAATGAGGGTGAGGATCTCCCTCCTCCCTACTAGAGCTCGGAGTCCTCCGCGACCGAGACGCCTAGGTGGGACGACCTGGACGAGGATGAAGACATGGATTTTGGTTACACAGAGAAGCCCCCATCCTCGGACCCACCGAGGCGACCCGGCGGAGGCCCACCGGGACCCCCTGGCGGAGGACCATCAGGACCCCCTGGAGGACGCCCACCAAGTGGACCCCCTGGAGGCGGACCTCCGGGCGGGGGAGGACCCCCTGGACCGGGCGGACCCGGCGGAGGCCCTCCTGGAGGACCCCCTGGGGACCCCGACGACCCACCAGGGAACGGTGACCCGGATGCTACCTGGCGGTGGATTGTCCACCTCCGCAGTAGGGCCCAGTCCCTCGAGCGCGAGGTAGACACGGGCAAGGGCGAGATGATCCGCATCGCAAGGGTCGCCGCGGGCGCGCAGAAGGAGCTGGACATCGCCAAGACGGAGATGGTCAAGATCGCCAAGGTCGCCATCGCCGCCCAGAGGGAGCTGGACATCGCCAGGGGCGAGACCAGGCTGCTGAACAAGGTCATCAACGGCCTGCAGCAGAGGTTGGACGAGCTGGAAGGCCGTGGGAGCGTCGGCAGCGACCACCCACCCCTGGAGTCTGGCTCGTCGGACGACGGCTGGGGACCTGGACCAGGTCCAGGCAGAGCCCACGCCCCCCGCGGAGCCCCCGGGAGTCGCCCCAGCGCCAGTGCCCCCTCTCTTAGCGCCCCCTCTCAACACAGCGCGGGCCACCGCAACGAGCGCGTGCCGCCCGGCAGTGGCAGTGAGGAGTCGCGTGATGAGTGGCTCAGGGCGGAGTACCACAACCGCCGTGCTCCACCGCGGACACCGGTACGCCCCCGACGCCCTGCACCAGCCCACGAGCCAATCCCAATGGTTGGCGGACGTGATGGTGGACCCAGGGACGAGGTCCCCCGAGAGGACGTGGAGTGGGATGTCGACGGAGGCGAGGAAGACCTGGAAGAGTTCAGCATTACCCCGCCGCGTGGTGTACGACTGGAGGCCGCTGAACGCAGCAGCCGGCGCCGTGATGAGGAGGCATACATGGAAGGAGTACGGCGTGAACATCTAGGTTCAGCGTACATGGAGGAACCACGGCGTAGCCACACAGATACCGTGGAGGAGATGGAAGTGGCGGCCGTGGGAGTCCGTGGGGGACGCCGATGGGAACCTCGGTCGACCTCGCGGCCGGCGTTCATGGTCTCTAAGGCCGCGGATGCCGCCGTGTGGGAACACCTGAAGGACATCAAGCCCCCCATGTACGATGGCAACCCCCTCAACCTCGACTGCTTCTTGCCGAAGCTGGACGATTGGGGGGTGACCGTCACTGAAGACATGGATCCCGCAGATGCGGAGAGATATGTCTTCAAACGGTTCAGGTACCGCCTGCCGGAAGTGCTCCAAGAGCTATATTTCGTGGCGACCAAGGAGGGGAAAATCAAGACCCCCAAGGAAGCCAAGAAGTGGCTCAACGAGCAGGAGCGGGTGGACGCTCCGCAGGTGGCTGCCAAGCGGTGGAAGTCCATCAAGCTTCAGCATGATGGTCGGGAGATCCGCCTACGAGATGGGCGGGACTTCTGGGGGCAATACACCCTCTTCCGCCGAAACGTGGAGGACTGGAATGAGGGTGACGAGCAGGCCCGCCTGCTCTCCATGCTGCCGGAAGCACGGATCAAGAGAGTCACCAAGGAGGAAGCCAAGAGGGCCAAGTCCAACCACACGGTCAAGATGATGCTCCCCAAGGAGTATCATACGAATGTGGTGGCTTGGACAAGGAAGAACGTGGCCCGGGATGTCAAACGGCACTCCCTGCGGAACGCCCTCCTCATCACCGTCACGGGCGATCGCGAGAAGACCGCGATGTGGCGCCTTGATGAGTGTGACGTGAGCGGCCAGACGATCCGTCTGCAGGCCATCCCGGCGCGGATGAGTTGCGACGAGATCCTCGAGTGGGTTGGAGAGGAGGTACTCAAGGAGTACCAGAACCTCCACCACACCCGCGGGTTGAGGCCCGGCGACCGCGACGTCAACTACGTTGGCAAGGGGCCTGGCGGGGAAGCTGCCATGGACCCAGCGGAAGCCGATGGCGATGAGGCTCTCGACGACGATGACGACGACGATGAGCCCGCCGAGATGGCCGTTTGTGGCTTCGTGGCCAACAACCTGAACGCGGGGAGCAACCGGGGAAGCTGGAAGCCCCTGCAGAAGGGTTGGAAGAAGAAGGAGAAGAAGGACCCCCGCCGCATTGGCGACCCTCCGCTGTCCTTTGGGGAGTTCATACGAGCTCACCCTCAGGGCTGTTTCGTGTGTTATGCGAGGAATAAAGGGTTCAACCATGACCACCGGACATGCCCCATCCACAAGGCCGACACGGAGGCCTACAAGAAGGTGCACGGGTAGAAGAAGCGTGCACCCGCGGGTATCTGCTAGACCAAAGTGGAGGTCGACAAGGACGAGCTCTCCAAGCTGATGTCGGTGGGGACCGAGTTGGCCAAGGAGATCCAGGAGATCAAGAGGAACTGGGTCCCCAGGTCAGACAACAAGAACAAGGAGAACAACGAGAACGACAAGAACAAGAACAAGGACAAGAAGGGTAAGAAAGGGGGAAAGAAGAAGGGTGTCAACGAGGTTGATGCGGAGGACAGTACCTCTACTACCACAACCGACGCCCCTTAGCGGAGCCCCTGCAGCCAAGGGCCCCAGCTAGGGCGGTCGCAGGATGGTGTCGTGGGAAGCGCCACACCATCCCAGTCGGGAGACGATAAGCACAAAGGGACTGCCGCGGGCGGAAGGCCCGGTCCGGCACCCAAAGCGAAAGGCAGTCGCGGTGGCGGGGTGAGGGCAAGTGAAGGCACGAACCCTTGCACCCGTCCATCCTTCGCGACCAAGAATGTATTCGATGTGCTTCAAGATCTATCCGAGAGTATCGGAGGATCACCCGGACCGCAGCTGGATGCTGCAGATGGGCAGCCTGAGCCCATTGTCCACGACCTGCACCAGTCGCTTGTTGAGCTTCTGAAACGGCCGGAGATCCTGAGAATGCACGCCGTGCGCCGGGTTGGGCGTGAGCGGCAGTTGCACCTTAACGTCCGTGCCTTATGCGGGGAAATGGAGAAGGTGTTCGACGTGTTGGTCGACACGGGAGCTCAGGTCAGCTTGGTCAAGGCTGGCCTACTTCCCCCAGAGTGTTTGACCGACAGTCGGAAACCTGTCAGGCTGAAGGTGGCGAACGGCCAGTACATGGTGGGAGGCACGAAGGAAGCGGCCATTGGGCTGCAGTTTGTGAACCACCGTGAGCTGAGCCGCCCGGACCTCGGCAAGGAAATCCTCCTGCAAGGTCGCTTCTACGAGGCCGAGATGGACTGGGACATGATCGTTTGGTACGACTTCATGATGGAGACGGACTCCGGCGTTCTCCCGGCCCATGCCTCCATGACCCTGTACCAGGATGACCAGCTCTCGTGGCTTTCGTCACCTGAGCACCATGTGGATCGCCAATGGATCCACCCGGAACGCAATCAGCTCGAAGTAGCCGCGCTGGGCACTGAGCCAACTGGGCCAGCAAACCAGGAGTACGGCGTAATGCCGGAAGCGGCGAGCTGAGTGGTCGCGGACCTGGGAGCTGCGGATCTGGCCCTGGATGCGTTCTCTTCAGGAACCTCCGCCCATCTTCGGGTTTGTGAGAAGTACTGGAGCGCCAAGGACTCCGCGTGGAAGAAGCACTGGGGTCCGCATCAGGGTTTGATGTGGATCCATTGCCCCCGATGGGACATTCCAAGGGCGGTAGCGAAGATTCGCAAGGACCGCTCCAAGGCAGTGCTGGTTGTTCCTATGGGATGCACCGAGGAGGAAAGCACCCAAGATTGGGTGGTCTCATTGACCAACATGACCTTAAGCAAGGTCGTCCTACCGGCTGGAGAGAGTGTCTATCAGGACCCTAAGGGGCAGCCCATGCCACCCCAGAGATGGCCAACGGAATTCCACTATGTGGATGGGGGCCTTGAACAGGCCGACACCACGGACTTCGTGTGTGTCAACCGTATCATAGCGGAGCAATAAGGGCAATGCCTTGCGGTTTCCCCTGTTGACATCGGAGAATCGGGGGACCCCCTCACTGAAGAAGAGTTTGATCTGGTTCAGGGTTATATGGATCAGCCCTTTCACGACTGGTGAAGCCAGCGTGAGGGCAAGGGCCAGGACAAAGCCTGTCGGGAAGTGGACTCGATCGTCTCTGGTTCCTATGATGGGAATACTTTCGTACAGAGGGTGCTGGACCACATGTCCAGCCAGGACGAGCGGATCGGAGGCAACCCACCCACCTACGGCGACCTGTTGCGAGGCAAGACCAGAGATGGCCCTTTGGGCCACCTGGGAAGACCACCTGAGCCGAAACCGAGTGGGGTCGCTACCCCTCAAGTAAGCTCAGTGGTCCAGGTCCCCGGAAAAGCCAAGGCGGTGTCCGATGATTGCCCCCAGATCCAGGCATTGAGGGCCAGGCTGAAGCAGAAATATGGTGCTACCTTCTTCAGCGGAAAACCTGTGTTTCCCCCACCGATGCGTGGACCGTATGGCGAGGCCAAGATACGACTGAAGCAGGACCCCCGTGTGTATCGACACCGGGAGTTCGCCCTGAGGGGCGAGAGGAAGGAGGCCATGGAGAAGATCCTCCGTGACTTCATCGAGAGGGGCTGGCTTGAGCTTTGCCACTCCGAATGGGCCTCCCCGTGCTTCGTCGTCCCCAAGAAGGTGGCCGGTGAGTGGCGGCTTGTGGTCGACTACCGCGGCCTAAACGCCCAAAGGCAGCATGACAGCTATACGCTGCCCCTCATTGAGGACATGCTGCAAAAAAAAACCGGCGGAGGATCTTCACGGTGATTGACCTGAAACATGGTTATCATCAGATGCCTCTCGCCGAGGAGTCCCGTGCCTGCACAGCCATGAGCACCCCACTTGGACCTCTCCAGTGGAAGGTGATGCCCATGGGCGTTACCAACGGCAATGCGGCTTTTCAGCGGATGCTGGAGAACCTGCTTGAGCCGGTGCGTGACTGTGCGGACCCCTTCGTGGACGACGTGATCATCGCGTCCTGGGACCCCAGTATGAGCTATGAGGAGCTCCTGGAGGCACATGAGAGGGACGTCACCCGAGTGCTGGACCTTCTGGTTCAGCACAAACTCACGGGCAGCAGTGACAAGGCCACCATTGCGGTAAGCGAGGTGGTCTTCGCTGGCCACGTAGTTGGGAATGGGCAGCGGAAGCCCATACCTGGCAGGGTGGCTGCGATCGAGCACTGGGAAAAGCCCAAAACGGTCTCTGAGCTACGGGCGTACTTGGGGTTCTGCAACTACGACTGGGGGTATATCAAGATGTATGCCGAGTATGCAGCCCCCATGACGACCATGCTCAAGGGCAACCCAGAGGAGACCAAGATTGGGTCCAAGAAGGCTCTGGTCTGGAATGCTGAGTCCGACCGTGCCTTTGAGGGGATGAAGCAGGCGCTGCTATCCGCAGTGGGTCTGCACCTCGTGGATCCCGACCGAGGGTTCGTCCTGCGCACTGACGCTTCCGACTACGCCATTGGCGCTGTGTTGGAACAAGTGCTTGACGATGGGAGGCACGTGCCAGTGGCCTTCTGGAGCCGAGTCCTGGCGGGAGGCCAGAGACGGACGTGGACGCCACGAGAAAAGGAGGCGTATGCCATCGTCATGGCTCTGAGGAAATGGGCTGGGTACATAGCCCTCCATCCCGTCACCGTCTGCACCGACCATCAGAGTCTGCAGTTGTCGCACAAAGAGCACGTGGACACCCTCTCTGGTCCCGCCTCCCGACGGGCAAGATGGCATGAGACCTACGCCAAGTTCGACCTCACGGTTGTGTATATTCCTGGCAAGGACAACACCGTGGCGGACTGTCTCAATAGGTGGGCCTATCCCGCCAGCAAGGGCATGTTGGATATCTCTGCCCATGGCGACGAGGCTGAGACCGCTGAGGCCAAGAGGATCATAGAAATGGAGCGCCTGATGGAGGAGGAGGGTGTTAAATGCTTCGTCGTCATGGCTGCGGATGCCCCCCTCGGAACGAGGATGGGCAGAGCGGTCAGAGTACTCGCCCCTGATGGAGCTGAGTCTGACAAGCACCTCTTCCCTGAATCTTGCCTCCAGGACGACTGGACCGAAGACTACGCCAAGTCTGACGCCTTTGAGGCCGAATATAGGGCTGTGACCGACCCTGATGACGGGCAGAAGTGGCCAAAGGGGCTGACTGAGGAAGATGGCAAGCTCTACCGGAATGGTAAGCTGCTGGTCCCAGAGTCCCGAGTGCTCAAGCTGTGTGGGGCTTGGCACCACCACATGATGCACCCAGGGGTCAACAAGCAAGCCCTTCACATGCAGCGCCGGTTTGGGATCGACCAGATCGGTCTCTACACCGCCACCAAGAAGGTCAGGAAGCGTTGCTCGGTCTGTCAGGCCTGCAATCCCGATAACCGGAACGTCAAGGGGGGTGCCCAATGGACTCCGGTGCCTGACCTGCCCATGGAGAGCGTGGCCATGGACGCCTTCTCCATGCCCGAAGTTCACATAGGCAAGGAGACCTTTGACTGTGTGGTCCTTTGTGTGGATCGCCACAGCGGCTACGTAGTAGCCGTTCCGGCACGCAAAAAGGGGTTGCTTGCCAAAGAAGTGGCAGTCATGATGATTCATCATTGGCTGGCCGTCTTTGACATCCCCCGCACCGTTTGCAGTGACCGAGGGCCCCAGTTTACTGGTGGCTGGTTCAAGGCCATGTGTTCCCTCATGGGAATACGTCATGCCAAGAGCGTCGCCTATCTCAGCCGGTCCAACAGCCGGGCTGAAGGGGCTGGAAGGCAGCTGTTCGAGAAGCTGCGCAAGATTCACATCACCAATCCACGTCGGAACGGGTTTGAGGAGATGTGGCCCGCTCTGAAGGCCCATCATGACACCCCCACTCCTGGTGGATTGTCCCCTCACCAGATTCTGTTCCGCAGGGACCCCCTTGGTCGGGGACTTCCCTTGTCTGGTGATGGTATGGCCATGGACGCCAAGGAGTTCTTTGCGCGGCAAGAGGCAACGGCGCGGGACATCCGCCAGCAGCTCAAGAAGGAGCATGCTGAGCGTCAGAAGTCCGCCCCGAGCTCAACAGCGCAAAAGTTCAGGGTGGGAGACCCAGTGTGGGTGATCAGACCCCGCCCTATGGGCACCCACCGCACCAAAACCTGGTTTACACCCGGAGAGGTGGTCCGCAGGATTGGTGAGGACACCTACCGCATCCAGGTGGGTCACGGACAGTTCCGGGAACGCCACGAGAGTCAGCTCCGTGTGCGGGAACCCGACCTCCGGGGCCAACATGTGTCCCTGGACTATGCCGCACATGAGGCTGATTCGGACGACGACTATGCTGAGCAGAACGACTAAACCGTCGAGAAGATCCTGGCCCAGCATCCGAACGCCTCGGCACCCGGAGACCTGGAGTTCAAGGTTAATTGGCGAGGCTCTTGGCCGTCCCACGACACCTGGGAACCCGTCTCCTCATTCGTGCTGCAGATTAATACCCCCTTCATGGACTACATCCGCAAGCACAAGACCAAGATCCATGTCTCCGACTTGGCAGCACTCACCCGGGCGATTGTAGCCAGGGGCGCCTGATCACCGCCCTGAGCTCTCCCCTGATGCAGTTTGAGCGCTCGTTAGGTCGACGGATCGTCCTTCACTTGCTTGCTCTCTTCCATCTTCCGGTGACCTGCCATCAGAGTGGCCATATACCCCCCCCTGCTGAATCCAGGGGAGGATAACCCCTCTCTCCCACTCCTATTCGTCACTCCCCACCTGCTGAATCCTTGGGAAACCAGGCAGGGCGACTGACCTTGACATTTTCTGAGCTCTTGGGGCCTTGAAGCCCATACGACGTTGCGCAACGGATGCCGCTGTCATCGGCATTTCGATTTTTTGGTGTGTGGTCTGGTCCCATGGCACTTGCGGGATCCAGACCAGTCTACGTGTGTCTGCAGACTATATATGGCCTGAACTCAGGCGTCTTCCTGTCCACCCTCCTGCATATGCCTTATCCTAACCGGGGCGTGGTTTGGCGCTCTGTCCAGAGTGTGTTTACACGCCTATTACCCCGCTTATTGCTTATTCTTCTGTTCCCCAGGATATGTGCATCTGTATGTTAAGTGTTGTCAGTCCCTCACCGAGATATGAACTGTTTTTCCGCCCGAAGGGACACGAATGGGAATACGAAGGCGCCCTGAGTCGCCGTGTACATGCTCTTATATAAGGTCCAGCCTGGACCAGTACCTAAGTACAGATTCTTCTGTTTGAGTGCCCGTGATACTGTGTGCCCTAGTGGCTGTGATGTGCTGAGATCCTGATGGCGCCAGGCGGGAAGCCCAGTTGCCTGACTACACTCCCAGCGGTCCGCCACTGTCAGTCCCAGTGTGAGCCTACCGACTCGCAGACGCACTTGCAGTCGGGTGGCGACCTCCGGTGTCCTGACCTCGGTCAGTCTGCCTGGGAAACTGGTGGTTTGAGGAGTCGACGCCTCCGCCCAGACTGCATGAGGACTCCCTCATGCATGGCCTTCGTGGTAATGGGGCGAGGGAAAAGACGGCCTTGATGCCTGATCCCTTATGGGGGAGCTCGTTCGGCTTTACCACTCTGGACTCGCGTTGTGGATATGGACATGGTGCGCCCAAGGAAGGACCCGTGGGGACTCTCGCCCAGACTGCGGCCTTGGGAAGCCTGGAGTAGCCTGATGGATCTTTGTTGTCCCTTCCGACCTGTGGGACCACCTCGGTCGTCGTGTGACGCCTATGTTGGCCGTTTATGCCACTGCCACTGTGGTAGTGACTGTCGCAGCCGGCACCCGGTGCGCCTAGTATGGGTTAACGGGTCCTTTGGATGCCGAACAATCGCCGCCAGGACCCGGGGCTTGATACTTGATACTATACTTGCAGTTACTAACAGCTACCATACCTGTCTTACTGTGGGATTGTACTGGGCAGCCTGACCCGCAAATCGGCCTGAAGTGAGGATGTGACACCCCCCCCCCCCTTCAGGGGATGGTCCTGGGTACCCGCTGCCATGCCTGGGTGTTATCAAGCCCCCCCCAGGGTTTGCTCTAAGGAGAGGGGTTGAAGCGGTACCCAGAACCTATGGCCCATGGCCCGGAGGCCTGTGAGCCGCCACACCCGTTATGGCCCATGGCCCTGAGGCCTGTGAGCCGTCACACCCGTGCGGAAGCCGTTGACACCGGCTGTCAGCGGGATATCCCTGTTATCCCTGTTCTCTAACCCGCGATTTCTGGAATCCGATTTCTAACCATTAAGTTGATGTGGAATTACCATAATTTTACTGTCTTGGTCGATTTGCGGTTAGAAATCGGTGAAATACCCGATTTTTACCGCGGTTTTTAATTGTCGTGAAATCGCCGCCTGACGTCGCCCGTTCCGTGCACTGCATTAGATGATTCTGTAGAACGATCTTTCTTGAAGTTAAGACTGAAACACTCTTCGAGTGATCCGCAATTTTTTCCTTGATATAACGCATCGCGTCCCAGATTTTTCCCAGAAAATCTGGGCGGCCGAGGGCGCTTTGAACCCCCAAGTGAAATAACAAGGGTTACGAGCGTTCAAGCGCCCAAGGACGAATTGACGTGCCTCATAGGCACTGTGTATGAGGTTTTGCCCCCCATAGTCAAAGGATGAGGCCAAAGGATCCCAACTCCATACGCCCAAAGGGTTATTTATTTTGAGTGTTCTCCAAGAAGTGCGCTTTTTCACGTACTTGGCGTCCAAGTACGTGTAGAGGTATGTTGAGTTGGTGTTTTCTCCCTCTTTGCTTGCCTCTACATCCGGGGCATGTCACTTGTCTTCCCCGGATAGTACATATATGATCTCCATATATATATTTGCAATATATTTTGCGTGCATGCTAAAATTCGGCTTTCTGAAAGGAGGTCGATTTTCGACCAAAGCACTTGCATGCGCGTTAAGGGACCAACGTTACTCTAGAATATAGGCACACTTTGATTCTAGGCCACTAGGTTGGGTGTAGAAGGCGAGGGTAGGGTTGTATGCCATATTTGGTGTCATATCATGTGCCCATTTGGCGGGTGCACCATTCCAAGACTAACCCGCCAATGGACCCCATATCGCACGAAGCCCTTCATTGTACTCCCAACCAACACTCGCAAGCCTAAACTTCGTGAAGGGACGCTTGTGGAGCGCTCCCGAAGCGATCCGTTGCGAGCAAGGTGTGTTTTTTGCAATATTCCATTTTTGCATGTGCCCACTTGGGAGGCAGCGCGCGCGGCCTTCCAAAGCGCCCCAAGCGGAGCACATATGTGGATTCGAAGGTCATTGGTGTCGAGTCATTGTGTTTAGAAGGATTGGTCGATTACTCAATCCAAGCCGAAGATATTATAATATATTTGTGTAGTTTTCAAGGCACGTTTGCGTGCTTTTTCGCCAATTTCGCTGTTTCTGGCCCGTCATGATGTCAAGTGGCGACGGTGTATCTCAACGTTGCGCTCAATTGACATCACGAGAACCGCCAAGCGCAAAACGTCAACACGGCATCAGAGCGCAAGATGGGAAGCGAGGGTGCCGACGTTATCGCTCTTCCACCGCCTCCACCATTCAGCTGAAAGCAAACAGAGCCTCCCAAGGTTTTTGCATTCCTGTCACTGTACCCCTCAGCAAAATGTAGGATGATCTGCCTGTCCAACGGCCACCACATCAGCAACTCTTCAAAGCCTTGGAAACAGAGAACAGGATCCCTGCGAGGTTTCATTGGCGTCAAAAAAGACGCGGAGCTGCGGGGTTCTGACAGCGTCATGCAGGCAGCCATGTGCTCTTGCAAGCTCCAAATACAGTGGCAGGGCGGTACTTGGGTGCAGTACCAATCAGTGTTGTAGCAACTATTTCGCGTACCACGCCACGTTGCTGTAGGCTGTTCCTTGAATTTATTTTTCCTAACATGCTAGAACCTTCCAGACCGGCAGCCATGTGCTCTTGCGAGTTCCAAATACAATGGTAGGGCGGTACTTGGGTGCAGGCACCAATCAGCGTTGTAGCAACTATTTCGCATACCACTCCACGTTGCTGTAGGCATTTTTTTGATTTTCTTTTTCCTAAGATGGTAGAACCTTCCAGACCGGGAGGGCCCTAACTGCCTGAATGGCAGCTTTCACAGAAATCTCTGGCGAACAGACGCAGCCTTGTGAGGTCGTATGCGAAGCAGTTGACTTGCGGGCACCTGATTGCGGAGCATGCAGTCAAGCGATCACTGAATCGAGACAGACTGAGGGCAGGAACGGACACATTTGAGCAATTGAGGGATACCCTCATTGCAAAGTTTACGACCCATGATACATGGGAAGATTTCATTCGCGCGCGCAGAAATAATGATGGCAATGATCAGGGGGTGTATAGGACAGGCGTGACCAAACTCATGCAGCTTTTGACAGCTGACATGGGGATTGCTACCACACCGGTGGGTGCGTACCTAGACCCGAGTACCGCCCTTCAACTCTATTTGGAGCTCGCAAGAGCACATGGCTGCCTGCATGACGCTGTCAGAACCCCGCACCTCTGCGTGTTCTTTGACGCCAATGAAATGTATGGGCGCCGCAAATGCCAGGTGCTGAGCGTACATCTACCGCAAGCACGTCAGCCACACCAACTCTTTTTGCAACTTCCCCTCGCGAGATACCTGGACCAGGCTGATCACATCACAACCTCCTCACAGTTTGAGCGCATGGACCTGCTTCGTGCCCTTGAGAAGGCGTTGGAGAGCGGCTGCGGTGGTGAAAGCATGGAGCTGGTTTTTTCTCCTGATTATGCCGCCTACTACAGGACCACAGGGACGCCTCCACCAACAGCCAATTGCTGTTGTGTGGAGTGCTATGGTTCAAAAAAACTCTGGAAGCACCCTGATTGGATACGGCAGCCTTTGTGGGATTTTCACAACTACCCTTCACGCTGCGCTCTCTTTTTTTGCCTCATGAAATGTCGCCTCAACAGCGTCTATGATGTACACCACTGCAACAATCACGTGCTGGCAAACGGGGTGATCCGCCCCCTGTGGTTCTGGACCAGAGCAAATCTGCCTGAGGAATACACTGTCCAATTGAAGACAATTTTGGAGAAACATTTTACGCGCTTTCCATACTACCCACCTTTCGAAGAAGCTATTGGCAAAAGGGACTGGTCACCCCCAAAAATTGTCACGAAGGATATCCTGAAGGAGGATTCTTTTGGGAAAGCCCTAGCTGATCTGTTCCCACGAACCGAAAATGGTCTCACAGTCAAACGGAACGGTGAGGTTCTGCAGGACCCAATACACCGATATTTGAAACTGATGCGGATTCTGATGGTCCAGCTGAACAGCTGGAGTCCGGAGGGTGTTGACCAGCGTGATGACATGTGCTGTGAAGCACACCAGCTCTTTTGGGACCTCGAGTTTCCCCTGCACCGGTTTGGAGTCCCCATTCATTACTTTCTGGAGCACTACACCCCCCGGCTACGCAAACATGGCAACCTCGTGGGCATGTCATCGGAGGGGGGCGAGCATGTCCACCAGCCCCACTCCAAGATCGTGCAAAAACGCCCCTCTCGCCCACGAGGGAAATGCCCAGTGGGGCTGGTGGAGATCATGAAGCACGTTAGGCTCTGGTTGGGGCTGTGGAGGCAAGGCTGGCTGTCTCCAACTCTCTGGTACACATATGAACCGAAATTGCCAGCTGACAATTAGCGGTATACCACCTTCTTGCCACCACATCCCTTGGCTTGTGATAGATTTACTATTTTTGGCCATTTCTTGCTAATGTTGCTAATCTTTCAGAGTTTATGGGTTGGGGTAGATTTTGGAACGTATTCATGCTGATATTTTCAGTACCCCTCTGCATCTCTCTCCACTTCTGTCGTCCACAGGATCCATTGAAGAGAGCCAATGGGGTGCTGCTGGCGTTTATGAAGCCCCTGATTGACGCAATTCAAAAATTGGGCAGAAGTCTGTAGTACGACGTGACTGGCGGTTCAAGGGCCTGTGGAGTCCCTGCTGCCGACATCATCAAGCATCTTCAGCAGATTTTCCCTGTGCTCGGAATGGCTTGCCCCGGTGCTCCCCAAGTGATAACGCTCTCAGATCGTCCGGTCCCCTCTCAGCTGGCTAACATGGAGAGCGTGCTAATGATTTATCTTGTGTGCTTGGGCCGAGAGGCCAGTCATTTTTGCATAATGCATACTCCTGACACAATTCGGTACAGCGCAACCCCTCTGTCACTGTCACCAGGTGACACTGTGTTTCTGCCAGTTGAAAAGCAATGGATGCTGCCAACGTTGTGTCCAGGCATTAATTTTTTTTGCTGCTGTACCATTCTCGAATTCGCAAAATGCACCATTCGTGCCCGACGATAGCTGTTGGATCAGCAAACTCTGTGTGACCTGGAGTGACCTGCAGCACGGTGACACTGTGCAGATGTATGACGGCCTAAGCGATGCTTCGGTTCTGCTGCCCACCCAATTGTTGTGCAGGCCCACTTTGCGTTGTTTCGGTCTGTCGCGAAAAGGGCAGCCCCTGTTCCCAGGCAGGTGGACAGTCCAGCTTGAACGGGGCGTCACTGTTTTAGTATTAGCCGTGATTCCTATTAATCCGGCTTCCTGGGATGTTGTCGGCGTCTGTGCATTTTGCTGTACGGCAGGGCAGGCAGACTTCAGATCCCTTCTGCGGTTTTCAGAATCCAGCCTCAGAGAAATTGCCCTGCCTGACAAGCAGGGCTGTGAGGCAGGGAAGACCTGGATGGAAGGTTTGTATTCCGGGCAGTGCATTTTGTTCCAGTTTCCTCTGAGGTGTCAGTCCTGCGGTCTGCACCAGGCCAAGCGTGAACTGGCATATGAGGACAGTCGGCGGAGCACAGGTCTCCCTGAGATCACAAACCTCAGTACCACAGCGATGCAGAAGGAATCTGTCAATACCAATGGGAAACCGGAACCGAACCCGAAACGGAATTGAACCGCAAAGCCACCACCAAAACCGAAACCAAAACTGAAACCAAAACCTAAATCAAAAGGCCATAATAACAACAGCCCACCAAGCAAACAGCCAAAGAAGGAAGAGACAGGCAGTAAGAGGGTAAAGCAAGAGGGTGACCTTGTTCAGCGGCTCTTGGCTGCACTGCAACAAACAACCCAACAACAAAACAACCGAACAAACCCCCTGAAGCGCAAACGCGGGCAAGGTGAGAACAGTGAAAATACTCCAAAAAAAGGAAGGGTTAAACGGGAGTCAGGAGAGCACATGTCTCAGCAGGTGTCTCAAGTGTCTCAACAGGTGTCTCCAAACCCCCCTGGGCAGGTGTTTCAGCATGAGCAGCAGCAACAGCAGCAGCAGCAGCAGCAGCAGCAGCAGCAGCAGCAGCAGCAGCAGCAGTTGCAGCTGCAGATGCAGATGCAGACCCAAGTGCAGCAGCAGCAGCAGCACCAGCAGATGCACCAGCAGGCCCAGGAGCAGCAGCAGCAGCAGCAGCATATGGGTCCTTTGCAAATGAACATGCCAGTTGCCATGCCCGTGGCCATGCCAATGCCAGCAATGAACATGCACCAGCTCCATATGCCCATGCAGCCCATGCAGCAGCTTTGATCGACGATGAGCAGCATGCAGCCCTTTGGTTTTCCGATGTACCGGCCCTATTAGCAGCGCCTGCATATATGTCTTTTGTTTTTTCACCTCTCCAAAAAAAGAACTTTGTGCTGTTTAGAGTTTGGTGATTTAAATTTATTGCTGTGTTTGTGAATACGGCAGGATCATATCTCTGGAAGTGCAGATGCCTGAGCTCTGTGTTCGTTATGCACTTTGTGCGATGTTGAACTGATTGAGAGAACCAGATGCTCAGATGGTCAGAGTGGTGCGGCTTGTTGCGATCGTCCTTTGTTTTCATTACCGTTGGTGGTTCCTTGGATTTAAATGCATGAACGTTTTGTAGGATCTTTGACGACCGCCGTGGTCGGGGACGGACCCATTGAAACGTGATTGCAGTTGTATTGGAGCAACATATGAGGGGTTGCAGGGCCGCCAGCACAAAAAAAAATTAGTTTTGGCCGAAAAATGGCGAACAATTGCCAAACTTTTGCCGAAAGACTGCACGAACGGTTTGTGAGATCATTGACGACCACCGCCGTCAGGGAAGGACCCACTGAAACGTGTTTGCAGTTGTTTTCGCCAAAGAATAGTGTATTTTTGGAGAACAATCGGGTAGGAGGAACGCCCCTCTCTTTTTCTGAGCGTGCAGAATTAAGGAAAAAAGGTTTCCTTTGGTCTTTTTGGGTACAAAACCTCTTTTCATGGTATTTTTGTGCCTATACTATAGGATACAGATACGCTGGTGTGCAGCACTGTTCTATAGCACCACCCCACAACAGACAAAAGTACTCCAAAATAGGCCGAGTTCCAGGGTTTTTGATGGTTTAGGAGAAAGCTCGGGTGGGAAGAACCCCCTCATCAGTGTTTTGGGGCAAGAGAATCCAAACAAAAGGGCAATTTCTGTCGAAAGTCCTCTATAGGCAGGTACACTGGTGTGCAGCACTGTTCTGCAGGACCAGCCCAGAGTAGGCAAAAATAACCCAAAGCAAGCCAAATTTCAGGGTTTTTGATATTTTTGGACAAAAGCCGGGTAGGAAGACCCCCCCCCCCCTATTTTGGGGCCGTAGCAACCAAAAGAATACATCATCCCCCGCGAAAATCCTCCTTTCGCTGACGTTTTGAAGTTGGGGAAAAAACAGCTGCTAAAATCACAGATGATGTCCAATTGATCCAATCCAATGTCTCTCTCTCTCTCTCCCCCTCTCTCTCTCTTCCCCACTCAACCGTTCCCAATGTCTCAGGTTGATTACAGCTATTTTGTTTGATTCCTCATTCAGGACTCCTTTCGTGCCATCCCTTCATTTCGTTCAATCTACAAGCTCATATATCAACGTGGACTTGGATTCCGAGGCTAGGGGTATTGTTAAGGAGTAGCACGGACTTGGACTGGGATCAACCGAGTACGTGTGCCTCGAGACTTGTCTTGCTTGTTGCTGTTTTGCTGTCGGTAGGGACTTGTCATTTTCATTTTCACAAAAATTTTCAAAATCTAAAAAAGTTTCAGAAAGAACCACTAGCTAAAATGGAACCAACAAGGGTTTCAGAAGCAGAGATTAATAAGCAACCAACTGAGCACCCAGGCTCAATATAAAGCTTATTACACAATTACAGCACCATGGACACCTTCCTGAAGGCTGCAGCCACAACGTACCCCCGCCAACCCGGGACACCCGGCACGGCTTCCACGCCCTCCTTGCGTTCCACAGCTGGAAACATCACCACAGTATCACCCTCCTCCCCCTGGACCACAACACTTCAGCGATGGACGCCTGAGGACAACGGCACCACCACCATCACCATCCAACAGCAGCCCGGGAAATCGACGGGTTACTACCTCACCTGGAGCGATCCGGCACCACAGACCCCCCGACTCGCCCGCCCTCCACGACATCTTTGCCACCATCAGCGCACGACTGCAAGAAGCGAAGGCCCCGCAGCGACCAGAAGACGAGATGCCCCGAGCACCGCCCCGACCAACCACACGGGAACGCCCCCACCAGGAGCCTGTTGCACATCCCATCACTAGGATGGAGCACCCCCGGGAGAAGTGCAGCACCCCGGACCGCAACGGGTATCGAAACCTACCACAGGAATGGGCGGTCCACAACGGCACCCTCCGGTGTGACGAAATCACACCAAGACTCCAAGCAGTCCGCCTCCACTGGATCAACGAACCCACCGACACCTGGACACTGCCAGCAGACCGCCACCACCTCCTCCTCCCCATACAAGGAGAGGTCACCATTGTGGCAACAGAGGGAGACCCCACAACGGCAAGCCCTGCCTACACAGTCCACATGCCCCCACAAGAATCATGAACACCCATGACGGTACACCCGGGCACCACCCCCTGGCAAGCCATCGTCATCACCTACCCCACCCCAAGCAACCACACACACACCTGGCAACAAAGGTGGGAGGACATCCGTGCAGACCTTCTCCAGGACCACCTAGGACTCACGCGCACCCACCAAAGCCTCCAGCCGAGGAGAGGAATAGCCAAGGCGCCACACGGCATACACACCCCAGGGTTATGGGAGTAACCCATGCCCATAAGCCCACAGGCAGCGGAGGACATCAAGGCCACGCTATCCATCCAGCAAGCCAAGACCCAAACCCGAAACCGCAACACCCAACGAGGCTACACCATTTGGTCGGCATATCAGGACCCTCCACCCCGGGCCAACCCCCCCCCCCCCCCTGGACCCCAACACTGCCCATGTGGGGGCCCCGGAGACCTGGAGCGCACAATACCTGGTCGAAATCAATCTAGCGCCCCACGCGAAAACTCAAGTTAACCCCCCGACGCCAAAACCGCACCACCCCCCACTCAAACCAGACACGACTGGAGAAGCCCCTGAGGACGAGTGGGCGTCTCGCTACATGTTCCCACACACAACCACCCGCAAGAACGACGCCGCCGAGATCACTGTCAAACGCCACCTCCCCCACACCACCCAAGTGTTCGAAATGACGGCCCGGAACGTCCTCATCACCCGCCGCCGAAACAACCAGCGGTAGACCATACAGGTGGAGGAAAACGCCAGGACCACCCTGTACACATGGGCCACACGGGGAGTCCTCCCGCATTCCACCCTCCATCACGCCTCCCTCTCGGCCGACCCCCTTCAACTTGGCAGAGCGCCCGAGCAAGAAGCCCAAACACGCAGGCGTACACACCCCCGCCCAAGGGGCCGAGCACCGACAGGACGCGAGACGCTGGGCCCGTACCCTCCACGACGAACACACCATTCTGCGCATAGGCGCCCCCCCCCACCAGGGTGTCCAATACCACCCACAACCGCAGAGTCAGGGGCATCATCACGGACTGCCTGAGTGCGGCGGCATCACGGACGGACACCGTGTGGATCAGCGAGGGGCGCTCTCATACACGGGCGGTGGCGTGCCTCAACGTCATCCGACCCCATAAACTACAGCGCGCAATCAGACCCATCGCTGTGCACATCACCCTATACGACGTCGACCACTCCCGTTGTGAGCACCAAGACCCTCCCTGCTCGACCCCGTGCACCTCACCTCTGCGCCAACCACTCCTGGCCCCGACCATATCGGGCAACATGTACCTGGGCACAGTGCCAGGGGACCCAGGCATATACATCCTGCCCAACAGGTCCAGGGAACACGCCATCCCCCTGGGCGGCGTAGATTCACTCGCCCTTGGACCGCCCCAACCAAAATAATCATCACCAACACATCCCGGGGGACGGAAGGTCGCAGGCCACGGACGGGGGGGAAAAGGCCCAACAAAGCACTGTAGCCCACAACCCCTGTCCACCCCACAGCCCACTTACCTAAAGACTTCGGCACGGAGCGCCACATCGTCCAGGAGGAACAGGCCCAGCACATCATCACCGCCGCCCTTTACACCCTCACCGCCCACGAAGAACCACTAGGACCCGATCACCATCCCAGCGATGCCCCCACCACCGCAAAGCCTCAAAGACCCCGTCAGCCCCCCTGCACATCGATCAACCCCTCCGCTGCACAGCCACCCCGCACCTCCACCCCTCTTGAATGGAAGTAGCAGTCGCACCAGAGGACACCCTCAACGCACCCCCCCAACGACCAGCTGTCCACATCCTCAAAGCGGACACCCAGTGGTGGGTCCTGCACTGGGCACACAGGGCCCTCATGGCCGCCCAGGCCTACACCCCGGAAGTAGACAAGGAGGACTTCCCACAAGGCCGGCAGTGGCTCCCCCAATCCACCCTTGCCACAGGCTGGGAGGGCGCCCCGTGAGAGGCCCTCAGTAAGAAAAAGTCACTACCATGTCCCTCTTCGGGGACTTGATCCAGGCACAGCCCCCCCTTAAAAAACTTTTGTTGATGTTGAGACTAACTTAATCATTGTTGTCTTTCTTTTGAAGTTTCGAAGTACACCTTCTCAAAGTAAGTAGGGTTATAACCCTAGCCCCCCATGAAGCCCACCCCTACCACTCAACAGAGCGGAGGTATCTTCCTTCATGGAGGTTATACTGAAATAAAGTAGGCACTTCATGCCCAAGGCCTCGTAGGTTAAGCCTAGTGGTCCCCCGCCTCAAGACCCCTATACTCAATTGATCCTACCACTTATTCTGGTTCTACTTTGTAACTGTTTCTGAATTCAGTTACAGCCATATCCTGTGTCTGGCCTAACTCCCATGCCCCAGATTCCCAACCTACTCCGTTTCATCCAAATGAATGCACATGCAGTGCTTGGTGCTATCTTGGAGGCCTGAGTCATGCCATGTTTCACATGAAATCATCTTTTTTGTTTATAAACCTTTGGAGCTTTGTATGTAGATGTACATTTGTCTATACGCAGCCCTTCTTTGTTACACATGTTCTGATTGTGGAAGGACTTATCCTGATTTGATTCATTTCGTGCCTGGACTTGCTCTACATTACCTCTGTCCGGACTTCATTTTGAGTTGTGCAAAATCAGCAAGGTTTTCAAAAACATATACAAGGAACAAACACAAGTGAGAGCAAACCACAAACCTTTTCTGGTACCAGAGGAGGGCCCTAGAAGACTAAAGCAGAACACGAAGAACACAAAAACAACTTGTATCCTGAACTGTGAAGATGTCTGTCAGTCTCAGTGCCAAAACAGTGCCGGTCACAAGCACCAGATCCAAGACTGATGCTGTGAGAGTACGGCCCTCATCTACAAGTGGTGTACCCGTTGATACTGGTCCTCTAGGAGAACTTGCAGTAACAAGAGGGGCGGAAGAAATCAAAGAGATATATACAGAAGGAGCTTGCCCGAGTGCAAGCGCTGAGGCGCCCGGCTTAACGCGGGCGAACCTCAGGTGTCTCGAAGGCAAGGACGCTGTGGCAGCCGCCTTAGCTTCCGTCGTGTCCTCGATGCCCCCGTCCGAAACTGCTCCTACCGCAGGGATTGAAGTGGCAAATGCCAAGGTCAAGGCCTGGAGAAAAGCAGCAAGGAAAGGAAAGGGAAGGGAGGCGCCTTTGGGAACGATATTCGGAGCTACGTGGGGCGAGGAGATGTGCGAGATACCTCACGGCGAAGTGGACTGGTCTTCGTCGGCCCAATCATCTGAGTGGGAACCGGACTTGGTGTCTGGAGAACCTACGCCTCCAGAGAAACCGAAGGAGCATGACTGCTTGAAGCCTGGCTCCAGTCCAAGGGGCAGTGGCACCCGAGCCTACGAGTGTGGATCGAGGTTTGCCCCCACAAATGGCGGCCCCTAAGCTGGGTCTAGATGAGACCATGGAGTTGCTATCCCGCGTCCTTGGTGCAGGCGATGAGGATCCAGATCTGAGTGCCTTTTCAGCAGCACTCAAGACGAAGTTGGGGCTCTCCGATATGAAGCAGCCTCCACCTACTATCTCCCCAGGTGTTGAACTGCTAACCAGGGCTGCATAGCCATCCGCAGCTCCCCAATGGACACCTGTCCTAGCCGTTTCAACCCTCGTGTGAGGACTATGCCTGTCTGCAGTGTAGGTGACACCACAGAGGCTGAGATGAAAGGCCTTGGTCTGTCAGCCCTGGCCCCATTGGCCACAGGGCGGCCCTCACCCCTCTCAGGTGGTACAGGTGACACAGGCGTCCCAGGAAGGGGAACGAAGGCCATTGCCACGGTGAACCCCCAGATCCAACTCCCTGACTTCGATCCCAAAACCTTGCCTGAATGGGCTGAGGAGCTTTCTGAATTGTTGCTGCCGGCGGGCCAGCAACATGCTGATGTCCGTACTAAATGCAGGCTCATCAAAAAGTCATGCAAAAAGAAATTACTTCAGGGGCAGGTTGAAACTGCTATCAGGAAGAGCTCCAACTGGGGATTTCCTGAAAAGACTGGAGCAAATGTATCCAGTCTACGAGAGGGACCTGAGTGTCCGAACAGAGATTGAGCAGCTGCCCCCTCTCCCCGAATTCCCCACTGCTGCTCGCATCTCCGAGTTCGTGGCGCAGTTGAAAGGGATCATGGGGCGCATGATCCCCTCGTCCTATGGGCTGACTGAGCCACATCTGTGGCTAGTGAGGAAGATTCCTACCAGGACATGGGATAACTGCAATGAGACGTCCTGAGAGGAAAGCTCGGACGCACTCTTACGATGACCTGGTCAATCTGTTGATCAAGTTGGCCATCGAGAGGGAGAATGACTCCCACATGGACAAGTATCTGCGCAAACATCTGCGAAGGGAGACCCCTGCTGAGAAGTCTCCCGGAGGGAGGTCGCCTCAACCCCACTCTAACCCTGGGAAGGGCCGTGAGGAAAGTTGGAGCACATGACTGAGACCCCCTCCTCCAAAGGTAAAGCGACCCCTAATCTTTTCTACTGTCGTTCTACGGACAATAAGGGTGGACCCCGCCACGCGCCCGACTGTGATGGGCGAAGTGCGTGCATGCTCCAGCTGAACCGCACGCAGAAAACGAAGGATGGTCAGGAGGTAAAGCACCAAAACCATTTCCGTTGCACGATAACATGCGGATTTTGCGGCAAGAGGAGGCATTATGAGGATGAATGCCACATCAAACGCTGCAAATCCGAAATACTCAAGAAAGCGGAAGGAAGGCGGCGTGAGACCGCCGGTAAGGGCGGAGGAGCCGAAGAGGGGGGGCCTAACCCTCGAGGTTCTAAGGGGAAGGGTAACCGTGGAGGACGAAGGTCCTCAGCCCGCCCCACTGATGGAAGAGGAGCAGCCAACCCCACACCTAAGGGTGAGCCGTCAGGCTGAGAAACGGGCAGCCCCCTGCACCCCCAGCGCTGGTGGCGCCGACAAGAGCAGCGAGAACGCCAAGAAGCGCCGCCTAAATTGGCACCCTAAGTGCCTGCAGGCCTCTGGGGTTGAGGTCAAGATCCCTGAAGAGGGATGGGGGGGCGGCTCCGAGGATGAGGATTCGGCTCTCTGGATCACTGTGAAATCGGTGACCAGGTCTACAAGGGTGTCTTATACACGGGCGCTACGCTTTCAATCGTGCCCGGCAGACTGCTCGAACAGGCCAAGATAAGGAAAACCAAAATTGTGGCCATAGGGGTTGGGGATGGTTGGACCATCAATTCTCTGAGGGGGGTCGGTGTGACTGTTTGTCTGGGTGACGACCAGAAGACACAGCACGGCAAATTGCTGGACACAGACGCCTTTGACATTGTCATCAGCACAGATTCTCTGCGCCGTAACCCCGGGGTACAACTGTTGTTTTTGCAACGACCCTATGCCCTTCACTGAGAATTTGGCAGTGGCCTTCCCTCTGTCCCTCTGGAGCTGTCAGGACGAGAAGAATCCGATATGCCCTACGTGAATTCGTCTTATCGAACTGAAAACTATCAGTTGTTGCGGCCCGTCCTGGAAAATGGACTGGTCGCCCTGCGGGTAGACCTGAATGATGTACAGGTTGAACTGTTCACGAGTAAAGAGCAGCACATTATGCACCTCCATTGGTCACGGTATCTGAATAATGCCTACCGCTTCTATTGGAAGTTGACCGGGTTGTGCTATGCTAATCCCTCATTCCCTCAACTCACTAAGGTGTCGCGCGCGCTGCACCTTGTTGCGAGATAGAAATAAAAACATGAGTAAAGCACGACAGAAAAACTTTCTAAATAGCTGAAATTAAAGCTAAATAGCATAAGAAAAGCTTAGGGGAAAAAGCGCGCGGCAAAATGCGTTAAAAGACGACGTCAGAAATTTTGAAATAGACAAATAACTAGCCACTTAAGCCCCGTAACGCTGATAGGAACATAACGCTGTCCGTCCCGTGGTCTAACAAGCCGTCTACATATAGGAGACTGCGTCGCGAGCAACGCGTAAAACCTGAGAAAAAAGTTTTTTCCTAGCACACCGCGCCCCTGTACTTGTTCCCTCACGCCCTCTTTTGTTCACCATGTACCTTATCCTCCCGCCCCTGCCCCATCCCCGACACTTCTCCCTCCCTTTTGCTGCAGGTGGACATAACGTGGCGTCAAGTCCAGGACACCGAGACCACCAAGGCGATACCATCCAGGACACCGCAACGTTCGCGGGGTAACATGTAAGGCAGTGAAGCAGACATGGTCTTGCTGCCTGCAAGTGTGCGAGTATGCGTGCGCTGGGTAGTGTATAATTCTATTTTATTTTCAAAAGCCGAAAAAAGATTTTAACAAATTTTGCAGCGGTTTTTCAAGTAGGAGAAACCAAACAAACACAGGAATCAAGCCAAACAAGGCAGCAGGACAGGACACCACAGCCAGCTAGAATTGTATGAGGTACCGGAATCCCGTAATTGAACTGTCCAAAAACTGCCACGATCGCAATTTTCCCGAATTCTTGGTGATTTGTCCCAAATTCGTGCGCATCTGACGTGATTTAGATAGCGCATATTGGTAAAATACGACTTTATGTAGCTGGTGAATTGAAAAAACGCCAATTGCATTACGGGATGCCGCGATAAACCCAAATTACCGCCAGTTTTGCCCATTTTTTCACTTATGGGCCATAAACGGTAAATACGGTGATGTCCTTGTGATGTCACTAGATTTGAAATCGATCAAGTTTGTCCGTAGTGCCCTGTGAGGCTAGGCAAGCAATGGTTTGTGCCCGTGCATGCGCTTTACCCAAGATAATAACCCGGAGGGTGCCAAAGAACGCCCAAAACAGGTATATTCTGCATATATTTGCACTTTTGAACACACAAATGTTTATTAAAATGATACGGTCGCGCTTTCGTGTGATTCCAAATTGATGAAATGTGTCCCTAGTGCTATGTGAGGCTTGGCGAGCAATGATTTGTGACCGTGCATGCCCTCTACTCAAGCCTGCAGTCCGAAGGGTGCAAAATAAGGCCCAAAACAGCTATATTTGCACTGTTGAACACATAAATGTTGTATATAGTGATACGTTTGCGCTTCTCTGTGATTTCAAATTGATGAGGTTTGTCCCTTGTGCTACGTTTGGCCTGGCAAGCAGCAATTTGTGACCCTGCATGCCCTTTGCTCAAGGTTATGGTGCGGAGGGTGCCAAATAAGGCCCAAAACAGCTATATTTGCACTTTTGAACACATAAATGTTGTATATAGTGATACGTTTGCGCTTTCCTGTGATTTCAAATGGATGAAGTTTGTCCTTTGTGCTACGTGAGTCTTGGCAAGCAGCAATTTGTGACCCTGAATGCCCTTTGCTCAAGGTTATGGTGCGGAGGGTGCAAAATAAGGCCCAAAACAGCAATATTTGCACTTTTGAACACATAAATGTTGTATATAGTGATACGTTTGCGCTTTCCTGTGATTTCAAATTGATGAAGTTTGTCCCTTGTGCTACGTGAGGCTTGGCAAGCATCAATTTGTGACCGTGCATGCCCTTTGCTCAAGGTTATGGCGCGGAGGGTGCGAATTAAAGCCCAAAACAGCAATATGTGCACTTTTGAACACATAAATGTTGTATATAGTGATACGTTTGCGCTTTGGTGTGATTTCAAATTGATGAAGTTTGTCCCTTGTGCTACGTGAGGCTTGGCAAGCAATAATTTGTTACTGTGCATGCCCTTTACTCAAAGTTATGGCGAGGAGGGTGCAAAAGAAGGCCCAAAACAGCTTTATTTGAACTTTTGAACATGTTAATGTTGATTATAGTGCTATCGTTGCCCGTGCGTGTTCATTAAAGTCATACGGGTGCGCTTTCGTGTGATTTCAAATTGATGCAACGTGTCTCCAGTGCTAGGTGAGGCTTGGCAGACAATGATTTGTGCCCGTGCATGCCCTTTACTCCAGGTTATGGTCCGGAGGGTGCAAAAGAATGCCCAAAACAGCTATATTTGCACTTTTGAACACATGAATGTTGATTAAAGTGATACGGTCGTGCTTTCACGTGATTTCAAATTGATGAAGTTTGTCCCTTGTGCTACGTGAGGCTTGGCCAGCAACAATTTGTCCCCGGGTATGCCCTTTACTCACGATTATGGCCCGGAGGGTGCCACAAAACGCCCAAAACAGCTATATTTGCACTTTTGAACACATAAATGTCTATCAGTTGTCTATCGGTAAGATTGCTTTGCTGAATGTTTCAATACGACAAAGGTCTGCAGATGCCACATGCGTATTTACTCAGGGCTCTTCCTGAGATTGCGCCTGTTCCTGCTTCACAGCTGCCTCGTCTTGAAGTAGGGCTTAACTGATTTAGTGCGTTGACCGACGCACAAGCAGTGTCTCCAGAAATAACAGAACACCTGTGCGGGGAGAATGTTGAACTCCACCATCTAGTTGCCGAAAAATCTGGTTCAGAGAGCATCAAAATCCTGCCTATCTGCCATGCCTCCCGAATGAGGCTGTGTCTTGTGCCTCCTCCTTGATATCGTCCATTTCACTTCAATTTGCCTCATTATATATGGTAGAAGTGTCACTGACTGACCGCTGCATGGCAGCAAGTTGGCCTGCCGCATGCCAGCCAGTGTTGTCCAGGGCCCCGTTGTCCGTTGTCTGTTGTCTGTTGCCTGACGTCAGTTGGAAGTCGTCTACTGTTGTCTGCTATCTGTTGTCTGTTGTTGTCCGTTGTCCGTTGTTTGTTGCTCTGTTGCCGTCAATCAGTTGAACGTCGTCGTCTCTTGTCCTTTGTTTGTTGTCTGTTGTCGGTTGTCTGTTGCCTGCAGTTTATTGAACATCGTCGTCCATTGTCTGTTGTCTGTTGCCTGTTGCCTGACGTCAGTTTATTTTCAGTGCAGACCTGGAAGGCCAAGATGCAGTGAAGCATTTGGTGGGAGGGCAACCTCCAAGCTTCCCTTGGCATGCACGACCCCAATCCCATGAAATCCAAGACTTCCTCTCGAATTTTGGTTTCTCCAAAGAACTCTGTGATCCTTGCCTCGGCCATGACACAATCTGGCGTCCTGGGTAAGAGATGAAGGTATATGTAGACAATAATAAACATGTAGACAAGTAATATGTATATGTAACAATTCTATACTATAAGATGGCTTAGAAAAGAAGACAAAATGAAGGCGGCGGCGTCGCCGCCATCAGAAAATTTGACGGCTACGAGTCGTCGCCATCAGGATCTCCACTGAGATCCTGCCCAGACTGGGCCAAACAGTGGTTTTTGGGCGAAAAACAGTGAAATATAGTGGATTTTGAGCCAAAAACACTCATTTCCCGTGTCTCCCCCCCACGCGCCGCGTAGCCGACACGACGCGTTTCTGTCCCAATTCATACTATGTATGAAGAGGGCCACTGTTGAGCCACACCATGGGCGCCTGGCTGATTCCTGGGATCGCCTCAGGATGTTCTGAAAAATGCGTGAACGTGACTCTTTTCGCAAAACTAAACCTTCGCGGAACGCCGCGAAAAAGGTCACGCTATATTCTTTTATTTCTAAAAACGATGAATCTCTAATAAGATAGATTAAAATCTTCAGAAATCGAAGAATAAAACTTCGATCTGGAGCTGCGTCTCGCAGGCGACGACTGTCGTCGCCAGCCCAAAAATGACGAAAAATGACAATTTCTGGGGTATTTTACAGAAATCCCACAGAAATCAGGATGCCGTAATCAGCACAGGAAAATTCCTGAGCAAGCCTGGCGAAGAGTGCCACAGGCTGGGCAGCGGGTATGGGTGAAGCACCCCATACCGCTTCACCCCCCTCCTTAGAAGCCTTGCCTATATCCAAAGGAAGGCAAGGCCAAGGAGGCGCTCTGACCCCTGCACTGCCCTGGTTTCAACCTGATTAAGCAGGACAGTGGGGGGGGGGGGGGCTTCGTAAGGAATCTACATGCCACTCCCATGTAGGTTCCCTCCTTTTTTTTTTCTTTTTTTTTTTCTTGATATATTCATAGGGCAATTGCCCCCCAGGCGACCACACTGGTCCCTGGCACTCCCTTTAGCCTCTGGTGACCAAACCAGGGGCGCTGCAGGTCCTTCCGATCTGACTGATGGCGCTTAGGCGCACATATTGGCCCTTTTTCTCCATGGGCATGGAAACATAATAATTCAATAAATTCAAAAAAAATTATTTAGGGTCAAACCCAAGGCAACGAATTCCTCGGGCCTGAAATTAGGGCCATTTCCTGCCCAAGGCGACCCGCGCCTGTTTAGGGTCGTTTCCCAACCCAAGGCGACGAATTAACGCGCCTAATTTGGGGGATTTAGGGTCATTTCCTACCCAAGGCGACCCGCGCCTATTTAGGGTGGGACTTTCTGAGTGTCCATTTTTTTTTCGGACGCCAGATTGTGTCATGGCCGAGGCAAGGATCACAGAATTCTTTTGAAGCATTTGGGGGGAGGGCAACCTCCAAGCTTCCCTCGGCATGCACGACCTCAATTCCATGAAATCCAAGACTTCCTCTCGAATGTGGGTTTCTCCAAAGAATTCTGTGATCCTTGCCTCGGCCATGACACAATCTGGCGTCCTGGGCAAGAGATGAAGGTATATGTAGACAATAATAAACATGTAGACAAGTAATATGTATATGTAACAATTCTATACTATAAAATAGCTTAGAAAAGAAGACGAAATGAAGGCGGCGGCGTCGCCGCCATCAGAAAATTTGACGGCTACGAGTCGTCGCCATCAGGATCTCCACTGAGATCCTGCCCAAACTGGGCCAAACAGTGGTTTTTGGGCGAAAAACAGTGAAATATAGTGATTTTTGAGCCAAAAACACTCATTTCCCGTGTCTCCCCCCAACGCGCCGCGTAGCCGACACGACGCGTTTCTGTCCCAATTCATACTATGTATGAAGAGGGCCACTGTTGGGCCACACCATGGGCGCCTGGCTGATTCCTGGGATCGCCTCAGGATGTTTTGAAAAATGCGTGAACGTGACTCTTTTCGCAAAACTGGACCTTCGCGGAACGCCGCGAAAAAGGTCACGCTATATTCTTTTATTTCTAAACACGATAAATCTATAATAAAATAGATTAAAATCTTCAGAAATCGGAGAATAAAACTTCGATCTGGAGCTGCGTCGCGCAGGCGACGACTGTCGTCGCCAGCGCAAAAATGACGAAAAATGACGATTTCTGGGGTATTTTACAGAAATCCCACAGAAATCAGGATGCCGTAATCAGCACAGGAAAATTCCTGAGCCAGCCTGGCGAAGAGCGCCACAGGCTGGGCAGCGGGTATGGGTGAAGCACCCAGTACCGCTTCAGCAGCCCCAGTGACGACATGAGAAATGGTACACGTTGGATTTGTGTTCTCGCTTCAAAAAACATATTTCGCAGGGTATTGGAGCAGGTTTTGAAGTGTTTCCGAGACGCCAGCAGGAAAAAAACCGCATTTTCAGCCGAAAAATGGCCAAAAAAAGCCAACTTTTGGCCTAATACAGTGTTTTTGGGGCCTGAGTGGTGGGATGTAGGGCCCCCACACCCTTTTTTGAGGGTGCTGACCTCAACGAAACATGTTTCTCAACTTTTTGGAGCACATTATCAAGTGCTTTCAAGCCGCCATCACCAAAAAACCGCATTTTTTACCCAAAAATGGCCAAAAGAAAACAATGTTTTGGCCCAATACAGTGTTTTGGGGGCCTGAGTGGTCGGTTGTAGGGCCTCCCACCCTTTTTGGACGGTGCTGGACTGAAGGAAACGTGTTTTGCAAATTTCTGGAGCGAGTTATCGAGTGTTTCGGAGCCGCCATCACCAAAAAACCGCATTTTTTACCCACAAACGGCCAAAAGAAGCCATTTTTGAGCCTAAAACATTGGTGTTGGGGCCTGAGTGGTCAGTTGTAGGGCCGCCCACCCTATTCTGAGTCTGCTGGACTCACGGAAAGGTGTTTTGCATGCTTTTGGAGCAAATTGCCGAGTATTTCGGTGCCGCCATCACCAAAAAACCGCTTTTTTTGCCCAAAAAAGGCCAAAAAATGCCATTACTTGGCCTGAAACAGTGCTTTTGGGGCCTGAATGGTCAGTTACAGGGCCCCCCACCCCATTCCGATGGTGCTGGACTCAAAACGCTGTATTGAGCAAGGTTTCGTAACAGATGATCAAGGGTTTCAGGGCCGCCATCACCAAGAAACCAATGTTTTGCCAAAAATGGCCAAAAGATGCCTTTTTTTGGCCTAAAACAGGTTTTTAGGGGCCTGAGTGGTCAGATGTAGGGCCCCAAACCCTATTGTGAGGGTACTGGACTCACAAAAGCTTGTTTTGCAGGGTTTTGGAGCAAATGATCAAGAATTTTGGTGCCTCCATTAGCATAAAACGACATTTTTTACCCAAAGAAATGCCACATATTTGGCCCAAAACAGCATTCTTCGGGCATGAGTGGTCAGTTGCAGGGCCCCATACCCATTTTGGAGGCTGCTGGACTCAGAAGAAGGTGTTTTGTAAGGTTTTGGAGCAACTCCTCAAGTGTTTTGGAGTTGCCATCACCAAAAACTGTATTCTTTTGCATGAAAACAAACATGTATGGTTTGAGCTATACAAAAGCTGCTATTCGCAACTAGGTGGTGAATGTCATATTTCTCGCATGCGGCCGATTTTAGATGGAATCAAGCCGCCATTGTCGATCTAGGGGTTGAGAAAGGCCAAATTTGAAGGGTGCGGGGGGGGGGGGGGCTAACTGCGCAAAATAAGCTCTTTCTGGTATAATTTGACAAAAAAAGTAGCACTTTTGCCTGTAGCTGGTTTTTTCGGATTTTTGGACCCCATAAAATCCTAGGTGCACCACACGGCAGCACAGCACCACTGGGCACAGCACAGGGGTGCAGGGCACCAAGGGGGAGCAAGGCTGCAAAGCAACACCACGCAGAGCAGACAGGACAGGGAACGCACAGCAAAACACCCCAGGACGCACACGGCACAAAGCACAGCGGCGAACAACAGCACAAAGCAACACACAACGGCAAAACACACACAGCGCGGGGAGAAAACACAAAACACAGCGCCGGAAGGCACAGGACCCCAGGATGACAGACAGTGCCCTAGGACACGACACAGCGTGCAACAGGACCAAACAGAGCAAAACAAAACAACACACGGCACAACAACACGCACAACAACACAGGGCCGGGCGGCACAACGCGCAGCAACACGGTGCAGCACAGCACCCAGGGACACACCACATCACACCACCGGAACACGACAACAGGAGCCACCAGGACCAATCAGGAGACAAAAGAGGACAGCCAGGTCCAACAGCAAACAGCCAAACACAACAGGCAACAACACAAAACACCACAGGCCACGCCGAACAGCAAGACGCACCATGGTAGAACACCACAGAGATGGAAACAGCCCGGAGCACCGAGCAAAGGCAAGGAACAACGGGAAAAAAAAACAAGCAGAGAACGCAGCAGCGCAGGACAGCAACGCAAAACAAAAACAGCACAGGAAGACCCAGCACAACGCCGCGTCGGATGACACGATGCAAGAATGAAACCCGACACAAGCACGCGGCACAGCGGGGGGCAAAACAGAAAACACACCACAGACGGCAGCACCACTCGACAACGCACAACACAGGGCACCAGAACCAGTCGGGAGGGGGGGCAGCCAGCACACAACCAACCAATAAAAAAAAACCGCGCGCAGCACACTGGGGGGGTGGGGGGCGGGCAAACCACACAACACCCCAGAAAAGGGGCAAAGCACCACACCACAGAGACGAACACAACGCACACCAACCCCAGGCAAAACAGCACGATGAGACCCTGCGCAACCGGGCGACCCCACAACAGCACCCAAGGGCAACCGCAGAACTCAAGCGCCACCGCAGAACAAGAACAGAGGGCAACCCACAGAAGCAGGGCAGCAGAGGCAGCACGGGGAAGGAAAACGCTGCCACCACGGCGCCAATGGACACGCGCAGCACAACAAACAACGACACACAGAGAGCAGGCAACAGGCATGGAGCACGGAACGGCACAACGCAAGCGCAAACCGGCCACCGCCGATGCACAGCGCCCACAACAAAACACACCAACACGCCCCACAGCCCACGGCACACAAACCAGCCCAGCACCGAACATACAGCACACCGCGGCACACGAAAAAAAAAAGAACCCACACAACAAAAGAAAAAAAAGGGGGGGGCAAATATGGTACAAAAAAAAGGGAACAACAAAAGAGGGGGGGGGGGGGTACAAGATGCCAAGGCCCAGGGCACCCAGGGCCGGAAAACAGGGAACGCCAGAGAGAACGTGGGCGCACAAAAAAAATGCAGGAGCAACCACAAGCAGGGCAACCCCAGCCCGGAGGGGGGCGAGCAAACAAGGAGAGCACCGAGATCAGCAAAAGAAAAAGGGTCAGGCGCACCAGAACGCGCCCAGGAGGCCGCCCGGCCCGACCCAGCCAAGAGGAGCACGCACACGCACACACGCACGGGACCTGCGTGTGCCAAAAGGGGCGGTGTCGGCCTCCACACAAAACCGCCTGAGTGCAGCGGGATGAGTCCCCCGTCGCAAGACGGACTGTACGGGAAACCAGACACGTCAGTGACCGGGTAAACGCACGCAAACCACCGCAGCGCACGCAGGCCTAGACCGACGCCGGAGGGACTCGCCGAACGGGTACAACGCGGAGCAAGCCCACCGCCGCTGCCTCGGCAGCGGCCACGGGCACGCACAAAGAGCCCGGTTCTCGGCCGACCTCCACATGTCCCGCACAGCAGCCCCGTAGATCCTGGAGCGCAAGGCCCCGGGGTGGGGAAAGGCACCACAGCCTCTGGAAAGCCGACCAGAGCACCGAGAGCGACCGGACCGCACGAGGCGCGGCGCACCAAAGCGGGGCCACGAGGCACACCAGGAAGGCACGCTGCGGGCCACAACCAAGGCACACGGACAGGTGCCAAGCAACAACGACCACAGGGTGTCGCAAACCCGGGCAGCGCGCACAACCCGAAAGGACACAGGGCAGAGCAACAGGTGCCAGGCGACACCCAGCCGACAGACAGCACACCCCAGCCACGAGTGGCGGGGCCCAGCGGAAACCCCAGCCCAAGCACGCACACCCAAACCGCAGATCCGAGCCAGGAGTGGCGGTGTGCAAGTAGGGGCGCGCACAGAAACACACACACACCCGAACACCCCAGCCAGGAGTGGCGGGGCGCAGCCAAAACCCGAGGCCAACCACACACACCCACACCGCACACCCCAACAAAGAGCCACCGAGTACAAGCGACGTGCACACACAACCACACACACATCCGAACCCCAAGCCAGCACTGGCGGCGCGCAGCCAAAACGAGAGCCCAAGGGGACACACCCACACCGCAGACCACAGCCAGGAGTGGCAGGGTACAAACGGAGCGCGCACACAAACACACACACACACCAGAACACCCCAGCAAGCAGTGGCGGGCTGCAGCCGAAACGCAACTGAAACACCAACATCCACACCGCACACCCCAGCAAGGAGTGGCGGGGTACAAACGGAGCGCGCACACAAACACAGAAACACCCCAACACCCCAGCCAGGAGTGGCGGGGCGCAGCCGAAAACCGAGCCCAAGCACCCACACCCACAGCGCACACCCTAGCGAGGAGTGGCGGAGTACAAACGGAGCGCGCACACAAACACGCACACAGCCCAACACCTCAGCCAGGAGTGGCGGGGCGCAGCAAAACCCGAACCCAAGCACACACACTGACGCCGCACACCCCAACCAGGAGTGGCGGGGTACAAGCGGGGCGCGCGCACAAACACACACACAGCCCAACACCCCAGCCAGGAGTGGCCGGGGGCAGCCAAAACCAGAGCCGAAGCACACACGCTCGCACCGCAGGCCCCAGCCAGGAGTGGCAGGGGACTAACCGAAGCGCACACACAAACGAACACACACCCTAACACCACAGCCAAGAGTGGTGGGGCGCAGCCGCAACCCGAGCCCAAACACACACACACACACACCGCAAACCCCAGCAAGGAGTGGCGGGGTACAAGCGGACCGCGCACACAAGATATACGCCAACACCCGAGCCAGGAGTGGTGGGGCACAACCGGAACCTGAGCCCAAGCACACACACCCACACCGCACAACGCCGCCAGGGGTGGCGGGGTGGAAGCGGAGCACGCACACGAACACAAACACCACGCAACACCCAAGCGAGGAGTGGTGGGGCGCAGCCAAAACCCGAGCCCAAACACACACGCCAACGCCGCACACCGCAGCCAGGAGTGGCGGGGTACAAGCGGAGCGCGCACAAAAACACACACACCCCCCAACACCCCAGCCAAGAGTGGCGGGGCGCAGCCGAAACGCCAGCCAAAGCACACACACCCACACCGCACACCCCAGCCAGGAGTGGCGGGGTGGAAGCGGAGCACACACACAAACACACTCACACCCGAACACCCCAGCCACGAGTGGCGGGGCGCAGCCGCAACCCGAGCCCAAATACAGACACATCCGCACAACACTCCCCAGCCAGGAGTGGCGGGGTACAAGCGGAGCGCGCACACAAACACAAACATACGCCAACACCCGAGCGACAGGTGTCGGGCGCAACCGGAACCAGAGCCCAAGCACACACACCCACACCACACACCCGAGCCAGGAGTGGCGGGGTGGAAGCGGAGCACACAGAAGAGACAATCACACACACGAACACCCCAGCTAGGAGTGGCGGGGCGCAGCCAAAACCCGAGCCGAAACACACACACCAAAGCCGCACACCCCAGCCAGGAGGTGGGGGGGCACAAGCAGAGTGCGCACAAAAACAGACACACACACCCGAACACCCCTGCCGAGAGTGGCGGGGCGCAGCCGAAACCCGAGCCCAAGCAGACACAACCACACTGCACACCCCAGCAAGGAGTGGCGGGTACAAGCGGAGCGCGCACATAAGCACACACACACACCAACGGTCCGGCTAAGAGTGGCGGGGCGCAGCCGAAACCCGAGCCCAAGCACATACAAACACACCGCTCACCCCAGCCAGCAGTGGCGGGGTATGAGCGCAGCGCACACACAAACACGGACACAACCCAACACCCCAGCCAGGAGTGGCGGGACGCAGCCAAAACCAGCGCCCAAGCACGAACACCCACATCGCGCACCCCAGCCAGGATTGGCACGGTACAAACGGAGCGCGCACACTAACACACTCACACCCCAACACCCCAGCCAGGAGTGGCGGGCGCAGCACAACCCAGACCCAAACACAAGCGCCACACAACGGTACCAAACCCAGTGTCCATAGCACGGGCACTGAGGCAGCCTGTGCCATGCAGGTGACCTGGCCAAACAAGATCTGGAGACCGGGGGTAAGGCTGTATCCTAAAGCCCGCGCTGCTTTGGGGCTCGAGGCGGAGCGTGTGACACCCAAGCACCTCGGAACCCCAGTACCAAGAACATGCATGCATGCTTTGGGAATCGGATACGCCAGAAAGCCCGGTGAACCCCCAGGGTTCCGCCGAAAGGAGGTGACGTGCGAAAAAAGGGGGGCACACCCTCCCGGCGAGACAAGTACGTCACGCTGGCGGCGATCAGCCCTCCCGGTGTTGCCCAGGCCGCTTTGTTGGGGGCCCCCAGTCAGGTCTAGCGGGATGTAAGTCGCCTCCCCTCTTCAAGCGCAGAGCCTCTTCCTGTTCGTCACAGTGGCAACGCCAGCGGCAACCATGGGGCGCCTCTCCAGGACTGAGTGCACCTACCTACCTACCTCGCTAAGGTTCTTACAAAAATCGCCTTGAAAGAGCGAGAGTGGTCCTGTGCACCCTGGACTGGGGTACCACAGGGAAGAACGCCTATTGGAGACGACTGTTGGACCGTATGACAGTGGGAAAAACTGAACACCCAGATCGTCCAATCTACGTCCCCCAGGACTCTCAAGAGACCATGCCCGCCCCTGAATGGGGCAGTTTCCTGTTCAGCGTACATGGCTCTCTAAACCCCGTACCTGTGAGTGACCTGGACCAGGTGGTAATCAAGGAGTTGATGGCCAAAAACAGAGGGGCGTATGAAGAAACAGGAAAATAGGAAGAGCAACCTCCATGCTGAGGAGGATTTTGTTGACAAACTGCAGAGCATGAACCTAGACCTCCGTCTCAATAAGCTCATCCAGAAATATCAGGAGGTTTTTGGAGCGTTGCCCCCAGCCCTGTCGTGCGAAAAACTGGTCCACATGGACCTCAAACTCAAACCAGAGTTTGAAGGGTCTGTGGTAAGACGGGGTCCATACGCCGCCCCACAAGACGTGATCCACGAGATCGAACTCCAGATCCAGGAGTGTATATATGCTGGCCTCGTCGAGGAATATAAACACGGGGACTACCCCCGCCATTGTAGCCCTTGTTTTCTGGTGGCTAAACCTGGCTCCACTGCCATGCGCTTGGTCCTCGACTACGTTGAGGTCAGCAAGAAGACCCAGAACCACTCAAAGAGTATCCCCAACATGGAGAACACCCTGGAGAGCATCACTAAGTGTCGATTGAAAACTAAAATGGGCAAGCGCAGTGGCTTCTGGCAGGTATACCTAACCCGAGCTGCCCAGGAACTACTCACCTTGGTAACCCCAAAGGGCCGTGTCTTCCGCTGGAAGGTCATGCCATTCGCTGTCGCGAATGCCCCTGCTCTCTTTCAGGAGCTGATGAATAAAATCCTATATATCCTGAGACGCAGACCCCTTGTACAGGAAATGGTTTCCCGCGGGGCTGAGATGAAGGCACACATGGATGACGTGAGGCTGGGTACTAATACCCAGGAGGATCATATCCTTCTCCTACAGGAGGCTTTCACTGTCTATCAAAAAAATCATTTTCCCATCAAAGTCGAGAAATGGGAGTTCCTGCGTGCGGAGATGGAGTATCTAGGTCTTGATGTTGGGTATGGCTGATGGAAACCAGCCGCATCTAAGATGCAACCCTTGCAAGACATGCAGATACGTGACGACCGTAAGAAAGGTCTGCACGACGTGCGGAGTTTCATTGTCGCCTGCAATTTTTACCAGCGCCATATCCACAATTTTATATATTCATCAGCCCCCCTGACTGACCTTATAAAAAACATCGATCCTTGGCGATGGACCGACAAGGAGAGATCCTGTTTCCGGGAGCTGAAGCAGAAGATTTCCTCTACCAACTGCCTGGGGTACCCCGCTCTAAGGGCGAGATAATGATCGTCACAGATGCCTGTGATATAGGGGGGGGGGACCCTATACCAGTGGCAGGACCTTAACCCCGCTGAGTTGTCTCACTGCCAGTTTCAACCTTCAGGTCTGAACCGCGATGGGACCCTGAAGCATGACTACCCTGCCAATGAATGGCGTCTGGTACCTCTTGGTCACTGGATTTGGAAGTGGAATGAAGCACGATCCAATTACAGTACCTACGACCAGGAACTCCTGGCTGGGATGCTCGTGCTTTCTTCTCAGTCCCGGCTACTCGGTATCAACCCTATTGTCTGGCTTTGGGACCAAGAGCCAGTGAAAACATTTCAGAAGGGTCCGCCTCCTGAAAAAGCGAAACTAAAACGATGATGGACCTACCTCAGTGAGTTCAGGCTGACTGTCCACCATATCCAGGGTATAAAGAACGAGATGGCTGACTATATCTCTGGTAACAACTTCGACGCCCTCCTAGATGAGAGGTGGGAGGCGTTGGTCAAAGAGGTGTTTCAACGCATGGAAGTCCAGCTGGACTTGTCCATGCACACTGCAGGTGTACTGGAGCGCTGGAGTCTGGGAGACTACCAGGCTGAGCACAAATGGGTACTCAACTCCCTCTGTGATGGCTTAGAAGCACGCCTGATAGACGGCAACCGTTGGTATAAAGATAACCAATATCTGTACTATGAGGATCGTATAGTCGTGCCCTAGGCAGGACTTGATGGTTGCCTGCAGTGGGCCCATCTCAGCCCTGAGCACACAGGGTGCAACAGGTCTGTTGACTTTTTCAGGGGTCGTTTCTACTCCACACTCACCTGTAATGAGCTACCTGCTCATATGCAGTCCATAGTGGACTCCTGTGGCTGTCACGCCAGCAAACAGAGCGACTGGCGTCACCGGGGACTGGTCTCCAGTCTGCCTATCCCCTACTGTGCTAATTCTTCGTTGTACGTGAACTTCATCCACGGTCTGCCTAAGTTTGGTGGTTATGACAGGTGTTTGGTTGTCACCTGTGGCCTAGCCGGTTTCACCCCTGCGGTCACCTGCAGCAAAAAGATCACAGGGGAACAGACAGTGAAAATTTGGGTTGAACAATAGTTCGAATACTATTGGGCACCTAAGGAGCTGCACTCAGACGAGGATGTACGTATCTGCAGCGATACCAGATGGTACAAACAAGTATTGGACGCCCTGAACGTCCATGTGACCACAGGTGTGCCCTATACTGACACCCTTTAACCCTCGGTGCGAGAGACAGAACTGTGTGTTGGAGCAGAACCTGAGGATTTTGATGAAACAGGAGCGTACCAAAGATTGGGTACTTTTGTCACCCTGGCTTGACCTAACTATAAACTCTCAGGAGAGTTCCTGAACTGGCTATACCCCCCACGAACTGTTTCATGGGGGGTGTCCTGCCTGGTTCTTTAAAACCCCTTTTTCTGAGGGTTACAAGAGCCCCGTAGGTGATTGGCCGGAGCATAGGCAGGACCTGGCTAACGTGGCTAGAGCTAACCTGAAACACGTTCGAGAACGTGAGTTGACTAGGCGTAACCGCACGAGACGTCCTGTCACCTGCAAGGTAGGGGGCCTTGTGCTGGTACACCATTCGCGATTGCCTACTTGGCCCCGCAACTGTCTGCAGGACACCTACTTTGGTACCTATTGTATTATAAAAATAGATGGATCCAGGATCCATGTGAGGTGCAGCCCCCGTCGAGGTGGGGAGCTGCTGTGTGCAGCTAAGCAGCTGAGACACTACAACTCGCCTTACGAACTGTCCTGGGACAAGTGGCGTCTGTCTGATAGAGAGATGGAGCGCATCAACCCAGAGAACGCTGCCAACCCTGAGGAGGCAGACGAACTCGAAGAAATGACTGCCTGTGAGCTGGCAGTCGATAGCTACTACGTGATTGCAGGTATTGCTCGCCAGAAGTGTAAACAGGGCTGAAACTCCTTTATCCTGTGGGATGGCTATGGGCTATCTCAGGCGACCTGGGAACCCATATCAGCCTTTCTACAGCCAGATAGGAGTATCAACCCCATTTTTTGCTCCTACCTCGTTGAGAACAGAGAGGGACAGCTACTAACCCGTGCTGAGACTCTGTTCCAGCCGAAAAAGAAGAGCTAATCTCCTTGTGTCAATCTATTAACTGTCTTCTAACCTCCTAGGGGTGCCGAGCACTCTTGTGCAAATTGGTCTGTGTAGGTCTGTAAGAGCAGTTGTCACAGTTGCCCCGCATTGCATCGCAGGACAGGAACGGTAGACCCCCTTGACAACCACTCCCTGGCCGAAGGCCATCTGTTTTGCCTAGACAACTGCTTACGGAGCACCGCACCTGCTCTGGCTTGAAAGTGCTGCCCTGGGTCGTTGTGGGTGCCGGAGGGCTCGGGGCCGGCAAGACCAGTGGGGCAGGCACGCGAGGAGTCTCCCTGGATGTTGTTATTGGGGGTAGAACCGGACACTCGGACACCAACGGAGGCGAGAGCAGCGACAACAGAAGCAAGATCCATGCTGATTGTGGTCCGGCAGAAAATCCCAGTCTATGAAGAAAATTGAGGGGAATTATTCTAAATACATCTGAGTGTCCAAAACTGTCCGAATGAATTTAAATAATCCATTTATGTAAAATTGTCTGGCCGATCTGGCCCGCGAGCCCGCGTCAGCGGCAAATGGCGATTCCAGCTAAAATAGCGGAATGCGGCGGATTTACGGGAAATGGACCGCGGAATCAAATCCGGCATATCAGAAATATATAGGAAATATCCTGTGACTGAGCTGCGAGGCGGCAATTCCGCCGAAGCAAAGAAAATGACCAAAATGTAGCCAATCTGGGCAGAATGTCTGAAAATCTGAGCAGATGGGGCTAGCCGCACTTACACTCCCCCTCCAAAAACACACTGGGGTGTGTCGCTACGTCAACGAAGAACGTAGTGCGGGTAAGTCCCAGAAAAACATAGAAATGTAGCCTCGATGGGGCGAAATCTGCTCGATCTGACCTGATTTGGGCTGAATTGGCACTGAATCAGGCTGGATGAACCTGAAATGAGACAGAATGAGAAGTGACGAACAGTCCTCCGTGCAGTAAAACATTAGGTCACGGGCTAAAAAGCATGTAAACATATCGAGAATCGATACCAAACCATGCATTGGTTGAGAATGAGGTAGATTATTGATGGATTGAGTGGGGGGATCAAGAATTGAAGTGACATCTCAGCGCTCTGGCACAGTTTCGCTGTCGCGGGCACGCTACGGTGTCCTCGCCGAACTCTACATCGTGTTATCCCGCTTTTCTCGTTCTGAAAAGTACAGCATGTGGCTCAGATTTGGCGCATCTGGTGGATGATCACAAGATTCAGCAAAAATGAGAATGAATTTGAGCAGAGATTGAGGGGATTAAGCAATCACAGAGAGGTTAAACAAATACACATGTAGTCTACAGACCCTAAGTGAACCACCGAAGGAAGAGATGTTCTTCTGTTCACTTAGATCTAAACAGATCTTCAAGGAATGAGAGGAGATGACAAGGAAATCAATCTAAATTGTCCTAACATGAGTACATTCCCTGAGATGAAGGTGAAATGAAGCGGAATGTCTACAACTGAAACTACCAACACCTTCGTTTAGACTAAAGTTAATATATATTGTCGTTTATTCAGCTCAATTGTGCTTTCCGGCACGTTGGTTCGCGAGCATCTAACAGATTCTATCAAAATGTGGATCATGTGATGATGCATCATGATGGGACATGCTGGCCCTGGATCCTTGGCATGTAACGCGCCGAAGGTTCGCTGAAGGCACTTTACTGACAGTATATAACTGAGAGACACCGAATGTACAGTGGCGGTGGTGTCAATCGACTTGGACAAGGCCAATCTTTCGATGAAGTCCCACAAGACACTTGGATTCACCATTCTCGACAGTTTCTGGTCGAATTGAGCTCACATTGGCGTGTGCCAAAAATACAACGAAGCTTACGGACTTCAGAGGTTGCTGTTAGAAGTCCCTAGAGCTCCTAGATGAAGATTGTCTGAACAATTGACGTCTGGGTTTCGTACTACAGTGGCAGAATGATGGACAAACCTGAGAAATTCAAGGTAAATTTGAGGATCCTGGATCTGAATCTGGACTTTGGCGTCAGCGTCACAGCAAATGAAGGTGAGATCTGAGTTCCTGGCGTCGCCTCTAGGGCAGCCAGTACTACAGGGGTTGCCTGTAGGGGTGAATGTCGCTGCGCAGCGTTCTGATTATGTACATTTGCTTCCATCTGCACGAGTAGCCAAATTCCAAAGATGCACAGACCAACAGAGACAAGATTACCCCGAATCTGCCTGAATTAAGCCTGACTTTGGTTTTTTCTGAACACGGCAGCACACTCCGTCAGCGTATCTACGCCTTGTCTGCCGAACGGAGACCAAAGAAAAGTTGATTGACGTCAAATTATCAAACATTCGCAGTTCTCCACATCATGACATAAACAGAAAGAATGAACAGTGGATTGAGCAGAATGTGGTAGGATGGCTTCCTCAATTCGGCCAGGCACGAATACAGGTGACCACCAACCTGTCTGGTCGGGCCTAGGTACGGCTTGGACGCTGCAAATCAGCGGCCGAACTCGAAGCTTGGTCCTCATTTGGCTCCTGGGCTGGCCTGACCGCAGGAGGGGGGATCGACGGATCAGCCCTGGAATGTGGCTGCTGAGGGCCCCAAAAGGCTGGATCTCGATTCACCACAGGTCGTTTTCCGTCGCTCTCCACTTGTCTGTCTGGTTTCGACAAACAATCTGTCAGGAGTACGCCAATTTCGGGGTGCTTCTTCAGGAAGTCAATGAACCCCTTGGTGTATCCATGGACAAAAGATTGGGCTGGTTCCCAGTTGTTGTGACTGGAATCAAAGCCCCTCCACTCACACAGAAATTCCCATTCGCCCTTGGCGTCACGTCTTGCTTCAACAATCCTCTTGAGTTCGTACTTTCCCCCTTCGATTACCCGATCGGACAAGTGTTTTGCAGTCCAAAAAAGGGGTTTAACCCGATCCTTGGGGGAGGGGATCTCTCTCTTGAGGCGATCGCCCGAAACGTCAATTTCCCTGCTGACATCCACACGAATCCTCCACCTGTTCTCACCAAGACGCGCTGTAACAGCGAATGGCCCCTCCCACAAGGGAAGAAGCTTGTCATCTCCGTCCAGGGTGGTTTCGGATTTTCGAAGCCAAACTCGATCATCGACTTCAAAATTGTGGGGGTTTTTTCGACCTTGATTTTGAACCCAAAGCCAGTCAGCTTGATGCTTCTCGATTAATTTCGACACAGATTTATCTGCTCGTTGGACTTCGTCCAAAAACAGCGAAGCATCCTTACAGGGGCGAGGATTATTCAACGGCATGTTCCACCAACACTTCTTTCGTCCAAAGACAATTTCATTAGGAGAAAGGCCATGATACAAAGGCGTGTTGTGGTAGCGGCGAAGCAATGCGAAGAGAACTTCCATCCAATGGAAATCCTTTTCACTCGCGAGCTCCTTACGAAGCATATTTATTATTGAGCGGCCGGCTCTTTCGCCAGGCAGCGCTCGATGCGAGTGGATTTCACATCGGAGGTGGTGGATTCCAAGGCGAGCACACAATTCTCTCCACCATTCGGAGGTGTACTCTTTGCCTGAATCCGTGACCACCTCGGATGGGACGTCCCAGCCTCCCATCCAGGTCTGCGCGCACCACTTGGCGGCAGCCTTGCCAGTCATCGACTCAATGTTGCAAGGCAACACTTGAATGTAGCCGGAATGACGGCACTGAATGAGGAGCACACCATTGACTTTTCTGTTAGTCCAATGGCACTCTTCGTCATCGAGTTCACCGAGATAGAAAAAATCACTGGTGACTCTGTTAAAGAGACGCTCCGGAATAGGATGAGGCCTCAGATGGCCATGCTTCTTCGCGCTGGGAGGCGTCGAGACAGCACATTGGGCACATCCGGCAGCTACTTTCATGCAATGAGTGTAGAGGCTCGATCCAAACAACCTATGCTTAATCATCGACCACAGTCGACGGCCATGTGCGTGGGGGGACTCCCATTTGTGCCACCAGTTTAACACTCGGGGGGCTAGGGCGTCTGGCACACACAATTTACCCTCCATCCACAGCTTCCCCCCATCCAACGAGTACTCCGCAAAAATCCCATCCCTGTGAGCATCTTTGGATTTGAGATTTCCAAAGACCTCTTTAAACATGGGATCCTGCAGGTAATCGGACGTCCAGTCACGGATGATCAAGGAATCCTTAGGCAGGGGTGGAGTTTTGGCCGGATCTCGACGCTTAATGCCCTCGATCAACCGAAATCGGCTTACTTGTCGGGTGTAGTCAAACCGTTTCACACTCCCTGAGGAGGGATCGGTGACTTTTTCCACGACTTTCAGCGTTTTGGTGCAGATCTCGTGAGCATGCGCTGGATCTGTGATGGCCGTGATGTCGTGACACGGCAATGCGTGCTGTTTAACAGCGCACTGCATGCATGCACGTCGAATGAGTTTCTTTTCTTCCTGATCCCATTCGATGATTACATGGCGGTCCTGCTCCGTACCATGGATGTTGGTACTTTGCAGCCCCTCTGAGGCGGGGTAAGCCCATCGGCTCAGAGCATCCGCTACCGTGTTATGTTTACCAGGCAAATACGACACATGGAGGTCAAACAGAGAGAGAAATTCGTGCCATCTGGCCCGTCGACCAGCTGGGCTCGCGACAGTATCAATGTGTTCAGTGGCCCAATACTCCAGAGATCGATGATCCGTCAGGACCTCGACTCGATTGGTGCCAACCCACGATTGGTACTTTTTTAGAGCGCAAATTATGGCGTAAGTCTCTTGCTCACGCGGCGACCATTGCATTTGGCGTGGGGCTAGCTTCCGAGACCAAAATGCAAGAGGGTAGTGATCGCCGGTGGCTTCATCAACCTGTTCAAGGACAGCTCCGATCGCGTACCTAGAAGCGTCGGTTCTAATGTAGAAGGGTCGGTCAAATTGGGGCACATGCAACGTGGCGACTTCGCAGAGGGCCGCCTTCAAGTGATGGAAGGCCTCCTCGCACTCGTCAGTCCACTTGACACGAACCTTTGAACCTGCCTTGCCCGCATCTCTCCCTACCTTCAATAATTCAGTGAGGGGGGCAGCAAATTTGGCATAATTCGGCACAAAAGTGTGGTAAAAATTGCAACAACCCAGGAATCCTCTCAACTCCGTGATCGTCTCAGGGCGCTTCCACTTTTGAATAGCGACGAGCTTCCCTGGACTGGGTCGTCGAGTGCCATTCTCTAGGAGAGAACCACAAAATTCGACTGATTTTAAAAATAATTTTCCCTTCTTTGCCCCACAAATCAGCTGATTGGCGTCAAGAATGTCCAAAACTTGGTTCAGCTGCTTCTCATGTAGGGCCACCAGCTCGGCTTCGGTCAGTCCCTCCCCCTCCGTCGCGATGATTATGTCATCTATGTACACACTCACGAAGGCACGAAGCTCAGGATGGGTTGTGAACAGCACATCCTCCATCATTCTTTGAAAAAATGAGGGGGCGTTCTTCAGCCCCATGGGCATGACGGTCCATTGGACTGGGCCACATGGCGTGCACATACAAGTGAGAGGTCGGCTGTCCTTCCTCAACGGCATTTGGTGAAAGCCGTGACGGAGATCCAGCACAGAGAACAAACGACCTCTTGCTCTCTTGGCGATTTCCTCCTCAATGAGGGGCAGGGGGTGCGAATCCGCCTTTGTTTCGGCGTTGAGATTGCGAAAATCAACAACCATTCGCCAACCATCAATGGTGTTCTGGTCTGCAGGCGGTGGCTTCGGGACTGTGAAGGGTGAACAGCACCATTCACTGGTCATACAACCCTCAAGCCAACCAAATTCCCTGAGATTTCTCTCGATGATTTTTCTGAGAATCTCATGTTTGTGTCCATGATTTTCATAAGGGCGCTGTTTTTTTGCCTTGTACCCTTCACGAAGCTCGATGAAGGCTTCACCGAACTGTCCACGGACAGGGGGGTCCTTGATCAACTTTCCTGAAAGGGTTGTGTCCTTCCGTTCGTCAAAAATCTTTTCTCTTGACTTCGAACACAATTCAGTGTCCACCTGATCGCCAGGAATTACTGTCGAAAAAACTTTGGCGACTTCTTCGGCTTTGGCAGGAAGAATCTTCTTACGGATGTCCCTAAACAGGTCCGTATCCACTGCCTCTTGAAGATAGGTGGGTCTTGTGTCGAAATCCCAGAGATTTTCTTCGCGATCCAGCTCCTCGAAAGGATCCATGAAAGCTTCCACAGGGGGTTTTTCGTAAAAAACTCTGAATTTGCGGCGCGATTGGAGATTTTTCCTCGCCCGTGCACTGAAGATTCTTTTCGATGTCGACCGTATTGGGGAAGAGGGACACGAGGCGGATCCATTGGACGTTGAATCACCTTGGGTATCTGACGGACAAAAATCAGAAAAAATAGATTCATCATCAGTACCACGCTCAACCTCAGATTCAGACCCAACACAGAAATCTGTACTAGAATCGGCAGAATTAGAGTCAGAAAGCTTTCCATCCACCAGGAATGCAAGCGAACTCCAGGACCGCTGTGGCAGGGGACCTGTGTCGTCCCTGGCATACAGCTTAATCTTCCTGGGAAGTTCGATGTAATCTACACAAATGTCTTGTAATTCCTGAAACCAAGACTTGTCGTCCCACAAGGGCACAACTAAAATTGCCTGGGTCTTATCCTGCTTGATTTTGTGGATGACCTGCTGGATTAAGTGAAACGGAGGATTAATCCACAACTTCTTGTCCCATTTGTGGGTCCAAGCGTCGCTGCAGTGCTTGTCAAAGCGCTTGTTCATACGGTTAGCAAAGGCATCATACTGGGGCCAAAAGGAATGGTGTTCATGAAAGTATTCACAAATTGCATCGCGCCATTTGTCGACAACTCTGTAGGATGAAGAGTGCCAGCGCGAAGGGCGTCGTGGCTGGGAGTCCCTACGAAGACATTCTAACTCCTGGGAGTAATCGGCACTCCCATTCACCTCTGCAATGGTGACATCTTCACCAAATTTTGGTGTCACTTTTTGCTTCAAAAATTCTTCTGCACTTTTAAACCCTGCGTGCAAAAAACGAAATTCAGGACGCTCCAAGGGACCTGACTCCAGCAAAAAACAACGACGATGACCTACGGGCGCTACCCTGTTCTTGCGAAGCCAAGGATGCCCCAAATAAAGGTCATACTTTATGTCAGCACGATAAAAGTAGTCATTCTTTAAGGACAACTTCTTCCACATTTTGCTCTTCCCAAAGGTCTTGATCGACCAAATGAGTTGATATATAACAACCGCGTTGCCCACCTGCGAGGGAATGTCCAGAAACTCCCTCGAGGGTAACAGGATGAGGCGACTCAAACACGCAGTCGTCGGGTAAGAAGGAATTGGATTGGAGATTTACCTCTGATCCATTATCACACAAACAAGTGGCGAGGTGGAAATTTCCCTTGCAATCAGAGACCCACAGCTTTGTGACAAACTGACGAGCCCTGTGCTTGGACTGTACACCAACCTCGTCCACTACAACAGAAGGATCCGCTGCCGGATCCAGGGGAGAGGAGACAAGCGACCCTACATCAAGTAATGGTCGATCAGGAATTTGGGGATCATGCCTGAAATCGCCTGGGGAGGGGCGATTTTCGTTGCTCCCCTGGGCGTTCTGACCTCCAGCGGCTGCATTTACATTGTGAACACAGCCTGTTTCGTCGATCCATTCATCTTGGAACGGATCATCCGCTGGATTCAGAGCATTTTCGACGTAATCTCGATCCGCATCAGACACCTGGTCTGCACCTGAGACCTGATCCACACGATGATTTCCCTTTCCTCGTCCACGGCCACGGCCGCCGGATGATGGGCCACCACCGTCGCCACGCCCTCTGCCCTTACCAGAGAAGGGGGTTCCCGAAGGATTTCCCTTACCTTTACCCTGTGATCCTGGAGCATTTCCTTTGTTTTGACCGGATTGAGGGGTTTGGCCTGGATTTCGATTTCCGCCTCCGGCGTTGCCATTTGGACTTGTCTGGCCGTTAGACTGCCCACCGGAACCGGATGGAGTCCGATTTCCTTTGCCTTGGGACCCGCCAGGGCCTCCAGTATTTTTGTTCCCGCCGGAGGGAGTCGAATTACCCTTTCCCCCCTTGGCACCATGCACCTGTCTGTCATTCCTGTCTGAATTCTGAGGATTACTGACATTTTCACCAATCACCTTGTGATCGTAAGCAGACCATCGGTGATTAGCAGTGGAATGCGTCTTAGCTCGGTTCGTAGAACCTAGAAGAAGACAGATGCTACAATGATCCTGAACATTCCGGGTGTCATTCACCTTTTTGTTGCCCTTTTGGGCCCCATTTTGGGTGTTTTGCTGGGTATTCCTGTTTCCCCCAAGACCCTCATGGAAATTTTGATTGGCGGCGTCAGCGAGCCTCTCAACCTCTTCCCACAGTTCCTGCGGAGTAAACGAAAACACCCAGTTCCTGGCCTTCAGGCGATTGCCGTGGAAACTTACTCCCCTATTGAGGACTTGGACAAACAAGTCCCGATCCTCGTGTTCATTAAACTTGATTTTCCACGTGTTTTCAGTGAATTTCACCTTGGTAAACGACGTGGGGGAGCACTTTTGAAGTGCCTCCCTGACGGTAAACCGGTTGGCCGAGGCGTCAAAGCCATCGATCTCCGCCCACCAGGTCTTGACCTTTTCTTCGGACTGTCGATTCCGAAGGGTGGCGGCGGTTTCTGAGGGGATCTTGTCAAAAATCAGATTTTTCAGTTCGGCACTAGAAAATTTTTCGCCTGAATGTTCAGATTCTTCTACGAGATTCCAGAAGCGCTGTCTCTTGTCCTGCACTTCGTACAAGATTAATCGAGAGAATGAAGGAAAATTCTTCAACATCTGGTGGTAATGGTCCTCAGGCAGCCGGGATCCACGTACCTCCAACTGTTCCCACACCTCATCAAAGGTAAGGGGGGAACTTGAATCTTCACGATCACTCCGGGTTCTGAGCCAAGTGTGGGCCGGCGCTCCCTCAAGGCAGTCCAAGAGCGCCATCAGGAACTGATCATCCTGGAGTTTTTGAGTCTTAACCCACAGTTTAAATTCCCGTTGGAACTGAGGCCAACGTCTGGGGTTTCCATTATACTTCGGTTGCTTGGCAACCTGACGAAGTCGCAATGAAGTGGGATTTAGGAGTGAATCCAGCCCAACACCGGCCGTAATGGTAGACACCTTGGCGGCATCATTAGCCACACCAGCTCCGGCGAGGGTCTGGGCGAGCAACATCTGGGCAATTGCATTGGAATCAACAGCAGGAAGGGTAGTACGGGAGGCAGTTCTTTTGGCATTCTGAACCTCAGTCCTAGCCTTCGCCGATCTACTCTGTGATCGAGAGATTGTAACCCTTTCCTTTAACTTAGTCCTGCTGATCCGTGCATCGGTGGTCTTAGAGTCCACCGAAGGAGCAATCGAAAAAATTTCTGTCGCCTCCTCCGACGGTTCTGTTGTCCGATCCACCGATGATGCGCCCTCAGACCTCATGTGGGTCTTGAAAAGATCTTTAATTCCCAACGTCTGAATGATGAGTTGCATTTGATCTTTGAGCAATTGGAGCTCAGTATCTCGCTGTAATCTGCAAGAGCAGTCGGCAGGACAGTACATACCGTGTCCTGAAGGGCCTGAGCAGGCTGTCGGACCGCTAATCTCAGTGGTTCGCAGCCAGGAGTCCACTTGGGGAGCTCCTTCAGTCCTAATTTCCAGGCTTGCCTGCCTAGCTGCCTCTAAAATTCCTTCCTCAACCGCGGCGGCTAGATCGTCGCGGATGGAAACAGAGGGATGAGGGGCGGAGGGCCCGGCAACCGGTGCCTTGGTCTTCTCCTTCGGGAAGGGGCTTGCCTCCCAAATCTGCACAAAAATGGCAAAAGATTCATCTTCTTGAGAACACCGCCACATCCTGGTATTAATTTCTTCTTGAAGAAGAAAAAAATATTCAAATAAAAAATCAGAGGCGATTCTTTCTTGTCCTATCAGCTTAGACGTGGCTAATAGACACAGAGCCTCAAGCGCCTCAAGGTTACGGGCCACTTCTGAAGACAAATGGTTGTCCCATTGTGCCCATGAGGCTGGTCGATTATAGGTAGGTACCTCACCTGGACCACCCATCTCAATGTCGTCAATGTCGGCATCGATGGTCACAAAATGTGAACATTGGTACGGAGAATTAGTACCTGCCAGGTCCGTAAGCTCCACCGGAGCGTTGCCATTAGCGTAGGCTGGGAGATTCCAGCTGCTTGATGGCCAATTTCGACTGGGATCTTGATTGTAATCTGGGCCTCCACAGCTGCTGATTTGTGTCCTTCTTGGGCAATTTGGGCTAGCGCAAGGCATTCCTCTCAAGGCCTCGTTCGCACAGCACCACGGGAGCGTGATCGTTACGTCTCCGGAGGTGGCGGAGTCTACGGGGACATACTGAGGGGCTAGCTGTGGTTGGGACACCAAAGGAACAACATTCAGGTAGCCTCTGCTACCATGAAAGTGCTGCCCTGGGTCGTTGTGGGTGCCGGAGGGCTCGGGGCCGGCAAGACCAGTGGGGCAGGCACGCGAGGAGTCTCCCTGGATGTTGTTATTGGGGGTAGAACCGGACACTCGGACACCAACGGAGGCGAGAGCAGCGACAACAGAAGCAAGATCCATGCTGATTGTGGTCCGGCAGAAAATCCCAGTCTATGAAGAAAATTGAGGGGAATTATTCTAAATACATCTGAGTGTCCAAAACTGTCCCAATGAATTTAAATAATCCATTTATGTAAAATTGTCTGGCCGATCTGGCCCGCGAGCGCGCGTCAGCGGCAAATGGCGATTCCAGCTAAAATAGCGGAATGCGGCGGATTTACGAAAATGGACCGCGGAATCAAATCCGGCATATCAGAAATATATAGGAAATATCCTGTGACTGAGCTGCGAGGCGGCAATTCCGCCGAAGCAAAGAAAATGACCAAAATGTAGCCAATCTGGGCAGAATGTCTGAAAATCTGAGCAGATGGGGCTAGCCGCACTTACATGGCTGTGCCCTGCAGTCCCATGCTTATGATTACCAGCGTGAGCCAGATGGCTGCTTATCAGGTTTGCAGCCAACCAGCGAATGTGTGCCTTGTTGACCATGCTTTGCATGGGAACTGCCCTGATGTAATGACCTTGGGTAGCCATCAGGGTAGGGTAGGGTAGGTGCTCTCGGTCGTGGAGAGGCGCCCCATGGTTCCCCCTGGGGTCGCCCCTGTCACGGACAGGAAGAGGCTCCACGCATGAAGAGGGGAGGCGGCTTACATCCCGCTAGACCTGACCCCGGGAGGGCTGATCGCCGCCGGGGTGACTGCTTGTCATGCCGGGAGGGTGGGCCCCCGTGCTTGCGCACGTCCCCTCCTTTAGGTCGAGCCCTAGGGGTTCACCAGACTTCCTGGCGTATCCCGTTCCCAAGGCATGCATACATGTTCTTGGTACTGGGGTTCCGAGGTGCTTGGGTGTCGCACGCTCTGCCTCGAGTCCCAAAGCAGCGCAGGCCTTAGGATGCAGCCTTACCCCCGGTCTCGGGATCTCGTTCGGCGGGGTCACCTGCATGGCACGGGCTGCCTCAGTGCCTGGGCTGTGGACAATGGGTTTCCTACTGTTGCGCGGCGCTTGTGTTTGGGTCCGGGCTGTGCTTGTGCTGGAGGTTTGAGTTTTGAGGTTTGAGGTTTGATTTTGCGGGTACTAGACGCCTTTCGGCCCCGGGGGGCCACCTGGTCGGGCCAGGTGATATCCTCCCCACCGCGTCCTAGGCTGGGGCCCTCCAAGACGCACCTCCTGCCTGGTGGCGGAGTCCCCCGGGTTCACAGGGCTCAGAGCCCCGTCCCTCCCCGGCTTCCCCGTTACGCGACTCCCCGGTCAGTGAATCAATTCGCAGCTGTGGCTGCGGGCGCTTACCCACCGCGTCGCTCCCCTAATGCGTTGTCGCCCGGGGCGCCGCCGCCGCCGGGCCCGTGCTACTGGCTTGTTGCCAGTGGGACCCCCTTGGGCTGGCGCGGAGGCTGCCTAGCCTAGGGGTTGGGGCGTGGCGCAGTGCGCCACTACTGCCTTGGCGGGTGCAGTGCCCCGTCCGTGTGTGCGCGGCGCTCGCGGCCGGTTCGCGGGGCCCGGGCCTGTACCTGGTGTTGTGTCTCTCCCGTTTCCCCCTTCCCGCCCCGCGTGTCCCGCGCTGCCGTCCTGTCCGGGTGTCCCTTCCCCTCGCTCGCTGGTACGCCATTGCACGCGGTCTGTGCGTTCTGTGAGCTCGGTCCAGTTGCCCTTCTGGTAGTCCCCGCTTGCCCCTGCGTGTGTGTGCGCTCGCGCTCCCGCGGCGTCCCCCCCCCCCCCCCTGGGTGGTGTGGCGTGCGCACCTCGCGCGGTCCCGGCACTGGGCGCTGGTAGGGCCACTCCACGTGCTCCGTGCCCCTCCGCGTGTCCTGCCCCGGTCCCTTGCTCCGTCTGGCGTGCTTTGGGGGGGGCGGTTCGGTCCCGGTTCCCCGCTACCTGGCTTGGGGCTGTCCACCACCGGCGTGCTGTGGGCGCGGGTGTGTGGGTGTGGGGGCCCAACACTGTCCCCTTGGCCTGCATGCCCTGTGGGGGCTGCGTGCCGCGGGGGTGGTGGGGGGCCGTCCCCGGGGATAGGTGGCCTGCCACTGTTTTGAGGGGCGTCTGGTGTCAGGCCCTGTCCCTCCCCCGACCGCCCGTCCTCTGGAGCGTGTAGGCGGGATTTCGCGACCTGTGTGTCCCTGGTGCGGTCAGTGCGGGCGTGGGGACCCAGCACCGGCCCCACAGGGTGCGCCCTTGCAGGCCGGCGTTGCTCGCTGTGGGGTTGGCGGAAGGGCGTCCCCGGGGGGGGTGCTTTCCACCATTGTGAGGTGCGTCTGAGGTCAGGCGCTGTCCCTCCCCCGACTGCCCGCCCACTGGGCCGGCTGTTGGGGTCCGCCACCCACGTGCTGTGGGCGCGGCTGTGTGGGTGTGGGGGCCCAACACTGTCCCCTTGGCCTGCATGCCCTGTGGGGGCTGCGTGCCGCGGGGGTGGTGGGGGGCCGTCCTCGGGCGGGGTGGCCTGCCACCGTTGTGAGGGGCGTCTGGTGTCAGGCGCTGTCCATCCCCCGGCCGCCAGTCCTCTGGAGCGGGCAGCCAGGGTTCCGCGACCCGTGTGTCCCGGGTGCGGTCGGTGCGGGCGTGGGGTTGCTGTGCTTGTGCTCTGGTTTTGGCTGCGCCCCGCCACACCTGGCTGGGGTGTTGGGGTGCATGTGCACCTGTGTGCGTGCTGTGCTTGTACTCCGCCACTGCTTGCTGGCGTGTGCGGTGTGGGTGTATGTGCTTGGGCTCGGATTTCAGCTGCGCCCTGCCTCTCCTAGCTGGGGTGTTGGGGTGTGCGTCTTTGTGTACGCGCTCTGCTTGTACCCCGCCACTTGTGGCTGGGGTGTGCGGCGTGGGTGTTTGTCCTTCGGGTCGGGTCTCGACTGCGCCCCGCCACTTCTGGCTGGGGTGCTGGGGTGCGTGTGTGTTCGTGTGCGCGCTCCGCTTGTGCCCCGCCACTCCTGGCTGGGATGTGCGGTGTTGGCGTGTGTGCTTGGACTCGAGTTTTGGCTGCGCCCCACCATTCTTGGCTGGGGTTTTGAGGTGTGCGTGTGCGCGCTCCGCTTGTACCCCGCCTCCCCTGGCTGGGGTGTATGGTGGTGGTGTGTGCTTAGGCTCGGGTTTCGGTCCCGCCCCGCCACTCCTGGCTGGGGTTTGGGGGTGTGTGTGTGCTTGTGTGCCTGCTCGGCTTGTACCCCGCCACTCCTGGCTAGGCTGTGCGGTGTGGGTGTGTGTGTTTCGGCTCGGGTTTTTGCTGCGCCCCGCCTCTCCTGGCTGGGGTGTTGGGTTGTGTGTCTTTGTGTACGCGCTCCGCTTGTACGCCCCCACTCCTGGCTGGGGTATGCAGCGTGGTGTGTGTGCCTCGGCTCGGGTTTTCGCTGCGCTGCACCACTCCTCGCTGGGTGTTGGGCTGTGTGTGTGTTCATATGCGCGCTCCGCCGGTGCCCTGCCACTCCTGGCTGGGGTGTGCGGTTTGGGTGGGTGCGCTTGGACTCCGGCTTCGGCTGAGCCCCGCCACTCCTGGCTGGGGTGTTGGGGTGTGCGTATGCGCGCTCCGCTTGTACCCTGTCATTCCTGGCTGGGTTGTGCTGTGTGGGCGTGTGTGCTTGGGCTCGGATTTCGCCTGCGCCCTGTCCTCCCTTGCTGGGGTGTTGGTGTGTGTGCGCTCGTGTGCGCACTCCGCTTCTACCACGCCACTCCTGGCTGAGGTGTACGGTGCGGGTGTGTGTGCGTGGGCTCGGCTTTTGGCTGTGCCCCGCCACTCCTGGCTGGGCTGCTGCAGTGTTTGTGCCTTTGCGCGCGCGCTCCTCCTGTACCCCGCCACTCTTGGGTGGGGTGTGCTGTGTGGGTGTGTGTGCTTCGCCTCGGGTTTCCACTGTGCCCGGCCAGTCCTGGCCGGGGTGTTGGGGTGTGTGTGCGTTTTCGTGCGCGCTCCCCTTGTACCCCGCCACACCTGGCTGGGGTGTGTGGCGTGGGTGTGTGTGCTTGGCCTGGGGTGTCGGCTGCGCCCCACCACTCCTGGCTGGGGTGTCGGGCCGTGTGTGTGCTTGCGTGCGCGCTCTGCTTGTGCCCCGCCACTCCTTGCTGGGGTGTGCGGTGTCTGGGTTCGGTGTTGCATGGCACCTGGTCCTGTGCCGTGCTTCTTTGCGTGTTGTGCGCGCTGCCCGGGTTTGCGGCACCCGCTGGCCATTGTTGCTTGGCACCTGTCCGTGTGTCTTTGTTGTGGCCGGTGACGTGCCTCTCTGGCATGCCTGCTGGCCCCGCGTGGTCCGCCGCGCCTCGTCCGGTCCGGTTGCTCTCGGTGCTCCGGTCGGCTTTCCCGACGTCGTGGTGCCTTTCCCCATCCCAGGGGCTTGCGCCCCCAACTTTACCGGGTGGTTGCGCGGGGCACGCGGAGGCAGGCCGAGAACCGGGCTCTTTGTGCCTGCCGCTGGCCCCTGCCGAGGCTGGGGCGCTTGGCTCGCTCCGCGTCGTACCCGTTGGGGGCCCCGCGATGGGGTTGTCCCTGGCGGGTCCCTCCAGTGTCGATCTTGGGCTGCGTGCGCTGCCGCCGTGTGCGTGTGTGGACCCGATCACTGACGCATCCGGTTTCCTGTACCGTTCGTCTTGCGATGGGGGACTCTGCCGGTGCACTGGGGCTGTTTCGTGTGGACGCCGACACCGCCCCCTTCGGGTCGGAGGACGCCACGCCCGGGTCGTGTCCGTGTGTGCATGTGCGTGCTTTCCTCTCTCTTTTTTTTTCTGTGCCGTGGTGTGCTGGTTGTGCGGTGCTCTGTGTTGCCGTGCCCTGGGCTGTGGGGCGTGTTGGTGTGTGTTGTTGTGGGCTTTGTGCTTTGGCAGGGGCTGTTGTGCGCTTGCGCTCCGTCGTTCGGTGCTCCCTGCCTGTGCCTCCTCCTTTTGTGTTGTTGCTTGTTGTGTTGCGCGTGCCCGCTGGCGCCGTGCTCGCGGCGTGCTCTTCCCCGTGCTGCCTCCGCTGGGTGCCGTGTGGTGCTGCCCCCTCCCCCCCTCGGCCGTTTTGCGTGGGGCTTTGTTTTTCCACTTGTCGGGTGCTTGCTGGTTCTGCCCCCCCCCCTGGCTGGTGGTGGTGTCCTCTGTTGTGCTTTGTCGTGCGCTGTGTCTTGTGGTGCTGCGGTGTGTGGTGTGTTTTGTTTTGTGCCCGGTGTTGTGTGGCGTGCTTGTGTCGGGTTGGGTTCTTGCGCCGTGTTGTTCGGCGCAGTGTTGTGCTGGCTCCTGTGTTTGTTGTGCTTTGCTGTCGTGCGCTGCTGCGTTGTCTGCTGTTTTTTTCCGCGATGATCCTTGCCTCTTCGTGGCGCTCCGGGCTGTTTCTGTTTCTGTGCTCTGCTTGTGCGGTGCTGTGCTGGTGTGCCTGCGTCAATGCCCTCCGCGCGTTGCTCTCTTGCCCCTGCTGCGCTGGCTGGTGTGTTGTTGCCTGTTGTGTTTGCGTGTCTGCTGTCGGGCCTTGCTGTCCTCTGTTGTCTCCTGGTGGGTCCCCGTGGCCCCTGTTGTCGTGTTTCGGTGGTGTGTTGTGTTTTGTCCCTGGGTGCTGTGCTGCGTGTTGTGCTGCGTGGCGTTGTGTTGTTGTGCGCTTCGTTGTTTCGTCCTGGTCTGCTTGGTGTTGTGGCGCGCTGTTTCGTGTCCAGGGGCGCTATCCATTGTCCTCGGGTCCGATGCCTTCTGGCGCTGTGCTTTGTCTCGTCTCCCCGCGCTGTGTGTGTTCTGCTGTGGTGTGTTGCTGCGTGGTTCTGTACGCCGATGTGCTTTGTGGCGTTTGCGTTCTCGGGTGTCCTGCTGTGCGTTCTCTGTCCTCTCCGTTCTGTGCGGTGTTGCTGTGCGCCCCTGCTCTCCCTTGGTGCCCTGCTCCCTGGTGCTGTGCCCTGTGGTGCTGTGGTGCCCTGTGGCGCTGTGGTGTCACTTCCTGCTGCCTTGGGTTGGTTTGCTTCCTGTCTTTGTTTGGTTTCTCCTACTTCGAAAACCGCTGCAAAATTTACTTAAAATTTTTTTTTTTAAAAAAAACGTTTTTTTGAAAATGAAATAAAATAAAATTATACACTACCCAACACACCCGCGAGCAACAGGACCATGGATGCTTCTGTGTTGTACGTGCCACTCGTGGATCTTGATGTACTTGGCCTTGTACTTGTGCTTGGTGTTGTCGATATTGTTGGTGTCCATTGCTAGGGGTTAACCGCATTCTCCGAGGGACGCCGCCTGAGCTGCAGGGCAAGGGAGTGATGGGCACGAGGGTGGGGAGGCAGGTACATGAAGAGGAATGAGAAAAAGGTGGCAGGGCGCAACGTGAGGGGTCGTAGCGAGTTTTGAAATTTTTTCGAGTTTTACGCGCTGCTTGCGACGCGTTTTTGTTTGCGCCTATGGCTAGTTAGTCGACAAGAAGAACGATGTTAGGGTCCTATGAGCGTTGCGGTGTTTACGGCGTTAACTATTCACGTATTTCACGTCGAAAAAATGTTCGTCGCGTTTTGACGCGTTTCGCAGCGCGCTTTTTGGCCTAAGCGTTTTTTACGCTAGTTAGCTTCATTTTCAGCTTTTCAAAAACATTCTTCGTCGGGTTTTACCTATCTTCTTATTTCGTTCTTGAACAGGACCCCAGCGCGCGCGGTTCTCTTTCACCTCCCGTGCTGAGACTCTGTCCCAGCCGAAAAAGAAAAGCTAATCTCATTGTGTCAATCTATTAACCGTCTTCTAACCTCTCAGGGATGGTGAGCACTCTTGTGCAGATAGGTCTGCGTAAGAGCAGTTGTCACAGTTGCCCCGCATTGCATCGCAGGACAGGACCAGTAGCACCTGGCCGAAGGTCATCTTTTCTGCCCAGACAACTGCTTACGGAGCACTGCACCTGCTCTGGCTGTGCCCTGCAGTCCTATGCTTATGATTACCAGCGTGAGCCAGATGGCTGCTTATCAGGTTTGCAACCAACCAGCGAATGTGTGCCTTGTTGACCATGCGTTGCATGGGAACTGCCCTGATGTAATGACCTTGGGTAGCCAACGAAGAACGGTGGCTTTCTACTCCAGGGGGGAATGACAAGCAAGGTGTTATGAAGCAAGGTGTGTCCACCCTCCGTGAAGACAAACCTGCCCACAGTTAGGACCCCTGACTGGTCCAGACCCATGGGGTTTTACCTTTCCTTACCGGGTTACCATACCCCTAAGTGTGCTACATATGTCTGTAGGTGTCTCAGTTCACTCCCTGGCGTGGCTTCGCTGACGTCAGACCGAAGGTCCTGGGGAGGTACTATTACCACTTCTATGGCGCCCAATTTCTGTGCTAGCGCCTATCCTTTGAGGAAGACGGCAAAAGCCCTACATACTAGAGGGGAGGGGTGCCCAAATGTGCTAAGGGCATACAAAACGCCCGTTTTTCTAAGGGCCAAAAAACTAACACACTCCCCTGCCCACGAGGAAAAGCACGCGGGAAAGGAGATATCACTACACTACACACACTAATGCCGGCACCACCCTTCGAAGGCAGAGTGAGCACAGCTGTATTCAGTCCCTACCAGGCTTGCTGACTCTGACACCTACACACGCTACTGGGTGGTCATGGCGAAGGAGTCACGGGCCCTACCGGCCTCCCTGTGGAAGTGCAAGAGAACACAGCGCTACTAAGCGACTGTGACCCAACAGGGACGTCAAAACACATTTCCCTGTCAGGGCTTGGGGGGAACTGGTTTGAGGTTTGAGGTTTGATTTTGCGGGTACTAGACGCCTTTTGGCCCCGGGTGGCCACCTGGTCGGGCCAGGTGATATCCTCCCCACCGGGTCCTAGTCGGGGGCCCTCCAAGACGCACCTCCTGCCTGGTGGCGGAGTCCCCCGGGTTCACAGGGCTCGGAGCCCTGTCCTTCCCCGGCTTCCCCGTTTCGCCACTCCCCGGTCAGTGCATCAATTCGCAGCTGTGGCTGCGGGCGCTTACCCACCGCGTCGCCCACCTAATGCGTGGTCGCCCGGGGCGCCCGGGCCGCCGGGCCCGTGCTACTGGCTTGTCGCCAGTGGGACTACCTTGGGCTGGCGCGGAGGCTGCCTAGCCTAGGGGTTGGTGCGTGGCGCAATGCGCCACTACTGCCTTGGCGGGTGCAGTGCCCTGTCCGTGTGTGCGCGGCGCTCGCGACCGGTTCGGGGGGTTCGGCTGGTACCTTGTGTTGTGTCTCTCCCGTTTCCCCCTTTCCGCCCCGCGTGTCCGGCGCTGCGTGTGGCCGGCTGTCCTGTCCGGGTGTCCCTTACCCTCGCTCGCTGGTACGCCATTCCACGCGGTCTGTGCGTTCCGCGTGCTCGGTCCGGTTGACCTTCTGGTAGTCCCCGTGTGCGCTTTGCGTGTGTGTGCGCTCGCGCTCCCGCGGCGTCCGCTCCCCCTCCCCCTGGGTGGTGTGGCGTGCGCACCTCGCGCGGTCCCAGCACTCGGCGCTGGTAGGGCCGTTCCACGTGCTCCGTGCCCCTCCGCGTGTCCTGCCCCGGTCCCTTGCTCCGTCTGGCGTGCTCCGGGGGGGGGGGTGCGGTCCCGGTTCCCCCCTACTTGGCTTGGGGTTGTGGGGGTGGCGGAAGGGCGTCCCCGGGGGGGGTGCCTTCCACTGTTGCAAGGGGCGTCTGTGGTCAGGCGCTCCCCCTCCCCCGACTGCCCGCCCACTGGGCGGGCTGTTGGGGTCCGCTATCCACGTGCTGTGGGCGCGGGCGTGCGGGTGTGGGGGCCCTATTCCGTCCCCTTGGTCTGCACGCCCTGTCGGGGCTGCGTGCCGCGGGGCGGGTTTGTGGCGTTCGTGTGCCGGGGGGCGGGCTGGGGGGGGGGGGGGGTGCGCCGTGCCCCCCGTTTGCGCAACTGGGGGGGGCCTGTAGGGCGGGGGGTCGCTCTGCCTCGTTCCGTCCCTCTGCCTTGCCTGGGCAGGCAACAAAGCAGGGCTTCGGGGGAAGGAGTGCTCTGTTTGCGTGCACAGCGTGTATGATGAAGAGGTCGGACCTCGCAACTCACGGCTGAGGTACAGTTTGTTGACTGTGTGATCAGCGCCCTTTTTAGGGTGGGCAGAAAAATTCAAAGTCGCCAAAGGCAACTGCTGCTGCACCAATAACCCTGACCTCCCCCACCTGTAAAGCGAAGGCGAATGAGACCTGGTTAGTGGCTGAGGAACCGAGCCAGCCTCCACGTATTATACGCTTCTCAGGCTGACGTCTAATACGCTGTCCTCTAACAAGGCCGCAACCAAGCAAGCTTAAGGACTTTGCTTGTTCCCTTATAGAATGTAGGGCGGAGCCCTGGGTACCCTAACCAAGAGTCTTACCGTATGCACTGCGTGTGGCCTATATCCCTTTCATGCATCGTGTGTATGCAGGGAAGAAAGGCGATCAACTATATTACTCCTACCATTAACCCACAACAACCAATCAGCGTGTGACTCAACCAGGAGGTGAGCTCCTCCTGAGCTTACCTACCTTAATCACCACGCATCATGTGAATGCTGAAGGGGACACGAACGCAAAACGACCCTAAGCGTTTAAACAACCCTACAGAGAGTTATAACAAACCTAATCGATTAATGCATCCTGTGTCCTGCATGCCCCTCTTACCTTGTTTCCTGCAGAAGAAGGACAGGAATTGCGAACAACAGCACAGCGCAAAATGAGCCGACGCGTTTTGTGCAACCCGATTTTAGTGCTACGGCAACAGGAACACAAGCAAGCACTTTCGTTTTTGACCTGTGAAGAGAAAAGAAGAGTGGATTGGGACCCAAGGAAGGCGCGACAACGTGTGAACGTCTGGATCAGGCACATGCATGGAAGGCAAAGCGCATACACTAACCCTACGTGCGCTTCAGTGCTCCATTCGTTTCACATACCTCTCATTTTTGTTTTGACCTGTGCAGAACGAGGGAAGTGAACGCCCCAACCCCCAACGAACGCAACGGTGACAACCCTAGCGTTTTTTTGAAAATACCAACACAAACGCAATGCATGTGTGTGTCCACTCACATACCTGAGAAGTGGATTGTCAACCTGCTCTGTGGTGTGGGTTTCTGTTCAATACTTTTTTCTAAAGTTTATAAAGTTTTTGATGCAACTGTGCGAAATTTTCGTTTAAAATCTTTAAGAAACACGGCTCATACCTTCCTTTTTTGGAGCCGTTTACAGTTGCGCATCTCTTTTTCGGAGTGCGCTTCCGTTGCGCATGTCTGCGACTGTAGGTTTTCGCCTAAATTTGACAGATTCTAACGTCTTATCGTCAATTTTCAGCGATTTAACTTCTCAAATCGCAGACTTTTTTGCTAAACCACAGGATTCCCTCCCTGTTGACTCCATTTTCGGCTCCTGGAGTTTTGTGCCCTCCATTGGGAGTATTGCTCCGCCCTGGCCTTTGGTCAGGACATTGACTAAAACGCTGTTTATACAGCGATCGCCGTCTGCATTAGAGCGTTCGACTGTACCCTAGTGGGCAAGCATTTGTGCTCCAGGGCGGGAGTCCTGGGTTCAAACTCCACTACCCCCAAATTTTTACCAAATGGTTTCGCCGCACGCTGGCGACTTTTGAGGAATGCCCCATCGAAGGAAGATCATTCACGGTACATTAGAAGGGTACCCACAGTGTGATAGGCTTCTTTGAACTGGTGGGAATATCTTTGGCTGGTTGAATGCATTTTCTGAGGTAATTGTGGGTAACTAGGGTTATAACCCTAACCCCCAATGAAGTTCACGGCTACCACTCAACTGAGCGGAGGTATCTTCCTTCATGGAGGCTATACCGAAAGAAAGTAGGCAGTTCATGCCTAAGGCCCCCAACTCTAGACCCCTATACTCAATTGATTCTACCACTTATTGTGGTTCCACTTTGTAACCGTTTCTGAATCCAGTTACCTGGCCAAGCCAGATCGTTGTTTCTGGCCTAACTCCTATGCCCCGGATTCCTAACCTACTCCATTTCATCCGAAGGAATGCACATGAAGTGCTCGGTGCTATCTTGGAGGCCTGAGTCATGCCAGTTTTCACATGACATCATCGATTTGGTTTATAAACCTTTGGAGCTTTGTATTGAGATCTAAATTTGTCTATCTGCAGCCCCTCTTTGTTACACATATTTTGATTGTGGAAGGACTTATCCTGATTTGGTTGATCCGTTTCCTGGACGTGCTCCGCATTACCTCTGTGTGGACTTCATTTTGAGGTGTGGAAAATCAGCAAGGTCTTCAAAAACGTATACGAGGAACAAACATACGTGAGAGCAAACCAGAAACCTTTTCTCCCTCTACACAGCGCTCTAAAGGGTCCAAGGGTCCCCCAACTGTGCAGAAACACCCAAACGCACGGAGGCCTGGGTCAAGCAGACAAAGGCCATCAGGAACTATTACCTCCACCAACCTTTCGACAACAGCCCACCCGCAGTGCCATGGTCCACAGTCTGCCCAAAGACAGTGCGGAAACCCGCCGACCTCGCGCAAAACCGCGTGAAGGCGACAGTGCAAACACCGGCGGAGCCCCCGCTGCGGGACCCCAGCCAGCAGGCTACACATCCCCTCTTCCAAGCCCATGCCCCTCCAGTCTCGCCAACTCCAGTCCCTTCCAGGCGAGGACAAAGGAGAAGAGGCACATCGGCCCCTAGCCTCCAGCGGACCAGAAGAGACGGCAAGGCGACAGCCTCCTGACCCCCTGCACCCACCATGCCTCCCCCCCCTACCCAGCATCCGCTCGCCGGACCCCCCCGCCCACGGGGACCAGGCATTCTCATCATCCTCCCTCCCACCGGAGGCACCAGCCAGCCCAAAGGATACCGACAATGCAAAAGGGCACGAGAGTCCAACAGCCCTTCCGCAACAACCACACCAGCCACTGTGTTCGGTGCGAGGGCATGATCCAGTACTGCCACCAGGATGCAGTCCTCAACGGTGTGGTACAAATCTGGGTGACCTAACACCGCCAGCGGAAGCTTGACCAAGGCAGCAGCGCCCCAGACAAGCAACAGGGCGACACTTTGGAGCCCGTCAGCACCCACCCCATCTGACACATCACTCCGAGAACAAGGCCCACAGGGGCACCCAGTACACTGGGGAGGTCCCCCCAGAATGGAGCCAGGCCTCCCCCCCAACACGCCCACCCGAGCGCCCACCATCTAGCGAAAAGTCCCCGGGGCCCAGTCCTCCTCCCTGACGGGGCCAGGGCTGGGGACGAAGGCCCCCACACCCCGGCCCGTGGCCACCAAGGCCGCAATCAACCTCCTCAACCTCAACATCCCACCATCACATACTCCAAGGACGCCACCAGCGCCCGCCAGGAGCTCGGAGGGGGTTCCCCAAGTTCTCAGTTTCCAGGATTAAGACCGTCAACGCAACAACCCCCAAAGAACCGACCACGATATATACCCCTGACCAGAGAGCATACAAATGCTACCGGCACAGGGGGGACCCCCTATATGCCCTGGCGGGCATCTACTTCCATCTTGTCCACCACCTCAGCATCCCAGGGAGACTGATTGCCCACAAAGTCGTCGGGCACGGATGACAACTCGACGTCATCAACACCCACGTCCCCTTCGGCGAGGCGACAGAACCGTACTTCCAAGCCCTTGGCCGAGGCATACCACCAGATGGCCCTGCTCGCCCCCACCATCATCATCGGCAACATGAACGCTGCCCCAGCCCAGGCAGACTGAGGGGGACAGGCCACGCCGCAACACGATGCAGTCCGCGACACGATCTACATGCCAGGCATCGTGGATCTGACAGCCGACCTCGAAGGGCAATAATCCAACCTCCTCCACCATCCCACTTCCGCCCCCTTTCCCGCATCGGCGTATGCTACCGCGACCCCACCACCATCATCCGGGCGGAAGCCCGATACGGCCCTCTCCCACTGGGACCCACAGGCCTGCACATCTTCCTCACCATCCCCATTCTTCCGCCCTAAACCCACCCCCCGAGGATGCGGACCAAGGCTTACCGCCCTGCTTGAATATGCCCGCACTGCACGCAAACCAGCCTGGTACCAGTATCACAGGGCCATGGACCACTCCCAGCACAACCAACGGGACCCCGCCGACCTACTCACAGCTATGTGCACGACCGCGGTCCCCTGCGGTTTCAAGCAACCCCACACTCGGGTCGACCAGCCACCCACAGCCCTGAGAGACATACTCCATGACCTCTGGCATGCAAAGCAACACTTGGTGACCCTCCTCCACACCGATGGCCCGCAAACCCGCCACCATATACATAACTGAAGGACGCAGATAGCCCACATCAGGGCGGAGCTGCAGCAGTGGCACATCCAATGACGACAGCACACCGCCCAACAAAATGAGCGGTATGCGCGACATGCACTCTCCTACAAAGCCTCCGCCACCTCAACAACGCCATGAGCAAGACCAAACACTGCACCATCACCACAGTCCGGCAGGCAGACAGCTCCCTCACCAACGAGCTGGCGACATTGCTCCAGACCACCCAAGACAGCTTCCACCAACACACCCCAACCCAGGACACACTGGACACAGACATCAAAGACAAAATCAAACGCCTCCCTCAGGTCTTGAACCACGCTGAGAGGAGGCAATTAGGAAACGGTCCTTCACCATCCACGAAGTCCGGAATGCCATCCACAGTCTCCGGCAAAGCAAAGGCCTGCACTACGACGGCCTCCCTGCGGAGGTGTACTACCACCTCCCAGCCCACCTCCTCCATATCCTTGCCCATCGCCTGTGGGACATTCTCAGGGGGCAGACGTTCCTGCCACCAGACTGGGCAAACGTTTTCCGCCCCCTCTACAAAAAGGGGGACTGGGCCAACCCGGACATCTGGCGCCCCATAGTGTGTGCAGTCACGGAGGTCTGGATTGTCTGGACCATCCTCCTGGGCCGCATTCCCCCCCACCTGGACCCCCACATACCCGCCAGCCTCTGGGGAGCCATCCCGGGCCGGTCCCGACAGCAGGCCATCTTCATGGACCCAGTGGACCTCCTCATCGCCTCCCTTGACGTCAGGGGATCCTTGCCGAACACCCCCTGACTCCTTTTCGAAGCGGTCTGCAAACCCCTGGGCCTCCGCTTTTACAACTTCACCTCCAACTACATCCGCGCGCGCAAGTACACAGTCCGCACAGGAGCAGGCCTCAACCCCTTCCTGGAGCCAGGGAGCAGAGTCCCCCAGGGAGGAGCGGGGAGGCCCTTCCTGTACCTCCTCTTGACATTTCCCCTGGCCCTTGCCATCGAATGTGACTACCCGGCCTATGCGCCCTACCCCTTCCTCTCCCCCCTGGTGGGGGTCTCGGACGACACCAACCTCACGGTTGCACACACCCCACACGAGCCCCACACGCCAAACGACGGATTCACAGTCACTCAGCAGGCCAACAACCTACTGGACGTGACTATAGCCTACCTCTCTGACAACAACGTCATTGTGCATCCTAGTGAGTTCGTGGCCATGATCAGAGAGTCTGCAAAGGCCCAAACCCCCGGGCCACAAGGTCCCCGATGCACGTCCTGGAAGCCACCACCCACTTGGGAGTATTCCAGACCACCCATCCTGACGATACCACCCTCTCTCCCAAGTTGCAGACGAAGCTGGCTCATCTCCCACGATATGTGTCCCCGGCCACCAAGGCCCTCTCCCCCTTACACCGAAGCTTGGCGTACTACCTCACGGGGGTCTTAAATGCCTCCATAGGCTTCCGAGCACTCCACCTGGCACACCCCACAACCACCCTCCAGCCAGCCACGCGCGCTGTCACAAAGGCATGGGCAGCACACGGGGGCTGACCCACCTTAATAACCACTCGATCCGTCAGGGACGAGGTAAAGGCAGCCTACACCACGCACAACGCACTCCTTCTTCAACGCATGACCCGCAACCACTCTCCGGAAGTCCGCGAAGTCGCCACGATCCGGATCCAGGCGCGCAACAAGCCCGCAACACATGCCCACGCTAGATACTCCACCGGACGGGCATGCCCACCAACGACAACACCCGCATCTGGAACCACCTGCAGCTTTTACTCCCTTCCCCACATCACGCAGTACTCACCAACCGCACATGCCAGGAGGAAGGACCCCTGGCAGTCCTCTGCGGGGACCTCCACCAGCGCTTCAAAGGCACCATTGACAACATCGACCTCGTCTGCGCTTCCATCATAGTGGTGTACGCCACTCTCTCTACAATAAGGGTCCCTCACACCAGCAGGACACAACACACCTCTCACCTACAGTTTCCTGATTGGCCTCAATACTGCCTCTTCAACGGTTACCTCACAGAAACAGCACAGGCAACATGGAATCATCTACCGGACAACAAAGACATGAAAACGGCCTACCGAAACTTCAGAGCACACCACCCATATCCCGTCCCGGTGACGGCGCGCTACACACCCATCGGCTTGAAGCACGAACCCGTCCCCCGGCTGACGGGCCAGGTCCAGCGGCTGACCCTACTATTGGCCCCAAAACGAGGCCAAACTCACGCAGACCACCGTCATCCGGCACAGAGCAGAGTGACGCTTACCAAAACACCACATGACAACCCAGGATCTACCGGCGGTCCCCCACAACTCCCAACAAATTCCCTGCACATGTTTGGCCTGTGACCCGAACGCACCCACCACGCCATGGCCCGTATTACACCTCATAGCACGCCACAAAACCCACCCACAGCCCACCTACCACCACAGGCCTACGCATTCATGGCCCCGTGGCCCCACCACCCAAACACGAACCCCACAGGGGCGTACAACCCGGACCACAAACCCTAATGGCTATTCACCACAACACAAAACTCGGCCCCGCCCTGACCCCGCATGAATCCCATTCCGCTACAGCATGCAGGAACCGGGCAGAACGGGCAAGCAGGAGCACTACTATGAGCCCTACTATCCAGTCAACCACTGGTGCCACACGCCAGAACACCGAAAAAAAGTCCCCACATGCCGCAACCTGAACCCGGACACGGCCTACATCCTCCACTACATCTACTCCTACCTCACACAAGGACAACCAGAACAGGGACTCATAGCCGTGTCCCGATGCAAGAAACGCATCATCTTCAAGAGGATAGGGGTGTATGCCAACCTCATCCTGCAGCCCTGGCCCCAGTGGCCCACCTCACCAGAGGCCTCGCCATATACGCCTACCTGCACATGAACCCATGCCGCCTCCCGGAGCCATCACCAGCAGACCTTGTCTTCTTCACTGACGCCTCAGACGAGTCCGCCCTGACAACCAGCACAAGGGGAGCCACCCTGCAACTGACCCACACTGAGGGACACTAGCACATGGACCACCACACGGGCCACACCACCTACGGGGCCTCCTCGCACAGGGGAACCCAGGGCCAGGGCGGACACCATCACCAGACTGGCGGCTACCCTGCTGCCCTCCTCCCGCACGTCGTCCGACTCTGGTTCGTGGTGGATGCCACTGTCGACACACACCTACTCCTTCGCATAGCACGACAACAAATCCACAAGCCCTCCACAGCCTCCCCCCCTACGTCCAACTCCACATCATCAAGCAGGAGTCCCACAGGCACCAGTACGGGAACGGTAAGGACGACATCCAGGCGGTGCCCCAACACACCAGGCACCCAGCGACCCTCCAGGTACCAGACCTGTACCGCAACCACACACAACTGCAGCACCTACCCTCCAAGCCGGCAGCCCATCAGACCCCGGACTGGGTACCAGGGCACGCTCCCTATACCTTGCACGACAGAGCATACCACTACTGCAACCCCATCCAACTTCTCGCCTGAGTACTCGGTGACAGGGCAGCCTGCCACACATCCAAGAGCTCCTGGGGGACACTGAAAGTCCCCCTCTACAACTCGGTGCCACGCCCAGCGTGCGTCCCAGCCCACTTGCAGAAGCAACGCATCCAGCTCCTCAGGAAGCAACTACCATTCCTCACCAGAGTCGCCCGGTGGCTTGCCTGCAAGCACATCCACGTCCTGGAGGAACACACCTGCTGCCCATGCGACCAAACGACCTTGGGGGACTGGGAACACTTCAGGATATGCCCCCTCCATACGCACAGGGACACACTAGTGGGCTGGTCCCCAGCGGAAGCCCTACAGCAACACAAAGGCTGGCCGACCGACAGCCACACACACCAGGCAACCAAACACCCCATCAGCGATCCCCTGATCAAGGAGCCCACCATGAGAGTGGCGCTGACACAAGCCCTGCGAGGACACCTCACCCAACATGCAGAGGATCGAATGAAGGCAACAGCGCAGCTCTAGCTAGAGGCAGTCCGCACAGCAGCAGCCCAAATGGCACACCGCAAACCCCTCATGTTATCACACACGGAACTCACCCATGAAGCTAAGGCTGAGATGGTGCAGCAATGGAGTCCTGTCAGGATGCGGCGCACAGGACTACGCCATGGAGATGCCGTGATACAATGATGAGGACGAGGCCAAGGAGATGCAGTGCAACATTGATGAGAACTGGGCCGTGGTGAAGCAGAGAAGCAGTCCAGTGGATCAGACCGCGGTCGTGCACAGATGTAGCCACGAGGACAAGGTTGGAGTGAGGCAGAGAAGCGGTGATGAGGACGAGGCCGAGGAGATGCAGTGAGACAATGATCAGGACAAGGCGGTGGTGATGCAGTGATGTAGACAGGTCGACAAGGCTGTGGTGATGGGGAGCAGCAGCCAAGAGGACGAGGCCGTGGTGCAGCAGTGAGGCAGCGAAGAAGAGAGGCCTGTGGTGACGCAGTGATGCTGAGATACTGACGAGCTTGTGGTGATGAAGCGATGCAGTGACGAGGCCATGGAGTGCCCTGGAGTGGATCATCCTGGGCAAAAAAACAAGGAGGAGCGGGCCAAACAAAACAACAGCAACATCCGGTGAAATGAGACCGCCCCCCCCGGACTGGATCATCCGGGGCGTTTCAAGCAGCAGGAGTCGCCGCCCCCCTGACTGGATCTTCCAGGGCATAGTAGCGGCCTGACACTGGGACTGGAGCATCTGGGGCAGAACAAGAAGGAGCAGGTACAACCGCCAGGACTGCATCATCCGGGGAAATGCCTGACGCCCCGGGCAGGAGAGTCCGGGCAGAGCAAGCAGGAGGATCCCCCACCCCCCCGAACTGGAGCATCAAGGGGAAAGTGGCGGCCAGAAGCGAGCGAGACAAGAGGCTGAGGTGGAGGTGCTGCAGCGAAGGAGTAATGTCTGCATGCAGCGCAAAGCACTACGCCATGGAGATGCAGTGATACAGTGAAGAGGACGAGGCAGAGGAGATGCAGTGCTGTTGTGGTTTGACTTGGGAACCGTGCTGTTTCTCGAAAAATCAAAAATACGACAAACCTTTCTCTGCGCAGGATCTTTGGGTGGCACACCGATTCCTTCACACTTCATTAATTCGAAGACAAAAGCCCTGTTCAAAGATATCGAAGTATTATACAGCACTTCGTTGACTGGCATCTCGATGCTTCAGATGTATTCACAGACTGAAGTGCGATTGCGACTCGCGCGCTCACTGCGCTGCTACCGTTCAAAAGCATAACATTACCCCCCCATGAGACCTCAAAGACATCTCACTCGTCTGGGCAGGCAACACACTGTCAAAACTGAATAGACAGGCCCCAAGAAGAAAAACATTTTCTGGACCTCAACATGTGCTGGCTTCCTGAAGCATAATAGTGGTCGAAAGCAACAGACTGGCACCCAGTGTATGGTATACCTGTCCTCAGCGCCTCGGTCACACGCCGTGTTCGACTTTGCCACCGGCTGCTTCTTGGCGGAAGCTGCAGAAGACAACCTCGCCAGGCACGTGCACAGGGGCTACCCACAGCAAGGCTGTGGGCTCGCGGGATACAATAACATACGGCACACCTATTGGAGCGGAGTGCCCAGCAAACAAACAATCAACAGGACTATACATCTGTCAGATCGACAGGGCATTAGAAAGCAGTCGACAGCATTAATGGTGTCCTGACTGTCGAATCAGCCATTACTTGGCATTCAGACTGTCGAATCAGCCATTACTTGGCATTCTGACTGTCGAATCAGCAGTCCGTGCCCCACTCGAATGTGGCCGGGCCATTCACCTGAAGTCGACATACGTCGTGCACCTCTTTCAGCGTCACGACGCTAGCCATGAACTTGAAGGTGTCATGACCCGTATAGTGTCGGAAAACATCGCTCTCCAGGGCACATTTCTGAATCAGCAATCGAAGGTTGGGATTGCCAGGCCGGCCATCGACAGGGCACTTGTACTGGAATACGAAGACATGCTCACGGGCAACAGCTGGAAACTGCCCCGGATCCAATGCTTCCAACTTGGTCATGAAGAAATCCGAAGGTTCGAAGGCTGCCAGGTGGCAGGGTTCCAGAAGTCCATTTGATTGCTGGTCTCGAAGGACAGCGCGTCATTTCGACCGGTAGTCCATCGATATGTTTGCTTCGAACCGGTACCAGCGGCCATGCTGTGGTAGAACTGACCAGTTCACGTGTCGACTCACCACCACGACGTGTCAGCAATCGAAAGTCTCCAAGCAACAATGATGGCACTGACGTCGGTGACCCCAGGAACGAAGGCATATGGGTCGGTGATCTCGAGACTGCTTGTTCGAGAGTTTGCTTGGAGTCGACCGAGGTGTTGATGCACATACTCGCCATCGGGGAGAGCGCCCTGATGAGCGAATCGAACTGCTTATGCAGTCACAAGGCTCGAAGCCGAGTCGACAATGACCTTCATTTGCGCCAGGTGTTGGGGCTTGCGCGGCAATTTCGGTGTAAGACTTCCACCAACTCGCCTCGTTCTGCCAGCATCAAGCCACTGTAGATCTCTCTTTCGAACACATGATGCCTCTCCTTAATTGGTGTTGCGCACGTTCGGTTTGCTCAGAGCGGTGGGTCGAACGTATCTCCGGTAGGTCCTGAGATGTTCGAGGAGTGGTGCTACAGGTCGTCTGTGTCTGTGGGGCTTCAGCAATTGATCTGGATCCAGGCATGAGTCTTCGAGGACTTCACGCTGCAAAGAGGTGAGGTAAGCCAGGGTGGAGTCGAAGGAACTCAAGGTCCACTGGATCCTCCTCTACAGCTTTACTGGACTCCCAAGACCACGTGTCGTCATCCCTCTCACAGCGGTACAGGAATGTGCGGCGCTTTTTAGATCCCACTCGACGTCTAGCCAGAATCTTAACAAGTTGAGGGGAGTCTCCAGTCTTGACACGCTGGCTGTACCTCTCGATAGATGTAGGGCTTTATACTGTCCCTATTGATAACTGTCAACCCATCGAAGGGGGCAGAGATGTCGAGTTTAGCGTTCTCGCCCTTGTTGAGTACATCGAGAACTTTGTAAGGGCCGCACCCAACAAAATCGATTTTCCCTTTGTGCCGATATTCAGGCACTAACACCCACCACCACCACCCCACCTCTGCCACTTGAACGTGTCGGTCCATTTGCAGGACCACATGCATCTGCCGTTGACCTTCTTGAGCAAGCATTGCACGCACAGAATCGAATATACGTCCAGCTCGATGCATGTATTCATTCACGGTCGAAGATTCATGTGCATGAGAAGTCATTCGAGGAAAGTCCAATGGAAAAAGGGCCGTAGATCCCTGATCAATCTCGAACGGAGAGAGTGGAAGACTGTTGGACGTCAGGTTGTTGAACTGAATCTCGGTGAACAGAAGGTCGAAGTCCCGCTCATTGTTACCAAAGATGCCGTTTGTACGCCAGCATTGAAGGAGTGACTGGTTGCTGCGCTCCGCGAGGCCTGAAGCGGTTTCGGTGGGTCCTGCAACATTGATCTTGAGCTCTCCATTCTACTTTGGTTTGACGGCGGTCACTGGTCTTTGACGCGAAGAAAACCTGCATTTTTGGAAGGCATATTCACATAAAACCCCAACATTTTATGATCATCTCCAACCCGGTCAGTGGTGTTCCGCTGCAGTTTTTATAATAAATTTTATCAAAATCTGCAAGATTCCCTTGCCCTCGGTCATCCCAACCCAAACTGCAACCAAGAGAAGGATCGCCGGCTCTTTAGTGTGCTCACACTGTTCCACTGGCGCCGCTGTGCCCCACAGCCCCGTGCATGATTGCACGAAGCAATCCACATTCTTTGCATCCTTAGAGAGGAAAAAAAATATGCATAGGTGCTGTCACAGCGACAGCGCAACATGAAGCAGAGGCGCAAATTCGAATTGCGCCGTCATGTGCAACAATATGCGGCAGTATAAAATTTAATAATAAAATACGAAGTCTGAGTTAAAAAACGTCAGAACTTCACTGAATTCTACATTTCATTCTTCACATTCCACGTGGATTTGTGTGCGCGTGACCTTCAGCGCTGAGCTGCTCCAGAAAGCACATCTCTGACCATCTGTCGGTCTGCACTGGCGTAGACAGCAGTTGGGCCCAAAGGGTCCCCAAACTGCATCAGGCCGTTTCCTCAAAGGCGGTTGGCCACCATTTGGTGCATGTCGTTCTTGAAACGCTGTGCCAACTCTTTTCACGCCTGGGACTTGAACAGCTTGTCTTGATCAGAAACAATTTGTCGAGGGCATCCTTTGAGTGGAATCACTTCATGCAGGAACACATAGACAAGGTTGTCGGCTGTCATGTCTTTGCGTCAGGGGATGAACATTCCACGTTTGGAGAATCGATCGACCACAGTAATGATAGCGTCATGGCCGCTGGTGGTCGACGGCAATCCTGAAACCCAATCGACGGACACACTATGCCACTTGGTGTCCCCCACCGGCAAGGGCCTAGGCTGTCTGGCGGTGTCCACACACTGTGACTTAGCCGCTTGACACACATCGCAACTCAAGATGTAACGCTTGATGCAATGTGGAAGATGCGAACGGACGTAATCGCGTCCGATCAACGCCATTGAATGAAGTACTCCCGAATGGCCGTAAAACTTGGACTTGTGGTACATGGCCTCAATCGAGGTAACAGGCGTTTGAGGAGCAAGGACACGCTTGCCCACTGTCCATGAATGGAAGAACTTATCATCATCGAAGGACAACTTGGCGTCTTGGAGTTAGTGTCCTGTCGTAGGGCTTCGAACTGCGACTTCTTAGATTTGTCTCGTACGTGGATCCTCTCGATATGCTGCTGCCCACACAGCTGTCGACGTCAAATCCTTACACTGGTAGTGTCGGTGCACTCGACTGTGTGTACTCTTAAGACTCGAAGGGTGAGGTTTATTCGATCCAACCCCTCGGCAAGGGAACTGGCTCTAGTGTACCGTCTCGGTGGCGTCGACAGCCGATTAAGTCAGTCAAGGTCGGGTCATACCAAAGTTCCTTGCCAAAGGTGCCTCGAAGGGGGCGGTCCATGTCTATGTCGGGAAGGTCGTCGGTGTCCGTCGACATATCTGGTACCTCATTGCGAGCACCGTCGAGATGTACTTCACACTGGTGTGCATCCTGAGCCAGAGCCTCGTTTGACGGCAGTGGCTCCGGTTCCTCCGGCTCGACAGCTGGCTCAGTGTCGAGTTGGAGGGCTGGTTCTGCGTCTCCGTCAACATCAGGTCCCTTCCCCACGGAGCATCCGTTTTGGAGTGACAAGTACAGGTGGTCGTATGGCTGGGGCCACACTTCATCATTTGAGAACGAGTCCTCGCGTAGGTGTAGGAACTCATCAACAGGTTCCCCTCAGGCGAAACCCAGTTCTCGACCAAAGATAGCACGAAGGCCCGTGTATGTGTAGCATTCTCGATGTCCATCAACTGTCGCGAAGTCAGGCGGGAACAGGCGTCCGCTGCTGGATTCCCAAGACCCGGTGCATACCGCAATGTGGCGTTGTACTCCTCCTGGAACTGGGATCAACGTGCCTGTCGTGGTGTCAGTGATCGAGGACACATGTTAAGATGATGAAGGCTTTCGTGGTCGCTGTGCACATGCACCTGCTGTGGTCCTCGAAGTAGATCCAACCACCGCTTCAGAGCTAGCACGACGGCCAACAACTCCTGTTCCCGAATCGTGTATGGACTTTCAGCAGATTGCCTTTATCCACAACATAAAGGCCATAGATGGAAGATGTCCCTTGTACTTCCCATGCGCAGATCCCTGCGCTAGCGTGGTATCCCCCGCAATCCTTTGAAGCTTCCGTGTACAAGTGATACGGCTGTCGGGGGTCGATGGCACTGAGATGTGTCGCATTGATCATTGCTTGCTTCAGCCTGTCGAAGAAAGCTGGGTGCACAGCTGTCCACTCCCACTCAGAGTCTGCCTCAAACATGGCAGTCAGAGGGGCTGCAACAGGTTAGAATCCTTTGAGTGCTGGTAAAATCCACACAACGCGATAATTTGTCGAACTTCATGGACGGTGGTTGGCGGAGGCCAACCTCGAATGACCTTCCTCTCTTTGAGGTCCATGTGTACTCCATCTTTATCGACGATGTATCAGCAAAAGGGTACTCATCTCTGGAAGAATGTAGATTTGTCGATGAAGTAGTTCATGTACCAAATCGAGATGTCGTTGGTGTTTGTCGGCATCCTTCGAGAAGACGAGGATGTTGTCGATGTACACCCATACAAAAATCTGCAAGCGGTCTCCAGGGACATCATTCAGGACGCCTTGAAACGTCGATGGCCCATTACAGAGGGCAAAAGGCATAACAACCCATTCAAAGGCGCCAAATTGTGTGTTGAACGCGGTTTTCTCGACATCTTCGTCATGGATTTGAATTTGATGGAACGCACTGACAAAGTTTATCTTCGAAAATACGGTGGAACCCCCCAGTGTACTCAGTACAGATTGGATCGAAGGTAGAGGATATCGATCTCGAACAGTTCGCGTATTCAATGCTCCGTAATCAACGCACATACGCCATTTACCGTTTGCTTTCGTATAGCAGCAAACAACCCGCTCCATATGAACTTGAGGATGGTCGAACTCGGCCAGATCGATGTAACTTATCTAGTTGTGGTCGAATTTCATCCAATTGACTCGGCTGCATTTTGTAAGGGTGTAGCCACGGTGGATTGTCTTCTGTATTGAGGCGTATTCGGTGGTCTCTGCCAGGTCGTTGCCGAGGTAGATCTCCAAACTCCGCTTTCTCCCGATCGTAGAGGCCTGCCCATTTATGTGTTCGAATAGGCAACGTGCGGCCAACAGGGTCAAGCCCGTCATTGCCACTGCTTTCTTGCATCTTGTACATTTGATCGACCGGCACTAAGGGTCGAGGCATGCAGCACAGAAACACTTGATCACCGGTCAGATCAGCTCGATGGATCTCCCGCTTACGTTTTGGTGACAAGGTTTACTCCATCTCCATGTCTCTGCATTCCTCATCGGCGATACCATCTTCCGTTTCAGATTCATCGAACGCGTCAGCACCACTCTGGGCGCGTGTCGACAAGTGTAGGTCAGGGCGTTCTGTGGCATGTGGTGTAGGGCTTCAGACCAGACTTGCTCTCAAGGTACTGGATGAAATTGTCGAAAGACGATCCAACTTAGAAGCGTCTTGGAACTGCAGCTGGGTGGAATGTCTCGACCCGTCGGAGGACGAACGTAATGAACTCGAACCATGTCGTACGTCCGCATACCGGTCCTTCCTATTGACAGTCGGATTGTAGCTTAGAAGCCATGGTAGCCCAAGTACCACATCTGCCAGAATCTCCAAAACCTTGAGGTGATGTCGAAATACGAATTCTCCAACTCGATCATAAGCTCTCGTGTAGTATCGCACCTTGAATTGGAGTCCTCCAGCTGTTAAGACGTGTCCAGGGTTGGTAAGTTTGTAGAGGGAAAGTTGCGCCCTCCTTGCAGTCTGCATTGCTATGAAGTCACTCCTCGCTCCACAGTTGACTAACAATTCCACGCTAGAGTCAAAGAAGTCATCACGACCTGTCAAAACTGAATAGACAGGCCCCAAGAAGACAAACATTTTCTGGACCTCGACATGTGCTGGCTTCCTGAAGCATGATAGTGGTCGAAAGCCACAGACTGGCACCCAGTGTATGGTATACCTGTCCTCAGCGCCTCGGTCACACGCCGTGTTCGACTTTGCCACCGGCTGCTTCTTGGCGGAAGCTGCAGAAGACAACCTCGCCAGGCACGTGCACGGGGGCTACCCACAGCAAGGCTGTGGGCTCGCGGGATACGATAACATACGGCACACCTATTGGAGCGGAGTGCCCAGCAAAAAAACAATCAACAGGACTATACATCTGTCAGATCGACAGGGCATTAGAAAGCAGTCCACAGCATTAATGGTGTCCTGACTGTTGAATCAGCCATTACTTGGCATTCAGACTGTCAAATCAGCCATTACTTGGCATTCTGACGGTCGAATCAGCAGTCCGTGCCCCACTCGAATGTGGCCGGACGATTCACCTGAAGTCGACATACGTCGTGCACCTACTTCAGCGTCACGACGCTAGCCATGAACTTGAAGGTGTCACGACCCGTATAGTGTCAGAAAACATTGCTCTCCAGGGCACATTTCTGAATCAGAAATCTGAGGTTATGATTGCCAGGCCGGCCGTCGACAGGGCACTTGTACTGGAATACGAAGACATGCTCACGGGCAACAGCTGGAAACTGCCCCGGATCTAATGCTTCCAACTTGGTCACGAAGAAATCTGAAGGTTCGAAGGCTGCCAGGTGGCAGGGTTCCAGAAGTCCATTTGATTGCTGGTCTCGAAGGACAGCGCGTCATTTCGACCGGTAGTACATCGATATGTTTGCTTCGAACCGGTACCAGCGGCCATGCTGTGGTAGAACTGACCAGTTCGCGTGTTGACTCGCCACCACGACGTTTCAGCAATCGAAAGTCTCCAAGCAACAATGACGTCGTCGACCCCAGGAACGAAGGCATATGGGTCGGCAATCTCGAGACTGCTTGTTCGAGAGTTTGCTTGGAGTCGACCGAGGTGTTGATGCACATACTGGCCATCGGGGGGAGCGCCCTGCTGAGCACATCGAACTGCTTATGCAGTCACAAGGCTCGAAGCCGAGTCGACAATGACCTTCATTTGCGCCAAGTGTTGGGGCTTGCGCGGCAATTTCGGTGTAAGACTTCCACCAACTCGCCTCGTTCTGCCAGCATCAAGCCACTGTAGATGTCTCTTTCGAATACATGATGCCTCTCCTTAATTGGTGTTGCGCACGTTCGGTTTGCTCAGAGCAGTGGGTCGAACGTATCTCCAGTAGGTCCTGAGATGTTCGAGGAGTGGAGCTACAGGTCGTCTGTGTCTGTGGGGCTCCAGCAATTGATCTGGATCCAGGCATGAGTCTTCGAGGACTTCACGCTGCACAGAGGTGAGGTTAGCCAGGGTGGAGTCGAAGGAACTCAAGGTCCACTGGATCCTCCTCTAGAGCTTTACTCGACTCCCAAGACCACGTGTCGTCATCCCTCTCACAGCGGTACAGGAATGTGCGGCGCTTTTTAGATCCCACTCGACGTCTAGCCAGAATCTTAACAAGTCGAGGGGAGTCTCCAGAGTTGACACGCTGGCTGTACCTCTCGATCGATGTAGGGCTTTATACTGTCCCTATTGATAACTGACAACCCATCGAAGGGGGCAGAGATGTCGAGTTTAGCGTTCTCGCCCTTCTTGAGTACATCGGGAACTTTGTAAGGGCCGCACCCAACAAAATCGATTTTCCCTTTGTGCCGATATTCAGGCACTAACACCCACCACCACCACCCCACCTCTGCCACTTGAAGGTGTCGGTCCATTTGCAGGACCACATGCATCTGCCGTTGACCTTCCTGAGCAAGCATTGCACGCACAGAATCGAATATACGTCCAGCTCGATGCATGTAATCATTCACGGTCGAAGATTCATGTGCATGAGAAGTCATTCGGGGAAAGTCCAATGGAAAAAGGGCCGTAGATCCCTCATCAATCTCGAACGGAGAGAGTGGAAGACTGTTGGACGTCAGGTTGCTAAACTGAATCTCGGCGAACAGAAGGTCGAAGTCCCACTCATTGTTACCAAAGATGCCGTTTGTACGCCAGCATTGAAGGAGTGACTGGTTGCTGCGCTCCGCGAGGCCTGAAGCGGTTTCGGTGGGTCCTGCAACATTGATCTTGAGCTCTCCATTCTACTTTGGTTTGACGGCGGTCACTGGTCTTTGACACGAAGAAAACCTGCATTTTTACGAGGCATATTCACACAAAGCCCCAACATTTTATGATTATCTCCGACCCGGTCAGTGGTGTTCCGCTGCAGTTTTTATAATAAATTTTATCAAAATCGGCAAGATTCCCTTGCCCTCGGTCATCCCAATCCGAACTGCAACCAAGGGAAGGATCGCCGGCTCTTTGGTGTGCTCACACTGTTCCACTGGCGCCGCTGTGCCCCACAGCCCCGTGCATGATTGCACGAAGCAATCTACATTCTTTGCATCCTTAGACAGGAAAAGAAATATGCATAGGTGCTGTCACAGCGACAGCGCAACATGAAGCAGAGGCGCAAATTCGAATTGCGCCGTCATGTGCAACAATATGCGGCAGTATGAAATTTAATAATAAAATACGAAGTCTAAGTTAAAAAACGTCAGAACTTCACTGAATTCTACATTTCATTCTTCACATTCCACGTGGATTTGTGTGCGCGTGACCTTGAGCGCTGAGCTCAGCGCAACACGCGCTCAACCTGGGAGCTGCTCCAGAAAGCAGATCTCTGACCATCTGTCGGTCTGCACTGGCGTAGACAGCAGTTGGGCCCAAAAGGGTCCCCAAACTGCATCAGGCAGTTGCTTCAAAGGCGGTTGGCAACAATTTGGTGCATGTTGTTCTTGAAACGCTGTGCCAAGTCTTTTCACGCCTGGGACTTGAACAGCTTGTCTCGATCAGAAACAATTTGTCGAGGGCATCCTGTGAGTCCAATCACTTCACGCAGGAACACATAGACAAGGTCGTCGGCTGTCATGTCTTTGCGTCAAGGGATGAACATTCCACATTTGCAGAATCGATCGACCACAGTCAGGATAGCGTCATGGCCGCTGGTGGTCGACGGCAATCCTGAAACCCAATCGACGGACACCCTATGCCACTTGGTGTCCGCCACCGGGAAGGGCCTAGGCTGTCTGGCGGTGTCCACGCACTGTGACTTAGCCGCTTGACACACATGGCAACTCAAGATGTAACGCTCGATGTAATGTGGAAGATGCGAAGAGACGTAATCGCGTCTGATCAACGCCATTGAAAGAAGTACTCCCGAATGGCCGTAAAACTTCGACTCGTGGTACATGGCCTCAATCGAGGTAACGAGCGTTCGAGCAACAAGCACACGCTTGCCCACTGTCGATGAATGGAAGAACTTATCATCATCGAAGGACAACTTGGCGTCTTGGAGTTAGTGTCCTGTCGTAGGGCTTCGAACTGCGACTTCTTAGATTTGTCTCGTACGTGGATCCTCTCGATATGCTGCTGCCCACACAGCTGTCGACGTCAAATCCTTACACTGGTAGTGTCGGTGCACTCGACGGTGTGTACTCTTAAGACTCGAAGGGTACGGTTTATTCGGTCCAACACCTGGGCAAGGGAACTGGCTGTAGTGTACCGTCTCGGTGGCGTCGACAGCCGATGGAGTCCGTCAAGGTCGGGGCATACCAAGGTTCCTTGCCAAAGGTGCCTCGAAGGGGGCGGTCCATGTCTATGTCGGGAAGGTCGTCGGTGTCCGTCGACATATCTGGTACCTCATTGCCAGCACCGTGGAGATGTACTTCACCCTGGTGTGCATCCTGAGCCAGAGCCTCGTTTGACGGCAGTGGCTCCGGTTCCTCCAGCTTAACAGCTGGCTCAGTGTCGAGTTGGAGGGCTGGTTCTGCGTCTCCGTCAACATCAGGTCCCTTCCCCACGGAGCATCCGTTTACGAGTGACAAGTACAGGTGGTCGTATGGCTGGGGCCACACTTCATCATGTGAGAACGAGTCCTCGCGTAGATGTAGGAACTCATCAACAGGTTCCCCTCAGGCGAAACCCAGTTCTCGATCAAAGATAGCACGAAGGCCCGTGTATGTGTAGCATTCTCGATGTCCATCAACTGTCGCGAAGTCAGGCGGGAACAGGCGTCCGCTGCTGGATTCCCAAGACCCGGTGCATACCGCAATGTGGCGTTGTACTCCTCCTGGAACTGGGATCAACGTGCATGTCGTGGTGTCAGTGATCGAGGACACATATTAAGATGATGAAGGCTTTTGTGGTCGGTGTGCCTATGCACCTGCTGTGGTCCTCGAAGCAGATGAAACCACCGCTTTAGAGCTAGCACGACGGCCAACAACTCCTGTTTCCGAATCGTGTATGGACTTTCGGCAGATTGCTTTTATCCAAAACGTGAAGGCCATAGATTGAAGATGTCCCTTGTACTTCCCATGCGCACATCCCTGCGCTAGCGTGGTATCCCCTGCAATCTTTTGAAGCCTCCGTGTACAAGTGATACGGCTGTCGGGGGTCGATAGCACTGAGATGTGTCGCATTGATCATTGCTTGCTTCAGCCTGTCGAAGGAAGCCCGGTGCACAGCCGTCCACTCCCACTCAAAGTCTGCCTTAAACATGGCAGTCAGAGGGGCTGCAACAGGTTAGAATCCTTTGAGTGCTGGTAAAATCCACACAACGCGATAATTTGTCGAACTTCATGGACGGTGGTTGGCGGAGGCCAACCTCGAATGACCTTCCCCTTTTCGAGGTCCATGTGTACTCCATCTTTATCGACGATGTATCCGCAAAAGGGTACTCATCTCTGGAAAAATGTGGATTTATCGATGAAGGGAAACAGTTGGTGTCGATGTAGTAGTTCATGTACCAAATCGAGATGTCGTTGGTGTTTGTCGGCATCCTTCGAGAAGACGAGGATGTTGTCGATGTACACCCATACAAAAATCTGCAAGTGGTCTCCAGGGACATCATTAACGACGCCTTGAAACGTCGATGGCACATTACAGAGGGCAAAAGGCATAACAACCCATTCAAAGGCGCCAAAATTGTGTGTTGAACGCGGTTTTCTTGACATCTTCGTCATGGATTTGAATTTGATGGAACGCACTGACAAAGTTTATCTTCGAAAATATGGTGGAACCCCCCAGTGTACTCAGTACGGATTGGATCGAAGGTAGAGGATATCGATCTCGAACAGTTCGCGTATTCAATGCTCCGTAATCAACGCACATACGCCATTTACCGTTTGCTTTCGTAAAGCAGCAAACAACCCGCTCCATATGAACTTGAGGATGGTCGAACTCGGCCAGATCGATGTAACTTGTCTAGTTGTGGTCGAATTTCATCCAATTGACTCGGCTGCATTTTGTAAGGGTGTAGCCGTGGTGGATTGTCTTCCGTATTGAGGCGTATTCGGTGGTCTATGCCAGGTCGTTGCGGAGCTAGATCTCCAAACTCCGCTTTCTCCCGATCGTAGAGGCCTGCCCATTTATGTATTCGAATGGGCAACGTGCGGCCAACAGGGTCAAGCTCGTCATTGCCACTGCTTCTTTGCATCTTGTACATTTGATCGACCGGCACTAAGGGTCGAGGCATGCAGCACAGAAACACTTGATCACCGGTCAGATCAGCTCGATGGATCTCCCGCTTACGTTTTGGCGACAAGATTTACTCCATCTCCATGTCTCTGCATTCCTCATCGGTAATACCATCTTCCGTTTCAGACTCATCGAACGCGTCAGCACCACTCTGGGCGCGTGTCGACAAGTGTAGGTCATCACGTTCTGTGGCATGTGGTGTAGGGCTTCAGACCAGACTTGCTCTCGAGGTACTGGATGAAATTGTCGTAAGAAGATCCAACTTAGAAGCGTCTTGGAACTGCAGCTGGCCGGAATGTCTCGACCCGTCGGAGGACGAACGGTATGAACTCGAACCATGTCGTACGTCCGCATACCGGTCCTGCCAGTTGACAGTCGGATTGTAGCTTAGAAGCCATGGTAGCCCAAGTACCACATCTGCCAGAATCTCCAAAACCTTGAGGTGATGTCGAAATACGAATTCTCCAACTCGATCATAAGCTCTCGTTTAGTATCGCACCTTGAATTGGAGTCCTCCAGCTGTTAAGACGTGTCCAGGGTTGGTCAGTTTGTAGAGGGAACGTCGCGCCCTCCTTGCAGTCCGCATTGCTATGAAGTCACTGCTCGCTCCACAGTTGACTAACAGTTCCACGCTAGAGTTAAAGAAGTCATCACGACCTGCGCAATGGCGTCCTCGAACCGTGGACAGCGACACATGCTCAGGCTCGGTTCCTTTGACATTGACACTCCCAGGTGTCAAATTCTTTTCAGGTCCGTTGGTACTGATGGCAGAGGTCAGCTCTCCTCGAGGACGTCCACCACCAGGTCTTCGAAGATGTTTTTCATGCTCTTTGAGCGGGATCGAAACCGTGCCTTACGGTCTTGACTCAGATCTCTTTGGGGCGTGCCTGATCTCAATTCTCGACGTTCTCTTCCTCGTGATGGTGGTCAGTTCTTCGAGCAGTTGCAAGCCAAGGGCCAGGTTCACCACAGTTGTAGCAGCGCCTGGTTTCTCGACCATCTTGGCTATTGAACCGATCATTTCGACATTCGCCAATGTAGGCGTGTAGTTCTCCTCGGAGCTTGGCAATTGTATCGAGATTCATGGGCTCTGGCACAGTTGAAGCCATGGGAGCCGCGGCTGGAGCCGGCATAGGATTGACGTGTGGTGTTGGCATGGGATTTGAAGGAAACATTGTAGAAGTGGAAGTTGGGGGAACCATCATAGGCAGGGGTCTGGAGTCCGCAGCACCCGCGTTATCCGTTGTCGTTTCCCACGCATTCTGTGCCTCTTGGAGTTGATAGCCGGCCGCCATGTAGGCTTCTGCGATGGTCTGCAACAGCGTATTGAAGCCGAATGGTCTTCCAGAACGCCATTTCGAAAAGACCTCAACCATGTACTGCCGGCGGACGGCGTCTTTCGACAATCCTTCATCAAATCGAGAGTTTATGAGATAACCCATCTGGAGGTCACTGGTATTAACCTTCGAGATAGGTAGGTAGGTGCACTCGGTCGTGGAGGGGTGCCCCATGGTTCTTGCTGCCGTTGCCGCTGTGACAAACCTTCGACTTGATGACGCAAGTCCGAAACTCCTTCACGTAGTCCGCATGTCGAAGGAACTCGCTTTCTCTCAAAGTCAACATTCTTAACAGGTACACTGGGTCATTAGATATGCAATCGAAGCGTGGACCAAACACACGCATGAGCTCGAACCAATCATCTTTTACACCTTTCGTCAAACTGTGATAATACTCAACAGCATCGCCTTCGAGGAGGAACGGTATGTTGGTGACCTGATTGACAGGTGAAGTGATATCCGACAGAGCGAGGGCTCACATAAGGTCCTCCTTCCAAGTTCAAAATTCTCCTGATCCTGGTGTCCCAGTAAATAATCGAATCAACTTGCGTAGGCGTTCAACACGACGTCCCAGGATCTGGAGCGTTGGAGCACGAGGATTCATGGCATTCACCGGACCGATTCGCTTCATTGGATTGGCTGGATTTATTGACCGATCAAAGGGAGGTGCTTGTAGAGGTGGTGGATGCCGTGGATAATGTTGAGGCTGCTGATTGCTCGATGGTGAATACGGCGGAAAGCTCAAAGGATATGGTTGTGATTGTGGTTGTGGTTGAGGGTGTTGTGGTGGAAACATGAAGTGACTCGAAGGTTGTTGACTCGAAACTTGTACAAACTCGTTGTGAAGGACATAACATTGCAAAAGTTCATCTTCCAGGCGTCGAAGTGAACTTAATGCTGCTTGTGCTGCATTCTCCATGGAGGACTGCAAAATGCCGGCTCTGTGATCAGTTGCCCCTTTCTTCCTGCTGATGTCTGCAACGCATCGCTGCGCTGCTCCAATCTGATGACTTTGGCTTGAGTTTCGGCAAGCTTTTGCGAAAAGCTGTGAAGATCACGAGATATGCATGGAAACCACTCGCTTTCTCGATTTGCGATGGGTTCTGCAATGAACGTTTCTAACGAACTCGAAAACTCGTGATGCAACGGCGAGTCGGATCGAAACAGGCAATCTCGGATGAAGTGCAGCATAGCTGCGTCGTCAAGAGGTCTCTGCATTCCAAGTTGAAATCAAAGATGGCGTCGAAGGTTGTAACGCAGAGGTCGACAATATTGATCTCCCCGCAACCTAGCTGGCTACCACTTGTTGTGTACTGACTTGGGAACTGTCCTGTTTCTCAAAAATCCCAAAAAAAGACAAACCTCCTTCTGCGCAGGATCTTTAGGCGGAGCACCAAGTCATACACACTTCACAAATTCGAAGACAAAAACCTTGTTCAAAGATATTGAAGTATTATACAGCACTTCGTTCACAGCAACTGGCATCTCGAAGCTTCAGATGTATTCACAGACTGGTGGGGATTGAGACTCGCGCGCTCGCTGCGCTGCTGCTGCTGGAAACCATGAACATCAGGCGGTTCAGCAAAAACGTCTAGATCATCAGCTGATTCAGCAAAAAGCTCTTGACCATCAGGAGGATTGTCAAAGCATTTGTGAGCATCAACCAGTTTGGCCAAAGCTGTTCCGGCATGAGGCGGTTCAGCAAAAGATTCTGGACAACCAGGATGTTCAGGACACTGTTCTTGAGCATCAAGAGATGCAGCAAAATGTTGGACAGTAGACAAACTTAGATACACGGTGCAAGTTAGAGTAGGGGCTTCAGAACCCTGAGACTCGGCATACCAACCAATGGCAGACCACACCTGACGAACACTGGGGACAGTGAGTTTCTCAGAAGCTCTTATCGAGTCAGCTCTCACCAGGTGAGCTTCCAACACCCCCTCAGTATTTTCAGTCTCCTCAATGTACTCTCAGTTATGACCTTCGTCTTCCAACTACTCATGATACTTCTCGGAGTCCTCAGTCCCTTCAAATTCTCACCAGGCGGTGTGTTCTTCTTCGCCCGGAAAGTGTTCACACATATCTTCCGGTTCCAAGTAATATTCTGTGCGCTTCATTCCATTCAGACGTGGAGTCACCAATGTTCCCATTTTTGTCGCTTTTGCACAGTTGTATAGAACGAACTCAGCAAATCTGACGGCTCCCTCACCTCTTTTGTAACGCTAACCAAAGCAGAAGGAAAATCCGGCACATTCATGTGCCCAGTCTAACACCTGAAGCGGCAGAAGTCGCGCACAGGAAGAAGAGGATACTTGGCCAAACAGTGCCTCCAACCGATCAGCTGGTACCTCACACAGCTCGTAAGCAATTTCAAACAGGGGACTCCATAGCCTTTCCCAAAATGTGTCCTGCCTGTAAGCAACTGCCTCCTCCCAGGTAGAGCATGTAGGTACCCCGAGTGGCAAGTTTTCTCCCGATCTGTCATCTTCAGCTTCTGAGCCACTTTTGTCAGAGAAAGGAGGACAGCACTGCGAGGAATTTTGGTTGTCACAACCAGAAAGACGAGATTGACAGTCAGAGTCTTCACAGCCACTGGAGTACAATTTTTCATAACACTACCTTTGCTTCCTCCTCGTGCGTTGCATCTGGGGGATTAGAAAGGTATTCTGGTTTTCCTTGCTGCGATTATGTTCTTGCTTGCTTGGTGTTGATGAAAACCTTGATGGAATTTATTCAAATGCAAAATGACAAATTAGTGATGCAAAGCAGCCCAAGTACCAGATGAAAATCAAAGTCAGGTAATAATCCTCCCACTTCAAAGAACAAGTAGCAAAGAGGGGCTTAACTGTGAACAATGCAGGTCTCAAAACAAAGCTTCAACGAATACCACTGGTTTTATAGTGAAAGCTGGCATACGTCTGGCAGGAAGGATAGCTTCAAGCACTTCATGTGCACCGTTTGACATGCAGCGGCGTAGGTCATCAATCAGGGTCACATAGGTGGGGCAAGACACAGGATATCCATTGGTCAGCATGGCCAAGCAACTGCATGCAGCATCAGCTGGAAATTAGCACCACAACAAGTAGGTGAAACGATTGAGTATATGAGTCCTCAGGTGGGTGACCATTAGGCTTGACCTACAAGGCCCAAGGCATGTAGTGCCCAATTTCATTCCGTATAACGTCCCCGAAGGAAGATACCACCGCTCAGTCGAGTGGTGGGGCTGAACTTCAGGGGAGGACCAGGGTTATGGCACTAATTACGTTGAAAAGTGTACTTAAAGCTTCAAAAGAGTGATGAGAATCATTGAGTGTTAGTCTTCATTACTTCCCAAAGAATAGGGGGGCTTGGTCTGGATCCATTACCCCATACAAAGAACATGGTAGCGACCTTTTTCTACTCCCCTTGGAGTACTAGTTGATCAAGCTAGTAGGAGCAAGGAACTCAAACTACCCTGACGGTACCTCAGAAAATGCCTCCAACCGGCAATTGACACTCTCATCTGTTCAGAGAAGCCAAATCACATTGCTGGTACCATCAAAAATAGTGCAATGTACCTGGAATCATACCCCTATGAGTGTGCACTCCTCAAACGTCGCCCGCTTCAGGCGAGAGCTTCTGGTACAAACTTGATGGTAGAGGGGATGGAACCCACGAGCTCCTCCCTAGAGTAGACACGGCTACCCATAAGCCTATCGTCGAACGCTCTAATGCGGACGGCCATCGCTGTATGTACAGCGTCTTACTAAACGTCCTGACCAAGGGTCAGAGGGGAGCAATACTCCTGATGTAGTACACAAAACTCCAGAAGCTGGAGGAAATTGAAAATGAAACCAACAGGGTGTGAATCCCAAGGTTTGGCACAACGGTTAGTGATTTCAAAAATATAATCGCTAAGATTTGACGTAAGGACTTTAATAATTGTCCGATGCAGTCCAAAAGCTCGCACTCGCAGACAAGGCCATTAGAGCCGCGCCTCAGAAAAGGGTCCACAGAAGCAAAGGACACCTTCTGAAACAAGGTGTGAGCGGTGATTTTCAAAGCTCTTCAAAGAAACTTTTGAACAGTTGCATCAAAGTGTTAAAAAACGTTAGGAGAACTCAAAGAAATAGCAACCACAAGACAGAGGAAGTGGACCACTTCAAGGTATGTTACTGAGACGTCACAAGCATGCATTGTGTCCGTGTTGGTTAATTTGTTGGAGGGCTAGGTTTGTTACCCTTGCGGTTTTTGGGGGTCTGGGTTCTCCTCCTCTTATGCTCCGCACAGGGGAAACGGAGACTGAAAGGTATGTAACACGAATGGAGCAGACAGCTCGCACATGGGGTTAGAGTAAGCGTCCAGGCATTCAGTGTGCAGCCTTTGGACTCCCTCAATCTTCCCTTCTCTCTACATATTAAAAGGGAAGGACTTGTGCGTGCTTGTGTTTGTCGTGACGTTAAAGTAGGGTCGCTTAAAATGATAAGCTTCGTCTTGCGTTGGGGTCTAACTGTTCACCGTGTCTTCTCGCCTGTAGGTGAGCAAACAAAACCAGCATGTCACGCATGATGCATTAGTTGCTTAGCTTTGTGGTAAATCGTTGTAGGGTGGTACAGGTGCTTAGGGCTGTTTTTGCACTCCTGTCATCGGCATTCATACCCTGTGCATGGTCAGTAAGGTGAGTAAGCCCAGGAGGAGCACACCTCCTCGTTGAGGTTGTTGGTGTATGGGGTTTGGTGATCGTCCACCCTGCTTCGCCTCCCTTCCTTGCCGGGTCATGATACATGAAAGGGTTTTTGGCCACGTGCTGTGCACGCAGTATAACTCTTGCCAGGTTACCCAGGGCTCTGCCCTACGGTCTTCAGAAGGACAGGCAGAGGGCTTGGAGCTTGCTTGCTTGATAGGACAGTTTGGAAATAGTCAATTTTTTTCTAGTCAAAGACCCGTATAATACGGCGAGACTTGTTGGGGTTGCAGGTCCAAACTGTCCTTCATGTGCCCTTTTCAGCTGGGAATAGGGAACAGTGAAGTGGTGCACATAACATATTCTTTCGCCGAGCTAAGAAGGGCGCTGCTCAGACGAAACAAAGATTGAGATTGCGATATGCACAACATGCCCCTGTTCAACGAGTACGAAACGCTGTGGGCTCAACCAACGCACTCCTCGGTCCAAGCTCTGGCAGAGTAAACACATGGAGGCGTCCCTGTCAGACCCAACTTGCCTAGTGGCGCTGTGTCTGCTTGCCTCTTAACAGGTGGGCCTTTAGGACCCATGAGAACTCCGACAACGCCACTCGGTAGCGTGTGTAGATGTTAGGGTCAGCAGGCAGCCAGGGACTCAGTACAGCTGTGCTCTTCCTGCCTTCGAAGCCTGGTACTGGCAGTAGTGAGGGTAGTGTGGTGGTGTCTCCTGCTCCGTGTATGTTTCCTCGAGGGCAGGGTGTCGGGGTAGCTTTTGGCCTATAGCAAAACCGGCGTTTGCTATGCGCTTAGCACACTTGGCGACCCCTCCCCTCTAGTAGGAAGGGCTTTTGTGGTTGACCCCAGGGATAGGCGCCACAACAGAAATTGGACGCCCTAGGAGTCGTTATAGTAGCTGAGTAGGACCTTCGGTCCGACATCAGTGAAGGCAATTCAGCGCAGCCACGACCGGGAGAGAAGTGAGACACACAAAGACATACGTAGCGTACTTAGGGGTATGGTAACACCGCCAAGCAATGTTTAGCAGGGTACAGCCCCATGGTTGTGGACCAGTTAGGGGTCCTAACTCTGGGCATCCTTGTCCACAAAGGAGGTTGGACAAACCCTGTCTCTCATCACCTTGCTTGCCATTCCCCCCTGGTCTAGGAAGCCACCGCTCCTCGTTCACCTCCCTGCCCATGGGGGGCTTATAATTGGGGGGCCGGGGAATGGAAACACGCCCCCCTCTAAAAGCAGTCCTTATTCCAATATATACGACTCGCGCGCTGAAACGAACCATACCTCAAAAGTGTACGATGCAGCTCCTCTAGATGACCGCCTCGGAGAGCTGATTCGCACCGTCATTTTTGTTCTGATCAATCATGGCTGTTTTGCAATGTTAGGACCTTTACAAGTTTTTCACTTCTTTACCAGCATCCACTAATTCCATGTAAGCTAGTGATATGATATAAAGGGGCACTAGCAAAGTTGACGTGCCGAATAACACTATATATAAGGCACAGGTTCCAAATCTCAAGAAATCTATTTGCCATAATATTTTTTTGCTGTGCACGCGTGCATTTCGCATTCGCGGATATTTCCGATCTTCCATTTTGACTGTCCAAAGTGAAATCGGGCCGGAGTGCACGAAATGTCTATCGAAGACCACATGTATAAATGATTCTAAAAGCTGTGTCTTCCTGTACAATTGAGAAACTGCCGTCATTTTGTTTTCGCACCGCTCTTCGATCCGACAGATTCGCGCGTACGCAGGCGCCTCTCCAAGTCCGAAAATGAGAAGAGGACCCCCAAATTGACCGAGATTGCCCTTACCTTTGTCAAAATCCGATAAAATTGGCCCGAGTGATGAATATGTCAATTTTATGCTATTTGCACCCTCTGTCGCTAATCTTGCCAAATGCACCCTCCCTGTCCTTGCACTGCTAGCTTAATCACAAGGCAAAGGAGTAATTGTGCCTTTGTTTGTCACCACCTGGCTCCATTTCCGACATAGAAAGGTGACCCGAAAATGCCTAAAAGCGTAAAAAGGCTTTTCTTTTGATGGTGCCTAGCACCAGGAAAGGGAAAGCCAGACCAAGCACGAAAGACGAAGGATTCATTTCATCCTATTCTCCACAACCTCCACAACATATCATGTATCATTGCTTCATTGAAACTTCTTAAACTTGCTCATCTTTCTTTGTTATGAATACCTTATCATGCATGTGCATATTGTGCAATCTGGCTTCAACGTCCGACAGATACCCTTCAGAGGTGATCACAGCCCGCACACTGCCCTTCTTCAACTCGTGGAGCCCCTCTCCGCTTGTTGGCCCCCCGAAGGTCATCACATTACGGCATATCGCATGCAACACGTGGAGAACAAGGCACTCACCAACGCTGCCAACCACAGGCATGGGAGTGCAGAGCACAACCAGGGCACGCGCAGGACTCCAAAAGCAGCGGACGTTGACCTGTTTCGAAAACTAAACCCGAAAGAGGGCGGGTGTGAGTACACTCACTGAGGGCGGAGCTCTACGGGAGTCCTGAACCTGTCACGGCACACATTGAGTAGGCCTCGTTGTCGGCACAACAGTACCCACCGCGCCTCTGAGGTTAGGAAACAGGGGGGGTTGCGAGTATAGGGCGTCAACTGTGAGTTCTGAAGGGACGGAACCTGTTCACGTAGGCCAGCATGCTCATGTGACCCGCAGTTGGTATGGTCATATGGAGGTCGGAATCTTTAACTGATCTGACCCCATGGGTACCTTATCCAGCGTGTGGGCGCGTTCGTGGTAATACATCGTGCCGATGAATATACGGTCGGAGACTGGGGCTCGCAGACCATTGGGCTGCTAACATGATAACCGTCCTGCTGGTATTCCGGTTATACCCAGTGTGGCTTTCCTCGTTGAGGAGGAACTCTACCTACGGCAAGAGCCTATACTCCTGCGGGGGTGGCCCGTGGAGCCTCCGGATTGAAGGAGGGGATATCTGGGTAGTACCACCACCTCATTCAGCTTGCGACCTCCTCATTTTGGTTACGAGCAACAAATAGTGGGCACAGGGAGATTAGGCGTTCTTCTTACTCTGTGACCTAGTCTCAGCGCGGCTGAGTAGCTGAACCTCGTCGTTCTCAACAACGTAGGAACGGAAGATGGGATTGATAGTGCCATCTGGCTTTATAAAGGCTGACATGGGCTCCCAGGCTGCCTCAGAGAGCCCATAGCCATCCCACAGGGTAACTAATGTCCAACCCTGTTTCTCCTCGTGACGGGCAATCCCTGCAACCACGTAGTAGCCATTAACTGCCATCGCATTGCCAGTCATTCTTCAAAACCATCTGCTTCCTCAAGGCTGACAGTGTGCTCTAGGTCCAAACGTTGACCTCTCGGTCAGAGAGGCGCCACTTATCCCAGGACAGATTGTCAGTAGAGTGGTCATGTCTCACCTTTTTAGGTGCACACAGCAGCTCTGCACCTAGGCAGGGACTGCATGTCAAATGGATCTTGGATCCATCTATTCTTATAATACGATAGGGCCGAAAGAATGAGTCCGGCGAACAGTTGCCGGGCCACAAGAGCAATCGCAAATGCTGTACAAGCACCAGGTCTATTACCTTGAAACTGGCAGGACGCCTGGTGCGGTTACGCCTAGTCAACTCGTGTTCACAAAAACCTGCTTCAGGTTAGCTCTTGTCCAGTTGGCGAAGTCCTGCTTATGTTCCAGCCAATCTCCTCTCTTGTAGTCCTCAGGGAAGGTGGTTTTGAAAACCCATGCAAAACGCCCCCCACGGAACAGTTCGAGGGGGGTATAGTGAATGCAGAAAGTCTGTTCTGAATTCGTGGTTCGGACAGCCCAGGGTAACAAGCGTACCCAAACCATAGTACGTTCTTGTTTCACCAGTATCATCTTGTTCTGATCGGCCACACGATTCTGTCCTGGCACAGAGGGTTAGAAGTCGGACTATAGGGAACACCTGTTGTTACATGCACGTTCAGGGCGTCCAACACTCTCTTGTACCCCACTGCGTTGTTCCATATAGAGTCAGTGTGGTTACAGTGGTATTGATCTCGCCTCCCTTCCCTGCATGCGTGCACACGATGCATGAAAGGGATTTGACAGTAGGCCACGCGCTGTCCACGCGGTATGAACCCTTGCCAGGTTACCCAGGGCTTCGCCCTACGTTCCATAAGGGAACGGGCGAAGTCCTCAAGCTTGCTTGCTTGCGACTGGGTTCAGGAACAGTGTATTATAGGGCACACTAAGAAGCGTATAATACGTAAAGTGTGTCTTGGTTCCTCCGTCTTGAACCCAGTCCATTGGCCTCTGTTGTACAGGTAGGAGGGTCAGGGTGAACTGGTGCAGTCCCTTGAGCCGTGCTAAAATATACGGCGCTGATCACCCAATCAATTGACTGCGCCTCAGCGGAGAGTGGCGAGGGCAGTTCGACTCCATCGACATCCGCGCTGTGCACGCCACCTGTGCGCCCTTCCCCTCCAAGCCCTAGCAATGAAACGTGTTGTGACGTCCCTGTTAGGCCACAGTTGCTTAGCAGCGCTGTGTTCTCTTGTCTTCTTCACAGGAGGGTCATTAGGACCCACGAGTTTATCTTCAACACCACCGGGTAGAGCGTGCGTGTAGGAGTGGTAGTCCTGCGTGGGGGCTTGAGCCAGTTGCAGTAGCGCTCGCCCACCAGGATGGTGCCACTGTAGGGTGTGTAGGACCTGTAGTGCGTGGGCACAGGGCCACAGGGCATGCAGGCCAAGGGGACAGTGTTGGGCCCCCACACCCACACACCCGCGCCCACGGCATGTGGGTGACGGACCCCAACAGCACGCCCAGAGAGCGGGCAGTCAGGGGAGGGGGGGCGCCTGACCACAGACGCCCCTCACAACGGCGGAAGGCACCCCCCCCCCCGGGGACGCCCTTCCGCCACCCCCACAGCGAGCAACGCCGGCCCGCAGGGGCGCACGCTGCCGGGCCGGGGCTGGATCCCCACGCCCGCATTGACCGCACCCGGGACACACGGGTCGCGGAGCCCCGGCTGCCCGCTCCAGAGGACGGGCGGCAGGGGGAGGGACAGCGCCTGACACCAGACGCCCCTCGCAACGGTTGCAGGCCATCTACCCCGGGGACGGCCCCCCACCACCTCCGTGGCACGCAGCCCCCACAGGGCATGCAGGCCAAGGGGACAGTGTTGGGCCCCAACACCCACACACCCGCGCCCACAGCACGTGGGTGGCGGACCTCAACAGCCCGCCCAGTGGGCGGGCAGTCGGTGGAGGGACAGCGCCTGACCTCAGACGCCCCTCACAATGGTGGAAGGCACCCCCCCCGGGGACGCCCTTCTGCCACCCCCACAGCCAGCAACGCCGGCCCGCAAGGGCGCACGCTGTGGGGCCGGTGCTGGGTCCCCACGCCCGCACCGACCGCATCCGGGACACACGGGTCGCGGAACCCCTTCTGCCCGCTCCAGAGGACGGGCGGCGGGGGGAGGGACAGCGTCTGACACCAGACGCCCCTCACAATGGTGGCACGCCACCCCCCCGGGGACGGGCCCCCACCATCCCCGCAGCACGCAGCCCCCACAGGGAATTCAGGCCAAGGGGACAGTGTTGGTCCCCAACACCGACACACCCGCGCCCACAGCACGTGGGTGGCGGACCCCAACAGCCCGCCCAGTGGGCGGGCAGTCGGGGGAGGGACAGCGCCTGACCTCAGACGCCCCCCACAATGGTGGAAGGCACCCCCCCCGGGGACGCCCTTCCGCCACCCCCACAGCGAGCATTGCCGGTCCTCAAGGGCGCACGGTGTGGGGCCGGTGCTGGGACCCCACGCCCGCACCGACCACATCCGGGACATACTGGTCGCGGAACCCTGGCTGCCCGCTCCAGAGGACGGGCGTCCGGGGGAGGGACAGCGCCTGACACCAGACGCTTCTCACAACGGTGGCAGGCCACCCCCCCCGGGGACGGCCCCCCACCACCCCCGCGGCACGCAGCCCCCACAGGGCATGCAGGCCAAGGGGACAGTGTTGGGCCCCCACACCCACACACCCGCGCCCACAGCGAGTGGATGGCGGACTCCAACAGCCCCCTCAGTGGGCGGGCAGTCGGGGGAGAGACAGCGCCTGACCTCAGACGCCCCTCACAATGGTGGAAGGCACCCCCCCCGGGGACCCCTGTCCGCCACCCCCACAGCGAGCAACGCCGGCCTGCAAGGGCGCACGCTGTGGGGCTGGTGCTGGGTCCCCACACCCGCACCGACCGCGCCCAGGACACACGGGTCACAGAACCCTGGCCCCCCGCTCCAGAGGACGGGCGGCCGGGGGAGGGACAGCGCCTGACACCAGACGCCCCTCACAATGGTGGCAGGCCCCCCTCTCCCGGGGACGGCCCCCCCACCACCCCCGCGGCACGCGCCCTGGCAGGGCATGCAAGCCAAGGGGACAGTGTTGGGCCCCTACACCCACACAGCCGCGCCCACAGCACGTGGGTGGCAGACCCCAACAGGCCGCCCAGTGGGCGGGCAGTCGGGGGAGGGACAGCGCCTGACGTCAGACGCCCCTTACAATGGTGGAAGGCACCGTCCCCCGGGGACGCCCTTCCACAACCCCCACAGCGAGCAACGCTGGCCCGGAAGGGCGCACCCTGTGGGGCTGGTGCTGGGTCCCCACGCCCGCACCGACCGCACCCGGGACACACGGGTCGCAGAACCCCGGCTGCCCGCTCCAGAGGACGGGCCGCTGGGGGAGGGACAGCGCCTGACACCAGATGCCCCTCACAACGGTGGCGGGCCGGCCCCCCCGGGGACGGCCCTCCACCACGCCTGCGGCACGCAGCCCCGGCAGGGCATGCAGGCCAAGGGGACAGTGTTGGGCTCCCACACCCACACACCGGCGCCCACAGCACGTGGGTGGCGGACCCAAAAAGCCCGCCCAGTGGGCGGGCAGTAGGAGGATGGACAGCGCCTGACCTCACAACGGTGGAAGGCACCCCCCCGGGTATGCCCTTCCGCCACCCCCACAGCGAGCAACGCCGGCCCGCAAGGGCGCACGCTGTGGGGCTGGTGCTTCGTCCCCACGCCCGCGCTGACCGCACCCGGGACACACGGGTCGCGGAACCCTGGCTGCCCGCTCCAGAGGACGGGCGGCCCTGGGAGGGACAGCGCCTGACACCAGACGCCCCTCACAATGGTGGCAGGCCACCCCCCCCCAGGGGACGGCCCCCCCACCACCCCCGAGGCACGCAGCCCCCACAGGGCATGCAAGCCAAGGGGACAGTGTCCGGCCCCCACACCCACACACCCGCGCCCACTGCACGTGGATGGCAGACCCCAACAGCCCGCCCAGTGGGCGGGCAGTCGGGGGAGGGACAGAGCCTGACGTCAGACGCCCCTCACAATGGTGGAAGGCACCCCCCGCGGGGACGCCGTTCCGCCAACCCCACAGCGAGCAACGCCAGCCTGCAAGGGCGAACGCTGTGGGGCTGTTGCTGGGTCCCCACGCCCGCACCGACCGCACCCGGGACACACGGGTCGCGGAACCCTGGCTGCCCGCTCCAGAGGACGGGTTGCCGGGGGAGGGACAGCGCCTGACACCAGACGCCCCTCACAATGGTGGAAGGCGCCCTCCCTGGGGACGCCCTTCCGCCTGCCCCACAGGCAGCAACGCCGGCCCGCCAGAACGCACGCTGTGGGGCCGGTGCTGGGTCCCAAGGCCCGCACCAACTGCACCAGGGACACACGGGTCGCAGAGCCCCGGCTGCCCGCTCCAGAGGACGGGCGGCTGGGGGAGGGACAGCGCCTGACACCAGACGCCCCTCACAACGGTGGCAGGCCACCCCCCCCGGGGACGGCCCCCCACCACTCCCGCGGCACGCAGCCCCCACAGGGCATGCAGCCCAAGGGGACAGTGTTGAGCCCCCACACCCACACACCCGCGCCCACAGCACGTCGGTGGCGGACCCCAACAGCCCCCCCAGTGGGCGGGCAGTCAGGGGAGGGACAGCGCCTGACCTCAGACGCCCCTCACAATGGTGGAAGGCACCCTCCCCGGGGACCCCCTCCACCACCCCCACAGCGAGCAACGCCGGCCTGCAGGGGCGCACGCTGTGGGGCTGGTGCTGGGTTCCCACGCCCGCACCGACCGCACCCGGGACACACGGGTCGCAGAACCCTGGCTGCCCGCTCCAGAGGACAGGCGGCCGGGTGAGGGACAGCGCCTGACACCAGATGCCCCTCACAACAGTGGCGGGCCGCCCCACCCGGGGACGGCCCTCCACCACGCCCGCGGCACGCAGCCCCCACAGGACATGCAGGCCAAGGAAACAGTGTTGGGCCCCCACACCCACACACCCGCGCCCACAGCACGTGGGTGGCGGACCCGAACAGCCCGCCCAGTGGGCGGGCAGTAGGAGGAGGGACAGCGCCTGACCTCAGACGCTCCTCACAATGGTGGAAGGCACCCCCCCCGGGTATGCCCTTCCGCCACCCCCACAGCGAGCAACGCGGGCCCGCAAGTGCGCACGCTGTGGGGCCGGTGCTTGGTCCCCACGCCCGCGCCGACCGCACCCGGGACACACGGGTCGCGGAACCCCGGCCGCCCGCTCCAGAGGACGGGCGGCCGGGGGAGGGACAGCGCCTGACACCAGACGCCCCTCACAACGGTGGCAGGCCACCCCCCCCGGGGACGGCCCCCCACCACCCCCGTGGCATGCACTCCCGACAGGGCCTGCAGGCCAAGGGGACAGTGTTGGGCCCCCACACCCACACACCCGCGCCCACAGCACGTGGGTGGCGGACCCCAACCGCCCGCCCAGTGCACGGGCAGTCGGGGGAGGGACAGCGCCTGACCTCAGACACCCCTCACAATGGTGGAAGGCACCCCCCCCGGGGACCCCCTTCCGCCACCCCCACAGCGAGCAACGCCGGCCTGCAAGGGCGCACGCTGTGGGGCTGGTGCTGGGTCCCCACACCCGCATGGACCGCACCCAGGACACACGGGTCACGGAAACCTGGCTGCCCGCTCCAGAGGACGGGCGGCCGGGGTAGGGACAGCCCCTGACACCAGACCCCCCTCACAACGGTGGCAGGCCCCCCTCCCCCGGGGACGGCCCCCCCACCACCCCCGCGGCACGCGCCCCCGGCAGGGCATGCAGGCCAAGGGGACAGTCCTGGGCCCCCACACCCACACACCCGCGCCCACAACACGTGGGTGGCGGACCCCAACAGCCCGCCGAGTGGGCGGGCAGTCGGGGGAGGGACAGCACCTGACGTCAGACGCCCCTCACAATGGTGGAAGGCACCGCCCCCCGGGGACGCCCTTCCGCAACCCCCACAGCGAGCAACGCTGGCCCTCAAGGGCGCACCCTGTTGGGCTGGTGCTGGGTTCCCACGCCCGCACCGACCGCACCCGGGACACACGGGTCGCAGAACCCTGGCTGCCCGCTCCAGAGGACGGGCGGGCGGGGGGAGGGACAGCGCCTGACACCAGATGCCCCTCACAATGGTGGCGGGCCGGCCCCCCCGGGGACGGCCCTCCACCACGCCCACGACACGCAGCCCCCACAGGACATGCAGGCCAAGGGGACAGTGTTGGGCCCCCACACCCACACACCCGCGCCCACAGCACGTGGGTGGCGGACTCAAACAGCCCGCCCAGTGGGCGGGCAGTAGGAGGAGGGACAGCGCCTGACCTCAGACGCCCCTCACAATGGTGGAAGGCACCCCCCCCGGGTATGCCCTTCCGCCACCCCCACAGCGAGCAACGCCGGCCCGCAAGGGCGCACGCTGTGGGGCTGGTGCTTGGTCCCCATGCCCGCGCCGACCGCACCCGGGACACACGGTCGCGGAACCCCGGCTGCCCGCTCCAGAGGATGGGCGGCCGGGGGTGGGACAGCGCCTGACACCAGACGCCCCTCACAACGGTGGCAGGCCACCCCCCCCGGGGACGGCCCCCCACCACCCCCGCGGCACGCAGCCCCGACAGGGCCTGCATGCCAAGGGGACAGTGTTGGGCCCCCACACCCCCACACCCGCGCCCACAGCACGTGGGTGGCGGACCCCAACAGCCCGCCCACTGGGCGGGCAGTCGGGGGAGGGACAGCGCCTGACCTCAGACGCCCCTCACAATGGTGGAAGGCACCGCCCGCGGGGACGCCCTTCCGCCACCCCCACAGCGAGCAACACGGGCCCGCAAGGGCGCACGCTGTGCGGCCGGTGCTTGGTCCCCACGCCCGCACCGACCGCACCCGGAACACACGGGTCGCGGAACCCTCGCTGCCCGCTCCAGAGGACGGGCGGCCGGGGGAGGGACAGCGCCTGACACCAGACGCCCCTCACAACGGTGGCAGGCCACCCCCCCCGGGGACGGCTCCCCACCACCCCCGCGGCACGCACTCCAGACAGGGCCTGCAGGCCAAGGGGACAGTGTGGGGCCCCCACACCCACACACCCGCGCCCACAGCACGTGGGTGGCGGACCCCAACAGCCCGCCCAGTGGGCGGGCAGTCGGGGGAGGCACAGCGCCTGACCTCAGACGCCCCTCACAATGGTGGAAGAGAACGTCCCGTAGTTCGCCTGAACTAGAGGTGCTCCGTCCGATTCCAAGTGGGGGCGGAACGCAGTGTCCTAGGTGCTAGGGTGTCTGTGACCCCGCGAGCCGGAAGGGATGCTGCGAGGGGCAGGTAGGGATCACCAATACGCTGGAGTTCGGAGCGCGCCCGAGCACTTTACCTTTACCTTTGGCCTCACAATGGTGGAAGGCAGCCCTCCCGGGCACGCCCTTCAGCCACCCCCACAGCGAGCAACGCCTGCCAAGAAGGGCGCACGCTGTGGGGCCGGTGCTGGGTCCTCACGCCCGCACCGACCGCACCCGGAACACACGGGTCGCGGAACCCTGGCTGCCCGCTCGGGAGGACGGGTGGCCTGCGAAGGGACAGCGCCTGACACCAGACGCCCCTCACAACGGTGGCAGGCCACCCCCCCCGGGGACGGCCCCCCCACCACCCCCGGGGCACGCAGCCCCCACAGGGCATGCAAGCCAAGGGGACAGTGTTGGGCCCCCACACCCACACACCCGCGCCCACTGCACGTGGATGGCGGACTCCAACAGCCCACCCAGTGGGCGGGCAGTCGGGGGAGGGACAGCGTCTGACACCAGACGCCCCTCACAACGGTGGAAGGCCCCCCCTCCGGGGACGCCCTTCCGCCACCCCCACTGCGAGCAACGCCGGCCCGGAAGGGCGCACCCTGTGGGGCCGGTGCTGGGTCCCCACGCCCACACCGACCGCACCCGGGACACACGGGTCACAGAACCCCGGCCGCCCGCCCCAGAGGACGGGCGGCTGAGGCTGGCTCCCCACGCCTGCACCGACCGCACCCGGGACACACGGGTTGCGGAACCCCAGCGGCCGGCCCCAGAGGGCGGGCGTCCGGGAGAGGGACAGCGCCTGACACCAGACGCCTCTCACAACGGAGGCAGGCCACCCCCCCCGGGGACGGCCCCCCACCGGCCCCGTGGCACGCCCTTCCCACAGGGCATGCAGGCCAAGGGGACAGTGTTGGGCCCCCACACCCACACACCCGCGCTCACAGCACGTGGGTGGCGGACCCCAACAGCCCGCCCAGTGGGCGGGCAGTCGGGGGAGGGGGAGCGCCTGACCTCAGACGCCCCTCACAACGGTGGAAGGCACCCCCTCGGGGGATTCCCCTCTGCCACCCCCACAGCGAGCAACGCCGGCCCGCAAGGGCGCACGCTGTGGGGCCGGTGCTGGGTCCCCACGCCCGCACCGACCGCACCCGGGACACACGGGTCGCGGAACCCCGGCTGCCCGCCCCCGAGGACGGGCGGCCGGGGGAGAGACAGCGCCTGACACCAGACGCCCCACACAACGGTGGCAGGCCATCCCCCCCCCCGGGGACGGCCCCCCACCACCCCGGCGGCACGCAGCTTCCACAGGGGGTGCAGGCTAAGCCAGGTAAGGAGGAACCGGGACCGGACCGCCCCCCCCCCCCGAGCACGCCAGACGGAGCAGGGGACCGGGGCAGGACACGCGGAGGGGCACGGACCACGTGGAACGGCCCTACCAGCGCTCAGTGCCGGGACCCCGCGAGGTGCGCACGCCACACCACCCAGGGGGGGGGGAGCGGACGCCGCCGAAGCGCGAGAGCACACACACGCAAAGGGCACGCGGGGACTACCAGAAGGGCAACCGGACCGAGCTCGCGGAACGCACAGACCGCGTGGAATGGCTTACCAGCGAGCGAGGGTAAGGGACACACGGACAGGACACCCCGCCACACGTAGCGCGGGACACGCGGGGCGGGAAGGGGGAAACGGTAGAGACACAACACCAGGTACCGGCCAAGCCCCCCGAACGGGCCGCGAGTGCCGCGCACACACGGACGGGGCACTGCACCCGCCAAGGCAGTAGTGGCGCACTGCCCCACGCCCCAACGCCTAGGCAAGGCAGCCTCTGCGCCAGCCCCAGGGGGTGCCACTGGCGACAAGCCAGTAGCACGGGCCCGGCGGCGCCGGCGCCCCGGGCGACCCTGCATTAGGGGGGCGACGCGTTGGGTAAGCACCCGCAGCCACAGCTGCGAATTGATGCACTGACCGGGGAGAGGCGAAACGGGGAAGCCGGGGAGGGACGGGGCTCCGAGCCCTGTGAACCCGGGGGACTCCGCCACCAGGCAGGAGGTGCGTCTTGGAGGGCCCCCCACTAGGACCCGGTGGGGGGGATATCACCTGGCCCGACCAGGTGGCCCCCCGGGGCCAAAAGGCGTCTAGTACCCGCAAAATCAAACCTCAAACCTCAAACCTGTTGTACCTCCCAGTATGACTCCGGATGCGTAAATCCTCATCAGAGTGCTCCAGAGTGATCAGACTACTGTTGAACCAACATTTTCACAGTCTGTTCCCCTGTGACATTTTGCTGCAGGCCAACGCACGAGTGAAACCACTCAGACCACAGGTGACGAGAATACAGCTGTCGTAACCTCCAAACCTAGGTAGGCCATGGATGAAATCCACGTACAACAGAGACTTAGCACAGTAGGGGGTAGGTAGACTGGATATCAGTCCCCGGTCACCAGATTCGCTGTGTTTGCTGGCACAACAGCCTCAAGAGTCCACTATGGACTGCATTTGCTGACGTAGTTCTGTCTGGGTTACTCAGGAGTAGAAACACTCCCTAAAGAAGTCAACAGAGCGGTTACAGCCGATGTGCCCTGAGCTAAGAAAGGCCCAATGCAGGCAGGCGGCCACTCCTGCTTCAGGCACAACTATGTGGTCCTCAAAATAGAGGTACTGACTATCTGTAATACAACGGTTGCCTTTTATCAAGCGTGCCTGTAGGCCATCCGTGAGGGTCTGGATGACACATTGATACTCTTGTTGGTAGTCTCTCAGACTTCGACCCTCCAGGACACCTGCAGTGCGCATGAACATGTCCAGCTGGACATCCATACATTGAAACGCCTCTTTGGCCTAGGCCTCCAAGCTCTAACCTAATAGAGCATGGAAGTTGTTACGTGATATACAGTCAGCCGTATCATTGTTTACACCCCGTATGTGGTGGACAGTCAACTTGGGCTGATTGAGATGGGTCCACCATTGTTCGAGTTTAGCCTTATCAGGAGGGGGCCCCTTTCTGAGATGTTTTCCGAGGCTCTTGGTCATAGAGCCACACAATGGGGTTAGTACCAAGTAGGAGGGACTGGGAAGTGAGCACAAGCATTCCAGCCAGAAGTTCCTGCTTGTAGGTACTGTAGTTGGATCGTGCTTTATTCCGCTTCCAGATCCAGTCACCAAGGGCCATCAGACGCCATTCATTGGCACGGTAGTCATGCTTCAGCGTGCAATTGCAGTTCGAACCAGAAGAATGATATTGGGAGTGAGCAACCTCAGCGGGGTTAGGCTCCTGCCACTGGTATAGGGTACCAGCACCCCTACATCACAGGCATCTGTCACGAGTTTCATCTCGTCCTTAATGTGGGGTACCCCCACGCACTTGGTAGAGGAGATTTTCTTCTTCAACTCCTTGAAAAAGGCCTTCTCCTTGTCGGTCTACCGCCAAGGGTTGGTCTTTTTTATAAGCTCAGTCAGGGGGGCTGATGATCGAGTAACATTGTGTATACCGTGCCGGTGTAAATTACAGGCACCACTAGAACGTCGTATGTCGGGTCAACCCTTTTTGGGGTCATCACGTATCTGCATGTTCTGCAGGGGTTGCATCTTAGATGCGGCTGGCTCTTACCAGCCATATGCAACGTCGAAACCTAGGTATTCCATCTCCTCACGGAGGAACTCACATTTCTGTGGTTTGATGCGGAGATGGTTTTACTGACAAACAATGAAACTCTTTTATAGGAGGTGGGTATGATCCTCCTGGGTATCACTACCCAGGCTCACATCGTCGATGTGCTCTTCAAATTCAGCTCCGCGGGAAACCAGTTCCTGTACAAGGGGTCTGCGTTGAAGCCAGTTCGGACCCCCGTGGTCATCTTTGGGTCACTTGGGGTGTGTATCTATGGGCCGGCAAGCCACCATGGGCTGACATCATACTCTCCCATCCACCTGACCTAACCTGATGTGATAGTGTGATAGGTTTGGCCATTCCAGCTATGAGCGGCCATATTCAATACCGCAGCGCCGCTGGCTGAGATTTATATATCAAAATATCAGGAATCCACAGGGTTTTTTTGTCATAATGTTTCCGTAATTTTTCAGCTATCCGTTCTGATTGTCAATGTATCGGCGACAGTCAGTTGCACCGCGATTTTGCGGTAACCGATTGGTTAACTGTTACTTCCAGATATTTTAGCGGAAACCCTGATGAAGGGTCAGATTTCATCAGAAAAGGGTTCGTTGCTTCCGCAATTTTCATGTTATACACTCGCAAAATTAATCCAATTTTTTCAGACATTCAGAATTCGATTTTCGACTTCGAGGTCGCCGCACTGGATATGATGAATGTCGAGTGGTCCTACATTTTTCCCCGATTACGAATCAACCTTTTTTTTGTTGTCTCCTTCATTTTTCTTGGAGATATAGGCGAAACAAAATTGATTCGTGAGACCACTTTGAAGAATCATATCTCCGTCTCACTGCGAGAGATTCAAATCTTGAGACTTGGGTTGGAACCGCCTTGGTCTCAACTTGTTTCAAAAAACGTCTAACGCCCTTGGTATGCACATCTGCTCGTGCTATCAAAGGATCATGGTCAAGAGGGTAGAAAATGCTTTACAACTCTTGGACCATGATACCGACCATGGACCATGGACCATGATATTTTAATATGGGTTTCGAGTGTACTGCACGAGTGTTGGTGTTGCATAGAAACTTTTTTTGGGTTCTTACGTATTTTTAACGTGAAGTTATGTCCATGGAGGGGCATGGCATATCATGGTGGGAGCTACTTTTAAGGGTATATGTTATATGGATGGTATGTGCTTTGCTATGCTCACGCCCATGTTATATATCTCCGTTTGTAGGAAGATATGTGGAGTCATACGTGGCAAGGGCTTTGCCCATGTCCTAATGGTGTGCTCCATAGCGCTAGACTAAGTCTACCGCACATATAGTGCAGGTGGGAACCCTTACAGAGCGACCCACAAGCGCCAATATCAATTCTCACATTTTCATGGTGCGTGTCGTGAGGAGGTTTCGAAGGTGTCCCTATGCGTCCATGTGGGGATACAAGTCGGGGGATTGTTTGCAAATGGTCCCAAGCAGTAGTGTGCTGAACCATATGTTGATACCATGGGTGAGCGAAGTTAGATACTATTGTGATTATCTTCAATTTAGCAACATTCGCATGTTTTTGACCTCATTTTATGCTCATTATTGTATTCTATGTGCTCAACTGGTCGGCTAACAGTAAAGTGCCTAGAGATCCGTGAACTATGGTACGTTGCTTATATGTTGGCATATGCTTTGGTGTTGCACCTCATCATATGCCAGATTACATGATCACTTTGGCGTGGCGCATGAGCCCTCACAAAATTAGGTCTCAATTTCGTGAGTTGACTTGTGAAGCATGGTATGTGTATATCCGGACGGGTTTGGGTGCCAATGTTGGGATATTCTTCGGCATGGACCTTTGGTTTATATCACCCTTGTATATTACTTTCCGGTTTGACACATGCATGGGGCATTTGAATACTTGCCATATGCATCTTTGAGTATATAATTGAATTTTGGGCACTATGGTGTGATTTGCCTAATTCTGCTATGTTGTGAGGTCATCTGCATGGGGCAATCCTCCAAGCCCAATCGACTCCAAGTCCAACCAAAGTTATGTCAGGGTAGGGCATGGTCCTGAGTGCCACTCTAGGCCATGACACGCCACCTCCCTCTTTGGGCTAGGATTTAGAGGCCTTGGGGGTGAACACATATTTGGGGTTTGTGTAGTGACTTTTGACACATGGCATTTCGCCATCTTTTTTGACTGGGTTCAGGGCATCATGTTGACGAGACAAAGGAAAGGTCTTGAGTCCAGGGAATGAGGGGTCTATGGTTGTGATTGTGTATGTTTCCATCTTTCCCCAATTTTGCTTGATTTGTGTTCATATGCCAATTTCAGGGCTTTTTCCATTATTCTATTGGTGCAATTCTATGTACATGCCCAACGCCCGTGTCTCAGTGTGCACTGTGAGACGACCGGTGTGTTGGAAGGAGTTGTTGAGTGTCAACGCGGGACCTCAAACACCCTTGGAAGCCCTCAGTGTGGTTTCTTTGGATTGGAGCTATTGTACTTGGGAGTTGGTTATTGCAAGGGATCAGGATTTGTGTGAAGGAGCCATATTTTACAATTTTGTGTCGGAAATTGTGCAGGATAGGGCAAGATCATGCAAAACCTGCTGAGAAGCAAGACCATAGGAGTGACAGGGAATGGTGGAAGGGGTACAGCAGGGGCCGGTCCTGGTAGGGACCTTCTTTATGGTAGCAGAGGATTACCTGCCCTCTACCGCCGCACCGGGGACTTGGGCCCTCATGAGCCCTGCCCAAGGACGCCCCGGGTGCAGATCGTTGAGTCCGTGGAGTCGACGCCGGACTTGGAAGCCCAAGAAGAGCGAAGATGCTCAGGACGGAGAGCCCTTGTAGGACATGGGCTAGACATGGAGGACCTGGCCTCCATGTGTGAAAGGCAATGCCGCAAGGCTTGCAATCTCCGCTCCGCTGCGGACGAGTTGGAGGAGACTGGCAGCAACGGCAGGGCCCGGTGTTACCGGGAGCGTTGGTCCCCAAAACCAGCCCGGTCAGGTTGTGGTCAGCTGCGGATTCCAAGGGGCATTTTGATGGCTATCGGACCGCTTTCCCTTCGGAGTCGGAGGAGATTGCCAGACCGCCCACAAGGGCGCACACGGCCCCAGAACCCAGCCTGGAGCATGACGCCGAGGCGTTGGAGAGGCCTACCAGAGCCAGAACGGCGCCTGTGGCCCAGCACACGGAGCCAAAGCGGGATAACATGGGCGACACACCCATGGCGGAGGAGTCCGAGGCGCCGGGAACCGTGGGATGCGCCGGATCAGGTGGAGGGCACGTTAGGTGCCACTGCGAGCACATATTCTTCCTCATCGGCAAGTACCCAAAGATGGGGATGGACGCCATCGTGCAGCACCTCGACTGCCTTGACAACCAGAGGGACGGCGTAGAGGAGGACATCGCTGGGATCCTGGAGGACCAGTCGGAAGCGGAGAGAGACATGGCGGAGCTGCGAGCGGAGCAGGACTGGTACCGGGAGAAGCTCGAGATGGCCCTGCAGAAGCAGCTGCGAGTGGTGGACAGCCTGCTCCAGCTGGTGGAGGACATGTCGGGACTCCTGAAAAGGATAGGGGAGTTACAACCCCTCGCCTCGGTTCCGGAGCTCCCGGCAAGGGCGGCAACAGCAGAGCTGGTGGAGCGGGTTAAGACCCTCAGGAGCACCATGGAGAAACCCATGGGCGGCCCTGCAGAGGCACCTTACGCGCCTCCGCGTGTTGACCCGGGTGCGCTGCCGTTTGTTCCCATGTTCAGCGAATCCATAATGCTCGGGGAGCATACGGCACCGGATGGGTCCATGCGGGAAGAGCACGCAACCAGGGACCCGAGGAGCCTGACGGTACAGATGTCTGATGCCGCCCAGGATCCACCGACCGCTATGACTGCCCATGCAGTTTATGCGGAACAGGAGATCCAGACCATGCAGGGGTGAACCATGGAAAGGGCCGACGGACATGGTCGAGGCCATCCAGGCGGAAACCTGTGGGTGAAGGATCCCACTACGGGGATATGGTCAGCTGGTGGAGAAGGTCCTTCTCGCATCCCAAACCCCATGGGTTCAGGCCCAACTGGACCGCACTCCATGGAGGAGAGGGATGTACGGGGAGTGTACTCACACCCCCTGGCCACAGGTGGTATCCGTCTCGGTGGAGTGGTGGCTGCGGACGTCGGCGACGCCATCAGGATTCACGACCTCAGGGGAATCAAAATCCCCTACTACGATGGCTACCCCTCCAACCTGGATGACTTCATCCTGGATTGGGAGGACTTCGCTGAGGAGGTCGTCGGCGAGATGAAGGGAGCGCCAAGGGACAAGTGGGTATGTTGGACATTCCCACACAGGCTGGCGCAGGACCTGAAGGAGGAGCTCAGGGATCAGATCCGTGAGGGATGGATCCAGACAGAGCAGGCCTGCCTCCAGTTGCTGGAGGACGAGGAGCGAGTGGACGCCCCCAACCAGAGGTTGGAGGATTTGTGGTCTATTCTGTTGCCGCTGGAGCGCGGGGAGTTGAGGGTCCGAGAATGGAATCGGTACATCCGCAAGTACCGAAGAAGCCTCAAGCTGGTGGAGGACTGGAATGACTCCAGCGAGATCGGACACCTGCTCAAGGACGTCCTTCGCGGCAACTGGAAGAAGCGAGTAGAGGACGAGGAGAGGAAGAGAGCAAAGAAGCGCGTGGCCGTACGGATCATGGCATCAGAGGACACCCACGCCGGAATAATGGAGTTCCTCCGGCGAAACCACGGCGAGCCCAGCCGAATGTTCGGGCTGAAGAACGCCGTCCACAGGAGCAACAAATTGCCGATTGGAAGGCAAAGGGCAGAGACGGTTGAAAAAGCCAAGGAAAGGGCCAAGGGAAAGGCAGAGGAAAAGGCTATGGTGGAGGACCCGGCCGAGACCGACAGGTGAGGTCGATCGATGAGGTTGCTGAGGACATGTTGAGGACGTTGGAGGAACTCAAAGCCCAGCAACGTGGTGGACAAAGTCTGGGCGGATCGCAGCAGGAAGGGGCTGCGGCAGGCCACGTCTAGAGGAGCCCGCAAGGGAGTGGGACCCCGAAGGCCCCTCCTCTGAAAATCAGTGGAATCCCAGAGAAAGCGAAGGCACATCGGGGCCGGAGAAAGCTCCAGAAGAGCCACAACCACTGAGTTTTGCCACTCCCAACCCCTGGAGTGCCCTTCAAAGGGAAGTGTACGTGGGCAAGGGACGTGGCAAGAAAGAAGGAGCCACCACGAAGAGCCTCGTGGACGGGCAGGACCAGCCCAGGATCTACAGCATCCGTGACCATACCCTCGAAGTCCTGATGCACCCAGATGTGCTAGAGTTGCATGCCGTGAGAGTCGTCCATACACCGCAGGGTGACGAGCAGCAGTTGCACTTGAAGGTGCGTGTACGGTGCGGACAAGAGGAGTTGGTGGTGGATGTTTTGGTGGATTCGGGTGCCCAGGTGAGCCTGGTCCAGAGAGGGTTGTTCAAGGAGGAATCCCTGCAGCCCAGCCGTAGACCGGTACGCCTGAAGGTGGCCATCGGAGAGATTATGGGTGGTGGCACCCATGAGGCCACTATCAGTATGGAATTCTTGGAGCATGAGCGCTTGAACCGCCCTGATTTGGCGAAGAGAAGCACTCTATCCGGGAACTTCTATGCGGCCGACATTACACATTCGGATATGATCATGGGGTATGACTTCATGGTGGGAAACGCCATTGGAGCCCTTACATGGCTATCCACGGACTATGCACGCGGATCATCCCAATGGAATGCTGAGGAAGAGGATCGGATTGTCCAAGCGGTGCAAGCTGTGGGTGCCAAGTCCAGAGGAGACCGCGGAGTTCAGCTCACGGAGTATTGAAGGGCGCCGCAGGTGTATGCCAGGATGATTCAGACGCTGGGAGCCGAAGCGCCCGAGACGGACGTCTTCGCTTCCCGGGATGCCCCACTTTTGAGGAAGTGTAGGAGGCATTGGCATCGGGGAGATTCAGCCTGGCACAGGCATTGAGGTTTGAAGGAGTGAGGGCCCATGTATTGGCATTGCTCCCTGGAAAATACCAGAGGTACCGAGGAGAAGATTGTCGCGGATAGGGCGAAGGGGATCCTGGTCATAACCGGCATAGGATCCACCCCATGTCTGCTGGAAGGTCTCAAGTTGACACTGGATTGGATCACCCTGAACGAGATGTCATTCGGACCAGAGGAGGAGTTGTTCATCGACAGCAAGGGTTTATCAATGCCCTCCCTGGGTCAAGTGTGGGGTACCAAGGCTTTCCTGGTGGATGGGGCGCAAGCTTGGCCCACGGGTGACGAAGCATTCATCCGTAGGGTTGAGGCAGCCAAGAAGGGGCGGGCAATAGTCACATCTCCGCATTGGTGGGATGACAGTATGTTGGTCACCGGCAAGTACAAGAAGGAAGAGTTCGTGGCGAGAATCATGGATCACATCGCGGACCAATATGATGGTCCGGTTAGGTCGGACCTTCCGACGTTGGATTTTCCAAGAATGGGGACCGGTAGCGACAAGAACCCGGCTGATGCCGCAAATTTCCGAAGATTATCGGTGGGAAGTGCACCCCACGACGATGAAGACGGCATACCGGACAAGGAGAAGTCGGACTCGGACCCAGAAGAGGCCTATACCGCAGTGCGCTCGGTTGTATCCATACCGAAACAAGCAGCTGAAGAGGCCCAGAAGAACCCGAAGGTCGCCGAGCTGAAGGGGAGGCTGATAAATGCCTATCCGCGGCTATTCAGTGGCGTCACCAACAAGAACCCTCCAGATCGTGGGAGGTTTGGCACAGCGAGGATCAAGCTGAAGCCGAACCCCAAGATCTATCGTCATCGGGAGTACCAACTTCAGGGCGATCGGGCGGAGGCCGGGAAGAAGTTGTTGGCCGAGTTTATTGAGAGGGGCTGGATCGAACCCTCCCACGGTGAGTGGGCCAGCCCAGCCTATATCATGCCCAAGAAAGAGAAGGGCAAGAGGAGGTTGGTGGTTGATTACAGGGGTTTGAACGAGCAAACCGAGCACGACTCGTACTCGCTCCCAATGATCAACACGATACTCCAAAAACAACAAAAAAAGCGGATCTTCACGGTGTTAGACCTGAAACACGGCTATCACCAGATGCGGCTACACCCGGACTCCAGGCCCTGCACAGCGATGTCGACGCCGCTCGGGCCCATGCAGTGGAAAGTGGTGCCTATGAGCGCCAAGAATGGCTACGCCGCTTTCCAGCGCATGATGGAGGACCTACTCAGTCCTGTCCGGGACTGTGCCGACCCCTTTGTGGATGACATCATCATCGGGTCCGGCACGGAAGATATGACTGAGGACGAGCTCATCGAAGCGCATGAGAAGGATCTGCGCCGAGTGTGCAGCGAGCTGGACAAGCACAACATGGTGTGCAAGCCCACAAAAGCCTCACTCTTCGTGAGAGGAGTGGAGTTCGCGGGGCACGTGGTTGGTCACGGGCAGCGCCGTCCCATGCCTGGGAAGCTGGCGTTCCTGCACCACTGGGAGAAGCCCCAGAGCATCAGCGAACTCCAATCCTTCATGGGGTTCTGCAATTACTATTCGGGCTATGTCCGGATGTATGCAGAACTATCGGGCCCGCTGCAGAAGATGCTGCAGGTGGGCAAGTTCGATGGCCGGGAGGGGAGCAAGAAGAGGCTTGCCTGGACCGCTGAGGCCGATGATGCGTTCAGCCGCCTGAAGGAGCGACTCCTGGGGCAGCTGGGGTTATTCCTGGTGGACGCAGACAAGGGATTCGTGCTACGAACGGACGCCTCGGACTATGCTGTAGGGGCAGTCCTCGAGCAGGTCCGGGACGACAGGTCGCACGTACCCGTGGCGTTTTGGAGCCGGATCCTGGCCAAGGGCAAATGCCGAACCTGGACCGCGAGGGAGAAGGAGACGTACACCATTGTTTGTGCGCTCAGGAAGTGGTCTGGCCACATCAGACTACAACCGGTGGTGGTTTGCACGGACCATCAGTCCTTACAGAGCTGGCACAAGGAGCACGTCGACACCCCCTCGGGACCGGCGGCAAGGAGGGCCCGGTGGCACGAGACGTTCGCCAAGTTCGACCTCAGCGTCGTATATGTCCCGGGGAAGGACAACACTGTGGCAGATTGCCTCAGTCGATGGGCCTACCCCGCAGGCAAGGCATGGATGGACGTATCCAGCCATGGGGACGCCGAGGAGACCGAGGAGGCCAAGCGCATCATCGAGATGGAGAAGGCCATGGAGCAAGAGGGGGTCAAGTGCTTTGTGGTTATGGCAAACCGTACAGACCTGGCCAAGTTCCGGGGCGCCGGAGTCCAAGATATTCGAGAGGAAACCCTCGAGCAATGGATCGTGGCCCCCGTAGAGCTAGTCAGGTCGTTGCTGACAGAGGACTGGTCGGATGACTATGCAGCATTCGACCAGTGGAGCAAGTACTGGAATGCCGTGAGCGCCTCGTCGGACGACGAATGGCCCGAGGGCTTGACCGAGGATGGGGAAAATTATTCCTCAAGGACAAGCTATTGCTCCCTGAGAACCGAATGGAGGAGCTCATTGACCACTGGCAAAACGCCCAGATCATGCATCCTGGTCGGGACAAGATGCAGCAGGACCTGGACTGGAGTTTCAAGTTCCCACCGGGGTACTACGCCATCCTGGACAAGTACTGCAGCGACTGCGCCGTGTGTCGGGCCATGAAGAGCCCCAACCACTCCACGGCTGGCAACCCGGTGTATACGGCTATACCGGAGGCCCCTATGCGGTCCTTGGCCATGGATGTATTCGCCATGCCTGAGGTCACCGTGGAAGGAGAAACCTACGACTCTGTCATCCTGGCGGTGGATAGGCACAGCGGGTATATCGTGGCGGTCCCTGGCAAGAAGTCCAAGAAGAAGGACAAGAAGGACAGGCATGGAGTGGGTCTGCAGGCCAAGACCGTCGCTAACGCGGTGACCAGGCATTGGCTGACGATTTTTGATGTCCCAGCTGTCATCTGCAGCGATCGGGGCAGTCAATTTGTGGGGAAGTGGTCCAAGACGATGTGCAAGCACAGGGGGATCCGGCACGCCAAGACCGTGGCCTACCACAGCCGGTCGAATGGCCGGGCTGAGGTTTGCCGGCCGGCAGATGTTCGAGAAGTTCCGCCAGTTGCACATTGACGAACCGGGCCGGAATTGGTAGAACTCGCTGTGGAGAGTACTCCAGGCGTACCACGACCTTCCGGGGCCCGCTGGACTGTCGCCGCATGGTATCCTGTTCCCACGGGATCGGGTGTCACGCACTCTCCCGTGGTTGAACCATGGCAAAGTGGCCCGGGATGCGAGTGCTATGAGGCTGAGGCGGACGACACGGCGGCCAAGGTGTGCAAAGCACTTCAGGACGAGCACGAGAAGAGGGCCAAGTACTTCAAGCAGGGAAAAGTCTAGAAATATGCTCTCAGAGAGACCGTATGGGTGGAGCGGCAACACAAGGATGTCCTGTCAAGGCATCGGCAGGCGTCTTGGTTTGTGCCGGGGGTAATCGTTTGGAAGGTCGGGCAGGATGTAACAAGATCCTTGACCGCGACCACACCAAGCTTCGTCCCCGAGCACCAGACCCCAGCAGACGTCCCGTCACCTTCGAGTTCACAGCCGGCGATGTGGACTCGGATGACGAGGGTGAGGACGACGACTTCACCGCGGAGAAGATCCTGATGGACAAGCCAGACCCAGGGACGCCTGGGGGGCGGCTTTATAAAGTCTGTTGGAAGCGATTTGCCGCATCCAGAGATTCGCTGGAGCCTCCGAGCAGTTTTGTGCCGAGGTATACCACGATCTGGATGGATTATCTAAGGAAAAAGAACATTTTCTTGGATGTCAAGGACGTGTTGGTCCATTTGGTGGCTGCAGCAGCACCGTGATGGATACACCTTGGCATTCTTGTTTGTTCTTGTGCTTGGGAGACGCGTGAGGGCGTTCATTCGGGGATTTTTGGGCCTTGATTGGCCCTATACCCCCTTTACTCGGTCTCCACATATATATTTCATTGTGGTATCCGTATTTAGGTCGACCGACGATGTTTCTCTATCTTTGATTCCCTTGGTCCATGTTGTAGATCAAGAGGAGACCAGATATGGGGGAGGGCACCGATTATGAGTGTCCTCACCCCTCTTTTGGGGCATGGGGGACGCCTACGCCCTATGTCGGGCCTCCATGTGTCCTTGGGACATGAGGGGGGGGCGGTTGGAGCCCATTGAGGTCCTCCTGTCCTCTCTTCAATGACTTCCGAGCGGATACAACGCTCTGAGAAGGGGGGTGAAGCCGGTTCGGACCCCCGTGGTCATCTTTGGGTCACTTGGGGTGTGTATGTATGGGCCGGCAAGCCACCATGGGCTGACATCATAGTCTCTCATTTACCTGACCTAACCTGATGTGATAGTGTGATTGGTTTGGCCATTCCAGCTATGAGCGGCCATATTCAATACCGAGGCGCCGCCGGCTGAGATTTATACATCAAAATATCAGGAATGCACAGGGTTTTTTTATCATAATGTTTCCGTAATTTTTCAGCTATCCGTTCTGATTGTCAATGTATCGGCGACTGTCAGTTGGCTCGCGATTTTGCGGTAACCAATTGGTTAACTGTTACTTCCAGATATTCTAGCGGAAACCCCGATGAAGGGTCAGATTTCATCAGAAAAGGGTTCGTTGCTTCCGCAATTTTCATGTTATACACTCGCAAAATTAATCCAATTTTTTCAGACATTCAGAATCCGATTCTCGACTTCGAGGTCGCCGCACTGGATATGATGAACTTCGAGTGGTCCTACATTTTTCCTGGATCACGAATCAACCTTCCTTTTGTTGTCTCCTCCATTTTTCTTGGAGACATAGGCGAAACAAAATTGATTCGTGAGACCACTTTGAAGAATAATATCCCCGTCTCACTGCGATCCCCGTCTCACTAAATTTTGAGACTTGGGTTGGAACTGCCTTGGTCTCAACTTATTTTAGAAAGCGTCAAACGCCAGTGGTATGCACATCTGTCCGTCGTATCAAAGGATCATGGTCAAGAGGGTATAAAGTGCTTTAAAACTCTTGGACCATGATACCGAATATTTCAATATGGGTTTCGAGTGTACTGCACGAGTGTTGGTGTTGCATAGAGACTTTCTTTGGGTTCCTACGTATTTTTAACGTGAAGTTATGTCCACGGAGGGGCATGGCATATCATGGTGGGAGCCACTTTTAAGGGTATATGTTATATGGATGGCATGTGCTTTGCTATGCTCACACCCATGTTATATATCTCCGTTTGTAGGACGATATGTGGAGTCATACGTGGCAAGGGCCTTGCCAATGTCCTAATGCTGTGCTCCATAGCGCTAGACTAAGTCTACCGCACATATAGTGCAGGTGGGAAGGCTTACGAAGCGACCCACACGCGCCGATATCAATTTTGCTATTTTCATGCTGCGTGTTGTGAGGAGGTTCGAAGGGGTCCCCATGCGTCCATGTGGGGATCCAAGTAGGGGGATTGTTTGCAAATGGTCCCAAGCATTAGTGTGTCGAACCATATGTTGATACCATGGGTGAGCGAAGTTATATACTATTGTGATTATTATGAATTTAGCAACATTTGCATGTTTTTGACCTCATTTTATGCTCATTTTTGTATTTTATGTGCGCAACTGGTCAGCTAACAGTAAGGTGCCTAGAGATCTGTCAACTATGGTAGGTTGCTTATATGTTGGCATATGCTTTGATGTTGCACCTCACCATATGCCTGATTACGTGGTCACTTTGGCGTGGCGCATGAGGCCTCACAAAATTTGTTCTCAATTTCGTGAGTTGACTTGTGAAGCATGGTATGTGTATATCCGGAGGGGTTTGGGGACCAATGTTTGGATATTCTTGGGCATAGATCTGTGGTCTATATCATCCTTGTATATTACTCTCCCGTTTGACACATGCATGGAGCATTTGAATACTTGCCATATGCATTTTTGAGTACATAATTGCTTTCTGGGCACTATGGTGTGGTTTGCCTAATTTTGCTATGTTGTGAGGTCATCTGCATGGGGCAATCCTCCGAGCCCAATCGACTCCAAGTCCAAACAAAGTTATGTCAGGGTAGGGCATGGTCCTGAGTGCCACTCTAGGCCATGACACGCCACCTCCCCCATTGGGCTAGGATTTAGAGGCCTTGGGGGTGAACACATATTTGGGGTTTGTGTATTGACTTTTGACACATGGCATTTAACCATCTTATTTGACTGGGTTCAGGGCATCATGTTGGCGGGACAAGGGAAGGTCTTGAGTCCAGGGAATGAGGGGTCTATGGCTGTGATTGTGTATGTTTCCATCTTTCCCCAATTTTGCTTGATTTGTGTTCATATGCCAATTTCAGGGCTTTTTACATTATTCTATTGGTGCAATTCTATGTACATGCCCAACGCCCGTGTCTCCGTGTGCACCGTGAGACGACCGGCGTGTTGAAAGGAGTTGTTGAGTGTCAACGCGGGACCTCAAAAACCCTGGGAAGCCCTCATTGTGGATTATTTGGATTGGAGCTATTGTACTTGGGAGTTGGTTATTGCGGGGGATCAGGATTTGTGTGAATGAGCCATATTTTGCTATTTGTTGTGGGAAATTGTGCAGGATAGGGCAAGATCATGCAGAATCTGGTGAGAAGCAAGAACATAGGAGTGACAGGAAATGGTGGAAGGGGTACAGCAGGGGCCGGTCCTGGTAGGGACCTTCTTTAGCGTCTCAGGGTATATAGGATTTGGTTCATCAGCTCCTGAAAGAGTGCAGGGGCATTCACGACACCGAGGGGCATGATCTTCCAGCGGAAAATACCACCCTTGGGGGTTAAAAAGGCGAGTGGTTCCACGGCTGCTCGGGTTAGGTCAACCTGCCAGAAGCCACTGCGCTAATCAATCTCGGTCTTGAATCGGCACTTGGCAATTCTCTCCTTGGTGTTCTCCATGTTGGGGATACTCTCTGAGTGGTTCTGGGTCCTTTTGCTGACCTCACCGACGAAGCGCATAGCGGTGGAGCCAGGTTCCGCAACAAGGAAACAGGGGCTACAATGACGGGGATAATCCCTGTAGTTATGGTTCTCAACAAGGCCAGCATCTATACAATTTTGGATCTGGTGCTCAACCTCGTTAATTTGGTCTTGTGCGGCGGGGTACGGACGATGTCTTACCACAGACCCTTCGAACTCGGGTTTGAGCTGAAAGTCCATCTGGACCAGGTTTTTGGCAAGAAAGGTTTGGGGGCAATGCTCCAAAAACCTCGTGGTATTTCTGGATGAGGTTACTGAGACGAGAATCAGGGTTCACACTCTCCGGTTTTCAGCAAAATCATACTCAGCATGAAGAACGCTCTTTCACTTTTCCTGTTTCTTCATGCGCCCCATAGTGCCAGGGGGCAGATCGTCCTCCCAGTCCTGGCAATCCTACTTGACGTAGTGAGAGGAGAGTATACCAGGGGTATCTTAGCATCGCGGAGAGTCATCTCCTGATCATCCACCTCGGCCCCTATAGACCTTTTCCAGGTCCTCTTGAGGACATCCAGGGGGGTCCGTCGCTCGATACCCTCAGGGTTAGCCCTGAGACCTTTTTATAGGCCCCGCACGTCGTATCAAGAGACAGGCACGGTGTTGGGGGAGGGTTTGGCGCCAGGTACTTGACCTGTAGGTCCATTTGTGGCCGGCATTCAAAACACAGCGTGGTCATGAGACCCGCCAGCGGTAGACTCTCCAAGATCCACCTCTTCCATAACCAGCTGCGCTAGGAAGGCGCTGTGCTTCAGTGTCAACACCTTCGGGTCAACCGGTTGTATTGAGCAGGTGATCTCACTTAGGTTGTTGGCAGCATCCGCCGCAGGCATCCTGACCGATAGACTCTCTTGCTCATTGGAGCACTCACCAGTCGTAGTGGTGACCGAAGAATACTCGGATCTCTTCTGGAGATCCAGGCAGGTGAGTCTCCAATTTTCAGACACCAGCTCCTTGAGCACTACCTGGTCAAAGTCACTCACTGCTACGTGGTACGATGGACAGAAAACTGCCCCTTTCAGTGCCAGGCATGGTCTCCTAAGAGTCCTCACCCACGTAGATGGGGCCGTTGGAGATTATCGTTCTTCCCACAGTTATACGGTCCAACAAATGGCTCCAATAGGCATGTTTCCGTGTGGTACCGAGGTTGGTGGTTCACAGCGAAACTCTTGCTCCCTCAAGGGCAATTTTGGTCAACCCCCTAACAAGCTGGGAGAAGGGGGGGGCCCGCATAGCACAGCCTCATCGATCTCCAGTAGAAGCGATAAGGCGTTATTGAGATATCGCGAACAATAGCAATTCAACCTGAACTTCATTCCGGTCTACCTGCAGGGCAGGCAGTCAATTTTTGGACACGGGTCGCACGAACTGATAGGTTTCAGTTCGATAAGACCGGTTCACGTAGCATAGACCAGAATCTTTTTGTCCTGACAGCTCCAGAGGGACAGAGAAGAGGCCACTGCAAAGACAACAGTTTCACTTGGTGGTTACAGCGCAGGAAATGAGTGCCAATGATAATGTCAAAAGCGTCAGCGTCAAGCATTTTGCAATGCTGAGTCACCTCTTCATCGCCCAAACGCAAGGTCACATCAACCCCCCCCCCCCAGGGAATGGAAGGTTCTACCATTCCCAACCCCTACAGCCACGGTTTTGGTTGTCCGTATCTTGGCTTGTTTTGGTAGTCTGCGGGCCACGATCCGAGGCGTGGCACCCATGTCCAAGACCGCCTTTTAAACCTGATCACCAATTGTCACGGTGATCCAGAAAGCCAAGTCCCCGGTTGTTTACCCTTGGGCACAAGGTTACGGCCACCTCTTCCACCAGGGGGAGGGGCTGAAGACCTGCGTCCTCCAGGAGGGTTACCCTTACCAGGGGATCTCCTCGGGTTACGGCCTCCCCCCTCCGGGTTACCGTTACCAGCTTGACGACGTTTCTCTTCTTCCGCTTTCTTATGCTTTTCGGATTCCCGGCGTTCTTTGCGGCATTCATCTTCGTAATGCCTACGCTTGCCGGAACATCTGTTATCGTGCAGATATTGTGCAGTGGAAATGGTATTGGTGTTTCAACTCTGGACCATTTTTGGTGTTCTTCTTGGCCTGCAGCTGGAGCATGCAAGCACTCTGCCCACCACACCCTGGCGCATGGCAAGGTCCATCTTTGTCTTCTGTAGGACAACAGTGGAAAAGATTAGAGGCCCCTTTGCCATTGGAGAACGGGGTCGCCTTCATGTGGTTCAACTGTCCACCTCGGCCCTTACCAGGGTTAGACCGGGGTTGAGCCGACTTGCACCCAGGATTCTTCTCAGCAGGGGTCCCGCTTTCCACATGCTTGTGCAGGTAGTTGTCCATGTGACAGTCGTTCTCCCTCTCCATGGACTTTTGATCAGAAGATGGATCCAATTATCATAGGAGTGCGTCCGGGCTATCCTCTTGGACACGTCCCTGCAGTTTTCCCAAGTATTGGGAGGAATATTCCCCACTGACCAGAGGTGAGGCTCAATAGGACGATTGAAGGTGGGGTTCATACGCCCCATAAGCTCCTCCAGCTGCGCCACAAAATCAGAGATACGGGCGGCTTACGGCAATTCAGGGGGTAAACACAACTCCTTGATTTCAGTTCGGACAAGCAGGTTTGTCTCACAGACTGGATACATCTGTTCGAGCTTCCTAAGGAAGTCGACCCAGTTGGAGCTTTTCCTGATAGCGGTCTTCACCTCCTGCTGGAGAAAATCTTTTTGCACGATTTCTTGATTAGCGTGGACTCCTTTTTGACTTCAGCATGCTGCTGACCAGTGAGGAGTAAAACTTCGGAAAACTCCTCAGCGCACTCGGGCAGATTTGTTGGATCGAACTCAGGGAGTTCGATGTGTGGGTTTGCCGTTGTCATGGCCTTCATTCCCCTACATGGTACGCCTTTGCCACCTCTTTCAGAGGTGAGGGGGGTGATATGGCCAATGGCACCAGTGTAGCCAGGCCATAGCCCTCCATCTCAGCTTCCGAGGTGTCGTCTACATTACAGACAGGCACAGTCCTCACAGCATGGTCAAAAGGGCTAGGCCCATGGGAAAGCTGCAGATGGCGCTCCAGCCCTTCACGTCCCTTGTCAGCGGTTCGACGACAGGGGACATGGTAGGGGGGGTTTCTTAAGATGAGAGAGGCCCAATTTTGTTTTAAATGCCAGAGATAGAGACCGATAAGTTTTCAAAGAATTATTACAATCTAAAGGCTGTACGACCTTTCCATCTCCAAGGTCAAGTGCATCGCCGAAGCTGCCGAACAACTGCGTCGAGCTCTGTACCTATTGACAGCTACCAGCCAAATCCGGGATCAGGACATCAACATTTTATTCTGTCGTCTGACCGCTAGCGATGCTGTTGAGCGATACTTTATCAGTGCTTTCATTGCCGCAGATGGAGCCGCTGACATCGCCGCGGAGGAACTGCTTTGGAAGCCAGCGACGAAGAGGCCGTGAACGCCGTCACAACAGTGAGGTGTGCTACTATGCTGAAGCTGTGAAGCTGTTGCGAAGCTGTTTACTGCTGCCAAGAAGGATGCCTGCTCTGCTGACAAGAAGGATGTATGTTCTGCAGTCAAGAAGGATGCGTCTTGGGGGTCAAGATTGATCATTCATGGCGCCAGCGCAACAAGTTCCTCGACGGAGGGTGCCAGCACAACGAGTGCTGCGACCCGATGCATCAGCGAAACGAGTTCTTCGACCAGAGGCGCCGGCACATCGGGTCCTGCGACTGAAGGCACCAGTGCAACAGGTTCGCCAGCAACGCAGTAGGGAAAGCAGCACGTGAACAGTGGGTTGCCAGATACACGCCAAAAGCGCTGCCAGCGCCAACCAGTGCACATGTGATGCGTGTCACACGACAGGGCACCTCTAACGCCTGTTTTTCAGCGCCAAGCAACGTGCGTGCCGTGGGGTGTTGGGCATTTTGCTCAGTGTGAAGGGCCGTGGCAGAGCATGGCAGGCACCGCAGGGCCGCTGCACTCTTTGTGGGCGGTGGCCCTGTCTCACGGCGCCAGAAGAAGCCAAGCATCCGTGGTCCTGGGGCTGTCACTCGGATGGGCAATCCTGGGGTCCCAAGGCGCGAGATGCTGTTCCTCTTTTAGATACAGCTGGCATCCCAAAATGGCTGTGCCACTGCTGAGGACAGAGCTATTGATGAGTATATAAACTTTAATTTCTTTGTATGTGCATACATGCCTTTGCTTTCTCTTTTTGCCCCTGTGGCCCGAGTGGCCTTTATGCAACTTTGGCCAGGTTTGAAGCCTTGCCCCGGCAACCTGGTGTCCGAATGCGTGAACAGCTTCCTTCCCTGATAGAATCAGTGAATTTTTGTCTGTGAGAATCGAAGGAGAACGGAGTCTCTGAAGTGGATGACAAATGTGGAAGCGTAAAATTCACAAGCCTTTACAAGGTTCTGCAGGGTAGTAGAGTGCAGGCTGGAGGGTAGGATACTTTTACCACTGATATTGTTTGGCTGTTTGTTTATCTGTTTTGTCCCGTCTGATTTTATGTTAACTTGGTGTTTGATGTGGGATGCTGATGAATTGCTTGCGTGCGTGCTTGCAGATTTGCCCTGCGTTTTTTGCGGGTAGTCTACTATCCAAAATGCAGCCCTGATTTTATACAGGAGCTGAAGCGTTTTTTCCTTGGACCCCCCCTTCATTGATTTACCTGAGCTTCTCATTTGTTGCTTGAAGGATTGGTTTGCTTTGATTCCTTGAATTGGATATTGACTTGAATGTTTGTGCTAGTGGCTCTGGTGTAGGGCCTGATTGTCTTGCTTGTACCGAATGCATGCTGAGCTGCTTGGCGCGAGTTTCGGTTGAAGGAGTGGGACTTTTACTTGTTGTTGGCGCTGTTGCGTCCGGTTTTTCTCGAAGGGTTGCTGCCTTTCTCTGTTGATGGCGCTGTGTTGCTGTATAGTCTTTGGTAGTGAACGCCGGCTCGGGGTGTTCCCAGCCAGAACACATTTCTTCTTATCTAACAGATAGGGGCAGGTGGGCACGTCAGACATGACATTGTGGTAACTGATTACTACCCCCCCGAGCAGAACATGACAGCAACTGTGACAGCCGAGTGTTGGTGAATGGAGATTGAATTTTTTTGTGACAGATCTTATTTTGGTCTGAGTGTCTATACGTCTGCAGTTTTCGTTGTGCTGTTTTGGTTATTGTTTACTTTGGTATTCTATGTGTATCAGTATTATTTACCATGCTGACGTACCAGTATATACTCTTTTACATGCATCTACAAATACCAGTCAGAACAGAGACACAGCAGCTGGCAACTGAAATGCCACTGCACACGTTACCATACAGTATGGTGCTCTGTGTATGTTCTGTTGTAGTTGACTGCTGACACTGACTATTATTGCAAGGGCGTTGTGTTGCCTTTAGTCTGTCGAATTATTCTTCTTGTACGCGGCACATGCATGTTGTAATAGCATGGCTGCTGTTGTCCACCATGCACAGGCATTTTCAAACTGTTCAATCTCCGATGGTGGACAGAAGTGGGATATCTCAGTGGACCTAAGTATAGATGGCACAAGAAGACGACGGGGCTGTGTAAACTACATTTAAGTTTTGCCGAACTGATTTTCGGTTTCAGAAGTGCAGAAATCTCCTTCAGTCTTTGCCTGCTTTGCTTTGTGTTGACCCGCCAACCCGCCTATTTGTTTTGTTTTATTTCGCGAAATGGGTTATCTTAAGGATTCTACGCCGTGCAGCCAATTAAACATTTTTCAGCTGGGCGAGCCACTTCTGTTAGGCGTGGCTTACAGCGTCTTGGGGGAGTGTAATGGGAGTGCAGGGACCCCTTCAGGTTTACTTATATTTGAACTCTTTGGGGGGGAGCGCACCACCATCGAATTGTTGGATAACAAACGATTACACACATTATTTGTATTATTCGGGCACACTGATCAGCTACTCAGAGAGTTGCCATTGTGCAACTGAAGTAACTGATTATTACAGCGCAAAAGTTTCTGATTTAATTATATTTTATTATTGTTTGGATTGTAGATCTGAGTGCCTGAATTTTTTTTTCGGCATGCTGTATTTGTTTTTCTAACAGGCATGCATTTAGATCAATGTTTGGATTTGAATGATTTGCTGCATGCCTTCCGAATCAATGAGAATCAGAGATAGACACCGATAAGGTTGCAAAACACTTATTACAAATACAAAGCTTCAATCAAAACAATTCGTTTTATCATGAACACTAGCATACATTTGCCCCAAAGGAGAGTCCCGAGCACTTCAACTGCCCAGTTTGACATGCAATGCAGTAGGTTAGGAATCAGTGGTAAGTAGGCTGGGCAAAACAGAGGATATGGCTTATTAGGGAAGCTATAGGTATGCTAAAGTAGATGTGGAAACCAAAGAAACGCCAAGAAGAAATCCCTATTTCCTGAAAATGCGACAGTGGTGGCCACCACAGCACAAGGGGGGAGTACGAAAAAGTGCCTTTCCAATGCTTTAGGGTATACCTTAGTTGTATTGGAGGTGCACTAAGCACTCTTGCATTCTTATCTTAGTATTGGCTCCGGCAAAATGGGTGATAACACATTTTGACCTATGGAACCAAACAGTAAATCACGATGTTGTGTGGACCCCTTAATCCCCAAGCTATGGGCACCAAAGCATCTTTTCCTGGGTTGCTGAGGCACTGATATACTGAAAGCAGAGCCTATGAATTTATCTATGTTTTCTCATGAATTCTTAGCTATCCTAGTGGTATGCACCCTAGGGGGCTGGGGCACCTCTGTTTCAGAGGTACTGGTTCAATACCCAGTCAGCCTAGCTAAGTAGGATCATCCCATGCGACATGGCAGTGACCCCAGCACCACAAGCCATGCCACCTCAGCACCGATAGGACCCAAGAAAAAAGAGGTGCACATCTCAAGATGGCACTATGGATGAGAGTGAGCCCTTGGGGCAGTTTTCCAATCAGCTTTTCTCAAACATGTAAAATATTTCATCCTGAGTTGGAATGTATGCTAATTGCTGTGGTCTTTTGCTGATAGTTGTCTTTATCTAACTCTTTGTGACTGCAGCCCTTTATGCTTTAATCCTGTTTATCTTCAACTTGCTTATTTCTGGCATGAGGTATCCTGGATTGGTTGTATTTCAACAATAAAGAAAAACAAACAGCAGGAACCCTACACCAGCAGCAAGCAGCAGGAGAAGGAAGACAGTGTTGAAATCACTATAAGACCTTCTCGAGGGCGAGGCAATGTAAGGAGGCTGTGTTCCCTTCGTATTACTGTGGTGGGATTTTGGAGGTCTATTGAAGCGGATATTGATGTTTCCAGCTCCCTGCATCGAAACAAAACATTTTCTAATAACCTTTCAGTAAGCAGTGAGCAACACCAAGAAGCACTGAACAATTGATAACAAACTGTGTGTGTCCAAATCTCCAGGTCCGTCTGGGAAATCCATCCGCCGTGAATGCTGGTCATGCCGGAGGGAATACATGACCCTACAACACCCCTGCAGGGCCAGGGGACGCCAACCACAGTGGTTTACCCCACCAAATACCCGTTTGCTTGCAAACATCAAGCATTGGGTCCCACGTGGCAGTATTATGCTATCTCACAGAAGTTCAGAGTATTAGCCGCTAGAATCAAGTACAAGGCGCGCAAGCGCGACACAGCACACAGCAGCGACGCCCGGCAAAGGCAAGCAGCAATATCGCTCTATGGCGGAATACATAAATGGAGGCAAAAAATTCTATGAAACAAATAATGCGACCCTGCTTAGTGACCTTAGCGTTGCACTGGGCTGGTGTGGGCTCTTTGATGCAGTGCTACAGCAGCGGTACTTACATTAAGGGGTGACACCTGCAGCGGGGGCCTGTTGGAATCAAGGAGCAGACTGTTGCAGCACACCTTCGTCAAGCACGTCCTCTGCAACAGATGGGGAGGTACAAACCACTAGTTACCTTTGTGAGCCGAATGCCAAGTGGGTTGTTACCCAAATAGTGCACATGGACTACGATGCAGTTGTTTTGCAATGTGCTAGCGAAACCCAATCAACACTTGCATGATTCATCTGCTTGGTTGGCGGTGTCCTCCACAGGATATCACACACGGGGTGACATACGAGTAGAAGTGGACAGTTTGTGTAGTGGTCAGGGTGGACGGTGATGCAGAATGGGATGCTTGCATGCGGTTACACGGGACTGTGCAACATGTGATGTATCAGAGCACTGTCTTGTGGTACGCGTAGGTGCATAGCCATGGAAAATGTTCATGGCATGGGCAAAAACAACGGTGTTATACTTAAGTAGTGATTGGCTGACACGCCCAACATGGAACCGTGCATTCCTCCAATTTGCTTCATTCCGCTATGAGAGGGTGCATAGTGGGCCATTTGGAGGAGAACAGTGACGACCATGGGGCATTGAAAATCCGCAAAGCCACACCTCGTGTTGGATTGGCACAACAGTACAATCCCCAGTTGTGGTGTTTGGTGCACATGGAGCACAACATCCACAGTGCAAAGATAATGGTAGTCCATGGGAGATGTTGTGGCAGCAGGTTCTCGAAACGTGGTGCGTACAAGCCTTGAGCCATTGATGACAGGTTGCCGAAGGAAGGTCGCATGTGTGTGTTAGTGTGCTGATGTAGCGGGATTTGCAAGTGTTGATCTCCTGCACCAAAGTTTCACTGGAAGCAGCCATTCGAGATGCCTCAATGTTTGAAGCAGATGGTGACCAAGCTGCCTGCTGCTGGAGTGGCGGATTTGACACAGTGCCTCTTATGTGAGAAGTTATGGTAACGGTATGGACAGTTTGATCCGAAGGTTATACTGGAAGGGGGGGAAACAGGCAGTACAACACAGGTACTGCATGCGAGGAATCAGGAACCAGTTGTGCAAAAGCGTGTAAAGAAGGAGATGAAGGGTCAAACAATTGGCATGGCCCATAGCCCCCCCCCCCTGACTTCCTGAGTGTCTTTTTTGTTTTGTTTCGGAAAGAAACACCATGTCAGACCACCAAGACCAACCGTCCAGCCAAGGCCAACCCAGCAGGACCCGGCATCATACGCCCGCCCCCGAAGCTCAGGACCCTCCGCCGTCTCCCACAGCCCTCTCTTCCGCCTCCGACTCCACAACCTCCACCACCGCGACCACCTCATCCACCACCACCACCACGTCCTCATCCAGCACTCCACCCCCCAGGCCGCGGGGGACACCTCCCAAACAGGCCCCCAAACCCGCCACCACCGCGAGCAACCCCGCTGCTGCAAAGGCCCGCGCCCCGACGAGGCCCACACCCGCGACCCAGCCGAAACCCGAGACCGCCGCCAAACAGCCACCCAAACCCGTCAGCATGCCACGACCGCAACCCGCAGCCAAGCGCAAACCCAAGTCCAAACCCGGCGCCACGGCGGCAGCGCGAGCCCGGCCCCCCGAGGCCGTCCTCTATGACATTCGGCCGCAGCCGTCCCAGGCCCGGAGGCAGCAGCGCCCAGCACAGCGCCCCCCCACCGTCACCGACGCCGCCGCCACCACCTTCATAGCGGAGCGCGCCGCGGCCGAAGCACGACGCACCTCGTCCCGCCAACTCTCAAAGCCCGCACCCCAGGCCCACGGACCGCCCCCGACCAGGCCGGAACGACGCCAGGGTCCGCCAGCAGCGTCCCCGCCCCCCTACTAACCCTCGATGACAGCCCACATACAGCGCATGCCCCACTACCGCCGCCGCCGCGAGTCCCCGCCCAACCCTGAGGCGGAGACCGTGCGCGCACACCCGCGGGTCCACATCCGCGCGCGCCCCCACTCCAAGCGCACCACCACGGAACAGGACTACGAGGAATCCCCCAGTCCGCCACCGCCACCGGTCCCCACGACCCCGTCACACCCACCCTCGCCCACTCCTCCGCCCAAAGACCGCAGGCCCGCCCAGGGACAGTGGTGGCAGCGCTGGACCCACACGCAGCTCTGGGAGCTGCAAAAGTGGGCCCGGGGAGAGCCCTCTCTCGAGGGCCTGGTCCATCGGCCCCGCAAGGGGTCGGTGGAGAACTGCAGCCTCCGGCCGGCGGGGGGGCGGATGCCGCAGGCCGCATGGGAAGCCATGCTGGCCGATGCGCTCCAACCCCTGGGAGTCCACCCCCGCAACCTCCCCGCGCCCCAGGACCACCCGTATGTCCTCAGGCGCCTGCAGGAGACCCTCCAGGGGACACAGCGAGACGGCATCTGCCTGTGGGACATCACCGAAAGCCCAGCCCCGCACAAACACACCCCCTCACCACCCCACAAGCGTCGGCGCACCGACACCGGCGGCACCCACAGCACCCCAGGAGCCCTGCGCACCACACAACACGACGCGCCTGACCCCCCTGCCAGTGGCGCCGCCACCTAACTTTGTTACCCAGCAAACCACCACCACGGGGCGCCACGCCAGGCCCCGCCCAGAAGTCACCAAACAAACCGGACGCCGAAGGACGCCAACGCACACGACAACGGGCACCACTACGCCCAAAGGCACCGAACCCAGGCCCGCTACTGTCGCAATCGCCTAACCGAGCCAAAACCCAAACACAAATCAAACCCGAGCCACACCCCGAAACCGCTAACCCTTGACTCCTAACCAGGCCTGCTGGGGGAACAACGTAACCACAGCCCACACCCACAGCCCACACAGCCGCCTAACCAGCCAGCTCCAGAAGCAAAGAGACACCTCACCAAACCCACCCTGGCCCAAGCCCGTGTACATCAGGACGCGCGAGCCGCACCCCTGGGGCGCGACCGCCGCCACAGCACCGACGACACACGCCAGAGGACACAACACTATTGCACCGCCGCACCAGCTGCCCGTGCCTGTGCCTGCAGTGTACATGCGCCCCTGTTTTTTTTTTTTCATCAGAAAAAAAAAAAGAAAGAAAGAAAAAAAAAAGAAAATTAGGGGGGGAAGAAGAGGGACACAACCACCCATGGCACACGCGCAACGCACACAGCGCGCACACTGGTGAACAGGAGCCAAGTGGCCCGGGACACCGCACACGCAACACAGCAAACCGCGCGGGCACACCGGTGAACAGGAGCCAAGCGGCCCAGGACACTGCACACACGTAGGGCGGCCGAGGGGCAGGAAGGAACCAATATCCCATGGGTCGGACGCACTTGGGCGACCCAGCCGACCCACCGCGCCAGTGGCAGGAGCGGTACTCCAACGCCACTGGTCCGAGCCCGGCCAGGCTGCATCGGGGACCATGGCAAACGTCACCCGGAGCCATGGAAGCAACCGGTGACAGGCGAGCCGGTACACAGTCCAGGAGGGGGTCACCTGCCAAGCAGAGTGGCCCCGCAACTCAAGCCACAAGTTGAGGCGGTCGTACCGTAGACTGGCGGGAGCAATACCCCTTGTGGTGAGAGATACTCCCCACGGCTGGGCAGCCCCCAGAGCTGTCGCCCAAAGGAGGGGGCATGTGGCCCTACCCATCGACAAATGTGGGGACACCCTCCCACCTGGGACACATGGACCGGCTGGCCGCGACAATGCCTTCCCAAGCACATGCGGGAGCGGCTCAAGAGGCACCTGACATAGGGCAGTTGGAGGGACAGGACGTCTCCTTGGTAAGACCTTCTTCCTGCAATGTCAAAGGAGGCATCCCGAGCTCCCGAAGATACCTACCTACCTACCTGTCTTTTTTGTTTCGGAAAGCACTGATGGATTACTCCTGGTCTGCACACGCCAACAAGTTATAGCAAAGCCGGGCCTGCGTCTCGAATTCCACAAGAAGCCGAAGTAACTGCATCCAGCCACCCGCCACAAACCTTCTGGACAAAGCAGCTCGCTGCAGCGTCCCACCGCAGCTCATCGATGGACCCGCAGCTTAAAAACCACTCCAGACGCTGCAGCTCCTGACGAGTTGTTGAACGCTACAAGCAACCTTCCTGTTCTCGCAAAAAGCGGAAAACAACTTATAACAGCTGCTCCTCAACATTTCGTCCTTTCCACGCGTTCCGGATCCACAGCCGCTAATGTCGCCCCCTTGTCACTTTCGACACACAGCCAATGTCAGTTCCGCAGCTACAACAGGAGAACTTCAACAGAGGCCGCAGCATGAAGATCGTACCACGCTGAGCGCAGCCCCGTCAACTGCCGAAGAGCCAAGCACGAGCTATGACCTGCTGCAAAGACACCAGGCCGGTCCGGCACAGTTCTTGACCAAGAGCCCCAGAAAGCGTCTCAAACCTGCCTCAAACCCTGCCCAAAGATTCAGCAATTCCGCACCCGCCGCAGCGTGTGCCGTCAAGCAGTGACAACCAGTCCACGGCGATCCAACGGGGAAACTAGGTCCCCGCTCGTGCAACGCCAAGCAGGGACCCCGAGTTCACTGAGATTAAAAGGAAGAACAAGGCCACTCGTGCATCTCTGGAAACTTCACTCAATGAGGAGAGTTTCTAACGACTGGAAGGAAAACGGCATAAGCTGCAGGTAGAGAAGAGCATGTTTGCAACAAGCAACCCATTTGCCTGCTTAGAGCGTGTCACCGGCCGGGGCACATTGAAGCACCAAGTTCAGAGTACGTGGCCTCTCCAACAAAAGACGAGCTGGCAGCTTCTTGAAGGCACTCTGAAGTACTCGTGCCATGAAAAAAAGGGTACAACCTTCTCTGGGTCCATTTACTCTCAACAGGCGCGCATCAAACAGCGTCAACCAGCTCCAGCTCATTCCAATGATTGGAGTAAGCCCATGCACGCGAACCGTGACATTATCGATGGGCCGCTGCTTTAGAGCGCACCTGACACAAGAAGCTCATGGAACAATCATCCAGCGCCGCCGCAGTTGCAGTACTCAGGAGAAAGCCAGCAACCGCAGCTAGACTCTTCTTCTGATTCACGCTCTCATGCCTCAAAGATACCGAGGGAAAGATCCAGCCGCTCAAGCACCAGCAGCAGTCCACTACTGGAATCCTCGTCGGATTCAACCACCCCTTCTCCAGCACCACCAGCAGGCAGGTTTTGGGGCTGGAGCGCCGGTGGCACATCCACGGTGAAATGGAAGAACAAGAGACGCCTCGCATTACTGGACTGAAGGCCAACATGCTCCGACCACTATCTCCGATGATGTTGACTGGGTTGAGACGAAGGCTTCCCAAGAAGCCTACAAGAATGGCACCGTCTAGGAGTGAGCGGCGAAACCCATTCTTCGACAGGGGTGTGAAACACACGCCCTACTCCCCCTCCCAAGTTACCGCCAATTCAGGAGACGGCCGCGTAGGCGTCACGCTCTGCGTGCATAGTACACTTCAGTGGCCTGCCTGGCCCCCTGAACTCCAATAACTCCTCTATCCCTATCTTTGCTGCCCTCTCATCTCAGCAGGCGGTTGTGACCCTACTTTTCAAGGGCTGGAACGTTTTCTGTCGGCACTGACCGCTGCTGCCACCTGAGACCATTTTAAGCACACTGTACATCTGACGCCCCTGGCCTTTTATCCTTTTTACATCCCCAGGCGTTACGTCTTGCTTGCATACTGGGCTTCAGCGGCCGGCCTGGCCGTCAGAAGTCCCGTATTTTGTTCCTCTCTGTCTCTGCTTGCCCTACAGTGCTCATTCTCTGCTGAATTTCCCCTTGGGGTGAAACGATGGGGTTTGGAAACTGGCAGAGCACAACGAATTCTTTTTTTGGTTCAGGTTTCCCACTCGATTCTCACACGCAGTAACCAGAACACACAACGAGGATACCACACACAGACACACACACGATACCAAAACACAAACAGTCAAACCCAGACTAACACATTTTGTACCTATACACTTCAGATCTATCGATTGGTCCCTGATCCTGTATACCTGGCGTGTCCCTTTGTTATAGGTATACCCACGTCTGGTACATTCCACAATGGAGGACGTCAGCCCCAGAACAAGTTGATGCAGTAAAGAGATTTCAAGCAATGGCCCGTAGCCCCCCCGGCCCTTTGTGACGGCCGGAGTTGAACTAGGACATGCACCACTGCAGTCATCCTTTCAATGAAGTCGTGGGGTTATATGCCCACAATCAACAAGAGTCCACGTTGGTTGCCAACAATGAATTTATGCATATTTTTGCATTGGAATGCTCTTCGCATGCCCTTATGCTACAATTTCGAGCAACAATCAATGAGGGTTGTTTTGTGGGGTACGCTGTGTCTGACGACAAGTGGTGGCTGTGTGATCGTACCACAGTGAAGGGGCTGGGCCCACCTCGAACTCTGCAAAAAGAGATTTTCTTGTTGTACAAGCGGAAGCGAACCAATCTGTTGGTACCATGCATGTCACAGTCTGCCTCCCGAAGAAAAAGGCCTTCAGCCTTGCGGAACAAAGAGGATGCCCAAAGGATGCCTACTGACACTCGGGTGCCAACCGTGGCGTAGCCACCGGTTGCTCCGAAAGCCCCCTTGTGCATCAGAGGGTGCATAGGAGGCTGGGAGAGGAAGGTGAAGATGCATGCCCCCAGCATACCCAGTGACACGTGTGTGGCAGCCTAGGCGCTGCTACCTCTTGTTTGAAGTAACTAGCAAGACATCACGTCAGTTGGTATGACACGACGATCGTGACATTTCGTTGAGGCGGTAGCACGGCCGTTGCAGAATGTCGTATGCCAGTACTTTGGTGCATATCAAAATCATTTTTATTTTTCTTGAACTCCAAAATTAAATTGTTTTTAATCTTATCCATTCAATTGATTCTGCACGCAAGCACAGAGCACAGGCAGCCTGAATCCTGCAATTTAGTTGAGCCGAAGTCACTGTTCATGTACGAAGACGGGCCCCAGCACGGATGGCTTTGTACAACCATCTGGTGAGCAAGGGGCTCGCCAGAACTGGTCTTCTGCTAAGGTACAGAACACGCTTTAACTAGGATAGCATTTTTAGGAGATTTACTACTTCTACTCGTCGGAGACAGCCTACCAATGATCCATTTCGCGTATGAGGCAGTGGTGACCCTGCACTTTCACTAGACCTGAACAGTGTTCCCGGGATAGATCTGACGTTTCCAACTTTTTAACTTAAACCTTACTTATTTCGTTTCCAACAAACGCCAGGGGACAATACCCAACCCCATCCATAAGCTCAACCCCTACTTACATTCATTACTTTTGTCATCTTTATTATTTTGCCACAACCCTTACATCTTCTTTCTCCGAATTTACGTGATCAGCACACTTCTACATTTTCACTTCTTCATGCAATTTATTTGCTTTCGTGATTTAAGTCATTTAGGACCTTTCTACACGAATCAGAATTCCCGCTAGTTTCACATCTCATTGGATCTCTGTGGGCTACGTCCTACTGAGGAAAATGGTGCCATATGCCATTGCCGTGATGGAATATGTATTCTTTTGTACATGATTTCTAGTCATGTTAAGTAACTGATGTTTCAGCTTAGGGATGCAGATTCGCGGCGAAATCGATTGGGATCCAGCGAAATCGCTGTGAATTCCTTCGGACTGCGAATTCGCTGCGAATTCGCCGTGAAATTCACAGGATTGCGTAGTCGTTGCAAATTTGGTCTGCGAATAAGCAGAAGGTTGCTTCAGCGCCACCTGTGCTGCATTGGCGGTTTTCAAGACTTTTGTTCGGCGGATTTCTCAAAACTCTTTCGGATTCAAAAGCCTGAACTTGGCAGAATTGTAGTTCATTGCAAACTTCAACTATCTGTCACCCGGCCTTCGATTGCGGTCCGATTTCAAATGCCAGATGGACGAAAAAAATGTCGCCAGACCAGAAGCCCGGACTATAGAAAGCTCGATCTTATCATCAACAATGATTGTGCAAAGTAACAACCTCCAAGTCTCAAAGAGTTTGGAGAAATCTAAAGTCCCAAAATCATGTTATTTCATTTCTTAGCCCAGCTCCAGTGCAATAGTTGAATTGAAGAATGCAACGAATGAAGACCCAATAAGGGCATCAAGTTGTTCAGATGGGATTTTCTGTGTGTTGCTTTGTGATTCTGCATCCTTTGTTGCTTTTTTCCAAGAGGCGTTTGAAAAATGCAAGGAACGGTTTGTCGGTGTATATTTAGTATTGTTGGTTTTCATTTGTCGCTAGTTGTAGGACATCCAGCTCCCTTTGAAATACCTATATGCAAAGAAACAAATTGAAAAATGGTAAGTAAACCTTAGGTCTGCTTGTGGGTTCACATGGTCGGGTCAGTTCAAGCGAACTCGGAGAGAATTTGAGTTTGACGGGGCGAATTACAATTCGGAGGGGTCCAGGAATTTGGGCGAGTTCGGTGCGAATTCAAATTTGAGTGACATCGTACAAAATCGAACCGGCAACCTTATTTCAGCTTCCTTTTAGTGATAGGAGGAGACTATGAGTAAAAGGTTGGTAATGAAAAACTATATATGTCAATGTCTTTTCGGCTGAGGATTTCCAGGCCCCCACACTGATGAATCCTTGTATATTGTTCCCAAGGATAAGAAAGAGCAGATCCGGGTAAGATCAGTTTTTCTGTTTGTTTTCGCCTTGTGACTGCCACCCTCCACCCTTTGCGATTTCCACCTGGTAAACTAATCAACAGTTAGTCATTACTCATACTGCCTTGCTTTCTCTGTCCATGTAATGCAGGCCAGGAGACCCATTGCATCAATTAGGTACCATGATGCATCCATCCAGAGTATTGGATTGGTGCGAGGTGTCCATTGAGTAAGGTGGTATATCCTCTCTTTGGATAACGTAGACAAGTCATATCAATAGACAGCTTGGGCAGAGCTTGAAGTTGCAGTTTATCCCGCCTGTTGGAATTTATTTCCAATGGTATTGATTTTCGGTGTAGCTCATTGTAATTCATACAGCTACATCCAGGTGCATTACACTTACCCTCGAATTGGTTATCATTGTTCATACGTTTTATGCTAGCTTTTTGCTTATTGTTTGTCATGCTTCATTTTGAGCCCTACCATACGTATTTCATAGATAGCAACGTTACCCTCCTGGGTAGAGATGTATCTTTACCTCCAGAAAGGGGGTGATAGGACACTACATGAGACACTTTGAACGTTCAATATAAAGCGTTTGTAATGCTCATACCCCTCCCTATGTTACATTATCAGCTTGTCATGAATATTCTTAGTGAACGTGTGTGAAGCTTAGGAAGGGGGTGTAACAAATTTGGGCGTTATGGACCTCTCAGAAGCTTTCTGAAGGATGTCTACTGGACATCTCAGAGCTTCAAGATCCCGGAACATCAGCATGCTTTCTCATATGCAGCTGATATCCCAAGCCTACAGCTTATTGCTAGAGTCTACTGATCCTCGGTACACTAAGAGAGCAGAGATCTAGGATACATTAGTAGCGATACATGAATAATCACATTCCACACATTTATAATGTGACTTAATCATGCTGTATGACATTTTGTAAGGTTGTAATGCATCAGAAGCTATTGGGAAGGTAGCCAGAAGCTTCAGATGGCCTGTTGCAACTGTTACCGTCTTCTTCCAGCGACAGTGATTTCTGTAACATTGACAGCCTGTTCATCCAGCTCACTGTTTGTCCACTTTCTCATCTTCGTGCTGTTATTCTCCTGGAGCTCAACTCCATCATCTATCTCTACCGCAAGAGAAGGGGTCTATCCAACTGCATGAAAAGTAGGTATCCTCCGACACAAGGGTAGAACCCCATTAATGTAGGCATTCACCACCTTTTGATAATCCTTTTCAAGGAGCCTACCGTAGTGCACCGCTGGTGTCGTTGGCTACCGGCGTAGAACTCTTCACTAACATACTGCGCAATGCATTAGCCAAGTCACAGGCTAGGTGAGCAAGCAGAAAGCTGTTCACTTGTGTTACACAACAACGTTGTCGCGAGGTGAGAGCAATGCCTGCTCCTGTAAGCAGACACTGACTATCTACACGAAGGAAATGACCTAGAAATTGGCCCGTAGGCAAATGTTGGACGGATCTGGTACTACAGCAATTCTTCAGAGTGCAAAAATCCAAAACAATAAATGCAGTAATCAAATGACTCATGGTCCCTGTGTCCGCATGGGTTGTATGTGTACTATGTTGAGAAAAGGTTTCTCATTTGCTCACACTTGTGCTTGTTCCTTGCATTTGTTTTAAAAGCACCTTGCTGATTTTCCCCAAGTGAAAAAATCATGGATAATGTCTTAGGCGGCTCAAGTTGCATGGTATAAAACGACAGAAGGTGCCCAAAATACAGGGCCTCAAAAAACATCAAAAGAACCATTCCTCGGCTTGCAAAAAATCAAGCCGTCTTTGGAACACCAACAGAACTTTGGTATAAGAAAATGTGGCCTTTTCTTGGTCTTCATGGGTGCAAAAAATAGTTTTTTGGGGCAATGGACTGTTTCTTGCGCGAGGCCCCGCGCAAGGAGCAGTCCATTGCGCCTCCAAAGTCAGGTAATGATGGTAGAATTGAGGAATCAAGCGCCTACACTGGAGTGACATTACAGGCTTGACTTGATCACACTGTACAATATGTTTACGCGGGCGGACATTCAGCGCTCTAAACAAGCCTTGCAAATCTAATTGATGACTCAAGAAATCATTTCTAATGTTGTTGCATTCCTAACAAAAGGAGCACATGCGTTGCAGGTGTTGCACCCGGTGCATCCTTCAGCATTGCTCATGATGCACACCTGGAACAAGTTATGGGGAGTGTCAAGCAAAAAGAAGAGTATAACTGGTAACACATGAAGCATGTCCACTAAAAAGATGACGCTGAGCTGGACAGGGACCCCCCCTGTAGCTTTGGCTGAAGAAAAACTGTTCCGTCCGTTGTTGACTATAGATCAAAGTAAACTGTGCAAAGAAAATATCGATTTGCCATGCGTGGCACTTTTTTGAGCGTTTGTTTGGGCCAAAAAAACTGATTTTTTGGAGAGTAAAATGCAATGTAGTGCAAACCACACCAATTATCAAGATGATGTTCGATACCTGGAGAAGAAACGTGCCCTGGGGGAAGCAGTCTGCCAAGCGCAGGGGCTGACCAAGCCCAGAAAGAGTTTTTCCGCCTCCGGGGGGGGGGCAAGCTTCTGGTAAATTTCAATGACTCAACGACAATTTAGGTACTCGTTGCTTCAGTGAAAGTCGTGCACAAGCACTATCAGATGAGAACCCATCACAATGGTACAAAGAATATATTTTCTGGGCCTTTCTTTGCGCGAGGCCTCGCGCAATGAGGACTGCAATGCACTCCCAGAACTTGAAAGTCACAATCTATACCTCTTCTTTCAGGCAGTGCAAATCAAAAATCAAACCGTGGGGTGGGTAGTAAGACCACTGGACCCTGAAGCCGTCCTTCCAAAGGAAAATGAATCGGGTGAGGTTTGTGGTTTAGTAAGTTATGCGCGAGGCCTCGCGCATGGGGCAGCCCTTGAACCACATGTTGCATATGCTTTGCATTGATATTTCATCCGCCATGCTTCTGTTTTAATGATCCTTGGTCTTGATTGCGCGAGGCCTCGCGCATAGAATTCGATCAATAAATCATTTTTCCAGGTATGCAATGAACATGCTGAACAGAAAATGATGTTGCAATCATCTTTTCTGCAGACCATGTTCATCCAGAAAACAAGGGGAACACAAAATGTATTCTTTGGCCAATTTCCGCTAAAAACACATCATTTTTCACTGATATCATAGGATTAATTTTTGTTTTCAAATTTTTTTTTGTTTTCCGCGCTCCGAAAAAAGGCACAAAATGGCACAAATGGTAAGAAAGATACTTTCTTTGCAAAAATCCAAATCAATAAATGCAGTAATCAAATGACTCATGGTCCCTGTGGGTGCATGGGTTGTATGTGTACTATTATGAGAAAAGGTTTCTCATTTGCTCACACTTGTGCTTGTTCCTTGCATTTGTTTTAGAAGCACCTTGCTGATTTTCCCCAAGTGAAAATATCAAGGAAAATGTAGAGCAAGTCCAGGCACTGGATCAATCATATCAGGATATGTCCTTCCACAACCATATATGGGTAACAACGAGTGGCTGCAGATAGACAAATGTAGATTCAAATATAGGGCTCCAATAGTTTAGAAACAGCATGGATGATTTTAAATGAAAGCTGACATGACTCAGGTCCCCAGGATAGTACCAAGCACTTCATGTGCACTTCTTTGGATGTAATCGAGTTGGTTAGGAATCTGGGGCATAGGAGTTGGGCCACACACGGGATATGGCTTGGCCAGCAGGGCCAAGCAACGGAATTCACAATCAGTTAAATCGTAGAACCACAATAAGTGATCGAAACAATTGAATATAGGGGTCCCGGGGCGGGAGACACTAGGATAAGCCTACAAGGCCAAAGGCAAGAAGTGCCTACTTCATTTCGGTATTACCTCCATGAAGGAAGATATCTCCGCTCACTTGAGTGGTAGGGGTGAACGTCATGGGGGGGCTAGGGTTATAACCCTAGTTACTTTCAGAAAGTGAACTTCAAGCTTCAAAAGAGTGATAAAAAAGATTACCTGTTAGTCTCAACACCTTCTCAAGTTCTAGGGGGGGCTTGGCGTGGATCAGATACCCCAGGAAAGACATGGTAGTCCGTTTCTCTTAGTCCCCCCTGGAGTACTAGTTGATCAAGCTAGTAGGACCAAGGAAAAAGTCTCATATCTCCCCAACGTTACTTGAGAAAATGCTTCAAACCAGCCAATGACACTCCCATCAGTTCATCAAAGCTCACCACACTGCAGGTACCCTTGAAAAAAATGTAATGTACCGTGAATGATGTCACTTCAATGGGGCATCCCTCAAAGTCGCTAGTGTGTGGCGAACCCATTTGGTAAAAATGTGCGGGTAGTTGGGTGTCAACCCACGACCTCCTCCCTAGAGTGTACATGCTTGCCCAATAATGTACTGTCGAATGCTGTAATACGGACGTCGATCGCTGTATAAACAGCTTTTTAATAAACGTCGTAACCAAGGGCACCTAGGATTTTATGGGGTTCAAAAATCCCAAAACTAGCTACAGTCAGAAATACTACTTTGTTTGTCAAATTATACCATAAAGAGCATATTTTCCAGAGTTAGCCCCCCCCCCCCCCTCCAAATCGGAAATTTTCCAGCCCCTAGATCGACAATGCAGGCTTGATTCCATCTAAAATCGGCCGTATCCGAGAAATATGACATTCACCACCTAGTTGCGAATAGCAGCTTTTGTATAGCTCAAACCATACATGTTTGTTTTTGGCAAGAAATACGGTTTTTTGGTGATGGCGGAGGAATACTCCCAATGTAGGACACAATCCTCCAGGAGCTGAAGAAAATAGAAAATTGAACCAACACGGAGTGAATCATGTGGTTTAGCGAAAGGGTTAGCGATTCAAGCAGTGAAATTGCTAAAAATTGACGCAAAGAGGTTAGAAATCGTCATTTGGGGTCCACAAGTTAAAGTCGCAGACAAGCGCAACATAGCCGCACTCTGAAAAAGAGGTGCAGAAGCGTAAACGGCTCCTGGATAAGAAGGTATGAGCCGTGGTTTTTAAAGCTTTTAAAAGGAATTTTTGCACAGTTGCATCAAACATTGTATGATTTTTAGGAAAAAGTACATGACAGGCACCTAACAACAGAGCAGGCAGACAACCCGCCTCTCAGGTATGTTACCGTCATGTCACAAGCATGCATTTTGTTCGTGTTGTTAGTTTTGTTACAATGCTAGGGTTGTCACCGCTGCGCTCGTCAGAGGTTTGGGTGTTCACTCCGCTTGCTCTGCACAGGTCAAAAAGGGAATCAAACGTATGTTGGTCGCACGGGGCACACGGCGCGCACGTAGGGTTAAAGTACGCGCTGTATTCGCGATGCATGTGCCTCATCTAGGCATCCACACGTTGTGGCGCTTTGCCTGTGCATCCAGAGGTCAAAAATGAAAGAGCTTCCTTGTGCTTGCCTCGCCGTAGCGTTAACATAGGGGTGTTTAAGGCGCTTAGGCTTCGTTTGGCGCTGTGCAGGTGCTCGCCAGTTCCCTATTTTTCTCTTGCAGGAAACAAGGTAAGAAGAGGATAATACACACGATGCATTAAACGCTTAGGGTTGTTTACAAATCGCCGTAGGGCCGCTTAGACGCTTAGGGTTGCTCTTGTGTTCGTGTCCTTCGGCATACACACGATGCGTGGTGAGTAAGGTAAGTAAGCCCAGAAGGAGCTCGCCTCCTGGTTGATTTTCATTGTGATTGGTTAAATTGTAGGGTTCATGTTTCCTGTCCTTCGCTTCCATTCCCTGCATACTGCATGATGCATTAAAGGGCTGTAGGCCACGGGCTGTGCACGCGGTAAGACTCCTGTTTAGGTTACCGGGGGCTCCGCCCTACGTTCCATAAGAGAACGGACAGAGTCCTTAAGTTTGCTTGCTTGATAGGGCTGTTCTGGAACAGCGTATTGTTTTCCTGTCAAAGGCCCCTACATTACGGCGAGGCAGGGTGGGTTCCTCCATCGGGAACAGTCCTGCATTTGCCTATGCATTCAGGTGGGAAACGACGGGTGAAGTGGTGCGGCAGTAGTTGTCTTCGGCAACTTCGCATTTTTCTCCCAGGCTAAAAAAGGCGCTGATCACACAATCACAATGGGTCACTGGACGACTTCATCATGATCAGCCCTGACAACACGCTGTGCACTCAAACAGTGCACCCCTCTCTCGGAGCGCTGTCAGGAAAACAGGTGGAGGCGTCCCTGGCAGGCCACAGTTGCCCAGCGGCGCTGTTTTCGCTTGCCATTTTACGGCGGAGCCAATAGGCTTCATGACATCTTTGACATGGCCACCCAGTAGCGTGTGTAGGCGTTAGGGTCAGCAGGCCTGGTAGGGACTGAGTGCGGTTGTACTCATCCCGCCTTGGAAGGCTGGTGCTGGCATCACTGAGTGTAGTGCAGTGGTGTCTCCTGCCTGAGTCTATTAGTTTTTGGCACCTGAAAAAATGGGCGTTTTGTATGCCCTTAGCACACTTGGCCACCCCTCCCCCCTAGTAGGTAGGGCTTTTGCCGTTTCCGCCAAAGGTTAGGCGCCAGCACAGAAATTGGACGCCCTAGAAGTGGTAATGGTTCCTGACTAGGACCTTCGGTCCAACATCAGCGAAGCCCGAAACAGAGCCACGCCGGGGAGAGAAGTGAGACACACACAGCCCTACGTAGCACACTTAGAGGTATGGTAACACCGCCAAGAACCGGAGAAACCCATGGGTATGGACCAGTTAGGCGTCCTGGCTGTGGGCACGCTTGACCCCCAAGGAGGATGAACACACCTCGCTTCACAGCACCTTACTTGTAATTCCCCCCTGATATAGAAAGCCACCGCTCTTCCTTGGCTCCCCAAGGTCATAAAACTAGGGCATGTGCCATGCAACACGCCGCCAACAAGGCTCACACTCGGTGGGTGGCTGCAAACTTGATAAGCGGCCACCTGGTTCACGCTGGTAATCAGAGGCATGGGACTGCAAGGCACAGCCAGGCGAGGGGCTTGAATCCCAAAACAAGGGAATGCAGGTGTTTGGAAGACCAATCCTGATTGAGGGAGGGTGTTTGTACACTCACTGAAGCTGGAGCTCCACCGGAGTCCTGAAGCTGTCCTGGTAAACACTGATTAGGTCTAGTTGTCAGCACAAGAGTGGTTAGCCCCCCTGGGGGGTTAGAAAACAGAGGGGGTTGCGAGTAAAGGGCCCCAACTGTGCGATCCAATGGGAGGGAATCTGTTCACGTAGGCCGGCGTGTCCAGGTGACCCGCAGTTGAGGTGGTCGTATGGAGGTGGACACACCGGACTGATCCGATCCCACGGGTACTTAGTCCAGCGCGTGGGCGCGTTCTTGGTACTACACTGCGCATATTAATGTCTGGTGGGAGGCTGGGGCAATGTGCCTCACCGACCATTGGGCTGCAAACAAGGTAGGTAGGTAGGTATCTTCGGGAGCTCGGGATCCCTCTTTTGACATTGCAGGAAGAAGGTCTTACCAGGGGGACGTCCTGTCCCTCCCACTGCCCTATGTCAGGTGCCTCTTGAGCCGCTCCCGCATGTGCTTGAGAAGGCATTGTCGCGGCCACCCGGTCCATGTGTCCCAGGTGGGAGGGTGTCCCCACATGTGTCCATGGGTAGGGCCACATGCCCCCTCCTTTGGGCGGCGACTCTGGGGGGCTGCCCAGCCGTGCGGAGTATCTCTCACCACAAGGGGTATTGCTCCCGCTTGTCTACGGTACAACCGCCTCACCCTTGTGGCTTGAGTTGCGATGCCACTCGGCTTGGCAGGTGACCCCCTCCTGGACTGTGTACCGGCTCGCCTGTCACCGGTTGCTTCCATGGCTCCGGGTGACGTTTGCTATGGTCCCCGATGCAGCCTGGCCGGGCTCGGACCAGTGGCCTTGGAGTACCGCCCCTGCCAGTGGCCCGGTGGGTCGGCTGGGTCGCCCCAGTGCGTCCGACCCATGGGGTATTGGTTCTTTTCTGTCCCTCGGCCGCCCTACGTGTGTGCAGTGTCCTGGGCCGCTGGGCTCCTGGTCACCGGTGTGCCCGCGCGGTTTGCTGTGGTGCGTCTGCGGTGTCCTGGGCCAGCTGGCTCCTGTTCACCGGTGTGCTCGCTCCGTGTGTTGTGTTGCATGTGCGGTGTCCTGCGCCACTGGGCTCCTGTTCACCGGTGTGCCTGCTGTGTGCGGTGCGCGTGTGCCATGGGTGGTTGTGTCCCTCTTCCTCCCCCCCTAATTTTCATTTTTTTTGTTTTTTTTTTACTTTTTTTTTTTTCTTTTCTTACTTTTTTTTTTTTTTTTGGGAAAGAAAAAAGAAAAAACAAAAAAGAGAAAAACAGGGGCGCGCGTACACTGCAGGCACGGGCATGGGCAGCTGGTGCGGCAGTGCAATAGCCTTGTGTCCTCTGGCGTGTGTCGTCGGTGCTGTGGCGGCGGTCGCGACCCAGGGGTGCGGCTCGCGCGTCCTGATGTACACGGGCTTGGGTCAGGGTGGGTTTGGTGAGGTGTCTCTTTGCTTCTGGAGCTGGCTGGTTAGGCGGCTGTGTGGGCTGTGGGTGTGGGGTGTGGTTACGTTGTTCCCTCGGCGGGCTTGGTTAGGAGTCAAGGGTTAGCGGTTTTGGGGTGTGGCTCGGGTTTGATTTGTGCTTGGGTTCTGGCTCGGTTAGGCAGTTGCGACGGTAGCGGGCCTGGGTTCGGTGCCTTTGGGCGTAGTGGTACTCGTTGTCGTGTGCGTTGGCTTCCTACGGCGTCCGGTTCGTTTGGTGACTTCTGGGCGGGGCCTGGCGTGGCGCCCCAGTGGTGATGGTTTGCTGGGTAACGGGGTTAGATGGCGGCGCCGCTGGCCGGGGGGTCAGGCGCGTCGTGTTGTGTGGCGCGCAGGGCTCCTGGGGTGCTGTGGGTGTCGCCGGTGTCGGTGCGCCGACGCTTGTGGGGTGGTGAGGGGTTGTGTTTGTGCGGGGCTGGGCTTTGGGTGATGTCCCACAGGCGGATGCCGTCTCGCTGCGTTTCCCCGAGGGTCTCCCGGAGGCGCCTGATTACATAGGGGTGGTCCTGGGCGCGGGGAGGTTGCGGGGGTGCACTCCCAGGGGGTGGAGCGCATCGGCCAGCATGGCTTCCCATGCGGCCTGCGGCATCCACCGCCCTGCCGGCCGGAGGCGGCAGTTCTCCACCGACCCCTTGCGGGGCCGATGGACCAGGCCCTCGAGGGAGGGCTCTCCCTGGGCCCACTTTCGCAGCTCTCAGAGCTGCGTGTGGGTCCAGCGCTGCAACCACTGTTCTTTGGCGGCCCTGCGGTCTTGGGCGGAGGAGTGGGCGGCGGTGGGTGTGACGGGGTCGTGGGGACCGGTGGCAGTGGCGGACTGGGGGATTCCTCGTAGTCCTGTTCCGTGGGGGTGCCTGGGGAGTGGGGGCGCACGCGGATGTGGACCCGCGGGTGTGCGCGTACGGTCTCCGCCTCGGGGTTGGGCGGGGACTCGCGGCGGCGGCGGTAGTGGGGCATGCGTTGTATGTGGGCTGTCACCGAGGGTTGGTAGGGGGGCGGGGACGCTGCTGGCGGACCCTGGCGTCGTTCTGGCCTGGTCGGGAGCGGTCCGTGGGCCTGGGGTGCGGGCTTTGAGAGGTGGCAGGACGCGGTGCGTCGTGCTTCGGCCGCGGCGCGCCCTGCCATGAAGGTGGTGGCGGTGGCATCGGTGACGGTGGGGGGGCGCCGCGCTGGGCGCTGCTGCCTTCGGGCCTGGGACGGCTGGGGCCGGATGTCATAGAGGACGTCCTCGGGGGGCCGGGCTTGCGCTGCCGTCGTGGCGCCGGGTTTGGACTTGGGTTTGGGCTTGGCTGCGGGTTGCGGTCGTGGCGTGCTGACGGGTTTGGGTGGCTGTTTGGCGGCGGTCTCGGGTTTCGGCTGGGTCGTGGGTGTGGGCTTTGTCGGGGCGTTGGCCTTGGAGGCGGCGGGGCTGCTTGCGGTGGGGGTGGGTTTTTGGGGCCCGTTTGGGAGCTGTCCCCCGCGGCCTGGGGGGTGGAGTGCTGGATGAGGACGTGGTGGTGGTGGTGGATGAGCTGGTCGTGGTGGTGGAGGTTGTGGAGTCGGAGGCGGAGGAGAGGGCTGTGGGAGACGGCGGAGGGTCCTGGGCTTCGGGGGCGGGCGTATGATGCTGGGTCCTGTAAGTAGCGAGAACGAGGGTGCAGGTTCGGGCACCGGGCGTGTGCGCGCGTTTTCCCTGGTGATCCGTGCGTGCTGGTGCTGGCGTGGCGGCGTTATCTCGGCTGCGCGGGCACGTGGGTTACCAGGGGGGTGGCCATATCTGCTCCAGGACGTGCGGGTGTGTTTGCTGGAGGTAGTCGAGGGTCTGGAAGAAGCATCGCTGGATGCCGGGCATGTCCTCCTCTGTGAGGTGGGGGTAGTTTTGGGTGGGGGTGTCTGGGCCCGGCCACAGCAGCGTCATGAGGCGGGCTGCCACCATGTACAGGCATAGTTGTAGGGTGGTGGGGCGTGGGGGGCTGGGTCCCCTGCGGTTTGGGGGGGCTTCCCTCTGCTGGGGGCGCAGCGTGACCACCCACACCCATCGGTCGATGGGGATCCCCCAGGTCTGTTGAGTCCACTTGGCGAGGCAATACATCGCCCTACCAAGGCCCTGGTAGCCGCTGCGGATGGAGAGCAGCGTGTCAAGGGATTTGGGTTCCCACGTGCCCCAGATGTGGGGGTCGTCCGGGTCGTCCCCCCTGGCGTACGTGTCGGGGCCTGGGTTGTGTGGGGGAGGGGTGTAGTCGGCGGGGAGGAGGGAGTCGGTGCCGTGTACCACCCAGTGGTCTGTGGGTGCGTGGTAGTTGGTGCCGGAGAGGGTGTAGTGCAGATTGTACATGAGGGTCATGTACGTGGAGGGGGCTGGCTGCTGCTCGTCGGGGGTGGGAATGTCCCCCGGGACGTGGTGCCGGAAGTTGCTCAGGGAGGCCTTCCGGGCTACCCATGTTTCCCACTCCCACTCTTTGGTGCTGTCGGGGGTGGCGCCGGATGGGGGGTGGGCCATGTCGGGCGCGTGGTAGCGGGTGCGGCCCTTGGTGTCCACCCGCCCCAGCACGGGGTGTCCGACCAGGTGTCGCCCCCATCCGATGGGGGGCACCCAGATCCGGCTCCCCGTGGGGGGCGGGCTCTCGCCGTCTGGGGTGGCGCGTGGGGGGCGCTCGTGTCGGGCGACGTGGAGGAAGGCGTCGAAGAGGAAGTCTCTGACGCCTTCCCCCAGGGTGGCCGCCTGGACCAGGATGGCCGCCCGGATGGGGGTGCTGGTGCCGGAGGTGCAGAGGTACAGCACGACGTCCTGTTTCCCGAGTTCCCGGAGGTGCTGCCGTACCGCTGCGGGGTTGTGTAGGGCGTAGGGTTCGGCCGGTACGGCGGCTGGTGGTGCGGGGTGTGATGGGGGGGGTGGTGTGGGTTGGGAGGGGTGGTCGTCCTTGTCGCGCGTGGGGTCCGGTGATGGGGTCTCCTGTGGAGGTTGCGGGAGGGGGGACTCGCGGTGGTGTGTGTCGGCGGGGGTATCGATGTCAATTGGCTGGTGTTGGCTGCCGCGTGTTGTGTCCGTGGCCTGGTCTCGGGGGGGGGGCGGTGGGGGGGGGTGGTGTGGGGGTGGCGCTGTTGGTGGTGGGGGGGGCGGGGGTGGGTGTTGTGCTGGCTGGGGGTCTGGGCGTCCCTGTGGGTCGTGTGGGTGTTGCGTGTGTGCGCCGTGCGGGCCTTGCGGTTCTTGACTGGTTGTGGTGCCGGGGTGTGGGTGGGAGGCGGCCGCATGAGCGTCCGGGTGGGGCTGTGGTCCGTATGTAATGGGTGGCTGCTGGTGGATGCTGCTCGCTGGTATGGGGTGTGGGTGGGGGGGCTGCTGGTGGTGGTGGGGTGGGGGGGGCGGGGGTGGGTGTTGTGCTGGCTGGGGGTCAGGGCGTCCCTGTGGGTCGTGTGGGTGTTGCGTGTGTGCGCCGTGCGGCCCTTGCGGTTCTTGACTGGTTGTGGTGCCGGGGTGTGGGTGGGAGGCGGCCGCATGAGCGCCCGGGTGGGGCTGTGGTCCGTATGTATTGGGTGGCTGCTGGTGGATGGTGCTCGCTGGTATGGGGTGTGGGTGGGGGGGCTGTTGGTGGTGGTGGGGCGCTCCTACTAGGCCCTGGTGTTGCTGGCGTGCGTGCGCGGCTCCTCGCGGGTCCATGGGGGTGTACCGTGGCTCGTATGTCGTGGGCCCGTGTAGCAGGGGCGGCGGGTGGTGCTGGACCGCGTGGTGGTGGTGTGGAGGGTGTGCTGGTTGTGTGTGGTACCCCGGCGTTGGTGGGTGTGGTGGCAGGGGCTGGTGCTGGTGGAATACGTGATGGTGTGGTGCGGTGATGTGCGCTATGTGGGGTGGGTGGTTCGCGGGGCCTGGTTGTGCTGGGGCGCTGTGGGGATGTAGCTGGTTGGGGTCGCTGTAGCATGGGGGCATTAGGGGGTAGGGGTTGGGAGGGACGGGGGCGTGGTGGTGGTGCTGGTGGTGCCATGTCCCCTGGCTCTGCGCGTATGGTGGTCCTGGCATGGTGTGGACGTGTGTGGGCGGTGGTGGCTGACTGGGCTGCAGGGTTTGGGTGCTGCGGTACGGTGGTGGTGGTGGGCGCTGGCGGTGGCGGTGTTGTTGGTGTGCCCCGGGGGTCTGGGCGTGGGGTGGTGCGGTGTGGCTGGACCCGGGCCTTGGTCGGGGCGTCGCGCCCTGCTGGCGGGCGCGTTGGCGGGCCCCCTGACCTGTCTTGGTCTTCTTGGCCTGGTGGGTGTCGGGGGCGGGTGAACCCCCCTGTCCCCGTGGGGGCGACGGGGGGCGGGCGTGCCAGCGGTGTGGCTCTTGGAGGCTCCTCTTGAGGCCTCTGACGTAGGTTTGCTGGTCCGTGAGGCCCATCCGCGTGGCAGTGGCCCCGTCGGGGGCGGCCAAGTGGGCGTCCCGAAAAGACGCCCAGCCCTCCGGGGGCTTCTGTTGTGCGGGGTGGGGGTGGTGTGCCGGGTAGAGGAGTGCGCTGAGTGGGTAAGGTGTTCCCCTCCGTCGGCCGAGGGCGTTGTTGAACCGGCGGCAAGTGATTCGGAGGTAGGCCGCTATCTCCTCTGGTGCCGTGTCGGCCCACGCTTCCGGCGTCAGGGCTGCTGCTTGGGGGGCCGGGAGTTGTGGGTCTGGGAGGTGTGGGTCTCGGTGGTGGAGGTATAGGGCGAGGAGGATGTGGCGGGCCGCCACGTTCAAGCCGCCTCCGCTGTGGCGTAGGGGTGGGCTGTGGGGGGGCAGGGGTGTGCTGCCCGTGGCCACGGCTATGGTCCATGCGTGGTCCGCCGCGTCCACCACGTAGTACCCTCCCAGGTGGTCCCGGAGGGTGTCGGTGAGGAACCCGAAGAAGCTGGGGTGGCTGGCGGGGGGGGGTGCGGCTGGGGCCGCGGGCCGCTCGCGGTGGTGGGGGTTGAGGTCCCTGCAGTCGGGGCAGTAGGTGAGGCGGTGCGCGGCTCCCAGGCAGACCCAGTGGTCTGGGTTGCAGGGCAGGGCTGTCTGTGGTAGCCGCTGGCGAACGCAGAGGGGACATGCGGTGGCTGGCGGTTGGTGGTACCTGTGGACGGACGGCGGCGTGGGGGGATGGGGCCTGGTGGCGCGCGCATGCTGGTGGGAGTGTGTGCGGTGCCTGTGGTGTCCGTGTGTGCTGTGCCAGTGCTGTGCTCGGTGGACAGTGTGTAGACGTGGTGGGGGTTCCGTGTTGGTATGTCACGTGGTAGGTTCTCATGGTTGGTAGCCCAGGAGTTTGAGGAGGTGGGCTTGGTCTGTTGGGGGCAGGGTTGCCGCATGCTGCAGGTATTTGTGGATGCGGTATGTGAGCCGCTCCGCCGTCTTGGCAACGGCCGTCCGCTGCATGTGCGCCGCCGTGGCCGGGGGGTCCTCCGCGTGGGTGCGTAGCAAGGTGTAGACGGCAGTGGGGACGAGTCCCCTGCAGACCGCCTCGAGCACCTCTGTCTGCTTGCGGACGGTGGTGAGTTGCTGGGTCGCCGGGGACTGCGTCAGCCATCCGGCGTGCTGTGCGATGGTGTGGGTTGGGTTCCAGTCTGTGAGGGTGTCCAGTCCTCTGTACAGGGGGCACGCCTTGAAGTGGTCCCATGTTTCTTCTCCCGCGTGGCTGCAGATGCATTTGGTGTATCCTGCGGGGACGTGGATCGAGCGGCGCGCATACCATTGGTGGTATCGGGTGAGGAGGGGAAGCTGTTTGAGGGCGAGTTGGAGTCGGGGCTTTTGTAGGTGTGCTGGGAGGCTATCTGGGGGCAGGGCGGAGTAGTAGAGGGGGGTGTGGACGGAGTCTTCGAGGCGTCACAGGAGTTCGGTGTTCACTGGGTTGCCCAGTGTGGTTGCCAGTTGCTGGATGGGTGTGGGGTAGTGGTACTGCTTGTCTCGATCCGTGTACGACGTGTCCTCGGGCATCCATTGGGGGGGCTGTGTGGCCGGGGGTATCGGGGGCAGGTGCTGCAGGTGGCTGTGGTGTGGGGTGTCCAGTCGCACGCGTTCGAGCCCTGGGGTGTGGTTGGTGTTCTGGTGTTTGGCCTGCGTGTCTGCGCGTCCATTGCCGTATGCGTAGCGGTGGGCTGCAAACAAGATAAGCGGCCTGGTGGTGCTCCAATGATCCTTAGTGTTGCTTCTCTTTTGGTATGGGGGAAGTGTACCTCCAGGGGGAGCAAATACTCCTGCAGGAAAGGCTCGAAGGACTTTCTTAACGGCAGGAGGGGATGTCTGGGGGATACCACCGCCTCCTGAAGCTTGCACCCTCCTCAGTTGGAGAGCTGCTGTGTGCACCTAAAAAGCCGAGTCATTACTACCCGCCTGACGAACTGTCCTGGGACGAGTGGCGTCTGTCTGACAGAGAGGTGGAGGGCATCGACCTACAGAACACTGCCAACCATGAGGAGGCAGACGAACTCTAAGAAATGACTGCCGATGAGATGGCAGTAGATGGCTACTACGTGGTTGCAGGTATTGCACGCCACGAGTAAAAACAGGGCTAGAAAATCCTTACCCTGTGGGACGGATATGGGCTATCTAAGGCAACCTGGGAGCCCATGTCTGCCTTTGTACAGCCAGATGGGAGTATCAACCCCATACTTTGTTCCTACCTTGTCGAGAACAACGAGGGACAGCTACGAACCCCTGTTGAGACTCTGTCCTGGCGCAAGAAGAAAAGCTAATCCTCTTGTGCCTATCTAATTATTGTGCCTAACTCGTCCAGGCGGAGACTGCACCTTATATGGATCCTGGATCCATCTATTTTTATAATGCGTTAAGGCCCAAACTAAGGGTCCTGCAAACAGTTGCGGGGCCACGTGGACAATCGCAAGTTGTGTACGAGCACAAGGTCCCCTACTTTGAAGGTGACAGGACGTCTCGTGCCGTTACACCTTGTTAACTCACGTTCTCGAACCTGTTTCAAGTTAGCTCTAGCCAGTTTAGCCAGGTCCTGCTTATGATCCAGCCAGTCCCCTGCGGGGCTCTTGTAGTTCTCTGGAAAAGGGGTTTTGAAGAACCATGCAGAACACCCCCCATGGAACAGCTGGTGGGGGGTATAGCCAGTTGAGGAACTCTCTTGAGAGTTCATGGTTAGGACAGCCCAGGGTAACAGGCGTACCCGATCTGTGGTACACTCCTGTTTCATCAGAGTCCTCAGGTCCTGCTCCAACACACAGTTCTCCCTCCCGCACCGAGGGTTACAAGTGTGAGTATAGGGCACACATGTGGTCACAGGGAGGTTCAGGGTGTCCAGTACTCGCTTGTACCATCCGGTGTCACTCGGGAAAAGTACGTCCTAGTGCACCTCCTCAGGTGCTCCATAGTGTTCGAACCACTGTTCAAGCAAATTTTTCACAGTCTGTTCCCCTGTTATCTTTTTGTTGCAGGGAAACACACGGGTGAAGCGGGTCAGGCCACAGGTGACAACGAGACAACTGTCATAACCACCAACCTTAGGCAGATTGTGGACGAAATCCACGTACAACAGAGAATTAGCACAGTAGGGGATAGGCAGACTGGAGACCAGTCCCTGGTCGCGTGAGTCGCTCTGTTTGCTGGCGTGACAGACACAAGAGTCCAGTATGGACTACATACGAGCACGTTGTTCAACACAGGTTAGTCAGGAGCAGAAGCGCTACCTGAGAAAGTCAACACACCGGTTCCACCCTATGTGCCCTGAACTGAGATGGGTCCACTGTAGGCAACCATCCAGTCGTGCAGAGATTGGTTATCTTTATACCAACGGTCGCCGTCTATCCGGCGTGCCTCTAGGCCATCACTGAGGGAGCTGAGTACGCATTGGTACTCCCCTTGGTAGTCTCTCAGACTCCAACACTCCAGTACACCAGCAGTAAGCATGCATAGGTCCAGCTGGACGTCCATGCGCTTGAACGCCACTTTGGCACCAAGCTCTCGGTTATGAGGGCGTCGAAGTTGTTACGAGCTCTATAGTCAGCCATCTCTTTCTATATACCTTCTATATGGTGGACAGTCAGCGTGAACTGACTGAGGTAGGTCCACCAACGCTCCGAAAACCTCCTGCTATTTCTGCATGAGCTCACTGAGACGGGGGTCAAGGTTCATGCTCTGCAGGTTCTCAGCGCAATCCTCCTCAGCATGGAGGTTGCTCTTCCCCTTTTGCTGTTTCTTATACGCCCCATTGCTTCAGGGGGTAGTTGGTTGTCCCAGTTCTGGCAGCCCTGCTGTGCATAGTGAAGGGAGTATACCAGAGGTACCTCAGGATCGGGAAGAGTCATCTCTTCGCCATCCTTTTGGGACTATATAGACGTTTTGCAGGTCCTCTTGAGGAAGTCCAGGCGGGTCTGTTGCTCGATACCCTCAGCTTTAGCCCAAAGAACCAGCTGGAGATGCTGTACGTGGTACCATGAAGCGGGCATGTTGTTGGGTGAGGGTTTAGCGCCAGGTACCTGACCCGTAGGGCCATGTTTGGCCTGCATGGAGAAAACGGGTTGGTCATGAGGCCCGCCAGGAGGGGACTGACTGAGATCCACCTTATTCATAAACAGCTGCGCTAGGAAAGCACTGTGCGTCAGTGTACGGACCTCCGGGTCAACCGAGGGCATAGCACTGGCCATCTCGCTCGGGTGGTAGTCCGCATCAGCCAAGGGACTGAAGACTGCTGGGGTCTCCTGCTCATCTGACCACTCACCACTCGTAGTGGCGACTGAACAGTACTCGGATCTTTTCTTAAGATCCAGGAGGGTAAGGCCTCTGGTTTTGGCTGTCAACTCCTTGAGTACCACCTGGTCAAGATCACTCACTGGTACAGGGTTCAGAGAGCCACTACGATGGCCAAGTAACTGCCCAAATTGGGGGTGGGCATGGTCTCCGGAGAGATTGGGCCGTTGGGGAGTTCAGTTCTTCGCAAAGTCATACGGTCCAATAGACGCCTGCAATAGGTGTGTTCCCCTGTGGTACCTTACGGTACCTGTGGTCAGGGGTACACAGGATCACTCTCGCTCCTTCAAGGGCGATTTTGGTCAGCACTTAGCGGGTTGAGAGAATGGGCGGATAGCGTAGCACAACCCCATCCATCTCCAATAGAAGCGATAGGCGTTATCGAGATATGACGAACAATAGAGCTGCATCATATGCTGCTCTTTGCTTGCAACCAATTCCAACTGGACTTCATTCAGGTCCACCTGCACGGCGGCCAGTCCATTTTCCAAGACAGGCTGCACCAACTGATAGTCTTCAGTTCGATAAGACCGGTTCACGTAGCTTAGACCGGATTCTTTTCGTCCTGACAGGTCCAGAGGGACAGAGAAAAGGCCACTGCCAAAGTCGCAGTGAAGGGCATAGGGACGTTGCAAAGACAACAGTTTTACCTGGGGGTTACGGCGCATGAAATCTGTGCCTATGACAATCTGAGAGGTGTTGGTGTCGAGCACTTTGCAGTGCTGTGTCACCTGCTCATCGCCCAGACAGACGATCACATCGACCCCCCCCAAGGGAATGGATGGTCCGACCATCCCCGACCCTTATGGCCAAGGTATTGGTTTTCCGGATCTTGGCTTGCTTTAGCAGTCTGCGGGCAAGGAATGAAAGGGTAGCACCCGTGTCTAAGACAACCTTGTAAACCTGATCACCAATTGTCACAGTGATCCAGAAAACCAAATCCCCATTCTCGGAGCCGCGCCCCTATCCATCTTCAGAGAACTTCACTGCAACCCCAGCGGCCTCGAGGCAATTAGAGTGCCAGTTGAGGTGGCGCTTCTTGGCGTTCTTGCTGCTCTTGTCGGCGCCACCAGCGCTGGGGATGGAGGGCACAGGCCGGTTTTTACGCGACTGTTCACCCTTAGGTGTGGGGTTGGGTGCACCAGTGGGGGGGGCTGGGGACCTTCGTCCTCCACCCTTATCGTCCGTAGGACGACAGTAGAAAAGATTAGGGGCCCCTTTACCCTTGGAGGAGGGGGTCTCATGTGCTTCAGATGCCCACCACGGCCCTTCCCAGGGTTAGATTGGGGTTCAGGCAACCTCCCTCCAGGAGCCTTCTTAGTAGGGGTCTCGCTCTGCAGATGCTTGCGCAGATAGTCATCCATGTGGGAGTGTTTCTCCCTCTCCATGGCCATTTCGATCAACAGATCGACAAGGTCATCGTAAGAGTGCGCCCCAGATTTCCTCTCGGACGGACCTCTGCAGTTCTCCCATGTCTTGGGAGGAATCTTCCCCACCAGCTACAGATGAGGCTCTGTAGGCCGATAGGACGTGTGGTTCATACGCCCCATGAGCTCGTCAAGCTGCGCCATGAACTCTGAGATACAAGCAGCTGTGAGAAATTCGAGAGTGGAGGCCACTTCTCAATCTCCGTTCGGACACTCAGGTCCGTTTCTTAGACTGGATACATTTGCTACAGTCTTTTCAGGAAGTCGCCCCAGTTGGAGCTCCTCCTGATAACGGTCTTGACTGGCCGCTGAAGGAATTTCTTTTTGCAGAACTTTGTGATGAGCTTGCATTTGGTCCCGACATCAGCATGATGCTGACCCGTGAGGAGCAAAAACTCGGAAAACTCCTCAGCCCACTCCTGCAGGTTTTTGGGATCGTATTTGGGGAGTTCCATCTGAAGATTCGCGGTGGCGATGGCCTTCGTTCCTCCATCTGGTACACCTGGCTCACCTGTTCCACCTGAAGGGGGTGAGAGTGCGTGGAGGCTAATGGCGCTAGCGCAGCCAAGCCATAGCTCTTCATCTCCGCCTCTGTGGTGTTGCCTACAGTACAGAGACGGCACAGTCATCAAACGGGGAGGAAAAGGGCTAGGACAGGTGTCCATGGGTGAGCTGCGGATACCTCTGCCGCTTTTCGCATCCCTGGTCAAAGGTTGCACACCAGGGGACATGGTAGGTGGAGGCTTCTTCAAATCATAGAGACCCAGTTTAGTCGTGAGTGCTGCTGACAGTGCACTCAGATCAGGGTCTTCAAACAAACACCAGCAGCAAAGCAAAACAGACCGCAGGGCACCACAACACAGCACCATGCAGAAACACAACACCACAGGACACAGCACAAGTAAGCAGGGCACCACGACAAACCACCGCAAACAACGGGGGAGCAGGCAACGCAGCGCGGCAGGAACAGCAACAGCAGAGCACACCACCACAAGACAACAGCGGGCAGCCGGGCCGAGCCGCAAAGACCCAGAAACAACAGGCAACAACACATGGCACCAGCCAGTTGAAAAGAGACAACAGGGCACCAGACAGCAATAAACGACGGAGACACCAGCACAACGCAGGACAGGTGGCGCAGCAGAACAACACGGCACCGCACCCCAGAACAGAGCGTGAAACAACACAAAGCAGCACAAACAGGCCCGACAACACAGGTAGCAGAAGGGGGGGGGGCACAGCAGGCAAAGACAACAAGACCAAGACAAGGTAGCACGACGTGGCAGACCAGACAAGACAACACAGCGCACCACCACACCACACAACATCAAAGAAAACACCACAACACACAAAAACGCACGATAACACGACACACAACAACAAAAAAAAAAATAGGGGGCAGGGGTAAGCAGCCACAAAGCGCCAAGGCACCCTAGGCCACAAGCAACGTAAAAGGGGAGACAAGGAGGGCGGGGAAAAACAAAAAAAAGGGAAAAAACCAGACCAGGGGGGCAGCCGAAAAAGCGCCGAGGCCCAAGGCACCCAGAGCCGGAAGCAACAAAAGGACGGACACAAGAGGGGCGCAAAGAAAGAGGGCCGAGGGGGGGCGGGGTGGGGGGCAGCCGGAGAGCGCCAAGGCCGCGGGCACCCAAGTCCGGAAACAACAAAAAACGGAGACAAGGGGGGCGCGGAAGAAGAAAAAAGAACAAACGGACAACCAGGGCGCACACAGCCCGGAAGGGGTGGAAAGAAAAGCCAAACGGCAACAGGAACAGTGTGGCGCACCAGAACGCGCTCGGGAAGCCAGCCCACCGACAAACACAGTGCACCAGCGACCGTTCGGATGGACGTGTCCGCACCTGGCAGCGAACCCAGCCCCTGCCGGGTACGAAACAGCCGCCATCCGGATGGACTAGTGCGTGCCCGGAGGGTACCCAGCCCCACCGGCTACAGAAAGCGGCCGTCGGGATGGACGAGTGCGCGCCCTGCAGCGACGCCCCGCACACGCAACACAGCAGAACCGGGCGCGCCTACTCGGACCATATGGAAGTTTTGCAAGTCCTCCTGAGGGGGTTCAGGCGGGTCCGTTGCTCGATACCCTCAGCTCTAGCCCATAGAACCAGCTGGAGATCCTGTACGTGGTACCATGAAGCGGGCATGTTGTTGGGTGAGGGTTCAGCGCCAGGTACCTGACCTGTAGGGCCATCTTTGGCCTGCATGCAGGAAACAGCGTTGTCATGAGGCCCGCCAATAGGGGACTGACCGAGATCCACCTCATCCATAAACAGCTGCGCTAGGAAAGCGCTGTGCTTCAGTGTACGCCACTCTGGGTCGACCGGGGGCATAGCACTGGCAATCTCGGTCAGGTGGTAGTCAGCATCAGCCAAGGGATAGGAGACCGCTCGGGTCTCCTGCTCATCGGAGCACTCACCACTCGTAGTGGGGACCGAAGAGTACTGTGATATTACAGGAGGGTACGGCCTCTTTTTTCGCCATCAACTCCCTGAGTACCACCTGGTCAAGGTCACTCACTGGTACAGGGTTCAGAGAGCGACTATGATGGCCACGTAACTGCCCCATTTGCGGGCGGGCACGGTCTACTGAGGGTCTTCAGGGACGCACATTGGGCCGTTGGGTAGTTCAGTTCTTCCCACAATCATACGGTCCACTAGGCGCCAGCAATAGGCGTGTTTGCCTGTGGTATCCCAGTCGGGAGTACACAGGATTACTCTCGCTCCTTCAAGGGCGATTTTGGTCAGCACCTTAGCGAGTCCGGAGAATGGGGGGATAGCGTAGCACAGCCCCATCGATCTTCAATAGAAGCGATAGGCGTTATTGAGATATGACGAACAATAGAGCTGCATCATATGATGCTCCTTGCTCGCAAACATTTCCACCTGGACTTCATTCAGGTCTACCTGCAGGGCGGCAAGTCCATTTTCCAAGACAGGCTGCACGAACTGATAGTTTTCAGTTTGACAGAACCGGTTCACGTAGCGTAGACCGGATTCTTTTTGTCCTGACAGCTCCAGAGGGACAGAGAAAAGGCCACTGCCAAAGTCCCAGTGAAGAGCATAGGGACGTTGCAAAGACGACAGTTTTACCTGGGGGTTACGGCGCAGGAAATCCGTGCCTATGACAATGTCAAAGGCGTCGGTGTCGAGCACTTTGCGGTGCTGTGTCACCTGCTCATCGCCCAGACGGACGGTCACATCGACCCCCCCCAGGGGATGGATGGTCCGACCATCCCCAACCCTTATGGCCACAGTTTTAGTTTTCCGGATCTTGCCTTGCTTTAGCAGTCTGCGGGGGAAGATGGAAAGGGTAGCACCTGTGTCTAAGACAGCCTTGTAAACCTGATCACCAATTGTCACAGTGATCCAGAAAACCAAACCCCCAAGCCTCAAAGCCGCCCCCCTATCGGTCTTCAGCGAACTTCACTGCAACCCCAGCGGCCTGCAGGCACTTAGAATGCGAGTTGAGGCGGCGCTTCTTGGCGTTCTCGCTGCGGTTGTCGGCGCCACCAGCGCTGGGGATGGGGGGCACAGGCCGGTTTTCACGCGACTGCTCACCCTTATGTGTCGGGTTTGGTGAACCAGTGGGGGGGGTTAGAGACCTCCGTCCTGCACCCTTATCGTCCGTAGGATGACAGTACAAAAGACTAGGGGCCCCTTTACCCTTGGAGGAGGGGGTCTCAGTCATGTGCTACAGATGTCCACCACGGCCCTTTCCAGGGTTGGAGTGGGGTTGAGGCGACCTCCCTCCAGGAGCCTTCTTAGTAGAGGTCTCTCTCCGCAAATGCTTGGACAGATACCTATCCATGTGGGAGTCATTCCCCCTCTCTATGGCCATTTTGATCAACAGATCCACAAGGTCATCGTAAGAATGCGTGCCAGATTTCCTCTTGGATGTCTATCTGCAGTTCTCCCATGTCTTGGGAGGAATCTTCCCCACGAGCTACAGATGAGGCTCTGTAGGCCAAAAGGACGTGTCCTTCATACGCCCCATGAGCTCTTCCAGCTACGCCACGAACTCTGGAACACGGGCAGCTGTGGGAAATTCGGGGCGTGGAGGCAATTCCTGAATCTCAGTTCAGACACTCAGGTCTGTTTCTTAGACTGGATACATTTGCTACAGTCTTCTCAGGAAGTTGCCCCAGTTGGAGCTCTTCCTGATAGCGGTCTTGACCGGCCGCTGAAGAAATATCTTTTTGCACAACGTTTTGATGAGCGTGCATTTGGTCCGGACATCAGCATGTTGCTGACCCGTGAGGAGCAAAAACTCGAGGAGTTTGATCTGAAGATTGCTGTGGCGAGGGCCTTTGTTTCTCAATCTGGTACATCTGGGTCACCTGTTCCACCTGAAGGGGGTGAGGGGTGCGTGGTGGCTAATGGCGCTAACCCAGCCAGGCCAGAGCTCTTCATCTCTGCTTCTGTGGTGTTGCCTACAGTACGGACAGGCACAGTCTTCACACGGGGAGGGAAAGGGCTAGGACAGGTGTGCATGGGTGAGCTGCGGATATCTCAGCCACTTTTCAGATCCCTGGTCAAAAGTTGCACACCAGGGGACATGGTAGGTGGAGGCTTCTTCAAATCATAGAGACCAAGTTTAGTCTTGACTGCTGCTGAAAGTGCATTCAGATCAGGGTCTTCAAACAAACACCAGCAGCAAAGCAAAACGGACAGCAGGGCACCACAACACAGCACCACGCAGAAACACAACACCACAGGACACAGCACAAGTAAGCAGGGCACCACAACAAACCACAGCAAACAACGGGGGAGCAGGCAACGCAGCGAGGCAGGAACAGCAGCAGCAGAGCACACCACCACAAGACAACAGCAGGCAGCCGGGCCCAGCAACAAAGACCCAGTCAGAACAGGCAACAACACACGGCACCAGCCAGCGGAAAAGAGACAACAGAGCACCACATAGCAATAAACAACGCAGACACCAGCACAACGCAGGACAGTGAGCGCAGCAGAACAAGACGGCACCGCACTCCAGAACAGAGCGTGAAGCCACACTAAGCAGCAGCAACAGGCCCGAACACAGGCACAGAAGGGGGGGGGGGGCACAGCAGGCAAAGCGAACAAGACCAACACAGGGCAGGACAACGCGGCGGACCACACAGGACGACACAGCGCACCACCACACCACATAACATCAAAGAAAACACCACAACACACAACAACGCACGACAAAACAACACACGACAAAGGAAAGAAGTAGAAAAGGGGCAGGGGCAAGCAGCCAGAAAGCGCCTACGCACCCAAGGCCGGAGGCAACGTAAAAGGGGAGACAAGGGTGACGGGGAAAAAAAAACAAAAAAAAAACTATAGCAGGGAGGCCGCCACAAAGCGCCGAGGCCCAAGGCACCCAGAGCCGAAGGCAACAAAAGAACGCACACAAGAGGGGCGCAAAAAAAGGAGCGAAGGCCAGCCGGAGGGGGGGCAGCCAGAAAGCGCCAAGACCGCGGGCAGCCCAAGGCCGGAAACAACAAAAAACGGAGACCAGGGGGGCACAAAAGAAAGAAGGAGAACAAACCAACAACCAGGGCGCACACAGCCCGGAGGGGCTGGAGAAAAAGGCCAAACGGCAGGAGGAACGGTGTGGCGCACCAGAACGCGTCCGGGGAGCCGGCCTGCCTGACCTGGCTGCGAACGCAGTGCACCAGCCTCTGTTCAGATGGAGGTGTTGGCACCTGGCAGCGAACCCAGCCCCTGCCGGCTACGGAACAGCCGCCATCCGGATGGACGAGTGCGCGCCCGGAGGGTACCCAGCCCGTACCGGGTACGAAACAGCCACCGTGCAGATGGACGTGTGCGTGCCGGCAGGTCACCCAGCCCCTACCGGCGACGGTAAGCAGCCGTCCGCATTGACGAGTGTGCGCCCTGCAGCGAAGCCCCGCACACGCAACACAGCACACCAAGCGCACACAGATGAACAGGAGCAAATTTGCCCAGGACACCGCGCACACAAGACACAGCACAACACACCGAGCGAGCACACCGTTGAACAGGAGTCCAGTGGTCCAGGAAGCCACGCACACAACGCAACACACCGAGCGTGCGCACCGGTAGACAGGAGGCAAGTGGCCGAGGGCACCGCACACACAGCGCGACACACCAAGCAAGCACACCGGTAAACAGGAGCCAAGTTGCCCAGGACACCGTGCACGCAACACAACGCTCCGGGCGTGCACACCGGTGAACAGGAGCCAAGTGGCCCAGGACAACGCACACGCAGCGCAACGCAGCAAGTGGGCTCACCTGTGAACAGGAGCAACGTGGCCGAGGACACAGCACAAGCAACACAACGCACCAAGCGAGCACCACGGTAAACAGGGGCCAAGTGGCCGAGGACACCGCACACACAACACAACGAATTGAGCGAGCACACCGGTGAAGAGGAGCCAAGAAGCCGAGGACACCGCACAGGCAACACAACGCACTGAGCGGCGACACCGGTGAACAGGAGCCAAATGACGCAGCACACCGCACATGCAACGCAACGCACTGAGCAGGCACAGTGGTGAACAGGAGCAACGTGGCCCATTACACCGCACACGCAACACAGCGCACCGAGCCAGCACACCAAAGAACAGGAGCCAAGTGCCCCAGGACACCGCATATGCAACACAACGCACCGAGCGGGCACGTTCGTGAACAGGAGCCAAGAGGCCCAGGATACAGCACAAGCAACAAGTGGCATCGAGCAGGCACAACGGTGAACAGGAGCGGAGTTGCTCAGGAAACCGCACACACAACACAACGCGTGCAGCGGGCACATCGGTGAACAGGAGCCAGGTGGACCATTACACCGCACAAGCAACACACCACACCAAGCGAGCACATTGGTGAACAGGGGCCAAGTGCCCCAGGACACTGCAGATGCAAAACAATGCACCGAGCTGGAACGTTGGTGAACAAGAGCCAAGAGGCGCAGGATACAGCACAAGCAACACGTGGCATCGAGCAGTCACAACGGTGAACAGGAGGAGAGTTGCCCAGGACACCGCACACACAACACAATGCGTGCAGCGGGCACACCGGTGAACAGGAGCCAGGTGGACCATTACACCCCACAAGCAACACAACGCACCAAGCGAGCACAACGTTGAAAAGGAGCCAAGTGGCCCAGGACACCGCACACACAACACAACGCACCGAGCGAGCACACCGGTGAAGAGGAGCCAAGAGGCCCAGGACACGGCAGAGGCAACACAAAGCACCGAGCAGCTGCACCGGTGAACAGGAGCCAAGTGGCCCAGCACACCGCAGATGCAACACAACGCATTGAGCGGGCACACCGATGAACAGGAGCCACATGGCCGGTTACACCGCAAACGCAACACATCGCACCGAGCCAGCACACTTAATAACCGGAGCCAAGTGTGCCAGGACACCGCACATGCAACACAACGCACCGAGCGGGAACGTTGGTGAACAGGAGTTAAGCGACCCAGGTTAACGCGCAAGCAACACGTGGCATCGAGCGGACACAACAGTGAACACGAGCCGAGTGGCCCAGGACACCGCACACGCAACACAACGCGCGGAGCGGGCACACTGGTGAACAGGAGCCACAGTGGGTCAGGACACCGCAGACACAACACGACACACCGAGCGGCCCCATCGGTCAACAAGAGCCAAATGGCCCAGGACACCGCACACCAAACACAACTCAGCGAGCGAGCACACCGGTCAACAGGACTCAAGTGGCCCGAGACACGACACACGCAACACAACGCACCGAGCGGACCCAGCGGTGAACAGGAGCAAAGTGGCCCTGAACACCACACACACAACACAACGCATCAAGTGAGCACGACGGCGGACAGGAGCCAAGTGGCGCAGGACACCGCACACACAACACAACGCACCGAGCGAGCACACCCTCGAAAGAAGCCAGGTGGCCCAGGAAACCGCACACGCAACACGGGGCACCGAGCGAGCACACCGGTGAACAGTAGCCAATTCGCCAAGCACACCGAACTTTCAACGCAACACACCGAGCGAGCACACCGTTGAACACGAGCGAAGTGCCCCAAAAAAAAGGCAAACGCAACACAACGCACCGATCCGGCACACCGGTGAACAGGAGCCACATGCCCCAGGACATTGCACACGCAACACAATGCACCGAGCGGGCACACCTCTGGACAGGAGCGAAGTGGCGCAGGACACCGCACATGCAACACAACGGACCAAGCAGGCACATCGGTGAATAAGAGCCAAGTGGCCCAGGACACCCCACACGCAAAACAACGCACCGAGCGAGCACACTGGTGCACAGGAGCCAAGTAGCTGAAGACACGGCAGACAAAACACGACGCACGGAGCGAGCCCACCGGTGAACAGGAGCCAAGTGGCCCAGGAAACCGCACACGCAAAACAGCGCAGCGGGCGGGTACACCGGTGAACAGGAGCCAAGGGGTCCAGGACACCGCACACGTAACACAACGCACAGAGCGAGCACACTGGTGAACAGGAGTCAAGTGGCCCAGGACACCAGAAGCGCAATACAACGCACGGAGCGGGCACACGGTGAACAGGAGCCTAGTGGCCCAGTACACCGCACGCACAACACAACACACTGAGCGGGCCCAGCGGTGAACAGGTGCCGAGTGGTCCAGAACACTGCACACGCAACAGAACGCACCGCAGGAGCACAGCGGCGACCAGGAGCCAAGTGGCCCAGGTGACGCACACGCAGCCCAACACACCGAGCGAGCACACACAACTGGCCCAGGACACCGCACACACGCGAGCATCCAGAGCTGTCGAGGGACGGGAAACAACAAACCATATCCCTAGGCCGGCCGCACTGGGCCGACTCAGCGGACCTGTCCGGCCAGCAGGAGGAGCGGTACCCCAAGGCCGCTGGTCCGAGCCAGGCCAGGCTGCATCTGGGACCATGGCAAACGTCACCCGGAGACATGGATGCAACTGGTGACAGGCGAGCCGGTACACAGTCCAGGAGAGGGTAACCTGCCAAGCAGAGAAGCCCCGCAACTCAAGCCACAGATGTTAGTTGGTCGTACCCTATACTGGCGGGAGCAATACCCCCTGTGGTGAGAGATACTCTACACGGCTGGGAAGCCCCCAGAGCTGCCGTCCAAAGGGGGGGGCATGTGGCCCTAGGCCTGGGCACATGTTGGGACATCCTCCCACCCAGGACACCCGGACCAGATGGCCGTGACACTGCCTTCCCAAGCACCTGCGGGAGCGGCTTAAGAGGCACCTAAACTCGGGCAGTGGGAGGGACAGGACGTCCCCTTGGTAACACCTTCTTCCTGCATTGTCAAAGAAGGCATCCCCAGCTCCCAAAGATACCTACCCACCTACCTCAGGGTCCTCATCACCCCCACCCGGGACCCGGGAAAACAGGTCCATGGTGTCATTGAGACCCAGCTTAGGGGCAGGCATGTGAGGGTGCAAACCTCAATCCACGAGTGTGGGTTTTGGTGCCACTGCCCTAGTACTGGCGCCAGGCTTCATGCATGCATGTTCCTTCGGTTCTTCTGGAGGCATAGGTTCTTCAAACACCCACCCGGGTTCCCACTCTGATGATTGGGCCGACGCCGACCTGTCCATTTTGCCGTGAGGTATCTCGAGTCTCCTCGCCCCAGGTAGCTCCGAACATGGTTACCAAAGGTGCAACCTTCCCATTTGCTTCCCTTGCTGCTCTTCCCGTGGCCTTGACCTTGGCATTGGCCACTTCTACCCCTGGAGTAGGCGTAGCTTCGGATGGGGGCATTGAGGACACAATGAAAGCTAAGGCGGCCGCCACAGGGTCCTTGCCTCCGAGGCGCCTCAGGTTCGCCCCCGTTAAGCCGGGCACTTCAGCGCTCGTGCGGATTCTTTCGGTATATATTTCTGCAATTTCTTCCGCCCCTCCTGATTCTGCATGTTTTTCTAGAGGACCAGTATCACGGGGTACACCACTTGTGGATGAATGTCCAGCTCTCACATCGCCAGTCTTGGAGCTGGTGCTTGTGATCAGCACTGTTTTGACACTGAGGGTGACAGACATCTTCAAAGATCAGGAAACAAGTTTTTCCTGATGTTCCTCGTGTTTTGCTTTAGTCTTTTGAGGCCTTCCTCTGCTACCAGAAAGGGCTTTGGATTTGCTCACATTTCTGCTTGTTCCTTGTTTTTGTTTTAGAAGAACCATCCTGATTGTTACCAAGTGAAGAATGAAGTCAACACAAAGATAAAGTAGAGCAAGTCAAGGCACCGCATCAATCAGATCAGGATGACTCCTTCAGCAATCAAACATGGGTAACAATGAGGGGCTGCAGATAGACAAAATGTAGATCTGAATACAGTGCTCCAATGGTTTATGAACAAAATGGATGATTGTAAGTGAAAGCTGACATGACTCAGGTCCCCAGAATAGTAGCAAGCACTTTATGTGCACTCCTTTGGATGCAATGGAGTCGGTTAGGAATCTGGGGCATGGGACGTGGGCCAGACACAGGATATGGCCTGGCCAGCATGGCTGGGCAACTGCATTCAGAATGAGTTAAAAGGTAGCACCATAATAAGTGATAGAAACAATTGAGTATAGGGGTCCTGAGGTGGGAGACCACTAGGCGTAACCTACAAGGCCCAAGGCAAGAAGTGCCTAGTGTATTTGGGTATTACCTCCATGAAGGAAGATACCTCCGCTCACCTGAGTGGTCGGGGTGAACCTTATGGGGGGGCTAGGGTTATAACCCTAGTTACTTTATGAACGTGTACTTCACGATTCAAAAGAGTGATAAAAAGGACTACGTGTTAGTCTCAACACCTTCCCAAGGTTCAGGGGGGACCTGGCCTTGATCAAGTACGCCAAGAAGGACAAGGTAGTGACTTTTTCCTACTTGATGTAGGTGAGAATGATGGACAAAATCTAATTAGGTCTGTCGAGCATCTGATGGTGTGATCAGGGGGATGGATAATGTAATGTTGTAGACTATGGACACTCAATTGAGTACTTTCGGTGCCGGTAATTGAGGCTGTACAAGCCGATCTAGAGAAAGGTAACGAATCGAAACCTGCCCGCAGTGGTTCGGTGGCAAACTTGAGGATGAATTAGCTCTCTAGACCAAATGATTTAGGTCAATGATCTCGAGGTATGGACAAGAGGTTCATTCCTAACAACTTGCACTTATCAACAAAAGTTCAGTGGACACGAGTTGATTGTTCCTCCCTGTGAATCAAAATCCAGGGTCTGCTGGGCAAAGGTGCTCATAGAACTAGGAAGGGCAGATTAGTTAGGGACAATATTGCATGTTGAGCGTTATGGGAAAGCCCCTGCAATATGATAGTACTCTAAAAAGTATGAAATATAAGATTTCCAAAGTGAAGTGCAATGAATGATTGACCCGACGGAACAAAATGACGGAAATGCAATCCGTTGGGAGAGCAGAATACGTCACTAGTCAAACGCTTGCCTTGACGGCCATGCAGAGAAAGATGAGATGCAAGGTGGAATGGAATTGGGACAACTCACTTCCTAGCTCAAATGCAATTGTGCTCCAATGATATACTGGATGAATAAATAAACAAACTTTGACGAATCCAGGCTTCAGCAAAGGGTCTCAGCACGCGCAACCGTGGCAGACCGTGACAGGAAATCATGTATACCCTGCAGAGTCTCAGCAACGCAAGAACGAACATGGCCTGTGCTGAGAAATACATTGAGCAATGTTGGGTGTTTCGGTAAGCAGATGAAACGCGAAAGTGAAACAATGAATGGTGGAGCTCACAGAGCTTGCCGAAATACCAAAACTGCGACTTATAGGGCAGCCGTAGCCGGTACAAGCTAAGTCCAATGCAGCACAGGGCATCTGTGGGCCGTTTCCGTGTGTGTTGGCCGGCAGTGAGTCCGTTAGGGCAACGCAGGGCAATAACCATTGCGCAGCACTTACTTCAGTTCAAAGGTACGGATATGAAAATAACTTAAATGGCAGTGCACACTAAAATTCCGGCCGGGCATACTGGAATGGTTTCTCTATTACAGTACCAGCGCCTTGCGGCTTTTTTCCTCACAATCCTGCCCTACAGGCTGAGGAGCGGAGACACTGGATTGCTTACTCAACTGGTAGCATGAGGATTCCAATACCATAAAATCAATACATCTCCTACACTATCTAGTTACCTGGCTAGCTAGCTAGAGGAAGTAAGTAAGAGTAACTAAGTGTTGCAAGCTTCGTCGGCGGCCATATACAACCAGTAACCTCTTTCATTGGAGGAAGGTCACTAGGACCCAAAGAGAGATCTTTGCAAATTCTTTGGTTGACTGCGGTCTTTTAATGTTTCACTTTGGTGCTCCTGCCTTGAGCTTTTTTACCGCCTTCGGCTCGAACCCGTCAATCACCTCCCTCCTCTCTGGTGCCGAACCAGGCCCACACCTTCTTTGTACCCCATGACAATGGATGCAGCTGAGGCCGCATCACTCAGCCTGGGTAGTCAATGGAAAAGGCTTAGATGATGAATGTGGCGGATGCAAACGGTCCTCCAATGGTTGTGGCGAAGATTAATTTGCAGCTGAAGAAAGACGACACAATGTTTCACTATTCCTTGTGTGTCTACAGTAGTTCTGAGGTATGTACGACTGTACCTCGGCTAAGCCTGATTAGGATGAATCACAGCTGATGCAAACAATCACAAACTGTAATATTGTACAATGACTCATGGTTGGAATACCAAAGATTCGTGAATCGATAATCAAAACCTTGATGTACAAAACCTGTTTTTCCGTGAAAATGCCCAGCTTCTGCACCTTCTTTCTGTACTATGTTGTTGAGATATCAGCAAACCATTTTATGTACTGTGTAGGGCATGTTGTCAGGTTTCTGAACCAATTTTTGATGTTGCCCAAAATCATCATGGGGTAAGGAAGATGGATTCTGGGGGGAGACACATGACTCTCGCTTGAAACACATACTGAAAGACTATTGAAAAGGCATCAGGAAGTGAAACATTTTCACTATCATCCCTTTTGGAATGAACTCCAAGGATCTGAACACAGCACAAACGACAAAACACAACGAGCACGAGCACCAGAGAACAAGAACCAAGAGGCCCAGGACAACGCACACACAACACCGCACACAAAGCGTGCACACCGGTGAACCAGAGTCAAGGGGCCTAGGACGCCGTACACACCACACAACACACCGGAGCAGGCACACAGGTGAACAGGAGCCAGGCTGCCGAGGACACCGCGCACACAACACCACACACAGAGCGTGCGCACCGGTGAACAGGAGCCAGGAGGCCCAGGACACCGTACACGCAACACCACACACAGAGCGTGCACGGCGGTGAACAGGAGCCAGGAAGCCCAGGACACCGTACACGCAACACCACACACCGAGCGTGCACACCGGTGAACAGGAGCCAGGAGGCCCAGGACACCGTACGCGCAACACCACACACAGAGCGTGCACACCAGTGAACAGGAGCCAGGAGGCCCAGGACACCGTGCACACAACACCACACACAGAGCGTGCACACCGGTGAACAGGAGCCAGGAGGCCCAGGACGCCGTACACGCAACACCACACACAGAGCGTGCACACCGGTGAACAGGAGCCAGGAGGCCCAGGACACCGTACACACAACACCACACACAGAGCGTGCACACCGGTGAACAGGAGCCAGGAGGCCCAGGACGCCGTACACACAACACCACACACAGAGCGTGCACACCGGTGAACAGGAGCCAGGAGGCCCAGGACAGCGTACACGCAACACCACGCACAGAGCGTGCACACCGGTGAACAGGAGCCAGGAGGCCCAGGACGCCATACACGCAACACCACACAGGGAGCTTGCACACCGGTGAACGGGAGTCAGGGGGCCCAGGACACCGTACACACAACACCACACACAGAGCGTGCACACCGGTGAACAGGAGCCAGGAGGCCCAGGACGCCGTACACGCAACACCACACACAGAGCGTGCACACCGGTGAACAGGAGCCAGGAGGCCCAGGACACCGTACACGCAACACCACACACAGAGCGTGCACACCAGTGAGCAGGAGCCAGGAGGCCCAGGACGCCGTACATGCAACACCGCACACAGAGCCTGCACACCGGTGAACAGGAGCCAGGAGGCCCAGGACGCCGTACACACAACACCACACACAGAGCGTGCACACCGGTGAACGGGAGCCAGGAGGCCCAGGACACCGTACACGCAACACCACACACCGAGGGTGCACACCGGTGAACAGGAGCCAGGAGGCCCAGGACGCCGTACACGCAACACCACACACAGAGCGTGCACACCGGTGAACAGGGGCCAGGAGGCCCGGGACACCGTACACGCAACACCACGCACAGAGCGTGCACACTGCTGAACAGGAGCCAGGAGGCCCAGGACACCGTACACACAACACCACACACAGAGCGTGCACACCGGTGAACAGGAGCCAGGAGGCCCAGGACACCGTTCACGCAACACCACACACAGAGCGTGCACACCGGTGAACAGGAGCCAGGAGGCCCAGGACACCGTACACACAACACCACACACAGAGCGTGCACACCGGTGAACAGGAGCCAAGCGGCCCAGGACACCGCGCACGCAACACCACACACAGGGCATGCACGCTGGTGAACAGGAGCTAGAAGGCCCAGGACACCGTTACCGCGGCACGGCACACCACACGAGCAACCCGCCCCCAAAACGAACCCAGCCCACACCGCCCTGCAGGAAAGAAACACCATGTCAGACCACCAAGACCAACCGTCCAGCCAAGGGCAACCCAGCAGGTACGAGGAGGGTAGGCGAGAAGGGCAGGCCGGCGAAAAGGGACAGAGGGACAAGGCGGGGAAGGCGAGGGGAGAGGAACCAAACCCCCCCCCCCCCCCCAACGTACACACACCCCACTGCCGCGCACCGGGCCGCAGCCGGGCACCAACAGGGCCCGCCATGGAGCCAAACGGGCCCACCAGAGAGAGGGTGTATCCCCGCGCCTGCGCAGCAGCACGCCCGGGCAAGGAGCGCGCGCCATACGTAGGCCAAGCAGGGCACACACGCAGCACCGCACGCCAGCACGCACCACGGCACAAAACACGACACCACCACGGCAAACACCCACGCCCGACGACGAACGAGCTGCCAAGAACAAGTCCAAGCCCCGCAGTCCCCACGGCGCAACAGCCGCCGTCTGGATGGACGTGTGTGGGTTGGCAGGGTACCCAACCCCTGCCAGCTACGAAACAGCTGCCGTCCGGACGGACGTGTGTGCGCCCGGGAGTGAACTCAGCCCCTGCCGGCTACGAACCAGCCGCCGTCCGGATGGACGTGTGTCCGCCCGGCAATGAACCCAGCCCCTGCCGGCTACAAAACAGCCGCCGTCCGGATGGACGTGTGTGCGCCCGGCAGTGAACCCAGCCCCTGCCGGCTACAAAACAGCCGGCGTCCGGATGGGTGTGTGTGCGCCCGGCAGTTAACCCATCCCCTGCCGGCTACGAAACAGCCGCCATTAGGACGGACGTGTGCGCGCCCGGCAGTGAACCCAGCCCCTGCCGGCTGCGAAACAGCCGCCGTCCGGAGGGACGTGTGTGCGCCCAGCAGTGAACCAAGCCCCTGCCGGCTACGAAAGAGCTGCCGTCCGGAGGGACGCGTGAGCACCCGGCGGGCACGCACTGCCTGCCGGACGGGCTACCGGACCACCGGACCCGCGCCACCCGGAGGGGTGAGTGCTCAGTTATCCCTAACCACACGTTCAACGGTACCACAGCCAACACCACCCGAAATGACACACCATCACCACCACCATACACGCCCACCCGCCACCACACGCCCAAGGCCCATCATCAGGGCCGCCCACCGACACCACGACCACCGAGCAGTCCAGCCAAAACCACCACCACCACCCAGCCCACACCGGCCCAACCACACCCGCCACCAGCGGGCCACACACGTCAGAGAACCCACCACAACCGCCCTCACCGTCATCAGAGTCGCCAACGGCGCCACTACCCGTAGCATCCCCACAACACCCCCCCCCCGCCATGGACACCGTTTACGTCACCATCACCCGTGACAACGCCTACAACACCCATCGCCATCGGCATCACCAGCGACGCAACCACCCAGAGCACTCCCCACCGTCGGCCCCACCAGCGTGCCGATCGCCTGTTGCACCACATGCAACACCCTCGCCACCGGCACCATCAGCCTCGCAAACGCCCGTCACCCGCAACACCCTTCCCCGCCTTCGGCATCACCAACAACACCAGCACCCGACTCGCCACCTGCGGCACCAACGCCACCATCGCCCGTTGCACCAACGGCAACCCCCCCTGCAGCCCCCCCCAACACATTCCCAGCACGTCACCTACGGCACACACTGGCCTCACCGTCACCCGGTGCATCGCCTGCGTCACCCTCACCATCGGCACCACTGACAACACCACCGCCCACAGCACCCCCAGCACCACCCTACGCAAGGACAGTACCAGCGGCGCCACCAGCCAGCACACCACCTGCAACACCCACATCAACATTGCCACCACCCATGACATCACCCGCAGCGCCCTCACCATCGACGTCAACTGCAGCACCCTCACTGCCGACATCACCAGTTACGCCACCACCCACTGCATCAACTAAAGCGACCAGCGGAGCCGCAGGCCCCCCCCCCAGTGCCCGCCCCGTCACCTAAGACACCATCAGCGTCACCAACCCCGTCGCCGCCCGGCGCATCACCTGAAGCACCCGCGCCAACAACACTAACCCGTTTCGACGCCTACAGCACCCCCCCCGTAGGCGTCACCAACATCTCCTCCACCCATTGCATCGCCCACAGTGCCCCAGCCCAACCCACCGCGCCTTCGGCGCACACATACCCGACACCCACACAAACCAGCCACGCCCACACTGCCCACCACCCCATCAGCCCACGCCATGAACACACCCGCACGGGTGCCAGCGCCCGGCCACGCCACCCAGGCGCTACCCAGGAACCGCGACCACCCACGCAAGCGCCACGCCACCACAGCCACCAACCACCCGCCGTCAGCACCCCCCGGACCGGCGCCCTGGAAACAGGAGTCACACCGCTACGCATACGGCAATGGACGCGCAGACACGCAGGCCAAACACCAGAACACCAGCCACACCCCGGGGCTCGAACACGTGCGACTGGACACCCCACACCACAGCCACCTGCAGCACCTGCCGCCGATACCCCCGGCCACACAGCCCCCCCAATGGATGCCCGAGGACACGCCGTACACAGATCGAGACAAGCAGTACCACTACCCCACACCCATCCAGCAACTGGCCACCACACTGGGCAACGCAGCGAACATCGAACTCCTCCGACGCCTCGAAGACTCCGTCCAAAACACCCTCTACTACTTCGCCCTGCGCCCGGATAGCCTCCGAGCACACCTACAAAAACTCCGACTCCAACTCGCCCTCGAACAGCTTCCCCTCCTCACCCGATACCACCGATGGTATGCGCGCCGCTCGATCCACGTCCCCGCAGGATGCACCAAATGCATCTGTGGCCACGCGGAAGAAGAAACCTGGGACCACTTCAAGGTGTGCCCCCTGTACAGAGGACTGGACACCCTCACAGACTGGAACCCAACCCATACCATCGCACAGCACGCCGGATGGCTGACGCAGTCCCCGGCGACCCAGCAACTCACCACCGTCCTCAAGCAGACGGAGGTACTCGAGGCGGTCCGCAGGGGACTCGTCCCCACTGCCGTCTACACCTTACTACGCACCCACGCGGAGGACCCCCAGGCCACGGCGGCGCACATGCAGCGGACGCCCGTTGCCAAGACAGCAGAGGAGCTCACATACTGCACCCACAAATACCTGCAGCATGCAGCAACCCTGCCCCAAACAGACCAAGCCCACCTCCTCAAACTCCTGTTCTACCAACCATGAGAGCTTACCCCGTGACATACCAACACGGAACCCCACAGGCCTACGCACCATCTACCGAGCGCAACACTGGCACGGCACACAGGGGCACCACAGGTACCGCACACACGCCCACCAGCATGGCTGCGCCACCAGCCCCCATCCCCCCACGCCACCGTCTGTCCACAGGTACCACCGACCGCCAGTCACCGCATGTCCCCTCTGCGTACGCCAGCGGCTACCACAGACGGCCCTGCCCTACAACCCAGACCACTGGGTCTGCCTGGGAGCCGCACACCGCCTCACCCACTGCCCCCACTGCGGGGACCTCAACGCCCACCGACGCGAGCGGCCCGCGGCCCCAGCCGCAGCTCCCCTCCGCCAGCCACCCCAGCTTCTTCGGGCCAGCCATCGACACCCTCCGGGACCACCTGGGAGGGTACTACGTGGTGGACGCGGCGGACCAAGCATGGACCATAGCCGTGGCCATGGGCAGCACACCCCTGCCCCCCCACAGCCCCTTGTCGGCCCAAATTTCAGCCACCACAAAGCGAGGCCGCAGGCCGTGGGCTGGTCCCCCTTGGGGACCAGGAAACAGGGGAGCAGGCCTTTTGCTGCCCCCCCCCCCCCCAACAGAAATGGGGCTGAAAGCAGGCCCAGCACAGCCCCCCCCCCCCCAGCATGCCCTCGCACCCCCGCACCCTCACTGCAGGCCGTCACATGGTGATCAAGGTCCCCCCCCTCACGGACAGGGAGCGGACGCCGAACGATGGGTATGTTGGGATCTGGGACCCGCATGGTAACCCAGCAGGTGGTCCTCCTCTCCCAAACAAGTGAGCAGGTAGACCCAACCACCACTACCCCCCCCCCCCCCGGCCTGCCCCCCGACGGGAGAGGTGCACGGAGTCGGCACCCTCAGGGCCTAAAAAGTGGAGGCTGTGAAGGGCTCGCAGATTGACTGCTGTGGGTATCCCTTGAGCGGCCTGCCTAGGGAACCTCCAGGTGTGCGCGTGCCCCTCCAACTTCATCACAGACGCCTAGGCCAGCACAGCCCCGTGCACTCCAGTTCAGTTGTGGGCGACCCCTGGAGGCCAGACAGCCACCTGCCGACCCCTGCCCCCCCCTCCCCCTTCCAAACAGAGCGGTCACTCGGGTGGTGTGCCCTCTGGCCCCCCCCGTTTACGCGGGCAGTAGCACCGCCACCCAGGCCCCGAGCCCGGGCAGGCTCCAGGGCAGGGCAGCGCTCAGCGCGCCCTGGAGCCCCTCCTCCTGCCGTCCCTCAGCGCCGTGGGCGGATGGTCCAGTCCACGACAACACCACCAGTGCCTATAGCAGTCAGGAGGTGTGGACCCCCCCAGTCGAGCGCCCAGGGAGCGCGCCCCCGTGCCTCATGCAGTCGTGGGGCCGCTGGCAGCATGTCAATGACCGGGAGGCGGCGTGTCCAGTCCGAACACTCCCCCGGCGGGCTCAGCGTCAGGCTCCCATGGCCTCCCTGCCGGGGCCTGGAGCACCAGGCATCACACAACCCCCCACACGCCCCCCCCCCCCCGACGCGCCTCCACCACAAGCAGCCAGGGCCCGGTGGTGGCGGACCCTGGTTCACACCCGACGACCACACGAACAGCCGGGACGCCACTACAAGCGGCGACACGGACGGACCAAGCCGCAGCGGGGGAAACCAGAAACACTGGAGCGGCACCGGCGCCAGCGGGCAGGGCCAGGCGCGGCGCAGCCGTGTGACCCGTCATGCCCTGCGAGCACCACCAGCATGCACGCCCCGCCCTCCTGCCCCGCGCGCGCCACACACACAGGCACGGCGGCATCTCCCTCCCGTGTGTGCCACCACGGGGTACGGGGGCGGTCAACAGTCCGGCAGGCCTTGGGACCGGACAACCGCGATTCGCCTAGCCCAGTCGTGTCGGCACAAAGGCGAGTGTTGACCATGGGCCAGGGCGTCCGGCACAGGCCTTGACCCAAACCAAACCAAACCCCCCCACAGCCCACCCTTATGCCACAGCGGGGGCCGCTTGAACGTGGCGGCCCGCCACATCCTCCTCGCCCTGTACCTCCACCACCGTGACCTACACCTCCCAGACCCACAACTCCCGGCCCCCCAAGCAGCAGCCCTGACGCCAGAAGCGTGGGCGGACACGGCACCAGAGGAGATAGCAGCCTATCACTTGCCGCCAGTTCAACACCGCCCTCGGCCGACGGAAAGGAACACCTTACCCACTCAACGCACTCCTCTACCCGGCACACCACCCCCACCCCGCACAACTGAAGCCCCCGGAGGGCTGGGCGTCCTTTCGGGACGGCCACCTGGCCGCCCCCAACGGGGCCACCGCCACACGGATGGGCCTCACAGAGCAGCGCACCTACGTCAGAGGCCTCGAGACACGCCTCCAAGAGGCACACCGCTGGCACGCCCGCTCCCCGTCGGCCCCACGGGGACAGCAGGGTTCACCCGCCTCCGACCTCCACCAGGCCAAGAAGACCAAGACAGGTCAGGGGGCCCGCCAGCAGGGTGCAACGCCCCGACCAGGGCCCGGGTCCAGCCAACCCGCACCACCCCACGCCCAGACCCCCGGGGTACACCAACAGCACCGCCCCCGCCAGCGCCCGCCACCACCACCGTACCACAGCACCCAAACCCTGCAGCCCAGTCCGCCACCACCGCCCGCACACGTCCACACGATGCCAGGACCACCATACGCGCAGGGCCAGGGGACATGGCACCACCAACACCACCACCAGGCCCCCGTACCTCCCAACCCCTGACCCCTGATACCCCCATGCTACAGCGACCCCCACCAGCTACATCCCCACCACGCCCCAGCACAACCAGGCCCCACGAACCACCCACCCCACATGGCACAGATCACCGCACCACACCATCACGTGTTCCACCACCACCAGCCCCTACCACCACGCCCACCAACGCCGGGGTACCACACACAACCAGCACACCCTCAACACCACCACCACGCGGTCCAGCACAACCTGCCGCCCCCACCACACGGACCCACGACACACGAGCCACGGTTCACCCCCATGGACCCGCGGGGAGCCGCGCACGCACACCAGCAACACAAGGGCCTAGTAGGAGCGCCCCACCACCACCAGCAGCCCCCCCACCCACACCCCATACCAGCGAGCACCATCCACCAGCCCCACCCGCGCGCCCATGCGGCCGCCTCCCACCCACACCCCGGCACCACAACCAGTCAAGAACCGCACGGACCGCAAGAACCGCAACACCCACACGACCCACACGCCCAGACCCCCAGCCAGCACAACACCCACCCCCACCCCCCCACCACCAACAGTGCCACCCCCACACCACCAACCCCCGCCCCCCCCCCGAGACCAGGCCGCGGACGCAACACGCGGCAGCCAGCACCAGCCAATTGACGTCGATGCCCCCGCCGACACACGCCACCGCGAATCCCCCCTCCCGCGACCGCCAAAAGAAACCCCATCACCGGACCCCACACGCGACAACGATGACCACCCCCCCCAATCAACACCACCCCCCCCATCACACCCCGCACCACCAGCCGCTGCACCGGCCAAACCCTACGCCCTACACAACCCCGCAGCGGTACGGCAGCACCTCCGAGGACTCGGGGACCAGGACGTACTGTGCCTCCGCACCTCCGGCACCACCCAGCGCATCCGGGCGACCACCCCGGTCCAGGCGGCCACCCTGGGGGAAGGCGTCCGAGACTTCCTCTTCGACGCCTTCCTCCACGTCGCCCGACACGACCGCCCCCGGCGCGCCACCCCAGACAGGGAGATCCCGCCCCCCGCGGGGAGCCGGATCTGGGTGCCCCCCATCGACTGGGGACGACACCTAGTCGGACACCCCGTGCCGGAGCGGGACAGCACCCAAGGCCGCACCCGCTACCGCGAGCCCAACATGGCCCAACCCCCACCCAGCGCCACCCCCGAAAACACGAAAGAGTTGGAGCGGGAAACATGGGTAGCCCGGATGGCCTCCCTCAGCAAACTTCCGGCACCACGTCCCGGGGAACATTCCCACCCCCGACGACCGGCAGCCAGCCCCCTCCACGTACATGACTCTCATGTACAATCTGCACTACACCCTCTCCACCACCCACTACCACGCACCAACTGACCACTGGATGGTGCACGGCACCGACTCCCTCCACCCTGCCAACTACGCCCCCCTCCCCACACAACCCAGGCCTCGACACGTACGCCAAGGGGGAACGAGCCAGACGACCCCCACATCTGGGGCACGTGGGAACGCAAATCCTTGGACACGCTGCTCTCCATCCGCAGCGGCAGCCAGGGCCTTGGTAGGGCGATGTATTGCCTCGCCAAGTGGACCCAACGGACCTGGGGGATCCCCACAGACCGGTGGCTGTGGAGGGTCACGCTGCGCCCCCAGCAGAGAGAAGCCCCCCAAAACCGCTAGGGACCCACCCCCCCAAGGCCCCACCAGCCTAAAGCTCTGCCCATACATGGTGGCAGCCCGCCTCATGGCGCTGCTGTGGCCGGACTCAGACACCCCCACCCGAAACTACCCCCACCTCACAGATGAGGACATGCCCGGCATCCAGCGATGCTTCTTCCGCACCCTCGACTACCTCCAGCAAACACACCCGCACGTCCTGGAGCAGATATGGCCACCCCCCGGGTAACCCACGTGCCCGCACAGCCGAAACAACGCCGCCACACGAGCACCAGCACGCACGGGTCACCAAGGAAAACGCGCCCACTCGCCCGGTGCCCGAACCCGCACCCTCGTTCTCGCTACTTGCAGGACCGAGCATCCTACGCCCGCCCCCGAAGCCCAGGGCCCTCTGCTGTCTCCCACAGCCCTCTCCTCTGCCTCCGACTCCACAACCTCCACCACCATGACCACCTCATCCGCCACCACCACCACGTCCTCATCCAGCACTCCACCCCCCAGGCCGCGGGGGACACCTTCCAAATGGGCCCCAAAACCCGTCCCCACCGCGAGCAAACCCTGCCGCCGCCAAGGCCGACGCCCCGACGAGGCCCGCACCCGCGACCCAGCCGATACCAAAGACCGCCGCCAAACAGCCAACCAAACCCATCAGCGCGCCATGACCGCAACCCGCAGCATAGCCCAAACCCAAGCCCAAACCCGGCGCCACGACGGCAGCGCGAGCCCGACCCCCCGAGGACGTCCTCTATGACATTCGGCCCCAGCCGTCCCAGGCCCGGAGGCAACAGCACCCAGCACGGCGCCCCCCCACCGTCACCGACGCCGCCGCCACCACCTTCATAGCAGAGCGCGCCGCGGCAGAGGCACGACGCACCTCTTCCCGCCACCTCTCAAAGCCCGCACCCCAGGCCCATGGACCGCCCCCGACCAGGCCAGAACGACGCCAGGGTCCCCGCCCCCCTACCAACCCTCGATGACAGCCCACATACAGCGCATGCCCTGCTACCGCCGCCACCGTGAGTCCCCGCCCAACCCCGAGCCGGAGACCGTGCGCGCACACCCGCGGGTCCACATCCGCGCGCGCCCCCACTCCCCGTGCACCCCCACGGAACAGGACTACGAGGAATCCCCCAGGCCCGCCACCGCCACTGGTCCCCACAACCCCGTCACACCCACCCAAGCCCACTCCTCCGCCCAAGACCGCGGCCCCGCCCAGGGACAGTGGTGGCAGTGCTGGACCCACACGCAGCTCTGGGAGCTGCGAAAGTGGGCCCGGGGAGAGCCCTCCCTCGAGGGCCTGGTCCACCGGCCCCGCAAGGGGTAGGTGGAGAACTGCCGCCTCCGGCCGGCGGGGGGGTGGATGCCGCAGGCCGCATGGGAAGCCATGCTAGCCGATGCGCTCCACCCCCTGGGAGTGCACCCCCGCAACCTCCCCGCGCCCCAGAACCACCCGTATGTCCTCAGGCGCCTGCGGGAGACCCTCCAGGAGACACAGCGAGACAGCATCCGCCTGTGGGACATCACCCAAAGCCCAGCCCCGCACACACACACCCCCTCACCACCCCACAAGCGTCAGTGCACCGACACTGGCAGCACCCACAGCAGCCCAGGAGCCCTGCGCGCCACACAACACGACGCGCCTGACCCCCCGGCAAGCGGCGCCGCCACCTAACCCTGTTACCCAGCAAACCACCACCACGGGGCGCCGGGCTAGGCCCCGCCCAGAAGTCACCAGACGAACCGGACGCCAAAGGACGCCAACGCACACGACAACGGGCACCACTACGCCCAAAGGCACCGAACCCAGGCCCGCTACCGTCGCAACCGCCTAACCGAGCCAAAACCCAAACACAAATCAAACCCGAGCGACACCCCGAAACCGCTAACCCTTGGGTCCTAACCAGGCCCGCCGAGGGAACAACGTAACCACAGCCCACACCCACAGCCCACACAGCAGCCTAACCAGCCAGCTCCAGAAGCAAAGAGACACCTAACCAAACCCACCCTGGCCCATGCCCTTGTACATCAGGACGCGCGAGCTGCACCCCTGGGGCGCGACCGCCGCCACGGCACCGACGACACACGCCAGAGGATACAACACTATTGCACCGCCGCACCAGCTGCCCGTGCCTGTGCTTGCAGTGTACGCGCGCCCCTGTCTTTTTTTTCCATCATAAAAAAACAAAAACGAAAATTAGGGGGGGAGGGAGAGGGACACAAACACCCATGGCACACGCGCACCGCACAGAGCGCGCACACCGGTGAACAGGAGCCAAGTGGCCCAGGACACCGCAGACGCAACACAGCAAACCGCGCGGCACACCGGTGAACAGGAGCCAAGCGGCCCAGGACACTGCACACACGTAGGGCGGCCGCGGGACAGGAAAGAACCAACACCCCATGGGTCGGACGCACTGGGGCGACCAAGCCCACCCACCGGGCCAGTGGCAGGAGCGGTACTCCAAGGCCACTGGTCCGAGCCCGGCCAGGCTGCATCGGGGACCATGGCAAACGTCACCCGGAGCCATGGAAGCAACCGGTGACAGGCGAGCCGGTACACAGTCCAGGAGGGGGTCACCTGCCAAGCCGAGTGGCCCCGCAACTCAAGCCACAAGGGTGAGGCGGTCGTACCGTAGACTAGTGGGAGCAATACCCCTTGTGGTAAGAGATACTCCACACGGCTGGGCAGCCCCCAGAGCTGCAGCCCAAAGGAGGGGGCATGTGGCCCTACCCATGGACACATGTGGGGACACCCTCCCACCTGGGACACATGGACCCGGTGGCCGCGACAATGCCTTCCCAAGCACATGCGAGAGCGGCTCAAGAGGCACCTGGCATAGGGCAGTGGGAGGGACAGGACGTCCCCTTGGTAAGACCTTCTTCCTGCAATGTCAACGGAGGCATCCCGAGCTCCCGAAGATACCTACCTACCTACCTACCAAGGATCTGATTTCTCCAGACTAGACACCATTACCCTTCCGCAACAGGTTTAATGACTCTGCAACCTACCATAGGCTCGAAGAAAGGTCCCAATTAGGTAGCATCATGGCCCAAAACAATCGAAAACATGTTTTGATGTACCAAGCTGACCACCATGGCAAAAATTCATTTTTGACTACCCCGCACGCCCGCTTTGACCCTAGTTTCATCCTATGAGGTTTCTCTTCTTAAGATGAAAGAGTGATCTTAAGGAGAATAGTAAGAGGAAAAATTCGATGAATATTTCAGCCAAACATTTTTTTGGCTCCCTTCTTTATACCTGCTGTTTTGTTTATGTTAGTGGTTTGGGGACCTTTTGCAATCACTGAGACTGAGGTAGGTAGGTAGGTATCTTCAGGAGCTCGAGATGCCTCCTTTCACAGTGCAGGAAGAAAGTCTTACGAAGGGGACATCCTGTCCCTCCCGCTGCCCTAGGTCAGGTTTTTCTTAAGCCGCTCCCGCAGGTGCTTGGGAAGGCAGTGTCTCGGCCACCCGGTCCAGGTTTCCCAGGTGGGAGGGTGTCCCCACATGTGTCAATGGGTAGGGCCACAAGACCCCTCCTTTGGGCGGCAGCTCTGGGGGCTGCCCAGCTGTGTGGAGCATCTCTCACCACAAGGGGTATTGATCCCGCTTGTCTACGGTACGACCGCCTCACCCTTGGGGCTTGAGTTCCGGGGCCGCTCCGCTCGGCAGGCGACCCCCTCCTGGACTCTGTACCGGCTCCCCTGTCACCAGTTGCTTCCATGGCTCCAGGTAACGTTTGCCATGGTCCCTGATGCAGCCTGGCCGGGCTCAGACCAGTGGCCGTGGGGTACCGCCCCTCCTGCTGGCCCGCTGTCTTCGGCTGGGTCGCCCCAGCGTGACCGACCCATCAAGTGTTGGTTCTTTCCTGTCCCTCGGCCGCCCTACGTGTGTGCGGTGTCCTGGGCCACTTGGCTCCTGTTCACCGGTTTGCCATCTCGGTGCGTTGTGTTGCGTCTGCGGTGTTCTGGGCCACTTGGCTCCTGTTCACCGGTGCGCCCGCTCAGTGCGTTGCTTTGCTTGTGCGGTGTCTTGGGCCACTTGGCTCCTGTTCACTAATGTGCCCGCGTGGTTTGTCTGTGTGTGGTGTTGCGTGTGCGGTGTCCTAGGCCAGTTGGCTCCTGTTCACCGGTGCGCCCGCTCGGTGTGTTGTGTTGTGTGTGGGGTGTCCTGGGTCACTTGGATCCTGTTCACCGGTGTGTCTGCTCGGTGTGCTGCTTTGTGTGTGCGGTGTCCTGGACCATTTGGCTCCTGTTCACCGGTGTGCCTGGCCGTGGTGTCCCGTCCCTTTGTTGTCCTCGGTGCTTGTGCGTGTGCGGTGTCCTGGTCAAGGTGGCGCCTGTTCACCGGCGTGCGCGCTGTGTACGGTGTGTGTGTGCCGTTGGTTGTTGTGTCTCTCTTCCTCCCCCCTAACTTTTTTTTTGCCTTCTCCTTCTTTTTCTTTTGAAATAAATGAAAAGTGTTTCAAAAATTGAAAACCAAGGGGGCGCGCGTACACTGCAGGCACAGGCATGGGCAACTGGTGCAGTGATGCAATAGTGTCGTGTTCTTTGGCGTGTGTCGCCGGTGCTTTGGTGGCGGCCGCGCCCCAGGGGTGCGGCTTGCGCGTCCTGATGTACATGGGTATGGGTCAGGGATGGTTTGGGTAGGTGACTCTTTGCTTTAGGTGCTGGCTGGTTAGGTGGCCGTGTGGGCTGTGGGTGCGGGCTGTGACTACGCTGCTCCCTCGGCGGGCCTGGTTAGGACTCAAGGGTTAGCGGTTTTGGGGTGTGGCTCCGGTTGGGGCTTTGGCTGGGTTAGGCGGTTGTGACGGTAGCGGGCTTGGGCTCGGTGTCTTTGGGCGTAGCGGTGCCCAATCGCGTGTGCTTTGGCGTCCTTCGGCTTCCGGTTCGTTTGGTTTCTTCCGGGCGGGGCCTGGTGTGGCGCCCCGCGGCGGTGGCTGGCTGGGCGATGGGGTCAGGTGGCGGCGCCGCTGGCTGGGGGGTCAGACGCGTCATGCCGTGTGGCTCGCAGGGCTCCTCGGATGCTGAGGCTGCCGCCGCCGTCGTTGCGCCGACGCTTGTGGGGTGGCGAGGGGGTTTATGTGTGCGGGGTCAGGCTTTGGGTGATGTCTCACAGGCGGATGCTGTCTCGCTGCATCTCCTGGAGGGTCTCCCGCAGGCGCCTGAGGACATAGGGGTTGTCGTTGGGCGCAGGGAGGTTGCGGGCGTGGACTCCCAGGGGGTCGAGCGCATCGGCCAGCATGGCTCCCCATGCGGCCTGTGGCATCGATCCCCCCCGCCGGATGGAGGCAGCAGCTCTCCACCGACCCCTACCGGGGCCGGTGGACCAGGCCCTCGAGGGAGGGCTCTGCCGGGACCCACTTTGGCAGCTCTCTGAGCTGCGTGTGGGTCCAGCGCCGCCACCACTGTCCCTGGGCGGGGTCGCGGTCTTGGGCGGAGGAGTGGGCGTGGGTGGGTGTGATGGGGTCGTGGGGTCTGGTGGGGGTGGTGGGCCTGGGGGGTTCCTCGCAGTCCTGTGCGGTGGGGTTGCGCGGGGAGTGGGGGCACGGGCGGCTGCGGACTCCTGGGTATGCGCGCACGGTCCCTGCCTCGGGGTTGGGTTGGGACTCGCGTTGGCGGCGGTAGCGGGGCATGTGCTGTATGTGGGCTGACATTGAGGGTTGATAGGGGGGCGGGGACGCTGCTCGTGGACCCTGGCATCAATCTGGTCCGGTTGGGGGTGGTCCCTGGGCCTGGGGTGCGGGCTTTGAGAGATGGCGGGACGAGGTGCGTCGTGCTTCGGCCGCGGCGCTCTCTGCCATGAAGGTGGTGGCGACGGTGTCGATGACGGTGGGGGGGCGCCGTGCTGTGTCCTGCTGCCTCCGGGCCTGGGACGGCTGGGGCCGAATGTCATAGAGGACGTCCTCGGGGGGTCGGGCTCGCGCTGCTGTCGTGGCGCCAGGCTTGGGCTTGGGTTTGGGTTTGGCTGCGGGTTGCGGTCATGGTGCGCCGACGAGTTTGGGTGGCTGTTTGGCGGCGGTCTTGAGTTTCCGCTGGGTTGCGGGTGCGGGCTTCGTATGGGCGTGGGCCTTGGCGGCGGCGGGGTTGCTCGCGGTGGGGACGGGTTTGGCAGCACGTTTGGGGGGTTTCCCACGCGGCTTGGGGGCTGGACTGCTGGATTAGGACGTGACAGGGGTGGTGGATGAGGTGGTTGCGGTGGTGGAGGTTGCGGAGTCGGAGGCAGGAGAGAGGGCTGTCGGGGACGGCGGAGGGCCCTGGGCTTATGGGGGGGGCGTAGGATGCTGGGTCCTGCCAGTAGTGAGAACGAGGGTGCGGAGTCAGGCACGGGGCGTGTGCGCGCGCTTTCCTTGGTGACCTGTTATTGCTGGTGCTGGTGTGGTGGCGTTGTCTCGGCTGGGCGGGCACGTGGGTTACCCGGGGGGTTGTCCATATCTGCTCCACGACGTGCGGGTGCGTTTGCTGGAGGTAGTCGAGGGTGCGGAAGAAGCATCGCTGGATGCCGGGCATGTCCTCCTTTGTGAGGTGGGGGTATTTCTGAGTGGGGGTATGGGGGCCCGGCCACAGCAGCGCCATGAGGCGGGCTGCCACCATGTACGGGCAGAGTTGTAGGGTGTTGGGGCTTGGGGGGGTGGGTCCCCTGCGGTTCGGGGGGGCCTCCCTCTGCTGGGGGCGCAGCGTGACCCTCCACAGCCACCGGTCCGTGGGGATCCCCCAGGTCCGTTGATTCCACTTGGCCAGGCAATACATCGCCCTACCAAGGCCCTGGTTGCCGCTGCACATGGAGAGCAGTGTGTCCAGGGACTTGCTTTGCCACATGCCTGAGATGTGGGGGTCGTCCGGCTCGTCCTTCCTGGCGTACGTGTCGAGGCCTCGGTTGTGTGGGGGGGGGGGGGGGGGGGTAGTCGGCGGGGAGAAGGGAGTCGTTGAATCACAGCTGATGCAAACAATCACAAACTGTAATATTGTACAATGACTCATGGTTGGAAGACCAAAGATTCGTGAATCGATTATCAAAACCTTGATGTACAAAACCTGTTTTTCCGTGAAAATGCCCAACGTCTGCACTTTTATTCTGTACTATGTTGTTGAGATGTCAGCAAAACATTATATGTACTGTGTAGGGCATGTTGTCAGGTTTTTGACTCAATTTTTGAAGTTGCCCGAAGTCATCATGGGGTAAGGAAGATGGATTCCGGGGGGAGACACATGACTCTCATTTGAAACACACACTGAAAGACTATTAAAAAGGCATCAGGAAGTGGAACATTTTCACTATCATCTCTTTTGAAAAAAAACTCCAAGGATCATATATCTGTAAACTAGACACCATTACCCTTCCGCAACAGGTTTGAGGACTCTGCAACTCACCATAGGCTCTAAGAAAGGTCCCAATCATGTACATTCATACCCCAAACAGTCGACAACATGTTTTGATGTACCAAGCTGACCACCATGGCAAAAATTCATTTTTGACTACCCCGTACGCCCGCTTTGACCCCAGTTTCATCTTATGAGGTTTCTCTTCTTAGGATGACAGAGTGATCTTATGGAGAATAGTAAGAAGAAAGATAAGAGGAATATTTCAGCCAAACAATTTTTTGGCTCCCTTCTTTCTACCTGCTGTTTTGTTTAGTGTTAGTGGTTTGGACACCTTTTGCAATCACTGAGATTGACATTTTGCATTTTACTGTCATTTCTATGAATTGGACCCACATCTAGAATCAATTAAGATTTGGCTGAACTCACAAACAAGTAGCAATGGGTTACTTAGTATCTTTTGGCATCTCCACCAATCACTTTTTCAGAGACATCGAACCAAAAATTGACCGACTACAAACATCAACCAAACCGATAACACAAAAGTACAGAGCCTATGGTGAAGATGGTGCAGCGCTGTTAGTGGCGTTCTTGAATCGTCCTACTCTCAACTGCTCCCTATTCCATGAAATATACAGAAAACTGCGAATCCGGGTAAAGGAGTTTGAGCTGTTGGGTTTTACGACCAATTGCTGTAGTCCTAGAAAAGTTTATAGTGGTTTCAACACTGTGTTTTTGCCTCTCCTGCTGCTTGCTGCTGGTGTAGGGTTTCCTGCTGCTTGTTTTTGAAGATGAAAAGCTTTTGTTTGCTGAAATACAGTCAATCCAGGATAGCCCAAGCCAGAGGTATGCAAGGAGAAGAGAATCAGGATCAAAGCATGAGAGGGTGCAGTATAAACAGTGAAAGATGAAAGGATATTCACAGAAACTGCAACCCAGGTCAAATCGGATTGCATATTCACAAAGATAGCTGAAATGTTTTGGAAAAGAGTTGGAAAACTGCCTCATGGTCACTCTATCTCCATAGTGCCATCTCAGGAGATGTGCACCCTTTGTTTTGGGTCCCATATGTGCTGAGGTGGCAGGGCATGTGGCGATGAGGTCACTGCTATGTCACATGGGATCTTCCTACTTAGCTAGGCTGACCAGGAATTGAACCCAGGACCTCTCAAAAAGAGGTGCCCAGCCCCCTAGGGTGCAAACCACTAGGACAGCTAGGAATTCATGGAAAAACATAGATAAATTCATAGGCTCTGCCCTGGATATGTCAGTTCTCAGTCAACTCAGGAAACGATGATTTGCCTCACATTGAAAGGGGATTAAGGGGTCCTCTCCATATCCTGATTGGGTGTTTGCTTCCATAGGTCAAAATGTGTTATCACCACTTTTGGTGGGGCCAATACTAGGATAGAAATGCCTGGATGCTCAGTGCATCCCTAATACAACTAGAGTATGCCTCAAAGCATTGGAAAAGCACTTTTTCTTACTCCCCCCTTGTGCTGTGGTGGCCACCACTGTCGCATTTTAGGAAAAAGGGATTTTTTTCTTGGCCTTTCCTTGCTTTCCACATCTACTTTAAAATACCTATAGTTTCCCTCACACAGAAAAATGGGCGCTCACCATGGCTGGCGCTCTTTTGCTGCTCTGTTTGTAACATTTCCTACAGAAGACTCAGCGCTCAAGGCGCTGCTGGGGCTCCTGTGGCTTGGTTGGGTTCGTTTGGGAGCATGCCAAAACATGTGCAAGTGCATCCCTCCCTCCAAGACGCAGCGCGACACAAACCCAACGCAAGACACAATATACACACTCGCATGGGTTCTCATAAACCTGCTGGCGACCTGTGACCTGTCTTAGGGCGAAGGGAGTCGTAAAAAAAATTAAATTGCCCCTTGGTCGGGTGTTGGGTTCTGCTCAGTCTCTCCAGGCTGCTGCGTTTCGGCCCAAACACGGCCTACTCAGCGAGGCTGCGCGTGGGTATCTGCAGAGGCAGGAATGGGAGAATTATGGACGAATCCACGCAAAAGCGAAGCGACGACACCAAAATCCGTCAACCGACGGCCTAGAATTTTTCTAAGACAACACACCTGAGCAGAATCCAATTGTGCATCAGAAGCACATTTTCATAAAAATTATAGTCATCTCTAGATTTTTTAAATCAAGAAATTCCTACGCATAAAAAGGCGGCGCGCAGGAGTGGCTCCTAGCGAAGCGCCGGAAAATGCAGAAATAATGGCATTATAAATGTATGTCTCACGTAGTCTTGAAAATCCGGAGACACACATTAATAAATAAACATACAGATTCCACCCACACTAATAGAAGTATCAAAAATCCAAGAATTCGAAAATCAACGAAAAGACTTCAATGAATCAGGTATAAACTACAGGTATGCTCGTCTCGTATGCCGCATACACATTGCTCGTCTCGTGTCTCCGTGAACGAGTCTTGTAGCAGCGCTAACAACGATAGGACGCGATAGAGGGATTGATTAGAAAGATTGCAGATGATTAGAGGTCAGATCTGGGTGATTAGACATACACACAAGTGCATAGTGACGCTTTTCGCTTGCGCCCCTCAGGTGCCCACTTGCTCTCTCTCTCCAGCGGTAGGTAAGGTGAGTAAGCCCAGGCGGGGCCACCCCCTGGTGGAGTTCGTGATTGAGGCTCAGATGGGCAGGTTTGCCCAAGGTACTCGTGCATGCTCGCGCATTCACACACGCATTAAAGGCTAGGCCCCGCGCAGTGCGCACGGTAAACCCTGTTTGGGCTACCCAGGGGCTCCTCGGTACGTTCTTTAAGAGAACCTGAGGAGTCTCTTAACGCTTGCTTGCTTGACAGGGGAGCTGATCTTTCAGCGTGTTTGCGGACAGTGTATTAGGGGTCACACTGAGAACCGTATAATACGGGGAGTGTGGCTTGGTTCCTCCGCCGCAAACACCCCTTCATTTGCCTTTGCTTTACAGGTGGGCAGGTAGGGTGATTGGTGCAGCAGCATACCATTTTTTTCATGCCCTGCTAAACAAGGGCGCAGATCACACAAACAAATAACTCCGCCTCTGCCTGTGGCAGGGCAGGGAGTCCGACTCCATCAACATCTGCGCCGTGCACGCAAAAAGAGCACCTCTTCCCTCCAAGCCCTAGCAGGGGAAACGCGTTGTGGCGTCCCCTGTTAGGCCACAGTTGCTTAGCAGCGCTGTGTTCTCTTGTCTTCTTCATAGGAGGGTCGCTAGGACCCTCGACATGTTCTTCAACAACACCCAGTAGAGTGTGCGCGTAGGAGTGGTAGTCCTGAGTGGGGGCTTGAGCCAGTTGCAGCAGTGCTCGCCCACCAGGATGGTGCCACTGTAGGGTGTGTAGGACCTGTAGTGCGTGTGTCACTGTCCCACCCGTTTCCTGCAATTTTAGCAGGGTTGGTGGGCTGTGGCAGTGGTTAGGTCAGTGTTTTGGCCACTTAGCAAAACGGCGTTTTCATGCCTGCATAGCTTTTGGCCACCCCTCCCTGTAGTAGACAGATAGGTAGGGAAAACAATACCTGGATTAGTACGCTGGGTATTCCCCAAAGGCTTTGCGCCAGCACAGAAATTGGGCGCCTAGGGGAGGGGAGACCCGGGGGTGTACCCTGTGGCATCAATAAGCCAACCCTCCAGGTTTAGCAAGCGTGCAGACTTGGGTATAATTAGGACACCACTTCTGCGGCTTGCTCTCAGGACCTTAGGAATAGCACACTCACACATACGCTTTGGCAGGTAAGGGTAAGGTTCAGTCCCTAGCTTTAGTCTTGGAGGCAAGCGTCTCAGCGAGCCTCAGCAACTCACCAAGGTTGTTCTGGGACAAGTAGTCCACCAGAAATGAGTTTAGGCGTCCCTCAGGTAGAACAAACGCGGAGAAGGGCTCCCAGGTGGCCTCTTCGACTCCAAACCCTTCTGAGAGAGTGAGGAAGCGCCAACCCTGGCGATAGCGGTGGCGTAGGACAGACTTCACCAGGTAGAAGCCCTCCTTAGCCATCTCCTCGGCGTTCATGTCGGGGAGTTCACCTTCAACTTCCATAGGGCTGGCAGCCCCTTGTAGGTCCAGAGCGGCGATTTCCTCGTCGTTCAGCTCCCACTCCGCCCCACAGAGGTCTTCAGGATCATAGTAGCGCTTCAGGTGTTGAGCAGCGCACACCAGGGTCCCCCCTAGACGGGGAGAACACCGCACGGTGATACGGTGTCCATCCACTGATAGAATCTTGTACGGCCAGAAGTATGGGTCATCGCTTGTAGAGCGTGGCCAGGCGGGTAGTTGACTGTGGTGCACCAGCACCCAGTCCCCCTCTTGGTAGGTGGCCGGTACTCGGTGCTTGTTCTTCTTGTTCCACTGACGCTCCCTCACTCTCTGGAGCATAGCCTTGGCCTTGTCCACCTTCGCTTGTTGCTCTTGGACCCATTCACCCACTAAAGAATGGGTGTTCTCTGGATAGGGGGCATGTAGGAACCATGGCGGGCGCCCTAGGAATAGCTCATGGGGCGCGTAGCCAGTAGCTGAACTCTCTTGGGAGTTCATCATCAAGGATATGACAGGGAGTAGTCTTACCCAGTCTCTGGTGCGTTCAGTTTTGCACCATATACGTACATTCTCCTTCAGGACACGGATCTGTCGCTCACATAGGGGGTTGCTCGTGTGCGAGTAGGGAATCCCCGTAGACACCTGGACATTGAGGGATCTCAGGACCCTCTTGTACCAACCGGTATCTGAGCGTACTCGCACGTCCTCATCGGAGTTGATCTCCTTGGGCGCCCCATAGACACAAAACCACTCCTCCAGGAGTATCTTGATAGTCTCCTCCCCGGTAATGTGCTTGGTACATGGGAACACCCTGGTAGACCTGGTCAACCCACAGGTTACCACGAGGGCGAAGTCATAGCCCCCGACCATCGGCATCTCCGTGTAGTCCACACATAGAACACTGTTAGCACAGTGAGGGATGGGCAGGGTCGAGTAGAGACCTCTGTCCCTGATATCCCCTGGTTTACAGGACCTGCACGGGCACTTGTCCACGATAGGCTGGAGGGTTTTCCGCAGTTGGTCGTCAGTCCACGTAGTGTGGAACCACTGCTCGAACAGCCTCAGGGTACGGTCAGCACCCACATGACCGCTGGACTCATGGGTCCACTTCAGCAGCACTGGGACTCTGTCACTAGGCACCACAGTGCAGTCCTCGTGCCAGAGATAGCTCTTGTTCCTCTTCCACTGGTCTTGGTTGACTAGGAGGGGTTCAAGGCGTTTCTCCAGGCGCTTGTAGATATCCCCAAACTCCTTCAGGTACTCCGAGTGTTGGAGTCCATCCAGGGGGCGTATCATCGTCATGTTGAGGTCCAAGTGGACGTCCATACGGCTGAACGCCTCCTTAGCCAGCGCTTCAGACCGGGCACCAAACAGGGCGTCGGAGTTGTTGCGGCTGATGTAGTCGGCACACTCGTTCTTCACTCCCTGGATATGGTGTACCGTCAGCCGTAGGTGACTGAGGTAGGTCCACTAGCGCCGTAGCTTGGCCTTCCCAGGTGGGGGACCCTTCTGGAAACTGCGGACCGGTTCTTTGTTGCACAACCAGACTACAGGGTTACTCCCCAACAGTCGTGCTTGTGAGGATAGCACCAGCATACCCGCGAGCAATTCCTGCTCATAGGTGGAGTAGTTCCCCCTGGCCTGGTTCCACTTCCAGTTCCAGTGGCCCAGAGGTACTAGGACCCACTAGTCGTCAGGGTAGCTGTGCCTGAGGGTTCCATCTCGGTTGAGACCTTCCGTCCCCGATTGGGAAATGGCCGAGTCGAACTCCTCCTTCTCTAGTGCTTGCCATTGGAGCAACGTTCCACCACCGCCCACATTGCTGGCGTCGGTCACCAGGATAATCTCCCCTTGTGCCCTAGGCACGCCCAAGCACTTAGCGTTGGCTACCTTGTCTTTGAGCTCGTCAAACGCTTGTTGCTCTTGTGGGCCCCAGCGCCAAGTAGTACTCTTCTTGATCAAGTCCGTCAGAATGGCGCTGGTGTAGGTGAAGTTTTTGATGTGGCGGCGATAGAAGTTGCACGCCCCAATGAAACTGCGTACATCATGAAGTCCTTTCTTGGGGTCTTCGTGTCGTACCTTGGCATCCATCAGGGGTTTGGCCTTAGAGGCCGCTGGGGTCCACGACCCATAGCCAACATCAAACCCCAGGTACTGCATGGTCTCCTGCATGAACTCACACTTCTCCAACTTGAGTCGTGTGTGGTTCTCCTGGCAGACCGCAAAGAACTCACCCAAGAGGATTAGGTGATCCTCCTGGGTATTGGTCCCGAGGCATACATCGTCGATGCGAGCCTCCATCTGGGCACCACGGGATATGAGCTCCTGCACCTTAGGTCTCCTTCGTAGGATCTTGTTCATCAAGATCTTGTTCATCAGCTCTTGGAATAGAGCGGGTGCGTTAGCCACGCCAAACGGCCTGACCTTCCACTTGAACATCCTCCCCTGAGGGGTGATGAAGGCCAGTAGTTCCTGTGCGTTGGGCGTCAGGTCCACTTGCCAGAATCCGCTCCTCTTGTCCATTTTGGTCTTGTAGCGACAGGAGGCTATCTCCTCCAGGGTAGACTCCATATTGGGAATGGACCTTGAGTGGTTCAGCGTTTTCTTGTTCAGCTCTCCGTAGTCCACTACCAGCCGTTTGGCTGTAGACCCAGGTTTAGCCACCAGGAAACAGGGGCTGCAGTGTAGGGGGTAGTCCCCGTCCTTGTACTCCAGGACTAGGCCAGCGTCGATACATTCTTGTATCTGTCGCTCAATCTCGTCGGCCTGCTCTTTAGGAGCTGGATAGGGTCTCCTCCGGATCTTCTGACCCACGAACTCGGGTTTCAGCTTGAGGTCCATCTGTACCAGCTTGTCACATGATGCTGGAGGGTGTAGTTTTTCGAACACCTCCAGATAGGTCCTTAGAAGCTTCTGTACCCGCGGGTCCAATACCTTGATCTTGTCCTCCATGTCCTCGTCAGAGTGTAAGTTGCTTGCCCCCTGAGTAATAGACGTCGGGAGGTGGTCCTCCACCGACTCTTCGCCCGTGGTAGTGTCCTTCAGCCCTTGGTAGGCATATAGAAGGTCTTGTCCAACCATCTCCGGTAGACGATGGCAACATAGGCACGCTCGCGGGGGTTCACATACACATTCCTCCGAGAGGTCGTCCTCCTCTGGGGTCCTCACATGGGCGCCCCACACGCTCTTCATAAGCTTGAGATCTACCTCCCTTTGCCAGGTGGTGATCTTCTGTTCGAGGTCCTCCTTCAATTTGGATAGGTCTCCCATACGTCTTTGCTTCAGTGGCCATGAGCTGCGGCCAGGCTTCGCGTAGCATAGCTTTTTCGCCACCACCTTCCTCTTGGAATCCACATACTCCCTGAGCCTGGATCGAGGGTCCAGCTCCTCGTCCACGGGGTCTTCCACCCTCATGGAGAGCAGGCGTTTCAGTGGGGCAACCTACTCGGCGTTCTCCACTTCCTCCACACAGGTCTGCATGAAGAAGGCGTCGTGCTCAGTTTCGTCTAGGTAGCTCAGATAGTCCACACTCAGAGACTCCATCAGGAACAGGTACATGGCAGGGAGAGTTGGGGGCGTTGGTGTCGGTCACGACGTACTCATCTCCTCCGGGTGTAGTGTCAATAGCATCTTGAGGTCGTAGGCGATCCTTCAAGTCACCCAAGGCGAGTCCATCGCTTTCTCGTTGTATAGCCTGGACCAGAGTCGGGTCCAGATCCTCCCAGGGAATGGAGGTAAAACCTCCGTCCACCACGCTGAGCATACTCCCCCATCCGGGTTTCCCAATAGGCGTCTTGCGTCCCAGAGGCACGTAGATGGCCTCGTCAGGCAAACGAACAGAGCTGATAGTCAGCCTGTCCAGGAGATTTCGCCAGTACTCGTTGCCCCCATGGGCTCCCCAATCGGGGGAACACAGGACCATACGGGAACGTTCCAAGGCCACCTTGGTCAGCACCTTCCCCAGTTCACTGAACCTGGGGTTCCTGTAGGCCATCCCGAAAGAGGGCCAGTAAAATTTCTAGCTGCAGTTCTTCCCCTTGCTGCAGTGAAGGTCCAGTACATGCTGCTTGTCGCTGGCGAACAACTCCACACTCAGGTCTTCTCTAGGGTAACCTAACTCCTTCAGACCTTGGTCTAGGACTTCCCCCAATAGTTGATAGTCCTCAGATTTGGAGGGCGCCATCATGTTCGAGGGCTCCTCCTCCGATAGCCGCAGGTAACTCGAGGTATGTTCCGACTGCTCCAGTGGCACAGACTCTCTGCCATTGCCGTGGTCCACGTAGAGGAGGTAGGGCGCTTGCAGCGTCAGGGATTGTATCTGGGAGTGCTGTACAAAGAAGTCAGTCTTCAGTACAAAGTCGAAGGCCTCGGTGTCCATCACATAGAACCGATGGGCGAGCCGGGGGCCAGGGCGGGCAGTCGGGGGAGGGACAGCGCCTGACCTCAGACGCCCCTCACAATGGTTGAAGGCACCCCCCCCGGGGACGCCCTTCCCCACCCCCACAGCGAGCAACGCCGGCCAGCAAGGGCGCACGCTGTGGGGCCGGTGCTGGGTCCCCACGCCCGCACGGACCGCACCCGGGACACACGGGACGCGGAACCCTGGCGGCCCGCTCCAGAGGACGGGCGGCCGGGGGAGGGACAGCGCCTGACACCAGGCGCCCCTCAAAACGGTGGAAAGCACCCCCCCCCCGGGGACACCCTTCCGCCACCCCCACAGCGAGCAACGCCAGCCCGCAGGGGCGCACGCCGTGGGGGCGGTGCTGGGTCCCCACGCCCGCATCGACCGCACCCGGGACACACGGGTCCTCGAACCCAGGCTGCCCGCTCCAGAGGACGGGCGGCCGGGGGGGGGACAGCGCCTGACACCAGGCGCCCCTCACAACGGTGGCGGACCACCCCCCCCGCGGACGGCCCCCCACCAGCCCCGCGGCTCGCAGCCCCGAAAGGGCATGCAGGCCAAGGAGACAGTGGCAGTCGGGAGAGGGACGGCGCCTGACCCCAGACGCCCCTCACAATGGTGGAAGGCACCCCCCCCCGAGATACCCTTCCGCCACCCCCACAGCGAGGGACACACGGATTGCGGAACCCTGGCCGCCCGCTCCAGAGGACGGGCGGCCGGGGGAGGGACAGCGCCTGACACCAGGCGCCCCTAACAACGGTGGCAGGCCACCCCCCCGGGGACGGCCCCCCGCCACCCCCGCGGCGCGCAGCCCCCACAGGGCATGCAGGCCAAGGGGACAGTGTTGGGCCCCCATACCCACACACCCGCACCCACAGCACGTGGGTGGCGGACCCCAACAGCCCGCCCAGTGGGCGAGCAGTCGAGGGAGGGACAGCACCTGACCTCGGACGGCCCTCACAACGGAGGAAGGCACCCCCCCCGGGGATGCCCCTCCGCCACCCCCACAGCGAGCAACGCCGGCCCGCAAGGGCGCACGCTGTGGGGCCAGTGCTGGGTCCCCACGCCCGCACCGACTGCACCCGGGACACACGGGCCGCGGAACCCTAGCTGCCCGCTCCAGAGGACAGGCGGCCGGGGGAGGGACAGCGCCTGACAACAGGCGCCCCTCACAACGGTGGCAGGCGTCCCCCCCGGGGACGGCCCCCACCACCCGGCATGCAGCCCCCGCAGGATATGCAGGCCGAGGGGACACTGTTGGGCCCCCACACCCACACACCCGCGCCCACAGCACGCGGGTGGCGGACCCCAACAGCCCGCCCAGCGGACGGGCAGTCGGGTGAGGGACGGCGCCTGGCCTTAGACGCCCCCCACAATGGTGGAAGGCAACCCCCCCGGGGACGCCCTCCCGCCACCGCCACTACGAGCAACGCAAGGGCGCACGCTGTGGGGCCGGTGCTGGGTCCCCACACCCGCACCTACCGCATCCGGGACACACCCTGGCTGCCCGCTCCAGAGGACGGGCAGTCGGGGGAGGGACAGCGCCTGACCTCAGACGCCCCTAACCATGGTGGAAGGCGCCCCCCCTCGGGGACGCTCTTCCGCCACCCCCTCAGACGCCCCTCACAACGGCAGAAGGCACCCCCCCCGGGGATGCCCCTCCGCCACCCCCACAGCGAGCAACGCCGGCACGCAAGGGCGCACGCTGTGGGGCCGATGCTGGGCCCCCACGCCCGCACCGACCGCGCCCGGGACACGTCGGTCACGGAACCCTGGCTGCCCGCTCCAGAGGACGGGCGGCCGGTGGAGAGACAGCGCCTAACACCAGACGCCCCTCGCAATGCTGGAAAGCGCCCCCCCCCGGGGACGCCCATCCGCCACCCCCACAACGAGCAACGCACCAACGCACCAACGCGCCAGCCACGGGACATCCGCACCCCACCTCCTGCTCTTAGGCACAGCGACACAACAATGGCGGAACCCGCGGCCCCACGCAAAAGACGCCCCCGATCTCTGACGCTGGACGAAGCACACGAAGTCATCAGGGCACTGGGACTCAGAGACGGCGAAGGAGACCCCCCACGAGGGGACGCGGGCACAGACTCCGACCTGGAGGCACTACCAGAGCCCCCCAGGGGGGGCGCTCCGACGGAACCTGCGCCGCCGGCGGGCAGCGTGCCCGCGCTCTGCCCCGCGTGGAAACGGGGCCAGTGCACCGGCGAAGGCTGGTGCCCCAAACAGCACCCCCAGCCCGGCCCCGATGACGGAGCGCTGCCCGAGGTGAAACCCGCGGCCGCATGCGCCGCCCTACGCTACGGGCTGGCGCAGGGCTGGGTCCTGGATGAGACCGCGCGCGGCAGCGTGAACATCCAGGAGGCCGTCGACCGAGTCACCCACACGGGATAGGCGGCAGTGGCCTTGCACACACATAGGGCCGCCACGGCAGACCCGCAGAGGGGATCATTGTGGAACCCTCGGGAATGGTGCTGGTCCTGGCGGCGGACATGGTCCGAGGGATGCTCTACGCGTCCCGCGTGCGGCGGGCGTGCCCACAGTGGACCATCCAGGTGTACACCCCCCCCGGGGGGTCGGCCTTTCTCCACGTGGGCGGTGCTCGCCGTCATGTGGCACCTGGCACCGGAGGACACCCCCACAGGGACCGCGGAGGACATCGCCTGGGACTTCCACACCTGGCCGGCCGACCAGGATTACCCCTGGCGCAGGCCCCTGGGGAGGCCTCCCAGTGGCACCCGCGGCAGAGGAGCTCAGCCTCGCGGCAACCCTCCAACAGCACCCCGACAAGAAGGCACGCCACTTCCTGCAGACGGGCACGGTCCCGGCCACCCCGCCAGACTCCGAGTGGCGATGGGACGCAGGGGTGGCGCAACCGCTGCCGGGCCCCTGGACCCTCCTGCTGTGGTATTTGCCCATGGGCACCCTGGCCCACGCCACCCAAGCTGTCAAGGGGGCTTTTTCGCAGCCTCTCCCCCCCGGCGTGGCCCTGCTCCGCAGCCTGCAGGCGGGGGCCGCCTGGGTACGGTGGAAGGAAGGGAAGGGGCGCTCGAGCCCCTATTTACCCCTGATCCAGGGCCAGGCGCTGCTCCACGCCGAGGGCATGGGGACCGTGGAATGGGGGGCGATCGTGCCCGGCACGGCGTGCAGGTGGATCACAGCAGCCGCCCCACAGCCCATGCAATCGCCGCCGGCGTGCCACCACCTCCTACGGATGGTCCCCTCTTTGGCCCCCCAGCACGCCTTTACGAGGGACGTGTGGAAGGCCGTACCGAGCCACACCAGGGAGTGGCTAACGAACCCGGGTGCACGGTACCCGCCGGGGCAGGTGCTCGAACAGCTCACGGCCCCCACACCCGGGGTCCTCCACGCCCTGCACAGGGCGTCGGCTCTCACGGAGCAGCTCAACGACGAAGTGCTGGACCTGGCGCTGGAGCCGCTGCGGGTGCTCTACCCGCAAACCCACATCCCACCCGCAGGCACGTCCAACCGCCTAGGCCGCCTGGGGTTGCAGCGCCGCGTCGAGGCCGCGCACCCAGGAGGCGTGGTGGAACAGTGGCTAACGCTCCGCAACCCGTCCACCGCGGAAGGCCACTGGTACCTGCACCAACTCCTCTTCCAACCACGGGCAGCCCCGGAACACCGCCGGCAAACCCCGTACCACACGCACCCGGGGCGCCGAGGCGCGCAGGACTTCCCGCAGCCAGTCCCGCCCGCCCTCCTGCCGGGGCAGGACCCGGAGGCGCTACAGCAGGGCCCCCCGCTCGACACCGCCACCACGGTACAGCAAAGGGGACGCGACGGCGTGGATGGTGCCGAACCGGACGTCACAGACTGCGGAGCGGCGGCCTGGATGGCAGCCTGCAGGCACCTCGCCTGAGATACCACGGGGCTCCGGCAGTACAGACCAACGGACCGCACGGCGCTGGCGTCTGCGGTCGCGGCCGTCACCATGGGTCCCGTGGCGGCGTGGCCGGCGCAACTGCTGCCCCACGTCTTCTGCCGCGACACGCAGCCCCGCCGGCCGGGCGCAACGCACGCGCCTACGGCACCCCTCACGGCGGAGCAGCTATAGGTCGTCGCGGCGGCGTTGCTGGCGGACGGCGGGGAGAGCTTCGTCCATCACCACGGCCCAGCGCAGATTGCGGGAAGCATACAAGGGCCACAGCGCGATGCACCAGACCCGTGGCATGCCACACTCCGCGGGCGCACCCACGTCTGGGGTGCGGGCGATGGCACACCTCCACCCGGGCCTAAGCAGGGGGAGGCGCTGGTGCTGCAGACGGCAGGCTACCAGGCTATCCTACACGGCCACACCGGAGGGTACCGGTCGCACGTCCTGGCCGGAGGCCGCTGGACTGTCTGGCACAGCACCGCCAGGCAAGGGGCATTCCCACCCCTGCCCCACGTCGACTGGCAACAGGGGCCCACCCAGGCCTACTATATGTCGGCGGACCCCTGGCCGCTGGCAGTCCTGCTACACACTGTCAGCGCCCCGAACAAGAGGCAGGAACCAGGGTGAGTCAACCCCCCCGCACTGGTGTGGAGCCCCGACCAGGAGGAGCATCTACAGGCCGCGTGGCAGGGAGACGCCATCAGGGCCACGGAAGTCCCGGACCTCCACGCGGGGCCAATCACGCACGCCCGCCCGGTGGCTACCCTGGCGGTGGCCCAACGGGGACAGCAGAACCCGCGGTGGGTGGTCTGCATGTTCAGCCCGGCGGACGCGCACATCGTCGTCTGCGACCCCGAGCGCCTGCCGGGGCCCGAAGCCGTGATCTGCGTGGCAGACTGCACCCGCATGATCGTCATGGCGCTACGGGAGGGCGAACACCATGCCCTCCTGCTCCAGGTCAGGCTGAAGGACAACGCCCGGGCGGCGAGGCCGGGGTGTGGCCGGCAGCGGCGCACCCCGCCGACCTAGAGCTCCAGCTGGCGGTCCCGACCGCAGTGTACCACTGGCTACAGGCCTTCCACGACCTGCGATGGAGGGGCAAGCCCGACCGCCGAATCGGCTCCACGCACTGGCAAACGTGGCTGCAAGCAGACGCGCAGCGCGATGCCATCCGGGGTCTCGGGCCCGCGCCCGCGACACGAGCTCTCCATGCGGCGGCCCCGGGCCGCACACTGGCGTCACACACGGTGCCACTGGCCAACCTGCCCTTCGAACCAGTGGCGGAGGGCGCCATTCAGGAGTCGGTGCCGCTCCCCCCGGCGCGAGGGGCCACAGAGCCGACGAAATGCCCCCTGTGTGCAGACAAGTACTACACAAGCGGAGCAATGCTGGAACACCTGGCGTGGCACGCGGTGCACGCTGCAGCCCCGGCAAACGACAAGGAGGCGGCCACCAACATCCTGCAGGGGAGAGCAAAGAGGTCCCCATGGCACGCCCCGTACACACGGCGACCCCCGCGCCAGGCAGCCGACCACGCGGACGGAGATGAAGAGGCACCCGGAGGGGCCCCGGGGACCGGCGGTGCGGCCCCACCAGGGTCCATGTCCATCCCCGCGGGGCTGGCCCCCCTTGCCCCCCTGGCTCCCCTGGTCCCCCGGGCCCCCCTCTGGGCCCCGCTGGGAACAGGCTCAGCGTATGCGGCGCACCCGGATGCCCTGGCTGCGCCGGCGAACCCGGCGGCGATGCCGATGCGGGATAGCTGACTCCAGGAGGACATGGCGGGCGACGCCCTGTGGCTCCACTTGTGGAACCTGCGGAACGGCCTCGTGCCGCCAGACCGGTCCCTCCTGGACACTCTCCGGCGGCGCCGGGGGCAGGCGGCCTGTACAGACAAGGAGCACCTCATCACCGGCATGCTACCCCAGGAGGGGGGCTTTGCCATCATGCTCCAGGAAACAGGGATCGCCACCTGGGCGCAGGAGATGCACGTGGCCGCGGCGCTCCGGGACAAGGGGTACACCGCCTTCTTCAGCAGCCGGCTGGCGGAGACGGGAGCCACATCCACCTCGAGAGGGGGGGGACTCCTCACCGCGGTCAGCAGCAAGTACGTGGCGGAGCACGAGTAGCTCAGTTTCACGGTAATTGTCCCCAGGAAGGCCGCGGCTCTGGAGATCCGCACGGACGGGGGAGGCCTCAGCCTCATCAACGTCCACGGGCCGCAAGCAGGCTGCTCCCCGTGGGCGGGACGGGCGCGTTCTGGGCCAACATACAAATGTATGCCACGGCACGCAGCCTCGGTGGGAGGCACCCGGTGGTCATCGCCGGCGACACCAACATCTACATGGATGTCCCCACCAACCCAGCCAAGGAGCACTTCCGAGCGGGCTGGAAGGCCTGCGGTTTCCGAAGGGCCGCGGCAGGCAGCGAGGAGGACATGACTCCAACGCTCCACCCGTCCCGGCACAGGGTGGACACCTTCCTGGTCAACGAGCCCCTCCTGCCGTGGTCCCTGCGGGAAAGCGTCTGGGCTCGCGGCATGGCACACCCCCAGGTGGTTGGCTCGGACCACCTCCCGGTCCGCCTGGCCCTGCCTGGTCTCCTCAGCGCAGCGGGGTGCGCGGCGATGCCCACCCCCTACAGCCACACGGAGGGCCGCCTCCTCCCGTACGACGCCGAGGCCGCACCCGTCCAACACTGCCTGTGGGCGGCGGTCACCGCCGCGCAGGATGAACCCTCCCTGGCGCCCTGGCTGGGTCCCGCAGAGCAGCACGACTACTGGTCCATGCCCGCGGCCGCGATGGACAAGGTGTTCGAGCACCTCGACGCGACACATGACGCCCTGGCGCGTGTGGTGGGACGCCGGCAGCCGTCCCTGGCGGGGACGGACCCGGCGGAGGGGGACCTCCCGGAGAGAGGAAAGCGGCTTCAGGCAGCGGTCCTCCGCTATGACACCCTGGCAGCGCGCGCGCGGGCAGCGTACCAGGCGGACGCGGCCCGGCATGGCATCCGGTCTGAGACGGCGCTCCGGCTCACGGAGGAGCTGCAGAGTGTGTCGCCCGGGTTCCGCCCGACCACACAGGGCCAGCTACAGGAGGAACTGGACAGGCAAGCAGCCGCCCTCGAGGAGGACATTCGCCAGCTCCGCGCACTCCTGGCGGCAGACCGCAAGCGCGCCATCAAGGACTTCTGGCGCCGCCACGCCCCCGACATCGCCCAGCGATGGAAAGCCGTGCGGGGAGCCATAGAGGTAGAGGCCCCGGGCCCGTCAGGCCTCTGGAATGTGCGGGTCCCCAACACCCAAACGCTCCTCACGGAGGCCCACGACGTGATGTTCGCAGTTCGCGCCTTCTGGCGAGAACTGTATGACAAACGCCCGGTGGACCCCCCAGGCCTCCAGGCAGTCCTCGGCCGCCACGTCCCCCGGGTCACTGAAGGGTCCTGGACACAGGTCCAGCAGTACTCCATGCAGGACCTGAGGTCCGCCCTGGACAAGGCCGATGGCAAGGCCCCAGGTCCCAACGACGTGGAGGCCCGTTTCATCAAGGCCCTTCCGGCGCCCGTCCAGTAGCTCCTGGTCCACTCCTACCGGGCCATCTTCCGCGGCGCCCCGCCGCCGATGCACTGGAGGGACGCACACATCTGGCTCAGCCCCAAGGTACCGGGCTCTGCCAGACTGGACGACTACAGGCCCATAGCCCTGGGCCAGCTGGACATGAAGCTGCTCACGGGCCCCCTCACCCAGCGCATCACGGAAGTGCTCACACGGCACGGATTGGTCAGCGACTGGCAGCAAGGGGCCCTCCCTGGCTCCAACAAAGGCCCCCCGCTGTTCATGGCGCAGCGGCAGCTCCAGCAGGGGAAGGCCCAACTACGTCTTCCCCTTCGACGCCCGCAACGCCTTCGACACCGCCCCGCACGGCGCCCTCCACCTCATCCTGCGCCAGCTCTCCGTGCTGCCGGACGTCATTGACCTCCTGCTCTTCCTCCACACGTGCGCCAGGCTGTGCATCGTCACAGCACACGGGCTAACGCAGCCCGTCTACATGCTGCGCGGCGTCCAGCAGGGCAACCCCGAGAGCCCCCTATCGTACGCGCTCCTCCTGGAGCCCCTGCTCAGGGCGCAGGGGCACCGCCTGCGCCTGCCGGGAGGGGCCGAGCACGGCCTCATCCAGGCCTACATCGACGACCTGCTGGTGGTGGCCCACACGCTGCAGCACTTCGTTGAGGGCGTGGAATCGGTGGCCCCGTACCTGGGGATGATTGGCATGGAGCTCAACACCCGCAAGTGCGCCATGGCCACCACGGAGGGGGTCCCGGGCCTGCAGCTGCGCCTCTGCCCCCACCTCGAAAACCCTTGGCACTGGGTACCAGCGGCGGACTCCGTCCCCTACCTGGGACTCCAGCTGCAGCCGGACGGGGAGTTCTCCCTGCAGCGCAAGCACCGGCTACGCCTGGCGGCGGTGCACCACTGGTGCCTTAACACCCTCGGGCCACCGAAAGTGGTGCAGTCATCCTGGCGATCCTTGGGGGGGTGACGCAGTACGTCGCCCCTTTCATCGCCGACGACTCCGACACTGCACGCCACCTGGACCACATCACGGTCCAGGTCCCGAAGGACAGGGCGCGGTACGCCTTCGACGCCTCGCGGGACAGCCTGCAGGATGACCGGACCCTGGGGCTCACATGGGTGCCAACGCGGTGCCAGCAGGCAGCGGTGGCCCTCGTGGATAAACTCGTCAACCACCGCTCAACCTCCGTGCGCGCCGAGGTCACCAAGATGTTCTGGGAAATAGCCGGCGCGCACGGAATATGTCCCAAGGTGCACTACCCCGTCCCGGGGTTCGCAACTCTGGTGGGGGGCGACTGGGTCCACTGCATACCCCGGGCCCTGGCCGCCCTGGGAGTGGGGCTGTACAACCCCATCGCGTGCCCCAGGGCGGCCCATGTCCAGCTACAGTCCCCGCCGGGCAACATCGTCACGCTGCGCACCGCCAAGCTGCGACACCGCGACACGTGCCGGCTGACGGTGCCGCACACAACGCCGTGGCATGGGCACCACGGGCCGCGCCTCCCCTTCCCCGACAACGACGACCCGTGGCTGACGGCGGTGCGGGAATGCCTCAACCAATGCGCCGATGGACACCTCCACTATTGCCGCCGTGAGCAGGAGCCCACCAACCACCCCGGGTGGCGCGACGCCTTGGTCCACCTCTTCCACACCACCGGCACGCGGGACCCCCGCCTGAGGCTCGTCCACCCCACGAGGCCTAAGCAGGACGCCCACACTGGCCCACGGGTGACCCCGGACGGCCTGCACCTCCACACCGGGGGCTACCGCCGCCGGGAGGGCCTATCCCCCCCCACGCGGGGGGCGGCGTACCACCCGCCGGCAGCCCTGATGTACATCCTCCGCGACGTACTCGCGGAAAGCGAGCACCAAGAGCCTAACGCGGACGTGGCATGGCCCGAGACCCTGCACCCCCGGCCCCACGCGCCGACGCCTTTGTGGTTGGTGACCACGGACGACCAATGCACCCAAGCGCAGCTCCGGGCCGAGTGGGTAATAGTGCAGGTGGGGGCGGGCCAGCCCAAACCCCGTGGGCTCCCCCGTGGCACCGCCCTGCTGGTAGCTACGGGGGTGCCGCACGACCCACACATGGCGGTGCACGCGTTGGAGGACCAGCCGGAGTACACGGGGCACCTGGTGGTGCACCAGCGCCGGCGCCCGGCGTGGCTCAAGGAACATGTGACGGCACTTCGGTCCTGGGCGAGCACGATCACCGGAGCGGAGATCCGGCTGCACGACCACCCGGCGATCAGCCCCGGCGACACCAGGGCGCTGAGCGTGGACCAACTGACCCCCAGCCACCCCGACGTCCGGTGGCACTCCGCCGACCTCAACGCGGGGTGGCTCAGCCCCACCGGATACTACTGGATCCCCAAGGCCTGGGGCCACACCTCTTCCGACGCGTCTGGGGGCGGACCCTGCAAACACGCCACCAGCGTCGCTCTCGCCGCCGACCTCACCCGCATGTGGGCGGTGGCCATCCCGGGCACGGTGCCAGACGGGGAGGGGGTGGCCGCCTCCCTCCCCCCACAATACGGTGCCCACCGACCATAGGTCCACACGGTGGACGCCGAAGTCATCCTCCACCTCCTGCGGCACGCAGATCGCGAGCGGACCACAGGGGTCCTCGCGGGCGCAGCGAAGGTGGTCAACCAGATGCCCCTGCGGTGGCTCCGGGACAGCCTGTGCGCGCGAGGGCAACACGCCGGGCACCCGTTCTGGTACGTCCGAGCCACCTCGCACCACGGTGACGCCCTACTGCACAAGGCGGACTCAGCGGCGTCCCAGGACACCGTCCTGCAGAACACGCCCCCGGACCCTGGCCACGCCCAACTCATTGTCGCCGGTCGTGACGGCCATCCCGATCTACGGCCCCCCACGATGCGGGTGCTCGGCGAGGTCACGCAGCAGACGCAGACGGACCATGGGCTGACGCACCGGGGACACACACCTTTTGGCGCGGCCCACGCCACGGCCTATGTCCACGCCCGGGACCTCACCGCGGCGGCAACCAACCGCCGGGCGCTGCGGGCCCGAGACAGCCACACGCCGGTGCAGCGCAGGCTCCGCGTCCGTAAGGAGCGACTCTCCGGCGTCGCCATCGTCCCACAACCGTGCCTCCTATGCGGCGGCCCGGAGGAGACCCCGGTGCACATGCACGTGGGGTGCGCCCACTCACAGCTCCTCTGGCCCCACTACCGCCAGGCGGTACACGAGGCGGCCCGCGGCCTCCCACCCGGGGACAAAGCCCTGTGGGTGGCTCGTGGCGCTCCGCAGGCGCCACGTGGACGGAAGTCTTCCGCTCCGGACTGGTGCCCGAGGACGCGGAGGGGCAGCTCCGCGCCATAGCCCGCTACGACCCGCCGGGAGTGTCCTCTGTGGACGATTTCCTCCACCACATGCTCCGGCTGGGGGACTTCGCATGGGAGCTTCGCAACCACCGGCTGGAGCAACTCCTCCGCGAGCCCCAAAGCGCGGCGGCCCGGGCACACCGGTGGCTCACTGCGGCGGAGGGCCACCACCCTTCCCCTCCCCCGCGCCCTGACAAGGACTTCGTAGCCTCCCTCCGTGTCGTGAATGGCACTCTGGAGTGCCCGCCCCAAGAGGGCCACCACCCGTACCAGGACCTGCCGGGGGGGTTCTCGAGGCACCTACAAGACGCCCTCCTCCCACCGTGGATCATCAGGCGCGGCTCCATGACCGGGTGGGAGGCGGGCATCGTCGGTGAGGAATGGGCGCGCGAGTGGGGCCGGTTGTGCGCCGCCACGCGCGCCCCGGAGACCCCTGCGCAACGATACGCCGCCATCCCGCTCAAGGGATGGGGGCCGGACACCCGGCCGAGACCCACCGTGATCCGCGGGGCGGGACCTGACCACCCGTGGGACGCCGCGACAGGAAAATGGCTGCAGGCGGCCCCGGAGACGCAAACGGGATGGACTGGGGACGTGTCTACACTCGTCCGGACACCCGTCCCGCCCCGCATCGTCCTTCACGCCGCCAACGTACTCCGGGCTACGGAGATACGCACGTGGGGACACGCCGCGGCCACCGTCCGGTGTCACCCCCCAGAGGGCGGGGCCGTCCAGCTCGCCGTGGCGCACTTCAAAGCTGGGGGGCCGGTATACGACGACGCCCTGTCCCGGCTGGGCGACACCCAGGGGCCCTGGCTCCTCATGCTCCCCACCGACATTGCAGCCGCGCTGCGCCAGGAGCTGGCTGGCTGCGAAGGGCTGCGCGGGGGCCGGGAGGCAGTCGCGGACGGCACCCTGCTGGCCCTCCTCCAGCGAAACACCGCGAACGGGTGCCGATGAGATGGGCTGACGCCCCACCTAACCGGGCGCCACGTGTACATGGCAACCCCCCCCCAGGGGCACCCCCGCCCGTCCTCGGACGAGCAACATGGAGGCGAAAGGGAGCGACAGGGAACAAAAGGTATGCCGCCGCATGCAAACGAATAGTAGACAAGCCACACACCGCCACCAAGAACGCAAGTATGTTACCATGTCGTGCCACGTCGCCAACCGCGGAGTTGCGTGGGTTAGAACACACAAATAGCCAGGGAGGGGGACACGAGGAGCAAACACACAAATAGCATAGCGCCGGCCAGTGCCGGGTCCCAACAAACACACGTGCACGCACCCATGTTCTATCCTCACAGGTCCCGAAGAGAAGCGTATGCTCGTGTCTGCGTCGTCCGGGCGTTAAAGTAGGGTTGTCTTAGACGCTTAGGCAAGTATTGCGTCGTGCCGTCGTCACACGTAAGCGAACGCCCGACAAGGCGGGAGGACTAGGACACGTTAAGGTAGTGGGGAAAGAGGCAGGTATGTTGCATGTCACGCCGCGCGCGCGGAACGGGCGACGAGAAAAGGTAGCGACCAAAGGGGGGTGGAGACAAGCCGGGAGCAAGTGGGGCGATAAACCTACACGCAAGCCGGTCGCACACGAATGTCGCATGACGTACCAGCCAGCTCGAGGTGCCGTGTCGCGACAAAACCGCCGCCGCCGCACGCTTGTTTACGCACCCTTCCCTCCCTACGCAGGTTCAAAAGAGGAAGCCCGGGCTGACAAGGAAAAAGACAGAGACACGCAACAAAGCGGAGGCAGGGAAAAAGTGCATGCCAGGGAGAGGAGTAGAGGAAAGGGTAAAGAGCAACGAAGCCGCGAAAGGAACAAGGGGTAGCCAGCGAAAGAGCAAGGGGCGCACACAGAGGGGGGGACACGGCGGGCACACGGCGAGCACAACACCGCACCGAGACACCGGAGAGAGGAGCACCGGAGGACCAAGGAAAGAGCAGCACCACGCACCACGACACGCACGGCACAGACACCACACACACCGCACACACCCAACGAACCCCGGCAACCCACCCGGCAGTGGGCGGGCAGACGGGAGAGGGACAGCGCCTGACCCCAAGCGCCCCTCACCATGGTGGAAGGCACCCCCCCCGGGGACGCCCTTCCGCCACCCCCACAGCGAGCAACGCCGGCCCGCAAGGGCGCACGCTGTGGGGCCGGTGCCGGGCCCCCACGCCCACACCGACCGCACCCGGGACACGCGGGTCGCGGAACCCTGGCTGCACGCTCCGGAGGACGGGCAGCCGGGGGAGGGACAGCGCCTGGCACCAAGCGCCCCTCACAACGGTGGAAGACAGCCCCCCCCGGGGACGCCCTTCCGCCACCCCCACAGCGAGCAACGCCGGCCCGCAAGGGCGCACGCTGTGGGGCCGGTGCTGGGTCCACACGCCCGCATCGACCGCACCCGGGACACACGGGTCGCGGAACCCTGGCTGCACGCTCCGGAGGACGAGCGGCCGGGAGAGGGACAGCGCCCGGCACCAAGCGCCCCTCACAACGGTGGAAGGCAGCTGCCCCCCCGGGACGCCCTTCCGCCACCCCCACAGCGAGCAACGCCGGCCCGCAAGGGCGCACGCTGTGGGGCCGGTGCTGGGTCCACACGCCCGCATCGACCGCACCCGGGACACATCGGTCGCGGAACCCTGGCTGCACGCTCCGGAGGACGAGCGGCCGGGGGAGGGGCAGCGCCTGACACCAGGCGCCCCTCACAACGGTGGAAGGCACCCCCCCCGGGGACGCCCTTCCGCCACCCCCACAGCGAGCAACGCCGGCCCGCAAGGGCGCACGCTGTGGGGCCGGTGCTGGGTCCACACGCCCGCATCGACCGCACCCGGGACACACGGGTCGCGGAACCCTGGCTGCGCGATCCGGAGGACGAGCAGCCGGGGGAGGGACAGCGCCTGACACCAGGCGCCCCTCACAACGGTGGAAGGCACCCCCCCCGGGGACGCCCTTCTGCCGCCCCCACAGCGAGCAACGCCGACCCGCAAGGGCGCACGCTGTGGGGCCGGTGCTGGGTCCACACGCCCGCATCGACCGCACCCGGGACACACGGGTCGCGGAACCCTGGCTGCACGCTCCGGAGGACGGGCAGCCGGGGGAGGGACAGCGCCTGACACCAGGCGCCCCTCACAACGGTGGAAGGCACCCCCCCCGGGGACGCCCTTCCGCCACCCCCATAGCGAGCAACGCCAGCCCGCAGGGGCGCACGCTGTGGGGCCGGTGCTGGGTCCACACGCCCGCATCGACCGCACCCGGGACACGCGGGTCGCGGAACCCTAGCTGCACGCTCCGGAGGACGAGCGGCCGGGGGAGGGACAGCGCCTGACACCAGGCGCTCCTCACAACGGCGGAAGGCAGCCCCCCCGGGGACGCCCTTCCGCCACCCCCACAGCGAGCAACGCCGGCCCGCAAGGGCGCACGCTGTGGGACTGGTGCTGGGTCCACACGCCCACATCAATTGCGCCCGGGACACGCGGGTCGCGGAGCCCTGGCTGCACGCTCCAGAGGACGAGCGGCCGGGGGAGGGACAGCGCCTGACACCAGGCGCCCCTCACAACGGTGGAAGGCACCCCCCCCGGGGACGCCCTTCCGCCACCCCCACAGCGAGCAACGCCAGCCCGCAAGGGCGCACGCTGTGGGGCCGATGCTGGGTCCACACGCCCGCATCGACCGCACCCGGGACACACGGGTCGCAGGCCCTGGCTGCACGCTCCGGAGGACGGGCGGCCGGGGGAGGGACAGCGCCTGACACCAGGCGCCCCTCACAACGGTAGAAGGCACCCCCCCCCGGGGACGCCCTTCCACCACCCCCAGAGCGAGCAACGCCGGCCCGCAAGGGCGCACGCTGTGGGGCCGGTGCTGGGTCCACACGCCCGCACCGACCGCACCCGGGACACACGGGTCGCGGAACCCTGGCTGCACGCTCCGGAGGACGAGCGGCCGGGGAAGGGACAGCGCCTGACACCAGGCGCCCCTCACAACGGTGGAAGGCACCCCCCCCGGGGACGCCCTTCCGCCACCCCCACAGCGAGCAACGCCGGCCCGCAAGGGCGCGCGCTGCGGGGCCGGTGCTGGGTCCACACGCCCGCATCGACCGCACCCGGGACACACGGGTCGCAGAACCCCGGCTGCACGCTCCAAAGGACGAGCGGCCGGGGGAGGGACAGCGCCTGACGCCAGGCGCCCCTCACAACGGTGGTAGGCACCCCCCCCGGGGGCGCCCCTCCGCCACCCCCACAGCGAGCAACACCGGCCTGCAAGGGCGCACGCTGTGGGGCCGGTGCTGGGTCCACACGCCCGCACCGACCGCGCCCGGGACACGCGGGTCGCGGAACCCTGGCTGCACGCTCCGGAGGACGAGCGGCCGGGGGAGGGACAGCGCCTAACACCAGGCGCCCCTCACAACGGTGGAAGGCACCCCCCCCGGGGACGCCCTTCCGCCACCCCCACAGCGAGCAACGCCGGCCCGCAAGGGCGCACGCTGTGAGGCCGGTGCTGGGTCCACACGCCCGCATCGACCGCACCCGGGACACGCGGGTCACGGAACCCTGGCTGCACGCTCCGGAGGACGAGCGGCCGGGGGAGGGACAGCGCCTGACACCAGGCGCCCCTCACAACGGTGGAAGGCACCCCCCCCGGGGACGCCCTTCCGCCACCCCCACAGCGAGCAACACCGGCCCGCAAGGGCGCACGCTGTGGGGCCGGTGTTGGGTCCACACGCCCGCATCGACCGCACCCGGGACACGCGGGTCGCGGAACCCTGGCTGCACGCTCCGGAAGACGAGTGGCCGGGGGAGGGACAGCGCCTGACACCAGGCGCCCCTCACGACGGTGGAAGGCACCCCCCCCGGGGACGCCCTTTCGCCACCCCCACAGCGAGCAGCGTCGGCCCGCAAGGGCGCACGCTGTGGGGCCGGTGCTGGGTCCACTGCCCGCATCGACCGCGCCCGGGACACGCGGGTCGCGGAACCCTGGCTGCGCGCTCCGGAGGACGAACGGCCAGGGAAGGGACAGCGCCTGACACCAGGCGCCCCTCACAACGGTGGAAAGCACCCCCCCCCGGGGACGCCATTCCGCCAGCCCCACAGCGAGCAGCGTCGGCCCGCAAGGGCGCACGCTGTGGGACCGGTGCTGGGTCCACACGCCCGCATCGACCGCGCCCGGGACACACGGGTCGCGGAACCCTGGCTGCACGCTACGAAGGGCGAGCGCGGCCGGGGGAGGGACAGCGCCTGACACCAGGCGCCCCTCACAACGGTGGAAGGCACCCCCCCGGGGACGCCCTTCCGCCACCCCCACAGCGAGCAACGCCGGCCCGCAAGGGCGCACGCTGTGGGGCCGGTGCTGGGTCCACATGCCCGCATCGACCGCACCCGGGACACGCGGGTCGCGGAACCCTGGCTGCACGCTCCGGAGGACGAGCGGCCGGGGAAGGGACAGAGCCTGACACCAGGCGCCCCTCACAACGGTGGAAGGCACCCCCTTCCGGGGACGCCCTCCCGCCACCCCCACAGCGAGCAACGCCGGCCCGCAAGGGCACACGCTGTGGGGCCGGTGCTGGGTCCACACGCCCGCATCGACCGCACCCGGGACACACGGGTCGCGGAACCCAGGCTGCCCGCTCCAGAGGACGGGCGGCCGGGGGAGGGACAGCGCCTGACGCCAGGCGCCCCTCACAACGGTGGTAGGCACCCCCCCCGGGGGCGCCCCTCCGCCACCCCCACAGCGAGCAACGCCGGCCTGCAAGGGCGCACGCTGTGGGGCCTGTGCTGGGTCCACACGCCCGCACCGACCGCGCCCGGGACACGCGGGTCGCGGAACCCTGGCTGCACGCTCCGGAGGACGAGCGGCCGGGGGAGGGACAGCGCCTAACACCAGGCGCCCCTCACAACGGTGGAAGGCACCCCCCCCGGGGACGCCCTTCCGCCACCCCCACAGCGAGCAACGCCGGCCCGCAAGGGCGCACGCTGTGAGGCCGGTGCTGGGTCCACACGCCCGCATCGACCGCACCCGGGACACGCGGGTCACGGAACCCTGGCTGCACGCTCCGGAGGACGAGCGGCCGGGGGAGGGACAGCGCCTGACACCAGGCGCCCCTCACAACGGTGGAAGGCACCCCCCCCGGGGGCGCCCTTCCGCCACCCCCACAGCGAGCAACACCGGCCCGCAAGGGCGCACGCTGTGGGGCCGGTGTTGGGTCCACACGCCCGCATCGACCGCACCCGAAACACGCGGGTCGCGGAACCCTGGCTGCACGCTCCGGAAGACGAGTGGCCGGGGGAGGGACAGCGCCTGACACCAGGCGCCCCTCACGACGGTGGAAGGCACCCCCCCCGGGGACGCCCTTCCGCCACCCCCACAGCGAGCAGCGTCGGCCCGCAAGGGCGCACGCTGTGGGGCCGGTGCTGGGTCCACTGCCCGCATCGACCGCGCCCGGGACACGCGGGTCGCGGAACCTGGCTGCACGCTCCGGAGGACGAGCGGCCGAGGGAGGGACGGTGCCTGACACCAGGCGCCCCTCACAACGATGGAAGGCAGCCCCCCCCGGGGACGCCCTTCCGCCACCCCCACAGCGAACAACGCCGGCCCGCAAGGGCGCACGCCGTGGGGCCGGTACTGGGTCCACACGCCCACATCGACCGCACCCGGGACACACGGGTCGCGGAACCCTGGCTGTGCGCTCCGGAGGACGAGCGGCCAGGGAAGGGACAGCGCCTGACACCAGGCGCCCCTCACAACGGTGGAAAGCACCCCCCCCGGGGACGCCATTCCGCCAGCCCCACAGCGAGCAGCGTCGGCCCGCAAGGGCGCACGCTGTGGGACCGGTGCTGGGTCCACACGCCCGCATCGACCGCGCCCGGGACACACGGGTCGCGGAACCCTGGCTGCACGCTACGAAGGGCGAGCGCGGCCGGGGGAGGGACAGCGCCTGACACCAGGCGCCCCTCACAACGGTGGAAGGCACCCCCCCGGGGACGCCCTTCCGCCACCCCCACAGCGAGCAACGCCGGCCCGCAAGGGCGCACGCTGTGGGGCCGGTGCTGGGTCCACATGCCCGCATCGACCGCACCCGGGACACGCGGGTCGCGGAACCCTGGCTGCACGCTCCGGAGGACGAGCGGCCGGGGAAGGGACAGCGCCTGACACCAGGCGCCCCTCACAACAGTGGAAGGCACCCCCTTCCGGGGACGCCCTCCCGCCACCCCCACAGCGAGCAACGCCGGCCCGCAAGGGCACACGCTGTGGGGCCGGTGCAGGGTCCACTGCCCGCATCGACCGCGCCCGGGACACGCGGGTCGCGGAACCCTGGCTGCACGCTCCGGAGGACGAGCGGCCGGGGGAGGGACAGCGCCTAACACCGAACGCCCCTCGCAACACTGGAAGGCGCCCCCCCGGGGATGCCCATCCACCGCCCCCACACCGAGCAACGCACCAACGCACCAACGCACCAGCCACGGGACATCCGCACCCCGCCCCCTGCTCTTAGACACAGCGACATAGCAATGGCGGAACCCGCGGCACCACGCAAGACACGCCCCCGATCTCCGACGCTGGACGAAGCACACGAGGTCATCAGGGCGCTGGGACTCAGAGACGGCGAAGGAGACCCCCCACAAGAGGACACGGGCACAGACTCCGACCTGGAGGCATTGCCGGAGCCCCCCACGGGGGGCGCGCCCGCGGAACCTGCGCCGCCGGCGGGCAGCGTATCCGCGATCTGCCCCGCGTGGAAACGGGGCCATTGCACCGGCGAAGGCTGGTGCCCCAAACAGCACCCCCAGCCCGATGCCGACGACGGAGCGTTGCCCGAGGTGAAACCCGCGGCCGCACGCGCCGCCCTACGCTACGAGTGACGCAGGGCTGGATCCTGGATGAGACCGCGCGCGGCAGCGTGAACATCCAGGAGGCCGTCGACCGCGTCACCCACGCGGGACAGGCGGCGGTGGCCCTGCACACCCGGGGCCGCCACGGTGGACCCGCAGAGGGGATCATTGTGGATCCCTCGGGAATGGTGCTGGTCCTGGCGGCGGACATGGTCCGAGGGGTGCTCCACGTGTCCCGCGTGCGGCGGGCGTGCCCACAGTGGACCATCCAGGTGTACATCCCCCCGCGGGCGTGGCCCTTTTCCACATGGGCGGTGCTCGCCGTCATGTGGCACCTGGCACCAGAGGACGCCCCCACAGGGACCGCGGAGGACATCGCCCGGGACCTCCACACCTGGCCGGCCGACCAGGAATACCCCTGGCGCAGGCCCCGGGGCGGCCTCCCGGTGGCACCTGCGGCGGAGGGGCTCAGCCTCGCGGCAACCCTCCAACGGCACCCCGACAAGTATGCACGCCACTTCCTGCAGACGGGCACGGTCCCGGCCGCCCCGCCAGACTCCGAGTGGCGATGGGACGCAGGGGTGGCGCAACCACTGCCGGGCCCCTGGACCCTCCTGTTGTGGTACTTACCAATGGGCACCTTGGCCCACGCCACCCAGGCCGTCAAGGGGGCTTTCCCGCAGCCGCCCCTCCCCGGCGTGGCCCTGCTCCGCAGCCTGCAGGCGGGGGCCGCCTGGGTACGGTGGAGGGAAGGGAAGGGGCGCTCGAGCCCCTATTTCCCCATGGTCCAAGGCCAGGCGCTGATTCATGCCGAGGGCATGGGGACCGTGGAATGGGGGGCGATCGTGCCCGGCACGGCGTGCAGGTGGATCACGGCGGCCGCCCCACAGCCCATGCGGTCGCCGCCGGCGTGCCATCGCCTCCTACGGATGGTCCCCTCATTGGCCCCCCGGCACGCCTTTACAAGGGACGTGTGGAAAGCCGTACTGAGCCACACCAGGGAGTGGCTGACGAACCCGGGTACGCGGTACCCGCCAGGGCCGGTGCTGGAACAGCTCACGGCCCCCACACCCGGGGTCCTCCACGCCCTACACAGGGCGTCGGCCCTCACGAAGCAGCTCAACGACGAAGTGCTGCACCTGGCGCTGGAGCCGCTGCGGGTGCTCTACCCGCAGGCACACATCCCACCCGCGGGCACGTCCAACCGCCTAGGCCGCCTGGGGTTGCAGCGCCGCGTCGAGGCCGCGCACCCAGGAGGCGTGGTGGAACAGTGGCTAACGCTCCGCAATCTGTCCGCCGCGGAGGGCCACTGGTACCTGCACCAGCTCCTCTTCCAGCCACGGGCAGCCCCGGAACACCGCTGGCAGAACCCGTACCACACGCACCCGGAGCGCCGGGGCGCGCAAAACTACCCGCAGCCAATCCCGCCCGCCCTCCCGCCGGGGCAGGGCCCGGAGGCGCTACAGCGGGGCCACCCGCTCGACACCGCCACCACGGTACAGCAGTGGGGAGGCGACGATGCGAGCGGTGCCGAACCGGACTGCACGAACTGCGGAGCGGTGGCCTGGATGGCAGCCTGCAGGCACCTCACCCGAGATACCACGGGACTCCGGCAGTACAGACCCACGGACCGCACGGCGCTGGCGTCCGCGGTCGCGGCCGTCACCATGGGTCCAGTGGCGGCGTGGCCGGCGCAGCTGCTGCCCCACGTCCCCTGCCGCGACACGCGGCCTCGACGGCCGGCCGCGACGCACGAGCCGACGGCGCCCCTCACGGCGGAGCAACTATACGTCGTCGCGGCGGCTTTGCTAGCAGACGGCGGGGAGAGCTTCGTCCACCACCACGGCCCGGCGCAAATTGCGGGATGCATACAAGGGCCCCAGCGCGATGCACCAGACCCGTGGCATACCACACTCCGCGGGCGCACCCGCGTCTGGGGTGCGGGCGATGGCGCACCCCCGCCCGGGCCTAAGCAGGGGGAGGCGCTGGTACTGCAGACGGCAGGCTACCAAGCCATCGTACACGGCCACGCCGGAGGGTACCGGTCGCACATCCTGGCCGGAGGCCGATGGGCGGTCTGGCACAGCACCGCCAGGCAAGGGGCATTCCCGCCCCTGTCCCACGTCGACTGGCGACAGGGGCCCACCCAGGCCTACTACATGTCGGCGGACCCCTGGCCGCTGGCGGTCCTGCTGCACACTGTCAGCGCCCCCAACAAGAGGCAGGAACCGGGGTGGGTCAACCCCCCCGCACTGGTGTGGAGCCCCGACCAGGAGGAGCATCTACGGGCCGCGTGGCAGGGAGACGCCATCAGGGCCACGGACGTCCCGGACCTCCACGCGGGGCCCATCACGCACGCCCGCCCAGCGGCTACCCTGGCGGTGGCCCAACGGGGGCAGCAGAACCCACAGTGGGTGGTCTGCATGTTCAGCCCGGCGGACGCGCACGTCGTCGTCTGCGACCCTGAACGCCTGCCGGGGCCCGAAGCCGTGATCCGCGTGGCAGACTGCACACGCATGATCATCAAGGCGCTGCGGGAGGGCGAACACCACGCCCTCCTGCTCCAGGTCAGGCTGAAGGACAACGCCCGGGCGGCGAGGCCGGGAGTGTGGCCGGCAGCGGCGCACCCCGCCGACCTGGAGCTCCAGCTGGCGGTCCCGACCACGGTGTACCACTGGCTACAGGCCTTCCACGACTTGCGGTGGAGGAGCAAACCCGACCGCCAAATCGGCTCCACGCACTGGCAAACGTGTCTGCAAGCGGACGCGCAGCGCGATGCCGCCCGAGGCCTCGGGCCCGCGCCCGCGACGCGAGCCCTCGATGCGGCGGCCCCGGGCCGCACGCTGGCACCACACACGGTGCGGCTGCCCAACCTGCCCTTCGAACCAGCGGCGGAGGGCGCCATTCGGAAGTCAGTGCAGCTCCCCCCGGCGCGAGGGGCCACGGAGCCGACGAAATGCCCCCTGTGTGCGGACAAGTACTACACCAGCGGGGCGATGCTGGAACACCTGGCGTGGCACGCGGTGCACGCTGCGGCCCCGGCGGACGACAAGGAGGCGGCCGCCAACATCCTGCAGGGGAGAGCACGGAGGTCCCCGTGGCACGCCCCGTACACCCGGCGCCCCCCGCCCCAGGCAGCCGACCCCGCAGATGGAGGTGAGGAGGCACCCGGAGCGGCCCCGGGGGCCGGCGGTGCGGCCCCACCAGGGTCCATGTCCATCCCCGCGGGGCTGGCCCCCCTGGCCCCCGTGACTCCCCCGGTCCCCCGGGCCCCCTTGTGGGCCCCGCTGGGAACGGGCTCAGCGGATGCGGCGCACCCAGATGCCCTGGCGGCACCAGCGAACCCGGCGGCGATGCCGACGCGGGATAGCTGACTCCAGGAGGACACGACGGGCGACGCCCTGTGGCTCCTCTCGTGGAACCTGCGCAACAGCCTCGTGCCGCCAGACCGGTCCCTCCGGGACACACTCCGGCGGCGCAGGGGCCGGCGGCCTGCACCGACAAGGAGCACCTCATCACCGGCATGCTGCCCCAGGAGGGGGGCTTTGCCATCATGCTCCAGGAAACGGGGATCGCCACCAGGGCGCAGGAGATGCACGTGGCCGCGGCGCTCGGGGACAAGGGGTACACCGCCTACTTCAGCAGCCGGCTGGCGGAGACGGGGGCCACCTCCACCTCGAGAGGGGGGGGCCTCCTCACCGCGGTCAGCAGCAAGTACGTGGCGGAGCACGAGGTGCTCAGCTTCACGGAAATTGTCCCCGGGAAAGCCGCGGCCCTGGAGATCCGCACGGACGGGGGAGGCCTCACCCTCATCAACGTCCACAGGCTGCAAGCAGGTTGCTCCCCGTGGGCGGGACGGGCGGCGTTCTGGGCCGACATACAAATGTATGCCACGGCACGCAGCCTCGGCGGGAGGCACCCGGTGGTCATCGCCGGTGACACCAACATCTACATGGATGTCCCCGCCAACCCGGCCACGGAGCATTTCCGAGCGGGCTGGGAAGCCTGCGGCTTCCGAAGAGCCGCGGCGGGCGGAGAGGAGGACATGACCCCCACGCTCCACCCGTCCCAGCACAGGGTGGACACTTTCCTGGTCAACGAGCCCCTCCTGCCGTGGTCCCTGCGGGAGAGCGTCTGGGCTCGCGGCATGGCACACCCCCAGGTGGTCGGCTCGGACCACCTCCCGGTCCGCCTGGCCCTGCCGGGCCTCCTCAGCGCAGCGGGACGCGCGGCGATGCCCACCCCCTACAGCCACACGGAAGGCCGCCTCCTCCCGTACGACGCCGAGGCCGCGCCCGTCCAACACTGCCTGTGGGCGGCGGTCACCGCCGCGCAGGATGAACCCTCCCTTGCGCCCTGGCTGGGTCCCGCAGAGCAGCACGACTACGGGTCCATGCCCGCGGCTGCGGTGGACAAGGTGTTCGAGCACCTCCACGCGACGCATGACGCCCTGGCACGCGTGGTGGGACGCCGGCAGCCGTCTCCGGCGGGAACGGACCCGGCGGAGGGGGACCCCCCGGAGAGCGGAAAGCAGCTCCAGGCAGCGGTCCTCCGCTATGACACCCTGGCAGCGCGCGCCCCGGCAGCGTACCAGGCGGACGCGGCCAGGCATGGCATCCGGTCCGAGGCGGCGCTCCGGCTCACGGAGGAACTGCAGAGTGTGTCGCCCGGGTTCCGCCCGACCACGCAGGGCCAGCTGCAGGAGGAGCTGGAGAGGCAAGCAGCCGCCCTCGAGGAGGACATTCGCCAGCTCCGCGCCCTCCTGGCGGCAGACCGCAAGCGCGCCATCAAGGAAATCTGGCGCCGCCACGCCCCCGACATCGCCCAGCGATGGAAAGCCGTGCGGGGAGCCATAGAGGTAGAGGCCCCAGGCCCGTCAGGCCTCTGGAACGTGCGGGTTCCCAACACCCAAACGCTCCTCACGGAGGCCCACGACGTGATGTTCGCAGTTCGCGCCTTCTGGCGAGAACTGTATGACAAACGCCCGGTGGACCTCCCGGGTTTCCAGGCGGTCCTCGGCCGCCACGTCCCCCGGGTCCCTGAGGGAGCCTGGACACAGGTCCAGCAGTACTCCATGCAGGACCTGAAGTCCGCCCTGGACAAGGCCGATGGCAAGGCCCCGGGTCCTAACCACGTGGAGGCCCGCTTCATCAAGGCCCTCCCGGCACCCGTCCAGTGGCTCCTGGTCCACTCCTACCGGGCCATCCTCCGCGGCGCCCCGCCACCGATGCACTGGAGGGACGCGCACATCTGGCTCAGCCCCAAGGTACCGGGCTCTGCCAGACTGGACGACTACAGGCCCATAGCCCTGGGCCAGCTGGACATGAAGCTGCTCACGGGCCCCCTCACCCAGCGCATCACGGAGGTGCTCACAGGGCACGGGGTGGTCAGCGACTGGCAGCAGGGGGCCCTCCCTGGCTCCAACACAGGCCCCCCACTGTTCATGGCGCAGCGGCAGCTCCAGCGGGGAAGGCCCAACTACGTCTTCTCCTTCGACGCCCGCAAGGCCTTCGACACCGCCCCACACGGCGCCCTCCACCTCATCCTGCGCCACCTCTCCGTGCCGCCGGACGTCATTGACCTCCTGCTCTTCCTCCACACGTGCGCCAGGCTGCGCATCGTCACAGCACACGGGCTAACGCAGCCCGTCTACATGCTACGCGGCGTCCGGCAGGGCAACCCCGAGAGCCCCCTGCTGTACGCGCTCCTCCTGGAGCCTCTGCTCAGGGCACAGGGGCACCGCCTGCGCCCGCCGGGAGGAGCCGAGCACGGCCTCATCCAGGCCTATATCGACGACCTGCTGGTGGTGGCCCACACGCTGCAGCACTTTGTCGAGGGCGTGGAGGCGGTGGCCGCGTACCTGGGGATGATGGGCATGGAGCTCAACCCCCGCAAGTGCGCCATGGCCACCACGGAGGGGGTCCCGGGCCTGCAGCTGCGCCTCTGCCCCCACCTGGAAAACCCGTGGTACTGGGTACCAGCGGCGGACTCCGTCCCCTACCTGGGACTCCAGCTGCAGCCGGACGGGGAGTTCTCCCTGCAGCGCAAGCACCGGCTGCGCCTGGCGGCAGTGCACCACTGGTGCCTTAACACCCTCGCGCCACCGAAAGTGGTGCAGGACGTCATCCTGGCGATCCTCGGAGGGGTGACGCAGTACGTCGCCCCTTTCATCGCCGACGACTCCGACACTGCACGCCACCTGGACCACATCACGGTCCAGGTCGCGAAGGACAGGGCAGGATACGCCTTCGACGCCTCGCGGGACAGCCTGCAGGATGACCGGACCCTGGGGCTCACACGGGTGCCCACGCGGTGCCAGCAGGCAGCGGTGGCCCTCGTGGGTACACTCGTCCACCACCGCGCAACCTCTGTGCGCGCGGAGGTCACCAAGATGTTCTGGGAGATAGCCGGTGCGCACGGAATATGCCCTGAGGTGCACTACCCCGTCCCGGAGTTCGCAACTCTGGCGGGAGGCGGCTGGGTCCAGCGCATACCCCGGGCCCTGGCCGCCCTGGGAGTGGGGATGTACAACCCCATCGCGTGCCGCAGGGCGGCTCATGTCCAACTACAGTCCCCGCCGGGCAAAATCGTCACGCTGCGCACCGCCAAGCTGCGACACCGCGACACGTGCCGCCTGACGGTGCCACACGCAACGCCGTGGCATGGGCACCACGGGCCACGCCACCCCTTCCCCGACAACGACGATCCGTGGCCGACGGCGGTGCGGGAGTGCCTCGACCAATGCGCCGATGAACACCTCCATTATTGCCGCCATGAGCAAGGGCCCACCAACCACCCCGGGTGGCGCGATACCCTGGCCCACCTCTTCCACACCACCGGCACGCGGGACCCCCGCCTGAGACTCGTCCACCCCAGAGGGCTAAGCAGGACGCCCACACCGGCCCACGGGTGACCCCAGACGGCCTGCACCTCCACGTCGGGGGCTACCGCCGCCGGGACGGCCTGTCCCCCCCCACGCGGGGGGCGGCGTACCACCCGCCAGCGGCCCTCATGTACATCCTCCGCGACGTACTCGCGGGAAAGCGAGCACCAAGAGCCCAACGCGGACGTGGCGTGGCCAGAGCCCTTACGCCCCCGCCTCCACGCGCCGATGCCGTTGTGGCTGGTGACCGCAGACGACCAATGCACCCAAGCGGCGGGACAAGCGCAGCTCCGGGCCGAGTGGGTGATAGTGCAAGTGGGGGCAGGCCAGCCCGAACCCCGTGGGCTCCCCCGTGGCACCGCCCTACTGGTGGCTACGGGGGTGCCGCACGACCCACACATGGCGGTGCACGCGCTGGAGGACCGTCCGGAGGACACAGGACACTTGGTGGTACACCAGCGCGGGGGCCCGGCGTGGCTCAAGGAACATGTGACGGCGCTACGGTCCTGGGCAAGCACGGTCGCCGGAGCGGAGATCCGGCTGCACGACCACCCGGCGATCAGCCCAGGCGACACCAGGGCGCTGAGCATGGACCAACTGACCCACAGCCACCCCGACGTCCGGTGGCACTCCACCGACCTCAACGCGGGGTGGCTCAGCCCCACCGGATACTACTGGATCCCGGAGGCCTGGGGACACACCTCCTCTGACGCGTCCGGGGGCGGACCCTGCAAACACGCCACCAGCGTCGCTCTCGCCGCCGACCTCACCCGCACGTGGGCGGTGGCCATCTCGGGCACGGTGCCTGACGGAGAGGGGGTGGCCGCCTCCCTCCCCCTACATTACGGTGCACACAGACCATGGGTCCACACGGTGGACGCCGAAGTCATCCTCCACCTCCTGCGGCACGCAGATCGCGAGCGAACCACGGGGGTCCCCGCGGGCGCAGCGAAGGTGGTCAACCAGATGCCCCTGAGGTGGCTCTGGGACGGCCTGTGCGCACGGGGGCAACACGCCGGGCACCCGTTCTGGTACGTCGAAGCCACCTCGCACCACAGTGACGCCCTACTGCACAAGGCGGACTGGGCGGCGTCCCAGGACACCGTCTTGCAGAACACGCCCCCGGACCCTGGCCACGCCCAACTCATCGTCGCCGGCCGTGACGGCCATCTCGATCTACGGCCCCCCACGATGCGGGTGCTCGACGAGGTCGCGCAACGGGCGCAGACGGACCATGCGCTGACGCACCGGGGACACACACCTCTGGGCGCGGCCCACGCCACGGCCTACGTCCACGCCCGGGACCTCACCGCGGCGGCCACCAACCGCCGGGCGCTGCGGGCCCGAGACGGCCACACGCCGGTGCAGCGCAGGCTCCGCGTCCGGAAGGAGCGGCTCTCCGGCGTCGCCATCGTCCCGCAACCGTGCCTTTTCTGCGGCGGCCCGGAAGAGACCCCGGTGCACATGCACGTGGGCTGCACCCACTCGCGGCTCCTCTGGCCCCACTACCGCCAGGCGGTGCACGAGGCGGCCCGCCACCTCCCACCTGGGGACAAGGCCCTGTGGGTGGCCTCGTGGCGCTCCGCAGGCGCCACGTGGACGGAGGTGTTCTGCTCCGGACTGGTGCCCGAGGACGCGGAGGCGCAGCTCCGCGCCATAACCCGATACGACCCGCCGGGAGGGACCTCGGTGGACGACTTCCTCCAGGACATGCTCCGGCTAGGGGACTTCGCGTGGGAGCTTCGCAACCACCGGCTGGAGCAACTCCTCCACGACCCCCTAAGCGCGGCGGCCCGGGCGCACCGGTGGCTCACTGCGGCGGAGGGCGACCACCCTCCCCCTCCCCCGCGCCCTGACAAGGACTTCGTAGCCTCCCTCCGTGTTGTGAATGGCACTCTGGAGTGCCCACTCCAAGAGGGCCCCCACCCGTATCAGGACCTGCCGGGGGGGTTCTCGAGGCACCTGCAAGACGCCCTTTTCCCACCGTGGATCATCGGGCGCGGCTCCATGACCGCATGGGAGGCGTGCATCGTGGGGGAGGAGTGGGCGCGGGAGTGGGGCCGCTGGTGCGCCGCCACGCGCGCCCCGGAGACCCCTGCGCAACGATACGCCGCCATCCCGCTCCGGGGGTGGGGGCCGGACACCCGGCCGAGACCCACCATGGTCCGCGGGGCGGGACCTGGCCACCCGTGGGACGCGGCGACGGGGGAATGGCTGCAGCCGGCCCCGGGGCCGCGAACGGGGTGGACTGGGGACGTATCCTCACTCGTCAGGACGCCCGTCCCGCCCCGCATCGTCCTTCACACCGCCAACGTGCTCCGGGCCACGGAGATACGCACGTGGGGACACGCTGCGGCCACCGTCCGGTGGCAACCCCCAGAGGACGGGGCCACCCAACTCACCGTGGCGGGGGGGCCGGTATACGACGACGCCCTGTCCCGGCTGGGCGACACCCAGGGGCCCTTACTCCTCATGCTCCCCACCGGTATCGCAGCCGCGCTGCGCCAGGAGCTGGACGGCTGCGAAGGGCTGCGAGTGGGGTGGGAGGCGGTCGCGGACGGCACCCTACTGGCCCTCCTCCACAGGGACACTGCGAACGGGTGCCAATGGGACGCGCTGACGCCCCACCTCACCGGGCGCCACGTGTACATGGCGAGCCCCCCCCAGGGGCACCCCCGCCCGGCGTGGGACGACCTCATCGCCGCCTTCCACGACCACGGGATCCTCCCCGGCGACACGTGGCAGGAGGTCCAGCGGAAGACGCTTGGCAAGGACTACCGGCGCCGCGTCCGCGCCCGCTTGCTGGAGATCCGGGACCCCCTCCGACAGAGGTGGGACGACCTCTGGCTCCGCCATCTCGACCCTTGGTCGCCGCCCTCCCACCTCCCACACACCTGCCGACTCTGCTGAGAGTGTGACACGGTGTCCTCCGCAGCAGCGACAGGCGCCAACAGGTGCGAGCGGTGCACCCAGGTAGCCGCGTGCCCCTGGCCCGAACCTCCCGCAGGTCCGCGCAGGCGCACAGAGGAGGAGGCCTTGCGCCGGCGCATCGAGGGGGCACACACCCCCTCACACGAACAGGCGGGCCCCGCGGGCGCTGCCCTTCTGTGGATCCACGTGCACCTGCGGGACCCCACATCCATTGCGCACCTGTCGCACGTGTTCGCCCCCTAACCCCCACCCGCCGCCGCCCTTTGCAGAGCCTGCAGCACCATGCCACGCCGACGGGGGGATGGGCCGGGGCACACCAGGGCCCGCTGCAGAGCGCAGGAGGCGGCCGTCCGGGGCCTGGTGGCGGACGCGGTGGCGGAGGCAAAAGGAGCGCACGCTGCCGCACGGTGCGACCTGGAGGGCAGTGCGAGGGCCTTCCTCAACGAGACCGCCCTCCCGGCCGTCCGCGCCCTGAACGGAGCGGGGGCCCCTACGCTGCTCCCGGCAATGCACCGGATCGTGGACGCTGTCCGGCCGGGGCTCATCAGCCCGGAAGCGGCCCTCTACGGGCACTGGATGGAGTGGCGCGAGTGCAATCGGTCGGGCCGGCCCCTGTCCATGGGGGACGCCCTCCGGCTGACGGGAGCGGGGTCTGCCATGTCCCTCCGCAGTAGCGCCCCAGCCCTGCTGCACGCCCTCAGGACGCGCTACCCCGGGGACGCGGCCCCGTACCTGAACCAGGCGCGGGCCACGTACCCGGGGGGAGTGTCCGAGCTGGATGCGGCGCTCCACCTTCTACACCCGCCGGACGAGGACCTGGAGGTGGGCGAGGTCACGGTGTTCGTGGAAGGCGCGGACGAGGCGTCCGCCCGCCCCCGGCCGACCAACCCGGTGTATGACGGAACCGGGCCTACCCCCCCGTACGCCGTTGTCTACGAGGCGTTCCCCAGGGAGCCCACTTGGTGCCCCGCCCTCCCTGCGGCGACGCACGCGCCCCGCGGCTGGGCTAACCCAGACCTGTCCCCCCCCCTCTCCAGGACCAGGGGTGCCCACCACAGGGGGCAGATCCTCTGGCAAGAGTGCCCTGGCACCCCCCTCCTCCTCCTCGTCGTCGCGTCCCGCGGGGGCCCGGGGCGGATCCTGGGGATCACCCCCACCCACCTCTATGGGGCCACACCCGTACCCCGCCCCCCCCTCCCGGCGCCCGAGGCGCGGGACGGAGTACACACCTTCCTGCGCACACAGGAGGTCACCGCCGTTACGGGGGTCCATCTGGTGCGGCTGCCCCCGGCACCGCTCGACAACCCCCGGGGGCCCAGGGCCCTGAGCCCCGCCCCAGACTGGGAGCTGTGGCGCGACGCGTGGGCCGCGTGGCTCCCCCGCCTCCCCTCCCAATGCCGGTGGATGGCCGCGGACCCCCGGCCGTGCGAGGCTGACGCCACAACTGGCCCCCCACCCCCTCCCCCCCCCCCCCCACAGAGCACCACACGGCACTGCCCACGGCACGGCACTGATGCACCAGGAGGTAGTGGGAAGGGCGCGCCTGCCACCACGCATGCCTACCAGAGTAACAGTGATGGCAGACTCCGATGGGTCCCTCGGGCGGGACGACCGCCACCACCGCCGGTCCCGCTCCCGCTCCCCCGTCTCCTCCCCAGAGTGGACGGGGGAGACCCTCGCGGAGCGCAAGGAGCGGAGGCTGGCGGAGGCGGCGGTGGTCGGGCCGCCGCCGCCGGCCCGGGAACCTGGGCCAGCCGAGACGGCCGCCCCCGCCGCCCAAGCGGCCAGCCCCGCCGCCCCGCCCCGCCCTGACGCGCAGGAGGCGGAGACCGCGGCGAGCCACGCCGCGGCCCCGGCCGCGGCCCCTGGCACGCCGCCGGCAAGGGGGGCAGCCCCGGCGCAGGAGCCGGACGCGTCGCCGAGGGCTGCCGCAGCCGCGCAGGAGAGCAAGCAGGGCGCAAGAGGGGTTGCGACGGACCCCGCACGGGCCGTGGGCGCCTCGCCGGCGGCCGCCGCGGCAGCAGAGAAGACCGAGGAGGATGTGCGAGGGTCTGCGACCGCGGCCACGGGCGCCTCGTCGGCGGCCGCCGCGGCAGCGAAGGAGAGTGCGGAGGGCGCGAGAGGGGCTGCGGCCCCTGGCACGCCGCGCAAGCGGGGGAAGAACCCCGCACGGGCCGCGGACGCCTCGCCGGCGGCCGCCGCAGCAGCAGCAGTGGGCAGGGAGAGCGCGAAGTACCGCGCCCACGCCAACCCCGCCCACACCCACACCAGGCCCCCCAAGCAGTACCCCCCCAAGCCCTTCCCCCCGGGGCGGGAGCGGCACGTCCGCCCCCCGACGCGCGAGCGCTCGCCGCCGGGTGTCACGCTGCCGCAACTGCAAAGGCAGCGGGACGCCCGGCGAGTGGTCCAGGAAGGGCGCAGCGGCGAGGGGGAGGGGAGCGGCGGACGGCGTGACAGGCAGGGGGCAGAGGAGGGGTCGGGGCACGGGAAGGGCGCGCAGGAGCGCGGGCAGGGGCCCAGGTGCAGGGGGCGGAGCGAGGGGTGGTGGGAGAGCGAGCGGGCCGGGGCGTGGTGGACGAGAGGCGGGACCCGCGACTCGGGCAGGGGGTCGGGGAGGGGCCAGGGCACGGGAAGGGTGTTCAGGGGCGCGGGAAGGGTACCCAGGCGCAGGGGGTAGGACAAGGGGGGATGGGAGAGCGAGCGGGCCAGAGCGTGGGGGACGAGAGGCGGGACCCGCGACACGGGCACGGGACCGGAAAGGGGCCCAAGGGCAAGGGCAAGGGCAAGGGCAAGGGCCCCAAGGGACAGGAGGGACGGGGCACGGGAGCCCAGGGGGGAGGCGGGGCGAGGGGAGGGGGGCAGAGGGCGGAGCACCCCCGCAGCCGGACGTGCAGCTGGTGAGGTACATCCCCCCCGGCATCCAACAGATGCCGGCACACCACACCTACCACCACCACCACCACCACCACCACCACCTCTACAACATCGACCCTGACGCCGGCGAGCTCATCCCCCCCCAACCCCCACGACACCAGCACCAGCAAGCCCCTCCCGCGCCGAGGGCGGAGCCGGCGCGGATGGCCTCGGCGGAGGGGGGACGGGGCGTGGTATCGGCGCCGCAGGTGCAGGAGCAGCGAGGGGGGCCGGCACGGGGGGCGGAGGAGAGCCGGCCGTGGAACGTGGGACTGGGGCGCAGTCCCGGACCCGCTGGGGGGGGAGACCCTCCCCCTGGTGGGGGAAGTGTAAGGGTGGTTGTGCTGGGCCAACCAGGGGACCTCCAGGAGGTCGCGGAACCGGCCCTTCGATGCCGTGCTCCTCCGGAGGGACGGAGGAAACCGAGAGGCACCCCCGGGGGGGTGGGCGGCCCCAGAGGACCACGAGAGGGTCCTCAGGTCAGTGATCCGGGCGGCGTGGCCCGACAGGGAGCCGTTGTGGCCGGCCTTCCTGGAGGGGGGAGCGGTGCTCCGCATCACGGATGCGGACGCCAACAACTGGCTCCCCCGGGCTTTGCGTAGCGCCCTCGCCCACTGGCGCTACCGCCGGCACAACCCGCCGCCGCCGCAGCCCAGCCCCCACACAAGCGGCGGCGCAAGTGAAGGCCCAGACGGCGGGCACGGGAGGGTTGGAGGGGGGGATGGGCCCCCTGACCCACGCCCCCCCCACGGTATGGCACGACGTGCGGGGACGCGCCGCCACCCGCGGGAGGGAGTGCGGGGGCGACAAGCGCGGGGAGGAACCGGCTGCCCCGCAACCTGCTAACCACTGACCGCTAACCATCAACCACCCCCGGCCGGCCGGCGCCGCGCGGCAACGGCCGGGGAGGTGAGGGCCCCGGCGAGGGCCTGCGCGGGCATCCAGCTCTCGATAGGGGGGGCGGTTGACGGGCGCGACCCCCTGGCCGATGGCTGGCCCCCGGGACCAGGGCCGCCATGCCGCCCCGCCCCCCCCCCCCCCCCACGGCCGACGAGAGGCATCACCAGGGGGCCAAATGGCCCCCCCCAACCCACCCCCCCCCCCCCTCGCCCACAGACACAGACCCGGGGGCGGGCGAGGGGGCGGCCCCCCCACCCCCCCCCCCCCGCGCCCACCGCAGCAGGGGAGCCACAGGCGCGGCCCTCCGCCCCCCCAGGGCCGGGGGGGCGCCCCCCCCTCAGGGGGAACGGCGGCGCAATGCGGGCAACGGCGGCTGGGCCTGCTCCCGCGAACCCACACCGACGGAGCAGGAAGGAGGCCGCGCCCCAAATGACCCTCCCGTAACCACAGTCCGCTCCGAGGTGACGGAGGGAGGGTGTCAAGTCAGATGGGGCCCCCAGGGGGGCGGTCCACGAGCCGCCCCTCACCCCCCCCACCCTGGGGCGGCACCTCAGCCCCGACCGCAAGCGCGCGCCGGAAGGGAGCGCACCGGCGACGCGGAGAGAGCCAGGAAGGAGTACCACAGGCCGCCGCCTGGAACGAGAGCAGGGGGGCCGCGGCGCGACACACCCCCCCCCCCCCCCCGCCCCCCCACCGGCCCGCCAGCCGCAGGGGCCCCGGCCCCCACCCCCCGAGGCTGAAGGGACGGACCCCCCCGCCCGAGAGGGGAGCCGGAGTGTGACCCGCCCCGACGCCCCAGCCGCCGGCTCCAATGGGGGCCGCGAAGAGCAAGTGGGCCCACGCCTGCGCACCGGGACGCCGCGCAGATCGTGCCCAGAGAAGCCGGGTGGGCGCAAACCGGAATGGTATGGGTGCCACGCCCCCCATGGACAGCACGACGCCAAAGGAACGCCCGCTTTGTTGCCTACCCGGGGAAAGCGGCCCCGCAACCCGCTAACCACTGACCGCTGACCCTCACGGCCACCCCCGGCCGGCTAGCGCCGCGCGGCAACGGCCGGGAGATGAGGGGCCCCAGGGAGGGACTGCGTGAGGATCCGGCACTCGGTAGAGGGGGGCGGGGGAAGGGCGCGACCCCCCTGGCCGATGGCTGGCCCCCGGGGCTGGGACCGCCAAGCCGCCCTCCCCCCCCCCCTTTTTGGCCGACAGGGGGCATCGCCAGGGAACCGAAGGACCCCCCCCCCCCCCCCCCCCCCCTCCCACACAGGCCCGAGAGCGAGCGGGGTGCCCCCCCCCCCCCCCCCCCCCCCCCCCCCGCACCCACCCCAGCTGGGGAGCCACAGGCGCGGCCCTCCGCCCCCCCAGGGCCGGGGGGGCGCCCCCACCCACAGGAGGAACGGCGACACGGTAAGGGCAGCGGCGGCTGGACCTGCCCCGACGAACCCACACCGGCGTGCCGGAGCAACGCGCACAACGGAACCGAAGGAGGCCGCGCCCCACATGACCCTCCCGTGACCACAGCCCACTCCGAGGGGACAGAGGGGGGGTTTGCAGGTCAGCCGGGGCCCCCAGGGGAGCGGTCCACGGGCCGCCCCTCACCCCCCCCCGCCCCGGGGCGGCACTTCAGCCCCGCGCACGCGCGCGCCGGAGGGGAGGGCCAGAAAGGGGTACCGCAGGCCGCCGCCCGGAACGAGAGCGGGGAGGCCGCAGCGCGACACCCCCCCCGAGGCAAGGGGAATGGACCCCCCCCACCCGAGAGGGGGGCCGGAGTGTGACCCGCCCCCCGCTCCGGCCGCCGGCCCACAAGGGGGCCGCGAAGAACAAGCGGGCCCACGCCTGCGCACCGGGACGCCGCACAGATCGTACCCGGAGAGGCTGGGTGAACACGAACCGGAGTGGTATGGGGGGCCACGCCCCCCATGGACAGCGCAACGCCAGTGACGCCCGCTTTGTTGCCTGCCCAGGGAAGGCAGAGGGACGGAAAGAGGCCAGAGCGACCCCCCGCCCTACAGTCAGTCGGCGACCCGGTGGTGCTACTGCCCGCCTCTTACCCCTGTGCACGTCAGTCGGCGATCCAACGCACCCCACCCAGCCCCGTCCCCTGTCCCGACCCCGTGCGCGTGGACTGAGGCCTCCCGGCACGCGCAACACGCTTCACAGCGCACAGCCCCACCCTCAGGACTGGATTCATAGCCGACGACACCCCTCAGTGGCGTAAGAGACTCCCGCGGCCCAGTAGTGAGAGCGTCGGTCTTCAATCGTCCAGTGCGGGGGTTCGATCCCGGGCGTTGGTGCTCCGGGGATCCCTGCACGTAGAGCTCTCTAGTTGGCGACGTGGGAACCACCCCCCCCTCCAGCAACTCGCGCCACCACCGATACCGGTGGATCGGGTGGAGGTCTCGTTCGTTTTACCCCCCACCCAAGAAAAACAAAAGACATGGGAACCACCCACCCCTGCAGCAGTGCGCACCGTCACCTGTACTCAAACAGGTCGATGGGAGGCCTCGCCCGGTATTCGAAGGGATCGGTGGGAGACCACCGATCTCGGGGTTCGAACCAGCTCCTTCGCGGCGCGCGCCTGGTGCGCTACCTCCGGGGCGGCTGCCTTCAGAGATACACCGGCACCCGGGTCACAGAACAAACGCGCCCGCAACCCCCTCCCCCTGTACTAAGAGTAAGCCCGTGGTAGTGCTGCTCTGCTGGGCCATGAACCGGGACATTGGAGCACCACTCCAGCCACGGTCACCCCAACCCCCCCACGCATCCCGCAGGGCGAAGCTCCGTGCGCATCAGGCTCGTCATGAGAATCCGGCAGGCCGGCGCCTGGACACCAAGACAACACCTCTCTCCCCCCCCGCAAGAACAGAGCGGGGCCCCCACAAATGCACGCCCGCAACGCAGACCCCGACAGCCCACCTAGTGGACGGGCAGATGAGGGAAGAGGAACGCCCCACGCCCCACGCAATGGACGAAGGCACCCCCCCGGGGACGCCCAGCCGCCGCCCCCGCAACCCCAAGCCAAGTAGGGGGGAACCGGGACCGGACCGCCCCCCCCCAAGCACGCCAGACGGAGCACGGGACCGGGGCAGGACACGCGGAGGGGCACGGACCACATGGAACGGCCCTACCAGCGCCCAGTGCCGGGACCACGCGAGATGCGCGCGCCACACCACCCAGCGGGGAGCGGACACCGCGAGAGCGCGAGCGCACACACACGAAAAGGACACGCGGGGACCACCAGAAGGGCAACCGGACCGAGCGCGCGGAACGCACAGACCACATGGAATGGCGTACCAGCGAGCGAGGATAAGGGACACCCGGACGGGACGGCCCGCCACACGCAACGCAGGATACGCGGGGCGGGAAGGGGGAAGAAGGGGAGACACAACACCAGGTACCGGCCCGAACCCCCCCGAACCGGCCGCGAGCGCCGCGCACACACAGACGGGACACTGCACCCGCCAAGGCAGTAGTGGCGCACAGCGCCACGCCCCAACCCCTAGGCTAGGCAGCCACCGCGCCAGCCCAAGGGGGTCCCACTGGCGACAAGCCAGTAGCACGGGCCCGGCGGCGCCGGTGCCCCGGGCGACCACGCATTAGGGGGGCGACGCAGTGGGTAAGCGCCCGCGGCCACGGCTGCGAATTGATGCACTGACCGGGGAGTGGCGAAACGGGGACGCCGGGGAAGGACGGGGCTCCGAGCTCTGTGAACCCGGGGGACTCCGCCACCAGGCAGGAGGTGCGTCTTGGAGGGCCCCCCACTAGGACCCGGTGGGGAGGATATCACCTGGCCCGACCAGGTGGCCCCCCGGGGCCGAAAAGCGTCTAGTACCCGCAAAATCAAACCTCAAACCTCAAACCGTCGTGGGACGACCTCATCACCGCATTCGAAGACCACGGGATCCTCCCCGACGACACGTGGCAGGAGGTCCAGCGGAAGACGCTTGGCAAGGACTACCGGCGCGGCGTCCGCGCCCGCCTGCTGGAGATCCGGGACCCCCTCTGACAGAGGTGGGACGACCTCTGGCTCCGCCATCTCGACCCTTGGTCGCCGCCCTCCCACCTCCCACACACCTGCGGACTCTGCGGGGAATGTGACACGGTGGCCTCCGCAGCGTCGACAGGCGCCAACAGGTGCGCGCGGTGCGCCCAGGTGGCCGCGTGCCCCTGGCCCGAACCTCCCGCAGGCCCGCGCAGGCGCACGGAGGAGGAGGCCCTGCACCGGCGCATCGAGGGGGCACACACCCCCTCACACGAACGAGCGGGCCCCGCGGGCGCTGCCCTTCTGTGGATCCACGTGCACCTGCGGGACCCCACATCCGTTGCGCACCTGTCGCACGTGTTCGCGCCCTAACCCCCACCCGCCCCCGCCCTTTGCAGAGCCCGCAGCACCATGCCACGCCGACGGGGGGATGGGCCGGGACACACCAGGGCCTGCCGCAAAGCGCAGGAGGCGGCCGTCCGGGGCCTGGTGGCGGACGCGGTGGCAGAGGCACACGAGGCGCACGCTGCCGCACGGTGTGACCTGACGGGCAGTGCGGGGGCTTTCCTCAACGAGACCGCCCTCCCGACCGTCCGCGCCCTGAACAGAGCGGGGGCCCCTACGCTGCTCCCGGGCAATGCACCCGATTGTGAACGCAGTCCAGCCAGGGCTCATCAGCCCGGAGGCGGCCCTCTACGGGCACTGGATGGAGTGGCGCGAGTCCAACCGGTCGGGCCGGCCCCTGTCCATGGGGGACACCCTGCAGCTGACGGGAGCAGGGTCTGCCATGTCCCTCCGCAGCAGCGCCCCAGCCCTGCTGCACGCCCTCAGGACGCGCTACCCCGGGGACGCGGCCCCGTACCCGGGGGGAGTGTCCGAGCTGGATGCGGCGCTCCACCTTCTACACCCACCGGACGGGGACCTGGAGGTGGGCGAGATCACCGTGTTCGTGGAAGGCGCGGACGAGGCGTCCGCCCGCCCCCGACCGACCAACCCAGTGTACGACGGCACCAGGCCTACCCCCCCGTACGCCATCGTATGCGGGGCGTTCCCCAGGGAGCCCACTTGGTGCCCCGCCCTCCCGCCGGCGACGCACGCGCCCCGCGGCTGGGCTGACCCAAACCTGTCCCCCCCCCTCTCCAGAACCAGGGGTGCCCACCACAGCGGGCAGGTCCTCTGGCAAGAGTGCCCTTGCACCCCCCTGCTCCTCCTCATCGTCGCGACCTGCGGGGACCGGGGGCGGGTCCTGAGGATCACCCCCACCCACCTCTATGGGGCAGCACCCGTACCCCGCCCCCCCCTCCCGGCGCCCGCGGCGCGGGACGGAGTACACACCTTCCTGCGAACACAGGAGGTCACCGCCGTTACGGGGGTCCACCTGGTGCGGCTCCCCCCGACACCACTCGACGACCCCCGGGGGCCCAGGGCCCTGGGCCCCGCCCCAGACTGAGAGATATGGCGCGACGCGTGGGCCGCGTGGCTCCCCCGCCTCCCCTCCCAATGCCGGTGGATGGCCGCCGGCCCCCGGCCGTGCGGGGCTGACGCCACAGCCGGCCCTCCCACCCCTCCCCCCCTCCCCCCCGCAGAGCACCACACGGCACTGCCCACGGCACGGCACTGATGCACCAGGAGGTAGTGGGAAGGGCGCGCCTGCCACCACGCATGCCTACCAGGATAACAGTGATGGCAGACTCCGATGGCTCCCCCCAGCGGGACGACCGCCACCACCGCCGGTCCCGCTCCCGCTCCCCCGCCTCCCCGGAGTGGACGGGGGAGACCCTCGCGGAGCGCAAGCAGCGGAGGCCGGCGGAGGCGGCGCTGCTGGTCAGGCCGCTGGCGCCGGCCCGGGAGCCTGAGCCAGCCGAGGTGACCGCCCCCGCCGCCCAAGCAGCAAGCCCCGCCGCCCCACCCCGGGGGGGGGGGGGCAGACGCGCAGGAAGCGGAGACCGCAGCCCCAGCGAGCCACGCCGCGGCCCGACCGCGGCCCCCGGCACGCCGCCGACAGGGGGGGTAGCCCCGGCGCAGGAACCGGGCGCATCGCCGAGGGCTTCCGCAGCCGCAGAGGAGAGCGAGAAGGGCGCGCGAGGGGTTGCGACCGCGGCCCCGGCGGGCCGCGCCACAGCCTCGGCCGACCACGCCGCGACCCCCAGCACGCCGCGAAAGCGGGGGACGGACCCCGCACGGGCCACGGGCGCCTTGCCGGCGGCCGCCACAGCGGCGAAGGAGAGCGAGGAGGGCGCGCGAGGGGTTGCGGCCGCGACCCCGGCGGGCCGCGCCACCGCCTCGGCCGGCCACGCCGCGGCCCCCAGCACGCCGCGAAAGCGGGGAACGGACCCCGCACGGGCCACGGGCGCCTCGCCGGCGGCCGCCGCAGCAGCAGCAGCGGGCAGGGAGAGCGCGAAATACCGCGCCCACGCCAACCCCACCCACACCCACACCAGCCCCCCAAAGCAGTTCCCCCCCAAGCCCTTCCCCCCGGGGGGGACCATGAGAGGGTCCTCAGGTCAGTGATCCGGGCGGCGTGGCCCGACAGGGAGCCGACGTGGCCGGCCTTCCTGGAAGGGGGAGCGGTGCTCCGCATCACGGATGCGGACGCCAACAACTGGCTCCCGCGGGCCTTGCGCAGCGCCCTGGCCCACTGGCGCTACCGCCGGCGCAACCCGCCGCCGCCACAGCCCCAGCCCCCACACAAGCGGCAGCTCAGGTGATGACCCAGACGGCGGATGCGAGAGAGTGGGGGGGGGAGCTGGGCCCCCCGACCCACGCCCCCCCCCAGGACGGCACGACGCAAGAGAGCGTGCCACCTCCCGCGGGAGGGAGGGCGGAGACAACGAGCGCGGGCGGGAACCTGCTGCCCCGCAGCCCGCTAGCCGCTGACCGCTAACCCTTACGGCCGCCCCCGCCCGGCCAACGCCGCGCGACGACGGCCGGGGGGATGAGGGGCCCCAGCGAGGGCCTGCACGAGGGTCCGGCTCTAGGTAGAGGGAGGCGGGGGAAGGGCGCGAACCCCCAGCCGATGGCTGGCCCCCGGGGCCGGGACTGCCATACCGCCCCCCCCCCCCGGCCGTCAGGAGGCGTCGCCAGGGGACCAGAGGGCCCCCCTCACCCCCCCCCTCAACCCCCCCGGCTGGGGAGCCACAGGCGCGGCCCTCCGCCCCCCCGGAGCCGAGGGGACGCCCCCCCCCAGAAGGGACGGCGACGCGGTGGGGGGAGCGGCGGCTGGACCTGCTCCCGCGAGCCCGCACTAGCGTGCCGGAGCAACGCGCACAGCAGAACAATACGGAGGCCGCGCCCCACATGACCCTCCTGTGACCACAGCCCACTCAGGGAGGGCAGGGGGGGGGTTCAGGTCTGCCAGGGCCCCCGGGGAAGCGGTCCACGGGCCGCCCCTCACCCCCCCCCACCCCGGGGCGGCACTTGGACCCCGACTGCACGCGCACGCCGGAAGGGAGCGCGCCGACGACACGACGGGGGCCAGGATCGAGTACCGCAGGCCGCTGCCAAGAAGGGGAGCAGGGGGGCCGCGGCGCGACACCCCCCCCCCCGCCCCCCCACCGGCCCGCAAGCCGCGGGGGCCCCGGCACCCACCCCCCGATGCAAGGGAGATGGTCCCCCCCCGGCCCGAGAGAGGAGCCGGAGCGCGACCTGCCCCCCCGCCCCAGCCGCCGGCTCCCAGGGGGGCCGCGAAGAACAAGCGAGCCCGCGCCAACGCGCCAGGACGCCGCACAGGTTGCAGCCGGAGAAGCCCGGTGAGCACGAACCGGAGTGATGTGGGGGGCCACGCCCCCCATGGACAGCACAACGCCAGTGACACCCGCTTTGTTGCCTGCCCAGGGAAGGCAGAGGGACGGAATGAGGCAGAGCGACCCCCCGCCCTAGAGGCCCCCCCCGGCCGCACAAACAGGGGGGTACGGCGCACACACCCCCCCCCCCCGCCCCCCGGCACACGAACGCCACGGACCCGCCCAGCGGCGCGCAGCCCCCACAGGGCGTGCCGGCCGAGGAGACAGAGAAGGGCCCCCACACCCGCACGCCCGCGCCCACAACACGTGGATCGCGGACCCCGACAGCCCGCCCAGTGGGCGGGCAGTCGGGGGAGGGGGAGCGCCTGACCCCAGACGCCCCTCGCAACAGTAGAAGGCACCCCCCCCAGGGACGCCCCACCGCCACCCCCACAGCCCCAAGCCAAGTAGGGGGGAACCAGCCACCCCCCAAGCACGCCAGACGGAGCAAGGGACCGGGGCAGGACACGCGGAAGGGCACGGACCACATGGAACGGCCCTACCAGCGCCCAGCGCCGGGACCGCGCGAGGTGCGCACGCCACACCACCCAGGGGGGGGGGGCGGACGCCGCGGGAGCGCGAGCGCACACACACGAAGGGGACACGCGGGGACTACCAGAAGGGCAACCGGACCGAGCGCGCGGAACGCACAGACCGCGTGGAATGGCGTACCAGCGAGCGAGGATAAGGGACACCCGGACGGGACGGCCCGCCACACGCAGCGCGGAACACGCGGGGCAGGGGGGGGGGAAACGAGAGAGACACAACACCAGGTACCGGCCCGAGCCCCCCGAACCGGCCGCGAGCGCCGCGCACACACAGACGGGGCACTGCATCCGCCAAGGCAGTAGTGGCGCACAGCACCACGCCCCAACCCCTAGGCTAGGCAGCCTCCGCGCCAGCCCAAGGGGGTCCCACTGGCGACAAGCCAGTAGCCCGGGCCAGGCGGCGCCGGCGCCCCGCGCGACCACGCATTAGGGGGGCGACGCAGTGGGTAAGCGCCTGCAGCCACGGCTGCGAATTGATGCACTGACCGGGGAGTGGCGAAACGGGGAAGCCGGGGAAGGACGGGGCTCCGAGCTCTGTGAACCCGGGGGACTCCGCCACCAGGCAGGAGGTGCGTCTTGGAGGGCCCCCCACTAGGACCCGGTGGGGAGGATATCACCTGGCCCGACCAGGTGGCCCCCCGGGGCCGAAAGGCGTCTAGTACCCGCAAAATCAAACCTCAAACCTCAAACCTCAAACCGATGGGCGATAGTCCGGGAGCCCATAGGTACCTCCACTTCACAGTCCCCGCAGCTGTGCACCACATGTCGATCCCCCATGCGTATAGCAGCGGTGGTCATGGTGTTCTTCAGGCTCCCACAAGGTAAAGTTTTCTTTGCCACTATAGATATGGTGGCACCAGTGTCCAATACCCCCAGGTATTCGCGTTTCCCTAGTCGGATACGTACCCAAAACACCAGGTCTTGGGTGCCACCAGAGCGTCCCCGTCAGAAGCCCGCGGGACAGGTCACCTCGAACCCCTTGTTCCGCAGTTTGCGGGCCATCCTCATGAAACGGCTCCTCTTCTTAGCGTTGCCGTCTTCACCACCTTCATGCTCACGCTTGGCTCCTTGTTCTTGCTGGGCCTGCGTTTGTGATCGTGTGGTAGGACCAGACTGCCCTCCAGAGGGCTCGGAGCTCCCCCCTGGATTAGGGTTGGGGTTGCCTCCGTTCTTGTCCAGATTCTTGTTGTCCTTGTCTGGCTGGCAGTTAGCGCCTCCTCCTCGTCCATCTTGACCCTTGCATTGCCTTTGACCACGTACCTTCAACTTGCCCTTGCTGGAGTCGTTGCCTTTGCCTTTGCCTCCAACTTTGCCTGAGCCTTTGCCAGGATCTTCACCCTTAAGCTTCGCCGATAGGCGTTGCTTATGGTAGCACTCATCCTCGTGGTGCTTCTGCTTCCCGCAGAATGCACCCGTGATGGTGCACCTGTAATGATCCGGCAGCTTTGCTTTGGCGCCGGTGTTCTTCTCCTGCTGCTTCCCCTGGACTACGAAGCAGTCTCGCTGCTCGCAGTCAGGGGCATGCTGCAGGTGGCCCTGCTCGTCTCTGGCATCACACCAGAAAAGCTCCTTAACGTTCTCCATGAAACGGGCGTGGGCTTTTTTTGGGGTAGTCCCCTGCCCAGGTCGGGACCCTTGGTACCCTTTGCCATGGCCTCCAGAACCTCCACCAACCGGACGGTAGTTGTTCAAGTGCTGGTCGCTCTCCTTCTCCAGCGCCAGCTCCAGGAGTAGCACGCATAGATCCTTGTAGCGGAGGGATCTAGCCCTGCGCTCCGCCGTCGAACGGCACTCGTCCCATAGCTCTCGAGGGAGCTTGGCAACCAACCAGAACAGCAGGTCGTCGCTGCTGTAGGAACCGGGCGTCAGTCGTCCAGCCCAGTGATCCAGGTCAGCCAGCAGCTCAGAGACCCTGCCACGTTTGGGGTTGTTGGGCAGCACAGGCAGGTTCTGGATCTCGGCCCTGATGGAGAGGTCGGTTTCGTAGGTCGGGTACTGCCTCTTCAGGGCAACCAACACATCGGCAGAGGTGGCGGATTTAGTCACGATCTGCCTGACCTGCTTCTCCAGGTACTTGGTCTTGCAGCACTGCAGGAGCAGATCGCACTTGACTCGCCCACTAGCGTGGGTTTGGCCGGTCAATCGGAGAAACCGGCCAAAAGTCTCAGCGAACCCGCTGAGGTCCTTGCCTGTGAACTCAGGCAGGTTCACCACGATCTTGGAGGTGGCAATAGCCTTCGCCTCCTGAGACCTGCGTCCCTCAGGGCGTCGGGTCTTAGTCTTTTTCTTCTTCTTCTTCTTCCTCCTTGGGTCCTCGGGGTCCTCCGGGTCATCGTCCTCCGAGGGGGAAGCAGAAGTCATCGACGGCGGCTCATCATCGGAGGGGTCTCCGCCTAGATCACTAGAGCCATAAGGCTCCACGTCCACCATTGCCCTCAAGGCTGTCAGCCCCAGCCGGTCCAGCTCGGCCCTCGTAGAGTTCATCACGTGGCTGTAGGGCGGCTGGGCCGTTCCCGGTACGAAGGGACTTCTCGGTATAGCTGCAGGGGTCCGCATCGGTCGACTCCTCAGGCTCCCCAGGGTGTTTGTCAGCCCTGCTGCCAGGTGGTTGGCCTGTACTCGGTGGGGTGACATTTCCACCGTGGTAGGTGACGCTTGGGGCGGTATCATCAGGGGCTCCAGTTTCTCTCGGATCTCTTGAGTGAGATCGCCCACGATTTTTGAGTTGGCTCCTCGGAGCACCTCGTTGATCTCCGACCGCGTCAGGGACCAGTTGGAGGATCTCCCCGATCCTCTACTCCTGCCTCCAAGAGACTCAGGTCCTCTCCTCAACCCACTCAAGGTGGTATACCCAGGAGCATACCCAGGAACATCCACATAGGTTCCAGTAGCGGGTACCGGATGGGGATAGTCAGCCGCATACCATCGCGGCGCAGAGCTGGAAGCCACCGGCTCACTGGCAGTAGTTGCCTCAGGGAGCGCAGTGGTAGGTGGGCCCATACCATAGGTGGGGTAGGGAGGCATGCCAGTAAAGCCTGTGCCCTCTGCCATAGGCGGGTTGGTTATGGGAGTGGATGTTGCAGCGCCTGGATCTGGAATTGGGAGTGTGGTGGTTATAGGAGAGGGTGATGCGTGGAGGCCAGAAGCGCTTGGTGCGCCTTCGAAGGTAGGGTCATTCGTCAGGTCTTGCCCTTGTTCCTCCCCTTCGTCTGCTTCGTCTCCAGCATCCTTCTCGCTCTCTCTCTTCCTCTTCACAGGCTGAGTGACCACCTCTTCGACTGGGAGGGCCCTGAAGGCCGTCTGGAGTCCATCCAACAAGTCCTCAGCCACTTCCACTGGCCCATGTAAGGGCTCCGAAGGTACAGCGCCGCTAGGTCCAGGTCCAGGTTCAACAGGTGCTGGCCTTGCCGGTGCCTCAGGCGCTGGCGCTGTCTTCACGTCGGCGTCCTCCTTCCTTGTGTCCATCTTCGTTCGCCCTTCTGCTTATGTGTTACTGTACTCGGCGCACTGGATGTAGGGCGCGGGGTTGCTGCCGGTGCGCAGACACGGTCTGCCTCTTGCTACCAGAAAAGGTTTATAGTGGTTTCAACACTGTTTTGTTGCCTCTCCTGCTGCTTGCTGCTGGTGTAGGGTTTCCTGCTGCTTGTTTTTGAAGATGAAAACGTTTTGTTTGCTGAAATACAGTCAATCCAGGATAGCCCAAGCCAGAGGTATGCAAGGAGAAGAGAATCAGGATCAAAGCATGAAGGGCTGCAGTGTAAACAGTGAAAGATGAAAGGATATTCACAGAAACTGCAACTCAGGTCAAATCGGATTGCATATTCACAAAGATAGCTGAAATGTTTTGGAAAAGAGTTGGAAAACTGCCCGATGGTCACTCTATCTCCATAGTGCCATCTCAGGAGATGTGCACTCTTGGTTTTGGGTCCCATATGTGCTGAGGTGGCAGGGCATGTGGCGATGAGGTCACTGCCATGTCACATGAGATCTTCCTACTTAGCTAGGCTGACCAGGAATTGAACCCAGGACCTCTCAAAAAGGGTGCAAACCACTAGGACAGCTAGAAATTCATGGAAAAACATAGATAAATTCATAGGCTCTGCCCTGGATATGTCAGTTCTCAGTCAACCCAGGAAAAGATGAGTTGCCTCACATTGAAAGGGGATTAAGGGGTCCTCTCCATATCCTGATTGAGTGTTTGGTTCCATATGTCAAAATGTGTTATTACCACTTTTGGTGGGGCCAATACTAAGATAGAAATGCCTGGATGCTCAGTGCATCCCTAATACAACTAGAGTATGCCTCAAAGCATTGGAAAAGCACTTTTTCCTACTGTCCTGTACAAGCCGTGTGCTTGATTGTGGCACTTCGGCTTTCTCGGATGAATTACTCACACTTCCTGTCCTTTGCAGGTGCCAAGCAGCAGGCGTACTTGAATGCCACTGGGGTTTGTGTTTCCAATTTGGTCCCGGGTTGACGGACTGTGGATGATACATGAAAACCTCTGACAAGCCGTTGCGCACTGGAGTCACCCACATAGTACAACAACAGCATGTCACCTTCCTGACCACTGGACGAGTAATTGAAATATGTGCAGTCCCCAAAAGCTATCTGGGACACTGTTGCACACCCGAGTGACGGTGTCAGATTGATCATTCGAGGCGATGGTTATCCTGTCGCCGGTTGTGGTCAGAATGAATTGAATGTGTCTATCATCGATCGTGGTCGTCATGCAACGACGATAAGCCACATTTTGGTTATTTCTATGGCCTACGCAGGTGTCAAAGTCACGGAGGACCTGCAGATTCTATGGAAAACTAATGTGGAGGTGTGCTGCCGTGAATTCTTCATACAATTTCATCATAAGATGAATTTTTCATCGTAAGATGCATTTCTCGTGGTAGGACGCAAATTGAAGATTAAGAGCATTCTGTCATTCCTGCATGCCATTCAGCGCATCTTGACAACTTGTTGCATACGTGTGCGGTGGGGTACAGTGCCGGCGCCCTGTAAGTTTGGTGGTGACTTACAGTTTTTCTCCAGTATCCTTGGTTTCAGTACTTGTTGGATGGTTCCTTCGCCATTCTTCTACGGTGTTTGACCTGAAGCACACCGGGAATGTTTCGACTAGGAGAAGCAGAGACCACCAGAAGAGGACAGACAGTGCAGAGGCAAACCAGGTGTTGCACAAGCTGGAAAGGCAGTGAAGGATGAACCGATTCTTGACACTGCTCAAACATCATTCTTCCCATATATTCTACACCTCATGATGATCTGTGGTAAGCTGATCTAAATCCTTACACACACGACTGCACTGGAGCTTCTGAAGGAGAGAGTCCTGCTGCTGAAGGCGAGCTTCAAAGCTGCCGACATACGATGGTGGGGGTTGCGCAAGGAGTCTGCACCAGAGGGCCAGAACGTCCAGGGTCTGTTTTATGTGTAGAATACGGTAGCACACATCTTGAGCAATGACGGGTCTGCAGCAGATGAGGCCGTACGTGCATTTGGTGAAATAGTTGGAAACATTTATCAATCTGGCCCAACAGTTGATGGCCTCGAAGCTCGGGTAGAGCTAGCAGCACGAAAATTTGAGTTGTCTTGCGGTTCCCAATGTCATGAAGGCCATCATCAGAAAATGTTTCAATTTGGGATTCAGGCTGATTATGTTTGGGAACGACTTGACAGAGACGATGAACGCAATTATGAAAGCAGTGTTCCTGCAGAACAGCAGTAGAGGAGGAGTCGCTGCAACTGAATGGGGATTGGGTGAGGCCCTTGCACTGACGTGGACTCTCCTGCAAGGTTTTCCACTGTGTCATGCTTTCTGGAAGCCGGTGGCAAACCACGACCCTGCACATCTTGTTGGGCAACGCTGGATCAAGCTCTGCAGCACAATAAAATATGGACAAAAATTAGCAATGATTTCTGGACTTCCAGAAGGGGAAGGACGTATGTTTTTGTTTTGTTGTTGTTGGTTTGTTGTTGTTGATGGCAAAACATTTTTGTTTCTTGATTTGAAATCTTTTTGGTCCCAATTGTTGTCATTGAAAAAATTCATTGAAAAATGAATAATTTCATCGTAAGAAGAAGATTTCGTCGTACGACGAAACAAATAAAGTAAAAAAAGGCCCATAAAAATGCAGAAAATGTTTCAGGTAAGCAATTCTTTGAACACCAATCCTGTACTGCCACCTCAGGCCCAGACAAAAGCAGCAGCAGAGGCTGCGACTCCGAGCAAGCAGCTGCCGGCTGCAGTTCTGCTGACTCGGACACAATGCAATAGACAAAGAAAGAGTCGGCTAATTAAGCCTTAACCTCGTGACCTCGTGACCTATTGGGATGGTATTCTAGGTTTGTTAACAGGAGGCGTCAGAAGCGCGTGCACACTAAGATGGATGCGCGCGCCGAGCAATAGTTAATTGTAAGTCGAGAATTAGAACGACATCTCGGATTTGGGTAATGGGAATGTCGACTCTAATGTAGTTTAAAGATTACGACACAATCAGAAGTTATTACGGTGATAATTCAGATTTTGGTTTGCTCAGATGTTTAGTTTGTACTCATATGTTTGTTTGTAGCCTCTATGACAGGCATATGACAGTTTGGATTCCCCGGTGGGTTCTGGAATTAAAACAAGCTTATCAACGAGTTCGTTATCGCCTTTTGCCTTGCTCTTGGAATCAGGGTCGTAGAGGATTCCACTGTGGGATTACAAAACTGTCATGGCTTGAGTTCCTTCAGCAGGCTAACTTGTGGTGGCTTTGGCGTTCTTTGTGGGTGCTTACATTGTGCTCGAAATGTGGAGGTGATTGAGGCAAGGAGAACACACTTTGATTGGGTTTGGTTTGAAGTGTTTGGCAAGTATGGTGACAATGTTCAAAAGCGTGTTCCTCAAGATTGGTGCAAAGTGGTTTGAAAGCAGGTTCCATGAGGGAAGTAGAACACATTGTTCCTGAAGATTGGTGCACACGTGTTCCTTGAGATTGGTGCAAAGGCGTTCCCTAAGCTGCATTTGTTCATTTGCATTGATTTTCATTCATTTGGAGAAGGCAAACGCGTTCGCAAACCACTTTGTGGACTTGGGTGCAAGTGCTTTGGTAAACACGTTCAATCTGGCTTGAAGAACGCGTCACAAAACGCGTTCGTGGACTTTTGTGCCCATGCGATCGAAAGCGCCTGCAATGAAGGTCAGAGAACGCGTTGTAAAACACGTTTGGCACCTTTGGTGGAAATGCGTCCGCAAACGCCCTCAATGAAGATTGCGGAACGCGTCTCAAACGGGTATGTCGATTTTGGTTCAAGGGTGTTCACAAACGCCTTCAATGAGGCTTGGAGAATGCGTTGCAACACACGTTTGTCGAGTTTGGTGCAAAGGCGTCCGAACGCGCCTTCAATGAGGCTTCGAGAAAGTGAGCGCTTCAAAGGCGCTCTTCACGTGGACCCTTGCAGTGGGCGCTTGGGTTGCGCTCCCTAAGGCGGGGCTTCAAATGCCCTCTTCTAGTGAGCACTTGCAATGGGCGCTTGAGAGCCCCCTCGCCTGCCTCTTCCAACTTTTAAACAAATCACAAGACACCAACAGACACAGCATGATTTTAAACTTGTTTCATCAAACGAACTGAACAAATTGCAGAGGTAGGTAGGTAGGTGCACTCGGTCATGGAGAGGCGCCCCATGGTTCCCCCTGGCGTCGCCCCTGTGACGAACAGGAAGAGGCTCCGCGCGTGAAGAGGGGAGGCGGCTTACATCCCGCTAGACCTGACTGTTGGCCCCCAACAAAGCGGCCCCGGGCAACACCGGGAGGGCTGATCGCCGCCAGCGTGACGTGCTTGTCTCGCCAGGAGGGTGTGCCCCCATGCTTGCGCACGTCCCCTCTTTTGGGCGGAACCCTAGAGGTTCACCGGACTTCCTGGCGTATCCCGTTCCCAAGGCATGCATGCACGTTCTTGGTACTAGGGTTCCGAGGCGCTTGGGTGTCGCACGCTCCGCCTCGAGTCCCAAAGCAGCGCAGGCCTTAGGATGCAGCCTTACCCCCGGTCTCCGGATCTCGTTTGGCCGGGTCACCTGCATGGCACGGGCTGCCTCAGTGCCCGGGCTGTGGGCACTGGGTTTCCTACTGTTGTGCGGCGTTTGTGTTTGGGTCCGGTTGGCGGTTGGGTGTGGGTTTTGTTAACCCCGCCAGTCCTGGCTGGGGTCTTGGGTGGGTGTGTTTGGCCACGGTTTGTGGTGTTGTTCCTCTGGTGTCGGCTGTTTGTGGTGTTCGTGGTTGAGCTTTAGTTTTGGCCTGCTTATGGGACGTGTGTGATTTTGTGGGCGCCCCGCTTGCCCCCCGCCGTTTCCGGTTCCGGCGTGCGGTGTGGGCGTGTGTGCTGGGCCCGGGTCTCGGCTGTGCCCAGCCCTTCTTGGCTGGTTTGTCGGGGTGTGTTTTTTGCGCTTTTGTTTTTTCCTTTTTTTTTCCTGTCCCGGGCTTTGTGGTCCCTGTCCCTCCATCCCCTTTCTTTCGGGCTGGGCTGGTGGCTCTCTTTCTTCTTTTTTTCGTTTCGGTGTCCCTCTTCCCGGTGGGCCGCTGTTCCTGGCTTGGTGTTGCCTGTTTTGGGTGGGTGGTCCCCCTGTGCCTCTTTGGGGGTCCTGTCTTCGGTGCCTTCCGGGGGGGGGGGTTTGGCCGCCTCTGGTGGTGTTGGCGGGCGGTTTGACGGCCGTGGGCTGTTTTCGTGCCTTTTCCCCCTCCCCCCTCCTTCTTCTTCTTGGGGGGGGGGGCTTGCCTGTTCCTCCCTCTGCCTTCCCTGGGCTGGCGCACGCACTGGCCCGCATTCAGTGTTGTCTTCCGGGCTGCTGTTTTCAGTTGCGTTCTGTTTGGCCGCGTTCTGGCCCCATGGGTCGGCTGGGCTATGTACACGGTGGGCTCGGCGCCCCCCCTTGCCAGGTTAGGTCCTGGCTCTGCCGGCTGGGCGGCTGCGCCAGGCGGCTGCTTGTGGTTTTGGGTTAGGGGGCTGGGGTTGTTCGTGTCCTTTCCCCTCTGCGGTGCCGGCTGTAATCTTCTGGGTGGTCTGCCACCGTTGTCGCCAGGCGCGCTGTGGCCCCGTGCGTGGCCTGCGGTGCTGGTGTGTGGCGTGCTGGCGCGGCGCCTTCCGGGGTGTGCGGTGGCTGGGTTCGGTTACTCCTTCAGGTTAGGGTCAGTTGTGTCGTGTTGTGCCGCTCTGTGCCGCGTCGCGTCGCGTCGTGCTGTGGCGCGTTGCACTTTGGCGCGCTGTGGTGCGGTGTGCCGTGGTCTCGCGTGGTGCTGCGGTGGGTCAGTGGAGGTCAGCCTGGCCTGTGTCGTGGTGCGGAGTGCGGGCCGGAGTGTGGCTGGCTGGTGGCTGGGGGGTGCGGTTAGGTGTGGATGTCTCGCTGGGTCCGTGCTGTGGGGGCTTGGGCGTGCCGCTCGGGCTGGTGGGTCGGGTAGGTCGGTCGCGTGACGGTCTGTGGGGTTGCCCTCCCTGGGGGCCTGTGCCTTGGTCCCGTGTCCTCTGGGGGTTTCGGTCCCTAGTCCTGGGTGCCGCGGCCGTGCCTTCGTCCTGTTCCGGTGCCTGTGAGGTGGTCCTTGTGGTGGCCGGGGTCGTCGCCTGGCGGTGAGGGCGTGGTGGTGCGCCGTGCGGCGGCGTTCCCTGCTGCTTCCTCTGTGGTTGTGGCCCGTTCTCCCCGTGTAGGTGTGCCCTCCATTCTCCGTGTGGTTTCCGGTGGCCGATGGGTGTGCGCTGGTGTGATCTGCATGGCGTCCGATGTTTGCTTCGGTGGTGTGTGTTGGGGTGTTTGGTGGGGGCGGGGCGGCGCTGGTCCCCCTGTCGTGGTGTGCCCCTCCTGGGTGTGGGTCGTGGTGCCTGCCGTGGTGCCCTTTTCCTCCGTGTCTTGGTCCCCGCTCCCGCCCCCTCCTCGTTCTTGGGTGGTTTCCTGCCTTTGGTGTCGCTTCCGGCGTCCTGTCCCTGCGAGTGCCTGCCCTCACTTGGGGCCTCTCCGTGACCTCTTGCCTGAGTGTCCCTTGGTGCTCCTTGCCCTTTCCTTGCCCTTGTCCTGCCCCTTCCTGGTGTGGTGGTTGCGGGAGGAGCGGGGTTGGGAGGGGGCGCCGGCGGCCCAGGCCTGGGGGTGGGTGGCCTGGAGCCACTGGCGGAGGGCTTGGGGGGTGTAGGGGGGGCGGAGGCCCTGGACCGCATCGCGGAGGAGGGCCTCCCATGCCGCTTGCGGCATGATGGCCTCCGGGGCGGCCTCGTTGGGGTTTGCGGGGGTGCGGCCTCGAAGGTATGCACCATGTGCACCCCTTCGTGCCTTCCCGCTCCCCCGGCCCACTTCACCCAGCGGCGGAGCTCCTGTAGAGCGGGGGGAGACTACCAGGCGAGGTGGGCGGGGGCTCCTGGGGGGGGGGGGTCCGTGCCCGGGGTCCTGGAGCGGCGGGGGGAGGACGTGGACCTGCGGTGGTGGCGGGGATGGCGGTGCCTGGGGGAGCGGGAGCGGCGGTGGCAGGGGCTGGGGGTGGAGGACGGGTACGGGCGGAGGGGGGAACGGGAGGGGGAGGTGGACATGGGGCGGCGGTGGCGCGCTCGGTGGCGTCTGGGGGAGCGGGAGTGGTGGTGGCGGGGGCTGGGGGTGGTGGATTGGTACGGGCGGCGGGGGGAACGGGGCGCCTGGCGGGGCGTGTGGGGGGAGGGGGCGGTGGACGTGGGGCGGCGGTGGCGTGCCTTGCTGCGTCGGGGGGAGCGGGAGTGGTGGTGGCGGGGGCTGGGGGTGGGGTTCTTGTATGGACGGTGGGGGGAGGGGGAGGCGGACATGGGGCGGCAGTGGCGCTCGTGGTGGTGCCCTGGGAAGCAGGAGCGACGGAAGCGGGGTCCCGGGGGGTCGTGGTGGCACCTGGGGGAGCGGGAGCGGCGCGAGTGGGTGGTTGAGGCGCGGTGGGAGTGTGGGCGCCGTGGGCGAGTGTGCCGTGCGGGGTGGGAGCGGCAGCGCCGCCGTTTGCGGGACCGGGCCTCATCGCTCGAGTCGGGCCAGTCCGGAGGCGTCGGCGGCCCCTGGGGGGCCTCGCGCGGTGCCGCCTGGTACTGGGGGGGGGGGGGGGTGGACCCCCTGTCGTCCATGGATCCGCCACGTAGGGGTGTGGTGGCGGCAGCGGCTGGTGGTATGGGTCGAGTGGCTGTCCTTGGCGGGGTTGGGCCCGGGGGGGCCCTTCGGCGTGGACGTGGTGGCCGGGGGGGTACGGATACGGTTCCTGGTACGGGGGGGGTGGCTGGTACGGGGGGGGTGGCCCCTGGCGGTCGGTCAGGTTTGCGGGTGGAGCGCTCGGTGGCTGCAACCCCATCCGCTGGTGCTGTTCGTGCACGGGGGGTTGTGGCCCGGTGGGGTAGGGCGGTGGGCAGTGGTAGTGGTGGGGGTGGTGTTGATAGTGGTGGTTGTGGGGCCGCTGGTGGTGGTGGTGTGGGTAGTGGTGGGGTTGGTGTTGCGGGTATGGCCCATGGACCTCTTGTGTGTTTTCCGGTCCCCCTTGTGGGGGTGGGGGTTGGGCATCGTGGGCAGTCCCCGGGGCTGCACTATGTGGTGGGCAGGGGGGGCGGGTTGGGGGCCGGGCTTGACGGTGACGGTGGTCGAGGGGTCCCACGTCCCTGGGTCGGTTTGGCCGGCGGTAGAGGTGGTTTGTGGGGGATGGATGCCGGGGCCCTTGGTGACGGGGATGCGGACGAGGGCCTGGACGGGGTCGTGCTGGGTGGCCGCCTCTGCGGTGGTGGTGGGTGCCGGCGGGAGGGGGGCGCGGGTTGCGGTGGGTTGGGGGTCCTGTCTTGGGCGAGGGTCCGGGCGGGGGTGGTGTCGGGTGGGTTTGTGTCGTTGCGTTTGTGGTGTTGTGTGTGCTTGCGTGGGCGCCTGCTTGGGTTTGGGTTCGGGTTTGGGGTTGGGGTCCGGTTCCAGGTTGAGGAGTACCTCTGTCCGGAGGTGTGAGGGCGCTGATGTCGGGTCGAGGGTCGTCCCGGTGCGTTGCCGGGGTGCTCGAGCCGCCTGTGTGCGGGTTGGGGGGTCGGTGTGTGCGGCCCCGGCCTTGGCTTTTGCCGTGGCCTTGAGGATGAGGGCGGCGGGGAGGGGGGGGTCGGAGGATGAGGTGGAGGAGGTGGACGAGGCTGAGGATGAGGAGGTGGTGCTGGACGCGGGTTGGGCTGTGATGTGGGCTGGCTTGTGGGCGGCGGCTTCCGCTGCGGCCACGGCGGGAAGGAATGGGGGCATGTCCTCGGGCTGTAGGTTGGGGGCGGGCAGCTGGGGGGGCCCGGTCGTGACCTGGCGGCCCGGCGGGCCGATCTGGTCAGCACGGGCGGGGGATGGAGGCGCGGGGCTGTGGCCTTCTCCTTCTGGGCTTGGCTGGGCCCGGGTCCTGCAATGTGCGAGGTCGTGTGGGTTGGCGTCCGCGGGGGGGAACAGTTCGCGTGGGCTGCATTCAGGGGCCATGGGGGGGTGGGCCTGGGTCCTCTGGGGTGTGTGCGAGGGGCGTGGGCGGGCCACTGGGTGCAGTGGGCGTGCCGCGCGGCGCGGGGCTCCCCTCGGCGGTTGTGTGTGGGTTGTCGAGTGTGGGGGGCGGTGAAGGGTGTCCGGCGGGTGGGTGTGTGGCGTGCGTGTGCTTGTGTTTGGGCGGGTGGGGGAGGCCCGTGTCGCGGGGCCCGGGGGTGCGCGCGATGGTGGGCGTGTGTGGGTATCCGGTTGAGCAGCGAGAGAGGAGGGGCATGGGCGGGGATTGTGCGGTGGGGTGTGCTGTGTCGGTGTATGTGTCCGCTTGCCGCGGCGCGCTTGCGTCGGCAGTTGTAGGCCAGGCGGTTTGGAGGAGAAGCTTGCCGTCTTCTGCTGCCGCGGCAAGGATTTCGCAGACGAGCTTGCGTATCTGGTGGACCTCTTGGTCAGTGGTGGGAAGGGGGTATGCTAGCTTTGGGCTAAGACCCGCGCGGTTGAGGACCCTGTGGATGACGTGGTACCCGCAGGTGAGGGACTGCTGCGGTCTGGGGGGGGGGGTTTGGTCGTGTGTCCGGGCCCGCCTCGACTTGTGTGTGGGCGGTGGGGATGGCCCGAACCCAGGGCACGGTCCCCGTGGGTGGCCAGCGGCGCTGGATCCAGTGGGTTAGGCAGAGCATGGCCAATCCGTGGTGGTAGCCCGCCTTCCCTGAGGTGATTTGGGCCAGGGCACGGGCTGGGGGCTTGTCCTCTGGCTGGAGGACGCCCCGAGGACCCTGTGCTAGGTGGTGGGGTTTCCCACTGCCCCTGGTGGGGCGGTCTCCGGGGCGAACATGGTGTCTGTCCCTTGGATGAGCCATTGCGGGCCGGGGGACGTAGCCGTAGCGGCTATCACGTAGTAGTGGCCGCGCTCGAGGACTGTAACCCAGACCTCCGGCGGGGGGTGGTCACTGTCTGTAGGTGGGGGGGGGGGGTCGTCGTCTGGGGTGCGGAGGCCGGCGGCGCGGAGGGCGGTGTCGCAGTTTGGTGCGGTGGCCTGGTCCCACTGCTCCGGGCGGTTCGGGTCCGCTGGGTGGTCCGTCTCCGCTGGGGCCTGTCGTAGGCGTACGGTCCCTTGACGCGTGACGTTGATGCCGGTGTCGTGCGTCAGAGCCTGGCCCCACTCCATAGGGGGGATCCAGACGTGCTGGCCCCGGGTGTGTTTGCGGGCTCGCCAGAGTACGAGGTCTACGATGGTCTCGTGGAGGCCGCTGCCTGGGGTGGTCAGGTCCCGGAGGGCTTTGACGGTGAGCTTGGTCCAGTCCTCTTGTAGGCGGGACCAGCCCAGGGGGGTGGTCGGGGCCCTGTCTTGGAGGGTTGCTCGGAGGAGGTCGGGGTCGCGGATGGTGGCCGGTGTGAGGGGGGGGTGCCCCGGGTCCGGGGGGGGGGGTGGGCTGGATGGGCTGCCGGGGTCTTGCACGTCTACGTCGATGCATGGTTGGCATTGGTTGGGCTCGGCCGGACTGGGCGGTGCCGGGTGGCTTCTTGGGCGTGAGACGGGTCTCGGGGCGCTGCGGTGGTGTCTTGGAGACCTATGGATGGAGATGGGGGGCGCGTGCGGGGCGCGGAGTGGGTTAGTGGACGTCTGGGTCATGCACGGCATGGTAATGGATGCGACGCTGCATGTGTTCCCTGGCGGTGGGGTCGGTGAGTTGCTCCGCGTGTGTTAACAGGAGGTGTTTGCGGTGTACCATTTGGGCCGCTGCTCTGCGGACTGCCTCTAGCTGAAGGTGTGCTGCTGCCTCCATGGGGCTTTCCGTGTGTTTGGTGAGGTGTCGGTGCAGGGCCTGTGTCACTGCCCCTCTCATGGTGGCTTCTTTGATCAGGGGGTCCCGGAAGAAGTGTTCGGTGGCCTGGTGTGCGTGGCTGTGGGTTGGCCATCCTTCGTGTTGTCGCAGGGTTTCCGCCGGGGACCAGCCCACTAGCGTGTCCCAGCCTGTATGGAGGGGGCATTTCTTGAAGTGTTCCCAGCCCCCCGGGGTGTTCTGGTCGCACGGGCAACGAGTGTGTTCGTCAGGGACGTGGATGTGCCTGCGGGCGAGCCTTCTGGCGACCCTGGTGAGGAATGGCAGTTGCTCCCTGAGGAGCTGGATGCGTCGTTTTTGAAGGTCGGCTGGGACGTTTGCTGAGCGCAGCGCTGAGTGGTAGAGGGGGACTTGCAGTCTGTCCTGGAGCTCCTGGATGTGCGCCCGGCTGTCTGCGTCGCCGAGCACGCGGGCGAGATGTTGGATGGGGTTGGGGTAGTGGTATGCTCTGTCGTGGGAGGGATAAGGGGCGTCCTCTGGTACCCAGTCCGGGGTCTGATGGGGCTCGGGTACAGGGGGCACGTGTTGGAGGTGTGTGTGGTTGCGGCCGCGGTCAGGGATCTGGAGGGCTGGTAGGTGTGTTGTGCGCTGGTGTACTGCCTGGTTGTCGACCTTACCATTTCCGTATTGGTGTCTGTGCCCTGGTGACCCCTTTTGCACACCATGGTGCCATGTCCTATGTTCAACCGGTGTTCAACTGACTTCACCTGGGCCCTTGAACCACCCTTGAACAGCGGTTGAACACCCCCACCGCGCGTAGTGCAATTTTACCAAAAATTAAACTTTTGACGTATCACCATGCCATTCCAAACCATCCATGACGATGTACCATGCTCTTAACAACATACTAATGCCCAATGCACCATTCCATGCCATACCCCTCACATTGCCACTCCCTTTCTATCATGTCCAAGAGTAGCGTCAACGCCGCCTTGGTGTTCAACCATGCGGTTGAACACCCCACTTGACACATTCCCCTAAGCTTTGACCTTCATTGTGGTCCTTTGGCTTCCATTCTATCGTGGATGGTGTTCAGAGGTTTTTGCAGTGTGCAGCTGCCTTATCCAAATCAATTATAACCACAAAACCATGGATTTTCTGCTATTTTCATATTGCCGCCCATACGCGTTCGGCCATGTTCAACTTCGTGTTCAACCGCGCGGTTGAACACGGTTGAACACGGTTGAACACGGTTGAACACACACTGGAGCGCGTTAGGAGAAATGCCGCACGTAATCGCAATCACACAACAATGGCACCAACAATTCACGTCAAATTGGATGAACAATCCCAGTGCCTGTCACCATGGGAACCGCAGGTCCAGGAGTTCAGTGCGCATCGGAGCGGGAAGGCGGTGCCACGCGATAGATGTATACGCCACGATGGCATACTCTTCACCCTCCCATCGCTCCGGCCCATGTGTACGCCACGCATTGAAAATCACCCCCTTTCGTTCATCCACAACAACCCCTTGCACAATTTGACGCCCACATTGCATCCATGCTTGACGCTGCGCCCCCCCCTCCCCCCCACCACCCATCCACGCCGTAGTAAAGAAACCACCACCACGGAAATCACCCACCGCCACCACCCCACTCAACGCGGAGTCATCCCTTGGATGTTTGTGTACATCCATGGGTGCACATCTGTTGCCCCACACGATGGAAATTGCGGTGTAACTGAGGGACGGTAAACAAACCGTGAGGAAATTATTTACAAGGCGCACAACATGTGCATCATCATGTGTCCTCTTAGACATGCCCACGTGTGTAAACGTCGGAAACTTCCCATAGGATCCGGCGGTACTCTCCTCCATGTTTCTTCTTGTGGAGCCATCCCTTCAAGCCTTGTAAGGCTTCATGGACCTTGTCGGCTAGTCACTTTGAGTCCACGGCCCATAGCGCTTGCGTCTCTGGTCCGACCTCCTCCTTCCCATCATCGGCACACTCCTTCTCCCTTGTGCTCGCCATTGCCCTTTCGCTCCCACCTTCGTGCATGCCGTCTTGAGGTCCACCTTCCTCCTTTGCATCATCTGCAACATGAGGTCGTTCATTCTCCTTTGCATCGTGCTCCACCTTGGGGTTGTTGAGGGCATCGGACATGCCCTCCTTGTTGGCATCGTCCACGGACGTGCCCTCCTTGTTCGAATCCTCCACGGACATGCCCTCCTTGTTGGAATCGTCCACGTCATTTGAAGTGCTCTCCTTCATGGGATCCTCGGAGTCCTCCTTGGTGCCATTGTCCGACGCATTGGTGGTACTTCCCGCGATTGCTTCCGTGCTTGCGATTGCTTCCGTGCTTGCCCCATCTTGACCTCCATCTTTTGTATCTCCGCTCTCGGTTGCCGCGTCTTGGCCTCCATGTTTTGCATCTCCGCTCTCGGTTTCCTTGTCGTGGCCTCCATGTCTTGCATCTCCGCTCTCGGTTTCCTTGGTCGCTTTCTCCATGTTCTCCTCCCACTTCGCCAACATGGCCTTTGCCTCATCCTCGCTCGTGAACGCTGTGTGGCGGAGGCGGACAATGACTGGCCACGTGACGTTGGCCTCACTCTGCTCTCCGGGCCATTGGGGGGGGAGTTTCACCATCTCCTCCCCCTTCCGTGGCTTGGGGTCGTCCTTCGTTGGCTTTGCCACGGCGCCCACTGCGATGCGGTGGCGCTTGTCTGGACCCTCGGTCAGCACCCACCGTACTGCGGATCCCGCTGGCAACCCGAACTTCTCACGTGCCTCTTGGCGCTTCTCGTCGAGGCGGCGTTTTTCCTCCAATCGTTGCACTTTCACCATCTCCTATGCAAAAGCGTTGCAGAGAGTTCAACCGAGTTCAACCGCGTTCAACCGTGTTCAACCGACCGGTTGAAGTGTTCAACCGTGTTCAACCGTGTTTCACGACGTACCGCCACACACTATAGCACCGGCATGCTTCGACGTTGTGAAGGCGCATTGCAACCAAATGTAGAGGCATATGCATACACAGGAACATGGGGACATCACCTCTTCCGCTGGTGCGCTTGCTTGCACCGTGGTACTTGTGCTTGCACTTGTCTCCATTGCGCCACTTGCCTCCATCGCGCCACTTGCCTCTGTCGCGGCACTTGCCTCCGTCGCGCCACTTGCCTCCATCGCGCTACTTGCCTTCGTCGCGCCACTTGCCTTCGCTGTGCCACTTGCCTCCGTCACGTTCGGTGTTGACCGTTGTCCTTCCTTTGCTCCCACATTTGCGTTGTTGGCGTCTTTGGGCCGCAGAGATGCCTTCTCCTTCTTGTCCTTGTCCTTTTTGTCCTTCTTTGGTTTTGCTTCGATCTTCTTCTTCTTGTTTGCCTTGGGAGCCTCCTTTTTCTTGGGAGGTGTCCACCCCTCATCATTGTCCGACAATTGGCTTGCACTTGACCCTTTTGAGTCGGACGACGAGTCCGCTGACGTTGCCACCCGTTGCAGCTTTTTGGAATGCACTCCCCGCCCGTCCTTCTTCTTCTTCTTGTCGGTTTTGTCTTGCACCCTTTGTTTGAGCGCAGTTTGCGCTTGGAGGAGCAAAACCTTTGGGCTTGCACTTCCTCCCTTTGCTTGTGGAATTGCCTTTGGTGGAGGCTTCAAGAGTCCACGAATGGGGACGTGGACTTTTGGCTCTTCTCGGAAGGGTGATGTTGAGCTCTCTGCCTCGTCGACCACGGGATTTTCACTCTTCACGTCTCCATGATCCGGCGCAAACCATGCATTAGAATTCTCCCACCACGTGCTATCGTCAGTGTTCATGTCATCCCCAAATTCCTCCTTCACGCCAAACATTGGTTGGGGGAGTTGCTTCGCCTTGCCCGACTGACTCCGATGCTTTGGGGTGGACTCCATGGGTGTGCCAATCGCATGTGTGTCAATCGCATGTGGGGACCCGCCATGTGCAAGCTCTTGGAGTGCGCGATGGAGTCCTCGGGTCCATTTCTTCACGAGGGCGTCGCGATCTGAAACCCGTGCACCTGGCCCATGCCACCATTCATCGATGGGTAATGGCGGCCATGCTCCATGGAGCATGACCGCCGGTCCGCGTTTGTCAATGACGAACATGTGGGGTGGGACGTCTTGGGCCGACAACTAAGAGAGATGAGCGGTTGAATGGGGTTGAGGTGCGAAACCGACCGGTTGAACACCGGTTGAACACATGTGGCCACCACCTCATATGCACGGCACCCTCAGCGCACTAACACAGGGTATTCAATTATTGAACCATGTATGCATCCCAGACATGCAGGTCTCAATGTCCTAGCCACCAATTGCCCAAAACATCCACTCCGAACGTGTCACACACGGACTGTATCCATACTCTCTCCGTTCGCTTTGCTTCAACTGCCCGGTTGAACACGGTTGAACACCGGTTGAACACTTGTTGCACACACCTGCTCCACGCCTCGCATCATTGACGAAGTGCTTGTGGCCGCATTGGGTAGTGTGGTTGGTGGTGCAACCGCTGCAGGTGCCTCCTCCATGCTGGACTTCTTGCTGCGCCCGCCACTTGATATGGTTCCCCCGACCTCGACCATGGATGGCGGTGACGCGTTGTAGTTGGTGGCGTCGGAGGCGTCATACCAATTGTGCGGCACGGACTCCACGTTTTGAAAAAAGAATTGCGGCCCATGGCCCTTGCCATGGCCGCCACTTCGGCCAGCACACCCAGGGCCGGTCCATTGGGGTGCCACTGCAGTCCCCAGCCCGTAGGATTCCCATACCCTAAAGAGGGCATGGAGGGCGGTCTCTGACAACGTCATGGCAATTCCGGGGCGCGTGCTCAAACCAATCCTTTCGTTGTCCACGGGTGGCTCCGGTGGCCACGGAGGTCATACTGGGCGTTTTTTTTCATCCACACCCCGACACTCCTCCGTGGTGCTTGCGGTGCTTGTACCCCTTGTGCGGCTTGTAAGAACTGCATGAGTGCGAGCCCTATCGCTTGTTGCGCCGACGCTTGTTGTCCCTCCATGACGCCCCCCTAAAAACAAAGAAAAATAGACACTCGCGCGGTTGAACATGCTTGCACACCTCAACCAACCGGTTGAACAACTTGAAGTGCCGCTGAACACGGTTGCACACGGAACACGGAGCATAAAGTATGAAGCACCAACGACAAACCACATAGCCCACACCTAGAGTTTGATCATTCTCCACCCGCACTCGTACGTTCCCACCGTGGTAGCTCTTTTGCCAGAAAGATCCTTTCGTGCGCTTGTTTTAGCATGCGCTTATCACGAGCTACACGCCCACCGGGGCCACCGCCACGCCCACTTGAGCATAAGAAGTGGTCTTTTAATATATAGTTTAGTGATTCTACTATATCCCCACTAAACATTCCCGCCCCCCATGGGTAAATATTTTTCAGAACCTCCGTAGCCTCTCTTCTAAGCCACAAAAGGTAAGGTGACCGCTTATGCGGACAAATTAATTTCTGAAATCGACGTGCCACACGTTTACACTTTGAAAGGGCCGCGGCCTCGTAGCGCCATGATTGCATGGCCGTCAAAAGGTTTGCCATTTCCTGTACAACAGATATATACTTTGGAGGCAACTTCATGGTCTTACCTATTGTTGTCCAGTTAGCGAGGAGACGCCATGTCTCCTCACCGTCCGGGCTTGCCTTACCTTTGAGACTAATATTAGTCTCAGATTCATTCAACACGGTTTGCACGCGTGCACGGACAAGAGGCGGCAAACGTTTGCAAAACGCGCGAGTGAAGTGTGTAAGGTAGTCGCCAAGTCGGATCACCAAGTGCAAAATGCACATCACAATGAACCGTGTGCGGTCATCCACGCGGAGCATTGGTTTTGAAGTGCACCCTTTGGCCGTAGTGCAATCCAAACCTTTATCGTACAAAGCGCGGAATTTTCCATCAAGGTGCGTTCTGCGCCGCACCTTAGTGTTCATCCATCGTTCACGCCTACTACACCATGTGGAAAAAGAGTAGATGCTTCCAATGGCATAGTAAGGCAACAATCCTAAAAGTAGACGCAACCATGGAGAGTCTCCACCCAACATGATTCGTGCACGATAATAAACATTATTCATTTGGATGTATCCACTATCAATGATAGTTTGGATGTGTTGCAACGTGGCACAAAATAAGACACGCATTGCTTCGTCGTCATGTTCAGATGTCAATGCGACATCCAATGTCCAATTATATTGAAGAGTGCGGGCCTTTTCCATGTGATTGGCAAAGCCAATCGCAATTTGCACCCATGGGCGTGAGCCACATGGGAACCCGTCGCCTCTAATTATGATGACGAATAATTGCTCGCCATCGATCATTGGAAAGTCCATGGACTCCATGAGCTCCTTTTGTGTTGCGACATAATTAAAGAAATGCGGTAAGTCCCATTGTACACCAACTTTGCCATTGTGAATAGTGGTTTCCAATTTTTGCGCCTTACCCAATCGTTGCCATTCACGGTGCATACGCTTGAAAGATGGAAATGGGTGCACCCAATGAACATCCAACTTTTCTTGGGCAGCTTTTGTTCGCCAGTTGGCCAGAGATATTAGATTCTTGTACCTAAATTTGAGGTATGTTAATTCGAACAAAGTGACGCGCAGAACGTGAACGTTGGTGCACAACATGAGCGTTGGTTGAAATCGTTCAACTTGTTCAACCGGGCAGTTGAACATGACTTTAACAAATGTTCAATTTGTTGTTTTCATGAAAAAACACTTGATGGTAGCATGTAAATGGGGCCACAATTGCATGTGGAAGAAGACATATACATGATAGTTCGATGAAACCTAGGTATGCACTCTATGTTGCACAAACATGAGTCGCATTTGTTTCATATGTGTTCAACCGCACACTTGAACGCATCTCGCATACGGTTGAACACTCCTTGCATACATGCAACGCACCATGGTATGCATGTAGGACATGTAGAGCACCTATTTTCCGGCATTTCCAAGTCAAGGATCAACCGGACGGCATCCTTGGGTGTGAACACCCTTTTCCATGACCTTCCGGTCATTGCGTCGACTACGCCGCCCACTACCCATTCTAGTCTTGAGGCGTTCCCATAGTGTACGACCACCCTTGGATGCGGTGAACAAGTTGACCAAATCACTCATCAATTCATCCGATTGTAATCCAGTGTAGTTATCTGCAATACATTGCTTCAAGTTTGACGTTGGCATTTTTGATTGTAAAATGAGAGGGATCCTTGCATACAAGTAAGAAACCACAATGGGGAATCTCTTGGTGCTCTAATTTGTTCTTATTGTTACGTTATTTTTGGTGACACTACCATATTGCACAAAGGTGAAATTAAATATTCTTCAATTCAATGCGTCATGTATATAGTAAAAAGCGAGCAGGTGGCAACTACTACACACCATGTGCATTCCCTTTACCGCCACGTGTTGGCCACCACGTGCCGGCTCCAGTTTTCATGTATGTGGTCACCACACCGCCACCTGCCCATTGGTAGTAGGTTCCAGGTTTTAACTGGGTTTTAGGGAACAGCTCAAAACCAAAATTGTGGGACAGGCTACATTTACCAATTAACCACTGTTGAACGCGTGATCGCGTGAGCACGCGCCACCGATTGGCGCGATAGGCCAGTTGAACTGTTCAACCGCGTTCAACCGAGTTCAACTGGGGGGTTGAACAGCAACATGCTGTTCAACTGGGTTCAACCGCTGTTCAACCGCTACGCTCAAAGGTGTGCAAAAGGGGTCACTAGGGTGGGACTCTTGTTTCACGATGTGGATTTGGACGTAGGGGGGAAGGCTGCGAAGGGCTTTCCAGAGCAGCAGTGCCTGGGTGCCGAGGCTCGTCGCGGTGGCTTTGTGAAGTGGTTGCCTTGCTATGCCGAGGAGCAGGTGTGTGTCGACAGTGGCGTCTACAACGAACCAGACCCGGACGATGTGCGGGGAGTGGGCGGGTAGGTGGGCCGCGATCTCGGTGATGGCGTCGGCCATGGCCCCTAGCTCCCCGTGGGAAGAGGCCCCATAGGTGGTGTGGCCCGTGTGGTGGTCCATGTGGTATTGCCCCCCGGTGTGGGTTAGCTGCAGGGTGGCCCCCCCGGTGATGGGCGTGAGGGCGGATTCGCCTGAGGCGTCGGTGAAGACGAGCCGGTCCGCCGGTGATGGTTGTGGGAGGCGGCATGGGTTCATGGGCAGGTAGGCGTATATGGCAAGGCCCGTGGCGAGGTGGGCTACTGGGGTTGTGGGCTGCAGGATGGGGGTGGCGTACACCCCTATTCCTTTTGAGATGATGTGTTTCGCTTGGGGGGACAGGGTTATGAGTCCCTGCTCCGGCTGTCCTTGTGTGAGGTAGGAGTAGATGTAGTGGAGGATGTAGGCTGTGTCGGGGTCTAGGTCGTTGCCTTTGAGGGTTTGTGTTCGGTGCGCCGGTGTGTGGCAGGAGTGGTGGAGCGGATGGTAGGGGTGCTCCTGCTTGCCTATTCTGCCTGGGTCGTACATGCTGTAACGGATGGCGACTCCTGCCGGGTCGGGGCGGGGCCACGTGGGTGTAGTGGTGAAGAGCCATTTGGGCGCGTGGTCGGGGTTCCATGCTACCGTGGGGTTAGTTGCAGCAGACCAGTGCACTGCCCGCATCGCAGGTCGCGCATGCGCATTGTAGATAAATCGAGATCGCACTGTGTTGTAAATAGCGCATGTTTTATTATAAAACATTATCGCTTGTTTTAGGCACCAAATGTCCTGTTTGTTAAATCAGCTGTGATTACGGAGTTGTTCTGCATGGTGCCGCCTGAGGGATTTGGGATCTCAGGGTTAACGTCAAGTCGTGGTACGTTACAATTTAACAAACTTGACCAGAACGATTTGGTTAGGCTGCATTGAGACACGGGACAGAAATGCCGCGCCGCCGCTGTAAGATCCGGTGCCCAACGATGGAACCCCACCTGGTGTCAGGGGCTCTTTGCGTGTTTAGTACACATACAAAATAGCTATTTGCATCCTGTGGCGTCAACCTAGAAAGGAGGCTTGCCAGGCCCCTCTGCCCATCCCCCAATGGTGGCCACCCATTGGTTAGGTGGGGCAGCGTTCCTATTTACCTGCTGACCCCATACAGGAAAAAAAAAAAATTAGCAACTACTCACTGCCCATTGCCACTTCTCCTGCACCAAAAAGAAAACCCCTGCTCAGAAGTTCGGTTGTATATAAAAAAAAACAACAACACAACACAAACAGACATAGCAGCAAATTGACAAAAAAACTGCACGTGGACTGACCCACAGGGTACAAACCCTTACGCTAACGAACAAAGCTGCTGGTCCTCCAAGGGACTTAAGCCCCATATATCAGACTTATCTTAAAACTTGTGCGCCAACTTAACTTCTGAGCATCTCGAAGGGATATGGTGCTTGGCTGGGTCTTGAGGGGGGGATTGGCCTGCCTTGATGGCTTGAGGCCCCCCAATCAGTTCCTGAAACACAGGAAGTAAGAGGAAAAAGGATACAATAACACGTCCATATATGCATCAGCGCGACGTCGTGTGAACAGCAAAACTGCGAAGTAACACCCAAATCACATCGGCCAGCGCAAAGTAAACTGCACAGTGTCAGTCCTGTAACATGCTGCATGCAAAGCAGTGCGAGGCAACAGCAAGACGCAAAGTAGACTTCCGGAGCACCGCTCCCAGGGCACACAGGATGCCAGCAGAACGAAACACAGCAGAAAACAGCACCACCCACGTGCCGCGCACACCACACAAGACATGTACCTGCACAGGTTGACTTCGGAGCGGGGCCTTCCTGCTCCACGCTCACCCGTCGTCACTGCGCTTGGCGTCCTTGCTCCTTGAAACACAAGGCAAGGGGAACGTGGCAGACAGGCGAAAAGTTAAGACATCACCAAATCATAATCTGACTGCCGAACCAACGAACAGCAGGGGAGGGGAGGCAACAACCGACACAAAGCCTAAATCCAGACAAGTCCGAAACCTGGTCCCTTAGATTTAGTACCGAACTTCTGAGCAGGGGTTTTCTTTTTGGTGCAGGAGAAGTGGCAATGGGCAGTGAGTAATTGCTAATTTTCTTTTTTCCTGTATGGGGTCAGCAGGTAAATAGGAACGCTGCCCCACCTAACCAATGGGTGGCCACCATTGGGGGATGGGCAGAGGGGCCTGGCAAGCCTCCTTTCTAGGTTGACGCCACAGGATGCAAATAGCTATTTTGTATGTGTACTAAACACGCAAAGAGCCCCTGACACCAGGTGGGGTTCCATCGTTGGGCACCGGGGTGTTCTAGAAATTTTTGTGTGCTTGGTATTTTTTTTCCGAGTGCCTAATTTTTTTTGTGTACATTATTGCTCTGTTTTTGGCACGCGGTGCACTGGCTGCCACTTTTTGTGTGTGTCAGCCAGCCCCTGGTCCCCTTGGACTGTCTTGGGTGGGCGTGCAGCAGACCAGTGCACTGCCCGCATCGCAGGTCGCGCATGCGCATTGTAGATAAATCGAGATCGCACTGTGTTGTAAATAGCGCATGTTTTATTATAAAACATTATCGCTTGTTTTAGGCACCAAATGTCCTGTTTGTTAAATCAGCTGTGATTACGGAGTTGTTCTGCATGGTGCCGCCTGAGGGATTTGGGATCTCAGGGTTAACGTCAAGTCGTGGTACGTTACATTAGTGTCGGTGCGGTGGAACCATGGGGCTATCCATGCGTAGGCCTGTGGCCGTAGGTGTGTTGTGGGGTGGGTGTGGTGACGTGCTATGAGGTGTAGTACGCGCCATGGCGTGGTTGGTGCCTCGGGTACACAGGCCCAACATGTGCGTGGCATGCTCACGGAATCATGGGGGACCCGTGGTAGGTCTCGGGCGGTCATGTGGTGTTTCGGTATGCGCCATTTTGCCCCGTGGTGGATGACGGTGGTCTGCGTGGGTTTGGCTTCATTCCGGGCCAGTAGTAGGGTTAGTGGTTGGACTGGGCCCGTCACCGGGGGGACAGGTTCGTGTTTCGATCCAGTGGGTGCGTAGGGCGGTGTCGCTGAGATGGGTCGGGGGTGTTGCTTTGTGAATTCTCGGTATACTGTGTGCATGTCTTTGCTTCCCGGTAGAGTGTGTCCCGCTGCCCGTGCCGTCTGCGTGAGGTACTGGTGGAAGAGGCGGTATTGTGGCCATTCGGGAAGCTGTAGAAAGGGGGTGTGGTGCGCCCCGCTGTGGTGCAGGACCCGCATTTGGGGGAGGGTGACGTATACTATGGTGATGGAGGCCCCGACAAGGTCTATGGTGTGGATGGTGCCCTTGGGGTGATGGTGGAGGTCCCCGCAGAGGACCGCTAGTGGCCCTTCCTCTGGGCACGTGTGGTTGGTGAGTATGGCGTGGTGTGGGGATGGGAGGAGAAGCTGCAGGTGGTTCCACAGGCGCGTGTTCATGTTTGTGGGCATGCCCGTCTGGTGGAGTACCCAGCGCGGGCATGTGTTGCGGGCCCGTTGTGCGGCTTGGAGGCGGATTGCGGTGACCTCGCGGACCTCCGGTGAGTGGTTGTGGGTCATGCGCTGAAGGAGAAGGGCGGTGTGTCTGGTGTAGGCCGCTTTCACCTCGTCCCCTATGGCGTCCCCATAGTGGGGCCATGCCGCTAGGATGGCGCGGGTGGGTATGGAGGTGGGCCAGCCCCCGTGTGCTGCCCATGCCTTGGTCACGGCGCGTGTGGCCGGCTGGAGGGCGGTGGTGGGGTGTGTCAGGTGGAGTGCTTTGAAGCCTATGGAGGCGTTCAACACCCCGGTGAGGTAGTACGCCAGGCTCTGGTGGGACAGGGAGAGGGCCTTGGTGGTCGGGGACGCATATCTGGGGAGATGGGCGAGGTGTGATTGCAACTTGGGAGGGAGGGTGGCGTCCTCAGGGTTGGCGGCCTGGATTACCCCCAGGTGGGTGGTGGTTGTCACGACTTGCATGGGGGGCCCTTGTGGCCCTAGGGTGGGAGGTGTGGCAGACCCCTTGATCATGGCCACTGACTCTGTGGAGTGGACGATGAGGTTGTTGTGGGGGAGGTAGGAGACGGTCACGTCCAGTAAGTCATTGGCCTGTTGGGTGACCATTGGCCCGGGGTCCGGGGCATGGGGTTCGTGTGGGGTGTGCGCGGCTGTGAGGTTGGTGTCGTCCGCGAAGCCCACCAGGGGGGAGAGGAGGGGGTAGGGTGCGTAGGCCGGGTAATCCTGCTCAATTGCGAGGGCCAGGGGGAGCGTCACTTGAAGGTACAGGAAGGGGCCCTCTGCTCCCCCTTGGGGGACCCCGCTGCCTGGCTCCAGGAAGGGGGTGAGGCCTGCTCCAGTGCGGACCGTGTATTTGCGGGTGCGGATGTAGCCGGAGGTGAAGTTGTAGAAGGGGAGGCCTAGGCGTTTCCACACCGCTTCTAGAAGGAGCCAGGGGGTGTTCGGGAAGGCTCCTCTGACGTTGAGGGAGGCGATGATGAGGTCCGCCGGGTCTATGTCTGCGATGGTGTCCTGGAGGAAGAGGGCCTCGTGTGTGGACCGGCCTGGGATGGCCCCCCAGAGGCTTGCTGGTATGTGGGGGTCCAGGTGGGGGCGGATGCGGCACAGGAGGATGGTCCAGACGATTTTGACCTCCGTGACCGCACAGACTATGGGGCGCCAGTTGACCAGGTTCGCCCAGTCCCGTTTTTTGTAGAGGGGGCGGACAACGTTTGCCCAGTCTGGTGGCAGGGGGGTCCGCCCCGTGACGATGTCCCAGAGGCGGTGGGCGGGGATGCGGAGGAGGTGGGCGGGGAGATGGTAGTATGCCTTCGCAGGGAGGCTGTCGTAGCCTGGGGTTTTGTGTTGCCGGAGACTGTGGATGGCCTTCCGGACTTCGTGGATGGTGAAGGGGCGTTTTTCCAGTTGCCTCCTCTGGGCGTGGTTGAAGACCCGAGGGAGGCGGTCGATTTTGGCCTGGGTGTCTGGGGCCAGTGTGTCTTGGGTGGGGGTGTGTTGCCGGAGGAAGCTGTCCTGGGTGGCTTGGAGCACTGTGGCTGGGTCGTTGGTGAGGGAGCCGTCCTCCTGCCGGACCGTGGTGATGGTGTGGTGCCAATGTGTGTGTCATGGTGTCGTTGAGGTGGCGGATGACCTTGTAGGGGAGTTCATGCTGCGCATACCGTTCATGTTCCTGGGCGATGCGCTGTTGCCTGTGGATGTGCCACCGCTGCAGGTCTGCCCTGATGTGGACTATCCCTGTCCTGCAGTGGTGTATCTGGCGGCGGGTTTTGGGGGTGTCGGTGCGGAGGAGGGTCGCCAGTTGTTGCTTCGCATGCCAGAGGTCATGGAGCATGTCCCCCAGGGCCTTGGGTGGTTGGTCATTGTCTGTGTGGGGGTGTTGTTGGAAGCCGCAGGCGACGGCGGCCGTGCGCATGGCTGTGAGTAGGTCGGTGGGGTCTGGTTGGATGCGCCGGGCGCGGTCTATGGCCGTGTGATATTGGGACCACGCATGCTTGTCATGCAGCGGGGGCATCTTCAGGGGGGGTGGTAGGCCTTGGTCCGCATCCTCTGGGGGGCTGGGGGGAGGGTTGGGGATGGTGAGCCGGATGTGCAGGGGGCTATGGCCTGTGGGTCCCAGCGGGAGGGGTCCATATGGGGCCTCCGCTCGGATGATGGTGGTGGGGTCGCCATAGCATACGTCGATGCGGGATGGGGCGGCATCTGTTTAGTGGGGGAAGTGGGATGGTTGTCCTTCGAGGTTGGCTGTCAGGTCCACGAGCCCCAGCATTTCGATGGTGTCGCGGACTGCTTGGTCCTGGGTTGTGGCCTGTCCCCCTCGGTCCGCTGGGGTGGGGGCGGCGTTCATGTCGCCGATGATGACTGTGGGGGCGAGCATGGCCATCTGGCGGTATGCCTCGGCCAGGGCTTGGAGGAAGGGTTCCGTGGCTTTGCCGAAGGGGACGTGGGTGTTGATGACGTTGAGTTGCCATCCGTCCCCGACGACCTCATAGACACCTAGCCTCCCTGGGACGCTGAGGTGGTGGACGAGGTGGACGTGGATGCCGGTTTGGGTGTATAGGGGGGTCCCCTTGTGCCAGTAGCATTTGTACGCTTTCTGGTCCGGGGTATATATGGGGGTGGTTTCTGGGGGGTCGTCGCGTTGTAGGCCTTGTTCCTGGAAGGTGAGGAGGTGGGGAACCCACCCCGGCCCCTGTGCCATCGGGAGCTCTTGGAGGGCGGTTGTGGCGTCCTTGGAGTATGTGACGGCCGGGTGGTTGAGGTCGAGGAGGTTGACGGTGGCCTCGGTGGGGGCGGGCCGGGGCTGTGGAGGCTTGTGCCCTCGGCCCTTGCCCCGTCAGGGAGGGGGACTGGGGCTCGGGGACTTTTTGCCGGTTTCTGGGCGTTTGGGTAGGCGCGGCGGGGGGAGGCCTTGGCTCCACTCCGGGGGGAGCTCCCCAGTGTCATTGGTCCCTGTGTGGGCCCTGTTCTCTTCGGTGCGGAGCCGGATGGGGTGGGCGCTGGTGAGCTCTAGGGTGTAGCTGACTGGCTTGTCCGGGGCGCTGCTGCCTTGGTCTAGCTCCTTTTGGCGGTGCCGGATCACCCGGATCTGTGGCCCCCCGTTTTCCCCCGGTTCCTTGAGGCGGTACTGGATCGTGCCCTCACACCAGATCCAGTCGCCTGTGTGGTCGTTGCGGAAGGGCTGTTGGACCTTCGCGCCTTTTTCGAATCCTGGGTACGCTTTGGGCGGGGGCGGTGCTGGTGGCGGGAGGGAGGATGAGGAGGATGCCTGGTCCGGGTGGGGCGGTGGTAGTGATGGGAGGGAGGATGACGAGGATGCTTGGTCCGGGTGGGGCGGTCGTAATGGTGGGAGGGAGGATGACGAGGATGCTTGGTCTGGGTTCGCCGGGTGGGTCGGGTGGGATGCGGGGGTCGGGAGGTTGCTGCTTTTCCAGATTGGCCTGGGGGCGGGTGCGCCCCTTTGTCGTCTCGTTCGCCTGGGTGGGACTGGAGGTAGCGGGGCTGGGGGGGCATGGGGTTTGAAGAAGGGGTGCGTTGCTTGCTGGTCCGGATCCCTCAGTGGGGGTTCTGCCGGTGTTTGCATTTTCGCTTTCACGTGGCTGCGTATGATGTCGGCGAGCTTGCGCACGGTCTCCGGGGAATCTGTTGACCATGGCAGCGTGGACGGGATGTCCTCGAAGGGGTTGTGTAGGTGGTAGTTCCTAATGGCCTTGGCCTGCATGATCCAGGCCTCTCTGGGTTCCGGTGTGTCCGGGCCGTTGGGGGAGCCTTGTGCCCAGTAGAGTGCTGTGTGGAGGGCTTCCCAGGGGGCGCAGAATCAAACGACACACCAACCTCAACTCCCCCTATTCCCTTGAGTTGTTCAATAAACCACATCTCCACATCCAGGGCCCCAGCCCGCCGGGTCACTTTCGGCAGCAGCGTCCCTCTGGGTGTGGAAGTACAAAGGAATATTGTCTTTTCTCTCCTCAAACACTCCACAGCTACCCGCCCCTCCCCGTATACGTCGGAGTCAACACTTAGTATTGGTGGGTACCCCTGGGTCAATTTACTGCCTCGGTTTGCTCTTTTGGGAAAGGGGACATTTTCGGGGACAAAAGGTCACCTAGGTTTACCCCCGACCTTCCGGACGCGATATGCGACCTTGACTTTGTTCTTTTTCCTTAAACGCAGTGTTGCTGGTAATTGCGTTTTCAGTATCCCCCCCCTATCCCGTACTTTGTTTATTGAACCACCAAATCCCTGGTGTTTAGTGGGCCAGGTAACTCCCCGCTTAGTGTCCCCGGTTCCCCCCCTGTAGCGCCGGTACTGTACTAGAGGTAACCGGTCCAGTTAGGTGCAGGCCGCAGACCTGACATGTTTTGGGTTTTGGTTGTTCTTCCCCTCTCCACCCCACATGGTCACACACAATATACGTGATTCACGAATGGTTTGCATTTATAACCCCATCCGCCCATACTATCCGCTCCACCACTCCTGCCACACACCAGAACGCCGAACACAAACCCTCAAATGCCTCAACCTTAACCCGAACACAGCCTACATCCTCAACTACATCTACTCCTACCTCACACAAGGACAGCCAGAACAGGCACTCATAACCATGTCCCCCGGAGCGAACCACATCATCTCCAAAGAAATAGGGGTGTACGCCACCCCCATGCTGCAGCCCACTACCCCGGTGGCCCACCTCACCACGGGCCTCGCCATATACGCCTACCTGCCCATTAGCCCATGCCCCCTCACACAACCATCAGCGGCGGACCTACTCTTCTTCAGAGATGCCTCACGCGAATCCGCCCTAATGCCCATCACCCTGGGGGGCCACACTCCAACTGACCCACAACGGGGGACACTACCACATGGACCACAACAGGGGCGACACCACGTACGGGGCCTCCTCCCACGGGGAACTGGGGGCCATGACCGAAGCCATCGCTGAAATTGCAACCCACCTTCCCGCCCACCTCCTGCACATATTCCGGGTCTGGTTCGTAGTGCACGCCACTGTCGACTCACAGCTACTCCTCCGCATAGCAAGACAACCACTCCACAAAGCCACCGCAACGAGCCTCGGCACCCAAGCACTCGTACTCTGGAAAGATCTCCGCAGCCTTCCCCCTTATGTCCAACTTAATATCGTGAAACAAGAATCCCACAGGCACCAATAAGGAAATGGTAAGGTCGACATCCAGGCAGTACACCGGGCGCACTACGCACCTACCAACCCTCCTGATGCCCGACCTCAACCGAAACCACACACAACTCCAACACATACCCCCAAAACCGGAGCCCCATCGGACCCCGGACTGGGTACCGGAGGACGCCCCCTATACCTCACGGGACGGATCATACCATTACCCCAACCCCATCCGACATCTCGCCCGCGTGCTAGGCAACACAGACAGCCGGACGCACATCCAAGAACTCCAGGAGAAGCTGACGTTCCCCCTCTACCACTCGGCACTTGGCCCAGCGAACGTCCCAGCCCAACTCCAAAAACGACGCATCCTGCTCCTCAGGGAGCAACTACCACTCCTCACCAGGGTCGCCTGATGGCTCGCTCGCAAGCACATCCACGTCCCAGAAGAACGTACCCGCTGCCCGTGAGACCACAGCACCACGGAGGACTGGGAACACTTCAAGATGTGCGCCCTCCATACGGGCAGGGACACATCAGTGGGCTGATATCCGGGGGAAACTCTACGGCAACACGAAGGCTGGCCAATCGGCAGCGACGCACACCAGGCCACCAAACACCTCTTCAGGGATCCCCTGGTCAAGGAAGCCACTTTCAGAGGGACGGTGACACAGGCCCTACACCGACACCTCACCAAAGACTCGGAAAACCCGATCGAGGCAGCAGCGCACCTCCAGCTAGAAGCAGTCCGCAGAGCAGCGGCCGAAATGGTACACGGCAAACAGCTCGTGTTGACACACACGGAACAACTCACCGACCCCACTGCCAGGGAACACATGCAACGTCGCATCCATTACCGTGCTGTGCATGACCCAGAAGTCCACCAACCTACCCCGCGCCCCACACACGCCCCCCATCTTCGTCTGCAGGCCTCCAAGACACCACCAGAGCACCCCAGAAGGCCTGCGAGCCCAACCACAAGACTTTCCCACAACAAGCACCCACGGCACCCGAGTGCCCACCACTCGCCCACGGGGCCACCCGGCACCGCCGAGCCCAGCCAAGCCCGCCCAGGGCCACCCATACATCGAAGTGGACGCGCAGGACCCCGGCAGCCCACCCCGCCAAGCCCCCCAGGACCCGGAGAACCCCCTCCTCACACCGACCACCATCTGCGACCCCGAACTCCTCCGAGCAACCCTCCAAGGCAGGGCCCTGCACACTCCCCTGGGCTGGTACCGCCTACAAGAGAGCTGGGCCAAGCTCACTGTCAAAGCCCTCGAGGACCTAGCCACCCCAGGCAACGGCCTCCTCACTCGTCGAGCGACCACAACCCTACGCCGAGCCCGAGCGGAGAAGGACCACCCAGCAGACCCCAACCACCCGGAACAATGGGAACAGGCCACCGCACCAACCCGCGACAGAGCCCTCCGCACCGCCGGCCTCCGCACCTCAGATGACGACCTCCCTCCCCCACCTAAAGACAGCAACCACCCCCCGCCTGAGGGCTGGTGTACAGTCCTCCAACGTGGGCACTACTACGTAGTTGGCGCTACAGCAACATCCTCTGGCCCACAATGGCTCGTCAACGGGACCGAAACCATGCTCGCCCCAGGGGCCGCCCCACCAGGGCCAGTAGGGGACCCCACCACCCCGCACAAAGTCCTCAGGGGCGTTCTCCAGTCGGGCGACAAACCCCCGGCCCGCGCCCTGGCCCAAAACACCTCAGGGCAGGCATGCTACCACCTGGGACTGGCCATGCTCTGCCTGACCCAATTGATCAAGCGCTGCTGGCCATCCACGGGGAGCGTGCCCTGGATCTGGGACATCCCCACCGCCCACACACAAATCGAGGCAGGCCCAGACACGCGGAAGGATAACCCCCCAGGCGTCAGCACTCCCTCACCTCCGGGTACCACGCCATCCACAGGGTCCTCCGCCGCGTAGGCCCTAGCCCAGAGGTAGCATACCCTCTTCCCACCAGCGACCAAGGGGTGCACCAAATACGCACGCTCATCTGCAAGGTCCTTGCCGCAGCCGCAGAAGACGGCGAGCTTCTCCTCTAAACCGCCCGGCCTACAACAGACCACACAGGCGCGCCGCTGCAAGCAGACACATGCACCGACACAACATAGACCCCCGCACAATCCCCGACCCCCCTTCCCCCCCCCCTGCTTCCCACCCGGCGGCCCACACACGCCCTGCATCGCGCGCAGCCCTGGGCCCCGCAACAGGGGCCTCCTTCAACCGCCCAAACAACCGCACACGCCAGCCAGTGACCCGCCCGACGCACACCCCTCACCTCTCCCCACACCCAGCAACCCGACCACATCAACCGCAGGGAGCCCCACGCCCCAGGGCACACGCAGCCCACCCAGTGACCCGCACACGCCCTCCGCACACACACCCGGAACCCCAGGCCCACCCCCCCCGCCCCCAGATGCAGCCCACGCGAACTGTTTCCTCCGGCGGACGCCAACCCACAGAACCTCAGGCGTTGCAGGAACCCGGCCCAGCCGAGCCCAGAAGGCGAAGACCGCAGCCCCGCGCCTCCCTCCTCCACCGCTGCCGACCAGATTGGCCTGCCGGGCTGCCAGGTCACAGCCGCCCCCCCCCCCAGCCACCCATCCCCAACCTGCGGCCTGAGAACATGCCCTTCATCCTGCCCGCCGTGGCCGCAGCAGAAGCCGCCGCGACCAACAAGCCCGCAGCTGCCCGCATGACATCGCAACCCCCGTCCCCCGAAAAACCACAACTTCCGCCTTGTCCGCATCCTCATCGACGTCCTCGACCTCAGCCTCTGACCCCCCCCTCCCCGCCGACCCCATCCACAAGGCGACGGCCAAAGCCAGAGCTGCAGCCGCACCCCAAGCCCCCAGACCCCCACACAGACGACCCAGTCACCCCGGCAGTGCACAGGGAACCACCCCCGGCCGGCACCGGTGCCCTCGCACCTCTTGGACGAGGTCCTCCCCAACCTCGAACCTGACCCCAACCCTGAACCCCACCCCAAACCCAAACCGGAACCCAAGCAACAACACCACCCGCAGCAGCAGCACCACCACCACCACCAACAAGAACAACACCAACACCACCCCACACGACCTCCAACACCACAAAGACTACGACAGCAGCAGAAGCGACCGCGCCCTAACCCAAACCCTAACCAGAAAAATGGACCCCCCGCCTACCACATCCCGAGCCCCCCTCCCCCCAGCAGCCGCCGCCACCACAGAGGCGGCCACCCAACAAGACACCGTCCAAACCCTCGTCAACATCCCAATCCCCAAGCGCCCCGTCATCCACCCCCAAAAAGCCACCACCGCCACCAGCCAGACCGACCCCGGAATGTGGGGCCCCTCGACCTCGGTCACCGTTAAGCCTGGCCCCAAACCCGCCCCGAAATTTTCACCAAGCTGTACGGCCCCGGGAGTTGCAAACAATGCCCGACCCCCCAGCCGCACCAGGGGACCGGAATATCCACAAGGGATCCTAGAACCATATTTGCAGCACCATCACCACCACTACCACCGCCACCGCCACCAGCGTCCCCACACCACCACCACCAACACAACCACCACAACTGCCACTGCCCACCACCCTGCCAAGTTGGGCCACAACCCCCCTTGCACAAGCAGCTCCAAGGCATGGGATGGCAGCACCCGGGCGCTCCACCCCCATACAATTTTAACCAAGCCGTACGGCCCCAGGGGTTGCAAACGATGCCCGACCCCCCAGCCCCACCAGGGGACCGGAATATCCACAAGGGATCCTTAAACCATATTTGCAGCACCATCACCACCACTACCAGCGCCACCGTCACCAACGTCCCCACCACCACCACCAACAACACAACCACCACAACTGCCACTCCCCACCACCCTGCCAAGTCGGGCCACAACCCCCCGTGCACAAGCAGCGCCAGCGCATGGGATGGCAGCACCCGGGCGCTCCACCCCCATACCCCGCCTACCACCAGGGGCTACCCCCCCCCGTACAATGAACCGTGTCCGCCCGGCCACCACGTCCACGCCAAAGGGGCCCCCCGGGCCCACCCCCACCCGGGACAGTCACCCGACCCGTACCACCAGCCGCCACCGCCGCCGCACCCCTACGTGGCAGATCCATGGAGGGTGGGGGACCAACGCACACCACCGCCGTCCCATGTCCGCGTCCCCCTTCCCCCGCGAGCAGCACCGAGCTTCCCGTTCCCCGCGCCGCCTGTACGCATCCTCCACCCCAAGCCCCCGCCACCGCCGCTTCCGCTCCCCCGGGCGCCGCCACGCCCGCCACCGCCGTCCTATGTCCACGTCTTTCTCCCGCCACGAGCCCCACCGAGCTTCCCGTTCCCCCCGCTGCCCGTAGGCATCCTCCACCCCCAGCGCCCACCACCACATCTCCCCGAGCTCGAGCTCGGAGCCCTCCCCTCCCCCAGGCCCCCGCCCATCTCACCGGGTGGACTGCTCCTGCTCTGCAGGAGCTCCGACGCTGGGTAAAAGTGGGCTCGGGGAGCGGGAAGGCGAGAAGGGGTGCACACGGTGCACACCTTCGAGGAGATCCGCATCTGCAGCCCCGTCGACCCCAACGTGGCCGCCCCGGAGGCCGCTATACCGCAGGCGGCATGGGAAGCCCTCCTCCGGAACATGGTCCAGGGCCTCTGCCCCCCCTACACCCCCCGAATACGCCGCCTGGCTCCAGACCACCCACCCCCAGGCATGGGCCATCCGCGCCCCACAGGCCCCCCCCACACCCCACCACCACCACACCAGCAGTGGAAAAGGCACAGGCAAGGGGAGGGCAAGGGACGAGAAGGAACACCCCGGCAAGGGGGCAAGGAGGCGCCCAAGGTAGCAGGCAGGCGCCCACAGGGACAGGGAAGCGGGGGCGACACAACACGGGAGCGGGAAACCTCCAACGGACCGGGAAGGGGAAGGATCAGGGACCGTGGCACAGAGGGTCAGGACGCAGCGGCGGGCACCAGGGCGCACACACAGGAAGGGCATGCCACAACAGAGAGAGCAGCACCGTCCCACCCCCAGCGGACACCGCGCGACCCCTGGAGGCTCACGCCCGCCAACATATGCCGCCGAAGCTCGGACCTGACGCCGTACGGACTGCACTGGCTCATGCCCTCCGGGCACCGGAACCCGCACAGGCAAAGAAGGGCACACCCACACGGAGAGAAGGGGCTGCACCCACCGACTGAGCCGCTGAGGACACCGCCGCGCAGCTCACAACCACGCCCTCTCCGCCAGGCGACAACCCCAGCCACAGCGAGGGCCAGCACACAGGCACCAGAAGAGGGAGAGGACACGGCCGCACCACCCAGGCTAGAGGCAAGGACCCCCAGAGATACAGGAGCAAAGCACAGGCCCCCAGGGAGGGCAACCCCGCGGACACCTACCTCACCCACCAGCCCGAGCGGCACACCCGAACCGAGCAGGGATCCAGCAAGCCACCCCACACCTAACCGCACCCCCCAGTCAGCAGCCAGCCACAACACCTCGATCCCCGTCCCGCACCACGACACGGGCAAGTCTAACCACCACCGGCCCCAACCCACGCCCCCACCACGGCACAACACGAGGCAACACGGCACACCGCACCGCAGCGCACCGCCGTGCAACGCACAACGACAAGGCACCCCAAGACACCAGACACCGCAACACGACGCGGCGCGACGCGGCACAGCACAGGACAACACAGCACGACAGGGTGCAACACGGCACGACAAAGCAGGGCGCACCACAACACAGCACAGACCAGCACGGGGCAGCACGGCGAAACATGGCACATCACACCACGGTGCAGCAAAGCACACCAGAACACCAAAGCGAGGGACACAAACCGAGGGTCTAACCCGAGCAAGCCGTCGCACACCCCGGAACGTGCCGCACCATCCTGCCGCACACAGGCAAGGGGCCACCGCAGGCCCGGCATCGACAGCGGCGGCCCACCCACACAAACGGCCACCAGAAAGTTAAAGCTGGCACCGCGGAGGCAGAGGGACACGGAAAAACCCAGCCCCCCTAACCCAGGGCCTCACAAAACCGCCTGGCGCAACCGCCCAGCTGGCAGAGCAAGAACCTAACCTGACAGCAAGGGCCACCGAGTCAAGCGTGTACGTAACCCACCAAACCCATCGGGCCAGGGCAAGGCCCAGCAAAATGCAAGAACCAAGAGCAACCCGGTTAACCACACTGAATGCCGACCAGTGCGCGCACCAGCCCAGGGGAGGCAGAGGGAGGAACAGGCAGACCCCCCCCACAAAAAAAGGGGTGGGCACGACATAGCCCCACAGCCGCGAGGCCGCCCACCCACACCACAAGAGGCGGGCAAACCCCTCAGCCAGACAGCACCAAAAGCGGCACCCATGGGGCCCCCCGAAGGAACACCCGAGGACCACCAAGCCAAAACCAGTGACACCCGACCGAGAGCAGCGGCCCAACAGAGTGAGGGACACCCCGCACACGCCAACCCACACCACGCTCGGGCAGAGACGGGCAAAAAAACAAAAAACACGAAGGCACAGCCCGAACGAGAGGGGAAGGGGGGACGGAGACCACGAGACCAAAGACAGGGACAGCCAGCGACGGACACAACAAGACCAGGACAGGACAGGGCCAAAAACCACACATGCCCCCCGCAGCCCAAAGAAAATACAACACAAAACTGGAGGGGGGGGGACAAACTCCCCCCACAGCAACTCCTGCAAACCCCCACGCCACAGGCTGCCCCCCAAGAAGGTGACGGGAAACGGACACGGCGCACACAAGGGGCCACGCGCCACAGCATCCAAGCCGGAGGGCAGACAAAACCCAAATCCACACAGACACACACCACACCGCCAGGAATGGCGGGGTAGAAGCGGAGCACACGCACGAACGGACACACACCCCAACTCCCCAACCAGCAGTGGCGGGCACAGCCGGAGCCCGAGCCCCAGCTCACACGCCCACACCGCACACCCCAGCCAGGAAGGGCGGGGTACAGGCGGGGCACGCACAAAAACACACACAGACGCCAACACCCCAGCCAGGAGTGGCGGGGCGCGGCTGCAACCCAAGCCCAAGCACACACCCCGGCACTGAACCCACAGCCAGGAGGGGCAGGGAACCAGGCGGGACGCACACACAAACACACACTCACCCTAACACCTCAGCCAGGAGTCGCGGGGCGCAGCCGAAACCCGAGCCCAAGCACACACACCGAAACCGCACACCCGAGCCGGGAACGGCTGGGTACAGGCGGAGCGCGAATACAACTACACAGGCCCCAAAACCCCAGCCGAGAATGCTGGGGTGCAAGCCAAATCCCAAGCCCAACGGCAAACACCACAAACCCCAGCCGGGAATGGAGGGGCAAAACCACAACCCGTACCCAAAACACACCCACCCAAGACCCCAGCCAGGGTTGGCGGGGTTACTGAAACCCAAGACCAAGCACAACCCGGACCCAAACACAAATGCCACATGACAGTAGGAAACCCAGTGTCCATAGCCCTGGCACTGAGGCAGCTGGTGCCATGCAGGTGACCCGGCCAAACGAGGTCCCAAGACCAGGGATTAGGCTGCATCTTAGGGCCTGCGCTGCTTTGGGACTTGAGGCGGAGCGTGTGACACTCAAGCGCCTGGGAACCCCAGTACCAAGAACATGCAAGCATGCCTTGGGAACAAGATACGCCAGGAAGTCCGGTGAACCTCTAGGGTTCCGCCCGAAGAGGGGGACGTGCGCAAGCACGGGGGCACACCCTCTTGGCGAGACAAGCACGTCACACTGGCGGCGATCAGCCCTCCCGGTGTTGCCCGTGGTCTTTTGTTAGGGGCCACAAGACAGGTCTAGCGGGATGTAAGTGGCCTCCCCTCTTCAAGCGCGGAGCCTCTTCCTGGTCGTCACAGCGGCAACGCCGGCGGGAACCATGGGGCACCTCTCAACGACTGAGTGCACCTACCTAACTACCTACTTGAGTTCCATGAGCAAGGTAACTTGTGGTGGCTTTAGGGTTTATTGGTGGGAAATCCGTCTTGCATGCTTACATTGTGCTCGAAATGTGGAGGTGATTGAGGCGAGGAGAACACACTTTGGTTGGGTTTGGTTTGAAGTGGTTGGCAAGTGTGGAGACGGTGTTCAAAAGCGTGTTCCTCAGGATTGTTGCAAAGTGGTTTGAAAGCCGGTTCCATGAGGCAAGGAGAACACATTGTTCCTGAAGATTGGTGCACAGATGTTCCCTGAGATTGGTGCAAAGGCGTTCCCCAAGCTGCATTTGTTCATTTCGATTGATTTGCATTCATTTAGAGAAGGCGAAGCAGTTCACAAACCAGTTTGTGGACTTGGGTGCAAGTGCTTCGGTAAACGTGTTCAATGTGGCTTGGAGAACGCGTCACAAAACGCGTTCGTGGACTCTGGTGCCCATGCGTTCGAGAGCGCCTCCAATGAAGGTCAGAGAACGCGTTGCAAAACGCGTTGGGCGACTTTGGTGGAAATGCGTGCGCAAAAGCCTTCAATGAAGATTGGGGAACGTGTCTCAAACGTGTTTGTCCATTTTCGTTCAAGGGCGTTCGCAAACGCCTTCAATGAGGCTTGGAGTTCGTGTTGCAAAACACGTTTGTCGAGTTTGGTGCAAAGGCGTTCGAACGCACCTTCAATGAGGCTTGGAGAAAGTGAGCGCTTCAGAGGCGCTCTTCACGTGGGCACTTGCAGTGGGTGTTTGGGCTGCCCTCCCCAAGGTGGGGCTTCAAAGGCGCTCTTCAACTGAGCGCTTGCGATGGGCGCGTGCGAGCCCCCTCGCCCACCTTTTCCAACTTCTACACATATCACTTCAATTTGTCTCATCAAACCAATTAAACAAATTGCACAGTTAAACTACACACCACCCTCAACTCCCCTTATTTCCTTGAGTTGTTCAATAAACCCCGCACTGCAGTCTCTGAATACATTTGAAGCATTGAGATGCCAGTTGCTGTGAAGGAAGTGCTGTATAATGCTTCCATATCTTTGAACAGGGATTTTGTCCTCGAATTTGTGAAGTGTGTATGAATTGGTGCTCCGCCTAAAGATCCTGCGCAGAAGGAGGTTTGTCGTATTTCGGGATTTTCGAGAAACAGGACAGTTCACAAGTCAAACAACAACAAGTGGTAGCCAGGTAGGTGGCGGCGAGATCAATAATGGCTGATTCCACAGTCTGAATGTCAAGTAATGGCTGATTCGACAGTCGGGACGGCATTGGTGTCGACTGCTTTAAAATGCCCTGTTGATCCGACAGATGTATAGTCCTGTCTGTTGTTTGTTTGCTCGGCACTCGGCTTCGATAGCTATACCCAATGGTATGGTATCTCGATGAGCCCACAGCCTTGCTGTGGGCGGCGCCCGTGCATGTGCCTGGCCAGGCTGTCTTCTGCAGCTTCTGCCAAGACGCAGCCGGTGGCAAAGTCGGACACGGCTTGTGGGTGAGTTGCTGAGGACAAATATACCATACACTGGGTGCCAGTCTGTGGGTTTCCACCACTATTATGCTTCAGGGAGCCAGCACATGTCGAGGTCCAGAAGGCTTTTTTTCCTGGGGCCTGTCTATTCATCTTCGACAGTGTGGTGCCCGCCCAGACGAGTGAAACGTCTTTGAGGTCTCAGGGGGGGGTTGTGTTAAGGAAAATTTGTTGAACTGATGGATTTTCAAGCAGAAGCCCCTGCTTTGGCATCGTCTTCACTTGCGCCAGCGCGATTAGCTCCACTGCAAAGACCCGCTGGTGCAAAAATGGAGCGCAGTGCAAGTTTTACAAATGAGGAAACTGCCGTGTCTGCCACGAGCACACTTCAGACCCCTGACTTTGGGTTCGTCTTCGCTTTCATTGCCTGGCAACCGCATCCCTGAGCGAGCGAGGGGCAGCGCCTGAGGGTGCTCGGTCAAGCCTGGAAGGCCGTCCACCTCCTACTTCAACTCCCTAAAGGGTCCCTGAGCGAAACAAGAGGCAGTGTCCTCTTGAGGCGCCGGGCCAAACGTTGATGGCCACCCTTTTGAACTTGCCATGATTTCCTTACACCTCTCTGTGCAGGCAGTGTTCCTTGACTCAATTGAGGCAAAACCAACAGTAAAATGTAGTTTGTCTGTCCCCTCAGATTGACGGTTTGAAGATCTTTATCATTATGGTCAATATTGTGAGGTCCGTTGCTCTCGTACACCGGGCGATGATTTGAAGGTCTGAGATTATTTTTTGCTTGTTGTTGATTGTTGGCAGTCATTATGTGGGACAGCCTCAGGGCATTTGTGTTACAGGATCTCGACGAGTATATTTTGTAATGATGTTCAAGCCCTGTCTGAGAGACTCCTGCCGCCAGCTTGGTGAATGCAATGGTCTATATATTACCCTGACGTGTAAAAGAACAAAAGGTGTCTGCCTCATCAGTGTACTCAGTTTCTTTGAAGTCAGAGTCCTTTTTCCTGCTGTCTATCACAGTTTTCTTCTATAATTGAAGGCGTCAGTGCAACAAGGGAAGTGTAGAAAAGGTTTACCTCAAGGAAGCTTGATTAGTGTAACTGGTGTCAGCCTGCTCGCAAAGTTCTTTTTGACACATCAGTACGGCTGTGCCCAATGAACCCAAAACAGCAAAGCGAACAGCAAGAGTGAAATCATTGACGGAATACAGATCAAACGGAATGTAATCCCCTTCACTTGAATGTCTACAGGAGGACAATTCATGTCTGGCGCTTTAATACAACAGTTCTGATCATACAACAATGAGACAGGCATAAGGACAATACAATCGCAGCATATGCATGTGCGTGCATGCCAGTATGGGGCTGTTCCGCCTGGCCCACCCTATACCAAAGGGCTCCCTGTCGTCCCATGGGGGGAGCACCCAGACATTCACCTGGCCTCACGTACCCTAGGGCTTTTCCCCCTGTGGGCGGGCACCTGGCCTCTACCCTTAACCCAAACACACGGCTCAACTTCTCTCAAACTGGAAGTTGAAAAAATTAGAGGGATTAATTGGAAAAATGGTTGGGCATCCAGGATCAGGAACGGTGTGCGCAGGGTGTGCGTGCACTGTCAGGGGGGTGGGGGGTTAGTGGCGCATTAGCACTGCAACCAAGCCCTCGGTGTCACACTGAGGTGTGCAGCACTGATAATGGTATCAGCCCTAAACACAGGGTTCCCCCTCATACCCTACACCTCGGGTACAGGCGCCCTTAGCGCCTGCCCTCACCTGTCCTGCACTGCTGGGGGAGAACCGGGGAAACCAAGCTAGAAAACCTCTAACCATCAACACTAGGAACTATGTGGTGCTGTAGAGGGGGCTTGGAACAAGAAAATAAGTGTGATGTGAGTTGAACAAAAACCCATTTCCCTAAAGCCCAGATTAGTCACCAACAGAAAAGCTGGTGTCTGCGAAAGATTATCCAATGATGATGCTGTGCAGTGCAGCAGCGCAGTGCGAGGCCGTGAGTGTGTACATTGATGCACTGATGAACGGCGACTGACAGTGTGCTGTTGTGCAAGCGAAAGGCGAATTGGGTGGCAAAGCACACCCTGGATACCAATCGAGCCGCAGAGAACCCAAAGAAACAAAAAAGAAACTAAACAAAGCAACAACTGAGTTCAATATCAGAACCCTTCAAACCAATTCGTGGGACAGGGTACAGGTAGACCGAGATGAGGATAAATAGAAGAGTGCTCAACTTATGGAAGTGATCGTGGCACGAGGCCACAGGCTAGGTGCCAAAGTTGGTAGGGTGACACCAACACATTTGGAAGTGCTGCAGGCCACAAGGGAGAGGCATAGTAAACCAAAGAAAACCACCCTTATCCCAGCGCACGAAATTGCCAAAGCACTGGTCCCCGGGCCTAGCAAGTAGCCACCTTCAAAGACTCTGCAAACAGGGCTTCCGCGTGACAAAGAGCTTGAGAAAGCTGTCCAGCAGGGCTCTCTGCGAGGATGAGCTCCACAGCGCTTGCCAGCTGCCCTTTGGCGCGAGGATGAAAGGCTGGAGAAATGGCTGAGTACTGCCAAGCTATTCCACTGGGCCAGTAACCCACAGTATTCCACAGAACTCGATGAGCGCCGCCTGTGTCAGGGACATGGTGACAATGGCTTCAGACCTGAAGTGTTCGAAGCACAGGCACCAAACTTATCAAACAAGGATGCGGCACATAGATCCAGTTATCCAGAGTTGCTCAGCCCAAAAGGTACACATCCGACAGGTACTCCGAAGGGTACTCACCAAAGGCGCAGAAATGACGAGGACTGGTCACTGAAGCACTGGTCCACAAGCCTAGCGCACGATTCGCAACCAAATGATGCGGGCAACCATGCACGACAAATCAAGGCTGACAACAGCCTAGCAACTTGCGAACTTCGGGGCTCTCAGAGATCTCCGAGCAGCCTCCTGCTTCCCAGCCGCACTGACCATGCACTCCAGTGATTTTCAGCTTTGCAAGTGGTGTCAGCCTGCTCGCAAAATTCTTTTTTGGACATATCAGTACGGCTGTGCCCAATGAACCCAGAGCAGCAAAGCGAACAGCAAGACTGAAATGATTCACGGATTACAATTCAAACCGAACGTAATCTCCTTCACATGATTGTCTTCAGGAGGACAATTCATGTCTTGCGATTTAGTACAACAGTTTTGATCAAAAAATAATGAAACAGGCGTAAAGATAATACACTCGCAGTTTCAATGTGCTGTGCCCGCGCTATGCCTCCTGTGTGTATGTGCACCTGCCCCGTGAATGCATGTTCCCATTACAATTAGCAATCTGCTGCTAAATCGGTGAAGTGAGTAGTTGATGGGTCAGACAACAGCTGCACAGCACTTGCCACCATTTCGCAGAGTGGGAGAGAAAGAGAACAAGAGTCTTTGCTTTGCTTTATGATTACTTCTAGAAGTGTGCATAGTACAAAACAGTCACTACCATGTCTCTATTGGGGTACTTAATCCAGGCCAAGCCCCCTGTAATCCTTGGGAAGTAATGAGGACCAACACGTAATCATTTTTATCACTCTTTTGAAGTTTGAAGTACACTTTCTCAAAGTAACTAGGGTTATAAGACGAGCTCCCTCATGAAGTTCACCCCCACCACTGAAGTGACCGGAGGTATCTTCCTTCAAGTAGGTTATACCGAACTAAAGTAGGCACTTCATGCCTAGGGCCTTGTAGGTCAAGCCTGGTAGTCCGCCACCTCAGGACACCTATACGCAAATGTTTCTACTACTTGTTGTGGTTGTACGTTTTAACTGATTCTGAATTCAGTTGCTTGGCCATGCTGCCCAAGCCATATCCTGTTTCTGGCCCACCTTGTATGCCCTGAAACCTAACCAACTCCATTGAATCCCAATCAGTGCACATGAAGTGCTTGGAGCCATTCTTGAGGCCAAATTGCAGCCAGTGTTCTCTTTTAAAATCATCTATCTTGTTCAGTGCATTGTATTTGGACTTGCTTCTGTCTATACACTTTATTTGTGGTTATCTGCACGCCTTCTGTGAAACATTGGATTTTATAACTATTCAGTGATTCGATCCTTATCCCCTTCATGCTCTACTTTCTGCTGTGGTCATGTTTTTCAACTACAAAACCTGCAGGACTTCATCAAAGCGGTTAGTGCAGCAATTGAGGATATTCTTTCCGGTAGTACCTTGAGGACCTTTTGAACCAACCCTGAACAAAACTGAGCAATATACAATCCAAGATCCAAAGCCAGCTGAACATCATGTCCCTCCCATCGGTGACAATCTCATCCAAAACATATCCCATCTGGAATCTACAGCTCGGCAGTCGGCTGAACCTCACTGAGCCTAGACTCAGAGTTGGGGTTGCATCTGGGTCTCAAGAAGATCCGGGGCATCACAGCAGGGCCAACGAAAAAGGACCCAGTGAACCTGAAACTGGGGCGCGCAGACCTGAACTTGGAGCGCCCGGAGTACCATCCACCATTGAGGCCTTAGCCGCTCGTGGTGACAGTCTTGAGCATCTTTGCAGGCGTGTTGCCATCTCCCACACCTAATCGGTGTGTCCTGCCCTGTCGTCCACTATCGTTGAAGAGCACGATAACCTGAAGAGGCAGATGCTACACAGGGACTATCACCAGTCAATACGAACAGAGGATGGTGAAGAGCCCATCAACGCAATATGATCTCCTCCAGAGACTGACATGGACTGGTACTACTACCACGGTCACTCGACCAACGTGGCAAACACAGCTTCCCTGCCCAGACGCTCGAGGTTTACCACACCACTATGCGAGGAGTATATGTCGCGACCAGAACCACCCAAAGCAACGGGAACACCAGAGGCATATCCAAACCCCAAAGTCGGGGGTTCCCGTAACCCAGGGCCAGCTGATAGTGCTTACAACAGTACCGCAGAACTGCTGGCCAAACATTTCTCGTGACCCAAAGATCTGGACATGATAGCCCTGTCTGAGGGTGTGAGAGCCAAATTTGGTATAACTGAACCCTTAGCAAGACCAGCGATGGCATCACCCTCTCGAGGTTTGACCTCACTCGCCTACGATGTCAACAGAGCAAGGGTTTCCAGGCTCCTACCTAACGTCACTTGCCCCAGTCCCTTTCACCCTCGTTCCCGAACAGCTTCCATCGCTGACCTACAGGATTTCCCAGTGACTGAGGCCCAGGGGAGGGGACTAACGGCTTTGACGCCACTCGCTGGCACATCCTCCCCCCCCCCTCAGATCCAACTTCATGGGATTGGAAGAGTGGCAAACATATTGCCCAAGCGAACATCCAGCTAGATCTGCCGGAGTTCGATCGGAAAAATCTGCCAGAATGGGCAGAGGAATTTGCTGAATTTCTTGTACTGACTGGCCAATCTCACGTGGATGTGACCACTAAATGTTCGCTTCTGAAGCGTTCATGTAAAAGGAAATTCCTTGCAGAAACAGGTGAAGCAAATTGTAAAAACCTGTTCCACTTAGGCTGAGGTTCTCCAAGAAGCGGGGAAAACTTCCCCCGTCTATGAGACGGATCTCCGTGTTCGCACACAAATTGAGGAGCTTCCTATGCTCCCTGAGTTCCCTCCGGCTGCGCGTATCTCTGAGTATGTCTACAACCTGGAGTATCTCTTCTCCAGGATGAGTGTCGGTTCCGATGGACCCACTGAACCCGACCCGTGGCTCGTGGGTAAGATACCCCTCCGTACATGGCAGGATTGCAGGTCTACTTTCAAGAGGAAGCGGCATACCCATACGTACGATAATCTGGTTGACCTGCTCATTGACCCGGTACTGGAGAGGGACAACGACTCCAATCTGTGAAAATTCTTCAAGAGGCACCTTGGGACAGGTGCCAACTCAACCCCTGATCGTGGTGAGTTGCGAGGGTCCAAAACCCCCACTAACCCCAGAAAGGGTGGAGGTATTTGGGGGGGGGGGTAACCTACAGACCGTGAAAGAGGTGACCCCAGACACAGGTCTACCCCCCCTCTTCTACTGCAAGCCTGTGAACGACAAGGAAGGACCTTGTCATGCCTCTGACTGCGACCATTGCAGTAGATTTGTGCTGCAACTAAAAAGGGAGCAGCACACTAAGAATGGAAAAACAGTGAACCATCAGGATGACTTCAGGTGCACCATCAGCTGTGGATTCTGTGGTAAACATCCTCACTACGAGGACGAATGCCACATCAAAATGCGTGAGAGCGATAAACTCAAACGCCAAGGGGCTGAACGCAAGAGGAAGCAAACTCCTTACAAAACCCCGAGGAACGAAGACAAGTGAGGTAAAAGTGGAAGCAACATGGGTGGCAAGGATGGAACCCCCAACCATAACCCCCAGAGGCGCTCGTCAGCGCCCGCTGCTTCTCCTTCTCCTACCACGGCTGACCCTGAGAAGCTTTCACAACGAAATAACGCCTCCCCATAGGAATCTAACTCCAAGAAGAGGGGATTGACCTGGGTGGCCAAATCGCTCATGGCTGCGGAGAATAGGGGGGCGGCTCTGAAGAGGAGGACTTGTTTTTCTGCATCCTCGTGAAAATTGGTGATCAGTTTTCTCGGGCAGTGCTTGACGCCGGCGCAACACTCTTTATAGTGGCCCAGCCCCTGCAAAAAAAGTTCAAGAAAACCAAGAAAGTGGCCATAAGAATAGGGGATGGGTGAACCATCCTCTCCCCGGGGGGTGTTGCTGTGTCCATTTGTCTTCGCGACGAATCGGTGAGGCAGCGCTGCAGAGCGCTGGACACTGACATCTTAGACATTGTCGATGGCACTGACCTTATACGAGAAAAGCCAAATGTAGAAGTATTGTCCCCCCAACGTTCCTATGCTCTTCACTGCGACTCCGGCAGTGGCCTTTTCTGGGTAACTTTGGAGCTGTCAGGACGAAAAGAGTCCGGGCTGCGCTACACAGCACTGACAAACTATCGTACCGAGAACTACCAGTTGGCCTGACACGTCCTTGAAAACGGACTGGCGTCCCCGCAGGTATCCCTGGATGACATTCAGGTTGAATTGTTCGCGAGCCAGCACTAGAAATTTATGCAGTTGTATTGCTCTAAGCATTTGACTAACGCCTTCTGCTTCTTCTGGAAAGCGATGGGCTTCGCGTATGCTAACCCTCCTTTCTCTCCGCTCCCCGAGGAACCTGTTTTGTCCACGTAGAGTTGCAAGGAAAAAATTGACGTTTGCACGCAGTTGCACGAAATTTGTGCCAGTTGCACAGAATTGCACTAGAGTTGCACAGTGCAATCCCTGTGCAACCGCGCTGTCGTCGTCGTCGCGTCTGCCGCCGTTGCCGCCGCATTATAAAATTTAAGGGAAATCTACTAGCCATTTCCCAGATTCGCAATGGTTTTGCAAGAAAATGCTATTTCCAAGTTCATTAGAACTACTTCCGGTAGTTTTGGCAGCGAGATCTCGATGGATGACCTTGTGCTACTATTTACCTCAACGGCAAGGGTACCGCCCTATTGGATCGCCTCAATGAACGCATCAATAAGCAAAAACGATACAATAAACGTGCAAAGGACGCCATTCGGCAGGTTTATACACCTACTAAGGCTGTCCGCCTCGTTTTGTAGCTTGAAATGCCAAAGAAAATGTAATGTTTATTACCTGTGCTGGCACTGGGATCTGCCTCTGGAGCACGCCTCCACCTGGTGATCCCAGTGCTTGCCCAGTGCAGCCTGCCACCACCCCAGCCGGATGTCCTGTGCAGCCTTCATGGATCCCCAATCTGGCTTCTCCGGCCGGATCGGGCGAAGAAAGCTCCCGTTCAGCGGGGCCCGTTTGTTATACTATAAGGGGAGGCCCATGGCGGCGTCGCAGCGCCGGCACGGCACACCCAGCTCCGACACGGCCGAAGGCGATCCTGGTTGCCCTTGGTCACAGCGTGAGGCAGGCTGCAACCTCCGCTATACAAATCAACCCAGCCCCCACGTGGATAAGACCCGTCCTGGTTGTATCGATCCCGCTGCGGCGCGCCTCGTGAGCCTGCCCTGCGGCGGGGCAACGGAGATGATGCAGAGGCATTCGATCGTGAGTTGGTACAGCCTTGGCTGTCGGCCAGGGGTGCGGGCCACCTCTGGCCATGGATCCGAGATCGCCCCCACCGGAGTCCATCTCTGGCGGGTTCCGAGACGCGCCCGTGCATGCATGCATGGGCGTTTGGAGAGCTTCGGTTCTCCCTTGTTTGATGCAGTCACCGATGGATTGGCTCCTCCACGGGGCGTCCGTTGGAGAGCGTGGCTCACGGCAAGCCACCGGAGAGGCCATTGACACCCCTTCATGGGGTTTGATGTTCGCTCCTTGGCATGAAGCAGTCGACCGATTCTGGTTGATCCCGCAAGTTCTCATATGCTCCTCTCAAAGACTAAGCCATGCAATTGTCAGAATACATTGGATTGAGAGTGAATCTGTGAATGGCTCATTACCCCGGCGACAATCTGATGACTGTGCACTGGTTGCTTGGGGCCCTTGTGGTCCCCTGTGACATCAGTCCGGATTTTCACCTCAACTGTGTGGCTAATACATGGAAGCTCAGAGCTGTGGCCCGTTCAGGGTCACTGGCAGTTGGCCTATAACAAGACCTGCGCCCGTACAGGGCAGCGTGCAAGGGTGATTCAGGCCGTTTTCTGTGATGGCAAAGATGGTTCTACGATGAATGCTCCACAGTGTGGGTCTCTGACCTATCAGCTCTGGTTGGTGGTGTAGTAGACCACCATGGCTATCACGGGTAACGGGAAGTCAGGGTTTCATTCCGGAGAGGGAGCCTAAGAAGCGGCTACCATTGCCAAGGCGAGCAGCAGGCGCGCAAATTGTCCACTGCCGACACTGGTCTGGCGAGGCCGCGACGAGCCATAGCAGCCCTGCTAACCCTGTGTGGTTGGTTGAACTCCGCAATGAATGCTATCCAAACGCAGCAATGAGTATCAACTGGAGGGCAGGTCTGGTGCCAGAGGCTGAGGTACTCCCAGCTGCAAGAGCGTATACAAATGTTGCTGCTGTTGAAAAGCTCGCAGTCAACCCCTGGGCATGGGGCTGCAGGGCGTCCGGCCGCTCTGCTCGGGGTGTTTCCCGGCCGCCAGGCCGGGTAGCGGCCTCTGTGGATGCACTGCTTGATTCAAACCCCTTGCAGATGGTCCCCGTGCCCGCTTTGCATGGGTTTGGACCGCTCTGGCAAGAAGCCTCCTTCAGTGGTGGCTGATGCGGTCATGCCTGTGACATGGGCGCGGGTCACTTGCGACCCGACCTCGGAGCCAACCATGGATGCCACTGTGAATAATTCAGCGCGTCCTAAGCAAACGTGACTTGATTGCATGATTCAGCGCGGGATGGCAAAGGATTGACCATATGTGGACACATCTGTTCTGCTGAGTCTCAGGGTCCGCAAAGGGCAACGCAGTGCTGGTGCCCCCAGATGGCCGGAGGCTATCCGCTCCGGAGGTGGCCCTCACCGGGCAGCTGGGCAGTGCTGGCTCTGAACGGCAGTGATGGGTCTGTTCGTCGTGATGGATATTGACACGCCAGAGGTGAAATTCTCAGACCGCTGTGGGATCAACTGCAGCAAAGGCGTTCCACTGGAGCATGTTCGTCGATCAAGAACGAGAGTGTGGGGAGCGAAGATGATCAGATACCATCGTAGTCTACCGCTGTAAACTATGTCAGCTCGGTGTCGGTGGGCCATAATCTCCTCAACATGATGCCATCGGTTCCACTCCTCTGCAGCGAGAAATGTAAGCTTACTGATTCAGGGGGGAGTACGGTCTCAAGACTGAAACTTACAGGAATTGATGGAATGGCACCACAAGGCGTGGAGTATGCGGCTTAATGTTACCAGGTCAGGACGCAGTCGGGACTGATAGATTGAGTATTCTTTCTTGATCCTCTGGACGCTGGTGCATGGCCGCTCCTGAATGGTAGAGTGATTTGTCTGATTGATTCCGATAACTACTGAGACCTCTGCCCCTGAATAGTCCCCGGTCTCGCATTCATGTAGGACGGAACACCTGACCCGTGGGTCGGCTTGCCGGTCCCAACGGGGCTCGTGGTTTACCCGTCTGAGAGTGCTGGGTATGCTGCTTCTCTCGGGTGCCGTGCATGTTTACCAAGTGCACGCAAGCCAGAGCCAACAGGAGGTCTGTGATGCTCCTAGATGTTCTGGGCCGCACGCCGCCTACACTCGTCCAGTGAACAAGCATTGGTGTCCCATCCATGGGACCTTCCTGCCCAGAAGTGGGCGGGCAACCTTTGCAGCTGTGAATGTGTGTTTGGGATTGATGCTCGCAACTATCTGTCAAGAACAAGGAATGCCTGGTATGTGCACCTCATCAGCTTGCACAGATTATGTCGCTCCCATTTCTACACACCGCCCGTCGTTGCTACTGATGGCAGAATGATAAAGCCCTCGAGAATTCAAGCTGATTGGCACTCGTGCACATCAATGTCTTGTCATGGAATTTGGGCGATGTTCTCCTGCTAGAGGAAGCAAAAGGTTTAACAAGGTTGCTGTAGGTGAACCTGCAGCAGAATCATTGTCGAGACTTTGCAACGCCACCTGCTGGTCAACCAGTGGGTGACGGGGCTCAGGGCTCTCCCGCGCCAGGGAGCAGAGATGGTTGATTCATGTGGGCTGTGATGCGCATCGGACCCCATCGGGTCCGATCGTCCAACCTACTGCAGTGGATGCCTTGGTCCATGTAATGTGGAAGAACAGAGTAGCCTCCGATACGGGAATTGCGAAATGCAGAGACTTGTGAGCTTTGTTGAGATGACTACTCAAGAGGACTGGTCGGTGTTCTTAGCCATGGTGTGCACACACGCCAGACCCTGGAGTAGAGCTGCTTGGGAATGTAGGTCAAACGGCCAGGCATGTCCGTGGCAAGGCTGCATACAGACCTGGGACCGATAGCTAACAAGTAGACTGATCGCAAGGTGCAAAGGACTCTGCAAAGAGGGTTCAAAGTGCCTGAAGCTGCGGCAGGCGACCGGTGGTGGATGCTTCGCTGACACAGAGGATTGCGATGCGGCCCCGGACCGTGAAGTGGCTGGCGAGACCATCCGTGGCTCTCGCACAGGCATTGGCGGTCCCGGGGCCCGCCCGGCTTTTCGAGAAGCGGCCTCGGGTCTGGCCTGCGGCTGGCTGCAGAGCCCCACTCTCTGGTGGGATCGATTCGCAGTGGCATTCTGGCAGAGGCACTCCGCATGTCTGGACCTGGCAGCATGCATTTGGTCGCTTTGACCTATGCCCCAACGGAGAAGAGGCTTCATTGGCTGGGATTGTGGATGGCTTTCGGGCTTGGCTTTGCTCTTTGGTGCTCTGCTGTCCGTCCAGAGCCGTAACTCATGTCACAGAGCATCATCCTTCGAGAGGGCAAATGTGGCAAGGCAGAATGGCCCTGTGGGTGTCCGGTGTGCCCCTGTGTGGTGCACCGAATGCATGTGCCTACCAACCGCGCCGGTCTGCAATCAGTGGGAGAGCTACTGGTGTGCAGGCCCTCCAGGTCTCTCATCCCGGCTCTCGGTACCCCGGTTGGTGCACAGTGGTGCAAAGGTGTCAAGAGTGGCTTAGCAAGGCAGGGACATCCCCTGCCCGTCTTGAAACACGGACCAAGGAGTCTATCGGAGGCCGCAGGCAATGCTGCGCGTGTAGTCAAAGCTGGTACGGAGCAACTGATTGCGGGGCCCGCTGTACTGCCGCCTTCGCCGGGTTTGGCCTCTGCGACCCAACCCAGGCAGGGCATGCAGCAGTGGCCGCAGCTGCGGATCCTCCGCGCCTTTGGGGACTCTGAAGAGCGTGTGGCCATGCCTCTGGCACCTCTGCGCGGCGGTGCTGCCTCTTGGATCCATGCGGGGTCTATAGTGCTGCGTGCTGCATGTTTCTCCATGGCGTGCAATGGCAAATCGATCTGATGCAAGAGCTGCCGAGCCTGAATCAAATGGACACTGGTTCTGAGTGCGAGGTGTCCTCCATGGGACCCGAAAGATGGTGAACTATACCTGGCTACGGCGAAGCCGTGAGAAACTGCGGTGGAGGCTGGTCGCAATCATGACGTGTCAATCGTGTTGTCTGAGCGGGGCATAGGGGTGAAAGGCCAATCGAACCATCTAGTAGCTGGTTTCCGCCCAAGTTTCCCTCAGGATAGCTCGGGCTTGGAGTGTGTCCGAATTCGTCGATCGTGATGCGGCTCTTGTCCGGTAAAGCAATGCATGAGAGGCATTCTGGGGAGTCTATCAGTCCTCAACCTATTCTCAAACTGTGAATGGGCAAGCATCGGAGGCACACTTCTCTGCATCCGACGTCTGTGTGTGGCGCGTCAAAAGGCATCCGTGGCCGACGGGGTGCCCAACGCAGTCCGCTGTGCTTGAGTGTGTTTGAGAGATGGTGGCAGCCTGCTGGCCTCAGTGGGATGGGGCATTCTGCCCAGGCATCCGCTGAGGCCGCTGGGGCCGAACCCGGAAAAGTGTGTAGCCCCATGTGGGACATTACTGGTAAGCGGTGCTGGTGATGCGGGATGATCCGAGAATGCAGTTGCAGGCTTCAAGTGCAGGCTCATACATAGAATCCACAAAGGACATTGTCCGCTAGAGATAGCAGGCCGGTCGCCATGAAGTTTGGAATCCGCTTAGGAGTGTGTAACAACCGGCTTGCCGAAGCGGGCAGCTTCGAAAATGGATGATGCTCAAGCCAGAGGCGTTGTTTGACTTATACCGTGCCGCTGCTGTGGCAGCAGGGCAGGTGTAGCAGTGCGGAGGCGAGGCGCAAGGGTTCGCGGTGCTGGCTCCGAGGTGACCCGGAGGGAAGTATCCCTTGGTGCAGATCTTGGTTGCAGTAGCGAGTATTTTTTCTGGTGGCCCATGCAGGCTCCCTCTTGCAGAGGCCTGCTGCTGGCCTGAGAGGCTGAGGACTGGAGTTGAGCAGGCTTCCATACCAACAGCCGTTGAATATTGGTCAGTCGATTGTAAGCCAGATGGCAATGCTCACGGATACGACAAAGGCCCCAAATTTCGGGGCCCTGTGGCTCTGGGTCGCCCGTCCGCGGCTGGCGCCGTGCTGGTCCCTCACTGGGTGCCATGGGGTGCGCGGCGCAGTGCCCTTCAGCTGAAGCTCAGTGCCAGGGCTCTGCCTTGCAGGAGTGGCGAACAGGCAGACGAATCTACTATTCTGACAAGCTGGTACCAGGGTCTTGGCTGATGATACTCAGAACGGTTTCTCGGCGAGATTGCTGGGAAGGGCCAGTGGCAACGCTGGTGTCCGGTGTTGCGGGGCCGCGTCTCGGTGGCCCCCCCGTGGAGTTGTCTTTTCTGTCTGACAGCTAGAGTGTGTGGGCTATCCACTGACATGCTGCATGGCGACATAGCTCTCTGCTTGGCAAGATGGTGCTACATTGGTACCATTGGACTTACTCCTGCCCTGCTCTGAGGGTTTGGCTTCGGCCGACCCGGAATGCGCCATGCCTTTGGTGGCCATCGACTTCATGGAATGCCCTGCAAAGTTGTGCAACAAAGCGTGAACCTTTGGTGACCAAACCGGGACAAACCCCATCTGGGGGCTCTGATCCGATTGGAATGGCTCCGTACCGAATCACCGCAGCTGGTCTCTTCGGCTAGACGCTGCTGGTCAACAGTGCAAATGCAGCTAAGGGAAATTGGCAAACTCGTTGTGTACCTTCGGAAGATGCGGTGGCTCCAAGGGCCAGGGTGTCAGGCCTGCCCCTGGGGATTGCAGGGCACCCTCCAGGGCTTGGTTGTCCTGTGCTAGGGCTGGCTTCCCAGCCGTCCTCTGGCCGTGGGCGTCCAGGCCCCACCTCAGCCGAAGGCCGCTTCTCCAGCGGGCGTGATCCTTGTGCCTCGGAACGGCCAAGCACGCCCCGCCGCGGCTCTTGGGTGGAGGCATGGAGCTTTGGGTGTGCAAAGAAGAGAGGCTGTGCCTTCAGGTGCGGCCTGGCGTCAGTGCTCGTGGGCGGGGAGATGACCGACCTGAGACGTCGGCCCCATCCGTGGCACCCACGTGTGGTCTACTCGGAACTGTGTACTACGCAAGGGAATCTGACTGTTTAATTCAAACACAGCTTTGCGATAAGACCTGCTGGCTGGTTCCGCGAGGTGACTTCTGCCCAGTGCTCTGATTGTCAATGCAAAGAGATTTAGCCAAGCGCGGGTAAACGGCGGGAGTGACTATGACTCTCTTAAGGTAGCCAAATGCCTGGTCGACTGATTATTGATGCGCATGAATGGATCAACGAGATTCCTGCTGTCCCTAGATGCTGGCTGGTGAACCAACCGCCAAGGGAACGGGCTTGGGTGTTCCAGCGGGGAAAGAAGACCCTGTTGAGTTTGACTCTAGTCTGACAGAGTGCAGCAGCATGGAGGTTGTAGCACAGGTGGGAAGTGCGCGCCAACTCATGGCATTGATCATGGCCTTCACGGCCATCTCGACTGTCGGCTCTTCCTTCTGGATGAGGCTCCGCGCTGCTACGCGCAAGCTTGCAATGAAATACCACTACCTCCACAGCCGCTTTACTAATCGGATGTTTCGGGTACGGCAGCCGCTGGCACCTCTTGGTGCCCGACCTAGAGGAATGTCCCTTGCGTCGTGCCTCACCGCCTCACCGCTTCGTGTGCCAAGCACAGTTCCGGGCCCCCGGGCCCGTGTGCGACCCAGGTGCTTTGTTCGCCGCAGCTTCGGGACACTGCTCAGATCGGGAGTTTCGCTGGGGCGGCACACCTGTTACAGGACAACGCAGGCTTCCCGAAGCACTGCTCAGGCGGGACTGAAACCCCTCACAGAGGAGCAAATCAAAGGCACTGCTGACGCAGTCACTTTCAGTAAGAGTCCACAATGCGCAAGCGTGGCCTTGCCATCGTTTGGTCAAGCACGCGAGTTCCGGATATTGAAGCCGAACGTGTCAGAAAAAATTACCACGGCAATAGCTGGCTTGTGGCAGCCAAGCGTTCGAAGCAACGTTGCTCTTTGATCCTTCGATGTCGTCTCTTCCCAGCTTCTCACCAGCAGCCGAATAGAAGACTTGGATTGTTCACCCACCAACAGGGAACGTGAGCTGGGTTTAGACCGTTGTGAGACAGGTTGGTTTTACCCTCCTGCAACTTCCGCTATTCTGTCTTCAGAACTCCAGATGAGCACGGTTTGCTTCTCGACGGCGATCCTTCGCGATTGCCTCACACTTGTGATGATCAGGTTAGACGACGGCAGCGCGTGGTAGTACGAGAGGAACCCTCTTGCCATGCCTCTACTTTCTGTGGTCCGCTGAGCGGCCGGGGCTTGCTAGTCTACACATGGCGGATATTGGCTGAAAGCATCTAAGTCTGAACGGGGCACCCTGCGTGTGCACACCCCATGGGGCAGCAGCATCTGAGCGCATGGCTCCGTGCGACTCGGTGCATCCTGTACCAGAGTGTCCGACAAACACCCCATGGGGCTCAGTGCCCGATCGCCTCCGCATACCGAACTTTGGACAAACACTGTCAAATAAGGCTAGCGTGCCCGGCGTTCCGCGCGGGGTTGGATCTCAGATGGCCAATGCCGGGGCGTGCGTCTCGAATGCCGTGAAGAGGCCTGGGCTTCAGTCTCTGGTGACGTCCTTCCAACAGCCCACGGAGGCCTCGCCGCGGCACAGCGAGAGCAGCGCACGCCTCAGGTCGGAGGAGGCAAGATGACGTGATTGGGCAATCGCATGGCTTTGTTTGGTTTTGGATCCGAGGCATCGCCCTCCAGTCAGCAGTGATGCAGTCGAAACATTCCGCGGCAAGGTTGCATGAGATAGCGTGACGTGGTGGGCTCCGGCCTACCATTGTGCATGCCTCTTTGGACACGGTCCCGCATGCATATCACGTGACTCTCATGGGCTGGTGTACTAAGGCGAGGAGATGCTTCAGTGGAGATGAATCGTATGAGACCACCCGGTCCAAGCCTGTGAGCCGCAGTGGCCCCGCATGCTGTGGTTTCTCTGCCTCTGGTCAAGGGCTGGAACTGGGATCTGCCTCTGGAGCACGCCTCCATATGGTGATCCCAGTGCTTGCCCAGTGCAGCCTGTCACAATCCCAGCCGGATGTCTTTTGCAGCCTTCATGGATCCCCGATCCGGCTCCTCTGGCCGGATCGGGCGAGGAAAGCTCCCGTTCAGCGGGGCCCGTTTGTTATACAACAAGGGGAGGTCCCCGACGGCGTCGCAGCCCCGGCATGGCACACTCCGCTCCGGGACGGCCCGATGCGATCCTTGTTCCCTTTGGTCACAGCGTGAGGCAGGCTGCAACCTCCACTATACAAATCAACCCAGCCCCCACGTGGATAAGACCCGTCCTGGTTGTATCGATCCCGCTGCGGTGCGCCTTGTGAGGCTGCCCTGCGGCGGGGCAACTGAGATGATGCAGAGGCATTCGATCGTGAGTTGGTACAGCCTTGGCTGTCGGCCAGGGGTGCACGCCACCTCTGGCCATGGATCCGACATCGCCCCCACCGGAGTCCATCTCCGGCGGGTTCCAAGACACGCCCGTGCATGCATGCACGGGCGTTTTGAGAGCTTCGGTTCTCCGTGGTTTGATGCGATCACCGATGGATTTGCTCCTCCACAGGGCGTCCGTTGGAGAGCGTGGCTCACGGCAAGCCACCGGAGAGGCCATTGACACCCCTTCATGGGGTTCGATGTTTGCTCCGCTGCATGACGCAGTTGAGTGATTCTGGTTGATCCTGCCAGTTCTCATATGCTCTCCTCAAGGACTAAGCCATGCAAGTGTCAGAATACATGGGATTGAGAGTGAATCTGTGAATGGCTCATTACACCTGCGACAATCTGATGACTGTGCACTGGTTGCTTGGGGCCCTCGTGGTCCCCTGTGACATCGGTCCAGATATTCACCTCAACTGTGTGGCTAATACATGGAAGCTCAGAGCTGTGGCCCGTTCAGGGTCACTGGCAGTTGGCCGATATCAAGACCTGCGCCCGTACAGGGCAGCGTGCAAGGGTGATTCAGGCCGTTTTCTGTGATGGCAAAGATGGTTCTACCATGAATGCTCCACAGTGTGAGTCTCTGACCTATCAGCTCTGGTTGGTGGTGTAGTAGACCACCATGGCTATCACGGGTAACGGGAAATCAGGGTTTGATTCCGGAGAGGGAGCCTAAGAAACGGCTACCATTGCCAAGGCGAGCAGCAGGCGCGCAAATTGTCCACTGCCGACACTGGTCTGGCGAGACAGCAACGAGCCATAGCAGCCCTGCTCAGCCTGTGTGGTGGTTGGGACTCCGCGATGAATGCTACCCAAACGCAGCAATGAGTATCAACTGGAGGGCAAGTCTGGTGCCAGCAGCTGAGGTACTTCCAGCTGCAAGAGCGTATACAAATGTTGCTGCTGTTGAAAAGCTCGTAGTCAACTCCTGGGCATGGGGCTGCAGGGCGTCCGGCCGCTCTGCTGGGGCTGTCTCCCGGCCGTCAGGCCGGGTGGCGGCCTCCGTGGATGCACTGCTGGCTTCAAACCCCCTGCAGATGGTCCCCGTGCCCACTTTGCATGGGTTCGGACCGCTCTGGCAAGAAGCCTCCTTCAGTGGTGGCTGATGCGGACATGTCTCTGACATGGGCGCGGGTCACTTGCAACTCAACCTCGGAGCCGTCCATGGATGCCACTGTGAACAACTCAGCGCGTCCAAAGCAAACGTGACCTGATTGCATGATTCAGCGCGGGAAGCAAAGGATCGACCATATGTGGACACAGCTGTTCTGCTGAGTCTCAGGGTCCGCAAAGGGCAACGCAGTGCTGGTGCCCCCAGATGGCTGGAGGCTATCCGCTCCGGCGGTGGCCTTCAGGGGGCAGCTGGGCGCTGCTGGCTCTGAACGGCAGTGATGGGTCTGTTCGTCGTGATGGATATTGACACACCAGAGGTGAAATTCTCAGACTGCTGTGGGTTCAACTGCGGCAAAGGCTTTCCACTGGGGCATGTTCGTCGATCAAGAACGAGACTGTGGGGAGCGAAGATGATCAGATACCATCGTAGTCCACCGCTGTAAACTATGTCAGCTCGGTGTCGGACAACAGGATGCCATCGGTTTCACTGGTCTGCAGCGAGAAATCAAAGCTTACGGATTCAGGGGGGAGTACGGTCTCAAGGCTGAAACTTAAAGGAATTGATGGAACGGCACCACAAGGTGTGGAGTATGCGGCTTAATTTGACAAAACACGGGGAAGGTTACTAGGTCAGGACGCAGTCGGGATTGACAGATTGACGACTCTTTCTTGATCCTGCGGAGGGTGGTGCATGGCTGCTCCTGATTGGTGGAGTGATTTGTCTGGTTGATTCCGATTATGAGTGAGACCTCTGCCTCTGAATAGTCCCCCGTCTCGCATTCATGTAGGACGGAACACCTGACCCGTGGGTCGGCTTGCCGGTCCCACCAGGGCTCGTGGATTACCCGTTGGAGAGTGCCGGTGATGCTGCTTTCCTCGGGTGCCGTGCATGTTTACCAAGTGCACGCAAGCCAGAGCCAACAGCAGGTCTGTGATGCTCCTAGATGTTCTGGGCCGCAGGCGTACTGGACTGGTCGAGTGAACAAGCCTTGGTGTCCCATGCATGGGACCGTCCTGCCAAGAAGTCAGCGGGCAACCTTTGGAGCTGTGAACGCGTTTTTGCAATTGATGCTTGCAACTATCTGTCATGAACAAGGAATGCCTGGTATGTGCACGTCATCAGCTTGCACAAATTATGTCCCTGCCATTTATACACACCGCCCATCGTTGCTACTGATTGCAGAAAAATAAGGCCCTCAGGAACTCAAGCTGATTGGCACTCGTGCACATCAATGTCTTGTCATGGAATTTGGGCGATGTTCTGTTGCTAGAGAAAGCAAAAGGTGTAACAAGGTTGCTGTAGGTGAACCTGCAGCAGGATCCCTGTCGAAGCTTTGCAACGCCACCTCCTGGTCAACCAGTGGGTGACAGCGCTGAGGGCTCTCCCGCGCCAGGGAGCAGAGATGGTTGACTCATGTGGGCTGTGATGCGCATCAGACCCCATCGGGTCCGATCGTCCAACCTGCTACAGTGGATCCCTTGGTCCATGTGATGTGGAAGAACGGAGTAGCCTTCGATACGGGAATTGCAAAATGCACAGACTCGTGAGCTTTGTGGAGATGACTACCTTTGAACACAACAGGCAAGTGGAGACCAGCGGTTCGATGCCGGTTTCTCCCTTTCGATGCTTCGGTGTCTGAGTCGGAATTGTTATCCAATACAGTTGCAACGATGCCACGGGATCCCATGTTCATCATGGGGTGTTGGCTTGCAGAGTAGCGCGGAGGGGTGTCCTTCACCTCTCCGCGCGCAGGGGCTTGATCATTAAGCCCACAGACCGCGGCCCAGCCGCGACTCCGCGGGCTCGGAGCAGGGCGGTGCCAACGGCTTCTGGAGGGAGAGACCCGTGGTGTTGCCCTCTGATTGGCCTTCGGACGCCCGTCGATGAGAACCGTTGGAGAATGCTGCATTGTGGAGTGATTTGAACCCTTTCATCACACGCGGCCAAGCCCTGCACAGCGCTGGAACCATCATGGCACGCGGCGCTGGTGTTGGGCCTTCTCCGGCCGCGGGTGATGGGTTAGACACTCCCGGTGCACGGCTCTGATGGATGATTCATCGGGTTGCATTGCTTCGCAATGCCATCGGCTGGCGACCTGAAGCACAGAGAGCTACCTGCTGAATTCAAACATATCACTTGGCAGAGGAAGAGACAGCAATCGTGATTGCTTCAGTAATGGCGAATGAACCAGATTGACACGGTCTACCCGTATCGTTGTTGGTCACCTGATGCGGTCAGCACTGGGTGCACTCCGGGATGCAATACGGGCATGGGGATGGCTGTCACGGCTGCACAGACCTACTATGGCGCCGATCCAGAGTCAGAATGGCCTGGGATGGTCCGCGATACCTGGGCTACAGCCCTCCTGTCAAGAGGACTGGTCGGTGTTCTTAGCCATGGTGTGCACACACACAAGACCCTGGAGTAGAGCTGCTTGGAACTGTAGGTCAAACGGCCAGGCATGTCCGTGACAAGGCTGCATACAGACATGGGACCGATAGCTAACAAGTAGACTGATCGAAACGTGCAAAGGACTCTGCAAGGAGTTTTCAAAGTGCCTGAAGCTGCGGCAGGCGACCGCTTGTGGATGCTTCCCTGACACAGAGGATTGCGATGCGGCCCCGAACCGTGAAGTGGCTGGCGAGACCATCTGTGGCTCTTGCACAGGCATTGGCAGTCTTGGGGCCCTTCCCGGCTTTTGGACAAGCGACCTCGGGTCTGGCCTGCGGCTGGCTGCAGAGCCCCAGTCTCTGGTGGGATCAATTCGCAGTGGTACTCTGGCAGAGGCACTCCGCCTGTCTGGACCTGGGGGCATGCATTTGGTCGCTGTGACCTATGCCCCAACAGAGAGGAGGCTTCATTGGCTGGAATTCTGGATGGCCTCCTGGCTTTGCTTTGCTCTTTCGTGCTCTGCTGTCCCGCGGGGGGCTGTAACGCATGTCACGGAGCATCATCCTTCGAGAGGACAAATGTGGCAAGGCAGAATGGCCCTGTGGGTGTCCGGTGTGCCCCTGTGTGGTGCAACGGATGCATGTACCTACCAACCGCGCCAGGTGCAATGAGTGGGAGAGCTACTGGTGTGCAGGCCCTCCAGGTCTCTCATCCCGGCTCTCGGTACCGCCGGTTGGTGCACAGTGGTGCAAAGGTGTCAAGAGTGGCTTGGCAAGGCAGGGACATCCGCTGCCCGTCTGGAAACACGGACCAAGGAGTCTATCGGAGGCCGCAGGCAATGCTGTGCGTGTAGTCAAAGCTGGTACAGAGCAACTGGTGGCAGGGCCCGCTGTGCCGCCGCCTTGGCTAGGTTTGGCCTCCGCGACCCGACCCAGGTGTGGCATGCAGCGGTGGCCGCAGCCGCCGATTCTCCCAAAAGCCTGGTTAAAGTGAACGGACCACTTTCTCTGCGGTGCTACTGTGGTTCACCGCGCAGTTGGAGACTCTGAAGAGCGTGTGGCCATGCCTCTGGGGACTCTGCGCCGTGGTGCTGACTCTTGGATCAATGCATGATCTATGGTGCTGCGTGTCGCATATTTCTCCATGGCGTGCAATGGGGAACCGATCTGATGCAAGAGCTGCCGAGCCTGAATCAAATTGACACTGGTTCAGAGTGCGAGGTGTCCTCCATGGGACCCAAAAGATGGTGAGCTATACCTGGCTACGGCGAAGCCGTGGGAAACTGCGGTGGAGGACAGTCCCAATCCTGACGTGCAAATCGTGTTGTCTGAGCGGGGCATAGGGGTGAAAGGCCATTCGAACCATCTAGTAGCTGGTTTCCGCCGAAGTTTTCCTCAGGATAGCTCGGGCTGGGAGTGTGTCCGAATTCGTCGATCGTGACGCGGCTTTTGTCCGGTACAGCAATGCAGGAGAGGCATTCTGGGGAGTCTATCAGTCCTCAACCTGTTCTCAAACTGTGATTGGGCAAGCGTCGGAGGCAAACTTCTCTGCATCTGGCGTCTGTGTGTTGCGTGTTCAATGCCATCCCTGGCCGACGGGGTGCCCAACGCGGTCCGCTGTGCCTGAGTGTGTTTGAGAGATGGTGGAAGCCTTCTGGCCTCAGCGGGGTGGGGCATTCTGCCCGGGCATCCGCTGAGGCTGCTGGGGCCCAACTCGGAACAGTGTGCAGCCCCATGTGGGCCATTACTGGTAAGCAGTGCTGGCGATGCGGGATGATCCGAGAGCGCGGTTGCAGGGTTCAAGTGCTGGCTCATACATAGAATCCACAAAGGACGTTGTCCGCTAGAGATAGCAGGGCGGTGACCATGAAGGTTAAAAATCCGCTTAGGAGTGTGTAACAACCCACCAGCTGAAGCGGGCAGCTTCGACAATGGATGATGCTCAAGCCAGAGGCGTTGTCTGACTTACACCGCGCCGCTGCTGTGGCAGCAGGGCAGGTGCAGCAGTGCGTAGGCGAGACGCAAGGGTTCGCGGTGCTCGCTCCGGGGTGACCCGGAGGGAAGTATCCCTTGGTGCAGATCTTGGTTGCAGTAGCGAGTATTTTTTCTGGTGGCTCATGCAGGCTCTCTCTTGCAGAGGCCTGCTGCTGGCCTGAGTGGGTGAGGACTGGAGTGGAGCAGGCTTCCATACCAACAGCCGTCGAAAATGGGTCAGTCAATTGTAAGCCAGATGGCAATGCTCACTGATACGGCAAAGGCTGCAAAGTTCGGGGCCTCTGGCTCCGGGTCGCCAGTCCCCCAGGTGGCGCCGTGCTGGTCCCCCACTGGGTGCCATGGGGTGCGCGGCGCTCTGCCCTTGGGGTGAAGCTTGGTGCCAGGGCTCTGCCTTGCAGGAGTGGCGAACAGGCAGACGAATCTAATATTCCGACACGCTGGTACCAGGGTCTTGGCTGATGATACTCAGAAAGCCTTCTAGGAGAGATTGCTGGGAAGGGCCAGTGGCAACGCTGGTGTTGTCAAGTCTGGTGCTGCGGGGCCGCGTCTCAGTGACCTACCTGTGGAGTTGTCTTTGCCATCTGACAGCTGGAGTGTGTGGCATATCCACTGACATGCTGCATGGCAACATAGGTCTCTGCTTGGCAAGATGGTGCTGCATTGGTACCATTGGACTTACGCGTGCCCTGCTCAGAGGGTTTGGCCTCGGCCAACCCGGAATGCGCCATGCCTTTGGTGCCAATCGACTCCATGGAACGCCCTGCGAAGTTGTGCAACAAAGTGTGAACCCTTGGTGACCAAACCGGGACAAGCCCCCATCTCGGGGATCTGATCCGATTGGAATGGCTCCGTACCAAATCACCACAGCTGGTCTCTTCGGCTACACGCCGCTGGTCAACAGTGCAATTGCAGCTAAGGGAAATAGGCAAACTGGTTGTGTACCTTCGGAGGATGCGGTGGCTCCAAGGGCCAGGGTGTCAGGCCTGCCCGTCGGAATTGCACAGAACCCTCCATGGCTTGGTTGTCCTGTGCTAGGGCTGACTTCCCAGCTGTCATCTGGCCGTGGGCGTCCAGGCCCCACCTCAGCCGAAGGCCGCTTCTCCAGCGGGCGTTATCCTTGTGCCTCGGAACGGCCAAGCACGCCCCGCCGCGGCTCTTGGGTGGAGGCACGGAGCTTTTGGTGTGCAAAGAAGAGAGGCTGTGCCTTCGAATGCGGCCTGGCTTCAGTTATCCTGGGCGGGGGGATGGCAGACCTGAGACGTCGGCCCCATCTGTGGCATCCACGTGTGGTCTACTCGGAACTGTGTACTACGCAGGGGAATCTGACTGTTTAATTGAAACACAGCTTTGCGATGGGACGTGCTGGCTGGTTCCGCGAGGTGACTTCTGCCCAGTGCTCTGATTGTCAATGCAAAGAGATTTAGCCAAGCGCGGGTAAACGGCGGGAGTAACTATGACTCTCTTAAGGTAGCCAAATGCCTCGTCGACTGGTTATTGACGCGCATGAATGGATCAACGAGATTTCTACTGTCCCCAGATGCTGGCTGGTGAACCAACCGCCAAGGGAACGGGCTTGGGTGTTCCAGCGGGGAAAGAAGACCCTGTTGAGTTTGACTCTAGTCAGACAGAGTGCAGCAGCATGGAGGGTGTAGCACAGGTGGGAAGTGGGCGCCAACTCATGGCATTGATCATAGTAGTCAAAATTGGTACGGAGCAACTGGTGGCGGGGCCCGCTGTGCCGCCGCCTTGGCCGGCTGTGGCCTCCGCGACCCGACCAAGGCGTGGCATGCAGCAGTTGCCGCAGTGGCCGATTCTCCCGAACGTTGACTGGTTAAAGCGAACGGACCACTTTCTCTGCAGTGCTACTGTGTTCCACCGCGCCTTTCGGGACTCTGAAGAGCGTGCGGCCATGCCTCTGGGGACTCTGCGCCGCGGTGCTGTTTGTTGGATCCATGCGGGATCTATGGTGCTGCGTGCCGCATGTTTCTCCATGGCGTGCGATGGCAAACTGATCTGATGCAAGAGCTGCCGAGCCTGAATCCAATTGACACTGGTTCTGAGTGCGAGCTGTCCTCCATGGGACCCGAAAGATGATGAACTATACCTGGCTACGGCGAAGCCGTGGGAAACTGCGGTGGAAGACAGTCGCAATCCTGACGTGCAAGTTGTGTTGTCTGAGCGGGGCATAGGGGTGAAAGGCCAATCAAACCATCTAGTAGCTGGTTTCCGCCCAAGTTTCCCTGACGATGACTGGGGCTGGAAGTGTGTCCGAATTCGTCGACCGTGATTCGGCTCTTGTCCGGTAAAGCAATGCATGAGAGGCATTCTGGGGAGTCCATCAGTCCCCAACCTATTCTCAAACTGTGAATGGGCAAGCATCGGAGGCACACTTCTCTGCATCTGGCGTCTGTGTGTGGCGCGTCAAAGGCCATCCCTGGCCGACGGCGTGCCCAACGCAGTTCGCTGTGCCTGAGTGTGTTTGAGAGATGGTGGCAGCCTTCTGGCCTCAGCAGGGTGGAGCATTCTGCCCAGGCATCGGCTGAAGCCGCTCGGGCCCAACCCGGAACAGTGTGCAGCCCCATGTGGGCCATCAGTGCTGGCGATGCGGGATGATCCGAGAGCGCGGTTGCAGGGTTCAAGTGCTGGCTCATACATAGAATGCACAAAGGACGTTGTCCGCTAGAGATGGCAGGGCGGTGACCATGAAGTTTGGAATCCGCTTAGGAGTGTGTAACAGCCCACCTGCTGAAGCGGGCAGCTTTGGAAATGGATGATGCTCAGGCCAGAGGCGTTGTTTGACTTAGACCGTGCCGGTGCTGTGGCAGCAGGGCAGGTGCAGCAGTGCTTAGGCGGGACGCAAGGGTTCGCGGTGCTGGCTCCGGGGTGACCCGGAGAGAAGTATCCCTTGGTGCAGATCTTTGTTGCAGTGGCGAGTATTTTTTCTGGTGGCTCATGTAGGCTCTCTCTTGCAGAGGCCTGCTGCTGGCCTGAGTAGTTGAGGACTGGAGTGGAGCAGGCTTCCATACCAACAGCCGTTGGATATGGGTCAGTCGATTGTAAGCCAGATGGCAATGCTCACGGATACGGCAAAGGCTGCAAAGTTTGGGGCCCCTGCCTCCGGGTCGCCCGTCCCGCGGCTGGCGCCCTGCTGGTCCCCCACTGGGTGCCATGGGGTGCGCGGCGCTGTGCCTTTCGGGTGGAGCTCGGTGCCAGGGCTCCGCCTTGCAGGAGTGGCAAACAGGCAGACGAATCTAATATTCCGACACGCTGGTACCAGGGTCTTGGCTGATGATACTCAGAACGCCTTCTCGGAGAGATGGCTGGGAAGGGCCAGTGGCAATGCTGGTGTTCTCAAGTCCGGTGCTGCGGGGCCGCGTCTTGGTGGCGCCCCTGTGGAGTTGTCTTTTCCATCTGACAGCTGGAGTGTGTGAGCTATCCACTGACATGCTGCATGGCGACATAGGTCTCTGCTTGGCAAGATGGTGCTGCATTGGTACCATTGGACTTACGCGTGCCCTGCTCTGAGGGTTTGGCCTCGGCCGACCCGGAATGCGCCATGCCTTTGGTGGCCATCGACTCCAAGGAACGCCCTGCGAAGTTGTGCAACAAAGCGTGAACCCTTGGTGACCAAACCGGGACAAGCCCCCATCTGGGGGCTCTGATCCGATTGGAATGGCTCCGTACCGAATCACCGCAGCTGGTCTCTTCAGCTAGACGCCGCTGGTCAACAGTGCAAATGCAGCTAAGGGAAATCGGTAAACTGGTTGTGTACCTTTGGAGGATGCGGTGGCTCCAAGGCCCAGGGTGTCAGGCCTGCCGGTCGGGATTGCACGGAACTCTCTGGGGCTTGGTTGTCCTGTGCTAGGGCTGGCTTCCCAGCCGTCCTCTGGCATCGAGGCCCCACCTCAGCCGAAGGCCGCTTCTTCAGCGGGCGTGATCCTTGTGCCTCGGAACGGCCAAGCACGCCCCGCCGCGGCTCTTGGGTGGAGGCACAGAGCTTCGGGTGTGCAAAGCACACAGGCTGTGCCTTCGGGTGCCGCCTGGCTTCAGTTCCCGTTGGCAGGGAGATGTCCGACCTGAGATGTCGGCCCCATCCGTGGCACCCACTTATGGTCTACTCGGAACTGTGTACTACGCAGGGGAATCTGACTGTTTAATTGAAACACAGCTTTGCGATGGGACCTGCTGGCTGGTTCTGCGAGATGACTTCTGCCCAGTGCTCTGATTGTCAATGCAAAGAGATTTAGCCAAGCGTGGGCAAACGGCGGGAGTAACTATGACTCTCTCAAGGTAGCCAAATGCCTCGTCGACTGATTATTGACGCGCATGAATGGATCACCGAGATTCCTGCTGTCCCTACATGCTGGCTGGTGAACCAACCGCCAAGGGAACGGGCTTGGGTGTTCCAGCGGGGAAAGAAGACCCTGTTGAGTTTGACTCTAGTCTGACAGTGTGCAGCAGCATGGAGGGTGTAGCACAGGTAGGAAGTGCGTGCCAACTCATGGCATTAATCATGGCCTTCGCGGCCATCTAGACTGTCGGCTCTTCCTTCTGGATGAGGCTCCGCGCTGCTACGCGCAAGCTTGCAATGAAATACCACTACCTCCACAGCCGCTTTACTAATCAGATGATTCGGGTACGGCAGCCGCTGGCACCTCTTGGTGCCCGACCTTGAGGCACGTCCCTTGCGTCATGCCTCAAGGCATCACCGCTTCGTGTGCCAAGCACAGTTCCGGGCCCTCAGGCCCGTGTGCGATCCAGGTGCTTTGTTCGCCGAAGCTTCGGGACACTGCTCAGATGGGGAGTTTGGCTGGGGCGGCACACCTGTTACAGGAGAACGCAGGTGTCCCGAAGCATGCTCAGGCAGGACGGAAACCCCTCACAGAGGAGCAGGTCAAAGGCACTGCTGATGCAGTAACTTTCAGTAAGAGTCCACAATGTGCAAGCGTGGCCTTGCGATCCTTTGGTCAAGCACGCGAGTTCCGGATATTGAAGCCAGAAGTGTCAGAAAAATTACGACAGGGAAGACTGGCTGGTGGCAAACAAGCGTTCGAAGCGACGTTGCTCTTTGATCCTTCGATGTCGGCTCTTCCTAGCTTGTCACCTGCAGCCGAATAGAAGACTTGGATTGTTCACCCACCAACAGGGACCGTGAGCTGGGTTTGGACCATCGTGAGACAGGTTGGTTTTACCCTCCTGCAACTTCCACTATTCTGTCTTCAGAACTCCCGATGAGCACGGTTCGCTTCTCGACAGCGAACCTTCGCGATCGCCTCAAACTTGTGATGATTGGGTTTGACAACAGAAGCGCGTGGTAGTACGAGAGGAACCCTCGTGCCATGCCTCTGATTCTGAGCTGGGCTGAGCGGCCGGGGCTTGCTAGTCTACACAAGGCGGATATTGGCTGAAAGCATCTAAGTCTGAACCGGGCACCCGGCGTGTGCACACCCCATGCGGCAGTAGCATCCGAGCGCATGGCTTCGTGCGACTCGGTGCATCCTGTACCAGATTGTCCGACAAACACCCCATGGGGCTCAGTGCCTGATCGCCTCCGCATACCGAACTTTGGACAAGCACTGTCAAATAAGGCTGGTGTGCCCTGCGTTCTGCACGGGGTTGGATCTCCAATGGCCAATGCCGGGCGTGCGTCTCGAATGCCGTGAAGAGGCCTGGGCTTCAGTCTCTGGTGACGTCCTTCGAAGGGCCCATGGAGGCCTCGCCGCGGCACAGGGAGAGCAGCGCACGCCTCCGGTCAGGAGGCAAGATGACGTGATTGGACAATCGCATGGCTTTCTATAGTTTCCGAGGCATCGCCCTGCAGTCAGCAGTGATGCATACAAAACATTCCGCGGCAAGGTTGCATGAGATATCGTGACTCGGTGGGCTCCAGCCTACCATTGTGCATGCCTCTTTCGACACGGTCCCGCATGCCTATCACGTGACTCTCATGGGCTGGTGTAGTAAGGCGAGGAGATGCTTCACCGGAGATGAATTGTATGAGACCACCCGGTCTGAGCCTGTGAGCCACAGTGGTCCCGCATGCTGTGGGTTCTCTGCCTCTGGTCAAGGGCTGGAACTGGGATCTGCCTCTGGAGCACGCCTCCACGTGGTGATCCCAGTGCTTGCCCAGTGCAGCGGGTCACAGTCTCAGCCAGATGTCCTGTGCAGCCTTCATGGATCCCGGATCCGGCTCCTCTGGCCGGATCGGGCGAGGAATGCTCCCGTTCAGCGGGGCCCGTTTGTTAAACAATAAGGGGAGGTCCCCGGCGGCGTCGCAGCGCTGGCACGGCACACCCCGCTCCGAGACGGCCTGAGGCGATCCTGGTTGCCTTTGGTCACAGCGTGAGGCAGGCTTCAACCTACACTATACAAATCAACCCAGCCCCCACGTGGATAAGACCCGTCCTGGTTCTATCGATCCCGCTGCGGCGCGCCTCGTGAGGCTGCCCTGCGGCGGGGCAACGGAGATGATGCAGAGGCATTCCATCGTGAGTTGGTAGAGCCTTGGCTGTCGGCCAGGAGTGCGCGCCACCTCTGGCCATGGATCCCAGATGGCTCCGCCATCTCTGGCGGGTTCCGAGACCCGCCCGTGCATGCATGTACGGGCGTTTGGAGAGCAGCCGTTCTCCGTGGTTTGATGCAGTCACCGATGGATTTGCTCCTCCACGGGGCGTCCGTCGGAGAGCGTGGCTCACGGCAAGCCACCGGAGAGGCCATTGACACCCCTTCATGGGGTTCGATGGTCGCTCCTGGGCATGATGCAGTCGACTGATTCTGGTTGATCCTGCCAGTTGTCATATGCTTCTCTCAAGGACTAAGCCATGCAAGTGTCAGAATACATGGGATTGAGAGTGAATCTGTGAATGGCTCATTACACCGGCGACCCATTAAATGACTGTGCACTGGTTGCTTGGGGCCCTCGTGGTCCCCTGTGACATCGGTCCGGATATTCACCTCAATTGGGTGGCTAATACATGGAAGCTCAGAGCTGTGGCCCGCTCAGGGTCACTGGCAGTTGGCCGATATCAAGACCTGCGCCCGTACAGGGCAGCGTGCAAGGGTGATTCAGGCCGTTTTCTGTGATGGCAAAGATGGTTCTACCATGAATGCTCCACAGTGTGAGTCTCTGACCAATCAGCTCTGGTTGGTGGTGTAGTGGACCACCATGGCTATCACGGGTAACGGGAAATCAGGATTTGATTCCGGAGAGGGAGCCTAAGAAACGGCTACCATTGCCAAGGCGAGCAGCAGGCGCGCAAATTGTCCACTGCCGACATTGGTCTGGCGAGACAGCAACTAGCCATAGCAGCGCTGCTCAGCCTGTGTGGTGGGTGGGACTCCACAATGAATGCTATCAAAACGCAGCAATGGGTATCAACTGGAGGGCAAGTCTGTTGCCAGCAGCTGCGGTAATTCCAGCTCCAAGAGCGTATACAAATGTTGCTGCTGTTGAAAAGCTCGTAGTCAACCCCTGGGCATGGGGCTGCAGGGCGTCCGGCCGCTCTGCTGGGGCTGTCTCCCTGCCGTCAGGACGGGGGGCGGCCTCTGTCGATGCGCTGCTGGATTTAAACCCCCTGCAGATGGTCCCCGTGCCCGCTTTGCATGGGTTTGGACCGCTCTGGCAAGAAGCCTCCTTCAGTGGTGGCTGATGCGGACATGCCTCTGACATGGGCGCGGGTCACTTGCAACCCGACCTCGGAGCCGTCCATGGATGCCACTGTGAACAACTCAGCGCATCCAAAGCAAACGTGACTTGATTGCATGATTCAGCGCGAGATGGCAAAGGATCGACCATATGTGGACACATCTGTTCTGCTGAGTCTCAGGGTCCGCAAGAGGCAGCGCAGTGCTGGTGCCCCCAGAAGGCCGGAGGCTATCCGCTCCGGCGGTGGCCTTCACCGGGCAGCTGGGGGGTGCTGGCTCTGAATGGCAGTGATGGGTCTGTTTGTCGTGATGGATATTGACAAGCCAGATGTGAAATTCTCAGACCGCTGTGAAATCAACTGCGGCAAAGGCATTCCACTGGAGCATGTTCCTCGATCAAGAACGAGAGTGTGGGGAGCGAAGATGATCAGATACCATCGTAGTCTACCGCTGTAAACTATGTCAGCTCGGTGCCGGTGGACCATAATCTCCTCAACAGGATGCCATTGGTTTCACTCCTCTGCAGCGAGAAATCAAAGCTTACGTATTCAGGGGTGAGTACGGTCTCAAGGCTGAAACTTAAAGGAATTGATGGAATGGCACCACAAGGCGTGGAGTATGCGGCTTAATTTGAGTCAACACGGGGAATGTTACCAGGTCAGGACGCAGTCGGGATTGACAGATTGAGGGTTCTTTCTTGATCCTCTGGACGGTGGTGCATGGCCGCACCTGATTGGTGCAGTGATTTGTCTGGTTGATTCCGATAACGAGTGAGACCTCTGCCTCTGAATAGTGCCCGGTCTCGCATTCATGTAGGACGGAACACCTGACCCGTGGGTCGGCTTGCCGGTCCCACCTGGGCTCTTGGATTACCCGTCTGAGAGTCCCGGGTATGCTGCTTGTCTCGGGTGCCGTGCATGTTTACCAAGTGCACGCAAGCCAGAGCCAACAGCAGGTCTGTGATGCTCCTAGATGTTCTTGGCCGCACGCGCACTACACTGGTCCAGTGAAGAAGCCTTGGTGTCCCATCTGTGGAACCGTCCTGCCCAGAAGTCAGCGGGCAACCTTTGCAGCTGTGAATGCGTGTTTGGGATTGATGCTTGCAACTATCTGTCATGAACAAGGAATGCCTGGTATGTGCACGTCATCAGCTTGCACAGATTATGTCCCTGCCATTTATACCCACCGCCCATCGGTGCTACTGATGGCAGAATGATAAAGCCCTCGGGAACTCAAGCTGATTGGCACTCGTGCACATCAGTGTCTTGTCATGGAATTTGGGCGATGTTCTGTTGCTTGAGGAAGAAAACGTTGTAACAAGGTTGCTGTAGGTGAACCTGCAGCAGGATCATTGTTGAAGCTTTGCAACGCCACCTGCTGGTCATGCAGAGACTCCTGAGCTTTGTGGAGATGACTACCTTTGAACGCAACAGGCAAGTGGAGACCAGCGGTTCAATGCCGGTTTCTCCCTTTGGATGCTTCAGTGTCTGAGTCGGAATCGTTATCCAATACGGCTGCAATGATGCCACGGGATCCCATGTTCATCATGGGGTCTTGGCTTGCAGAGCAGCGCGGAGGGGTGTCCTTCCCCTCTCCGCGAGCAGAGGCTTGATCATGGAGCCCACGGACCGTGGCCCAGCCGCGACTCTGCCGGCTCAGAGCGGGGCGGTGCCAACGGCCACTGGAGACTGAGACTCGTGGTGTTGCCCTCTGATTGGCCTTCGTTGGAGCATGCTGCATTGTGGAGTGATTTGAACCGTTGCATCACCCGCGGCCAAGCCCTGCACAGCGCTGGAACCATCATGGCACGCGGCGCTGGTGTTGGGCCTTCTCCGGCCGCCGGTGATCGGTTGGACATTCCCGCTGCACGGCTCTGATGGATTATTCATCGAGTTGCATTGCTTCGCAATGCCATCGGCTGGCGACCTGAAGCACAGAGAGCTACCTGGTGAATTTAAGCATATCGCATGGCAGAGGAAGGGACAGCAATCGCGGTGGCTTCAGTAATGGCGAATGAACCAGATTGACACGGTCTACCCGTATCTTTGTTGGTCACCTGATGCGGTGAGCACTGGGTGCACTCCGGGATGCAATGCTGGCATGGGGATGGCTGTCACGGCTGCAGGGGCCTACTATGGCGCCGATCCAGAGTCAGAATGGCCTGGGATGGTCCGCGATACCAGGGCTACAGCCCTCCTGTTAAGAGGACTGGTCGGTGTTCTTAGCCATGGTGTGCACACACGCCAGACCCTGGAGTAGAGCTTCTTGGAACTGTAGGTCAAACGGCTGGGCACGTCTGTGGCAAGGCTGCATACAGACATGGGACCGATAGCTAACAAGTAGACTGATCGAAACGTGCAAAGGACTCTGCAAAGAGGTTTCAAAGTGCCTGAAGCTGCGGCAGGCAACCGGTGGTGGATGCTTCCCTGACACAGAGGATTGCGATGCGGCCCCGGACCGTGAAGTGGCTGGCGAGACCATCCTTGGCTCTTGCACAGGCATTGGTGGTCGTGGGGCCCTTCTCGGCTTTTGGACAAGCGACCTCGGGTCTGGCCTGCGGCTGGCTGCAGAGCCCCACTCTCTGGTGGGATCGATTCACAGTGGCATTCTGGCAGAGGCACTCCGCCTGTCTGGACCTGGGGGCATGCATTTGGTCGCTGTGACCTATGCCCCAACAGAGAAGAGGCTTCATTGGCTGGGATTCTGGATGGCTTCCGGGCTTCGCTTTGCTCTTTGGTGCTCTGCTGTCCCGCCTGGAGCTGTAACCCATGTCACGGAGCATCGTCCTTCGAGAGGGCAAATCTGGCAAGGCAGAATGGCCCTGTGGGTGTCCCGTCTGCCCCTGTGTGGTGCAGGGGATGCATGTGCCTACCAACCGCGCCGGGTGCAATCAGTGGGAGAGCTAGTGGTGTGCAGGCCCTCCAATTCTCTCATCCCGGCTCTCGGTACCCCGGTTGGTGCACGGTGATGCAAAGTTGTCAAGAGTGGCCTGACAAGGCAGGGGCATCGCCTGCCCGTCTAGAAACACGAACCACGGAGTCTATCGGAGGCTGCAGGCAATGCTGTGCGTGTAGTCAAAGCTGGTACGGAGCAACTGGTGACGGGGCCCGCTGTGCCGCCTCCTTGGCCGGGTTTGGCCTCCGCGACCCGACCCAGGCGTGGCATGCAGCAGTGGCCGCAGCTGCCGATTCTCCCGAACGTTGCCTGGTTAAAGCGAACAGACTACTTTCTCCGCGGTGCTACTGTGTTTCACCCTGCCTTAGGGGACTCTGAAGAGCGTGTGGCCATGCCTCTGGGGACTCTGCGCCGTGGTGCTGCCTCTTGGATCCATGCAGGATCTATGGTGCTGCGTGCCGCATGTTTCTCCATGGCGTGCAATGGCAAACCCATCTGATGCAAGACCTGCTGAGCCTGAATCCAATGGACACTGGTTCTGAGTGCGAGATGTCCTCCACGGGACCCGAACGATGGTGAACTATACCTGGCTACGGCGAAACCGTGAGAAATTGCGGTGGAGACCAGTCGCAATCCTGACGTGCAAATCTTGTTGTCTGAGCGGGGCATAGGGGTGAAAGGCCAAACAAACCGTCTAATAGCTGGTTTCCGCCAGAGCCCCCCTCAGGATAGCTGGGGCTGGGAGTGTGTCCGAATTCGTCGATCGTGATGCGGCTCTTGTCCGGTGAAGCAACGCATGAGAGGCATTCTGGGGAGTCTATCAGTCCTCAACCTATTCTCAAACTGTGAATGGGCAAGCATCGGAGGTACACTTCTCTGCATCCGGCGTCTGTGGGTGGCGCGTCAAAAGCAATCCCTGGCCGACGACGTGCCCAACGCAGTCCGCTGTGCCTGAGTCTGTTTGAGAGATGGTGCCAGCCTTCTGGCCTCAGCGAGGTGGAGCATTCTGCCCAGGCATCCGCTGAGGCTGCTGGGGCCCAACCCGGAACAGTGTGCAGCCCCATGTGGGCCATTACTGGTAAGCAGTGCTGGCGATGCGGGATGATCCGAGAGCGCGGATGCAGGGTTCAAGTGGTGGCTCGTACATAGAATCCACAAAGGACATTGTCCGCTAGAGATAGCAGGGCGGTGGCCATGAAGGTTGGAATCCGCTTAGGAGTGTGTAACAACCCACCTGCCGCAGCGGGCACCTTTGAGAATGGATGATGCTGAAGCCAGAGGCGTTGTTTGACTTACACCGCGCCGCTGCTGTGGCAGCAGGGCAGGTGCAGCAGTGCGTAGGCGAGAAGCAAGGGTTTGCGGTGCTGGCTCCAGGGGGACCCGGAGGGAACACTCCCTTGGTGCAGAACTTGGTTGCAGTAGCGAGTATTCTTTCTTGTGGCTCATGCAGGCTCTCTGTTGCAGAGGCCTGCTGCTGGCCTGAGTGGTTGAGGACTGGAGTGGAGCAGGCTTGCATACCAACAGCCGTTGAGTATGGGTCAGTCGATTGTAAGCCAGATGGCAATGGTCACGGATACAGCAAAGGCTTCAGTGATCCGGCCCTCTGGCTCCGGGTCGCGCCCCTCGCGGTTTGCGCCGTGCTGGTCGCCCACTGGGTGCCATGGGGTGCGCGGCGCTGTGCCCTTCGGTTGAAGCTGGGTGCCAGGTCTCTGCCTTGCAGGAGTGGCGAATAGGCAGACGAATCTAATAATCCAACACGTTGGTACCAGGGTCTTGGCTGATGATACTCAGAACGCTTTCTCGCAGAGATTCCTGGGAAGGGCCAGTGGCAATGCTGGTGTTCTCAAGTCAGGTGCTGCGGGGCCGCGTCTCGGTGGCGCCCCTGTGGAGTTGTTTTTTCCATCTGACAGCTGGAGTGTGTCCGCTATCCACTGACATGCTGCATGGCCACATAGTTCTCTGCTTGGCAAGATGGTGCTGCATTGGTACCATTGGACTTACGCGTGCCCTGCTCTGAGGGTTTGGCTGCGGCCGACCCGGAATGCGCCATGCCTTTGGTGGCCATCGACTCCATCGAACGCCCTGCGAAGGTGTGAAACGAAAACGAAGCGTGAACCCTTGGTGACCAAACCGGGACAAGCCCCCATCTGGGGGCTCTGATCCGATTTGAATGGCACCGTACCGAATCACCGCAGCTGGTCTCTTCAGCTAGACGCTGCTGGTCAACAGTGCAAATGCATCGAGGGGAAATCGGCAAACTGGTTGTGTACCTTCGGAAGATGCGGTGGCTCCAAGGGCCAGGGTGTCAGGCCTGCCCGTCGGGATTGCATGGAACCCTCTGGGGCTTGGTTCTCCTGTGCTAGGGCTGGCTCCCCAGCTGTCCTCTGGCCGTGGGCGTCCAGGCCCCACCTCAGCCGAAGGCCGCTTCTCCTGCGCGCGTGATCCTTGTGCCTCGGAACGGCCAAGCACGCCCCGCTGCGGCTCTTGGGTGGAGGCACGGAGCTTTGGGTGTGCAAAGAGGAGAGGCTGTGCCTTCGGGTGCGGCCCGGCTTCAGTTCCCGTGGGCGGGGAGATGGCCGACCTGAGACGTCGGCCCCATCTGTGGCACCCACGTGTGGTCTACTCGGAACTGTGTACTACGCAGGGGAATCTGACTGTTTAATTAAAACACAGCTTTGCGATGGGATCTGCTGACTGGTTCCGCAAGGTGACTTCTGCCCAGTGCTCTGATTGTCAATGCAAAGAGATTTAGCCAAGCGCGGGTAAACGGTCGGAGTAACTATGACTCTCATAAGGTAGCCAAATGCCTTAGCGACTGATTATTGACGCGCATGAATGGATCAACCAGATTCCTGCTGTCCCTAGATGCTGGCTGGTGAACCAACCGCCAAGGGAACGGGCTTGGGTGTTCCAGCGGGGAAAGAAGACCCTGTTGAGTTTGACTCTAGTCTGACAGAGTGCAGCAGCATGGAGGGTGTAGCACAGGTGGGAGGTGCGCTCCAACTCATGGCATTGATCATGGCCCTCGCGGCCGTCTCGACTGATGGCTCTTCCTTCTGTATGAGGCTCCGCGCTGCTACGCGCAAGCTTGCAATGAAATACCACCACCTACACAGCCGCTTTACTAATCGGATGATTCGGGTACGGCAGCCGCTGGAACCTCTTGGTGCCCGACCTAGATGCACGTCCCTTGCGTCGTGCCTCACAGCCTCACCGCTTCGTCTGCCAAGCACTGTTCTGGGCCCTCGGGCCCGTGTGCGACCCAGGTGCTTTGTTCGCCGCAGCCTCGGGACACTGCTCAGATGGGGAGTTTGGCTGGGGCGGCACACCTGTTACAGGACAACGCAGGTGTCCCGAAGCACTGCTCAGGCGGGACGGAAACCCCTCACAGGGGAGCAGATCAAAGGCACTGCTGATGCAGTCACTTCCAGTAAGAGTCCACAATGTGCAAGCGTGGCCTTGCGATCCTCTGGTCAAGCATGCGAGTTCCCGATATTGAAGCCAGAGGTGTCAGAAATATTACCACAGGGATAACTGGCTTGTGGCAGCCAAGTGTTCGAGGCGACGTTGCTTTTTGATCCTTCGATGTCGGCTCTTCCTAGCTTCTCACCTGCACCCGAGTAGAAGAGTTGGAATCTTCACCCACCAACAGGGAACGTGAGCTCCGTTTAGACCGTCGTGAGACAGGTAGGTTTTACCCTCCTGCAACAGCCGCTATTCTGTCTTCAAAACTCCCAATGAGCACGGTTTGCCTCTCAACAGCGATCCTTCGCGATTGCCTCACACTTGTGATGATTGGGTGTGACGACGGCAGCGCGTGGTAGTACGAGAGGAACCCTCGTGCCATGCCTCTGGTTTCTGTGGTCCGCTGAGCGGCCGGGGCTTGCTAGTCTACACATGGCGGATATCTGCGGAAAGCATCGAAGTCTGAACCGGGCACCCGGCCTGTGCACAACCCATGGAGCAGCAGCATCCGAGTGCATGGCTTCGTGCGACTCGGTGCATCCTGTACCAGAGTGTCCCACAAACACCCCATGGGGCTCAGTGCCCGATCGCCTCCGAATACCGAACTTTGGACAAGCACTGTCAAATAAGGCTAGCGTGCCCCGCGTTCCGCGCGGGGTTGGATCTCCGATGGCCAATGCCGGGGCGTGCGTCTCGAATGCCGTGAAGAGGCCTGGGCTTCAGTCTCTGGTGACGTCCTTCGAAGGGCCCACGGAGGCCTCGCCGCTGCACAGCGAGAGCAGCGCACGCCTCCGGTCGGAGGAGGCAAGATGACATGACTGGGCAATCGCATGGTTTTCCATGGTTTTGGATCCGAGGCATCGCCAAATACACACACCCCCACCGCACACCCCAGCCAGGTGAGGCGGGGTACAAGGGGAGCACGCAAACAAACACGCACACCCCAACATCCCAGCCAGGAGTGGCGGGGCGCAGCCGAAAACCCAGCCCAAACGCACACACCCACACCGCACACCCCAGCCAGGAGTAGCGCGGTACAAGGGGGACACGCACACGAGCACACACACACCCCAACGTCCCAGCCAGGACTGCCGGGGCGCAGCCGAAACCCCAGCCCAAACGCACACACCCATACTCCACACCCCAGCCAGGAGTGGAGCACACACACCAGCACACACACCCCCCACCACCCCGGCCAAGAGTGGCGGGGTGCAAGCGGAACGCGCACACAAACACACACACATCCCGACACCCCAGGCGGGAGTGGCGGGGCGCAGCCGCAACCCAAGCCAACGCACCCACGCCCGCACCACACACCCCAGCCAGGAGTGGCGGGGTACAAGTAGAGCGCGCTGACAATCACAAACGCACCCCAACACCCCAGCCAGGAGTGGCGGGGCGCAGCCCAAACCCAAGCCCAAGCACACACACCCACGCCGCACGCCCCAGCCAGGAGGGGCGGGGTACAGGCGGAGCGCGCACACAAGCACACACACACCCCAACACCCCAGCCAGGAGTGGCGGGGCGCAGCCGAAACCCGAGCCGAAGCACACACACCCACGCCGCACACCCCAGCCAGGAGTGGTGGGGTGCAAGTGAGTGCGCACACAAGCAGACACAAACCCTGACACCCCAGCTAGGAGTGGCGGGGCGCAGCCGGAACCCGAAGCCAACCACACACACCCACACCGCACACCCCAGCCAGGAGTGGCAGGGTACAAGCTGAGCGCACACACAAGCGCACACACACCCCAACACCCAAGCCAGGAGTGGCGGGGCGCAGCCGAAACCCGAACTCATTCACAACCCTGACCCAAACACAAGCGCCACGCAACAGTAGGAAACCCAGTGTCCATGGCCCGGGCACACAGGCAGCCCCCGCCATGCAGGTGACCGGGCCAAACGAGATCCGGAGACCGGGGGTAAGGCTGCATCGTAAGGCCTGCGCTGCTTTGGGACTCGAGGCGGAGCGTGCGACACCCAAGCACCTCGGAACCCTAGTACCAAGAACATGCATGCATGCCTTGGGAACGGGATACGCCAGGAAGTCCGGTGAACCCCTAGGGTTCCGCCCGAAGGAGGAGACGTGCGCAAGCACGGGGGCCCACCCTCCCGGCATGACAAGCAGACATGCTGGCGGAGATCAGCCCGCCCGGTGTTGCCCAGGGCCGCTTTGTTGGGGGCCACCAGTCAGGTCTAGCGGGATGTAAGCCACCTCCCCTCTTCACACACGGAACCTCCTCCTGTTCGTCACAAGGGCGACGCCAGGGGGAACCATGGGGCGCCTCTCCACGACCGAGTGCACCTACCTACCTACTACCTCCGGTCGGAGGAGGCAACATGACGTGATTGGACAATCGCATGGCTTTCTATGGTTTTGCATCCGAGGCATCGCCCTCCAGTCAGCAGTGATGCAGTCAAAACATTCCGCGGCAAGGTTGCATGAGATAGCGTGACTCGGTAGGCTCCGGCCTACCATTGTGCATGCCTCTTTCGACACAGTCCCGCATGCATATCACGTGACTCTCATGGGCTGGTGTACTAAGGCGACGAGATGCTTCACCGGAGATGAATCGTATGAGACCACCCGGTCCGAGCCTGTGAGCCGCAGTGGCCCTGCATGCTGTGGGTTCTCTGCCTCTGGTCAAGGGCTGGCACTGGGATCTGCCTCTGGAGCATGCCCCCACGTGGTGATCCCAGTGCTTGCCCACAGCAGCCTGTCACCATCCCAGCGGGATGTCCTGTGCAGCCTTCATGGATCCCCGATCCAGCTCCTCCGGCCGGCTCGGGCGAGGAAAGCTCCCGTTCAGCGGGGCCCGTTTGTTATACTATAAGGGGAGGCCCCCGACGGCGTCGCAGCCCCTGCACGGCACACCCCGCTCCGAGACAGCCGGAGGCGATCCTGGTTGCCTTTGGTCACAGCGTGAGGCAGGCTGCAACCTCCGCTATACAAATCAACCCAGCCCCCACCTGCATAAGACCCGTCCTGGTTGTATCGATCCCGCTGCGGCGCGTCTCGTGAGGCTGCCCTGCGGCGGGGCAACGAAGATGATGCAGAGGCATTCCATCGTGAGTTGGTTCAGCCTTGGCTCTCGGTCAGGGGTGCGCGCCACCTCTGGCCATGGATCCAAGATCGCCCCTGCCGGAGTCCATCTCCGGCGGGTTCCGAGACGCGCCCGTGCATGCATGCATGGGCGTTTGGAGAGCTTCGGTTCTCCGTGGTTTGATGCAGTCACCAATGGATTGGCTCCTCCACAGGGCATCCGTTGGGGAGTGTGGCTCACGGCAAGCCAGCGGAGATGCCATTGACACCCCTTCATGGGGTTCGATGGTCGCTCCTGGGCATGATGCAGTCGAGTGATTCTGGTTGATCCTGCCAGTTGTCATATGCTTCTCTCAAGGACTAAGCCATGCAAGTGTCAGAATACATGGGATTGAGAGTGAATCTGTGAATGGCTCATTACACCAGCGACAATCTGATGACTGTGCACTGGTTGCTTGGGGCCCTCGTGGTCCCCTGCGACATCGGTCCGGATATTCACCTCAACTGGGTGGCTAATACATCGAAGCTCAGAGCTGTGGCCCGTTCAGGGTCACTGGCAGCTGGCCGATATCAAGACCTGTGCCCGTACAGGGCAGCGTGCAAGGGTGATTCAGGCCGTTTTCTGTGATGGCAAAGATGGTTCTACCATGAATGCTCCACAGTGTGAGTCTCTGACCTATCAGCTCTGGTTGATGGTGTAGTGGACCACCATGGCTATCACGGGTAACAGGAAGTCAGGGTTTGATTCCGGAGAGGGAGGCTAAGAAACGGCTACCATTGCCAAGGCGAGCAGCAGGCGCTCAAATTGTCCACTGCTGACACTGGTCTGGCGAGACAGCAACTAGCCATAGCAGCCCTGCTCACCCTGTGTGGTGGGTGGGACTCCGCAATGAATGCTTTCCAAACGCAGCAATGAATATCAACTGGAGGGCAAGTCTGTTGCCAGCAGCTGCAGTAATTCCAGCTCCGAGAGCGTATACAAATGTTGCTGCTGTTGAAAAGCTCGTAGTCAACCCCTGGGCATGGGGCTGCAGGGCGTCCGGCCGCTCTGCTGGGGCTGTCTCCCGGCAGTCAGGCCGGGTGGCGGCCTCCGTGGATGCGCTGCTGGATTCAAGTCCCCTGCAGATCGTCCCCGTGCCCGCTTTGCATGGGTTTGGACCGCTCCGTCAAGAAGCCTCCTTCAGTGGTGGCTGATGCGGTCATGCCTGTGACATGGGCGCGGGTCACTTGCGACCCGACCTCGGAAGCGTCCATTGATGCCACTGTGGACAACTCAGCGCGTCCAAAGCAAACGTGACTTGATTGCATGATTCAGCGCGGGATGGCAAAGGCAATGGCAAACTGGGCGATTCCTGGGATCGCCCCAGGATTTTTTGAAAAATGCGTGAACGTGACTCTTTTCGCAAAATTTGACCTTCGCGGAAACGCCGCGAAAAAGGTCACGCTATATTCTTTTATTTCTAAAAGCGATAAATCTATAATAAAATAGATTAAAAGCTTCAGAAATCGAAGAATAAAACTTCGATCTGGAGCTGCGTCGCGCAGGCGACGACTGTCGTCGCCAGCCCAAAATGACGAAAAAAGACGATTTCTGGGGTATTTTACAGAAATCCCACAGAAATCGAGATGCCATATCATCGTCAGGAAAATTCCTGATCTAGCCTGGCGAAGAGCGCCACAGGCTGGGCAGCGGGTATGGGTGAGGCACCCCAAACCGCTTCAACCCCCTCCTTAGAAGCCTTGCCCTTATCCAAAGGAAGGCAAGGCCAAGGAGGCGCTCTGACCCCTGCACTGCCCTGGTTTCAAGCTGATTCAGCAGGACAGTGGGGGGGGGGGGGCTTCGTAAGGAATCTACATGCCACGCCCATGTAGCCCCCCCCCCCTTTTTTTTTCTCTCGATATATTCATAGGGCAATTGCCCCCCAGGCGACCACACTGGTCCCTGGCACTCCTCTTAGCCTCTGGTGACCAAACCAGGGGCGCTGCAGGGCCTTCTGCCCTGACTGATGGCGCTTAGGCGCACATATTTGCCCTTTTTCTCCATGGGCATGGAAACATAATAATTTCAATAAATTCGGAAGAAATTATTCAGGGTCAGACCCAAGGCAACGAATTCCTCGCGCCTGAATTTAGGGCCATTTCCTGCCCAAGGCGACCCGCGCCTGTTTAGGGTCGATTCCCAACCCAAGGCGACGAATTAACGCGCCTAATTTGGGGGATTTAGGGTCATTTCCTACCCAAGGCGCCCCACGCCTGTTTAGGGTGGGACCTCCGGAGGGTCAACCAACCCAAAGGCGACGAATTAACGTGCCTGCTTGTGCGGTTCGGTACCTGGCGTCGTCGTCGCTGTGGTCGTCGCCCCGTGATGATGATACACTTGGGGGCTCCATAGGGTCCATGGGGAAGCCATGGTCAACCATCGTAGGAGTCAAGGAATTCCCCCTTCATCATGTTGATGCCCTGGACCGTAGCTCCTGCAGTTTCCCAGCGTAGAAGCCGTACTCCTGCAGTCTGGGCGTCGTCGCCGTCCGCAGGCCGTCACACCGCCTTGGTGGCCTTGGCGTCGGCAGAATTCTTTTGAAGCATTTCGGGGGAGGGCAACCTCCAAGCTTCCCTTGGCATGCACGACCCCAATCCCATGAAATCCAAGACGTGAACTCGAATTTGGGTTTCTCCAAAGAATTCTGTGATCCTTGCCTCGGCCATGACACAATCTGGCGTCCTGGGCAAGAGATGAAGGTATATGTAGACAAAAATAAACATGTAGACAATTCTATACTATAAAATAGCTTAGAAAAGAAGACGAAATGAAGGCGACGGCGTCGCCGCCATCAGAAAATCTGGCGGCTACGAGGCGTCGCCATCAGGATCTCCACTGAGATCCTGCCCAAACTGGGCCAAACAGTGGTTTTTGGGCGAAAAACAATGAAATAAAGTGATTTTTGAGTCAAAAACACTCATTTCACTTGTCTCCCCCCAACGCATCGCGTAGCCGACACGACGCGTTTCTGTGCCAATTCAAAGTATATATGAGAAGGCCCACTGTTGGGCCACACCATGGGCGCCTGGGCGATTCCTGGGATCGCCTCAGGATTTTTTGAAAAATGCGTGAACGTGACTCTTTTCGCAAAATTTGACCTTCGCGGAACGCCGCGAAAAAGGTCACGCTATATTCTTTTATTTCTAAAAACGATAAATCTATAATAAAATATATTAAAATCTTCAGAAATCGAGGAATAAAACTTCGATCTGGAGCTGCGTCGCGCAAGCGACGACTGTCGTCGCCAGCCCAAAATGACGAAAAAAGACAATTTCTGGGGTATTTTACAGAAATCCCACAGAAATCCCACACAGCGGGTATGGGTGAGGCACCCCATACCGCTTCAATATGTGGACACATCTGTTCTGCTGAGTCTCAGGGTCCGCAAAGGGCAACGCAGTGCTGGTGCCCCCAGATGGCCGGAGGCTATCCGCTCCGGCGGTGGCCTTCACCGGGTAGCTGGGCGGTGCTGGCTCTGAACGGCAGTGATGGGTCTGTTCGTGGTGATGGATATTGACACGCCAGAGGTCAAAATCTCAGACCGCTGTGGGATCAACTGCGGCAAAGGCGTTTTACTGGAGCATGTTCGTCGATCAAGAACGAGAGTGTTGGGAGCGAAGATGATCAGATACCATCGTAGTCTACCGCTGTAACCCATCTCAGCTCGGTGTCGGTGGGCCATAATCTCCTCAACAGGATGCCATTGGTTTCACTCCTCTGCAGCGAGGAATCAAAGCTTACGGATTCAGGGGTGAGTACGGTCTCAAGGCTGAAACTTAAAGGAATTGATGGAATGGCACCACAAGGCGTGGTGTATGCGGCTTAATTTGACTCAACACTGGGAATGTTACCAGGTCAGGACGCAGTCGGGATTGACAGGGTTCTTTCTTGATTCTCTGGACAGTGGTGCGTGGCCGCTCCTGATTGTTGGAGTGATTTGTCTGGTTGATTCCAATAACGAGTGAGACCCCTGCCTCTGTATAGTCCCCGGTCTCGCATTCATGTAGGACGGAACACCTGACCCGTGGGTCGGCTTGCTGGTCCCACCGGGGCTCGTGGATTACCTGTCTGAGAGTGCCGGGTATGCTGCTTCTCTCGGGTGCCGTGCATGTTTACCAAGTGCACGCAAGCCAGAGCCAACAGCAGGTCTGTGATGCTCCTAGATGTTCTGGGCCGCAGGCGCACTACACTGGTCCAATGAACAAGCCTTGGTGTCCCATCCATGGGGCCGTCCTGCCCAGAAGTGAGCGGGCAACCTTTGCAGCTGTGAACCCGTGTTTGGGATTGATGCTTGCAACTATCTGTTATGAACAAGGAATGCCTGGTATGTGCACGTCATCAGCTTGCACAGATTACGTCCCTGCCATTTATACACACCGCCCATCGTTGCTACTGATCGCAGAATAATAAAGCCCTCAGGAACTCAAGCTGATTGGCACTCGTGCACATCAATGTCTTGTCATGGAATTTGGGCGATGTTCTGGTGCTGGAGGAAGCAAAAGTTGTAACAAGGTTGCTGTAGGTGAACCTGCAGCAGGATCATTGTCGAAGCTTTGCAACGCCACCTGCTGGTCAACCAGTGGGTGACGGCGCACAGGGCTCTCCCGCGCCAGGAAGCAGAGATGGTTGATTCATGTGGGCAGTGCTGCGCATCGGACCCCATTTGTGGAGATGACTACCTTTGCCTTCTGCCCTGACTGATGGCGCTTAGGCGCACATATTTGCCCTTTTTCTCCATGGGCATGGAAACATAATAATTTCAATAAATTCGGAAGAAATCATTCAGGGTCAGACCCAAGGCAACGAATCCCTCGCGCCTGAATTTAGGGCCATTTCCTGCCCAAGGCGACCCGCGCCTGTTTAGGGTCGATTCCCAACCCAAGGCGACGAATTAACGCGCCTAATTTGGGGGATTTAGGGTCATTTCCTACCCAAGGCGCCCCACGCCTGTTTAGGGTGGGACCTCCGGAGGGTCAACCAACCCAAAGGCGACGAATTAACGTGCCTGCTTGTGCGATTCGGTACCTGGCGTCGTTGTCGCTGTGGTCGTCGCCCAGTGATGATGATACACTTGGGGGCTCCATAGGGTCCATGGGGAAGCCATGGTCAACCATCGTAGGAGTCAAGGAATTCCCCCTTCATCATGTTGATGCCCTGGACCGTAGCTCCTGCAGTTTCCCAGCGTAGAAGCCGTACTCCTGCAGTCTGGGCGTCGTCGCCGTCCGCAGGCCGTCACACCGCCTTGGTGGCCTTGGCGTCGGCAGAATTCTTTTGAAGCATTTCGGGGGAGGGCAACCTCCAAGCTTCCCTTGGCATGCACGACCCCCATTCCCATGAAATCCAAGACGTGAACTCGAATTTGGGTTTCTCCAAAGAATTCTGTCATCCTTGCCTCGGCCATGACACAATCTGGCGTCCTGGGCAAGAGATGAAGGTATATGTAGACAATAAAAAAACATGTAGACAATTCTATACTATAAAATAGCTTAGAAAAGAAGACGAAATGAAGGCGACGGCGTCGCCGCCATCAGAAAATCTGACGGCTACGAGGCGTCGCCATCAGGATCTCCACTGAGATCCTGCCCAAACTGGGCCAAACAGTGGTTTTTGGGCGAAAAACAATGAAATAAAGTGATTTTTGAGTCAAAAACACTCATTTCGCGTGTCTCCCCCCAACGCATCGCGTAGCCGACACGACGCGTTTCTGTGCCAATTCAAAGTATATATGAGAAGGCCCACTGTTGGGCCACACCATGGGCGCCTGAGCGATTCCTGGGATCGCCTCAGGATTCTTTGAAAATGCGTGAACGTGACTCTTTTCGCAAAATTTGACCTTCGCGGAACGCCGCGAAAAAGGTCACGCTATATTCTTTTATTTCTAAAAACGATAAATCTATAATAAAATATATTAAAATCTTCAGAAATCGAGGAATAAAACTTCGATCTGGAGCTGCGTCGCGCAAGCGACGACTGTCGTCGCCAGCCCAAAATGACGAAAAAAGACAATTTCTGGGGTATTTTACAGAAATCCCACAGAAATCCCACACAGCGGGTATGGGTGAGGCACCCCATACCGCTTCAATATGTGGACACATCTGTTCTGCTGAGTCTCAGGGTCCGCAAGAGGCAGCGCAGTGCTGGTGCCCCCAGATGGCCGGAGGCTATCCGCTCCGGCGGTGGCCTTCACCGGGCAGCTGGGCGGTGCTGGCTCTGAACGGCAGTGATGGGTCTGTTCGTGGTGATGGATATTGACACGCCAGAGGTCAAAATCTCAGACCGCTGTGGGATCAACTGCGGCAAAGGCGTTTTACTGGAGCATGTTCGTCGATCAAGAACGAGAGTGTTGGGAGCGAAGATGATCAGATACCATCGTAGTCTACCGCTGTAACCTATGTCAGCTCGGTGTCGGTGGGCCATAATCTCCTCAACAGGATGCCATTGGTTTCACTCCTCTGCAGCGAGGAATCAAAGCTTACGGATTCAGGGGTGAGTACGGTCTCAAGGCTGAAACTTAAAGGAATTGATGGAATGGCACCACAAGGCGTGGTGTATGCGGCTTAATTTGACTCAACACTGGGAATGTTACCAGGTCAGGACGCAGTCGGGATTTACAGGGTTCTTTCTTGATTCTCTGGACAGTGGTGCGTGGCCGCTCCTGATTGTTGGAGTGATTTGTCTGGTTGATTCCAATAACGAGTGAGACCTCTGCCTCTGTATAGTCCCCGGTCTCGCATTCATGTAGGACGGAACACCTGACCCGTGGGTCGGCTTGCTGGTCCCACCGGGGCTCGTGGATTACCTGTCTGAGAGTGCCGGGTATGCTGCTTCTCTCGGGTGCCGTGCATGTTTACCAAGTGCACGCAAGCCAGAGCCAACAGCAGGTCTGTGATGCTCCTAGATGTTCTGGGCCGCAGGCGCACTACACTGGTCCAATGAACAAGCCTTGGTGTCCCATCCATGGGGCCGTCCTGCCCAGAAGTGAGCGGGCAACCTTTGCAGCTGTGAACGCGTGTTTGGGATTGATGCTTGCAACTATCTGTTATGAACAAGGAATGCCTGGTATGTGCACGTCATCAGCTTGCACAGATTACGTCCCTGCCATTTTTACACACCGCCCATCGTTGCTACTGATCGCAGAATAATAAAGCCCTCAGGAACTCAAGCTGATTGGCACTCGTGCACATCAATGTCTTGTCATGGAATTTGGGCGATGTTCTGGTGCTGGAGGAAGCAAAAGTTGTAACAAGGTTGCTGTAGGTGAACCTGCAGCAGGATCACTGTCGAAGCTTTGCAACGCCACCTGCTGGTCAACCAGTGGGTGACGGCGCACAGGGCTCTCCCGCGCCAGGAAGCAGAGATGGTTGATTCATGTGGGCAGTGCTGCGCATCGGACCCCATTTGTGGAGATGACTACCTTTGAACGCAACAGGCAAGTGGAGACCAGCGGTTCAATGCCGGTTTCTCCCTTTCGATGCTTCAGTGTCTGAGTTGGAATCGTTATCCAATCTGGCTGCAATGATGCCACGGGATCCCATGTTCATCATGGGGTCTTGGCTTGCAGAGCAGCGCGGAGGGGTGTCCTTCACCTCTCCGCGCGCAGAGGCTTAATCATGGAGCCCACGGACCGCGGCCCAGCCGCGACTCCGCGGGCTCAGAGCGGGGTGGTGCCAACGGCCTCTGGAGACAGTGACCCGTGGTGTTGCCCTTTGATTGGCCTTCGGACGCCCGTTGATGAGAACCGTTGGAGCATGCTGCATTGTGGAGTGATTTGAACCGTTTCATCAGCCGCGGCCAAGCCCTGCATAGCGCTGGAACCATCATAGCACGCGGCGCTGGTGTTGGGCCTTCTCCGGCCGCCGGTGATGGGTTTGACACTCCTGGTGCACGGCTCTGATGGATGTTTCATCAGGTTGCATTGCTTCGCAATGCCATCGGCTGGCGACCTGAAGCACAGAGAACTACCTGCTGAATTTGAGCATATCTCTTGGCAGAGGAGGAGACAGCAATCGCGAATGCTTCAGTAATGGCGAATGAACCAGATTGACACGGTCTACCCGTATCGTTGTTGGTCACCTGGCATGGGGATGGCTGTCACGGCTGCACAGACCTACTATGGCGCCGATCCAGAGTCAGAGTGGCCTGGGATGATCCGCGATACCTGGGCTACAGCCCTCCTCTCAAGAGGACTGGTCGGTGTTCTTAGCCATGGTGTGCACACACGCCAGACCCTGGGGTAGAGCTGCTTGGGACTGTAGGTCAAACGGCCAGGCATGTCCGTGGCAAGGCAAGGCAAGGCAAGACATGGGACCGATAGCTAACAAGTAGACTGATCGAAACATGCAAAGGATTCTGCAAAGAGGGTTCAAAGTGCCTGAGGCTGCGGCAGGCGACCGGTGGTGGATGCTTCCCTGACACAGAGGATTGCGATGCGGCACCGGACCGTGAAGTGGCTGGCGAGACCCTCCTTGGCTCTCGCACAGGCATTGGCGGTCCTGGGGCCCTTCCCGGTTTTTGGACAAGCGACCTGCGGTCTGGCCTGCGGCTGGCTGCAGAGCCCCACTCTCTGGTGGGATCAATTCGCAGTGGTACTCTGCCAGAGGCACTCCGCCTGTCTGGACCTCGAGGCATGCATTTGGTCGCTGTGACCTATGCCCCAACGGAGAAGAGGTCGCATTGGCTGGGATTCTGGATGGCTCCCGGGCTTGCCTCTGCTCTTTGGTGCTCTGCTGTCCCGCCCAGAGCTGTAAACAATGTCACGGAGCATCATACTTCGAGAGGGCAAATGTGGCAAGGCAGAATGGCCCTGTGGGTGTCCCGTGTGCCCCTGTTTGGTGCACTGGATGCATGTGCCTACCAACCGCACCGGGTGCAAGCAGTGGGAGGGCTAGTGGTGTGCAGACCCTCCAATTCTCTGATCCCGGCTCTCGGTACCCCGGTTGGTGCACAGTGGTGCAAAGGTGTCAAGAGTGGCTTGGCAAGGCAAGGACATCCCCTGCCCGTCTTGAAACAGGAACCACGGAGTCTATCGGAGGCCGCAGGCAATGCTGTGCGTGTAGTCAAAGCTGGTACGGAGCAACTGGTGGCGTGGCCCGCTTTGCCGCCGCCTTGGCCGGGTTTGGCTTCCGCGACCCGACCCAGGCGTGGCATGCAGCAGTGGCCGCAGCTGCCGATTCTCCCGAACGTTGCCTGGTTAAAGCTAACAGACCACTTTCTCCGCGGTGCTACTGTGTTTGACCGCGCCTTTGGGGACTCTGAAGAGCGTGTGGCCATGCCTCTGGGGACTCTGCGCCACGGTGCTGCGTCCTGGATCCATGCAGGATCTATGGTGCTGCGTGCCGCATGTTTCTCAATGGCATGCAATGGCAAACCGATCTGATGCAAGAGCTGCCGAGCCTGAATCCAATGGACACTGGTTCTGAGTGCGAGGTGTCCTCAATGGGACCCGGAAGATGATGAATTATACCTGGCTACGGCGAAGCCGTGGGAAACTGCGGTGGAGGCCGGTCGCAATCCTGACGTGCAAATCGTGTTATCGGAGCGGGGCATAGGGGTGAAAGTCCAATCGAACCGTCTAGTAGCTGGGTTCCGCTCAAGTTTACCTCAGGATAGCTGGGGCTGGGAGTGTGTCCGAATTCGTCGATCGTGATGCAGCTTTTGTCCGCTAAAGCAATGCATGAGAGGCATTCTGGGGAGTCTATCAGTCCTCAACCTATTCTCAAACTGTGAATGGGCAAGCATCAGAGGCACACTTCTCTGCATCCAGCTTCTGTGTGTGGCGCGTCAAAGGCCATCCCTGGCCGAAGGCGTGCCCAAAGCAGTCCGCCCTGCCTGAGTGTGTTTGAGAGATGGTCGCAGCCTTCTGGCCTCAGCAGGGTGGGGCATTCTGCCCAGGCAACTGCTGAGGCTGATGGGGCCCAACTCGGAACAGTGTGCAGCCCCATGTGGGCCATTACTGGTAAGCAGTGCTGGCGATGCGGGATGATCCGAGAGCACAGTTGCAGGGTTCAAGTGCTCGCTCGTACATAGAATCCACAAAGGACGTTGTCCCCTAGAGATAGGAGGGCAGAGGCCATGAAGCTCAGAATCCGCTTGAGAGTGTGTAACAACCCACCTGCCGAAGCGAGCAGCTTCAAAAATGGATGATGCTCAAGCCAGAGGCGTTGTTTGACTTACACCACGCCGCTGCTGTGGCAGCAGGGCAAGTGCAGCAGTGCGTAGGCGAGACGCAAGGGTTCGCGGTGCTGGCTCCGTGGTGACGGGGAAGTATCCCTTGCTGCAGATCTTGGTTGCAATAGTGAGTATTCTTTCTGGTGGGTCATGCAGGCTCTCTCTTGCAGAGGCCTGCTGCTGGCCTGAGTGGGTGAGCACTGGAGTGGAGCAGGCTTCCATACCAACGGCCGTTGAATATGGGTCAGTCAATTGTAAGCCAGATGGCAATGCTCACGGATACAGCAAAGGCTGCAAAGTTCGGGGCCTCTGGCTCCGGGTCGCCCCTCTCGCGGTTTGCGCCGTGCTGGTCGCCCACTGGGTGCCATAGGGTGCGCGGCGCTGTGCCCTTCGGGTGAAGCTCGGTGCCAGGGCTCTGCCTTGCAGGAGTTCCTGGGAAGGGCCAGTGGCAACGCTAGTGTTCTCAAGTCTGGTGCTGCGGGGCCGCGTCTCGGTGGCGCCCCTGTGGAGTTGTCTTTTCCATCTGACAGCTGGAGTGTGTGGGCTATCCACTGACATGCTGCATGGCGACATAGGTGTCTGCTTGGCAAGATGGTGCTGCATTGGTACCATTGGACTTACGCGTGCCATGCTCTGAGGGTTCGGCCTCGGCCGACTCGGAATGCGCCATGCCTTTGGTGACCATCGAGTCCATGGAACGCCCTGCGAAGTTGTGAAACAAAGCGTGAACCCTTGGCGATTAAACCGGGACAAGCCCCCATCTGGGGGCTCTGATCCGATTGGAATGGCTCTGTACCGAATCGACGCAGCTTGTCTCTTCGGCTAGACGCCGCTGGTCAACAGTGCAAATGCAGCTAAGGGAAATCGGCAAACTGGTTGTGTACCTTCGGATAATGCGGTGGCTCCAGGGGCCAGGGTGTCAGGCCTGCCGGTCGGGATTTCCAGGGGTTGGTTGTCCTGTGCTAGGGCTGGCTTCCCAGCTGTCCTCTGGCCGTGGGCGTCCAGGCCCCACCTCAGCCGAAGGCCGCTTCTCCAGCGGGCGTGATCCTTGTGCCTCGGAACGGCCAAGCACGCCCCGCCGCGGTTTGAGGTTTGAGGTTTGATTTTGCGGGTACTAGACGCCTTTCGGCCCCGGCGGCCACCTGGTCCGGCCAGGTGATATCCTTCCCACCGGGTCCTAGTGGGAGGCCCTGGAAGACGCACCTCCTGCCTGGTGGCGGAGTCCCCTGGGTTCACAGGGCTCGGAGCCCCGTCCCTCCCCGGCTTCCCTGTTTCGCCACTCCCCGGTCAGTGCATCAATTCGCAGCCGTGGCTGCGGGCACTTACCCACTGCGTCGCCCCCCTAATGCAGTGCGCCACTACTGCCTTGGCGGTTGCAGTGCCCCGTCCGTGTGTGCGCAGCGCTCGCGGCCCGTTCGGGTGGCTGAGGCTGGTACCTGGTGTTGTGTCTCTCCCGTTTCCCCCTTCCCCGGCCCGCGTGTCCCGCGCTGCGTGTGGCGGGCCGTCCCGTCCGGGTGTCCCTTACCCTCGCTCGCTGGTACGCCATTCCATGCGGTCTGTGCGTTCCGCGAGCTCGGTCCGGTTGCCCTTCTGGTAGTCCCCGCATGCCGTTTGCGTGTGTGTGCGCTCGCGCTCCCGCGGCGTCCGCTCCCCCCCCCCTGGACTGTGTGGCGTGCGCACCTCGCGCGGTCCCGGCACTGGGCGCTGGTACGGCCGTTCCACCCGGTCCGTGCCCCTCTGCGTGTCCTGCCCCGGTCCCTTGCTCCGTCTGGCGTGCTCGGGGGGGGGCGGTTCGGTCCCGGTTCCTCCCCACCTGGCTTGGCCTGCACGCCCTGTCGGGGCTACGCGCCGCGGGGGTGGTGGGGGGCCGTCCCCAGGGCGGGGTGGCCTGCCACTGTTGTGAGGGGCGTCCGGTGTCAGGCGCTGTCCCTCCCCCGACCGCCCGTCCTCTGGGGTGGGCAGCCGGAATACCGCGACCCGTGTGTTCCGGGTGCGGTCGGTGCAGGCGTCGGGACCCGGCACCGGTTCCACAGCATGCGCCCTTGCGGGCCGGCGTTGCTCCCTGTGGGGGTGGCGGAAAGGGCTCCCCGGGGGGGGTGCCTTCCACCGTTGCGAGGGGTGTCTGAGGTCAGGCGCTCCCCCTCCCCTGACTGCCCGCCTACTCGGCGGGCTGTTGGGGTCCGCTACCCACGTGCTGTGGGCGCGGGTGTGTGGGTATGGGGGCCCAACACTGTCCACTTGGCCTGCACGCCCTGTGGGGGCTGCGTGCCGTGAGGGTGGTGGGGGGCCGTCCCCGGGGGCGGTGGCCTGCCACCGTTGTGAGAGGCGTCTGGTGTCAGGAGCTTTCCCTCCCCCGGCCGTCTGTCCTCTGGGGCGGGTAGCCGGGATTCCGCGACCCGTGTGTCCCGGGTGCGGTCGGTGCGGGCGTGGGGACCCAGCACCGGCCCCACAGCGTGCGCCCTTGCGGGCCGGCGTTGCTCGCTTTGGGGGTGGTGGAAGGGCATCCCCGGGGTGGATGCCTTCCACCGTTGTAAGGGGCGTCTGAGGTCAGGCGCTCCCCCTCCACCGACTGCCCGCCCACTGGGCGGGCTGTTGGGGTTCGCCGCCCACGTGCTGTGGGGGCGGGTGTGTGGGTTTGGGGGCCCAACACTGTCCCCTTGGTCTGCATGCCCTGTGGGGGCTGCGTGACACGGGGCTGGTGGGGGGCCGTCCCCGGGGGGGGGTGGCCTGCCACCGTTGTGGGGGCGTCTGTGGTCAGGCGCTGTCCCTCTCCCAGCCGCCCGCCCTCTGGGGCGGGCGGCCGGGGTTCTGCGACCCGTGTGTCCTGGGTCCAGTCGGTGAGGGCGTGGGGACCCAGCCCCGGCCCCACAGCGTGCGCCCTTGCCGGCGGGCGTTGCTCGCTGTGGGGGTGGCGGAGGGGCGTCCCTGGGGGGGGTGCCTTCCACCATTGTGAGGGGCGTCTGGTGTCAGGCGCTGTCCCTCCCCCGGCCGCCCGTCCTCTGGAGCGGGCAGCCAGGGTTCCGCGACCCGTGTGTTCCGGGTGCGGTTGGTGCGGGCGCGGGGACCCAGCACCGGCGCCACAGCGTGCGCCTCTTCGGGCCGGCGTTGCTCGCTGTGGGGGTGGCGGAAGGGCGACCCCGAGGGGGGTGCCTTCCACCATTGTGTGGGGCGTCTGAGGTCAGGCGCTGTCCCTCCCCCGACTGCCCGCCCACTGGGTGGGCTGTTTGGATCCGCCCCCCACGTGCTGCGGGCGCGGGTGTGTGGGAGTGGGGGCCCAACACTGTTCCTTTGGCCTGCATGCCCCGTGGGGGCTGCGTGCCGTGGGGGTGGTGGGGGGCCGTCCCCGGGGGGGTTGGCCTGCCACCGTTGTGAGGGGCGTCTGGTGTCAGGCGCTGTCCGTCCCCCGGCCGCCCGCCCTCTGGGGCGGGCAGCCAGGGTTCCGCGACCCGTGTGTCCCGGGTGCGGTCGGTGCGGGCGTGGGGACCCAGCACCGGCCCCACAGCGTGCGCCCTTGCGGGCCGGCGTTGCTCGCTGTGGGGGTGGCGGAAGATCGTCCCGGGGGGGGTGCCTTCCACCATTGTCTGGGGCGTCTGAGGTCAGGCGCTGTCCCTCCCCCGACTGCCCGCCCACTGGGCGGGCTGTTGGGGTCTACCACCCACGTGCTGTGGGCGCGGATGTGTGGGTGTGGGGGCCCAACACTGTCCCTTTAGCCTGCATGCCCCGTGGGGGCTGGGTGCCGCGGGGGTGGTGGGGAGCCGTCCCCAGGGGGCTGGCCTGCCACCGTTGTGAGGGGCGTCTGGTGTCAGGCGCTGTCCCTCCCCCGGCCGCCCGTCCTCTGGAGCAGGCAGCCAGGGTTCCGCGACCCGTGTGTTCCGGGTACAGTCGGTGCGGGCGTGGGGACCCTGCACCGGCCCCACAGCGTGCGCCCTTGCAGGCCGGCGTTGCTTGCTGTGGGGGGAGCGGAAGGGCGTCCCCGGGGGGGGTGCCTTCCACCATTGTGAGGAGCGTCTGAGGTCAGGTGCTGTCCCTCCCCCGACTGCCCGCCCACTGGGCGGGCTGTTGGGGTCCGCCACCCACGTGCTGTGGGCGCGGGTGTGTGGGTGTAGGGGCCCAACACTGTCCCCTTGGCCTGCATGCCCTGTGGGAGCTGCGTGCCGCGGGGGCCGTGGGGAGGGCGGTCCCCGGGGGGGGTGGCCTGCCACCGTTGTGAGGGGCGTCTCTTGTCAGGCGCTGTCCCTCCCCTGGCCGCCCGTCCTCTGGAGCAGGCAGGCAGGGTTCCGCGACCCGTGTGTTCCGGGTGCGGTCGGTGCGGGCGTAGGGACCCAGCACCAGCCCCACAGCGTGCGCCCTTGCAGGCCGGCGTTGCTTGCTGTGGGGGTGGCGGAAGGGCGTCCCCGGGGGGGGTGCCTTCCACCATTGTGAGGGGCGTCTGAGGTCAGGCGCTCCCCCTCCACCGACTGCCCACCCACTCGGCGGGCTGTTGGGGTTCGCCGCCCACGTGCTGTGGGGGCGGGTGTGTGGGTTTGGGGGCCCAACACTGTCCCCTTGGTCTGCAAGCCCTGTGGGGGCTGCGTGACGTGGGGCTGGTGGGGGGCTGTCCCCGGGGGGGGTGGCCTGCCACCGTTGTGGGGGGCGTCTGTGGTCAGGCGCTGTCCCTCTCCCAGCCGCCCGCCCTCTGGAGCGGGCGGCCGGGGTTCTGCGACCCGTGTGTCCTGGGTGCGGTCGGTGAGGGCCCGGGGACCCAGCACCGGCCCCACAGCGTGCGCCCCTGCGGGCCGGCGTTGCTCGCTGTGGGGGTGGCGGAGGGGCATCCCTGGGGGGGGTGCCTTCCACCATTGTGAGAAGCGTCTGGTGTCAGGCGCTGTCCCTCCGCCGGCTGCCCGTCCTCTGGAGCGGGCAGCCGGGGTTCCGCGACCCGTGTGTCCCGGGTGCGGTCGGTGCGGGCGTGGGGACCCAGCACCGGCCCCACAGCGTGCGCCCCTTGCGGGCCGGCGTTGCTCGCTGTGGGGGTGGCGGAAGGGTGACCCCGGGGGGGGTGGCCTTCCACCATTGTGTGGGGCGTCTGAGGTCAGGCGCCGTCCCTCCCCCGACTGCCAACCGACTGGGCGGGCTGTTGGGGTCCACCACCCACGTGCTCCGGGCGCGGGTGTGTGGGTGTGGGGGCCCAACACTGTCCCCTTGGTTTGCATGCCCTGTAGAGGCTGCGTGCCGCTGGGGTGGTCGGGGGAGCCGTCCCTGGGGGGGTGGCCTGCCACTGTTGTGAGGGGCGTCTGGTGTCAGGCGCTGTCCCTCCCCCGGCCGCCCATCCTCTGGAGCGGGCAGCCAGGGTTCCGCGACCCGTGTGTCCCGGGTGCGGTTGGTGCGGGCGCGGGGACCCAGCACCAGCCCCACAGCGTGCGCCTCTTCGGGCCGGCGTTGCTCGCTGTTGGGGTGGCGGAGAGGCCTCCCCGGGGGGGCTGCCTCCCACCATTGTCAGAGGCGTCTGAGGTCAGGCGCTGTCCCTCCCCCGACTGCCCGCCCACTGGGCGGGCTGTTGGGGTCCGCCCCCCACGTGCTGCGGGCGCGGGTGTGTGGAAGTGGGGGCCCAACACTGTTCCTTTGGCCTGCATGCCCCGTGGGGGCTGCGTGCCGTTGGGCCGGTGGGGGGCCGTCCCCGGGGGGGTTGGCCTGCCACCGTTGTGAGGGGCGTCTGGTGTCAGGCGATGTCCCTCCCCCAGCCGCCCGTCCTCTGGGGCGGGCAGCCAGGGTACCGCGACCCGTGTGTCCCGGGTGCCGTCGGTGCGGGCGTGGGGACCCAGCACCGGCCCCACAGCGTGCGCCCTTGCGGGCCGGCGTTGCTCGCTGTGGGGGTGGCGGGAGATCGTCCCGGGGGGGGTGCCTTCCACCATTGTCTGGGGCGTCTGAGGTCAGGCGCTGTCCCTCCGGTGACTGCCCGCCCACTGGGCGGGCTGTTGGGGTCCACCACCCACGTGCTGTGGGCGCGGGTGTGTGGTTGTGGGGGCCCAACACTGTCCCCTTGGCCTGCATGCCCCGTGGGGGCTGCGTGCCGCGGGGGTGGTGGGCAGCCGTCTTCGGGGGGCTGGCCTGCCACCGTTGTGAGGGGCGTCTGGTGTCAGGCGCTGTCCCTCCCCCGGCCGCCCGTCCTCTGGAGCGGGCAGCCAGGGTTCCGCGACCCGTGTGTTCCGGGTGCGCTCGGTGCGGGTGTCGGGACCCAGCACCGGCCCCACAGCGTGCGCCCTTGCAGGCCGGCGTTGCTTGCTGTGGGGGGAGCGGAAGGGCGTCCCCGAAGGGGGTGCCTTCCACCATTGTGAGGAGCGTCTGAGGTGAGGCGCTGTCCCTCCCCCGACTGCCTGCGCACTGGGCGGGCTGTTGGCATCCGGCACCCACGTGCTGTGGACGCGGGTGTGTGGGTGTGGGGGCCCAACACTGTCCCCTTGGCCTGCATGCCCTGTGGTAGCTGCGTGCCGCGGGGGTGGTGGGGGGGCCGTCCCCGGGGGGGGGTGGCCTGCCACCGTTGTGGGGGGCGTCTGGTGTCAGGCGCTGTCCGTCCCCCGGCCGCCCGTCCTCTGGAGCAGGCAGCCAGGGTTCCGCGACCCGTGTGTTCCGGGTGCGGTCGGTGCAGGCGTGGGGACCCAGCACCAGCCCCACAGCGTGCGCCCTTGCAGGCCGGCGTTGCTTGCTGTGGGGGTGGCGGAAGGGCGTCCCCGGGGGGGGTGCCTTCCACCATTGTGTGGGGCGTCTGAGGTCAGGCGCTGTCCCTCCCTTGACTGCCCGCCCACTGGGCGGGCTGTTGGGGTCCGCCACCCACGTGCTGTGGGCGCGGGTGTGTGGGTGTGGGGGCCCAACACTGTCCTCTTGGCCTGCATGCCCTGTGGGGGCTGCGTGCCGCGGGGGTGGTGGGGGGGCGTCTTCGGGGGGGGTGGCCTGCCACCGTTGTGAGGGGCGTCTGGTGTCAGGCGCTGTCCCGCACCCGGCCGCCCGTCCTCTGGAGCGGGCAGCCGGGGTTCCGCGACCCGTGTGTCCCGGGTGCGGTTGGTGCGGGCGTGGGGACCCAGCACCGGCCCCACAGCGTGCGGCCTTGCGGGCCGGCGTTGCTCGCTGTGGGGGTGGCGGAAGGGCGTCCCCGGGGGGGGTGCCTTCCACCATTTGTAAGGGGTGTCTGAGGTCAGGCGCTGTCCCTCCCTTGACTGCCCGCCCACTGGGCGGGCTGTTGGGGTCCGCCACCCACGTGCTGTGGGCGCGGGTGTGTGGGTGTGGGGGCCCAACACTGTCCCCTTGGCCTGCATGCCCTGTGGGAGCTGCGTGCCGCGGGGCTGGTGGGGGGCCCCCCCGTGAAGGGGTGGCCTGCCACCGTTGTGAGGAGCGTCTGGTGTCAGGCGCTGTCCCTCCCCCGGCTGCCCGTCTTCTCCAGCGGGCAGCCAGGGTTCCGCGACCTGTGTGTCCCGGGTGCGGTCGGTGCGGGCGTGGGGACCCAGCACCGGCCCCACAGCGTGTGCCCTTGCGGGCCGGCGTTGCTCGCTGTGGGGGTGGCGGAAGAGCACCCCCGGGGGGGGGGGTGCCTTCCACCATTGTGAGGGGCATCTGAGGTCAGGCGCCGTCCCTCCCCTGACTGCCCCCCCACTGGGCGGGCTGTTGGGGTCCGCCACCCACGTGCTGTGGCCGCGGGTGTTTTGGTGTGGGGGCCCAATACTGTCCCCTTGGCCTGCATGCCTTGTGGGGGCTGCGTACCGCGGGGGTGGTGGGGGGCTGTCCCCGGGAGGGGTGGCCTGCCACCGTTGTGAGGGGCGTCTGGTGGCAGGCGCTGTCCCTCCCTCGGCCGCCCGTCCTCTGGAGCGGGCAGCCGGGGTTCCGCGACCCGTGTGTCCCGGGTGCAGTCGGTGCGGGCGTGGGGACCCAGCACCTGCCCCACAGCGTGCGCCCTTGCGGGCCGGCGTTGCTCGCTGTGGGAGTGGCGGAGGGGCGTCCACGGGGGGGGTGCCTTCCACCATTGTGAGAGGCGTCTGGTGTCAGGCGCTGTCCCTCCCCCGGCCGCCCGTCCTCTGGAGCGGGCAGCCAGGGTTCCGCGATCCGTGTGTCCCGGCCGCGGTCGGTGCGGGCGTGGGGACCCAGCACCGGCCCCACAGCATGCGCCCTTGCGGGCCGGCGTTGCTCTCGGTGGGGGTGGCGGAGAGGCGTCCCCGGGGGGGGTGCCTTCCACCATTGTGAGGGGCGTCTGAGGTCAGGCGCTGTCCCTCCCCCAACTGCCTGCCCACTGGGCGGGCTGTTGGGGTCCGCCACCCACGTGCTGTGGGCGCGGCTGTGTGAGTGTGGGGGCCCAACACTGTCCCCTTGGCTTGAATGCCCTGTGGGGGCTGCGTGCAGCGAGAGTGGTGGGGGGGCCGTCCCCGGCAGGTGTGGCTTGCCACGGTGTGAGGGGCGTCTGGTGTCAGGCGCTGTCCCTCCCCCGGCTGCCCGTCCTCTGGAGCGGGCAGCCAGGGTTCCGCGACCCGTGTGTTCCAGGTGCGGTCGGTGCGGACGTGCGGACCCAGCCCTGGCCCCACAGTGTGCGCCCTTGCGGGCCGGCGTTGCTCGCTGTTGGACTGGCGGAAGAACGTCCCCGGGGGGGGTGCCTGGCAACCATTGTGAGGAGCGCCTGAGGTCAGGCGCTGTCCCTTCCCCGACTGCCTGCCCACTGGGCGGGCTGTTGGGGTCCGCCACCCACGTGCTGTGGGCGCGGGTGTGGGGGCCCAACACTGTCCCCTTGGCCTGCATGCCCTGTGGGGGCTGCGTGCCGCGGGGCTGGCCGGGGGCGGTCCCCGGGGGGGGTGGCCTGCCAACGTTGTGAGGGGCGTCTGGTGTCAGGCGCTGTCCCTCCCCCGGCCGTGCATCCTCTGGAGCGGGCAGCCAGGGTTCCGCGACCTGTGTGTCCCGGGTGCGGTCGGTGCAGGCGTGGGGACCCAGCACCGGCCCCACAGCGTGCGCCTTTGCGGGACGGCGTTGCTCCCTGTGGGCCTGGCGGAGAGGCGTCCCCGGGGTGGGTGCCTTCCACCATTGTGAGGGGCGTCTGAGGTCAGGCGCTGTCCCTCCCTCGACTGCCCGCCCACTGGGCGGGCTGTTGGGGTCCGCCAACCACGAGCTGTGGGCGCGGGTGTGTGAGTGTGGGGGCCCAACACTGTCCCCTTGGCCTGCATGCCCTTTGGGGGCTGCGTACCGCGGGGGTGGCGGGGGGCTGTCCCCGGTGGGGGTTGGCCTGCCACCGTTGTGAGGGGCGTCTGGTGGCAGGCGCTGTCCCTCCCTCGGCCGCCTGTCCTCTGGAGCGGGCAGCCGGGGTTCCGCGACCCGTCTGTCCCGGGTGCAGTCGGTGCGGGCGTGGGGACCCAGCACCTGCCCCACAGCGTGCGCCCCTGCGGGCCGGCGTTGCTCGCTGTGGGGGTGGCGGAAGGGCGCCCCCGTGGGGGGTGCCTTCCACCATTGTGAGAGGCGTCTGGTGTCAGGCGCTGTCCCTCCCCCGGCCGCCTGTCCTCTGGAGCGGGCAGCCAGGGTACCGCGACCCGTGTGTCCCGGGTGCCGTCGGTGCGGGCGTGGGGACCCAGCCCCGGCCCCACAGCATGCGCCCTTGCGGGCCGGCGTTGCTCGCTGTGGGGGTGGCGGAAGGGCGTCCCCGGGGGGGGTGCCTTCCACCATTGTGAGGGGCATCTGAGGTCAGGCGCCGTCCCTCTGCTGACTGCCCCCCCACTGGGCGGGCTGTTGGGGTCCGCCACCCACGTGCTGTGGCCGCGGGTTTTTTGGGTGTGGGGACCCAATACTGTCCCCTTGGCCTGCATGCCCTCTGGGGGTTGCGTACCGCGGGGGTGTTGGGGGGCTGTCCCCGGGTGGGGTGGCCTGCCACCGTTGTGAGGGGCGTCTGGTGGCAGGCGCTGTCCCTCTCTCGGCCGCCTGTCCTCTGGAGCGGGCAGCCGGGGTTCCGCGACCCGTGTGTCCCGGGTGCAGTCGGTGCGGGCGTGGGGACCCAGCACCTGCCCCACAGCGTGTGCCCTTGCGGGCCGGCGTTGCTGGCTATGGGGGTGGCGGAGGGGCGTCCCCGGGGGGGGTGCCTTCCACCATTGTGAGAGGCATCTGGTGTCAGGCGCTGTCCCTCCCCCAGCCGCCCGTCCTCTGGAGCGGGCAGCCAGGGTTCCGCGACCCGTGTGTCCCGGGTGCGGTCGGTGCGGGCGTGGGGACCCAGCACCGGCCCCACAGCATGCGCCCTTGCGGGCAGGCGTTGCTCGCTGTGGGGGTGGCGAAGAGGCGTCCCCGGGGGGGGTGCCTTCCACCATTGTGAGGGGCGTCTGAGGTCAGGCGCTGTCCCTCCGCCAACTGCCTGCCCACTGGGCGGGCTGTTGGGGTCCGCCACCCACGTGCTGTGGGCGCGGCCGTGTGGGTGTGGGGGCCCAACACTGTCCCCTTGGCTTGCATGCCCTGTGGGGGCTGCGTGCAGCGAGAGTGGTGGGGGGGCTGTCCCCGGCAGGTGTGGCTTGCCACGGTGTGAGGGGCGTCTGGTGTCAGGCGCTGTCCCTCCCCCGGCTTCCCGTCCTCTGGAGCGGGCAGCCAGGGTTCCGCGACCCGTGTGTTCCAGGTGCGGTCGGTGCGGACGTGGAGACTCAGCACCGGCCCCACAGTGTGGTCCCTTGCGGGCCGGCTTTGCTCGCTGTTGGGGTGGCGGAAGAACGTCCCCGGGGGGGGTGCCTGGCAACCATTGTGAGGAGCGTCTGAGGTCAGGCGCTGTCCCTTCCCCGACTGCCTGCCCACTGGGCGGGCTGTTGGGGTCCGCCACCCACGTGCTGTGGGTGCGGGTGTGTGGGTGTGGGGGCCCAACACTGTCCCCTTGGCCTGCATGCCCTGTGGGGGCTGCGTGCCGTGGGGCTGGTGGGGGGCCGTCCCCGGGGGGGTTGGCCTGCCAACGCTGTGAGGGGCATCTGGTGTCAGGCGCTGTCCCTCCCCCGGCCGTGCATCCTCTGGAGCGGGCAGCCAGGGTTCCGCGACCTGTGTGTCCCGGCTGCGGTAGGTGCGGGCGTGGGGACCCAGCACCGGCCCCACAGCGTGCGCCCTTGCGGGAAGGCGTTGCACGCTGTGGGCGTGGCGGAGAGGCGTCCCCGTGGGGGGTGCCTTCCACCATTGTGAGGGGCGTCTGAGGTCAGGCGCTGTCCCTCCCCCGACTGCCCGCCCACTGGGCGGGCTATTGGGGTCCGCCACCCACGTGCTGTGGGCGCGGGTGTGTGGGTGTGGGGGCCCAACACTGTCCCCTTGGCCTGCATGCCCTGTGGGGGCTGCGTGCCGCGGGTTTGGTCGGGGGCCGTCCCCGGGGGGGGTGGCCTGCCACCACTGTGAAGGGGCGTCTGGTGTCAGGCGCTGTCCCTCCCCCGGCCGCCCGTCCCCTGGAGCGGGCAGCCAGGGTTCCGCGACCTGTGTGTCCCGGGTGCGATCGGTGCGGGCTTGGGGACCCAGCACCAGCCCCAGAGCGTGCGCCCTTGCGGGCCGGCGTTGCTCGCTGTGGGCATGGCGAAAGGGCTTCCCCGGGGGGGGTGCCTTCCACCATTGTGAGGGTTGTCTGGTGTCAGGCGCCGTCCCTCCCCCGGCCGCCCGTCCTCTGGAGCGGGCAGCCAGGGTTCCGCGACCCGTGTGTCCCGGGTGCAGTCGGTGCGGGCGTGGGGACCCAGTAACGGCCCCACAGAGTGCGCCCTTGCAGGCTGGCGTTGCTCGCTGTGGGGCTGGCAGAAGAGCGTCCCGGGGGGGAGTGCCTTCCACCATTGTGAGGGGCGTCTGAGGTCAGGCGCTGTCCCTCCCCCGACTGCCCGCCCACTGGGCGGGCTATTGGGGTCCGCCACCACGTGCTGTGGGCGCAGGTGTGTGGGTGTGGGGGCCCAACACTGTCCCCTTGGCCTGCATGCCCCTTGGGGGCTGCGTGCCGCGGGGGTGGTGGGAGGCCGTCCCCGGGGGGTTGAGAGGGGCGTCTGGTGTCAGGCGCTGTCCCTCCCCCGGCCGCCCGTCCTCTGGAGCGGGCGGCCAGGGTTCCGCGACCCATGTGTCCCGGGTGCAGTCGGTGCGGGCGTGGGGACCCAGCACCGGCCCCACAGCATGCGCCCTTGCGGGCCGGCGTTGCTCCCTGTGGGGGGGGCGGAAGGCCGTCCCTGGGGGGGGGTGCCTTCCACCATTGTGAGGGGCGTCTGAGGTCAGGCGCTGTCCCTCCCCCGACTTCCCGCCCATTGGGCGGGCTGTTGGGGTTTGCCACCCACGTGCTGTGGGCGCGGCTGTGTGGGTGTGGGGGCCCAACACTGTCCCCTTGGCTTGCATGCCCTGTGGGGGCTGCGTGCCGCGGGGGTGGTGGGGGGGCTGTCCCCGGGAGGTGTGGCCTGCCACGGTGTGAGGGGCGTCTGGTGTCAGGCGCTGTCCCTCCCCCGGCTGCCCGTCCTCTGGAGCGGGCAGCCAGGGTTCCGCGACCCGTGTGTTCCGGTTGCGGTTGGTGCAGGCGTGGGGACCCAGCACAGGAACCACAGTGTGCGCCCTCCCGGGCCGGCGTTGCTCGCTGTGGGGATGGCGGAGGGGCGTCCCCGGGGGGCGTGCCTTCCACCATTGTGAGGAGCGTCTGAGGTCAGGCGCTGTCCCTCCCCCGACTGCCCGCCCACTGGGCGGGCTGTTGGGGTCCGCCACCCACGTGCTGTGGGCGCGGGTGTGTGGGTGTGGGGGCCCAACACTGTCCCCTTGGCCTGCATGTCCCGTGGGGGCTCCGTGCCGCGAGGGTGGTGGGGGGCCGTCCCCGGGGGGGGTGGCCTGCAAACGTTGTGAGGGGCGTCTGGTGTCAGGCGCTGTCCCTCCCCCGGCCGCCCATCCTCTGGAGCGGAAAGCCAGGGTTCCGCGACCCGTGTGTTCCTGGTGCGGTCGGTGCGGGAGTGGGGACCCAGCAGCGGCCCCACAGCGTGCGCCTATGCGGGCCGGCGTTGCAAGCTGTGGGCGTGGCAGAGAGGCGTCCCCGGGGGGGGTGCCTTCCACCATTGTGAGGGGCGTCTGAGGTCAGGCGCTGTCCCTCCCCCGACTGCCCGCCCACTGGGCGGGCTGTTGGGGTCCGCCACCCACGTGCTGTGGGCGCGGGTGTGTGGGTGTGGGGGCCCAACACTGTCCCCTTGGCCTGCATGCCCTGTGGGGGCTGCGTGCCGCGGGGTTGGTGGGGGGCCGTCCCCGGGGGGGTTGGCCTGCCACCGTTGTGAGGGGCATCTGGTGTCAGGCACTGTCCCTCCCCCCGCCGCCCGTCCTCTGGAGCGGGCAGCCAGGGTTCCGCGACCCTTGTGTCCTGGGTGCGGTCGGTGCGGGCGTGGGGACCCAGCAAGGGCCCCACAGCGTGCGCCCTTGCGGGCTCGCGTTCCTCGCTGTGGGCATGGCGGAAGGGCGTCCCCAGGGGGGGTGCCTTCCACCATTGTAAGGGGCGTCTGGTGTCACGCGCCGTCCCTCCCCCGGCCGCCCGTCTTCTGTAGCGGGCAGCCAGGGTTCCGCGACCCGTGTGTCCCGGGTGCGGTCGGTGCTGGCGTGGGGACCCAGCAACGGCCCCACAGCGTGCGCCCTTGCGGGCCGGCGTTGCTCGCTGTGGGGGTGGCGGAAGAGCGTCCAGAGGGGGGTGCCTTCCACCATTGTGAGGGGCGTCTGACGTCAGGCGCTGTCCCTCCCCCGACTGCCCGTCCACTGGGTGGGCTGTTGGGGTCCGCCACCAACGTGCTGTGGGCGCGGGTGTGTGGGTTCGAGGGCCCAACACTGTCCCCTTGGCCTGCATGCCCCGTGGGGGCTGCGTGCCGCGGGGGTGGTGGGGGGCCATCCCCGGGGTGGATGGCCTGCCAACGTTGTGAGGGGCGTCTGGTGTCAGGCTCTGTCCCTCCCCCTGCCGCCCGTCCTCTGGAGCGGGCAGCCGGGGTTCCGCGACCCGTGTGTCCCAGGTGCGGTCGGTGCGGGCGTGGGGACCCGGCAAGGGCCCCACAGCGTGCGCCCTTGCGGGCCGGCGTTGCTCCTTGTGGGGGTGGCGGAGGGTCGTCCCCGGGGGGGGTGCCTTCCACCAGTGTGAGGGGCGTCTGAGGTCAGGCGCTGTCCCTCCCCCGACTGCCCGCCCACTGGGCGGGCTGTTGGGGTCCGCCACCCACGTGCCGTGGGCGCGGGTGTGTGGGTGTGGGGGCCGAACACTGTCCCCTTGGCCTGCATGCCCCGTGGGGGCTGCATGCCGCAGGGGTGGTGGGGGGCCGTTCCCGGGGGGGGTGGCCTGCCACCGTTGTGAGGGGCGTCTGGTGTCAGGCGCTGTCCCTCCCCCAGCCGCCCGTCCTCTGGAGCGGGCAGCCAGGGTTCCGCGACCCGTGTGTCCCGCGTGCGGTCGGTGCGGGCGTGGGGACCCAGCACCGGCCCCACAGCGTGCGCCCTTGCGGGCCAGCGTTGCTTGCTGTCGGGGTGGCGGAAGAGCGTCCCCGGGGGGGGTGCCTTCCACCATTGTGAGGGGCGTCTGAGGTCAGGCGCTGTCCCTCCCCCGACTGCCCGCCGGCTGGGCGGGCTGTTGGGGTCCGCCACCCACGTGCTGTGGGCGCGGGTGTGTGGGTGTGGGGGCCCAACACTGTCCCCTTGGCCTGCATGCCCTGTGGGGGCTGCGTGCCGCGGGGTTTTCATGGGGGGCCGTCCCCGGGGGGGGTGGCCTGCCACCGTTGTGAGGGGCATCTGGTGTCAGGCACTGTCCCTCCCCCGGCTGCCCGTCTTCTGTAGCGGGCAGCCAGGGTTCCGCGACCCGTGTGTCCCGGGTGCGGTCGGTGCTGGCGTGGGGACCCAGCAACGGCGCCCTTGCGGGCCGGCTTTGCTCGCTGTGGGGGTGGCGGAAGAGCGTCCAGGGGGGGGTGCCTTCCACCATTGTGAGGGGCGTCTGACGTCAGGCGCTGTCCCTCCCCCGACTGCCCGTCCACTGGGTGGGCTGTTGGGGTCCGCCACCCACGTGCTTTTGGCGCGGGTGTGTGGGTTCGGGGGCCCAACACTGTCCCCTTGGCCTGCATGCCCCGTGGGGGCTGCGTGCCGCGGGGGTGGCGGGGGGCCATCCCCGGGGAAGATGGCCTGCCAGCGTTGTGAGGGGCGTCTGGTGTCAGGCGCTGTCCCTCTCCCTGCCGCCCGTCCTCTGGAGCGGGCAGCCTGGGTTCCGCGACCCGTGTGTCCCGGGTACGGTTGGTGCGGGCGTGGGGACCCAGCACCAGCCCCACAGCGTGCGCCCTTGCGGGCTGGCGTTGCTCCCTGTGGGGGTGGCGGAGGGTCGTCCCCGTGGGGGGTGCCTTCCACCAGTGTGAGGGGCGTCTGAGGTCAGGCGCTGTCCCTCCCCCGACTGCCCGCCCACTGGGCAGGCTGTTGGGGTGGCCACCCACGTGCTGTGGGCGCGGCTGTGTGGGTGTGGGGGTCGAACACTGTCCCCTTGGCCTGCATGCCCCGTGGGGGCTGCATGCCGCAGGGGTGGCGGGGGGCCGTTCCTGGGGGGGGTGGCCTGCCACCGTTGTGAGGGGCGTCTGGTGTCAGGCGCTGTCCCTCCCCCAGCCGCCCGTCCTCTGGAGCGGGCAGCCAGGGTTCCGCGACCCGTGTGTCCCGGGTGCGGTCGGTGCGGGCGTGGGGACCCAGCACCGGCCCCACAGCGTGCGCCCTTGCAGGCCAGCGTTGCTTGCTGTGGGGGTGGCGGAAGAGCGTCCCAGGGGGGGTGCCTTCCACCATTGTGAGGGGCGTCTGAGGTCAGGCGCTGTTTCTCGCCCCGACTGCCCGCCGGCTGGGCGGGCTGTTGGGGTCCGCGACCCACGTGCTGTGGGCGCGGGTGTGTGGGTGTGGGGGCCCAACACTGTCCCCTTGGCCTGCATGCCATGTGGGGGCTGCGTGCCGCGGGGGTGGGGGGGGGCTGTCCCCAGGGGGGGGTGGCCTGCCACCGTTGCCAGGGGCGTCTGGTGTCAGGCGCTGTCCCTCCCGCGGCCGCCTGTCCTCTGGAGCGGGCGGCCGGGGCTCCGCGACCCGTGTTTCCCGGGTGCGGTCGGTGCGGGCGTGGGGACCAAGCACCGGCCCCACAGTGTGCGCCCTTGCGGGCCGGCGTTGCTCGCTGTGGGCATGGCAGAAGGGCGTCCCCGGGGGGGGGTGCCTTCCACCATTGTGAGGAGCGGCTGGTGTCAGGCGCCGTCCCTCCCCCGGCCGCCCGTCCTCTGGAGCGGGCAGCCAGGGTTCGGGGACCCGTGTGTCCCGGGTGCGGTCGGTGCGGGCGTGGGGACCCAGCAACGGCCCCACAGCGTGCGCCCCTGCGGGCCGGCGTTGCTCGCGGTGGGGGTGGCGGAAGAGCATCCCGGGGGGGGGGCCTTCCACCATTGTGAGGGGCGTCTGAGTTCAGGCGCTGTCCCTCCCCCGACTGCCCGCCCACTGGGCGGGCTGTTGGGGTCCGCCACCCACGTGCTGTCGGCGCGGGTGTGTGGGTTTGGGGGCCCAACACTGTCCCCTTGGCCGGCATGCCCCGTGGGGGCTGCGTGCCGCAGGGGTGGTGGGGGGCCATCCCCGGGGGGGGTGGCCTGCCAACGTTGTGAGGGGCGTCTGGTGTCAGGCGCTGTCCCTCCCCCGGCCGCCCGTCCTCTGGAGCGGGTAGCCAGGGTTCCGCGACCCGTGTGTCCCGGGTGCGGTCGGTGCGGGCGTGGGGACCCAGCACCGGCCCCACAGCGTGCGCCCTTGCGGGCCCGCGTTGCTCGCTGTGGGGGTGCCGGAAGGTCGTCCCCGGGGGGGGTGCCTTCCACCATTGTGAGGGGCCTTCTGAGGTCAGGCGCTGTCCCTCCCCCAACAGCCCGCCCACTGGGCGGGCTGTTGGGGTCCGCCACCCACGTGCTGTGGGCGCGGGTGTGTGGCTTTGGGGGCCCAACACTGTCTCCTTGGCCTGCATACCCTGTGGGGGCTGCGTGCCACGGGGGTGGTGGGGGGCCGTCCCCGGGGGGGGTGGCCTGCCACCGTTGTGAGGGGCGTCTGGTGTCAGGCGCTGTCCCTCCCCTGGCCGCCCGTCCTCTGGAGCGGGCAGCCAGGGTTCCGCGACCTGTGTGTCCCGGCTGCGGTCGCTGCGGGCGTGGGGACCCACCACCGGCCCCACAGCGTGCGCCCTTGCAGGCTCGCGTTGCTCGCTGTGGGGGTGGCGAAAGGGCGCCCCCGGGGGGGGTGCCTTCCACCATTGTGAGGGGCGTCTGAGGTCAGGCGCTGTCCCTCTGCCGACTGCCAGCCCACTGGGCGGGCTATTGGGGTCCGGCTCCCACGTGCTGTGGGCGCGGCTGTGTGGGTGTGTGGGCCCAACACTGTCCCCTTGGCCTGCATGCCCTGTGGGGGCTGCGTGCCGCGGGGCTGGTGGGGGGCCGTCCCCGGGGGGGGCGGCCTGCCACCGTTGCGAGGGGCGTCTGGTGTCAGGCGCTGTCCCTCCCCCGGCCGCCCGTCCTCTGAAGCGGGCAGCTGGGGCTCCGCGACCCGTGTGTCCCGGGTGCGGTCCGTGCGGGCGTGGGGACCCAGCACCGGCCCCACAGCGTGCGCCCTTGCGGGCCGGCGTTGCTCGCGGTGGGGGTGGCGGAAGAACATCCCGGGGGGGGTGCCTTCCACCATTGTGAGGGGCGTCTGAGTTCAGGCGCTGTCCCTCCCCCGACTGCCCGCCCACTGGGCGGGCTGTTGGGGTCCGCCACCCACGTGCTGTCGGCGCGGGTGTGTGGGTTTGGGGGCCCAACACTGTCCCCTTGGCCGGCATGCCCCGTGGGGGCTGCGTGCCGCAGGGGTGGTGGGGGGCCATCCCCGGGGGGGGTGGCCTGCCAACTTTGTGAGGGGCGTCTGGTGTCAGGCGCTGTCCCTCCCCCGGCCGCCCGTCCTCTGGAGCGGGTAGCCAGGGTTCCGCGACCCGTGTGTCCCGGGTGCGGTCGGTGCGGGCGTGGGGACCCAGCACCAGCCCCACAGCGTGCGCCCTTGCGGGCCCGCGTTGCTCGCTGTGGGGGTGGCGGAAGGTCGTCCCCGGGGGGGGTGCCTTCCACCATTGTGAGGGGCCTTCTGAGGTCAGGCGCTGTCCCTCCCCCAACAGCCCGCCCACTGGGCGGGCTGTTGGGGTCCGCCACCCACGTGCTGTGGGCGCGGGTGTGTGGCTTTGGGGGCCCAACACTGTCTCCTTGGCCTGCATACCCTGTGGGGGCTGCGTGCCACGGGGGTGGTGGGGGGCCGTCCCCGGGGGGGGTGGCCTGCCACCGTTGTGAGGGGCGTCTGGTGTCAGGCGCTGTCCCTCCCCTGGCCGCCCGTCCTCTGGAGCGGGCAGCCAGGGTTCCGCGACCTGTGTGTCCCGGCTGCGGTCGCTGCGGGCGTGGGGACCCACCACCGGCCCCACAGCGTGCGCCCTTGCAGGCTCGCGTTGCTCGCTGTGGGGGTGGCGAAAGGGCGCCCCCGGGGGGGGTGCCTTCCACCATTGTGAGGGGCGTCTGAGGTCAGGCGCTGTCCCTCTGCCGACTGCCAGCCCACTGGGCGGGCTATTGGGGTCCGGCTCCCACGTGCTGTGGGCGCGGCTGTGTGGGTGTGTGGGCCCAACACTGTCCCCTTGGCCTGCATGCCCTGTGGGGGCTGCGTGCCGCGGGGGTGGTGGGGGGCCGTCCCCGGGGGGGGCGGCCTGCCACCGTTGCGAGGGGCGTCTGGTGTCAGGCGCTGTCCCTCCCCCGGCCGCCTGTCCTCTGAAGCGGGCAGCTGGGGCTCCGCGACCCGTGTGTCCCGGGTGCGGTCCGTGCGGGCGTGGGGACCCAGCACCGGCCCCACAGCGTGCGCCCTTGCAGGCCGGCGCTGCTCGCTGTGGGGGTGGCGGAAGGGCGTCCCCGGGGGGGGGTGCCTTCCACCATTGTCAGGGGCGTCTGAGGTCAGGCGCTGTCCCTCCCCTGACTTCCCGCCCACTGGGTGGGCTGTTGGGGTCCGCCACCCACGTGCTGTGGGCGCGGGTGTGTGGGTGTGGGGGCCCAACACTGTCCCCTTGGCTTGCATGCCCTGTGGGGGCTGCGTGCCGCGGGGGTGGTGCGGGGGCTGTCCCCGGGGGAGGTGGCCTGCAACCGTTGTGAGGGGCGTCTGGTGTCAGGCGCTGCCCTTCCCCTGGCCGCCCGTCCTCTGGAGCGGGCAGCCGGGGCTCTGCGACCTGTGTGTCCCGGGTGCGGTTGGTGCGGGCGTTGGGACCCAGCCCCGGCCCCACAGCGTGTGCCCTTGCGGGCCGGCGTTGCTCGCTGTGGGAATGGCGGAAGGGGGTCCCCGGGGGGGTGCCTTCTGCAGTTGTGGGGGGCGTCTGTGGTCAGGCGCTCCCCCTCCCCCGACTGCCCGCCCTCTGGGCGTTCCGTTGGGATCCGTCACCCACATGCCGTCGGCGCGGGTGTGTGGGTGTGGGGGCCCACACACTACAGGTCCTACACACCCTACAGTGGCACCATCCTGGTGGGCGAGCGCCACTGCTACTGGCTCAAGCCCCCACGCAGGACTAGCACTCCTACACGCACGCTCTACTGGGTGTTGCTGAGGATAAAGTCGTGGGTCCTAATGACCCTCCTGTGAAGAAGACAAGAGAACACAGCGCTGCTAAGCAACTGTGGCCTAACAGGGACGTCACAACACGTTTCCCTGCTAGGGCTTGGAGAGGAAGGGCGCACAGGTGGCGTGCACAGCGCGGATGTCGATGGAGTTGAACTGCCCTCGCCACTCCTGGCTGAGGCGCAGTCAATTGATTGTGTGATCTGCGCCGTATATTTTGGCACGGCTCAAGGGACTGCACCAGTTCACCCTGTCCCTCCCACCTGTACAACAGAGGCCAATGGACTGGTTTCAAGACGGAGGAACCAAGACACACTCCACGTATTATGCGCTTCTTAGTGTGCCCTATAATACACTGTTCCTGAACCCAGTTGCAAGCAAGCAAGCTTAAGGACTTCGGCCGTTCCCTTATGGAACGTAGGGCGAAGCCCTGGGTAACCTGGCAAGGGTTCACACCGTGTGCACAGCGCGTGGCCTACTGTCAAATCCCTTTAATGCATCGTGTGCACCCATGCAGGGAAGAGTGGGGAGATCAATACCACTGTAACCACACTGACTCAACCAGAAGGTGAGCTCCTCCTGGGCTTACCTACCTTACTCACCATGCATCGTGTGGATGCCAAAGTGAAGCGAACGCAAAACAAATCGAAGCGTTTAAACAACCCTATTGCGAGATATAAACAACCCTAAGCGTCTAGATGCATCGTGTGGCTTGCAGGATTCTTCCTGTTCCGCCTGTTTTGTCATCTGCGAAAAGGAGAACAGGGAATGGCGAATGAGAGACGACGGCACAACGCGCAAACGCACAAAACAAGCCTGAGTGTCTAAGACAACCCTACTTTAACGCACAAACGACCCAAACACAAGCACACACTTCTCCTTTGGACCTGTCTCTTGCGGTGGTGTGGTATGTTACCTACTTATGCCTCGTACGTGTTCTCCCCTCTCCTATTTCTTACCGTGTTGTGCTTGTTACAGCGTATTTTAGCGTGCGTTGTTTGGCGTAGGTTTTTATCCTACTTGCAATCAACACGGCCCCACACACCTCTTTGGCCATCTTTGTTCGTTGTCTGTCCCGCGTGCGCGGCGTGACATGTGACATACTTGCGAGGGAGACAAACGTTGATCAATCTTTCTTTTTCATCCTAATCTTAGAGTCCTAATCCTCTTAATCTTAGAGTGAAGCAAGGTGTGGGAAGAAGCGAAGCACAAGCGAGACACGACACTATGCGTAAGTGTGTATGTTCTAATCAGTGCAACAAAAAAGGTGGTTGTGCTGTAAGATCAGTTGTCACGGTTGCCCCGCATTGCACCGCAGGGCAGGACCGTTAGCCCCCCGTGACAACCCTTCCCTGGCCGAAGGCCATCTGTTCTTTCTGGTCTCGGTTGGTGGCGCGGGCCGGGCGCTCGTTGCTTCTCTCGTGTGCGCGGCGTGGCATGACATGGTAACATACTTGCTCCTTGCTCCTTGCTCCTTTCCCTCCTTATCTTTTCCTGTGATGCGTGTCTTGTCACCTTTATGCTCCTTGGGTGGGTGTAACATACTTATCTCACCCACATCTTTGCGTGTTCCGTGTGTTGCGGCGGTGTTGTGCTCCCTATGCAAACGGGCGTGCGGCGGCGGGGGTTGTGTCGTGCCATGGCATCTTGCCATTGCCATCATCGGTTGGTCTCATACTCTTGCGTTGGGGTGGTATGTTACCTACTTGTGCCTCACAAGTGTTCTCCCCTCCCCTATTTCTCACCGTGTTGTGCTTGTTACGGCGTATTTTAGCTTGCGTTGTTTGGCGTAGGTTTATATCCTACTTGCACTCGACACGGCTCCACACACCTCTTTGGCCACCTTCGTTCGTTGTCCTTCCCGCGTGCGCAGCGTGACATGTAACATACTTGCGTGGCTCCCTCTTTACCCACCTTTTTTCATGTTTGGCGTGTTCCGGCCCCGTCGTACCCCTATGCGAGTGGGTGTGCTGGGGCAGGGCTTTTGCATGCATGTGTGCACACTTGCGGTATGCCTCCACCATGGCGCAGTTTGTAACGTACACTTGCCTCCTTGCCATCTTTTTGTGTATTGAGTTTGTTACGGCGTTATGTAGCGTTATGTGGCATATAACATACTTGTTTTCCGGCGACCGGTGGCGTTGTTGTTGCTTGTGTGTGTTCTTCTTGCACCCGGCACCTCTTCGGTCACCTTTGTTCGTTGTCCTTCCCGCGTGCGCGGCATGACAGGTAACATACTTGTGTGGCTCCCTTTTTACCCACATCTTTGCGTGTTTCGCTTGTTACGGCGCCGTTGTACTCCCTATGCAATGGGGCTTGCTATGCATGGTCTCATACTTGCAGTATGTCTCCACTGTGGCGCGGTTTGTTACATACTTGTTCTCTCCTTGCCTACATCTTTCTGTGTTGTGCTTGCTACGTCGTTATTTAGCATTGCCCGGCATATAACATACTTGTTTTTCGGCAGCCGGTGGCGTTGTTGTTGTTTGTGTGTGTTTTTTTTTCGGGCGCGCACAAGTCCCTAGCGCCTAGGGCAAGCACTTTGCTACGGGGTTTGGGTCAAGCAACGCTCAGCTTCTTCACTGTCGCGACTCCATTGTTGTTCTTACTTTTGTCAGAGTCCTAAATTTTGCGCCCTCGCCAAACAGCGCCGCAAATTTTTTGGGGGGGTTTCTGAGGTCGAAAAAGACGATTTTTCGCTTTTTTTTTTCGGATGTGCGTCTTTTTCTTGTTTTTTTATTTTTCTTCGCTGCGCGCGCGCGTCCCACAAATGCCAAGCACGCCCTGCCGCGGCTCTTTGGTGGATGCACGGAGCTTTGAATGTGTAAAGAAGGGAGGCTGTGCCTTCGGGTACGGCGTGGTCTTAGTTCCCGTGGGCGTGGAGATGGCCGACCTGAGACGTCGGCCCCATCAGTGGCACCCACGTGTGGTCTACTCCGAACTGTGTACTACGCAGGGGAATCTGACTGTTTAATTGAAACACAGCTTTGCAATGGGACCTGCTGGCTGGTTCCGCGAGGTGACTTCTGTCCAAGGCTCTGATTGTCAATGCAAAGAGATCTAGCCAAGCGCGGGTAAACAGCGGGAGTAACTATGACTCTCTTAAGGTGGCCAAATGCCCCGTCGACTGATTATTGAGGTGCATGAATGGAGCAACGAGATTCCTGCTGTCCCTAGATGCTGGCTGGTGAACCAACCGCCAAGAGAACGGGCTTGGGTGTTCCAGCGGGAGAAGAAGACCCTGTTGAGTTTGACTCTAGTCTGATAGAGTGCAGCAGCATGGAGAGTGTAGCACAGGTGGGAAGTGCGCGTCAACTCATGGCATTGATCACGGCCTTCGTGGCCATCTCGACTGTCGGCTCTTCCTTCTGGATGAGGCTCCGCGCTGCTACGCGCAAGCTTGCAATGAAATACCACTACCTCCATAGCCGCTTTACTAATCGAATGATTCGGGTACGGCAGCCGCTGGCACCTCTTGGTGCCCGACCTAGAGGCACGTCCCTTGCGTCCTGCCTCACGGCCTCACCGCTTTGTGTGCCAAGCACAGTTCCGGGCCCTCGGGCCCGTGTGCGACCCAGGTGCTTTGTTCGCCGCAGGTTCGGGACACTGCTCAGATGGGGAGTTTGGCTGGGGCGGCACACCTGTTACAGAACAACGCAGGTGTCCCGAAGCACTGCTCAGGCGGGACGGAAACCCCTCACAGGGGAGCAGGTCAAAGGCACTGCTGATGCAGTCACTTTCAGTAAGAGTCTACAATGTGCAAGCGTGGCCTTGCGGTCCTTTGGTCAAGCACGCGAGTTCCTGATATTGAAGCCAGAGGTGTCAGAAAAATTACCACAGGGATAACTGGCTTGTGGCAGCCAAGGGTTCGAAGCGACGTTGCTCTTTGTTCCACCAATGTCGGCTCTTCCTAGCTTCTCACCTGCAGCCGAGTAGAAGAGTTGGATTGTTCACCCACCAACAGGGAACGTGAGCTAGGTTTAGACCGTCGTGAGACAGGTTTGTTTTACCCTCCTGCAACGGCCGCTATTCTGTCTTCAGAACTCCTGATGAGCACGGTTTGCTTCTCGACGGCGATCCTTCGTGATTGCCTCACACTTGTGATGATTGGGTTTGACGACGGCAGCGTGTGGTAGTACAAGAGGAACCCTCCTGCCATGCCTCTTGTTTCTGTGGTCGGCTGAGCGGCCGGGGCTTGCTAGTCTACACATGGCAGATATTGGCTGAAAGCATCTGAGTCTGAGCCGGGCACCCGGCGTGTGCACACCCCATGGAGCAGCAGCATCCGAGCGCATGGCTTCGTGCAACTCGGTGCATCCTGTACCAGAGTGTCCGACAAACACCCCATGGGGCTCAGTGCCTGATCGCCTCCGCACACCGAACTTTGGACAAGCACTGTCAAATAAGGCTAGCGTGCCCTGCGTTCTGGGCGGGGTTGGATATCCGATGGCCAATGTCGGGGCGTGCGTCTCGAATGCCGTGAAGAGGCCTGGGCTTCAGTCTCTGGTGACGTCCTTCCAACGGCCCACGGAGGCCTCGCCGCGGCACAGCGAGAGCAGCGCACGCCTCCGGTCTGAGGAGGCAAGATGACGTGATTGGACAATCGCAGGGCTTTCTATGGTTTTGGAACCGAGGCATCGCCCTCCAGTCAGCAGCGATGCAGTCGAAACATTCCGCGGCAAGGTTGCATGAGATAGCGTGACGTGGTGGACTCCGGCCTACCATTGTGCATGCCTCTCTGGACACGGTCCCGCATGAATATCACGTGACTCTCATGGGCTGGTGTACTCAGGCGACGAGATGCTTCAGCCGAGATGAGTCGTATGAGACCACCCGGTCCGAGACTGTGAGCCGCAGTGGCCCTGCATGCTGTGGGTTCTCTGCCTCTGGTCTAGGGCTGGCACTGGGATCTGCCTCTGGAGCACACCTCCACGTGGTGATCCCAGTGCTTACCCAGTGCAGCCTGTCACCATCCCAGCCGGATGTCCTTTGCAGCCTTCATGGATCCCCGATCAGGCTCCTCTGGCCAGATCAGGCGAGGAAAGCTCCTGTTCAGCAGGGCCTGTTTGTTATACTATAGGGGGGGGCCCCTGGCGGCGTCGCAGCCCTGGCACGGCACACCCCGCTCCGAGACGGCCGGAGGTGATCCCGGTTGCCTTTGGTCACAGCGTGAGGAAGGCTGCAACCTCCGCTATACAAAAGAACCCAGCCCCGACGTGGATAAGACCCGTCCTAGTTGTATCGATCTCGCCGCGGCGCGCCTCGTGAGGCTGCCCTGCGGCGGGGCAACGGAGATGATGCAGAGGCATTCGATCGTGAGTTGGTACAGCCTTGGCTGTCTGCCAGGGGTGCGCGCCACCTCTGGCCATGGATCCGAGATTGCCCCCGCCGGAGTCCATCTCCGGCGGGTTCCGAGACCCGCCCGTGCATGCATGCACGGGCGTTTGGAGAGCTTCGGTTCTCCGTGGTTTGATGCAGTCACCAATGGATTGGCTCCTCCACTTGGAGTCCGTCGGAGAGCGTGGCTCAAGGCAAGCCACCTGAGAGGCCATTGACACCCCTTCATGGGGTTCGATGGTCTCTCCTGGGCATGATGCAGTCGAGTGATTCTGGTTGATCCTGCCAGTTGTCATATGCTTCTCTCAAGGACTAAGCCATGCAAGTGTCAGAATACATGGGATTGAGAGTGAATCTGTGAATGGCTCATTACACCAGCGACAATCTGATGACTGTGCACTGGTTGATTGGGGCCCTCGTGGTCCCCTGTGACATCGGTCAAGATATTCACCTCAACTGTGTGGCTAATACATGGAAGCTCAGAGCTGTGGCCCGTGCAGGGTCACTGGCAGTTGGCCGATATCAAGACCTGCGCCCGTACAGGGCAGCGTGCAAGGGTGATTCAGGCCGTTTTCTGTGATTGCAAAGATGGTTCTACCATGAATGCTCCACAGTGTGAGTCTCTGACCTATTAGCTCTGGTTGGTGGTTTAGTGGACCACCATGGCTATCACGGGTAACAGGAAATCAGGGTCTCATTCCAGAGAGGGAGCCTAAGAAACGGCTACCGTTGCCAAGGTGAGCAGCAGGCGCTCAAATTGTCCACTGCCGAAACTGGTCTGGTGAGACAGCGACAGGCCATAGCAGCCCTGCTGACCCTGTGTGGTGGGTCGGACTCTGCAATGAATGCTATCCAAACGCGGCAATGAGTATCAACTGGAGGGCAAGTCAGCTGCCGTACTTGCAGCTCAAAGAGCGTATACAAATGTTGCTGCTGTTTGAGGTTTGAGGTTTGAGGTTTGATTTTGCGGGTACTAGACGCCTTTCGGCTCCGGGGGGCCACCTGGTCGGGCCAGGTGATATCCTCCCCACCGGGTCCTAGTGGGCGGCCGTCCAAGACGCACCTCCTGCCTGGTGGCGGAGTCCCCCGGGTTCACAGAGCTCGGAGCCCCGTCCTTCCCCGGCGTCCCCGTTTCGCCACTCCCCGGTCAGTGCATCCATTTGCAGCCGTGGCTGCGGGCGCTTACCCACTGTGTCGCCCCCCTAATGCGTGGTCGCCCGGGGCGCCGGCGCCGCCAGGCCCGTGCTACTGGCTTGTCGCCAGTGAGACCCCCTTTGGCTGGCGCGGAGGCTGCCTAGCCTAGGGGTTGGGGCGTGGCGCTGTGCGCCACTACTGCCTTGGCGGGTGCAGTGCCCTGTCTGTGTGTGCGCGGCGCTCGCGGCCGGTTCGGGGGGTTCGGGCCGGTACCTGGCGTCGTGTCTCTTTCGTTTCCCCCTCCCCGCCCCGCGTGTTCCGCGCTGCGTGTGGCGGGCCGTCCCGTCCGGGTGTCTCTTATCCTCGCTCGATGGTACGCCATTCCACGCGGTCTGTGCGTTCCGCGCGCTCGGTCCGGTTGCCCTTCCGGTAGTCCCCGTGTGTCCCTTTCGTGTGTGTGCGCTCGCGCTCTCGCGGTGTCCGCTCCCCCCCCCGCTGGGTGGTGTGGCGTGCGCATCTCGCGTGGTCCCGGCACTGGGCGCTGGTAGGGCCGTTCCACGTGGTCCGTGCCCTTCCGCGTGTCCTGCCACGGTCCCTTGCTCCGTCCGGCGTGCTTGGGGGGGGGCGGTCCGGTCCTGGTTCCCCCCTACTTGGCTTGGGGTTGTGGGGGTGGCGGCAGGGCGTCCCCGAGGGGGGTGCCTTCTACCGTTGCGTGGGGCGTCTGGGGTCATGCACTCCCCCTCCCCCGACTGCCTGTCCACTGGGCGGGCTGTCGGGGTCCGCGATCCACGTGTTGTGGGCGCGAGCGTGCGGGTGTGGGGGCCCTGCTCTGTCCCTGTGGGGGCTGCGCACCGCGGGGCGGGTCCGTGGCGCTCATATGCTGGGGGGCGGGCTGGGGGGGGGGGGGGCGTGCGCCGCACCCCCGGTTGTGCGGCCGGGGCGGGGCCTGTAGGGCGGGGGGTCGCTCTGCCTCATTCCGTCCCTGTGCCTTCCCTGGGCAGGCAACAAAGCGGGCGTCAATGGCGTTGTGCCGTCCATGGGGGGCGTGGCCCCCCATACCACTCCGGTTCGTGCTCACCCAGTCTCTCTGGGTACGATCTGTGCGGCGTCCTGGTGCGCAGGCGTGGGCTCGCTTGTTCTTCGCGGCCCCCATGGGAGCCGGCGGCTGGGGCGGGGGGGCGGGTCGCACTCCGGCTCCCCTCTCGGGCGGGGGGGGACCATCCCCCCTGCCTTGGGGGGTGGGGGCCGGGGCCCCCGCGGCTGGCGGGCCGGTGAGGGGGCGGGGGGGGGGGGTGTGTCGTGCCGCGGCCTCCCTGCTCTCCTTCCGGGCGGCGGCCTGCGGTACTCCATCCTGGCCCTCTCTGTGTCGCCGGCGCGTTCCCTTCCGGCGTGCGCGTGCGGTCGGGGCTGAAGTGCCGCCCCGGGGTGGGGGGGGGGGGTGAGGGGCGGCCCCTGGACCGCTCCCCCGGGGGCCCCAGCAGACCTGAACCCCCCCTCTGTCATCCCGGAGTGGGCTGTGGTTACGGGAGAGTCATGCGGGGCGCGGCCTCCTTCCTGTTCCGTTGTGCGCGTTGCTCCGGCACGCCGGTGTGGGTTCGCGGGAGCAGGTCCAGCCGCTGTTCCCCTTACCGCGTCGCCGTCCCTTCTGGGGCTGCCCACCCCCCCGGGGGTACCTCTCCGTTTCCTCCGTCTCTCCGGGAGAGCACGGCATCGAAGGGCCGGTTCCTCGACCTCCTGGAGGTCCTCTGGTTGGCCCAGCACAACCACCCGTACACCTCCCCCACCAGGGGGAGGGTCTCCTCCCCCAGAGGGTCCAGGACCGCGCCCCAGTCCCGGTCCCATGGCCGGCCCTCCTCTCCCCCCCGTGCCGGCCCCCCTCGCTGCCCCTGCGCCTGCGGCGCCGATGCCGCGCCCCGTCCCCCCTCCGCCGAGGCCATCCGCGCCGGCTCCGCCCTCGGCGCGGGGGGGGCTAACTGGTGCCGGTGTCGTGGGGTTTTGGGGGGGACGAGCTCGCCGGCGTGCTGTTGCTGCTGTTGGAAAGCCCGTAGTCAACCCCTGGGCATGGGGCTGCAGGGCGTCCGGCTGCTCTGCTCGGGCCGTCTCCCAGCCGTCAGGCCGGGTGATGGCCTCCGTGGATGCGCTGCTGGATTCAAACCCCCTGCAGATGGTCCCCCTGCCCCCTTTGCATGGGTTCGGACCGCTCCGGCAAGAAGCCTCCTTCAGTGGTGGCTGATGCGGTCATGCCTCTGACATGGGCGCGGGTCACTTGCGACCTGACCTCGGAGCCGTCCATGGATGCCACTGTGAACAACTCAGCGCGTCCAAAGCAAACATGACTTGATTGCATGATTCAGCGCGGGATGGCAAAGGATGGACCATATGTGGACACAGCTGTTCTGCTGAGTCTCAGTGTCCGCAAAGGCAACGCAGTGCTGGTGCCCCCAGATGGCCGGAGGCTATCCGCTCCGGCGGTGGCATTCACCAGGCAGCTGGGCGGTGCTGGCTCTGAACAGCAGTGATGGGTCTGTTCGTCGTGATTGATATTGACACGCCAGAGGTGAAATTCTCAGACCGCTGTGGGATCAACTGCGGAAAAGGCGTTCCACTGGAGCATGTTCGTCGATCAAGAACGAGAGTGTGGGGAGCGAAGATGATCAGATACCATCGTAGTCTACCGCTGTAAACTATGTCAGCTCGGTGTCGGTGGGCTATAATCTCCTCAACAGGATGCCATCGGTTTCACTCCTCTGCAGCGGGAAATCAAAGCTTACGGATTCAGGGGGGAGTACGGTCTCAAGGCTGAAACTTAAAGGAATTGATGGAATGGCACCACAAGGCGTGGAGTATGCGGCTCAATTTGACTCAACACGGGGAATGTTACCAGGTCAGGACGCAGTCGGGATTGACAGGTTGAGGGTTCTTTCCTGATCCTCTGGATGGTGGTGCATGGCCGCTCCTGATTGTTGGAGTGATTTGTCTGGTTGATTCTGATAACGAGTGAGACCTCTGCCTCTGAGTAGTCCCCGGTCTCGCATTCATGTAGGACGGAACACCTGACCCGTGGGTCGGCTTGCCGGTCCCACCGGGGCTCGTGGATTACCCGTCTGAGAGTGCCGGGTATGCTGCTTCTCTCGGGTGCTGTGCATGTTTACCAAGTGCACGCAAGCCAGAGGCAACAGCAGGTCTGTGATGCTCCTAGATGTTCTGGGCCGCACGCGCACTACACCGGTCCAGTGAACAAGCCTTGGTGTCCCATCCATGGGACCGTCCTGCCAGGAAGTGGGCAGGCAACCTTTGCAGCTGTGAATGCGTGTTTGGGATTGATGCTTGCAACTATCTGTCATGAACAAGGAATGCCTGGTCTGTGCACGTCATCAGCTTGCACAGATTATGTCCCTGCCATTTATACACACCGCCCATTGTTGCTACTGATGGCAGAATGATAAAGCCCTCAGGAACTCAAGCTGATTGGCACTCGTGCACATCAATGTCTTGTCATGGAACTTGGGTGATGTTCTGTTGCTAGAGGAAGCAAAAGTTGTAACAAGGTTGCTGTAGGTGAACCTGCAGCAGGATCATTGTCGAAGCTTTGCAACGCCACCTGCTGGTCAACCAGTGGGTGACGGCGCTGAGGGCTCTGCCGTGCCAGGGAGCAGAGATGGTTTGTTCATGTGGGCTGTGATGCGCATCGGACCCCATCCGGTCCGATCGTCCAACCTGCTGCAGTGGAGGCTCTGGTCCATGTGATGTGGAAGAACGGAGTAGCCTTCGATACGGGGACTGCGAAATGCAGAGACTCGTGAGCTTTGTGGAGATGACTACCTTTGAACGCAACAGGCAAGTGGAGACCAGCGTTTCAAGCCGGTTTCTCCCTTTCGATGCTTTAGTGTCTGAGTTGGAATCGTTATCCAATACGGCTGCAATGATGCCACGGGATCCCATGTTCATCATGGGGTCTTGGCTTGCAGGGTAGCGCGGAGGGGTGTCCTTCACCTCTCCGCGCGCAGAGGCTTGATCATGGAGCCCACTGACCGCGGCCCAGCCGCGACTCCCCGGGCTCACAGCGGGGCGGTGCCAACGGCCTCTGGAGACAGAGACCCGTGGTGTTGCCCTCCGATTGGCCTTTGGACACCCGTTGATGAGAACCTCTCGAGCATGCTGCATTGTGGAGTGATTTGAACCGTTTCATCACCCGCGGCCAAGACCTGCACAGCGCTGGAACCATCATGGCACGCGGCGCTGGTGTTGGGCCTTCTCCGGCTGCGAGTGATGGGTTTGACACTCACGTTGCACGGCTCTGATGGATGTTCCATCAGGTTGCATTGCTTCGCAATGCCATCTGATGGCGACCTGAAGCACAGAGAGCTACCTGCTGAATTTAAGCATATCACTTGGGAGAGGAAGAGACGGCAATCGCGATTGCTTCAGTAATGGCGAATGAACCAGATTGACACGGTCTACCAGTATCTTTGTTGGTCACCTGATGCGGTGAGGATTCAATGCTGGCATGGGGATGGCTGTCAGGGCTGCACAGACCTACCATGGCGCCTCAACCGGGTGGCTAATACATGGAAGCTCAGAGCTGTGGCCGTTTCAGGGTCACTTGCAGTTGGCCGATATCAAGACCTGCGCCCGTACAGGGCAGCTTGCAAGGGTGATTCAGGCCGTTTTCTGTGATTGCAAAGATGGTGCTACCATGAATGCTCCACAGTGTGAGTCTCTGACCTATCACCTCTGGTTGGTGGTGTAGTGGACCACCCTGGCTATCACGGGTAACGGGAAATCAGGGTTTTATTCTGGCGAGGGAGCCTGAGAAACGGCTACCATTGCCAAAGCGAGCAGCAGGCGCTCGAATTGTCCACTGCCGACACTGGTCTTGCGAGACAGCGACGAGCCATAGCAGGCCTGCTCACCCCGTGTGGTGGGTGGGAATCTGCAATGAATTCTATCCAAACGCCGCAATGAGTATCAACTGGAGGGCAAGTCTGGTGCCAGCAGCTGCGGTAATTCCAGCTCCGAGAGCGTATACAAATGTTGCTGCTGTTGAAAAGCTCGTAGTCAACCCCTGGGCATCGGGCTGCAGGGCGTCCGGCCGCTCTGCTGGGGCTGTCTCCCGGCCATCAGGCCGGGTGGCGGCCTCCGTGGATGCGCTGCTGGATTCAAAACCCTTGCAGATGGTCCCCGTGCCCGCTTTGCATGGGTTCGGACCGCTCTGGCAAGAAGCCTCCTTCAGTGGTGGCTGATGCGGTCATGCCTCTGACATGCGACCCGACCTCGGAGCTGTCCATGGATGCCACTGTGAACAACTCAGCGCGTGCAAAGCAAACGTGACTTGATTGCATGATTCAGCGCCAGATGGCAAAAGATTTGACCATATGTGGACCGAGCTGTTCTGCTGAGTCCCAGGGTCCACAAAGGCAACGCAGTGCTGGTGCCCCCAGATGGCCGGAAGCTATCTGCTCCGGCGGTGGCCTTCAGCGGGCCGCTGGGCCGTGCTGGCTCTGCACGGCAGTGATGGGTCTGTTCGTCGTGATGGATATTGACACGCCAGGGGTGAAATTCTCAGACCGCTGTGGGATCAACTGCGGCGAAGGCGTTCCACTGGAGCATGTTCGGCGATCAAGAACGAGAGTGTGGGGAGCGAAGATGATCAAATACCATTGTAGTCTACCGCTGTAAACTATGTCAGCTCTGTGTCATTGGGCCATAATCTCCTCAACAGGATGCCACCGGTTTCACTCCTCTGCAGCGAGAAATCAAAGCTTACGGATTCAGGGGGGAGTACGGTCTCAAGGCTGCAACTTAAATGAATTGATGGAATGGCACCACAAGGCGTGGAGTATGCGGCTTAATTTGACTCAACACGGGGAATGTTACCAGGTCAGGACGCAGTCGCGATTGACAGATTGAGGGTTCTATCTTGATCCTCTGGACGGTCGTGCATGGCCGCTCCTGATTGGTGGAGTGATTTGTCTGGTTGATTCCGATATTGAGTGAGACCTCTGCCTCTGAATAGTCCCCGGTCTCGCATTGGTGTAGGATGGGACACCTGACCTGTGGGTCGGCTTGCCAGTCCCACCAGGGCTCGTGGATTACCCGTCTGAGAGTGCTGGGTATGCTGCTTCTCTCGGGTGCCGTGCATGTTTACCAAGTGCACGCAAGTCACAGCCACCAGCACGTCTGCGATGCTCCTAGATGTTCTGGGCCGCACACGCACTACACTGGTCCAGGGAATAAGCCTTGGTGTCCCATCCATGGGACCGTCCTGCCCAGAAGTGGGCAGGCAACCTTTGCAGCTGTGAATGCGTGTTTGGGATTGATGATTGCAACTATCTGTCATGAACAAGGAATGCCTGGTATCTGCACGTCATCAGCTTGCACAGATTATGTCCCTGCCATTTATACACACCGCCCATCGTTGCTACTGATGGCAGAATGATAAAGCCCTCAGGAACTCAAGCTGATTGGCACTCGTGCACATCAATGTCTTGTCATATAATTTGGGCGATGTTCTGTTGCTAGAGGAAGCAAAAGTTGTAACAAGGTTGCTGTAGGTGAACCTGCAGCAGGATCATTGTCGAAGCTTTGCAACGCCACCTGCTGGTCAACCAGTGGGTGACAGCGCTGAGGGCTCTGCCGCACCAGAGAGCAGAGAAGGTTGATTCATGTGGGCTGTGATGCGCATCGGACCCCATCGGGTCCAATTGTCCAACCTGCTGCAGTGGAGGCCTTTGTCCATCTGATGTAGAAGAACGGAGTAGCCTTCGATACAGGAATTGCGAAATGCAGAGACTCCTGAGCTTTGTGGAGATGACTACCCTTGAACGCAACAGGCAAGTGGAGACCAGCGGTTCAATGCCGGTTTCTCCCTTTCGATACTTCAGTGTCTGAGTCGGAATTGTTATCCAATACTGCCGCAATGATGCCACGGGATCCCATGTTCATCATGGGGTCTTGGCTTGCAGAGCAGCGCGGAGGGGTGTCCTTCACCTCTCCGCGCACAGTGGCTTGATCATGGAGCCAACGAACCGCGGCCGAGCCGCGACTCCCCGGGCTCAGAGCGGGGCGGTGCCAACGGCCTCTGGAGACAGAGACCCATGGTGTTGCCCTCTGATTGGCCTTCGGACACCCGTTGATGAGAACCGTTCGAGCATGCTGCATTGTGGAGTGGTTTGAACCGTTTCATCACCCGCCGCCAAGCCCTGCACAGCGCTGGAACCATCATGGCACGAGGCGCTGGTGTTGGGCCTTCTCTGGCCACGGCTGATGGGGTTGACACTCCCGGTGCACGGCTCTGATGGATGATTCATCGGGTTGCATTGCTTCGCAATGCCATCGGCTGGCAACCTGAAGCACAGAGAGCTACCTGCTGAATTTAAGCATATCACTTGGCAGAGGAGGAGACAGCAATCCCGATGGCTTCAGTAATGGCGAATGAACCACATTGACACGGTCTACCCGTATCGTTGTTGGTCACCTGATGAGGTGAGCACTGGGTGCACCCCGGGATGCAATGCTGGCATGGGGATGGCTGTCACGGCTGCACAGACCTACTATGGCGCCGATCCAGAGTCAGAGTGGCCTGGGATGGTCCGCGATACCAGGGCTACAGCCCTCCCGTCAAGAGGACTGGTCGGTGTTCTGAGCCATGGTGTGCACACACGCCAGACCCTGGAGTAGAGCTGCTTGGGACTGTAGGTGAAACGGCCAGGCATGTCCGTGGCAAGGCTGCATACAGACATGGGACCGATAGCTAACAAGTAGACTGATCGAAACGTGCAAAGGACTCTGCAAAGAGGGTTCAAAGTGCCTGAAGCTGCGGCAGGCGACCAGTGGTGGATGCTTCCCTGACACAGAGGATTGCGATGCGGCCCCGGACCGTGAAGTGGCTGGCGAGACCATCAGTGGCTCTCGCACCGGCATTGGCATTCCTGGGGCCCTTCCCGGCTTTTGGACAAGCCACCTCCGGTGTGGCCTGCGGCTGGCTGCAGAGCCCCACTCTCTGGTGGGATCGATTCACAGTGGCATTCTGGCAGAGACACTCCGCCTGTCTGGACCTGGGGGCATGCATTTGGTCGCTGTGACCTATGCCCCAACGGAGATTAGGCTTCATTGGCTGGGATTCTGGATGGCTTCCGGGCTTGGCTTTGCTCTTTGGTGCTCTGCTGTCCCGCCCGGAGCTGTAACCCATATCACGGAGCATCATCCTTCGAGAGGGCAAATGTGGCAAGGCAGAATGGCCCTTTCGGTGTCCGGTGTACCCCTGTGTGGTGCAACAGATGCATGTGCCTACCAACCGCGCCGGGTGCAATCAGTGGGAGAGCTAGTGGTGTGCAGGCCCTCCAGGTCTCTCATCCCGGCTCTCGGTACCCCGGTTGGTGCACAGTGGTACAAAGGTGTCAAGAGTGGCTTGGCAAGGCAGGGACATCCCCTGCCCGTCTTGAAACACGGACCAAGGAGTCTATCGGAGGCCGCAGGCAATGCTGTGCGCGTAGTCAAAGCTGGTACAGAGCAACTAGTGGCAGGGTCCGCTGTGCCGCTGCCTTGGCGGGGTTTGGCCTCCGCGACCCGACCCAGGCGTGGCATGCAGCAGTGGCCGCAGCTGCCGATTCTCCCGAACGTTCCCTGGTTAAAGCGAACGGACCACTTTCTCTGCGGTGCTACTGTGTTTGACCGCGCCTTTGGGGACTCTGAAGAGCGTTTGGCCATGCCTCTGAGGACTCTGCGCCGCGGTGCTGCCTCATGGATCCATGCGGGATCTATGGTGCTGCGTGCCGCATGTTTCTCCATGGCGTGCAATGGCAAACCGATCTGATGCGCGAGCTGCCGAGCCTGAATGCAATGGACACTGGTTCTGAGTGCGAGGTGTCCTCCATGGGACCCCAAAGATGGTGAACTATACCTGGCTACGGCGAAGCCGTGGGAAACTGCGGTAGAGGCCTGTCGCAATCCTGACGTGTCAGTCGTGTTGTCTGAGCGGGGCATAGGGGTGAAAGGCCAATCGAACCGTCTAGTAGCTGGCTTCCGCACAAGTTTCCCTCAGGATAGCTGGGGCTGGGAGTGTGTCCAAATTCGTCGATCATGATACGGCTGTTGTCCGGTAAAGCAATGCATGAGAGGCATTTTGGGGAGTCTATCAGTCCTCAACCTATTCTCAAACTGTGAATGGACAAGCATCGGAGGCACACTTCTCTGCATCCGGCGTCCGTGTGTGGCGCGTCAAAGGCCATCCCTGGCCAACGGCATGCCCAACGCAGTCCGCTGTCCTGAGTGTGTTTGAGAGATGGTCGCAGCTTTCTGGCCTCAGCGGGGTGGGACATTCTGCCCGGGCATCCGCTGAGGCCGCTGGGGCCCAACCCAGAACAGTGTGCAGCCCCATGTGGGCCATTACTGGTAAGCAGTGCTGGCGATGCAGGATGATCCGAGAGCGCGGTTGCAAGGCTCAAGCTCTGGCTCATATATAGAATCCACAAAGGACGTTGTCCGCTAGAGATAGCAGGGCGGTGGCCATGAAGGTTGGAACCCGCTTAAGAGTGTGTAACAACCCACCTGCCGAGGCAGGCAGCTTCAAAAATGGATGATGCTCAAGACAGAGGCGTTGTTTGACTTACACCGCGCCGCTGCTGTGGCAGCAGGGCAGGTGCAGCAGTGCGTAGGCAAGACGAAAGGGTACGCAGTGCTGGCTCCGGGGTGACCCAGAGGGAAGTCTCCCTTGGTGCAGATCTTGGTTGCAGTAGCGAGCATTCTTTCTGGTGGCTCATGCAGGCTCTCTCTTGCGGAGGCCTGCTGTTGGCCTGAGTGGTTGAGGACTGGAGTGGAGCAGGCTTCCATACCAACAGCCGTTGAATATGGGTCAGTTGATTGTAAGCCAGATGGCATTGCTCACGGATACGGCAAAGGCTGCAAGGTTCAGGGCCCCTGGCTCCGGGTCGCCCACCCCGCGGCTGGCGCCGTGCTGGTCCCCCACTGGGTGCCATGGGGTGCGCGGCGCTGTGCCCTTCGGGTGAAGCTCGGTGCCAGGGCTCTGCCTTGCAGGAGTGGCGAACAGGCAGACCAATCAAATAATCCAACACGCTGGTACCAGGGTCTTGGCTGATGATACTCAGAACACTCCCTCGGAGAGATTGCTGGGAAGGGCCAGTGGCAACGCTGGTGTTCTCAAGTCCGGTGCTGCGGGGCGGCGTCTCGGAGGCGCCCCTGTGGAGTTGTCTTTTCCATCTGACAGCTGGAGTGTGTGGCCTATCCACTGACATGCTGCATGGCGACATAGCTCTCTGCTTGGCGAGATGGTGCTGCATTGGTACCATTGGACCTACGGGTGCCCTGCTCTGAGGGTTTGGCTAGCTGTGCCTTTGTTTGTTTCGGTTTTCGCTTTTCTGGCGGTTCGTTTTGTGTTGCATGCTTGGTATGTGACTGATGTCTTGATTTGGTGTTATTCTTCTGTTGTGTTGGTCATTCGCCTTTTGTGTTGCCGTGAGTCTTCTATGTACGTTTGGTGTTGTTTTTGTTCTCTGCGTCTGTGTTCCTGGCTGTGTAATTAGGTGTGTTCATGTTCTCATTTTATGTTCTTTGCTTGTGAATTCTTCTTTGTTTATCAATTGGTTTCTCTGATGTATGGGTTGGCCATCGACTCCATGGAGCGCCCTGCGAAGTTGTGCAACAAAGCGTGAACCCTTGGTGACCAAACCAGGACGAGCCCTCATCTGGGGGCTCTGATCTGATTGGAATGGCTCCGTACCGAATCACCGCAGCTGGTCTCTTCGGCTAGACGACGCTGGTCAACAGTGCAAATGCAGCTAAGGGAAATCGGCAAACTGGTTGTGTACCTTCGGAAGATGCGCTGGCTCCAAGGGCCAGGATGTCAGGCCTGCCCGTCGGGATTCCACCGAACTCTCCAGGGGTTTGGTTGTCCTGTGCTAGGGCTGGCTTCCCAGCCGTCCTCTGGCCGTGGGTGTCCAGGCCCCACGTCAGCCGAAGGCCGCTTCTCCAGCGGGCGTGATCCTTGTGCCTCAGAACGGCCAAGCACGCCCCGCCGCGGCTCTTTGGTGGAGGCACAGAGCTTTGGGTGTGCAAAGAAGAGAGGCTGTGCCTTCGGGTGTGGCCTGGCTTCAGTTCCCGTGGGCAGAGAGATGGCCCACCTGAGACGTTGGCCCCATCCGTGGCTCCCACGTGTGGTCTACTCGGAACTGTGTACTACGCAAGGGAATCTGACTGTTTAATTGAAACACAGCTTTGCGATGGGACCTGCTGGCTGGTTCCGCGAGGTGACTTGAGCCCAGTGCTCTGATTGTCAATGCAAGGAGATTTAGCCAAGCGCGGGTAAGCGGCGGGAGTAACTAGGACTCTCTTGAGGTAGCCAAATGCCTTGTCGACTGATTATTGACGCGCATGAAGGGAGCAACGAGATTCCTGCTGTCCCTAGATGCTGGCTGGTGTTCCAACCGCCAAGGGAACGGGCTTGGGTGTTCCAGCGGGGAAAGAAGACCCTTTTGAGTTTGACTCTAGTCTGACAGAGTGCAGCAGCATGCAGGGTGTAGCACAGGTGGGAAGTGCGTGCTGACTCATGGCATTGATCATGGCCTTCGCGGCCATCTCGACTGTCGGCTCTTCCTTCTGGATGAGGCTCCGCGCTGCTACGCGCAAGCTTGCAATGAAATACCACTACCTCCACAGCTGCTTTACTAATCAGATGGTTTGGGTACGGCAGCCGCTGGCACCCCTTGGTGCCCGACCTAGAGGCACGTCCCTTGCGTTGTGCCTCACGGCCTCACCGCTCCGTGTGCCAAGCACAGGTCCGGGCCCTCGGGCCCGTGTGCAACCCAGGTGCTTTGTTCACCGCAGCTTCGGGACACTGCTCAGATGGGGGGTTTGGCTGGGGCGGCACACCTGTTACAGGACAACGCAGGTGTCCCGAAGCACTGCTCAGGCAGGACAGAAGCCCCTCACAGAGGAGCAGGTGAGAGGCACTGCTGATGCAGTCACTTTCAGTAAGAGTCCACAATGTGCAAGCGTGGCCTTCCGATCCTTTGGTCAAGCACGCGAGTTTCGGATATTGAAGCCAGAGGTGTCAGAAAAAATACCACAGCGATAACTGGCCTGTGGCAGCCAAGCGTTCGAAGCGACGTTGCTTTTTGATCCTTCGATGTCGGCTCCTCCTAGCTTCTCACCTGCAGCGGAGTAGAAGAGTTGGATTGTTCACCCACCAACAGGGAACGTGAGCGTGGTTTAGACCGTCGTGAGACAGGTTGGTTTTACCCTCCTGCAACGGCTGCTATTCGGTCTTCAGAACTCCTGATGAGCACGGTTTGCTTCTCGACGGCGATCCTTCGCGATTGCCTCACACTTGTGATGATTGGGTTTCACAACAGCAGCGCGTGGTAGTACGAGAGGAACCCTTGTGCCATGCCTCTGGTTTCTGTGTTCGGCTGGGCGGCTGGGGCTTGCTAGTCTACACATGGTGGATATTGGCTGAAAGCATCTAAGTCTGAACCGGGCAACCGGCGTGTGCACACCCCATGGGGCAGCAGCATCCGAGCCCATGGCTTCGTGCGACTCGGTGCATCCTGTACCAGACCGTCCGACAAACCCCCAATGGGGCTCAGGGCCCGATCGCCTCCGCATACCGAACTTTGGACAAGGGCTGTCAAATAAGGCTAGCGTGGACTGCGTTCTGCGCGGGGTTGGATCTCCGATGGTCAATGCCGGGGCGTGCGTCCTGAATGCCGTGCAGAGGCCTGGGCTTCAGTCCCTGGTGACGTCCTTCGAAGGGCCCACGGAGGCCTCGCCGCGGCACAGCGAGAGCAGCGCACGCCTCTGGTCGGAGGAGGCAAGATGACGTGATTGGACAATCGCATGGCTTTCTATGGTTTTGGATCCGAGGCATCGCCCTCCAGTCAGCAGTGATGCAGTCGAAACATTCCGCGGCAAGGTTGCATGAGATAGCCTGACGTGGCGGGCTCCGGCCTACCATTGTGCATGCCTCTTTGGACACGGTCCCGCATGCATATGACGTGACTCTCATGGGCTAGTGTACTAAGGCGAGGAGATGCGTCAGCGGAGATGAATCGTATGAGACCAACCGGTCCGAGCCTGTGAGCCGCAGTTGCCCCGCATGCTGTGGGTTCTCTGCCTCTGGTCAAGGGCTGGCACTGGGATCTGCCTCTGGCGCACGCCTCCACGTGGTAATCCCAGTGCTTGCCCAGTGCAGCCTGTCACCATCCCAGCCGGATGTCCTGTGCAGCCCTCATGGATCCCCAATCAGGCTCCTCGGGCCGGATCGGGCGAGGAAAGCTCCCGTTCAGCGGGGCCCGTTTGTTATACTATAGGGGGAGGCCCCTGGCGGCGTCGGAGCCCCGGCACGGCACACCCTGCTCCCAGACGGCCAGAGGCGATACTGTTTGCTTTTGATCACAGCGTGAGGCAGGCTGCAACCTCCGCTATAAAAATCAACCCAGCCCCCACGTGGATAAGACCCGTCCTGGTTGTATCCATCCCGCTGCGGCGCGCCTCGTGAATCTGCCCTGCGGCGGGGCAACCGAGATGATGCAGAGGCATTCGATCGTGAGTTGGTACAGCCTTGGCTGTCGGCCAGGGGTGCGCGCCACCTCTGGCCATGGATCCAAGATCACCCCCCCCGGAGTTCATCTCCGGCAGGTTCCGAGACCCGCCCGTGCATGCATGCACGGGCGTTTGGAGAGCTTCGGTTCTCTGTGGTTTGATGCAGTCACCGATGGATTGGCTCTTCCACTTGGAGTCCGTCGGAGAGCGTGGCTCACGGCAAGCCACCTGAGAGGCCATTGACACCCGTTCATGGGGTTCGATGGTCGCTCCTGGGCATGATGCAGTCGAGTGATTCTGGTTGATCCTGCCAGTTGTCATATGCTTCTCTCAAGGACTAAGCCATGCAAGTGTCAGAATACATGGGATTGAGAGTGAATCTGTGAATGGCTCATTACACCGGCGACAATCTGATGACTTTGCACTGGTTGCTTGAGGCCCTCGTGGTCCCCTGTGACATCGGTCCGGATCTTCACCTCAACTGGGTGGCTGATACATGGAAGCTCAGAGCTGTGGCCCGTTCAAGGGTCACTGACAGTTGGCTAATATCAAGGCCTGCGCCCGTAGAGGGCAGCGTGCAAGGGTGATTCAGGCCGTTTTCTGTGATTGCAAAGATGGTTCTACCATGAATGCTCCACAGTGTGAGTCTCTGACCTATCAGCTCTGGTTGGTGGTGTAGTGGACCACCATGGCTATCACGGGTAACGGAAAATCAGGGTTTGATTCCTGAGAGGGAGCCTAAGAAACGGCTACCATTGCCAAAGGCGAGCAGCAGACGCGCAAATTGTCCACTGCTGACACTGGTCTGGCGAGACGGCGACGAGCGATAGTAGCCCTGCTCACCCTGTGAGTTGGGTGGGACTCTGCAACGAATGCTATCTAAACGCAGCAATGAGTATCAACTGGAGGGCAGGTCTGGTGCCAGCAGCTGCAGCAATTCCAGCTCCAAGAGCGTATACAAATGTTGCTGCTGTTGAAAAGCTCGTAGTCAACCCCTGGGCATGGGGCTGCAGGGCGTCCGGCCGCTCTGCTGGGGCTGTCTCCCGGCCGTCAGGCCGGGTGGCGGCCTCCGTGGATGCGCTGCTGGATTCAAACCCCCTGCAGATGGTCCCCGTGCCCGCTTTGCATGGGTTCGGACCGCCCTGGCAAGAAGCCTCCTTCAGTGGTGGCTGATGCGGTCATGCCTCTGACATGGGCGCGGGTCACTTGCGACCCGACCTCGGAGCCGTCCATTGATGCCACTGTGAACAACTCAGCGCGTCCAAAGCAAACGTGACTTGATTGCATGATTCAGCGCGGCATGGCAAAGGATCGACAATATGTGGACACATCTGTTCTGCTGAGTCTCAGGGCCCGCAAAGGGAAACGCAATGCTGGTGCCCCCAGATGGCCGGAAGCTATCCGCTCCGGCGGTGGCCTTCACCGGGCAGCTAGGCGGTGCTGGCTCTGAACGGCAGTGATGCGTCTGTTCGTCGTGATGGATATTGACACGCCAGAGGTGAAATTCTCAGACCGCTGTGGGATCAACTGCGGCAAAGGCGTTCCACTCGAGCATGTTCCTGGATCAAGAACGAGAGTGTGGGAAGCAAAGATGATCAGGTACCATCGTAGTCTACCGCTGTAAACTATGTCAGCTCGGTGTCGGTGGGCCATAATCTCCTCCACAGAATGCCATCGGTTTCACTCCTCTGCAGCAAGAAATCAAAGCTTACGTATTCAGGGGTGAGTACAATCTCAAGGCTGAAACTTAAAAGAACTGCTGGAATGGCACCACAAGGCGTGGAGTATGCGGCTTAATTTGACTCAACACGGGGAATGTTACCAGGTCAGGACACAGTCGGGATTGACAGATTGAGGGTTCTTTCTTGATCCTCTGGACGGTGGTGCATGGCCGCTCCTGATTGGTGGAGTAATTTGTCTGGTTGGATCCATAACGAGTGAGACTTCTGCCTCTGAATAGTCCCCGGTCTCGCATTCATGTAGAACGGAACACCTGACCCCTGGGTCGGCTTGCCAGTCCCACCGGGGCCCCTGGATTACCCGTCTGAGAGTGCGTGGGATTTGCTGCTTCTCTCGGGTGCCGTGCATGTTTACCAAGTGCACGCAAGCCAGAGCCAACAGCAGGTCTGTGATGCTCCTAGATGTTCTGGGCCGCACGCGCACTACACTGGTCCAGTGAACAAGCCTTTGTGTCCCATCCATGGGACCGTCCTGCCCAGAAGTGGGCGGGCAACCTTTGCAGCTGTGAATGCGTGTTTGGGATTGATGCTTGCAACTATCTGTCATGAACAAGGAATGCCTGGTATGTGCACGTCATCAGCTTGCACAGATTATGTCCGTGCCATTTATACACACCCCCAATCGTTGCTACTGATGGCAGAATGATAAAGCCCTCAGGAACTCAAGCTGATTGGCACTCGTGCACATCAATGTCTTGTCATTGAATTTGGGCGATGTTCTGTTGCTAGAGGAAGCAAAAGTTGTAACAAGGTTGCTGTAGGTGAACCTGCAGCAGGATCATTGTCGAAGGTTTGCAACGCCACCTGCTGGTCAACCAGTGGGTGACGGCGCTGAGGGCTCTCCCGCGCCGGGGAGCAGAGAAGGTTGATTCATGTGGGCTGTGATGCGCATCGGACCCCATCGGGTCCGATCGTCCAACCTGCTGCAGTCGATGCCTTGGTCCATGTGATGTGGAAGAACGGAGTAGCCTTCGATACGGGAATTGCGAAATGCAGGGACTCGTGAGCTTTTTGGAGGGGACTACCTTTGAACGCAACAGGCAAGTGGAGACTAGCGGTTCAATGCCGGTTTCTCCCTTTCGATGCTTCAGTGTCTGAGTCAGAATCGTTATCCAATACGGCTGCAATGATGCCACTGGATCCCATGTTCATCATGGGGTCTTGGCTTGCAGAGCAGCGCGGAGGGGTGTCCTTCACCTCTCCGCGCGCAGAGGCTTGATCATGGAGCCAACGAACCGCGGCCGAGCCGCGACTCCCCGGGCTCAGAGCGGGGCAGCCAACGGCCTCTGGAGACAGTGACCCGTGGTGTTGCCCTCTGATTGGCCTTCGGACACCCATTGATGAGAACTGTTGGAGCATGCTGCATTGTGGAGTGATTTGACCATTTCATCACCTGCGGCCAAGCCCTGCACAGCGCCGGAACCATCATGGCACGCGGCGCTGGTGTTGGGCCTTCTCTGGCCGCGGCTGATGGGGTTGACACTCCCGGTGCAGGGCTCTGATGGATGATTCATCGGGTTGCATTGCTTCGCAATGCCATCGGCTGGCGACCTGAAGCACAGAGAGCTACCTGCTGAATTTCAGCATATCACTACGCAGAGGAAGAGACAGCAATCCCGATGGCTTCAGTAATGGCGAATGAACCAGATTGACACGGTCTACCCGTATCGTTGTTGGTCACCTGATGAGGTGAGCACTGGGTGCACTCTGGGATGCAATGCTGGCATGGGGATGGCTGTCACGGCTGCACAGACCTACTATGGCGCCGATCAAGAGTCGGAGTGGCCTGGGATGGTCCGTGATACCTGGGCTACAGCCCTCCTGTCAAGAGGACTGGTCGGTGTTCTTAGCGATGGTGTACACACACGCCAGACCCTGGAGTAGAGCTGCTTGGGACTGTAGGTCAAACAGCCAGGCATGTCCGTGGCAAGGCTGCATACAGACATGGGACCAATAGCTAACAAGTAGACTGATCAAAACGTGCAAAGGACTCTGCAAAGAGGGTTCAAAGTGCCTGAAGCTGCGGCAGGCGACCGGTGGTGGATGCTTCCCCGACACAGAGGATTGCGATGCGGCCCCGGACCGTGAAGTGGCTGGCGAGACCATCCGTGGCTCACAGGCATTGGCGGTCGTGGGGCCCTTCCCAGCCTTTGGAGAAGCGACCTCGGGTCTGGCCTGCGGCTGGCTGCAGAGCCCCACTCTCTGGTAGGATCGATTCGCAGTGGCATTCTGGCAGAGGCACTCCGCCTGTCTGGACCTGGCGGCATGCATTTGGTCGCTGTGACCTATGCCCCAACGGAGAAGAGGCTCCATTGGCTGGGATTCTGGATGGCTTCCGGGTTTGGCTTTGCTCTTTGGTGCTCTGCTGTCCCGCCCGGAGCTGTAACCCATGTCACTGAGCATCACCCTTCGAGAGGGCAAATGTGGCAAGGCAGAATGGCCCTGTGGGTGCCCGGTGTGCCTCTGTGTGGTGCACCGGACGCATGTGGCTACCAACCGCGCCAGGTGCAATCAGTGGGAGAGCTAGTGGTCTGCAGGCCCTCCAGGTCTCTCATCCCGGCTCTGGGTACCACGGTTGGTGCACAGTGGTGCAAAGGTGTCAAGAGTGGCTTGGCAAGGCAGGGACATCCCCTGCCCGTCTTGAAACACGGACCAATGAGTATATCGGAGGCCGCAAGCAATGCTGTGCGTGTAGTCAAAGCTGGTACGGAGCAACTGGTGGCAGGGCCCGCTGTGCCGCCGCCTTGGCCAGGTTTGGCCTCCGCGACCCGACCCAGGCGTGGCATGCAGCAGTGGCCGCAGCTGCCGATTCTCCCGAACGTTGCCTGGTTAAAGCGAACGGACCACTTTCTCTGCAGTGCTACTGTGTTTCACCGCGCCTTTGGGGACTCTGAAGAGCGTGTGGCCATGCCTCTGGGGACTCTGCGCCGCGGTGCTGCCTCCTGGATCCATGCGGGATCTATGGTGCTCCGTGCCGGATGTTTCTCAAACCGATCTGATGCAAGAGCTGCCGAGCCTGAATCCAATGGACACTGGTTCTGAGTGCGAGGTGTCCTCCATGGGACCCGAAAGATGGTGAACTATACCTGGCTACGGCAAAGCCAGGGGAACTGCGGTGGAGGCCGGTCGAAATCCTGACGTGCAAATCGTGTCGTCTGAGCGAGGCATAGGGGTGAAAGGCCAATCGAACCATGTGGTAGCTGGTTTCCGCCCAAGTTTCCCTCAAGATTGCTTGGGCTGGGAGTGTGTCCGAATTCGTTGATCATGATGCGGCTTTTGTCCGGTAAAGAAATGCATGAGAGGCATTCTGGGGAGTCTTTCAGTCCTCAACCTATTCTCAAACTGTGATTGGGCAAGCATCAGAGGCACACTTCACCTATGATTTTAGCAGCTGTTTTTTCCCAAAATTCAAAATCATGCATTTTCAGAACCGCGATATCAAACTGTACACAGTAGTACTGTTGTTTTTATGTTTTCTCAAATTTTTATTACAATTATGCTGTCGCTGATGCTGGAGCCGCAGATAAACTGTCAGCAACTGCCGCGTACGCGAGTTTCAGATTTCCCGACCGCCGTGCGCAATAGAAAATTGCCAAAAAGTCCACTTTTTTCCGCAGTTGGAAGCAAAGTAAAGGCATGAGCGTGTTCCCGAGATAAATACCTTGCTGCTGACCTAAAAAAATCCAGATTGGCAGGCACAGATTTGGAGAAATTCACGCTTCTCTACCCAAAAACCACTTTTTTACATGGTTTTAGGGTCTATGGAGGCCATATGGAGGGCCTTACAGGGCTGTAAGAGGTGGTATAGAGGTGATATATGAACAAATTGTCATCACCATTGGTAGAAGCCTACATGACAAGCGATGTTTTGCCTTTATTCTAGGCGATTCATCCCTTTCTCATGCACCATGGGGCCCAATATCCATATGGTTCATAGGTAGGGTTATGATCACCTATCACCGTCCACACACATGTTTGGGGCTTGGGTTGGTATTGTATGCATTTCAATGATAAGAACTACATAAAATATGATAGTATGTGCATAAGAATGGTATGAAAGATGAACATTTGAGGTGTTTTTGGCCCTATTCTGCACCTTTTGTGGGCCATTTCCATATGGTTCATAGGTAGGCTTTTGCGTGCCTATCACCGTACACACACATGTTTGGGGCTTAGGTTGTTATTGTAAGCGTTTGTATGATAGGTCCTACATATAATATGATAGTATGTGCGTAATAATGGGATGAACGATGAACATTTGAGGTGTTTTTGGCCCTATTTTGCACTGTTTGTGGTCCAATATCCATATGGTTCATAGGTAGGGTTTTGATCACCTATCACCGTCCACACACATGTTTGGGGCTTGGGTTGGTATTGTATGCATTTGAATGATAATAACGACATAAAATATGATGATATGTGCATACGAATGGGATGAACAATGTAGTTTTGAGGTGTTTTTGGCCCTATTTTGCACCTTTTGCGCTCCATATCCATATGGTTCATATGTAGGGTTTTGATCACCTATCACCGTCCACACACATGTTTGGGGCTTGGGTTGGTATTGTATGCATTTGAATGATAAGAACTACATAAAATATGATAGTATGTGCATAAGAATGGGATGAACGATGTAGATTTGAGGTGTTTTTGGCCCGTTTTTGCACCTTTTGCGCTCCATATCCATATGGTTCATAGGTAGGGTTTTGATCACCTATCACCGTCCACACACCTGTTTGGGGCATAGGATGGTATTGTAAGCATTTGAATGCTGGGTAAGAAATAAAATATGATACTACGGGCACAAGCATGGGATGAACAATGTAGTTTTGAGGTGTTTTTGGCCCGTTTTTGCACCATTTGTGCTCCATATCCATATGGTTCATAGGTAGGGTTTTGATCACCTATCACCGTCCACACACATGTTTGGGGTTTGGGTTGGTATTGTATGCATTTGAATGATAAGAACTACATAAAATATGATACTATGTGCATAAGAATGGGATGAAAGATGAACATTTGAGGTGTTTTTGGCCCTATTTTGCACCGTTTGTGGTCCATTTCCATATGGGTCATAGGTGGGCTTTTGCGTGCCTATCACCGTACACACACATGTTTGGGGCTTAGGTTGTTATTGTAAGCATTTGTATGATAGGTCCTACATATAATATGATAGTATGTGCATAAGAATGGGATGAACGATGAAGATTTGAGGTGTTTTTGGCCCTATTTTGCACCGTTTGTGATCCAATATCCATATGGTTCATAGGTAGGCTTGGAACTATTTGAGCCATTTGAGAATTTTCTTTCTCCGTGTGTCATCCTTGTACATAAAATATGATACTATGTGCATAAGAATGGGATGAGCGATGAACATTTCAGGTGTTTTTGGCCCTATTTTGCACCGTTTGTGGTCCATTTCCATATGGTTCATACGTAAGCAACGATTGTCTTACTGCCTTCATGCCCTTGTTGCGTGCTTTTTGTGTGTATTATGCCTTCCTAGGTAGGGTGAGCAAAGGGTGAAAAGATAGTGAACTAAGGGTGAACGAATGGTCATGGGAGCATGCATGGCGACAAAATGTGATTTCCCTTTGGTACAACCCACAGGGCTAAGCAATGGCTCCTTCCAAGAAGAAAAAGGTTGTGATTCCAAAGCCTGACATGCCAGCCTTGGTGCCTGCCGATTGTCATATAGGCAAGGGGGACGTGGAAGATGGGGCGGAACAAGGAGAAGGCAGAGCATGGGAAAATTGCGAAAGTTTGGACCCGGAGCTAGAAAGGCTCCTTGCAGGGCATTGTGTTAAGGAAGACCAAAGTGTTGAAGTCGGGACCTTCAATTACATCAAATGTGGCATGTCCACCAATGTGCAAACCGGTGAAAAGCGGGTCTTGTTTTGGTACGGAATGCTGATTATACCGAAAAAAATACCGGAACCAAACAAGAACGACCTATGCATGAGGTTCCCAAATAATTACTTCTATTGGTTCAAACGCGCTGACGTCTTCCCAACCCTTCCTCTTGGATTGCCTGCCTTCTTCAACGATGGGTGTGACGTCCCGAGTGATGAAACATCCGACTACGGCGAGGCACCTTCTGATGAGAGCTCGGAAAATGAAAGTAGTGATGATGAGGACGATGGTGACGATGGCGACAACTCGGAGGATGGCGCAAGTGGCACACCCAAAGCCAAAAAGGAAAAGAACAAGAAAACTAAACCAAAGCCCCCAAAGTTGAGGAAGTATACCAAAAAGAGTAGGTCACCCGATGTGTCTGAGGAAGCTTTGGCATCAAGAATAGCCGAAGCAACTGAGCATATGACGCGTATGGAGCTGTTTAAGCAGGCAAGTGCTTACTCAAAACATTATTTGATCAAACTCTGCGAGAACCTGTGTGTTAGCGGTATGAGTTCCAAAACGATACCAGAGATTCTTCGAGCGCTTGAGGACAGAAGTAAGACTGGAGGCTTCACAATCCAAAAGCTGTTTCCACCGCACAAACCGCAAGTGAGCTTCAAACCCATGGACATATCAATGAGCAGCATTCGACAGGCATCTATTGCTGTTCAATGCTTGTTGATGTTGTTGCTTGCGGTGCATTAAATGTTTGTGACTCACACATAGACCATCACCCCACCGCATGGTGGCACAACCCGTGAATATCGCTGGCTGGGATTTGGGCCGATGGGACACGCTTCATAGGCGAACAGTTCGGTGCTTTGTGTAACTTCGTGCCACTCAGGTTGAGAAGCCCAGAAAGGCAGAGAACCCATGTCCCCAGGAGCGCACCGAACGAGAGGAGGCGGAGAGGCGAGACAGAGCAGAAGAGGACAGAAAAAAGGCGGAGGCAGCGCACCGACCGAAGCAAGCGGATGAGGAGCAACAGCAAAAGGTAACGTTCCAAAGTTGTGCAGTTAGGGTCTTTCAATTCTGTGCATGCATATCGCGTTAATTTCTCTCCGACCGACCGAGATGGGATTTTGATTTTTGCATGTCCCCAGGAGCGCACCGAACCAGAGGAAGCGGAGACGCGAGACGGAGCACAAGAGGACATAAAAAAGGCGGAGGCGGCAAAGCGTCAAAAGCAAGCGGATGAGGAGCAAGAGCAAAAGGTAACCTTCCAGGAGCGCACACGGAATTCTGCAGTTACGCTCTCACGATTCTGTGCATACGTATCGTGTTCATTTCTTTCCAATTTACGGAGATCAGATTTTGATTTTTGCATGTCCCCAGGAGCGCACCGAACGAGAGGAGGCAGAATGAAAGAAGGCGGAGGCGGCAGAGCGTCAAAAGCAAGTGGATGAGGAGCAACAGCAAAAGGTAACCATGCAAATTTCTGCAGTACCGCTCTCTCTATTCTGTGCATACGTATCGTGTTCATTTCTTTCCAATTGACGGAGATCGGATTTTGTTTTTTGCATGTCCCCAGGAGCGCACCGAACGAGAGGAGGCGGACAGAAAGAAGGCAGAGGCGGCAAAGCGTCAAAAGCAAGGGGATGAGGAGCAACAGCAAAAGGTAACCATGCAAAGTTCTGCAGTAACGCTCTCTTGATTCTGTGCATACCTATCGTTTTCATTTCTTTCCAATTGACGGAGATAGGATTTAGATTTTTGCATGTCCCCAGGAGCGCACCGAACGGGAGGAAGCAGAGAAGCGACACGAGAACCGCCAAGCGCAAAACGTCAACACGGCATCAGAGCGCAAGATCGAAAGCGAGGGTCCCGACATTATCGCTCTTCCACCGCCTCCACCATTCAGCCGAAAGCAAACAGAGCCTCTCAAGGTTTTTGCATTCCTGTCACTGTACCCCTCAGCAAAATGTAGCATGATCTGCCTGTCCAACGGCCACCACATCAGCAACTCTTCAAAGCCTTGGCAACAGAGAACAGGATCCATGCGAGGTTTCATTGGCGTCAAAAAAGACGCAGAGCTGCGGGGTTCTGACAGCGTCATGCAGGCAGCCATGTGCTCTTGCGAGCTCCAAATACAGTGGCAGGGCGGTACTTGGGTGCAGGCACCAATCAGCGTTGTAGCAACTATTTCGCATACCCCGCCACGTTGCTGTAGGCTGTCTTTTGATTTTATTTTTCCTAAGATGCTAGAACCTTCCAGACCGGCAGCCATGTCCTCTTGCGAGCTCCAAATACAATGGTAGGGCGGTACTTGGGTGCAGGCACCAATCAGCGTTGTAGCAACTATTTCGCATACCACTCCAGGTTGCTGTAGGCTGTTTTTTGATTTTCTTTTTCCTAAGATGGTAGAACCTTCCAGACCGGGACGGCCCAAACTGCCTGAATGGCAGCTTTCAAAAAAATCTCTGGCCAACAGACGCAGCCTTGTGAGGTCGTATGCGAAGCAGTTGCATTGCGGGCACCTGATTGCGGAGCATGCAGTCAAGCGATCACTGAATCGAGACAGACTGAGGGCAAGACCGGCCACATTTGAGCAATTGAGGGATACCCTCATTGCAAAGTTTACGACCCATGATACATGGGAAGATTTCATTCGCGCGCGCAGAAATAATGATGGCAATGGTCAGGGGGTGTATAGGACAGGCGTGACCAAACTCATGCAGCTTTTGACAGCCGACATGGGGATTGCTACCACACAGGTAGGTGCGTACCTAGACCCGAGTACCGCCCTTCCACTGTATTTGGAGCTCGCAAGAGCACATGGCTGCCTGCATGACGCTGTCAGAACCCCGCAGCTCTGCGTCTTTTTTGACGCCAATGAAATGTATGGGCGCCGCAAATGCCAGGTGCTGAGCGTACATCTACCGCAAGCACGTCAGCCACACCAACTCCTTCTGCAACTTCCCCTTGCGAGATACCTGGACCAGGATGATCACATCACAACCTCGTCGCAGTTTGAGCGCATGGACCTGCTTCCTGCCCTTGAGAAGGCGTTGGAGAGCGGCTGGGGTGGTGAAAGCATGGAGCTGGTTTTTTCTCCTGATTATGCCGCCTACTACCGAACCACAGGGACGCCTCCACCAACAGCAGATTGCTGTTGTGTGGAGTGCTATGGTTCAAAAAAACTCTGGAAGCACCCTGATTGGATACGGCAGCCTTTGCGGGATTTTCACAACTACCCTTCACGCTGCGCTCCCTTCTTTCGCCTCATGAAATGTCGCCTCAACAGCGTGTATGATGTACACCACTGCAACAATCACGTGTTGGCAAACGGGGTGATCCACCCCCTGTGGTTCTGGACCAGAGCAAACCTGCCTGAGGAATACACTGTCCAATTGAAGACAACTTTGGAGAAACATTTTACGCGCTTTCCATACTACCCACCTTTCAAAGAAGCTATTGGCAAAAGGGACTGGTCACCCCCAAACATTGTCACGAAGGATATCCTGAAGGAGGATTCTTTTTGGAAAGCCCTAGCTGATCTGTTCCCACGAACGGCAAATGGTCTCACAGTCAAACGGAACGGTGAGGTTCTGCAGGACCCAATACACCGATATTTGAAACTGATGCGGATTCTGATGGTCCAGCTGAACATCTGGAGTCCGGAGGGTGTTGACCAGCGTGATGACATGTGCCGTGAAGCACACCAGCTCTTTGGGGACCTCGGGTTTCCCCTGCGCCGGTTTGGAGTCCCAATTCATTACTTTCTGGAGCACTACACCCCCCGGCTACGCAAACATGGCAACCTCGTGGGCATGTCATCGGAGGGGGGCGAGCATGTCCACCAGCCCCACTCCAAGATCGTGCAAAAAAGCCCCTCTCGCCCACGAGGGAAATGCCCAGTGGGGCTGGTGGAGATCATGAAGCACGTTAGGCTCTGGTTGGGGCTGTGGAGGCAAGGCTGGCGGTCTCCAACTCTCTGGTACACGCATGAACCGAAATTGCCAGCTGACAATTAGCGGTATACCACCTTCTTGCCACCACATCCCTTGGCTTGTGATAGATTTACTATTTTTGGCCATTTCTTGCTAATGTTGCTAATCTTTCATTGTTTATGGATTGGGGTAGATTTTGGAACGTATTCATGCTGATATTTTCAGTACCCCTCTGTATCTCTCTCCACTTCTGTCGTCCACAGGATCCATTGAAGAGAGCCAATGGGGTGCCGCTGGCGTTGATGAAGCCCCTGATTGACGCAATTCAAAAATTGGGCAGAAGTCTGTGGTACGACGTGACTGGGGGCTCAAGGGCCTGTGGAGTCCCTGCTGCTGACATCATCAAGCATCTTGAGCGGAGCTGCCCTGTGCTCGGAATGGCTTGCCCCGGTGCTGCCCAAGTGATAACGCTCACAGATCGTCCGGTCCCCTGTCAGCTGGCTAACATGGAGAGCGTGCTAATGATTTGTCTTGTGTGCTTGGGCCGAGAGGCCAGTCATTTTTGCGTAATGCATACTCTTGACACAATTCAGTACAGCGCAACCCCTCTGTCACTGTCACCAGGTGACACTTTGTTTCTGCCAGTTGAAAAGCACTGGATGCTGCCAAAGTTGTGTCCAGGCATTAATTTTTTTGCTGCTGTACCATTCTCGAATTCGCAAAATGCACCATTCGTGCCCGACGATAGCTGTTGGATCAGCAAACATTTACGGCCGTCCAGTGTGACCTGGAGTGACCTGCAGCACGGTGACACTGTGCAGATGTATGACGGCCTAAGCGATGCTTCGGTTCTGCTGCACACCCAATTGTTGTGGAGGCCCACTGTGCGTTGTCCCGGTCTGTCGCGAAAAGGGCAGCCCCTGTTCCCAGGCAGGTGGACAGTCCAGCTTGAACGGGGCGTCACTGTTTTAGTATTAGCCGTGATTCCTACCAATCCGGCTTCCTGGGATGTTGTCGGCGTCTGTGCATTTTGCTGTACGGCAGGGCAGGCAGACTTCAGATCCCTTCTACGTCTTTCAGAATCCAGCCTCAGAGAAATTGCCCTGGCTGACAAGCAGGGCTGTGAAGCAGGGAAGACCTGGATGGAAGGTTTGTATTCCGGGCAGTGCATTTATTTCCAGTTTCCTCAGAGGTGTCAGTCCTGCGGTCCGCACCAGGCCAAGCGTGAACTGGCATATGAGGACAGTCGGCGGAGCACACGTCTCCCTGAGATCACAAACCTCAGTACCACAGCGGTGAAGAAGGAATCTGTCACTACCAATTGGAAACCCAAACCGAACCCGAAACGGAATTCGACCGCAAAGCCACCACCAAAACCGAAACCAAAACCCAAACCAAAACCAAAACCAAAAGGCCATAAAAACAACAGCCCACCAAGCAAACAGCCAAAGAAGGAAGAGACGGGCAGTGGGACGGTAAAACAAGAGGCTGACCTTGTTCAGCGGCTCTTGGCAGCACTGCAACAAACAACCCAACAACAAAACAACCGAACAAACCCCCTGAAGCGCAAACGCGGGCAAGGTGAAAACAGTGAAAATACCCGAAAAAAAGGAAAGGTTAAACGGGAGTCAGGAGAGCACATGTCTCAGCAGGTGTCTCAAGTGTCTCAACAGGTGTCTCCGAACCCCCCTGGGCAGGTGTTTCAGCAGGAGCAGCAGCAGCAGCAGCAGCGGCGGCAGCAGCAGCAGCAGCAGCAGCAGCACTTGCAGCTGCAGATGCAGATGCAGACCCAAGTGCAGCAGCAGCAGCAGCACCAGCAGATGCACCAGCAGGCCCAGCAGCAGCAGCAGCAGCAGCAGCAGCATATGGGTCCTTTGCAAATGAACATGCCAGTTGCCATGCCCATGGCCATGCCAATGCCAGCCATGAACATGCACCAGCTCCAAATGCCCATGCAGCCCATGCAGCAGCTTTGTTCGACGATGAGCAGCATGCAGCCCTTTGGTTTTCCAATGTACCGGCCCTATTAGCAGCGCCTGCATATATGTCTTTTGTGTTTTTCCCTCTCCCAAAAAAGAACTTTGTGCTGTTTAGAGTTTGGTGATTTAAATTTATTGCCGTGTTTGTGAATACGGCAGGATCATATCTCTGGAAGTGCAGATGCCTGAGCTCTGTGTTCATTATGCACTTTGTGCGATGTTGAACTGATTGAGAGAACCAGATGCTCAGATGCTCAGAGTGGTGCGGCTTGTTGCGATTGTCCTTTGTTTTCATTACCGTTGGTGGTTCCTTGGATTTGAATGCACGAACGTTTTGTAGGATCGTCAGGACAAAAAAAAACAGTTTTCGCCCAAAAATGGCCAAAAATTGCCATTTTTTTGCCGAAAATAGTGTTTTTTTAGCCGGGGTCGTGAGTTTTAGGGCCCCATACCCTATTCTTAGGGTGCCCAATCCAGTGAAATGTGTTTGGAATTGTATTGGAGCAACCTATTGGGTGTTGCAGGGCCGTCAGCACAGAAAAAAAACAGTTTTAGTCCAAAAATGGCCAAAAATTGCCAATTTTTGGCCAAAAACAGTGTATTTTTGGAGAACAATCGGGTAGGAGGAACCCCCCTCTCCTATTTTGAGCGTGCAGAATAAAAGAAAAAAGGTTTCCTTTGGTCTTTTTGGGTACAAAACCTCTTTTCATGGTATTTTTGTGCCTATACTATAGGATACAGGTACGCTGGTGTGCAGCACTGTTCTGTAGCACCACCCCACAACAGACAAAAGTACTCCAAAATAGGCCGAGTTCCAGGGTTTTTGATGGTTTAGGAGAAAGCTCGGGTGGGAAGAACCCCCCCATCCGTATTTTAGGGCAAGAGAATCCCAACAAAAGGGCAATTTCTGTCGAAAATCCTCTATAGGCAGGTACACTGGTGTGCAGCACTGTTCTGCAGGACCAGCCCAGAGCAGGCAAAAATACCCCAAAATAGGCCAAATTTCAGGGTTTTTGATATTTTTGGACAAGAGCCGGGTAGGAGGAACCCCCCCCCCCTATTTTGGGGCTGTAAAAATCAAAAAAGTAGGTTATTTCTCGCGAAAATCTGCCTTTTGCTGACTTTTTGAATTTCGGGAAAAAACAGCTGCTAAAATCATAGGTGTCTCTGCATCCGGCGTCCGTGTGTGGCGCGTCAAAGGCCATCTCTGGCCGACGGCGTGCCCAACGCAGTCCGCTGTGCCTGAGTGTGTTTGAGAGATGGTGGCAGCCTTCTGGCCTCAGCGGGTGGGGCATTCTGCCAGGGCATCCGCTGAGGCCGCTGGGGCCCAACCCGGAACAGTGTGCAGCCCCATGTGGGCCATTACTGGTAAGCCGTGCTGGCAATGCGGGATGATCCGAGAGCGTGGTTGCAGGGCTCAAGTGCTGGCTCATACATAGAATCCAGAAGGGACGTTGTCCGCTAGAGATAGCAGGGCGGTGGCCATGAAGGTTGGAATCCGCTTAGGAGTGTGTAACAACCCACCTGCCGAAGCGGGCAGCTTCAAAAATGGATGATGCTCAAGCACGAGGCGTTGTTTGACTTACACCGCGCCGCTGCTGTGGCAGCAGGGCAGGTGCAGGAGTGCGTAGGCGAGACGCAGAGGTTCGCGGTGCTGGCTCCGGGGTGACCCGGAGGGAAGTATCCCTTGCTGCAGATCTTGGTTGCAGTAGCGAATATTCTTTCTGGTGGCTCATGCAGGCTCTGTCTTGCAGAGGCCTGCTGCTGGCCTGAGTGGTTGAGGAATGGAGTGGAGCAGGCTTCCATACCAACAGCCGTTGAATATGGGTCAGTCGATTGTAAGCCAGATGGCAATGCTCACAGATGCGGCAAAGGCTGCAATGTTCGGGGCCTCTGGCTCCGGGTCGCCCGTCCCGCGGCTGGCGCCGTGCTGGTTCCCCACTGGGTGCCATGGGGTGCGCGGCGATGTGCCCTTTGGGTGAAGCTCGGTGCCAGGGCTCTGCCTTGCAGGAGTGGCAAACAGGCAGACGAATCTAATATTCCGACACTCTGGTACCAGGGTCTTGGCTGATGATACTCAGAACGCTTTCTCGGAGATTTTGCTGGGAAGGGCCAGTGGCAACGCTGGTGTTCACAAGTCCGTTGCTGCGGGGCCGCGTCTCAGTGGCGCCCCTGTGGAGTTGTCCTTTCCATCTGACAGCTGGAGTGTGTGGGCTATCCACTGACATGCTGCATGGCGACATAGCTCTCTGCTTGGCAAGATGGTGCTGCATTGGTACCATTGGACTTACGCGTGCCCTGCTCTGAGGGTTTGGCCTCGGCGGACCCTGACTGCGCCATGCCTTTGGTGGCCATCGACTCCATGGAACGCCCTGCGAAGTTGTGCAACAAAGCGTGAACCCTTGGTGACCAGACCGGGACAAGCACCCATCTGGAGGCTCTGATCCGATTGGAATGGCTCCGTACCGAATCGACGCAGCTTGTCTCTTCGGCTAGACGCCGCTGGTAGACAGTGCAAATGCAGCTAAGGGAAATCGGCAAACTGGTTGTGTACCTTCGGAAGATGCGGTGGCTCCAAGGGCCACGGTGTCAGGCCTGCCCGTCGGGATTGCACGGAACCCTCCGGGGCTTGGTTGTCCTGTGCTAGGGCTGGCTTCCCAGCCGTCCTCTGGCCGTGGGCGTCCAGGCCCCACCTCAACCGAAGGCCGCTTCTCCAGCGGGCGTGATCCATGTGCCTCCAAACGGCTAAGCACGCCCTGCCGCGGCTCTTGGGTGGAGGCACGGAGCTTTCGGTGTGCAAAGAAGAGAGGCTGTGCCTTCGGGTGCGGCCTGGCTTCAGTTTCCGCGGGCGGGGAGATGGCCGACCTGAGACGTCAGCCCCATCTGTGGCACCCACGTGTGGTCTACTCGGAACTGTGTACTACGCAAGGGAATCTGACTGTTGAATTGAAACACAGCTTTGCGATGGGACCTGCTGGCTGGTGCCGCGAGGTGACTTCTGCCCAGTGCTCTGATTGTCAATGCAAAGAGATTTAGCCAAGCGCAGGTAAACGGCGGGGGTAACTACTCTCTTAAGGTAGCCAAATGCCTCGTCCACTGATTATTGACACGCATGAATGGATCAACGAGATTCCTGCTGTCCCTAGATGCTGGCTGGTGAACCAACCGCCAAGGGAACAGGCTTGGGTGTTGCAGCGGGGAAAGAAGGCCCTGTTGAGTTTGACTCTAGTCTGACAGAGTGTAGCAGCATGCAGGGTGCAGCACAGGTGGGAAGTGCGCGCTGACTCATGGCATTGATCATGGCCTTCGCGGACATCTCGACTGTCGGCTCTTCCTTCTGGATGAGGCTCCGCGTTCCTACACGCAAGCTTGCAATGAAATACCACTACCTCGAGAGCCGCTTTACTAATCAGATGGTTTGGGTACGGCAGCCGCTGGCACCTCTTGGTGCACGACCTAGAGGCACGTCCCTTGCGTTGTGCCTCACGGCCTCACCGCTTCGTGTGCCAAGCAGAGTTTCCGGGCCCTCGGGCCCGTGTGCAACCTAGGTGCTTTGTTCGCCGCAGCTTGGGGACACTGCTCAGATGTGGAGTTTGGTTGGGGTGGCACACCTGTTACAGGACAACACAGGTGTCCTGAACCACTGCTCAGGCGGGACGGAAACCCCTAACAGAGAAGCAGGTCAAAGGCACTGCTGATGCAGTCACTTTCAATAAGAGTCCACAATGTGCAAGCGTTGCCTTGCGATGCTTTGGTCAAGCACGCGAGTTCCGGATATTGAAGCCAGAGGTGTCAGATAAATTACCACAGGGATAACTGGCTTGTGGCAGCCAAGCGTTCCAAGGGACGTTGCTTTTTGATCTTTCGCTGTCGGCTCTTCCTAGCTTCTCACCTGCAGCCGAGTAGAAGAGTTGGATTGTTCACCCACCAACAGGGAACGTGAGCTGGGCTCAGACCGTTGTGAGACAGGTTGGTTTTACCCTCCTGCAACGGCCGCTATTCTGTCTTCAGAACTCCCGATGAGCACGGTTTGCTTCTCGACGGCGATCCTTCGCGATTGCCTCACACTTGTGATGATTGGGTTTCACAACAGCAGCGCGTGGTAGTACGAGAGGAACCCTTGTGCCATGCCTCTGGTTTTTGTGGTCGGCTGAGCGGCCGGGGCTTGCTAGTCTACACATGGCGGATATTGGCTGAAAGCATCTAAGTCTGAACCGGGCACCCGGCGTGTGCACACCCCATGGGGCGGCGGCATCCAAGCGCATGGCTTCAGGCGACTCGGTGCATCCTGTATCAGAGTGTCCGACAAACGCCCCATGGGGCTCAGTGCCCGATCTCCTCCGCATACCGAATTTTGGACAAGCACTGTCAAAAAAGGCTAGCGTGCCCTGCGTTCCGCGCGGGGTTGGATCTCCGAAGGTCAATGACGCGGCCTGCTTCTCCAATGCCATGAAGAGGCCTGGGCTTCAGTCTCTGGTGACGTCCTTCGAAGGGCCCACAGAGGCCGCGCCGCAGGACAGCGAGAGCAGCGCACGCCTCCGGTCGGGGGAGGCAAGATGACGTGATTGGACAATCGCATGGCTTTCTATGGTTTTGGATCCGAGGCATCGCCCTCCAGTCAGCAGTGATGCAGTCGAAACATTCCGGGGCAAGGTTGCATGAGATAGCCTGACGTGGTGAGCTCAGGCCTACCATTGTGCATGCCTCCTTGGACACAGTCCCGCATGCATATCACGTGACTCTCATGAGCCGGTGTACTAAGGCGGGAGATGCTTCACCGGACATGAATCGTATGAGACCACCCGGTCCGAGCCTGTGAGCCGCAGTGGCCCCGCATGCTGTGGGTTCTCTGCCTCTGGTCAAGGGCTGGCACTGGGATCTGCCTCTGGAGCACGCCTCCACGTGGTGATCCCAGTGCGTGCCCAGTGCAGCCTGTCACCATCCCAGCCGGATGTCCTGTGCAGAGTTCATGGATCCCCAATCCGGCTCCTCCGGCCGGATCGGGCGAGGAAAGCTCCCGTTCAGTGGGGCCCGTTTATTATACTATAAGGGGAGGCCCCCGGCGGCGTCGCAGCCCCAGCACGGCACACCCCGCTCCGAGACAGCCGGAGGCGATCCTGGTTGCCTTTTGGTCACAGCGTGAGGCAGGCTGCAACCTCTGCTATACAAATCAACCCAGCCCCCACGTGAATAAGACCCGTCCAGGTTGTATCGATCCCGCTGCGGCGCGCCTCGTGAGGCTGCCCTGCGGCGGGGAAACAGAGATGATGCAGAGGCATTCGATCGTGAGTTGGTACAGCCTTGGCTGTCGGCCAGGGGTGCGCGCCACCTCTGGCCATGGATCCGAGATTGCCCCCGCCGGAGTCCATCTCCGGCGGGTTCCGAGACGCGCCCGTGCATGCATGCACGGGCGTTTGGAGAGCTTCGGTTCTCCGTGGTTTGATGCAGTCACCAATGTATTGCCTCCTCCACGGGGCGTCAGTCGGAGAGCGTGGCTCACGGCAAGCCACCTGAGAGGCCATTGACAACCCTTCATGGGGTTCGATGGTCGCTCCTGGGCATGATGCAGTCGAGTGATTCTGGTTGATCCTGCCAGCTGTCATATGCTTCTCTCAAGGACTAAGCCATGCAAGTGTCAGAATACATGGGATTGAGAGTGAATCTGTGAATGGCTCATTACACCTGCGACAATCTAATGACTTTGCACTGGTTGCTTGGGGTGCTCGTGGTCCCATGTGACATCGATCCGGATATTCACCTCAACTGGGTGGCTAATACATGGAAGCTCAGAGCTGTGGCCTGTTCAGGGTCACTGACAGTTGGCCGATATCAAGACCTGCGCCCGTACAGGGCAGCGTGCAAGGGTGATTCAGGCCGTTTTCTGTGATTGCAAAGATGGTTCTACCATGAATGCTCCACAGTGTTAGTCTCTGACCTATCAGCTCTGGTTGGTGGTGTAGTGGACCACCATAGCTATCACGGGTAACGGAAAATGAGGGTTTGATTCCCGAGAGGGAGACTAACAAACGGCTACCATTGCCAAGGCGAGCATCAGGCGCGCAAATTGTCCACTGCCGACACTGGTCTGGCGAGACGGCGACGAGCGATAGTAGCCCTGCTCACCCTGTGAGTTGGGTGGGACTCTGCAACGAATGCTATCTAAACGCAGCAATGAGTATCAACTGGAGGGCAGGTCTGGTGCCAGCAGCTGCAGCAATTCCAGCTCCAAGAGCGTATACAAATGTTGCTGCTGTTGAAAAGCTCGTAGTCAACCCCTCGGCATGGAGCTGCAGGGCGTCTGGCCGCTCTGCTGGGGCTCTCTCCCGGCCGTCAGGCCGGGTGGCGGCACCCGTGGATGCGCTGCTGGATTCAAACCCCCTGCAGATGGTCCCCGTGCCCGCTTTGCATGGGTTCGGACCGCTTCGGCAAGAAGCCTCCTTCCGTGGTGGCTGATGCGGTCATGCCTCTGACATGGGCGCGGGTCACTTGCGACGCGACCTCGGAGCCGTCGATGGATGCTACTGTGAACAACTCAGCGCGTCCAAAGCAAACGTGACTTGATTGCATGATTCAGCGCGGGATGGCAAAGGATCGACAATATGTGGACACAGCTGTTCTGCTGAGTCTCATGGTCCGGAAAGGGCAACGCAGTGCTGGTGCCCCCCCATGGCCGGAGGCTATCTGCTCCGGCGGTGGCCTTCACCGGGCAGCTGGGCGGTGCTGGCTCTGAACGGCAGTGATGGGTATGTTCGTCGTGATGGATATTGACACGCCAGGGGTGAAATTCTCAGACCGCTGTGGGATCAACTGCGGCAAAGGCGTTCCACTGGAGCATGTTTGTCGATCAGGAACGAGAGTGTGGGGAGCGAAGATGATCAGATACCATCGTAGTCAACCGCTGTAAACTATGTCAGCTCGGTGTCGGTGGGCCATAATCTCCTCAACAAGATGCCATCGGTTTCACTTCTTTTGCAGCGAGAAATCAAAGCTTACGGATTCAGGGGGGAGTACGGTCTCAGGGCTGAAACTTAAAGGAATTGATGGAATGGCACCACAAGGCGTGGAGTATGCGGCTTAATTTGATTCAACACGGGGAATGTTACCAGGTCAGGACACAGTCGGGATTGACAGATTGAGGGTTCTTTCTTGATCCTCTGGACGGTGGTGCATGACCGCTCCTGATTGGTGGAGTGATTTGTCTGGTTGAATCCAATAACGAGTGAGACCTCTGCCTCTGAATAGGCCCCGGTCTCGCATTCATGTAGGGCAGAACACCTGACCTGTGGGTCGGCTTGCCGGTCCCACCGGGGCTCGTGGATTTCCTGTCTGAGAGTGCCGGGTATGCTGCTTCTCTCGGATGCCGTGCATGTGTACCAGGTGCACGCAAGCCAGAGCCAACAGCAGGTCTGTGATGCTCCTAGATGTTCTGGGCCGCACGCGCACTACACTGGTCCGGTGGACAAGCCTTGGTGTCCCATCCATGGGACTGTCCTGCCCAGAAGTGGGCGAGCAACCTTTGCAGCTGTGAATGTGTGTTTGTGATTGATGCTTGCACCTATCTGTCATGAACAAGGAATGCCTGATATGTGCACGTCATCAGCTTGCACAGATTATGTCACTCCGATTTATACACACCGCCAATCGTTGCTACTGATGGCAGAATGATAAAGCCCTCAGGAACTCAAGCTGATTGGCAGTCGTGCACATCAATGTCTTGTCATTGAATTTGGGCGATGTTCTGTTGCTAGAGGAAGCAAAAGTTGTAACAAGGTTGCTGTAGGTGAACCTGCAGCAGGATCATTGTCGAAGGTTTGCAACGCCACCTGCTGGTCAACCAGTGGGTGACGGCGCTGAGGGCTCTCCCGCGCCAGGTAGCACAGATGGTTGATTCATGTGGGCTGTGATGCGCATTGGACCCCATCGGGTCCAACCGTCCAACCTGCTGTAGTGGATGCCTTGGTCCATGTGATGTGGAAGAACGGAGTAGCCTTCGATACGGGAATTGTGAAATGCAGAGACTCGTCAGCTATGTGGAGATGACTACCTTTGAACGCAACAGGCAAGTGGAGACCAGCGGTTCAATGCCGGTTTCTCCCTTTCAATGCTTCAGTGTCTGAGTCGGAATTGTTATCCAATACGGCTGCAATGATGCCACGGGATCCCATGTTCATCATGATATCCTGGCTTGCGGAGCAGCGCAGAGGGGTGACCTTCACCTCTCCGCGCGCAGAGGCTTGATCATCGGGGCCCAGCCGCAACTCCTCGGGCTCAGAGCCGGGCGGTGCCAACGGCCTCTGGAGACAGAGACCCGTGGTATTGCCCTCTGATTGGCCTTCAGACGCCCGTTGATGAGAACCGTTGGAGCATGCTGCATTGTGGAGTGATTTGAACCGTTTCATCAGCCGCGGCCAAGCTCTGCACAGCGCTGGAACCATCATGGCACGCGGCGCTGGTGTTCGGCCTTCTCCGGCCGCGGATGATGGGTTTGACACTCACGGTGCACGGCTCTGATGGATGATTCATCGGGTTGCATTGCTTCGCAATGCTGACGCGTTCCTGTGGGGGGCCTGGCCACGGGACGCCGCGGTGGACACGCACAAGCAGGCAGGCAGGCAAAGCACTGCGCTCACAGGGGCATCATCACGCTCGTGTCATGTGACAAAGCGTTTCAGGATCCTTGCCACTCTGAAACAAGGGGAAAAAAGTATGTACAGCAACACATCAGGAGATGTGCACATGGCGTGAAGACTGGACTGGGGTAAGGGCATCACAGGACAATAGACACTCAGTCCCAACTCATGTCCCAATCCCAGGTCTGACCCTCTCAGTGGCTCCCGGTGGCATCTGGGTCACCGTTCCCTGGTGGGTCGTCGGGGTCCCCAGGGGGTCCTCCAGGAGGGCCTCTGCCAGGTCTGCCCGGTCAAGGGGGTCCTCCCCTTCCCGGAGGTCCGCCTCCGGGGGGTCCACTTGGTGGGCATCCTCCGGGGGGTCCTGACGGGCCTCCGCCAAGGGGGTCCCGGTGGGTCTCCGCCGGGTCGCCTCGCCGGGTCCGAGGATGGGGGCTTCTCCATTCCCCTCGATGGACTAGTCCTGGGGGTGGCTGTTGAGGCGGTTGATGTAGCTGGGAGTGCGGCCGGTGCTGGTCGGCTGAAGGAACTCGCTGATGTCGGAGTTCCGGTCGCTACACCTCCTTCACGGACCCGGCGCTGTTGCCGGGCGGCGCTGCGAAGCCCGTGGTGCTGGGGGTTCATGTGGCCCCGAGTGGCACGCGAGGGATAGGTAACCCCGCGGCGGTGAAACGCTTTTGACGCGTTCCCATGGGGGGCCTGGCCACGGGACGCTGCGGTGGACACGCACAAGCAAGCAGGCAGGCAAAGCACTGCGCTCACAGGGGCATCATCACGCTCGTGTCATGTGACAAAGCGTTTCAGGAGCCTTGCCACTCTGAAACAAGGGAACAAAAGTATGTACAGCAACACATCAGGATATGTACACATGGGGTGAAGACTGGACTTGGGTAAGGGCATCACAGGACAATAGACACTCAGTCCCAACTCATGTCCCAATCCCAGGTCTGATCCTCCCAGTGGCTGGCAGGGGCGGGGGCTCAAACACAACCCATGCCCTACTCAGTCCGGACCCTGAAACCCTGCCAAAAGGGGAGGGTGTCCCGCCCAGCCACGGGCGAGTTCCTGGGAACCAGGGTGCTCCAACGCCAATCGACAGTCGCTTCCCATGCTCCCTTAACAGCGGGTCTCAACTCCCCTCTGAGCTGGAGGAGAGGCCCCGCCATTATCCCCCAGGAGTTGGTAGCTGAAAATGGGCTGTTTCAGACCAAACTGATATTAGCTCCGAAAAACTCCAGAAATGAGCCCTTGTTCGGACCCGCCAGAGGTAAGGACGAGGCAACCAACCCCATGCCCTTCGCGTACAAACCTTCTGGAGCCCTCACCCAACCTGGTTCCCTCTGAAGTCCCCGCATCAGGGCGCCACAGGTTCGGCAAGTGGGGTCATGATGTAAAAATCACCCAAATTGGCATCATCCCCACGCGTGGCTCGCCCCGCCAGGGCAAGGCAAATGGCTCACAGGATAGGAGGCAGCACCTAGGACCTATATCTGAGTGCACAACTTGAATGTAGGTCCGGGCTCCTTGTGGGATTGAAGAGATGGGGCCGCCAATTGACCACACGGAGGGGTGAAATTGGGTCCCAAAAGGGGGTCACTTTCGCCGCTCAAAATGAGCCAAAATCCGGGGTATCCTCAATAGTATATCTCCACGCCAGCTTGGACATCGGATTCGCGATTCCATATGCCATCTACCAGGAGTCTGACAAAGACCCCCATGCCCCTGGCTCCCAGAGATCTCCATGCCCCTCGGCGTGGTGACAATCCAGATTAGGTCCACAATTGCCAAAATGGCAAAATCGTCCACACTCACTTTGGGCTAGCACCTTGACGAAGGTTGCTCTGCTTCGCCCACGTGGTGTGCGAGCCATGGTCACCAATATCCATAACACCCATATCATATATGGTCCATTGGTCCATGCGTCTGGCGTGCACGAGGGGGCTGAACATGGTGCACGGCGGGCAGAAAATGTGGAAAATTGCTCAAAATGGCCGAAAATGCGCACACTCATGGGTGGGGCAAACGAGGCACATGCCCGACTTGGACCGGAGTGTGCCATAGGATTGGTATCAAGTCATGTGCGCCCGACATATCCTTTGGGCGTCACCCAAACCCCTCCGGTTTTGGGAATGGCAGGGTCGCCAAGTGAGCCCATGATTTGGGATCGTCCCAAATCGCCAACCTGGCGGCCACGGTGTGCCAAGCCCAAGGGGAGTTGTTCGCCGGGTCCAAGATATGTCAGGCACCCAAGTGTGTACCCTCTAAACATACTTAGGTCATGATGTCAATTGAGCGCAACGTTGAGATACACGGTCGCCACTTGACATCATGACGGGCAAAAAACAGCAAAATTGGCGAAAAAACACGCAAAAGTGCCCTGAAAACTGCACAAATATATTATAATATCTTCGGCTTGGATTGAGTAATCGACCAATCCTTCTAAACACAATGACTCGACACCAACGACCTCTGATTCCGCATATGTGCTCCACTTGGGGCGCTTTGGAAGGCCACGCGCGCTGCCTCCCAAGTGGGCACATGCAAACATGGAATATTGCAAAAAACACACCTTGCTCGCAACGCATCGCTTCGGGAGCGCTCCACAAGCGTCCCTTCACGAAGGTTAGGCTTGCGAGTGTTTGTTCGGACTACAATGAAGGGCTTCGTGCGATATGGGGTCCATTGGCGGGTTAGTCCCTGAATGGTGCACCCGCCAAATGGGCACTTGATATGACACCAAATATGGCATACAACCCTACCCTCGCCTTCTACACCAAACCTAGTGGCTTACAATCAAAGTGCGCCTATATTCTAGAGTAACTTTGGTCCCTTAACACGCATGCAAGTGCTTTGGTCGAAAATTGACCTCCCTTCGGAAAGCCGAATTTTAGCGTGCACGCAAAATATATTGCCAGAATATATATGGAGATCATATATGTACTATCCGGGGAAGACAAGTGATATGCCCCGGATGTAGAGGCAAGCAAAGAGGGAGAAAACGCCAACTCAACATACTTCTACACGTACTTGGACGCCAAGTACGTGAGATTGCCCATTTCTTGGAAAACACTCAAAATAAATAACCCTTTGGGCCTATGGAGTTGGGATCATTTCGCCTCATCCTATGACTACGGGGGGCAAAACTTCATACACAGTGCCTATGAGGCATGTTAATTTGTCATTGGGCGCTTGAACGCTCGTAACCCTTGTTATTTCACTTGGGGGTTCAAAGCGCCTTCGGCCGCCCAGATTTTCTGGGAAAAATCTGGGACGCAATGCGTTTTATCAAGGAAAAAATTGCGGATCACTGGAAGAGTGTTTCAGTCTTAACTTCCAAAAAGATTGTTTTACAGAATCATCTAATGCAGTGCACAGAACGGGCGACGTCAGGCGGCGATTTCACGACAATTAGAAATCGCGGTAGGAATCGGGTATTTAACTGATTTCTAACCGCAAATCGACCAAGACAGTAAAATTATGGTAAGCCCACATCGATTTAATGGTTAGAAATCGGATTCCAGATTTCGCGGGTTAGAGAACAGTGATATCCCGCTGACAGCCGGTGTCAACGGCTTCCGCACGGGTGTGACGGGTCACAGGCCTCCGACCATGGGCCATAACGGGTGTGACGGCTCACAGGCCTCTGGGCCATGGGCCATAGGTTCTGGGTACCACTTCACCCCCCTCCTTAGAGCAAACCCTGGGGGGGGCTCGATAACACCCAAGCATGGCAGCGGGTACCCAGGACCATCCCCTGAAGGGGGGGGGTGTCATATCCTCACTTCAGGCTGATTTGCGGGTTAGGCTGCCCAGTACAATCCCACAGTAAGACGGGTACGGTGCTGTAGCTGTTAGTAACTGCAAGTATAGTATCAAGTATCAAGTCCCGGGTCCTGGCGGCGATGGTGCGGCATCCAAAGGACCCGTTAACCCATACTAGGCGCACCGGGTGCCGGCTGCAACGGTCACTACCACAGTGGCAGTGGCATACAGGGCCAACATAGGCTTTACACGACGACCGAGGTGGTCCCACAGGTCGAAAGCAACCACAAAGATCCATCAGGCTACCCCAGGCTTCCCAAGGCCGCAGTCTGGGGGAAAGTCCCCACGGGTCCTTCCTTGGGCGCACCATGTCCATATCCAAGACGCGAGTCCAGAGTGGTAAAGCCGAACGAGCTCCTCCATAAGGAATCGGGTATCAAGGCCGTCTTTTCCCTCGCCCCATTACCACGAAGGCCATGCATGGGGGAGTCCCCATGCAGTCTGGGCGGAGGCGTTGACTCCTCAAACCACCAGTTTCCCAGGCAGACTGACCGAGGTCGGGACACCGGAGGTCGCCACCCGACTGCAAGTGCATCTGCGAGTCGGTAGGCTCACACTGGGACTGACAGTAGCGGACCGCTGGGAGTGTAGTCAGGCAACTGGGCTCCCCGCTTGGCACCATCAGGATCTCAGCACATCACAGCCACTAGGGCACACGGTATCACGGGCACTCAAACAGAAGAATCTGTACTTAGGTACTGGTCCAGGCTGGACCGTATGTAATAGCATGTATATGGTGACTCAGGGCGCATTCTTATTCTGATTCGTGTCCCTCCGATGGGGAAAAACAGTCCATATCTCGGTGATGGGCTGACAACACTGAACATACAGATGCACATAACCTGGAAGGCAGAAAAATAAGCAATAAGCAGGGGAAATAGGCGTGTAAACACACTCTGGACAGAGCGCCAAACCACGCCCCGGTCAGGATAAGGAATATGCAGGAGGGTGGACAGAAAGACGCCTGGGTTCAGGCCATATATAGTCTGCAGACACACGTAGACTGGTCTGGATCCCGCAAGTGCCATGGGACCAGACCACACACCAAAGAATCGCAATGCCGATGACAGCGGCATCCGTTGCGCAACTTCGTACGGGCTTCAAGGCCCTAAGAGCTCAGGAAATGTTAAGGTCAGTCGCCCTGCCTGGTTTCCCAAGGATTCAGCAGGCGGGGAGTGACGAATAGAAGTGAAAGAGAGGGGCCATCCTCCCCTGGATTCAGCAGGGGGGGCCGTATGGCCACTCTGATGGCAGGTCACCGGAAGATGGAAGAGAGCAAGCAAGTGTGGGACGATCCGTCGAACTCACAAGCGCTCAAAATGCATCAGGGGAGAGCTCAGGGCGGTGATCAGGCGTCCCTGGCTGCAATTGCCCGGGTGAGTGCTGCCAAGTCTGAGACATGGATCTTGGTTTTGTGCCTGCGGATGTAGTCCATGAAGGGGGTGTTAATCCGCGGTACGAATGAGGAGACAGGTTCCCAGGTATCGTGGGACAGCCCATAGCCTCGCCAACGAACCTTGAACTCCAAGCCTCCGGGTGCTGAGGCGTTCGGACGCTGGGCCAGGATCTTCTCGACGGTATAGTCGTCCTGCTCAGCGTAGTCGTCGTCCGAATCAGCCTCATGTGCGGCATAGTCCCGGGACACATGTTGGCCACGGAGGTCGGGTTCCCGCACACGGGGTTGACTCTCGTGGCGCTCCCGGAACTGTCAGTGACCCACCTTGATGCGGTAGGCGTCCACACCAATCCTGCAGACCACCTCTCCGGGTGTGAACCAGGTTTTGGTGCGGTGGGTGCCCATAGGGCGGGGTCTGATCACCCACACCGGGTCTCCCACCCTGAACTTTTGCGCTGTCGAGCTCGGGGCGAACTTCTGACGCTCAGCATGCTCCTTCTCGAGCTGCTGGCGGATGTCCCGCGCCGTCGCCCCTTGTCGCGCGAAGAATTCCTTGGCGTCCATGGCCATACCATCACCAGACAAGGGAAGTCCCCGACCCAGGGGGTCCCTGCCGAACAGAATCTGGTGAGGGGACAAACCACCCGGAGTGGGGGTGTCATGATGGGCCTTCAGAGCGGGCCACATCTCCTCAAACCAGTTCCGACGTGGATTGGTGATGTGAATCTTGCGCAGCTTCCCGAACAGCTGCCTTCCAGCCACCTCAGCCCGGCCATTGGACTGGCTGAGATAGGCGACGCTCTTGGCATGATGTATTTTCATGAGGGAACACATGGCCTTGAACCAGCCACCAGTAAACTCGGGCCCTCGGTCACTGCAAATGGTGCGGGGGATGTCAAAGACGGTCAGCCAATGACGAATCATCATGACTGCCACTTCCTTGGCAAGCAACCCCTTTTTGCGTGCCGGAGCGGCTACTACGTAGCCGCTGTGGCAGTTCACACAAAGGACCACACAGTCAAAGGTCTCTTTGCCTATGTGAACTTCGGGCATGGAGAAGACGTCCATGGCCACGCTCTCCATGGGCTGGTCAGGCACCGGAGTCCATTGGGCTTCACCCTTGACGTTCCGGTTGTCGGGATTGCAGGCCTGACAGACCGAGCAACCCTTTCTGACCTTCGTGATAGCGCTGTAGAGACTGATCTGGTCGATTTCGAACAGGCGCTGCATATCCAGGGCTTGCTTCTTGACCCCTGGGTGCATCATGTGGTGGTGCCGAGCGTCACATAGCTCGAGCACTCGGGACTCTGGGACCAGCAGCTTACCATTCCGGTGGAGCTTGCCATCCTCCTCAGTCAGCCCCTTTGGCCACTTCTGCCCGTCATCAGGGTCGGTCACAGCCCTATACTCGGCCTCAAAGGCCTCAGACTTAGCGTAGTCGTCAGTCCAGTCGTCCTTGAGGCAAGATTCAGGGAAGAGGTGCTTGTCGGACTCAGCTCCCTCAGGGGCGAGTACTCTGACCTCTCTGCCCATCCCCGTTCCAAGGGGGCATCCGCAGCCATGATGACGAAGCATTTAACACCCTCCTCCTCCATCAGGCGCTCCATTTCTATGATCCTCTTGGCCTCAGCGGTCTCAGCCTCATTGCCATGGGCGGAGACATCCGTCATGCCCTTGCTGGCGGGATAGGCCCACCTACTGAGACAGTCCGCCACGGTGTTGTCCTTACCAGAAACATACACAACCGTGAGGTCGAACTTGGCCAAGGTCTCATGTTATCTTGCCCGTCGGGAGGCAGGACCAGAGGGGGTGTCCACGTGCTCTTTGTGCCACGACTGCAGACTCTGGTGGTCGGTGCAGACGCTGACCGGATGGAGGGCTATGTACCCAGCCCATTTCCTGAGAGCCATGACGATGGCATACGCCTCCTTTTCTCGGGGCGTCCACGTCCGTCTCTGGCCTTCCGCCAGGACTCGGCTCCAGAAGGCCACTGGCACGTGCCTCCCATCGTCAAGCACTTGTTCCAACACAGCGCCAACGGCGTAGTCGGAAGCGTCGGTGCGCAGGACGAACCCTCGGTCAGGATCCACAAGGTGCAGACCCACTGCGGATAGCAGCGCCTGCTTCATCCCCTAAAAGGCCCGGTCGGACTCAGCATTCCAGACCAGAGCCTTCTTGGACCCCTTCTTGGTCTCTTCTCAGTTGCCCTTGAGCATGGTCGTCATGGGGGCTGCATACTCGGCATACATCTTGATATACCCCGAGAAGTAGTTGCAGAACCCCAAGTACGCCCGTAGCTCAGAGACCGTTTTGGGCTTTTCTCAGTGCTCAATCGCAGCCACCTTGCCAGGTATGGGCTTCCGCTGCCCGTTCCCAACTACGTGGCCAGCGAAGACCACCTCGCTTACCGCAATGGTGGCCTTGTCACTGCTGCCCGTGAGTTTGTGCCGAACCAGAAGGTCCAGCACTCGGGTGACGTCCCTCTCATGTGCCTCCGGGAGCTCTTCATAGCTCATACTGGGGTCCCCGGACGCGATGATCACGTCGTGCACGAAGGGGTCCGCAAAGTCACGCACCGGCTCAAGCAGGTTCTCCAGCATCCGCTGAAAAGCCGCATTGCCGTTGGTAACGCCCATGGGCATCACCTTCCACTGGAGAGGTCCAAGTGGGGTGCTCATGGCTGTGCAGGCACGGGACTCCTCGGCGAGAGGCATCTGATGATAACCACGTTTCAGGTCAATCTCCGTGAAGATCCTCCGCTGGTGTTGTTTTTGCAGCATGTCCTCAATGAGGGGCAGCGTATAGCTGTCATGCTGCGTTTGGGCGTTTAGGCTGCGGTAGTCGACCACGAGCCGCCACTCACGGGCCACCTTCTTGGGGACGACGAAGCACGGGGAGGCCCACTTGGAGTGGCACGGCTCAAGCCAGCCTCTTTCGATGAAATCACGGAGGATCTTCTCCATGGCCTCCTTCCTCTCGCCCCTCAGGGCGAACTCCCGGTGTCGATACACACGGGGGTCCTCCTTCAGTCGTAACTTGGCCTCGCCATACGGTCCACGCACCGGTGGGGGAAACACAGGTTTTCCGCTGAAGAAGGCATCCCCATACTTCTGCTTCAGCCTGGCCCTCAATGCCTGGATCTTGGGGCATTCATCAGACTCCGCCTTGGCTTTTCCGGGCCCCTGGACCACTGAGCTTACTTGAGGGGTAGCGACCCCACTCCGTTTCGGCTCAGGTGGTCTTCCCAGGTGGCCGAAAGGGCCATCTCTGGTCTTGCCTCGGAACAGGTCGCCGTAGGTGGGTGGGTTGCCGCCAATTGGCTCGTCCTGGCTGGACATGTGGTCCAGCACCCTCTTTACGAAGGTATTCCCATCATAGGAACCGGAGACGATGGAATCCACTTCCCACCAGGCTTTGTCCTGGCCCTTGCCCTCACGCTGGTTTCCCCAGTCATGAAGGGGGCTGATCCATATACCCCTGAACCAGATCCAACTCCTCTTCAGTGAGGAGGTCCTCCAACTCTCCGATGTCAACAGGGGAGACCGCAAAGCATTGCTGCCATGGCTCCGCTATGATGCGGTTGACACACACGAAGTCCGTGGTGTCGGCCTGTTCAAGGCCCCCATCCAGATAGTGGAATTCCGTTGGCCATCTCTGGAGTGGCATGGGCTGTCCCTTAGCGTCCTGAAGGACACTCTCTCCAGCCGGTAGGACGACCTTGTTTAAGCTGATGTTAGTCAATGAGACCACCCAATCCCGGGTGCTTTCTTCCTCGGTGCATTTCATAGGAACGACCAGCACTGCCTTGGAGCGGTCCTTGCGAATCTTCGCTACCGCCCTTGGAATGTCCCATCGGGGGCAATGGATCCACATCAAACCCTGATGCGGACCCCAGTGCTTCTTCCACGCGGAGTCCTGGGCGCTCCAGTACTTCTCACAAACCCGAAGATGGGCGGAGGTTCCTGAAGAGAACGCATCCAGGGCCAGATCCGAAGCTCCCAGGTCCGCAACCACTCGGCTCGCCACTTCCGGCATTATGCTGTACTCCTGGTTTGCTGGCCAAGTTTGCTCAGTGCCCAGCGCGGCTACTTCAAGCTGATTGCGTTCCGGGTGGATCCATTGGCACTCCACATGGTTCTCAGGTGACGAAAGCGACGAGAGCTGGTCATCCTGGTACAGGGTCATGGAGGCCTGGGCCGGGAGAACGCCGGAGTCCGTCCCCATCATGAAGTAGTACCCAACGATCATGTCCCAGTCCATCTCGGCCTCGTAGAAGCGACCTTGCAGGAGGATTTCCTTGCCGAGGTCCGGGCGGCTCAGCTCCCGGTGGTTCACGAACTGCAGCCCAATGGCCGCTTCCTTCGTGCCTCCCACCATGTACTGGCCGTTCGCCACCTTCAGCCTGACAGGCTCCCGACTGTCGGTCAAGCACTTTGGCGGAAGTAGGCGAGCCTTGACCAGACTGACCTGAGCTCCCGTGTCGACCAACACGTCGAAGACCTTCTCCACTTCCCCGCATAAGGCACGGACCTTAAGGTGCAACTGCCGCTCACGCCCAACACGGCGCACGGCGTGCAAGCTCAGGATCTCCAGCCGTTCCAGAAGCTGAACAAGCGACCTGTGCAGGTCGTGGACAATGGGCTCAGGCTGCCCATCTGCAGCATCCAGCTGCGGTCCGGGTGATCCTCCGATACTCTCGGATAGATCTTGAAGCACATCAAATACATTCTTGGTCGCGAAGGATGGACGGGTGCAAGGGTTCGTGCCTTCACTTGCCCTCACCCCGCCACTGCGAATGTCTTTCGTTTTGGGTGCCGGACCGGGCCTTCCGCCCGCGGCAATCCATTTGTTCTCACTTTCTCCCGACTGGGATGGTGTGGCGCTTCCCACGACACCATCCTGCGACCGCCCTAGCTGGGGCCCTTGGCTGCAGGGGCTCCGCTAAGGGGCGTCGGTTGTGGTAGTAGGGGTACTCTCCTCCGCATCAACCTCGTTGACACCCTTCTTCTTTCCCCCTTTCTTACCCTTCTTGTCCTTGTCCTTGTTCTTGTCGTTCTCTTCGTTCTCCTTGTTCTTGTCGTCCGACTTGAGGATCCAGTTCCTCTTGATCTCCTGGATCTCCTTGGCCAACTCGGTCCCCACCGACATCAGTTTGGAGAGCTCGTCCTTGGTGACCTCCACCTTGGTCTCCCGGATGCCCGCGGGTGCACGCTTCTTCGACCTGTGCACCTTCTTGTAGGCCTCCGTGTCGGCCTTGTGGATGGGGCATGTCCGGTGGTCATGGTTGAACCCTTTGTTCCTCCCATAACACACGAAACAGCCCTGAGGGTGAGCTCGTATGAACTCCGCAAAGGACAGCAGAGGGTCGCCAATGCGGCGGGGATCCTTCTTCTCTTTCTCCTTCCAACGCTTCTGCAGGGGCTTCCAGCTTCCCTGGTTGCTCCCCGTGTTCAGGTTGTTGGCCACGAAGGCACAAACGGCCGACTCGGCGGGCTCATCGTCGTCGTCCTCATCGTTGAGAGCCTCATTGCCATCGGCTCCTGCTGGGTCCATGGCAGCTTCCCCGCCAGACCCCTCACCAACGTAGTTGACGTCACGGTCGCCGGGCCTCAACCCGCGGGTGTGGTGGAGGTTGCGGTACTCCTTGAGTACCTCCTCTCCAACCCACTCCAGGATCTCGTCGCAACTCATCCGCGCCGAGATGGCCGGCAGACGGATGGTCTGGATGCTCACGTCACACTCATCAAGGCGCCACATCGCGGTCTTCTCGTGATCGCCCGTGACGGTGATGAGGAGGGCGTTCCGCAGGGAGTGCCGTTTGACATCCCGGGCCACGTTCTTCCTTGTCCAAGCCACCACGTTCGTATGATACTCCTTGGGGAGCATCATTTTGACCGTGTGGTTGGACTTGGCCGTCTTGGCTTCCTCCTTGGTGACTCTCTTAATCCATGCTTCCGGCAGCATGGAGAGCAGGCGAGCCTTCTCGTCACCCTCATTCCAGTCCTCCACGTTGCGGCGGAAGAGGGTGTATTGCCCCCGGAAGTCTCGCCAATCCCGTAGGCGGATCTCCCGACCATCATGCTGAAGCTTGATGGCCTTCCATTGCTTGGCAGCCACCTGCGGAGCATCCACCCGCTCCTGCTCGTTGAGCCACTTCTTGGCTTCCTTGAGGGGCTTGATCTTCCCCTCCTGGGTCGCCATGAAGTATAGCTCTTGGAGCACCTCCGGCAGGCGGTACCTGAACCGTTTGAAGACATATCTCTCCGCATCTGCGGGATCCATGTCTTCAGTGACGGTCATCCCCCAATTGTCCAGCTTCTCCAAGAAGCGGTCGAGGTTGAGGGGGTTGCCATCGTACGTGGGGGGCTTGATGTCCTTCAGGTCTTCCCACACGGCAGCATCCGCGGCCTTAGAGACCATGAACGCCGGCCGCGAGTTCGACCGAGGTTCCCATCTGCGTCCCCCACGGACTCCCATGGCCGGCACTTCCATCTCCTCCACGGTATCCGTGTGGCTACGCCGTGGTTCCTCCGTGTACGCTGAACCTAGATGTTCACGCCGTACTCTTCCGTGTATGCCTCCTCGTCACAGCGCCGGCGGCTGCGTTCAGCAGCCTCCCGTCGTACACCACGCGGCGGGGTAATGCCGAAATCCTCCAGGTCTTCCTCGCCTCCGCCGACATCCCACTCCACGTCCCCTCCAGGGACCTCATCCCTGAGTCCACCATAACGCCCGCCAGCTATTGGGATTGGCTCCTGGGCTGGTGCGGGGCGTCGGGGGCGTACCGGTGTCTGCGCTGGAGCACGGCGGTTGTGGTACTCCGCACTGAGCCACTCATCACGCCAATTCTCACTGCCACTGCCGGGCGGCACGCGCTCGTTACGGCGGCCCGCGCTGTGGTGAGAGGGGGCGCTGAGAGAGGGGGCACTTGCGCTGGGGCGACTCCTGGGGGCTCGGCCGGGGGCGTGGGCTCTGCCTGGACCTGGTCCAGGTCCCCAGCCGTCGTCCGACGAGCCAGACTCCAGGGGTGGGTGGTCGCTGCCGACGCTCCCACGGCCTTCCAGCTCGTCCAACCTCTGCTGCAGGCCGTTGATGACCTTGTTCAGCAGCCTGGTCTCGCCCCTGCCGATGTCCAGCTCCCTCTGGGCGGCGGTGGCGACCTTGGCGATCTTCACCATCTCCGTCTTGGCGATGTCCAGCTCCTTCTGTGCGCCCGCGGCGACCCTGGCGATGCGGATCATCTCGCCCTTGCCCGTTTCTACCCCGCGCTCGAGGGACTGGACCCTCCTGCGCAGGTGGACAATCCACCGCGAGGTGGCATCTGGGTCACGGTTCCCTGGTGGGTCGTCGGGGTCCCCAGGGGATCCTCCAGGAGTGCCTCTGCCAGGTCCGCCCGGTCCAGGGAGTCCTCCCCCTCCCGGAGGTCCGCCTCCGGGGGGTCCACTTGGTGGGCATCCTCCAGGGGGTCCTGATGGGCCTCCGCCAGGTGGTCTCGGTGGGTCTCCGCCGGGTCGCCTCGGTGGGTCCGAGGATGGGGGCTTCTCCATTCCCCTCGATGGACTAGTCCTGGGGGTGGCTGTTGAGGCGGTTGATGTAGCTGGGAGTGCGGCCGGTGCTGGTCGGCTGAAGGAACTCGCTGATGTCGGAGTTCCGGTCGCTACACCTCCTTCACGGACCCGGCGCTGTTGCCGGGTGGCGCTGCGAAGCCCGTGGTGCTCGGGGTTCGTTTGGCCTGAGTGGCACGCGAGGGATAGGTAACCCCGCGGCGGTGAAACGCTTTTGACGCGTTCCCATGGGGGGGCTGGCCACGGGACGCTGCGGTGGACACGCACAAGCAAGCAGGCAGGCAAAGCACTGCGCTCACAGGGGCATCATCACGCTCGTGTCATGTGACAAAGCGTTTCAGGATCCTTGCCACTCTGAAACAAGGGAACAAAAGTATGTACAGCAACACATCAGGATATGTACACATGGGGTTAAGACTAGACTTGGGTAAGGGCATCACAGGACAAAGCACAATCAGTCCCAACTCATGTCCCAATCCCAGGTCTGACCCTCTCAGTGGCTAGCAGGGACAGGGGGCTCAAACACAACCCATGCCCTACTCAGTCCGGACCCTGAAACTCTGCCGATGGGGGAGGGTGTCCCGCCCAGCCAGAGGCGAGTTCCTGGGAACCAAGGTGCTTCAAGGCCAATCGACAGTCGCCCCCTATGTTCCCTTAACAGCAGGTCCGAACTCCCCTCTGAGCCGGAGGAGAGGCCCCGCCATTATCCCCCAGGAGTTGGTAGCTGAAAATGGGCTGTTTCAGCCCAAACTGATATTAGCTCAGAAGAACTCCAAAATTGACCCCTCATCCGGACCCGCCAGAGGCAGGGACGAGGCAACTGACCCCATGTCCTTCGCGTACGAACTCTCCGAAGCCCTCACCCAACCTGGTTCCCTCTGAGGTCCCGGCATCAGGGCGCCACGGGTTCGCCAAGTGGGGTCATGATGCCAAAATCACCAAACTTGGCGTCATTCTCATGCGTGGCTCGCCCGGCCAGGGCAAGGCCAATGGCTCACAGGGGAGGAGGCAGGACCTAGGACCTTTATCTGAGTGCACTACTTGGAAGTGGGTCCAGGCTCCTTGTTGGCATAGAGATATGGGGCCGCCAATTGACCACACGGAGGGGTGAAATTGGGGTCCCAAAAGGGGGTCATTTTTGGCTGCTCAAAATGAGCCAAAATCCGGGGAACCCTCAATAGTATATCTCCACGCCGGCTTGGAGATCGGATCCGCCATTCCATATGCGATCCAACGGAGACTCCCATGCCCCTGGCTCTCAAAGATCTCCATGCCAATCGGCGTGGTGACAATCCAAATTGGGTCCACAATTGCCAAAATGGCAAAATCGTCCACACTCACTTTGGGCTAGCACCTTGACGAAGGTTGCTCCGCTTTGCCCACGTGGTGTGTGAACCATGGTGACCAATATCTATAACACCCATGTCATATATGGTCCATTGGTCCATGTGTCTGGCGTGCACGAAGGGGCTGAACATGGTGCACGGCGCGCAGAAAATGTGGAAATTTACTCAAAATGGCCGAAAATGCGCGCACTCATGGGTGGGGCGAATGACGCACATGCCCGACTTGGACCGGAGTGTACCATAGGATTGGTATCAAGTCATATGCGTCCAACATATCTTTTGGGTGTTGCCCAAACCCCTCCGGTTTTGGGAATGGCAGGGTCGCCAAGTGAGCTCATGATTTGGGATCGTCCGGAATCGCCAACATGGCGGCCACGGTTTGCCAAGCCCAAGGGGAGCTGTTCGCCGGATCCAAGATATGTTGGGCACCGAAGTGTGTACCCTCAAAACATACTTGGGTCATGATGTCAATTGAACGCAACGTTGAGATACACGGTCGCCACTTGACATCATGACGGGCAAGAAACAGCAAAATTGGCGAAGAAACACGCAAAAGGGCCCTGAAAACTGCACAAATATATTATAATATCTTCGGCTTGGATTGAGTAATCGACCAATCCTTCTAAACACAATGACTCGACACCAATGACCTCCGATTCCACATATGTGCTCCACTTGGGGCGCTTTGGAAGGCCACGCGCGCTGCCTCCCAAGTGGGCACATGCAAACATGGAATATTCCAAAAAACACACCTTGCTCGCAACGCATCGCTTCGGGAGCGCTCCACAAGCGTCCCTTCACGAAAGTTAGGCTTGCGAGTGTTAGTTGGGAGTACAATGAAGTGCTTTATGCGATATGGGGTCCATTGGCGGGTTAGTCTTGGAATAGTGCACCCGCCAGATGGGCACGTGATATGACACCAAATATGGCATACAACACTACCCTCGCCTTCTACACCCAACCTAGTGGTCTAGAATCAAAGTGCGCCTATATTCTAGAGTAACTTTGGTCCCTTAACACGCATGCAAGTGCTTTGGTCGAAAATCGACCTCCCTTCGGAAAGCCGAATTTTAGCGTGCACGCAAAATATATTGCCAATATATATATGGAGATCATATATGTACTATCTGGGGAAGACAAGTGATATGCCCCGGATGTAGAGGCAGGCAAGGGGGGAGAAAACGCCAACTCAACATACTTCTACACGTACTTGGACGCCAAGTACGTGAGATTGCCCATTTCTTGGAAAACACTCAAAATAAATAACCCTTTGGGCCTATGGAGTTGGGATCCTTCGGCCTCATCCTATGACTATGGGGGGCAAAACCTCATACACAGTGCCTATGAGGCACGTTAATTCGTCCTTGGGTGCTTGAACGCTCGTAACCCTTGTTATTTCACTTGGGGGTTCAAAGCGCCTTCGGCCGCCCGGATTTTCTGGGAAAAATCTGGGACGCGATGCGTTTTATCAAGGAAAAAATTGCGGATCACTCGAAGAGTGTTTCAGTCTTAACTTCCAACAAGATCATTTTACAGAATCATCTAATGCAGTGCACGGAACGCGTGACATCGGGCGGCGATTTCACGACAATTAGAAATCGCGGTAGAAATCGGGTATTTCACCGATTTCTAACCGCAAATCGACAAAGACAGTAAAATTATGCTAATTCCACATCGATTTAACGGTTAGAAATCGGATTCCAGATTTCGCGGGTCAGAGAACAGGGATATCCCGCTGACAGCCGGTGTCAACGGCTTCCGCACGGGTGTGACGGCTCACAGGCCTCCGGGCCATGGGCCATAACGGGTGTGACGGCTCACAGGCCTCCGGGCCATGGGCCATAGGTTCTGGGTACCGCTTCAATGCCATCGGCTGGCGACCTGGAGCACAGAGAGCTACCTGCTGAATTTCAGCATATCACTTCGCAGAGGAAGAGACAGCAATCGCGATGGCTTCAGTAATGGCGAATAAACTAGATTGACACGGTCTACCCGTATCGTTGTTGGTCACCTGATGCGGTGAGCACTGGGTGCACTCCGGGATGCAATGCTGGCATGGGGATGGCTGTCACGGCTGCACAGACCTACTATGGCGCCGATCCAGAGTCAGAGTGGCCTGGGATGGTCCGCGATACCTGGGCTACAGCCCTCCTGTCAAGAGGACTGGTCGGTGTTCTTGGCCATGGTGTGCACATACGCCAGACTCTCCAGTAGAGCTGCTTGGGACTGTAGGTCAAACGGCCAGGCATGTCCGTGGCAACACTGCATACAGACATCGGACAGATAGCTAACAAGTAGACTGATCGAAACGTGCAAAGGACTCTGCAAAGAGGGTTCGAAGTGCCTGAAGCTGCGGCAGGCGACCGGTGGTGGATGCTTCCCTGACACAGAGGATTGCGATGCGGCCCCGGACCGTGAAGTGCCTGGCGAGACCATCCGTGGCTCTCGCACAGGCATTGGCGGTCGTGGGGCCCTTCCCGGCTTTTGGACAAGCGACCTCGGGTCTGGCCTGCGGCTGGCTGCAGAGCCCCACACACTGGTGGGATCGATTTGCAGTGGCATTCTGGCAGAGGCACTCCGCCTGTCTGGACCTGGGGGCATGCATTTGGTCGCTGTGATCTATGCCCCAACGGAGAAGAGGCTCCATTGGCTGGGATTCTTGATGGCTTCCGGGCTTGGCTTTGCTCTTTGGTGCTCTGCTGTCCCGCCCGGAGCTGTAACCCATGTAACGGAGCATCATCCTTCGAGAGGGCAAATGTGGCAAGGCAGAATTGCCCTGTGGGTGACCGGTGTGCCTCTGTGGGGTGCACCGGATGCATGTGCCTACCAACCGCGCTGGGTGCAATCAGTGGGAGAGCTAGTGGTGTGCAGGCCCTGCGGGTCTCTCATCCAGACTCTCGGTACCCCGGTTGGTGCACAGTGGTGCAAAGGTGTCAAGAGTGGCTTGGCAAGGCAGGGACATCCCCTGCCCGTCTTCAAACACGGACCAAGGAGTCTATCGGAGGCTGCAGACAATGCTGTGCGTGTAGTGAAAGCTGGTACGGAGCAACTGGTGGCGGGGCCCGCTGTGCCGCCGCCTTGACCTGGTTTGGCCTCCGCGACCCGACCCAGGCGTGGCATGCAGCAGTGGCCGCAGCTGCCGATTCTCCCGAACGTTGCCTGGTTAACGCGAACGGACGACTTTCTCTGCAGTGGTACTGTGTTTCACCGCGCCTTCGGGGACTCTGCAGAGCGTGTGGTCACGCATCCGGGGCCTCTGCGCCGCGGTGCTGCCTCTTGGATCCCCGCGGGATCTATGGTGCTGCGTGCTGCATGTTTCTCCATGGCGTGCAATGGCAAACGGATCTGATGCAAGAGCTGCCGAGCCTGAATCCAATGGACACTGGTTCTGAGTGCGAGGTGTCCTCCATGGGACCCAAAAGATGGTGAACTATACCTGGCTACAGCGAAGCCTTGGGAAACTGCGGTGGAGGCTGGTCGCAATCCTCACGTGCAAATCGTGTTGTCCAAGCGGGGCATAGGGGTGAAAGGCCAATGGAACCATCTAGTAGCTGGTTTCCGCCCAAGTTTCCCTCAGGATAACTGGGGCTCGGAGTCTGTCCGAATTTGTCCATCGTGATGCGGCTTTTGTCCGGTAAAGCAATGCATGAGAGGCATTCTGGGGAGTCTATCAGTCCTCAACCTATTCTCAAACTGTGAATGGGCAAGCATCGGAGGCACACTTCTCTGATCCGAGAGCGCGGTTGCAGGGTTCAAGTGCTGGCTCATACATAGAATCCACAAAGGACGTTGTCCGCTAGAGATAGCAGGGCGCTGGCCATGAAGGTTGGAATCGGCTTAGGAGTGTGTAACAACCCACCTGCCGAAGCGGGCAGCTTTGAAAATGGATGATGCTCAAGCCAGAGGCGTTGTTTGACTTACACCGCGCCGCTGTTGTGGCAGCAGGGCAGGTGCAGCAGTGCGTAGGCGAGACGCAAGGGTTCGCGGTCCTGGCTCCGGGGTGACCCGGAGGGAGGTATCCCTTGCTGCAGATCTTGGTTGCAGTAGCCAGTATTCTTTCTGGTGCCTCATGCAGGCTCTCTCTTGCAGAGGCCTGCTGCTGGCCTGAGTGGTTGAGGACTGGAGTGGAGCAGGCTTCCATACCAATAGCCGTTGAATATGGGTCAGTCGATTGTAAGCCAGATGGCAATGCGCACGGATACAACAAAGGCTGCAACGTTCGGGGCCTCTGGCTCTGGGTCGCCCATCCCGCGGCTGGCGCCGTGCTGGTCCCCCACTGGGTGCCATGGGGTGCGCGGCGCTGTGCCCTTCGGGTAAAGCTCGGTGCCAGGGCTCTGCCTTGCAGGGGTGGCAAACAGGCAGACGAATCTATTATTCCGACACGCTGGTACCAGGGTCTTGGCTGATGATACTGAGAACGCCTTCTTGTATAGATTGCTTGGAAGGGCCAGTGGCAACGCTGGTGTTCTCAGGTCGGGTGCTGCGGGGCCGCGTCTCAGTGGCGCCCCTGTGGAGTTGTCCTTTCCATCTGACAGCTGGAGTGTGTGGGCTACCCACTGACATGTTGCATGGCGGAATAGCTCTCTGCTTGGTACCATTGGACTTACGCGTGCCCTGCTCTGAGGGTTTGGCCTCGGCCGACCCGGAATGTGCCATGCCTTTGGTGGCCATCAACTTAATGGAACGCCCTGCGAAGTTGTGCAACAAAGCGTGAACCCTTGGTGACCAAACCGGGACAAGCCCCCATCTGGGGGCTCTGATCCGATTGGAATGACTCCGTACTGAATCAGCGCAGCTGGTCTCCTCGGCTAGACGCCGCTGGTCAACAGTGCAAATGCAGCTAAGGGAAATCGGCAAACTGGTTTTGTACCTTCGGAAGATGCGGTGGCTCCAAGGACAGGGTGTCAGGCCTGCCTGTCGGGATTGCACGGAACCCTTCGGAGCTTGGTTGTCCTGTGCTAGGGCTGGCTTCCCAGCCGTCCTCTGGCCGTGGGCGTCCAGGCCCCACCTCAGCCGAAGGCCACTTCTCCAGCAGGCGTGATCCTTGTGCCTCGGAACGGCCAAGGACGCCCCGCCGCCGCTCTTGGGTGGAGGCACAGAGCTTTGGGTGTGCAAAGAGGAGAGGCTGTGCCTTCGGGTGCGGCCTGGCTTCAGTTCCCGTGGGCGGGGAGATGGCTGACCTGAGACGTTGGCCCCATCTGTGGCACCCACGTGTGGTCTAGTCGGAACTGTGTACTACGCAGGGGAATCTGACTGTTTAATTGAAACACAGCTTTGCGATGGGATCTGCTGGCTGGTTCCGCGACGTGACTTCTGCCTGGTGCTCTGATTGTCGATGCAAGGAGATTTAGCCAAGCGCGGGTAAACGGCGGGAGTAACTATGACTCTCTTAAGGTAGCCAAATGCCTCTTCGCCTGCTTATTGACGCACATGAATGGATCAACGAGATTCCTGCTGTCCCTAGATGCTGGCTGGTGGACCAACCGCCAAGGGAACGGGCTTGGGTGTTCCAGCGGGGAAGGAAGACCCTGTTAGGTTTGACTCTAGTCTGACAGAGTGTAGCAGCATGGAGGGTGCAGCACAGGTGGGAAGTGCGCGCCAGCTCATGGCATTGATCATGGCCTTCGCGGCGATCTCGACTGTTGGCTCTTCCTTCTGGATGAGGCTCCGCGCTGCTACGCGCAAGCTTGCAATGAAATACCACTACCTCCACAGCCGCTTTACTAATCGGATGATTCGGGTACAGCAGCCGCCGGCACCTCTTGGTGCCCGACCTAGAGGCAAGTCCCTTGCGTTGTGCCTCGCGGCCTCACCGCTTCGTGTGCCAAGCACAGTTCCGGGCCCTCGGGCCCGTGTGCGACCCAGGTGCTTTGTTCGCCGCAGCTTCGGGACACTGCTCAGATGGGGAGTTTGGCTGGGGCGGCACACCTGTTACAGGACAACGCAGGTGTCCCGAAGCACTGCTCAGGCAGGACAGAAACCCCTCACAGAGGAGCAGGTCAAAGACACTGCTGATGCAGTCACTTTCAATAAGAGTCCACAATGTGCAAGCGTGGCCTTGCCATCCTTTGGTCAAGCACGCGAGTTCCGGATATTGAAGCCAGAGGTGTCAGATAAATTACCACAGGGATAACTGGCTTGTGGCAGCCAGGTGTTCGAAGCAACGTTGCTTCTTGATCCTTCGATGTCGGCTCTTCCTAGCTTCTCACCTGCAGCTGAGTAGAAGAGTTGGATTGTTCATCCACCAACAGGGAACGTGAGCTGGGCTCAGACCGTCGTGAGACAGGTTGGTTTTACCCTCCTGCAACGGCTGCTATTCTGTCTTCAGAACTCCCGATGAGCACGGTTTGCTTCTCGACGCCGATCCTTCACGATTGCCTCACACTTGTCATGATTGGGTTTGACGACGGCAGCGCGTGGTACTACGAGAGGAACCCTTGTGCCATGCCTCTGGTTTTTGTGGTCGGCTGAGTGGCCGGGGCTTGCTAGTCTACACATGGCGGATATTGGCTGAAAGCATCTAAATCTGAACCAGGCACCCGGCGTCTGCACACCCCATGGGGCAGCGGCATCCAAGCGCATGGCTTCGTGCGACTCGGTGCATCCTGTACCAGAGTGTCCGACAAACGGCCCATGGGGCTCAGTGCCCGATCTCCTCCGCATACCGAACTTTGGACAGGCACTGTCAAATAAGGCTAGCGTGCCCTGCGTTCTGCGCGGGGTTGGATCTCCGATGCCCAATGCCGGGACGTGCGTCTCGAATGCCGTGAAGAGGGACTTGGGCTTCAGTCTCTGGTGACGTCCTTCGAAGGGGCCACGGAGGCCTTGCCGCGGCACAGCGAGAGCAGCGCACGCCTCCGGTCAGATGAGGCAAGATGACGTGATTGGACAATTGCATGGCTTTCTATGGTTTTGGATCCGGGGCATCGCCCTCCAGTCAGCAGTGATGCAGTCGAAGCATTCCGCGGCAAGGTTGCATGCGATAGCGTGACGTGGCGGACTCCGGCCTACCATTGTGCATGCCTCTCTGCACACGGTCCCGCATGCATATCACGTGACTCTCATGGGCTGGTGTACTAAGGCGAGGAGATTCTTCACCGGAGATGAATCGTATGAGACCACCCTGTCCGAGCCTATGTGCCGCAGTGGCCCCGCATGCTGTGGGTTCTCTGCCTATGGTCAAGGGCCTGCACTGGGATCTGCCTCTGGAGCACGCCTCCATGTGGTGATCCCAGTGCTTGCCCAGTGCAGCCTGTCGCCATCCCAGCCCGATGTCCTGTGCAGCCTTCATGGATCCCCGATCCGGCTCCTCCGGCTGGATCGGGCGAGGAAAGCTCCCGTTCAGCGGGGCCCGTTTGTTGTACTATAAGGGGAGAGCAATAAACTCAAACGCCAAGGGGCTGAACGCAAGAGAAAGCAAACTCCTTCAAAAACCCCCAGGAATGAAGACAAGTGAGGTAAAAGTGGAGGCAACATGGGTGGCAAGGATCGAACCCCCAACCATAACCCCCAGAGGCGCTCGTCAGCGCCCGCTGCTTCTCCTTCTACCACGGCTGACCCTAAGAAGCTTTCACAAGGAAATAACGCCTCCCCATAGGAATCTAACTCCAAGAAGAGGGGATTGACCTGGGTGGCCAAATCGCTCATGGCTGCGGAGAAAAGGGGGGTGGCTCTGATGATATTTTATGTAGTTATCATCATTCAAATGCATACAATACCAACCCAAGCCCCAAACATGTGTGTGGACGGTGATAGGTGATCAAAACCCTACCTATGAACCATATGGAAATGGACCACAAACGGTGCAAAATAGGGCCAAAAACAGCTCAAATGTTCATCGTTCATCCCATTCTTATGCACATACTATCATATTATATGTAGCACCTATCATACAAATGCTTACAATAACAACCTAAGCCGCAAACATGTGTGTGTACGGGGATAGGCACGCAAAAACCAATCTATGAACCATATGGAAATGGATTACAAACGGTGCAAAATAGGGCCAAAGACACCTCAAATGTTCATCCTTCATCCCATTCTTATGCACATAGTATCATATTTTATGTAGTTCTTATCATTCAAATGCATACAATACCAACCCAAGCCCCAAACATGTGTGTGGACGGTGATAGGTGATCAAAACCCTACCTATGAACCATATGGATATTGGGCCCCATGGTGCATGAGAAAGGGATGAATAGCCTAGAATAAAGGCAAAACATCGCTTGTCATATAGGCTTCTACCAATGGTGATGACAGTTTGTTCATATATCACCTCTATACCACCTTGTCCAGCCCTGTAAGGCCCTCTACATGGCATCCATAGACCCTAAAACCATGAAAAAGAGTGGTTTTTGGCTAGAAAAGTGTGAATGTCTCAAAATCGGTGCCTGCCAATCTGGAATTTTTATAGGTGAGCAGCAAGGTATTGATCTCGGTGACACGCTCATGCTCTTACGTTGCTTCCAACTGCGAAAGAAAGTGGACTTTTTGGCGATTTTCTATTGTGCACAGCGGTCGGGAATCTGAAACTTGCGTACGCGGCAGTTGTTGACAGTTGATCTGCGGCTCGAGCTCAGCGACAGCATAATTTTGTTCAAAATTGGAGAAAACACAAAAACAACAGTACTACTGTGTACAGTTTGATATCGCCCTTCTGAAAATGCATGACTTGGAATTTTGGGGAAAAACAGCTGCTAAAATCATAGGTGGAAGAGGAGGACTTGTTTTTCTGGATCCTCGTGAAGATTGGTGATCAGTTTTTTCGGGCAGTGCTGGACGCCGGCGCAACACTCTGTATAGTGGCCCAGCGCCTGCAAAAAACGTTCCAGAAAACCAAGACTGTGGCCATAAGAGTAGGGGATGGGTGAACCATTCATTCCCTGGGGGGTGTCGCTGTGTCCACTTGTCTTGGCGACGAATTGGTGAGGCAGCGCTGCAGAGTGCTGGACAATGACACCTTAGACATCGTCGATGGCACTGACTTTATACGAGAAAAGCCGAATGTTGAAGAATTGTCCCTCCAACGTTCCTATGCTCTTCACTGCGACTCCGGCAGTGGCCTTTTCTGGGTTGCTTTGGAGCTGTCAGGACGAAAAGAGTCCGGGCTGCGCTACACAGCACTGAAAAACCATCGTACCGAGAACTACCAGTTGGTCTGACACGTCCTTGAAAACGGACTGGCGTCCCTGCAGGTATCCCTGGATGACATTCAGGTTGAATTGTTCGTGAGCCAGCGCTAGCAAGTTATGCAGTTATATTGCTCTAAGCATTTGACTATTGCCTTCTGCTTCTTCTGGAAAGCGATGGGCTTCCTGTATGCTAACCCTCCGTTCTCCTTGCTCCCCGAGGAACCCGGTTTGTCCACGTAGAGTTGCACAGAACAATTGACAATTGCACGCACTTGCACTAAATTTTTGCCAGTTGCACAGAATCGCACTACAGTTGCACAGTGCAATCCCTGTGCAACCGCGCTTTTGTCGTCGTCGCGTCTGCCGCCGTTGCTGCCGCATTATAAAATTTAAGGAAAATCTACTAGCCATTTCCCAGATTTGCAATGGTTTTGCAAGAAAATGCTATTTCCAAGTTCATTAGAACTACTTCCGGTAGTTTTAGCAGCGAGATCTTGATGGATGACCTTGTGGTACTCTTTACCTCAACGGCACCGGGTACCGCCGTATTGGATCGCCTCAAGGAACGCATCGGTAAGCAAAAACGATACAATAAATGTGCAAAAGAAGCGATTTGGCAGGTTTATACACCTACTCAGGCTGTCTGCCTCGTTTTGTAGCTTCAAATGCCAAATAACATGTAATGTTTATTGCTATTTCCTCTTTTTTGCGTTATTGATGCGTTGTGCAGCGGCCCTTCGTGGTGTGTAAGTGGCAACTTGCACAATTTCGAAGCCATATCATTCTCATACATCGTCCAATGTGGTCATTCACTGCATTTGGCATGCCTACATACTGTAACCTGCACAGTAGCACACCCTATAACACTAAATTGATAACAATAGTGTGATAATGGCGATGTTACGCTTTGTGCAAACATGTGTGCAAGTAGTGTATTGCACCGTTTGCACACGGTTGCACTTGTGCAACCGCCAATATATACCTTTTGCTTTCGGGGTACAAGAACCTTATCCGTTGGGCATCCAGGCTTCGCAATGATGGGAAGGGGCACCTCCCCGCAAATTCGGAGCACCACTTTCTATCGTTTGAGGCTTTCAAGATTGCTTGGCAGGAGCTTTGGAGCAAGCAACTTCTAGTCCCAAGCGATTATAATGGCAAGGTAGCTGTCCGTTGGGATCTTGATAAGTTCTTTAAATATATCTCAACTCAACATGATATACTTGATACAATGACGTTCCCTCTTTTGGATGGGGAACGTCCATATGTTTTGATCATTAGGGGTGATGGATTCCCTTGTGGATCTCGCCCTTAGGTGCAATTGGCTATTGGGTTTGCCAACCATGGTCAAAAGGCGCGCATCCTGCCTTTTTTTTGGACCATGGATGTCGCCCTCATAAGTGAGCACTACATCCATGCTCTACGTGAAATTTGTTCAAAGACTTTTGAGGTAATCCAAAGTATTATTAACACTGGATGGATCCTAATTTGTGAAAAATGGTGGGTTGCCCGAGTCATGTTAGGTGGTGACTCCCCATGGCTGCGGAAGGTGCTAGGAATTTCAGCCTGTTTTAGTATTGGGGGTATCTATACTTATGCGGTGTGGTGCAACCTCAAGGGAAAGTGGGTGGACTGAACGTGGCGGCGTTCACCCAAGAAGGACAAAAAATTATATAAACTTTACAAGAAGGGGGTGGATTGTACCAACGCCAAAGGATGTGTGAGTGAACCCTTGTCGCATATAGAGGAACGGTTCAAATTTGTGGTTTTGTGCATATTGCACCTTGTTATTCGGGCTGGTGACTACCTCGCCAAATCTATTAGGAAGAAGTGTAAGGACCACTTCCAGCGGCCGCTACAGATCGCTTTCAAAATCGCCTCAATTGTGGCAAGACCAAAATTAGTCTCAAGGGCCATGCCTCTCCAGATGGGGAAGGGACATGGCTCTTGTTGGCAAATTGTCGTTATATTAGCAAGGCCATGAACCTTCCAAACCATGTCATTGATGTGGTAGTGGAAATGGCTTCTTTACCTACGGCACTGCAAAGTTGGGAGTTCAATTCGAACGCCGTCAATTGCAAATCGATTGCGAAGAAGTTCAAAAGAACAATTTGTCCTACCATTTGATCGCCATATTTGTTATGGCTGCAATATAATGCTCCCGAGGTTCTGAAGCGAGTTGTTGGTCCACCATAGTTGTCACATGGACGCCCCGCTCGCGGATGACAGTTTAGAATGGCGGTGGCTCCGGGATGTGACCCCAAAATTTCTGTACAGGCGCTCGTTGTATCATTGGCTCCAGAAGTGCCGCCCAATGGACCTCTCGGGAATTATCACCTTTCAGTGGCAGGGTTCCGCCCTCAACGCCACGCGATGGAGGGATTGGAAAATTGTGAGAATTGGCCTGCAAGGCAATGCGCAAGCATGCATGTTGCTTGGCCAGGCCGCCCTGTATCCCCCATTCATGGTATGACAAAAGGCTGGATTCAGAGAGGCCATTGGGGCCCAGTGGTTCAGCGGCGGCAACCCAAAAGGTGGTGCAAGCAGCCACGGACATGGGCACGGCCCACAATTTTTTTTCAAGGATGTCGCAGGAATTTCGGACGAAGTATATGATGTTCACAACGATGGGGCATACGGCGCGTCACGCGCGTCATTATTGGAGGCCGGCGCAACAATTTCGGGAGGCAATAGGCGCACAGCAACAGCAGTTGCAGCATCGGCACATTCACATGGACCGCCAACAACACCGAGTCCTCTCGGAGCGATGGCGTCGACCTACACCCCTGTTGAAAAGGTGTGCAACCAGTATGCAACTGCGTGCAAGTGCCATGTTGCACACGCTCCATGTAACAATGCTCGTAGGAGGTGCGGGTAAGGGGCCCATGGTGCAACGAGGGTGATGTTTAGCATTTATTTGTTTGTTGTATGTCCATCTGCTGCCCCATTCAGGCTCCCACACAAAAATCTGTTAATTTTCACTTCGGATTTGCCGAGTGTTTGTCAACGCAACACGGTTGTGCAACCACACACTTGCACACCTTGCACTTGTCCAACAGCCCTTGATCGCTCACGGTGATGGATGTGCCGGCCGCCATGTAGGTTTGCGAGAAGCGTTGCCCTGGTGTGATTATGAGTGGAGTGTCGCCACCAATCCCAATTGACCAATGGCAGCTCACCATGGATCAAAGAAAGGTGGAGGAATTCCTGAAGAATTGGAACAAAGATATGAAGGCCGCTCTGCGGGAGTTGGATGGGAGTGTGAGAAGCCCCGATCAAGTGACGCAACCGCAACAACGGGTCTGGTTGGATAAGGGCGCGCCTCACCTGCCTTCCTCACATGAGTTTCCATTAGATTTGGCAACGGTTGCCTCGGCCCACATGCACACCCCAATGAAGTTGGAGGAAGCGTTCGAGAATGAGTCTGTCCTCGAAAGTGAATGGGGCAACCCCATTGTGGATGAGAGTGATTCGGCACCCACTACGGAACAAAAGCCAATGAGGATAGAGAAGCAAGAGAAGCACTAACCACCACGGCCACCGCCCGTTGCGCAAGCAGGAAGCCAAAAAGCATCCCACGTGTCGCCGAAGACCATTTTGCCCAAAGCTCGACACGCATTGAAGGAGTGTGTGGCCACCAACGACACCAAGAAGACCAAGAAGAAGAAAGATAGGCGTGAGGCAAACTCTACCAAACAGGAGAGACGGGAGGTTGAATGGGATAGCGATACCGCCACCGAAAGTGAGGCACACGAAGAGAAGCTGGCACCAAAGAAAAAGAAAGGAAACGGAGGCAAGAGCCTACAACTGAAAGCGCCAAAGAAGCAGAAAAACGCAAAGGCAAAAGTACCGCCACAACCGCAAGAACGGCAAAAAAAATGGGAGCCCGAACGGAGATCCAAAAGAAGTGGAGAGCCCAAACGAAGCAGGTGACCATGGTGCTCAGCATGCAAATGAGCCGGCCGCACCCGAAAAAGCCACATCCACTGCAGAGGTGTGACACAGTCGTGTTTACTCGCATTTTATGTTACGTAGCTTGTGCACCTATTGTGCAACCCTTGTGCAATTGGTGCAAGCAGTCACATTCCAGCAGTTGCACACACTTGCACACCGGTTGCACATCTTACCTTCGTAGGACACGGCGAGGCAAGGCCGGAAGGAGGCATGCGGAGGCCTGCAAGAAGTTTGGCCTTCCGTCCTGTTGCTCTGTACGCTCCTGCTTGTTGGAAGGGCCGAATGGAGGCTACCGACTCACCGTCGGTGACAAAAGACAACTTCAAAAAGGCAGCGTGCAACCGAAGAAAGGCCAAGAGTTGGTCCGCATCCCACCGCAATGCGAAGATGATGAGGAGGTTGCGGCAGACGTCATGTGGCCCATATGCGTCCTCCTTGGAAAGACCTCATTTACAAACTAAGACGACACGTTGCAAGCAGTCAAAAGAATGAACGCGAGGCACGAGAACATTGGCGTTGGCAAGGAGGACAAGGCGACCGAGGACACTGAAAAAGACAAGGTGACGGATGCCGAGGCAACGGGTGGTGGTGACGAACCGGATGAAAATGGCATTGCGAAGTGGAGTGCGGCCGGCGAACCTTCACATGGCGAAGGCATGATGGAGCCCAATGGTGACGGTGACGGTGACTCCGGAAGAATGGACGAAGGCAAGTCCCCATTTAGAGCCGATGAGGGAATGGTGCGCACCGACGAAAAGGAAGGCGCCAAGGAAGTGGATCAGCCCATGGAAGAGGGGGAGCAAGGAGGAGACGCAAAGCCCACCGAGGATGTCAACCACCAGCCCGCCACCCCAAGTGACACAAGTGTGCCCGTGGCGCAAGAGGGGAACAGCGATGAGGTACCCAACAAGAACACGCCGAACAAGGAGCGTTTGGATGCAACGCAAAAGCTTTGGAGCTCGCGACCCCTGCAATGACTAGCTGACACGCTCGTTGAGAAGCTACGTCATGCAAGGGGCTGGGTAAAAATTGACAGACGTGGCACTCACTATCGGAGACTCCCCCTGTGGGGCCATTGCAGGATTCCCAAGCTTTCGCAAAACGGAGCCATTGGTGCGATGTACAAATGAATATGTGCGAGGACACCTCCCCCATTTGTCCTACACAAGCATTGCTCTTGTGCATGGCGCGGGGAGAGCCCCCAGGAACCTTCATACTCATGGCCGCGACAATTGTGCTCTCAACAGCGAAATCACCATTGGTGATTTTGATGGGGATACCTTTTCACAACGGGTTATTTGACAGGGGGGGAAGTCAAGGCCCGTGCATGGGCACACGGGGGGGGGCGAATCATATGGGGACCCTTGGTCGATGCAGGAGCCAGCAACCTCTTCACTGCATATCATTTGCTTGGACCTACGTGTTGGCGTGGGGAACGCTATGCTATTGTATGCTACACAATTGCATTGTGGGCACGCTTGACACCCCCGAAATCTGACAATAACTCCTTGAAATGGGGTTCCATTGGGGTGATGACATATTATTCCAATGATGGAGGATGCGTCCTTGCTCGTGCTATGTGTGATTTGTAGTGCATTGTCGAAATGTGCTCGCATTGAATGGATTCTTAATTTTTTGAAGTGCGGCGCGCACGGCGCGTAGCATGGTTGTTGCACACGGTTGCAAACGGTTGCACAGGTGCAACTGGTGACAATAGGTGGTTGCACAGACCGATGGGGGTAGACAGAAATCCGTTTTAATGTGAAATCTTGTGGTGTTTGATAACGCAAAACATGGATCTTCTTTCTCTACAACCTATTCACTCCAAGGATACCCTGAAAGCAAGGTTCCTTTGGTTAGGATGGCATGTCCAAGGTGATTGTTGTGCAATGGGCCGGTTGCACAACCCCCACATTTGGGAATTTTCGGGGGAGGTGTTACGTAGGTATAGGACACACTCATGAGGCATGTCAGAGGTTTGTGTAATAGTACACTAATTGAATACGCCGTGGGGGATTCGGTCGCACCCACAAACCACCAAAGAAGATGATGAAATGAAAGTTTGGGTTCCGTATGCAAGGTCCGTGCAAGTGGCCTTTTTTACACTTCATCACACAGGTTGCACACTAGTGTCGCCATCTATGTGGGCAAAACGGGTTCCAAGGGTAGCGAATGTTCTGACGAAAGTCGCCTATGAGGGGAGGAGGGTGGTGTTGCGTACCCCGGACTGGGGTTGTTCCGGCGAATACGCCAATTCGCGTCGACTGCTTGACGGAATGACCGTGGCAACAGTGCCATTCCCTGACACTCCCATCTACGTGTCTGAAGATTCAGACACCGCTATGCAGGCCCCGGAGTGGTCCAGTTTCCAGTCCATTGTTGATGGATCCCTCAACCCTGTACCCGTGTGTGATGTTGACCAGGTGCTACTGAAACAGGTCATGGCCCAAACTCGTGGTCTGACCCTTTCAGATCTCAAAATAAGGATCCCCGGAGCACACTTCAGCCACACTTACATGCTGTGAATCCTTCAACAATGAACTGGTACCTGCTATTATAAGGGACAACGGCGATGATAAGCTGTCTGAAATCGCCAACACTATTCCCCGTGTGGACCCCTGCTGTCGTGCTGTGTTAATCGCAAATAGAGTGCCTTCTTGGCCCACCTATTGCCGGTTGAGATAGATCCGGAATCAAGCTCAGAGCAACGTGCCCCTGTTGCGAAACGTGTGCTTCACATGCAGCATTCATGCTCAGGAGAGTCCGCAGCTCAGAAAAGTGGCGCTCTAGAGCGGCCTGCGGCTAATAACATGCCCCTGTCAGAGCATGAGGCCCACAAAGTTCGAAGAATGTGGTATATGAGAGCCGATGGTATCGAGCGCCAAGAGCAACTCCAATACCTCAGACAGATTTGGAAATCTGCCATATGGTCTGAGGAGAATGATGAGCTCTACACCCTACCTGACCCAGAGGTACCCCTGGTGTACTCTCTGAACTACACGCAACAATGTCCCCCAGACTGGGACGTCAGTACGCTACCTGCAGAAACTGTTGATCCGCGGAAAGAGGATTAGCGTGGTAAGAGCAACCTCCATGCTGAGGAAGATTTCCGACAGAACGTTGAGAGTATGAACCTTGCCTCTTGACCGGAGAAACTGCTTGTAACGTATGAGGAGGTGTTCGGCGCCTTGCATCAACCTCATTTCTGCAAAAAACCGGTCCAGATGGACTGGATGAAACTCAAACCTGAGTTTCAGAAAACCCGAGTACGACGCCATCCCTACCCCGCTCTTCGGGGACAGTTTGAAGGAAGAGAGCGCCAGATGCAGGGATGTATTGATGCTGGCCTCTCGGAGGAATGTACGAAGGGGGGCTACCCCCATCATTGCAGTCCATGTTTCCTGGTTGCTCAACCCAGATGGACTGCCCTGCGACTGGTTGTTGACTACGATAAGGTCAGTAAGAAAGCCCAGACCCAGTCAGGGGGTATTCCCAATATGGAAAACAAAGTTGAGCGAATTGCTAAATGCAGGTATAAAAAAAAAATAGACAAATGCAGTGGTTTCTGACAGGTTGACTCAACTGCCGCAGCTCAAGAACTGTTGGTCTTATAACCTTTAAGGGTCGTGTATTTATATGGAAGGTTATGCCTTTTGGCGTTGCTAACGCCCCGGCACTCTTCCAGGAACTGATGAACAAAATTTTGTATACATGGAGGCGCAGGCCTCTTGTAGAAGAGTTGATTTCTTGAGGGGCTGGGATGGAGGCTCACACAGATGACGTGAGCTTGGGTACCAATACCCAAGAGGACCATGTCCTCCTCCTGCGTGAGCTTTTCACCGTTTGTCAGGAAAATCATCTCCATATCAACCTCGAAGAATGCAAGTTTATGAAAGAGGAGATGGAGTATCTGGGTTTCAATGTGAGGTATGGCTGGTGAAACCAAGCCGCGTCTAAGTTGCAGCCCCTTCAGGACATGCAGATTCGCGATGACTCTAAGAAGGCTCTACACGAGGTGAGGAGTTTTGTAGGTGGCTGTAACTTCTATCAGCGCCACGTCCACAATTTTACTTACTCCTCTGCCCCTCTGACCGACCTAATCAGGAACACTACTTCCTGGAGATGGACCTCGGGGGCGGAAGAGTGTTTCCAGGAGTTGTAGAAGAAAGACGCCTCCTCCAACCGTCTGGCGGTACCTCAGCCTAAGGGTGATATCATCCTAATTACTGATGCCAGTGATGTAGGGGGTTGGGGGGGGTGATACGACTTACCAATGGCAAGTGCTTAACCCTGCAGAGCTAACCTATTGCCATTATCGCACCTCAGGTTTGAGCCGTGAAGGTTCTCTAAAACACGATCACCCCTCTAGTGGGTGGGGTCTGGTGCCACTTTGTCACTGAAACTGGAAATGGAACCAGGCTCGTTGCAACTACAGCACCTACGACCAGGAACGCCTGGCCGATATGTTGGTGCTCTCCTCACAATCACGACTGTTGGGATCCCAACCTATTGTCTGGCTTTGTGAACAGGAACCGCTGAAGTCCTTTCAGAAGGGCCCAGAACCAGAGAAAGCAAAATCAAAACGATGGTGGACATACTTCAGCCAGTTCAGGCTAACCGACCAGCATATACCTGGTATAAAAAATGAACTGTCTGACTAAATATGGTGTAACTACTTGCATGCGCTTATTGGTGAGACCTCTGAGGCTCTTGCCAAAGAGGCTTTCCAGCGTATGGACGTCCAGCTGGACCTGTCTATGCGTACGCCTGCAATCCCTAAGGGTTGGAGTCTAACCAAATATCAGTCAGAATATAGAATTATTTTCGAAACCCTCAGCACTGGTCTTGAACCTCGTGTCGTATACGGGAACGAGTGGTATAAAAATAACCAATACCTATTCTGAAAGGATCGTATTGTTGTGTCTGAGGCACGACTGGATGGGTTCCTACAGTGGTCCATTGTCAGCTCAGGTCACACTGGCATCAATCGCTCAGTGGAACTCTTCCAAGAGTGTTTTTTTTCCAGTCGAACCTTGACTGAACCGAGGTCTCCTATGCAAACCATTGTTGGTGCTCGTGGCTGTCATGTCAGCAAGCAGAGCGATAGTGTGGATAGGGGACTGATCTCCAGCTTACCTATACCCTATTGTACTAACTCTCCTCTCTATGTGAATTTTTTCCACAGCCTGCCACGTTTTGGTGGCTATGATAGCTGCCTAGTTGTAACCTGTGGCCTGTAACGCTTCACCTGTGTGTTTCCTTGCAGTAAGAAATTCACAGGTGAGCAGACTGTAAAAATACTGGTTGAACAATGGTTCCAGCCATACAGAGCACCTAAAGACGTGCACTCTGATGAAGATGTACGCATCAGGAGCGACACGGGATGGTACAAACATGTTTTAAACGCACTTAACCTTCAGGTAACCACAGGTGTGCCCTATACTCAGAGGTCTAACCTTCATTGCGAGAGACAGAATCGTGTGGTGGAACAGAACTTGAGAATTGTGATGAAACAGGAACGTACGAAAGATTGGGTACGGCTACTGCCGGGGGCTGTGCTAACCGTGAGCTCACAGAGGAGCTCTCTTACAGGTTTCACCCTCCCACAAACTGTTTTATGGAGGACCGCCTGTTTGGTCCTGCAAAAAACCCTTTCCTGAGGACTTCAAGAGCCCCGTTGGAAATTGGTTGGAACACAAGCAATCTTCGGCTAGCCAGGCAGAAACTAACCTCAGACACTTTCATGAACGTGAACCGAACCGATGATATAGCCTACGGCGACCCGCCACTTTACAGGTTGGGGACCTTGTTTTGGTTCACCATCCGGGACTAGTCTCCTAGCCTCGTAACTGCCTGCAGGACCCTCATTCTGAGCCCTATCGTATCATCAGGATAGATGGATCTAGGAAACATGTCAGGTGCAGTCCACGTCTGGGTGGTGAACTACTATGCCGCCCTAAACAGTTGACGCACTACCACTCCCCCGACGACTTGTTATGGGATGATTGGCGCCTAAGGGATAAGGACATCGCGAAAATCAACCTGCAGAACGCTGCCTCCCCTGAAGAGACTGACGAATTGGATGAGATAACTGCGGAAAGGATGGCAGTCGACGGATGCTACGTTGTGGCAGGTATTGCCCGCCACGAATAGAAACAGGGTGGAAAATTCCACACCCTTTGGTAAGTCTACGGAGCTTCTGAGGCGACCTGGGAACGCATATCCGCCTTCCATCCAACCTCACGGGACCATGAGCCCTGTGTTTGGTTCCTACCACCATGAGAACAATGAGTCTTACGTCCTAACCCGTGCTGAATCTATGTCCCGGCATAAGAGGAAAAAGTAACTATGAGAGTCTTAACCCTTTCCGCCAGAACTTGCACCGTCTCAACTGAGGTATCCGCCCTTGTTCAATCAGAGGGTGACCACGCTTCGTTGACCTCGTGACGCTGAGACTGCGTGCCCTCAGTGTTTACCCTTTTATATGACCGACACGCTGGTGGCGAGTCATAGGGGTATGCTAAGCTATCAACAAAGTGCGGTTATGCAAGGTGTGTCCAGCCTCCTTGGGGATATGTTTGCCAACAGTCAGCACCCCTAACTGGTCCAGACGCATGAGGTTTTACCCGTCTTGGGGTTATACCATACCCCTAAGTGTGCTACGTATGTCTGTGTGGGTCTGGTTTCACTCCCCAGCGTGCTTGCCATCATCGGCCTTCACTGATGTCGGACGGAAGGTCCTAGTCAGCTACTGGTACAACTCCTATGACGCCCAATTTCTGTGCTGGCACCTATCTTTTGGGTGAACCGCAAAAGCCCTACCTCCTAGAGAGCGAGGGGCTGGCCAAGTGTGCCAAGGGCATACAAAACGCCCATTCCTCTAAAGGCCAAAAACCAACACACTCCCCTGCCCGCGAGGAAAGGCACCCGGAGCAGGAGACACCACTACACTACATGTGTTGGTATCTGCAGCACTTCTATGATACGTTGGATGTCAAAACTATTCAGTGATTCCATCTTTATCCGCTTCATGCTCTACTTGCTGCTGTGGTCCTGTTTTTCAACTACGACACCTGCACGAATTAATCAAATACCTTTAGGGCAATAATTGTCACACATATATGGGCCATGGACAACACTTACTACACGCTGTGCGCTCAACACACAAGTGCACTCCCTCCAAGCCCTCTCAGAGAAATGCGCGAGCATCTCTGCCAGGCCACAGCAGCCTAGTGGCGCTGTGTTCGCCTGCCTTTTCACAGGTGGGCCATTAGGGCATGCTTCTTCATTGCCAACACCACCCAGTAGTGCATGTATGGGTCAGGGTCAGCAAGCCGGGTAGGGACTGAGTGCGGTTGTGCTCAACCTACCTTCGGAGGCTGGTGCTCACATTAGTGAGTGTAGTGTAGTGGTATCTCTTGCTTCGTGTGCTTTTCCTCGCGGGCAGGTAAGTGTGTTATGTTTTGGCCTTTGAAAATATGGGAGTTTTGTATGCCCTAATGTGTGTGATCTGCGCCCTGTTTAGCTGGGTGAAAAACATTTGTTGCTGTGCACCAATCACCCTTCCCTGTGCCACCTGAGAGATGCACATGCAGAGAAGTTTATGTCGAGGAACCTAACCATCCTCGCCGTATTATACGGGTGTTTGACTGTAGAATAATACACTGTCCCCGAAATGCTCTATCAAGCAAGCAAGCTTTAAGGACTCCGCCAGCTGGATTATGGAACGTAGGGCGGAGCCCTGGGTAACCTAACAAGAGTTTTACTGCAAGCATAGCGCCTGGCCTACACCCTCTAACGCATCATGAGCATGCAGCATGCAGGCAAGTGAGGCAAGTTGGTCACTATCACAAAACACAATCACAAAGGAAACTCAACCAGGAGGTGGGATCCTCCTGGGCTTACTGACCTTACTCACTACCGATCATGTGAATGCCGAAGGATAACGAGCGCAAGAGCAAACCTAAGCGCTCAACCAACCCTACGGCACTTTATAACAACCGTAAGCAATTCATGCATCGTGTGAATCATACACTCTTACCTTTCTAACCTGCAGGAGAAAGAGAGGAATGAAGGTCAGCTGCACAGTGCAAAACGAAGCGTAGCGTTTTGAGCTACCCTACTTTAACGCTATGGCGAAAGCACACACACGCAAGCACTTTCTTTTTCACCTGTGAAGCAAAGGAAGGGATGACTGGATGCACACGGAAAGCGCCACATCATGTGAATGATCGGATTAGGCAAGGGCATCGCGAGCACAGCGCTGACTCTAACCCTACATGCGCGCTGTGTGCTCCATCTGTTTGGCATACCTTTGATTCTTTGTTTTACCTGTGCAGAGCAAGGAAGATGAGGACCCAAACCCCCCACGAACGCAGCGGTGACAAATCTAGCTTTTTGACGAAACTAACAACACGAACACAATGCATACGCTTGTCATGACAGTAACATACCTGAGTGGCGGACTGTCCGCCTGATCTGTTTTGTGGCTGTTTGTTTCACTCTTTTACCTAAGGGTTACAAACCCTTTGATGCAACTGTGCAAAAATGTCTTTTGAAAACGTTTAAAAAGCCGGCTCATACCTTCTTTCTGTATGGTTGTTTGGCTTCCGTAGCTTCTGTTTTCGAGCGCGGCTCTGTTGCGCTTGTCTGCGACTGTAGGCTTTTGACTATAAATGACAATTTGTAATAATTTGACGTCAAATTTTAGCAATTTGACTTCTTGAATTGCTACCCTCTTTGCTAAACCATACGTTTCACTACCTGTTTGTTCCATTTACTTTTTTTTCAGGTCCTGGAGTTTTGTGCACTCAGTGAGGAGTATTGCTCCGCCCTCCCCCTTGGGTAGGACGTTTACTAAAAGGCTGTGTACACAGCGATGGCCGTCTGCATTAGAGCGTTCCAGCATACCCTATTGCGCAAATATTTATACTCTAGAGAGGAGGCCCTGGGTTCAATCCCCTCTACACCCACATGTGTACAAAACATTTTCGCCTCACACAAGCAACTTTTTGGGATTGCCCTTTAAAAAAGACATCATACACGGTACATTGCACTGTTCTTCAAGGGTACCTACAGTGTGATAAGCTTCTATGAACTGATGAGAGTGGCAGATGCTGGTTCTAAACATTTTCTGCGCTACCTTCAGGGTAATTTGAGCTTTTCTTCCTTGGTCCTACAAGCTTGATCAACTAGTACTCCGGGGGGGAGTAAGAAACAGTCACTACCATGTCTTTCTTGGGGTACTTGATGCAGGCCAAGCCCCGCGTAATCCTTGGGAAGTAATGAGGACTAACACTTCATCATTTTTATCACTCATTTGAAGTTTGAAGTACACTTCTCAATGTAACTAGGGTACTAACCCTAGCTCCCCGGTTGCACTTCACCCCTACCACTCAAGGGAGCGGGGGTATCTTCCTTCATGGACGTTATACTGAAAGAAAGTGGGCACTTCATGCTTAAGGCCTTGTAGGTTACGCCTAGTGGTCCCCGACGTCAGGACCTCTATACTCAAATGGTTCTAATACTTATTGTGGATCTACCTTTTACCTCATTCTGAATTCAGTTGCTTGGCCGTGCTGGCCAAGCCATATCCTGTGTCTGGCCGCACTCCTATGCCCCTGATACCTAACCCACCCCATTAAATCTGAATCAGTCCACATGAAGTGCTTGGAGCTATCCTTGCGGCCAGATTGCAGCCAGTGTTCTCTTTTAAAATCATCTATTTTGTTGAATGCATTTTATTTAGACTTGCTTCTGTGTATATACTACATTTGTTGTTATCTGCAGCCCTTCTGTGATACATTCGATTTGAAAACTATTCAGTGATTCGATGATTATTGTCTTCATGCTCTACTGGCTTCTGCGGTCCTGTTTTTTAATTGTAAAACCTGCAGGATTTCATCAAACCTTTTAGGGCAATAATTGACAATATTGCTACTTGCATAAGGCACCTGTGAGAATGTGAAATGCGGTCACACTCTGAAATAACCTTTATGATTCGCCATGCACTGTCTATGCGCTAGGTCTGTGGACCAGCGCTGAAGTTATCTTGTTTCATCTGATTTGGGATGCAGACGTCTTCGAGGTTTGCTAGGTCTGTGGATCAGCAGGTGTTTTCTATGAGGAGGTAAAACAATTCTGTTGCCATTCTGTCTTGTCTGGGTCAGTTGGTCAGATTTTCTTTGTTCTGTTGGTTGATGGTCAGTACAGAAAGGTTCTTCGTTGGTTGCAAGCGCTGACTTTGGCCACACTAACATCAGCCAAACTGTCCACACCCAGTCTTCGTTCCTGTCCTAAACGACAATCATTGATGTGCTGTGAAGGTGACCAAGATTTGAATCTTTCAGGTTTTGTGTGTTTCTTTCCCCAATTTGGGATCGGCGGCACGTGTTGAGGCCTTGCGCACAACCAGCACGCCATTTGTGCTCTTTGCCTTGTCTTCCAGGCATTCAAAGCATTTTTCAAGTGCTGCAGCCACCTTTTGAGTCTCATTCTGGTTCAGCTTAGGGTTTAACACTGTGTAGGATGTTTTTTGCCTAATTTGGGTCAATTGCTGTTACCCGGCACTGGCCTGTCCCTAGTCTCGTCCAAAGGCTCTTGGACCAGAGCCCACGACTGTCGACAGGCGCCGACAAGCGTCAGCAAGCTCTTCACCCATATTTTGAGTTTCATTGAGCCTGAATTCAGGACGTGTGGGCATGTGCTAACCTTTTTTCACCCAATGTCGCCAATTCTCGTTTTAAGGCACCCCAGAGCACCACCAAGCACGCTGGCCTGCATCCATGAGCGTCCACAGGTGTGGACAAGCGTCGACAGGCGTCCAAGACATCCCGAAGCAGGTTTGGAGCTTCTTTTCAGCTCATTTCCGAGGCTTTGTACCTTTTTTGGGTTGTTTTCACAGTGGTTGGTGGTTTTACTAGGATTTGTTACAATTGACAGTGGCCAGACGTGGCAACGCGCTAGGGTCTTTGCCACAGCGTGTTTGAGACACGATGTGTGTTCCAGAGTATCTTCGGCCTTTGTTTGGCTCAATTTTAGCCATTTTACAACCTTTTGGTCCTGGCCAACATTTTGGTCATGGAGCACCATGACAGGTCAATTCCTCATTTTCGACCTGAGTGTGGGGCACATTAGCCTTACGTAGCCCATGGTGTTGTCCTCAGATTGTACTTTAACTTATGTGTGTTAATCCAGTTCCTAAAATTTGACCAGGTACTCCAGAGAGGTTAATATTCAGGACACACAACCTCTTATTTTCTTCATGCATCATCATCATTCCTCATTCATCGTCATTTGTCATTTAGCATCATTCATAGGCCCTCAACCTCAGCATCATTCATCATATTTCATCTGCACTCATCATGCAGAATCACATGACCTCTGTGGCAGCTCATCATCCTATTTTCAGATTCCACCCTCATCACTCATCATCATCACAAATTAATCACATCTCAACCCCACGAATGGCAGGTGAGAAGTGGATTATCACGCTCATTTTACATTTAGGGGTAGAGGTACATCATTCCAATTTTCTGCCCCATGGTGCCTGGAGTTCGGACTTGGGGAGTCATAGGTGTTACCAGAGTTCCCTGTTGTTAGGTTATACTACAGCGTGTATCAGCGACAGACTCTGCATACCATTCTATATGTACAGATAGGTACCAGGGCAACCGAGACCAGCACCAGAGGACACAAGCCCGTTGAGGTGCGGCGACATTCACCTTGTGGCTCTGCCCAGAGTTGCGCTGACTTGGACTGGTTTGGGGAGTTCATGAGATCCACGTGCGTTTGGTGGGTCTTACCTCCCTAGGGTATCAGGCTGAACCCGAGCTTCATTCTTATTATGGGGATGTCGGTACTGCCGCTGCAGCAGTGCAGCGGAGAACCAACACCAGCCCCGTCCCACACCACCGTCTGTAAGCAGAGTCCATTAATTTCCTTCACATAATTTGTCCCTCCGTTTGTTTATTCCGCCGTTGAGCCATGTTGCTGCTTGCTTGTGCCAGGCGCTGCTGGTGTCTGCGGTGTTGCGCGGGCATTGTATTTTATTCTGGCGCCTGATGCTCTGAATTTCCGTGAAATAGCATAATATTGCCGCCGTGAGACCCAAATAATGATTTCCGCAAAAAAAAAGGCTCTCTGGTTAGGTAAACCCCTGAATTGCCTGTCCATTCGCTTTGATCTGGTGCTGCAGGCTCATGTATTGCCTCGGACATTGCTGGCACTCACAGCATATGGAGCTCTGAGACGGACCTCGAGACTTGGACTCAGGCAGGTGGTTATCAATAGATCAGTGCTTCTTGATTTTGCTCATTGCTTACTGGAGCTCTATCCTGAAATGTTTGGTTTCGATACACGCAGCTTGAAACATCAACATCAACTTCAAATCACCACTATAGTGTTGGGAAGACACCACCAGGTCCTGAAAATACCTCGCCCTTGTTCTGTATATTTGCTGTGGGCTCCTCAGAGCCCTCCTCAGGACCATCCCATGCACTGCAGGTGCAGTTACACCTAAACTCCCCAACTGGGGCAGTCCTATATGGCAACATGCCGATCATCCCATTCACTGTGCAAAATGAGGGTACTTGCAAGGAGTGATCGAAAACTGCTCCCCGGCGATGGCAACCACTCCTATAACCATTGCATTCCTCCTCAGCAACAACCACCACTGTTACCCTCCAATAATGCCACACCACATCTGCACACCCATGGACACAGACTGGACCCTGATGTCCAGGGACCCGGTGGTAAATGTCAAAGGTGTCTCCATCCCAAATGATGATGTCACAATGTGGTATGTGTTGCTTTGCAACATCACCACATTAACACCAACATGCTCCGCCAACTTGGCAAAGTGCTCTGGCAGACCGCCTTTGGGCCGGGCACCACATGTCTCCTTTCTTGAGATCCTGGTGCAATGATAATTCATACTCTTCTACTAGAAAGCCACACATTGCATTATACACTGCAATGCCTTTTGCCCAAAGCCATTTGTCCGACAGTGGTGTGTTAGTACCAAATGCATGCAGGCTATGGGTCTCAGAAGAAACGAAATAGGCTCCAGCAACGTACTACTCAGGTAAGAGGCGTAACTTCACAAGCGTGATGGTTGCCACGTCCCGGTTCACACAGGCCTTGATGCGTTTCCATCGCACACTGGCGAAGGGATCATCACAATCCACAGGGCCTGTGTTGGTGCCTACTTGTGCGCGGCCCTGCGGCAGGTTACGTCCAAGTCTAAGACTCCGCTTGTTCAGATACCAAGCAAGGGAGTTGCCCCTGTGAGGCCCAAGGGTCAGGTTGGTCTGGAATCTCTGCTGCAGCTGGCTATGGGCTGTGGCAGGTTGTAGTGGGCTAGGAAAGTTCCATCTTCGACCTCTGTGACCACCCCTGGTGTCCCTACCAAGTATTCCCTTATGCGCCCTGCACTGCCGAGTCGTGGCTGAGGTTTGGGTTAGCCGAGTCAGCAGTGCTATCTGGCACTTGGCACCCAACGTGTGTGCGGGTCACGTTGGGTTTTTCCGGGGTATCCTGACTCCAGGCCCCCCTGAGTGTGGGTTTGAGGGGGCGGCGGTGCTCCAAAGGCACCTTCACGTGCTGCGGGGTGTTCACAGAACAGGTGTGCCTGTGCGGCTCTGGCTGGTTGATGATCGCCTGATGGGGCAGGTGATCCCGCGTCCGGTCATCTTCCTGCTGTCAAGTAGGCACCGAGAGAGGGGCTTACAGACTCCGCCCTTTCTTTCGGGGCTGGGGCCGCGGCAGTCATGGTACTGGCCTAGATGCCCTCCTGTATGGTATGTGGGTTGGCACGGTAGGTTCAGCGCTCCCGTGTCAGGTGGTTGTGGGCCAGGACTGGTGGTGACGGGGCTGATTGGCTCATCTTCGGCCTGGCCTCAGCCAATTGCAGCCATACCGCCACCTCTCTTTCCTATATGTGTCACCCTCTGCCGGCTGGAGCTGGGGTTTGGGCTGGCCCGGTCAGTGTTCGTATCCAGGCTTCGGCGCTCAGCCGTCGTGCGGTCCCTGGGACCAGGCCCCTTGGGTCCCCCCTCTGAGTGGGTGCGGTGGGACCGGGGCGACCGGGGAGACACCTCCCCGCTCCGCAGGGGGTTGCCACGGGGAGGGGGTTGTGCAGGCCCGGCCAGGTTTGCCCTAGATCCCTTAGTGACCTGCACACCGGGTGCCGTCAAGGAAATGTTGGACGGGGGGGGCTTTCGGTTGTTCGCCTCTTCTGCGAGGGCTGGTGTTGTTGCAAGAGCCTCTGCTAGTTGCGCCATTGGTGGAGGGTGGTCCACACGGCCCGGGGCAGCTACTGGCGGGCGTTAGCACCCATGATTCCCCAGCATTACCTCCCTCTTCAGAAGCATCGGCCAGCCCTGTGCACGGTCGCGCCAGCCTGCGCCGATAATGACACCCAAGGGCCGCTCATGCACCTCCAGGGGCATCCAGCTCCTTGATGGCCCCTCTTGGCAGCCCCTGCTCAAGCAGGAGAGCACGTTGTCTAACATGCGGTGTCTTCGCTGCCCGGGGTTGTTTCCTGCGTTGGCCCAAGTGACCCGAACCAGGACCTGCAGGACCGGCGGGAGGCCTTCCGCGCTGAAGGGTCGGGAATGGCTCTCGAGTCCCGCTCCCGCGGACTCTCGCCGGAGCCCACGGCCCTGTCCGAACCCCCCGCAATCTCCGCCTGAGGTTCCTGCTCCACCGGTGCGGGGTCTTGCTCGTGGGCGGTGGTCGGGGGGGCAGCTGGGGGCGCAGTGGTGGTGGAGAGCCTGGAAGGGGAGGACTGGGCCCCTGGCGGGATGGATGATGTAGAGGGCGTGGTAGTGGTACTGGGTGTGGTGCGACAGCATGCATTTGATGGCGGGGGAGATGCACTGCACCGGCCTGATTTGGGCGTTTCTCGGTAACTATCCCCTTCATTCTTCGGGGGCAGCTGCCGCCTGTTACTGTCTCTCTTGCACCCTGCATCCTTATCCTGGCCTTCCTGATTGCAGGAGTCGTGGCGTCTCCCTGACTCTCCCCCGCATATGTGTCCTTTTCCTTTCCCTTGTCCCTTCTCTCTCTTGCCGCCGTCCATTCCCTTCTCTGCCTCTCCTCGGCCTGCGCCTTGGTGTTCCTGCCCTCTTCCTGCCCTGTCCTTCCCTAACCTCCTCCCGCCCAACCGCCATTCCCAGGGGCCCTCCCATCTCCCCCTCAGACCTGCTTCGACCTGCTGCCGCTTGTCCAGCTGCCGCCGCATTTGGGGCAGCCTGACAGTGGCTGCTGGGGTGCGCTGAGGGGCGGGCTGCGGCCGCCTGTGGCGTCCAACTGCTGCCCTGTGGGGATCGGGGCCCAGGACTTTGGTGCGCTGCCCTCCGCATCTCGAGGTTCACTGCCATTATTGCCTGCGGCTGCAGCCCGAGGCCCTGTTGTGGTGAGCGGCACCAGCTGCACACTGCGCCTACGGATTTTGGGCGGGCTGATGCAAGTGTGGTCCGGCTGCACATGGGACGGGTAATTGTCCCGCTCCCTGCCGGCTATGTGCGCCCCCATGTCTTGCCACCTCTCCCTGCGTGCGTTCCCAGTGCCTCACCAGGCTGCGTGCATGGGGCTTGCGGATCCGGTGTCACCTGCTGAGGCGCATTGACGGAGCAGCAGGGGCTGCGGCAACCGTGGCGGCCTCAGGCAGCGTCTGTTTGGAGGCCTGCGGCTCCTTGGGACGTGGGAATGGGGCAGGGGCCTCCCAGAGGCGTTGCTACTGCCGCTCGGATGAGATCTTTTCCCTCATATGCCGGGGACACAGGAGAGAGGGAGCAGGAGTGGAGGTGGACGTGGTTGTCCCGGTTGGGGGAGCCATTAGTCTTGGACATCTGATACTGTCCTGAAGTTAATAAGCCAGGCCGTATGCCCTGACTTACCCCTCCCCCCAGGCTGTTGTGTCGATGGCGTGCTGTCAACAGTGCGGTGCACTGCCGCAGGTGGGCAGGCAGCCTTTGCAGCGGCCTGCGGGCTGAGTCCTGAGCCGCGCCCCATCCACACGCGCTGGGCTGGGAGGCATGTGAGCCACACAGCCCGCTTGGTACCCGAGAGGCCCCACCAGTGGGTAGGGTCAAGCAGCCTTTGGCCACAAGGGTCCCATGGGATCACCTGGAGAGCCGTACAAGTTTGACTCCACTAACTGCCGTGACTGCATGGGCCTGTAAAAAGGTGTGCACCTCGTACCTGTCCTGTACGGCCGGGAGGGGGGGACAGGGCCGCCCCACCGCCTTATACAGTATCCCGCAGAGCTGGGTTGGGGTGGGGCCAAGGATGCAATCCAGGCTGTCCTGCGTCCTGACCATGGGGAGGAGCAGGGGGAAAGCCGGTTGTTCTTGCCAGAGTCTTTGGCCCGTGTCGTGGGCCCCCCGCATTCTGCTATGCCGGGGAACAGGAGGGGGTGGGCCCCGGGCACGCGGCAGGTGAGTGGCCGGTAGGAGGTCTGAGTGCAGTGCGGGCTCCCAGGGGAAGATGTCTCACACAACAGCATACATGGGGGTGGGCCCCGTCCCGTCATATACCTTGTTGCTTAGGCGGGGATGAGGGGCTGCTTCTTGGGCGTCCTCAAAGGCAGGGCTGCGAACGAGAAAAACCAGAGCCAGCGAACACACAGGCAATTTGAGTTTCATTTTGATCATTTGAGCGAACAAATCTGTTGAAGGAACACGAACGCGTTTTTAACATTGTTTCATACCCTTTCATAGGTTTTCATTTTTGACATTACAATTTGCTTTTCTTAGTAAGTGCTGTGCACTCGTTAGCTAGGCACATATTCTCCTGACAAAGTGATTCTTATGCCCCCCAGTGCCCCGGGTGTAACGCGGGGACACACAGTGCAAAAAAAGTGATTCTTATTTGCAAACATGTTACCTAAGTTATGGCTCAATACATTGTTAAACAACTTTTACGTCCCGTGCATCTCTAACTTGCTCGTTTCTTGGATGGACTAAAGTTTTCTAAAACCATGCAACAACTTGCAAATTCGTCGTTGTGTAATAATGTCGAACTCCGTGACAGTCTTTGAGCCTTGCCATCAAGTATACAAAACAATATTTTCCTCAACGCGTTTAGAACTCTTGCAAAACTATTTTTGCCACACATGTAATCCAAATGGGGCAAAAGGATTACTTCCACACATGCATTTCTACTTTGCATGTTTCTACAAAGAGGAATTTGAGATTTTTTGCAAAACCATGCAATATGTTACAGCTTTTCCACAGCCAAGTATGAATACACATACCCCTGTTCCGCCTCCAGATTGCAATAAGGTTCATCACTCTCATTGCGCAAGAACCAAATTTTTTCAAAGAAAAGCTGCAACGACCACCATCTTACATGGATGGGTTGCAATCATCTCAACATAAACACTTACAGATGTGTTCTTCAACCGCAGACTGTGATTGCAACCATTTGTGAATCTGTGCTGTAGAAAAAGACTCTGTTCGGAAATTTTATGCATCTGTGCATCACAAATTGAATCTGATTATAAAATCTTATAATTCTGTGTTGCAGTGCTTCGTAAGGTTTTGAATGGCATTTGGGAGAAAGAAACTACTTCAAAAGTGTTTCCTGATTGCTTTATGAAAAGCTGGTATGTCAAGGTGGGATACAGCACAATAGGAAGCGTGTCCTGATTGCCTGAATCACCATGAGATTAACACGTGTGGTGGCCTGAACCTCCTGCACAGTGATTCTGATGATCCTGACTGTGGTTCTGAGCCTAAAGAGTCTGTGGGTCCTGAGATCTATGAGGATTCAGACCTCCATGGTATGGTCCACGTGATGCAGGAGTCTCCTCATGCTCCCTACGGCCTGGTGCCTTCCGTCACAAAACTCAATGTGCCCCGAGCGTGTAGTATGCTGTGTGAGGATTGGGAACCATACTACGCTGAGGACCCCGACCTCAAAGTCCTGCTGGAATGGGGTATCAAAAACAATATTGAGTATGGAACCTACCGTGGCATGAACCAGAATGAATAACTCCACCATATCACTTTGACTGGTAGGGCAGGGGTTCCTGTGGCTATCCTGAGCAAGGTAATAGAGGCAGTGCACTACGTTGCACATCAAGGTACCCCCAAAACGCTGAAACTGTTCAGGTGACAGTTCCATATCCGTAATCTGTCTGCAGATGACCTCCGGGGCTGGGTAAAGGAGGTTGTGACTGCCTGGTTGGTATGTGCACTGTCCAATGCAAAAAGGGGCCCACCTCCTTACCCGTGTGAGCCCTTTCCTGTGCCCTCCTATCCCTTTTGATCAGTGGCAATGGACTTTGCATCCCCGCCTGAAGTTAGCCATTTTGAAACAGGGGTGAAGGTGGACTATGTGATTGTTATCATGTGTCACTTGACAGGTTACATCCTGGCCATCCAAGGTACACAAGAGGGACTCAGGAGGCATAACGCCACCGCCCTAATTCTGCACTATTGTGCCTTCTTCACTCAGATGCCCAGGAGATACATTCTGGTAATCAGTCCATCACCTCTTCAGAGCTGGTCGAAGCCCTGTGTGGTCAGGCTGGCAATGACAAGGCCAAGTGTCTAGGGTAGAGACCACGCAGTAATGGGCCGGTGGAGCAGTCAGTCCAGTCTACGATCAGTGCTTTGTGGCTATACTTAGTGTTCTGCAAGCTGGACTGGATATATGCCCTGCCCTTTGCCCTGTGGCGTTATAGAGAACTACCGGGCCCCGTCGAAGCCGACTCACCGCACCGGCTGTTTTTTGGCCGAGGCCCTATCAGGCTTGGCGAGGTACCCCCCCGTGGACACCAGGATGAGGGATGCGACTGAGTACTCCTGCAGGGCTCATGGCAAATGCCAGCTCATCCGAACAAAATTGGTTGACCTCCATGCCCAGGAGTACCAGGCCCTCCTGAAGAAACACCGTTCTCTGCAGTCTAAGGAGGGAAACCGCGTGTGGGTGCAAAACAGGACCAACCAGCCTGGCATATATCCCAAGCTGGACAGAATATGGCAGGGTACTGCAGAGATTCCCCGTAAGGCTTCCACGAATACACACTTGGTAAACCTGAACGCTAAGGAGGCCATTCTGTCGGTTGGAAGGGTAAAACCCTATATACCTGAAAGGGATGATGTCAAGCTGCCCCTCCATCGTTACTCCGAGGGTCAGGATCTCAACAACTCCTCCTATTTTTTGCAATCAATGACCACTTTAAGGTCCGTACTGGACCGCAGAAAGGCAGTTCGGGAGAAGAAAATACACAGAGTACTGTACACATGGCGCTTTGGCCTTATAGAATACTATATGTGCTGCCTGCGCTGCTTGGAGTATGTGTGGTGTGAGAGGAGAAAAGAGGGTGTCGTGGTGGGTAACAGGCAGGTGGTGATTGCTACAACAGGTTGTGGTTGGTTGGGCAAGCACCGTGGTTTTGTGATGCGGGCAGGCCCGTCAGTGACAACACTACGTCAGATAGGGAGGACACTTGCATGTGTGGGAGGAGATGGAGTTGTACCTGGGGATCAGGGGCTGTACCCTGGGAGGTACACAGTGTGTTTCCCTGCTGTGGAAAGGATCTTAGCCCTTTAGAGAGTGGCTATCTCTGCAGTGAACTGGGAGTGTGTTCATTGTTTCAAGGTGGGGTCCGGACCTGAACAATATGAGGACTAAGACTTACTGGGTCTTGTTTAATGAAAGCCCAGAGGTCAGAGTACCCAATGATAAGAAGATTACAAATGTGAAGATAGATTTTATAATGAGGGGAAGGGTGAAGAATAAGATCGGGCTTTTAAGCAGACAGAGTGGATTTAAGGGCGAGAGGTAAATGAAAGTGTGAATTAAAACTTCACCGGGGTAAATTGGCGCTGGCTGAGCTGCTGGTGCCAGGCCCTGCCACGGGCCCAGGAAGGTCGGGTGTGGCTGTCCAGATGCTGGTATGTTTTTGGTGGGAGTATAGTATGTCTTGTTGTGTACCATATAAGTGGCTGAGTGTTTCTTATGTGTGCATTGGTGACCAAGGTTGTGCCAGGTGGACGTTGGTGTAAAGAGTGCAAGATTTCCTGCTTGCTGATACCGTTTTTAAAACCTTGCTGTTTCATCCCTAGGGGAAAACACAACAGGGCAAAGCAGCATCAAGCAGAGGCAAGGAATAGAACCAGGGTGTAAATCCAACGAGCAGTGCTGCAGGTAGAAGTTCTTTGCCTCATCGGTGACGGGCTGTCACAGTCAAGGCAAAAGTATCAGTTCGCTCGTCCCTGTGGAGGGGCAGGCATGAGGGGTACTGTACTTGAGTTGAAAGCTGTGGAAGCTGCCGAAGAAAAGGCATCAGCGCTGCTATACCGTAATGTGCTGAGGCGTAGGCAAGCGTAGGAAGCATCAAAAGGCCTTATAGTCGAGGTCGAAAGTTCTCATCCTCATTTGCACCGAGGTGAACAAAAAGACGATAGAGTAGCTTCCAATTGATTTACTGCACGAGGCATTGGTCTTTGGACGCCGCTGGGCAAGGACTTAAGTCTCAAAGCTTTGGCAAATCAGAACTGAGGCACCATCAGCGTCTCTGGATATTCACGTATCCGCAAAAACAGATCCAGTTCACCCAGTGACCAAGTGATTCAGTGACACCCTGACAAAGGCTGTACATGAGTCGTGTCGTAGCTAAAAGGCGCCGTTCAGTGCAAAAAAATGAGTCGTGTCGTAGCTCTAGACACAGAATTTATCATGTGTAGTTCCCCAGCACTGGCGGTGCCGTAGAGAGGTCCCCTTGGCGCGTAGAAGAAGAAGCGCGCTGGGCATAGTTGGTCTTCTCAGAGTCGAGAGCGCCATGGCATGCTGATAAAGGGGCTTGGTAAGACCTTTGAAAAGCACACAAGGTGTAGATACTGCAACGTTTTTTTCTCACTTTTCTCCGCACGGTTTGCGGCGCGGCAGGCGTGGCTCCTTTTGTCTTGGCCGCACGCGTCGCGGAGCGTTTCGAATACAGCGATAAATGTAGTTGACAATGACTGCAAAGAACGGGACGAGGACAAGTAGTACCTGGTGCGAGGGCAACTCTCCGCTACCGTTAATCAAAGGTTCTTGCGCCAGAGTTTCATGGCAGCCGTTTGCTGTGCACGGAGTGGTACCCTGTTCTGAAGAGGAAAAAAGAAGAGGTTTCTGGCTGACCCAATCTCCGGCTTGTTCTTTTTTTTTGTTAGGGAAAGCATTCATGCCCTTTGCCAATGTAAAATGAAATCTGCGAAGAAATAGAGTAGGGCAAGTCTAGGCGCCGGATTGGTTTTGGTCCTCGCACGCGCTGCGTCCTGTTGCCAGTAAGAAATAAAAAGATAAGTAAAACACGGCGAAAAAACTTTCTAAATAGCTGAAAATAAAGCTAATTAGCATAAAAGCGGCTAGGCAAAAAAGCACGTTGCGAAACGCGTTAAAACGCGACGCAAGGTTTTTCGGCCATAAGTGGGTGAATAGTTCCCGCTGTGAGCACTGTAGCGACTGTAGGAGTAGAACGCCGTGCTCCTTGCCCTCTAACACGCCGTATACGTAAAGAAAAATGCTTCGCGAGCAGCGCGTAAAAACCGAAAAACAAATTCTAAGACGCTACGCGCCTGAAGTCGCGCCCTCTCTCTTGTTTTCTTCTCCATGTACCTCCCCTTCCCTTCTTCGCCCTGCCCTTGCCATTTTTGCCCTCCGTCTCGCTGCAGGCAAGCCAACCCGAGTCGAACTCAAGAAAAGACGACACCATCAATTCAAGAGACGACAAACAAGAGAGAAAATGACGTAGCGAGCAGCGCGTAAAACATGTTAAGAAAATAGGCTAACACCTTACGTCCCTGCACTCGCTCCCTCTCGCCCTTTTCTATTCTCCATTCACCTTCTCCTCCTGCTTCTGCCCCACCCTCATCGCGTTTGTCCCCCTTTTTGCTGCAGGTGTCAAGAGGTGTCAAGAGGTGTCAAATCTTGTTGCGAATCACTGGAGCAGCAATACGTGGAGCAAGGGCAAGAAATAAATAAGTAAACCAGGTTGGCTTTTTCAGTGTGTGGTTTTGTTGCATGCAGGGAGGACAGGGAGCACATGGCACGACACAGCAGGACACAGCACGTATTGGCTGAAAACATTTTTTCTGTTATGGAAAATGCACGGAGGTAACCACGCACACAGCGCGACACCACAGGCGCCAGCAGCACAACGGACAGCAGCAAAAAACAGCACACACCACAACACAACGGCAAAACACACACAGCACAGCGCACACAGCACAGGGCAACACAGCAAAGCGCCGCACCAAACGGCACAGCACCCCACAGCACGGCACAACACCCGAGGGCAGGTCACAGCACGCAACAGCACAAAAAAGGCGCGAAAAATAGCAGCACAGCACCACGCAAACAGCACAGTGCGCAACAGCACTGCACCGCACGTAACAACACGACGCAACGCAGCGCAGCGCAGCACGAAAGGAGACAGCACAACACACAGGAAGACAGACCCCGACAAAACAGCAAGACACAACACCAACAGCACAGCACAGCACAGCGCACCAAGACACCACTACCCAAGGCACAGCACAAAACACAGCAGCACAGCACAGCACAGCACAGCACGCAGCAAAGCACACGGCACCCGAGGCACTGCAACGCACCTGAGGGCACGCCACAGCACAAAGAGGCACCACACACCGCGAGACAACGCAGCACAGCACCACTGCCACAGCACAGTGCACAACAGCACTGCACCGCACAGCACAACACGACGCTGCACGGCCCAGCACAGCACCAGGAGGCGCAGCACAGCACACAGCACCGCGACCAAGATGAAAGAGCAAGCGACAGCGAGGACAGCACAGCACAGCGCAACCAGACACCACACCCAAAGGCGCAGCACAGCACGCAGCAGCAAACAACAGCGCAGCACAGCACAGCACGGCAAAGCACAGCACAACACACAGCAAACCGCACAACGCAAACAGACACCAGACGGCACAAAGCAACACACACCAGCACACAGCAGGACACCACACTGAGTACTCCTCACCTCTACTCACGGGCTGGGTGCCGGGTGCGAAGCCCCCGACGACAGGGCCCGGGCACTGCCAATAGGCGGTGTACTAACAGTGTCGGGTGCGCGCACGTCCCAGTGCCAAGCACCATCCCCAGGGACCCCGCGGCCCCTAGTACCGGCCGCCTTTGCCCTGGGAACGGTCAGCGACCCTCCGTAGAGGACGGCTGACCAAGCCTCCCCCTCCTCTCTTCCCCTACGCGCCCGCCCACGCACCAGCCCACGCAGGAGCCCGGACATGCGCCCCCCCCGCGCCTTTGCCCCACCCACAGGGCCCTCTGCCCCAACTCCATCCCACACACCCCCATGCAGCTCTAGGTGCCCCCCATGCACTACCTCCCGCAGCCACTCCGTGCCGCCTCCCCTGCCCACTGCCCCCCCCCCCCCACCCCCTTCTCCTGCCCTTGCCCCTCTCACAGGCTGGCAGCGCCCGTGCGGCGCGCCTCCAGGGCCCCGCATCGGCGGCCGGCCGCGTGAACAACTGGGCCCGGGCGCGCCGACGAGGAGGCTCCAATGCGGAGTCTTCATGGCAAGCGTCCAGGTGTGCAGGTGGAAAGGGCCCTGGAGGGTGCATGTGAGGGGCCCCCGCCCTAGCAGAGGCGCGGTGCCTGGGAGGAGAGGATGGCCAGTGGCGCGGACATGCGCGGGGGGCCCCAACAACGACCCCCCGCCCTGCAACATGTGCGAGGGTAAGAGGAGGAATATGAAGCCGGCCTGAGTGGTTGAGGACTGGAGTGGAGCAGGCTTCCATACCAACAGCCGATGAATATGGGTCAGACAATTGTAAGCCAGATGGCAATGCCCGGAGACACCCTGTCCCCGTCCGGTTGCACACCCGGGTATCGGTATCCAACATCCTTTAGGTACGGTATAAGGCCCCCCGGCCACCACCCCGGCGCCAACACCAGGGAGGGCGTCCGGGAGGGGTAACAGCCTCCGATCCCCCAAAGGCAGCCCCAAAGGTGAGCGCACCACTGGAAGGGGCATGTCTGCGGGGTAAACAAATGCGCTGAGTAATTCCCTAACGTAATGAATAGTGCCTACTGCCGTAACTAATGCTTAACAGGGTAAATGCCCCCCCCCCGGGGCCAGTTTAGTGCGCAACCCCCAGAGCCGGACTCGACCGGCCGTACTGAGGCGAGCCCAGAAATGGGTATGGCAGGCCACAGTCCAGCTGGTAGCCACGCCTCAGTACACTCCGTGGGCTCATAAGGCCCAGGGGGGCCCCAAACACCGTTACGTTCGGGAGTTAAGCCCCGGCGGTGTTTGGGGTTGTTCCTGGTTAACAGGACTCACGTTGAGTCCCAGATACTGTTACCCCGGGTACTGCCTGCTTACCTGCCTGCTGCTGCTAAGAGGTAGGAGTGAGTACCCACAGGCCTGGCAGGAGACTCCGAACACCCCCTGGGCTGGGCTCCCCGTCCCCCCAGGCCTATGCGCCCGGTTCTCTGAAGAAGATGGCCCCCCCTTGGCCTGGCAGGAGACTCCGAACACCGCCTGGGCAGGACTCCCTGTCCCCCCCGGGCCGGTGCCCCCGGTTCTCTGAAGAAGATGGCCCCCCATTGGCCTGGCAGGAGACTCCGAACACCCCCTGGGCAGGACTCCCCGTCCCCCCCGGGCCGGTGCGCCCGGTTCTCTGAAGAAGATGGCCCCCGATTGGCCTGGCAGGAGACTCCGAACACCCCCTGGGCAGGACTCCCCGTCCCCCCCGGGCCGGTGCGCCCGGTTCTCTGACGAGAATGGCCCCCCCTTGGCCTCGCAGGAGACTCTGAACACCCCCTGGGCAGGACTTCCCGTCCCCCCCGGGCCGGTGCGCCCGGTTCTCTGAAGAAGATGGCCCCCCTTTGACCTGGAAGGAGACTCAGAACACCCCCTGGGCGGGACTCCCCGTCCCCCCCCAGGGCGGGGCGCCCGGTTCTCTGAGTAGATGGCCCCCCTTTGGCCTGGCAGGAGACTCCGAACACCCCCTGGGCAGGACTCCCCGTCCCCCCCGGGCCGGTGCGCCTGGTTCCTCTGAAGAAGATGGCCCCCCATTGGCCTGGCAGGAGACTCCAAACACCCCCTGGGCAGGACTCCCCGTCCCCCCCGGGCCGGTGCGCCCGGTTCTCTAAAGAAGATTGCCCCCCATTGGCCTGGCAGGAGACTCCGAGCACCCCCTGGGCAGGGCTCCCCGTCCCCCCCGGGCCGGTGCGCCCGGTTCCCTGAGGAAGACAGCCCCCCCTTGGCCTGGCAGGAGACTCCGAACACCCCCTGGGCAGGACTCCCCGTCCCCCCCGGGCCGCTGCGCCCGGTTCTCTGAAGAAGATGGCCCCCCCCTTTGGCCAGGCAGGAGACTCCGAGCGCCCCCTGGGCAGGACTCCCCGTCCCCCCCCGGGCCGGTGCGCCCGGCCCTCTGAGGAAGGTGGCCCCCCATTGGCCTGGCAGGAGACTCCGAGCACCCCCTGGGCAGGACTTCCCGTCCCCCCCGGGCCGGTGCGCCCCGTTCTCTGAAGGAGATGGCCCCCCCTTGGCCTGGCAGGAGACTCCGAACACCCCCTGGGCAGGACTCCCCGTCCCCCCCGGGCCGTTGCGGCCGGTTCTCTGAAGAAGATGGCCCCCCCTTGGCCTGGCAGGAGACTCCGAAAACCCCCTGGGCAGGACTCCCCGTCCCCCCCGGGCCGGTGCGCCCGGTTCTCTGACGAAGATGGCCCCCCATTGACCTGGCAGGAGACTCCGAAAACCCCCCTGGGCAGGGCTTCCCGTCCCCCCCGGGCCGGTGCGCCCGGTTCTCAGAAGCACATGGCCCCCCATAGGCCTTACAGGAGACTCCGAACACCCCCTGGGCTGGGCTCCCCGTCCCCCCCAGGCCGGTGCGCCCGGTTCTCTGAAGCAGATGGCCCCCCATTGACCTTACAGGAGACTCCGAACACCCGCTGGGGTGGGCTCCACGTCCCCCCCAGGCCGGTGCGCCCGGTTCCCGAAGCAGATGGCCCCCCATTGGCCTTGCAGGAGGCTCCGAACACCCCCTGGGCAGGGCTCCCCGTCCCCCCCAGGCAGGTGCGCCCGGTTCTCAGAAGAAGATGGCCCCCCATTGGCCTTGCAGGAGGCTCCGAACACCCCCTGGGCTGGGCTCCCCGTCCCCCCCAGGCCGGTGCGCCCGTTTCTCTGAAGCAGGTGGCCCCTCATGGGCCTTACAGAAGACTCCTAACACCCCCTGGGCTGGGCTCCCCGTCCGGCCGAGGCCGGTGCGCCCGGTTCTCTGACGCAGATGGCCCCCCACTGGCCTTACAGGAGACTCCGAACACCCCCTGGGCTGGGCTCCCCGTCCCCCCCGGGCCGGTGCGCCCGGTTCTCTGAAGCAGATGGCGCCCCATTGGCCTTAAAGGAGACTCCGAACACCCCCTGGGCTCGGCTCCCCGTCCCCCCCAGGCCGGTGCGCCCGGTTCGCTGAAGCAGATGACCCCCCATTGCCCTGCAGGAGACTCCGAACACCCCCTGGGCTGGGCTCCCCGTCCCCCCCAGGCCGGTGCGCCCGGTTCTCTGAAGCAGATGGCCCCCCATTGGCCTTACAGGAGACTCCGAACACCCGCTGGGCTGGGCTCCCCGTCCCCCCCAGGCCGGTGCGCCCGGTTCTCTGAAGAAGATGGCCCCCCATTGGCCTGGCAGGAGGCTCCGAACACCCCCTGGGCAGGACTCCCCGTCCCCCCTGGGCCGGTGCGCCCGGTTCTCTGAAGAAGATGGCCCCCCATTGGCCTGGCAGGAGACTCCGAACACCCCCTGGGCAGGACTCCCCGTCCCCCCCGGGCCGGTGCGCCCGGTTCTCTGAAGAAGATGGCCCCCCCTTGGCCTGGCAGGAGGCTCCGAACACCCCCTTGGCAGGACTCCCCGTCCCCCCCAGGCCGGTACGCCCGGTTCTCAGAAGAAGATGACCCCCCGTTGGCCGGCAGGAGACTCCGAACACCCCCTGGGCAGGACTCCCCGTCCCCTCCGGGCCGGTGCGCCCGGTTCTCTGAAGCAGATGGCCCCCCATTGGCCCTGCAGGAGGCTCCGACCACCCCCTGGGCAGGACTCCCCGTCCCCCCCAGGCCGCTGGGCCCGGTTGTCCATCCCCGCAGGCCCTGCAGGAAACTCCGACAACCCCCTGGGCTGGGCTCCCCATCCCCCCAGGCCGGTGTGCCCGGTTCTACGCCCCCACAGGCCCCGCAGGACGCTCCGACCACCCCCTGGGCAGGACTCCCCGTCCCCCCAGGCCGGTGGGCCCGGTTGTCCATCCCCACAGGCCCTGCAGGAAACTCCGACCAGCCCCTGGGCGGGACTTTCCATCCCTCCAGGCCGGTGTGCCCGGTTCTACGTCCCCACAGGCCCTGCAGGACACTCCGACCATCCCCTGGGCAGGACTCCCCAGCCCCCCAGGCCGGTGTACCCGGTTGTCCATCCCCGCAGGCCCTGCAGGAAACTCCGACCATCCCCTGGGCTGGACTCCCCATCCCCCCAGGCCGGTGTGCCCGGTTCTACGCCCCCACAGGCCCTGCAGGACGCTCGGACCACCCCCTGGGCAGGACTCCCCGTCCCCCCAGGCCGGTGGGCCCGGTTGTCCATCCCCGCAGGCCCTGCAGGAAACTCCGACCACCCCCTGGGCTGGATTCCCCATCCCCCCAGGCCGGTGTGCCCGGTTCTACGTCCCCACAGGCCCTGCAGGACGCTCCGACCACCCCCTGGGCAGGACTCCCCATCCCCCCAGGCTGGTGGGCCCGGTTGTCCATCCCCGCGGGCCCTGCAGGAAACTCCGACCACCCCCTGGGCTGGACTCCCCATCCCCCCAGGCCGGTATGCCCGGTTCTACGTCCCCGCAGGCCCTGCAGGACGCTCCGACCACCCCCTGGGCAGGACTCCCCGTCCCCCAAGGCCGGTGTGCCCGGTTCTACCTCCCCACAGGCCCAGCAAGACACTCCGACCAACCCCTGGGCAGGACTCCCCATCCCCCCAGGCCGGAGGGCCCAGTTCTCCATCCCCGCAGCCCCGGCAGGAAACTCCGACCACCCCCTCGGCTGGACTCCCCATCCCCCCAGGCCGGTGTGCCCGGTTCTACGTCCCCACAGGCCCTGCAGGACGCTCCGACCACCCCCTGGGCACAGCTCCCCGTCCCCCAAGGCCGGTGTGCCCGAATCTACCTCCCCACAGGCCCAGCGATGCACTCGGACCACCCCCTGGGCAGGACTCCCCGTCCCCCCAGACCGGTGTGCCCGGCCCTACGTCCCCGCAGGCCCTGCAGGACGCTCTGACCACCCCCTGGGCAGGACTCCCCATCCCCCCAGGCCGGTGGGCCCGGTTGTCCATCCCCGCAGGCCCTGCAGGAAACTCGGACCATCCCCTGGGCTGGACTCCCCGTCCCCCCAGGCCGGTGTGCCCGGTTCTACGCCCCCACAGGCCCTGCAGGACGCTCCGACCACCCCCTGGGCAGGACTCCCCGTCCCCCCAGGCCGATGGGCCCGGTTGTCCATCCCCGCAGGCCCAGCAGGAAACTCCGACCACCCCCTGGGCGGGACTCCCCATCCCCCCAGGCCGGTGTGCCCGGTTCTACGTCCCCACAGGCCCTGCAGCACACTCCGACCACCCCTTGGGCAGAACTCCCCATCCCCCCAGGCCAATGGGCCCAGTTGCCCATCCCCGCAGGCCCTGCAGGAAACTCCGACCAACCCCTGGGCTGGACTCCCCATCCCCCCAGGCCGGTGTGCCCGGTTCTACGTCCCCACGAGCCCTGCAGGACACTCTGACCACCCCCTGGGCTGGACACCCCACTGCCCCCAGCCAGTGGGGCAGAGCATTGCAGGAGTTCCACTGCCCACTGCCCCCAGGCAGTGAGGCAGTGCATTGCAGGATTGGCACTGCCCACTGCCCCCAGCCAGTGAGGCAGTGCATTGCAGGAGTGGCACTGCCCACTGCCCCCAGGCAGTGAGGCAGTGCATTGCAGGAGTTGCACTGCCCACTGCCCCCATCCAGTGAGGCAGTGCAATGCAGGAGCTGCACTGCCCACTGTTCCCAGGCAGTGCGGCAGTGGATTGCAGGAGTGGCACTGCCCACTGCCCCCAGGCAGTGCGGCAGTGGATTGCAGGAGTGGCACTGCCCACTGCCCCCAGGCAGTGCGGCAGTGGATTGCAGGAGTGGCACTGCCCACTGCCCCCAGCCAGTGGGGCAGAGCATTGCAGGAGCTGCACTGCCCACTGCCCCCAGGCACTGAGGCAGTGCATTGCAGGAGTTGCACTGATCACTGCGCCCAGGCAGTGAGGCGGTGTATTGCGGGAGTTCCACTGCCCGCTGCCCCCAGCCAGTGAGGCAGTGCATTGCAGGAGCTGCACTGCCCACTGCCCCCAGGCAGTCCGGCAGTGGATTGCAGGAGCTGCACTGCCTACTGCCCCCAGGCAGTGAGGCAGTGCATTGCAGGAGTTGCACTGCCCACTGCCCCCAGGCAGTGAGGCAGTGCAATGCAGGAGCTGCACTGCCCACTGTTCCCAGGCAGTGCGGCAGTGCATTGCAGGAGTTGCACTGCCCACTGCCCGCAGGCAGGGAGGCAGTGCAATGCAGGAGCTGCACTGCCCACTGCCCCCACGCAGTGCGGCATTGGATTGCAGGAGTGGCACTGCCCACTGCCCCCAGGCAGTGAGGCAGTGCATTGCAGGAGTTGCACTGCCCACTGTTCCCAGGCAGTGAGGCGGTGTATTGCGGGAGTTCCACTGCCCACTGCCCCCAGCCAGTGAGGCAGTGCATTGCAGGAGCTGCACTGCCCACTGCCCCCAGGCAGTGCGGCAGTGGATCTCAGGAGTGGCACTGCCCACTGCCCCCAGGCAGTGAGGCAGTGCATTGCAGGAGTTACACTGCCCACTTCTCCCGGGCAGTAAGGCGGTGTATTGCGGGAGTTCCACTGCCCACTGCCCCCACGCAGTGCGGCAGCTCATTGCAGGAGTTGCGCTGCCCACTGCCCCCAGGCAGTGGGGCAGAGCATTGCAGGAGTTCCACTGCCCACTGCCCCCACGAAGTGAGGCAGTGCATTGCAGGAGTGGCACTGCCTACTGCCCGAGGGCAGTGAGGCAGTGAATTGCAGGAGTTGCACTGCCCACTGCCCCCAGCCAGTGAGGCAGTGCATTGCAGGAGTGGCACTGCCTACTGCCCGAGGGCAGTGAGGCAGTGCATTGCAGGAGTTGCACTGCCCACTGCCCCCAGGCAGTGCGGCAGTGGATTGCAGGAGTTGCACTGCCCACTGCCCCCAGGAAGTGAGGCAGTGCATTGCAGGAGTGGCACTGCCTTCTGCCCGAGGGCAGTGAGGCAGTGCATTGCAGGAGTTGCACTGCCCACTGCCCCCAGGCAGTGCGGCAGTGGATTGCAGGAGTGGCACTGCCCACTGCCCCCAGGCAGTGAGGCAGTGCATTGCAGGAGTTGCACTGCCCACTGCTCCCAGGCAGTGAGACGGTGTATTGCGGGAGTTCCACTGCCCACTGCCCCCAGGCAGTGAGGCAGCGCATTGCAGGAGTTGCGCTGCCCACTGCCCCCAGGCAGTGGGGCAGAGCGTTGCAGGAGTTCCACTGCCCAATGCCCCCAGCCAGTGAGGCAGTGCATTGCAGGAGTGGCACGGCCTGCTGCCCGAGGGCAGTGAGGCAGTGCATTGCAGGAGTTGCACTGCCCACTGCCCCCAGCCAGTGAGGCAGTGCATTGCAGGAGTGGCACGGCCTGCTGCCCGAGGGCAGTGAAGCAGTGCATTGCAGGAGTTGCACTGCCGACTGCCCCCAGGCAGTGAGGCAGTGCATTGCAGGAGTTGCACTGCCCACTGCTCCCAGCCAGTGAGGCAGTGCATTGCAGGAGCTACACTGCCCACTGCCCCCAGGCAGTGCGGCAGTGGATTGCAGGAGTGGCACTGCCCACTGCCCCCAGGCAGTGAGGCAGTGCATTGCAGGAGCTGCACTGCCCACTGGCCCCAGGGAGTGCGGCAGTGGATTGCAGGAGTGGCACTGCCCACTGCCCCCAGGCAGTGAGGCAGTGCATTGCAGGAGTTGCACTGCCCACTACCCCCAGGCAGTGGGGCAGAGCATTGCAGGAGTTCCACTGCCCACTGCCCCCAGGCAGTGAGGCAGTGCATTGCAGGAGTGGCACTGCCTACTGCCCGAGAGCAGTGAGGCAGTGCATTGCAGGAGTTGCACTGCCCACTGCCCCCAGCCAGTGAGGCGGTGCAATGCAGAAGCTGCACTGCCCACTGTTCCCAGGCAGTGCGGCAGTGGATTGCAGGAATGGCACTGCCGAGGGCCCCCAGGCAGTGAGGCAGTGCATTGCAGGAGTTGCACCGCCCACTACCCCGAGGCAGTGGGGCAGAGCATTGCAGGAGTTCCCCTGCCCACTGCCCCCAGGCAATGAGGCAGTGCATTGCAGGAGTGGCACTGCCTACTGCCCGAGGGCAGTGAGGCAGTGCATTGCAGGAGTTGCACTGCCCACTGCCCCCAGCCAGTGAGGCGGTGCAATGCAGGAGCTGCACTGCCAACTGTTCCCAGGCAGTGCGGCAGTGGATTGCAGGAGTGGCACTGCCCACTGCCCCCAGGCAGTGAGGCAGTGCATTGCAGGAGTTGTACTGCCCACTACCCCCAGGCAGTGGGGCAGAGCATTGCAGGAGTTCCACTGCCCACTGCCCCCAGGCAGTGAGGCAGTGCATTGCAGGAGTTGCACTGCCCACTACCCCCAGGCAGTGGGGCAGAGCATTGCAGGAGTTCCACTGCCCACTGCCCCCAGGCAGTGAGGCAGTGCATTGCAGGAGTGGTACTGCCTACTGCCCGAGGGCAGTGAGGCAGTGCATTGCAGGAGTTGCACTGCCCACTGACCCCAGCCAGTGAGGCGGTGCAATGCAGGAGCTGCACTGCCCACTGTTCCCAGGCAGTGGGGCAGTGGAGTGCAGGAGTGGCACTGCCCACTGCCCCCAGGCAGTGCGGCAGTGGATTGCAGCAGTGGCACTGCCCACTGCCACCAGGCAGTGAGGCGGTGTGTTGCGGGAGTTCCACTGCCCACTGCCCCCAGCCAGTGACGCAGTGCATTGCAGGAGCTGCACTGCCCACTGCCCCCAGGCAGTGCGGCAGTGGATTGCAGGAGTGGCACTGCCCACTGCCCCCAGGCAGTGAGGTAGTGCATTGCAGGAGTTGCACTGCCGACTGTTCCCAGGCAGTGAGGCAGTGCATTGCAGGAGTTGCACTGTCCACTGACCCCAGGCAGTGAGGCAGTGCATTGCAGGAGTTGCACTGCCCACTCCTCCCGGTCAGTGAGGCGGTGTATTGCGGGAGTTCCACTGCCCACTGCCCCCAGGCAGTGAGGCAGCGCATTGCAGGAGTTGCGCTGCCCACTCCCCCCAGGCAGTGGGGCAGAGCATTGCAGGAGTTCCACTGCCCACTGCCCCCAGGAAGTGAGGCAGTGCATTGCAGGAGTGGCACTGCCTACTGCCCGAGGGCAGTGAGGCAGTGCATTGCAGGAGTTGCACTGCCCACTGCTCCCAGCCAGTGAGGCAGTGCATTGCAGGAGCTGCACTGCCCACTGCCCCCAGGCAGTGCGGCAGTGGATTGCAGGAGTGGCACTGCCCGCTGCCCCCAGGCAGTGAGGCAGTGCATTGCGGGAGCTGCACTTCCCAGTGCCCGCAGGCAGTGCCGCAGTGGATTGCAGGAGTGGCACTGCCCACTGCCCCCGGGCAGTGAGGCAGTGCATTGCGGGAGTTGTACTGCCCACTGCTCCCGGGCAGTGAGACGGTGTATTGCGGGAGTTCCACTGCCCACTGCCCCCAGGCAGTGAGGCAGCGCATTGCAGGATTTGCGCTGCCCACTGCCCCCAGGCAGTGGGGCAGAGCGTTGCAGGAGTTTCACTGCCCACTGCCCCCAGGCAGTGAGGCAGAGCATTGCAGGAGTTCCACTGCCCACTGCCCCCAGGAAGTGAGGCAGTGCATTGCAGGAGTGGCACTGCCTACTGCCCGAGGGCAGTGAGGCAGTGCATTGCAGAAGTGGCACTGCCCACTGCTCCCAGCCAGTGAGGCAGTGCATTGCAGCAGCTGCACTGCCCACTGCCCCCAGGCAGTGCGGCAGTGGATTGCAGGAGTGGCACTGCCCACTGCCCCCAGGGCAGTGAGGCAGTGCATTGCAGGAGCTGCACTGCCCACTGCCCGCAGGCAGTGCGGCAGTGGATTGCAGGAGTGGCACTGCTCACTGCCCCCAGGCAGTGAGGCAGTGCATTGCGGGAGTTGTACTGCCCACTGCTCCCAGGCAGCGAGACGGTGTATTGCGGGAGTTCCACTGCCCACTGCCCCCAGGCAGCGAGGCAGCGCATTGCAGGATTTGCGCTGCCCACTGCCCCCAGGCAGTGGGGCAGAGCGTTGCAGGAGTTCCACTGCCCACTGCCCCCAGGCAGTGAGGCAGTGCATTGCAGGAGTGGCACGGCCTGCTGCCCGAGGGCAGTGAGGCAGTGCATTGCAGGAGTTGCACTGCCCACTGCCCCCAGCCAGTGAGGCAGTGCATTGCAGGAGTGGCACGGCCTGCTGCCCGAGGGCAGTGAGGCAGTGCATTGCAGGAGTTGCACTGCCCACTGCCCCCCGGCAGTAAGGCAGTGCATTGCAGGAGTTGCACTGTCCACTGCCCTCAGGCAAGGAGGCAGTGCATTGCAGGAGATCCACTGCCCCCTGCCCCCGGGCCGTGGCGCAGTGTGTCGCAGGAGTTCCACTGACCACTGCCCCAGGCACGGCCGCAGTGTATTGCAGGAGATGCCCGGCCCGCTGCCCCAAGGCAGGGAGGCAGAGAATGGCAGCAGTACCACTCCCCACTGCCCTCAGGCAATGCGGCAGTCTGAAGCAGGATTTCCACTGCCCACAGCCCCCGGGCGGCGTGGCAGTGCGTTACACTGCCCACTGCCCCCTGCCCGCAACAACCGTGCAGCAGGGCACACACAGTGCAGTGTAGTGCACAGCACCAAGGAGTGCGGCACCACACAATGAGCACTGATGGTGCAGCGCGGCACGCAGGGTGCAGTGCGCCCACGAGACCCTGTGTGACTGCGCGCAGGCGTCGGCAAGGCAGTGTCGGCCAAGTGCGAGAGTGCACTGGTCCGGCTATGCCACAACACACTTACGCACAGCGCGCACACAACACACACAGCCCAGCCCGTTTACCTGTACCCGTGGGTAGACATCCCGGCCTTTTGCCTTTTGGTAACAGCGCCTTCGGCACACAGCAGGACAGCGCAGCACAGAGCACCAAGACGCAGCACCCCAGCAAACGGCGCAGCGCACGACAACACAGCACAGCGCCACTGAGCACGGCAGAGCACGAAGCAGGGCGCAGCCGCACGACGAAGCGCAGCGCAGCACCACATCACTCGCGAACCACAACAAGACACGCCACAACACGATACGGCACGCCGCACCCCAAACAACACAACACAGCAAGCAGCAACACAGCACCGCAAAGAACGGAACAAGCCCGCAGAGCGCGGCAACACCAGCCGCACAAGGCACGACACACAAACCAGGGGGGGGGGGGGGGGCAGCACCAGGCGGCGCAAACCCGCAGGGGCGCAGAACCAAGAATGCAGAGAGAGAACAAGGCCACAACCACGACACCACACAGCACCAAGAAAAACACCACAGCACACAACAACGCACCACGGCACCCCACACGAGGAAACGCTGCACAAAACAGCACAGCGCAGCGGAGCACCATGCGACACGGACAGAAACAGCGCGGCCAACGCCAACGGGAGACGGCCAACGACGAAGCCAACAACACAACAGAACAGCACACTAGACAGCAAGGCACCCGCACACAAGCACAGCACGGCGCAGAAAAACGCCGCGCGCTGCACAAAACAGCCCACACCCTACTGCGGCACCACACAACAAGACACCGGGCACCGCACACCACCAAGAGCAACCGCCCGGCGTGGGGGGGCGGGCACCGCACCAGAGCGCAACGCACAGAGCGCACGAAAGGCCGCGACCCGAGGGGGGAAAAGGAAACCCAACCAAACAGGTGCCAAGGCCAAAGGCACGTAAAAAACAAGGAAACAGCAGGATGACGCGGCAAAACGAGCGGCAGGGCGACGACACCCACAAAACACAAACCGGGGGGGGGGCAAACGACCCAGCGGCGCGAAGCCAGGAGAAGGCAAAGGGAGAACAGAGTAAGACGAGCGGCAGGGCGACGACACCCGCTAAACACAAGCCCGGCCGGGGGGGGGACAGCAGGAGGCGCCGGCTAACGACCAACTGCCGCAGAGCAACCACAAGGCAGAAAGGGAACAAGGGAAAACGCGGAGCAAGAAGCCAACGGCCGCGAAACGAAAACTCCCCGGGGGGGGGGGGCCACAACCGCCGGCGGACACGGCGACACCAAGAACTAATGGGGGGCAGAAGACAACAAGCAGAGGGGTGGGGTGGGGTGGAGTGGGGGGGGCGCAGCACCAGGCGGCGACAAACACCAGCGCACAGCCAGGAGCCGCGCAGACACAAGAAAGCGGAGGCCGGGCAAGGGAACACGAGCGGCAGAGCGACGACACCCGCAAAACAAAAGCACAGGGTGGCGCACGGCACGCGCTCGAGAGGCTGGCCTGTCCGACCCGGCCAGGAAACAGGGGTGACAGACCATACACGCTCGGGAGACCAGCCCGTCCGTCGCGGCCAGGCAAACACTACAGACACCTAACACCCGACAACGCCGGCCGTAAGGCGGCGGAGACAACAGCGAACGAACAAAACAAGCCGAGCATTGAGCGGGCTAAAACACCACGAACCAAAACCCGAACACACCGACACGGCACGCCCGACCACGGGGGGGGAGGGGCCACGCACCAACTCAGCAGGCCCGACCAAGGGGGGGGCCACGCACCAGCACAGAACCAACGTCCGCCAGGCAATCAACACAACCACAACCGCAACCCAACTGCCGATGACAGCCATCCGAACACGCCGACCGTAAAGCGGCAAGGGCAACGCCGAACAAACAAAACAAGCCGCGCATGGCGCCGGCTAAAACACCACCACATGCACCACCAACCCCAACCCAACGATGCCCGACGCAAGGCGCCACACACGACAACAAACCAAGCCCAGCACCACCACATCAGGCACAACCACCGCGGCAGGCAGGCAGCATCAAAGCACGCCCCACCATGAGGGGGGCCATGCACCAGCACAGCACGCCCCACCCTGAGGTGGGCCACGCAACACAGCAGCACGTCCCATAATGAGGCGGGCCATGCCCCAGCACAGCACGCCCCGACATGGGAGGGGGGGGGCTGCGACACAGCACGACCCACCGTGGGGGGGGGGGCTGCGCACCAACACAGCACGCCCTACCATGGGGGGGGGCACACACCAAGGCAGCAAGCCCCACCATGAGGGGGGCCACGCACCAGCACAGCACCAACCCCGGCCAGGCAAACAGCACAACCACAACCGCAACCTGACCACCGACCACAGCCACCCGAATACGCCGACCGTAAGGCGGCAAAGACGGCGCCGAACCAACAAAACAAGCCGCGCATGGCGCCGGCTAAAACAACACCAAACCAAACCGAACGAAGCCGGTTGGCAGGCGGCACAGACGACAACAACCCAAGCCAAGCACCACCACACCACGCACCACCAACACAGCGGACAGGCACCAACACAGCACGCCCCACCATGAGGCGGGCCACGCACCAACACAGCACGCCCAACCATTAGGGGGACCACACACGAACGCAGCACGCCCCACCATGGGGGGGCCACACACCAACACAGCACGCCCCACCGTGGGGGAAGCCCCGTACCAACACAGCACGCCCCACCATGAGGCAGGCCACGCACCAGCACAGAACCAACCCCGGCCAGGCAATCAACACAACCACAAACGCAACCCAACCGCCAATCACAGCCAGCCGAACACGCCGACCGTAAGGCGGCAAAGGCAACGCCGAAAAAACAAAACAAGCCGCGCATGGCGCCGGCTAAAACACCACCAGATGCACAAGAAACCCCAACCCAACGACGCCGGACGCCAGGCGGCACACACGACAACAACCCAAGCCAAGCACCACCACACCACGCACAACCACCGCGGCGGGCAGGCAGCATCAAAGCACGCCCCACCATGAGGGGGGCCACGCACCAGCATAGTACGCCACACCCTGAGGGGGGCCACGCAACAAAGCAGCACGTCCGATAATGAGGCGGGCCACGCACCAGCACAGCACGCCCCACCGTGGGAGGGGCCACACACCAACACAGCACGCCCCACCGTGGGGGGGGGCGGCTGCGCACCAACACAGCACGCCCTACCATGGGGGGGGGCACACACCAAGGCAGCAAGCCCCACCATAAGGGGGGCCACGCACCAGCACAGCACGGACCCCGGCGAGGCAAGTAAGTAAGTAAGTAAGGGCGGCCGCGTCCGCAGCCTCATCTGACATCTCCTTGTTTGTTTTACATGGTGGCTGCCTCTGGCGGGAAGGAGAGCTCTCCACCATCAGTTCCCCTCGCGACCCCTGTCTCACCTCACAGCGGAGAACTTCAACCAGGTTCCCTTGGGGCATGACCGGCGGTAGGCTCCCTTCAAGCGCTGCGCTCACGGTTTGAGCTCCTTCCAGTCGCCCTTTGAAAGATCCCCGGGCCTTCCCCCCCTAGCACAGCCTTTTGGGCGCCTGTAGGCGGGTCTCCTGTGGATAGCCCTCGCCGACAGCGGAGCATTTCTCTCTGTCAACCACATTCCACCACTCGCCATCCCTCACCGGTTGGAGTACCCACTCGGCTCCCGCATGCACTTGGGTGTCGTCCATCCGCGACTGGAGGCCAGGGGGCGACCCTTTCCACGTTCCCCCTGGTCCCGCTCACGCGTGGACCTACGTGTACTCAGGCCATTGACCCGGGGATCTCAAGGTCAACCCTCACCCCTGCGGACACCTCACGGCCGTCCCGGAGTTCAGGGCATTTTCCCGACTTCCCGTGGTCAGGTTCCCCATGCTTGGCCCATGGTTCACCACTCCATGGCGACCGGCGAGGCAAACAATACAACCACAACCGCAACCTGACTGCTGACCACAGCCACCCGAACACGCCGACTGTAAGGCGGCGAAAACAGCGCCGAACCAACAAAACAGGCCGCGCATGGCGCCAGCCAAAACACCACCAACCCGAACCCGAGAACGCCGGTTGGCAGGCGGCACAGAAAACGACAACCCAAGCCCAGCACCACCACAACACTGTAACGGCAGCAGTGACAGCACTCAATTTATACATCAATGTGATCAGAATTTCAATGATTTTCAGATGTACATTAGTGCAGTAAATTTTCCGCTTGTTTTCATGTTTTCCGTTCGCCACCAAATGTCGCCTGTGGGCGCGCGTCGAGTCGCATTTGTCTTGCGTGATTTCCCAATCGGATTTATTTTAATTATTTGGAATGATTTCACGTTGAGACATTATGTGCGATGGATGCACAATGAGATTCTATGTCTGTCTCATTTTTGTAGACCGGGTTTTCTGACTATTCATATTCCACCATGGAGTTCGATGGGCTTACAAGTGCTTCGCATATGTCGCTCCCAGAGGCTGGATATGGGTCTGAAGAGGGTCAGTTGGGTTCCGAGATATCAGGGGCAGTGTCGGGCGTTACGACCCCTGGGGCATCAAGGCTACAGGCTTCGCAATTACAAGAGAGATCCGCCACTATGCAGCGGTTACATGGTAGCAGAGGAAATCATGACTCTGCTTCTGGAATCTCCACGGACACCCTAAGATCATCGGACTTTAGCGGGGCTATCACTCGTTCTGAGTCACTGCGTGTTCCCCCTGAGGTTACATTTGTGGCATCTCCCCAGCGAACCGAAGATCACCCTTCTGAGTGTCCTTACTGTGGCCATAGACATTGGCCTGGAGTTCATACTTGTGCTGATTGTTGTATGAACACCCCACCCAACCTTAAACCCGGTCGAGAATCTCCCTCCTCAAGTGAATCTGGTTCCAGCTCTCACGCTCTACCTGATCTTGAAGACAGCAGCAGCGAAGGAGAGCAGTCTGATACTGGAATAAGTGGTGATTACTGGGAAAAACACTTCCAGGAAATCTGGAATCAAGAATTCTTGTATCGCTAAAAATGGCTGCTGGCGGAGGCAGGCTATGGAGGCTGTCTGAGGGCCTGGTTCAGGGCGTCGTGCCAGTTCATCAGGGACAGTGGCCGCCTGCGATTTGACGCCACATTGCAGGAACAAGAGGACTGGGAAGAGGTTATGGACCAGTTCGACCACAAGGCTGCCGTGATGGTGCAAATGGCCATCATTGCTGAGGAAAGACGCCAGAATGTGCATCCGCACGCTGGTCCGTCGGGCGCCTGGGGTCCGAATGACGAAGAGGTCGACAAAATGAGTGGTGATTCGACACATTCTCACCTCTCCAGGGAGCAATTGTCCAAACTCCCCAGCTCTACCTCCAGTGTTGACACTTGGGTCGACGAGGTAAGAAGCAAAGGAAAAGGTACAAGATGCCCGTCCTGTGGTGAGTGTGCCAAGGACTGCTCCTGTCGACGCCAGATTTCGTCGCAGGAAGACAGGGTGAAGGAGCTGAAGAAGGCCGCCAAGGAGAAAAAGAGGGATGACGACAGCAAGTGGAAGGAGATGGAGCAAAAGCTGGAGAACCTGACCAATCTGGTACAAAATCTGAGCACTACTGGGCTCACTGGACCAGCGCCTACAATGGCAAGTCACCCAGCACCCACCTCCTCAGCTGCACCTGCATGCACGCCTTACGGCGTTCCACATTCTCCGGCACCCCCAGCTTTTACTGGTTCACACCCAGCTTTTACTGGAAATTCTGGTATTTCCCCTACTGGATTTGCAAGTCTTATTGGGTTCAATCTGGGTACTGAAGGAGGAGAATCTTCGTCGGAGAGGTCTATACTGTCTGTTGGTACTGTTGATGATATTGATGGAGAAGCAAGGACCACCGTGAAGGAGCGATCAATAGCCTTGAAGAAGAAAGGCAAGGAAAAGAAGGAAAATGAAGCCAAAACGAAGGAAAAGCAGAAGAAATTGAAGGAGATGAGGCTTCATCAAGGGCAATCAATGCCATTTGTACAGCCTACTGTGGATCAGGCGTTGTTGGCGGCCGCAATTGCTCAAGCACAGGCAATGGGAGGCGCCGCCGTCAACCCAGTTTTTGTCAATCCGGTTGGCACATCCACAGGTTTCAACCTGAACCACCTGCTGAATCCTTTGCACATGAGGCTTAGAGGTTCAGTAATGAAGCAGCCTAAGTTCTCAGGGCACCCAAATTACTGGGCGTCCTTCGAAAGGCAGTTCATGGTCTGGTTGCAGACGGAGAAACTGGACAAGGAACTCTGGATTCTCGGGTTGATGGACTGTTTGACTGGCAAACTCAGGGAAAGTACATATAATCTTTATGTGCAAAAGCCAGAATCAAGGAGATCCCCTGACTTATGAAGAGCTGTGGCGAAGTCTCAAAAGGAAAGGCTCTCGACTCCCTGAGGATCATTACAGGAAACGTCTTGAGAACTTCAGGGCGATCAAGAAATTGTTTCTTGAAGAGATCCAAATAGCAAGGCAGGATTGGGAGTTTTTGGTGCAAGAGGCAGAGAACTCGGGAGAAGGCCTTTCTGAAGGCGAGATGAAGAAGATCCTCCTGAGCAAGCTCACGCCGGAGACCAAGCAGAAGATCAGGGACTCCGGGGCTGATCAAAAAGTCCTGGGCAACTGGGTTGAAGTCCGAGGATTGCCGGAGACTATGGGAAAAATGGCAGTTCGTGAGTTGCTACACTCTATCAGTGCTACGGGATTGAAAGACATCACCATTCGTGAGGGCAGATGGAGAGTTGGTTTCCATGATTCTGAACAGTCAGAGTTTTTCTGTAGCATGGTGGATGGAAAAGTGAAGTATAAGGGAACAGTTTTGAAGATGCGGCCGTGGATCTTCTCGTATGGAGTCGAGCAGATCTGGGACCAACTTGAAAGTATGCAAACTCAGAACGCCAGAAGTCACAGGATGCACAAGGCTTCGGAGGCAAGGTCAGTGCCCTTGGTGAGAAGGGATGCTCCGTGTGCATTGCCCTTGGAAAGGAAGGTCGAGCGGCGACTCACACGACCGCAGATCACAGGTGGACGCCCTCAGATCTCAAGACAATTCAGTCCAAAATGGATGGAAAGAGAAAATTCTCCCAAAAATCCCCAGCAGGATGGAGCACGAGATGCTGACCAGCATGGAAGGGGAAAGGGTAAAGGGCAGTCCAAAGGAAAGAACAGAGATTGGACACCAAAAGATTACTCGCAGCAGGGCAGAGATCCAAGTGGCTAAAGATGGACCGATGCTGGTGAAAAGTCTGGTGGAAAATCTGGCAAAAGAGTGGAAAGGGACAAGGAAAGTCCGGGAATCAGGAGGATTCCAAGGTGAATGGCAACCCCCTGTATACGGAGACGCCAGCAAACAAGACCTTCGGCAACAACAAGGATACTGGAGGTCGAGGCAAGTGCAGATCCAACGAATCCAACCCCAATTCCAACACCTCCAACAACAAAGGCCAAGGAGGTAAGGAAGGTGGTGGTGGAAAGTCATTTGGTGGTCGTGGACGTGGAAAAAGGGGTCAATGCCGTTGAAGCAGGAGAAGAATGGGTTGACGAAGGAGAAGTACAGGACGTGCAGCCGAACGTCGAAGAAGAATGGCAATAGGGAATCCAACTTGACCCAATTCCCAAGACTGGGGTTGAGTGGCAGGAAACAAAGCCCATCAGGGTAGTTGGGGGGGTGGATGGACGCTGCTGGGATCGGCTGGCGCGTTCCTCCGGCCTCCTCTACCCTGCCTTGGTCCTCAGCGCTGTCCGGCGGGGCAAGCAGCGCCAGTTTGTCTGCTGGATCCAGGTCAGGACGACAGATGGTAAGGTTAAACTTGCCAAATGTCTGATTGACAATGGTTCAGAGGTCAATCTGGTAAGGAGAGGCTTTCTGCAGGAGGACGAGGCGAAGATGTCCTCGACACCTGTCCAGCTGGAGGGAGTGAGCGGACATCGCCTTGAAGGTGGCGATAGAGAGGCAGAGTTGGCGGTCAGATTGGTGAAACAATCTGTCTGGAGCGTGGAGGAGACGGTGACGGAGGAATGGTTTCCTGGAAAATTCTATGAAGCCAGCACAAAGTATAATTTATTCTTGGGTCAACCATGGCTTCACGCTCACCGTGTGTCGCCCATGGGACACAGGACATGCTTCCTCCAGGATGCATCAACCAGCGACCCGTCCGACCTGTATTATCTGCACCCATATACCAAGAGTATACACCAATTCAAGGAGCGAAATAAGCTGCATATTCAGCAAGATGGGCAGGAATGGACAGGGAATCAAGAAGAATTCGACAAAGGAAAGGTGGAATCATTGAACTGCAAGAAGTGGAAGTCAGTTTGCTATCGTGTAGTCGACAAATGGCGGGACATTCTGGTGGATTACTTCGAAAAGAACCACAATTTTCGTCCGCAAGTTGATGCCTTTGCAAACAACAGAAATAAAAGATTTCCAAAGTTCTACGACGATGCCTAGAGTGAGGACTGGTCTGAACCTCTATGGATCAATCTGCCCTTCGACGTCTTTCCTCGTGTGGTGCAGAAGCTGAAGCAATCCGCCGCAAAGGCGATTTTAATTGTTCCCAACTGGCCAAAACAATCTTGGTTCAAGGACATTATGGACATTTCAATCGACATTGTCGAGCTACCTCACAAGGGAGTGAATCTGTATTGTGACGACAATGGCAAGCCTTTGCCACAGCGTTCTTGGAGCACGTTGGCGTGCTTAGTTGACGGGAATCTGGGAGATTATTGGCAAGATGACAGTGAAATGGGAACAGAAGAGGTCATCTCAAATTCCTCAAGAAGCGACAAAATTGAAGTGGATGGAGACGATCGAGAGCAGATTCCCGACGTATCATCGTGGAAGGAGGGAAGGACAATCGGCGTCCCTCAAGAGAACGCCTCCATCAATTCCAATTCGTCCCCATCAGACAAGAATCAAGCCAAAAATGTCAAGATTTCAAGCAAGAATGACGACAAATTTCCAAGATTTTCACCTCAATTGACAGGAATGCGGCTGAATTCGTCCGACCATCCCTTCAAGACGTTCGCGGACCCCCTTAATTGGTGGGATCCCACGGAGGAGCGAGCTCAGGTGAGCTTCGCCCGCCAACAATGTGACGAAGAAGTTTGGAATGAAGTGGCCAAGAATATGAGACCACGACCAACAATTCGCAAATTGGTGGACATAATGTCGCCGATTAAATGTGGGAATCAGGTCGACGGAGACAAGATATCTGCAAGAAAGGACGCAGTGTTCGAAGATTATAAAGATGACGTGCTGAGTGGGAAGTTGTGGAAAAACCCCTAACTCAATGTGAAAATGGGGAAGCCAAGATTGAGATAATCCAAGGCTCAAAGGTGCACAAACAACGTCCATTCTACCTTCACGGCACCAAAGCAGTTGCCCTACGAAAGATCATTGAGCGCAATCTCTATGAGTTCGGTTGGTTGGAGGGCTGCATGAGTTCTGAGTGGTGTTCAGCACCATTTACTGTGCCAAAACCCCAACCTGCTGACCAATCCAGCATAGATGCTTGGCGTCTAGTGGTGGATTACAGAGCTCTGAATGCCGCCACGGTACCTGACGCGCATCCCCTTCCTTTGATCGAGAAGGAGATCGCCGCGAGAGCCAAAGGTAAGCTCTTTACTGTGTTCGATTTGCGCCATGGGTTTCACCAAATGCCCCTTCGAAAGGCGGATAGGCATTTGACGGCAATGTGCACGCCCTCCGGCACTGTCCAGTGGACTGTACTGCTGATGGGTCTGAAGAATGCGCCGTCGATGTTCCAGAAGATGATGGAGACTATTTTATTTCAGAAGCACAAGTCTCTGGATTTACAAGAATTCTGCAGCATCTACATTGACGACCTTCTGATTGCCACGCCGTTGGGGAAAAACTTTGATGAGTGCCTGAAGTTGCACGAAGAAGAAGTCCGCAAAGTTCTCGAAGTCCTTCGACAAGAGAAGCTCCTGTGTGGACCCAAGAAGGGCAAAATGTTCCTCCAGAGTGTGGAATTTTGTGGCTCTGTCTTGGAAGATGGGACAAGAAGACTGGCCCAAGGGAAAATGGCTGCCCTGCAGCTATGGGAAAGGCCTAAAACCATCACGCAGCTTCGTGCCTTTTTAGGCTGCTGCAATTATTACCACGAGTTCTTTGCCCTCTACGCCAAGTTCTCTGGTCCATTGACAGAGTTACTCAAGGTTGGCAAAATAGAAGGAAAGAAGGGATCTCAAGTCAAGCTCAAGTGGACGCCAGAATGTGAAGAGGCCTTTACTGGTCTCAAGGAAGCACTCGCAAATGTGGTTACATTAAAGACTCCGTGGTTGGATGAAAGACCTTTTTATATTCGTACAGACGCCAGTCGTTACGCCATTGGTGCTACAATCGAACAAGTCGATGATGAAGGTCACCATCATCCTCTGGCTTTCTGGTCCCGCAAGCTTACAACAAGACAGCGAAATTGGAGTCCAAGGGAACAAGAAGCCTACGCAATCCTTTGTGCCTTACGTCGTTATGAAGGTTGGATCTTGGGCCATCGCGTTGAGGTACTGACTGACCACAAGTCACTGGAGAGCTGGAGGACAGAACATGTGGATACCCCTGGTGGACCAGCTGGGAGGAGAGGCCGTTGGCATGAAACTCTCAGCAGATTTGACCTCCATGTGACTTACATTCCGGGTCGTTACAATATAGTGGCGGACGCCCTGAGTCGCTGGGCCTACCCAGCCTCAGAGGCTTACTCTGAAGTGAGTTTTCATGCGACAGCGACGGATAAAGCCGAAGTGATCGATTTTGATAAGGAGGAACAAGCACTGATCAAGAAACGTTGTCTCCAATGTTCGATTAAGAATCGGATGAAGGTTGAATTGGTCAGATGCAAGGAGATTACCAAGGCAGATCAGACTGAAAGGGTTAACTCTGACTCTGAGTCTTCGCTGCCACTCCTTAATGTGTTTCCAGTGACAAGATCCAAGGCGAAATCCACGCTCCCTCCACAACCAAAGGACAAGGAAACTTCCTTCCTCTGTGTGGATTGGACGAAGATGTACAAGGAGGACAGGTTCTTCGGGTCGGTATACCACAAGTTGAAAGGGGACAAGCCTTACGACTCTGAAGAGACGTCTGATTTCAAGATCCAAGGCGACAAGTTATTTTGACAAGGACGGATTTGTGTTCCTGATTGTCTCATTGACCAATATGTCAAACATTGGCATCGGAATGAGACATCCCACGGACACTCCCGTGTACTGGAGCAGGAGCTACGACACAGAGTGTACACACGGGAACTCAAGAGTGCCTGTGAGCGAGTTGCCAAAGGATGCAAGCAATGTCAGGCGAACATCCCCAAGAATCAAAAGGCAGAAGGACTACTGAAGGGATTACCAATTCCTGAGAGGTTGTTCGACAAGGTGACGGCGGATGTCTTCAAGTTGGGACAAATCCAAGAGGAATGTCTCTACACGACGATGCCAATCGATGGGGTTTTGTTAATTCAAGACCGCCACAGTGGCTACATCCAGGTCCTCCCTTGCAACACGAAGCATCTCACCTCTGAAATTGCTGCCAAGTGGACTGCAAGTCAGTGGATGAGTAACTGGGATGTTCCCAGTGAAATTCTGACGGACAGTGGGAAGGAGTTCATTGGGACTTGGTGGGAGAACATGTGTGCTCTATTGGGAGTTCATCATCTTCGTGCCCGAGTCTACGACCATCGAGCCCTCCCTGCTGAACGCGCTGGAAGAATTCTTATCAACATTCTGAGAAAATTGCTGGCGACTGAAAACACTACAATTGGTTGGAGACAATTTACTGTGTCTTCAGGAGATACCATCGGACCAAGAACTACACTGGATTAAGTCCGAATGAGCTTGTATTCGGTCGTGAGAAGATGGGTCCAGGACCAGTGATGTATCATCCAAGGCAGTGCTACGACGCCTCACAATGGTTTGAGAGGATCAAGGATTTAGAGTCCAAGTGGATCCAAGCCAATGTAAAGAGAGTCAAGCAGATTGGTTGAAATTCAAAAAACAGTCGAGAACACAAGGAAAGCCCTTCGAGAAAGGCCAGCAAGTTTGGCTTCGTAAGTCAGACGAGACCCTGAAGGACGACAACAAATTGTTACCCTTGTGGGAAGGCCCATTCCAAGTCAGTGGTCAACTAAGTGAGACTACATTCAACCTTGAGGTTGAACCGGGCAGACATCAAGAAGTACATCGGGACCGTTTGAAGGCCAAAGTACCCTGCCCCAAAGGAAGGTTCAAGCCTCTCTATTGGACTTCGAAGTACCTGAGCGACAGGAAGATGGTCACCAGCAGTTTCGAGTTGGAGAAGATCCTTGATTACAAGAAAAATGCTCAAAACAAGTGGTACTTTCTGTGCAGATGGAAAGGATTGGGTCCAAAAGAAGACAAATGGGACCCAGCATCAAGCTTTATCCATGGGTATACGGACACTTTCATCAAGTTCCTGAAGAAGCACCCTGAGATTGACCGTGAGCTCTCGCTGATCAAAGATTGTGTCACCAAGGAAAACTTACAAGCACAAGAAGAAGCTCCAATCGTGGCAGAATCCATTCGAGACAAGATCTGATCAGAATTTAAATCGCCGAAACTTTCGAAAAGGTTTACGGTTTACATATACCCTTGGCATTGGGACAAAACAGTCCTGGCGCATCGTCTATGTGGTTCGATGAACAGATGATGGGACATTCTGGGATCATCCTGGTCATTCTCATCCATCATTCTCATCATGGTCATCATGTGAATCATGTGCTTCATCGTAGATGATTCCCATCGGAAGTTCCAAAAGGCCTTTATTCTCAACCACGACGACACTTTCGTGTTTTGCTGTCGACTGGGGCCCTCTACTCGCCTTGGGAAGGAGTCCTTCGAGTTCGTGCTCATTTCAGAGATTCTGCCACATGACTAAGTCTGATGCAGTTCATGTGTTTGACGGATCTGCTGGGAATGTTATTTCAATCAGCTCTTACATTGATACTGTTGGTTTGTTTTCCAATCGACCGCTGTCAAAGGGCTTATATAGACCAAGTGACGACGATGGTGTCCTTGCTTGTGTCGACTCGCTGTTCATCTGTGGATTGTGTTGGAATCCCCCTCAGAATCAGCTCAAATTTTGGCAAATTCCTGGTACCAAGCATTGGATGCTTATACATTCTGGGACTATAATGAGTCAATTGGCCCTTCTGGCTCATACTGGATTAAACATGAAGCCCTGGAGACAATACTGACAGTGTGGTGATCACTCACTGAGTTTTCTTGGCTATCATTACTTACATGATTGAATTTCCATCATCATGGGGATCATCATGATCATGAGGATTTGACCTGGATTGGCTATGAATGAGAACTGGATTTCCGTTCAGCACAACACATAGTATCTATCGACAATGAATTGGACCTATATTGGCTTGCTTCGAACTTCGCCGTCCTCAATCTGTGTGTGATTCACTGATTTTGGTCTCGATTCAGTCATATTTTGTACCATAATCTGGCATCTGGTCTCATGACTGCAAATGACACCGACAAGTTTCACTTATCTTGGACTCCATGAAGGGATACCCTATTTTTTGGACGCTCGACGACATGGCGACACTCGTTTTCTGTTTTCTGGCAGTGGGATGTCAGATCCTGATTTCATCATGGATCATGGATCTAGATCATGCATGTACATTCTTCACTCAGACTTTCAATTTTCGAATTTTCGAGCTTGAACGAAGCTATTTCTGTGTGCCCTAAGGTACCTATGCGTTTCATTCAAGTCGATGGCCATCGCGAAACACAGATCTCAGCACAATTTTGCTCAATTCAGCTCAATTTCTTGCCTTTGTCATAGATTGGTCGGTTTTTGGTCACTTTCGCCGTTTCTTTCACTTCACTTGACCCAGCCTGACATACTGGCGTATGTTTTCAGAGGGGGAGTGTAACGGCAGCAGTGACAGCACTCAATTTATACATCAATGTGATCAGAATTTCAATGATTCTCAGATGTACATTAGTGCAGTAAATTTTCCGCTTGTTTTCATGTTTTCCGTTCGCCGCCAGATGTCGCCTGTGAGCGCGCGTCGAGTCGCATTTGTCTTTCGTGATTTCCCAATCGGATTTATTTTAATTATTTCGAATGATTTCACGTTGAGACATTATGTGCGATGGATGCACAATGAGATTCTATGTCTGCTCCATTTTTGTAGACCGGGTTTTCTGACTATTCATATTCCACCATGGAGTTCAATGGGCTTACAAGTGCTTCGCATATGTCGCTCCCAGAGGCTGGATATGGGTCTGAAGAGGGTCAGTTGGGTTCGGAGATATCAGGGGCAGTGTCGGGCGTTACAACCCCTGGGGCATCAAGGCTACAGGCTTCGCAATTACAAGGAAGATCCGCCACTAAGCAGCGGTTACAACCACGCACAACCACCGCGGGGGGCAGGCAGCGATACAGCACGCCCAACCATGAGGCAGGCCACACACCAACACAGCAGGCCCGACCATGAAGGGGGCCCCACAACAACGCAGCACACCCGACCATGAGGCGGGCCACGCGCCAGCACAGCATGCCCCACCATCAAGGGGGGCACACATCGACACATCACGCCCCACCATGGGGGGGGGCCACGCACCAACACAGCAAGCCCAACCATGGGGGGGCCTCGCACCAGCACAATAGGTCCCACCATGGGGGGGGGGGCACGCACCAACACAACACCGACCCCGGCTAGGCAAACAACACAATCGCAACCGCAACCCAATCGCCGACCAAAGCCACCCTAACACGCCGTTCAATAGGAGGAGAAGACGACGCCGAACCAACAAAACAAGCCGCGCATGGCGACAGCTAAAACACCACCAGCCCAAACCCAACAATGCCGGCCGGCAGGCGGCAAAGTCGACGACAACCCAAGCCAAGCACCACCGGGCTAAGACGACGGCACACAAACACAATGCGCCGGGCACACCCCGATCGCAGCACAGCGGACCCACGCCCGACAAGCCGCCCTCAATAAGAGCCAAACAACAACGACTCAACGCAACCGGCTGCGCACGCGCAGGCCTTCCCACGGTGAACCTAACTCAGAACACGGCGTGTACACGGCGGCAGACGACAACAGGCAGCGTAACACGACGCGTCGTACAAAGGCCGACCCGGGCACAACCAACCAACTCCAAGACAGGCGTGACAACTACACGAACAACATCGGGCTGCGAAAGCGCCCGCTGCAGTGCAAAGGAACCAACGCCGAACAAGCCGACCATGAGGCGGCTAAGACAACCGTGCACCAACAAAACCCCTGCAGCAGCCACGACTTGACCATAAACAGACCACGCGCAAGCCGGCCAACACCTAACTAGCCAGGCATGCAAGGGTCGAAACGGGAACGGCGTCCAACGGGTTGGCGACACCGTGGTGTGCCACGCCCGCCGACCACCATGCCCAGGAACACAACAGAACACCGCAACTCTACCATTAAGAAACCGACCAACCAACATTAACAAACTACACTACACTACACTTGGACAAACCAAGACGCAACTAACCAGCACCGAAACAGACGTGCCAGTTACACATACAACATTCAGCTATACAACCACCGGTAGCAGCGCGACAAAACCCACGCTAACCAAGCCGACCATGAGGCGGCCAAGACAACCGCGCACCAACCACAGCGCAGTTGCAGCCGCGACCTCACAAGTAAACAGACCACACGCAAGCCGGCCAGCACCGAGCCAGCCGGGTCGAAACAGGAACGGCGTCCACCGAGTTGGCCACACCATGGTGCGCCACGCCCGCTGACCACCATATCCACGAACAAAACAGAACATCGCGTCTCTACCATCAAGCAACCCCCCAACCAATTTTAACAAACTACACCAAACCCCCAGGCCCCCCGGGAGAGCGCAAGCTCGACCAAGTCAGAAGGCGTGAGCACGCGCCACGGCATGCGAGTCCCGTAGCACGTGCTTCTTCAAGTCGTCTCACGCCTACTGAAAACCAACCCAGGTGGGGGTGCCTGCAGGACAGGGCCATTGGCCTGGCTCCGGGCCCCTGGGCCCCAGAATCCGGAGGTTGATGAGGATTTGAGATGCAGCCCTCCCCCGCGTATCATCCGCCCGAAGGAGAGGAATGTCAGACTTTGGTCGAACATTGGTTACCCCTCTGGGCAGAACCCGCTGTAGGGTACTGCTCGCGGCGACCGCGCCCTGCCCCCATGTGGGGGAGCCGTTTTGTGGCGGCACGTGAAGTAGGGCCGTTGGTGGGTGAGCAAAGGCCCCTGAGTAAGACCCCCCTCGGGGGCAAACCCAGTCCGAAGATGACCTACCTACCTACCTCCAGCCACCGGATCAACATGAAATCAGAATAAATCCTTCCTAATCAAAAATGAGTAACCAAGAGGCGCTGCACATAGACAATGCAGGCTCAAATACACAGTTTCAATCACATATGGACAAAGCAAATGATTTTATAGTGCAGCCTGACATCAGTCTGGCCTCAAACATAGACGCAAGCACTTAATGTGCAGACGTTGACATGCATTGGAGTTGATTAGGAATCTGGGGCAAGTGGGTTCGGCCAGACACAGGTTATGGCTTGGCTGGCATGGCCAACCAATTGAATTCAGAATCAGTTAAAATGTAGGCCCACAATAGGTAGAAGAAACAAGTGCGCATAGGGGTCCTGAGATGGGAGACTACTAGGCTTAACCTACAAGTGCCAAGGCATGAAATGCCTATTCCATCTTGGTATAACCTCCATGAAGGAAGATACCTCCGCTCATCTGAGTTGTAGGAGTGATGTTCATGGCGCGCTAGGGTTATAACTCTAGTTACCTAATAAAGTGTACTCAAAGCTTCAAATGGAGTGATAAGAAAATGATTAAGTGTCAGTCTTCATTCCTTCCCAAGAATTATGGGAGGCTTGGCCTGGATCAGGTACCCCAGGAAAAACATGGTAGTGACTTTTTCTTACTCCCCCCCGGAGTACTAGTTGATCAGGCTAGTAGGACCCAGGAAAAAGGCTGAAATTACCCTGAAACTACCTCAGTAAATTCTCCAAACCAGCAACTGACACTCTCATCATTTAATAGAAGCTTATCACACTGTAGGTACCCTAGAAAAACGGGGTAATGTACCGTGTATGATGTTCTTTCAAAGGAGCATTCCTCAAAGGTTGCTGGCGTGCGGCCAAAATGTTTGGTAGAATTTCGGGGTAGAGGGGAAGGAATCCAGGACCTCCTCCCTAGAGTGCACATGGTTACCCACTAGGGTATGGTTGAACGCTTTAGCCTGGACGGCCATCGCTGAATAAACAGCTTTTCAGTAAGCATCCTGACCAAGGGTCAGGGCAGAGCAATACTTCTGTTGGATTTCACAAAACTGCAGGAGCTGACAAATATAGAAAATAAAACCAACAGGGTGGGAATCCCGCAATTTAGCGAAAAGGTCAGTGATTTAAGAAGTCAAATCGCTAAAGGTTGAAGAAGAGACGTTGAAAATTGTCATTTTTAGTCCAAAACGTATAGCCGCAGACAAGCGCAGCAGAGCGGCACTCAGAAAAGAAGGCTCGGAAGCCGAAACAGCTCCAGGAAGGAAAGGTATGCACGGTGTTTTTGAAAGCTTTGAAAAAAAACATTTTATACACTTTAGGAGGAAAACATGAAACAACAGCCACAAAGGAGAGCCAGCTGACAGCCCGCTTCTCAGGTATCTTACTGTCACTACGCACGTATGCATTGTGGTTGTGTTGTTTGTTTCGTCCAAACACTAGGGTTGTGACGGCTGCGTTTGTTTGGGGTGTGGAACCTGTCCATGCTTGTTCTGCACAGGCAAATTGACGAATCAAAGGTATGCCGAATGAATGGAGCACGCAGCACGCACATAGGGTCAGAGTAAGCGCCGTGCTTGCGATGCATGGGTGGAAAGCAGGCATTCACATGGTGTGCCGCTTTCCCTGTGCATCACATTACTCTCTCCTTCTTTCCACAGGTCCCAAAGAAAGGGCTTGTGTGTGCCTTCCATGGCCGTTGCATTAACGTATGGGTGCTTAAAACGCTAGGCTTTGTCTTGCGCTGTGATTTGGCCATTCACCCTGTTCCCTCTCTTGCAGGTCACAATGGAAGAAATGCGTGATACACACGATGCATTAATCGCCTAGGGTTGCTAAAAGTCACTGTGCGCTTGCTTAAGCGCTTAGGCTTGTTCTTTGCTCCGTGTTTTCTGCATTCACACGCAGTGCATGGTGAGTACAGTGAGTAAGCCCAGGAGGAGCCCACCTCCTGGTTGAGTTTGTTCGTAATGATGTTTAAAGGGTGGGTGAAAATGGTTCGTTGCAACACTGCCTCCCTTCCCTGCATGCTCAAAATGCATTAAAGAGTTTAGGCCACGCGCAGTGCACACGGTACTAACCCTTGCCAGGTTACCAAGAGCTCCCCGCCACGTTCTCTAAGAGAACGGGCGGAGTCCTTAGAGCCTGCTTGCTTGATTGGGCAGTTTGGAAATAGCCAATTATTTTGCGGTCCAAGACCCGTAGGATACGGCAAGGCTGTTAGGTTGCAGGTCCAAACTGCTCTGTGTGTGCCTGTGTCAGGTGGGACAAGGTAAAGTGAATTGCTGTCACTGCAAAGCCCTGCTAAACAGTGGCGCTGATCACACCAAAAAGAAATGAGTTTGGCGTTATGAACTACATGGTCATGTGCAAGCGAGTACAAAACACTGAGGGCTCTACACGTGCACTCCCTACTCCAAGCCCTGTCAAGGAAACGTGTAGAGGCGTCCCTGGCAGGCCGCAGCAGCCTAGTGGCGCTGTTTCACTTGTCTTCTCAAAGGGGGTCCAATAGGGCCTGAGACCTATTTGCCACGACCACCTAGTAGCGTGTCCAGGGGTTAGGGTCAGCAATCCTGGTAGGGACTGAGTGCAGGTTGTGCTCGACCTACCTTGGAAGGCCGGTGCTGACATTAGTCAGTGTAGTGTAGTGGCATCTCCTGCTCCGCGTGCGTTTCCTTGCTGGCAGCGGAGTTTGTTAGTTTTTCGCGCGTCAAAAAATGGGCATGTTGTATGCCCTTAGCACACTTTGCCACCCCCACCCCCTTTAGTAGGTAGTGCTCTTGCCGTTCACCCCAAGGATAGGCGCCAACACAGAAATTTGGCGCCCTAGGAGTGGTACCAGTAGCTCACTAGGACCCTCGGTCCGACATCAGTGAAGGCCGATGATGGCAGCCACGCTGGGGAGAGAAGTGAGACACACACAGGCATACGTAGCACACTTAGGGGTATGGTAACACCGCCAAGCCGGGTCGAGCCCCATTAGTCTGGACCAGTTAGGGGTCCTAACCATGGGCATGCTTGTCCCCAAAAAGGGTGGACACACCTTGTCTCTCAACACCTTACTTGCCATTCCGCCCTAGTCCAAGATACCAGCGCTTCGCCTTTACTCCCGGAAGGTCATCACATTAGGGCATGTCCATACAACACGTCGTCGACAGGGCTCTCACTCGCTGGGTGGCTGCAAACCTCATAAGCGGCCGTCTGGCTCACGCGGGTAACCAGAGGCATGGGAGTGCAGGGCTTGGCCACGGGGAAGTGTGCCTCTAGGGGGAGCCTATACTGCTGCAGGAGGGGCCCGAAGGAGACTCCGAACGGAAGGAGGGGAAGTCCCGGAAGTACCACGCCTCCTGCAGCTTGCAGCGTCCTCAGTTCGGTTAGGAGCAACAAATAGATAGGCACAAGAAGATTAGTTTTTCTTCTTATGCTGGGACAGAGTCTCAGCACGGGTTAGTAATGACGCGTTCCCGTGGGGAACCGGCCACGGGACGCTGCGGTGGACACGCGCAAGTGAGCAGGCAGGCAAAGCACTACGCTCACAAGGGCATCAATGCGCTCATGTCATGTGACAAAGCGTTTCAGAATCCTTGCCACTCTGAAATGAGGGAACGAAAGTATGTACAGCAACACATCAGGATATGTACACATGGGGTTAAGACTGGACTGGGGTAAGGGCATCACAGGACAATAGACACTCTATCCTAACTTGTATCCCAATCCCAGGTCCGACCCTCTCAGTGGCTGGTGGGGGCGGGGGCTCAAACACAACCCATGCCCTGCTCAGTCCGGACCCTGAAACCCTGCCAATGGGAGAGGTGTCCCGCCCAGCCACAGGCGAGTTCCTGGGAACCAAGGAGCTCCAAGGCCAACCGACAGTAGCTCCCTGTGCTCCCTTAACAGCAGGTCCCAACTCCTCTCTGAGCCAGAGATATGGCCCCGCCATAATCCCTCAGGAGTTGGTAGCAGAAAATGGGCTGTTTCAGCCCAAACTGATATTAGCTCCAAAATACCCAAAATTGACCCCTCATCCGGACCCGCCAGAGGTAGGGACGAGGCAACTGACCCTATGCCCTTCGAGTATGAACTTCTTGGAGCCCTCACCCAACCTGGTTCCCTCTGAGGTCCCGGCATCAGGGCAACACGGATGAGTCAAGTGGGGTCATGATGCCAAAATCACCAAAATTGGCGTCATTCCCACGCGTGGCTCGCCCAGCCAAGGTACGGCCAATGGCTCACAGGGTAGGAGGCAGGACCTGGGACTTATATCTGAGTGTACAACTTGAATTTAGGTCCGGGCTCCCTATGGGCTTAGAGAAATGGGGCCGCCAATTGACCACACGGAAGGGGGAAATTGGGGTCCCAAAATTGGGTCATTTTGGCTGCTTGAAATGAGCCAAAATCCGGTGTGCTCCCAATAGTATATCTCCACGCCGGCTTGGAGATCGGATTCGTCATTCCGTACGCAATCTACCGGGAGTCCAACAGAGACTCCCATGCCCTTGGCCCTCAAAGATCTCCATGCTACCTGGCGTGGTGACGATCCCAACTGGGCCCACAAATGCAAAAATGGCAAAATTGCCCACACTCATTTTGGGCTAGCACCTTAACGAAGGTGGCTCCGCTTCGCCCACGTGGTGTGTGAACCATGAGGACCAATGTCCATATCACCCATGTCATATATGGTCCATTGGTCCAAGCGTCCGGCGTGCACGAAGGTTAGAACATGGTGCACGGCGGGCAGCAAAAGTGGAAAATTGCTCAAAATGGCCAAAAATGCGCACACTCATGGTTGGGGCAAATGAGGCACATGCCCGACTCGGACCGGAGTGTGCCATAGGATTGGTGTCAAGTCATATGTGTCCAACATATCTTTTGGGCGTCGCCCAACTCCTCCGGTATTGGGAATGGCAGGGTCGCCAAGTGAGCCCATGATTTGGGATAGTCCCAAATCGCCAACATGGCGGCCACGGTATGCCAAGCCTAAGAGGAGTTATTCGCCGGGTCCAAGATATGTTGGGCACCGAAGTATGTACCCTCTTAACATACTTGGGTCATGATGTCAATTGAACGCAACGTTGAGATACACGGTCGCCACTTGACATCATGACGGGCCAAAAATTGCAAAATTGGCACAAAGACACACAAAACTGCATTGAAAGGTGCACAATTATACTATAATACCTTCGGCTTGGATCGTGCAATCAACTAATCCTTCTAAACACAATGACTTGACACTAATGACCTTCGATTCCACATATGTGCTCCACTTGGGGCGCTTTGAAAGGTTACGAGCGCCGCTTCCCAAGTGGGCACATGAAAATATGGAAAATTGCAAAACACACACCTTGCTCCCAACGCATCGCTTCGGGATCGCCACACAAGCTTCCCTTCACGAAGGTTAGGCTTGCAATTGATCGTAGGGAGTATGGAGAAGGGGCTTGCACAATATGAGGTCCATTGGCAGGGCCATCGCTCTTAGCCAAACCCGCCAAATGGGCACGCAATACAACACATGGCACATACCACATATTGCCCCAAAAGGTAGCTCCCCCCACGATATGTCATGCCCCTCCAAGGGCATCACTTTGTGTCAATCGCTCATAGGAACTCAAAGAGAGTTCCTATGCAACACCAACACTTGCGCGCTACACTCGAAAGTTATCTTAACGCACGCAATGTCATGGCCAAAGAGTTACAACGCAAACTCTACCCTCTTGACCATGATCCATTACACTAGCGCGCACGTGTGGAAACGCAAGGCATATGATGCTTCCTAAATTACGTCGGGAGTATTGTGAATACATCCCACGTTTCCTTATTGTCATTCCTCGCAAGCAACACGAGATATGACCTTCACAAGTGGCCTCACGAATCAACTTTGTTTTGCCCATATCTTTAAGACAAATGGAGGGCAGGATAAAAGGAAAGTTGATTCGTGCATAGGGAAGCACGTAGGTCCACTCGAAAGAGGTCAAATCAAGTGCGGGGATGTCGAAGTCAAAAATCCGATTTCGACATCCTGAAAAATTCGGATTAAGGTTGCGAGTGTAAGATGTGAAAATTGCGGAAGCATCCATGCAGTTCCTGACGACTTTGGAGCCTTCGTGACGGATTGCGTTAAAATTTCTATTAATTACAGTTAAACTGGCGGTTACGGTAAAGTCGCGATCCAACCGCCAGCAGTCAAAACAGTGAATATCAGAACCGAAGCGTAAAAATTGACGGAAACAATATGGAAATAAAACCCTGTTGATTCCTGATATTCTGATATGCAAATCTCCGCTGGCGGTGCATTGGTTGCCGATGCGGGGCTTTACGGCACGGATCGGAGCGTCAACGGGCGTCTTTCCTTCCGTACATGGGGTTAGTGGACCGGAGACGGGTTGTATGCCGTAACCTAGCCATGGGGTTCTGGGTACCGCTTCACCCCCCTCCTTAGAGCGAACCCTGGGGGGGGCTCGATGACACCCAAGCATGGCAGCGGGTACCCAGGACCATCCCCTGAAGGGGGGGTGTCACATCCTCACTTCAGGCTGATTCTGGGTTAGGCTGCCCATTCCAACGCATAGTAAAACAGGTATGATGCTGTAGATGTTAGTAATAAGCGGTACAGTATCAAGTATCAAGTCCCGGGTCCTGGCGGCGATTGTTCGGCATCCAAAGGACCCGTTAACCCATACCAGGCGCACCGGGTGCCGGCTGCTACGGTCACCACCACAGTGGCAGTGGCATACACGGCCAACATAGGCGACACACGACGACCGAGGTGGTCCCACAGGTCGAGAGGGACCACAGAGATCCATCAGGCTACCCCAAGCTTTCCAAGGCCCGCCGACTGGGGAGAGTCCCCACGGGTCCTTCCTCGGGCGCACCATGTCCATATCCATACGACGCGAGTCCAGAGTGCCATAGTCGAACTCCTTAAGAACCCCAGATCTTAAAGGAGATCCTCCTTAAGGGATCGGGCATCAAGGCCGTCTTTTCCCTCGCCCTATTACCACGAAGGCCATACATGAGGGAGTCCTCATGCAGTGTGGGCGGAGGCGTCGACTCCTCAAACCACCAGTTTCCCAGGCAGACTGACCGAGGTCAGGAGCACCGGAGGCCGCCATCCGAATGCAAGTGCGTCTGCGAATCGGTAGGCTCACACTGGGACTGACAGTGGCGGACCGCTGGGAGTGTAGTCAGGCAACTGGGGTTCCCGCCTGGCGCCATCAGGATCCCCACACATCACAGCGAATAGGGCAACACGGTATCACGGGCACTCAAACAGTAGAATCTGTATTCAGGTACTGGTCCAGGCTGGACCAGGCTGTAAGAACATGTACACGGCGACTCAAGGCGCATTCGTATTCGATTCGTGAAAGACAGTCCACACTCCGGTGATAGGCTGAAGACAGCAACATACAGATGCACATATCCTGGAGGGCAGAAAAGCAAAACAAGCGGGGTAAATGGGCGTGTAAACACACTCTGAACAGAGCGCCAAACCACGCCACGGTCAGGATAAGGCAAATGCAGGAGGGTGGACAGGAAAACGCCTGAGTTCAGGCCATATATAGTCTCGAGACACACGTCGACTGGTCTGGATTCCGCAAATGCCATGGAACCAGACCACACACCCAAAAATCGCAATGCCGATGACAGCGGCATCCGTTGCGCAACGTCGTATGGGCTTCAAGGCCCCATAAGCTCAGAAAAGTGAAGGTCAGTCGCCCTACCTGGTTTCCCAAGGATTCAGCAGGGGGGTGAGTGACGAATAGAATTGAAAGAGAGGGGCCATCCTCCTCTGGATTCAGCAGGGGGGGGTATATGGCCACTCTGATGGCAGGTCACCGGAAGATGAGAGAAAGCAAGCAAGTGAGGGACGATCCGTCGGCCTCACAAGCGCCTCAAAGCACATCAGGGGAGAGCTCGGGGCGCTGATCAGGCACCCCTGGCTGCAATCGCCCGGGTGAGTGCTGCCAAGTCCGAAACGTGGACCTTGGTCTTGTGCTTGCGGATGTACTCCATGAAGGGAGTATTGACCCGCGGCACGAACGAGGAGACGGGTTCCCAGGTGTCGTGGGACGGCCCATAGCCTCGCCAACGAACCTTGAACTCCAGACCTCCGGGTGCCGAGGCTTTCGGACGCTGAGCCAGGATCTTCTCGACTGTATAGTCGTCCTGCTCAGCATAGTCGTCGTCCAAATCGGCCTCATGTGCGGCATAGCTCAGGGACACGTGCTGGCCACGGAGGTCGGGTCCCCGCACACGGAGTTGACTCTCGTGGCGCTCCCGGACCTGTCCGTGACCCACCTTGATGCGGTAGGTGTCCTCACCAATCCTGCGGACCACCTCGCCGGGTGTGAACCAGGTCTTGGTGCGGTGGGTGCCCATAGGGCGGGGTCTGATCACCCACACCGGGTCTCCCACCCTGAACTTCTGCGCTGTCGAGCTCGGGGCGGACTTCTGACGCTCAGCATGCTCCTTCTCGAGCTGCTGGCGGATGTCCCGCGCCGTTTGCTCTTGCCGCGCGAAGAATTCCTTGGCATCCATAGCCATGCCATCACCAGACAAGGGAAGTCCCCGACCCAGGGGGTCCCTGCCGAACAGAATCTGGTGAGGGGACAAACCGCCCGGTGTGGGGGTGTCATGATGGGCCTTCAGAGCAGGCCACATCTCCTCAAACCAGTTCTGACGTGGATTGGTGATGTTGATCTTGCGCAGCTTCTCGAACAGCTGCCGTCCAGCCACTTCAGCACGGCCGTTAGACCGGCTGAGATAGGCAACGCTCTTGGCATGACGTATTCCCATGAGGGAACACATAGCCTTGAACCAGCCACCAGTAAACTGGGGCCCTCGGTCACTGCAAATGGTGCGGGGGATGTCAAAGACGGTCAGCCAATGACGAATCATCATGACTGCCACTTCCTTGGCAAGCAACCCCTTTTTGCGTGCCAGAACGGCTACAACGTAGCCGCTGTGGCGGTCCACACAGAGAACCACACAGTCAAAGGTCTCCTTGCCAATGTGCACTTCGGGCATGGAGAAGACGTCCATGGCCACGCTCTCCATGGGGTGGTCAGGAACCGGGGTCCATTGGGCTTCCCCCTTGACGTTCCGGTTATCGGGATTGCAGGCCTGACAGACCGAGCAACCCTTCCTGACCTTCTTGATGGCGGTGTAGGGAACGATATGGTCGATCTCGAACCGACGCTGCATGTCAAGAGCTTGCTTCTTGACCCCTGGGTGCAGCATGTGGTGGTGCCAAGCTTCACACAGCTCGAGCACCCGGGACTCTGGTACTAGCAGCTTACCATTCCGGTAGAGCTTGCCATCTTCCTCAGTCAGCCCCTTTGGCCACTTCTGCCCGTCATCAGGGTCGGTCACAGCCCTATACTCGGCCGCAAAGGCCTCAGACTTGGCGTAGTCGTCGGTCCAGTCGTCCTGGAGGCAAGACTCCGGGAAGAGGTGCTTGTCGGACTCAGCTCCATCAGGGGCGAGTACTCTGACCGCTCTGCTCATCCTCGACGCGAGGGGGGCATCCGCAGCCATGACGACGAAGCATTTAGCACCCTCCTCCTCCATCAGGCGCTCCATTTCGATGATCCTCTTGGCTTCAGCGGTCTCAGCCTCATCGCCATGGGCAGAGATATCCTGCATGCCCTTGCTGGCGGGATAGGCCCACCTGCTGAGACAGTCCGCCACGGTGTTATCCTTTCCAGGAATATAAACAACCGTAAGGTCGAACTTGGCCAAGGTCTCGTGCCATCTTGCCCGTCGGGAGGCGGGACCTGAGGGGGTGTCCACGTGCTCCTTGTGCCACGACTGAGGACTCTGATGGTCGGTGCAGACGGTGACGGGATGGAGGGCTATGTACCCAGCCCATTTCCTGAGAGCCATGACGATGGCATACGCCTCCTTTTCACGGGGCGTCCACCTCCGTCTCTGGCCTTCCGCCAGGACTCGGCTCCAGAAGGCCACGGGCACGTGCCTCCCGTCGTCAAGCACTTGCTCCAACACAGCACCAATGGCGTAGTCGGAAGCGTCGGTGCGCAGGACAAACCCTCGGTCGGGATCCACGAGGTGCAGACCCACTGCGGATAGCAGCGCCTGCTTCATCCCCTCAAAGGCACGGTCGGAGTCAGCTGTCCAGACCAGAGCCTTCTTGGACCCCTTCTCGGTCTCCTCTCGGTTGCCCTTGAGCATGGTCGTCATGGGGGCTGCATACTCGGCATACATTTTGATATACCCCGAGTAGTAATTGCAGAACCCCAGATACGCCCGTAGCTCAGAGACCGTCTTGGGCTTTTCCCAGTGCACAATCGCAGCCACCTTGCCAGGTATGGGCTTTCGCTGCCCGTTCCCGACTACGTGCCCAGCGAAGACCACCTCGCTTACCGCAATGGTGGCCTTGTCACTGCTGCCCGTGAGTTTGTGCCGAACCAGAAGGTCCAGCACTCGAGTGACGTCCCTCTCGTGTGCCTCCAGGAGCTCCTCGTAGCTCATACTGGGGTCCCCGCACGCGATGATCACGTCGTCCACGAAGGGGTCCGCACAGTCGCGCACCGGCTCAAGCAGGTTCTCCAGCATCCGCTGAAAAGCCGCATTGCCGTTGGTAACGCCCATGGGCATCACCTTCCACTGGAGAGGTCCAAGTGGGGTGCTCATGGCTGTGCAGGCACGGGACTCCTTGGCGAGAGGCATCTGATGATAACCATGTTTCAGGTCAATCACCGTGAAAATCATCCGCCGGTGTTGCTTTTGCAGCATGTCCTCAATGAGGGGCAGCGTATAGCTGATGTGCTGCGTTTGGGCGTTCAGGCCGCGGTAGTGGACCACGAGCCGCCACTCACCGGCAACCTTCTTGGGGACGACGAAGCAGGGAGAGGCCCACTCGGAGTGGAACGGCTCAAGCCAGCCTCTCTGGATGAAGTCACGGAGGATCTTCTCCATGGCCTCTTTCCTCTCGCCCCTCAGGGCAAACTCCCGGTGCCGATACACACGGGGGTCCTGCTTCAGTCGTATCTTGGCCTCGCCATACGGTCCACGCACCGGTGGGGGGAACACAGGTTTTCCGCTGAAGAAGGTCTCACCATACTTCTGCTTTAGCCTGGCCCTCAACGCCTGGATCTTGGGGCAATCATCGGACTCCGCCTTGGCTTTTCCGGGCACCTGGACCACGGAGCTTACTTGAGGGGTAGCGACCCCGCTCGTCTTCGGCTCAGGCGGTCTTCCCAGGTGGCCCAAAGGGCCATCTCTGGTCTTGCCCCGGAATAGATCGCCGTAGGTGGGTGGGTTACCCCCGATTGGCTCGTCCTGGCTGGACAGGTGGTCCAGTACCCTCCTTACGAAGGTATCTCCATCATAGGAGCCAGAGACGATCGAGTCCACTTCCCACCAGGCTTTGTCCTGGCCTTTGCCCTCACGCTGGTTTCCCCAGTCGTGAAAGGGCTGATCCATATACCCCTGAACCAGATCCCACTCCTCTTCAGTGAGGGGCTTCTCCGATTCCGATTCTTCGATGTCAACAGGGGGAACCGCAAAGCATCGCCTCCAAGGCTCCGCTATGATACGGTTGACACACACGAAGTCCGTGGTGTCGGCCTGATCAAGGCCCCCATCCACATAGTGGAATTCCGTTGGCCATCTCTGGGGTGGCATGGGCTGTCCCTTAGCGTCCTGATAGACACTCTCTCCAGCCGGTGGGACGACCTTGTTTAAGGTCATGTTGGTCAATGAGGCTACCCAATGTCGGGTACTTTCCTCCTCGGTGCATCCCGTAGGAACAACCAGCACTGCCTTGGAGCGGTCCTTGCCAATCTTCGCTATCGCTCTTGGAATGTCCCAACGGGGGCAATGGATCCACATCAATCCCTGATGCGGACCCCAGTGCCTCTTCCACGCGGAGTCCTGTGCGCTCCAGTACTTCTCACACACCCGCAGATGGGCGGAGGTTCCTGAAGAGAACGCATCCAGGGCCAGATCCGAAGCTCCCAAGTCCGCGACAACTCGGCTCGCCACTTCCGGCCTTACGCCGTACTTCTGGTTTGCAGGACCAGTTGGCGCAGTGTCCAGCGCGGCCACTTCGAGCTGATTGCGTTCGGGGTGGATCCATTGGCATTCCACATGGTGCTCAGGTGACGAAAGCCACGAGAGTTGGTTGTCCTGGTACAGGGTCATGGAGGCTTGGGCCGGGAGAACGCCGGAGTCCGTCTCCATCATGAAGTCGTATCCAACGATCATGTCCCAGTCCATCTCGGCCTCGTAGAAGCGACCGTGCAGGAGGATTTCCTTGCCGAGGTCTGGGCGGCTCAGCTCACGATGGTTCACGAACTGCAGCCCAATGGCCGCTTCCTTCGTGCCTCCCACCATGTACTGGCCGTTCGCCACCTTCAGCCTGACGGGCTTCCGACTGTCGGTCAGAAACTCTGGTGGAAGTAGGCCAGCCTTGACAAAGCTGACTTGAGGTCCCGTGTTGACCAACACGTCGAAAACCTTTTCCACTTCCCCGCATAGGGCAGGGACCTTAAGATGCAACTGCCGCTCGCGACCGACACGGCGCACGGCGTGCAAACTCAGGATCTCCGGCCGTTCCAGAAGCTCAACAAGCGACTGGTGCAGGTCGTGGACAATGGGCTCAGGCTGCCCATGTGCAGCATCCAGCTGCGGTCCGGGTGATCCTCCGATACTCTCGGATAGATCCTGTAGTACATCAAACACATTCTTGGTCGCGAAGGACGGACGGGTGCAAGGGTTCGTGCCTTCACTTGCCCTCACCCCGCCTCCGCGACTGGGTGCCGGACCGGGCCTTCCGCCCGCGGCAGTCCCTTTGTGCTTATCGACTCCCGACTGGGATGGTTCGGCGCTTCCCACTTCACCATCCTGCGACCGCCCTAGCTGGGGCCCTTGGCTGCAGGGGCTCCGCTAGGGGGCGTCGATTGTGGAAGGGGGGGTGTTCTCCTCGGCCTCGTCGTTGACGCCCTTCTTCCTCCTCTCACTACGAGTAGGCTTCTTGTCCTTGTCCTTGTTCTGGTTGTTCTGGTTGTTCTCCTTGTTCTTGTTGTCCGACCTGGGGACACAGTTCCGCTTGATCTCCTGGATCTCTTTGGCTAACTCGGTCCCCACCGACGACATCAGCTTGGCCAGCTCGTCCTTGTCCACCTCCATTTTGGCTTCCCGGATACCCCCGGGCGCACGCTTCTTCGACCCGTGCGCCTTCTTGTAAGCCTCCGTGTCGGCCTTGTGGACGGGGCATGTTCGGTGGTCATGGTTGAAGCTCCGCTTCCTCCCATAACACACGAAACAGCCCTGAAGGTGAGCTCGTATGAACTCCCCAAAGGACAGCGGAGGGTCGCCAATGCGGTGAGGGTCCCTCTTCTCCTGCTTCCTCCAACCCTGCTGCAGGGGCTTCCAGTTTCCCGGTTTGCTCCCCGCGCTCAGGTTCCTGGCCACGAAGGCACAAACGGCCACTTCAGCGGGCTCATCGTCGTCGTCATCGTCGACGAGAGTCTCATCGCCGCCGGCTCCCGCTGGGTCCATGGCAGCTTCGCCGCCAGGTCCCTCGCCAACGTAGTTGACGTCGCGGTCGCCGGGCCTCAACCCGCGGGTGTGGTGGAGGTTTCGGTACTCCTTGAGTACTTCCTCGCCAACCCACTCCAGGATCTCGTCGCAGCTCATCCGCGCCGGGATGGCCTGCAGACAGATGGTCTGGCCGCTCAACTCACACTCGTCAAGGCGCCACATCGCGGTCTTCTCGCGATCGCCCGAGACGGTGATGAGAAGAGCGTTCCGCAGGGAGTGCCGTTTGACATCCCGGGCCACGTTCTTCTTCGCCCAAGCCACCACGTTCGAGTGATACTCTTTGGGGAGCATCATCTTGACCGTGTGGTTGGACTTGGCCCTCTTGGATTCCTCCTTGGTCACCCTCTTGATCCATGCTTCCGGCAGCATGGAGAGCAGGCGAGCCTGCTCGTCACCCTCGTTCCAATCCTCCACGTTGCGGCGGAAGAGGGTGTATTTCCCTGGGAAGTCACGCCAGTCCCTTAGGCGGATCTCCCGTCCATCATGCTCAAGCTTGATGGACTTCCAGCGCTTGGCAGCCACCTGCAGAGCGTCCACCCGCTCCTGCTCGTTGAGCCACTTCTTGGCTTCCTTGAGGGTCTTGATTTTCCCCTCCTTGGTCGCCATGAGGTATAGCTCGCCGAGCACTTCCGGCAGGCGGTACCTGAACCGTTTGAAGACATATCTCTCCGCATCCGCGGGGGGCAGGTCTTCAGTGACGGTCAGCCCCCAATCGTCCAGCTTCTCCAAGAAGCGGTCGAGGTTGAGGGGGTTGCCATCGTACATGGGGGGCTTGATGTCCTTCAAGTCTTCCCACACGGCGGCATCCGCGGCCTTAGAGACCATGAATGCCGGCCGCGAGGTCGACCGAGGTTCCCATCGGCCTCGCCCACGGACTCCGACGGCCGCCACGTCCATCTCCTCCATGGAATCCCTGTGGCTACGCCGTGGTTCCTCCACGTACGCTGAACCAAAATGTTCACGCCGTACTCTTTCCATGTACGCATCCTCATCACGGCGCCGGCGGCTGAGTTCAGCGGCCTCCCGTCGTACACCACGCGGCGGGCTGATGTCGAACTCCTCCAGGTCCAGATCCAGGTCCTCACCTTCACCAACATCCCACTCCACGTCTCCTCTGGGGACCTCATCCCTGAGTCCACCATAACGTCCACCAGCCATTGGGATTGGCTCCGGGGCTGGTGCGGGGCGCCAGGGGCGTACCGGTGTCCGCGGTGGAGCACGGCGGTTGCGGTACTCCGCGCTGAGCCACTCATCACGCCAATCCTCACTGCCGCTGCCGGGCGGCACGCGTTCGTTGTGGCGGCCCGCGCTGTGGTGAGAGGGGGCGGTGAGAGAGGGGGCACTGGCGCTGGGGCGACTCCAGGGGGCTCCGCCGGGGGCGTGGGGTCTGCCTGGACCTGGTCCGGGTCCCCAGCCGTCGTCCGACGAGCCAGATTCCAGGGGTGGGTGGTCGCTGCCGACGCTCCCACGGGCTTCCAGCGCGTCCAGCCTCTGCTGCAGGCCGCTGACGACGTTGGTCAGCGACTTGGTCTCGGCCCTGGCGATGTCCAGCTCCTTCTGCGCGCGCGCGGCGACCCTGGAGATGCGAGCCATCTCGCCCTTGCCCGTGTCTACCTCCCACTCGAGCAACTGGACTCTCCTGCGGAGGTAGACAATCCACCGCCAGGTGGTATCCGGGTCGCCGTCCCCTGGTGGGTCGTCGGGGTCCCCAGGGGGTTCTCCAGGAGGGCCTCCGCCGGGTCCGCCCGGTCCAGGGGGTCCTCCCCCGCCCGGTGGTCCGCCTCCAGGGGGTCCACTTAGTGGGCGTCCTCCAGGGGGTCCTGATGGTCCTCCGCCAGGGGGTCCCGGTGGGTCTCCGCCGGGTCGCCTCCCTGGGTCCGAGGATGGGCGCTTCCTCGTGATGCCGAAGTCCATGTCGTCATCCTCGTCCATGTAGCCCCACCTGGGCGTCTCGGTCACGGAAGACTCCGAGCTCCGGTAGGGAGGAGGAAGATCCTCATCCTCACCTTCCGGTTCCATGGGGACGTCTCCGCCGCCTCCGCCCGTCCAAGCCACCACTTGGCGATGTCGGCGGCCTCGTTCATCCCCGTCACTGGCGGTGAAGAAGGGGTCACTGTCGTGGGGGTGTCCACCCGCTGGCCTCCGCGGCCTCTCGGGGGTCTTCCCCTTGCCCTTCCTCCGTCGACGGGCGGTGGGGCCACTGCTCCCACTGCTGCCCGTGTCGGCCTCGTCCAGCGTCATCCTGGAGGAGGCGTCCCCTTCGAAAAGTTTTCGAAGGGTTTCCACTTGTGATCCTCCCGGGGGAGTCTCGCGGCGGAGTTTGGCCTCTGCCTCCTCCATTGCGGCGGCGGTGGCTGCAGCAGCCCGCACTTCGGCTTCTTCCCGAGCACGAGCCGCCTCGGCTTCCCGGGCCTGCTGCAGCCGCGCCTTCTGCGCTTCCAACGCCGCCAGCTCCGCCTCCGTCTTGGCCTTCTCCTCAGCGACCTTCCGTCGCGCGGCCTCGATGGCTTCCTTCTTGGCGGCGTCTGCCTGGGCCTTGGCCGTCGCTTCGGCGTGGGCCCTTTCCTCCGCCTCCTTCTTTGCCCTCTCTTGGGCAAGCGCCTCTTCCAGCGCCCTCACCTCGGCCTCCCTGCAGGCAATGGCCTCCTGCGTCAGGCGGGCTTCCTCATTGGCTGCCGCCAACTCACCGTTGACCTGGGCAGTCGCTGCCCCATGGGCGGCCACGGCCGTGAGTCCGGCCGCAATGGCCGCCACGGTCTGGGCGTGGATGGCCATGCCATGCGCCCACTCCGCAGCCTCCTCCTGGGCGATGCCGACGGCGCCCTCCACGGCAGCGCTGTGCTGCCTGGACCGTTGCCGGGCAACCCGAAGGTTGCAGGGCACCCCACAGACGCGCTCACAGGCGCGCGCCACGTCCCTGTCGGGAGCGACGCTGCTGCTGGAGCTGGCCTGGTCGGCCGGCATCCTCCCGCGGTGGGCCGACTCCACGTCGCTGCTGGGGCCTGCTGAGGCCTGCTGGGGCTTCAGGAGCAGCGGACGGGGCTTGGCCTTGGTCTGCCTGGCGACTCGGATGTAGTCGCCAAGGGTGGTGGAGCCGGGGTGGCGACCGCCATTGGCCCGTTGGGGACTGGGGGCTGGGGTTCCGCCCTTGGCGCCTTGGGCGGCTTCGGCGGCCAGAGACTCCTGGTACTCCCGCCACCTCCGGTCCCGCTTCTTGTCCCCGGCGGACCGCTTCTCCTTCCCCGGAGACGCGCTGCTGCTGCTCTGCAGCCTGCGCTCGCTCCCCGGTTCCGGGAAGTTCTTCTCGATCACGTCCCACAAGGAGACGTTGATCGAGGCGCCCGACGGGTACACGTTGGGCTCCTCGTCCTCCTCAATCCCGTCGGGGCGCAGGCCTTCGCCAGGCCTGTCCGGCCGGGTCCACGTCCTCCAGCGCCTCTGCTGGTGGCGGTAGGCGAACCCTTCCGCCCGCAGCCAGTCCTCCACGGCCTGCAGGCGGTCGGGGGCGATGTCCGTGCGGAGCTCGAAGCTCCGGGGCATGCCGCCTTCGCACTGGGGGTGGCTGTGGCGGTAGTGCTGGTCCCATACCAACCCACGCAGTAGGTTCGCTGCATGGGGGTGGCGCCGCGGCCACGTCCTGCCCGCTTCTTGCCAATTCACCATGGCAGCGGGGGCGTACTTGGTCTTGAGGTCCTTGGTCTGCACTCGTTCAACTCAACGAACTGGTGGTGGTTGTTGAGGCGGGTGCTGCAGCACTGGATTGGAAGTGCGGCTGGTGCTGGTCAGCCGGTGGTTGTGGAGGTGGTTGACGCGGCCTTGCTGGTCGGCCGATGGGACTCCGGGTCGGCCGATGGGGCTGATGCAGGAGTCCTGGTCTGTGCACCTCTTTCACGGTCGCTGCGCGGTCAGGGCGATGCTCTGAACGGCGCTGCGGGCTCCGTGACGAACTCGGCGCTGTCGCTGGGCGGCGCTGCGAGCCGCTGCGCTGCGCTGCGAGCTGCTGCGCTGCGCTGCGAGCTGCGAGCTGCGAGCTGCTGCGACGCGCTGCTCAGGGTTGGTGGCCCCAAGTGGCACGCGAGGGCTGGGTAACCCCGCGGCGGTGAAACGCTTTTGACGCGTTCCCGTGGGGGGCCGGCCACGGGACGCTGCGGTGGACACGCGCAAGTGAGCAGGCAGGCAAAGCACTACGCTCACAAGGGCATCAATGCGCTCATGTCATGTGACAAAGCGTTTCAGAATCCTTGCCACTCTGAAATGAGGGAACGAAAGTATGTACAGCAACACATCCGGATATGTACACATGGGGTTAAGACTGGACTGGGGTAAGGGCATCACAGGACAATAGACACTCTATCCTAACTTGTATCCCAATCCCAGGTCCGACCCTCTCAGTGGCTGGTGGGGGCGGGGGCTCAAACACAACCCATGCCCTGCTCAGTCCGGACCCTGAAACCCTGCCAATGGGAGAGGTGTCCCGCCCAGCCACAGGCGAGTTCCTCGGAACTAAGGGGCTCCAAGGCCAACCGACAGTAGCTCCCTATGCTCCCTTAACGGCAGGTCCCAACTTTTCTCTGAGCCAGAGAGATGGCCCCGCCATAATCCCTCAGGAGTTGGTAGCAGAAAATGGGCTGTTTCAGCCCAAACTGATATTAGCTCCAAAATACCCAAAATTGACCCCTCATCCGGACCCGCCAGAGGTAGGGACGAGGCAACTGACCCTATGCCCTTCGAGTACGAACTTCTTGGAGCCCTCACCCAACCTGGTTCCCTCTGAGGTCCCGGCATCAGGGCAACACGGATGAGTCAAGTGGGATCATGATGCCAAAATCACCAAAATTGGCGTCATTCCCACGCGTGGCTTGCCCAGCCAAGGTACGGCCAATGGCTCACAGGGTAGGAGGCAGGACCTAGGACTTATATCTGAGTGTACAACTTGAATTTAGGTCCGGGCTCCCTATGGGCTCAGAGAAATGGGGCCGCCAATTGACCACACGGAAGGGGGAAATTGGGGTCCCAAAATTGGGTCATTTTGGCTGCTTGAAATGAGCCAAAATCCGGTGTGCTCCCAATAGTATATCTCCACGCCGGCTTCGAGATCAGGTTCGTCATTCCGTACGCGATCCACCAGGATGCGAGCAAAGACTCCCATGCCCTTGGCTCTCAAAGATCTCCATGCTACCTGGCGTGGTGATGATTCCAACTGGGCCCACAAATGCAAAAATGGCAAAATTGCCCACACTCATTTTGGGCTAGCACCTTAACGAAGGTGGCTCCGCTTCGCCCACGTGGTGTGTGAACCATGGGGACCAATGTCCATATCACCCATGTCATATATGGTCCATTGATCCAAGCGTCCGGCGTGCACGAAGGTTAGAACATGGTGCACGGCGGGCAGCAAAAGTGGAAAATTGCTCAAAATGGCCAAAAATGCGCACACTCATGGTTGGGGCAAATGAGGCACATGCCCGACTCGGACCGGAGTGTGCCATAGGATTGGTGTCAAGTCATATGTGTCCAACATCTCTTTTGGGCGTCGCCCAACTCCTCCGGTATTGGGAATGGCAGGGTCGCCAAGTGAGCCCATGATTTGGGATAGTCCCAAATCGCCAACATGGCGGCCACGGTATGCCAAGCCTAAGAAGAGTTATTCGCCGGGTCCAAGATATGTTGGGCACCGAAGTATGTACCCTCATAACATACTTAGGTCATGATGTCAATTGAACGCAACGTTGAGATACACGGTCGCCACTTGACATCATGACGGGCCAAAAATGGCAAAATTGGCACAAAGACAGAGAAAAGTGCATTGAAATGTGCACAATTATACTATAATACCTTCGGCTTGGATCGTGCAATCAACTAATCCTTCTAAACACAATGACTTGACACTAATGACCTTCGGTTCCACATATGTGCTCCACTTGGGGCGCTTTGAAAGGTTACGAGCGCCGCTTCCCAAGTGGGCACATGAAAATATGGAAAATTGCGAAACACACACCTTGCTCCCCACGCATCGCTTCGGGATCGCCACACAAGCTTCCCTTCACGAAGGTTAGGCTTGCAATTGATCGTAGGGAGTATGGAGAAGGGGCTTGCACAATATGAGGTCCCTTGGCAGGGCCATCGCTCTTAGCCAAACCCGCCAAATGGGCACGCAATACAACACATGGCACATACCACATATTGCCCCAAAAGGTAGCTCCCCCCACGATATGTCATGCCCCTCCAAGGGCATAACTTTGTGTCAATCGCTCATAGGAACTCAAGGAGAGTTCCTATGCAACACCAACACTTGCGCGCTACACTCGAAAGTTATCTTAACGCACGCAATGTCATGGCCAAAGAGTTACAACGCACACTCTACCCTCTTGACCATGATCCATTACACTAGCACGCACGTGTGGAAACGCAAGGCATATGATGCTTCCTAAATTACGTCGGGAGTGTTGTGAATACATCCCACCTTTCCTTTTTGTCATTCCTCGCAAGCAACACGAGATATGACCTTCACAAGTGGCCTCACGAATCAACTTTGTTTTGCCCATATCTTTAAGACAAATGGAGGGCAGGATAAAAGGAAAGTTGATTCGTGCATAGGGAAGCACGTAGGTCCACTCGAAAGAGGTCAAATCAAGTGCGGGGATGTCGAAGTCGAAAATCCGATTTCGACATCCTGAAAAATTCGGATTAAGGTTGCGAGTGTAAGATGTGAAAATTGCGGAAGCATCCATGCAGTTCCTGACGACTTTGGAGCCTTCGTGACGGATTGCGTTAAAATTTTCATTAATTACAGTTAAACTGGCGGTTACGGTAAAGTCGCGATCCAACCGCCAGCAGTCAAAACAGTGAATATCAGAACCGAAGCGTAAAAATTGACGGAAACAATATGGAAATAAACCCCTGTTGATTCCTGATATTCTGATATGCAAATCTCCGCTGGCGGTGCATCGGTTGCCGATGCGGGGCTTTACGGCACGGATCGGAGCGTCAACGGGCGTCTTTCCTTCCGTACATGGGGTTAGTGGTCCGGAGACCGGTTGTATGCCGTAACCTAGCCATGGGGTTCTGGGCACCACTTCAGTAACTGCGCCTTGTTGTCCTCAACGAGGCAGGAACGAAAGAAGGGGTTGATACTCCCATCTGGCTGTATGAAGGCTGACATGGGCTCGCAGGTTGCGTCAGATGGCCCAAAGCAATCGCGCAGCGTAAGAAGTTTCCAAACCTTTTTATACTCGTGGCGTGCAATACCTGCAACCACGTAGTAACCATCGACTGCCATCTCATCGGCAGTCATTCCTTTCAGTTTGTCTGCCTCCTCAGGGTTGACAGCGGTCTCTGCGTTGATACGCTCAAACTCTCCATCAGACAGACGCCACACATCCCAGGACAGTTCGTCAGGAGCCTGGTAATGTCTAAGCTGTTTAGGTGCAGACAGCAGCTCTGCACCTAGGCGGGGACTGCACCTCACATGGTTCCTGGATTCATTTATCTTTACAATACGGTAAGGCCCAAAGAAAGGGTCCTGCAAACAGTTGCGGGGCCAAGTGGGCAATCGCAACTGACGAACCAGCACCAGGTCTCCTACCTTGAGACTGGCAGGACACCTCCTGCGGTGACGCCTAGTTAACTGACGTTCACGAACGTGGTTCAGCTTAGCTCTAGCTAGCTTGGCCGGGTTCTTTTGTGTTCCAGCCAATCGCCTTCGGGGCTCTTGTAGTCCTCAGGGAAAGGGGTTCTTACAAACCATGCAGGATGCCCCCGATGGAACAGTTTGTGGCAGGTATAGCCAGTTGAAGAGCTCTCTTGAGATGTGAGGTTTGAGGTTTGATTTTGCGGGTACTAGAAGCCTTTCAGCCCATGGGGGGCCACCTGGTCGGGCCAGGTGATATCCTCCCCATCGGGTCCTGGTGGGGGGCCCTCCAAGACGCACCTCCTGCCTGGTGGTGGAGTCCCCCGGGTTCACAGGGCTCGGAGCCCCGTCCCTCCCCGGCTTCCCCATTTTGCCACTCCCCGGTCAGTGCATCAATTCGCAGCCGTGGCCGCGGGCGCTTACCCACCGCATCGCCCCCCTAATGCGTGGTAGCCCGGGGCGCCGGCGCCGCCGGGCCTGTGCTACTGGCTTGTCGCCAGTGGGACCCCCTTGGGCGGGCACGGAGGCTGCCTTGCCTAGGGGTTGGGGCGTGGCGCAGTGCGCCACTACTGCCTTGGCGGTTGCAGTGCCCCGTCCGTGTGTGCGCGGCGCTCGCGGCCGGTTGTGGGGGCTCGGGCCGGTACCTGGTGTTGTGTCTCTCCCGTTTCCCCCTTCCCGCTCCGCATGTCCCGCGCTGCGTGTGGCGGGGCGTCCCGTCCGGGTGTCCCTTACCCTCGGTCGCGGGTACGCCATTCCACGCGGTCTGTGCGTTCCACGAGCTCGGTCCGGTTGCCCTTCTGGTAGTCCCCGCGTGCCCTCTGCGTGTGTGTGCGCTTGCGCTCCCGCGGCGTCCGCCCCCCCCCCCCCTGGGTGGTGTGGCGTGCGCACCTCGCACGGTCCCGGCACTGGGCGCTGGTAGGGCCGTTCCACGTGGTCCGTGCCCCTCCGCGTGTCCTGCCCCTGTCCCTTGCTCTGTCTGGCGTGCTCGGGGGGGGGGGCGGTCCGGTCCCGGTTCCTCCCTACCTGCCCCGGCCCGCACGCCCTGTGGGGGCTGCGTGCCGCGGGGGTTGTGGGGGGCCGTCCCCGGGGGGGGGTGGCCTGCCACTGTTGTGAGGGGCGTCTGGTGTCAGGCGCTGTCCCTCCCCCGACCGCCCGTCCTCTGGGGCAGGCGGCCGGGGAACCGCGACCCGTGTGTTCCGGGTGCGGTCGCCGCGGGCGTGGGGACCCAGCACCGGTTCCACAGCGTGCGCCCTTGCGGGCCGGCGTTGCTCGCTGTGGGGGTGGCGGAAGGGCGTCCCCGGGGGGGGTGCCTTCCACCGTTGTGAGGGGCGTCTCGTGTCAGGCGCTGTCCCTCCCCCGACTGCCCACCCACTGGGCGGGCTGATGGGGTCCGTCACCGACATGCTGTGGGCGTGGGCGTGTGGGTGTGGGCCCCCATCACTGCCCCTTTGGCCTGCATGCCCTGTGGGGGCTGCGTGCCGCAAGGGTGTCGGGGGGCCGTCCCCCGGGGGCTGGTCTGCCACCGTTGCGAGGGGCGTCTGGTGTCAGGCGCTGTCCCTCCCCCTGCCGCCCGTCCTCTGGGGCGGGCGGCCGGGGTCCCGCGACCCGTGTGTCCTGGGTGCGGTCGGTGCGGGCGTGGGGACCCAGCACTGGCCCCACAGCGTGCGCCCTTGCGGGCCGGCGTTGCTCCCTGTGGGGGTGGCGGAAGGGCGTCCCCGGGGGGGGTACCTTCCACCGTTGTGAGGGGCGTCTGAGGTCAGGTGCTCCCCCTCCCCCGACTGCCCACCCACTGTGCGGGCTGTTGGGGTCCGCTACCCAGGTGCTGTGGGCGCGGGCGTGTGGGTTTGGGGGCCCAACACTGTCCCCTTGGCCTGCATGCCCTGTGGGGGCTGCGTGCCGCGGGGGTGGTGGGGGCCTGTCCCCGGGGGGGTGGCCTGCCACCGTTGTGAGGGGCGTCTGGTGTCAGGCGCTGTCCCTCCGCCGACCGCGCATCCTCTGGGGGGGGCGGCCGGGATTCTGCGACCCGTGTGTTCCGGGTGCAGTCGGTGCGGGCGTGGGGACCCAGCACCGGTTCCACAGCGTGCGCCCTTGCGGGCCGGCGTTGCTCGCTGTGGGGGTGGTGGAAGAACGTCTCCGGGGGGGGTGCCTTCCACCGTTGTGAGGGGCGTCTGAGGTCAGGTGTTCCGCCTCCCCCGACTGCCCACCGCCTGGGCGGGCTGTTGGGGTCCGCCACCCACGTGCTGTGGGCGGGGGGGTGTGGTTGTGGGGGCCCAGCACTGTCCCCTTGGCCTGCATGCCCTGTGGGGGCTGCGTGCCGTGGGGGTGGTGGGGGGCCGTCCCTGGGGGGGGGTGGCCTGCCACCGTTGTGAGGGGCGTCTGGTGTCAGGCGCTGCCCCCCCCCGGCCGCCCGCCCTCTGGAGCAGGCGGCCAGGGTACCGCGACCCGTGTGTCCCGGGTGCGGTCGGTGCGGGCGTGGGACCCAGCACCGGCCCCACAGCGTGCGCCCTTGCGGGCCGGCGTTGCTCGCTGTGGGGGTGGCGGAAGGGCGTCCCCGGGGGGGGTTCCTTCCACCGTTGTGAGGGGCGTCTGTGGTCAGGCGCTCCCCCTCCCCGAACTGCCCGCCCACTGGGCGGGCTGTTGGGGTCCGCCATCCACATGCTGTGGTCGCAGGCATGTGGGTGTGGGGGCGCAACACTGTCCCCTTGGCCTGCATGCTGTGTGGGGGCTGCGTGCCGCGGGGGTGGCGGGGGGCCGTCCCCGGGGGCGGTGGCCTGCCACTGTTGTGAGGGGCGTCTGGTGTCAGGCGCTGTCCCTCTCCCAGCCGCCTGCCCTCTGTGGCGGGCGGCCGGGGTTCTGCAACCCGTGTGTCCCGGGTGCGGTCGGTGCGGGCGTGGGGACCCAGCACCGGCCCCACAGCGTGCGCCCTTGCGGGCCGGCGTTGCTCGCTGTGGGGGTGGCGGAAGGGCGTCCCCAGGGGGGGCGCCTTCCACCATTGTGAGGGGCGTCTGGTGTCAGGCGCTGTTCCTCCCCCGGCTGCCCGTCCTCTGGAGCGGGCAGCCGGGGTTCCGCGACCCGTGTGTCCCGGGTGCGGTCGGTGCGGGCGTGGGGACCCAGCACCGGCCCCACAGCGTGCGCCCTTGCGGGCCGGCGTTGCTCATTGTGGGGGTGGCGGAAGGGCATCCCTTGGGGGGGTGCCTTCCGACATTGTGAGGGGCGTCTGAGGTCAGGCGCTGTCCCTCCCCCAACTGCCCGCCCACTTGGCGGGCTGTTGGGGTCCGCCACCCACGTGCTGTGGGCGCGGGTGTGTGGGTGTGGGTGCCCAGCACTGTCCCCTTGGCTTGCATGCCCTGTGGGGGCTGCGTGCCGCGGGGGTGGTGGGGGGGCCGTTTCCGGGGGGTGTGACCTGCAACCGTTGTGAGGGGCGTCTGGTGTCAGGCGCTGTCCCTCCCCCGGCCGCCCGTCCTCTGGAGCGGGCAGCAAGGGTTCCGCGATCCGTGTGTTCCGGGTGCGTTCGGTACGGGCGTGGGGACCCAGCACCGGCCCCACAGTGTGCGCCACTGCGGGCCGGCGTTGCTGGCTGTGGGGGTGGCGGAAGGGCGTCCCCGGGGGGGGTGCCTTCCACCGTTGTGAGGGGCGTCTGAGGTCAGGCGCTGTCCGTCCCCCGACTGACCGCGCATGGGCGGGCTGTTGAGTCCGCCACCCACGTGCTGTGGGCGCGGGTGTGTGAGTGTGGGGGCCCAACACTGTCCCCTTGGCCTGCATGCCCTGTTGGGGCTCCATGCCACGAGGTTGGTGGGGGGCCGTCCCCGGGGGGGGTGGCCTGCCACCGTTGTGAGGGGCGTCTGGTGTCAGGCGCTGTCCCTCCCCCGGCCGCCAGTCCTCTGGAGTGGGCAGCCAGGGTTCTGCGACCCGTGTGTCCCGGGTGCGGTCGGTGCGGGCTTGGGGACCCAGCACCGGCCCCACAGCGTGCGCCCTTGCGAGCCGGCGTTGCTCGCTGTGGGGGTGGCGGAAGGGCGTTTCCGGGGGGGTTGCCTTCCACCATCGTGCGGGGTGTCTGAGGTCAGGCGCTGTCCCTCCCCCGACTGCCCGCCCACTGGGCGGGCTGTTGGGGTCCGCCACCGACCTGCTGTGGGCGCGAATGTGTGGGTGTGGGCGCCCAACACTGTCCCCTGGGCCTGCATGCTCTGTGGGGGCTGCGTGCCGCGGGGTCGGTGGGGGGCCGTCCCCGGGGGGGCCGGCCTGCCACCGTTGTGAGGGGCGTCTGGTGTCAGGCGCTGTCCCTCCCCCAGCCGCCAGTCCTCTGGTGCGGGCGGCCGGGGTTCCGCGACCCGTGTGACCCGGGTGCGGTTGGTGCGGGCGTTGGGACCCAGCACCGGCCCCACAGTGTATGCCCTTGCGGGCCGGCGTTGCTCGCTGTGGGGGTGGCGGAAGGGCGTTTCCGGGGGGGTTGCCTCCCACCATTGTGAGGGGCGTCTGAATTCAGGCGCTGTCCCTCCCCCGACTGCCCGCCCACCGGGCGGGCTGTTGGGGTCCGCCACCCAACTGCTGTGGGCGCGGATGTGTGGGTGTGGGCGCCCAACACTGTCCCCTTGGCCTGCATGCCCTGTGGGGGTTGCGTGCCGCGGGGGTGGTGGGGGGGCGTCCCCGGGGGGGGGTGGCCTGCCACCGTTGCGAGGGGCGTCTGATGTCAGGCGCTGTCCCTCCCCTGGCCGCCGGTCCTCTGGAGCGGGCGGCCGGGGCTCGGCGACCCGTGTGTCCCGGGTGCGGTCGGTGCGGGCGTGAGGACTTAGCCCCAGCCCCACAGCGTGCGCCCTTGCGTGCCGGCGTTGCTCGCTGTGGGGGTGGCGGGAGGGCGTTCCTGGGGGGGGTGCCTTCCGCTGTTGTGAGGGGCGTCTGTGGTCAGGCGCTCCCCCTCCCCCAACTGCCCGCCCTCTGGGCGTGCTGTTGGGGTCCGTCACCCACATGCCGTGGGCCCGGGGGTGTGGGTGAGGGGGCCCAACACTGTCCCCTTGGCCTGCATGCCCTGTGGCCCTGTGCCCACGCACTACCGGTCCTACAGACCCTACAGTGGAACCATCCTATGGGCGAGCGCTACTGCTACCGGCTCAAGCCCCCACGCAGGACTACCACTCCTACACGCACACTCTACTGGCTGGTGTTGAAGATAAACTCGTGGGTCCTAATGACCCTCCTGTGAAGAAGACAAGAGAACACAGCGCTGCTAAGCAACTGTGGCCTAACAGGGACGTCACAACACGTTTCCCTGCTAGGGCTTGGAGGGGAAGGGCGCACAGGTGGCGTGCACAGCGCGGATGTCGATGGAGTTGAACTGCCCTCGCCACTCCTGTCTGAGGCGCAGTCAATTGATTGTGTGATCAGCGCCGTATATTTTAGCACAGCTCAAGGGACTGCACCAGTTCACCCTGACCCTCCCACCTGTACAACAGAGGCTAATGGACTGGGTTCGAGACGGAGGAACCAAGACACACTCCACATATTATACGCTTCTTAGTGTGCCCTATAATACACTGTTGCTGAACCCAGTTGCAAGCAAGCAAGCTTAAGGACTTCGCCCGTTCCCTTATGGAACGTAGGGCGAAGCCCTGGGTAACCTGGCAAGGGTTCATACCGCGTCCACAGCGCGTGGCCTACTGTCACACCCCTTTAATGCACCGTGTGAACGCATGCAGGGAAGGGAGGCGAGGTCAATACCACTGTAACCACACTGACTCAACCAGAAGGTGAGCTCCTCCTGGGCTTACCTACCTTACTCACCATGCATCGTGTGAATGCCGAAGTGAAGCGAACGCAAAACAAACCTAAGCGTTTAAACAACCCTATTGCGAGTTATAAACAACCCTAAGCGTTTAAATGCATCGTGTGGCTTGCACAATTCTTCTCGTTGTCCCTGTTTTGTCATCTGCGAAAAGGAGAACAGGGAATGGCGAATGAGAGACGACGGCACAACGCAAAACAAGCCTAAGGGTCTAAGACAACCCTACTTTAACGCACAAACGACGCAAACACGAGTACACACTTCTCCTTTCGACCTGTGAAGAGAAGGGAAGGTGGGTGCATGCACAAGGAAGCGTGGCAACGTGTATTTGTCGGAATCCGGCACATGCATCGCGAGCACTTCGTCTTTTCTAACCCTACGTGCGCACTACGTGCACCATTTGTCGAGCATACCTTGCAACCTTGTTTTTACCTGTGCAGGGGGAATGCAGGAGTCGCTCAACCCCCCGGAGACACGACGGAGACACCCCTAACGTTTTAACGAAACACCCACGGTGTGCGGGCAGGGCTGCTTGTTGTGTTATGCTTCCTCCCGCGTTGATGGCCTGCAGAGAGAGGGGGGAGGGTCGGTTTCTTGGCGGTTTCCCAGTCGGCGGGTGCGCTGGCGTGCCGCGTTGTTTACGTCGTTCTCTTTGTCCATCCTGGGTCCTTCTATCCCCGTGGTGTTCGCGGCGGCGGCGTCGAGCTCGCGCTCCCTCGCCATACCTGGCTCGTGCATGCTTGCGTGTGTGGGCATACCACTTGCTCTTTTTGTGCCCTCGGGCTTGTGGTTTGTGTGTTTGGTGGCGGTAGCGTCCTCTCTGGTGGCGTGTGGCTCCCGTCCCTCGGTTTCGCGGGGGTGGGCGCCCTTCATACCATCGCTTCTTCCCGTTAGGTATTCCCTAATACCACTCATGTTTCGTTCCTCGGTGTTGGCGGCTTCTTGTTGTTTGCGTGTTCTTTGGCGGCGTCCACATTTTCTCTGGCGTGGGCGGCTTCCTCCCACGTTGATGGCCTATGGGGAGAGGATGGGGGGTGCTTTTCAAGGCATTTCCTCGGTTGGCGTTATGTACTTCGTATTCGTCGTCCTTCCTTGGTCCTTCGATCCCCGTGGCGATCGCTGGGGCGGGTTCGGGCTCGTGCTCCTTTGCCATAGCTTGGTTGTGTTTGCTTGCGCGCGTGGGCATACCACTCTTGCTCTTTTTGTGCCCTCGGGGCTGCGGTTCGTGTGTTTGGTGGCGGTGGTGTCCTCTCCGGCGGCGTGTGGCTCCCTTCCCTCGGTTTCACGGGGGTTCCCTTCATACCATCACTTCTTTCCGCGCGGGCTGCCCACTAGGTATGCCCTCATACCATCCTTACTCCGTTCCGCGGTGTTGGTGGCCTCTTGTTCTTCCTGTGTTCTTTGGCGGTGTCCACATTTTCTTCGGCGGTGGTGGCCTATAGGGTGTGCATGTTCGGTAAAGGAGAAGGGGTGGCGGTTTCTTTGGTTGCTGGGCGCGTTGGCGTTGCATGTGTCTCCATCCGCGGTGGCCCTTGTTGTGTACATCCATACCTTTTGTTGTTTGCGGCGGCATATATGTGCGCGGGCATACCTCTTGCTCTTCTTGTGCCGCTGGGTGCTTGTGGTACGTGTGTTTTGTGGCGCCGGTGCGCCCTCCGGTGGCGTGTGGTTCCCTCCTTTCGGTTACATACGGGTGGCCCTCATACCATGCTTCTTTCCTCCGTGCGAACGGCCTAGAGTGTAGAGAGCATAGAATGCGTACGTGAGTGGTTGGGCGGCGGCGTGGTGCTCGTGGCGGTGGTTTGTTCGGTGGTGGGTACGTCTCCTTGTTTATACCCCGTCGTGCATGCGCCGGCTCCAACGGCGTGTGCGTGCATGGACATACCTCATGGCTTGGCGTCCGCGGGCACTTTTGCATGTGTTTCATGGTGTGGTGTGCCTTTCTTTTTTTTTTCTGTGTGGCGCTTTGCGCTCGGGTGGTCTTTTCCCCTTGTCACTCTCACGCACCTTGCTTGTCCCATGGCTTCCTCGTCCTATGCGTGCGGGGAATAGTAGCGGCTGTGCTCTTTTGTTGGTGGTGGCGTGGCGGTTGTGCCCTTTCCCTCGTGCGTTGACCTGGGCTCCTATTCGTCGTGTGGCTGCGTGGCGTATCGTGTAACATACTTGGTTCGGTGGCCGGCGTGTTCTCTTCGCGTCTACCCTATGTTGTCTTGTTGTTTTGCTTTGCGTGTTGGTGTTGGGGCGCGCACAAGTCCCCTACTCCTATTGCATGCACTTTGCTAAGTGATTTGGGGCACGCAACGTTCTGCTTTCCCGTCTCGGCGGCTCTTTTGTGCTACCAAAAGGGAGGTTGGCGTGTAAGAGTGGTTGTCATGGTTGCCCCGCATTGCCAGGGGGCAGTGTACCTCTAGGGGGGGCCTATACTGCTGCAGGAGGGGCCCGAAGGTGTAATAAGATTGGCAGAATCCTGCCTATGGAAGTCGCGACCGCAAAATTCCAGCTGGCAGCTGGGATTCACTGAAGCAATGTAAATAAGTAGCTCGTTTATTATCGCTAATGGGACTGTAGATTTGTAGGCAAATCAATATTTTAATGAGCACAATTCTTGTTCGCTTATAGGCGTACTATAAGCTCACAATGATTTGAGAATCTCCGTTTCATTTGCCTACGCGTGCCAGTCCCATTACAAGCTTATAGTTGTCCGAAAAGACGACCCGGAGATCTCTATCGTGTGCTTGGTACAGTTGACAGACACTCACGAAAGCTGCGAGCTGCTTGTTGGTCTGTGATCGTTGTCATGTCAGTGCACGTTGATTTGTTGCGAGACACAGCTCAATGGCCTGCTCAGTGTTGGTACAAGCCCTCTACCTACGTGCTGTTTGCTGCAGGCGACGTGTTGGCTTCTCCAATTGGCAGTGCTCTCCTGATCCCCTGTGGACTACAGCTTCGACCGCGCCCCGGGTTTGCCGCCTTTGTGGAGTGTTTGCCTGGAGCTGCAGTTTCGTCGTTCAGCACTGTCGTTGACGGCCGTGGATCTTGTGCAGAACGCTGGGATGCGCGCTGTCTCATGCACGAGTTGGTTGTCATGTGCAGCAGCGCGTTGCGCCGTACGGCTGTTGGGCAGCCTGTTGCTCTGCTGGCTGTTCGTGCCATTGTTACACCTGTGGTCATGGAGGTCAGCTCCTTGGATTTGTCGCCTACTGCTTCGTTGCCTGGGTCTGCTATTGTGGAGGACCCGCGTGCTGGCGCAGTGACGACTTCTCTGCCTTGTTCTGTTGATGCTGCGCAGTCTGCAGCTGGCGCTGAGGCTACTGTGCTACGACAGTGTCGCCCTCGTGCCAATAGAGGGAACGCACGCCTTCGCGCGAAGGCGGCGGCTGCTCTTTGAGTTGCTGGGTCGGGTGCTGCTAATGCGCTTGTGCCATGTTCATTTTCTCTAAGGTTGTTGCGCGCAGGTGTTGCCGCGCGCCTGCTGTGTGGCTGGAGCTTTTTGCCTGGCCACTGATGCACCTTGTACACGCTTTTTGGCTACTTGCGGCGCCTGTTTGGCCCTGCATCTATATTGTTTTGGCTGGTCGTTCATGGTCGCTGCAGTATGCAGTTGTTTGCTTCTTACATCTCGGTCATTTACATTGAGTCTGCAAAAATGACTTGTCCAGGAACGTTCCACTTGCCTCAGAGGGCCTTCCTACTGTGATTCCCACAGTGTACTGATACGTACCCTTGCTTTCTTTTTCGCTGTTGAGCAGGCTGTGCCTTGGGACAGTGTGCTGCCCATTTGCTGATTTCACTACTGCGGTTTTATTGTCTCTGGTGGCCTTTGTGAGGGCTGGGCAGTGAGTTGTTGTGTGTGGTGCTGCCGCCTGCTCTTGGTGTGTGCTGGCTTTGCCGCCTACTTTGGGTGTGTGCTGGCTCCCGCCTGCTCGCCGCCTGCTGCAAGCGTGTGTTGGCTATGCCGCCTGCTTGTGGTGTGTGCTGCAAGATGTTGTTGGGTGGGTGCTGCAGTGATGGCTGCGGCTTTTTGGATGAGATTTACTGTTATTTTGTTTTTGGCCTTTGGGCTTCTTGCCGCACGGTGACTAGTCTCAAATTGCCATGTGTTGCAGGTGCCCCTGGGCAGTGTCTTAGGAGGGGAGTGCCTACAGCACACCCTGGAGGTCTCAGTTTGGTAGCACGGGGAGCCAACGCTAAAACCTGCATTGGGTTTTGGGCGATTTGCCCTGGCACAGTGTGGCGCTGGGTATTTGGGGCCCATAGCACCCACTGGGATACTATATTATGCGACTCTTTTTGTGTTTTGGCAGATTCATGCCACTCTTATCATTATTTCTTATCAAACATTTTACACCCCTTGTAGTGTATGAAATATTTTACGAGGGGAGTGTAGTAAGATTGGCAGAATCCTGCCTATGGAAGTCGCGACCGCAAAATGCCAGCTGGCACCCGGGATTCACTGAAGCAATGTAAATAAGTAGCTCGTTTATTATCGTTAATGGGACTGTAGATTTGTAGGCAAATCAATATTTTAATTAGCACAATTCATGTTCGCTTATAGGCGTACTATAAGCTCACAATGATTTGAGAATCTCCCTTTCATTTGCCTACGCGTGCCAGTCCTATTACAAGGGAGAATCCGAACGGAAGGAGGGGAAGTCCCGGAAGTACCACGCCTCCTGCAGCTTGCAGCGTCCTCAGTTTGGTTAGGAGCAACAAAAAGATAGGCACAAGGGGATTAGTTGTTCTTCTTATGCTGGGACAGAGTCTCAGCACGGGTTAGTAACTGAGACTTGTTGTCCTCAACGAGGCAGGAACGAAAGAAGGGGTTGATACTCCCATCTGGCTGTATGAAGGCTGACATGGGCTCGCAGGTTGCCTCAGATAGCCCATAGCAATCGCGCAGCGTAACAAGTTTCCAACCCTTTTTATACTCATGGCGTGCAATACCTGCAACCACGTTGTAGCCATTGACTGCCATCTCATCGGCAGTCATTCCTTTTAGTTTGTCTGCCTCCTCAGGGTTGACAGCGGTCTCCGCGTTGATACGCTCAAACTCTCCATCAGACAGACGCCACACATCCCAGGACAGTTCGTCAGGAGCCTGGTAATGTCTAAGCTGTTTAGGTGCATACAGCAGCTCTGCACCTAGGCGGGGACTGCACCTCACATGGATCCTGGATTCATTTATCTTTACAATACGGTAAGGCCCAAAGAAAGGGTCCTGCAAACAGTTGCGGGGCCAAGTGGGCAATCGCAACTGACGAACCAGCACCAGGTCTCCTACCTTGAAACTGGCAGGACGCCTCCTGCGGTGACGCCTAGTTAACTGACGTTCACGAACGTGGCTCAGCTTAGCTCTAGCTAGCTTGGCCAGGTTCTTTTGTGTTTCAGCCAAACCCCTTCGGGGCTCTTGTAGTCCTCAGGGAAAGGGGTTTTTGCAAACCATGCAGGATGCCCCCGATGGAACAGTTTGTGGCAAGTATAGCCAGTTGAGGAGCTCTCTTGAGACTTCATGGTTAGGACAGCTTAGGGTAACAAGCATACCCAGTCTTTAGTACGTTCCTGTTTCATCAGATTCCTCATACTCTGATCCACCACACGATTCCGTTTCTCACACAGAGGGTTAGAAGTGTGTGTGTAGGGCACACCTGTCGTTAAATGGACGTTCCTGGCGTCCAGTACTCGCTTGTAACATCCCGTGTCACTCCGGATGCGTACGCATTGATGTGAGTGCACCTCCTGAGGTGCCCCATAGTGTTCGAACAATTGTTCAACCAAAGTTTTCGCACTCTTTTCCCCTGTTATCTTTTTTTTCCAGAGGAACGCACGGGTGAAACCCGTCAGACCACATGTGACAACCAGACAACTGTCATAACCACCAAACCTAGGCAGACCGTGGATGAAATCCACATACAACAGAGAGTTAGCACGGTAGGGAATCGGCAGACTGCAGACCATTTCTCGGTCACATGAATCGCTCTGTTTGCGGATGTGACAGCCACAGGTGTCCACTATGGGCTGCATTCTGGCGCGTAGTTCAGCGCAGCTTAGTCGGGAGTAGAAATACTCCCTGAAACATTCAACAGAACGGTTATAACCTGTGTGCCTTGAGCTGAGATGGACCAACTGTAGGTAACCCATCCAGTCTTGCCTCAGGCACGACTATACGGTCTTCATAGTACAAATACTGGTTATCTTTATACCAACGGTCGCCGTCTATCAGGCGTGCCTCTAGGCCATCACTGAGTGGCGTGGGGCCCCGGCGCCAAGGCGGGGTGGAGATTCCACCGGGGAACGTGGGACACCAAACACCCGGCCACCACCTTCCCGGTGCTGGCCAAACACCGCAGCCCCACACCGGAGGCCCCCGCCTACCCGGTTAAACACCAATGCTCCCAAGTACAGAACTGGCAAACGGTCGAGTGGACCGCATTCCACCCGCATAAAGCGTACCTGCTCCAGTATGTGTACGGCTATCTCTCACAGGGCCACGAGGGGAACAACGACTATGTCCGCATGAACCCAATGGCCACCAAGATCATCTGCCAGGGGGTGGGCGTGTATGCTACCCGGAGACTCCGACCGGACGCCAACACGTCGTGGGCCACCACAGAACGGGGGGCACACATCCATGCTTACCAACCAACGACGCCGTGCCGCCTTCCGCACCCGGAGGACCACAACACCGTCATTTTCGCGGATGCCTCCGGCACTACAAGCCTCACCCCAGCGGCCGGGGGGCAGCTCTGGAGCTGAAAGCGGACACAACAGGTCGGCTGCACCAACACCACCTCACAGGGGCTACCATCTTTGGGGCCTCCACTCACGGGGAACTGAAAGCACTGGCCATCGTCGTGGATGCCGTCAATGACACCCACCAGGAACCGGGTGACCACACGCACCATGTGTGGGTAGTGGTAGACGCAGCGGTGGACTTCCAAATCGTCCAAAGACTGGCACGACAGCCCCTGCACAAGGCGACGGACTCTAGCCTGGGCGGCCAGGCCCTACACCTCTGGAAAGCCTTGCAGCACCTCCCCAAACACGTCGTTTTACATCTCGCCAAACAGGAGTCTCATTGGTATAGCCTGCGCAACGGACACAAAGACTTACACGCCCACAACCAGCTTGCCAAGCATGTGCCGGACGGCGAGGACCCGCCGCTACAAGACCACATGCACACACACCTCCAACACCCGCTGCCAGTTTCACGCCCCGGGGAACCACCAGCCTGGGTGCCAGATGATCGAATCTGTAACGACACGGGGCGGGCATACCACTACCCACAACCCATCCGCACCATGGCGCACATTCGAGGCAGCCAAGCCGACAACGCCCTTATGAACCATCTCCAACATAAAATGCGCACCGCATTATACATCTCGGCTCTTGACCCATCCCTAATACTGATGCACCTGCAAACGCGACGTGCCCAACTCTTGCTCAAACAACTTCCCCTCCTAGACAGGGTGGCACGCTGGTATGCCCGGCGAGGTATAGACATACCCCCGGAATACACCATACGCCCCTGCCATCTCAGACAGCCAGAAACGTGGGAACACTTCAAACAATGCCCATTAGCCCAAGGGGGAAACCACCTGGCCACGTGGACACCGGATGACACCATAGCACAGCACGCCCGATGAGGCCTGGCCACGCAACCGGCAAATGAGGTTCGGCGCCTGATGCGGCAACCGGAGCTCAAGGAGGCGGTACTCAGGGGAGCGGTGCCACTCCAACTCTACAGGGTCATCGCCGACCACGCCCCAGAACCTAGGGCCACAGTACGTCACATGCAGCTCACCGCCGTCAAGAGGGCGGACGCACAGTTACAGCACCGTGTCCAAGTATACGCACAGGAAGCACAACAAACAACCCACGACCGTCGTACGTATTATAACCTCCTCATCCACTACCAACATGCACAGCCCAGCAACTAACCACACGCACGGGCACGCGGCAACCGCCAGGCACCTGCCGTCGTGTCACCTGGAGCGCGCGCACCCCCTCCCGTATAGAGGCCCGATCGTCCTACAAACAATACCTCTCCTCAGGATGCCCGAAGGTGAAGCTCCACATCCGCGGCCGGGAGACCCGTGCGGAGTCTGCTGGGAGATGAACGACAAAAACGGCAACCCGCTCCGTGGGCATGACCTCGGCTGCGGCGGCACCGAGCACCTGCAATGGTTCTGCAGCCCGTGCATCACGAACTTCTGGTCGTGCCCACTTTGCCGGCGACCGCATCCCCTCTGCACAGCTCGGCCGCCGCGCGAAACGCAAGACGAGGACCTCACACTCCACACACTGCGCACTCTGATCCAGCAAAACGTCTGGAACAATGGCGCGAGGGAGGACAGCCCCGACGTTGAGTCGTTGGACGCCCTCACCCACGAGGACCCAGCGACACCACCCCCCCGCCCCCCCTGACGCGCACCAACCTGGGCGCTGCCAGACCCGGGGGAGGACTCCACGATTTACGTCCCCAACTACCAACATTACGTCGAAGCGCCACGGGGCAGTCTACCCCCCATGGGCAATCTGCCAGACAGTTCGGGCCCCGTCACCCCCATGAACCACAACAACTACCGCCCGATCGTCCTCATCCTCACCACCCGCCTCCCGTTTGCCTTCGGCTGGCAGGTGGAGGACGCGGAATGGGTGATGGGCATCGCCGGCGGCGCCCATGGTGGCAAGTGGGGGGAATTCTTCCACCGCGGCGGGGCCATGACCCCGGGGGCGACCGAGAGGCTGATGGCGGCCTATCTCACGTGGAGGGGCATCCCCCCCCCACACAGCCTCCGGCCGATGGCGCAGCGTGTCCAGCAGCCGCACGTCCCGCAGCCGCAGCCGGGCACGTACGGCAATGCGGCAGTGGCCAGGATGATGGCCAAGGGTACCCGGCTCGACGGCTCATCATCCTCCTCCCTGAGAACCGCGACCATCACCACCCCACCGCCCCGGTCCCGCGCCACGACAGCGACTAGGGCCACGAATGTACGCGCCCGAGCACCTTCGGCCGCAACGTCCTCAACGTCCTCCAGCGCATCCAGCTCAAGCCCCCCCCACACCCGTCGCCACACCACACCAACAGCGCGCCGCCGAAGCCGCGCGGACTACAGACGCTCCGGCACCATCGAGGGCCGGCCCGTCACAGAGCCTCCGACAAGAGCATGCGTCCAAACGGGCAGCACAACGTCAACTACCGCAACACCACACGGCCACAGGGATCCAAGGACACCAGGCGTCACCTGCCGAGAGCGGAGCCGAACCCAGCCCCACGAATACAGGGGCGGTGGGCACCCAGCCTGAACAACCCCCTGGCACTGCACACCCGCACAGGGAGCCGACCCCGAGCCCCACAGGAAGCTCGCAACCTCAAACACCACCCGGCGCATCCGCACACGGTCATTGGCCAGCAGCCAGCCAGGCGGCAGCAACACAGGCCCAACTGGAGCCCCGCCCGCACCATGGCACACCTGACCGGCCGACAGCGGGCCCAGCATACACGCGGCCCGAAGACCCCCCCACGCAGGCACACGCCGCTACCCCAACCGACAACACCACCGCCTGGCCCTCCGACACTGTGCGCTCCCACACCCACGACCCCACCGAGGGCCTAGACCCCCAGGCTCCGGCAACGTCCGGCACGGAGGACCTACCGGCCACGACACAAGCCAGACCGGTGCCCCAGCAACACCACACCCCTCCAACCGGGCCGAAGGCGAGGCCCGCAGAACCATTATCTCCCGGTCGCCCAGCCCCCGGCCCAGGCCCTGGCCCGGACCCGGCACGCACCACCGCCCCGGCGGGCGCCCCGCAGCCCGCGGGCCCGGGAAGCCGACCCGAGCCACCGCCCGTGTCGGAAGGCCACGCCCGAGAGGCAGCGCAACCGACGAACGATGAAGCCGAGCCGCCTGCACTGTCAACCCAGCCGCAACGCGGGGAGCCCACGGTGGGCGCAGAGGAAATGCGGGGACCCCACAACGGACAGCAACACCAACACCAATGGGGGAACCTGGCGGGGGAGCGGACCGGCCGGCAATACAGCATGCCTACCCACTGGACATGGCGGCACACGGAAGCGGCGAGGCGTTGACCGCTGGCCAGCCTGACACGGAACCTGAAGGACCAATGCCGGACACCGAGTGTGAGGACGGCCTCCACCCACCATCACCCACAGGTTGTGCGGGCGCCGCCCCCCTGGCGTACCTAGCGCGGCACGCCGACGCAAACACGCCAGGGAAGGCGCCGCCGCGAGACCCACAGGAAACCCGCGCAACGTCAGAGACCCGGGAAGCCACACCCGACACGCCCCAGCGCACGGCCGGCAGGAAAATGTCACCCACCGGACACAACCGCGACTACCACTCCTTCGATGCCTTCATGGAGTCCTGCATGGGTGACCTTCACACGGTCTCAACACCGGCAGCGCCACGCGTCCTCCCGGAGCCACGACACGACCATGCGGAGGACACACCCCTCACGATACTACGCCAGGCACACCTCCAGCGCGATTAACCCGCCCTGGGGCAGGTTACCGCTGCAGGTGAAGGGCATGCGGCCGCGAGCGGAGCAGCAGACCGGACAACGGACGAGCGCGGCGCCCCAGGTGGTGGCGCACGCGTGGAAGCGGCCACCAACACCGCTAGCGAGACTACCGGCCCAGCGCCGGGGACCGCCCCGCCCTGGGGGCGGGGATACCTGGACTACGCACGCTTGGAGGAGCGATGCCAAGCGCCCCCGCGACCAAGCGGAACAAGCGGCGGCCCGAGACCTGGGCCAATGGATCCCCAGGCTTACTGCAGGGGAGCAGCTCGCCCTGGCAGTCAGCATCCGATCGCTGCTTACTTCGCGGTCCCGCCACCTCGCGGAGGGAACCCGCACCATGGCAGACATCACCTTTGGCCATCGGACGGGGCACACGCCCCCCGCCAGCATGGACCACCCCAGCCAATGGCACTATGTGGCCACCCGGCTCATGGCGCATATGGGGGCCTACAACCCGGATGAAATGAATGGACTCCGCTGGCAGTGGCACCAGCGCGCCGCCCTGCGCATCCGTGCGATCATGCAGGAGCACAACATCTGGGACATCCCTGGGTCACCGGGCTACCAAGGACACGCCTCAGGCCACTGGCGGCCGCGGTCCAAAGACGTCCCGATGCCTCCAAGGCAGGCGTCGCGCCGTAACTCCCCGGAACGCCCACGGGGGCTACCACCCGGGATGGGTTCTCCCTCTGGCGCATACAGAAGCCCCCTGCAACCGTTCGCCCCGCAGAGGGGCCCGGGCAGTCCTCACACCTCGGGGATGCAAGGCGCCACGCCGGAACAAAGCCAGGAGACAAGAAACCCTGGCAGTTCCCGTCGCCGCAGCCGCACGCCGCCTCCGGCGGCACGGCGAGTCGTCTTCCATGACGGTATGGACAGGGACCACGGGGGCCCCTGCGAACCCCACGCCCAACGGACATCATCTACCATCGATCCGCGACGCCGGTCCAAGAGGCCCCGCACTGAACAGGCGCACATCCCCACCATTGTCACCACAGTTGAGCGCGAGCGACAGGCAGCGCTTCAGGCGGGCCCCCGCCGGGCGGCAGACGGAGCCTCCAGCTCATCCGCCGCCTCCCTCCCTGGGTCAGCGGCCGACCCGCTGTCGGGGGGATCACACGCCACGGACACGCAGCCAAGGGAGCCTGCGGCCGACCCAAGGCCTGCGCAAGAGACGGGGGGACAGCCCCCCCCACAGCCCTGGAACCGCCAAGGCACGGAGGGCACGTCGCAACAACGGGGGCGCGACGCGAGCGGCCCAAGGGCGGACACAGAAATGACAGAGACCTCCAGCCCTCAGGCGTCCGCTGACCCAAAGCCCGCCGCCACGAACTGCTCGGTGTACGGTGTACGGAGTACCCGCCTGGGGGACACCCTCGCACCACCTCACGGCACCCTTCCCCGACTAGCGTCACGCTGGACCAGGACCGGATGACCATGCCCGCCCCACCCCCCTCGGCCACCGCAGCAAAGGGGCACGGGTCCATTCGACGACGCGGAATTGAGAGCGTTCTACGGCATCAACGCTTCCACAGCCTCGAGCGAGCTGGTGGCAGCCCTCCGGGAACACCTCTGTGACGTTGACCCCAACAGGCTCTTCGCTGTGGTCCCCCTGCCACACGCCACAACAACCAAAAGGTTTGTGCGGCAGCTCCAGGCGCTCGTCACCCCCGCGGCACAGATCTCAGAAGACCTTGTTGAAGCGTGGATCTGGTGGTTCAACACCCACCAACCAGCCCAGGGAGGCGTGTGGGTCCCACACCTGGGCTGGGTACACACGCTCATAGCACCGCCGACAGACCCCAGGCCCGTGCCCAGCACCGAAGGCCGGGAACGGGCAGCCCCGCCGCCGAGGCCCAAAACCCTCCGCATCCCACCGCACGAAGGCCTGCGACATGGAAAAGCGGGACCGCCCGCGACCGGGGCTGTAACCTCACGAGCCTGGCGGCGCGCTACCCGGAGATGGCGCGTGCAGCGCCCTCGCCGCGCGAACGTGACCCCAGCACCATCGCCATGATCGTGTTGGAGAATGGCCACTACTACCAAGTGCGGATCATCCCGCACCCGCAGGAGAGCCACTGGAGCTTGAAGGCCGTCAACTCCATGCTCCTGGCGACCACGGCCTTGCCGGACAGCCCCACCCCCCTGCTCAACGACCAGCCCCCGGACCCCCTGACGGCCATTGTGTCAGGGACGGCCGGCACCTGGCACCCAGGCCATGCCCTCTACTGCCTCTGGCGGTGGGCGCTGCGCCGCTGGCCACACACCAGGGTATGGTCAGCGACATGGAGGTTCTACCTCGACGGCCGGCAGCAGCTGGAAGCCATCCCGGAACGGACGGCAGAGACCCCCACTGCGCCAAACCTGTGCCCCGTCTTCGGGATCCACAAGATCCGGGCGCTGGCGCTGGGTGAGCAACTGCAGCCCACATTCGCACTGAAACGGAGGCCCAGGCGGCACACGCAGCGCTTGTGCACGAAATCTTCAGTGCCCTCCACAGCACCCTTGTGCGACGCGTGAGAAACCCCCCAGGGCCCTGAGCCGCAGCCGGCCACAGGACCTGCAGCGACGACGCACCGCCACACACGCGCGACGCCAGTCCCCCACCCGCCATACGCGAGGGAGGAGACGACACGGCGGCCGCGGGATCACCTCCTCCCACCAGAGGACCCAACGATGGACGTCACACCAACGGCTGCGGAGTCGTCCATCAACCGCGACGACCCCAGGCGAGCAAACCTTGCCCAAGAGGGTCCGCTGGTACAACCCGACAACGCGCGGACGCGCAACACACTCCAGCAACGCCTGTCGGTCAGACACATCGGCTGGACCAACGTCAACCTGCCCGGCACGTTGCAACGGACACCCAAAGAGTAGAGGCTAGCCTTAGCAGCCCACCGTGTCGAACACGAACAAAAACCCAACGACTTCCTCCCACATCCCCCGGGCAGGGGCCACGCTTCCTGGACCCTCGCAACCTGCCTGCAACAGAGAAAGGGGCGGCCCCAAACTCGAACCCGTCCTTCCACCTGACCCTCCTCCCCCGCGAACTGGACCCGCAAGGGGCCGGGCCAAGGGGGCAGCCACACACGCGGAACCCACGGCCGGGCTGATGACCGCGGGAATGTTATCGAACAATCGTCCCGAATGCTACCTTCCAAGGCGAGAATCAAGGGATACGTGCACGGCGGGGCCCAGCGCGCACCTCCTCCGGGAAAAATCAACTCCTGGGACGCTGGGGGGGATTCGACGCAACTAACCTGCGAGAATGGTACGAGGGACACACTCCCCGCAGAAAGCTAACAGCGTCCAGAAGCGAGAGGGGGGCTGCAACACTGCCCAGTTGATTCGCGCCCTGCGACGTAAAGACGTCAGGATGGCGTCAGGATGGCGTCAGGATAGCGTCAGGATGGCGTCAGGATGGCGTCAGGATGGCGTCAGGATGGCGTCAGGATGGCGTCAGGATGGCGTCAGGATGCGTCAGGATGGCCGTCAGGATGCCGTCAGGATGATGGGTAGTTTGGCGTCAGGATGGCGTCAGGTTGCGTCAGGATGCGTCAGGATGGCGTCAGGAAAACACCAAAATAGCGTCAGGATGGCGTCAGGGAGCGTCAGGCTGGCGTCAGGATGGCGTCAGGGTGGCGTCAGGATATTATGGTGGCGTCAGGATGGCGTCAGGATAGCGTCAGGATAGCGTCAGGATAGCGTCAGGATGGCGCAACCAGGACCTGATGGCATCTCAGGGTGTCAATCAGGCCTCCGGGGTTGATACTTACCAGAAATAGATTACACATAAAAGACAAAATGTTGTACAGGGCACAAACCTAATGAGATATTTTGAACATCTTTTAGAAGGCTTTATGGCAGGAAATGCCGAAAATTGTTTTTTGAACAGAAAAATATCTTTCCTTTGTGAGATAAAGGTGGTTGAAGTGAATCGCGGTCAGCGGGTATGACGGCAGCGAATCCCGAAAAGAAGAAAATGGTTTACAAGAAAATTGTTCACAGGTGTGCAATTTACAACTTTTCACAGATTATGTCCCTGCCATTTATACACAACGCCCATCATTGCTACAGTCAGGAACTTCATGAAGGAGGAAGAGTGAAGAAGTCGAAAAAGTGGGAAGAAGTTCATTCAGGTCAAGCATGAGGTCACAATTTACCCGTAATCAGATTGTCCTGCGTTAGTCCAGGAGCGAATCATATCTATTGGTGTACACCGGAGCTCTCGGAAACCTCGTTCACTCCTGCCGTATTGTTGTGCGACATTACAGGCCCAACTGACGGAGGAGGAGCAGTACCGTCGAAGGATCGAAGCGGAGCGTGACAGGGAAAAGGCAATGAGACAAGCCGCAGAATCTCAAGCCTCAATCTGGCAGGAAACTGGAAAAAAGATGCGACGTGACTTAGAACGTTTGCTGACGCAAGAAGAGCGAAGGAGGCGCGACGTCGAAATGGATAAGGCACACAACCAACGTCGAGCTGCTGAGGTGGATATGACTGAAGTGCAGTTGAGGCGCGAAGCGGAGCAAAAGCTATCCAAGGTATTGATGAGCGCGCTGTCTGTGTGTCGTTTGTGAGTCAGCGCTGTCTGTGCGTCATTTCTGTGTCTTTTGGGTGTCAGCGCGCTGTCTGTGTGTTCGTTGTGTGTCAGCGCGCAACAGCGCATGTGCGAGCAGCTTACCAGGGTGGTAGACATAGTTGCTGGGCTTCCGCCTTTCCAAGCAACTTTTGAGAAGGCTCCCGTTTCAGAACGCTTGGTCATCGTGATGGCTTTAGGACCATATGCCCAGGTCCAGTCAGATACAAGTGGCCACGTTCGCGCACAGTTTTCGAAATTTGCTGCTGCCAATTCTGCGGATCTGCTTCGTCTCTCTCTGCGCTGTCCACTGCCTGGATTGATGCTTCAGGCAGCACAACTGGCTAAGACTCAAATTGAGGAGATCATCCTCAACTGTCATCAGGCTGGTCAGAAATGGGACTGTGTTTGTCTGGTGGACGAAATTTTTGATGTTGGGGCAAGCCATATGAGCGTTTTTGACGAGGTGCCCGAAAACAGTGTCTTCATTACGCAGCCTCACCTCTGTAAAGATCAGACAAGGCCCACCAACGCTTTGCCCAGCATGTTGGTGTTCCCCACAAAACACATTAACATCTTGGAGAACTGGCGCAGAGCCTTTCTTGCGAACATGATGCCATTCACAGTACAGTCCTCTAGCAACGAGGCGACCGACAGCTTTGCTTCAGTGCTGTCAAATACATGCGCCGAAATGGGGATTCAGGTGCACTCAGTGTGCAAAGATCTCTCCTCTCCCAAGGATTCCGACGCTCTGTTTGTGCTCTCTGTGTGTCAGCGCGCTGTCTGTGTGTTCTCTGTGTGTCAGCGCGCTGTCTGTGTGTCAGCGCGCCGTCTCTGTGTGTCATTTGGGTGTCAGAGTGCTGTCTGTGTGTTCGTTGTGTGTCAGCGCGCTCTGTGTGTGTCATCTGTGTGTCAGCGCGCTCTGTTTGTGTCCTTTGTGTGTCAGCGCGCCGTCTGTGTGTTTTTTGTGTCAGCGCTCTCTGTGTGTCATTTGTTCAACAGCTCTGTGTGTCTTTTGTGTGTCAGCGCGATGACGTTAGGATTGCGTCAGGATGGCGTCAGGATGGCGTCAGGATGACGTTAGGAATGTATCACGGATGGCGTCAGGTTGCGTCAGGATGCGTCAGGATGGCGTCAGGATGACGTCAGGAAAATGTCAAGACAGCATCAGGATGGCGTCAGGATGGCGTCAGAATGGCGTCAGGGAACGTCAGGATAGTCCAATGGCGTCAGGAATGCGTCAGGATGCGTCAGGATGGCGTCAGGATGGCGTCAGGATGGCGTCAGGATGCGTCAGGATGGCGTCAGGCAAGCGTCATATGTGTGTCAGGGTAGAGGTGTAGGCGTCAGGAGCGCGTCAGGATGCGTCAGGATGCGTCAGGAAGGCGTCAGGGTGGCGTCAGGAAGGCGTCAGGATAATTTAGCGTCCGGTTGGCGTCAGGATGACGTCAAACGACGCGGGGCCCGAATCAAGTATTCCTGTCCTCCGAAAACCCACCCGGGGCACGCAAGGGACCACAGGCTCGCCACAAGGGGCCACGCCGCCCCGGCCAGCAGACACTGATGTGTTACGCTGAGCCCAGCACGCCACGCCGGACAGAACGCCCCAGCACCAAGGCACGAGCCGAGCCGCCCTAACCATCCTAACCGCCAAACTCAGCACTGCGACACAGACACACCAGCCACAAAACCCGCGAAACACGGCACGATACGACGCACAGCAGGCAGGCAGACACGACCACCAGCACCGCACCACCGAGCTGCAACAGCACCCTGGAGCTCCCATGGGGAGCAAGGGGACGCACCAAGGGGGACCGATGGGGCCTTGAATGGCACAGGCGAAGCTGAAAGGACAGCCAAAGGGCATTGCGAAATACCGGATGATGGGTTGTGCATGTAACGCTGCCAGGGTGGGACAGGGAAAGTGGCAACGAATTTGAAAACTTTTTGCAGCGGTCAAACGACTTATCATTACTTCTCTCCCCCACCGTGGGGGGACAGCGCACAGTAAAAACGTACCATGCCGGCCCCACGCAACTGGCACCAACCAACACCGAAACAAGCAAGGCACCTACGCGTACAAGATCCGACTGCGCAAGCGCCCGCTGCAGCGCCAAGGAACCAACGCCGAAAAAACAAACCAAGAGGCGGCTAACACGACCGCGCACCAACAAAACCAGTGCAGCAGCCACGGCGTGACCATAAAGAGACCACACGCAAGCCGGCCAACACCAAACTGGCTGCACATGCATGGGTCGATACGGGAACGGCGTCCAACGGGTTGGCGACACCGTGGTGTGCCACGCCCGCCGACCACCATGCCCAGGAACACGACAGAACACCGTAACTCTACCACTACGAACACGACCAACCAACGTTAACAAACTACACTACACTACACTTGGACAAACCAAGACGCAACTAACCAGCACCGACACAGATGTGCCAGCTACACAGACAGGATATGGCAATACGACCACCGGCAGCAGCGCGACGGAACCCACGTGAACCTAGCCCACCGTGAGGCGGCCAAGACAACCGCGCACCAAACACACCGCAGCTGCAGCCGCCACATGACGGTAAACAGAGCACACGCAAGCCGGCCAACACCAAACCACCCAGGACTGCAAGGGTTGATACAGGAACGCCGTCCAGCAGGATGGCGGGACCGTGGTGCGCCACACCCGCCGACGACCATACGCACGAACACAACAGAACACCGCAGCTCTACCATTACGAACGCGACCAACCAACGTTAACAAAGTACACTACACTACAGTTGGACCAACCAAGATGCAACTAACCAGCACCGACTCGGACGTGCCGGCTGCACAAACAACATTCGGCGATGCGACCATCAGCAGCAGCGCGACGGAGCCCACGCAAACCAAGCCGACCTTGAGGTGGCCAACACAACTGCGCACCAACCACACCGCAGCTGCAAGCGCCACTTGACCGTCAACAGACCACACGCAAGCCGGCCAACACCAAACCAGCCAGGCGTGCACGGGTCGAAACACAAAAGGCGTCCAACGGGTTGGCGACACCGTGGTTCACCACGCCCGCCAACGACCATAGCCACGAACAAAATCATGACTGTACCATCACGCAACCGACCAACCAACATTAACAAAGTACGCCGAACCGTTGAACTACCGACCAACCAGCCACGACGACCTACTTCGAACCCCCGGCCCCCCGGGAGAGCGCAAGCTCGACCGAGTCAGGAAGCGTGAGTGTGCGCCACGGCATGTGAGTCCCGTAGCACGTGCTTCTTCAAGTTGCCTCAGGCCTACTGAAAACCAACCCAGGTGGGGGTGCCTGCAGGACAGGGCCTTTGGCCTGGCTCCTGGCCCGTGGGCCCCAGAGTCCGGAGGTCCATGAGGATGTGCGATGGGACCCTCCCCCACGTATCATCCGCCCGAAGGAGAGGCATGTGAGAATTCGGTCGAACATTGGTTACCTCTCTGGGCAGAGCCCGCTGTAGGGTACTGCTCGCGGTGACCGCGCCCTTCCCCCATGTGGGGGGGCCGTTTTGTGGGGGCACGTGCAGTAGGACCGTGGGTTGGTGAGCAAAAGCCCCTTGGTAAGACCCCCCTGCAGGGCAACCCCAGTCCCGAGTCGACCTACCCTACCCTGCCTCGTCTTTATAAGGTCCGTCAGGGGCGCTGATGAATATGCAAAATTGTGTATATGGCACCGGTGAAAATTGCATGCGCCAATAAAAATCCAGGCGTCATGTCGACCGTTCTTGGGGTCATCACGCATCGGCATGTCCTGCAGGGCTTTCATTCTCGATGCGGCTGGTTTTCACCAGCCATACCCTACGTCAAAACCTAGATCTTCCATCTCGTCAGAATTTTCAAGTTTAATGCGTAGATGGTTTTCTTGACAGACAGTGAAAAGTTCATGTAGGAGGAGGATGTGATCCTCCTGGGTATTAGTACCCAAGCTCACGTCCTGAATGTGTCCCTCCATTTCGGCCCCGGGGGGGACCAGTTCCTGAACAAGGGGTCTGCGTCTCAGGATATATATGATTTTATTCATCAGCTCCTGAATAAGAGCAGGGGCATTCGCGACACCAAAGGGCATGACCTTCCAGCGGAAGACAGGGCCCTCAGAGGTTACAAAGGCGAGCAGTTCCTGGGCTGCTCGGGTTAGGTCTACCTGTCAGAATCCACTGCGCTTGTGCCCCATGGTCTTGAATCAACACTTGGTGATTCTCTTTAGGATATTTTCCATGTTGGGGATACTCCCTGAGTGGTATTGGGTCTTCTTGTTGGCTTCACCATAGTCAACGACCAAGCGCATAGCAGTGGTGCCAGGTTTGGCCAGTAGGAAACAAGGAGTACAATGGCGCGAATAGTCCCCGTGTTTATATTCCTCGACGGGGCCAGCATCTATACATTGCGGGATCTGGCGTTCAATCTCGTCGATTGGGTCTTGTGGGGCGGGGTACGGACGCCTTCTCACCACAGACCCTTCAAGGTCTGGTTTGAGCTTGAGGTCCATCTGAATTACCTTTTTGCAAGACAGCACCGGGGACAACACTCCAAAAACCCCCTGGTATTTCTGGATGAGCTTACTGAGACGAGGGTCAAGGTTCCTGCTCTGCAGCTTCTCACGAAAGTCCTCCTCAGCATGGAGGTTGCTCTTCCTCCTTTACTGCTTCTTCAAACGCCCCATAGTTTCAGGGGCGGTTCATCCTCCCAGTCCTGGGGACCCTGCTGGACAAATTGAAGGGAGTATACCAGGGGTATCGCCGGATCGGGGAGAGTCATTTCTTCATCATCCTCCTCGGACCATATAGACGTTTTGCAGGCCCTCTTGGGGAGGTCCAGGCGGGTCCATCACTCGATACCCCCAGCCTTAGCCCATTCATTCATTCATCCATTTTATGTGGTGCCTTAGGCCCCCCCTGCCTTGAGGGGTCTAAGTGCACGCTAAGATGCTAATAGGGCTAATTTGGTCTTACAATGTTGATTCAGCAAAACACATCAGAAAATATTGTCTAACAGCAAACAGCGATGTTTTACACCCTCGGGTTCCTTTTGAATAAAAAATATTTTCTCCCTTACCGAAAAAAGAATGTTTCCTGCTGACAGTCAAAAATCAGCTGCCAATGTACTCCTGTTAGAGCAGAGACTTAGAACAGGTTTCTGGTTTGCCCACACGGGTGCTTGTTCCTTGTATTTGTTTTAGAAGAATCTTGCTGATTTCCCACAAGTCAAAATGGAGTCCACACAAAGATAAAGCAGAGCAAGTCGAGGCAGCGGATCAATGAAATCAGTATAAATCCTTCCACACTCAAAACAGACGTAACAAAGAGGGGCTGCAGATAGACAAATGTAGGTCTAAATACAATGCTTCAATGCTTTGTAAACAAAATACATAATTCTATGTGAAAACTGGCATGGTTCAGGTGCCCAGGATAGTTCCAAGCACTTCATGTGCGGTCTTTTGGATGCAATGGAGTTGGTTCGGAATCTGGGGCATAGGAGTTGGGCCAGACACAGGACATGTCTTGCCCAGCATGGCAAAGCAACTGAATTCAGAATCAGTTAAAACGTACAACCACAATAAGTGATAGAAACAATTGAGTATAGGGGTCCTGAGGTGGGAGACCACTAGGCTTAACGTGCAACGCCCAAGGCATGAAATGCCTACTTTATTTCGTTATCCCCTCCATGAAGGAAGATACCTCCGCTCACTGGAGTGGCAGGGGTGAACTTTATCTGGGGGCTAGGGTCATGACCCTAGTTACTTTGCGAAGGTGAACTTCAAACTTCAAAAGAGTGATAAAAATGAGTAAATGTTAGTCTCAACACGTTCTCAAGGATTAGGGGGGGCTTGGCCTGGATCAAGTACCCTAAGAAAGACATGGCAGTGACTTTTCCTTACTCCCCCTTGGAGTACTAGTTGATCAAGCTAGTAGGACCAAGGGAAAGGGCTCAAATTTCCCCGGCGTTACCTCAGAAAATGCTGCGAACCAGCCAATGACACTTTCATTATTTCATGGAAGCTTACCACACTGTAGGTACCCTTGAAAAACAGTGTAATGTACCATGAATGATGTAGCTTCCAACGGGCATTCCTCAAAAGGCGCCAGCGTGCGGCGAAACCTTTTGATAAAAAATGTGGGGGTAGTGGGGCTTGAACTCAGGACCTCCTCCCTAGAGTGTCCATGCTTGCCCACTGGGGTACTGTCGAACACTCTAATGCAGACCGTGATTGCTGTATAAATAGCGTTTTAGTAAACGTCCTGACCAAGGGCCAGGCCGGAGCAATGCTCCGATTGGAGGGCACAAACCTCCAGGAGCCGAAGCAAATAGTAAAAGAAACCAACAGGGAGTTAATCCTCTGGTTTAGCGAAAGAGTTAGCGATTCAAGAAGTCAAATCACTGAAAATTGACGAAAAGACGTTAGAAATCGTCATTTATAGTCCAAAACTTAAAATCGCAGACAGGCGCAACAGAGCTGCGGTCAGCAAAAGAAGTTAGGAAGGCAGACCGCACCTCTGAAAGAGGGTATGAGCCGTGGTTTTTGAAACTTTCAAAGGAAGTTTTCGCATGGTTGCATCATAAAATTTCATAAACTTTAGAAAAAAGGACTTAACAGCCAACCACACAACAGAGCAGGCGGACAGCCTGCCTCTCAGGTATGTCACTCTCATGTGACACGCATGCATTATGTTCGTGTTGTTGGTTTTGTCAAAACGCTAGGGTTGTCACCGCTGAGTTCGTTTGGGGTTTGGATGTTCACCTCCCTTGTTCTGCACAGGTAAAAACAGGAATCAAAGGTATGTCAGTCGTATGGAGCACGCAGTGCGCACGTAGCGTTAGTATATGCGCTGTGCTTGCCATGCATGTGCGTCTTCTAGGTATCCACACGTTGTGGCGCTTTTCCTGTGCATCCACCTACTCCCTCCTGGTTTCCATAGGTCATAAAGGAAGTGCTTGCTCGTGCCTGCCTCGCCGTAGCGTTAACATAGGGTTGTTTAAACTGCTAGGCCTTGTTTTGCGCTGTGCTGTTGTTCGTCATTTCACTCTCTTTCTCCTGCAGGAAACAAGGGAAGAAGTGCATAATACACACGATGCATTAATGGCGTAGGGTTGTTTATAAATCGCCATAGGGTTGTTTAAACGCTTAGGGTTGCTCTTACGTTCTTTGTCCTTCGGCATACACATGATGCGTGGTGAGCAAGGTAAGTAAGCCCAGGAGGAGCTCACCTCCTGGTTGAGTTCCGTTGCGTTGGTTAAATTGTAGGGTTAATGGTAGGAGAAAGATTGCTGTCGCTCGCCTCCCTTCCCTGCATACTGTATGATGCATTAAAGGGCTGTAGGCCACGCGCTGTGCAGGCGGTAAAACTCTTGTTTAGGTTACCCAGGGCTCCGCCCTACGTTCTATAAGAGAACGGGCGGAGTCCTTAGCGCTTGCTTGCTTGACAGGCCGGTTTGAGGACGGTCTATTATTTTCCAACCGGAGACCCGTATAATACGGCGAGGTTGGTTAGATTCCTCAGTGGCAAACCGTCCTTCATCCGCCTTTCCTCTCAGGTGGGAAGAGGAGGGTGAAGTGGTACAGCAGCATTGGGTTCGGCAATTTTCCCTTTTTCCGCCCAAGCTAAAAAGGGCGCTGATCGCACAGCCAAAATTGGTCAATGGACGACTTCATCACGTACAACCCTAACTACACGCTGTGCACTCAAACAGTGCACCTCTCCCTCCAAGCCGTGTCGTGGAAACGCTTGGAGGCGGCCCTGTCAGGCCACAGTTGCCCAGAGGCGCTATGGTCGCTTGCTATTGCACAGGGGAGCCAATAGGGCTCGAGACATCACTGACATGGCCACCCAGTAGCGTGTGTAGGGGTTAGGGTCATCAGGCCTCGTAGGAAGTGAGTGCGGTTGTGCTCACCCTGCCTTCGAAGGCCAGTACGGGCATTAGTGTGTGTAGTGTAGTGGTGTCTCTTGCTCCGTGTGCTTTTCCTCGCGGGCAAGGGAGTGTGTTCGCTTTTGGCCTCTACAAAAATGGGCGTTTTTTATGCCCTTAGTACACTTGGCCACCCCTCCCCTCTAGTAGGTGGGGCTTTCGCTGTTCACCCAAAGGTTAGGGGCCAGCACAGAAATTGGGCGCCATAGGAGTGGTACCAGTTCCTGACTAGGACCTTCGGTCCGACAGCAGCAAAGGCCGTCCATGGCAGCCACGATGGGGCGAGATGTGAGACACACACAGACATACGTAGCACACTTAGGGGTATGGTAACACCGCCAAGAAGGGTAGAACCCCATTGGTCTGGACCAGTTAGGGGTCCTAACTGTGGGCACACTTGTCCCCAAGGGGGGTATGCACACCTTGTCCTCAACGAACCTTGCTTGTCATTCCCCCCTTGTCATAGCCAGCAACCGTTCATCGTTGGCTCCCCGAAGGTCATTGCATTAGGGCATGTCCCATGCAACACGTGGTGAAGAAGGCACTCGCTCACACTGGTAACCACAAGCATAGGAGTGCAGGGCACAACCCAGGCAGGGGCAGGACTCCAAAAGCAGCGGATGTGCAGGTGTTTGGAAAACCGATCCCGATCGAGGGAGGGCGTTAGTACACTCACTGAAGCTGGAGCTCTACCGGAGTCCTGAACCTGTCCTGGTACACACTGATTAGGTCTAGTTGTCAGCACAAGAGTGGTCACCGCCTCTGGGAGGTTAGAAAACAGAGGGAGTTGCGAGTAAAGAAGCTCAACTCTGAATTCCAATGTGAGCGAGTCTGTTCACGTAGGCCGGCTTGTTCAGGTGACCCGCAGTTCAGGTGGTTGTATGGAGGTGGGCGCCCTGGACTGAACCGACCCCACAGGTATCTGGTCCAGCGCGTAGGCGCGTTCTTGGTACCACACTGTGCGGATCAATGCATAGTGGGACGCTGGGGCAATAGGACTCACCGACATTTGGCTGCAAACAAGATAAGAGCCCTTGTGGTATTTTGATGATCCCCAGTGTTGGTTCCCTCGGTGAGGGGGAAGTGCACCTCCAGGGGGAGCCGATACTCCTGCAGGAGTGGCCCGAAGAAGCCCTCCAGCGGGAGAAGGGGATGTCTTGGGTACACCAGCGCCTGCCGAAGCTTGCAACCTCCTCAGTTCGGTTAGGCACAATGAATAGATAGGCACAAGGAGATTAGTTGTTCTTCGTACGCTGGGACAGAGTCTCAGCACGGGTTAGTAGCTGTCCCTCGTTGTTCTCAACGAGGTGGGAGCAAAAGATGGGGTTGATACTCCCATCCGGATGTATAAAGGCTGACATGGGCTCCCAGGTTGCCTCAAATAGCCCATACCCATCCCATAGGGTTAGGAATTTCCAGCCCTGTTTATACTCGTGGCGTGCAATACCTGAAACCACATAGTCGCCATCGACTGCCATCTCATCGGCAGTCATTTCTTCGAGTTCGTCTGCCTCCTCAGGGTTGGCAGCGGTCTCTAGGTTGATACGCTCAACCTCTCTGTCAGACAGACGCCACTCACCCCAGGACAGTTCGTCAGGCGAGTGGTAATGTCTCAGCTGTTTAGGTGCACAAAGCAGCTCTCCACCTAGGCAGAGGCTGCACCTCACATGAATCCTGGATCCATCCATCTTTAGAACGCGGTAAGGCCCAAGGAAAGGGTCCCGCAAACAGTTGCGGGGCCACGTGGGCAAATGCGACTGGTGTACCAGCAACAGGTCTCCTACCTTGAAACTGGCAGGATGTCTCGTGCGGTTACGCCTACTTCACTCAGGTTTTTGAACATGTTTCAGGTTAGCCCTAGCCAGGTTAGCCAGGTCCTGCCTGTGTTCCAGCCAGTACCCTACGGGGCTCTTGTAGTCCTGTAAGTGCGGCTAGCCCCATCTGCTCAGATTTTCAGACATTCTGGCCAGATTGGCTACATTTTGGTCATTTTCTTTGCTTCGGCGGAATCGCCGCCTCGCAGCTCAGTCTCAGGATCAGACCTATATATTTCTGAGATGCCGGATCTGATTCCGCGGTCCATACCCCGTAAATCCGCCGCGTTCCGATCATTTAGCTGGAATCGCCATTTGCCGCTGACGCGCGCTCGCGGGCCAGATCGGCCAAACATTTTTCATAATTGGATTTATATAAATCTTTTCAGACAGTTTTGGACACTCAGATGTATTTAGAATAATCCGCATCAATTTTCTTCATAGACTGGGATTTTCTGCCGGATAACAATCAGCATGGACCTTGCTTCTGTTGTCGCTGCTCTCGCCTCCGTTGGTGTTCGAGTATCCGGTTCTACCCCCAATAACAACGTCCAGGGAGACTCCTCGCGTGCCTGCCCCACTGGTCTTGCCGGCCCCGAGCCCTCCGGCACCATCAACGACCCAGGGCAGCACTTTCATGGTAGCAGAGGCTACCTGAATGTTGTTCCTTTGGTGTCCCAACCACAGCTAGCTCCCCAGTACGGCCCCGTAGACTCCGCCGCTCCTCGAGACGTAACAATTACGCTGCCGTGGTGCTGTGCGAACGAGGCCTTGAGAGGAATGCCTTGCGCAAGCCCAAGCTGCCCAAGAAGGGCACAAATCAGTAGCTGTGGAGGCCCAGATTACCATCAAGATCCCAGTCGAAATTGGCCATCAAGCAGCTGGAATCTCCCAGCCTACGCCGATGGCAACGCTCCGATGGAGCTTACGGCCCTGGCAGGTACTAATACTCCTTACCAATGTCCACATTTTGAGACCATCGACGCCGACATTGACGACATTGAGATGGGTGGTCCAAGTGAGGTACCTACCTATAATCGACCAGCCTCTTGGGCACAATGGGACAACCATTTGTCTTCAGAAGTGACCCGTAACCTTGAGGCGCTTGAGGCCCTTTGTCTATTAGCCACGTCTAAGCTGATAGGACAAGAAAGAATCGCCTCTGATTTTTTAATGGAATATTTTTTCCTTCTTCAGGAAGAAAATAATACCAGGATGTGGTGGCGTTCTCAAGAAGATGACTCTTTTGCCATTTTTTTGCAGATCTGGGAGGCAAGTCCCTTCCCGAAGGAGAAGACCAAGGCACCTGTTGCCGGGCCCTCCGCCCCTCGTCCCCCTGTTTCCATCCGCGACGATCTAGCCGCCGCGGTTGAGGAAGGAATTTTAGAGGCAGCCAGGCAGGCAAGCCTGGAAATTAGGGCTGAAGGAGCTCCCCAAGTGGACTCCTGGCTGCGAACCACTGAGATTAGCGGTCCGACAGCCTGCTCAGGCCCTTCAGGACACGGTATGTACTGTCCTGCCGACTGCTCTTGCAGATTCCAGCGAGACTCTGAGCTCCAATTGCTCAAAGATCAAATGCAACTCATCATTCAAACGCTGGGAATTAAAGATCTTTTCAAGACCCACATGCGGTCTGAGGGCGCATCATCGGTGGAGCAAACAACAGAACCGTCGGAGGAGGCGAGAGAAATTTTTTCGATTGCTCCTTCGGTTGACTCTAAGACTACCGATGCAAGGATCAGTAGGACTAAGCTAAAGGAAAGGGTTACAATCTCTCGATCTCAGAGTAGGACGGCGAAGGCTAGGACTGAGGCTCAGAATGCCAAGCGAACTGCCTCCCGTACTGCCCTTCCTGCTGCTGATTCCAATGCATTAGCCCAGATGTTGCTCGCCCAGACCCTCGCCGGAGCTGGTGTGGCTAATGATGCCGCCAAGGTGTCTGCCATTACGGCCGGTGTTGGGCTGGATTCACTTCTAAATCCTACTTCATTGCGACTTCGTCAGGTTGCCAAGCAACCGAAGTATAATGGGAACCCCAGACGTTGGCCTCAGTTCCAACGGGAATTTAGACTGTGGGTTAAGACTCTAAAACTTCAAGATGATCAGTTCCTGATGGCCCTCTTGGACTGCCTTGAGGGAGCGCCGGCCAACACTTGGCCCAGGACCTGGAGTGATCGTGAGGATTCAAGTTCCCCCCTTACCTTTGATGAGGTGTGGGAACAGTTGGAGGTACGTGGATCCCGGCTGCCAGAGGACCATTACCACCAGATGTTGAAGAATTTTCCTTCGTTCTCGCGATTAATCTTGCACGAAGTGCAAGACAAGAGACAGCGCTTCTGGAATCTAGTGGAAGAATCTGAACATTCAGGCGAAAAATTTTCTAGTGCCGAGCTGAAAAATCTGATTTTTGACAAGATCCCCTCCGAAGCTGCCGCCACCCTTCGGAATAAACAATCCGAAGAAAAGGTCAAGACCTGGTGGGCGGAGGTCGATGGCTTCGATGCCTCGGCCAACAGGTTTTCCGTCAGGGAAGCACTTCAAAAGTGTTCCCCCACGTCGTTTACCAAGGTGAAACTCACTGAAAACACGTGGAAAATCAAGTTTAATGAACACGAGGATCGGGACTTGTTTGTCCAAGTCCTCAACAGGGGAGTAAGTTTCCACGGCCATCGCCTGAAGGCCAAGAACTGGGTGTTTTCGTTCACCCCGCAGGAACTCTGGGAAGAGGTTGAGCGGCTCGCTGACGCCGCCAATCAAAATTTCCATGAGGGTCTTGGGGGAAACAAGAATACCCAGCAAAACACCCAAAATGGGGCCCAAAAGGGCAACAAAAAGGTGAATGACACACGGAATGTTCAGGATCACTGTAGCATCTGCCTTCTTTTAGGTTCTACGAACCGAGCTAAGTCGCATTCTACTGGTAATCACCGATGGTCTCCTTACGATCACAAGGTGATTGGTGAAAATATCAGTAATCCTCAGAATTCAGACAGGAATGACAGACAGGTGCATGGTGGAAAAGGGGGAAAAGGGAATTCGCCCCCCTCCGGTGGAAACAAAAATACTGGAGGCCCTGGCGGGTCCCAAGGCACAGGAAATCGGACTCCATCCGGCTCCGGTGGGCAGCTGAACGGCCAGAAAAATCCCAATGGCAACGCCGGAGGCGGAAATCGAAATCCAGGCCAAACCCCTCAATCCGGTACAAACAAAGGAAATGCTCCAGGATCACAGGGTAAAGGTAAGGGAAATCCTTCAGGAACCCCTTTCTCTGGTAAGGGCAGAGGGCGTGGCGACGGTGGTGGTCCATCATCCGGCGGCCGTGGCCGTGGACGTGGAAAGGGCAACCATCGTGTGGATCAGGTCTCAGGTGCAGATCGGGTGTCCGATGCGGATCGAGATTATGTCGAAAATGCCCTGAATCCAGCAGATGATCCGTTCCAAGATGAGTGGATCGATGAATCAGGCTGTGTTCACAATGTTAACGCAGCCACTGGAGGTCAGAACGCCTAGGGGAGCCACCAAAATCGCCCCTCCCCAGGCGATTTCAGGCATGATCCTCAGATTCCTGATCGACCACTACTTGATGTAGGGTCGCTTGTCTCCTCTCCCCTGGATCCGGCAGCGGATCCTTCTGTTGTAGTGGACGAGGTTGGTGTACAGTCCAAGCACAGGGCCCGTCAGTTTGTCACAAAGCTGTGGGTCTCTGATTGCAAGGGAAATTTCCACCTCGCCACTTGTTTGTGTGACAATGGATCAGAGGTAAATCTCCAATCCAATTCTTTCTTACCCGACGACTGCGTGTTTGAGTCGCCTCATCCTGTTACCCTCGAGGGAGTTTCTGGACATTCTCTCGCAGGTGGGCAACGCGGTTGTTATATATCAACTCATTTGGTCGCTCAAGACCTTTGGGAAGAAGGTAATGTGGAGGAAGTTGTCCTTAAGGATGACTACTTCTATCGTGCCGACATAAAGTATGACCTTTACTTGGGCCATCCTTGGCTTCGCAAGAACAGGGTGGCGCCCGTAGGTCATCGGCGTTGCTTTTGCTGGAGTCAGGTCCCTTGGAGCGTCCTGAATTTCGTTTTTTGCACGCAGGGTTTAAAAGTGCAGAAGAATTTTTGAAGCAAAAAGTTACACCAAAATTTGGCGAAGATGTCACCATTGCAGAGGTGAATGGGAGTGCCGATTACTCCCAAGAGTTAGAATGTCTTCGTGGGGACTCCCAGCCACGACGCCCTTCGCGCTGGCACTCTTCATCCTACAGAGTTGTCGACAAATGGCGCGATGCAATTTGTGAATATTTTCATGAACACCATTCCTTTTGGCCACAGTATGATGCCTTTGCTAACCGTAAGAACAAGCGCTTTGACAAGCACTTTAGCGACGCTTGGACCCATAAATGGGACAAGAAGTTGTGGATTAATCCTCAGTTTCACTTAATCCAGCAGGTCATCCACAAAATCAAGCAAGATAAAACCCAGGCAATTTTAGTTGTGCCCTTGTGGGACGACAAGCCTTGGTTTCAGGAATTACAAGACATTTGTGTAGATTACATCGAACTTCCCAGGAAGATTAAGCTGTATGCCAGGGACGACACAGGTCCCCTGCCACAGCGGTCCTGGAATTCGCTTGCATTCCTGGTGGATGGAAAGCTTTCTGACTCTAATTCTGCTGATTCTGGTACTGATTCTTGTGTTGGGTCTGAATCTGAGGTTGAGCGTGGTACTGATGATGAATCTATTTTTTCTGATTTTTGTCCGTCAGATACCCAAGGTGATCCAACGTCCAATGGATCCGCCTCGTCTCCCTCTTCCCCAATACGATCGACATCGAAAAGAATCTTCAGTGCACGGGCGAAGAAAAATTCGAAATTGCGCCGCAAATTCAGAGTTTTTTATGAAAAACCCCCTGTGGAAGCTTTCATAGATCCTTTCGAGGAGCTGGATCACGAAGATAATCTCTGGAATGTCGACACTCGACCCACCTATCTTCAAGAGGCAGTTGATACGGACCTGTTTAGGGACATCCGTAAGAAGATTCTTCCTGCCAAGGCCGAAGAAGTCGCCAAAGTTTTTTCGACAGTAATTCCTGGCGATCAGGTGGACACTGAATTGTGTTCCAAGGCAAGAGAAAAGATTTTTGAGGAACGGAAGGACACAACCCTTTCGGGGAAGTTGATCAAAGACCCCCCTGTCCGTGGGCAGTTCGGTGAAGCCTTCATCGAGCTTCGTGAAGGTTACAAGGCGAAGAAACAGCGTCCTTATGAGAACCATGGACATAAACATGAGATCCTCAGAAAAATCATCGAGAGAAATCTCAGGGAATTTGGTTGGCTTGAGGGTTGTATGACCAGCGAATGGTGCTGTGCACCCTTCACAGTCCCGAAGCCGCCGCCTGCAGACCAGAACACTATTGATGGTTGGCGAATGGTTGTTGATTTTCGCAATCTCAACGCCGAAACCAAGGCGGATTCGCACCCCCTGCCCCTCATTGAGGAGGAAATCGCCAAGAGGGCAAGAGGTCGTTTGTTTTCTGTGCTGGATCTCCGTCACGGCTTTCACCAAATGCCGTTGAGGAAGGACAGCCGACCTCTCACCTGTATGTGCACGCCATGTGGCCCAGTCCGGTGGACGGTCATGCCCATGGGCCTGAAGAACGCCCCCTCATTTTTTCAAAGAATGATGGAGGATGTGCTTTTTACAGCCCATCCTGAGCTTCGTGCCTTCGTGAGTGTGTACATAGATGACATAATCATCGCGACGGAGGGGGAGGGACTGACCGAAGCCGAGCTGGTGGCCCTACATGAAAAGCAGCTGAACCAAGTTTTGGACATTCTTGATGCTAATCAGCTGATTTGTGGGCCAAAGAAGGGAAAATTTTTTTTAAAATCAGTCGAATTTTGTGGTTCTCTCCTAGAGAATGGCACCCGACGACCCAGTCCAGGGAAGCTCGTCGCTATTCAGAAGTGGAAGCGCCCTGAGACGATCACGGAGTTGAGAGGATTCCTGGGTTGTTGCAATTTTTACCACACTTTTGTGCCGAATTATGCCAAATTTGCTGCCCCCTTGACTGAATTATTGAAGGTAGGGAGAGATGCGGGCAAGGCAGGTTCAAAGGTTCGTGTCAAGTGGACTGACGAGTGCGAGGAGGCCTTCCATCACTTGAAGGCGGCCCTCTGTGAAGTCGCCACGTTGCATGTGCCCCAATTCGACCGACCCTTCTACATTAGAACCGACGCTTCTAGGTACGCGATCGGAGCTGTCCTTGAACAGGTTGATGAAGCCACCGGCGATCATTACCCTCTTGCATTTTGGTCTCGGAAGCTAGCCCCACGCCAAATGCAATGGTCGCCGCGTGAGCAAGAAACATATGCCATAATCTGTGCGCTGAAAAAGTACCAATCGTGGGTTGGCACCAATGGAGTCGAGGTCCTGACGGATCATCGATCTCTGGAGTATTGGGCCACCGAACACATTGATACTGTCGCGAGCCCAGCTGGTCGACGGGCCAGATGGCACGAATTTCTCAGTCTGTTTGACCTCCATGTATCATATTTGCCTGGAAAACACAACACGGTAGCGGATGCTCTGAGCCGATGGGCTTACCCCGCCTCAGAGGGGCTGCAAAGTACCAACATCCATGGTACGGAGCAGGACCGCCATGTCATCATCGAATGGGATCAGGAAGAAAAAAAGCTCATTCGACGTGCATGCATGCAATGCGCTGTTAAACAGCACGCATTACCGTGCCACGACATCACGGCCATCTCAGATCCGGCGCATGCCCATGAGATCTGCACCAAAACACTGAAAGTCGTGGAGAAAGTCACCGATCCCTCCTCAGGGAGTGTGAAACGGTTTGACTATACCCGACGAGTAAGTCGATTTCGGTTGATCCAAGGCATTAAGCGTCGAGATCCGGCCAAAACTCCACCCCTGCCGAAAGATTCCCTGATCATCCGGGACTGGACGTCCGATTATCTGCAGGATCCCATGTTTAAAGAGGTCTTTGGAAATCTCAAATCCAAAGATGCTCACAAGGATGGGATTTTTTCAGAGTATTCGTTGGATGGGGGGAAGCTGTGGATGGAGGGTAAATTGTGCGTACCAGACGCCCTGGCCCCCCGAGTGTTAAACTGGTGGCACAAATGGGAGTCCCCCCACGCACATGGCCGTCGATTGTGGTCGATGATTAAGCATAGGTTGTTTGGATCGAGGCTCTACACTCATTGCATGAAAGTAGCCGCCCGATGTGCCCAATGTGCTGTCTCGACGCCCCCCAGCGCGAAGAAGCACGGCCATCTGAGGCCTCATCCTATTCCGGAGCGCCTCTTTAACAGAGTCACCAGTGATTTCTTCTATCTCGGTGAGCTCGATGACGAAGAGTGCCATTGGACGAATAAAAAAGTCAATGGTGTGCTCCTTATTCAGTGCCGTCATTCCGGCTACATTCAAGTGTTGCCTTGCAACATTGAGTCGATGACTGGCAAGGCTGCCGCCAAATGGTGCGCGCAGACCTGGATGGGAGGTTGGGACGTCCCATCCGAGGTGGTGACGGATTCAGGCAAAGAGTACACCTCCGAATGGTGGAGAGAATTATGTGCTCGCCTTGGAATCCACCACCTCCGATGTGAAATCCACTCGCATCGAGCGCTGCCTGGCGAAAGAGCCGGCCGCTCAATTATTAATATGCTTCGTAAGGAGCTCGCGAGTGAAAAGGATTTCCATTGGATGGAAGTTCTCTTCGCATTGCTTCGCCGGTACCACAACACGCCTTTGTACCATGGCCTTTCTCCAAAAGAAATTGTCTTTGGACGAAAGAAGTGTTGGTGGAACATGCCGTTGAATAATCCTCGCCCCTGTAAAGATGCTTCGCTGTTTTTGGACGACGTCCAACGAGCAGATAAAACTGTCTCGAAATTAATCGAGAAGCATCAAGCTGACTGGCTTTGGGTCCAGAATCAAGGCCCAAAAAACCCCCACAATTTTGAAGTCGATGATCGAGTTTGGCTTCGAAAATCCGAAACCACCCTGGACGGAGATGACAAGCTTCTTCCCTTGTGGGAGGGGCCATTCGCTGTTACAGCGCGTCTTGGTGAGAACAGGTGGAGGATTCGTGTGGATGTCAGCAGGGAAATTGACGTTTCGGGCGATCGCCTCAAGAGAGAGATCCCCTCCCCCAAGGATCAGGTCAAACCCCTTTTTTGGACTGCGAAACATTTGTCTGATCGGGTCATCGAAGGGGGGAAGTACGAACTCAAGAGGATTTTAGAAGCAAGACGTGACGCCAAGGGCGAATGGGAATTTCTGTGTGAGTGGAGGGGCTTTGATTCCAGTCACAACAACTGGGAACCAGCCCAATCTTTTGTCCATGGATACACCAAGGGGTTCATCGACCTCCTGAAGAAGCACCCCGAAATTGGAGTACTCCTGACAGACTGTCTGTCGAAACCAGACAGACAAATGGAGAGCGACGGAAAACGACCTGTGGTGAATCGAGATCCAGCCTTTTACGGCCCTCAGCAGCCAGATTCCAGGGCTGATCCGTCGATCCCCCCTCCTGCGGTCAGGCCAGCCCAGGAGCCAAATGAGGACCAAGCTTCGAGTTCGGCCGCTGATTTGCAGCGCCCAAGCCGTACGAGGGCCAGGCCAAACAGGTTGGTGGTCACATATATTCGTGCTTGGCCGAATTGAGGAAGCCATCCCACCACATTCTGCTCAATCCACTGTTCATTCTTTCTGTTTATGTCATGATGTGGAGAACTGCGAATGTTTGATAATTTGACGTCAATCAATCAATTTTTCTTTGGTCTCCGTTCGGTAGCGTATCGAAAGTCGAAAACCGAAAGCCACGGAGTGTGCTGCCGTGTTCAGAAAAAACCAAACTCAGGCTTAATTCAGGCAGATTCGGGGTAATCTTGTCTCTGTAGGTCTGTGCATCTTTGGAATTTGGCTACTCGTGCAGATGGAAGCAAATGTACATAATCAAAACGCTGGCCAGCGACATTCACCCCTACAGGCACCCCCTGTAGTACTGGCTGCACCAGATGCGACGCCAGGAACTCAGATCTTACCTTCATTTGCCGTGATGCGAAAGCCAAAGTCCAGATTCAGATCCAGGATCCTCAAATTTACCTTGAATTTCTCAGGTTTGTCCATCATTCTGCCACTGTTGTACGAAACCCAGACGTCAATTGTTCAGACAACCTTCAGATAGGAGCTCTAGGGACTTCTAGAAGCAACCTCTGAAGTCCGTAAGCTTCATTGTATTTTTGGCACACGCCAATGTGAGCTCAATCCGACCTGAAACTGTCGAAAATGGTGAATCCAAGTGTCTTGTGGGACTCCAACGAAAGATTGGCCTTGTCCAAGTCGATTGACACCACCGCCACTGTAAATTCGGTGTCTCTCAGTTATATACTGTCAGTAAAGCGCCTTCAGCGAACCTTCGGCGCGTTACATGCCAAGGATCCAGGGCCAGCATGTCCCATCATGATGCATCATCACATGATCCACATTTTCATAGAATCTGTTAGATGCTCGCGAACCAACGTGCCGGAAAGCACAATTGAGCTGAATAAACGACAATATATATTAACTCTAGTCTAAACGAAAGTGTTAGTAGTTTCAGTTCTAGACATTCCGCTTCATTTCACCTCCATCTCATAAATTTGCCTCATTGTAGGACAATTTAGGTTGATTTCCTTGTCATCTCCTCTCATTCCTCGAAGATCTGTTTAGATCTAAGTGCACAGAAAAACATCTCTACCTTCAATGGTTCACTTAGGGTCTGTAGAATACATTTGTATTTGTTTTCCCTCTCTGTGATTGTTCCAGCTCCTTCATCTCTGCCCAAATTAACTCTCAAATTTGCTGAATCTTGTGATCATCCACCAGATGCGCCAAATCTGAAGCACATGCTGCACTTTTCAGAACGAGAAAAGCGGGATTGACACGATGTAGAGTTCGGCGAGGACACCGTAGCGTGCCCGCGACAGCGAAACTGTGCCAGAGCGCTGAGATGTCACTCCATTTCTTGATTCCCCCACTCAATCCAACAATAATCTACCTCATTCTCAACCAAAGTATGGTTTGGTATCGATTCTCGATACGTTTACATGCTTTTTAGCCCTTGACCTAATGTTTTACTGCACGGAGGACTGTTCGTCACTTCTCATTCTGTCTCATTTCAGGTTCATCCATCCTGATTCAGTGCCAATTCAGCCCAAATCAGGTCAGATCAAGCAGATTTCGCCCCATCGAGGCTACATTTCTATTTTTTTCTGGGACTTACCCGCACTACGTTCTTCGTTGACGTAGCGACACACCCCAGTGTGTTTTTGGAGGGGGAGTGTAAGTGCGGCTAGCCCCATCTGCTCAGATTTTCAGACATTCTGTCCAGATTGGCTACATTTTGGTCATTTTCTTTGCTTCGGCGGAATCGCCGCCTCGCAGCTCAGTCTCAGGATCAGACCTATATATTTCTGAGATGCCGGATCTGATTCCGCGGTCCATACCCCGTAAATCCGCCGCGTTCTGATCATTTAGCTGGAATCGCCATTTGCCGCTGACGCGCGCTCGCGGGCCAGATCGGCCAAACATTTTTCATAATTGGATTTATATAAATCTTTTCAGACAGTTTTGGACACTCAGATGTATTTAGAATAATCCGGATCAATTTTCTTCATAGACTGGGATTTTCTGCCGGATAACAATCAGCATGGACCTTGCTTCTGTTGTCGCTGCTCTCGCCTCCGTTGGTGTTCGAGTATCCGGTTCTACCCCCAATAACAACGTCCAGGGAGACTCCTCGCGTGCCTGCCCCACTGGTCTTGCCGGCCCCGAGCCCTCCGGCACCATCAACGACCCAGGGCAGCACTTTCAAGTCCTCTGGAAAAGGGATTTTAAAGAACCACGCAGGACGCCCCCCTTGGAACAGCTCTCGGGGGGTGTAGCCAGTTCAGGAACTCTCCTGAGATTTCATGGTTAGGACAGCCCAGGATAACAGGCGTACCCAATCTTTGGTACGCTCCTGTTTCATCAGAATCCTCAGGTTCTGCTCCACCACACAGAGGGTTATATGTGTGAGTGTAGGGCACACCTGTGGTCACATGGACGGTCACGGCGTCCAATACTCGCTTGTGCCATCCGGTGTCACTCCGGATGCGTACGTCTTTGTCAGAGTGCACCTCCCTAGGTGCCCCATAGTGTTCAAACCATTGTTCAACCAAACGTTTCACAGTCTTTTCCCCTGTGATCTTTTTTTTGCAGGGAAACACACGGGTGAAACAGGTTGGGCCACAGGTGACAACCAGACAACTGTCGTAACCACCAAACTTAGGCAGACCGTGGATGAAATGCACGTACAACAGAGAATCACCAGACTAGTCGATAGGCAGACTGGATACCAGTCCCCGATCACGTGATGCGATCTGTTTGCTAACGTGACAGCCACAGGAGTCAACTATGGGCTGCATACGAGCGTGTAGTTCAGCGCAGGCTAATCGGGAGTAGAAGCGCTCCCTGAAAAATTCAACAGAACGGTTATTGGCCTGAAGCATGACTACCCTGCCAATGAATGGCGTCTGGTGCCCCTTGGGCATTGGAACTGGAAGTAGCATCAAGCACCATCCAACTACAGTACCTACGACCAGGAACTCCTGGCTAGAATGCTCGTGTTCTCTTCCCAGTCCTGCCTGCTTGGCAGTAGCCCTATCGTCTAGGTCTGTGAGCAAGAGCCTGTGAAAACATTTCACAAGGATCCCCCTCCTGAAAAAGCGAAACTAAAGCGATGGTGGGCCTACCTCAGTCAGTTCAGGTTGACTGCTCACCATATACAGGGTATAAAGAACGAGATGCCTGACTATATATCTCGTAACAACTTCTACGCCCTCTCAGGTGAGAGCTTCGATGTGTTGGCAAAAGAGGTGTTCCAGCGCATGGACGTCCAGCTGGACCTATCCATGCGCACTACAGGTGTAATGGATGGTTGGAGTCTGAGAGACTACCAGGCGGAGTACCAATGCGTACTCAGCGCCCTCAGTGATGGCCTAGAGGCACGCCTGATAGACGGCCACAGTTGGTATCAAGATAACCAATATCTGTACTATGAACACCGTATAGTTGTGCCTGAGGCAGGACTGGATGGTTGCCTATGGTGGGCCAATCTCAGTTCAAGGCACACGGGGTAACATCGCGGTGCAGACCTGAAGTTTGAAACTGGCACTGAGACAGCTCAGCGGGGTTACGTTCCTGCCACTGGTATAGGGTACCACCCCCCCCCCAGCATCACAAGCATCTTTGACAAGTAACATCTCGCCCTTAGCGTGGGGTACCCCCAGGCAGTTGGTAGAGGGGATTTTCTTCTTCAACTCCTGGAAAAGGCCCTCCTCCTTGTTGGTCCACCGCCAAGGGTTGGTCTTTTTTATGAGGTCAGTCAGGGGAGCTGATGATTACGCAAAATTGTGTATATGGCGCCAATAAAAATTGCAGGCCGCAATAAAAATCCGGAGGTCGTGGAGACCCTTCTTAGGGTCGTTACGTATCTGCCTGTCCTGCCATGCTGCATCTTAGATGCGGCTGGTTTCCACCGGCCATAACCAACGTCAAAGCCTAGGTAGTCCATCGCCTCACGCATGAACTCACATTTCTCTTCTTTGATAAGGAGATGGTTCTCCTGACAGACGGTGAAAATCTCTTGTAGGAGGAGGATGTGATCGTCCTGGGTATTAGTACCCAGGCTCACGTCATCGATGTGTGCCTCCATCTCAACCCAGCGGGAAACCAGTTCCTGCACAAGGGGTCTGCGTCTCAGGATATATAGGAATTTATTCATCAGCCCCTGAAAGAGTGCGGGGGCATTCGCGACACCGAAGGGCATGACCTTTTAGCGGCAGACAGGGCCCTTAGGGGTTACAAAGGCGAGCAGTTCCTGGGCTGCTCGGGTTAGGTCTACCTGCCAGAAGGCACTGCGCTTCTCCATCCTAGTTTTGAATTGGCATTTAGCAATTCTCTCTAGGTTGTTCTCCATGCTGCAAATGCTCCCTGAGTGGTTCTGGGTCTTTGTGTTGACCTCTACGTAGTAAACGACCAAGCGCATGGCAGTGGAGCCAGGTTTAGCCACCAAAAAAACAAGTCCTACAATGGCCGGCATAGTCCCCGTGTTTATACTCCTCGACGAGGCCAGCATCTATACATTCCTCGTTCTGCCGTTTGGATCTCCTCGACTTCGTCTTGTGGAGCGGGGTATGGACGCCGTCTAACCACAGACCCTTCAAACTCGGCTTTGAGTTTGAGGCCCGTCTGGACCAGTTTTTTGCAAGACAGGGTGGGTGCAACACTCCAAAAACCTCCTGGTAAGTCTGGATGAGCTTACAGAGACGGGGGGTTAGGGTTAATGCTACCAGTTTCTCAGCAAACATACTCCTCAGCATGGAGGTTGCTCTTCCCCTTTTCCTGTTTTTTCATACGCCCCATGGTTTCAGGGGTAGTTCATCATCCCCAGTCTCGGCGACCCTGCTGGGCATAGTGAAGGGAGTATACTAGAGGTACCTCACGATCGGGAAGAGTCATTTCTTCAGCAACATACTCGGACCATATAGACATTTTCCAGGTCCTCTTCAGGAGGTCCATGCGGGTTCGTCGTTCTGTACCCTCAGCTTTAGCCCATAGAACCTTCTGGAGATCCTGTACGTCGTACCAAGAAACGGGCATGTTGTTGGGTCAGGGGTTAGCGCCAGGTACCTGACCTGTAGGGCCATCTGCGGTCTGCATGGAGGAAACAGCGTGGTCATGTGACCCGTCATGAGTGGACTCCCCGAGATCCATCGCATCCAAAAGCAGCTGCGCTAGAAAAGCGCTGTGCTTCAGTGTAAGCACCACCAGGTCCATCAGTGGTATTGCACTGGCGACCTCGCTCAGGCGGTCGTCAGCATCAGCCAAGGAACTGGAGACTGCTGGGGTCTCCTGCTCATCGGAGTACTCACCACTCGTAGTAGTGGCCGAAGAGTACTCGGATCTTTTCTTAAGATCCAGGAGGGTAATGCCTCTATTTTCCGCCATCAACTCCTTGAGTACCATCTGGTCAAGGTCACTCACTGGTACGGGGTTTAGAGAGCCATCTACGATGGACAAGAAACTGCCCCATTCAGGGGCGGACATGGTCTCCTGACAGTCCTCAGGGACGTAGATTGAGCCGTTGGGGAGTTCAGTTCTTCCCACTGTCATACGGTCCAACAGGCGCCTCCAGCAGGCGCCTTTCCTTGTAATACCCCAGTCGGGGGTACACAGGATCACTCTCATTCCTTCAAGGGCGATTTTGGTTAACACCTTAGCGAGTTTAGAGAATGGGGGGTTAGCATACCACCACCCCATCGATGTCCAATAGAAGCGATAGGCGTAAATGAGATATCGCGAACGATAGAGCTGCATCATATGCTGCTCCTTACTCGCGAGCAATTCCACCTGCAATTGACTCAGGTCTACCTGCAGGGCGGCCAGTCCGTTTTCCAAGACGGGCCGCACCAACTGATAGTTTTCAGTTCGATAAGACCAGTTCACGTAGCGTAGACCGGATTCTTTGCGTCCTGACAGCTGCAGAGGAACAGAGAAAAGGCCACTGCCAAAGTTGCAGTGAAGGGCATGGGGACGTTGCAAAGACAACAGTTTCACCTGGGGGTTACAACGCAGGAAATCTGTGCCAATGACAATGTGAAAAGCGTTAGTGTCAAGCACGTTGCAGTGCTGAGTCAATTCTTCAGCACCTAGACATACGGTCACATCGACCCCCCCCCAAGGGAATGGATGGTCCGGCCATCCCGAACCCTTGTGGCCACGGTTTTGGTCTGCCGGATGTTGGCTTGCTTTAGCAGTCTGCGGGCCACGATGGAAAGCGTGACGCCCGTGTCCTAGACCGCCTTGTAAACCTGATCACCAATTTTCATGATGATCCAGAAAACCAAATCCTCTTCGTCGGAGCCGCCCCCTATCCCTCTTCAGGGAACTTAACTTCAACTCCAGCAGCCTGCAGGCACTTACAGTGCCAGTTGAGGCGGCGCTTCTCGGCGTTCTCGCTGCCCTTTTCTGCGCCACCAGCACTGGGGGTGGAGAGGACTGTCCGTTTTTCACCCGGCTACTCACCCTGAGGTGAGGGGTCGGGTGCTCCTCTTCCGCCAGTGGGGGGGGCTGAGGCCCTTTGTCCTCCACCAGGGTTCCCCTTACCCTTAAAACCCCCAGGGTTAGGGCCTCCCCCCTCGGGTTTACCCTTTCCGGCGTTCTTACGCCGCTCCTCTTCCGGTTTCTTAAGGTTTTCTGATTCGCGGCGTTTTATGTGGCATCCATCCTCATAATGCCAACGCTTGCCACAATATCCGTACGTTATCCTGCAGCGGAAATGGTCCCCGTGCTTCACCTCCTGACGATCTTGGGTTTTTTGCTTGCGCTGCAGTTGGAGCAGGCAAGCACTACACGCATCACAGTCGGGCGCGTGGCAGGGTCCACCCTTGTCGTCCATAGGACAACAGTAGAACATTGAGGGCCCCTTTACCCTTGGAGGGGGGGGGGTCTCCTTCATGTGTTTCAACTACCCACGTCAGCCTTTCCCGGGTTCAGGTTGGGGTTGAGGGGAACCCCCTGCAGGACCCTTCTCAGTAGGGGTCTCCCTTCGCAGATGTTTGAGCAGATACTTGTCCATGTGGGAGTTATTCTTTCTCTCCACGGCCAATTCAATCAAAAGATCAACTAGGTCATCGTAAGAGTGCGTCCGAGATTTCCTCTCGGACGTCTCTCTGCAGTTCTCCCGGGTCATAGCAGGAATCTTCCCGACGAGCCACAGATGAGGCTCTGTAGGCCCATAGGACGTGGGGTTCATACGCCCCATGAGCTCTTCCAGCTGCGCCACAAACTCTGAGATACTTGCAGCTGTGGAAAATTCGGGGAGTGGAGGCAACTCTTCTATCTCCGTTCGGACCCTCAGGTCCGTCTCATACACTGGGCACATCTGCTCCAGTCTTTTCAGGAAGTCGCCCCAGTTGGAGCTCTTCCTGATTGACTTGCCGCTGAAGAAAATTCTTTTTGCGCGCCTTTTGGTAATCGTGCATTTGGTCAGGACATCAGCATGTTGCTGACCCGTGAAGGGCAAGAACTCGGAAAACTCCTCAGCCCACTGTGGCACGTTTTGGGGATCGAACTCGGGGAGTCCATTCTGAAGGTTCGCCGTAGCGATGGCCTTCGTTCCCCTACCTGGTACACCTGAGTCAACTCATCCACCTGAGGGGCGTGATGGGTACACGGTGGCCAGTGGCACCAGTGCAGCCAGGCCATAGCCTTTCACCTCAGCCTCTGCGGTGTCACCTACACTGCAGACAGGCACAGTCCTCACACCAGGGTGGAAAGGGCCAGGACAAGTGTCCGTTGGGGAGCAGCGGATGCCGCTGCAGCTCTTCACGCCCCTGGTTAACAGTTCCACACAAGGGGATATGGTAGGGGGAGGTTTCTTCAAATCAGAGAGCCCCAGTCTAGTCTTGAGTGCTTCTGACAATGCACTCAGATCACCGTCTTCATCACTTGCACCCAATACGCGGGAAAGTAGATCAATGGTCTCATCAAGACCCAGCTTAGGGGCTGCCATGCGTGGAGGCAAACCTCGATCTGGGCACGTGGGTTCGGGTGCTGCCGCCCTCAGACTGGGGTCCTGCTTCAGGGACTCATGTTCCTCCGGTTCCTCCGAAGGGGTAGTTCTTTATACACCCAGTCGGGTTCCCACTCTGATGATTGGGCCAACGCCGGCCAGTCCATTTCGCCGTAATGTAACTTGAATGTCTCCTCGCCCCAAGTAGCTCCGAACATCGTTCCCAAAGCTGCATCTTTCCCTTTTCCTTTCATTGCTGCTCTTCTCCAGGCCTTGACCTTGGCATTGACCACTTCGACCCCTGGAGTAGGCGTGGTTCCGGATGGGGGCAATGAGGACACGATGGAAGCTAAGGCGGCTCCCACAGGCTGAGGTTCGCCCGCGTTAAGCCGGGCACTTCAGAACTCGGACGGAGTCCTTCGGTACTTTTTTCTGTATTCTCTTCCGCTGCTCTTGATTCTACATGTTCTCCTAGAGGACCAGTACCACAGGGTACACCACTTGTAGATGAGGGTCCAGCTCTCATATCACCAGTCTTTGACCTGGTGCTTCTGATCGGCACGGTTTCGACACTGAGAGTGACAGACATCTTCAAAGTTCAGGATAAAAGTGTTTCTTGGTGTTCTTCGTGTCTTGCTTTAGTCTTTTAAGGACTTCCTCTGCTACCACAAAAGGTTTGAGGTTTGCCCACACGGGTGCTTGTTCCTTGTATTGTTTTGGAAAACGTTGCTGATTTTCGACAAGTCAAAATGAGGTCCACGCAAAGATAAAGCAGAGCAAGCCCAGGCACCAGATCAGTGAAATCTGGATAATTCCTTGCACAATCAAAACATGTGTAACAAAGAGGGGCTGCAGATAGAGAAATGTAGGTCTAAATACAATGCTTCAATGGTTTTCAAACAAAATACATGATTTTATGTGAAGACTGGCATGGTTCAGGTCCCCAGGATAGTCCTAAGCACTTCATGTGCACTCTTTTGGATGCGGTGGAGTTGGTCAGGAATCTGGGGCATAGAAGCTGGGCCAGACACAGGATATGGCTTTGCCAGCATGGACAAGCAACTGAATTCAGAATCAGTTGAAACGTAGAACCACAATGGGTGATAGAAACAATTGAGTATAGGGGTCCTGAGGTGGGAGACCACTAGGCTTAATCTGCAAGGCCCAAGGCATGAAGTGCCTACTTTATGTTGGTAATACCTCCATGAAGGAAGATACCTCTGCTCATTTGAGTGGTAGGGGTGAAGTTCATGGTGGGGCTAGGCTTATAACCCTAGTTACTTTGAGAAAGTGTACTTCAAGGCCCGACGAACCGCGCACCCGTATGCCCGCCGGCCCCGCCGGCGACCCTAAGGAAACCCACATCGGACGGCCGTCCGCAAAAGTAACCTTCAAGAACGTTATCCACTGGGACAGACTAAAGAGGGCCAGGTAGGCCAGGAATATGGGGGCTGCAGGTGCCACAGGGTCGCGGATCAGAACAATTCCAGCCCAACGTAACCTAAGGTTTGAGGTTTGAGGTTTGATTTTGCGGGTACTAGACGCCTTTCGGCCCCGGGGGGCCACCTGGTCGGGCCAGGTGATATCCTCCCCACCGGGTCCTAGTGGGGGGCCCTCCAAGGCGCACCTCCTGCCTGGTGGCAAAGTCCCCCGGGTTCACAGGGCTCGGAGCCCCGTCCTTCCCCGGCTTCCCCGTTTCGCCACTCCCCGGTCAGTGCATCAATTCGCAGCCGTGGCTGCGGGCGCTTACCCACTGCGTCGCCCCCCTAATGCGTGGTCGCCCGGAGCGCCGGCGCCGCCGGGCCCGTGCTACTGGCTTGTCGCCAGTGAGACCCCCTTGGGCTGGCGCGGAGGCTGCCTAGCCTAGGGGTTGGGGCGTGGCGCAGTGCGCCACTACTGCCTTGGAGGGTGCAGTGCCCCGTCTGTGTGTGTGCGGCGCTCGGTACCTGGTGTTGTGTCTCTCTCGTTTCCCCCTTCCCGCCCCGCGTGTTCCACGCTGCGTGTGGCGGGCAGTCCCGTCCGGGTGTCCCTTACCCTCGCTCGCTGGTACGTCATTCCACGCGGTCTGTGCGTTCCGCGCGCTCGGTCCGGTTGCCCTTCTGGTAGTCCCCGCGTGCCCGCGTGCCCAACGTAACCTAAGGCCCTAAGGCCCAAAGAAGCCAACGGGCCTCAGCCAGAACTGCACGGCACACTTGCACGGACACCAGGGGGGCACTAAACGACCTGAGGGAGGAACAAAGCAGGGACTCCAGAGATCGGGAGGAACACGCCGGGGGACACACGACACGGCACACGCCAGCTGCCCCGGGACTCCCAAAGGGAGCACGGGAGGCACCGACCGGGGAGGCGTTGCCACCAACAGTGTTGTACATACGCTGCAACTACGTGAGGACAAGGGACCAACGATGCCAGCAGAAATCAGGTGCAGCGAGATAGGGAGTTATGCACGCGGAGAGGGCATGAGGGCAAGGGCAGAATAGTGGGTACTTCCTTGGCGGGGCCAACCACAGCAAGCGGCACCCCGGTTACGTGCACGGACCGCCACGTGCGACGGAACAGCCACCACCACATCCGGGACCAGCCACCGCGGCTGCATGGGCAACCACCAGCTGCGACGTGGCAGGCCCATCGACAAGCACGCGGACCGCCGGGCAACCACCACACAATCATCCGCCAACCGCAACGCCACAATGACCCGACCGCTCAAGAGCCACACACATCCTGACTAACGGGAACCACGACCCACCCAAACGACCACGCTGATGCCGGCAGCGGCACGACAGGGCCAACAGCAAGCCAGCCAACCATGTGGCGGCTGGCACCGCCCGGCATTGACCACACTGCAAAAATACAAACACATTGACCAGAAACAGACCACGTGCAAACTTGCCAATACCGAACAGGCCGGACATGCAAGGGTCAAAATGGGAACGGCGTCCTCAGGACTGGTGACACCACGGTGCGCCACGCCCGCCAACAGCCAAACCCGAGAACACAACAACACACCACACCTCTACCATTATACAACAGACCAACCGACGACAACAACCTACTACGAACCCCCGGCCCCCCGAAAAAGCGCAAGCTCGACCAAGTCAGGAGGCGTAGCCTTTTTCAAGTCGTGTCACGCCTACTGAAAACCAACCCAGGTGGGGGTGCCTGCAGGACAGGGCCTCTGTCCCGGCCCCAGGCCCCTGGGCCCCAGAATCAGTAAGAAAAAGTCACTGCCATGTCTTTCTTGGAGGGCGTGATCCAAGCCAAGCCCCCCTTAAAACCCTTTTGTTGATTCTAGGACTTACTTAAGTGTTTTCATCTCTCTTTTGAAGCCTAAAATACACTTTGTCAAAGTAACTAGGGTTATAACCCTAGCCCCCCATGAAGTTCACCCCTACCACTCAAGTGAGCGGAGGTATCTTCCTTCTTGGAGGTTATACCGAAAAGAAGTAGGCATTTCATGCCTAAGGCCTTGGAGGTTGAGCCTAGTGGTCCCCCACCCCAAGACCCTTATACTCAACTGTTTCTACCACTCATTGTGGTTCTACGTTTTAACTGTTTCTGATTTCGTTGCTTGGCCAAGTCATATTCTGTGTCTGGCCTAACTCCTTTGCCCCATATTCCTAACCAGCTCCATTTCATCCAAAAGAGTGCACATGAAGTGCTTGATGCTAATTTGAAGGCTAGAGTCAGGCCAGTTTTCACTTAAAATCATTTGTTTTATCCATTTGTGATTGAATCTTTGTACTTAAGCCTGCTTTGTCTATCTGCAGCCCTTCTGTGATACACTGGATTTCAAAACTATTCATTGATTCGATCCATATCCTGTTCTTGCTCTCCTCACTGTTTTGGTTTGGGTTTTCAACTTCAAAACCTGCAGGATTTCATCAAAATCATTAGGGCACCAATCAAGGACATCGTTCTGGTGGCAGAGGCAACCCTTGAGAACCTTTCGACCCGACTCTGAGAAGTACGCAAGCCAAAACCAGAAACAAAATGTCCACACAATCAGTACAGATGTCTGCCAGGACCTGGTCAATTCTGAGTGTACAAATACAACTTGGCAACATTGGGCCCATCTCAATGAGTGAGTCCAAGCCCAGAACTGCATCTGGGTCTCAAGAAGATCCAGTTCACAGAAGGGCGGATCAAGAAGCGCCCAGATTAACCACAGAGGCCTTAGCGGCCCGTGGTGACAGCCTGCAGCATCTTCCCCGAAGAGTTGCTGCATCTATCTCCCGATCTGTTTGCCCTCGCTTCTTCTTCAACGGCTACTCCAGCTGGGGGACCTGAGGAACGAGGCAAATTTAGAAGGAGAATCAACGAATATATTCTCCACGAGGAGTACTACAAGTCCGTCACAGGTGAAGATGGTGAGGAACCACTAGACGCCTTGGGATCCCCACCGTACACGGACATGGGTTCCTACCCTCACTCCGGCCCACCTACCGACCTGGCCGACACAGTGTCTCTACCCAGGCAACCGAGAAGACCAGCATAGCGTTCAGAGCTGCCAATCACTAGCAGGAGCCCGGTGAAAGATCCGCCTCTCGCAGAGCCAACTTATGGGGCCCTGGATCGTACGGCCGAACTACTGGGCAAATTACTGTCTGGGTCCGAAGACCCTGATGTGACAGCCCTTTCTGAGGCTGTCAAAGCTAAATTGAATATCGCTGAACCCTTACCCCAGGCAGCACTGGCCTCACCCTCACCCGGACTCAGCACGCTGGCTGAAGATCTCAAAAGATCAAGGGTGTCCAGGTTGCTACCCAAGGTCACTTGCCCCAGCCCTTTTCATCGTCCCGCTAGGACAGTCCCTATCGCTGAACTACAGGACGTGCCTGTGACAGAAACTGAGAAAAGACGGCTGTTAGCCCTGGCACCCCTCGCCGGCGTACCTCACCCCCCTTCAGGCCTAACCCCAGGGGGTGGGAAGAGTGGCAGACCTTTTTCCCGGGCGAACATCCAGCTGGAATTGCCGGAGATCGACCCAAAAAATCTGCCCAAATTTGCTGAGTTTCTTTTGCTGACTGGCCAATCCGATGTGGATGTGGCCGCTAAATATTCACTGTTGAAACGCTCATGCAAAAAGAAATTTTTGCAAAAACAGGTGAAGCAGATTGTGAAAACCTGTTCAACATGGGTCGAGGTGCTCAAAAGACTGGAGAAATCTTTCCCGGTCTATGAGGCTGACCTCAGTGTGGGCACACAGATAGAGGAGCTACCTATGCTCCCTGAGTTTCCTTCCGCTGCGCGAGTCTCTGAATACGTGTGCAACCTAGAGTATCTGTTTTCACGAATGAACGTGGCTTCCTATGGAGCCACAGAGCCCCACCTGTGGCTCATGAGTAAGATCCCTGCCCGTACGTGGGACGATTGCCGCACTACCTCTGAGAGGAAGAGTCGGACCCACACGTACGACGACCTGGTGGACCTACTGATCAAGCTAGCCCTTGAGAGGGAGAACGACTCCCACATGGAGAAATTCCTCAAGTTACACCTGGGTCGAGGTGGTACCCCGACCCCTGAACGTGCGAAGGGAAAGGGCCCCAAAATCCCATTAACGCCAAGCAGGGTGGTGGTAAAGGAAGGGGTAACCTGCGTGCCATGAATGAGCTTAAACCTGAAGCAGGTACAGCCCCTCTGTTCTACTGTAAGCCTGTCAATGACAAGGGGGGACCTTGTCATGCCCCTGACTGCGACCACCGCAGTAGTTGTATGCTGCAGATGAAACGACAGCAGCACACCAAAGATGGGAAAACTGTAACCCATCAGGACCACTTCAGGTGGACCATCACCTGTGGTTACTGTGACAAACATCGTCACCACAAGGACGAATGTCACATAAAGAAAAGAGAAAATGACAAACACAAGCAGCAGGAGGCTGAAGGCCAGAGGACCCAAACACCCACCAGAACTCCCCAGAATGGGGACAAAGTTGGTAAAGGAGGTCGCAAGGGGGATGGCAAGGCTGGAGCCCCAAACTGCCAGAGGCGCTCATCAGCGCCCGCTACTTCTCCCTCTCCTGCCGAGGGTGAACCCAAGAAGCGCCCACAGGGGGATAACGCCTCCCCTGAGGGGAATGACTGCAAGAAGAGGCGACTGGCCGGGATTGCCAAGTCCCTCATGGCTGCAGGGGTGGATGTCAAATTCCCTGCTGCGGAGTAGGGGGGAGGCTCCAAAGAGGAGGACTGGGTTTTCTGGATCCTCGTGAAAATCGGGGATCCATTCTCTTCGAGCAGTGCTTGACACCGGTGCAACACTTTCTATAGTGGCCCGGCGCCTGCTAAAGACTTTCAAGAAAACTAAGACAGTGCCCATAAGAGTAGGGGATGAGCGTACCATCCATTCCTTGGGGGCGGTCGATGAGACTATTTGTCTTGGCGACGAAACTGTGACCCACCACTGCACAGTGTTGGACACTGACGAGTTTGACATCGTCATTGGTACCGACTTCCTACGAAGAAACCCCCAGGTAAATGTGCTGTCTCTTCAGCTGCCCTATTATCTGCACTGCAACTTTGGCAGTGGCTCTTCTCCGTACCTTTAGAGCTGTCAGGACCCAAAGAGTCTGGGCTGCGCTACGCAGCCAAGACTAACTATCGTACTGAAAACTAGCAATTGGACCGTCACGTTCTTGAAAATGGACTGGCCGCCCTTCAGGTAAACCTGGATGAGATCCAGGTGGAATTGTTCGCGGGCCAACAACAGCACATCAATCAGTTGTATTGCTGGAAACATTTGCACAACGCTTCCCGTTTCTTCTGGAAAGCAATGGGCCTGGCGTATGCTAACCCTCCCTTCTCCCTGCTCGCAAAGGTTCTAACCAAAATTGCTTATGAGGGAGGAAGGGTTGTCATGTGCACCCCTGACTTGGGTTGCTCAGGTGAACACGCTTATTGGCGCTGCATGCTAGACCGAATGACCGTGGGAAGAGTGCAACTCCCCGACGGTCCCATTTATGTGCCTGAGGACTCAGGCACAGCTATGCGGGCCCCTGAGTGGGCCAGTCTCTTATCCATTGTCGATGCATCCCTCAATCCTGTACCCCTGTGTGATCTGGATCAGGTACTACTGAAAGAGGTCATGGCCGAAAATTGTGGCCTGACCCTTTCTAAACTCAAAAAACGATCTCCTGAGCACCTATCTGCCACACTTACAGGGTGTGAATCTCCCGATGGCTATTTGCAACCTGCAGCTGTAAAGGAGGATGCTGACGACCAACTGTCTGAGATCGCCAGCACTATCCCTCCTGTTGATCCCTGCTGTGTTGAACTCAAACACAGTGCGTTCCTGGCCCAGCTGTTGCTGAAGGAGGTAGACCTAGAGTCAACCTCAGAACCAATTTCGCTTGTACGGAAGCCAGTGTTGCACATGCAGCAAACACACTCAGATGAACCCGTGGCCCAGAATCCTGATGCTCTAGCGCGGCCTGCTTCTAATAACATGCCACTGTCCGAGCATGACACTCAGGATCTCCGACGGCTGTTGTACCTGAAGGCCGAAGGTATTGAGCTCCAAGAGCGGCTACAATACCTCAGACAGACCTGGAAATCCTCCATCTGGTCTGAGGAGGACGATGATTCCTACACGCTGCCTGACCCTCAGATACCCCTAGTGTATTCTCTGCACTACGGGCAGTAATGTCCCCCTGAGTGGCACGATGGCTCAGTTCCTGCCAAAACTGCTGATCGGCAGAAAAAGAAAGAGCATGGTAAGAGCAACCTTCATGCTGAGGAGGATTTCCTGCACAAAATCGAGAGTCTTAACCTTGACCCCCGACTGAAGAAACTGCTCCTAACCTATGAGGAGGTGTTCGGCGCCCTGCCGCCTCCCCTTTCCTGTAAAAAACTAGTCCAGATGGACCTGAAACTAAAACCTGAATTAGAGAAGACGCGAGTTAGGCGTCATCACTATCCCGCTCCGCAGGAACACGTTCAAGAAATGGAGCGCCAGATCCAGGAATGTATTGATGCTGGCCGTGTGGAAGAATATAAGAAGGGGGACTACCCCCATCACTGCAGTCCCTGCTTCTTGGTTGCTAAACCAGGATCGACTGCCCTACGATCGGTTGTTGACTATGGTGTGGTCAACAAGAAAGCCCAAAACCACTCAGGGAGTATTCCCAACATGGAAAATACCCTGGAGTGTATTACCAAATGCCGGTACAAGACCAAAATGGACAAGCGCAGTGGTTGCTGAGAGGTAGACCTAACCGCGGCAGCACAGGAACTGCTGGCTTTTATAACCCCTAAGGTTTGTGTTTTTAAGTGGAAGGTCATGCCTTTTGGGGTGGCTAATGCCCCAGCACTCTTCTAGGAACTGATGGGCAAAACTTTGTACATACTGAGGCGCAGACCTCTAGTACAGGAGTTGATTTCTCGAGGTGCAGAAATGGAGGCCCACATCGATGACGTGAGTTTGGGTATCAATACCGAAGAGGACCATGTCCTTCTCCTACGTGAATTTTTCATTGTTTGTCAGGAAACCCATCTCCGAATCAAACTCCAAAAATGCGAGTTCCTGAAAGAGGAGATGGAGTATTTGAGTTTCGACGTGGGGTATGGCTGGTGGAAACCAGCCGCGTCTAAGATGCAGCCCCTACAAGACATGCAGATTCGCGATGACCCTAAGAAGGCCCTACACCACGTGAGGAGTTTTGTGGGGGCCTGTAACTTCTATAGGCGCCACATCCACAATTTTACCTACTCCTCTGCCCCTCTCACTGACCTAATCAAGAAAACTACTCCCTGGAAGTGGACCGCCAGAGAGGAGGAGCGTTTCCAGGAGTTGAAGAAGAAAATTGCCTGCTCCAACTGCCTGGGTGTACCCCGCCCTAAGGGCGAGATAGTCCTGATCACTGATGCCAGTTATGTAGGGGGGGGTGGAAAGATCTACCAATGGCAGGGGCTTAACTCAGCTGAACTAACCCACTGCCATTATCGTAGTAGCAGACTAAATAGTGATGGATCTTTGAAGCATGACTATCCTACCAGTGAGTGGCGGCTTGTTCCACTGGGACACTGAAACTGGAAATGGAACCAAGCGCCTTTCAATTACAGCACCTACGACCAGGAACTCCTGGCGGGTATTTTGGTGCTCTCATCACAGTCCCGACTATTGGGATCTAATCCTATTGTCTGGCTCTGTGACCAGGAACTGGTGAAGTCCTTTCAGAAGGGCCCACCACCGGAGAAAGCGAAACTAAAGCGGTGGCGGACTTACCTGGGCCAGTTCAGGCTGACAGTCCATCATATCCCTGGTATAAAAAATGAACTGTCTGACTATATATCGCGCAATAACTTCGATGAGCTTATTGGTGAGAGCTCTGAGGCGCTCGCCAAGGAGGCTTTCCAGCCTATAGATGTCCAGCCTGACCTGTCAATGCGGACTGCTGGAATCCTCGAGGGTTGGAGCCTAACTGACTATCAGTCAGAGTATAAAGAAATTCTCCAGACCCTCAGCACTGGTCTCGAACCCAGTCACATTGACGGGCGCCAGTGGTATAAAAACAACCAGTACCTCTTCTACCAGGACCGTATTGTCCTGCCTGAGGCCCGACTTGATGGGTGCCTACAGTGGTCCAATTTCAGCTCACGTCACACTGGCACTAATCGCTCAGTGGACTTCTTCCGTCAGTGTTTCTACTCTAGTCTAACCCTGACTGAACTGAGGTCTCGTATGCAGACCATTGTGGATGCTTGTGGCTGTCATGCCAGCAAGCAGAGCGACAGTAGGGATAGGGGACTGATTTCCAGCTTATCCATACCCTATTGTACTAACTCTCTTCTCTATGTGGATTTCATCCACGGCCTGCCACGCTTTGGCGGCTATGATAGTTGCCTAGTGGTCACCTGTGGCTTGTCTCGCTTCACTTGTGTGTTCCCTTGCAATAAGAAAATCACAGGTGAGCAGACTTTGAACATGTTGGTCGAACAATGGTTCGAACCCTATGGAGCACCTAAGCAGGTGCACTCTGATGAGGATGTACGCATCCGCAGTGACACTGGATGGTACAAACGAGTGCTTAATGCCCTCAGCATTGAGGTAATCACAGGTGTGCCTTATACCCACACGTCTAACCCTCTCTGTGAGGGACAAAACCGTGTGGTGGAACAGAACCTGAGAATCCTGATGAAACAGGAACGTACCAAAGTCTGGGTACCCCTAGTGCCCTGGGCAGTGCTGACCATGAACTCTCAGAGGAGCTCTTCTACAGGTTTCAGCCCCAACGAGCTGTTTCATGGAGGAGGACCTGCTTGGTTCTTCAAAACCCCCTTTGCTGAGGACTTCAAGAGCCCTGTTGGGGATTGGCTGGAACAAAAGCAGTCTATGGCTAACCAGGCTGGGACTAACCTGAGACGTATCAGTGACCGTGAGCTGAGCTGATGGAATCGCCTACGGCGGCCTGCCAGTTTCAAGGTTGGTGACCTTGTTTTGGTGCACCATTCACGTCTACCCTCCTGGCCCCGTAAGTGTCTACAGGACCCTTATTTTGGGCCCTATCGTATCATCAGGATAGATGGATCTAGGATCCATGTCAGATGCAGTCCACGTCTAGGTGGTGAACTGCTTTGTGCGCCTAAACAGTTGAGGCACTATCACTCCCCTGATGATTTGTCCTGGGATGAGTGGCGCAACAGCGACAGTGAGGTCGAGCGTATCGACCTAGAGAACGCTGCCAGCCCAGAAAAGGCAGCCGAACTCGAGGAGATGACTGCCGATGAGATGGCAGTCGATGGGTACTACGTGGTTGCAGGTATCGCACGCCACGAGTATAAGCAGGGCTGGAACTTCCTAACCCTATGGGATGGGTATGGGCTATCTGAGGCGACCTGGGAACCCATGTCCGCCTTTATACAGCCAGATGGGAGTATCGACCCCATCTTTTGCTCGCTCCTACCTCGTTGAGAATAGCGAGGAACAGCTACTAACCCGTCCTGAGACTCTGTCACAGCAGAAGAAGAAACACTCATTGCTCTGTGTCAGTCTATTGACTGTTGCCTAACTTCCCATGGGGCGGTGGGCTCTCTTGTGCAGAACAGCTAGACCTACTCTGTGTGTGCCAACACAGGCTCAAAACTCCTGTAGAGCTGCAGTTGCGGTGAATGCACTAACTCCCACCCTCAATCGCATTTGGCGGTCCAAACACCTACACATCCGCTGCTTGCGAAGCACTGTACCTGCCCTGGCTGTGCCCTGCAGTCCCATGCCTATGGTTACCAGCGTGAGCCAGATGGCCGCTTATCAGGTTTGCAGCCACCCAGCGAGTGTGTGCCTTGTCGACCATGTGTTGCATGGGGACTGCCCTGATGTAATGACCTTGAGGAGCCAACGAAGAACGGTGGCTTTCTAATCCGGGGGGGAAAAACAAGCAAGGTGTTATGAAGCAAGGTGTGTCCACCCTCATTGAAGACAAGCATGCCCACAGTTAGGACCCCTGACTGGTCCGGACCCATGGGGTTCTACCCTTCCTTACAGGGTTTACCGTACCACTAAGTGTGCTATGTATGTCTCTATGTGTCCCACTTCACTCCCCGTCGTGGCTCCCAGAGACCGGGCTCCGCTGACGTCCGACCGAAGGTTTTAATCAGGTACTATTACCACTCCTATGGCGCCCAGTTTCTGTGCTGGCGCCTATCCTTGGGGGAAGACGGCAAAAGCCCTACCTACTAGAGGGGAGGGGTGGCCAAATGTGCTAAGGGCATACAAAACGCCCATTTTTCTAAGAGCCAAAAGCTAACGCACTCCCCTGCCCACGTGGAAAACCACGCGGGACAGGGGACACCACTACACTACACTCACTAACGTCAGCACTGGCCTCCGAAGGCAGGGTGAGCACTCAGCACTTACACTCATCACCAGCGAGGCCTGCTGACCCTAACACCTACGCTCGCTACTGGGCATTCATGTCAAAGAGGTTTCGGGCCCTACTGACCCACCTGTGACAGGACAAGAGAACACAGCGCAACTAAGCAACTGTGGTCTAACAGGGACGCCACTACCCGTTTCCCTGTCAGGGCTTAAAGGGAAGGAATGCTCAGTTTGCGTGCACAGCGTGTATGTCGAAGAGGTCAGACTGCACTCGCCACTCACGGCTGAGTTGCAGTTTGTTGATTGTGTGATCAGCGCGCTTTTTAGCTTTGGCAGAAAAATTCAAAGTCGCCGGAGGCAACTGCAGCTGCACCAACTACCCTCAACTGCCCACCTGTAAAGCAAAGGCGGATGGACCTGGCAAGTGGCGGAGGAACCAAGACAGCCTCCACGTATTATACGCTTTTCAGGCTGCCCTATAATACACTGTCCACTTACCAGGTTGCAAGCAAGCAAGCTTAAGGAACTCCACCTGTTTTCTCAAAGAACGTAGGGTGGAGTTCCTGGGTAACCTAAACAAGAGTTTTGCCGTGCGCAACATGCGTGGCCTACCCTTTAATGCGCAATATGCACGCACTGGTATGCAGAGGTCTTCCATTTCTCCTAATCTTACCCACAACAACAAACCATAGCGTGACTGAACCAAGAGGTGAGCTCCTCCTGGGCTTACCTACCTTACTCACCACGCATCATGTGAATGCCGAAGGTAACACGAGCGCAAAACTACCCTAAACCCTTAAACAATCCTACGGCGAGTTATAAACAACCCTAAGCCATTAATGCATTGTGTGTCATGCACGCTCTTCTTACTTTGCTCCCTGCAGAAAGAGGAGAGAGAATGGCGCACTGCATAGCGCAAAACAAGCCTAAGCGTTTTAAGCAACCCTATTTTAGCGCTACGGCACAACGAACACCAGCAAGCACTTTCTTTTCTAACCTGTGAAGAGAAGGCAAGGGTGGATTAGGGCACAGGGAAAGCGACACAACGTGTGAATGCCTGAATTAGGCACATGCATCGCGAGCACAGCGCATACTCTAACCCTACGTGCACGCTGCGTGCTCCCTTCGCTTCGCATACCTTTCATCTCTGTTTTGACCTGTGCAGAGCAAAGGAGGTGAGCACCCCAACCCCCAACAAACACAGCGGTGACAACCCTAACGTTTTACCGAAGCAAACGACACAAACGCAATGCGTGCGTGTAAAATGACACTCACATACCTGAGAGGTGGGTTGTCCAGCTGCTCTGTGGTGTGGGTTTCTTTTCAATACTTTTTCCTAGAGTTTTTGAAAATGTAGATGCAACTATGCAAAAATTTATTTTACTACTTTAAAAACTACGGCTCATACCTTTTTTTTTTTAGAGCCGTTTACGCTGGCGCAACTCTTTTTCTGGAGTCCGCTTCTGTTGCGCTTGTCTGCGACTTTATGTTTTAGTCTAAAAATGACGATTTCTAACGTGGTTTCGCCAATCTTTAGCGATTTGACTTCTTAAATCGCTACACCTTTCGGTAAACCACAGGATCCACTCCCTGTTGGTTCCATTTTCTATTGTTTTCAGCTCCGGGAGATTTGTGTCCTCCAATGGGAATATTGCTCCGCCCTGGCCCTTGGTCAGGACGTTTACTAAAACGCTGTTTATGCAGCGATAGCCGTCCGCATTAGAGCGTTCGACTGTACCCTAGTGGGCAAGCATGTGTGCTCTAGGGAGGGAGTCCTGAGTTCAAACCCCACTACCCCCAATTTTGTACCAAGGGTTTTCGTCGCACGCTGGCGACTTTTGAGGAATCCCCCATCGAAAGGACATCATTCACGGTACATTACACTGTTTTTCAAGGGTACCTACAGTGTGATAGGCTTCTATGAACTGATGGAAATGTTTTTGTTGGGTTTAAGGCATTTTTTGAGGTACGTTTGGGATATTTGAGCCTTTTCCCTTGGTCCTACTACCTTGATCAACTAGTACTCCAGGGGGGAGTAAGAATAAGTCACTGCCATGTCTTTCTTGGAGGGCTTGATCCAGGCCAAGCCCCCCTTAAAACCCTTTATTTATGCTAGGACTTAATTAAGTATTTTTATCTCTCTTTTGAAGCCTAAAGTACCCTTTCTCAAAGTAACCAGGGTTATAACCCTAGCCCCCCATGAAGTTCACCCCTACCACTCAAGTGAGCGGAGGTATCTTCCTTCTTGGAGCTTATACCGAAATAAAGTAGGCATTTAATGCCTAAGGCCTTGGAGGTTGAGCCTAGTGGTCCCCCACCCAAAGACCCCTATACTCAACTGTTTCTACCACTTATTGTGGTTCTACTTTTTGACTGTTTCTGAATTCAGTTGCTTGGCCAAGTCATATTCTGTGTCTGGCCTAACTCCTTTGCCCCATATTCCTAACCAGCTCCGTTTCATCCAAAAGAGTGCACATGAAGTGCTTGATGCTAACTTGAAGGCTAGAGTCAGGCCAGTTTTCACTTAAAATCATTTGTTTTTTCCATTTGTGATTTAATCTTTGTACTTAAGCCTGCTTTGTCTATCTGCAGCCCTTCTGTGATACACTTGATTTCAAAACTATTCATTGATTCAATCCATAACCTGTTCTTGCTCTACTCACTGCTTTGGTTTGGGTTTTCAACTTCAAAACCTGCAGGATTTCATCAAAATCATTAGGGCACCAATCAAGGACATCTTTCCGAGTCCGGATGTTGATGAGGAGATGCAATGGGACCCAACCCCATGTATCATCTGCCCAAAGGAGAGGGATGTGAGACGCCGGTCGGACATGGGTTACCTCTCTGGGCAGAACCCGGTGGAGGAGACTGCTCGCGGCGACCGAGCCCTTCTCCCAGATGGGAAAGCCACTTTGTCCGGGCACGTGAACCAGGGCCGTTGGTGCGTGAGCCAAAGCCCCAAGGTAAGACCCCCATGCGGGGCAACCCCAGTCCCGACATGACCTACCAACCTACCTTGAGTGGTAGGGGTGAACTTCGGGGGGTGGCTAGGGTTATAACCCAAGTTACTTTGAGAAAGTGTACTTCAAGCTTCAAAAGAGTCATAAAAATGAATAAGTGTTAGTCTCAAAACCTTCCCAAGGATTAGGGGGGGCTTGGCCCGGATCAAGTACCCCAAGAAAGACGTGGTAGTGACTTTTTCTGACTGACTTCAATGCACACAAAAAACAGCTAAACTCTTGCTACTCCACAGAACCACTTAATGTGAGAAACTGTCTCTTGAAAACCTTGTTTGGCAAAAAGAAAGCAGGTACATCTTCTGCCGAAGTAGTTAGGTCTTTTGTTGCAAGTCTCATTTTTTTGAAGGTTACTTTCACAAAATTCTGTGAACCGCTTCGCCTGATTCGGTGAAACTAGTTGTCACTAATGAAAACAAGAGCCCTTCTGAGTTTTTTCCTCTCCTCTTTGATTCTGAGCCCTATCATTTCATTCTTGGAACACTTGATCCTTTGCACCACTGAATCCTTGGTCACGGTGGTATGGTTGTTGAAGCCTTGCAATGCCAGGATGATCAGGGCAATCATGGTCACATCGGCAATTCCTGCATCCAGCAAGGCACCCCGCCTTCGAAACATCACTTTTTGTCCTTGGAGTGTGCAGCAGTGGCCACGAGTGACAGCCCAGGCAAATGATACATTAGTACCTACAAATACGGTAGTACCTACAAATACAGATACAGCGAACCAATTATTTGGCATACAGCAATGAGTTTTAACGGTTATAGTCACGAAAGAACTCCTACCAAGTCGGGCACACCTACTGCAGAAACTCATACATGTACTCCTTCTCGTCGGAGGTACAGTTTATCGGGAGATTGACATCAAGAAGGCAGCAATCTGCGAGTAAAACATTATAAAGCAATAGGTGCCGAAAGAGTTTACAGAATTTGGTGAAAAACTCAACGTCGCTGGCATTACGGCAGTTGCAAGTTTCACAGTTGTCGTTCCACAGTTTGCTGAATGTCCTGAATCATTTGACGCTCAAAAAGTGGAGATGAACCATCCGTGTTGAAAAATATCTGTCAGTGATGTCAGGCCCCGTTCCGGTGTATTTCTTTTTCTGATGTGCAATTAATGAATTGGTTCGGAAGAGGAAGCTGAGTAAATAGCGTATTTCTTTTCACTGTCAATTAACACTTCTGACAGGTTCACCTGTCCGTTCTGCAGATCAATTGAGTAGTTGTCAAGACAAACTTCCTTTGTTTCGCGATGCGGCAATGCCGGGAACTCCGAATTTCAGCGACTTTGGTGAAACTGTTTTCAAAGAGTTAGTAGGTACTGCTTTTTGTAGGCTACTTGCTTTTGAGCAACAAAACTGAATTTTTGATTAGTGATAGACCTGGCAGAGAACAACAATATCAAAAACGAGGTCATCTCTGCTTACCACCCGCTTTCACAAAACACACCTCTGAATGGCTTTCCTTGGACAGGGTTCCCTTTGCCCCCGCCGAATTTTTCTGCATTTTGCAGTTCCGATTTTCCACTACATCGTCATATTGAAGAACAGAACCACGTGCACTTAGACCCCCCAAGCCCGCCTGGGCATGTCTGGCTGTGTTCTTGTATCATACATTAGTCATATGTAGAACCTGCTGGAGATCCTTTACGTCGTACCAAGAGACGGGCAGGTTGTTGGGTGAGGATTTAGTGCCAGCTACCTGACCTGTAGGGCCATATGTGACCCGCATTGAGAACACAGCGTGGTCATGGGACCTGCCAAGGGTGGACTCACGAAAGTTCACTTCATCCATAAGCAGCTGCGGCAAGAAGGCGCTGTGCTTCAGTGTAAGCACCACCGGGTCCATCGGTGGTATTGCACTAGCAAACTCACAGAGGTGGTCGTCAGCGGCAGCCAAGGGAGTAGAGACTGCTGGAGTCTCCTGCTCATCGGAGCACTCAACGGTCGTAGTGGTGACCGAAGAGTACTTGAATCTTTTCTTAGGATCCAGGAGGGTAAGGCCTCGGTTTTTCTGCCATCAACTCCTTGAGTACTACCTGGTCAAGGTCACTCACCGTTACCAGGTTTAGAGAGCCATTTACGATGGACAAGTAACTGCCTTTTTCAGGGGCGGTCATAGTCTCATGAGAGTCTTCAGGAACGTACATTGGGCCGTCGGGGAGTTTAGTTCTTCCCACTGTCATACCGTCCAACAGGCGCCTCCAATAGGCGTGTCCCCCTGTGGTACCCCAGTCGGGGCGCAGAGCACCATTCTCGCTCCTTCTAGGGCAACTTTGGTCATCACCTTATGGAGTTGGAAGAATCAGGGGGGTCAGCATAGCACAACCCCGTCGATCTCCAGTAGAAGCGATAAGTGTTATTGATATATGGCGATCAATAGAGCTGCATCATATGCTGCTACCTGCAGGGCGGCCAGTCCATTTCCAAGATGGGTGGAACCAACTGATAATTTTCAGTTTGATAAAACCGGTTCACGTGGTGTAGACCGGATTCTTTTCGTCCTGACAGCTTCAGAGGGAGAGAGAAAAGGCCACTGCCGACGCCACAGTGTAGGGCATAGGGACGTTGCAAAGACAACAGTTTCACCTGGGGGCTACGGCGCAGAAAATCTGTGCCAAGGACAATGTCAAAGGCGTCGGTGTCAAGCACTTTGCAGCGCTCAGTCACCTGTTCATCGCCAGACATACGGTCATGTGATCCCCCCGAGGGGATGGATCGTTCTCCCATCCCCTATCCTTATGGCCACGGCTTTGGTTTTCCCGATCTTGGCTAGCTTTAGCAATCTGCGGGCCAGGATCGAAGGCGTGGCACCCGTGCCCAAGACCGCCTTGTAAACTTGATCATCTATCTTAACGGTGATCCAGAAAATCAAATCCTGATCCTCGGAGCCGCCCCCCTATCCCTCTTCAGGGAACTTCACATCCAACCCAGCAGCCTGGCGATTACACCTATGATGTTACGGGGAGTAGTCCGGCCATAACTGAAATACCGCACAATTGGTCGCCAGATCGTCGATCGACGAAATCATCGCACCAAATCAGCAGGACATTTGAATTTGCAGCCGCAATGTCAACACCTGTGCCCGAAACGTTTAATTCCGCCTGATTTAACAATCACTTTGATAATCCTGGTTCGTTGTAACGTTACAGTTGTTCTGTCAGAAAAACCAATAAAACGTCGCACAGATTGGTCTGTTGATTGATTTGCGCCTGTTTCTGCTTTTTTTGCTTAGCTGTGCCTAAGGATGTTCTCTGACGACAGTACAGACGACAGTACATCCTCTTCTTCGTCATCATCAGAAAAGGTCAAGGTCGACGTTCGAGCTGAGCAGGAATCAGAGCTTGAAGACGCCAAGGAAGAAGCTGGAGATGAAGAACAGGAAGAGGAGGAACAGGAAGAAGAAGACGAGGACGACGAGGACCCCGACCTTTCGCCTACACAAGTGACCTTGGACAGCAGCGAAATCTTCAACACCTTTGCAAGTGTGTTACATCGTCAGGCGATGTTCAAATGGACAGATGTCTCAGGTGCAGTGTCAGAGCTCTCCTGCATCCCACAGACCTTGACTGATGCAATTGCAAAATTTGATGGGGAACATCCGGCTAGGTCCAAGAGCAAGTGCACTGCTCTACGGGTCGGTCCAGGCACCACCGAGGAGACGTTTGAAGTGGTGATTGACGACGCGGTGCTGATGGTGAGGTATGATGGTGAGGTATGTGTAACACAGTCTTACAATCTGAACCAAAGGAACCAGAAACTAGACGTCCAACCAATCGTCGCGCCCATTGGTGCGACGTTTGATTCGACAATTTGGCTGCAATGTTGCCACCGGCAAAGAGGAAGAAGAGCAGGGCTTCAGACTAAGAGGAAGGTTAAGAATGGTGCCTCGATTCGATTTCAGTTTCAGATTTTGTTGCACATCCCAAATTGTCTGCAAATTGTTCGAACCAATCGTCGCGCCGATTGGTGCGACGTTTGATTCGACGATTGGTTCCACATTTTTTCACTCTGCAAACGGGGTCGAAGCATGCAGAAAATAAAGTTCTATTATTCCTTGGAAGAAAGGTCTGAGACACAGAGTGGATGTTGTAGACAGTCCAATAATATGAACAAAAGCAGCCGGAGTCTAAACGTCGAACCAATCGTCACGCCGACTGGAGCGAGGTTTGGTTCGACGATCCCTGGCATACTTTTTCACCGTGAAAACTGCTTGGAAGCATGCAGAAACACACTATCTAGTATTGTTTGGCAGAAACATCTGAGACGCACAGTGGATGTCGGAAAGATGATTCAAATATGCACAAAAGCAACCGGAAAGGTTGAACCAACCGTTGCACATTCCAAAGGTTTCACAGCCTACTACCTACAATAACAGTGCATGAGAAGAACAAACACACAGAAAATTGGTACAGCTGACAAAGAGGTTGATAAAACTCTAAGAGCTAAATCAATGGAACCTGTCAGCGGGACATTCATAGTTTTGGCCACTTTTTGCCCGGTAAAATCAAAGGTGTAAAGTGCCAGTTGAGCTTGCGCTTCCTGGCGTTACCGCCCTTCTCGGCGCCGCCAGCGCTGGGGATCAAGGCGATAGCCCGCTTGGCAGCCGGCTGCTCACCCTTGGGTGTGGGGTCGGGTGCTCCTATTCCACCAGGGGGGGGGGGCCTATGGACTTTCGCCCTCCACCAGGGTTACCCTCTCCGGGGAGGGCGCGAGGATTGTGGCCTCCCCGCTCCGGTTTACCCTTACCAGCATTCCTACGCCGTTCTTGTTCTGCTTTCTTAAGTTTCTCCGATTCGCGCTGTTTTATGTGGCATGCATCCTCATAGTGCTGGCGCTTGCCGCAATATCTGCAAGTTGTCGTGCAGCCGAAATGGTCCTGGTGCTTCACCTCTTTACCATTTGTAGTTTTCTGCTTGCGCTGCAGTTGGAGCAGGCAAGCACTCCGCCCATCACAGTTGGGCGCGTGACAGGGTCCCCCCCTATCCTCTGTAGGACGGTAGTAGAAAAGATTAGAGCCCCTTTACCTTTGGAGGGGGGACACTCCTTCATGTGCTTCAACTGTCCACCTCAGCCCTTCCCAGGGTTAGAATGGGGTTCAGGCGACCTCCCTCCAGTATGTTTTTCAACAGCGGTTTCCCTACGCAGATGCTTGCGCATGTACTTGTCCATGTGAGAGTCTTTCTCCCTCTCCATGGCCAACTGCATCAACATATCGACCAGGTCATCATAGGAATGCGTTCCAGCATTCCTCTCGGAAGTCTCCCTGCAGCACTCCCAAGTGTTTGGAGGCATCCTACCCGCCAAAGGTGAAGCTCTGTAGGCCCATAGGACGTGGGGTTTATACGCCCTATGAGCTCTCCCAGCTGCGCCACAAACTCTGAGATAAGAGCAGCTATAACGAATTTCGGGGAGTGAAGGCAACTCTTCAATTTCAGTACGGACACTCAGGTCCGTCCTATAGACTGGGTACATCTGTTCCAGTCTCTTCAGGAAGTCGCCCCGGTTGGAGCTCTTCCTGATGGCGGTCTTCACTTGCCAATGAAGAAATGTCTTTTTGCACAACTTGTTGATAACTGTGCACTTAGTCCTGACGTCAGCATGTTGCTGACCCGTGAGGAGTAAAAATTCGGAGAACACCTCAGCCCACTAGGGCAGGTGTTTGGGATCGAACTCCGGGAGGTCGATCCGAATTTTTGCCCTGGCGATGGCCTTTGGTACCCTACCTGGTACACCCAGGTCACCTGTTCCACCTGAAGGGGATGAGGGGTGTCTGGTGGCCAATGGCGCTAGTGCAGCATGGCAATAGCTCTTCATCTCAGCCTCTGTCGTGTCACCTACACTACAGACAGGCACAGTCCTCAGATAGGCGTGCGAGCCGCTAGGACAGGTGTCCATAGGAGAGCTGCGGATGCCTCTGCAGCTCTTCAGATCCCTGGTAAACAGTTCCACACAAGGAAACATAATTGGGGGAGAACTGTTTTATTCGGAGAGCCCCAGTTTTGCTTTGAGTGCTGCCGACAGGCCTCTTAGGTCCGGGTCTTCATCACCTACACCCAGGACCCGGGAAAGCAGCTCCATGGTCTCATCGAGACCCAGCTTAGGTGCTGCCATGCGTGGGGGCAAACCTCGTTCTACGCATGTAGGTTGTGGAGCCAACCCTCTTGGAGAGGGTACTCGCTCCAAGCACTCAGGCTCCTTCGTCTCCTTCGAAGGCGTGAGTTCTTTGGACACCCAGTCCGGTTCCCACTCTGACAAATGGGCTGACGCCAACACCTCGCATTCGCCATAACGTATCCTGAATGTGTTATCGCCCCACTCGGCCCCCAACATCAGACCCAAGACCACATCCTTTCCTTTTCCTTTCCTTGCTGCTCTTCTGCAGGCTTTGACCTTGACATTGGCCACTTTGGCCATCTCCTCGAATCTAGGAATACGCGTGGTCACGGACAGGCAAAGGGATGACACCACAGAAGCTGAGGCGGGGGCCACGGGTTCCTTGTCTTCAACGCGTTTGAGGTTCACCTGCGTTAGTCCAGGGGCCTCAGCGTCTGGACGGGCTCCGTCTATATTAATTTCATTATCGTCCTCCGCTCCTCCGGGTTCTGTATGTTCTCCTAGAGGACCGGTATCACGCGCAATCCCACTTGTAGATGACGGTTCAGTCCTCAAATCACCAGTCTTTGATCTGGTGCTTGTGATCGGCACAGTTTTCGCACTGAACATGACAGACATTTCCAGAGTTCAAGATAAAAGTGTTCTTCGTTCTTCGTGTTGTGCTTTAGTGTTCTAGGGAGCTTCCTCTGCTACCGGAAAAAGGTTTCTGGCTTTCCCAATCTTGTACTTGATCCTTGTTCTCGTTAGAGAAAGCCTTGACCAATTTCTGCAATGCAAAATGAGATCCACAAAGAGATAGAGTAGCGCACGTCCAGGCACCTGATCGAAATGAAATCAGGATAAATCTTTCCAAATCAGAAAGCATGAGTAACAAAGCGGGGCTGCTCATAAACAATGCAGGTTTAAATACAAGCTTCCAATCACATATGGACAAAACAATTTATTTTATACTGAAAACTGGCATCAATCTGGCCTCAAGAGTAGATCGAGGCACTTCATCTGCACACATTGACATGCATTGGAGTTGGTTAGGAATCTGGGGCAAGTGGGTTGGGCCAGACACAGGATATGGCTTGGCTAGCATGGCCAAGCAACGGAATTCACAATGAGTGAAAAAGCAGGTTGCCAATAAGTACAGTAGGAGAAACAACTGAGTATACGGGTGCTGAGGTGGGAGACCACTACTCTTAACCTACAAGGCCCAAGGCATGAGATACCTATTCTCATTCGGTATAACCTCCATGAAGGCAGACATCTCCGCTCCCTTGAGTGGTAGGAGTGAGCTTCATGGGGGCCTGGGCCTATACCCCTAGTCGCTTAGAACAACGTACTTAGAGCTTCGAAAGAGTGATAAAAAAAAGTAAGCGTTAGTCGTTATTACTTCCCAAGGAGTATTGGCATTTTTCCTGGATCAAGTACTGCAAGAAAGACATGGTAGTGACGTTTTCTTACTAAAACAGTGAACGGTTATGCTCCACACTTGTTGCCAGTACATATTTGCCGTCCGTACGTCGGAGGGCAGGCACTACATCTTGTAGGCTTGTGTTGCAACGGTCCGCACGCTGCACAAAAGAGACTAAAGGGCCTGTGTCTTCGTTTTTGCACGGTGGCGTCTCAGAGCCTCCGACACGGCAGTACGCTGTTGGCCCATCTCGGTCTGCAGTGGTACAAGACGCATGAGGAGGCTTCCTCGGGAACTCATTAATTTCTGCTCGGAGTAATTGCAGCTCCAAGTATTCGCGGACTCTGGTTTTAGTTGTCTTGACGCGTCGTCTGTTGCGGATTCCAGGTGCCACAGCCCAACAGTCTGTGAAGCTTCACGGTAGCTGCTGCCGCTGTGACCTGCGACAGCAACAGGCGGGGCCTCTCCAGAAGGCAGACATGTGTCAAGCTGTGTGGGAATTACATAAAAAATAATACAGGATACTTTTTGGAAATTGTATAGTAATTAATATGAGGCCTTCATTTGGATTTCCTCGAAGTGCACGCGATCGATTTTTTTGTTCAACGACAACTCCTATGTTGTCGTGGATGTCCCGGACCATGAGTATAGGGGTAACGCTCGAGGGAAGGCAAAGAGGTCTCTGCAGCTCTTTGAAGGTACCAACCCCTGGAGACTGAAATACCGGGGTTTCCAGCGGCCAGAATGGCATGATGCCACTGCTTTCCTCCGTGAGATCAATAAATACTGGCTGGACTACAATCAGCGGCACCACGGCGCAGTGTCCACTGATTTCATGAGGGAAATCAAGCTGTGGCTGGACCGATTCATCTGCTGTCCTGATGCCCAGGCTGGGGGTGTCTATAAACTGTCCTGCCTGGCTACTACTTTAGGTCTGAATCAGACAGATCACTCACCCCCAAACAGCAGTCTGGATGTCGCTGCAGCCCCCGAGCCGGTCTCCGGCCTACAGTGGGCATTGAGTAACCTCGCATCTCTGGTGTTTCCCTCTCTCTTTTTTTCCCTCTAAGGTATCTCTGGACCTGCTGGTCTGAACGACCGCTCTTTCCTTCTTCTCCTGTGATATCTGTGGACTTGACGCCCTGGGGTATCCCAGAGTCCTGAAGTGCATCGCATTTCGGCGATGCTGGGCAGCAATTGGGGTCACATACCTGGATTGGCTTCGCTTGGCTCCGACCAAGAGTGCCAGCCAATAAAGTGAACCCTCAGCGCTCGCCAGGGCATGAAAATGGCTGTCAACAGCCGAGTCTAAAGGGACAGCAAGGAATAAGGAGGGTCTACGACTTCATTTTTCGGCCTTCGTCTGATTCAGTGCCAGGGTGTTGCACGGCATAATGTGCAATAAGACTGGTGCGCAAGCACTGTCAAAGGGGACTGGCCTATCGGGAACCGCAAACGGCAGCAGGGTACGCTGGAGTGCTTCGGCATCGAGGTACCTGAGGTATGGGAATGCCAGCTTCCTGGTGGTACGCCTTCCACCGCCAGCGCACATACGTCCGCACCGCACCGGTGTACATTAAACAGGTCAGGACCATGACAGCACAAGGCCCCGATCTGTTTCTGTGTGTGCTGCTGAGGTTCAGGCAGTTCATAGTACTTTATTCTCTATCATTCCATCTCTGTCCTGTCCCGCTCGCCATTGCTGGGAATGGCTACCTTTTTCCTTCTTTTTCACACGCTGATGGCAATCGGCGCCTTTCACTCTTGTACATATGTGGAGGTGGGAAGCACTACTGCAGGTAGTCACCAGAGTTCTTGTGTACATAGTGTGTCCACTCGCCAGTTGGCGGTAGAGTTTTCTTCAGGAGTGGTCGCCAACTTGCTTCCCGGCGTTGACCGGGGGAGGGGATTGCAAAGCTGATGCGACCACCTGCCTCTCATTGAGAGCAGGCGCCAACCCAGATCGGTGTTGGTCTGCGGAGGGGAGTGTAAAAAGCGGTTGGCCGTTTAAGACAGTTTTACACCCACCAGTCCCATCCCTTTGTTTTTTTTTGTCTGCCACCGCCTGGTGGTTTCTTCCACCTCAGTAGGTGCACTGAGCCGGGGAGGGGAGTGTTTGGTGTCAGACAACCCTCCAGAACCCCCAAATGTCCTCCAGTACTCATCTTTTACCCTGTCCTTTTCAGGTCTCAATCTGTACTTTGCTTGCCTCAACAGGTCCTCACTCCAAGTTCCCCGAATCCCGAAATCTGTTGAAAGTTTCAGGGGACTAGGCGCATTTTTTCGTCTTTTGCACCTATCAATAGGGTATTACAACTGCTTCATATTCGTGGGCGAATTTCCCTGAAATTTGCAAAGGTACAGGACCTGGGTTTTGCCTTTGGCGCCGCCGTGAACCGGCGTCCCGCCGCTTCGCGCAAATACAGGCAGTTGGCGCCCGCCCGACCAAAATTGCGGAACCAGGAACTGGCATTTAAAGGTTTTTAACGAACGCCAGCGAGGACCATTTGAACCCACTGTTGCTTGATGTAATATCGCAATTATACTTTAGAATCAAAAACCTGTGAAGTGGTGAGGCAAAAGTCAGAAAATAGGCATCGACACAATGTCCAGGCAAAAAAGTATGCTAAGGAGGTAAAGGGGCATTGTTGGCACCTTACGGTGCCTTTCTTTCCCCTTGCCCCCCATTTGACTAGTCATAGCATGCAGTGTTTATGCACTTCATAGGATCACTTCAGCAGGGCATATCTTTAAGCCTCTGCATTCGTAACCTTTAAAATAAAAATCATAGGAAAGCCATAGGTGTCCATGTTAATTGTATCTTGAATGAACCTGAGAGCTGCAAGTAGATGTGAAGTTATGAGAGATTTATTGAGGTTGAGTCATAAAAATACAAATCCAAGTGTACCATAAGTTGGCCCATGAATAGACAGTTATCATCCTCTTCCGAGGGTGCACACGGACCCAACAAATCTTAGTTCAATTTCATTTAACGTTTGGGATTCATTAAATGACCATGGTGGGTCAGGTCATCCATCGTGGGGCTGTGATCCATGGTCAAACAGAGCCATTTTTGGCCATTGTATGGACCCAGCTCAGGAGCTTTGTGCGCAATGCCATTGGCTCAAATTACGCTCATTAGTCATCATTTCTGTTCGTGCATGTCTTCAGTGAAAGTAGTTTTGTATTTCATTGAATTTTGAGCCGATGGCTAAGTGCTAGTTCAATTACTGTGACTTAGACTTGAGCACACGCTTTTTCATGGGCTCAAATTAGCCATGATACCTCCAAGATATCATGGCAACCGAAGTCAAGTAAAAGCTTGAATAGTTTGGGTCGTGTCCAGGCTGAGACATCTTCTTTTCGTAAAATACTTTGAATCATTTTAAGCTTTTTTCACTATGCCATTTTCATGTCAATTGGCACTCATTTTTACCCGATCATGGGCTTACTTTCCGGGTTCGGTTCTTGAAGCCTGTGGAGAGATCGAACCCAATTTCTGTTACTGCATGTTCGAGTTTTTGTCTACATTCCCTTTTGCACTTATCTGTCCTGCTTGCGCTCATGTACGGAGTGTTGACTCCAAAAAGATAAAATTTAATTTCCATCTTTGAATCATGAGCTCACTTGTGGTGACCCTGGAAAGCCACTACTATGGAGTTTTGATTCAGCCTTTGGATCCATGGTGGTCTACATGATCCGTACGTTATTTATACGAACAAGTGTTGAGCTATTCGACGCTCGGTTGCTTGCCATCGATGAAATTGTGCGCGCCATTTTGAATGAATTTCATCCTTAGGAAAAATTGCCCGGCATTCATGTCCCACTTTTCCTTGTGCATGTGCTCACTTGCTGGGGTCATACCTCTAGGTCACTGTTGACGTTGACGCCAGTAATCATGTCATATGACAGCAACGACTCTGTAGTTTCCATATTTGGTTTGAATGTCTAATTTCGAGGTCCAGGTTACTCCAACCATCCTGATCTCTAAAAGGTTTTGGAGAACTAAACTTTCATGTGTCATGTCGGAGGACTTGGTTTGTTGGGTTCTTTGGGTCACATTCCGGTGTTCCTTGACCCTCATTCACTCCAAGGTGTGTACCCTGGGTAGGTGGATTTATTTAGGTATGCTTCATAGCATACTGAAGATATTTGAACCCATTTTGCCATGCCTATGGCATAGTTCATTGACAAGGCTCCAACCAGGTGTATAGAGAGCCTTGAAAACCACCAAGTCATTTCTTGGCTTTACAAGCTAACTGTAAAACATCTATGAGTAGTTGGACCTTGGAATCTTCTCCTATGCTTCAATGGTGCTCTCTACTGTACATTGAGCAGCAACTTGAAGCTTACTGATAAATAGTTTCACTACTTTGAATTTTACTAGGAATTTTGTCAAGAATTCCTAATTCCTTGAGGTCACTCCAGGTCCATGGCAAAGCCAGGCCACAGGTCAGTTTTGTGCCAGCTTTTTGTCCATGGCCTACCAACAGTGTCTATGTGTCATATTTGTGCCATTGGACTGTTGGCCTTTCCTTGACCAATCGGTCCCAGTCCATATGTCAGTTCAATTTCGACGTCAATCCTGTGTTTAAAACATGCTCGTGGAACTTTTTTGAGGTTTCTAAAAATGACCTCAAAACGTATGTATTGGGGACTGTTACTTTGGTAGGGTGTAAAGAATCCGTAGGGCACATATATCATCTGGAATGGTGCCTGCAGATCACAGGCGACGCAGAACCGTGGGTCGCAGACGCTGGCACAGCTGAGAAGGATTTTAATAGTTTTTTTGTGCTACGGAGTGAACCAGGTGGCTTTATTCGTTTTTGTCTGCAGACATTAATACAGTGCATTGATGCAGGAGTGAGACGACAGTTTTTAAATTGTGTCTGGACTGACAGTCGTCGCACATTGCAGTACATGTGCGCCGCCCATCAGTAGGAGTAGCATCGTCATGAGAATGCATGTTTTGTTTGCTATTGTATCGTGTTATGTTGGAGTTTCGTCATGTCATGCAGTGCATATACGTTGGTATATTAATTCCTGTTGTGGTCTCTTTGTATGATCACAGGGAGATGGATTTACGATGATTCAATATGAAGTTTTCTTACATTCTCCCTAATTGATCGCGACAAGAAGGGGTTTATCAGAATTATTGTAAGTGGATTTCGTCGAGTCACTTCATCCACATTTCCTTGCGAAGTTGTTGTTCATTTTGCATTGTATTCGTGTTCTACTTGCTCATTGTGCACTCTGTTTTTCCTATTGTCTTTTGGATTTGTGAAGTCAAAGTTCTCGGAGAATTTTTGGGATAGGTACCAAGAACGAACCTAAATTGTGGTAGCAGAGGCTTGTGATTGGTCATGGACACAATGAAGGATGACGACTATGTGTCTATTCGATCCATTGAGGACCTTGATGAACAACTCCTTGGAGACCTACAAGAACAATTGTCATTGAACATCAACATGATTGAATATCATAATGAACAAGGTGGTCCTTCCTCAAGGGAGAGTCATGATCATGTGGAGGAAATTAATTGTGATGATGATGAAAACCACACTCTTCAATTGGTGCTACATCAACAAGCTCACGAACGAAAACATCAACTACAAGAGTATTCACAAGCACGTTCCAATCAACAAGAACAATTAATTCAACATCATACTCACGGACAACATCACCATCATATCGCTCTACAACAAAATCCGTTGATGGGTGAATTTCAATCACAACAACTTCCGGGCGGATGGGGTTTTCGTGCATTTGAACGTTTCCGTTTTGTAAACGAATTTGGGGAACCACAAGAACGGATTCGTGTGGCCGAATGGGCGCCGACACACGATACGGCGTTAAACCAAGTGAGCGAGCTCACCAAGGCACTTTCTATGTTGCGCGACGATCATTATGGTCTACATCGCGCAGGTGCCAAAACCTTTCGTGAGGCTGAAACGGCTTTGGATCGACTTCGAGGACAAGTACAAGAACATGTTGACGGAGTTTATGGTGAAGGCCGAACTCTACGAGGCATTGTTGATGAACAAGGACAACGACTACATGATTTTGGTGGGCGCGTTGAGGGCTGGTGCAAGGAGAATTTTGCACAAATTGACAATCGACTAAATGCTTTGCTATCATCCATGGGTAAGAAGGAAGTACAATGCTCATTTGAGAATGAATTGTTATCTCTCAAGCAATTGTGTTTGTCGACCAATGAGTTAGTAGATTCCATGGCCCATGAGCGTGAAGAACTAAATGGTGAAATTGGGAACCTCAAACAAGCATTAAATGCTTTTGAGGTTGAGGTTAATCAACTCAGGTTGACCGTAGACATGATGGAAAGTGAAGTAGGTCCACTCAAAACTGCCTTCTCCAAATCCCAATTGGAAATTGCCACCAATCTTGAAAAGATTTGTCAAAACATGGACAACCAATTGGAAAGGGACAGGGCCGAATTTCTTGACGAAGTGCACACTTTGCGACGACAGCTCTCAATGGAGAAGACCTCCCGTGAAAGTGAAAAAAAACATTTCGAGCAACAAATCTCTTCTCTTGTTGCACGCATTGAGACATTGGAGAATAAGCGTGGCGTACAACGTTCTTCTCCCATGAAAGCACCTGATGATGGTGTTTTGATTCAAGTTGCATCTTTAGCCCCTGAGATCCAGGTGCTGAAGGTACATTTTGACAGTGTGCATCAGTCTTTGAGTGCATTGGAGGAACATTTCCTTGCATATGATACACAGCATGCACCCCAACTCAATCAACTATCCGTAAGTTTTAAGGGACACTTGACGGAATTCAGTGAGCTCAAGTTGAGCCTGGCCAAGCTTAGGATAGATTCAGAGGCCAATGAATCCTTGTTGCAACATGTGCGTGCCAAGCTGTCTTCGATGAGTCCTCGGGGTACAAATCCATCTCCCAAAGTACCGAGTGAGGCCATTGATAGGATTGACTTAGCTAAATTGCACAACCTATGTAGGGTTGCTAAGGATAAATCTTCCAAGGCACAGGTTGATGTGTTGGGATGCTTACAAGATTGTGCGTCCTTACGTGGTAAATTAATGGATTCCATTGAGAATCATCGATCACTCAAAGGGGAATTTGATGCACACTTGACATTAATGCATTCTTCACGTGCGCGGCGAGAATCACAGCCATCAGGGTCAGTTACGTTTGGAGTGGATGCGAAGGGTAACCCCTTGTCACCCAATTGTGCTTACATCCCATCTGGTCCCCAGATCTACAATATGACGAGCTTCGTGCTCAAGAAGTACAGCATGGCAAGGAGTTCGTCTCAAATGAGCGACGAGGAGTTACCTCCAAGAGCGCAGGGACAGCTCAGGTTCACACTCCATATGCACCTCCATGGCATGCCACACAGATTCAGGATCAGGCACAACCTTCCTTCACATACCGGGATCCAAAGCGGTCATGCCCACAAGGGGAATCTTATCACAGCCGGTCAAGTGTGGAAGTGAACAATCCAACAACGCATACCGGTTATCCTCCTCCCCACGCTAATCCACAGGGTGATTGACGTCATTGTAAGGGATTGGACGTTCGATTTTTCGATGATGATTTATTTTTTAATCCCTTCTCGCCATTGGACTTTAAGGATGAGACCCAGCTACCTAAAGTGAAGCCCACAGGGATTCCTTCTTTTGGGGCAGCATTTGCTGAGGTACGACCTCGTGAGGAGGATGAGGGAACCACAGATGTTAAGGATTCATTTCATCAAGGAATTCCTGGTCCAGGTTTGTATGGCACATTGGCCACGCCGTATTTGGACCCTAAATCGCTCACAGAGACCCAGGCATTGATGACTGTGCCACATTGGGATGGAAAAGGGGAGTCTGGTGTAGAGTGGAAGGAGTCCTATTCGGTGTGGGATAATGATGTTGGCAGGGCCCTAGGAGATGCAGTCAGGCGCCGGGTGCTGCGGGCAGCCATCCCCAAGGATCTAGCCAATAGTTTTGGGAAGCGCATCGATCGGCGGCGTCGTGGCTATGCAGCGCTGGAGAAGTTAGTCTTCGATGAGGTTGACAGGCGTGCAAACCCAGATGTCATATCCGACAAGTGGAAAGCACTTGAACTGCCTGCCAAACCCACTGCACTGGATGCTGCAGGTTTTATGGACGATTGGCTCTACTATGGAAGCCAGGTTAAAGGTGGTGTAACCCATCAGGGCGCTAGGGACCAATTTCTGGATGCACTGGGCCCACGGCAGGAGAACTTTTTTTATAAGCTCTACCTTGAAGAGAGAAGAAAAGGTAAGGAGCATAACTATTTGGAGATTTTCCTGGTGCTTATGACTGAACTGATGGCCCCTGATGCTGCACACAATAAGCAGGACGATTGGCGCCGGCGCAATCACCAGGGTCATGGCAGGATCCAACAAATTCAGGGTTCAGAGTCAGGGGAAGGTATTCCTGCTGCCTCACTGCCCACAGAGTTTGAGCCTGATGAGGCCCAAGTGCTTGCACTGATGGATAAAAAAAAGGACATCACATGTCATCATTGCGGCCGCACTGGACACATGGTCAAGGATTGCTGGGTTAAACACCCTGAGCTCATTCCTAAGGGTGTAAGGGTGCCCAAAACGCTGTTGGAGAAGCTCAGGACTCCTCCTACACGTCAAGATACAGGAGGAGGACCCAACAGGTCTCCAGCGGACAGGGGTAAGCCCCCTCCCAAGAAACGTTACCCCCCTTGCCCTACTCCAGGTTGTGGTAAAACAAATCACAGGCCCGAAGACTGTTTTATTTCCTATCCTGAGAAGGCTGAGGAATATAAGCGGCGCTTTAAGAAGTAGAGGCGTGGACAGTGTGTTTTGGGCGGTCCACTGTCACATAGACGCCCACCCCTACGGGTGGACTATGAGGCAACGTGGAAAAGTGCATATGTGCAGCATATTGAGTTACAGGGTGAGGAGATAGAGGTCCTCAGGGAACCCCGTCCTGGGATCTGTCGCAAGACGCGGCGGGGCATCATACTACAGGGCCCATACCAGCTGGATAAGTATCCTGAGGCGGGCCCATACCTGCTGCAGTCATTGATTGACACGGGATGTGAGATTCTCGGTGTCATTGGCTGGGAGCTGATAGATAAGAAATATTGTGAGGCTGCTGATGTGCAGTTTCGTTTGTTGGAGGCAGGCAATATGGAGTTGGAGGGAGGTAAGTTAGGGGTCAGGGTGACTTTTTTGCTGCCTTTGCACACCTGCGCAGGAGTGGTAGTGGCACGGTGTGTGAATGCATTTTTGCATCTTGCCTCTGTGGGACCCCGGGTGATCCTGGGGTACCCTTTCTTAACCCGATATGGTCTGGCATTGTTGCCTTCTCAGGGCCAATTGGCCTTTGAAGAAGAGTTGAAGTGGACTACCCATACGATGACAGAAACCCGTGGGGAAGTGACTGAGTTCAGCACCTCGACGGGCTCTGTACATCAAGGTATCCATGATATGCCAATAGCACATATACCCATACATGTGCATGATGCATTTGCTCTGGACCTTCCGGATGCTGACAACTCTGTGGATCGGAGTGCTCAGAAGGGTACTCCAGCACAGCAGTCTGAGATTGTAGGGAACGTAGTGATATTCAATCCACAGACAGGAGTGGATCTTGGCAATGTTTATGAAGTCCCCTGTGAGGATTCTATACAGACTGCAGGTTTGGCCCTGATTGGGTGGCCTCCTTTACAGTCATCTTACACTGGGGACCAGCCCCCTTTGGGTGGGGCACAAGCCCTGCGCAACGATATGTATATCCTGGTGCAGGCCCTGGTTCTCATCAGTTATTTCTTGGCCTTTACATACAGGTCTCAGAATTACTGTCAGGTGCCCCCACAAGCATCCAGGTCAACAGACGGTTTGTCAAGAAGACAGAAGTGTCAGAATATGACAGTGATAGGCCGTAGTGAGGAGGCCCTGACCAGCCAGACCATTAGGTCGGCTGCTTGTTGCTATATTGTAGCAGCGCTGATGCTATTACCTATTAGGATACCTGACGTTCCACCCCAGCATACCCCCCCTGTGCATGTTGGCACGGCTAGGCCGCAGCCACCCATGGGTGATATTATAGCACATATACAGTCGGAGGTGGCCTTGCGGGAGTCCTTTGCCTGTCTTGACTCCCATGATGCTGAATTGTCTCCCCCGACACCTACGGAGGCTATGGCATTCATGATGAGTGTCCAGTATTTCCTGAATAAATGGGATGCAGGTGATGAGTGTGTGACACACAACCCAATCCCTACAGTGGAAGCTGAAAGTAACCCAGGATCGGAACCATTTTCTGAGGACGAGGGATCCTTGGGTTATGAAGAGCCCCCACCTGAATTTATGGGTGGCTTTGGCTTCTGGAGGAACCATATAGGTCAACAGGTTGATAGTGTGGACCAAATACTGACAGGGCCCACCTCACTGGAGACCAGCGGTCCCTCACCTGTGCCAGGTGTGGCTGCTGCAGCAGACATTGCCCGAGGTGTGGAGACGATCTCCAACCCGAAAGCCGATTCTGGGTCTGGAATGGACCCAGCGGACGGAATACAGCACAGATCTCAGATTCAATCTTTATTGGCAGCCAAGATTCGATCTTTGCATCAGGAACGTCTATCTATGACGTCACATCATGCAGTTGGGTTGCACCATCGTCGTGCTTATAGGTTGAGGAAGGATGCCACTACAAGAGGCGTTTCCATAGCCAAAATTAAATCCCGTATGGGACTGAGATCTCATTGTTTTGGAACAGGCCAATATGTGCTGACCCCCGATTGGAGACAGTGCATTTTGAATTGGGCTGGATCTGAGTTTGTACCCACGTGTGAGCCGTGGGATGAGTCCACCCGATTGCAGTTGCATAAGGGGGATGATAAAGGGAAGAAGAGAGGATTGTATATACCGTGGGGGAATGAGACTTTGTTTCTGCATCCCCTTGTCAATGCCATGCAGATGGCCATTGAGAAGGTGTACTGGGAAGGGAGTAGAGGTGTGGCAGTAGTACCAGTACAACGCAAGGAGCCGTGGTTTTGGGCTCTGGGTGAGATAGCAGTGGACTGGTGGGACCTGCCAAGGGGTGAGTCAATATGGGTAGATCGATGGGGTGCACAGCATACCCAGGAACACAACATTCATACACGTGTGGTGTTGTTTGATGCTCTGGGACGTCATCAGGAAGGCATGAATGCAACTGATTGGATGTCGCCACAGGTACAGCAAAAAAAGAGCCTCAAGATAATTGTGGGGAGGCCCAAACGACCGCTGGGACAGCCCAGGAAGGTCTGGAAGGCCACTGTCGCTCAGTTAGCACGGGATGGACAGCTCCCTTTGCCTGATTGTGATGATATGCTTGAAACTGCAATCTTTTCAGGCCCTGTGCCATTATCTGCCTCTCCCTCTCCCCACAGTGATGTCTCAGGCATTCCTGTGCACTCTCTCTCTCCCCACAGTGATGTCTCAGGCATTCCTGTGCACTCTCCCTCTCCCCACAGTGATGTGTCAGGCATTCCTGTGCACTCACCCTCTCACATGCATGTTGACGTTACCCCTTCTGATTGTTTTCCTTCCTCTACACTTGACAAACATTGTCTGTTAGATGACTACACAGGTCTATCAATTTTGGCTGACGAGTGTCTTCAAGACGACGCCAGACCTCCGAATACCGTGGCGACTATCGATCAGACGCCGGTATATGACAGTGCAGTTGTTTCTCCTTCCCTTCCCTCCTCAACAGTGGCTTGCAAGGGTTCGCATATGCCTTCCAGTCGACGAATTTCAGCCTGGATTGACTCAGTGACTCAGTCCAGAAAGCTGAAGCGCTTTCAAATGTCTGAGGGCCCTCCATCACAACTGTTCCATTCCCGAGACCGAAGCGTGCAGTCAGTCATTGAAGCCGACGGGGAAATTCGTGAGTGTCAGAAATGGAGGGATTCGTTGTTGCAGGAGTTCAGTTCCTCAGTGTTTAGGCGGGACGGCAATACATATGCTGAAATTGAAGCCAATGCGTCCAAGCGTGGACCACATGGTTGGTGTAAATTGGAATTGTTGCCCAACAGTGAGCCGCGGGCGTGCAAGGCCATTAGAGTAGTGGGTATAAGGGAGCAGGTTTTGAAGGAGAAATGTCAGGAATTTTTGGATAAGGGTTGGATCCGCGAGTCCCACTCAAATTGGGTGGCTCGTGGGTTTTTAGTGCCAAAGCCGGGGGTGAACAAGTGGAGGTTAGTCATCGATTACCGGTATCTGAACTCCTGCCTCAAGGGCCACGAGTTTCCATTGCCGGTAATCGAGGACACCCTCCTCAGCCAAGCAGGCAACCACCTCTGGACCCTCCTGGATCTGGAGGATGGATTCCACCAGATGCCTCTGGAGGAGAGCAGCAGGTTTCTCACAGCCTTCTGCACTCCTTTTGGGGTGTTTGAGTGGAACGTCCTGCCCATGGGGGTCAAGGTGGGGCCTGCAGCGTTCCAGAGAATGGTGTCCTGGTGTCTGGCACACCATCAGGTGCCAGGTGCCCGGGCATACATTGATGATATTCTCACTGGAACGCGGCCGACTGAGCGTGGCAAGGGAAACCTTTTAGATAGCCGTGCATTTGAGGAACATTATCATCAGGTCAGGGCACTCTTGTTGGCTTTGGCTGAGTGCCATTTACAGGTTCAGTCAGAAAAGTGCCACATGTTTATGGGGAGAGTTAAATATTGTGGGCACATTTTAGAGGGGGGCATGCGAAAACCGGCCCCATCCAAGGTGGCGGCCATCAAGGAGTGGAGTGAAGCAATGATCTCCACTCCAAAACAGATGAAGGGGTTTCTAGGGGTGTGTAATTGGTACTCAATATACATCAAAAATTATGCAGCCCTAGCCGCCCCTCTCATGGATAGCTTGCATGGCAAGTATTCACATGTGGCTGGCAAGGAGCGGTCTAAGGGCAAGTGTGTGGTCAAGAGGGAGGACAACCACATTACCTGGACCCCCTTGATGCGAGAGAATTTTTCGAAGTTGAAAGATGCCATCTGCGAGAAGACGGCACTGTACATACCCTCGGCCGATGGAGAATACGCCATTCATGTGGATGCGTCAGATTTCGGTGTGGGGGCAGTCTTGTAGCAACAAGATGAGCATGGCCAGTGGGTCCCCTGTGCTTTTTTCAGCAGAAAGTTGGAAAAGGGACAGCGTGTTTGGGGGGTTCGTGAGAAGGAGACATATGCTCTGGTCTCCTGTCTTTTAAAGTTTAAGAGCTGGATCGGGGGGCGAAAAGTGACTATTTTTTCGGACCACAAATCCCTAGAGTCGTGGTACAAAGAAGATCTTTGTACCATGGCCAGGCCATTGGGGAGAAGGGGGCGAAGGCACGAGTTTTTGAGCCGCTACAACATAGTAGTGGTTTATAAAGCGGGGAAAGACAATGTGGTTGCGGATGGGTTAAGACGCTGGGCTTATCCTGCAGGGGAGGCAGACGACACCAATTTTCATGGGTCTGATGCCGATTTGGAGGGGGTTTCCAGGTGGGAGGCCAAGGAGAAAGCGTGGGAATTGGAACAACTAAGTGACGTGGTTCCAGCCAGTCCTGAGATGTCTGTACAGGCCGTCAGGTTACAGTTTGCGGCTGATAAACGGCGTCTGCAGGGTGCTCAGGCAGCGTCATCTGTCTTTTGTGCTTTGTATGTGGGTGCGTGGCTCCAGCAGAACCATGGGGTCTTGCTGAGCACCGTTTCTTCCCCCTCTCCTGATGTGTTATTCCCTTCCTCAACTGTGTGTGTGTTGCATTCCCCTCCCAACACTGACACTGTATCTCAGTGTTCAACTGATGAAGGTTCCCTGGGTCCTACTTCTGAGATGGCTGAGGCGTTACAGGAGCTTATCAGTGCACATGTGGACTGCAGTCTGGAGACGACAGAGCTGGATGGCCAGGTGTGTCAGGTTTTCAAGCAGTGTACACACACTGCATGTATGTGCCCGTCCAAGAGGGGGCCCATCAGCCAAACCCGGCGCCCTGTGCAACCAGTGCGGGCCAGACAACAGTTTGCCAGACAGCTTTTAACACAGGGGTACACGCGGACAGCACATGCCATGATTGCTGGCTGCACTGCTGTCAAAATACCGCCAGCCTGTCGCATATTGTACTCTAATTGGCATGAGCATTATGCGAAGGATGCTTACTATAAGCATCGTTATCGGGCTGCGTGTGCAGAACCCACCAAGGAGGGATATGTTGTGCAGGATCCCAGTTCTGACCGACCCTTCCTACGACACCAAGGCAAGATTTGCGTACCTGATTGTATTGTAGATGAGGTCCTGCGGGCTGTACACAGTTTTGCTCATCCTGGACTTTCTAAGTCCCGGGAGCTGTTTGAGAGGCGATACACCTGCCATGCCAGTGCATTTGGCACCAAAGAGGCGTGGTCTGACCGTGTTTCTAAGGCGCTTAGTGCCTGTCATGTGTGGGGGGCTACGAAGGCGCGCCGTGGTTTGCAGCCTAAGGCTTGCCACGAGCAGCCCATACCCTCCCATGTTTTTTCTGATGTGGCCATGGATTTCTTTGACCTCCCCCCTGAAAAACATCCCTACACAGGGGAAATGGTGGACTACGTGTTCACTATTGTGTGCAGGCTCACGGGGTATATTGTTGCAATTCCCTGTAAAAAGCAGGGACTGACCAGCAAACGTGCGGCGGAGCTTTTTCTCTCCCGCTGCGCATTTTTCATGGGTCTTCCTAGCAGGATTATGAGTGACAATGCGTCCATCATTAATTCAGCTTTCTTCAATACCCTGTGCAGTCTTAATGGGGTTGAGATGCATAAGAGTATCATCTACCGGCCGCAAAGCAACGGTCGTGCTGAGCGTGCCGTGCAGTCTGTCATTGATGCCCTGCGAACTTTTTTGGAGGGCAGGAAACAGTCCTGGGTGACAGCGCTGCCCCTTGCCCTTTAGGGTCTGAATGACCTCCCTGGGCCTGTTTCCCCCTATTCCCCGCACCGTTTGGTGTTCGGTAGGGACCCCGTGGGGTTTGGGGATGCAGCCCCATATGCCGATGTGGATGGCTGTGAGGATGCAGGGGCCTTTTTCAGGCGTTTGAGCCAAGAGAGGGAAACTGTCCGTGCCAAGTTGCAGGCGGCACATGACAGGGCTTATCGCAAATTCTTGGCCAGGTACCCAGAGCAAGTTTTTCGCCCGGGTGACCGTGTTTGGGTGCGAAACCGCATCGAGTCGCCCCCCCTGTACCCTAAGCTTGACAGGCTATGGCAGGGTCCAGCAGAAATCTTGGCTCGTGTTTCCCCGTCCACATACCGTGTTTCTTATAATGGTGTCGAACAGGTGCTTTCCACTGAGAGACTGAAGCCTTTTTTGCGCTCCCCTGATGGTACTCAGCCACCACTGCATTATTATTCTGAACGAGACGGCCTAATTGAAACTGCTGAGTACCTGGTTGAGCGTGTGCTGGAGCATCAGTGGCAGTTGGGCAAAACAGTGCGTAAGGGTCCATTTCCTGGCGCCAAGCCATGGTTCAGGGTAAAGTTTCAGGGCTTCACCAAGCCGGAGTGGCACCCTGTGAATAATTTCATTCACGACATTCAGGATGAATGGTTGCAATATTGTCGTAACCAGAAATTGGATGTTGGTTTGAAAGATTTGACCATGGTGGGTGCTGATGTGCTGGCTGTCCAGCCTGTGACCTCTCCTGGACTCCTGGAGAACAGTTTGGTTGCAGGCATGAGACCTGGGGATGCGGATGTGTGCGTGTATCATGAGGGTTCGCTGTCCCGGCATCGCTTGCCCCCCGATTGTGGTGATGCTATGCACAGGTTGCAGGGATTACCCCAGATTTCGCCTGAAGAACCCCTACGGAGTGTGAGGCGCTTGCGTGTGGTGTGGGAGTTGGTTTTTGGGACCTCTTCCTTTCGCTGGCCCCTGCCCAAAAGTCGACGGCCTGTCTGTGTTATGCATGGTGAATTCCGCGTTTCTCTGTTTTCCTTTACAGCGTGGCGTGCCATCACAAGCTGAGTCAAGAGCACAATCTCCGCTTCTGGGTCCAGCCGGTAATTGTGGCGCCATCAGGGAGGATTGCCTGCTTTCACTGATTTTTTTTTGTTCGTGTAGTGACAGGGTCCTGACTCAGACACAATGGACTGGCCCAACCTGGACTGTCTGTATCCGTGAACGTCAGATTTTTCTTTGGTCTCTGCCGGTTGACTGTGTGTTTGCCTATTGTTGCCCTACTTCTTTTTTCGGAGGTTCTTCCGCCAAAGACCGCCAGAAATTTTTCTTCCCGGATCTTTGGGCTAGGGAAGGGGGTGTAAAAAATCTGTAGGGCACATATATCATCTGGAAGGGTGCCTGCAGATCACAGGCGACGCAGAGCCGTGGGTCGCAGACGCTGGCACAGCTGAGAAGGATTTTAATAGTTTTTTTGTGCTACGGAGTGAACCAGGTGGCTTTATTCGTTTTTGTCTGCAGACAGTAATACAGTGCATTGATGCAGGAGTGAGACGACAGTTTTTAAATTGTGTCTGGACTGACAGTCGTCGCACATTGCAGTACATGTGCGCCGCCCATCAGTAGGAGTAGCATCGTCATGAGAATGCATGTTTTGTTTGCTATTGTATCGTGTTATGTTGGAGTTTCGTCATGTCATGCAGTGCATATATGTTGGTATATTAATTCCTGTTGTATTCTCTTTGTATGATCACAGGGAGATGGATTTACGATGATTCAATATGAAGTTTTCTTACATTCTCCCTAATTGATCGCGACAAGAAGGGGTTTATCAGAATTATTGTAAGTGGATTTCGTCGAGTCACTTCATCCACATTTCCTTGTGAAGTTGTTGTTCATTTTGCATTGTATTGGTGTTCTACTTGCTCATTGTGCACTCTGGTTTTCCTATTGTCTTTTGGATTTGTGAAGTCAAAGTTCTCGGAGAACTTTTGGGATAGTTACCAAGAACGAACCTAAATTGTGGTAGCCCTTCTGAGACAATCAACTCCTCTCCATATCCTTCGTGCATGCACTTAACCGGACCTTAGGCTACCAGTATCTTGCATTTTTTCGCATTCTTTTCTCCCTGGTCTTGCACTGATGGGGAATCGAACCAAAGTGCGCAGCCTATCACACTAGACACAGTGTCCTGGTATCGGTGAGATAGACCCGGATATTCTGGGGTCGTGTTGCTAGACTATTGCACGTTGGATGCTTCCACACAGATTATTTTGAAACTCCCCTACCGTGGCTACAGATCCCTTGAATCTCAGTGACCTCTGATTTCTGGTTTTGTCCTACTTGTGTGCTCTGATGCCTGCAGTAAGTCTCAGGGCCCATGTTGAGTTGTATCCTGCTACCCTATACGTGTTGATGTGAAGGTCCTGGGTTCCCATAACTACCCTTGTTTCTGTATGGGACCCTGTCCAGTTCCTCTGCCTCCGTTTGTGCCATTTTTCCTTGCGTACATACTGCTTTTGTAGCTGCATGATGTATCCCTTTTCGTCCTTTAAGGTACGAAAGGGCTACTATTGTTATCGCTGCGCTCACTCTGAGTCCCAGCAAGGTTACAAATTTCTTGTCTAGTGTTTTGCCTTCGCTTGTGTCTCGCTCAGCTAAGGGAAACGGGCCCGTACCGGCCCCACTTACTCATTAGTTGGTAAAATAGCACCGGGAATACTTATAGAAAACATTTGACCGTTTAGGACAGTTTTGCATAGGGCGTCCGGTTGAGCCCAAAGCGCTCTCGGAAGGGAGCTCGGCTGCTTCAGGTGCAGTGCTTGAAGAGGAGGGCATCTCAGCGAAGGGTACGTCACCAGTTCGTTCCTGTGCAGCTTTGCGTTTTCCACTTTCTCCTGCTTTCCCTTTCTCCTTGTCTTCAGGTGTTCCAACTCTCGCTTGATTGAAAGCCTAACCCCGTCCACTCAAGTCCAGCAACTCATCCGTCTCTTTGCTGCCACTTAAAGGCACTGAAGGTATAGGGGTAGGGTAATGTTCATAAGCAGATGTGGGTTCAGGCGCCAGCTTGCCTGGTGCCACTGACGTCTCTATCTTCTGGGCAGTGTCCTTGATGTCCATTATATATTCTCCGCCCTTCAGGAAGTTGCAGTCTCAGTGCACTGCACTGCACGGGGTTGTACGTACGCAAAGACTGTATTTCTCAGCTGCCACAAAAAAAAGGATATGCTTCCAATGATTGATTTGTGTTCATGTCCGTCTGCTTTTTTCCTGCTGCTTGGCTGCTCCTCTGGTTTTTTCTCAATTTTGGAAACCAAAGAAAGGACCCAATCCACAGTTCAAGTAGGGCACAATTCAGGATCTTATACTCCAAACGTGAAGGGCAGCAGTCAAAGAAGCATAGATGTACAAAGTATTGGGAACCATGGATCATCCTCTCATTGCTGATTAGAAAGGATAGTTAGAAAACAAACTGAATACCATTGAAAACAGCCCTCACGGGCTCTCTCTCTCTCTAGAATAGTGCCACACCGAGATGTGCACTCTTTTTTTTTTGGGGGGGGGGGTGCTTTGGTGGCATGGCATCTGGCTATGAGGTCACTGCCATGACATAGTGGTGTCTCCTACTCAGCTAGGCTGACTAGGGTTTGAACACAGGCCCTCTCAAAAAGAGGTGCCCCTAGCCTCCAGGGTGCAGTGTAGTGTCCCTTAGTGTCCTTATTGCCACTAAGGCGACTTAGGTGGCACTGTAGATACATTTTTTCTTACTCAAAAGGGGGTTCCCTGCCACGGAGTGGCACTCTTGAAATCAAGCCCGAGGAGTGAAGGGGCAGGAGCGTTGATGCCAGATGCAACACCCCTAGGGGCTAGACACGCTCTTGTTGGTTTGGCAAACACCCGAAGGTGCCACCCAAAAGAGAGGGCATGTGGTGACACACACAGATATATGTGGGGAAAATCTCGCATCCGGGACAAATGTATCGGGTAGCCACCATAAGGCGTTCTCAAAACACCTACAAAAGGAGTTATATTTGGCACCGGACATAGGGCAAGGTGAGATACGTAATGTGCTCACGATGAGACCTTTATGCTGCAATGCAGAAGGTTCATCACCAGCTTCCGAAGATACCCACCTACGTATAGGGTTCGGAACCCGTTTTACCAATTAATCGGAAAAACCGGTTATCGGCAATTAATCGGAGGTTATTTTCAAGTTAGTTAGAAAACCGATTATTTTGAAACAAATCAAAACCAATTAATCGGATGGGTGAGGTTTTCCTTTTGCAATGAAAAAGAAATGATATCAACACACACACTCACACAGTGCGAAAGCAAACTCTTGGAGCAATGTGTACTGGTTTGTATGTTATTTTCTTTCAAAAAGCAACAAAATAGTTGGTTTGAAAACCAATAATCGGAAAAGAACCGGTTAATTGGCTTGCTTAGTGCAAATAATCGCATTGAACCGGTTATTTTGAAAAGTAACAATCGGAATAACCGGCTATTTTGGAAAAAATAATCGAAAAAAGCCGGTTATTTTTAGTAATAGAGGTTCCAAACCCTACCTACGTACCTTGTTCATCAGCGTTGCCTGTTACTAAAAAGCGTTCACTTTCTAGTTCGTCATGGGTATAAAAAACGATTGCGTGTTGGTAAGAATAGCGAGACGCGCTCGTGGGATGTGTGGATGCATCCGTTCTAGTAATCAGTCAGTAAGGGTGCCTACGTCTCAGGTGGATGGGTGCCTAAAGCGACTTGGTGTTCATTACGTAACCAACTCCAACTCTTGGTGCATAGGCATAGACCGTGCATTGCTTACTCGACACATCAAGATCATTTTTTGTTGAGAGTTGTTGTGGAACGATTCAGGCGGCAGAAGCAACTCACGGTGCGCGTCCGCTGGCTTGATGTCACTATTTTCAAATGCTACAAAGATCTGAAAAGTGTTAGATTGCAGGACGTGGTGTTGTCCCATCTCTGTAGCTTTGCAATATTATCCAACAGGATACCCTCTTGGTCATACTCAATGACATTGGCTATCACCGGTAGTGCCGCAAGAGCGTGTTGGATTCGTCGTTTACTTGTGTAGTGATGAGGAGACATAGTTTTTCCGTGTAGCACGCTGGTTGGGCCGGCATTTGTTGGCTCTTGTCATTCAAGGCAATCACTAAAGCGGTGAAAAACAAGTTTTAGGTTGTGAACACCTTTTTTTGTAGATACGCGCCACAATCTTCACGCTCAATGGGAGCATTCATTTTTGGCCCACTCGGGAAAGCATTACAACTTCGGCTCCGTTTATAGGAACACCTCGATGAGAGCAATAGAATGTTCATTTAGCAATTTACCAGAGTAAACAAGCCCCAAAAAATATGTAGTTTGCAGTAGGCCGCCAACGCCGCAAAAAAGTTCGGTGACCACCCTGGGTACGGTGTCCTTTCGGTTGGGGGGAGGGGGCATTTTCAGAAAGATTTGATGGGAACGTTGTGCCGATGTGCTATGTACGATGCAATGGAGAGAGGACTGATACTTTTCATGGGCGTACGTGGAATTCCAAAGTCTAAATATTGCTCGTTCCGGGTAGTAAAATAAAACAATCCCGTCATTGCAACAATGCTTCTCTGCAAACGATTGCACGGGGCTTCTCACCCAATTTTAAGGTACTTTAGAAACTCTTTTGTGTGCAACCCAGCACTGTTTCGTGCGAAGTGACACACCTTTGGTTCACACGTTAGGAGGCTGTCTTCAACCCAAATTCCAAACCACAATGCAACTTTCTATGACCTCCATTTTCGGATGAAAGGCGTGATGCTTGGAATAGGTCTATTTTCTGTCCTTCCCAGTCTTTGGTGCCTCAGATGATGCGGTTTCTAACCCATTAATATTCGAGCACTTTCTGAAGCAAGGCTTCACCACGATGGAAGAGCGGCACCCATTCAAACCCCACAGATCTCTCATATGGCTTGCTTACACTAATACCTCTACCTAGTTCATGTTTAGCATCCTTGGAATTCAATGATACGTTGTCTTGGCGGGTCTCAAGTGGTGAGCTAATATTCATAGGGAAACCGCCAACATTGGTAAAGATATTTTTCCGATCCGGGTGCTAAGTTCTTGCCCTCTGCCGATGCTACGCGGTAACGGATGCTAGGGTACTTTAGTACGCGGTGCTGTTGTACATTAAAGCAATCATGATTGTCAATAGCTTTAATCATCTTACGCACTTGGATAGCAACCAAAGCCATGGATATTCATCCTTCCCACAACAAGGATCAAGTATCCCATGGGATTCTTGGGTTGTTGGACCGAGTTTAGGTGAAATGACGCGTAAGGGCGTCCCAGGGACCATCTTTCATTGAGGAAAAAAGCCCTTGTGGGCATTTGTGGTCGAGGTCCGTGATGACACGCCACCTTGTCAACCACCCATTTAAGGTCACCAAAGGGTCCGGCGAGATACAATCAGTGGTTACGTACGCTGGTGTGCAATTCACACATTTCTATTGTGAACTACCTGGTATGCACCGTTTCATTGTCCCCCTTTTTGAGCTTAGATAATGCTTCTGTAATAGCCTTGGACAATATTTTGGAAGACGACAATTATAGTGGTAGGTCTGCCCTGTCATTTGACAGCAATAGGTAGAACTTCTTGTACGTGTTGAGGACGTCCTTTATACGCCTGATAGGCTATTGCGCTAGTGTAACTGAGTGTTTGGGACTTCCTAGCAGGATGTTGAAATCACCAAGCGAGCCAAAAAAATCGGCTCCATCGAAGTTTAGGTGCCAATGCGCAAGAGTTGGTGCCATGCATGTAGCTGCAAAAATATTTTCCTACAATTTAACATATTGTTCTGGGGCTCATTTAATTTGTAGTAGATATGGTCGCTTTGAATAGCTTGTTTGTCAGCATACCACAAATGTCGCCAACTTCAACGGTTCGTTCAAATGTAGGTCGGTCTACAGATTGGGATGGTTAGAAAGCTCAACCATGGATTGGGGTTGTCAACATTGACGGAAAAATTTAACGCATGAATTTTAGTCTTGCACAAGCGCGAAGCCAAATAGGTTGAATATGGATTGTTGGCAACCGCAACAGTCACCAAAAGTGATCAAGGTGCTCTCCAAGTGTGCAAACAGGCCAGATTGCTGGTCAAATCGGCCTAGAAATCCACAAATCAGGACAATTTTCATCGATTTGTTGTTCGTGCATTTCGGGAATGCTGCATTCGAAAAAAGAAAAAAAAATATATACAACCAGAAAATGGCGGTGCTGGTTGGTTTGCTCTGGACCTTTCAGGTATGTTCTAGTGTCGTCTGCTTCGTTTTGGCGCTAGTCGGTGTGTTTGGTGCCGGTGGGACTGCTGCAGTGCTGCCTGGTGTTTTGTTTGGTGCCCATTGTCGTGCCTCGGCATCGGCTGGGCTGCGTTGTTGCTTGTTGGCGTGTGTTAGTATTGGCCGGTGTGTCCTGGTGCTGGGTGTTTCTTGTTGTGCTGGTTGATCTTTTTCGGCGTTGGTTGGTGCACTCCGGTGCTGCTTGTCCTGTGTTGTTGTGGTACAATATGCCACAGAACCCACTGCACCCATCACCACACAAGACAACCCAAGGTTCTGAGCCTGCGGGCCAAATAGCCGTGGGGTGTGCTGCATCAGGTGCTCCCCTTTGGCTCCCTCCAGGTGTCTCTTGAGGAACAGGCACCACCACTTTTGCATACTGTTTGTGCACACAGCTTGCCTTCACCTCTACACTCCTGTGACAACCCGCATACAGTTTTGTCTAGCCCTTGACTTCTCTGCTGCATCCGGTAACACTTTCTTCAGCATTGAGGAAATCAAGACTGTCGCGAATAATGCAACCAGGGCAAAAAAAATGCCATAAAACAATTAAGGACAAAAAACTCTGTCCAAATCGTCAACTTTCAGTTTGGGTGATGCGAAGCCAGACTTCACATAAACATCCAGCAGACCAACACACCAAATCCCCACATTGCACAAGATATCAGAAACTCTGTTGGTGTAAAGCACTAGACAAATCCCTTTGGGCAAAGCATCAGTGATGAAGGCTTCAATACGTGCCAAAGTCAAGCATGAGACACATTCCCTGCATGCAGCAACCCACCCCCTTCCAATGAAAACACCAGAAAAAGGGCAATTCACGCACTCAATAGATGTGCCCTACGCCTGAGACATCTTTTTTTTTTGCTCAAAAGCACAGTTATATAGCATTCAACTTTGCTGCATTCTTGTGAAACTCCTCATCAAAATGATATAGTTTGACAAACCCGTCCTCGCCACCACTGGCCCATGCCTTGCCATCGGGGGAGCAAGTGATTGAATTCACAGGCCCAAAATGACCAGAGACGCTTCCAAGCTCCTCAAAGAAGATCTTATGGAAGAATCTGGTCTCAAACTTGTTTGCTCTTTGTGAAGAATTCGTCACAGACTGGGCATCTTGCCCACCTCCTAACATAATGATAGGGTACTGGGAGGGCATAATCGCTGCATCATTGACGGGCTTGTCTGTTTCATACACTTTCAATGTCTTCAGTGTCCGTGCACAAAGCAACCTCCCAGTTTGATCAAGGGAGGCCGTCAACACTGTGGTGTAATCCTTATCCATGCAGAACCTTTTAATCTCGGTCTTGTGTGGAGATGCAAAGACAATCTCTTTGCCTTGCTGAATATCCAGAATGACTATGGTGCCATCCTCCGAACTGAAGTACACTGTTTCGTTCGTGGGCCCCCAGTGTGCAAACGTGATTTTTTCTGGAACTTTATGACTGAACATCGGACGATACTCTGTACGGGCGTTCCGGATGGCGTCTGCACTCGTCCCTGGAAGGTTGTAGATGTGCAATGCAGGTGTGCAACCAAAAGAGGTGTCCGTAACCGTCAAGAGCATCGAATCACCATGAGAGAATGCCACCACACGCACCGGAGTCTCATGTGGAAGGGTGGCAAGGCATTGTCCGTTCTTCAAGTCCCACAACTTGGCGCATTGATCAGCACCAGCAGTAGCCACCAAAGTCGACGTGAAATTGACATCGATGTCCCATATTGCTCCATTGTGTCCTTCATATGTCCCGAGACGTTCCCCAGTCTGCGCGTTCCATACCGTTGGAGAGCTGTCTTTTGCGGAACTAAACAACAAATCACCTTCCCTATTGAATTTCACACGGGTGACCGAGCGTGTATGCCCATGCAAGGCTATAGGCCGAATCATTGTGCTATAAGAGCTTGTCTAGACGCTGACCAACAAAGACCTGCGACAGTGGGGGGCACAATGATGACTATGCCATGCGTGGAAGTCTAAAGGACAGCAATGCATGCATTCAACTTTGCCACCCACTGCCCACTCACTGACCACCAGTTGAAGACACAAATAAGTGGACCCCCTGGGAAAGAAAGGTAACATTCCTTCACAACCTCTTGGACCACAGAGTTCGTCGGGCCTGTAGAGCACTGCGAAACTGAAACAATTCTCATTCAGGAGCGAGCAGGAGTCACTACACCACACTGCCAAATGCACCTTGGGCCAGCCAACCAGCCTACCACCAAAGGTTGGAAGATGAAGGTGGGGGACATGACGGACTGCACAAGCAAAGCTCCATAAAGTCACTGATGCACCACTCCCACCTTAACCCTCAGCTGTTGAAGTGAGACAGACACCTTTGTGTTCGCCCACACCAATGTTGACCCCCTGACCAATTCCTGTACCATCACTAGCAACTACACCAGCATCAAAATCAAGACAGGCACTCAAGCCTTAGGAAGGGGCAATCTTTTGTCACCTGTAGACTTGGACCCTCAACCATGGTTCAGGAACTAAGCTCAACTTTGGCATTCGGCCTGAGCATGGACACAGTGAAACAGGCCAGCAAAAGCACAAAGTGCTGCCTCCAATAAAAATAGATGAAGGCCTTCCAAAACACCACTTCAAAAACAAAGCCTGATGTGCAAAAAAACTGGTACCAGAGAAAAGTCATGTCTTAGGCACTCACAAAAGGGTGAGCACATGCCCCCCCCAAAACAACACACCAGGTGCACTGTGACTATTGTCGGATTACCAAATGTTGCTGCAAAAGGAGGCCAGTTTTCTGCAGGGGCAACACACCTTTTGCTGTGCAATCACCCTTGCTGGTCCCTTGAGGGAGGGGGCAAGGGAAATATCACTTTGACTTTTCAACCACATTGACAAATGAACACCAAAGGAGTGAATCTCAAGTGACTGGGCTGTAGTGTGCCTTCCAACGTGCATGGAATGATCTAATGTTCAACTGGTTCGGACGTGTTTAACTGACTTTTTGTTTGTTTCCTTGTCAGGGGCTGGTTGCTTCGGGGAAGGGGTCGAGAGCTGGGGGGGGGGGGGGGTTTAAGGGGTATGTGCGCCTGTGACTGACTAATAGGGTCCCGCCTGATGGGGGGACCCGTAGCAACACACATGAAATGTTGTCCTGCATACCTGAATAGCTGTCCTGCATCCACCAGAACCATGAAAAACCCAATACCGTGGTAAAAAAAAGTGGTGCGAGAATTCGACCGCGGAACCAGGGGGCGGTTCTTGCGCAAGGCGGTTCCTAGGCACGGGGGGGGGGGGGGTACATGGCAATACTATTTGTGCATTGTGGTGTGAATACATTTGCTTCATCCAAGGCAATGCATTTATACATGTATCACGCAGATCACTCATTTTTTCGGACCCCCCTCCCCTTGTCCTTCCCCACCCCAGGGAAGACGGTCCCCCACCAGCCCCTGGGGGACGGTCACCAAGTGACGGTCCCCCACCCCTCCCTGGGGGACCGCACTACCACCGTACACGCACATTTGCAGGCACAGAAATTGCAGCATAAAACGAAAGAATTCAGCATAAGATACGTTCAAAGGGCTGCCAATGTATGGAGACCTACTCCTTGACCAGCTCGGTGTAAATTTTCTTGGTCCTGCTCCACTTGACCTTGAACTCTTGCACATGCTCACCACTTTCCACTGGAATGCTTTGGGCAGCACTCTTGGGTGGTGGTTTTGCCACAACAACACAGTGAGCTGCAACGAAAAATTTTGGGTTGCGCAAGTGACGGTCCCCCACCCCCCCTGGGGAAGGACAAGGGGTGGGGAAGGACAAGGGTGGGGGGGGCACTTCAGCCATAAACATTGATCACATTGACACGTATCCCTCTCGTATCACTGTCAATTTCAAATGGTGCCTCCAAACTTGACACTGATTCTGACATCGAGGTTGCAAAGAGCGCTCCCAGACTTTGGGGATTGGCGAACAGAAAAAATCACACTTACCAGGAGATGTTCTTGCAGCAAACTATTTGCCACAAGGGCTCCATCTCTTTGCATCCTCATGCCAGGTGGTAACCAAGCCTACAGCCAAACTTATTCCCGTTCCAGCCTGCTCTAGAGGCCATCAGCTCTTCCAGGTCAAATGTTTCCACTAGAAAAAGTGGCACAGGGAGTCCATTTTGCAATAGACCTGAGCATACACCAGAGCATACCCTTTTTTAGTCATTCTGTGCCTGCTCAGCCCTTGTTCTATGCATGTTCTTGCTGTGTGCCACAGGCTCTTGGTCGTTCCCTTCAGGGGCAGGGGACTTATCAATGCTGTGACCATCAGGTTGTGAGGGGACCATGGTACACAGTCAATCTCGGAGAAGGAGGGGGGGTAGATAAGTACAAAGAGGTGGATGAATGGATTCAGATGCTGCAAAAAGATGCTTTTGGGAGCAGGCATGCATCTGTATAAAGAAACTGCTTGGTAGGGCACTGAGTTTCTGGGCAGCAACGAGGCGTGGTTGTCACCAACCATGACAACTGCATTTTGTTGGCATGTTTCCGGTCACACTGTGCACCCCCGGCTTGTTTGGCAGCAACACTTCTCAAAGAATCTGTACATCGACCTCACATTGATTTCCAGAGGAGGTCTCGAGTACCATACAGTGTGCAGGCTAAGCCAGCTCATCTTGGTCAGTACCAAAAAAAATTCTGTACGATGACCTCACGATTCATGGTTTGTGTGCTGTGCTTTTGAGCCCATAGCTCTTGGCTGGCACCCATCCTGTGCCCATGTGGGTGCCAGTCATGAGCTATGGGCTCAAAGCTGAAATGTGTCCCTGCTAACAAACATGGAGCATCAGGCATTACTGAGCGGCAAATGGCAAAAGGCTTGTTCTAGCGTATCTTCCAGCCCAGAGGTTGCTAGGTGAGGTATCTTCGGACGGCTCTCAAAAGGGCTTTTACACACACTTTTGGTCTGCATCCTTCAATGATGTTATTGCAGACGTTTTTGTCCTATTTGGAAGGTTGGCCATCTGTCTGGTGCCCTCTTTTGTCTACCCATGAAATTTACTGCATTAAGTGTTGCCGCCCTTGATGCACCACAGAACAAGCATTGCACCCTGATCCAGCCTTCCGGGGCTGGGAGCAGATAAAACTCCGCAACTTGGCCATAGGAGCCTTTGCTTCAAAGATCATGTTCTGAATTGTGTGGTGTGGGACAGATTTACTTGGGACAGGTCCCCAGATGGGGTGTGGGTGTGCGCGTGGGTGTTGGAATGGGCCCTGCCCACACCCAAATCCGAAAATTTTCCCCGGGGAAACATGAAGTTCCCCAAAATGCCCGACATGTGAGGCCTATTTTGAGTACACAGACACGTTTTGTTTTTGGGCCTCAAACCCACCCACCGCCCCCATGAGCCCTGGACATACAAGAGGTCTTCACTGGTTTGAGGTTTGACCTGCCCACCTCGCTCGTAACAGCCTGCAATGCGACAAATGGTCTCTGGTTTGGTTGCCTGGTCTTCCTGAAAGCGGGCTGGGACCCCAATTGAACCACACAAACACAACAGAAAACACATGATGCCAATCCAACAAGCTGCCCGCCAACAACTATGCACAACAAAGTTTACACCGACATGAGATGGAGGATACAAGCTGCACTTTTTTTTTTTTTGATCAAAAAGGCCAGTTCAAAAGTGCCAGGGGCCACAGTGGACCAAGTTCGATGTAAGATACAGATTTCGGCGTAGCCAGGGTATGCATACGGGCTGCAGCTCGTGACTGTGCCCCCATGGTTTCCCATTGAGGTTGGTGTAGTCATGTCAGTGGTACTTCCCACTCATTTGGGTCCCAGTGCGTTTTGTGGCGTTTCGGTAGCGGTTGTAACGGGACTTCCCACAAGGTGGGGTCCCAGTGCTCCCGCGGCCGCTTCCGTATCAGGTATATCGTCTGTCGGGCTGGTCGGGTTGTTTGCCAGTATTGTGTTGTCTTGTGTTTGCAGGCGTCTTGGTAGTTGGAGGATACAAGCTGCACTGAAGCATTCAAGGAATGGAGGACAGAAATATACAGCACTTCGCAGTTGATTGACTGCAGCAGCAAAGCCCCTACTGGGTTGTCGGCATGTTGAGCCCCTCCTTTCAGGGATCCAGGCCAACTGCATTCAGATAAACAGCACCAACCGGACCATTCAACTCCACCATGCATGCTTTCCGTGGCAATGTGTGTTAGACTCATCTCATTCATTCCCAATCAAGGTAAACAAACCTAAACCTAAAGCAAACCAAACTACCAGGACCAATGGTACATCAAATTGACGCGACTTCCACTCAAAAATACTAAAATTCTATTGTCTTCGGCAGTGCACCTCGAAGAGAGGCTGACAGTCAGCCAATCAGTCAGCAGTCAGTCCAGCAAGCAGGCAGGCAACAGGCAGACACAACCAAACAGTTTGGGTTTTTTCAGCGACGGACTACAAACAGTGGGGAGACCTACATGCACCATATGAATCCGTGGTCGAATGGAAATGCACTCCATAGCCAACCCGTAGACGGCAGTTCGATTCCCGGCCGGCCAATCACAGGCCGCGCCGTTCGACCACCAGTTTTTGCTGAATCTGACCCTCGTTCAAATCCCCCTGAGCACAAACTTTTGACCCCCCCCCCCCCCCCCAAAAGTGATATCCAGTTTCAGGGGATAGAGGCCTCAGAATCTAAAAATCCATTGGGGGATCGTTTTATTGGGCAAAATGATGATTTTACAAGGGGTTGGACATCCAATATCATGCCTTTGGGTATGCTAAGCCCCCCAAAGGGTATATACGTCGTATACCCCCCAAAAGGGGGGGTATACGACGTACGCGCTTGCGCTTGATCTAACAATCTCTCTTCAAGGTGATTTCCGTTTTTCAGCTGCTGAGAGTGCATCAGCAGGTTGTGCCCCAGCTCCTTGCCCACGTCTAGACACCCAAATGGGGTGAAAAGCACATGAATAGGATCTAAAACATGCTTTACATAGGATAGTTGATCATTGTGGATGGTCAGAGTGTTAAAAAAAACCAGTTTTGGAAAGGTCCATTTTTGAGCTGCAGAGGCAGGAAAATTGCATAAGCAGGTTGTGCCCCGGCCCCATCGAGACCCCCCCGCAAACACCCAAATAGGGTGAAAAACACATAAAGAGGGCATTCGTCTTTTAGCGTCCGCTGGCCTATGTACAGAGGCACAGGGGCGGGGAGGTGGGCCAAGTCGAGTTCACGCGCCCGTGTCCTCCCCTACAAGCCCCCCGCCTGGGTCTGCACAGCAGCTAGGAGGGATGAGGCAGAGGGGACGTCTCTTCCGTGCTTGCCCTGCCATGCTAACGCCGTTGCGGCAGTGTGGACTGAGGTGGCGAAGGCGCTGAGGGCGCGTTCGCCACGGGGTCAGAGGAGCCCCCCCTCGCGTCGCCGGCTGCGGAGCCGGGGGGGGGGGGGGGGCATGTCCGCTATGGACCTGGTGGCCTTCGGCTGCGGCCGCCTGCGTCCCCGGCAGGGGGGTTGCTCTGCAGTGGGGGGAGAGGGGGGGGCAGGGGAGCCCTGCGGCGCAGGAAGCGCCCTTGGCGGGTCGGCAGCAGTTTGGGCGCTCGCTGGCGCCGGCCCGGAGCTGTCTCCGGCGGTTGGCAGGGGGGAGAACGGGTCAGCATCCCCCCCTCCCGGTTGTGCTAGTCCCACACTCATTGCCCTCCCCTGGTCAGCCGGGAGGTCAGGTTTGGGGCGCTTCGGGGATCGGGAGTCCCCGGGCCCCAGGGCCGCGGAGGGGCGAGTCCCCAGTGCCTTGGGGGGGGGGGGGGGGGGTGGGCACCGGCGAGACGCAGGGGGGGCCGAGGCTGGGAGGGCTTGGGAGGCGGGGCGCGCCCGGCCAAGCCGGGAAGATAGCGCCGCCGCCCTCGCACGCCGGTCCTGGGGCACTAGCACTTGGCGGCCCGGTGCGACCCGAGGCGGGGCCGCTGGGCACCGCAGGCCCGCTTTGGAGCCACCATGCCCATCGTGTCCGCCACGGCAGCAGCGGCTGATGCCCCATCCCAGGCTTCTGCACCTGGGGCACAATGGGGCCCCATGCTCCAAGCACAGCGCACCTTGAGTGCCGTTGCCTGCCCCTGGCGGGCGGCCGCGCTGCGGAGCCGCGAGCGGAACACTCTTGGGCGGCGCCCGGGGGGGCCTTGTGGCGTATGGCAGGAGCGGTGGCCCCCCGTGGAGGGGGCGGGGGTAGTAGTCCATGAGGAAACGGTCGCCCAGCTACGGCCGTATGCGGGCCGGAGTCCGCAGACGCCGTACCCAAGCGTCCCGGCAGTGAGTCGCCAGGCGCAAAAGCTGTAGCATCACCTCGTGGCGAGCCACGAAGAACAGGCGGGCTGACAGGCCAGCGCACATGCGGCCCCCCCACGGGGAGAAGGGAGCGGAACCGCCCCAGGGGGGCTCCGCACAGCAGTGTGCCCGCCACTAGGTGGCGCTTGACCAGCCCCGCTGCTTTGCGTAGGACCCGGGCCCTTTCCCCTAGCGGGAGGCGCGTGCCCCGCGGTGATCAGGGGAGGCCGGGAGCGCCCTCCCCAAAAAGGCCTCGTAGTCTAGGCACAGCTGAGCCCAGGGCACTTCCGCCGGCCCCGGCATCCAGGCAAGTGCCCGTGCCCACCGGACCAAGTCTTGGGCAAAATCCTAGGGCCACCGCCAGCCCGGCAGGGCCCCAGGCCGGAGGCGCGGCTAGTTGCGGACCGCATCCCCCGGGAGGGGGCCGACAAAGTCGTCCCAGGGGAAGGGGTTGCGGGGCCGTGGTCGCGGCTGGTCCGGGAACAAGGAGTCCCCGTGGCCCGCCTGATCGCCGCAGCCTGCGGCCATGCGGGTGGCGAGGACCGCCAGGTACATGCCGTACAGGCGGTACAGGAACTCGTCCAGGAGCCCCCGATCCACCCCCTGTGCCAGCCAGAGGGGGAAGAGGCCCGTCCTCTGCAAGCAGGCCGGCCACTGGTCCGGCAGCCCGAGGTGGGGGAGGGTTGCTGCCACGTCTAGCAGCCAAGGTCTCCAAGTCTCGCTGGCTTGCTCCCACTGCGGGCAGTCCCATAGGACGTGGACCTCGTCCTCGTGCGCCACCCCACAGTCGGGGCACACGGAGTTGGTCCGCATGCCGTGGCCGGACACCCTCGCCGCGGTCCACAAGGCTCCAGCCAGGAGGCGGCGCAGCGACGAATTCTCGAGCTCCGTGGAGGCGCCGTGCAGAGCCGCGCGGCAAGCCGGGCGGTCAACCCCGTCGCCCAGCCCCCCGAAGGTGAATGGGCGCCGCTCCTCCAGCTGGCGCAACGAGTGGCAGCGAAGGCTGTCCCGGACCCGGTGTTGGACCTGGCGGAGGGGTCCGTGCACAAAGTGCAGCGGGTACTCTTGCCCCCGGACGTCCCAGCACCACTAGCCCTCACGAGTGCTCCAGCACACGGTGGCCGCCATTTGGAGTGCGCGCCCCACCGGGCCCATCCCGGGTGGGCGGCCGCCTGATTCCCATATGGCCTAGGTGAAGTGACCCCCGGCCGCCGGGCCACCCGGGCCAGCCAAAGCACCCGCTCGTACCGCATGTGCATCGCCGGGGAAACGCAGTGACCCTTGGACAGGTTGGAGAAGACAATCTCCTTGGCCAAAGATAGGCGCGTAGCTCCCTAGAGGGCCCGCATGACCGCGGCCTCCGGCCCCTGCAAGTCGGGGTCCGTCACGGAGGCGACTACCACTCCTGAAAAACACATAAAGAGGGGCTAAAACATGCTTTACATGGGATATTTGATCATTTTGGGTGGTAAGAATATATAAAAAAAACAGTTTCAGAAAATTCCATTTTTTAGCTGCCGAACCTGGTAAGCTGCATAAGCTGGTTGTGCCCCAGCCCCTTGCCCACGTCTAGACACCCAAATAGGGTGAAAAGCACATGAATAGGATCTAAAACAGCTTTACATACAATAAGTGATCATTGTGAATGGTCAGAGTGTAATAAAAAAAACAGTTTTGGAGAGGTCCATTTTTGAGTTGCAGAGGCGGGAAAACTACATAAGCAGGTTGTGCCCCGGCCCCATCGCCCCCCCCCCAAAAAAAACACCCAAATAGGGTGAAAAACACATAGAGAGGGCATTCGTCTATTAGCGTCCGCTGGCCTATGTACAGAGGCACAGGGGCGGGGAGGTGGGCCGAGTCGAGTTCACGCGCCCGTGGCCTCCCATGAGAGCCCCCCGCCTTTGCCCGCACGGCGGTCAGGAGGGACGAGCCGGAGGGGACTAGGTCTCTTCCGTGCTTGCCCTGCCGTGCTGCCGCCGTGGCGGCAGTGTGGACTGGGGTGACGAAGGCGATGAGGGCGCGTCCGCCACTGGGTCAAAGGAGCCCCCCCCCCCACCCCCCCCCCGCGGCGTCGGCCGCAGCGCGAGGGGGGGGGGGGGGGGCATGCACAGCATGTCCGCTACTGACCCGGTGGCCTTTGGCTGAGGCCGCCTCCGACCCCTGGGCGGGGATTGACGCCGCGGTAAAGCGCGGCAACTCAAGGCCGCTGAGATGCGGCTGAAAACGTCTAGGAGCGGCGCCGGCGGCCCGGACGCAGGCAGAGGGGGGGGGGCTCCCGCTGCGCGGGCGGCGCCCCCGTGGGGCCCAAGGAGACAGCGGCGCTTGTGGGCATCGGCCGGGGGTAGTTGTCCCCCCCTGCCGTTGGTGGGGGGGAGACCGGGTCAGCGTCCCCCCAGCCCGATCGCGTTGGCCCCTCATTTACTGAGCCCCCCCCGGTCACCCAGGAGGTCAGGCACATGGCGTTTCGATGGCTTGGGGTCATCGGGCCTCAGTGTAGAGGAAGGGCGGGTGCCCAGCGTACTGAGAGGGGCCGTGCACCGGCGTGACGCCGGGGGGCCCATGTCCGGGAGGGCGTGGGAGGCCGGGCGGGCCCGCCCCAGCCAGGAGGACAGTGCGGCCGCTCCTGCGTGCCGGTCCTCGGGGACGAGCACTTGGCGGCCTCACGCGACCCGGGGCCGGGCCCTCGGACACGGTGGGACCGCCGAGGGGTTGGTGTGCCCTTCATGGCCCGCCCGGCAGCAGCGGCTGATGCCCCAGCCCAGGCTTCTGCACTTGGCGCACGACGGCCCCCCATGCTCAAAGCAGAGCGCGCCCTAAGTGCCACTACCCGCCCCTGGCGGGCGACTGCGCTACGGGGCGGCGAGCGGGACGCTCCTGGGTGGCGCCCGTCGGGGCCTCCTGGCATACGGCAGTAAGGGGGCCCCCCTCGAGGGGACGGGGGAATTAATCCATGAGAAAACGGTCGCCTAGCGGCGGCCGCATGCGGGCAGGCGCTCGCAAGCGCCGGACCCACAAGTCCCGGCAGTACGTCGCCAGGCGCATAAGCTGCAACATCACCTCGTGGCGTGCCGCTAAAAACGGGCGGGCCGATAGCCCCGAAACGCGTGGCCCCCCAGGGGGGAGCGAGCAGCAACGCCCCAGCGGGGCCCTGCAGAGCAGCGTGCCCTCCACAAGGTGGCGCTCCACCAGGCCCGCAGCCTTGCGCAGGACTTGGGCTCGCTCCCCAAGCGGCAGGCGTGTACCCCGCCATCGGTGATCCGGGGAGGCTGAGAGCGCCCGCCCCACAAAGGCCTCATAGTCCAGGGCCAGCTCAGCCCAGGAGATTTCCGCCGGCCCCGTCTTCCAGGCCAGCGCCCTAGCCCACCTGACCAAGTCCTAGACTAAATCCTGGGGCCACCGCCAGCCCGGCGGGGTCCCCGGCCGGAGCCGTGGCTGGTGGCGGACCGTGTCCCCCGGCAGGGGGCCGACGAAGTCGTCCCAGGGGTAGGGGTTGCGGGGCCGCAAACGCGGCTGGTCCGGGAACAAGGAGTCCCCGTGGCCCGCCTGGTCCCCGCGGCTGGCAGCCATGCGGGCCGCGAGGACCGCTAGGTACATATGGTATAGGTGGTACAAGAAGTCGTCCAGGAGCCCCCGATCCAGCCCCTACGCCAGCTGGAGGGGGAAAAGGCCCGCCTTCCGCAAGCAGGCCGGCCACTGGTCCGGCGGCCCGAGGTGGGGGATGGCCGTCGCCGTGTCGCTGAGCCAAGGACGTCATGTCTCTCTGGCCCCCTCCCACTCCGGCAAGTCCCACAGGACGTGGACTTCGTCCTCATGCACCGCGCCGCAGTGGGGGCACGCGGAGTTGGTCCACGTGCCACGGCCCGACACCCTTGCGGCGGTCCACAGGGCCCTGGCCATGAGGCCGCGCAACAACGAATTATCCAGCTCGGTGGAGGCGGCCCGCAGCGCCGCGCGGCAGGCCGGGCGATCAACCCCGTCGCCAAGCCCCCCGAAGGTGACAGGGCGCCGCGCCTCAAGCTGCCGCGAGGAATGGCAGCGAAGGCTGTCCTGGACCCGGTGCTAGACCTAGCGGAGGGGCTCCTGCACAAAGTGCAGCGGGTGCTCTTGTCCCGGGACGGCCCAGCACCACTAACCCTCACAAGGGCTCCAACCCACGGTGGCCGCCATTTGGCCCCCACCGGGCCCATCCCGGGAGGGCGACCGCCTGACGCCCAAATAGCCTGGGTGAAGACCTGGGTGCCCCCCGGCCGTCGCGCCACCCGGGCCAGCCAAAGCACCCGCTCGTACTACGTGTGCATGATCGGGGAGACGCAGTGCCCCTTGGACAGGACCGTGAAGACGATCTCCTTGGCCCGGGACACGCGCGTGGCTCCCCAGAGGGCCCGCACGACCGCGGTCTCTGCCAACAAGAACGCATTGCGCACATGACACAGTGGTTCAACGACGAATGCAAACACAAAACAACACAATACTGGAACACCTCCCGACAAGCACGACAGACAATATACCTCATACGGAAACGGCCACGGGAACATTGGGACCCCACCTTGTGGGAGGTTCCATTGCAACCCCTAACAAAACGACACAAAACGCACTGGGATCCAAACGAGTGGGAAATTCCACCGACATGACCACTACCACCTCAACGGGAAACCATGGGGGCGCAGTCTTGAGCTGCAGCCCGTATGCATACCCTGGCTTTGCGGAAATCCGTACTCTGCATAGAACTTGGCCCACAGTGGCCCATGGCACATTATGAACTGGCCTAGTTGATAAAAAAAACGAAAAAAAATTACACACACTTGCCGCAAAATAAAGATACATGACTTGACGATTTTTTTGCACACGAGTTACATGTTTCACACATTTGTGTCCCTGCACTGCTACAGGTTTCCAACCCAGGTGCCATTACAAGGCTCTGCGGGCAGAGCACAGAACTATCTACCCGCGCTCAGTTCAGGGCAGGTCTTAGCGACAAGGATATCAGTTAGATTAATAGAGTCCCATGCCCTCTGTCTCTGAGCTGACTCTGACGGAAGCCGCCGCCGCTGGGCTGAAATTGCTTGTCATAGTGACCACAACATCTGGTGCAGAAGTCCAGTTCCAATGGTGCATACCTCTGACGCAGAAATGCCACTCACATGTGGCAGGGATTGACGGTCCAATATCAAGTGCTCGCTTCAAGGTGTCACACAGCGATACCCAATCCCAGCATATCCACTGCTAGGAAGTGGTCGTGTCCAGTACATATGGCTCCGTAGGATCCAGCTGCCCTGGTCATCTCTGATGTGATGGACGCCCGTGGCAGGTGTGGCAGGTTTGGCCTGAGGGGCAGTGTGCATGCGGGGTGAAACCCCATCGTGCTGAATGTCATTGCTCATTTGGGGATTTGGGGCATTCCTTTTCGCAAGGAGAACATTTGTGATATGATTTCACAGATTGTCCCTTCAACACTGTCTGCCTCCTGCCTAGCCGGAGTGCCTGCCCTCAGTAGCAACCATCTCCAGCCTGGGCACTGGCGTGATCTCAAGGGGCAGGTTTATGGCTGAAGGCGCTCTGTCCTACATGCTGTCTTTTGCTATTGTCCAGGGTTCAGGCCCCAAGAGATGGGTAATCCAGACCTTGTCGCTTAGCGGACGCTCCCCCCACTGCAGCGGTACCCCGGCATGGCTACAGCATGGGGAATGCCATATGAACAGAAGGACAAAGGTCGAGTTTTTACCGAGGAAATGCCACTTTTGATATCGGCGTGTTCTGATTGGTTTGGGATAAGGAGGGGTTAACCGATCATTGATCATCATGCGCAGGAATCTGTGCTGTGTTGCAGGATTGGCCTATTCTAAATTGAATTGCGGACCATCCTGCTTGGCTGAATGTCAAGGGCTGAAATTGGCATCTGCCAACTTCTGCTCCTGAAGGGGGAATTTCTTTTTCTTTTTTGAGAGTAAGGGAAGGTCCGAGACCCCAGGTTGAAATTTGAGGACGTCGGTCATCTATTCTGTCATGGCAGTTGACGGTTGTTCACATTTACAGCAGGGCGTTCAGTGCTGAAACGGCAATTGTTGTGTGCTAGCGTTTGCACTGGAGAATCACCTCGAAGAGAGGTTGTTAGATCAAGCGCAGGCGCGGCATCGTATACCCCCCCTTCTGGGGGTCTTTCGCGTGGCATGTGGCAATGTATGGTTTCTGACGTCTAACCCCTTGTAAAATCGTCATTCGAGGACCAAAAATCATCCCCCAACGATTTTTTTGGATTTGGACCCCCGTACCCCCCTACACCTACGTACCCCTCGTTTTGGGCGCTGGGGGTGGGGGGGTTAAGAGTTCTTGGCGTATCGTGGCCGCTGTGTGTGTGTTTGGACATGGGTCCTGAAGAACTTTTTCTTGTATATGGGGGGTATTGCCTGAACCGTGCGCGCACCGTGCGTCCTTTTGCGTATTCTGTGTCCACCAGATCCACAATGCCTGAATCCGAGCTGCCCTGGCTTGTCGCCGGACTGCCGGACGCCAATAGGGGCTGCAGGGTGCAGAAAATAGGACCCTGGAACCCGTAACAAGCATCAGACTAAAATTTGAAGAATCCCCGTATGCCAGTATGGACTGCAAGGTGCAAAAATCAGGACCCTGGGTGTGTTTCTATGGGAGCCATTCAACGGGGAACAAGTTGGGCAACCATCCCAAAAACATTGAACCATGCGCGCACCGTGCACGCACCGTGCGACAACACCCCCTATGGACACCCTTACCCATGGTGGGTCTCCCGGGTCCCTACTCCACGTACCCCCAGTACCCCCAGTCAGCTGCCCCCATATGGCCCGTTGCCCGTGAGGACTTTGCCTTTTTCACACGTTGGATAGGCTGTTTAGTGGCACGTGAAAATCACCTTGCAGAGGTTGTTAGATCAAAGCCAACCAGGCCGGAAATATGGGGAAACACCACATACCCCCGTATTTTGGGCTTTTTGAAGCCTATTCGCGTCCCCTACCCCAACCGGTTGGATTGTTGGTTTAACCCCTTGTAAAATCATTTTTCTGTCCAATAAACACCCCCCCAATGATTTTTTGGTTTGAACCCCCCCAGACCCCCCACACTTGAAACCCACTTTTTTTAGGGGGGTGGGGGGTTGGGGAGGGTCATGGTTTCCCGCTATATGTGAAGTCAATATGTAGTCAACATTTCAGATCCGATGGCACCAGCTTGGCGCTGGTTCAGAACGTACCGCTGCGATCCATTGCTCTGCCTGTTGGTGGCCTGCTCACTGGCACCTCTGTGTCTCATTCTTGCGACATAAAGGTACCTATGGTCTTTTAGGTCACCGACAAGTGAATTTTCTTTCTGCGTTTTTGGGCTGGCCGCGTCTTGTGCCCACGTGCAATAACTCGGCATTCTTTCGAGGGGTGGTCACCGCAATGTGAGGTTGAAGAGGCAGAAGTGTTCTTTGTTGGTGTTGTGGAACAATGAGTCCGCTGGAAGAATGAGCCCGCCGGGTATGAGATGCTTTATGGTGAATACCATACTACGCGACCTACAATCCATTACTTCCCTCAGAGTGGTCCGTGTCACATGGGGTGTGCCAAGGAGCTGTTTGCATGAATGCTGCTTTAGTTGCAATCGCCGCTGGGCGCCGGCTCTGCCAATGTGAACGATGCCTAAGCGCCCTCTTCAACACCTTGATTACCGATTGGTCCCCTGCTCACAAATCCTTGGATACAGCTACCCTAACAAAGTCTATTGCTCGCTTGTTGAGCAAGTAAACACAATACTTTTGGAATGCGGGTAAGAAAATGTTTCACAACCAACTCAAGAGGCCCATTCCTTGTTTCATGGTGAAAGCCTAGGTGCCTAAGTTGGTGATTGAATCCCATACAACCACTGTATGCGACGATATAGACGATCCAGAGCTTACCGCAAGCGATATCAATCACGGTCCCGGGTTCGTATTATGCACCCATGATGGAGCTGTGGCACGAGCTGCTTGCATGCGCCACATGAGCGGTGCGGATTATAATTGGTTTGGGAGTTCCCAAGAAGTCCCTTACACTAGATGTGAGAGATCTGACTACTGTGAAGTACACCATGGACGTTTTCATCCTCCCCATTAATGATGTGGGATGTTAGTAGGAGTTCCTTGGTGCCGTGGATAGCATTTTTGCCCCTTGGCTGGTGATCAGCTTCATGAAGAAGGCATGGACCAACCTTGCCACATCTTCCTAATTTTGAAGGCGCTACAACCCGGTTTGGGGTGGGGGTCAAAAGTGTTGAAAAAATGACCCCCCCCTTTTTTTTGGGTCAAAAATCATGAATCTTTTGGGTTTTTTGGATTTTGAGCCGAAAAAGTGTTTCCGGGTCCCAACTCCATGGGGTTGGTATTGGGTGGAGTGGGATGAGCGGTTTTTGCACTTTTAAACCATTTTTGCTATGTTGGCGGTTTTGGCGACCTCGGTCTCCCCTTGGTACCCACTCTAGGGGGTGCCAGTGGCGATGTTGTGATGGTAATCACCGACTAGGACACGAAAGGACGTTTTTTTACAATCTCCAGCCTTGCCGAGGGCCAGTCCAAACCTGTGCCAAAGATGGGAAATGATTGTTTCCACCAATAATGGCTTACATGAATGAATGGGACGGTACAAAACCTGCTTCTGCAGCTTTTCACCCTGGGCAGCTCAAAAATCGAAGTTTCCGAAACTTATTTTTTTGATATTGTTACCACACAATATGACCATCCAAGGTATGTAAAGCATGTTTTAGACCGTATTTATGTGTTTTTCACCTTTTTTGGGTTTTGAGTACCGGGGGAGGGGGGGGGGGGGGTTTCCGAAGGGATTGGTACACAATTTGCTTATGTAGTTTTTCACCCTGGGCCGCGCAAAAATCAAAGCTTCCGAAACTTAGTTTTTTGGATTTTGTAATCACTCAAAATGACCATCCAAGATATGTAAAGCATGTTTTAGCCCGTATTTATGTAGGTTTTACCCTGTTTTGGGTGTGTGTTGCTCGAGGTGGATTCTTTGCGAGGTGCACTTGCCGAAGGCAATAGAATTGTTCGAAAATTGGATTTTTCATGCAACCCTTCCGTTGCCCCTAGAACGGGTTTGGGTGATCATTTGGTGACAATATGGGTACTTGAGCACCCATGGGGACCCACGTAGCAGCCGCAAGGCCTATGTAGCCCGTGCCATGGCCCCCCCGGAAGCCCCAAAATTGATGTTGCATAGGCTATTTAGTGACACTTGAAAAATTTTCAAGTTTTGATCTTTCCGAAACATTTCTTTTGCCCCTAGGATGGGTTTGGGTGATCATTTGGTGACAATATGGGCACTTGAGAGCCTGTGGGGACCCACATAATGGCCACCGGGCCCATCTAGCTTGAGCCACGGGCCCCTCAAAAGGGTCAAAATTGCTGTATGTGGGTGGTTTAGTGGCATTTTGATATTCTGACCACTCACAATGATGAAATATGCTATGTGGAGCATGTTTTCAACGCTCTTTGTGTGGTTTCCCGCCGCTCCTGCCTGCGGCACCGGCAATGCGGCTACGCCATGGGCTCTCCCCAAGATGGCCTTCGGAGCTGGCCATTGCGCAGCACTTGCTCCGTTGGGCAGCCATGTTGCGGTGGCAAGACGGCCCAGGGAACGTCACAAGGGCAGAGTTGGCCGTGGATAGTGAGTCCTTCCTGGGCTGGGCCCTGCCGGCGTCCCCACACCACAAGCTGCGGGGCACGCGTGTCCCGCTGGGCAAGCGGATGGCGCTGTAGCTGAAGGGCTTGGCCCTGCACGTACAACAGGTTTGGCTCAGCCAGCTGCGGGCGGCGGCGTGCATTGAGCCGGTGGGGTCATGGTCCCACTTTCTCATGGCCTATTTTCGCGCGCCCCTGGAGGGAGGAGTGGCTCTCCTCCCCTACGCCCGGTGCCCGCGCGGTGCGCCGGCCTAGTGGGTGGCCCTAGTTGTGGCCCAACGCCCGCGGCAACAGGGCGAGGGCACGGGCTCCGTCAGCGCCCGATGCGCGCACCATGGCGCACTCTCGTGCCAGCGCTACCTGCAGCCGGTTGGGCATTAGTCGGTGCTCTCGTGCGGGACATGCAGGGCACTGGGCGCCGGTGCAGGTGCCCCCGCAGCAACGGCGAGGCCCGGGAAGGCAGGTAGGCTGGCCTCATCAATGATGCCGGCACCAGACAAACCGCCAAAGTGGTCCATTAGCTCGTAACAAGGGCGGCTGGGTGCCTTGCCAACGCCCTTCCTAGACCGCGGAGTGCCCGTGACACGAGGTGCCCGCAGAGCGAGCCCGCCGCACCCGGCGGCAGCGGACCCCCTCCCCAAGGCCTTGCAGAACGGGGCAGGCGTGCACGACGGGGCACCAAGCATAGACGACGTCTTTGGTAGCATTTCTGCTGGCCTGAGCGCCGCCATAGCACGCGGGGCTACCCCCTCCGCTCCTCCTCCCCTGGAGCCCCCGCCCAGGTCACACTCCCCAGGAGTCTTCTCCAGCCGGCAAGCGGCGGGTTGCTCTTTTCGGCCATGCGGGTAATGCATGGTGTCTTTATCCGACACTGATTGCTGATGTCTGACTGACAGCTACTGACTGTGATTGTCTGACTAATGTAGTCAGACATGATGTTCTGTTTTCTGCTTCAGACACAGTGTGTGTCTTGAGGTTTAACCAGGTTTGGCATAGAGAATAAAGATGCATCTATGCCTGACTGTGGAGTGCATTACCTCTGGTTTGCATTTGTCTGTTTTTTAATTAGGTCACACGGGGGGGGGGGGGGCACTGCACTGTGCCGCGCCACAGCGGCGCGCCGCGTAGGGATCCCGGGCGCACCCGTCCATTCACAGAAACAATGAGGGTACGCTGGCCCCTTCGACGATGCGGCTAGCGCAGCTCACCTCCCACGTGGGTTGCCAGCCCACTTTATTCTCGGTGGGGCTTGCCCTAAGGCTGCCCCCTCCGGTGAAGGCACCTCCCGTGGCGCCGGGCAACTCGCCCATAGGGGGTCCAACCCAGGGTAATCGGCGGCACGGGACGGAGACATAGTCTTTACCGGCTCGTCCCTCTAAGCCGCCGTTAACCATAGGCGGGGGCCACTCGGGGGGGGGGGGGGGGTGAACTCAAGTATGGGCCTTGCCCCCGAGCCCCTCAACCTCTATACATAGGCACATGAACAGTAGAAGCGCAGTACCCTCTTTGTGTGTTTTTCATCCACCTCCCCGCCCCTGGACCTCTGTACATAGGCAAGTGGACGCTAAAAGACGAATGCCCTCTTTGTGTGTTTTTCACCCCATTTGGGTGTGTGTGGGGGGGGGGGGGGTCTCCCAAGTGGGCTGCGGCACAACCTGCGTATGCAATTTCTCAGCCTTGGTAGCTGAACGATGGAAATTTCGGAAACTGTTTTTTTGATATTCTGACCACTAATGATTATGAAATCCCCTATTTGCACTATGTTTTAGACGCTCTTTGTTTGTTTCCCCCCCCTATTTGGGTTTTTTTTGGGGGGCGGGGCTCCCAAATCATACTAATGCAGTTTTTTCGCCTCGGCGGCTCAAAAATGCAAATTTCCGAAACTGATTTTTTTTTGATATGCTAGCCACTCACAATGATGAAATATCCTATGTAAAGCATGTTTTAGACGCTTTTCGTGTGTTTTTCACCCTATTTGGCTCTGTGGGGGAACGTTAGTGCGCCGGCCGCGCGCCGGGCATCTTTTGTGACCCGTGCCCCACCGGGCACTCTTGCCGTTGATATGTTGGGCAACATTGTATGGATTTGCCCCTTGGCCCCCGGGACATCAGCAGATGTTTTGATTTGGGTATGGACCTTCTTGTACCCGAGGTAATTTCTTTGATTTCGAAGTTGGGTGCCATGATGGTGCTTATAAAGGCCGGATTCATGTCATTGTGCCATTCATTGGAAGAAAGAATGGCACTTTGACAGCCCGCCAACAATGTTATGATGACGTGCACGGGAGGTATAGGGCACGCATTGAGGAGTTGTTTGCTTGGTTGTGGCACGCAAGATGAGGCGGAGGATGAGGCAGAAGTGTGTGTGTTGTGTTGCCAGAAGCGCTCGCAGTTTGTGATGAGTGTAAGCAGCACTATTGTACTGAATGTATTGACACCCACACTTGTGGGACCAATGTTGTTTGTTAAGTACAATACATATGACAGTTGGAGTTGCTGAATTCACATATATTGCTTTATTATGCAACGTGCTTTGGAGGGAAGGTGCGCAGTCCATCATGGTCTATTTGGGGGGCCTTCTCCATCAGAGGGTAAACCTCGGGCTGAAGTCGGGGTAGTTAATAGAAAGGTAGCGCGCCGGGCAAACATTCCCCCTGTGTGTGTATGGGGGGGGGGGGTCCCAAGGGGGCTTGGGCACACCTTGCTTCTGCAGCTTACTAGGTTCGGCAGCTGAAAAATCGAAATTTCCGAAACGATTTTTGTTTTGCTATTCGTACCATCCAAAATGATCAAACATCCTATGTAAAGCATGTTTTAGCCCCTCTCTATGTGTTTTTCTCCCGCGCTGGGGTCGTCAGGCTATGCGGATGACACCCAGGCGGTGGCCCTGGGTACGGCCTCCCTGCAGGGCATGGTCCCCACGACGGAGCAGCGGTGCAAGTCACGGGCCAAGACGTCCGCGTGGACAAGTCCTACTCCTGGGTCCATGGAGAACAAAGCGCCCCGGCCGTCCTGCTCCAGGGTGTCCCGATTCCGCTGGCGACAACTTTCCACTAGCTTGCCGTCGGCGTCGCCATTAGGGGTTCCAGAGTCACGGGGACGGTGGTTTCCCGACGCCTGGAAGCGGGACGGAGCGCTCTCCGCCGCCTCCCCCACATCTCCACCTATGAACGCCGAGAGCGGGTCATCAACACGGTAGTCACCCCGCTGGCGCTCCATGGAGTGGCTGTCGCATTGATGATGGACGCCGACCTGCGGGGGTTGGACCACATGTAGTGTGCCTGCTGTAGGTGATGGGCCAGCAGCTTGTTGGTTTCAGCGCACATCTTCTCGTATCGCCTGCATATCAGCAGCGACGTTTTCGCATCCGCGTACCACGTCACTGTGTCGTATTTTGCTTGCTCGTACCATTGTCTGCGTACCTGGCACATGTGCTGTTCATATGTGTGTAGTGCAGTCGTTGTGCCGCCATCTATTCTTTGATCAATTTCGGCACAAGCATGTGATAGTCTGGTTTGGCAGTTAGTGTGTTGGTGTAGTATGCGTGCAGTGTGCATAGGTGCTGCCGTGTTACCTCAGCGGCGTGTGGGTTGTGGTATATGTCGTGTGATCGCTGCGCGTGCTCCTGTGCCAAACTGTCGGTGGTTGTTTTGTACTGCTCCCACCGCTGTGCGGCAACGCTGAGACGTCGACGCTTCTGGGTTTGTTCGCCCTGGGTTGTGTTAAGTGCTCGCATTCTCGTTAGTCAAGCCACCGCATCGTCGTTCGCAGCGCGCGCATCAGGAATCCATTGGTCGGGGTCCATGGGCTCCGCCGTTGCGGCCTCGGTCCTACGTTTTCGTTTCGCACCGCTCCGCATGGGCGCCCCGACGTGGTTGCGTAGGTTTTGTGGCGTTGCTCCCGGAGGCAGTGCATGTGCAACAAACTTAGTTGGCCATAGGGGTGACGGTGGCTGGTGAGGTGTAGGGTCGGCAAGTTTTTGCCTTAGGGTTTGGACAGCCTGAATCATGCGGAACTGAAAAAAGCCTACCTCTGTCCGTGGTTTATGTTGTTCCGTGGTGGGTATGGCGTTGACGAGGGACAGGGGATTGAGCAGCCTGGCACAGAGCCACAGTTCTTGGCTGGTGGCCGTTTGCTGCCATTGGTAGGCGTGTTGCGCCCAGTCAGTCCAGCTCTTGCGCCACAGCCCCCAGAGCTCGCCCCAGGCGGGGCAGTACGCCAGTCTGGACTGCACTGATGCTCCGTGTTGTTGGCCACATTTGGAGCATAGGGTCGGAGTCCTCTCCCAAGGGGCCCCAGTTCCCCACCACCTTACCTGCCCCCACAGCCATGGGGTCCACGCATTTCGTTTGTAATGTTTATGGGGAGCCAGCTCACCCAGTGTACCTGTGGTGTATGTTTTTGTCTACGCACTTGCATAATCCATGCCTTGGCAGGCGTGGGCATGATTTGTCCGATGATGACAATATCATGGGGTTGTGGTTGTCGGGAGTCCATGGGCAGGTTGTCGCCCATACTGGCAAGGACATCGGAGTGGTTGTTCCCCTGAATGTCCTGGTGGTCGCTATACGTGGTGGCTTGCTCTATGGTACGGTGTCCCGGAGTCCAGCGTATCGTAAGTCGCTTCGAAGAGGTGTAGTGGTAACCTATGTCGAGGTAGTCCTGGTCTTTGACTACCCCTTTTCGTTTTGTAGGAGTGGCTTTAACCACACTTTGGTTGTCGAGTATGATGTTGTCCCCTGTCGGGCCAGTTCAAAGGCCAGCGCGCAGGCGATTGTCTCGGCCCGATACACTTGCTGGGGCCCATGCACTCGAAAAGCTGCGTGGTAGTTTCCATTGTATATGCCCCCTCCCGCTGGTCCGTGTCGTTTCGACCCGTCAGTATACCAGCTTGTGGTGCTGGGTTCTCCCGTGTAGTGTATGGTGAGCCTGTGGATCCTCTGTTGGTGGGGTAGTGTCTGGTAGACCTCAAGGGTTTCCTCTGGGGTTGGTTCGTCGGGCGGGTTCAACCAGCCATAGTTCACACGGTTGGTAGCCGGCCGCGTTTTCCCCGCGTTTGTCTCCTGGTCCTCCTCCGAGCTCTCCGAGTCGTATAGGTCCGCCGATAGGGCCGGTATTGCCTGGGTTGGGATATGCTCTGGCCCACCGTGCCCCCTAGAGCACGGACAGCGTCGATGTATTTATATTGGGTTGCGGTGAGCTGTTGTGTGGGCCCGTTGTTCTGTAGTTCTTGCTGCCCCAGTGTGACCCACCGGGTGATGCACGACCACCATAACTGACGTAGACCTAATCCCCCGTGGCTGAGGTTGGTAGTGAGTCGATGTTTGTTCATTTGTTGTTCTATTCCGGATGTGTCCCTGAAATACTGTACGAGTATGTCGTCCCATAGAGCCGTCCGTGCTCTGTTCCTGAGAAATAGTCCCCTGTAGGTCCATCGAGGGTTGATGGCTTTTAATGTAGGTCCATCGAGGGATGAGGACGGCGTTTATGATGGCTACCTTTTCGTAGGTGTCCAGCGGTAGGGTCTTGTAAGCTGCTATGTCGTAGTGCAACTGTGTGGTAACCATGTCCCACGCTGTGTCTTCTTGTGTGGGATGGGGTAGTACGTGCCCCAGATACGTCAATATGGGTGGCCGGCGGGGATAAGCTGGTGCTGCCATGTGATAGGTTCAAGGTTATAGTCCTTACCCCAGTGGTACAATTGAGTTTTGTCCTTGAAGTCCAGTAAGCATTGGTCGAGGGACCGAGGGGAATGCTTTGGCTACGTCGAGGATGGCCACGCACCCGTCTTGTGTGTGTAAGTCCTTGAGTAGCTCTGTGGCTAGGGTGGTGGTGTTTCGGCCCTATATGGCGCCGTGTTGTATGTCTAGTAGTCCTGGGGTCATGGCTCTAGATATACGCATCAGGAGTAGGCGTGTGAGTATGCTATATATGGCGGTGGATACGTAGATCGGCCTGTAGTTTTGTGGGTCCTGTGGGACCTTCTTTTAATTAATGAGCACTACCCTTGACTGCAGCCAGGCCACTGGGATGTTTTGTCCGTTCCCGTCTGCGATGATTGCCTGGTACAGTTGTTGTTGTATGTGGTTACGTAGGTGCCGGAGCAGGTGCAATGGTACCACATCGGGTCTGGCTGATTTGTTCTTTGGTGCCCGCAGGCACCTCAGGTACTGCTCGTAAGTTGGGGTTGAGATGTTCCAATTGTGGTGTCGTACATGTTTCCGTATTAGTCGTTGGCACGCGTCTGCGTCGTATGTTGGGTCGCCCGCAAAATGGTTCACGACGTGTTGTGTTCCTCCTATTGGGGGCTGCGGCGTGTCTTGTGCTATGAGCCCGGTGTGCCATCTCTTGACCATTTTGTTAAGTAACCGGATCTGTGCACTGCTGCCCGGCGGAGTTTGCCGATTTGTTTCTGTATGTGGTGTTCTTGTGCCTCCCCGTATTCGCGTAACCGTGCCGTGGGGTCCGAGGTTTCCGACCAGGTTGCTGTGGTTGGCGTCTTGGTGCGTGTGCGGTAGCCGACAGGATGCGCCGTGCTGTGTGTAGGGGTGGGTCAGTGTCCTTTACGGGTAGGGTGGATATGGAGTTGGTACAACGTTGGAAGTGCGTGGTGTACCACTTCGAGACCGAGGGCTGCGGTTTCCTACGGGGTGGGTCGGGGGCCCGTATCCTCAAGGGATGCCAAGTAGGACCAGAGCATGATCCCATATGGGCAGTTGTATTGTGTCATAATAGGTCCAGGGTATGTTGGGTATTTGTTGCCTAATCAATATGGCGTCCAGGCGACGTGGTCGTCCATGCCTTGGTATGCGGGTGTAGTATTGTCGGGGGGTCGCGCGGCTGGCTACTGGCGTGTAATGGGTCCAGGAACACGTTGTTGGCTAGGTTTTCCTGCCACGGGCGTGTCGGGTTTGACGACCATATGTCATCATTATAATCCACCATTATAATGTCATATGGTTGGAGGGACTGTAGAAAGAGGTCTACCTCTTGCTTGTCCTGGCGGTCGAATTTGGAGTACACGCAAGCTATGCTCCGGCGGGGACTATTGGGGAGCTGCAGCCTAATGGCCCCCGCTAATCCGTTAAGTGAGTATAGCGTTTCGAGGACGTGGGGGACCACCGTGTTGCGGACGATGAATGCTACTCGTGGTTTGTTCCCAGCTGCAGCGTAGCACTTGTAGTCGTTGTTGAGTGCTGTCGTGGTTGCCTCCGGCATAGGGAAGCACGGGTTGTATTCTTGAATGCCGCAGAGGTCGATGCGACACTGGCTGATCAGGTGGAGGACACTGGCCCAGCGCTGTAGGGTAACGGAGCCTTGTGCGCGCTGTATGTTCCGGGTGGCCGGTTTCATGTCGTGCGCCTGTGCGTTGGTCGTGTCATCTAGGTTGTCGTACCGTCGATTTGTGTTGACCCCGGGTGCTGTGCGTATTCCTCTATGTCAAGTAGCGGGACGGGGGGTCCCGGCACGATGCGGCAATCGCACCGGAGCTGGTATATCCTTCTGTGTCCGGGGTTGGGGTGTACGTCCCCGCATTGGAGGACCCAGTTGTTGTTGAAACATGTGTTGTGGGGGCTCGTAACCGTAGCAATGGATACCAGTGCACGGTAGTAGCTGCTTGGCACCCCTGTGTTAGGGGCGGTCGGGGTGTGGAAGAAGCAGGTGATATAGGGTAGTAACAAGCAGGGCCGCCACATATGGTAGTTGTGAGGGGTTGGGCCCCGCTTATTGCCGTGCCGGTGTCGAAGAGGCAAGGCGTAACGCCTGTGTACTCTCCGTATCATAGGGAGCAGGAGTATTGGTCCTTCTGCATGTGTGGTGGGCACCAAGAGTAGGTGGAGGGCCATTCTGGCGATGAAGGGCATGAGGAAAAGGCACCTCACTTTTTTCCTTTGCCGTGTGGGGTTTTTGACGGCCCCTTCCCTTTCCCTTTGTGTTTGGTGTCAGCGGTGAAGGTGGCCCTCCCGTCTGTTTGCTGGTTGGGTTGGGGGGATGTTGGTGTCGCCTTCTTTTTGGGTGGCGGTGTTGTCTTTGTGAGGGTTTTTTGTGGTGTTTTGTTGTGGGCTTTTGCTTTCTGTGCCTAGTTTGGCGGTCCTGGGTGTGCAGGTGGGGGTTTTGTCCGTGTTGTTGGGTTGTTGGTCGTGGGGTCCATCCGTGTCCATTGTGGCCAGATGCGGATGGAGGTCCATTGGCGTCATGTCGTTGTTGGTATGGCGAGTTCGGTCATGATGGCTTCGTCCCAGTCCGCTACGTTGAAGGGCTCAGGTTCCGCGAGAAGCTGTTTTTCCTTGTTGATTTCCCTAATGACTCGTTCTGTCATCATGTCCGCGCCCAGCTGTTTCCCTGCCTTCATGCGTCTCCGGAATGCCGCGTCGTCGCCCGTCTCCTGCGGCATTTTGTGTGAGAGCATGTGATCGATGCGTTCGGTTACCTGTGTGTCTGTTTTGTCGTCTCCTAGTGTTATGTGTACGTATTCGCCGGGTGCTACTCATATGTATTGTCCGGCGCTGAGGGCCACCGCCGTGGCATGCTGGTATTGGAGTGAGGCATAGGTGCAGCTTGCGTCACTCCACATGTTGGGTTCGGGCTTCCAACTGCTCCAACATCCAAAGAAGGATGCCACGACTTTTGCCGTGTCGTCTCTTGCGCCCTGTGGCCACCCTACGAGCACCGTCGTGGCGTCGCTTCTGGTTGGTTTGGGCGGCCGTTTGATGTCCCTGGAGCGACTTGTTGATTGTGTCCAGTGGTTGCAGTTGAGTAGGACGTTGGTCATTACGTGGACCAGTTCATAGCTTTTCATGCCCTTCAGTAGTTGGGCAATCAAGCGTCGGTCTGCGTCTGGGTGAAACTGAATTAGTAGACGGTAGGAGTCTACTGGTCGGAAACCCTTGAGGAAGGATGCGATGCTCCTTCCTAGCTCCAGTTGCTCCCTGTCTATGTCGTCTAAGATTTCCTGTACCGACGTGATTTCGTCTTCTTTATGTTCAGTGTATTGTTGTCTCAGGATGTATAGGCTCTCCTAGTCGGTTTCAGTGAGCCAGTAGGGTCCGGGGTTTCCGGCGTTTTCCTCTTCCCGTTTTATTGATTGTAGCGCCTGCGTCAGTCTGGGCAGTAGTTGCATGGGCAGGTGTAGTCTCCAGGCGTGGGACCCACTTTGTCCCGCGGTGCGTTCTGAAGCGCACTACCACCGGAAGGCGTTGTGTGGGTCCTTGCTTGCTATGGTGGAGGCGACGTCAGACTGATGTCCCTTAATTCGTTTCATGAATGCGTCTCGTGTCCTAATGCAAGTTTCCGGTGGGCACTCAACCACTACTGTAGTTTTGGCCGGTTGCGGTTACAGTGTATCTGTGCGGTCCTCCAGTCCCACCTGTATTGGTGTGCCCTTCGTGAGTGCGTAGGTTTTGTGTGCGGGCTCGTGTCTTATCTTGACGGTGTTGTCCAGGTGAAGGACCATGATGGGTTTGGGCTGCAGGTGGTTGACTATGTGTATGCGTGTATGTGTGTATGTGTGTATATGTGTATGTGTATGTGTGTAATTTTTTGTCGGTAAGTCGTGTAAATTAATTCCAAAAATTGAATTTCTTTCGGCAGTCAAAGCGTGTACTTCTTTTTTTTGCGGTAAGTCGTGTAAATATTCTTAAAAAAAATTGAAAGAAATGCAACTTTGCAATACATGAGCAATATGTACAGCTGCCGGTTCCGTACGGCACCCCATAGCGACCTTAACGACGGGACGCCGAGTCCACAGTGCACCTAGTACGCTGTGTGACCACCAATGAATTGGGACTGCGCCAATATAACATAGTTTCACATGGTGTCATTGGCACTAGACACAAAATCAGGCCCAAGAAAAGAGTCCTGACAGGGCCATGGCCAACACCTAGTGTGCGAGCACTGGCAACAAAATTAGGCTCACGAAAAAGAGTCTTGGCAGGGCCGTGGCAAACGCTAGTGCCACCACTATAGGCAACCAAGGCACTGGTATGGGGCCAATATAACATAGTTTCACATGGTGTCATTGGCACTAGACACAAAAGCAGGCCCAAGAAAAGAGTCCTGACAGGGCCAAGGCCAACATCCAGTGTGCCAGCACTAGGAACAAAATCAGGCTCAAGATAAATAGTCCCGACAGGGCCATGGCAAACGCTAGTGCAACCATTGTAGGCAACCAACGCACTGGTATGGGGCCAATATAATGCTTATATGCTCCACCATTGGTACACCAAACGGGCGGAGCAAAACACAGCCCACAAAACATTCACCCGCTACAAGTAGTTGCAGAATGCACGCTTGTAGATCAAGTCACCTTTTGTGTGGCTGGAGTTGGGCTTTCGACTCGCATAGGGGTTAAGCTCACAAGCAGCCGAGTCCCCGCCATGCGCCAGTCGGGAGCATCGGCTGAAGTGGCACAAGAGGTGGGGACGGGGAGGGTGGGAAGAACGGCGGATGTGGTGAGTCATTGTACTAACCAATTGATTGAACAGGAAGCAGGTGGATAGTACCGGAGATACCTGCAAAAGCAGCGAAAAGCTGAGCCATGGCGCATGTCACCCTCGTGCTTTGCCTCTCTTTCACTGAGAGATAGCACCTGGCAAAGACGGCACCTGGCGCCACTCTCCATGGAGGAGGACCCTGGGACGGGTGGCTACCTAACCCTTCCGCCTCAGGGGTCCCCAACACTTCACAACGGGGGACAAAATCAGAAATGGCCCACAGGTGGGCCGGGTGTTCACATAACCCCTCACGCCTGCGCAGCGGGGGACAAAATCAGCAGTGGCCCACAAAAGGGCCGGGTGGTTGCATAGCCCCTGCGGCCTCGGGAGTCGCAAACGCTTGAAAGCGAGGGACAAAATCAGAATTGGCCCACAAGTGGGCCTGGTGGCTACATAACTCGTGCCGCCTTGGGGGTCCCCAACGCTCCAAAGCAATGGACGAAATGAGCAGTGGCCAACAAATGGTCCGGGTGGCTACATAACCCCTACTGCCTGGGGGATCCCCAGCTCTTTAGAGCGGGGGACAAAATTAGAAGTGGGCCACAAGTGGGCAGGGTAGATACACAAACCTTGCCGCCTGGGGGGTCTCCAACGCTTCACAGCGGGGGACAAAATCAGTAGTGGCCCACAAGTGGGCCGGGTGGCTACATAAAGCGTGCCGCCTAGGGGGTCCCCAATGCTTCAGGGGGGGGAACAAAATCAGCACCGGCCCAAAAATGGGCCGGCTGCCTACATCACCACTGCCGCCGGGGGGGTCCCCAACGCTTCAGAGCACCAGGCGAAATCAAAATGGGCCCACAAGTGGGCCAAGTGGCTACATAATCCCTGCAACCTGGGAGGTCCCCAAGTCTTTAGAGGGTGGGACAAAATCCGCACTGGCCCACAAATGGGCCGGCTGCCTGCATAACCCCTGCCACCTGGGGCTCCCCAACGCTTTAGAGCGGGAGACAAAAGCGGAACTGGCCCATAAGGGGGCCGCGTGGCTATATAACCCCTGCCGCCTGCGGGGTCCCCAACGCTTTAGAGTAGGGGACAAAACCACAAGTGGCCCACACTGGCCGGGTGTCCACGTAACCCCTGCCGCCTTCGGGGTACCCAATGCTTCAGAGCGGGGCACAAAATCAGAAATGGCCCACAAGTGGGCCGGCTGGCCACATAAACCCAGCCACCTAGGGGGTCCCCAACGCTTTAAAGTGGGGGACAAAATAAGAAGTGGCCAACAATTGGGCCAAGTGGCTACATAACCCTCGCCGCTTTGGGAGTCCCCAACGCTTTAGAGCAAGGGACGAAATTAGAAGTGGCCAACCAGTGGTCCGGGTGGCTACATAACCCCTGCCGCCTAGGGGTCCCCGGTCACAAGAGGCGCACAAGTGGGCCGGGTGGGTACATAACCTGTGCCGCCTTGGGACTCCCCAACGCTGTAGAGTGAGGACAAAATCAGCACCTTCGCACACGTGGGCCGGCCACCTACATAACCCTTACCGCCTGGGGGTTCCCCAACGGTTTAGAGAGGGAGACAAAATCAACCGTGGCGAAATAAACCCTGCCGCCAAGGGGGTCTCCAACGCTTCAAAGCTGGGGGAAAAGTAAGAGGTGGCCCACAAGTGCGCCGGGTGGCTACATAACCCCTGCCATTAGGGGGTCCCCGGCGCCTGAGAGCAGGGGACAAGGGGGCTGGGCGGTTGTATAACCCTTGCCGCCTGGGGGGTCCCCAACGCTTCGCAGAATGGGACGAAATCACAAGAGGCGCACAAGTGGGCCAGGTGGCTACACAACCCCTGCCACTTGGAAGGTCCCCAACGCTTTAGAGCGGGGGACAAAATCAGCAGTGGCCCACAAGTGGGCCACACGGCAACATAGACCCTGCCGCGTGGGGGGTCCCCAACGCTTCAGAGGAGGGGACAAAATCACAATTGGCTACATCACTCCTGCCACTTGCGCGGTCCCCAACACTGCAGATAGGGGGCCAAAATCAGTAGTGGCCCACATATGGGCTTGGTGGCCACATAACCCTTGCCGCCTAGGGCTTCCCCAACGCTTCACAGCGGAGGACAAAATCAGCCGTGGCCCACAAGTGGACCAGGTGGCTACATAACACCTGCCACCTAAGGGGTCCCCATGGCTTTAGAGCGGAGGACAAAATCAGCATTGGCCCACTAGTGGGCCCGGTGGCTACATAAACCTTGCCGCCTCGGCGGTCCCCAACGCTTTAGAGCGCCAGACAAAATTAGCAGTGGCCAACAATTGGGCCACGTGGCTACATAACCCCTACCGCCTGGGGGGTCTCCAACGCTCTACAGCGGGGGACAAAATCAGCAGTGGCCCACAAATAGGCCACGTGGCTACATAACCCTTACCGCCTGGGGGTCTCCAACTTTTTAGAGCGGGGGACAAAATCAGCAGTGGCCCACAACTAGGCCAAGTGGCTACATAACCCCTGCCGCCTAGAAGGTGCGCAATGCTTTACATCGGGGGACCGAATCATAGGTGGCCGACAATTTGGCCAGGTGGCTACATAACCCCTACCGCCTGGGGGGGCCCAAACGCTTCACAACGGGGGAAAAAATCAGCAATGGCCCACAAGTGGGACGCGTGGCTACAAAACCCCTGCCGCCTACCGGGTCCCCGGCGCTTTAGAGCGGCGTCTAGGGGTCCCCAACCCTTCAGAGCCGAAGACAAAATCAGAAGTGGCCCACAAGTGGGCCGGGTGGCTACATAACCCCTCCCGCCCGGGGGGTCCCCACTGATTCAACCCGGGGGGTCCCCAGTGCTTCAAAGTGGAGGGCAAAATCAGCAGTGGCCCACAAGTAGGCCGGGTAGCATTGACCCCTGCCGCCTAGGCGTCCCCAACGCTCCAAAGCGGAGGACAAAATCGGAAGTGGCCCAAAAGTGGGCCGGGTGGCTACATAAACCCTGCCGCCTGGCGGGGCCCCCAATGCTTCATGGCGGGGGAGAAAATAAAGAGTGGCCCAAAAATGGGTTGGTAGGCTACATAATTCTTGCCGCCTGGGGGGTCCCCGACGCTTCAGAGGGGACAAAATTAGCAGTGGCCGACAAATGGGCCACGTGGCTACATAACCCCTACCGCCTGGGGGGTCTGCAACGCTCTACAGCGGGGGAAAAAATCAGCAGTGGTCAACAAATGGGCCACGTGGCTACATAACCCTTACCGCCTGGGGGTCTCCAACGTTTTAAAGCGGGGTACAAAATCAGCAGTGGCCCACAACTGGGCCAGGTGGCTACATGACCCCTGCCGCCTGGGGGGTCCCCAAGGCTTCAGAGCGGGAAGGAAAATCACAAGTGGCCCACAAGTGGGCCAAGTGGCTACATAACCCGTGCCACTTGGTGGATACCCAATGCTTTGGAGAGGAGGTCAAAATCAGAAGTGGCCCTCAAGTGGGGGGCTACATAACCTCTGCCACGTAGGGGATCCACAACCCTTTAGGAAGGAGGACAAAATCAGAAGTGGGCCACAAGTGGGCCAGGTCGCTACCTAACCCCCGCCGCCTTGGGGGTCCCCAACGCTTTAGATTGGCAAACAAAATCAAAAGTGGCCCACAGGTGGCCGGGTGGCTACAAAACCCCTACCGCTTGGGGAGTCCCGCCCGCTTTAGAGCGCGGGACAAAATAAGAAGTGGCGCACAAGGGGGCCGGGTGTCTACATAGCCCTTACGGCCATGGAGGGGGGCCAACGCTTAAGGCTGGGGCCCAAAATTGGCAATGGCCCACAAGTGGGCCGGGTGGCTGCATACCGCCTGCCGCCTGGGGGTTCCCAAGGCTTCACAGCGGTGGAAAAGGTCACAAGTGGCCATCAAGTGGGCGGGGTGGCAGCAGAACCCTTGCCGCCTTGGGGTTCCCCAACGCTTCACAGCGGGAACGAAATCACCAATGGCCGACAAGTGGGCCGGCTGGCTACATAACCCCTGCCGGCTAAAGGGTGCGCAACACTTTAGAGCAGGGAGCAACATCCGAAGTGGCCCACAAGTTGGCCACGTAGCCACATAACCCTAGCCGCCAAGGGCTCCCCGATGCTTCAGAGTGGGCGAGAAATCACAAGTGGCCCACCAGTGAGCCGGGTGGCTACATAACCCCTGCCGCCTAGGGGGTCCCCAACGCTTAACAGCGGGGCACAAAATTAGGAGGCCCTTAAGTGGGCCGGGTGGCTACACAACCCCTGCCACTTGGAAGGTCCCCAACGCTTTAGAGCGGGGGACAAAATCAGCATTGGCCCACAAGTGGGGCACACGGCAACATAGACCGTGCCGCGTGGGGGGTCCCCAACGCTTCAGAGGAGGGGACAAAATCACAATTGGCTACATCACTCCTGCCACTTGCGCGGTCCCCAACACTGTAGATAGGGGGCCAAAACCAGTAGTGGCCCACATATGGGCCTGGTGGCCACATAACCCCTACCACCTAGGGCGTCCCCAACGCTTCACAGCGGAGGACAAAATCAGCCGTGGCCCACAAGAGGACCAGGTGGCTGCATAAGACCTGCCACCTAAGGGGTCTCCATGGCTTTAGAGCAGAGGACAAAATCAGCAGTGGCCCACTAGCGGGCCCGGGGGCTACATAAACCTTGTCGCTTCGGGAGTCCCCAACACTTTAAAGCGCCAAACAAAATCAGCAGTGGTCCACAAATGGGCCACGTGGCTACATAACCCCTACCGCCTGGGGGGTCTCCAACGTTTTAAAGCGGGGGACAAAATCAGCAGTGGCCCACAACTGGGCCAGGTGGCTACATAACCCCTGCCGCCTAGGGGGTCCCCAAAGCTTCAGAGCGGGAAGGAAAATCACAAGTGGCCCACAAGTGGGCCAAGTGGCTACATAACCCGTGCCACTTGGGGGATACCCAATGCTTTGGAGAGGAGGTCAAAATCAGAAGTGGCCCTCAAGTGGGCCGGGTGGCTACATAACCTCTGCCACGTATGGGATAGGAGGACAAAATCAGAAGTGGGCCACAAGTGGGCCGGTCACTACATAACCCCCGCCGCCTTGGGGGTCCCCAACGCTTTAGATTGGCAGATAAAATCAAAACTGGCCCACAGGTGGCCGGGTGGCTACAAAACCCCTACCACTTGGGGGGTCCCGCCCGCTTTAGAGCGCGGGACAAAATAAAAAGTGGCGCACAAGGGGGCCGGGTGTCTACATAGCCCTTACGGCCATGGGAGGTCCCCAACGCTTTAGACCGGGGCACAAAATCAGCAATGGCCCACAAGTGGGCCGGGTGGCTGCATAACGCTTGCCGCTTGGGGGTTCCCAAGGCTTCACAGCGGTGGAAAAGGTCACAAGCGGCCATCAAGTGGGCGGGGTGGCAGCAGAACCCTTGCCGCCTTGGGGTTCCCCAACGCTTCACAGCGGGGGACAAAATCGTTAGTGGCCGACAAGTGGAACGGCTGGCTACATAACCCCTGCCACCAAGGGGGTCCGCAACGCACGAAACAACATCAGAAGTGGCCCACAAGTTGGCCAGGTAGCCACATAACCCTAGCCGCCAAGGGCTCCCCGATGCTTCGGAGTGGGCAAAAAATCCGAAGTGGCCTACTAGTGGGCCGGGTGGCTACATAACCCCTGCCGCCTAGGGGTCCCCAATGCTTCATAGCCAGGGACAAAATCAGAATTGGCCCAAAAGTGGGCCGGTTGGCTACATAACCCGTGCCGCCTAGGGGGTCCCCAACACTTCATAGCGGGGGACAAAATTAGAAGAGGCCCTTAAATGGGCCGGGTGGCTACACAACCCGTGCCGCTTGGAAGGTCCCCAACGCTTTAGAGCGGGGGACAAATCAGCAGTGGCCAACAAGTGGGCCACAGGGCAACATAGACCCAACCGCCTGGGGGCTCCCCGACACTTCATAAGAGGGGTCAAAATCATAAGTCGCTACATGACTCCTGCCACTTGCGCGGTCCCCAACGCTGTAGAGAGGGGGACTAAACCAGTAATGGCCACATATGGGCCACGTGGCTACATGACCCCTGCCACCTAGGGGGTCCCCATGGCTTCAAAAGCGGAAAACAACATCAGCAGTGGCCCACAAGTTGGCCGGGTGGCTACATAAACCTTGCCGCCTCCGCGGTCTCCAAAGCTTTAGAGCGCCGGACAAAATTAGCAGCACATTTCGCTCCCATGCACAGCACGGATTTTTTGTTTTGGCACCAAAATGCTTGGCACCATGCCCACCCTTGCTGATGGTCATTCCTTCCGTTTCGCTGGCAACATCATCAGCACCGCCTCTAGTCATCCTCCACCCATGGGGAGCGTTGCTTCCGTCGTCGGAAGCATGTTCCCCAACCGATCGTTGGGGGCACAGCACTCAGTTGTCGTCAGGTTCATCGGAAGCACCGCTTCCGAACATCGGAAGCCTTTTTGGAGCCGATTTTGGGGGCGCACCCCCCGGTGTGCGGTGTGCACCATACCTAGAGACCTTCATACAATGACCCCCCCCAAAACACCTTACATGTCAAAAAACGCCAAATTCTCACATTGTGTTACTGCCCCTCCAATCACCACCACCACCACCACTAATGGCCATATATAAAGTGCACTAAAGTACGTTGCTCCGCCACTCCTCAAAGAGAAGCTGCCCCGGCTACCATGGCCAGCCGTGGGCCAATAACAGGGTCCCGATGCCGGACCCGACTCACTAAGCGCCGGGTTCCCCCTGGCCTCTCCCCCCTCCCGCCTCCCCCCACCACCTGCCCCCCTTCCACCACGGCCCCCCTCCCACCCAGCCCGGTTACTTAGTGTTTCGAAGTTGCTTTTGTGTCGCTAGGTAGGTAGCAAATGGGTTACGAGGGTTGGGCTAGATGCGGCATCAACATCCACGACAATAGGGGCTGGCCGCTGGGACAAGCTGTGTCCAGCGCGCAGGGTTGTCCTGCGGAATTTTTTTCGTGGAAGCGGTGCCGGTGCGGCGGCCTCAAGGTCAAAACTGCTGACTGTGATAGCACTACTAGTTGCGTCAGCATCCGAGGCATCACTGGCACTCCCACTCCCACTCCCACTCCCACTCCCACTCACCCTCCCACTCCCACTCCCACTCCCACTCCCACTCTCACACCCACTGTCGCTGCCACTGGGGGAGTCCCCTGTGTCTAACTGGGGATTCCGTGCGGGATCTGACAAATCCACCGCATCAACTACAATGTGCCAATGCAGCTTCGCTAACCGCATTGGCAAAATGCGGCGGGCACTGCCATCTGCCTCGGGTATGTACCTGGGCGGCACGTACTCTACGGCTGAGTCTACATGCAAAAAATCAGGGACAACCAACACCTGTTGGGCATCTTGTACGGTGCACTCCCTGCCCATTGTCTTTGCCCTTCTATGTGCCTTGGCCTCTACCCTACGCTGACGGCTGGGCACAAAGGAGCCAACTAAAACATAGGAAAGCGTGGGCCACTGTTGTAGCACTTGTCACCGAAATTCCACCGCCGATCCAATACAACGATGGGGCTCGGGAGCGCGATCTGCATCTTGGCAAGACATTTGCCACGCGAACCACCACTTGCCCCGAAGATAGCAATAGGGAAACGCTCACTCATGAGCTATTTATTAAGTTCGAGGCCCGTAAAAGCCGGCGGTCACACTGCATTTGTGGACGTTGCGGGGATTGAGTGTAGTGGTGAGCGTGAGTGGAAGTGTGGTTGGCCAAATGCATGTGTAAGGCCATGGAAATAAAGCGCGGATGTTGACCCACTTTCCGCATACTCCATGATCAATTCTTTCAACATTCTGGAAGCACTGCTGCGTATGACAGCAACCAACGATCTGAAGCAGTGCTTCCAAATAGCGGAAGCGATGTTCGGAGGCACTGCTTCCTAAAACGGAGGCAATCATCGGGAGCGTTGCTTCCGAACATCGGAAGCGTTTTCCCGACCAGTTTGGGCAGGCACACTTCCCGGACGCCAAGGCGGAACGGAGATCGGCCGGACCACTCGGCCGCGATGTTCACAGCATTAACCCGATTGGCCTGAGAGTTTCAGAAACAACATGTCAGGCACTTCATCTAAAAACCGTTAGGAAAAAACAATTTTGTAATCTGCAATTGTGCGACATGTGGTGGCGCACAAGTGGGCCACATGGCTACATAACTTCCACCGCCTGGGGGATGTCCAAAGTTTCAGAGCGGGGGACAAAATTAGCAGTGGCCCACAACTGGGCCACGTGGCTACATAACCCCTGCCGCCTAGGGGGTCCACAACGGTTTACAGCAGGGGACAAAATCACTAGTAGCCGACAATTTGGCCGGGTGGCTACATAACCCCTCCTACTTGCAGGGACCCAAACGCTTCAGAGCGGGGGACAAAATCACCAGTGGTTGGAACCTCGGCCGCGTAGCTATATAACCACTGCCGCCTGCAAGGTCCCCAACACTTCATAGTGGGGGAAAAAATGAGCACTGGCCCAAAAGGCGGCTGGGTGGGCACACAACCCCCTGACCTGGGGGGTCGTCAATGCTTGAAAGCGAGGCAGAAAATAAAGAGCGGCCCACAAGTGGGACGGGTGGCTACAAAACCCCTGCCGCCTACGGGGTCCCCAACGCTTCAAGGCGCCGCCTAGGGGTCCCCAATGCTTCAAAATGGAGGACAAAATCAGCAGTGGCCCACAAGTAGGCCGGGTGCCTACATAACCCTTGCCGCCTAGGAGTCCCCAACGCTCCAAAGCGGAGGACAAAATCGGAAGTAGCCCGCAAGTGGGCCAGGTGGCTACATAACCCCTGCCACCCGGGGGTTCCCCAACGCTTCAACACGGGGGGAAAAATAAAGAGTGGCCCAACATTGGGTTGGGTAGCTAGATAACCCTTGCCGCCTGGGGGGTCCACCACACTTCAGAGCGGAGGACAAAATCAGTAGTGGCCCACTACTAGGGCACGCAGCTACATAACACCTGCCGCCTAGGGGGTCCCGCCCTCTTTAGAGCGCGCGAGAAAATCACAATTGGCCCACAAGTGGGCCAGGTGGATATAAATCCCCTGCCACCTAGGGGGTCCCGAACGGTGTAGAGTGGGAGACAAAATAAGAAGTGGCCCAAAAGGGGGCCGGGTGGCTGCATAACCCTTGCGGCCCTTGGAGGGTCCCCATTGCTTTAAACCGGGGCACGAAATAAGGACTGGCCCAGAAGTGGGCCGGGTGGCTGCATAACCCCTGCCGCCTAGGGGTTTCAGGGCTTTAGAGCATGGGGGAAAGTCACAAGTGGCCATCAAGTGGGCGGGATGGCAACACAATCCCTGCCGCCTTGGGGGTCCCCAACGCTTCAGAGCGGGGAACATAATCAGAAGTGCCCCAAAAGTGGGCTAGGTGGCCGAATAACCCTTGCCGCCTGCGAGGTCCCCAACGCTTTACAGCGGGGGACAAAATGACAAGTTGCCCATAAGTGGGCCGAGAGGCTAAATAGCCCCACCCGCTTGCAGGGTGCCAAACACTTTAGATTGGCAAGCAAAATCAGAAGTGGCCCACAAGTGGGCCAAGTGGCTACATAACCCCTGCCGCCAAGGGCTCCCCGATGCTTTGGAGTGGGCAAAAAATCAGAAGTGGCCCACTAGTGGGCCGCGTGGCCACATAACCCCTGCCGCCTAGGTCCCCAATGCTTCATAGCGGGGGACAAAATCAGAAGTGACCCAAAAGTGGGCCCGGTGGCTATATGGCCCATGACGCTTGGGCGGTCCCCAACGCTTTAGAGCGGGGGACTAAATGAGAAGAGGCCCACAAGTGGGCCACGTGGCTACACAACCCCTGCTGCTTGGGCGGTCCCCAACGCTATAGAGCGGGGGATAAAATCAGCAGTGGCCCACAAGTGGGCCACACGGCAACATAGACCCTGCAGCGTGGGGGGTCCACACCGCTTCGAAGCATGGGACGAAATCACAAGAGGCGCACAAGTGGGCCGGGTGGCTACGCAACCCTTGCCGCTTGGGCGGTCCCCAACACTGTAGAGCAGGGGATAAAATCAGCAGTGGCCCGCAAGTGGGCCACACGGCAACATAGACCCTGCCGCGTGGGGGGTCCCCAACGCTCTAGAGCGAGGGACGAAATCAGCAGTGGCCCACAACTGGGGCGGAGCTACAACACCCCTGCCGCCAAGGGGGTCCTCGGCGCTTTAGAGTGGAGGACAAAATGAGAAAGCCACAATCGGGCCAGGTGGCTAAATCACCCTCGCCACCTTGGGGGTCCCCAATGCTCCAGAGCAAGGGACGAAATTAGCTGTGGCCAACTAGTGGTCCGGGTGGCTACATAACCCCTACCACCTAGTGGGTCCCCGGCTCTGTAGAGCCGGGGACAAAATTAGAAGTGGCCCACAAGTGGGCGGGGCGGCTACACAAACCTTGCCGCCTAGGGGGTCCCCAACAATTTAGAGCGCAGAACAAAATCAGCAGTGGCCCACAGCTGGGCCAGGTAGCTACAAAACCCCTATACCCTCCCACGATGAGGGGGGCGCTAGGGGAACAACCGGGATCCTCTCGTCCTCTTTGGGTGTCTCTGAGCAGGTGACAATGCTCTGGGATATGGGTAATGTGGCCACCCAGCCCACTTGTGGGCCAGTGCTGATTTCGTCCCCCGCTCTAAAGAGTTGGACCGGCCCACGCGGCAGGGGTTTTGTTGCCAGCCGGCCCACTTGTGGGCCGCTTCTTATTAGCCACCCGGCCCACTTGTGCGCCAATTCTGCTCTTCTCCCCCGCTCTGAAGTGTCAGGGAGGCCCCAAGCGGCAGGGGCTGTGTACGCAGCTACCCCATTTGTGGGCCGGTGCTGATTTTGCCCCCCGCTCTAAAGAGTTGGGGACCTCCAAGGCGGTAGCGGTTATGTAGCCACACGGCCCATTTGTGGCCCGGTGTTGATTTCGTCCCCCACTTTGAATCGTTGGGGACCCCCTATGGGGGCAAGGTTTGTGTATCTAGCTTGCCCACTTGTGGGCTATTGTTGATTTTGTCCCCCACTCTAAAGAGCCGGGGATCCCCCCGATGGTAGGAGTTATGTAGCCACCCGGACCGCTTGTTGGCCACTGCTAATTTCGTCTATTGCTCTGGAGCGTTGGGGGCCCCCAAGGTGGTGAGGGTTATATAGCCACCTTGCCCACTTTTGGCCTTCTCATTTTGTCCCCCGCTCTAAAGCGTTGCAGAACCCATAGGAGACTACCGGGGGGGGGGGGGGTAGGAACTGAAAAGAATGAGCTCCCTCCACTCACCAGTGTACCTAAAGGCACAGGCTCGGCGGATCAAAGATAAACAAAAGCAACGTCGTCGACTGGTCTACATAAAAAAAGGCCCCAAACAGGTATGTAACGTGTGCCATAAATAGCATTAACCCCTGGCACGACCCGCAATCCCACCAAGAGATGAGAGTGTTGGATTGACACTTGGGGGAGGGAGATGACACTGCATCAGGACAAGCGTAGACACAAACAATGGAGATAGTTTTTCTTTTCTCCGTCCAATTTTTGTTTGGCCGCCAGTGGGGTCCCCAACACTTTAGAGGGGGGGACAAAATCAGAAGTGGGCCCCAAGTGGGCCGGGTGGCTACATAGCCCCTGCCGCCTACGCAGTGCCAAACACTGTAGATTCGTAGACAAAGTCAGAAGTGGTCCACAAGTGGGCCAGGTGGCTACATAACCCCTTCCGCCTAGGGGGTGCCCCATTCTTCAGAGTGGGGAACAAAATGAGCAGTGGCCCAAAAGTGGGCTGGGTGGCTACAAGAACCATGCTGCCTTGGGGGTGCCGTACGCTTCACGGTAGGGACAAAATCAGAATTGGCCCACCAGTGGGCCGGGTAGCTACAAAACCCCTGCCGCCTAGGGTATCCCCAACGTTTTGGAGCGGGGTACAAGATTAGAAGAGGCCCAGAAGTGGGCCGGGTGGCTTCATAACCCTTGCGACCCTAGGGGGTCCCCAATGCTTTAGGGCGGGGAACAAAATCAGAAGAGGCCCAGAAAGGGGGCCGGGTGACTACATAACCCCTGCCACCGGGGGGTCCCCAACGCTTCACAACGGGGAACAAAATCAGAAAGAGCCTGTAGGTGGGTAAGCCCCTACATGCATGCATTTTCAGTAGCATTGGTTATTTTTTTTTGCAGTAAGGTTGTGTAATTGTTTTGCGGCAAACGGGTGTAAAAGAAAGTCGTCATGTCGTGTAATTTTTTTCTGCAGTAAACGCATGTAAAAAAATTTCACATTGTGTAATTGTTTTTGCGGTAAACGCGCATACAAAAAAAATTGTCACACCTTGTAAATTTTTTGGCGGTAAATCGTGTAAACCAGTGACACGCAATACCGCAAAAAAAAATTACACAACGTGGTGATTTTTTTGTTACACGCACTTACCACAAAAAAAAATTACACGAATTATGACGTACACCACATTGTGCAGTATTCCCAACGATGGAAACAAACCCTTTCAGGGGCGGGCCTGTAACAACTTTCTTTTGGGCTGCATTGGGCTTTGGGCATTGGATCATCGCCGGAACACCTACCGAGTAAGCTGGCATTGAGCATCGGAGTACATCATTCCCTGGCATCCTTTTGGGTCGTGCTCTGGGGGTACATGACATTTCAATCCCATGAGAGCGACAAGGCTAAACAAAATATGTCAGAGCCCCTCACCTTCCGATCCCATCCTTCCTCTCTCAAAGTCCTGTCTCATGATATGACGAGCAGGGTGCCCTTTCAGAAGTTTCCATTCAGAAGAGGTATCCCTAAGTAGGGATGCAAGATACAGCAAATAATTCTCTAGGATACACATGCGATGCGTGCCGTTGCGACATGGGATCGCCACACAAAGCGGAAGGACTGCAAAAAGACTGGAGTAGATTGCTGGTTGCCCAGAGTTGTTGTCACAGAGATTTGCTTCGTGTGACACACATGTGACAAACAAGTATGGAGTCAGGGACACAGTTCGATGCACGCCTAAGGATTGCTAGTGACTGCTCTTGCTGGACGTGTGCACACCTACCCCACCTACCCCAGGGCACATATGAGGGCATCCTGAAGGGAAAAAGGGATTGCTTGGTTCCACCCTGACGAGTGCCTGCTGCCACCTACAACTCCAGGCTGTCCTCAGTGCAGCCCCAATCAAATTTGCAAGCCACCATCGTCTGAAAAAAAATGAACATCTGGATGGACATAATCCCTCAGCACTGCTTGCTCAACACCACGGCCGATGTGCCACCATGTTGGTTCGGAAGCCCTATGCAATTCCACCCTTCGCCCATGTGAACCAACCACCTAAGGCAGGATCCTTTTGATTGCGACTGGCTGCACCAAAGAATCGCATGCCGAGCCAGCAAAACCACACCCAAATCATCAAACCCAAATCGCACATATGCTGAACCACAATGGCCGGCAACAACGAACGGGGGGCGAGGTAAGAAGCAAAATACTGAACGACTATTCGCTCGGTATGGTCCGAGCCCCTTGCTGAAAACAAACCGCTGGACATCTGAGCAATTTGAAAGGTCAGATTTGTGGCTGAAACCTGCCCCCAACTGAGCGCGGGTCAATATCTGGACGACAATGCACAGGGCCCTCTGGAGCCCCGCTTCGCGCGTCGTTGTACCAGGCCTCAATTACACAGCTGCACGTTCAGCATTCAGCACGTTATTGGACAGTCTCTGTGCCCGGGCCATGCCCAGGCGCCCAGCCATGAAAAAGCATCAACCAAAAAAATTGATCAAATAGTAAGTGCAAATCACAGGGGCCCATTTTCCAGATCCCCTCCCCGACGCAGGCCAGTTTAAGCAACCCCCTGCTCCCCGAGAGATGCACAATGCAGCGCTTCAATCACCTGAAACCACGTAATTGCAGCTAAGAAAACCCGAGCTCACCCCTGGACTATGCTTCATAAACACCCGTACGAAAAGCCCTGAGTGTATTTCTGACTGCCCATGATCTGACATCTGCTTCGCAATGGTATTATCCGAATGTGAAAAGGCATTGGGGTGCTCCCTGGTCACTGACGCGGTCCGAAACAGTGCAACGTGAAAAGGGCCACTCGCGGGTCAGTGTTGCCTGAGACCCAACACACGGCCATTACTTGCACGGCAACCGTGCACGGCATTCGTTGTGGCCTCAGGATGTGCTTGTCATCGAATCAAACAGCACTGGCAATGCGACATCGACACGTGGCACCGGCTTTTGCAAGGCAAAGTGGCCACAGCAGCCACCATGACCGACACAGACACAGAGGCGCGCGCGCGCGTGCAGAAACAGAACCCGACACAGACACACATTGAGAGGGGATCACAGCTCCGCAGTATTAGTGGCACTATTTCTTATTGCTGTCCAGCACTGGGTCCCCGGATCCACGTCTAAGGTTAGTGTTAGATGGTGTGGTTCAGGGCACAGTGAACTGAAACATACCTTGCCCTGTGAGGCACAGAGCACAAATATCACCGCGCCCTGTGGAGGGGGGGGGAGGGGAATGGCCAAAAATGACAAATTTGGGTGCATGCTCATTGGGATTCTTTGTCGTCATGGTACAGTAAATCCAACACATGCCTGAGATTGCCGCTGTTCACCAGCCACTCGCGGAAATGCGAATGAATCAAACGCTTGCCTTCACCGTTGTTGTCCGACATCTGGAAGGTAGACAGGGGTACGGGCGTACAATGGCCTACTTTAACACATGGCGTTGGAGAAACAGAACTACAGCGAGGCATATGGGCATGCAAGGAGCAGGCATTGCGCACCCAATCATTCTACTCCAGACAGTCAGATCCAGGGCTGCCTTAAACGCACTACTCTGTGAAGCCTGGGCTGAAAAGGAACGGCTGTTGCTTACCGGGCAACCGGTTCGGTTGACTATGAGCACAGAGAAACTCGTCCAATGCGACAGTGATTGTGTTTGTGGAGGTTTGCCTTGAGACTTGGTGGTGGGGGGTGAAAGAGAAATGTGGAGTATGCGTGCTGCATGGGGAGAGGGGGTACAGTTTTGTGGGTGAGAATAGTGGGGAGAGGTTTAAGTGCACTTTTGTGGCTACTGTGTGGGGCTTAGGACGGCCTTGGCCATATATTTTCCCCAAGAGTAAGCGCATACAAGCATGCCATAGGCCCCTAATCACGACTGAGTGTTGGTACTGCGCTGGCAAGCAAACTAACTGTGCAAAATGTCTACCGCGCATTCCACACACTGCACACTGCAAACTTTACACGCAGTACGATGTGCACTTTAGAGTGCACATAGCACACTTTGGACGTTGCACACTGGACTACCTGCCCACACATTGCACACACAGGCACAATGTGTGCACGACACACTCTGCGTACTGCCCACTCAGTACAACACACTACAGCCCGAATACTCAAAACTCTACAGACAGCACACTTTGCGCAGAAAACTCTACAGACCGCACACTTTGTGCAGCACTCCACATGATGCACACTGCAGACTATACACCGCACAACGCACACTGTGCAACCTGCACTATGAAGACTATGCAGGCTGCACTGTGCAAACTGCTCGTCGTGCACTGTGTACACTGCATACTGCACACTCGCAATCTGTAAGTTGAATTCTTGGTAAAATGAACTCAATACTGGCTACAAACACTCGTTCGTGTGTCCCAAAAGTCGAGTGTCACCATTAGAAACAAGGGATCTTGATGCAGTTTTTACCATGCATTTGTACCATATTTTTCATTTCAAATTGGACCCCTTCCAAGGCATTCTAGGAGGAGCACGCTTCACTTTTTTTTTTCAAACTAGGGCTTGCTAGGATGGTAAACATGGTGCTTCTGAGCCATGAGAGCCGATTATTTGCACAACTGTGGACCAAAAACCTCCCAAAAATCCTTGAAAATTGCATGTGTTGGCACTGCAAATGGGTCATCTTTTTTTCAAAAAGCTTATAGCGCATAGGAAGCAAAAACATGTCCCGTTCCCCATTTGTTTTGAACCGTTCAGCAGTGTGTACACGTACGGTACAGGGATATTCCTGCACATTGACCACAGTGTGCTGAACCTTGCTCCACCAGTTTGGTCCCAATACACAGTCTTGATCAAGTTAGAGGTCAGTTGACAAGCTTGTATGTAATGCACGCGTACAGGGACATATATGAAGCACAAATTCCATCATCGCAAGCACATGCACGTATCATAGCTACACTGCGGATCGTGGTGCAATGTACCGCACCCATGTAGCCCCTCCCTGCACAAGAAAATGCTTTGGCGCCCCTGTCTTACAGAACCGTCCACCAGGTGCTGACGGGGATCAACTTATTTGACGGCAAGCCATAGCCCTGCAGTGGCAGTTTACATCCGACATTTGACAAGGTCTGAGGTGGTATACTTGAGGGCAATGGGCCTGTTTCGCAGGTCCCTGTGCCGACTCGCATGCATGCGACATGGGAAAGTTCGAGCGTTCGACTAGGCGAATTTCTACAATGTTGACTCGCACGCACACTCCATTCCAACACCAGACCAGCGGCTGGATTTCGCATTCAGGTTTTCTTCTTCAGTTGACCGACCTTCTGAATCCCCTGATCTCGACCAGATTTTCTGGCGACGTAAAAGAGTTGCAGTCATTGGGCAGAGGCCAAAACGCGTTCCCGGCTATAGAGCCCCACGTCAGCTACTATACACAGGTTGTTGCGTGGTCGTCGGATACAAGCCTCAGGTCCCACAAGGAGTCGTGGGAGCCTTGGGGGGGCGGGGGGGCGTTAATGCACATGCACAGAAGAGAAACCTGGTCTGCACAGCCAGTAAATGCGCGCTGCAAGTAGGTGAAGCGACAGGCAAAAGGACGTGGCCGAGAGAGCGCAATAGCGCCAGTGAGAGGGAGCAACAGAGAGCGAGAGCGAGACTCAGAGAGCAAGTATAGAGCCGACGCGTGGAGCAGGTGGCAGGTGAAGGAGCAGACTGTAGCAGGGCACAGTTTGGTGACACCTGTCGGATCTTTTCACACAGTTGATTGACAATCGTGGTTTTCCTTCGCAGTTCCTAAAACACATGGCACATCCAGTCCTTTACATGCCACTACCGCCCACTGCTATGGCATGCAACTACCTCAACCCCCCGCCCAAGACAAGTGGGTTCTTGTAAGGGCAGACAAACGCATAGGCAGTGTCATGGAGGCTTCCGCAGGTTTCAGGAGTGCGAAGGGGGTTGGTTTGCTTGGCTTTGGGGGCTACGCATAACTTCCATGATATGTTTACCCCACCCCCTTGCGCAAGCACGGCCACGGTCCCAAAAGTCCAGGCAAAACAGCGGTTCGACGCCCACTCCGTGCTTAGACAAGCCGTGCTTGCACGCAACACACACGACAGCAAAGCACAGTGCATGACAGCTATGCTGGGAATAGCAATGTTAGCCATGGCCCCTTGAGTTGAGGTTAGGGACTCTCAATCTACGCTTTTTTGCGTGGCCCCTTGAGTTGGGGTTCAGGACTCTCAATCCACGCTTTATTGCGTGGCGCCTTGAGTTGGGCTTAGGGACTCTCAATCCACGCTTTGTTGTGTGGCGCCTTGAGTTGGGGTTAGGGATTCGCAATCCATGCTTTGTTGCGGAGCTCCTTGAGTTGGGGTCCCTTGATTTGGGGTTAGGGACTCTCAATCCACGCTTTGTTGTGTGGCCCCTTGAGTTGGGGTTAGGGATTCGCAATCCACGGTTTGTTGTGTGGCCCCTTGAGCTGGGGTTAGGGACTCTCAATCCATGCTATGTTGCGGAGCTCCTTGAGTTGGGGGTAGGGACTCACAATGCACGCTTTGTTGTGTAGCCCCTTGAGTTGGGGTTAGGGACTCACAATGCATGCTTTGTTGTGTGGCCCCTTGAGCTGGGGTTAATGAGTCGCAATCCATGCTTGTTGCGGAGCTCCTTGAGGTGGGGTTAGGGACTCACAACGCACGCTTTGTTGCCTGGCCCCTTGAGTTGGGGTTAGGGACTCTCAATCCACGCTTTGTTTTGTGGCCCCTTGAGTTGGGGTTAGGGACTCTCAGTCCACGCTTTGTTGCGTGGCCCCTTGAGTTGGGGTTAGGGACTCTCAATCCACGCTTTGTTTTGTGGCCCCTTGAGTTGGGGTTAGGGACTCTCAATCCACGCTTTGTTTTGTGGCCCCTTGAGCTGGGGTTAGGGACTCTCAATCCACGCTTTGTTGCGTGGCCGAAAGTCACAAACAAACAGGATGGGGTTGCAATGTGTGGTACAATGTTGTCATGAACAGAACGCACAATCACAGATGAATGGGCCCCCCTTCCCCTCTACAAATGCGTCACAAACACCCAATCCTGCATTCAGGACCAGAGGAAACATCGGTCCCAAAAAATCCTGAAAACAGCGGTTCAACGCCCACTCCGTACTTGGACAAGCCCGTGCTTGCACAAAGGAGGGGCGGGGGGGGCGGTAATATAGGTCTTGCGACAGAAAGAAAGAACTCTTGCGTTTGCAGCAGCCCCTTGCCATGCTCCATTCCGGGAGGACATGTGTGTCCCCACTCTGCAACTGCATCGCCCGTTCACCCTCGCAGACACCAGCCGCCTTGAAACAAGGGCTCACCGCAGTCCCCTCTGTGCATACCTGCGAGTATTCCAGAGGGAGGGGGCAAGGGTTGCACACGGTGATGCCTTGCACGTTGAACGGGATGGCGATGGAGGAGAACAATGATGCGGGCAGTGGGCCCACGCAAACGTCCTTGGACAGGCAGATTGGCATGTCCCAATAGTTGAGCTTCGGATTGATCCCTGCGACCTACAACGCAAAGATGTCTATTGTCTGTCTGGAGGGTGTGAAGGGGCTTGGTTGTGTGTCTGGAGGCATGTGAAGGGGCTTGACTGTGTGTCTAGAGGCGTGTGAAGGAGCTTGGCTGTCTGTCTGGAGGGTGTGAAGGGGCTTGGCCGTGTGTCTGGAGGCGTGTGAAGGGGCTTGGCTGTGTGGCTTGGCGGCTTGATGTAACCAGAGGCGTGTGAAGGGCTGTTCTGCAGGGCTAGGTGCGCCCAATCGACAGATGTTATCCCAACAATATTTCAGTAAACGGAAGTCCCGATCAGAGTCATGCAGATTTTCACTTGTGGAAGTCACTGTGGCGCGGGTTGGGGACCATAGTTCAGCGGGGCCTCTGGGGTACCTTTGAAACACCGCTACGATCCCAACAGTCCTGAACAGGGGTAGTTTGGCAGACAAACCTAAATCCTGTGGTGCTTGAGGGGCCTTCAAGCACCTTCTGTGTGTGCGATCAGCTTCTTGGTCCACCTTGTCCACCCCAAAAGCAAAGGCGGATGAAATGCACTGCAACCCGCCTGTGGCGGGGCTGAACTTGATCTGCCACACAGCAGCCTCATCTTGAGGTTAACGATGTCTCACAGGGGGGGGAGGGGGTCGTCTCCATGTTGCAGTTGAGGATGACCAGAATGAGAATTCCATGAGGAAAACGTGGCAGATTCAAACGGCTCATGGTCCTAAAAAAAAAATGGCACTGCCCCCCCCCCCCCCCTCGCCCACACACATACCCCTTTCCACATTGAGACCATAACAGGCATCGTTTGTAAGAGGGGTGGGGGTATTTTGGACAAGACCCACCCACCCAACTTTGGACCCACCCACTCAACTTTTGACCCACCCAGACCCCCCCCCCTCTTATAAATCTGTGGGGAGCATTTTTTGTGAACAAAATTGAAGCCAAGGCGCTCTCCCGGGTTAGGCAACCCCAAAGGGTGACACGCCAAAAACTTGATATTACCAGGATTTGAACCAGGGGTCATTGGAATTGCAGTCAAGTACCTTGACAACTGGGCTATGAACCAGCTCTGATAGCTTTGTGCAGCAAAAGGTCCACAGGTTTAAGATGTTACAAAAAAAAAGGTCCGCCATCTGAAAAATTGCCACCTGCACACCTGCCACCTGCACAACGACAAAGCAGAAAAGGGCACCAGCAAACAGCCAGACAAGGCTCCTGTGACCAAAGAAAGAAGGTGTGGCAGGAGCCCAACCCAGGAAACCCTCAGAATTATAACAGGGGTGGGGGTCCAGACCTTTAGACCCACCCACCCGGCTGAAGACCCACCCACCCAGACCCCCCACCCCTTGCAAAATAGCTCTTATAAACGATGCCTGGACCATAATCACGGAAAAAAGGGGGGATAATACATTCCGTGTTCCACAAACGCTGTTTCCTGGCAACCGTTTGACGGGGGCACGCTGCAGGCACCAGTACTACGCTGCACAGGTCACAAAAAAAATCCGGGTGAGTAGCACCCACTGAGAGACGCACTGCCAACCACGTTCAGTGAACCGCAGCTCAACTGCCAACTGCCATCAGCCAATCATTAACGTTTGGTTGGCAAATCGCCTGGCACCGTCAGTTGTACATCAACTGCCATCGTTAGTGAGCAATCAACCACCATCAGTTGGGCCTCCACTGAACGAGACATGCAGGAGAGAGGAGGGGATACTGCTCATCATGGCCGGTGCCTCGACGTGTATCAAACATCACGTACAGCTCGACCAATACCATCAGCCCAGACTGTCCCTCTGAGCAATCCCTGGCGCATTCTGAATCTAAGAAACCGAGCTGTCAGTGTGCAGATGGCGAGACATGAAGCATTTGGGACTGGTTCACACTGTGGGACATTGAGGGCGTGCTATTTCGAGCACAGGTGGGGGCGGTCATCTGCGGATCTTACGGATCCGAGCGCATGCGGAGACCTGCATGTGATGCTCCAGTGCAGGATAATGGATATTGTACGGCGCCATTTCAATGTTTTTGTTGCCGGAGCCAATGACGGGACGGGTGTTGATGCAGGCGTAAATGCGTGTGTCCGCAGAGTGGTTAATCCGCAGAAACTTTGTGGCGCATACCACACGCACCTGCACAGAAGGCCACGGAGTAGATGTTGAGAGCAGCACATTCCAGGACATCAGTGCGAAGGACCAACAGAATTGCTGGGGGTACAACCGCAAAAAAAAAAAAAGACGTGGCACAGCACACGCCACGTTACGGTTTGCTCTGGGGGCAAGCTCTTGGGCTTGGGGGAAACCTGGCTCTTGGGGGTATTCTCTTGGGCGGGCAAGCAGAAATCAGAGGAATAGGAATAACAGTACCTTTTCGCAGTGCTCGATCGTGACCATCCTGGACACAGTTCCCAGAATAATGGTGCAGTTTGTGCAGCCAAAGATGGCCACGTGTTGCAATGGCATCAGCAGATAAATGTTGGCCTGGGAAACAATATGCACGTTTGCAATGGCGCTGCGAGAAACACAGAGGGAAACTAGTAAAGGAAAAGAAATCCGTTTGTCGGACAGCAAAGCATGCACAGGGCATTTATATGGTATACAGTGGCACATAGCACTGCAGCAGGCCTGCAAACAGGCATGCACATAGGATGTACCGGGTATGCATATGAAATCCACAACATATGTATCAGGCCTGCACAGAGCACATGGCATGCACGATGCTACAGGGACAAATCCACCTGATGATTGCAGTAGATCCTCACGATCTTGTTTTGGGGATTCATGTTCTCTGCAGTCCGCACGAAAAGCGACTTTGTCACCCCCGATAAAGAATTGATGTAAGCCTTTGTGTTCTGCAACAATACAACGTTGCGACTGGAGTTCCCGAACACCCCGAAACGTCCAGGGTCCAGTAGAGGGAGGCAAAGTGGAAGACAAAGAATCCGGTCAAATCCAGACAGCGCAGTACAACATCTAAAACATGCAAGACTTGCCATTTGGGGGGGTGCAGCGTGCATCACTGTGCATACGATACACTGGGCACGTATGGATGGGCGCACAGGCATCAAAGGTATGTCAGGGGGTGGAATTCTCAACACTGTCTGCCTCACCACTCCAGCCTCCAAATTGTCTCTGCCTCGTCACCTCAGCCTTCACACTGCCTCTATTGTACCACTCCAGGTCGCACACTGCTCTGTTTCACCACCCCATTGCCTCTGCGTCACCATCCAAGTCAACAGGCTACCTCTGCCTGACTCGCCAACACCACATCACACCTGCTGCCATGTCGCCTTTGTCGATGACCGATTCGTGGGCAAATCGACAGAGGGGTACAGCGCTGAATTCTGCACGAGCCGCTGGCTCACATATGTTTGAAGTACAGAAATATCCACCAGTTGTGTCTTGTCGGCAGGCTGTTCCTTGGATTGGGCAGGCTGCGCAGACATGAGCAAATAAAATATGTCCCACTGGCACTGTTACTGGTTCAACACCCAACTCTCAGCTCTCAACCTCCTTTTGAAGCTAAATACCTGAGATTGCATGAAAGCGCTTCATTGTCTAAGGCTAACTGCCCCATTTTCATGACACTATTTCTGAGAGGAAGATGAGTAGGAGGAGGAGATGCAGCCGTGCCAGGCAATGGGGCTGCCGCATGGAACAAGCATTGGTCTAGTCACTGGATGGCAGTCTTCTTTGGAACCATCCATATTGCCATTGGCTTCATGGCAGGCCAGCTCTCCTGGGGTATGTGAGACCCAAGATGTGGGCTGCCTATCCCAGAAGAGGATTCCAGCACGCTGCCATCCCGTGGAGTATTCATGCAATGATTTCATGCAACACCCAAAGATCAGCCTCAAGAGGGGATTGACTCAAGGGTACCTTCGCAGGGGATCCACTCTAGCGCTGCGGTCTTGCACTGCCAGCGAAGCAGTTGTGAAACAGTTCAGAGTGAGCTGTACGGACTATTTGCGGTATGTTTGAGGGTTGCTGGATGGATTACCCCTGCTCTCCTCATTGTAAGAGTAACATTTTCCCACTTCATAAATCCCGTGAGATGACCCAAACTGAACCCCTTCCCCCTCTGGCAAAACCCCAAAAATTATGGGGGCTTGTGAGACTTGTTAGCCACAATCTGGCCAAAAACTCCACCTCTTGGACAGTGTTACCGTGTGGCAGGTGGTACAGCATCACACTCAGACCCAAAATTTGTCTCTATACCCAAGTGATTTGACCCACCCCACCCCATCACCACCACCAAAAGGCAATAGATATAGGGGGGGGGGGGGGCTGAATCCCTGGGGTTAGGTCAACCCTCCAACAAGAAGATTGTTTTCCTCACCATCATGCATTGGATTTATCACTCCAAAGATCGCGCACCCTCTTGCCCGTGCTCTTGCCCTTGTCCTTGGGCACTGGCTTTGACGGCAAACCTACAAAAGCCGCCTAACATTGCATTTTTGGGCCGAGGTGCTAGTGACCTTGTGATGAGCATGCACCGGGACGTGAGGCATAGATTCTGATGGCACATCGTCACTAGTGGTAGAGGTGCAACTGGAGCTAGAGGATGCACTGGGGTTGGAATTTGCAGTGCGGTGCTGCTAGTATAGATGAAGGGAATAGCAAGAGCAATGATAGTAGCAATGGTGTGTTGCGTTGCAGGCTTTGCCTTGGTGCAGCTGGCTAGCTAGCTAGCTGGGACAGAAGTGCAACACTGTCAATACACACAACACAGAGGGGGATCATCCCAAAGCCCATGTCATCCCATGCACAAAAATTGTTCCTCTGCACAATTGTGCGTTGGGACTTGAAGCAGATCTATCTCAGCATTCCAGCGCCAAGCCACCCAACAAATATACAGGTTCACATTTTTCACATAACATGGCTTTGCGAGTCATGTGGTCTCTGTGGTGAGAGGTGTTGCGCACCCAGTGACAGAGCTTGGCATACAATACTGTAGCAATCTCCACACCAGCTCCGGCATAGCTCAGGACAGTGGCACCCTGGAACCTTGGAATCACCTACTATGCTGCCATGGTTCACCAACTACAAGGGGGCACTGGCGCCCAAGAGGTACAAGTGGGCACATAGAACAAAGGTGCGTACGGAAGGAGCCAGTCTAGTGAGCTCATTGCCCCTTACCACAACCATTGTGATCCCTTGCATGGTTTTTTACAACATCAATTATGGTGAAGGCACTATTCCATGGACCAAAAAAAAACTGAATGATTTGCAAATGCCATGCTCCATGTTGTGCTGCTGCTCAGAGTGTGCTCCTTACTTCCAAGTCCAGTAAAACGCCCCCCCCCCCCCCCGTCCCAAAAAGAAAGTTTGTATGGCAGCTTTAGACTACCAGAAAACGCTGCGTTGTTCCAGGAAAACAGCATCGGGGAATATGGGCGTTGAAGGCAGGATTCACGAACCTCAACATGTGCGAAACAGGTGTTTACAAGGACGGGAAACAGCAATTTATGGCAATGGCGCTATTATGGGGCGCTTCGGACTGGCACTGTATTTGGACTACAGTGGCCAAGCATCCCTGCAGTGGTGAAAAACGTTATGTATTGACAATATTGTGGCCTGTCTTTGTGACATATGGGCGATGCTTGGACATGGTGTATCCAACATCATGTGTAGACTTTCACAACAAAAGGTTCCTACAGGAGGGGGGAAAATTTTGCACCGGGAATTTTTCGCACGAGAAAATTTCGCGCCGGGTTTATTTCGCACAGTGGCCTGAAAATTGAGCGGGAAATTTCGCACCTTCCAGGATTGTTCACTGTACAGGCCACTGTACCGGGCGGACCAGCTTTGGTAAAAAAACGCATCACCAGGGCTTTGCATAGTGACCCCAAATCCAAAGTATGTTCCTTTTTTTTGGAAGGCTATCCGGAGTGTATGCTGCCCATAAACACAGTGTGAGCAGAGGCCTGTCCTACCTTAGTGGTATGCACCCACACTGATGTTCCAAAGGGCGTTGATTCAATTCCCGGAGGCATTGTTCGCTTTTTCTGGCGCTTTTTCTGGCGCTTTTTCTGGCGCTTTTTTTGACTGTTTGAGCCATACATTGCACCACATCCTCCTGTCAACAGCACATGGGAGGGCAGGAAAGAGGCAAGCACACAATACTTGGGGTGTCAATCAAGAATTTGGCCTAGACAGAAAACAGTTGAAGAACTGTTGGTCTGAAAACAGTTGAAAAACTGTTGGGCTGAAAACAGTTCAAAAACTGTTTGATTGGATACCACTTGGTCCATTATACACGACTGTTTGATAAGATATCATTTGAAAAACCTGTGACAGTGATAGTGATAGTGGCAGTGAGCGACCTTGCTACAGAAAAAACCAAGCCGTGTGTCCCCAGTACAGGTGTAGATGCAAAGAAGCGGCACAAGGAGGAGGCAGACAAGTACTGGCATTTCGTGCCCAAAGTTCCTCTCTGTTTTGTGCGGCAACTAGTCCTTTTCGCATTTCAAATGATTCCAGATCAAGCATCGTGGCTAAATTTCGCGCCGGGTTTATTTCGCACAGTGGCCTGAAAATTGAGCGGGAAATTTCGCACACATTTGAAATACGAAATTTCCCACAGCGAAATATTCCCGTCGCGAAATTTCCCCCCCTCCTGTATGGTGATCTGCAACACCCCTTGACCTGTCTTGCAACACCATGGTAGTAAATATACAATATTAACATGGGGCGATATTATGCACTCGCTCAGGACAATACGCATGGTGTCTGTTCAAGGCAAACCACCCCTGCTTTTCGTCAAGCACATTAGAGTTTGAAACTGGACTGAAAGACCCTGGAAACATCTTGTCAGATGTGGCGGTTGCCAAAGCCAGCATTGGGATCAAGAGTTGTCAGGGCCTGCAAATCAAAATCTACAGCTTCAGACCTACTACACCCACAAGCAGGAGCGGGATGGGCGCAGGCGGGGTAGGGTACCTTTTGCCAACAAGGCATCAGCGATCCAAAGCTCGTCTCTTTCGTCAAATTCTCACCTTCGTACAGCAGCAGCTGAAAATCTTGAATCTGCGGCAAACTCACCTACAGACACAGCCACATATACAGACACAGGCACTGGTATGGACACACGAAGTAGCCGCAGGCATCGACCCAGAGACAGACACAGGAAGATGAGCAGGAGTTGGAGATACAACAATGCTGGGCTGTCAGGCTGCCAAACGGGATGGGTAGGGTCTTGTTGCTGGACGGCTGTCCTCTCTGAACGTAGCCACATCACCATTGGCTTTGTGGAGGGCCTGCTCTCCTTGTAAGCCTTCCTTTGTTGGTGGTTTCTGGGGGCGCCCTTGCACTGCGCGCTACTTTTTGGACCAGGTTCCCCCTGAAGAGCCCCCAAGCACACCCCTTCCAAACGCCCTTGCATCACCCCTGCCTCAGGAGCAGGTCCCACTAGGTCCCACTGTAGACCCTGTAGACCCTGGGAGACCTCCTTCTGTGGGGGCGGGAGGTGGTCCATCTTCCACGAATGGGGGTGGGAGGATGGACCCCGGGGGTGCTGGGTATGGCCGTCCAGCATAGCCCCGCTGCCGACTGTCTCGGGATACACCTTGGCTGGCACGAAGGATCCTTGGCGTTGACCAAGCCCGTGAGGTCACCTTCGATTATAGTACTTGGACGTGATACCGCACTTGGAGGGGATGCTAGATTGTCCCTCGGCCTTGATCATGATCTTGAGGTCCGACATCGGCCGTGCCTGCTCGGGGTCCCCATGATGGGGAGAAAACAACATGGATACATCACCTTTGCCTTCTCGAGGTCCCATGGTGGGGAGAAATCAACCTAGGAAAGAGTGGATGTGGTGGAAATGAGCAAAAAAGTGTGGAAAAAGGTGGAAGTGGATGAAACTAGGTGAAAATCCGAAAATGCCATATCCCCAATGTGTAAGAAGCAGCAAAACCTACTCTCAAACAACAATGATGCCCCTAGTATCACAAAGTATGTGTCTGTAGTACGGCCACACACCCAAATAGTTGCACTGCGCTAAGTGTGCCCCCTCTAAGGTGCATGTGGCACCCAACGCAGGGGGGGGGGGGGGGTCCATTTCCCCCTATCCTGGTGCCCTGCCAGCTGCCGTCACGTTGGGTTTTCTAGTCCCCCTTATGACGCTCCACTCAAGAGCTGACTGGTGCACTGGTGAATAGGCGGCCAATCAGGTGATAATCCGAAGCGCCCATGTGGGATCTGCAGTCGCAGAATTGGCATCCAATTTCGATTGGCTTACCTCGTACCGCCGATACCGCCTGCCTGCACCACCTAGCAGGAGTGCCTTGCGAGGTCAGTATAACAGCCTACAGGCCTGGCCAGACCCAGTGCTCATCGGCCTAGTCAACCGCCCAGCCTCCAAACAGTGTCTTTTTTGGCAATTTGTTGCTTCATTTTTGAATGTTGATGCATAAACAAGTGAGGAGCTGCAAAGGGTTCGGAAGCTAGTTAAACTTAGACTGGACAATTGGACACATGTGGAGGATTCCCTATGGTCACCCTTGGAGAAACAGCAAGTATAAGTTGCAGTCTGATGATTCTTGGAGAGCTTTTCGTCTAGCATTGGCAAGGCCACTGTTAATTCTGCTATGACAGCCTCTAGCTGTACTGTCTAAAAAATATGCAATGGGGTGTCTAGAGATTTGTCATAGAGAGTGTCCTATCTGAAAATCCAACGGACTATCATGCTGAAATATGGCTTATTGACCTTAGTGGAGACCCCGGAGCAATTTCCAATGCACCTTTCTCTGACATTGCGGCTGCATTTTGGTGGAAACTAGTTTTAACCAGACGCTGATTTTCAGCTAACAGAACTCCCCAAACTAAGCACGCGCCCCTACGGCCCTTGGTACACGTTTGAACCCCAAAATCATTCCGCCAACTGTTCAAGCCATTCTCGGCTGGCTAGCTGGGACAGAAACAAAGTTGGAAGTCTGTTTGCTCGGAACTAGCCACCCCACCCACCCCTAATAAAAAATGTTGTTCGCATAGCTTGGGGGTTCAGCTGTTGGGGATATTAGAATCCATAGTGCCACAAAGATTGCTTAAGCTGCTGTGGCTGGGCTGGGTATGTCTAAGCTTAACATCAAGCTCAACAAAGATGTGAAAGTCCAAACTACAACATAATCATGAGCTGAAAGGAGGCAAATGCAACGCTCAAGGATGAGCTCAAGGTGACGCAGGTTGTGCCCTGTGCCATTAGGGGGAATCTTTGCACTGCGCGCGCACTACGCGCGCACTGCACGCGCACTGCGCGCTACTTTTAGACTATGTTCCCCCCAAAGAGCCCCCAAGCACACCCCTTGGAAACGCCCTTAGAATTAGGTGACCCAAACTGCCCCAGCTAAAGAAAGTTGCAAACTACCTTCCCTTAACATAACACACACATGTTCCTTACGATGCCCCAGTGCCACATGCGTGGTTTCGGTTGTGAGGAAGGGGCTCTCTCCTTTCCCTTGCGGTTAGAATCGGATTGGGGTTGAGATTGTGTATCCACAGGGGGTTGCGAGGACTCAGAGGGTTGAGGGAGATTGGAGCTGGACGAAGCCACATCTGCCGGAGGGGGCGCAGCAACACAAAAAGCATCCATTGTGCGTTGCCGCTTTTCTAGGACGTGCTGCGCATGTTTTGCTTGTTTCTTGGCCTCTCTATCTCTTTTCTCACGGCGCAAACGGTCAATCGCAGGCTGCAGTGTTGGCGCTTCACTGCCGCCTTCACAGAATGGTTGGCCATCAAGCCCATCCTGGATAATTACACTTTCCTCATCCCTTGGTAAGTGGTTACCCTTGCCGAACCGCAAGATCTGCTCAATCACCTTTGGCACACCCAAACAAAGGGGGACAAAATCAGAAGTCAAAACCTCCGCTAGGGGTCACCATGATGCCCCTAGGGGCCCCTAGTATCTCAAAAGTATGGGTCCCTAGTACGGCCGGACGCCCAAATAGTTGCACTGCGCGCGCACTGCACGCGCACTGCGCTTAAGGCTCCCCCTTAGTAGAAACCAACAAAGCTCAATCTCTCCCCGAGATTTCCAAGGCACAATGCCCAGGTCTTCAGGGCCAAGCCAACAACAACAATAGGTGACCTTGTAGGCAAGCTAGTGCGGTCCCTCGGAAAAATTTCTTGTGGTGCGGCATGCTGCGGCATGCTGCGGCATGCTGCGGCATGCTGCGGCATGCTTCAGCCTGCACTTGTGGGTACCTACGCTTCTGTGTCAAGTTGAACTCACATGCAAGAGACAACATGCACAACACTGTTGGGCCAAATTAATCACTTTCACCATCCGGATCGTCTGTAGTGGGTTTGTTGACATACATCATAGCCAAATGGCGCAAAGTGTCGTTGCCCATATGCAAACGGTCCTTTGTCTGGATGTGGCCCACTGCAAACCCTAACCTGTGATGCCTTGGTATTTTGAGTATCCTTCAGGACTTGACATGTCAAAACAACACCAAAAAAGCGAAGATCAGAATAGAGAGGAACTGACAGGCAACAAAGTACTCTTGCCGGGAATGGAACCCAGGACCCTCCAAGCTGGAACCCAGTAATTTACCACTGCGCTACCATCCAGTTCTGCGATATCTGTGCAACAAAGGGTTCAGAGTTTCGACGTGGTATGAAAAAAAAAGTCCGCCACGTGAAAATTTTGGCTCGCTGCGGCATGCTGCGGCATGCTGCGGCATGCTTCAAAACCCCCATGTGCAGCTCCAAAAAACAGGTGCTGCGGCATGCTGCGGCATGCTGCGGCATGCTGCGGCTGCACTAGCTTGCTTGTAGGTGACCTTGATTAGGGTCTTTAGTGCCAAGCCAGCAACAACAATAGGTGACCTTGTAGGTGACGTGGATTACAACGATCTTGTAGTCACTGTGATCAAAACACAAGAAGTTGGTCAACTTGCTTGCAACTTGTTAGGCAATCCCAGAGTGATAGCACGGTCTTGCCACCTGTGCTGTGCACCAGGAACCTGTTTCTCACAAATAATGGTAGCTAACAACGGCTAGCTATCGCTAACATCCACCAACCTCCATTGCTCCACAGGAACCCTAGGCTTTCCACCAACAAGACTAGGCACACCACTCGTCAAAGAGTTTAGAATCAAGGATGTGCATCATCCATATAATCGTTCTTCATTTCAATCACAATCCATACAGATAGAGTTACACAGGCGCGTGTGTATGTGGGAGGTTGTGAACAATCATGTGTGTGTGGGTGTGTGGGAAGTTACGAACAGTCAACACAAATGCAAAAAAATTCTCAGAATTTTACTGGAAAGCCCTTTGTAGCACACAACAGCCAACTTCTTCCCTTTCTGGACAAGGGGTCTTTCTCGTGCTACCCGATGCACAGCAAGGCATGAAAGACATGTAAAAGCACCTGCGAAAGTCACTATTACGGTTAACATCATGGTCATGATCAAGGATTAATTCACAGTAACGGTCAAGGTCATAGTCGCAACATCAAGGTCAACAACGGGTCAAAGTCCAGATCAAGGGGTCACAGTCAAGATCACAGTGCTTCGTGGTAAGTAGTTAGCTACTCTTTTGTTGCGAAGCCCGTGTCTATGGGGGCCTAGCCATTGCCACCGAGCTACGCCCATTGCAAGTTGAAACGGACGACCTGCACCCTACCCTCCACCTTGTAGTTGGGTCCCAGACTCCTCGGGCTCCTCCTCCAAATTCAGGTCCCCCACCCCACCCTGACACACGGCCATTGAGTGTGTTCGTGAGGAGACCACGGTTGTCGGACAACGAGGGGTCTCACCCCAAAGAAGAAGCGGAGGCAAGCGGAAGCAAGCAAGCTTTTAGCTCTCCCAAAGCCCCCCCAACTTCCTCCCCAAAGCCCACCCTAACGCCCTCCCCAAACACCGCCCCCAAGAAGAGGGAGACCAAGGGGCTTGGTATCAAACGGAGGATAAGGACAAGGTGTTTGAAGATTCAGAGGATGGCTCCCCGGGAATGGCAAGGGGCTTGTTGTTGCCGGGTTTGGGTTGGGGGGGAAGGGGTTGCGGTTGTTGTTCTGTAGTTGCCAACACGAGACTAAAATTTTGGGTTTGGGAGGAAGAGTGTGTTTCCTTTGTCTTGTAGTGTTGTTTTGTATGATGTGCCTTGGGCACAAGGCACATTGTGCAGGTGTGGCATGATGCCTAAGGCGCAGTATGCTAAGGCACAACGGCAACTGAGGCGCAATGTGGTCAGCTAGGGAGTGCCTCAAGTGCACTGTGGTCAAGTAGAGGGCTTGAGGCATAGTGTGCTCAGGCAAAGCATGGCCCAACACACAGTTTGCTCGGGTAGGGCAGTGCATGAGGCATGGGCATGGGAAGAATTGGGCCTTAGGCACAGTGCGCAATGGCAGAGGAGTGCATGAGGTGCAATGTGCAGGGGCACGGTGGTGCCCGAGGCACACGGTGCTCGGGCAGAGCAATATGTGTGCTGGGCCAAAGCAGTGTCTGAGGCACAATATGCTGGGGCAGAGGAGCGCCTATGGTGCACTGCGCTGCGCCATGAGGCGCAGGCACAATGCACTTAGGCACGGTGGTGCTTAAGGTGCAATGTGCTTGAGCACAATAGTGCCCAAGACATAGTGTCCAAGGGCAGAGTGGTGCCCAAAGCATAGTGCTCAAGCATAGCAATGCCTAAGGCACCATGTACAAGGGTAGAGTGGTGCCAAAGGTGCAATGTGCTGGGGCAGAGCAATGCCTGGGGCACGTGTGCTTGGCTAGGGCAGTGTTTGAGGTGCAATGTGCTCTGGCAGAGCAAAATTGTGCTCAACCATTGCAATGCCTTATGCATCGTGTGCTCAAGCAGAGCAAGGGCTCACATGTAGTAGTGTGATAGGGCACAGCACAGCCTGAGGTACAATATGCGGGGGCCGGGTGGTGGTTGAGGCACAGTGTGGTTAGGCAGAGCAGTGCATGAGGCACAGTGTGCTCGGCCAAGGCAGTGTGTGAGGCGCACTGTGCTCAAGCAGAGCAGGGCTTGAGACGTGTGAAGGCAGAGTGGTGACTTAGGCAGGCACAGTGTGCTTGGGCAGAGTAGGGCCTGAGGCACATTGTGCTGAAGCAGAGCAGTGCCTAAGGAATAGTGTGCTTGTGCTGAGTAGCGACACAGGCACAATGCGCTTGGTCGTGCAGGTGGGCCACGCTTGCAAGAAATAGTGCCAATACAACCCTCAAGCAATAGCCACATCTTAGTATGTTGAAATTCGTGGCAAAAAGAAATATGGACACTCCGCATTATATATCAGTCTCAGTGTGTCACCAAACACAATCATCCCAAACAAATATTTAATTTTGGCTTGGCGATGGGGCAACCCCGCCTACCCCCCCCCCTTGTAGCACCCTCCTCCCCCTACCTCCCCCCCAGTACCTCCAAGGTAGGGGGGGGGGGGTATATATCCTTGCCCACACTGACCTGACGATTGGACTCTAGACACAACATACCTTGTATTTGCCCAGAGCCACCAACACAAGCATATCATACAAATGGCGTTTCACGAACTGCAATTGATCTTCGTGATCGGTGACTGCAACCATGTCAACAGAGAGGTAAATAGTGGCACAGTAATCATGGCCCACAACAAACAAGAGTGACCAAGAGCCATACCCCACCCTGTTTGCAATCCACAAATCACTTTTACACTGCCCCTTTGAAGTGTTTGAGTTGCATAGAAGCGTTTGCCTCAGGCATGTGTAGTGAGACTACAGGGATCCCTTCCTCTGCACCATCTGCTGTGTACTCATGGCAGGGCGCTTATGATACTGTGATCAGCTCCAAGGGGATGCCCCCGCCTCTGAATCCCAGCCCCAATGGTTCATCGAGAGGAGGCACATCCATGTGTGTTCAGCCTGTGCACAGCCCAGCAGGTGTATTTTGGGCAGCACAATCGAAGTTGTCCAGTTCATCGATGTATTTCGGGAGGTTCCGCATGTTGGAGTGGTGGTGGGGGCACCATTTGTGTGGCGGCCTGAATTTATCATGCGCACCAACACAGAAATGGATGCCCACATTTCTTCTGAATGCAGCACCAGCAGATGCTGGCAGTGATAGCCCAGACTCAAGGGCGTCATAAACACCCGCCACAACCCATTTTGGCAGGTGGCAGGTTGGTATAGTTTGGTTTTGGCGTTTTTTGGCGTTCTTTGGCATTTTGGGGGCATGTTTGGGTGTTTTTTGGCACAAGCTGCTGCCAAAAGCCGATTTGGGGTGTTTTCAGAGGGGGGGGGGGGGGGGTCTAGAGCGTTACTCTCCAAGGGCCTCCAAGGTTGATGCTTTTTCTTGGTGCACTCATGATGGTTGCTGCTACTTTCTGGTGGACTCTAAATGGTTGCTGCTATTTCATGTTATTTCCTGGTGCACTCTCTGGATGGTTGCTCTTCTTGCATGATGCATGACTCTGGATGATTGCTGTTATTTCTTGGTGCACTCTAGATGTTTATTGTCATTTCCTAGTGCACTCTAGATGGTTACTGTTGTTTCCTAGTAGAACTTGGTTGGCTGCTGTTAATGACTTATTGTTGTCCTTTCTTTTTCATGTGACTTTTGTTGACCATCGAGATACTTCGGATTTCAAACCCTACAGCCCTGCATGCTGCCCTACATGGAATGGCGAAGCAAGAAAGACAGAAGCAACATCCTTTAGATGTGAAACATTCTCACAATGGCGGGTCCAATCCTGTGCATGGGCCCAAATTCGCAACTGTAGTACGGCAATGACAGGTCACCATGCAACTAGCTTGGTTAGCGCAAAGGTGGACACAACAAACAAAATTTTGGTGGCCACTCACTCCCCTCGCGCTCCCTCACCACCCAAGTGTCGTGCCCCTATTGCCCTGCATAACATCAACTCCACTGGCGCAAACCCAAAACATGTGGACAATCCATTGGTCCACCGGGACATCTGCTCGGAGGAGCGCGTGTTTGTATGCAACCACAATGGCACTAGCATGGCCATTTCTCAAAAATTCATAGGCCAAGTATTTTGTCTTGACCGCACCACTTCGATGGTATATGTGCAAGAGTCCGATGCCAACCCGAAAAATTGGCTGTGAAGGATGGCCACAACCTCTTCGGTGCAGTAGGGGAAGCAATCTCATGCAAGATGGTGACAACAGACACCCAGCCAGTGCACGACAGAGTAAACCCCTACCCTGTATAAGAACGGGCAGTCTAAATAAGCACAGGCACGCATGTTCTTATTATTTAGTCCAAAATAAGAACACGCAGCCGGGCCCGGGGTCCTAGGGTCCCAATTTCCTCCACTACTTCATCCCCCACCCCAACAAAAAAATTCAAAATGCGGTTGATCATCACAGAATTCAGGTTGATCATCGCAGAGTTCAACGCGGCCAATGGCCGCCTCATAGTAGTCATCCACAATGGCCTCATCCTCAATTCTGGCAGCCAGGGGTCATCACCATTCAACTCTGCCATATTTCTGCAAACAAAGAAGGTTACGAACACTGCACATCGGGGTCTTCCAAATAAAAACAAGCAAAAAATAAGAACACACAAATAAATAAGAACACAAGCATGTTCTTACACGAGGGGGGGTTTAATGGAGACCGACCATGTGGACCACTTCAGCATCCCTAGCAACATTGGTGAAGTTGCCATCGTGCTTCGCGATATGATAAATTGTGGGGAAGAGGCCTCGTATGGCAAATTATACCCCGGTAGGCTGGGCACCAACCATGGACGATGAGGCACCACCACTCATGCACAGTACCAAAGACTTGGCATGCAATCCACACTCTATGTGGTCCTTGATGGTGGAAAGCCGCATGGTTGGGTTTCCATCTACCCATGATCGCCGTACGCCAACGTCGCGGCAGGCTATGCACCACACAGGCCATTCTTATGGCACAACCATGCACGCCCTCGCACCATTTCTCTTTGAAACGACGAACTTTAGGATGCAGGGGCGGTGGTTCCAGGTTTGGTGCAGAGCACACGTAACACAATGCTTCCAACAACATGGGTGTACCGCATGGCTCGTGCACTCGTCAGTGGCACTTGTGACAAGTGCGCATAATGCTTGCAGGTGGTGACTCACCAACACGGCAAAGGCAACTTAGGCACTGCCAGTTTTGTAGACGCCCCTCATGTACATCTTGCTCGCAAACATCTCAACATTGCACCATGCAACTTCTCATTGCAATAGGCACAAGATGGGGAGGTGGGAGCGAAGAAGGTGGTCACCCTTTTGGCTTTCAAGCGAGGTGGTGCTGACTTAGTCTGTAAATTCCCACCCATCACATGCCTTTTGCTTTTCAGCAACACGTGTCACCCAGGTGCCGTGAATGTTAATGCTGTAGCCCTCGTAAACTGGGTCCACGGGCCGCCAGTGGTGGGGCGCAGCCAAATGAGGGTGCTGCGGGTATTAAAAATGATGTCTACACGGAAAGAGGAGCATATGGGATTCCTAAACACCCTCTTGCAATCCCTCTACACCCTATTCCAATACCTCTATTCCCCTTAGATCCCATTTCCCAAATCCGATTGGCGATACTCTCAATGCCCAGCTCCAACACAATGTTCCCTATGTGACACACCCAATTGCTGTGCCCCTACTCCCATCTTGAATTGCAATTTCTTAAAATTACCATATACTACCACTATGTTGAACCCTTTTGAACTACCTCAATTACACTTTCCACTTGCTCGTATGAGGGTACCTGAGGAACCTGCAGCAATTGACTCACCTGCACCTCAACCTACAAGGGTACGTGACGAACCTGTCGGAATTGGAGTGCGTTGTGCGTTGTGCAGAGCGCATGGATAAATTTGGAAAACACGGCTTTTTTGTCATATGACAGGTGGCGTGACAGGTCATAATGGTAGGTTTGCCCATACTGTTGTGTTATGTATCTAGTGATGCCTTGTGTTGTGTTGTGTTGTGTTGTGTTGTGTTGTGTTGTGTTGTGTTGTGTTGTGTTGTGTTGTGTTGTGTTGTGTTGTGTTGTGTTGTGTTGTGTTGTGTTGTGTTGTGTTGTGTTGTGTTGTGTTGTGTTGTGTTGTGCCGAAGACGCTGTTACCAGAAGGCAATGGCCGGGATATCTACCCACGGGTACAGGTGGACGGGAGGGCTGTGTGTGTAGCACGCGCGCCGTGCGTAAGTGTGTGGTTATCGGCGGAAAGAGGGGGAGTCGAGGAAACCTGGATGTCACCCTCCTGGTGTTAGCCGTCATCCCAGGAACTCCCGCTGTACTCCCTCTCTCTCCACCTGCTGGTGTAGGCGTAGCTCTTGCAACAGCCACGCCATCGTGCTGCCTGGGCCCAGGCGGGCTTTCAGCAACGTGGCATGCGCCTTGGTGTGGGCGTACCAGACTGTGATGGACTCCTCGATCACGTGACGTATGAACTCTGTCTCCAGCGTGTGGGGCCCTGAGCACTCCATGTGGGCCCGTTGCATGGAGGGGGTACGCAAGGCCGCCGCCCACTGCTCCAGTACAGTCGGCTCCCACAGCTGGTGGCGCACCGAGGCAGCCCGTTTCCCCACCTTCTGGTCGAGCCACTCCGCGAGCCGCAGGCGAGCCGGCCCCCACTCATGGGACTGGGCCGAACAGGCCCAAAGGTGGGGTGCCGTTTCGGGCTGCGCTCCACAAAGGAGGCACGTGGTGTCCAACACTGTGTCTCGTTGGGAGGACCGGTGCGCCACGACAGTCATCGTGGAGATGTTGTCCATGCGGTGCGCCGCAATATGGCGCTGCTGGTTGCTATCGAACCAATCGAGGAGGAGTCCACTCCCCGACACGTAGTTTGCTCCCCATCAGGCCTCATAGCCGGCCCGCGCCGGCATGGAGGCCCGATCCTGCAACCAGTCGCCCAACGCCCTTGGGGAGAGCTGGCACTGGTCCCGGTAGGTCACCGGGGGGAGAAAGGAGAAGGGGCGCCGGAGGAGCCACGTCGGGTCTACCTCTGGCAGCTCATGTGTCGCCGCATCAATACGGACGTTCAGGTCCGTTATCCACTGCGATGGCGTAGACCACATTTATGGCCGAGGCCGGGGAGAGACGTCAGCCTCCCAGGACCGTGGCGTCGAGGTCGTGTATTCCATCCCCACAAGGGCCCCCCTCCTGATATGTTCGGAGGGCCCCCACCGCGGCCTCGGAGTCCGGCACCAACTAAAATACCCTTGGTTGTTGCGCCAGCCTGCGGACGCACAATAGGAGTATCATGGCCTCCCCCTCTTGGGAGGTGCCTACCCCGGAGGCCATGTGGGCCGGTAGGCCTCGGGCCCGCTCTGGGCAACCCCTTCCATCGCCATGCTTGCCTGCATGGTTCCCGCATCCACTGCGGCCACGGTGCTGCGGAGGGTTGCCAGCACCGGTAGGTCATGGAACCAAATGCCCGGCTTGACCTCGGGTGCCAGCACTTGCGGGGGGTCGGTGGTCAGGCCGTGCGGCGCATGGAGGGCCAGGTCCCCATGGTGCTCACGGGGGTGGGTTCGTAGGGCAGGGCCAAGCTCCGCCGGCACCATTCCCGCCGTACTGAGCGAGTAGTAGAGGGGCCCTTTATTCGGGTGCCCTGTGCACCTGTGCGCCATATACTCCGCGGGGTATTGGAACTTCGCCACCACAGCCGGAGCGATGGCTATCCACAGCCACGGCGGCAGCGCCGTGGTGACTGTGACCAAGGGGGCCGGCGATGCCTGGGCCCATGGCCAGTATGCGTCCACCGGTGGTATGTGTCCACTCGGACAGCCATACGATGGTGGGCACCCATACCCCCGCGCTCCGAAGCTGGCCCAAGGACACATGTTGATGGTTGTCCCATAGTTGGGCGTGCAGGGGCGCGTGGACCTGAATTTGGATGCCCAAAAGGGCCACCAGGAGGCGGTGTAGTCGGGTATAGCTCGGCAGCGTATCCCGGGGCTGGCAGCACACCCGGACCTCCAGCGCCCAGTCTTTGGCCTCCATGGTGTCCTTCATGGCAGTTGTCACCTTGACCGGATATCCTTCGTGGTACACAGTCTCCACCCGGGTGGTTTTGGCCACCGGGCCCCCGATGACCACTTCCGCAGGGTATGCGAGCACGCCGCTCGGCATCCAGTCCTTGGGCGAAGCCGGCGCCCGCGGCCGGGGCACCTGCACTATAGGCGCCGGAACGGCGCCGTGGCGGGCCCGCCACACCCTAAGGCCAGGGATACCCTTGCGGGCAGGCGCTCGCTCCTTAAGGGCTCGTTCCCCTTTGATTCTGGTCTTCCGTGTACAGGTCTCCCAGGTGGTGGTATCGTAGAGCCTGCACCGTCTCGTAGACGGCGGGGGGGATGACTACCTGTACGACATCGCCGTACTGGGTCGGGTAAACCTCCACCTGGGGGGCGGGGGCCGCCACCGCTCTCGCCCGCGGTCCGCCAGTGCCCTGCACCAAGATGGGGGGTCGTCCCTGAGTATGGCCCCGCATCCACATGGGCAGGGACACCTCATCCACCACCCACTGCAGCGTAGCGATGAGGTGGGGGCACCGCGGGTGGTGGGTGTACCGCCCTGGGGTGAGCACAGCAGGGCATCCCCCTCTGAGCACTTGGTGGGCCTGGAGGGTGCAGGCTTGGGACTCCCGAAAGTCCTCTTTGGACCAAGCCCCCTGCCGGGCCCATTCCCGGGCAACCGCAGCCTGCCACGAGTGTGAGGACCGGGTCAAACCCTGGGAGCCATGCTCCCAGGGCCCCCAGAGAGCTTCGGTGTGGGCATGGTGGGAGACTTTTGTCATGTGCTCGTACGCCCGCACCATCACAGCATCGTTTGCGGCGTGCACCTGGGCCGTGGGGCGGTAGACGTTGGCCAAGGGGAGTGGTTTACTAGGGAGCTCCGCAGTGAGCACCATCATGGCTACGTCCGGGGAGAGTCGCTGGGGGCGGAGCTGCTTCCAGCCCGCCGCCTGAACCTCCGGCAGGTTACGGGGCGCCGTGGGTGTGCCCTGGAGGTAGATGTCCGTCCCCATATAGCGGAGAACTCGGGAGGGCTAGATCTCCGAGGCCCCGGCCAATGCCTCCTCCCGGTGCTCCGAGGTATCCGTTGCCCACGTGTGGCCCACGTGTCGGGCTACGGCTGCCGGAGTGGGCGAACATAGGGGCTGGGGGTCGGAGGTCGACCCGTGCTGGATTTTACGGTCGGGGGCATCTACTCGCGGGATACCCTGGTAGTATGTCCGCTGATCCAATAGGACCCCTTGAATGGGGCGGGTGTCGCCCCGTTCCAGGAGGACGATCGTGCCGTCCACCCACATGAGCCCTGGGAAGCGAAATGGCTGTACAGCAGAGGCTTTGTACGCAATGTCCATGAAGCGTAGGAACGGGAGAGCCACCGTTGCGGCTGCATGGACCCCTGAATAGTGCCCTGGGGGGTACCCAATAGTTGTGTCAAGGTACTGAACTGCTAGGGGCCCAAGGGTAGGGTATATGAGAAGCCCTCTGTGTGGGTGGCGAGGTGGCCAACCTCTCCCGGGCCTACACGGGCCCCCAGGATGGGGTGGACGTCCTAGGCGATCACGTCGAAGAATTTCACGAGGTCTGTGATGAGGACGTCTACCACTCGGTGCTGATGCTTGGCGAGGTCCAACTTCATGTGCACCGTGTGGACCATCTCCTGGAGGGACATGCCTCGCATGCCTCCTACAAGGCAAGGGCCCCCCAGGGCCCACTCGTATATAGCTGTTGCCAGGGCGTAGAAAGCCGTAGGCTCTAGCTTTGAGATGTGGGAGGAGATGGTTATGCCCCGAAGGTTTGCTTCCTGGATGGGCTGGTCTGTGTTCCTGAGGAGCAAGGTGACCCTACCACGCCTGCCCACCGTGCGGCATACTGGGGGACTCGCATGACGGCGCACAGGGTCACCTGGTCCGCCTCGGTCACGTGACGGTACCTGGAGATGTCGATGTTGACGTCCGCCTCCGGCCGGCGGAGGTCTGGGCCGCGGGCCTTGCCGGTTTGTACCTCCCACAGGTAGCTAGGCTGGACATAGTCTATCCGGGCCAGCGGAGCATGCTTTGGCAGGAGGTCCAGGTACCGTTTGAAATGGGCCCACCGTTCGGGGTCGTCCCGGATCCAGTAGTTGTGGCCCTGGGGCCGCATTCGGCTCGCGTACAGGGAAGACAAGGTCTACCTGAGGTTCAGAAGCCAATGGGATTTGGGACTTATCTCGCGGGGGAGGCCAGCTGCGCCGTTGAACCTCTCGACACCGCTCCGGGGTGCGCCGGAGGTTGCGGGTCTCTTGAGTTCGCCAGAGGGCCCGGCCCTTGATTTCCCGGAGGTTTTGCCGGCGCTGGGCCTCTCCCAACGCCACGAGGCTTTTTTTGAGGGTGTGCCCCACCGCCGCTGAGTTGCCCACCATGCTCTGGGTAGTCGCTGTCAAACGCCCCACGTAGGGGAGCATACTGCGCGCCAGGAAAGGCGGTTGGGGGGACTTCGAGGAGGGGGGGGGGGTTCTGCCGGGCGTGTCCGGAGGCGGTAGTGCCGGAAACGGAGAGCCCGGACCCTGCCCATGGCTTGTGCCCAATCATAGATGGCCTGTTGCAGGCCTTTGAGCCAACGGGTTGGGGCGAGTTGGGGGTCGATGTCTCTCATGCGGAGTACCGAGCTCTGGAAATCGGCCGTATCTGCTGGGATAGAGCTATTGGGCCCACGTGGTACTCTAGCGTGCGAGATACCCTATTAGGGCTGGGTTTGTCCAGCCGAGCCACCGGATGGGCGACCTTGAAGAGGAGGGGGACATGGTGGTCCGATAGGAGGGTGCTTCCCCACTAGTGGTAGGAAGCTATGGTGAATGTCGCCCCGCTGTGGCACGCGACCGTGTCGATGCGAGAGCGCGCAGTCCCTTGGAAGCAGGAGTACGTCTCCGGCGGGACCACGTGTAGGTCTACCAGGTCCCTGAGGTTGAAAGCCCGCAGGAATGTCCGGTAGCCTGTATCATCGAGGCGCAGGGTTCCCCTGTCCGCAGGGCGAGCCGCCGAGTTGGTGTCGGTCACAACCACAACGGACGTCGGGTCCACGATGCAGGTGACCTCACGCCAGATGTATGCCCACCATCTCACAGATGGCTCACAGCCAATGTTGATTTGGGGGGCATGGGCCGCCAACATGTGGTGCTTCCCCCACGGGGTCAGCACCTCCATAAGGAGGGCGTTCGCATCCTCCCTCCCCCAGGGCAGGGTGGCCCAGGTGGTAGTCGTGGCGCGGAGATACACATCGAGGCCTGCCCTCGTATTTTTAGGAGTGGGGAGCACGAGGTGCCGGGTGTAGTCCAAAAATGGGGGATCCTCAGGGCCCGCCCTAGACTGGGCCTCGGCCAGGATGAGGATTGTGGGGCGGCGTGCTGCCATGTGTAGGGCCTGTGCCAGCAGACGTTGCCGCAGGTATCTTCTGCAGCCATTGAGCCACACATACCCCACGGCATGCACGTCCTCCGGCGTGCCCTCAATTCTGGGAGGCCAAGAGGCCGTCGTCTTCCGGCGCCAGCTCCGGGCCAGTAGGAGTAGGCTGGTCGTTGGGGCCCCTTTGTGGTGTCAAGGTGCTGGCACACTCTGGGCGGCACGCAGGTCGCGCCCTATGAGGCTGAACACCGTGGTAAGCGAAGGAGCCCCGCAACCAGGATGCGCCCACCGTCATGCATTTGCGGCACCTCCCGGCGGGGTGGTTGCACCGCCACTTGGAGAACCGTTTCATGTGGATGGATGGAGCGGTAGGAGTGGCGGAGGCCTTCTCTGGGGCAGAGAATCATGGGTACCTCAGCTTCCGCTTCAAAGCTCTAGCGGTGGCTGCTAGCGCTGTGGTCACTGCTGCCTGGTGAACGGTTGCACCCCCACCGGGGGCAGTTGCCGGCAGTAGTCCACGCTGTTCACTGTGACGCCCTGTGTCGCCTCACGGTGTATACACGGATTGACGCCCCGCCAGAGGAACGGCGGGAGGTGCTGCCCACCTAGGCGGCCCCCCCGCGCTCAGGTCGCCCCCCCCTCACAAAGGTGGACGTCCGGCGCCTTATAGCCGACGCCGTTAGCCTGCCGCCGCCCGTGGCGCCTACACGGGTGGGGCCGCCCACCTAGAGGCCGGCAGCTCAGCTATGGGTATAAAGTCTGAAGTCTGAAGTCTGATTTGGCATCTCGTGTCAAGGACATGAAACAGAACACATCTCAGCAAAAGTCTGATAAAAGTGTGGTACCCGCCCCCTCCCTTCCTTCCTTCCTGTCAGAAAGGGACAAGAAAAAGTCTGGCACTCCCCCTCCCCCAACACAGCCACCCAACACAAAAAAAACCATCATGAAAATTGAAACTTGGGAAGAATGGGAGTCCATGCAACACAAGGGAACACCCCCCCCCCAAAAGAAAAAAAGGGTGGAAAATGGGGCATTGGGGAAAATGGGAGGCTGGGAAAAATATTCCACTGAGGTGGTGTACCCCCCCCCCCCTGTGGATTAATATTCCATTGAGGTGGTGTACCTCCCCCTCTAGATAAATATTCCACTGAAGTGGTGTACCCCCCCCCCTGTGGATAAATATTCCACTGAGGTGGTGTACACCCCCCCTCTGGATGGATATTCCACTGAGGTGGTGCACCCCCCTGCTATGCGCCAATTCCTATGGGGGTCTGGACCCCCAAAATTATTGACGCGACCGTATGCGTCAATTCCTATGGGGGTCTAGACCCCCAAAATAATGGACGCGACCTTATGTGTCAATTCCTAGGGGGGTCCAGACCCCCAAAATAATTGACGCGACCCTATGCACCAATTCCTACGGGGGTCTGGACCCCCAAAATAATTGACGCGACCCTATGCGTCAATTCCTAAGGGGGGTCTAGACCCCCAAAATAATTGACGCGACCATATGCGCGAATTTCTATGGGGGTCTAGACCCCCAAAATAATTGACGCGGCCCTATGCGTCAATTTCTACGGGGGTCTAGACCCCAAAAATAATGGATGCGACCCTATGCATGAATTCGTATGGGGGTCTAGACCCCCAAAATGATTGACGCGACCCAATGCATCGATTCCTAGGGGGGTCTAGACCCCCAAAATAATTGACGCGACCCTATGCGTCAATTCCTAGGGGGGTCTGGACCCCCAAAATAATTGACGCGACCCTATGCGCCAATTCCTATAGGGGTCTAGACCCCCAAAATAATTGACGCGACCCTATGCGTCAATTCCTATGGGGGTCTAGACCCCCAAAATAATTGACGCGACCCTATGCGTCAATTCCTAGGGGGGTCTAGACCCCCAAAATAATTGACGCGAACCTATGCGTCAATTCCTAGGGGGGTCTAGACCCCCAAAATAATTGACACACACACAGGGGTCAAATAATTCACGGAGGGGTCAAATAATTCACGGAGGGGTCAAATAATTCACGGAGGGAGGTAAATAATTCACGGAGGGGTAAAATAATTCACGGAGGGGGGTAAACAATTCACGGAGGGGTAAAATAATTCACGGAGGGGGGTAAACAATTCACGGAGGGGTAAAATAATTCACGGAGGGGGGTAAACAATTCACGGAGGGGTGAAATAATTCACGGAGGGGGGTAAATAATTCATGGAGGGGTGAAATAATTCACGGAGGGGGGTAAACAATTCACGGAGGGGTAAAATAATTCACGGAGGGGTGAAATGATTCACGGAGGGGGGTAAATAATTCACGGAGGGGTAAATAATTCACGGAGGGGGGTAAACAATTCACAGAGGGGTCAAATGATTCACGGAGGGGGGTAAACAGTTCACGGAGGGGTCAAATAATTCACGGAGGGGGGTAAATAATTCACGGAGGGGTCAGATAATTCACGGAGGGGGTAAACAATTCACGGAGGGGTAAAATAATTCACGGAGGGGGGTAAATAATTCACGGAGGGGTAAAATAATTCACGGAGGGGAGTAAACAATTCACGGAGGGGTCAAATAATTCACGGAGGGGGGTAAATAATTCACGGAGGGGTGAAATAATTCACGGAGGGGGGTAAACAATTCACGGAGGGGTTAAATAATTCACGGAGGGGTCAAATAATTCACGGAGGGGGGTGAATGATTCACGGAGGGGTAAATAATTCACGGAGGGGGGTAAACAATTCAAAAAGGGGTCAAATAATTCACGGAGAGGGGTAAAAAATTCATGGAGGGGTAAAATAATTCACGGAGGGGGGTAAACAATTCACGGAGGGGTAAAATAATTCACGGAGGGGGGTAAACAATTCACGGAGGGGTAAAATAATTCACGGAGGGGGGTAAACAATTCACGGAGGGGTGAAATAATTCACGGAGGGGGGTAAATAATTCATGGAGGGGTGAAATAATTCACGGAGGGGGGTAAACAATTCACGGAGGGGTAAAATAATTCACGGAGGGGTGAAATGATTCACGGAGGGGGGTAAATAATTCACGGAGGGGTAAATAATTCACGGAGGGGGGTAAACAATTCACAGAGGGGTCAAATGATTCACGGAGGGGGGTAAACAGTTCACGGAGGGGTCAAATAATTCACGGAGGGGGGTAAATAATTCACGGAGGGGTCAGATAATTCACGGAGGGGGTAAACAATTCACGGAGGGGTAAAATAATTCACGGAGGGGGGTAAATAATTCACGGAGGGGTAAAATAATTCACGGAGGGGAGTAAACAATTCACGGAGGGGTCAAATAATTCACGGAGGGGGGTAAATAATTCACGGAGGGGTGAAATAATTCACGGAGGGGGGTAAACAATTCACGGAGGGGTTAAATAATTCACGGAGGGGTCAAATAATTCACGGAGGGGGGTGAATGATTCACGGAGGGGTAAATAATTCACGGAGGGGGGTAAACAATTCAAAAAGGGGTCAAATAATTCACGGAGAGGGGTAAAAAATTCATGGAGGGGTCAAATAATTCACGGAGGGGGGTAAATAATTCACAGAGGGGTCAAATAATTCACGAGGGGGGTAAATAATTCACGGAGGAGTCAAATAATTCACGGAGGGGGGTAAACAATTCACGGAGGGGTAAAATCATTCACGGAGGGGTGAAATAATTCACGGAGGGGGGTAAATAATTCACGGAGGGGTAAATAATTCACGGAGGGGGGTAAACAATTCACAGAGGGGTCAAATAATTCACGGAGGGGGGTAAAAAATTCACGGAGGGGTCAAATAATTCACGGAGGGGGGTAAATAATTCACAGAGGGGTAAAATAATTCACGGAGGGGGTAAATGATTCACGGAGGGGTGAAATAATTCACGGAGAGGGGTAAATAATTCACGGAGGGGTAAAATAATTCACAGAGGGGGGTAAACAATTCACGGAGGAGTAAAATAATTCACGGAGGGGCGTAAACAATTCACGGAGGGGTCAAATAATTCACGGAGGGGGGTAAATAATTCACTGAGGGGTGAAATAATTCACGGAGGGGGGTAAACAATTCACGGAGGGGTAAAATAATTCACGGAGGGGTCAAATACTTCACGGAGGGGGGTAAATAATTCACGGAGGGGTAAATAATTCACGGAGGGGGGTAAACAATTCACAGAGGGGTCAAAAAATTCACGGAGGGGGGTAAACAATTCACGGAGGGGTCAAATAATTCACGGAGGGGGGTAACCAATTCACAGAGGGGTAAAATAATTCACCGAGGGGGTAAATGATTCACGGAGGGGGGTAAATAATTCACGGAGGGGTCAAATAATTCACGGAGGGGTAAAATAATTCACGGAGGGGGGTAAACAATTCACGGAGGGGTAAAATAATTCACGGAGGGGGGTAAATAATTCACGGAGGGGTGAAATAATTCACGGAGGGGGGTAAACAATTCACGGAGGGGTAAAATAATTCACGGAGGGGGGTAAACAATTCACGGAGGGGTAAAACAATTCACGGAGGGGTGAAATAATTCACGGAGGGGGGTAAACAATTCACAGAGGGGTGAAATAATTCACAGAGGGAGGTAAACAATTCACAGAGGGGTCAAATAATTCACGGAGAGGGGTAAATGATTCACGGAGGGGTCAAATAATTCACGGAGGGGGGTAAATAATTCACAGAGGGGTCATATAATTCACGGAGGGGGGTAAATAATTCACGGAGGGGTCAAAAAGTTCACGGAGGGGGGTAAACAATTCACGGAGGGGTCAAATAATTCACGGAGGGGGGTAAACAATTCACGGAGGGGTCAAATAATTCACGGAGAGGGGTAAATAATTCACGGAGGGGTAAAATAATTCACGGAGGGGGGTAAACAATTCACGGAGGGGTCAAATAATTCACGGAGAGGGGTAAATAATTCACGGAGGGGTAAAATAATTCACCGAGGGGGTCAAATAATTCACGGAGGGGTAAAATAATTCACGAGGGGGGTAAACAATTCACGGAGGGGTAAAATAATTCTCGGAGGGGGGTAAATAATTCACGGAGGGGTCAACTAATTCATGGAGGGGTAAAATAATTCACGGAGGGGGGTAAACAATTCACGGAGGGGTAAAATAATTCACGGAGGGGGGTAAATAATTCACGGAGGGGTAAAATAATTCACGGAGGGGGGTAAACAATTCACGGAGGGGTAAAATAATTCACGGAGGGGGGTAAACAATTCACGGAGGGATAAAATAATTCACGGAGGGGGGTAAACAATTCACGGAGGGGTAAAACAATTCACGGAGGGGGGTAAATAATTCACGGAGGGGGGTAAACAATTCACGGAGGGATGAAATAATTCACGGAGGGGGGTAAACAATTCACAGAGGGGTCAAATAATTCACGGAGAGGGGTAAATAATTCACGGAGGGGTCAAATAATTCACGGAGGGGGGTAAATAATTCACAGAGGGGTCAAATAATTCACGGAGGGGGGTAAATAATTCACCGAGGGGTCAAAAAATTCACGGAGGGGGTTAAACAATTCACGGAGGGGTAAAATAATTCACGGAGGGGGGTAAATAATTCACGGATGGGTGAAATAATTCACGGAGGGGGGTAAACAATTCACGGAGGGGTAAAATAATTCACGGAGGGGGGTAAACAATTCACGGAGGGGTAAAATAATTCACGGAGGGGGGTAAACAATTCACGGAGGGGTAAAACAATTCACGGAGGGGTGAAATAATTCACGGAGGGGGGTAAACAATTCACAGAGGGGTGAAATAATTCACAGAGGGAGGTAAACAATTCACAGAGGGGTCAAATAATTCACGGAGAGGGGTAAATAATTCACGGAGGGGTCAAATAATTCACGGAGGGGGGTAAATAATTCACAGAGGGGTCAAATAATTCACGGAGGGGGGTAAATAATTCACGGAGGGGTCAAAAAATTCACGGAGGGGGGTAAACAATTCACGGAGGGGTCAAATGATTCACGGAGGGGGGTAAACAATTCACGGAGGGGTCAAATAATTCACGGAGAGGGGTAAATAATTCACGGAGGGGTAAAATAATTCACGGAGGGGGGTAAACAATTCACGGAGGGGTCAAATAATTCACGGAGAGGGGTAAATAATTCACGGAGGGGTAAAATAATTCACCGAGGGGGTCAAATAATTCACGGAGGGGTAAAATAATTCAAGGAGGGGGGTAAACAATTCACGGAGGGGTAAAATAATTCTCGGAGGGGGGTAAATAATTCACGGAGGGGTCAACTAATTCACGGAGGTGTAAAATAATTCACAGAGGGGGGTAAACAATTCACGGAGGGGTAAAATAATTCACGGAGGGGGGTAAATAATTCACGGAGGGGTAAAATAATTCACGGAGGGGGGTAAACAATTCACGGAGGGGTAAAATAATTCACGGAGGGGGGTAAACAATTCACGGAGGGATAAAATAATTCACGGAGGGGGGTAAACAATTCACGGAGGGGTAAAACAATTCACGGAGGGGGGTAAATAATTCACGGAGGGGGGTAAACAATTCACGGAGGGATGAAATAATTCACGGAGGGGGGTAAACAATTCACAGAGGGGTCAAATAATTCACGGAGAGGGGTAAATAATTCACGGAGGGGTCAAATAATTCACGGAGGGGGGTAAATAATTCACAGAGGGGTCAAATAATTCACGGAGGGGGGTAAATAATTCACCGAGGGGTCAAAAAATTCACGGAGGGGGTTAAACAATTCACGGAGGGGTAAAATAATTCACGGAGGGGTGAAATAATTCACGGAGGGGGGTAAATAATTCACGGAGGGGTAAATAATTCACGGAGGGGGGTAAACAATTCACAGAGGGGTCAAATAATTCACGGAGGGGGGTAAATAATTCACGGAGGGGTCAAATAATTCACGGAGGGGGTTAAATAATTCACGGAGGGGTAAATAATTCACGGAGGGGGGTAAACAATTCACAGAGGGGTCAAATAATTCACGGAGGGGGGTAAATAATTCACGGAGGGGTAAAATAATTCACCGAGGGGGGTAAATAATTCACGGAGGGGTGAAATAATTCACGGAGGGGGGTAAATAATTCACGGAGGGGTCAAATAATTCACAGAGGGGGGTAAACAATTCACGGAGGGGTAAAATAATTCACGGAGGGGGTCAAATAATTCACGGAGGGGTAAAATAATTCACGGAGGGGGGTAAACAATTCACGGAGGGGTAAAATAATTCACGGAGGGGGGTAAATAATTCACGGAGGGGTGAAATAATTCACGGAGGGGGGTAAACAATTCACGGAGGGGTAAAATAATTCACGGAGGGGGGTAAACAATTCACGGAGGGGTAAAATAATTCACGGAGGGGGGTAAACAATTCACGGAGGGGTAAAACAATTCACGGAGGGGTGAAATAATTCACGGAGGGGGGTAAACAATTCACAGAGGGGTGAAATAATTCACAGAGGGAGGTAAACAATTCACAGAGGGGTCAAATAATTCACGGAGAGGGGTAAATAATTCACGGAGGGGTCAAATAATTCACGGAGGGGGGTAAATAATTCACAGAGGGGTCAAATAATTTACGGAGGGGGGTAAATAATTCACGGAGGGGTCAAAAAATTCACGGAGGGGGGTAAACAATTCACGGAGGGGTCAAATAATTCACGGAGGGGGGTAAACAATTCACGGAGGGGTCAAATAATTCACGGAGAGGGGTAAATAATTCACGGAGGGGTAAAATAATTCACGGAGGGGGGTAAACAATTCACCGAGGAGTCAAATAATTCACGGAGAGGGGTAAATAATTCACGGAGGGGTAAAAAAATTCACCGAGGGGGTCAAATAATTCACGGAGGGGTAAAATAATTCACCGAGGGGGTCAAATAATTCACGGAGGGGTAAAATAATTCAAGGAGGGGGTCAAATAATTCACGGAGGGGTAAAATAATTCACGGAGGGGGGTAAATAATTCACGGAGGGGTCAACTAATTCACGGAGGGGTAAAATAATTCACGGAGGGGGGTAAACAATTCACGGAGGGGTAAAATAATTCACGGAGGGGGGTAAATAATTCACGGAGGGGTAAAATAATTCACGGAGGGGGGTAAACAATTCACGGAGGGGTAAAATAATTCACGGAGGGGGGTAAACAATTCACGGAGGGATAAAATAATTCACAGAGGGGGGTAAACAATTCACGGAGGGGTAAAACAATTCACGGAGGGGGGTAAATAATTCACGGAGGGGGGTAAACAATTCACGGAGGGATGAAATAATTCACGGAGGGGGGTAAACAATTCACAGAGGGGTCAAATAATTCATGGAGAGGGGTAAATAATTCACGGAGGGGTCAAATAATTCACGGAGGGGGGTAAATAATTCACAGAGGGGTCAAATAATTCACGGAGGGGGGTGAATAATTCACCGAGGGGTCAAAAAATTCACGGAGGGGGTTAAACAATTCACGGAGGGGTAAAATAATTCACGGAGGGGTGAAATAATTCACGGAGGGGGGTAAATAATTCACGGAGGGGTAAATAATTCACGGAGGGGGGTAAACAATTCACAGAGGGGTCAAATAATTCACGGAGGGGGGTAAATAATTCACGGAGGGGTCAAATAATTCACGGAGGGGGTTAAATAATTCACGGAGGGGTAAATAATTCACGGAGGGGGGTAAACAAGTCACAGAGGGGTCAAATAATTCACGGAGGGGGGTAAATAATTCACGGAGGGGTAAAATAATTCACCGAGGGGGGTAAATAATTCACGGAGGGGTGAAATAATTCACGGAGGGGGGTAAATAATTCACGGAGGGGTAAAATAATTCACAGAGGGGGGTAAACAATTCACGGAGGGGTAAAATAATTCACGGAGGGGGTCAAATAATTCACGGAGGGGTAAAATAATTCACGGAGGGGGGTAAACAATCCACGGAGGGGTAAAATAATTCACGGAGGGGGGTAAATAATTCACGGAGGGGTCAAATAATTCACGGAGGGGTAAAATAATTCACGATGGGGGGTAAACAATTCACGAAGGGGTAAAACAATTCACGGAGGGGGGTAAATAATTCACGGAGGGGTGAAATACTTCACGGAGGGGGGAAAATCCACGGAGGGGTAAAATAATTCACGGAGGGGGGTAAACAATTCACGGAGGGGTAAAATAATTCACGGAGGGGTCAAATGATTCACGGAGGGGTAAAATAATTCACGGAGGGGGGTAAATAATTCACGGAGGGGGGTAAACAATTCACGGAGAGGTGAAATAATTCACGGAGGGGGGTAAATAATTCACGGAGGGGTCAAATAATTCACGGAGGGGGGTAAATAATTCACAGAGGGGTCAAATAATTCACGGAGGGGGGTAAATAATTCACCGAGGTGTCAAAAAATTCACGGAGGGGTAAAATAATTCACGGAGGGGTGAAATAATTCACGGAGGGGGGTAAATAATGCACGGAGGGGTAAATAATTCACGGAGGGGGGTAAACAATTCACAGAGGGGTCAAATAATTCACGGAGGGGGGTAAATAATTCACGGAGGGGTCAAATAATTCACGGAGGGGGTTAAATAATTCACGGAGGGGTAAATAATTCACGGAGGGGGGTAAACAATTCACAGAGGGGTCAAATAATTCACGGAGGGGGGTAAACAATTCAGGGAGGGGTAAAATAATTCACCGAGGGGGGTAAATAATTCACGGAGGGGTGAAATAATTCACGGAGGGGGGTAAATAATTCACGGAGGGGTCAAATAATTCACAGAGGGGGGTAAACAATTCACGGAGGGGTAAAATAATTCACGGAGAAGGCTAAATAATTCACGGAGGGGTAAAATAATTCACGGAGGGGGGTAAACAATCCACGGAGGGGTAAAATAATTCACGGAGGGGGGTAAATAATTCACGGAGGGGTCAAATAATTCACGGAGGGGTAAAATAATTCACGCAGGGGGGTAAACAATTCACGAAGGGGTAAAATAATTCACGGAGGGGGGTAAAGAAATCACGGAGGGGTGAAATAATTCACGGAGGGGGGTAAACAATTCACGGAGGGGTAAAATAATTCACGGAGGGGGGTAAACAATTCACGGAGGGGTAAAATAATTCACGGAGGGGGGTAAACAATTCACGGAGGGGTAAAATAATTCACGGAGGGGGGTAAATAATTCACGGAGGGGGGTAAACAATTCACGGAGGGGTGAAATAATTCACGGAGGGGGGTAAACAATTCACAGAGGGGTAAAATAATTCACGGAGAGGGGTAAATAATTCACGGAGGGGTCAAATAATTCACGGAGGGGGGTAAATAATTCACAGAGGGGTCAAATAATTCACGGAGGGGGGTAAATAATTCACCGAGAGGTCAAAAAATTCACGGAGGGGGGTAAACAATTCACGGAGGGGTAAATAATTCACGGAGGGGGGTAAACAATTCACAAAGGGGTCAAATAGTTCACGGAGGGGGGTAAATAATTCACGGAGGGGTAGAATAATTCACCGAGGGGGGTAAATAATTCACGGAGGGGTGAAATAATTCACGGAGGGGCTAAATAATTCACGGAGGGGTAAATAATTCACGGAGGGGGGCAAAAAAATCCCAGAGGGGTCAAATAATTCACGGAGGGGGGTAAATAATTCACGGAGGGGTAGAATAATTCACCGAGGGGGGTAAATAATTCACGGAGGGGTGAAATAATTCACGGAGGGGGGTAAATAATTCACGGAGGGGTAAAATAATTCACGGAGGGGGGTAAACAATTCACGGAGGGGTAAAATAATTCACGGAGGGGGGTAAATAATTCACGGAGGGGTCAAATAATTCACGGAGGGGTAAAATAATTCACGGAGGGGGGTAAACAATTCACGGAGGGGTAAAATAATTCGCGGAGGGGGGTAAATAATTCACGGAGGGGTGAAATAATGCACGGAGGGGGGTAAACAATTCACGGAGGGGTAAAATAATTCGCGGAGGGGGGTAAACAATTCACGGAGGGATAAAATAATTCACGGAGGGGGGTAAATAATTCACGGAGGGGTAAAACAATTCACGGAGGGGTCAAATGATTCACGGAGGGGGGTAAACAATTCACGGAGGGGTGAAATAATTCACGGAGGGGGGTAAATAATTCACGGAGGGGTCAAATAATTCACGGAGGGGGGTAAACGATTCACGGAGGGGTAAAATAATTCACGGAGGGGGGTAAATAATTCACGGAGGGGTGAAATAATTCACGGAGGGGGGTAAACAATTCACGGAGGGGTAAAATAATTCACGGAGGGGGGTAAACAATTCACGGAGGGATAAAATAATTCACGGAGGGGGGTAAACAATTCACGGAGGGGTAAAACAATTCACGGAGGGGTAAAATAACTCACGGACGGGGGTAAACATTTCACGGAGGAGGGTAAACGATTCACGGAGGGGTGAAATAATTCACGGAGGGGGGTAAACAATTCACGGAGGGGGGTAAACAATTCACGGAGGGATGAAATAATTCACGGAGGGGTGAAATAATTCACGGAGGGGGGTAAATAATTCACGGAGGGGTAAATAATTCACGGAGGGGGGTAAACAATTCACGGAGGGGTAAAATAATTCACGGAGGGGGGTAAATAATTCACGGAGGGGTGAAATAATTCACGGAGGGGGGTAAACAATTCACCGGGGGGTAAAATAATTCACGGAGGGGGGTAAATAATTCACGGAGGGGTCAAATAATTCACGGAGGGGGGTACATAATTCACGGAGGGGTCAAATAATTCACGGAGGGGGGTAAACAATTCACAGAGGGGTCAAATAATTCACGGAGGGGTGAAATAATTCACGGAGGGGGGTAAACAATTCACGGAGGGGTAAAATAATTCACAGAGGGGGGTAAACAATTCACGGAGGGGTAACATAATTCACGGAGGGGGTCAAATAATTCACGGAGGGGTAAAATAATTCACGGAGGGGGGTAAACAATTCACGGAGGGGGGTAAACAATTCACGGAGGGGGGTAAATAATTCACGGAGGGGTAAAATAATTCACGGAGGGGTAAACTAATTCACGGAGGGGGGTAAACAATTCACGGAGGGGTAAAATAATTCGCGCAGGGGGGTAAATAATTCACGGAGGGGTAGAATAATTCACCGAGGGGGGTAAACAATTCACGGAGGGGTAAAATAATTCGCGGAGGGGGGTAAACAATTCACGGAGGGGTAAAATAATTCACGGAGGGGGGTAAATAATTCACGGAGGGGTCAAATAATTCACGGAGGGGTAAAATAATTCACGGAGGGGGGTAAACAATTCACGGAGGGGTAAAATAATTCGCGGAGGGGGGTAAATAATTCACGGAGGGGTGAAATAATGCACGGAGGGGGGTAAACAATTCACGGAGGGGTAAAAAAATTCGCGGAGGGGGGTAAACAATTCACGGAGGGATAAAATAATTCACGGAGGGGGGTAAATAATTCACGGAGGGGTAAAACAATTCACGGAGGGGTGAAATAATTCACGGAGGGGGGTAAACAATTCACGGAGGGGTCAAATAATTCACGGAGGGGGGTAAATAATTCACGGAGGGGTCAAATAATTCACGGAGGGGGGTAAACAATTCACGGAGGGGTAAAATAATTCACGGAGGGGGGTAAATAATTCACGGAGGGGTGAAATAATTCACGGAGGGGGGTAAACAATTCACGGGGGGGTAAAATAATTCACGGAGGGGGGTAAACAATTCACGGAGGGGTAAAATAATTCACGGAGGGGGGTAAACAATTCGCGGAGGGGTAAAACAATTCACGGAGGGGTAAAATAACTCACGGACGGGGGTAAACATTTCACGGAGGAGGGTAAACGATTCACGGAGGGGTGAAATAATTCACGGAGGGGGGTAAACAATTCACGGAGGGGGGTAAACAATTCACGGAGGGGGGTAAATAATTCACGGAGGGGTAAAATAATTCACGGAGGGGTAAACTAATTCACGGAGGGGGGTAAACAATTCACGGAGGGGTAAAATAATTCGCGCAGGGGGGTAAATAATTCACGGAGGGGTAGAATAATTCACCGAGGGGGGTAAACAATTCACGGAGGGGTAAAATAATTCGCGGAGGGGGGTAAATAATTCACGGAGGGGTCAAATAATTCACGGAGGGGTAAAATAATTCACGGAGGGGGGTAAACAATTCACGGAGGGGTAAAATAATTCGCGGAGGGGGGTAAATAATTCACGGAGGGGTGAAATAATGCACGGAGGGGGGTAAACAATTCACGGAGGGGTAAAAAAATTCGCGGAGGGGGGTAAACAATTCACGGAGGGATAAAATAATTCACGGAGGGGGGTAAATAATTCACGGAGGGGTAAAACAATTCACGGAGGGGTGAAATAATTCACGGAGGGGGGTAAACAATTCACGGAGGGGTCAAATAATTCACGGAGGGGGGTAAATAATTCACGGAGGGGTCAAATAATTCACGGAGGGGGGTAAACAATTCACGGAGGGGTAAAATAATTCACGGAGGGGGGTAAATAATTCACGGAGGGGTGAAATAATTCACGGAGGGGGGTAAACAATTCACGGGGGGGTAAAATAATTCACGGAGGGGGGTAAACAATTCACGGAGGGGTAAAATAATTCACGGAGGGGGGTAAACAATTCGCGGAGGGGTAAAACAATTCACGGAGGGGTAAAATAACTCACGGACGGGGGTAAACATTTCACGGAGGAGGGTAAACGATTCACGGAGGGGTGAAATAATTCACGGAGGGGGGTAAACAATTCACGGAGGGGGGTAAACAATTCACGGAGGGGTGAAATAATTCACGAAGGGGGGTAAATAATTCACGGAGGGGTGAAATAATTCACGGAGGGGGCTAAACAATTCACGGAGGGGTAAAATAATTCACGGAGGGCTGAAATAATTCACGGAGGGGGGTAAACAATTCACGGAGAGGTCAAATAATTCACGGAGGGGGGTAAATAATTCACGGAGAGGTCAAATAATTCACGGAGGGGGGTAAATAATTCACGGAGAGGTCAAATAATTCACGGAGGGGGGTAAATAATTCACGGAGGGGGGTAAATAATTCACGGAGGGGTGTAAAAAATTCACAGAGGGGTCAAATAATTCACGGAGGGGTGAAATAATTCACGGAGGGGGGTAAACAATTCACGGAGGGGTAAAATAATTCACAGAGGGGGGTAAACAATTCACGGAGGGGTAAAATAATTCACGGAGGGGGTCAAATAATTCACGGAGGGGTAAAATAATTCACGGAGGGGGGTAAACAATTCACGGAGGGGTAAAATAATTCACGGAGGGGGGTAAATAATTCACGGAGGGGTCAAATAATTCACGGAGGGGTAAAAAAATTCACAGAGGGGGATAAACAATTCACGGAGGGGTAAAATAATTCACGCAGGGGGGTAAATAATTCACGGAGGGGTAGAATAATTCACCGAGGGGGGTAAACAATTCACGGAGGGGTAAAATAATTCACGGAGGGGGGTAAATAATTCACGGAGGGGTCAAATAATTCACGGAGGGGTAAAATAATTCACGGAGGGGGGTAAACAATTCACGGAGGGGTAAAATAATTCACGGAGGGGTAAAATAATTCACGGATGGGGGTAAACAATTCACGGAGGGGTAAAATAATTCACGGAGGGGGTCAAATAATTCACGGAGGGGTAAAATAATTCACGGAGGGGGGTAAACAATTCACGGAGGGGTAAAATAATTCACGGAGGGGGGTAAATAATTCACGGAGGGGTCAAATAATTCACGGAGGGGTAAAATAATTCACGGAGGGGGGTAAACAATTCACGGAGGGGTAAAATAATTCACGCAGGGGGGTAAATAATTCACGGAGGGGTAGAATAATTCACTGAGGGGGGTAAACAATTCACGGAGGGGTAAAATAATTCACGGAGGGGGGTAAACAATTCACGGAGGGGTGAAATAATTCACGGAGGGGGGTAAATAATTCACGGAGGGGTAAAATAATTCACAGAGGGGGGTAAACAATTCACGGAGGGGTAAAATAATTCACGGAGGGGGTCAAATAATTCACGGAGGGGTAAAATAATTCACGGAGGGGGGTAAACAATTCACGGAGGGGTAAAATAATTCACGGAGGGGGGTAAATAATTCACGGAGGGGTCAAATAATTCACGGAGGGGTAAAATAATTCACGGAGGGGGGTAAACAATTCACGGAGGGGTAAAATAATTCACGCAGGGGGGTAAATAATTCACGGAGGGGTGAAATAATGCACGGAGGGGGGTAAAAAATTCACGGAGGGGTAAAATAATTCACAGAGGGGGGTAAACAATTCACGGAGGGATAAAATGATTCACGGAGGAGGGTAAATAATTCACGGAGGGGGGTAAATAATTCACGGAGGGGTGAAATAATTCACGGAGGGGGGTAAACAATTCACGGAGGGGTGAAATAATTCAGGGAGGGGGGTAAACAATTCACGGAGGGGTCAAATAATTCACGGAGGGGGGTAAATAATTCACGGAGGAATAAAACAATTCACGGAGGGGTAAAACAATTCACGGAGGGGTAAAATAATTCACGGAGGGGGGTAAACAATTCACGGACGGGGGTAAACAATTCACGGAGGGGTAAAATAATTCACGGACGGGAGTAAACAATTCACGGAGGAGGGTAAACAATTCACGGAGGGGTGAAATAATTCACGGAGGGGGGTAAACAATTCACGGAGGGGTAAAACAATTCACGGAGGGGTGAAATAATTCACGGAGGGGGGTAAATAATTCACGGAGGGGTGAAATAATTCACGGAGGGGGCTAAACAATTCACGGAGGGGTAAAATAATTCACGGAGGGGTGAAATAATTCACGGAGGGGGGTAAATAATTCACGGAGGGGTAAATAATTCACGGAGGGGGGTAAATAATTCACGGAGAGGTCAAATAATTCACGGAGGGGGGTAAATAATTCACGGAGGGGTCAAATAATTCACGGAGGGGGGTAAATAATTCACGGAGGGGTCAAATAATTCACGGAGGGGGGTAAACAATTCACGGAGGGGTGAAATAATTCACGGAGGGGGATAAACAATTCACGGATGGGTGAAATAATTCACGGAGGGGGGTAAATAATTCACCGAGGGGTCAAATGATTCACGGAGGGGGGTAAATAATTCACGGAGGGTTCAAATAATTCACGGAGGGGGGTAAACAATTCACGGAGGGGTAAAATAATTCACGGAGGGGCATAAACAATTCACGGAGGGGTAAAAAAATTCACGGAGGGGGGTAAACAATTCACGGAGGGGTGAAATAATTCACGGAGGGGTGAAATACTTCACGGAGGGGGGTAACTAATTCACGGAGGGGTGAAATAATTCACGGAGGGGGGTAAACAATTCACGGAGGGGTAAAATAATTCACGGAGGGGGGTAAACAATTCATGGAGGGGTAAAATAATTCACGGAGGGGGGTAAACAATTCACAAAGGGGTCAAATAATTCACGGAGGGGGGTAAACAATTCACGGAGGGGGAAAATAATTCACGGAGGGGGTCAAATAATTCACGGAGGGGGCAAATAATTCACGGAGAGGGGTAAATAATTCACGGAGGGGTAAAATAATTCACGGAGGGGGTTAAATAATTCACGGAGGGGTCAAATAATTCACGGAGGGGGGTAAATAATTCACGGAGGGGTGAAATAATTCACGGAGGGGGGTAAACAATTCACGGAGGGGGGTAAACAATTCACGGAGGGGGGTAAACAATTCACGGAGGGGTAAAATAATTCACGGAGGGGGGTAAACAATTCACGGAGGGGTAAAACAATTCACGGAGGGGTGAAATAATTCACGGAGGGGGGTAAATAATTCACGGAGGGGTAAATAATTCACGGAGGGGGGTAAATAATTCACGGAGGGGTCAAATGATTCACGGAGGGGGGTAAATAATTCACGGAGGGGGGTAATAATTCACGGAGGGGTAAAATAATTCACGGAGGGGGGTAAACAATTCACGGAGGGGGGTACACAATTCACGGAGGGGGGTAAACAATTCACGGAGGGGTAAAATAATTCACAGAGGGGGGTAAACAATTCACGGAGGGGTAAAACAATTCACGGAGGGGTGAAATATTTCACGGAGGGGGGTAAATAATTCACGGAGGGGTAAATAATTCACGGAGGGGGGTAAATAATTCATGGAGGGGTCAAATAATCCACGGAGGGGGGTAAATAATTCACGGAGGGGTCAAATAATTCACCGAGGGGGGTAAATAATTCACGAAAGGGTCAAATAATTCACGGAGAGGGGTAAATAATTCACGGAGGGGTCAAATAATTCACGGAGAGGGGTAAATAATTCACGGAGGGGTGAAATAATTCACGGAGGGGGGTAAATAATTCACGGAGGGGTGAAATAATTCACGGAGGGGGGTAAATAATTCACGGAGGGGTCAAATAATTCACGGAGGGGGGTAAATAATTCACGGAGGGGTAAAATAATTCACGGAGGGGGGTAAACAATTCACGGAGGGGTCAAATAATTCACGGAGGGGGGTAAATAATTCACGGAGGGGTCAAATAATTCACGGAGGGGGGTAAATAATTCACGAAGGGGTCAAATAATTCACGGAGGGGTGAAATAATTCACGGAGGGGGGTAAACAATTCACGGAGGGGTCAAATAATTCACGGAGGGGGGTAAATAAGTCACGGAGGGGTCAAAAAATTCACGGAGGGGGGTAAATAATTCACGGAGGGGTGAAATAATTCACGGAGGGGGGTAAACAATTCACGGAGGGGTCAAATAATTCACGGAGGGGGGTAAATAAGTCACGGAGGGGTCAAAAAATTCACGGAGGGGGGTAAATAATTCACGGAGAGGGGTAAAATAATTCACGGAGGGGGACAAACAATTCACGGAGGGGTAAAATAATTCACGGAGGGGGGTAAACAATTCATGGAGGGGTGAAATAATTCACGGGGGGCCGAAATACTTCACGGAGGGGGGTAAATAATTCACGGAGGGGTGAAATAATTCACGGAGGGGGGTAAACAATTCACGGAGGGGTAAAATAATTCACGGAGGGGGGTAAACAATTCACGGAGGGGTAAAATAATTCACGGAGGGGGGTAAACAATTCACGGAGGGGTAAAATAATTCACGGAGGGGGGTAAACAATTCATGGAGGGGTGAAATAATTCACGGAGGGGTGAAATACTTCACGGAGGGGGGTAAATAATTCACGGAGGGGTGAAATGATTCACGGAGGGGGGTAAAGAATTCGCGGAGGGGTAAAATAATTCACGGAGGGGGGTAAACAATTCACGGAGGGGTGAAATAATTCACGGAGGGGGGTAAATAATTCACGGAGGGGTGAAACAATTCACGGAGGGGGGTAAATAATTCACGGAGGGGTGAAATAATTCACGGAGGGGGGTAAACAATTCACGGAGGGGTCAAATAATTCACGGAGGGGGGTAAATAAGTCACGGAGGGGTCAAAAAATTCACGGAGGGGGGTAAATAATTCACGGAGAGGGGTAAAATAATTCACGGAGGGGGACAAACAATTCACGGAGGGGTAAAATAATTCACGGAGGGGGGTAAATAATTCATGGAGGGGTGAAATAATTCACGGGGGGCCGAAATACTTCACGGGGGGGGTAAATAATTCACGGAGGGGTGAAATAATTCACGGAGGGGGGTAAACAATTCACGGAGGGGTAAAATAATTCACGGAGGGGGGCAAACAATTCACGGAGGGGTAAAATAATTCACGGAGGGGGGTAAACAATTCACGGAGGGGTAAAATAATTCACGGAGGGGGGTAAATAATTCACGGAGGGGTGAAAAAATTCACGAAGGGGGGTAAAAAATTCACGGAGGGGTCAAATAATTCACGGAGAGGGGTAAACAATTCACGGAGGGGTAAAATAATTCACGGAGGGGGGTAAATAATTCACGGAGGGGTCAAATAATTCACGGAGGGGGGTAAATAATTCACGGAGGGGTAAAATAATTCACGGAGAGGGGTAAATAATTCACGGAGGGGTGAAATAATTCACGGAGGGGGGTAAACAATTCACGGAGGGGTGAAAAAATTCACGGAGGGGGGTAAACAATTCACGGAGGGGTAAAATAATTCACGGAGGGGGGTAAACAATTCACGGAGGGGTAAAACAATTCACGGAGGGGTGAAATAATTCACGGAGGGGGGTAAAAAATTCACAGAGGGGTAAATAATTCACGGAGGGGGGTAAACAATTCACGGAGAGGTCAAATAATTCACGGAGAGGGGTAAATAATTCACCGAGGGGTCAAATAATTCACGGAGAGGGGTAAATAATTCACGGAGGGGTCAAATAATTCACGGAGAGGGGTAAATTATTCACGGAGGGGTCAAATAATTCACGGAGGGGGGTAAATAATTCACGGAGGGGTCAAATAATTCACGGAGGGGGGTAAACAATTCACGGAGGGGTAAAATAATTCACGGAGGGGGGTAAACAATTCACGGAGGGGTAAAATAATTCACGGAGGGGGGTAAACAATTCACGGAGGGGTAAAATAATTCACGGAGGGGGGTAAATAATTCACGGAGGGGTGAAAAAATTCACGAAGGGGGGTAAATAATTCACGGAGGGGTCAAATAATTCACGGAGAGGGGTAAACAATTCACGGAGGGGTAAAATAATTCACGGAGGGGGGTAAATAATTCACGGAGGGCTCAAATAATTCACGGAGGGGGGTAAATAATTCACGGAGGGGTAAAATAATTCACGGAGAGGGGTAAATAATTGTCGGAGGGGTGAAATAATTCACGGAGGGGGGTAAACAATTCACGGAGGGGTGAAATAATTCACGGAGGGGGGTAAACAATTCACGGAGGGGTAAAATAATTCACGGAGGGGGGTAAACAATTCACGGAGGGGTAAAACAATTCACGGAGGGGTGAAATAATTCACGGAGGGGGGTAAAAAATTCACGGAGGGGTAAATAATTCACGGAGGGGGGTAAACAATTCACGGAGAGGTCAAATAATTCACGGAGAGGGGTAAATAATTCACGGAGGGGTCAAATAATTCACGGAGAGGGGTAAATAATTCACGGAGGGGTCAAATAATTCACGGAGAGGGGTAAATAATTCACGGAGAGGTCAAATAATTCACGGAGGGGGGTAAATAATTCACAGAGGGGTCAAATAATTCACGGAGGGGGGTAAATAATTCACGGAGGGGTCAAATAATTCAGGAGAGCGGTAAATAATTCACGGAGGGGTCAAATCATTCACGGAGAGGGGTAAATAATTCACGGAGGGGTAAAATGATTCACGGAGGGGGGTAAATAATTCACGGAGGGGTCAAATAATTCACGGAGGGGGGTAAATAATTCACGGAGGGGTCAAATAACTCACGGAGGGGGGTAAACAATTCACGGAGGGGTAAAATAATTCACGGAGGGGGGTAAATAATTCACGGAGGGGTAAAATAATTCACGGAGGGGGGTAAACAATTCACGGAGGGGTAAAATAATTCACGGAGGGGGGTAAACAATTCACGGAGGGGTCAAATAATTCACAGAGGGGGGTAAACAATTCACGGAGGGGTAAAATAATTCACGGAGGGGTGAAATGATTCACGGAGGGGTAAAATAATTCACGGAGGGGTAAAATGATTCACGGAGGGGGGTAAATAATTCACGGAGGGGTCAAATAATTCACGGAGGGGGGTAAATAATTCACGGAGGGGTAAAATAATTCACGGAGAGGGGTAAATAATTCACGGAGGGGTGAAATAATTCACGGAGGGGGGTAAACAATTCACGGAGGGGTGAAATAATTCACGGAGGGGGGTAAACAATTCACGGAGGGGTAAAATAATTCACGGAGGGGAGTAAACAATTCACGGAGGGGTAAAACAATTCACGGAGGGGTGAAATAATTCACGGAGGGGGGTAACAAATTCACGGAGGGGTGAAATAATTCACGGAGGGGGGTAAACAATTCACGGAGAGGTCAAATAATTCACGGAGAGGGGTAAACAATTCACGGAGGGGTCAAATAATTCACGGAGAGGGGTAAATAATTCACGGAGGGGTCAAATAATTCACGGAGAGGGGTAAATAATTCACGGAGAGGTCAAATAATTCACGGAGGGGGGTAAATAATTCACAGAGGGGTCAAATAATTCACGGAGGGGGGTAAACAATTCACGGAGGGGTAAAATAATTCACGGAGGGGGGTAAACAATTCACGGAGGGGTAAAATACTTCACGGAGGGGGGTAAACAATTCACGGAGGAGTAAAATAATTCACGGAGGGGGGTAAATAATTCACGGAGGGGTGAAAAAATTCACGAAGGGGGGTAAATAATTCACGGAGGGGTCAAATAATTCACGGAGAGGGGTAAACAATTCACGGAGGGGTAAAATAATTCACGGAGGGGGGTAAATAATTCACGGAGGGGTAAAATCATTCACGGAGGGGGGTAAATAATTCACGGAGGGGTAAAATAATTCACGGAGAGGGGTAAATAATTCACGGAGGGGTGAAATAATTCACGGAGGGGGGTAAACAATTCACGGAGGGGTGAAATAATTCACGGAGGGGGGTAAACAATTCACGGAGGGGTAAAATAATTCACAGAGGGGGGTAAACAATTCACGGAGGGGTAAAACAATTCACGGAGGGGTGAAATAATTGACGGAGGGGGGTAAAAAATTCACGGAGGGGTAAATAATTCACGGAGGGGGGTAAACAATTCACGGAGAGGTCAAATAATTCACGGAGAGGGGTAAATAATTCACGGAGGGGTCAAATAATTCACGGAGGGGGGTAAATAATTCACGGAGGGGTCAAATAACTCACGGAGGGGGGTAAACAAGTCACGGAGGGGTAAAATAATTCACGGAGGGGGGTAAATAATTCAAGGAGGGGTAAAATAATTCACGGAGGGGGGTAAACAATTCACGGAGGGGTGAAATAATTCACGGAGGGGGGTAAATAATTCACGGAGGGGTCAAATGATTCACGGAGGGGGGTAAACAATTCACGGAGGGGTAAAATAATTCACGGAGGGGGGTAAACAATTCACGGAGGGGTCAAAAAATTCACGGAGGGGGGTAAACAATTCACGGAGGGGTAAAATAATTCACGGAGGAGGCTAAATAATTCACGGAGGGGTAAAATAATTCACGGAGGGGGGTAAATAATTCACGGAGAGGTCAAATAATTCACGGAGAGGGGTAAATAATTCACGGAGGGGTCAAATAATTCACGGAGAGGGGTAAATAATTCACGGAGGGGTCAAATAATTCACGGAGAGGGGTAAATAATTCACGGAGAGGTCAAATAATTCACGGAGGGGGGTAAATAATTCACAGAGGGGTCAAATAATTCACGGAGGGGGGTAAATAATTCACGGAGGGGTCAAATAATTCACGGAGAGCGGCAAATAATTCACGGAGGGGTCAAATTATTCACGGAGAGGGGTAAATAATTCACGGAGGGGTAAAATGATTCACGGAGGGGGGTAAATAATTCACGGAGGGGTCAAATAATTCACGGAGGGGGGTAAATAATTCACGGAGGGGTCAAATAACTCACGGAGGGGGGTAAACAATTCACGGAGGGGTAAAATAATTCACGGAGGGGGGTAAATAATTCACGGAGGGGTAAAATAATTCACGGAGGGGGGTAAACAATTCACGGAGGGGTAAAATAATTCACGGAGGGGGGTAAACAATTCACGGAGGGGTCAAATAATTCACGGAGGGGGGTAAACAATTCACGGAGGGGTAAAATAATTCACGGAGGGGTGAAATGATTCACGGAGGGGTAAAATAATTCACGGAGGGGTAAAATGATTCACGGAGGGGGGTAAATAATTCACGGAGGGGTCAAATAATTCACGGAGGGGGGTAAATAATTCACGGAGGGGTAAAATAATTCACGGAGAGGGGTAAATAATTCACGGAGGGGTGAAATAATTCACGGAGGGGGGTAAACAATTCACGGAGGGGTGAAATAATTCACGGAGGGGGGTAAACAATTCACGGAGGGGTAAAATAATTCACGGAGGGGAGTAAACAATTCACGGAGGGGTAAAACAATTCACGGAGGGGTGAAATAATTCACGGAGGGGGGTAAAAAATTCACGGAGGGGTAAATAATTCACGGAGGGGGGTAAACAATTCACGGAGAGGTCAAATAATTCACGGAGAGGGGTAAATAATTCACGGAGGGGTCAAATAATTCACGGAGAGGGGTAAATAATTCACGGAGGGGTCAAATAATTCACGGAGAGGGGTAAATAATTCACGGAGAGGTCAAATAATTCACGGAGGGGGGTAAATAATTCACAGAGGGGTCAAATAATTCACGGAGGGGGGTAAACAATTCACGGAGGGGTAAAATAATTCACGGAGGGGGGTAAACAATTCACGGAGGGGTAAAATAATTCACGGAGGGGGGTAAACAATTCACGGAGGAGTAAAATAATTCACGGAGGGGGGTAAATAATTCACGGAGGGGTGAAAAAATTCACGAAGGGGGGTAAATAATTCACGGAGGGGTCAAATAATTCACGGAGAGGGGTAAACAATTCACGGAGGGGTAAAATAATTCACGGAGGGGGGTAAATAATTCACGGAGGGGTAAAATCATTCACGGAGGGGGGTAAATAATTCACGGAGGGGTCAAATAATTCACGGAGAGGGGTAAATAATTCACGGAGGGGTGAAATAATTCACGGAGGGGGGTAAACAATTCACGGAGGGGTGAAATAATTCACGGAGGGGGGTAAACAATTCACGGAGGGGTAAAATAATTCACGGAGGGGGGTAAACAATTCACGGAGGGGTGAAATAATTGACGGAGGGGGGTAAATAATTCACGGAGGGGTAAATAATTCACGGAGGGGGGTAAACAATTCACGGAGAGGTCAAATAATTCACGGAGAGGGGTAAATAATTCACGGAGGGGTCAAATAATTCATGGAGAGGGGTAAATAATTCACGGAGGGGTCAAATAATTCACGGAGAGGGGTAAATAATTCACGGAGAGGTCAAATAATTCACGGAGGGGGGTAAATAATTCACAGAGGGGTCAAATAATTCACGGAGGGGGGTAAATAATTCACGGAGGGGTCAAATAATTCACGGAGAGCGGTAAATAATTCACGGAGGGGTCAAATCATTCACGGAGAGGGGTAAATAATTCACGGAGGGGTAAAATGATTCACGGAGGGGGGTAAATAATTCACGGAGGGGTCAAATAATTCACGGAGGGGGGTAAATAATTCACGGAGGGGTCAAATAACTCACGGAGGGGGGTAAACAATTCACGGAGGGGTAAAATAATTCACGGAGGGGGGTAAATAATTCAAGGAGGGGTAAAATAATTCACGGAGGGGGGTAAACAATTCACGGAGGGGTGAAATAATTCACGGAGGGGGGTAAACAATTCACGGAGGGGTGAAATAATTCACGGAGGGGGGTAAATAATTCACGGAGAGGTCAAATAATTCACGGAGGGGGGTAAACAATTCACGGAGGGGTAAAATAATTCACGGAGGGGTGTAAACAATTCACGGAGGGGTCAAATAATTCACGGAGGGGGGTAAACAATTCACGGAGGGGTAAAATAATTCACGGAGGAGGCTAAATAATTCACGGAGGGGTAAAATAATTCACGGAGGGGGGTAAATAATTCACGGAGAGGTCAAATAATTCACGGAGAAGGGTAAATAATTCACGGAGGGGTGAAATAATTCACGGAGAGGGTCAAATAATTCACGGAGGGGTCAAATAATTCACGGAGAGGGGTAAATAATTCACGGAGAGGTCAAATAATTCACGGAGGGGGGTAAATAATTCACAGAGGGGTCAAATAATTCACGGAGGGGGGTAAATAATTCACGGAGGGGTCAAATAATTCACGGAGAGCGGTAAATAATTCACGGAGGGGTCAAATCATTCACGGAGAGGGGTAAATAATTCACGGAGGGGTAAAATGATTCACGGAGGGGGGTAAATAATTCACGGAGGGGTCAAATAATTCACGGAGGGGGGTAAATAATTCACGGAGGGGTCAAATAACTCACGGAGGGGGGTAAACAATTCACGGAGGGGTAAAATAATTCACGGAGGGGGGTAAATAATTCACGGAGGGGTAAAATAATTCACGGAGGGGGGTAAACAATTCACGGAGGGGTAAAATAATTCACGGAGGGGGGTAAACAATTCACGGAGGGGTCAAATAATTCACGGAGGGGGGTAAACAATTCACGGAGGGGTAAAATAATTCACGGAGGAGGCTAAATAATTCACGGAGGGGTAAAATAATTCACGGAGGGGTAAAATGATTCACGGAGGGGGGTAAATAATTCACGGAGGGGTCAAATAATTCACGGAGGGGGGTAAATAATTCACGGAGGGGTAAAATAATTCACGGAGAGGGGTAAATAATTCACGGGGGGGTGAAATAATTCACGGAGGGGGGTAAACAATTCACGGAGGGGTGAAATAATTCACGGAGGGGGGTAAACAATTCACGGAGGGGTAAAATAATTCACGGAGGGGAGTAAACAATTCACGGAGGGGTAAAACAATTCACGGAGGGGTGAAAGAATTCACGGAGGGGGGTAAAAAATTCACGGAGGGGTAAATAATTCACGGAGGGGGCTAAACAATTCACGGAGAGGTCAAATAATTCACGGAGAGGGGTAAATAATTCACGGAGGGGTCAAATAATTCACGGAGAGGGGTAAATAATTCACGGAGGGGTCAAATAATTCACGGAGAGGGGTAAATAATTCACGGAGAGGTCAAATAATTCACGGAGGGGGGTAAATAATTCACAGAGGGGTCAAATAATTCACGGAGGGGGGTAAACAATTCATGGAGGGGTAAAATAATTCACGGAGGGGGGTAAACAATTCACGGAGGGGTAAAATAATTCACGGAGGGGGGTAAACAATTCACGGAGGAGTAAAATAATTCACGGAGGGGGGTAAATAATTCACGGAGGGGTGAAAAAATTCACGAAGGGGGGTAAATAATTCACGGAGGGGTCAAATAATTCACGGAGAGGGGTAAACAATTCACGGAGGGGTAAAATAATTCACGGAGGGGGGTAAATAATTCACGGAGGGGTAAAATCATTCACGGAGGGGGGTAAATAATTCACGGAGGGGTAAAATAATTCACGGAGAGGGGTAAATAATTCACGGAGGGGTGAAATAATTCACGGAGGGGGGTAAACAATTCACGGAGGGGTGAAATAATTCACGGAGGGGGGTAAACAATTCACGGAGGGGTAAAATAATTCACGGAGGGGGGTAAACAATTCACGGAGGGGTGAAATAATTGACGGAGGGGGGTAAAAAATTCACGGAGGGGTAAATAATTCACGGAGGGGGGTAAACAATTCACGGAGAGGTCAAATAATTCACGGAGAGGGGTAAATAATTCACGGAGGGGTCAAATAATTCATGGAGAGGGGTAAATAATTCACGGAGGGGTCAAATAATTCACGGAGAGGGGTAAATAATTCACGGAGAGGTCAAATAATTCACGGAGGGGGGTAAATAATTCACAGAGGGGTCAAATAATTCACGGAGGGGGGTAAATAATTCACGGAGGGGTCAAATAATTCACGGAGAGCGGTAAATAATTCACGGAGGGGTCAAATCATTCACGGAGAGGGGTAAATGATTCACGGAGGGGTAAAATGATTCACGGAGGGGGGTAAATAATTCACGGAGGGGTCAAATAATTCACGGAGGGGGGTAAATAATTCACGGAGGGGTCAAATAACTCACGGAGGGGGGTAAACAATTCACGGAGGGGTAAAATAATTCACGGAGGGGGGTAAATAATTCAAGGAGGGGTAAAATAATTCACGGAGGGGGGTAAACAATTCACGGAGGGGTGAAATAATTCACGGAGGGGGGTAAATAATTCACGGAGGGGTCAAATAATTCACGGAGGGGGGTAAACAATTCACGGAGGGGTAAAATAATTCACGGAGGGGGGTAAACAATTCACGGAGGGGTCAAATAATTCACGGAGGGGGGTAAACAATTCACGGAGGGGTAAAATAATTCACGGAGGAGGCTAAATAATTCACGGAGGGGTAAAATAATTCACGGAGGGGGGTAAATAATTCACGGAGGGGTCAAATAATTCACGGAGGGGGGTAAATAATTCACGGAGGGGTAAAATAATTCACGGAGGGGGGTAAATAATTCACGGAGGGGTAAAATAATTCACAGAGGGGGGTAAACAATTCACGGAGGGGTCAAATAATTCACGGAGAGGGGTAAATAATTCACGGAGGGGTAAAATAATTCACGAAGGGGGGTAAATAATTGACGGAGGGGTCAAATAATTCATGGAGGGGGTTAAATAATTCACGGAGGGGTCAAATAATTCACGGAGAGGGGTAAATAATTCACGGAGGGGTAAAAAAATTCACGGAGGGGTGAAATAATTCACGGAGGGGTCAAATAATTCACGGAGAGGGGTAAATAATTCACGGAGGGGGGTAAAAAATTCACGGAGGGGTCAAATAATTCACGGCGAGGGGTAAATAATTCACGGAGGGGTAAAATAATTCACGGAGAGGGGTAAATAATTCACGGAGGGGTCAAATAATTCACGGAGGGGGGTAAATAATTCACGGAGGGGTCAAATATTTCACGGAGAGGGGTAAATAATTCAGGGTCCAGACATTACTGCACGAACTCTTGCGGGTCGAGGTAATTGGAGAAGCGTGCGACGAAGAGGTCGATGTCCTGAATCACGTGCGGCACGTCGAGCGCTTGATCAAGCGCACCTGTCAGCAGATGAATGTCTGCAAGGTCGAGGCCATTCTTCTCGTGAGGTGGTACATGTAAAAACATCTATTTCCACGTGATAGTTATCGATCTGTCGGGATGTCCATCGCACCATCGACGGCACTCACGAGAGGAAGGGGAACAAATCGCGCAGTATCGCAAGCGAGATATCAAAGGTTGGCATCAACACGCCAGACACGGGACCCGCTCGGAGCAACGTCGCACCGAGACCACGGAACAGCCGGGGGTAAATAATTCACGGAGGGGTAAATAATTCACGGAGGGGTCAAATAATTCACGGAGGGGGGTAAACAATTCACGGAGGGGTCAAATAATTCACCGAGGGGGGTAAACAGTTCACAGAGGGGTCCACCGGAACTAACTAAGGAACGGAGTAACATACCTCCTATTTTTTTTTGGCGGGGTTAGGACCTTGGTAAGCTGGCAAGCGGGAAAGCACTCTACTATAAAAGAAAACCTGAAAAAGAAAAACAGGCATACCCTCCCTAACCTCACCACACAAGAAGGGAAATGACACGGTCGGAGGGAGGGAGGGAGGGGAGGGAGGGAAGGAGGGAGGGAGGGAGGGAGGCTCTCTTGGGCGGCCGTAGGGGCTGTGTTGTGCTGTGTTGTGCTGTAATATGCTGTGCTATGTTGTATGTTGTGTTGTGCTGTGGTGTGCGGTGATGTGCTGTGATGTGCTGTGCTGTGCCGTGCTGTGCTGTGCCGTACTCGAAACCCACTACCCCCCCTCTCCACAGTTCCGGCCCAACCCGATGAACCCCCACCCACCCACCCCACCAGCAAAACCGACCCGATTAGCTCAGGTGAGGTTGCTTGGGTCAGACATCAGGATTCTGTTCCCACTTGTCTTCAGTCACATATGAGCCCCCCGATCGGTTTGAGTAAGAGAGATGGGGTGGGGTGGGGTGGGGTGGGGGGGGGGGGGGGGGCGTACCATCATTGAAGGGGTTGCAAGCACTGGTTGGGTTTCAGACGCTAGGGTCGAGACCACAACCCACTTCTACACCTCAAGGGTGTGGTGACAATGGACAAGTTTGATATTGGGGGGAGTGTAGTGCAGTGTGGTGCGGTACAGTGCAGGGGCTATTCCTAACTAAAGCACCAGGGCAAATCACAGAAAATTGTATTGTCTGCAACATCCCTAACCTGTTAAATTCCTGAAAAATGTGTGGAAGCCGAAGCCAGGAGGCGTTGGTCCATGTGGACCGCCCAGGCGGGGAGGGTGGAGAGGAACTTACAGGTTTTTATTTTTACATCCCACCCTGCTCTCTCTGACCCCTTGGGTGCCCGGGCGTCCTCTCCTCCCCCCCCCTGTAGGGCAGTGAAGGCAAGCCTGCCTGCCCAGGCACCCCGCCATCAGACAGCAACGTTTAACAGGCAAGAAAGTGTTCTCCAAAAATGAAAAAAAAAATTTCCGAAAGCGGTGCTGTCAGTGGCCCCCTTGTGTTTAACTGACTTTTGTTTGTGCTGGTTGTTTAACAGAGGGTCGGGGAAGGGGTCGAGAGCAGAGGGGAGGGGTTTAAGGGGTATAGCTGCCCAGCCGATGAGTCCCCCCTTGCAGGGGGACCCAGAGCAAACATACAGACACCCACGCATGCCCACACATACACACATACACACGCATTAAAAACAACATCATGCACCCGCCAGCAATCAACCAACGTTCCCGTCACCGACGTTCTCTAAAAGCGAAGCAAAGGGCAGAATGGGGTAAGATGCAAAAATAGTTCAGGGTAACCCTGTAACCAATGTTCCTTAAAAGAAAAAAATGTTGACCTTTAACTAACTGACAGGGTCCCCCCTCGCAGGGGAACCCGAGCAGCTAAGCACAGGCACAAGCACAGGCAAAGAGAAAGTGGCTCCCGTAGTGGAAAAAAAAACATAACTGTGACTGTCCTTATAGGACCCCAGAAAAATTCAGGGCAAACTCTCCCGCGATTCTGGCATTCTTGCAAAAAGGGGGGCAGGGGCAAAAATAATTTTATTTTTGCGATTTTTTTTGCGGAACCCATTTTTGCGTAAGGCGTGAAGCCAATAATTAATGTTTTTTGCGTTTTTTTTTGCGGACAGGGTGGGGAGGGGGGGGGGGAAAGCCTGATGGGGGGTTTCGGGTTGAGCGTTGGGGTAGCCCACCACCAAAACTGACCCTGTTGTTATTCACATACCTAGTTCATGCCTACGGTCATGGTCTGCAAAGGAAGCAAGGTGCAGAATTGGGCAAGAGAAAAGGAGGGGGAGCCAAGTCTGATATGGGGGTCAAAGCACAAGTGTGATATTGGGGGGGGGGGGCAAAGGCCTATCATGGGGGGCTTGGGGGGTTGGGGGTTGGGGGTGATGGCCCATAAAAGTCTGAAGCCTGAAGTCTGATAGCCCATTGGGTTACTATACCCATAGCTGCGGCAGGTGACACTGCCGGCAATGCCGTGCGGCCCCTGCCCACAGGCCCGCCCCCCCCGATGTGCCCTACTAGCCGATGCCCCCCTCCCGGGGCCCTGATCCCCCACAACCAAAGAGCCAGGAAGCTGAACTGGAGGTGCCGCAACAATGGCCCGTGAACCTAGCCGGCTCCCCCAAGCCTATGGCGACTGGCGCGGATGGCCGAGGCAACCGGCTTCGCCGGCACCTGCCCTCTGTGGCACGGCAGGCCCCCAGCCCCGACCCTGGGCGGAGCCCAAAAAAGCCCGCACCCGCGAAAGGGGTGGCGAATGGCCCCCGGTCGAGGCCCCGTGAGAGCTGGCCGTCGGCGGGAACAAAGGTGTCCCAGGACCTTATGGATGTGGATCCCCCTAAAGCGGACGAGCAACCCGCGCCCGCTAATGCCCAGCCGGCCCCCGTGGCCAACCCCCAGCCGCCGGATAGCCGGTCCGCGGCCCCCCAAGCCCCGGAAAGGCGCCCGGGCTCCGCCCCCCGCCCAGGCTCCGTGAGCCGCAGGTACATTCATGGTTCATATATGAAGCGTTCATGTATGAAAAATGAATTGTGGACGAAACTACTTCTCATACAAGTATCTAGGGTGGCGACGGCCGACATGTGTCCGTGCGCCACCACGGCCTGCACATGCCACGCTTGCGCCCCGGTTAGGAGGAACCGGGTGCCGGCGGGGTTGGGCGCCGCGCCGCCCCACCATCTCGGCCGTCGGGCTCTCGGCCTCCCTCTCTGCCGTCAACCCGGGAGCCCTGCACCCCAGCGCCCGTTGTGCCTCCCGCTCCAAAATTTTCACCTTGGCGGTCATGCGCTCCTTGTCGCACCGCAGGGAGTCACTGTCCACCTGAGCGGCCCGCTTCTCCACGTCCTTGACGGCTGTCTTTGCAGAGATCGCCCGGAACTGCCCCGGCTCCGACTGCTGCCGTTGCTGCTACAGCCACTGGGCCACATCCCCCCCGGGCCGCTCACGTGTTGCGTGCTCTGCGGGGGTGCTGGTACACGGGGCCTTGGCAAGGGGGGCAGCTGTGTCTGGGGGTGGGGGGGCTTTCCGTTTTGGGCCGCGGGGGGCGGGGAGGGGGGCTTCGACATCCTCCCCCTCGACGTCAATGGTGTCCGCCCCCTCCCGTACCCCCCCCCCCTGCCCACGTTCCCCATCTGGAAACCCATGGCAAGCCATGCCACATCCGCCGACTCCGCCCTCCGCTGGTCCCAGCCCACAACCGAGGCCAGCGGAATGACCATGGCCACAATCAAAGCCGCCTCCTCCCCCATCCCGTCCACCCCAATCTGCACCCGCCAGTGCCTGCTCAACAGCCAGTAGACAAACATGCCCACCGGCGTTTGCCCCTCGGGCAGGTTGGAACCCCCCTTCGCCAGAAAGGAGCAGGGGAAGGAGGTGCGGAAATCGCCTTGCACCCTGTGGCCTCCACGGCCACGTCCAACAGATCAGAGAGATGCTTCCGCCGCCCGTCAGGGCCGGGCGCAAGCTTCTGCTACCAGGCAGGCTTGAGCTGACTGGCTGTCATGGTGGACCCGGGCTAGAGAGGGGTCGAGGTCGGCAGTGCCCAAGTTCTCACGCCACGGCATGGGGATAACCACCTCGCGCCCGGCCCTGCGCCCGCGCCCCGCACCAACGCTTGTCTCGCTGCGATCTACGGCAGTGCGGTCAGATTGCTCGAAGCGCTAGCTGCGGTCAGGGCGGCCCTCGGTGGGGGACCACCCAGCACCGGATTCTGTGGCCCACTCGCTGCCCTCATCGGTCACGTGCAGCCGATAATGAGGGGTGAAGAGCTTGCACCTGTGGTGGCGCACCTCCGGGGACCACGTGTGGAATGGCACATAGAGAAAATAGCAAAGTATTGGGGGTAACACTCAAAGAAGAGGGAGCGCCGATGCAACGGCCCTTGGGGCAACCGAACGCAATAGGTACACAAGTGGGACCCATTCGCAGAAATGTGTACTCTGGTGGCATCGTCAGATGATCCTCCCGTAAGGGGGGGGCGCCTTAGGATGCGTGCCGATGTTGGTGTTGGTCAGGTGGGCTTCAGTCCCGACCCTCGCCACGATGACACTGCCCGGCGTCATCAGGTGGAGGTCCCTGACCTCAGGGACACTTTCCATCAAGGGGGGGCGGGAACTTCTTGAAAAGGCCCCCACCCACCCCCGCCCAAAGCGACCCCTCGCTCTGCCAACGCCGGGGGAATGCAGGGTCCCTCTCCTGCTCGTCATTCCGCCCGGTGCTGAACAACAGCTCAAAAAATTTCCCCACCACCCTTTGGTCCCCACTCCCCCACACCCTCATCAGGTCGCCCCACCCCACCTAACAATCCTTTGCCTGCACCACCCCCCGAAGCACAATGTAGCGGTTCCCATCAAAAAAGTTGATGGGGGGGCTGTGGGGGGCCAGCCCTGTTGGGGTCAGCGGGGGAATCGCATGTCACCCCAAGGGGGGGGTTGGGAAGGGGTTCCGTGCGGAGGGGGGGTTCGCTTGAAAAAAAGGGGGCAACACAGGATGAGCCCCGGAACCATTGCAGAGCACTGGTGGTGTAGAAAGAGGGGTGGGTGATGCCCGGAATATGAACCTTTGGGTGGATGGTCGGATGGAAAGGGGCGATGCCCAAATCCTCCCACCACCGGGGGCTGGCAAGGTGCCATGAGAAGGGGAAAAAAGAATGCTCGGGTGGTGGACCGGCACGCAGATCGTGAAGGCACACCATGTCGCAATGGGGGGAAGGGGGGGTATGCATCAGGTTAGTGGTGGGGTGGAGCTGGCCGTGGGCGTCCTTGGTCTCCCCCCCCTGGGTTAGTACGCATTTGTGTCAACAACTGGTCCATGGTAGAGGGGAGGGGGAGAGGGTGCAAAAAACGAAGGGACAGAAACCCGGAAGCGGAGTTCCCTCAACAAATGCGTTGACCAGGCCTTTCCCCAAGTGTAAGAGTTGCGCCAGAAGCTGCGCAAATCAATGTGAATAACCTTGGGTTCGGCGTCTCTAGGCACCAAGAGGACCGCGTGTTCCTTGGGGACCGGAGATGAACGAGCGGGGCCATCGCACGGACCGCAGCGAAATCCGGCTCTTCAAGCACGACTGCCGCCAAGTGCGAGCTCTGCCTCACCACCCAATGATGTGGCCCTGACTCTACGTGGCAGTCGCCGCAGTCCCTCCACTGTCCAGTTCAACGCATGCTCGTTGACCAGATGTGAGGTCGGCCCCTTGACGCCACGGTATAGAGCCTCCTGCGCTCTGCGTAGGTGCGCTCCAATGATGGAGGCATCCACTACGTGCACCGTGCAGGCTGACGGGGGGGGGGCTGTGCAGCAGGTACGCTGCCGCGCCGATGATCTCCGCCTCTGGGACCGTGCCACGGATGAAACCCATCCATGTGCGGCTCCCATGGCTCGCCAGCGCCACATTGGTGGCCCCGTCCTCCTGGGGAGATGCGTCAGACGACGTGACCTTGGTCGCCGCCGGCACCCAGCAGTACAGCCGCGGCACATCTGAGTGGGGGCTCTGCACTACCTTCCCTAGGGACGCCGCACTAGAGGCCGTGAGTTCCGGGGACAGGGCAGCTTCCCGGTAGATACACTGCATGCGGCCGCCAGGCCGCATCGCACCCGCAGACAGACTTGATGGCGTCAAGAGCTGTGGTATACTCTGCCCCCCACACCGCCGTGGAGCAGGAAGGCTGGTACACCACTACAGAGCCCTGTTCCACCGCCCCCCCGTCACGCAACGAGGTGACAGCGACATGCGGATCGTGCGGTACGTTGGCGATCCGGACCACCCCCGGGACGGAGCATTCATCGGCATCCGGGACGGGGCCAGCTGGCAGCAGGAGGACGATTGCCCGCTTGTCAGCATGCCTTGTAAAACGCGGGCTGCCCGTGCACAACCCACAAGGGCGAGGGGTCTATGCCGCCCCCGGCATGTGGCGTGAGCAGACAGACTGACGCCGGATCTTCCTGCTGCCCGTAACCTTCGAAGACGTCCCCCAGCAGGAACAGGAGGGCAGCCAGCAGGACAAAAGGCATGGACGGCCCCGGGTTCTCCGGGTCCCAGTCGTCATCCCTGTACCCGCCTACCACATACGCGTCCCCCGCAGCGGACTAGCTAGTGCACTTGCTGGCCTTTTTACGGCACACCGGGTTTATCAGGTCCGGGGATGCTGCCCAGGCCACTACTTCTTCCACTGCCAGTCCCCTGGACGTGTACGTCGCTTCCTCCATCTGGTGATGGGCGATTGGGAGGGCTTGATACTACCCCAGGGTGTCGGGAGCAGCATCAAGCCTGGACTGCAGGGACACCCGCTGCGAAAGTGTTTGCGACATAATCAAATAACGAAAGGAGACCGAGCTTAGTAGGAAAGCAAAAAAGTGCAAAGTGGGACCAATTCGCACGAAATTCGTACAAATTTGGTGCGAATTTGGTACGCATTTCAAAACCGTGAATTTGGAGCGGATCTTGTGTGAAACTATGTACATTTGCACCAGGTGCGACGGAAGAACAATAAATATGTGGGAACAAGTAGTTAGTTAAATTCTTTTAATCTTTCGCAAGCATTGCCTTTTCTGCCGTATGCTCCAACGCCCCCCCCCCCCCCTCAGCTGGCCGGGGGGACCTGCCTAAAGTGCTAAATTATGGCGATGAGGGGGACCCATCACCATGGGACTCAGACGCTACCAAACCTCTATCATAGTTGGCTTCGCGCCAACCACCCATGCTAACTCCCCCACCTACACCACACCATCACCCCCCATCACCATGGCACGCTACCCCCACATCCTTAGCCCCCTCACTAGGAAATCCTGCATCACCACCCTACCTCACCCCCCCCGCCGAAAATCGCTCCAGCTCAAACTGAATCCCCCCCCCTCCCTCACCACAACCACCGACTCCATCACCCCAAGGACCAAGCAGTGGCTCTCCTGGCTCCTAGCAACACTTGATGGTCGGTTTGATCTCCGGTGGACAAGGAACGCCTTTGCCTTAAAGTGCTGGGGCCAAGTAGTTTTGTGGCAGGAGGGACAACGGGTATGCAGGCCCCATTTCCTAGAAAGGAGCCTAGTGGGGGCCGGGTTGATCCTCACGCGTTGTGTTACCCCTCCACCCTGCCCCGCCGTCCCCGCCATCCCCAACTCCCCATCAGCAAGGCGGCCCCTGCTCACGGGTCAAAGAACCGTGTACCTGCGGCTCACTTGGAAATGTGAAGTTGGGGCTCATTTGGGGCTAAAACGGCTCATTTGGGGCTAAGTGGTGTTTTTCAAGGGGTTTAATGTGAAAACTTGTGGCTTTCGGGGGTGGGTTGGGGTTTTGGAATGTCCCCAAAGGGATACCAATCGCTAGGCCAAGAGGATTTCACCGGGGGGGTTCTTTTTTTTCGACGGCTCAGTTGCCTGAGCACCCCGACTGAGCCGTCACTGAGCCGTCACTGAGCCGGCTCACTGAGGGCTCACTCAGGGCTCACCGAGCGCTCAGTGAGCGCGCCAAATGGCTCAGTGAGCGCTCAATGAGCGCTCAGTGAGAGCTAATTGGGGGCTCACTCAGGGCTCACTTAACATGCACGGGCACAAATCATCCATCATAAGCACTTACTTGGTCCTTTGTCGCAATGCACGTTCCACAATCCTCCTCACCATGTTCTCTCTCCCCTTCCTCTCCCGCCGGGCACGTGACCAAGTCATGCACCGTCGTTGGCACCCCCTTTGCTTGGTCACAGCCCTACTCTCCACCTCCCAACCTTCCTTGCGGAGGTTATCATCTAGTGTGTGGTTATCCACCACACACTGCAAGCTGGACCTATCGTTCAGCAAGCTGACCCCCCCACTATTCCTAAGCAACCGTTTCAGTCGCACATGGCTGCCCTCCAATGCAAAGCAACTAAACCTTGCAACGGTCCCCCACCGTGCAACATACGCATACATGTGGTCAACCCACATGTGCGTCCACAAGGTCTTCCCCCATCCCAGGTCGAGGTGCCTTGCCCCCATGGTCTGTTGGCGTTGCAGCAAGGCACGTTGCTCTGCACCACTCAGAAAGTCGTCCTTCCATGCCACCTCGGCCATGGCCGCAAACGCCTCCCACCACTCCGTGCACACATCAACCCATGGCCTGCCCCCCACTTCATGGTTCCCAATCACCGGTGCAACCAGCTGCAACAGTGGGCCCCACAGCCGGGCCTTGACAAAGTGCGCAGCAGCCCCCAACTCCATGCGCACTTGTCCTTTGGCATTTGCCTTGTCCGCCCCCCACTTTCCAGGCCGCACCGTGCGGGCCACTTTCCGTGCCCCGTTTACAACCCCCTGCACCATGGTGGCCGCACTCTTCCTCGATACCCCTCCATGGGTCACCAGCCCCCGCACAATTCCATTGACCCACGCGATGGCAACACGCATGACTCCATGCGCACCAAAGTGAGGAATGCGGCGGTCCGCCGGGATGTCACGAAACACCCCGGTCAGCCGTACATGTCCCTTGATTCCTTCCAGGGCAACCTCTCAAAACCGTTTCACGGTTTGCCCCGCAGCAGTGGCACACCATGGCCCCGGGGCTCTTCTTGGTGAAGCCGTCCCCGCCGACCAGCATGATGTGGGCCTTGCCATCGGCCCGGACGAAGAACAGGGGGCTGTGCGCCACCCCATCCGCATGCGGCAGTGAGCCGCAGGTACGCGTGCCAGGGCTGATCGCACACTAACGATCCTCATTATTCCCCCTTCGGCCCCCCTCCGTGCCGTGCCCAAAGATGTCGCTGCTGCCAGGGCACCCACGACCACCACAACCCCCCATGTCAAGTGGCGCCTTCGTCTCAACCCTGATGATCGCACCTGGACGCAGATGGCCCGTGGTGACCCACCCAACAAATCCCAACCCAAGCTTGCCTCTACTCTTCGTGAAGCGGCCGTTTGAATGGTGGATTCGCGGAGGTGCGAATTTCGCAATCTTTTGCTGTTTTTGCGCGTAATTTGGTGCCATCGTGTGTCTTTCTTGTGCTATCTTGGCCGAAATGGTGCTACAATAAATGTCTCCAAATTTCAGCTTAACCATCAGCCATTGTCCCTCACAGAGAAGCCCCCGGGCATAGGTCTAGTAGGAAAGGACGGGGCAGGGAGGCACGTGGGTTCATTGCCTACTAGCTGGGGGCTGGGCACGGCAGAACGATGACGAGGACAAGCGGTGGGGGAGGCCTCCTATGAGTCAAACAAGGTCCCCGCAAAACCGCCCCGGTGCCGTGCAACTCCGGTGGCTCCGCGGGTCCCGGACCCCTATATTCCTACCGCACCTCATGGGTGCAAGTGCTGCCACGGGGTGCAGCGTCACGCGTGGCGGGCAGAAAAAGAGTATGTATCACAATGATCCTTCTGCACAAATGTATCACAATGTATCACAATGTATCACAAGCAAAATCCAACTTGATTACAATAGGTTCATTTGGCACAGAAAAGCGGCTGTCATCCATGCCCCTAGCTGACCAAACTAGTTCGCGTGTCGCTCCTCGCTGACATCCCAGGAGGTTAGCCGCGCCGCCGGGGCTCCTCAAACTGCTTGCCTGAAAGCAGAGGGGTGGGTTGGTATTTATCCAAAAGAATAAAGAAAGGAAAAAAGAACCCAAAAATTTGCGATGTCCATTAGGGGGGTTTAGGGGGGGGGTTTGGGGGGGTCGGCATGATGTATGGTGTATCCGTCAGAATTTTATGAGGCAGGACAGTGAAAAGATGGTGCGCGAGTAGAGATGACATTCAATTTCACAGAAGAAGCAAGCCTGTTGGAACACAAAAATTGGTTTCCTCGCTTTTGAAAAATGGCACGGTGGCCTTGCAGGGATTGGGGCACAGCGGCAAGCAGGTAGAACACAAAAAGACATATAAAACTCCCTGGAGCATCATGTTCCTTTACCTCCTTTTCAGGAAGGCAAAGCCTACACGAGCTCGGCCGAAATTACGCGCACCCTTGACCAGTCGACCCTGCAGGGGAAACCTACACGAGCGGGTAAAATTACGGGCACCCTTGACGGGTCGTCCGCAACAAACACCAGGTCAAAACACCGTGCAATCTTACAGTGTGTCTTACGGTGTGTTGTACACGGGGTCCGGACCCCCCCCAAGGGGAAAAATGCGACATATGATTTTGTCCTAGGACGACCACTAAGGTGACATGTGCCACCACCAACGCGGAAATCTAAGCGGTATTGTGGGAGGCGTAACCCCCACTGTTGCGCAACATGCACTTCAGCCTACGATGGTTGCCTTTCATGGCAAAGCGTGAAAATTTGGAGAGGATTCTCCATTTGCAAGCAAAAAAATACATGTGGTCAATCCATAAATGCAACCACAAGAGCTTAGGCCGGCAGGAGAATCTAGGCTTGGCCCATTCATATGCTACACTCCCTTATCATTCCCACATCTCACCCAGACAACCATCTTGATGGCCATGCATAGATGCGCATCTTGGTAAAATCCTTTCTGCACATATGTGCCCACGGCTTCCCCCCCCCCACACACACTTGGTTCGCATTCCAGCCGCTACAAGGCAGACATTGACGAGTCCCTCCCAACCCCAGCTACGCATGAAATGAACGGCCGCTGCTGACTCGAACCTACCTTTCCCATTTGTTGATGTTTTTCGGCCCGCCCTTCGCTGCTATCTTTGTTGCTATGCAGGCAACAACTAACATAGGTTGGGGAAATTTAGCGGACAATCACCGCTCCCCATTGGCCTTGGGGGGTGCACAGTAGCCGAGGGAGGCAAAAATTGCAATCTAAAATGGAAAATCCTTTTTTTCATCCTTCTCACTAAAAAATGATGCATCCAAATTTGATGGGTTTTACTCTTTTGAAAATTGTGCGCTAGAATTCCTTGTATCTTAACACCGGGCACAGGCACAATTTCACACAGTCATATCAGTCATTTGACATCCACATCGCATGTAATATGTCTAATGCGCCACATAATCTTCGTCTTTTCTTGAGAGTCCCTCTTTGATGAGCACTGAAGGCACGGACAGAATGTCTCTCAGTATGGCTAAATAACCCCTACCTTCTGAGCGCCCCTGTGGTGGGGAAAGCTAGAAACCTAGAAAGCAGTGGATGCCGTAGAAATGAGCACCAAATGCGTGATACCGGGTTGAAATGGGTGAAAGTGCGTGAAATGCCATATCCCCAATGTGGGAGAAGCATCAAAACCCGCTGACAAACAACAATGATGCCCAAGGTAAATGACTACCCCTGTGCTTGTTGGCGTGTTGGTGCGTTTATCTATGGTTTTTTGACGTGGATTACCCCGTGTTGCTCACCTAAAAATCCATTTGTAGCATGAATGCTGCGCTAATGCCAAACTCACCTCCCACATCCCTTGAGGTGCTCAAACAAGTGGTTTAAGGCTAATTTGAGCCATATTTGACCCCTGTTAGCCCATGCAAAATCCCAAACCCCTTTGAACTAGGCCATCTTAGGACCGGGGGTCTGTGGGGAACATGTTCTGTTTGAATGTCATGTATAGCATTGGGCACGCTTGCGGTTATAGACAAGGGTGAAGGGAAGGGAAAACATCTTCTCACCTATTTTGGTGCAACCAACACCCTTTAATTGCGATGTGCTTCGGGAAGTCCTACCAAGGAACCCTTGCCACAACACCGTACCGACCTATTGAAGAAGGTGTATGCAATGGGGACAAAACTTACTAGTTTTCCTCTTGAAATCATTTTAAGGTGGTTGAAGGTCATAGGTCCTCCCGGAGGGGTGGATGGGAAAATTTTAAATGAGGTCCCAACCTGACTTTCCAGGGACTTCCTAGAGGACTTTTGGGTTTGAAGCTTCCCTCGTTTTTCGTGAAGAGTGCCGCATGCCTGCTTACTTTGTTCCGCATTGGACGACGTTGCCACAAGGGCTGCGTCAAAAAAAATGGAGACGATGTGATATCAAACTGACCAACCTCTGCTGGCAGCCTAGCAGTGTGTTCCGACACTGGGATGTGTGCCACATCTTGGGTGAATTCTACCCAAAGCTCTTTGAGGCAGCCCACACTGCCAGACCCTCTCCATTGGCTACCCACGCAGACATATTTGCACTGAGGCGTTTGCGTACCGCATTACATATACACGCCAAAGCATGGGCTTAGTCACCAACGGGGCGATGTGGGGGCACACAGCTAGGAATGCCCCCCACCGTGCTGTAGGGCCCACGGCATTGGCCGGTTGCAAAAGAGTGGCTCTGGTGGTGGTGAACGGTCAACACTGCATTGCACTGTACTTTTATTGTACTATATAATGCACTGCAGTGCACTGCAATGTACTGTAATGTGTTGTACTGCACTGGACTGTACTACAATGTCCTGTATTGTACACAATTGTGCTTGTACTTGTGCTGTACTGTACTGTACTGTACTGTAATGTAATGTACTGCAATGTACTGTACCGTACTATACTGTACAGTACTGTAATGTGTGGTATTGTACTGTACTGTGTGGTGCTGTGATATATTGCACGGTACTGTACTGTACTGTACTGTACTGTACTGTACTGTACTCTGATACATTGCATTGCACTATTGTACTGTATTGTACTGCATTAGACAATACTGTATTGTATTGTACTGCACTGCAGTGCACTGCACTACATTGTACTGTACTCAACTTTACTCTGCTGCACTGGATGTATGTGTACTTATGTATGTATGCACGTACTGTACTGTGCTGTGCTGTGTTGCGCTATGTTTTGTTGTGCCGTGCTGTGTTGTGCTGCAGATATCGCATTAGCGGAGGTCGGTCTACCGCATGACCGCCGCGCAAATTTTGGCGACCGCCGCACGACCACCGCAAGGTTTCCCCAGGTGGATCATACAAAGAACACCCACAAACGAGTGGTGAACATCCCCAAAACAGCCGCAAAATTGTATCCCGCCTTCAGCGCCTGCACAGCGGATGCAGGTGCATGCTGCGCACAACCAACTCCAAGCAGTCGAGTCACCCTTGGACATTATTGTCCCAGGACACAGAGTGGCACACTTTACATCCCATTTGATAACTGATGGTAAAGGGATGGCATGCATGAATCATGTGCCAGGCAAAAAATGTTGGTGTTGCGATGATGCTTCATCATTCGCAACCAACGAATGCCGTGCCTCTTGCACCACGGTGGGGGGCATTCCTACGGTGTTCGCCGCCAGTCCGCCGCGCTGGTGACTATGCCCATGCTTTGGCCTTGGGGCGAATTTGGCTGCTTGGGTAGCTAGTGGAGAGGGCCCTAGGTGTGTACGCCGCTCGAATGAGCTTTGCGCAAAATTCACCCAAAAGCTGGGACGGATCCCAGTGTCGAAACACATTGCCATAGGACCAACAAAGGGTGGTCAATTTGACATTACATCGTCACGTTTTTTTCGGACACAACCCACATGGCAACGTCATGTGGTAGACCTCATTTGTGAGATCTATCCGGGTAAAAGAGTGGATGACCATACATGCCATATTTCTACTTTCGTGGACTCCATGTTGTGATGTGTTCCAACGTTACAAACCCTATGGCACCAGTGGGGATGGTTAAGACATGCTGAGGTAGAAGAGGGTAGAGGGCTGCAACACACCTCGGACAGCTTTGGGAGATGCTTGGATGGAAATCCATGGTGTGGGTACATTGGACAGTTGCGCACAAGGGGCTCTAAACGGAGCGATATCGCCTTTGTTTTTTTAGCAGCATTCCCACGGAACACAGCACTTCTCGGTTTAGGGTGGAATTGCGCAATTGCTTCAATAGGTGGCCCGTACGACGCCCACTATTGAATCGCCATGAGTTGAAGCATGTTGCAAATGTGCATGCCTTCAACCTGGGTTTGGCAATCTTTGATGCCCAACAAGGGCGAGGTCTCCAAAACCAAGAGGGCACGAATGTAAGACATTACTGATGCTCATCAAGAGGTGCTGCACCTCATTTGCAGTGAACACGGGAAAATTGGGTGAGACCACAACCGAACCAGAAAGTCCCCGAAAAGTCCGCGGGAAGTCAACTTCAAATCCAAAAGTAGCCCCGTAATATCAAAACGCGAAGTGACTTTTTGGGCCCATTAAGGGCGGGAAGTCCCTTCACGGTCCCATGAGCTCCCCCAATCAAAACACCATATCGGCGAGTTTGGGCCCACATTGAAAAGGTGCTACCTTCCCGTGCCTAAAGCACGAAAATCCCCCTAATCTACCCCGGGCCCGATGGGGATTTCTAAAAAATGGACCCGAAAAGTGGGCGTCTTCCCGGTAAGACCTCCCGAAACACACCCCAATGCCCCATTGAATTGTTTGGGCTAAGAAATATCGCAAAATTAGCCTTGAAAAGCATCCATTTTGCATCCTTTTTCGAGCTCCAACCTATTGTGCCATGTTCGACGGGCATGGATTGTGTTGGGTGCCCTTGTGGATAGAAATAATGATGAAGGGGGTCATTTCAAACCTATGTCTCACAATCAACACCCTTCTCTGCCCTGTTCACTAGCTTGCTAGGGTGGGGTTATGCGGGATATGGCTCCAAAAGTCGTAAAAAAAAAATGGCAAGGCAATCGGCTAGCCACCAAACACACGGAGAGTCGAAAACCCTCGGCTTTCTAACTTAGCAACCGCCTAATAATGTTTGCACCTTGCCATCAACACATTGGAGAAAAAACGTTTCACGCTCTGCGCCTGCAGTATCCTTGAAAACAAGCACTAGTATCCCACCGTTGTTGGACAAAGTCAACTTCTTAATTAGCCGAGTATAGGGTTACCCAATCTTCACTGCACCCGAGCAAACACCAACTAGATAGCTAGTCCGGGCTACTCGTTCCTCCAAGAGTACAAGATAGTGCAGGGTTTCGAAAGGTTGCTCGGGGGGCATGTCTCTTGAGCGAGCGAAGGAGCTGAGAAAACTGATTTTCGAGCGTTTTGGTGGACATTCACAAGAAACATTAATAGAGTATTGACATTCAAGCTTTTTGCGCTTTCAAATGCATTTTGATTCCCGAGTCTTGTACCTTACGCGTGGGGTGTGCATAGCAATGCCTTTGCACTTAAAGGCCGCACAAAACTTCGCAAGTGACTTCATTTGCATCGCTTTTGCAAATGTGTTGTTTTTTTGTGATGGCGTGTGGGTCCGGAAACAAGGGGAGGCACGTCTTTGCCCACATCAAGTTGCAGCAACATTTGGGCCGCCGATAGAAGTCCTTGCAAGCGGTTGTGCCACGACAACTAGGGGCACCTCACACAGTGCAACACCTCCTGGCACAGGCCAAATTGTTTCAACCCCGTGAACCCTCGGCCTAGTGGTGCACACTGTGCGACGCCACCGTTATGGGAGAAAACTATGGCAGCCATTTGGCGCATACGGTCCCTCCATTTGTTGAGGACCAAGAAGCAATACCTTACCCCCCCATCTAGTGGACGGTGTACCTTGGTAGGATGCCCGGGCTATCAAACACTTGCCCAGGCCGCAACGGACAATTTTCTAAGACTAGTGCCGTCACCGACATCTATGCTGTTGTGTGTTCCCTACCAACCCGGTTGTAGCACCTATATGCCTAGAGACCTGTGGAACATGTACGTGTGCAACAACTTGGGCTCCATGGGATGCTGATTGTGGTGGACGGAATGTGACGCCATGGGGCCTCGTGCATCCATCGTTTGCTGCATTCATAAAACTTTCATCCACATCCAGTTCGTTTCCACCATGGCTATTTTAGCACAAAAACGAAAGCACACAAGCACAGACACCAAACCAGGCAAACAACTCGACAGTGTGCCGCTCCCCGTGGGTGTGGTTCATGCCAACCCTAAAGCAATACATACCCACACCGTCTGTCACTCATGGATCGGAGAGGTGGGCCACACCCACCACTGGCCGCAACAAACCCTGCATGAACACATGAGGCATGCGCGTGCCCTCATGCAAGCTATGCCTGATGAGCGTCAAGTACACGGTGCCCATCCACACCACCCGCCACTTGCGCGAGCACATGTGGTGCTGGCCCGTCGGCTTAACGTTGGGGCTGCCCTCGGGGCGGAACGCCTGGGCAGGCCCTCCGTGCAGGCGCCGCGCGACGTCGCACGCGGCGTCCCGCGGCGCCGCCGGCGCAAGGGCCTCGGGGATGTCGATGTGGAAGAAAATCTTCGCCGCCGACGCCAGCAGCACACAGCGCACCGGACGGCGAGCGAGCAGCCCGCGGAGGACCCTCTCCATCCGCTCCGCGCCCGGCATTCCCTTGCGGGCGACCGCCGCCGAGGAGCGCCGGTGTTGGCGTCGCCCCCGGTTGCGGCGCTTGATTCTCTGCTGTGCCGTGACGGGGGCAGAGAAAGACTAGGGCATAGACATACACTCATACACCACCAACCACACATACGTCTAGAATTAGTGCGCGCAAACCCCATAGGGTCTGTGCTGGCTACGGCATCGCCCCTACCGACTCCTCCAGCCTATACTACAAAAAACCGCTCACGGAATTCCGCCCCCCCCCCCCTCCCCAAACTCGTGGAAACGGAGGCCTGATAGCCACGCGTGCGGGAGCACAAAAGGCCCCAGAGAAATTCCTAAGGTCCACAAAAAAACGGTCTTATGGTCCGGAAAGGCCCATAAATCGCCTACTCTACGCGTCGCAGCCTTGCGCGCCATGGGCAGATCACCATCAAACTGGTCATGCAGCCTGCTGATGGGGTCTGCCGGATTCGCCGTCCCACGCACCTAGTGACAGTACACAGTAAGTCCTGGGCAGGACGCCCAAAGGTACCTAAAGCTCTTGAGCAAGCGCTGCTGGTAAACACGCCTGACACCCGCCTTACACCTCAAAAACTAGACCAGCGCCGCCGCATGGTCGCCGAAAGAATGCGCCTCGCGAGTGCCCACATTTAAGATAAACTTCATGCCCGAAAAAAAAACTCGCGCCTCCGCACACTGCTGGTTCGGCGGTTGCTCATGGGGCACCGCCGACCGCGAACCGAGTTCGAGGGAGAAAAGCCCCAAACGGTAAACCCCACCATCGAGCGCTGCATCCACATACACATACACCGGCTGCCTACACACCACCCGCATCAAGGGTACCACCAACCAGGCCGGTAAAGCCAACACACACGCCACACACATAGAGTGCAGCAACTTGAGAGGGGTAAACTGCAGGCGGGGGGGAGCTCCCCACAACACATGGGCCCAGACCCCCGACAAATGGGGTCCATGCCCAAAACGAGGCCTGCAGATCCATTGCGTGCGCCCCACAAACTGCTGCAAATGCCGCATACTACAGACGCCAAAAGGACCGCAGCCAATGGGCTTCAGGGCCTCCCACGCATTCCCCGCCGTCCGCAAGCTTCCCCCACCCAAGTCCACGTCGTTCCCAAGCCACACCAAGGTCATAACCGGCTCCAGTGTGGTCTGAAGGCTTATAACTCCACCCGCCGCACGTAACGCCTCCACCGCACGAATCGCCTGCTCATGCACTCGCGCCTTGCCCCATCCCAAGATGAGCACATCGTAGATGTAGATTAAAATTAAAACCCCTACCAGACCAATCTCCCCCACTAGACGCTCCAAGACTTTGTGGCACAGAATTGGACTATACTTCCAACCAAATGGCAAGCACCTGAAAGACAAAACTCCACCCTCACCATCCGAAATACGGAAGGCTTCCCAGAAGGCTTCAGGGAGGCGCAGCCACCAAAAACAGTTGCTGACGTCAATATGGCATATACAGAGCTCCGCACCCCCCCCCCCCCCCTGGGAGCCCCAGCACCTCCCAGACCGGCCGGGGGGCACCGTGCCCAACCATAGAAGGAGGGCAAGAAAAACGATAAACTTTGCTGTGCCACCTCCGCCAACAGGGCCAGGACCTCCATTGACGGTAGCGAAAATGCTCTGCTTCTCTGGCATCTCTCTCTTCACCGGCACCAGAATCACTATCAGGCGACACTTATCAAGCGTCTTAAGAATGGCAAAAACCCCTCCGTTCGGACCCCGAGACCCCGGCAGGAGGGGGAACAACAAGTTCTGACTACGCAAAGCGTGCAACGTGACCACCGCCTCGTCCGACGGGGGCCCAACTGCAGAGAAGAGCAATTTGCTACCGACGCAAAATACTCCGGCACATACCGCTCCCAAATATCAGCCGAGACACGAATATGCCCTACCACTCCCAAACCCTTGCGCTCCACTTCTTCCCTGATGCGCTGCATCAGCAGCTTCGGCGATGTGAAATCAGGAAGCAAGGATTCCCATACTTCTGAATCCAGGGAGGACAGAGCCGCAGTGATTAAGGGCAAGAAATGCGACTGCCTAAGTCTGTAGCCACCTCCACCCCCCAATCGAGAAATTGGATCCGGCGCCACTCTAACAAACCCGGCGGGGCCCTGGGAAGGCAAGCACGCAGGTTTCTTAGCCACGCACCCGACTCACCGCACCGCAGGCGCTCCCGAGCCCACGGACCCACCTCCGACACGGCGGGAAACTGCCGCTCGGGCAGCTGCACGCACGAGCCTGGCCGGGCCTGCTGCTTGACTCTTTCCCAAGACCGAAGGGATCGCACCCGTCCTATGTGCCGCGATTCGGAGCCGCCGGATAGAAACGGTGCCTGCCAATGGGGGGGGGTGGTCAGCAGCAACGTCGTTCACCTACTCTCTCCCCTGGTGCTCACCTCCACGCTTAGACCATGGGCACCCCTCAACAGCCGCAAGGGCTAGAGGGGCACTCGGGATCCTTGCGCTCCCACCTGTGGCGGGACTATCTCGTCTACTCTCCCCGCCACCCTGCCTGGCACGCTGGCCATCTCCTTGCTACGGCCTGTCCCCTCGCTGATTGCGGCCTGCCTTGGACTGGGCGTCTGCATCCCCACCCCTCCAGCCCCCGAGGTCTTCTTCTTGCCCCACATCCTTGTCCTGGACACAGAGGGCCAGTAGCTCCCCCGGGAAGATGTCTTTAAAAGACGCAATTATGTACTCCCACTCCATGTCCCCTTGGGCACTGGGCCACAGCAGCTCCACGTTGTCGGCCACGACGAAAGCGTCCGGGGCGTCGCCGTAGTGGGCCGCCACCGACTCAAACATCCAGCGACCCCACCACGTTAGCCAGCGGACCGGTAACCCCAACCAGCGTAAGGCCGCTGACCCACCCCGCCTCCATGCATGCCACAGCGTGTGGGCGCTTGCGGAGCTATGAGGGCGGTTGCCACGACCATCTGGAGGTAGGCGGACCCTTGCAGGCAGAAGTGCGCCAGGGGGACCGCGGACGTGAATCCCTCACGGTCCAACCATCGCAACCACGGCTTGCCGTAGCCCCCCATCCGCCTCCTAACGAACTGTGGGTCACACTTGACGGTGTGAAACCCCAATCCCCGGCCGCGGGACCCCACGCCTGATAGGGGCTGCCTCGCCCACCCGTAGCAGGCAGGTGAACGATAAGACCGCCATTCTGTATACCATCCACTGTGCTCCGCCAGCACACGCCCTCCGGAAATCCCTCAGCCCCTCCAGTCCCGCGCACGGGCGTGCCACCGCCTGAGATGTGGACCACTTTGCACATCTCCTGCCGGTGACAAACTCTGGTAGCCACCCCATCCCCTCCAATGCCCGCATCGCTGATACCGCCACTGGAGGAAACTCCCGGAGTACCCTAGCCCCCATAGCTGGAACAGGTACCCGCAGGCTTCGGTCTCCAATTCATCGATTGGCGTGTAGCCGACCAAGAGGGCGAATTTCCTGTAGTGGGTATAGCATGTACCCAATGTGCTCTTCGCCCAGGAGGATGCTTTTAAGGCATCCACAGAGGTGATCTTTTCCTCCTTCCATAACCGTCGCCACGCTGCCCAGACCAGACGCCAGGCCACGTCGTCCCCGTTTCGGAAATCGGCCGGCTGCAAGACCACCACGCCTTTTCGGCGCGTCCGATTGGGCAGCGCCCCCATCATTCCAAACCTGGGCATTCGTGAAACCAGTGGTGCATCACGCCCCGCCCTGCATTCTTGCACGCCCGACCCCCTGTCAATGGCGCGCACGTAACATGTATCGGCTCCGCGCCGGGCTTCGTCGTGTACAGCCTGCGATCTCCCTCTATCCTTGGTGTTCATGGCCACCAGCCTGCGAGCCACCACCTCTTCCTCCGCGCCCCCCATACAACCTTGCGATCGCACGGGCAGACCGTTATCTTCGTCCTCCGCCTCCTGCTGGTCAGCTGCTCCCTTGGGGTCAAGACGCCTTTTACCGCGGTACGCGGACACGGACGTCACCCTGAACGTCCAGACTGCCAGGACGAAGGCCCTCAGCCGGTCAATCTCCTCATCATTCATGGAATTCAGACACCAGACTTCGGTGTCTGCGGCTCCAGAGTCCATTACAGGTGCCGGTTCATCTAGCGTGACATTGGTGAACTTATTCTTGTCCCAGATGCGCGACACGCACTCGTGGGCCGGAACCTCTCTGCGCCACAGCAGTGTGGACAGAGCCAATAGGTTGGCATAGACCAATTGTGTTTTGGCATCCAGCTCTGGGATTTTCAGCAACTCAGCCATCTTCCTCTTCGCCGGGGCCTGGGACTTCGCACTAACCTCCGCCAACTCCTTGCGCAGCCCCTCCATGGCCATACGCTGGTCCTCCACCACCTGCTTCAACTCCTGCAGTTCTGGCGTGGCGGTCGGGGGTGGCGCCGACTTCACGAAGCCCACGCCCTCCACATCGAGACTGCACTGCGCCATAATGCAAAAAGCTCCTATCATTTTTGGTAGTCCCACCTCACTGTCCACCGGTACCCCAAACTTCTTCACAAATGTGTCCTCCCATTCCCATTCAATTCTGCTGTCCATCAACACCGACTGCGCCATTTCAACCGTCGACGTGGCTCTCGCAATTTTGATGAGGGGCACCGAATCGATAAATGTGGAGCAAATACTGCCCCTGGCAAATGCCGCAAAATCTGACATCAAAATGTTTGCTGCCCGGGTCTATACTCAAATACCACGGAGTTGGACTCTACGTGTGACCCACTGCAGGCCTGCAGGCTCAAATGCAAACATTGCACTGCACCAAGACACACACACACATGCACACCGCACGCAGACACACACACACACACACACGCCACAAACAGAGCTAAACCATAGATCAGAACGTGATCTAAGAGCACATTCAAATCGCAAGCCATGGGGTGGAAAACATGGGGTGGATTGCGGGTGGACAAAGTGCGCCCGGAATTGGTTTTCCCGGGCATTATGGCTCATGGTCCATACCGTGATAAAAATTAGGCTCACATGCCTTGAATGCGCAAATCAGCAGAGACACACCGAAACCTCCACCAGTGCTGGCTCTCGATATTTTTGCTCACGTTTGTCTAGGAACAACTTTGGGAAAAGTCATTTTGGAGCCCAAAGCGATACCCCTGGACCCGTTGGTTGCGGTTCTATGAACGGCCATGGTGCTTGGTGTGGGTCCTGTTGGTTGATTCTTTGGGGTGGAAACCACAAGAAGAGGGGGGTTCCAGGTGGACTAGGTGGCTTTGGAATAAGTTTGTGGGCCGTCTATCCAAGATGTGGCTAGTTCTTGGTTAGGGGCCATTATGCAACCAACCTGCACACATTTTGGGCTAAATACGGGTATTTTTGGGCCGTTTCTGAAGCACATCGTGGTGTTAGAGGCCAATACAGGGCTCGTTGACATGACCAAATCTACCCGATCGCAACCTATGCCGGTTGCGTTCTAGCTTCATGTGGATGTGAACGGGTTTCGGGGCTATATTTTTGGGCCTAATGCTATGGCATCACAATAAACATGTCGCACAATCCGACCCCCAAAAAGGACCCGTGCAGCTTCACAAGAGGGACGAGGGCCAGGGTTTCAGTCATGATGGACTATACCTTGATGCCAGAGTCCTAGTAGGCAATAGCAGCCATGCCACAAGGGAAAGGTCCCTGTGGCGTATTTGGTGTTGTCCTACACAAATTTGGATGGCCACCTCCCGACTTGGTGCCCGAGCCCCATGCCACGTTGGGATTTGGGGCTCAAACTTTGGGTTTGGAAAGGGCATTGGTCAATGTAAACATGGGCCAGAGTAGACTAGCATGTGGAACATGAGGATGAAGTAATGGCCAAAAGAAAAAGGAGACGCGTTGCTTGTTGCTTGCTTCCTAGATTTCACAGAAGAGGGGTGTAATAATATCTCCCACATCTGTCGAAGATATCCGACATGGTACACGAACTCAACCACGCCACACACCACACCTCACACCACACCACACATCACACCGCACTACACCAAAGAAGACAATGCAACTGAAGAGATCAAACACCGTTTAGAGTACCCTATATTCATCAAGCACAATGCAAGCGTTTAAAAAAGCATTAATCCCAAGCTCATGTACGTGTTCAATGTTTGCCTAGACTAGTACTTGGTGTGAGCAGAGCCAACCACTGACCGCTGTGTTAATACAAATAGTGGTGGAGGTGGGACTGCAAGATGCCGATCACATAGCATGTTAAGACCCTACAGTTTTTTTGAGGGTTCAACTTCAGCCACTTTGGTTTGTGTTGTAGTTAAAACATGCGATGCACTTTCGAACATCCTACTTCAACCATGGTAGCCTTGGTCATGGTGGTTGGTGCCCGCCTGTGTCCGACTCAAGGACCTAAACGTGCTTTTCTATGCACCCTGGTATTTAGTCAAACGTTGGTACAAAAATGGCCAAACCATGGGGGGGGGGGGCATTGTGTGATACATACACCGAATGCTATGTTTGCACCCCAAAAACTGGAGGAGACTACGTTGTATTTGTGGGGTTGAACTTAATGGCGGGTGTTGCGCAAGGGTTCAGGAGGTGTGCAATATGGGTCCACCCCTCCTACGCCACAATGCGCATAAGCAATGGTGGGCAACACCTCTAGCAGATAGCGCCATGGCCCGCGTTGGGGAGAGCATGGGTTGCATGCCAACTGATGCAACCGTCGAGGCCTCTTGTGGCCACACATCGTGCCGTGGCGAAGCCAATGGTGAGTTGCGGTGGTATAATTGAATGAATAAGAAGATCAAGAAGCTAGGCAACGGCACGGATTTGTTGGCCCGGTAAGCATCCAAGAGCCTACATATGTCATGGAGCAGCTGGAAGGCAAGGCATCGCATGCGATCTCACCATGACTGGCCATATAACACGTGCACGTGGGAATACCAACCGAACGAATACCAACCCCAAAATTGTTGCTCAATTACAAAAGCATCCAAGATTGCAACCTCCCTCGTGCACAAGATGAGTCGTTGCGAATCCTCTCCGCGTTGTACTTAAGCCTGCGTGCCCTGCCCGCGCGTTGGAAGCGCCCGGCGTTCAAGTGCATTATCGTACTCGAGGTCCATCCCGACAGCTTGATGCAATCTGGTATCTACATACCCATTTTCTTGGGCACCGAGTTCATCTCGTGTGTTCTGCAATGTCACGGTTGGGTCATCGATGAAAATTGCCTCAAACGCATTGAATAAGACCTAGATAAGCGAGACACATGCCGCCCAAGTGCGTGGTGTTTGGTTGGAATCATTGAACAAATGTGAGCAGTGGCCACTACATTGAGGCAATGCTACGACGAGCAAAATCGGGGGAGTGAACCATTGCCAAATCGTTGGAAATTCCCAGGCACTTGGAAGAGACGTTCAACCACTCCGAAAAGGTCACCATTGTCAAATCCGTGAGCTCCGCGGAGATCTATGTGAACCAAAACGAGAGCCAAGCTGAAGCATTTCACACCGGTACCACTACCAATGCTAGTCATAACTCCGCCTTACCCGAAGTGAGAATCCTTTCCTCTTCAAGCGACAGATGGTTTCATCCAAGCAACCACACGCGGATTCCGTGTCTCAGATTGAGGGCTAAACATGAGGCGACCAACGCAATCAAAGCGACTTCGTGCACGACTCACCTTCATTAAAGAGGCAAGGGAATATGATGGAGGAAGCGAAATTGGCAAGACTCCTTGTTCAAAGACCTCGCTTCTCAACCAGTACACAGCCTACAATAGAGAGAATGGTGGGGGAGCACATAACTACGTCACACGGCAGCAAAGCACCAACTCGTCAGTCAAAACATGTAATGATAGGGTCTGGGCAAAGACATGTGACATGGCATAGCGGATCTACATCTCACTTTCTCTCTCTCTCTCTCTCTCTCTCTCTCTCTCTCACCGTCACCCTTAGGTTTCCTTGGCGCGGTCATACACACCACGTCCATCAATAGATGTGACAGGAATGCTACCCAAACATGTATGCTTATGCGGAGCACACGACAGTAGCAACAAAAGTCGTCAATCTGTCCCACCGGATACGAAAGAAATTTCAAAAGGACTTTAACAATATGCCCACATACCTGCGTTGCATCGCTTTTCAACGATGGAACGGCTTTCTTCCTCATTTTTCCGTTTTCTTACCCCAGAAGCACACCCTTGGCGTTTGACACCCCACTTCCTACACCGTAGCCATGCAAGTGAATTCTGCCCAGACAAAAGAGGGCAAGCTGTAACGCATATAGCCGAGCACGCTCACGATTGCTTTTAGCAAAACATGATCAAGAAGGTGCTGCTTGTTAAGATTGTGTTGTTTTTGGAGATATGAGGGTGATGACTAAATTGACCGACAAACGGTGTGCCCATGATGGCGTTGACTAACACCAACCCGTTTTGATAACGAAGGGTGATATGCCCGAGGTTGCTTTGTTTCTGACGAATCTTCGAACGTTCCATGCCTTTCAAGCCACCATGGTAAGCTTTCGATACGTCTTGGGTGCAGCTAAGATAATTCTCAAAAGACGCATAGCGCTCACTTCTTCGCTAGGCCTTCCGACAAACATCTCCCTTCAATTCCCACCAAAGGGGACACCTGTTGGTGCGCTACACGTGGTCTTACGCCCTCTCCCCCTCCACAGCCACTCTTTTATGTTCGGACGGAAGAATATTGTAGGGTGCCGTGGGGGGCACCCTTTTTGTAACCTTGTTCATCCCAACCAAAGCATGCATTGCGAACTTGACAACAAGCAGGCAACCCTTGTGGTTTAGCATCCTCCTTTTCCCTTTCGTGTCATGCTTTGGTACCTTGAACGTTCGCCTCCCCAACTTTCCCCCGTTTTCCTCGTTTTTCTCCCTTGGCACCCACTGCTCCGGCCATTCACTTTCAAAGTGCGACATAGGGATAGGCTACTTAACGGAGCAAGATTCTCATGGCCACCACGATGTCACAAAGTTTCGGAGGGCGAGCGTTATTTGTACTCCTCGGGTAATGGTGGTAGTGGTCATTCTCACGAGTGCACGGGCGATTCTCGAGCTCATCCACCCGTCACAACCCACGAATCCGCTTATTAGAGCTGACCCCCTTGTTTTGGAGAATGGGATTACTCCTCATTGACAAGTGACGTCATTTTCCCGGAAGAACAACGGATCGTCAAAATTGCCCAACACGGTCACTCACCTTGCCCCATTTGTCTTTCAAAAAAAGCTGTCCTATGACCCGTCGTTGAAGCCTCCACCCTGTGAGAAATAACAACGGAACCATTGATCGATTCGGCAGTGTTGTTTCAAACTGGACCCCTCCCTCACTGTCGGTTGCAGAGTGAACATTTTTTGGAAAAAGAATTCACTACATGCCCTTGTGATGCACGTCCATTGGCCAACGACCAACACACATTTTCCCTCACTGAGCTGAGTTTGTTCGTCCTCACCGTTTACAATCGACGGTTTTGTGACGGAAGCACCACCTTGTGAGGCCCAAAGTCTTGTTACTGCAAGGCTGAGCTCGATCACGTGCGCAAGGGCAAGCACGTGTGGACTTTCACGGGCATGTCGAACACACGGCCGGCTCTTGGTACATCTCTTAGTGTTGTAGCGAACCAAAAAATAACTCTCATGTTTGTCTACCTGTTGGGACCATGTCGGCTTTGAAGCTCGAATTCCATGACAAATTGACGGAATTTGGAAAAAGGAGCTATTTGCCTTCGTCGTGCATCCAAGAGTACTGGCAACCTTACGCCGCACCATCTCATGTCTCGTCGCTCGCCAGTGAAAATGACTTCGAAGCTGCACGGTTTATAACAGGCCAAGCCAAAAACAACATTGTGCAACAGTGTACATTTCTCGCTGGGGCCATTCCACGGCGCAAGTGCGTGTGTCATACCACACTTCATGTTCCGGAACGCGCACCAAAACCCCCGAAGTCGACCAATTGGTCCATTATACCTCCACCCCCATGCTCCCTTGCTGCAGCTGACCATAGGTGAGGGAAGGCATGCGAGAGCAACAACACAATCGGTCCTCCTAGAGAGTTGTGGCTCAAGCGGCTCAATCTTCCACAACGCAGAAGGGGCAAAAGGGGCAAATCAAGCCGCCACAAGCAAGACCGGGCCTGAGTGAGCGACAGCCTCGTTTGCAACTATTTCACACACCACCAGGTTGTTTCAAGTAGTAGATGCAACTGGAATCCCTTGAATATGGACACCATGCGATATGACTAGTTCCTGCACGTTCGATATTTCACTGCAAAAATTCGTCTGGTACATACAGTCGCCCTCGGTTTCCTAATAGTTCATGCTCAACGGCTCAGCCCTCAGATTCCCTGCACAATACTTTTTTTCGAGGAACCTGAAACACCACATGCGACAGTGCATGTGTGGGTATGAGCTGCTGGCGTGAAGCTTGTTCAAAGTCTTTGTGCGTTGTCGAGCTTGCCCACGTGGAAAGGTGGTTGGCATTTATGTATGCATGCATGCACGTGTCCCGATCGGCACCACCAACTGCGGATGCCACAGGTCACACATACGGATTGCGCAGCATGGGTAAAATGCGAGGATAACGCGGTATGGATACTTTTGTGACGGTCTGTGAACTGTCAACTGGCGTTTCATTCACCACTAAGCAGGACAAAAGCAGCAAGCGAGATAGCTTCAAGATAAAGTTACATGGCAGTAACTTCACTAGATGGGGACAATGGTGACTGGGGAAGAAAAATGCCTTAAAAAAGGAAGATTTTGGAGGATAAAAAGGAAGATTTGGATCTATAAATTGGAGGTATTTGGGATGCATGAAGAGGGTGAAATCCTATGTGGGGGAATTTGGGTGCAAAAATCCTATAAATTAAATTCTATTGCCTTCGGCAAGTCCACCTCGCAGACAATCTAAGGGAAAACCCCGCGACTTAGATTACCCCGCCTGTTGGACTGGCGCGCGCAGATGCGGCGCGGAAATCTGGCGCGCTGCGCTGAGCGCCAGTCCCCCCAAATGCAAAAACGGCGGTACGGCGGGACTCGGACTGCCGTACATGTCCCTCCTCGGGGATGGTTAAGCAGATATGACCTCTTAAGTTGGTTGGTTGGTTGGTGGCCCGGGGCAACTCCGGGAGCTGGGATGTGGGGCCTGAGCGACCCCCGCACACCAGATCAGTGCTTGGACCGGCCTTGCTGACCCATCGCATCATAAGGCACAGAACACACAACAGGATGTACCGAGCCGGGTCCCCATACCCAACACCCTACACGAGGCTATGTGAAGGCGATGAGCTGTGATCAACGCAAGACATGTAAGGGCATCAAAACCGTGCAAACGAGACACGCAGTGGCATCAATGAGCTGAATCCATGGAGCTGGCCGACCGTTTTGCTGTGCGCAGGGGCTGGAACGCCGCGCGCTCTAAGGAATTTACTGTTGTGTCACCGGCGTACACTGTCACCCCTCGGTGACGGTATGCAGACTGCGGCCCTAGCAGACTGCGAAAGACTGCGCACGAACAGGCGACACGCGCATTTACGACAACCGAAAAAACGACTGCAACTGATCTACTGCAACTGATCTTCTGCTAAAAGGCGACAAGGATGTTTTGAACCGTTCTGCAGCCCAAATTTATAAAATAATTGCATTATTTTATCGCCAGATAAGGGAACGATACCTTACTGGTAAATCCACTCCCTCCTACTCATTTTCAACTCCCTCCTACTCATTTTCAACTCCCCCCTGCTCATTTTCAACTCCCTCCAAGTGAAAATCCACTCCCTCCTACTCATTTTCAACTCCCTCCTACTCATTTTCAACTCTCTCCAAGTGAAAATCCACTCCCTCCTACTCATTTTCAACTCCCTCCTACTCATTTTCAACTCCCCCCTGCTCATTTTCAACTCCCTCCAAGTGAAAATCCACTCCCTCCTACTCATTTTCAACTCCCTCCTACTCATTTTCAACTCCCTCCAAGTGAAAATCCACTCCCTCCTACTCATTTTCAACTCCCTCCTACTCATTTTCAACTCCCCCCTGCTCATTTTCAACTCCCTCCAAGTGAAAATCCACTCCCTCCTACTCATTTTCAACTCCCTCCTACTCATTTTCAACTCCCTCCAAGTGAAAATCCACTCCCTCCTACTCATTTTCAACTCCCTCCTACTCATTTTCAACTCCCTCCAAGTGAAAATCCACTCCCTCCTACTCATTTTCAACTCCCTCCTACTCATTTTCAACTCCCCCCTGCTCATTTTCAACTCCCTCCAAGTGAAAATCCACTCCCTCCTACTCATTTTCAACTCCCTCCTACTCATTTTCAACTCCCCCCTGCTCATTTCCAACCCCCTCCAAGTGAAAATCCACTCCCTCCTACTCATTTTCAACTCCCTCCTACTCATTTTCAACTCCCCCCTGCTCATTTCCAACCCCCTCCAAGTGAAAATCCACTCCCTCCTACTCATTTTCAACTCCCTCCTACTCATTTTCAACTCCCCCCTGCTCATTTTCAACCCCCTCCAAGTGAAAATCCACTCCCTCCTACTCATTTTCAACTCCCTCCTACTCATTTTCAACTCCCTCCAAGTGAAAATCCACTCCCTCCTACTCATTTTCATCTCCCTGCTGCTCATTTTCAACTCGCCCCTGCTCATTTTCAACTCCCTCCAAGTGAAAATCCACTCCCTCCTACTCATTTTCAACTCCCTCCTACTCACACACAAGTGTCCCCCCACCGATCCAACCATCGACTTGCACACTATTGTTGTCACTGGAAATTCCGTCCCTCACCTGCCCTTGCACACTTGGCACGAAGAAAGCATTGTTCCATCTTTTTTTGTGCAATGTGCAAAAGAATGTGTAAAACAATGTGCAAGAGATGTGCTTCCCGATGATGAAAGTAGTATACATTGTGGAGCCGTAGCTCAAAACTGGGGGCCATGGAGGCATAACCCAACCTTACACAGGCGAACCGTGAAGGCATGAAACATAAACTCAGACTTGAAATTTGAAATGTCCTTAGTTCTTCGACACTTGAGCCCGCCACTCCCAAAGCTGCTTACACTGATGCAACTCAGCTGGCGAAAGTTGTTCCCCACATGCAGCCCGAGCATACAACTGAGCCAAGCGAGTATCAACCGAGTCAGCCGAGTCAACCATATTGTGAATGTGTGCATGCAATTGATCATTATACGCGGCCTGCTGCGCACTCAGGCCCCCAGGAGCCTGATTCACGGTGGTTAGCGCATCTGAAAGCTCAAGGGCAGCATTCAGCTCTTCCTTCAGCGGCGGACCGCTACCCCTACCCTGACCCCTACCTCTTCCCTTTGTAGCACCCTTTGGACCATCCCCTCGCTTAGCGGCCTTCCTGACAGTTGGCTGCACGGTTCGCTTGGCGGCCACCGGCGGGGGAACAGGTCGTGGTGCTTGTGCACCTGCCACATGGACCTGTGTGGAGGAGGCTCGCATGTCCACAAATTGGTTCAGTAGCCTCTCCTCTTCTTCGAGAAAGGCCCCTGCATCCTGTCCCTGGTCGGAAAGATGAGTTGCCACTCGATCCACATTATTTATATATTGACGCATCCGGGACTGCAGGTTCCCAAGGGAGCGGACAATCTGCTCGCGTTTCGTTCTGGCTGGCAAATCAGCCCACGAGGAGATGTCGGTCAATATAATGTCATCGTCCGTAGCATGGATTGCCACGGGTACCTGCACTGTGGGTAGGGGGAGGCGTTGGCTGCTGCATTTGGCACTGACAAGGACCTGAGTTGCAGTCTGAAATTGTTTTAAAATAAAAATTGGATTGAACAACCCAAGATGGAAGCCGACTGAAGATGACCGATGATGCAAAACAGCAAAATAGTGACGACATGGATGCCCGACTCGGACAGACACAGGGCTAGACAAGCGCGTATCAGGTAGGAGGTTAGTAGGAGGTCAAACACAATTCACCGCGCAGAGAAAGGAACAGAATGAAATGGAGCCTGGCCTTTCAATATTATATCTGGGTCCGGGAACCGGTATCAAGGGTAAAATTTGCCAAGCAAACAGCAGTCTGCTGACCCCCCCGCCGTAGAAGAAAATCGCGGAGCCTGCAATGCGTGGGTTCAGATCTCAGTCTTGGTCCGGCGATGCGCTCTGCCACTACACACGCCATCATCTCACTGCCCAAACCACTTCACAATGCAAGCACTAGAAAAACTTCTAGCGCTTCCAATTAGGGTTACCGGAACCCTCGCGCGAGCCCCCCCACTGATCCTCCAACCCAATGGCGGTCTCATCGGGGAGATAGACCACCCATGCAACTTGGGTGGTTCCCCCCTTTTCGGTTTCCCGCTCCACCTCCCGAAAGTTCCTACCCCCTGCAAGCCGCTTCTGATTGACGTTCGGGACCCAGAAGGCTTCAAAACTGCTGAGTCGGCCCTTGGAGTCGGGCCGACAGAAGGTGAAAGGGGGGGTGCACTGGTCGGAGTCGACCAAAGCGAGGGGGAGATAGGGGACGGCCTTTTCTGGTGGCAGGAGCCACTGCGTCGGATTGCCCTTGCTGAGCATCTCCTCCACCTCAGCCTTCGCCTTCTGAACGGGGACAGACCTCTTCATCTGCCATTTCCCCCCCCAAACAACAAACTTGGACAGAGTTGTCCAACAAAAACTTGGATCCCGAACGTCAAACTGCTGCCTCAAACCTGCTCCCTGCACCGGCAACGACCCCCTACGAATGAACTCTTTAAAAAAATTTGCCGTTGCAAACGTGCAACGGTACGGACCCCCATCGACACGAGCCCTCTTTGCCTTGGGCTCGTCAGGCTCAACGCCGCAGGGGGGGCTGACGGTCGAGCTCTTTCCCCAATGCTCGATCCGCGACTGCAGATCAGGCATCTTAGCCAGCGCCCTGTCCACCACCACCTGACAGATCCGCCTGATCCTCGGCGAATCCAAGCCTCCAGCTTCCCAGACCAGCAGAAACCAGCTGGACTTGCCCCTCGAATCCTTGCTGCACTCGGCAATGACCGAGATGCAGTGGCCCATCCCTCCCCCAGTCCCTCCACCGCCGTCGACGAGCTTAATGGCATGACCATTAACCCTGCAAAGGACATGCCCATACACCCTGTCCTTCACCCTCTCGTACACGGACTTGTCCTGGGTCTTGATCGTTTTTTTGCCAGGCGGAGCTACCAGGTGCTCCGCCCGCCACTCAGCCCAATCCAGCGTCGCCCCCCACCGGCTGTCGACACCCATAGCCCTCTCTGCCCGGACAAAAAATGTCTTCTGGCGGATACCACGCGCTGCAGCTTGGTATTCCGCATCATACCCCCTGAGGTCGATTCCGACCTGCAGCCACTGACCCGTCTGGCCGTACACGTCCTTCCTATTCTGCACCGAAATCACCTCCCACTTACCACCCACAAACACCATTTCTACGACACCCCCAGGAGCAGCCCCCTCGAACTCGTAACAAAACCAGGGAGGGTAAACGCCTGCAAGTCGCGACCCAGCCGTGATGAAGTCGCCCCCCAAAGAATCCTGGTCACCCCAGACCGTGGTCAACGGCCTGACGAACCTCCCCGTCCGCCAGTCCATCTTGAAACAACAGGTCCGGCTTTCAACCTGTGTCAAGTTCGGCCCCCCCATCTCGGACCACAGCAGACGCACCCTGTCCCCCTTCCTGACAATAAACTGCCCCCCATCAACATGGGTCACGGTGGCCTGGCTGGGGTAGGTCACCTTCGAAGAAAAATACTGGCGACCCACCAGGGACCCGTCATCAGCATACAGTTGCCCTGCAGGCAGGGCAGAGGCGCTGGGAAGAATGTTCTGGGTGGTTAGAACTGGCTGGTTGGAACCTTCTGCAGCAGGTTCATCAGGGTCAGCAGCATCAGCAGGTGGAGGCGAAGGGGGCAACGGGTAATTTACGCCATAGAACATGGCCAGCTCGGTACCCGCCTTCACGTCCCGCCGGGTCCAAACCCTGGGGGTACCGTCATCCAGGTGGATGATCACGTCGCAATCCTCCTGGCGAGGGCGAGCGTTGATACGGCTAAAAATATTCCCCCTTTTACCCCCGTCCACCCAAACCTGCCTCCCAGTCTTTGAATCTGCCCCCCCGCCCTTGATGCACAAAACCTTATCCCCCCTACCCGTCAGGCAATCCGGTGCCGTCCCTTCAATCCTTTCCCCCTTGTACTCCCCCAGGCAGGTGTCCGCCGCAATATCCACCTTCGTTTTCACCCCCCGGCCTTCCCCAATCGTGGACTCCACGATGTGGAGGTGCTTCCCCATAACAAAATGCGGCCGCTCCACCACCGCCCGTTGCCCCTCCTCCTCCCCCGCCCCCGTGTCCGTGGCTCGGCGTTTTTGACCCCTCGTTGTTACCCCCTCCGGTTGCTTGGCCTCCGCCGCCCCCGTGTCCCTCAGTCGGCGTTTCGTTGTGCTTCGGGTCCTCGTTGTGACACCCTCCGGTTGCTTGGCAACCCCCCCGCCCCCCGCTTCTGCCCCCTTCCGCCCACCCTCCGCCTCCGCAGTCTCGGTGTCCTTCTCCTTCCCCTTCTCCTCCTCCGTTTTCTTTGCCTCCTCCTCCTCCTCCTCCTCCTCCACCAACACGTCGGTCGGGGTTGGGCTGACCACCGGCGACTGGGACCCGGGGCTGGGCGAGCCTTCTCCAAGAAGCTGGCGTTCAGGACTTGGGCTTGGGCTTCGCTCCTTCTCATAAGCCCACTTCTCCGCGGGCTCCTCTCCCCTTTCCCTCTTGCCGAGAACTGAATACAAACAGCAAGGATCAGAGTTAAATTCTCAAGAAGCACAGCAGCAGAAGAAAACACTTACGCATGCAATTACATACCAAGTTCTCTCACATCCCCTCGGTGCAGGTCCCAGGACGCCTTCCTCTTCTTCTCCCGCTGCGGCTTCTCCCTGTGCCCCGCCGTCCTCCACCAATCCTCCCCCTCGTCCGCCCCCTCGTCCGACTCGAACCCGGCCAGCAGCTCGGCCACCGTTTCCTTCGTCGTCGCCGACACTGGACTCGCAGGACCTATAGGTGCAGGCATATGGTTTCGTTTATGAGGGTCTTTGTGAATCAGTAATTAGGGGGTAGCCTATCAAGGTTGATCATCAGTGGTGTTGTGCAATCAGTGGCAGACCTGCTTCTGCCCCTTCACCCTCCGCTTCTGCTCCTTCTTCGCCCTCCTCCGCTGCTTCCTCCACTTCGGCTTCAGCTGCACCTGGATCAGAGGATGTGCGTTCTATTGCAAGGACCAGCCTAGCAATGTCGTGCATCAGGGGCGGTAAATCAATAGTCAGGGGGTAGCCTATCAAGTTCGTGCATCAGAGGCCCCCGGTAAATCAATAATCAGGGGGTAGCCTATCAAGTTCGTGCATCAGAGGCCGCTGGCAAATCAATAGTCAGGGGGTAGCCTATCAAGTTCGTGCATCAGAGGCCCCCGGTAAGTCAATAGTCAGGGGGTAGCCTATCAAGTTCGTGCATCAGAAGTGCCTTTGGAACTGTTGATGTGTTGACCAGGATCGCGGTGGTGGTAGTGGGTGGTGACTGTGGGACTCGTCAGATGGCGGGTGCGAGAGGGGCTAAGATGGGTCGGGGTGTGTTGATTGGGCAATGGCCTGTGCCGCCCGAGGGGTGGGGCACCTGCAGCGGCTTTCTTCTCCGCCTCCAGCTTGGCTGCCTCGTCTGCAGCGGCTTTCTTCTCGGCCTCCAGCTTGGCTGCCTCGTCTGCAGCGGCTTTGTTCTCGGCCTCCAGCTTGGCTGCCTCGTCTGCAGCGGCTTTGTTCTCGGCCTCCAGCTTGGCTGCCTCGTCTGCAGCGGCTTTCTTCTCGGCCTCCAGCTTGGCTGCCTCGTCTGCAGCGGCTTTGTTCTCGGCCTCCAGCTTGGCTGCCTTGTCTGCAGCGGCTTTGTTCTCGGCCTCCAGCTTGGCTGCCTCGTCTGCAGCGGCTTTCTTCTCGGCCTCCAGCCTGGCTGCCTTGTCTGCAGCGGCTTTCTTCTCGGCCTCCAGCTTGGCTGCCTTGTCTGCAGCACGAGGAACAGATGGATGGGGCAGGGGGTTGCATGGGTGATGGCACAGCAAGCGGAGGAGGAGGGCGGACGGGGGTCGGGGAGTATACGACGCAGAGGGTAAACCAATAGTCAGGGGGTAGCCTATCAAGTTCGTGCATCAGAGGCCCCTGGTAAGTGAATAGTCAGGGGGTGGCCTATCAAGTTCGTGCATCAGAGGCCCCCGGTAAATCAATAGTCAGGGGGTAGCCTATCAAGTTCGTGCATCAGAGGCCCTGGGTAAATCAATAATCAGGGGGTAGCCTATCAAGTTCGTGCATCAGAGGCCCCCGGTAAATCAATAGTCAGGGGGTAGCCTATCAAGTTCGTGCATCAGAGGCCCTGGGTAAACCAATAGTCAGGGGGTGGCCTATCAAGCTCGTGCATCAGAGGCCCCCGGTAAATCAATAGTTACGGGCAGGCCTATCAAGTTCGTGCATCAGAGGCCCTGGGTAAACCAATAGTCAGGGGGTAGCCTATCAAGTTCGTGCATCAGAGGCCCCTGGCAAATCAATAGTCAGAGGGTAGCCTATCAAGTTCGTGCATCAGAGGCCCCTGGCAAATCAATAGTCAGGGGGTAGCCTATCAAGTTCGTGCATCAGAGGCCCCCGGTAAATCAATAGTCAGGGGGTAGCCTATCAAGTTCGTGCATCAGAGGCCCTGGGTAAATCAATAATCAGGGGGTAGCCTATCAAGTTCGTGCATCAGAGGCCCCCGGTAAATCAATAGTCAGGGGGTAGCCTATCAAGTTCGTGCATCAGAGGCCCTGGGTAAACCAATAGTCAGGGGGTGGCCTATCAAGCTCGTGCATCAGAGGCCCCCGGTAAATCAATAGTTACGGGCAGGCCTATCAAGTTCGTGCATCAGAGGCCCTGGGTAAACCAATAGTCAGGGGGTAGCCTATCAAGTTCGTGCATCAGAGGCCCCTGGCAAATCAATAGTCGAAGGGTAGCCTATCAAGTTCGTGCATCAGAGGCCCCTGGCAAATCAATAGTCAGGGGGTAGCCTATCAAGTTCGTGCATCAGAGGCCCCCGGTAAGTCAATAGTCAGGGGGTAGCCTATCAAGTTCGTGCATCAGAGGCCCCCGGTAAGTCAATAGTCAGGGGGTAGCCTATCAAGTTCGTGCATCAGAAGTGCCTTTGGAACTGTTGATGTGTTGACCAGGATCGCGGTGGTGGTAGTGGGTGGTGACTGTGGGACTCGTCAGATGGCGGGTGCGAGAGGGGCTAAGATGGGTCGGGGTGTGTTGATTGGGCAATGGCCTGTGCCGCCCGAGGGGTGAAGCACCTGCAGCGGCTTTCTTCTCCGCCTCCAGCTTGGCTGCCTCGTCTGCAGCGGCTTTCTTCTCCGCCTCCAGCTTGGCTGCCTTGTCTGCAGCGGCTTTGTTCTCGGCCTCCAGCTTGGCTGCCTTGTCTGCAGCGGCTTTCTTCTCGGCCTCCAGCTTGGCTGCCTCGTCTGCAGCACGAGGAACAGATGGATGGGACAGGGGGTTGCATGGGTGATGGCACAGCAAGCGGAGGAGGAGGGCGGACGGGGGTCGGGGAGTATACGACGCAGAGGGTAGACCAATAGTCAGGGGGTAGCCTATCAAGTTCGTGCATCAGAGGCCGCTGATGCACGAACTTGATAGGCTACCCCCTGACTATTGATTTCCCAGCGGCCTCTGATGCACGAACTTGATAGGCTACCCCCTGACTATCGATTTGCCAGGGGCCTCTGATGCACGAACTTGATAGGCCACCCCCTGACTATTGACTTACCAAGGGCCTCTGATGCACGAACTTGATAGGCCACCCCCTGACTATTGACTTACCAAGGGCCTCTGATGCACGAACTTGATAGGCTACCCCCTGACTATTGATTTACCGGGGGCCTCTGGTGCACGAACTTGATAGGCTCCCATGGTGAGGCGTAGTAATGTAGTGTCACAATGTAGTGTCGTGCAATTCCTGGCAAACCTGCAGGGAGTTCTTGTGGCAATTCCTGCTCCGTCTCTTCTCCTCTTGCTTCCTCTCCGGCTGGTGCTGGTGCTCCTTCTGCCGCTTCTCCTCCCGCTTCTTCCGCAGCGGCGACTTCCTCCGCTGCTCCTCCTTCCGCTGCCTCCACACCTTCCACGTTGCCTGCTTCCGGCTCTCTTGGCTCCTCCGTCTTTGGCACTGTAGGCGACGATGGGAGGACTGCTGCTGGCATGCATCGGCGAGACGCTCGCCCAACAGTGATATATCATACCTTCCTCTTCTGCCATCTTCACTTGTTCCTCACGACGGGCAGGCATTGTGGATACTGAAGAAGGGGTTCTAGAATCCGGGAAGAGCGCATGATCGGGAACTACATCCGTATGCAGCAGACGTACTGTTCTGTGCCAATTACGTAAAATATTCCTAAGGTCTAAGTCGCTTAGTTCTAGCGATAGAGGTGACAAATCAACCTCGCTACCGCGTAAAACAAGGGAAACGACCCACTCTGCACCACAGCACGCAAACACTGCACACGACCAACCATCTGGCTGATGTACACAGTGAAATTTCTTAAGGTTCGGGTCAGTAGAGAATGGCCATGGCTGGTGCTGGTTATGCACCTGCCAATGCCGCTTAAGGAGGTCCCACAGAACGGTTCCACGCTGTTGCCGTTGGGCAGAATTCGGACACAGAGAATCCAGAATCCACACTTCAGGGGACGAGAGCAGATGAAGAACAATTGCCACCCACCAGTGCCCCTGCTCGCCACAGACCAAAATAAACCAATCGAGGGCAAAGAGGTTTTCCTTCTGTGGCAAGCACTTTTTGCGCCAAAGGGTAACAGGCCAGACCCTTCGCTGGAGGCCGAGTTTCCGATGGAGGAGCAAATTCATGAGTTGCACTCGAATTTCAATCAAATTATCTCCGATCCAACGATCACCCCCCAATTGTTCCGTTATTTCACGGTTTGTCAAGAAAATGCTCAGGACTCTGATGCCATCTACCCCAGATGCAGGGCCCTCGGGAGGAGATGGGGTGTCGTCGGCATCAATATATACCGGGTGAGGAGGTGAGGAGGTTGAAGCTGGCTCAGGGCTAATGGGTCCGTGCAGCGCAGTGGTGCCGGGGTTGGCAGCTTGCATGGGCTCCGGAGATTCCACGTCGGCCATTGATGGCCACCAAACGTGTTCACGCGGCCAAAGAGCAGGGTCATCCCCTAAATCTTCCCCCCGTGGTGCAACGAGGCCGTTCAAATGAGCCTCGTACAGCCGTCGGCTATCCCCACAAAGGACTTCTTTCGCCCCATTGATTCTCTGAATGACACTGATGTCAAACCTCTGAGCCCACAGCACCAGTTTCCGATACCGTTTTTTAACGACGGCCTCATCGGCCCCACGCGGCAGACCTAGCAGTTCATGAGCCCACGGACGGCTCATGTGAAGCTGCTCCAAAACGGGTTGGCGGGCATCGTGGGTATCCTCCCACCCTACTTGTGCCTGCACTCGGGCCCAAAGATCGTCCTTGTTTCGCAAGGAGAGGAAAGAGATTGCTGTCTGGGTGAGCTCGCCCCGCTCTTCGGCCTCCTGGAGGAAAAAATCCTGCACCTTTTTTCGAAAAGGAGAGTCCCCTAAGGATGCGACCCACGTTTCCAATTTTTGGATACAGGCACGGAGTTCTATTTTCTCCGTGCACTTGTGGATCTGTCTCTTTACCTCATCCCAATCTTGGGACAGATCTATATCACCGATACTAGACGGCCCCGATGAAGCCGTCGAAGATTGAGAAGGTTGTGAGGTTTGTTGGCTTGACGTAGGCGTCAAAGTAAGAGGGGTAGAAGGGGTGGGGAGCTCTGGTGAAGAGGACGTTTGGGAGGTGAACTCGCCTAGATCCGGCATGTCCAGATTTGGGGGTGTTTGCGAAATTCCTTCGTCTTCCGCGTCGTCCACCATCACCTCTGCTTCTGGGTCAGGTATGGCCTCGGCTGCAACCGGTTGGTCTGACGGCTGGGATGGGTTAGGCTTCGGGTCAGGCTTCGGGTCAGGCTTCGCGCTTTGGGACTCAGGTTTGGGTGTGGAGATGGGCGCAGAGGTTAGTACTTGGTGCCCACCCTCGGGCGTGAGTGTTTGTACCTCGGCTTGCGAGGCAAAGGAGACGCGCCGCTTCCTGTGCTTTTGTGGGCCAGGCACGCTCCCCATTAAATCCATCAGAGATGGCCCTTCCGCTGCCCTGGCTGCAGCAAATGCCGTTGCCTTGGCCTTCTTTTCTTCGGAGATTGGTGTCTTCGGTGGCATTCTGGAAGTGCACGTCATGATCCAGGCGATTGGGGTTGAAAGCCGGTGCGTGCATCACAACTGAGGGCTTGGGTTGTCACACACGGAACGCAAAACGTGTCAACCTGTACCAACTCCCTTCAAGCGGAAGTCCACACCCTCCTTCTCAATATGTACACACACACACACACACACACATATATATATGTATGTATGTATGTATACAGATATATATATATGTGTGTGTGTGTGTGTGTGTGTGTCTGTATATATCTATATACATATATATATATATATATATATATATATATATATATACATATATATATATATATATATATATATATATATATATATATATATATATATATATATGTATATATATATGTATATATATATATATATATATATATATATATATATATATATATATAGATGTACATACATGTATTTGTATATATATGTATATATTTCACTTGGAAGGAGTAAATATTCAGTAGGAGGGAGTGGATTTTCACTCGGAGGGAGTATACATACATACATATACATACATACATATATATATATATATATATATATATATATATATATATATATAGATACATAGATGTACATACATGTATTTGTATATAGGGAGTAGAAATTGAGTAGGAGGGAGTGGATATTCGCTTGGAGGGAGTGGATTTTCACTCGGAGGGAGTGGAAACTGAGCAGGAGGGAGGTGAAATTGAGTAGGAAGGAGTGGATATTCACTTGGAGGGAGTTGAAATTGAGGGGAAGGGAGTGTATTTTCACTTGGAGGGAGTATACAGCAATATATATATATATGTATATATGTATACATATCTACATACATACATACATACATACATCTACATATATATATACATACATATATATATATATATATATATATATGTATATATGTATATATGTATACATATATAGATATATATATATATATATATATATATATATATATATATATATATATATGTATGTATGTATGTGTGTGTGTGGATGTGTGTGTATGTATGCGTATATATATGTATATATATATATATCTACATATCTACATCTATATATATATATATATATATAAATATATATATAGATGTACATACATGTATTTGTATATGTATATATGTATATATTTCACTTGGAGGGAGTAGAAATTGAGTAGAAGGGAGTGGATATTCACTTGGAGGGAGTTGAAATTGAGGGGGAGGGAGTCGATTTGCGCACAGCGCTAAACGCGTTCAAAACAGCGAAGTAAAGGGCAACGCTGGCCAATCACACATCTGTCAGTAATTAATAATAAGTGACAGAGTGATCAGAAGGTGAAATTCGAACTAATTAGAACAGGAACATAAAATTCATACCTTTCTGTCAGTTGCGGTGGTTTTTTCAGTTACGCGTGTCGCATGTTCGTGCGCAGTCTTTCGCAGTCTGCTAGGGCCGCAGTCTGCATACCGTCACCGGTCACCCCTGGCGTGCAGTGGAAGCGCTTGGTGCCAACGGCGGGACCGCGAAGTCCCATGCCGCGCGCACCGCCCAGCCCAACCCCCCTCGCACATCTTCCCACGCCGGGTGCTGTACCCCCCAGTCATCACGGCACGCACAGATCACCATGGCCCGCCCGTGAGGAGGCGGCATCCACAGCCGGCATACACTCCTGGAGATGCAGCACTGCAGGTCGTAACGAAATCGCTGCGATGCGTGGAACGGGTCACACGGCACGTGAACCAACGCCCAGGGCACGCGCACACACACCGCCCGCGGGTCATACCGCACATACCACGCCGCAACCAGTGACACCACCTCGTCTGGGGGGCGAAGCAAAAACGCATCCGCCTGCGGAGGGGTCTGAAAACCCACCGGCAGGGCCATGATGCGCAGCACCGCACGACAGCACCTCTGCAGGATCGCAGACGAAACTAGCGGCCGTGCACGAGGAGAACAGCGTACCAGGCCAGACCAGGAGAACTCGACGTCGCTGGCCCTCTTAAGCAGATCGGTCAGATCGGCTGAGCAGATCGGTCAGATACGAGCCGCGCGCAACTACCGGCAGCCACTGTGAAACTGCTCGCTGCTGCAATTAAAATCAGTGAAATGCTTGATTTTGTGGGATCTGCAGCAGCTGACTGATTTCTTTTACCTCTCGTGGTAGCTGCTTGCAATATTTCAGGTAATGCTTGAACCATGACCTCCAACACTTAGATTGCAGAAAAAGACAGAAACTCAATGAAATGGAGAGTATGTACGTCACAAGGATTAAGGAACATGCCTTTGTTCCTCTTCCAACAGCGTGTTTCTATAACCTTTCTGGAATATGATCGGATTGGAGAGAAAGATAGATATTCCGCAAATGGAGAGTATGTATGTCACCTTGTATGAATGCTATTGCAAAGTGTTTTAAAGAGTAAAGGACATGCCTTTGTTACATGCCTGCTACATGAAAACCATCTATTTCCATTTTTCTTCACGCCCTTTTTCTTGTCTAAAATACATTTTTAATAGAAGGAACATATGCGTCTTGTTTTTCTTGCACTTCTCCCTCCAAATCTTTGCATTTTTCATTCGCCTCTCTCTCGTCTAGCTTCTAGCGTCTCGCATCACGGAGCAAACATGAAGGTACTGTGCATATCACATGATCCCAAGGCGTCAACTAAACACATGGATTGGAATGTTTGAGAACACGAGTCACGCTTCATTTTTTGTGTAGCCTCTTGGCATGAATTGAGTCGTGCTTAACTAACGAGTGAGTGCTTCAAGTTTGGGATTTGGAATTGGGAAGGGGGGTGCAAATTTCGCTCAAATAGTTGCCCCGTTGAAGAGGTGAAGAGGCACTGTTTTGCGAGTGTCGCATTCCCTTGTTCTTTAAATGTTAGATGGCCCAAGCCCAAGCCCAACCAACGACAACCAATGGGGCGGAGCCCGTTACAATCGATGATGCCACCAACGTGCTCTTCGTGCGCCAATTGCCTCAATTTTGCACCGAATTAGATTTGCAACTTTTCGCGCAACCCTTTGGGAAGTATGACTCTTTGCATGTCCTAGTGATTTGATCGCGGTGGGGAACTCGTGCCTGTACTAACATGGGGATACATCGACAACATATGAGAGGTTTCGGGCTCAAAATGCCCCCTTCTTGCGCCCCATAAAGTTTTCAAGCGACGAGCCTTCTTTGTCGTAGCGCCCGAAGTTCCTCCCATGGGGGCGGAGACTAGCCAAGACGCCACCATTTGCGTCCATTTCTTTGGACCGAAATCAATTCATTCCGCCACGAGTTGTCGTGTGCGGGTTGTGTACGTCCGTGATCTTTTGTCATCTTAAAGTAGTTGAAATACCCCGCAACTTCGTAAACTTGCTTTCAAGCTTCCCTTACACGATTGACAGCGATGCACCTTTGGGATGCCTACAAGCGGGCTTTTTGGGGACGACCGCAATATACGGGATGATCCATTATTGCAATGCAAACAACCTCCTTGATTGTGCTTCTCACCGTCATAGCGTGTTGTGTGTCGCGCTATTTGATGACGCAACTAATTGAAGAATTGAAATTTGTTTTGCCGAACCAATTCGCTTAGTGCATGCATTGCTTGGGTTCCACCGCCCCCACAAGTTGAGATTGGTGGATTGTGGGTCTTGCGAATTGCCCCAATAACGGTTGTGCCCACTTGGTGACCATAGACGTAGCGATTGGCAACCTATTCGCACGCACACGCGCACGTCCACGTGTACCAGCGTCGTCAATGTGCTCAAAGTTCCGATCCGAGACCTCGGTTTCATCGAGTTTGACTCTGTGCAATCGGCTGCAAGTTGTTACCATTATTACCAAGGCCAACCGCCGACAATCCGGTGTGTTATCATGCTATGCCACCTTTACCCCTCTTGATTGCCTTACAGTCAATGATGAGCGCTCATCGTGGTTCCCAATGTGTCCCATATAGAACCCATCGTGCCTCAAACATGGTCACGCCGTCTTTATGCACTTAGTAATTCGTACCTTAGGCCGATCGTGAAATCTCTTGTAGGGGCCAAATGGTGGACATCAAGTTTTCCACTCGTAGCCACATTACGAAGCCGGCGAACGCCGCTCCCATGGTGTGAATGCGCACTCTCGTTGATCTTAGGGTTGCCCCATCCGCTCGTCCAATAGCAAAACCCCGATGACAAGGGCGTAGTCCAATCCACCCGTGCCTTGTTCGGTTTGGCGGCAAATGCTACCTTTTTGGTTGTCCCATGCGTTGCACGATTCGCTCCGAGTCAAAGAAGTCACATTGTTGCTCATGTGCACCAACCACACGCTGCTTATGGTTTGGGATTGTTTGTATCGGATTATGTGGAGCATTGCACGTGCACTCGTACTTCCGACGGCCCCTACAGGGTACACTACCCTCTTGTGTCCCGGAGGGTACACTGCCTTCTTGTGTCCGGAAGGGTAGGGCTACCGATTAGCCCTTCTAAAGGCAAGGGTTGAGATATGGTGCAATGTTTCGAATGCATGGTTGCATGGTTGCATGCCACGAGATTGCAGTATCTCTCTCGAATTGCCATGGTGTGCTAGCCGCATACCGGCGACGCTACCTTGATGTACGGCCTGAGCTGCCTCATTCCATTTTTCCAACAGCCCGACATAAGCCGCACATCCCCCGTATTGCTTGTCACGATCACCATGTGCAACCATCCAGTGGAGTGCGACACGTTATACCACATCTTCACACAGTATGGCAGCACGGTCCTGAGGATTATAATTTTCGAGAAAAGTGGTATGCGAATGCTTGCGAGTGTCTGTCTTCTTCCGGCCCAACCAATGCGCCGTGTCGTTGAGTTGGTTCTGAGGGTTTTAATTGGAAGTGCGAATTGTGCAAGCGACAATGCAACGTTTCGCAAGGTGAAGGGTCGCGCTCACAAGCGCATAGGAGTTCAAGTTGTGAACCACGGGTGATTGTCCAAGGCCCGGGAAATTTTGGTACGAATTGCATCTACGGGAGCCATGATGTCGAGCAATGAAGGGACAATATGGGAAAGACATTAGAAAAAATCAAAGGGGATGGCCGCACTGTGTTGCTACCACCCAACAGTATGTGCCCCACAAGAAATGTGGGTGGGGAGGTGGGAGAGCATGCACATAGTCAAGTGCAAGCATTTCAGGCTAATCTTTGAAGAAAAAGCCATGGTCTCATTCAAAGATTGATGGTGTTTGGATCATGGGCAATTAGAAAAAATCAAAGGGGATGGCCGCGTTGTGCTGCTACCACCCAACAGTATGTGCTCCACAAGAAATGTGGGTGGGGAAGCATTTCAGGCTAATCTTTGAAGAAAAAGCCATGGTCTCATTCAAAGATTGATGGTGTTTGGATCGTGGGCAATTAGAAAAAATCAAAGGGGATGGTCGCGTTGTGCTGCTACCACCCAACAGTATGTGCTCCACAACAATTGTGGGTGGGGAGGTGGGAGAGCATGCACATAGGCGAGTGCAAGCATTTCAGGCTACTCTTTGAAGAAAAAGCCATGGTCTCATTCAAAGATTAATGGTGTTTGGATCATTGGCAATGAGAAAAAATCAAAGGGGATGGTCGCGTTGTGCTGCTACCACCCAACAGTATGTGCTCCACAAGAAATGTGGGTGAGGTGGGAGAGCATGCACATAGGCGAGTGCAAGCATTTCACGCTAATCTTTGAAGAAAAAGCCATGGTCTCATTCAAAGATTGATGGTGTTTGGATCATTGGCAATTAGAAAAAATCAAAGGGGATGGCCGCGTTGTGCTGCTACCACCCAACAGTATGTGCTCCACAACAATTGTGGGTGGGGAGGTGGGAGGGCATGCACATAGTCAAGTGCAAAGCATTTTAGGCTAATCTTTGAAGAAAAAGCCATGGTCTCATTCAAAGATTGATGGTGTTTGGATCATGGGCAATTAGAAAAAATCAAAGGGGATGGTCGCGTTGTGCTGCTACCACCCAACAGTATGTGCTTCACAAGAAATGTGGGTGGGGAGGTGGGAGAGCATGCACATAGTCAAGTGCAAGCATTTCAGGCTAATCTTTGAAGAAAAAGCCATGGTCTCATTCAAAGATTGATGGTGTTTGGATCATTGGCAATTAGAAAAAATCAAAGGGGATGGCCGCGTTGTGCTGCTACCACCCAACAGTATGTGCTTCACAAGAAATGTGGGTGGGGAGGTGGGAGAGCATGCACATAGTCAAGTGCAAGCATTTCAGGCTAATCTTTGAAGAAAAAGCCATGGTCTCATTCAAAGATTGATGGTGTTTGGATCATTGGCAATTAGAAAAAATCAAAGGGGATGGCCGCGTTGTGCTGCTACCACCCAACAGTGTGTGCTTCACAAGAAATGTGGGTGGGGAGGTGGGAGAGCATGCACATAGGCGAGTGCAAGCATTTCAGGCTACTCTTTGAAGAAAAAGCCATGGTCTCATTCAAAGATTAATGGTGTTTGGATCATTGGCAATTAGAAAAAATCAAAGGGGATGGTCGCGTTGTGCTGCTACCACCCAACAGTGTGTGCTTCACAAGAAATGTGGGTGGGGAGGTGGGAGAGCATGCACATAGTCAAGTGCAAGCATTTCACGCTAATCTTTGAAGAAAAAGCCATGGTCTCATTCAAAGATTGATGGTGTTTGGATCATTGGCAATTAGAAAAATCAAAGGGGATGGCCGCGTTGTGCTGCTACCACCCAACAGTATGTGCTCCACAACAATTGTGGGTGGGGAGGTGGGAGGGCATGCACATAGTCAAGTGCAAAGCATTTCACGCTAATCTTTGAAGAAAAAGCCATGGTCTCATTCAAAGATTGATGGTGTTTGGATCATGGGCAATTAGAAAAAATCAAAGGGGATGGTCGCGTTGTGCTGCTACCACCCAACAGTATGTGCTCCACAAGAAATGTGGGTGGGTAGGTGGGAGGGCATGCACATAGGCGAGTGCAAAGCATTTCAGGCTAATCTTTGAAGAAAAAGCCATGATCTGATTCAAAGATTGATGGTGTTTGGATCATGAGCAATTAGAAAAAATCAAAGGGGATGGTCGCGTTGTGCTGCTACCACCCAACAGTGTGTGCTCCACAAGAAATGTGGGTGGGGAGGTGGGAGGGCATGCACATAGGCAAGTACAAAGCGTTTCAGGCTACTCTTTGAAGAAAAAGCCATAATCTTGTTCAAAGATTGATGGTGTTTGGATCATTGGCAATTAGAAAAAATCAAAGGGGATGGTCGCGTTGTGCTGCTACCACCCAACAGTATGTGCTCCAGAGGTGGGAGGGCATGCACATAGTCAAGTGCAAAGCATTTCAGGCTACTCTTTGAAGAAAAAGCCATGATCTGATTCAAAGATTGATGGTGTTTGGATCATGGGCAATTAGAAAAAATCGAAGGGGATGGCCGCGTTGTGCTGCTACCACCCAACAATATGTGCTCTTTGCAACATTGTTTTTAACTGTAGTGACGCCTTTGTTTGTCTGTCTTTGTTGGGTAAGCTTCGGGAGGCGTCTCCTTCTTGCCCATCAAATTGCGAAAAATTTTCCGGAGGCCTCTCCGCACCTCAGTGTGCGAAGGCAGTGGTTTGTTGAATATGCCTCTGAGTTGATGGGGTGGGGCCACACACAAGGGCCAACAGGCTGCACATGGGGTGTGATGAATGGCCGTTGCCGATCTTTGGTTAGATGCACCGGGAATTTACCTCCGTGGTGCCGGATGGTTTGGGGTGGTGTGGAGCAGGAGAAAGGTGTGGTTGCCCTCTGTTTTTTCCAAAACATGTCGACAATCGCACAATGAACCCGCACGCAACGAACAGCCAGTGGCACGCTGAACCAGCAGCCAATATGCAGCACAGCAGGAAGGTGGCAACAAGCAGCTTTGTCAGCTGCACCATGGGCACCAGCAAACATCGCCCAGCCCGCCCACCACAAGCGGCGGTGGCGGCCACACAAGCCCAGCAAGCGCCGCGCGCCTGCAGCATTGAGCAAGCAGCAGCCAAATGCAGAGTGTTCAGACGCCGTTTCATGCACACGCCTCTTACTGAGACCTGCCACGTGTTGTTTCTCTTCCCCATTTGCTCACATCCTTCTACTTGTTTTCCGATGTAAACAAGCGGCACGCAGCAGCGGGCAGTCAGCAGCATGTAGCTCTGTAATAGCAAGCAACAAGACTCGGCGAGTAGCAGCCATGTGGAGGTAAACACAGAGCAACGAGGGGTGGGCTGGGCGCTGAACACTTATTCACGTCCAGTGCGGACGACTGTGCACAATTATTCTCTCTCCTCAGGGGATATCAAGATTGCAGAAAAGGAGCTGGGGACACTGGCTCGGCGTCTGTACTCCTCCGACGTGGGTGTTGCCCATGCAGCAGTCCTGTATGCCCTCGATGACACAGCCGCTGCTGAGGATGCCTGGCAGGCAGCCTGCTAGCTGCCAGGGGCCGAATGTATACGATACCAAGAAGGGGACAGGGGGTGGTTGCTAAAATATAGGCAGTGGACACCAGGCATGGCGGATGCAATTGAGAAGTTTGTGAAACTACAGTGAACGACGCAATTACTGACAGCGTGATACCCGCTGTTGAACGGGTGTGGCAGACAAAGCGCCCGAGAAATCCTCACAACCTTTGGGATCAACAAGCCCCTGCTGGCATTCCAGTGCATATGATTGATTCGATTGCTTGTCTACTTGCGTCGCCGCGCCGCTGAATGCATGCAATTCGATGCAGCGCGGCTTCAAGCTAGTTCCACATGTGCAGGCCCCGTGCCCCATGTCATGCGGACCACCTGTGTTTTTTTTATGCAGCGATTTGAGGGAACAGTGGCTTCAGGGTTCGAACATCCGCTCAGGATCCCAGATCCCACCCACACCTCGAGGGATGTAGGAGGTGGGGGAGGAATTTGCTGCAATGCATGCACAATACTTTTGCAAACCGATCGCAAGGCCAGACTGAAGGTCCACAGCAATGTTTTCAGAGAGCAGTCCAGATCCAAGACGAAAAATGCAGTCGAAGCAAAGTGCGCACACAAGACGTGAAACCTGCCTGCACAAAAGGACTACATCTGAAGCTGGCCTTTGCACTTCCAGCCCTGCCCCCGTTCTCTGCCCCACATCCTGCTTTCAAATCTGTCGTTGATTTGGGAGGTCCCCTTCGCTTCCGCGTACGGGGGTGGTGTCAGAGGGTGGTTGCGTACCCAGGATCTGCAGCTTTGGTGGGTTAAAGCGGGCTGAGTGGCTTGCGTGTACTTTTCAGACAATTTCACGCGACCCTGGGCGTTGTGAAATCGATATGCGGCCATCTGAACTGGATTGCGCCCCATGTGCATGCTTCCAGTCCTGTGCGCCTCAGCATACCGCTCAGATACTGTCATTCTCATATTTTTAGCCCAAATCAGTGTTTTCTGGGTCCGGGTGGTCAGTTCGGCCCCCCCAATACCCTATTTTGAGGGTGCTGGACCCAAAAAAAGATGTTTTGCAAGCCATTGAAGCCATTTAACAAGTGTTTCAGGGCCGCCACCATGAAAAAACACCATTTTTCGCGGGAAAATGGCCAAAAAAATGCCAATTTTGGGCCCAAATCAGGGTTTTCTGGATCTGGGTGGTCAACTCGTGCCCCTGCTACCCTATTTTGAGGGTGCTGAACTCAAAAAAAAATGTGTTTCATGCCATTGCAGCCATTGCACACGTGTTTCAGGGGCGCCACCACCAAAAAAAAACATTTTTCGCCGGAAAATGGCCAAAAAATGCCAATTTTTAGCCCAAATCAGGGTTTTCTGGGTCCGGCTGGTCAGTTGGTCCCCCCCCACCCTATTTTGAGGGTGCTGGACTCAGAAAAAGATGTGCTGCATGCCATTGAAGCCATTTAACAAGTGTTTCAGGGCCGCCACCACCAAAAAAACACCATTTTTCGCCCGAAAATGGCAAAAAAAAGCCATTTTTTTTAGCCCAAATCAGTGTTTTCTGGGTCCGGGTGGTCAGTTGGTCCCCCCTATACCCTATTTTGAGGGTACTGGACCCCAAAAAAGATGTGTTGCATGCCATGGAAGCCATTTAGCAAGTGTTTCAAGGCCGCCACCACGAAAAAACACCATTTTTCGCGGGAAAATGGCAAAAAAATGCCAATTTTGGGCCCAAATCAGGGTTTTCTGGGTCTGGGTGGTCAACTCGTGCCCCTGCTACCCTATTTTGAGGGTGCTGAGCTCAAAAAAGATGTGTTTCATGCCATTGAAGCCATTGCACACGTGTTTCAGGGGCGCCACCACCAAAAAAAACATTTTTCGCCGGAAAATGGCCAAAAAAGCCAATTTTTAGCCCAAATCAGGGTTTTCTGGGTCCGGCTGGTCAGTTGGTCCCCCCCCTACCCTATTTTGAGGGTGCTGGACTCAGAAAAAGATGTGCTGCGTGCCATTGAAGCCTTTGAACAAGTGTTTCGGGGCCGCCACCACCAAAAAAACACCATTTTTCACCCAAAAATGGCCAAAAAATGCCAATTTTTAGCCCAAATCAGTATTTTCTGGGTCCGGGTGGTCAGTTTGGCCCCTATTTGCCTATTTTAAGGGTGCTGGACTTAAAAAAAAGATGTTTTGCACGCCAATACAGCCATTTAATAAGTGTTTCAGAGCCGCCACCACCAAAAAAACACCATTTTTCACCCAAAAATGGCCAAAAAATGCCAATTTTTAGCTCAAGTCATTTTTTTCTGGGTCCGGGTGGTTAGTTGGTGCCCCCCCCTGCTTATTTTTGAGGGTGCTGGACTCAAAAAAAGATGTGTTGCATACCATTGAAGCCATTTAACAAGTGTTTTAGGGCCGCCACCACCAAGGAGGGAGTTGAAATTGAGTAGGAGGGCGTTGAAGTTGACTAGGAGGGAGTTCAATTGAGTAGGAGGGGGTTCAAATTGAGTAGGAAGGAGTTGAAATTGACCAAGAGGGGTTTCAAATTGAGTAGGATGGAGTTTATTTTAATTTGGAGGAAGTTCAAATAGAGCATCCGGGAGTCAAAGCTGAGTAGGAAGGAGTTGAAATTGACGAGAAGGGAGTTGAAATTGAGTAGGAGGGATTTAAAATTGAGGGAGTTGATTTTCATTTGGAGAGAGTTCAAATTGAGAGGGAGGAAGTGAAAATTGAGTACGAGAGAGTTGAAATTGGATAGGAGGGAGTTGAAATTGAGTAGAACGGCCATGTTTTTTATTTAGAGCGAGTTGAAATTGAGTCGGAGGGAGTTGAAATTGAGTAGGAGAGTGTTGATTTTCATTTGGGTAGAGTTGAAATGGAGTAGGAGGGAGTTGAAATTGCCTGAGAGTGAGTTGAAACTGATTTGGAAGGAGGTAAAGTTGAGTAGGAGGGAGTTGATTTTCATTTGGACACAGTTCAAATTGAGCAGAAGGAAGTGAAACCTCAGTAAGAAGGAGTTGAGAGAGATGTAATTGAGTAGGAGGAAGTTGAAATTGATTAGGAGAGGGTTGATTTTCATTTGGGTAGAGTCAAACTTGAGAAGGAGGGAGTTGAAGTTGACTAAGAAGGAGTCAAAATTGAGTAGGAGAGAGTTGATTTTCATTCGGAGGGATATCAAATTGAGCAGGAGGGAGTGAACCTTGAGTAGGAGGGAGTTGAAATTGAGTAGGAGGGAGTTGAATTTCATTTGTGGACAGTCAAAATTGAGTTGAAAGGAGCAGCGTTTTTCAACACCCAATTGTTGGAGAAGAAAACCGGTGTAGCAGGCCAAGGGAGCAGTGCATATGCACAGGCACAAAAGCGAGTCACACTGATTTCGCTGTAGGACAGTTCATAGTGCCTACAAACAAATGAAATGTATTTTCAAGTATAAGAACATACAAAGCATTCATGCATCGATCCACAATCTGAGTTTTTCGACATTTACATCTGCGTGCACGCGCTAAGCGCTTCAGGCGCGCATGTGACTGCCGCACACCCCTCCTTGGTACCGCTTTTTAGAAATGTTGACAAAAAACGCCGGAATCGAAACGGGGAATGGGGTTTTTTCAGCCCACGGCGCACATGCGCAGATGCGCACATACCCTACCATTTTTTTTCTTCAACAACCTCTGCTGTTGGTTCTTTATATCTTGTTGTCTGGGTTGAGGAGAAGAAGGCCGTGCGTTTGGGTTAAGGGTAGAGGCGACCTGCGCCCCCACGTAGAGAAAAACTCTAGGGGACCTAAGGCCACGTGAACGCATGGGTGCACCCACCCCCATGAGACAACAGGGAGCCCGGGGTATAGGGTAGGCCACGCGGAGGAGCCACACACAGGCACACATGTGTATTTGCGGTGCTGTTGTTGTCGGAAAATACAGCATTGGTTTTCGGAAACACACGCACAACAAAATGGAAGGCTTTCTTTGATGTTGTTCAGAAGCTAGACGAGAGAGAGGCGAATGAAAAATGCAAAGATTTGGAGGGAGAAGTGCAAGAAAAACAAGACGCATATGTTCGCTCTATTAAAAATGTATTTTAGACAAGAAAAAGGGCTTGAAGAAAAATGGAAATGGATGGTTTTCATGAAACATGAATAAAAGCATGTCCTTTACTCTTTACAACACTTTGCAATAGCATTCATACAAGGTGACATACATACTCTCCATTTGCGGAATATCTATCTTTCTCTCCAATCCGATCATATTCTAGAAAGTTTATAGAAACACGCTGTTGGAAGAGGAAAAAAGGCATGTTCCTTAGTCCTTACAGCCCTCTGCATTACCATTCATGCTAGGGGACACATTTACCCCCTATTTGGTGAAATTCCTTTCTTTTTTCTCAATCCGATAATATTCACACGGTTGGGCAAGGAACAAAGGCATGATCTTTACCTCTTACGTCGCTCGACAATAGCATTTATGCAACATGACATACGTAGTATCCATTTGATTGAATTCTTTTCTTCTTTCTCATCCGATCGTATCTCATAGAGTGTAAAAAAATAATAGTGAACGAGGAACAAAGGCATATTCTTTACTGCATAGAGCATTCTGCAATAGCTTGCATGTGACGTACATACTTTCCATTTGATTTTGTTCTTGTCTTTTTCTGCAATCTAATCTTACTCCATAAAGTAAATACACACTGTTGGAGGTCATGGTTCAAGCATTACCTGAAATATTGCAAGGAGCGACTACGACAGGTAAAAGAAATTAGTGAGCTGCTGCAGATCCCACAAAATGAAGCATTTCACTGATTTTAATTGCAGCAGCGAGCAGTTTCACAGTGGTCGCGCACAGTTGCGGCGCCAGATGCTCAGCGCGCGGCTCGTATCTGACCTATCTGCTCAGCCGATCTGATCGATCTGCTTAAGAGGTCATATCTGCTTAACCATCCCCCCCTCCTCCGCTTAATACGCATGTGTTTACCTCTTACATCGCCGATTTCACTGCTGGCGATGCAGGGGCACTTTATAGGGATTTGGTCCCTCCGAAAATTTGTTTTTAAAAAAAGGCATTCGCCGGCGAGCGCCGGCGAGTTACGAATGTTACGAACGCATCGTCGAGGTCCATATATGCTTTCGAGTGACCCTAGGCGTTAAGCTTTGACGAAAAGTCCACCCACAAGGGTCAGATTGTGGCCAATGGAGGCCATGATGACCAATGATGGTCACAATGGTGACAATGTTGAACAGGGTAGAGCTGAACCTACCTTGAAGGAGGTGTGTATAACACCTCAACCGAATCGAAATGCATCATATACAACCTGTTTGGGCCCAAAGGGTTGTTTATGGGCCTTGTTGGGTTCCTTAGGGCCCCATGGGGTCTTGTTCAATTTCCCCTGCAGGGGCCGTAGTGATTCGGCTTCGGCGGGAAGGGTACCCGCCGAAGCGCAATTCACGACTGACAAGTGTGTTGATGGCAGTTTTCGCCTTTTTTTTTTCGCTGTTCTCAAAATGTGGTACATATGCCCCTCAAAATGATCGCAGCGAAAATACAACTACGCGACTTTTCGATTTTTGGGCCAGTGGTAGTCGTTTTGGTGAAATAGCACCGTTTTAAGCGGTTTTTCAACCAGTCTCTGCCGAATCGGGGCTGGATTTTGTACTGGCTGCCATGTGCGGATTTGACCCATGTTGTTACCCCTCAAAATGATCAGCTCATGCCAAAATGTCTGGAAATCAACTTTGTTCGCCAAATTTGGTACCGTTTTGTGGTTTTGCGACAGTTTTGAGCGTTTTTGGGGCAGTTTTGTAGCAAGATGGGGCAAATGGTTACTAAAAGCGCAGATTCAACCCGTTTGAGGGTATCGGTGCCCCTCAATGCAAAGTTTGCAAGAAGGAGCAGTGGCTAGGCTCGGTTTCTGTGGGGCTTGCCCCACAGAAACCGAGACTAGCAGGCGTGAAGCTGGTTTTCATAGGGTTTTTTTGGCTTACAAACCCATCTATATGGATTGTACATTGCTGCACAATGGTGGCAGAAGTACCATATGGTATGCATACCCCAAAGAGGAGCGGGCCGTAATTCTCCGTGATCCGCTCTTGTTCAATGTCCCCCGCAGGGGCCGTAGTGATTCGGCTTCGGCGGGAAGGGTACCCGCCGAAGCGCAATTCACGACCGACAAGGGTGTTGATGGCAGATCGCGCGTTTTTTTTTTCGCTGTTCTCAAAATGTGTGACATATGCCCCTCAAAATGATTGCACCAAAAATACAACTACGCGACGTTTCGATTTTTGGGCCACTGGTAGTCGTTCTGGTGAAATAGCACCGTTTTAAGCGGTTTTTTAACCATTCTCCGCCGAATAGGGGCTGAATTTTGTACTGGCTGCCATGTGCGGATTTGACCCATGTTGTTACCCCTTAAAATGATCAGCTTGTGCCAAAGCGTTGGGAAATCAACTTTGGTTGCCAAATTTGGTACCGTTTTGTGGTTTTGCGGCAGTTTTGAGCGTTTTTGGGGCAGTTTGGTATCAAAATGGGGCAAATTGTTACTAAAAGCGCAGGTTCAACCCGTTTGAGGGTATTGGTGCCCCTCGATGCATAGTTTGCAAGAAGGAGCAGTGGCTAGGCTCGGTTTCTGTGGGGCTTGCCCCACAGAAACCGAGACTAGCAGGCGTGAAGCTGGTTTTCCTAGGGTTTTTTGTGCTTACAAACCCATCTGTATGGACTGTACATTGCTGCACAATGGTGGCAGAAGTACCGTATGGTATGCATACCCGAAATAGGAGCGGGCCGTAATTCTCCGTGATCCGCTGTTGTTCAATTTCCCGTGCAGGGGCTGTAGTGATCAGGCTTCGGCGGGAAGGGTACCCGCCGAAGCGCAATTCACGACCGACAAGGGTATTAATGGCAGATCGCGTGTTTTTTTTTTTGGCCGTTCTCAAAATGTGGTACATATGCCCCTCAAAATGATCGCAGCCAAAATACAACTACGCGACTTTTCGATTTTTGGGCCACTGGTAGTCCGTTTGGTGAAATGGCACCGTTTTAAGCAGTTTTTTAACCAGTCTCCGCCGAATCGGGGCTGAATTCGTAACTGGCTGCCATGTGCGGATTTGACCCATGTTGTTACCCCTTAAAATGATCAGCTCATGCAAAACGTCGGGAAATCAAACTTGTTTGCCAAAATTTGGTAACATTTTGTGGTTTTCCGGCAGTTTTGAGCGTTTTTGGGGCAGTTTGGTATCAAAATGGGGCAAATTGTTACTAAAAGCGGAGGTTCAACCCGTTTGAGGGTATTGGTGCCCCTCGATGCATAGTTTGCAAGAAGGAGCAGTGGCTAGGCTAGGTTTCTGTGGGACTTGCCCCACAGAAACCGAGACTAGCAGGCGTGAAGCTGGTTTTCGTAGGGTTTTTTGTGCTTACAAACCCATCTGTATGGATTGTACGTTGCTGCACAATGGTGGCAGAAGTACCGTATGGTATGCATACCCCAAAGAGGAGCGGGCCGTAATTCGCCGTGATCCACTCTTGTTCCATCTCCCCTGCAGGTGCCGTAGTGATTCGGCTTCGGAGGGGAGGGTACCCGCCGAAGCGCAATTCACGACCCACAAGTGTGTTGATGGCAGATCGCGTACTTTTTTTTTCGCCGTTCTCAAAATGTGTGACATATGCCCCTCAAAATGATCGCAGCGAAAATACAACTACGCGACTTTTCGATTTTTGGGCCACTGGTAGTCGTTTTGGTTAAATAGCACCGTTTTAAGCGGCTTTTCAACCAGTGTCCGGTGAATCGTTGCTGAATTTTGTAGTGGCTGCCATGTGCGGATTTGACCCGTGTTGTTACCCCTGAAAATGATCAGCTCATGCCAAAACGTCCGGAAATCAACTTTGTTTGCCAAATTTGGTACCGTTTTGTGGTTTTGCAGCAGTTTGGAGCGTTTTTGGGGCAGTTTGGTATCAAAATGGGGCAAATTGTTACTAAAAGCGCAGGTTCAACCCGTTTGAGGGTATTGGTGCCACTCGATGGATAGTTTGCAAGAAGGAGCAGTGGCTAGGCTCGGTTTCTGTGGTGCTTGCTCCACAGAAACCGAGACTAGCAGGCGTGAAGCTGGTTTTCCTATGGTTTTTTGTGCTTAGAAACCCATCTGTATGGATTGTACATTGCTGCACAATGGTGGCAGAAGTACCGTATGGTATGCATACCCCAAAGAGGAGCGGGCCGTAATTCTCCGTGATCCGCTCTTGTTCAATCTGGGCCCTCCGGCCCGCCTTGCCACATGCGCGGAGAGGGGGAGGGGCCCCCTCCGCACAAGTCACAGGCCACCTCCAACCCCCTATAATAGGGAACCCCCTAACGTCAAAATTCCGGTCCTATCACCCCTACACCCTTACCCCTCAAAATGACCGCCTCGACGTGGCGATCATGCCGGGCATCTTGGTTTTTGTCATCTATGGTCGTTTTAAATAGTTAGGAGCCCTTGAAGTTGGTAGTTTGTAAGCAAGGATCCAAGAATTCCTGTATGTGTAGGGATCGGATTCAAGGGTGCGCGACCAAAGTTAATATGCAAACTGATGTAATGTATGAATCTCAGGGCTGAAATCGTAAAAAATCGAATCATAAGGTTAATTAATTTCTAGCACTGGCGACAGCGCTCTTGGCGGCGGCGCAAACTCGCAGCACTTCAAAAAATTCTGGTTGGCAAAAATAAAAGGTGAGTGATTGTCATTTGCGGTCAAAAAGAAAAATATGTTCCTTTATATTGCGGTCGTGGGTTTGCTCTTTGTGTTTCGTTTCGTGTTGGCTGTTTGCTGTTTGCTCTTTGCCGTGCCCACTCCAGCCGCTGACATGAAGGTCGCAGACGAGCTGCAACCGTTGTTGACCACTGCCGGCGGCTACTGGTGTGATGCCCGGAGTTGATTTGGTGTGTTTCGTTTTGCAGGGGTGAATGCATGCAGATTCAGATGGAGTTTGTCGATTTGGTTTTGCGCGTGCATGCTTGCTTGCAATCCGTGCCCTGCTTGGTTGGTTCGCTGGAGCTTGCTTGTGTGTGCCCCGTTTGAGTTTGATTTCGCATTAGAGTGCACCGACGCACAAATCACACAAAAACGGCGCGCTGACACTCAAGTGGCACAGTTGAGACAATCATTGCGCGCTGACACACGCATGGCACACACACAGCGCGCGCTGGACACACAAGTTACACACACTTTGCGCGGTGACACAGAGATGACACACACACAGTGCACTGCCAAACAAATGACACACACACAGCGCGCTGACACATGACACGCGCTAGCACACAAATGACACACACCCAGCGCTCGCTGGACACACAGTGACACACCCAGCGCGAGCCGGACACACAAACACACACCCAGCGCGCCGCAAACACACTATCCCACACCCAACGCGCGCCGGACACACCATTACACACCCAGCGCGCGGCAACCACACTATCACACACCCAGCGCGCAACAAACACACAATGACACACCCAGCGCGGCGAACACACCATCACACACCCAACGCGCGCCGGACACACAATCACACACGAGCGTGTCTTTTGTGTCAGCGCGCAGTGTGTGTGTCGGCGCGCTGTGTGTGTGATCTGTGTGTCAGCGTGCAATGTGTTAGTGTGTTTGCCGCGCGCTGGGTGTGTGATTGTGTGTTCGCCGCGCGCTGGGTGTGTGATCGTGTGTTCGCCGCGCGCTGGGGGTGTCACTGTGTGTCTGGCTCGCGCTGGGTGTGTGATAGTGTGTTCGCCGCGCGCTGGGTACGTCATTGTGTGTTCGGCGCGCGCTGGTTGTGTGATAGTGTGTTCCCCGCGCGCTGGGTGTGTGATAGTGTGTTTGCCGCGCGCTGGGTGTGTGATTGTGTGTTTGCAGCGCGCTGGGTGTGTCGCTGTGTGTCTGGCGAGTGCTGGGTGTGTGTCTTTTGTGTGTTGGCGCGCTGGGTGTGTGTCATTGGTGTGTTAGAGCGCTGTGTGTGTGTGTTAGTGCACTGTGTGTGTGTCTTTTCTGTGTTAGCGCGCAATGTGTGTGTCATTTGTCCTGTCTGTCATTTGTGAATGTGTGTGTCATTTGTGAATGTGTTTGTCATTTGTGAATGTGTGTGTCGTTTGTTTCTGCCATTTTGCCATCTGTGTGTCATTTGTGTCTGCCATTTTGCCATCTGTGTGTCATTTGTGTGTCTGCCATTTTGCCATCTGTGTGTCATTTTTGTGTCTGCCTTTTGCCATCTGTGTGTCATTTGTGTGATGTGTTTTGTTTTTGCTCCACTGAAAGCAGAGATTGTTTTTTTTCGAAACAAAAGGCTTTTTGTCAATGTTCATGAGAGAAAGCAGTAAAATTTGGTGACAGGGGGAGCATTGTACATTTGCATTTAGAAACAACAACGTTGGATGGCACGGAATAAGTGAAAGGGGCGAAATGATCAAATACATTGATGGCAAGTGCAATGTCACAGAAACATTGTTTCTACAAACAACGCTGTAAAACAGATCAAGTGCATGATTTTGATTCCCATAGGGCAGTTGGTGAAGAAACTGGTTTTGCACCCCCAAGCTTAGGAGTGGCGTGCACATTGCTGGTTTTGCTTTGCATAACCTCATGAAGATTTTTAGCCATTTTGACCATCTTTTTATGGCATGTTTAGTTGTAGTTCACTTTCTGGCAACTTTTGCCCCAGCTAGGGGAAAACTAGCTAGTCCACCACTCCCCCCCCCCCGCCTTCGCCGGGAGGGGGAAAACAAAAAGAGAGGGGGGTGGATGCGATGATGCATGGCACCATCGCATCCACTCAAGTATCCACTCACTCATCGCATCCACTCAGGTATCCATTCACTTACCTCAGGAAATTGCGCGACTGGGGGGAGGGGGGGGTTCTGCATGCTTTGAGGGGCGGGCAGGGAGTGCATGGGATAGCTACCACAAGTGGATAAAAGCCATGCTGTTTGTTGTCACGTGGGGTACGTGGTGGTAAGGGTTCGGCTGAACGGCAAGTTGCACAACTTGTGGGGCAGCGTTGGTTGGAAGAGAAAGAGCATGCCACATTTGTGTGCCAATTTTCCAATTTATTGACTCTCAATGGAATGACTATCCAATTGGCCTTTTGGTGCAGGTATGCGGTGAACAACATGCATGCATATGTATTGCCAACATTTTTAAATGGGCAAACAATGAGGGCCAACATGTTAGCCGGGCAATTTGTGTTATTTTGCGGCACCAAACAACCGTTGTTTTTCGGGCAAAAGGCAAAGCCCCCCCCCCCCCCCGGGTGGCTTACCCAAAGGGGCATCGAGTGGGAAGCGCGCCACAAGTATTTTGCTACGCGTAGGTCTCAACATTTATGTCACCTATTTGTTTGCCATACAGCCATCACTTGCCACAAGGTGGCCCCTACATTGCTCTCACCATCTTTGGCCCTAATGTTAGGCTCAACAACATAGCCCGAACATTGCTTTGAAAATATTTCCTCCAAACGTACAAGGAAACAAAGGGCTTCCGTGGTATGTATATCACCTCCAAAAACAACCCCCCCAATGCAGATTGCCCACCCTCTAGACCACCGCCTTCATCTCCTTGTTCACTCTCCCCCGCCGGGGCCGAAGAGATTGGCTGAGGCGGAGAGGGTGCCCGCCGAGTTGATTTGGTGTGTTTCGTTTTGCAGGGGTGAAGGCATGCAGATTCAGATGGAGTTTGTCGATTTGGTTTTGCGCGTGCATGCTTGCCTGCAATCCGTGCCCTGCTTGGTTGGTTCGCTGGAGCTTGCTTGTGTGTGCCCCGTTTGAGTTTGATTTCGCATTAGAGTGCACCAACACACAAATCACACAAAAACGGCGCGCTGACACTCAAGTGGCACAGTTGAGACAATCATTGCGCGCTGACACACGCATGGCACACACACAGCGCGCGCTGGACACACAAGTTACACACACTTTGCGCGGTGACACAGAGATGACACACACACAGTGCACTGCCACACAAATGACACACACACACACAGCGCGCTGACACATGACACGCGCCAGCACATAAATGACACACACCCAGCGCTCGCCGGACACACAGTGACACACCCAGCGCGAGCCGGACACACAAACACACACCCAGCGCGCCGCAAACACACTATCCCACACCCAACGCGCGCCGGACACACCATTACACACCCAGCGCGCGGCAAACACACTATCACACACCCAGCGCGCAACAAACACACAATGACACACCCAGCGCGGCGAACACACCATCACACATCGAGCACGCAACGGACACACAATCACACACGAGTGTGTCTTTTGTGTCAGCGCGCAGTGTGTGTGTCGGCGCGCTGTGTGTGTGATCTGTGTGTCAGCGCGCAATGTGTTAGTGTGTTTGCCGCGCGCTGGGTGTGTGATTGTGTGTTCGCCGCGCGCTGGGTGTGTGATCGTGTGTTCGCCGCGTGCTGGGGGTGTCACTGTGTGTCTGGCGCGCGCTGGGTGTGTGATAGTGTGTTCGCCGCGCGCTGGGTATGTCATTGTGTGTTCGGCGCGCGCTGGTTGTGTGATAGTGTGTTCCCCGCGCGCTGGGTGTGTGATAGTGTGTTTGCCGCGCGCTGGGTGTGTGACTGTGTGTTTGCAGCGCGCTGGGTGTGTTGCTGTGTGTCTGGCGAGTGCTGGGTGTGTGTCTTTTGTGTGTTGGCGCGCTGGGTGTGTGTCATTGGTGTGTTAGAGCGCTGTGTGTGTGTGTTAGTGCACTGTGTGTGTGTCTCTTCTGTGTCAGCGCGCAATGTGTGTGTCATTTGTCCTGTCTGTCGTTTGTGAATGTGTGTGTCATTTGTGAATGTGTTTGTCATTTGTGAATGTGTGTGTCGTTTGTGTCTGCCATTTTGCCATCTGTGTGTCATTTGTGTCTGCCATTTTGCCATCTGTGTGTCATTTGTGTGTTTGCCTTTTGCCATCTGTGTGTCATTTGTGTGATGTGTTTTGTTTTTGCTCCACTGAAAGCAGACATTGTTTTTTTTCGAAACAAAAGGCTTTTTGTCAATGTTCATGAGAGAAAGCAGTAAAATTTGGTGACAGGGGGAGCATTGTACATTTGCATTTAGAAACAACAACGTTCGATGGCACGGAATAAGTGAAAGGGGCGAAATGATCAAATACATTGATGGCAAGTGCAATGTCACAGAAACATTGTTTCTACAAACAACGCTGTAAAACAGATCAAGTGCATGATTTTGATTCCCATCGGGCAGTTGGTGAAGAAACTGGTTTTGCACCCCCAAGCTTAGGAGTGGCGTGCACATTGCTGGTTTTGCTTTGCATAACCTCATGAAGATTTTTAGCCATTTTGACCATCTTTTTATGGCATGTTTAGTTGTAGTTCACTTTCCGGCAACTTTTGCCCCAGCTAGGGGAAAACTAGCTAGTCCACCACTCCCCCCCCCCCGCCTTCGCCGGGAGGGGGAAAACAAAAAGAGAGGGGGGGTGGATGCGATGATGCATGGCACCATCGCATCCACTCAAGTATCCACTCACTCATCGCATCCACTCAGGTATCCATTCACTTACCTCAGGAAATTGCGCGACTGGGGGGAGGGGGGGGTTCTGCATGCTTTGAGGGGCGGGCAGGGAGTGCATGGGATAGCTACCACAACTGGATAAAAGCCATGCTGTTTGTTGTCAAGTGGGGTACGTGGTGGTAAGGGTTCGGCTGAACGGCAAGTTGCACAACTTGTGGGGCAGCGTTGGTTGGAAGAGAAAGAGCATGCCACATTTGTGTGCCAATTTTCCAATTTATTGACTCTCAATGGAATGACTATCCAATCGGCCTTTTGGTGCAGGTATGCGGTGAACAACATGCATGCATATGTATTGCCAACATTTTTAAATGGGCAAACAATGAGGGCCAACATGTTAGCCGGGCAATTTGTGTTATTTTGCGGCACCAAACAACCGTTGTTTTTCGGGCAAAAGGCAAAGCCCCCCCCCCCCCCCCGGGTGGCTTACCCAAAGGGGCATCGAGTGGGAAGCGCGCCACAAGTATTTTGCTACGCGTAGGTTTCAACATTTATGTCACCTATTTGTTTGCCATACAGCCATCACTTGCCACAAGGTGGCCCCTACATTGCTCTCACCATCTTTGGCCCTAATGTTAGGCTCAACAACATAGCCCGAACATTGCTTTGAAAATATTTCCTCCAAACGTACAAGGAAACAAAGGGCTTCCGTGGTATGTATATCACCTCCAAAAACAACCCCCCCAATGCAGATTGCCCACCCTCTAGACCACCGCCTTCATCCCCTTGTTCACTCTCCCCCGCCGGGGCCGAAGAGATTGGCTGAGGCGGAGAGGGTGCCCGCCGAGTTGATTTGGTGTGTTTCGTTTTGCAGGGGTGAAGGCATGCAGATTCAGATGGAGTTTGTCGATTTGGTTTTGCGCGTGCATGCTTGCCTGCAATCCGTGCCCTGCTTGGTTGGTTCGCTGGAGCTTGCTTGTGTGTGCCCCGTTTGAGTTTGATTTCGCATTAGAGTGCATCAACACACAAATCACACAAAAACGGCGCGCTGACACTCAAGTGGCACAGTTGAGACAATCATTGCGCGCTGACACACGCATGGCACAAACACAGCGCGCGCTGGACACACAAGTTACACACACTTTGCGCGGTGACACAGAGATGACACACACACAGTGCACTGCCACACAAATGACACACACACACACAGCGCGCTGACACATGACACGCGCCAGCACATAAATGACACACACCCAGCGCTCGCCGGACACACAGTGACACACCCAGCGCGAGCCGGACACACAAACACACACCCAGCGCGCCGCAAACACACTATCCCACACCCAACGCGCGCCGGACACACCATTACACACCCAGCGCGCAGCAAACACACTATCACACACCCAGCGCGCGACAAACACACAATGACACACCCAGCGCGGCGAACACACCATCACACATCGAGCACGCAACGGACACACAATCACACACGAGTGTGTCTTTTGTGTCAGCGCGCAGTGTGTGTGTCGGCGCGCTGTGTGTGTGATCTGTGTTAGTGTGTTTGCCGCGCGCTGGGTGTGTGATTGTGTGTTCGCCGCGCACTGGGTGTGTGATCGTGTGTTCGCCGCGCACTGGGTGTGTGATTGTGTGTTCGCCGCGCGCTGGGGGTGTCACTGTGTGTCTGGCGCGCGCTGGGTGTGTGATAGTGTGTTCGCGGCGCGCTGGGTATGTCATTGTGTGTTCGGCGCGCGCTGGTTGTGTGATAGTGTGTTCCCCGTGCGCTGGGTGTGTGATAGTGTGTTTGCCGTGCGCTGGGTGTGTGACTGTGTGTTTGCAGCGCGCTGGGTGTGTTGCTGTGTGTCTGGCGAGTGCTGGGTGTGTGTCTTTTGTGTGTTGGCGCGCTGGGTGTGTGTCATTGGTGTGTTAGAGCGCTGTGTGTGTGTGTTAGTGCACTGTGTGTGTGTCTTTTCTGTGTCAGCGCGCAATGTGTGTGTGTTTTGTCCTTTCTGTTGTTTGTGAATGTGTGTGTCATTTGTGAATGTGTTTGTCATTTGTGAATGTGTGTGTCGTTTGTGTCTGCCATTTTGCCATCTGTGTGTTATTTGTGTCTGCCATTTTGCCATCTGTGTGTCATTTGTGTGTTTGCCTTTTGCCATCTGTGTGTCATTTGTGTGATGTGTTTTGTTTTTGCTCCACTGAAAGCAGACATTGTTTTTTTTCGAAACAAAAGGCTTTTTGTCAATGTTCATGAGAGAAAGCAGTAAAATTTGGTGACAGGGGGAGCATTGTACATTTGCATTTAGAAACAACAACGTTTGATGGCACGGAATAAGTGAAAGGGGCGAAATGATCAAATACATTAATGGCAAGTGCAATGTCACAGAAACATTGTTTCTACAAACAACGCTGTAAAACAGATCAAGTGCATGATTTTGATTCCCATCGGGCAGTTGGTGAAGAAACTGGTTTTGCACCCCCAAGCTTAGGAGTGGCGTGCACATTGCTGGTTTTGCTTTGCATAACCTCATGAAGATTTTTAGCCATTTTGACCATCTTTTTATGGCATGTTTAGTTGTAGTTCACGTTCCGACAACTTTTGCCCCAGCTAGGGGAAAACTAGCTAGTCCACCACTCCCCCCCCCCCCCCCGCCTTCGCCGGGAGGGGGAAAACAAAAAGAGAGGGGGGGTGGATGCGATGATGCATGGCACCATCGCATCCACTCAAGTATCCACTCACTCATCGCATCCACTCAGGTATCCATTCACTTACCTCAGGAAATTGCGCGACTGGGGGGGGGGGGGGGGGGGGGGGGTCCTGCATGCTTTGAGGGGCGGGAGGGGGGTGCGTGGGGTAGCTACCACAAGTGGATAAAAGCCATGGTGTTTGTTGTCAAGTGGGGTACATGGTGGTAAGGGTTCGGCTGAACGGCAAGGTGCACAACTTGTGGGGCAGCGTTGGTTGGAAGAGAAAGAGCATGCCACATTTGTGTGCCAATTTTCCAATTTATTGACTCTCAATGGAATAATTATCCAATCGGCCTTTTGGTGCAGGTATGCGGTGAACAACATGCATGCATATGTATTGCCATCATCTTTAAATGGGCAAACAATGAGGGCAAACATGTTAGCCGGGCAATTTGTGTTATTTTGCGGCACCAAACAACCGTTGTTTTTCGGGCAAAAGGCAAAGCCCCCCCCCCCCCCCCCGGGTGGCTTACCCAAAGGGGCATCGAGTGGGAAGCGCGCCACAAGTATTTTGCTACGCAAAGGTTTCAACATTTATGTCACCTATTTGTTTGCCATACAGCCATCACTTGCCACAAGGTGGCCCCTACATTGCTCTCACCATCTTTGGCCCTAATGTTAGGCTCAACAACATAGCCCGAACATTGCTTTGAAAATATTTCCCCCAAACGTACAAGGAAACAAGGGGCTTCCGTGGTATGTATATCACCTCCAAAAACAACCCCCCCAATGCAGATTGCCCACCCTCTAGACCACCGCCTTCATCCCCTTGTTTACTCTCCCCCGCCGGGGCCGAAGAGATTGGCTGAGGCGGGGAGGGTGCCCGCCGAGGCGCAATGTCCGGACCACTAGGTTACCAATTGGCAACCAGCGACATTTTTTTTTGCACCCCCGCAAAACGTATCACATATGCCCCTCAAAATGATCGCAGCGAAAATACAACTACGCGACCCTTCGATTTTTCCGCCGCTGATAGCCGTTTTGGTGAAATAGCACCGTTTTAAGCCGTTTTTCAACCGGTCTCCGCCGAATAGGGGCCGAATTTTGTATTGGCTGCCCTGTGCGGATTTGACCGACGTTGGTACCCCTTAAAATGATTGGCTCGTGCAAAAAAGTCAGGAAATCAACTTTGTTTGCCAAATTTGGTGCCGTTTTGCGGTTTTGCAGCAGTTTTGAGCGTTTTTGGGGCAGTTTTGTAGTGAAATAGGGTCAAATTGTCACTAAAAGCACAGGTTCAACCCGTTTGAGGGTATGGGTGGCTCTCGATGCATAGTTTGCAAGAAGGAACAGTGGCTAGTCTCGGTTTCTGAGGGGCTTGCCCCACAGAAACCGAGACAAGCAGGCGTGAAGCTGGTTTTCCTATGGTTTTTTTTGGCTTAACAACCCTGACGTGAAAGCTGAGGTAACACTTTGCTTACCCTGACCTATTGCAAACCTTGAAACCTGTCCTCAGCGCTATTTCTCCGTGATCAGCTCTTGTTCACTCTCCCCCGCCGGGGCCGAAGAGATTGGCTGAGGCGGGGAGGGTGCCCGCCGAGGCGCAATGTCCGGACCACTAGGTTACCAATTGGCAACCAGCGACATTTTTTTTCGCAGCCCCGCAAAACTTAGCACATATGCCCCTCAAAATGATCGCAGCGAAAATACAATCACGCGACCCTTCGATTTTCCCGCCGCTGATAGTCCTTTTGGTGAAATAGCACCGTTTTAAGCGGTTATTCAACCAGTCTCCGCCGAATAGGGGCTGAATTTTGTATTGGCTGCCCTGTGCTGATTTGACCCACGCTGTTACCCCTTAAAATGATCAGCTCGTGCCAAAATGTCGGGAAATCACATTTGTTTGCCAAATTTGTTGCCGTTTTGCGGTTTTGCAGCAGTTTTGAGCGTTTTTGGGGCAGTTTTGTAGTGAAATACGGTCAAATTGTCACTAAAAGCACAGGTTCAACCCGTTTGAGGGTATGGGTGCCTCTCGATGCATAGTTTGCAAGAAGGAACAGTGGCTGGGCTCGGTTTCTGCCGGGCTTGCCCCACAGAAAGCGAGACTAGCAGGCGTGAAGCTGGTTTTCATATGGTTTTTTTTGGCTTGAAAACCCTGACGTGAAAGCTGAGGTAACACTTTGCTTACCCTGACCTACTGCACACCTTGAAACCTGTCCTCAGCGCTATTTCTCCGTGATCAGCTCTTGTTCAATTTCCCCTGCAGGGGCCGTAGTGATTCGGCTTCGGTGGGAAGGGTACCCGCCGAAGCGCAATTCACGACCGACAAGGGTATTAAGGGCAGATCGCGCGTTTTTTTTTCCGCTGTTCTCAAAATGTGTGACATATGCCCCTCGAACTGATCGCAGTGAAAATACAACTACGGACTTTTCGATTTTTGGGGCACTGGTAGTCCTTTTGGTGAAATAGCACCGTTTTAAGCAGTTTTTTAACCAATCTCCGCCGAACAGGGGCTGAATTTTGTACTGGCTGCCATGTGCAGATTTGACCCATGTTATCACCCCTTAAAATGATCAGCTGGTGCCAAAACGTTGGGAAATCTACTTTGTTTGCCAAATTTGGTACCGTTTTGTGGTTTCGCGTCAGTTTGGAGCATTTTTGGGGCAGTTTGGTATCAAAATGGGGCAAATTGTTACTAAAAGCGCAGGTTCAACCCGGTTGAGGGTATTGGTGCCCCTCGATGCATAGTTTGCAAGAAGGAGCAGTGGCTAGGCTCGGTTTCTGTGGGGCTTGCCCCACAGAAACCGAGACTAGCAGGCGTGAAGCTGGTTTTCCTAGGGTTTTTTGTGCTTACAAACGCATCTGTATGGATTGTACGTTGTTGCACAATGGTGGCAGAAGTACCGTATGGTATGCATACCCGAAAGAGGAGCGGGCTGTAATTCTCCGTGATCCGCTCTTTTTCAATTTCCCCTGCAGGGGCCGTAGTCATTCGGCTTCGGCGGGAAGGGTACCCGCCGAAGCGCAATTCACGACCAACAAGGGTGTTGATGGCAGATCGCGTACTTTTTTTTCGCTGTTCTCAAAATGTGTGACATATGCCCCTCAAAATGATCGCATCGAAAATACAACCACGCGACTTTTCAATTTTTGGGCCAATGGTAGGCGTTTTGGTGGAATAGCACCGTCTTAAGCCGTTTTTCAACCAGTCTCCGCCGAATAGGGGCTCAATTTTCTACTGGCAGCCATGTGCAGATTTGACCAATGTTTTCACCCCTTAAAATGATCAGCTGGTGCCAAAACGTCAGGAAATCAACTTTGTTTGCCAAATTTGGTACGGTTTTGTGGTTTTGCGGCAGTTTTGAGTGTTTTTGGGGCAGTTTTGTAGCGAAATAGGGTCAAATTGTTACTAAAAGCATAGGTTCAACCCGTTTGAGGGTATTGGTGGCTCTCGATGCATAGTTTGCAAGAAGGAGCAGTGGCTAGGCTCGGTTTCTGTGGGGCTTGCCCCACAGAAACCGAGACTAGCAGGCGTGAAGCTGGTTTTCCTATGGTTTTTTTGGCTTACAAACCCATCTGTACGGATTTTACGTGGCTGCACAATGGTGGCAGAAGTACCGTATGGTATGCATACCCCAAAGAGGAGCGGGCCGTAATTCCCCGTGATCCGCTGTTTTTCAAATTGGGCCCTCGGCCCGCCTTGCCACATGCGCGGAGAGGGGGAGGGGCCCCCTCCGCACAAGTCACTGGCCACCTCTCAACCCCCTATAATAGGGAACCCCATGTGTCGTTGACGGCGGTTCTATCACCCCTACACTCTTACCCCTCAAAATGACCGCCTCGACGTGGCGATCATGCCGTGCATCTTGGTTTCCGTCATCTATGTTCGTTTTAAATAGTTAGGAGCCCTTGAAGTTGGTAGTTTGTAAGCAAGGATCCAAGAATTCCTGTATGTGTAGGGATCGGATTTAAGGGTGCGCGACCAAAGTTAATATGCAAACTGATGTAATGTATGAATCTCAGGGCTGAAATCGTAAAAAATCGAATCATAAGGTTAATTAATTTCTAGCACTGGCGACAGCGCTCTTGGCGGCGGCGCAAACTCGCAGCACTTCAATAAATTCTGGTTGGCAAAAATAAAAGGTGAGTGATTGTCATTTGCGGTCAAAAAGAAAAATATGTTTCCCCATATTGCGGTCGTGGCTTTGCTCTTCGTGTTTCGTTTCGTGTTGGCTGTTTGCTGTTTGCTCTTTGCCGTGCCCACTCCAGCCGCTGACATGAAGGTCGCAGATGAGCCGCAACCGTTGTGGACCACTGCCGGCGGCTACTGGTGTGATGCCCGGAGTTGATTTGGTGTGTTTCGTTTTGCAGGGGTGAATGCATGCAGATTCAGATGGAGTTTGTCGATTTGGTTTTGTGCGTGCATGCTTGCCTGCAATCCGTGCCCTGCTTGGTTGGTTCGCTGGAGCTTGCTTGTGTGTGCCCCGTTTGAGTTTGATTTCGCATTAGAGTGCACCAACACACAAATCACACAAAAACGGCGCGCTGACACTCAAGTGGCACAGTTGAGACAATCATTGCGCGCTGACACACACATGGCACACACACAGCGCGCGCTGGACACACAAGTTACACACACTTTGCGCGGTGACACAGAGATGACACACACAAAGTGCACTGCCACACAAATGACACACACAAACAGCGCGCTGACACATGACACGCGCCAGCACACAAATGACACACACCCAGCGCTCGCCGGACACACAGTGACACACCCAGAGTGAGCCGGACACACAAACACACACCCAGCGCGCCGCAAACACACTATCCCACACCCAACGCGCGCACGACACACCATTACACAACCAGCGCGCAGCAAACACACTATCACACACCCAGCGCGCGACAAACACACAATGACACACCCAGCGCGGCGAACACACCATCACACACCCAGCGCGCGCCGGACACACAATCACACACGAGTGTATCTTTTGTGTCAGCGCGCAGTGTGTGTGTCGGCGCGCTGTGTGTGTGATCTGTGTGTCAGCGCGCAATGTGTTAGTGTGTTCGCCGCGCGCTGGGTGTGTGATTGTGTGTTCGCCGCGCGCTGGGTGTGTGATTGTGTGTTCGCCGCACGCTGGGTGTGTGATTGTGTGTTCGCCGCGCGCTGGGGGTGTCACTGTGTGTCTGGCGCGCGCTGGGTGTGTGATAGAGTAAGAAAAAGTGCTTTTCCAATGCTTTGAGGCATACTCTAGTTGTATTAGAGATGCACTGAGCATCCAGGCATTTGTATCTTAGTATCGGTCCCACCAAAACTGGTGATAACACATTTTGACCTATGGAACCAAACACCCAATCAGGATATGGAGTGGACCCCTTAATCCCCTTTCAATGTGAGGCAAATCATCTTTTCCTGAGTTGACTGAGAACTGACATATCCAGGGCAGACCCTATGAATTTATCTATGTTTTTCCATGAATTCTTAGCTGTCCTAGTGGTATGCACCCTAGGGGGCTGGGCACCTCTTTTTGAGAGGTCCTGGGTTCAATTCCTGGTCAGCCTAGCTAAGTAGGAAGATCCCATGTGACATGGCAGTGACCTCATCGCCACATGCCCTGCCACCTCAGCACATATGGGACCCAAAACAAAGAGTGCACATCTCCTGAGATGGCACTATGGAGAGAGAGTGACCATGCGGCAGTTTTCCAACTCTTTTTCCAAAACATTTCAGCTATCTTTGTGAATATGCATTCCGATTTGAGCTGAGTTGCAGTTCCTGTGAATATCCTTTCATCTTTCACTGTTTACACTGCAGCACTTCATGCTTTGGTCCTGATTCTCTTCTCCTTGCACACCTCTGGCTTGGATTATCCTGGATTGACTATATTTCAGCAAACAAAAGGTTTTCATCTTCCAAAACAAGCAGCAGGAAACCCTACACCAGCAGCAAGCAGCAGGAGAGACAAAAACACAGTTTTGAAACCACTATAAATTTTTCTGGTAGCAAGAGGCAGTCTGTCTCTGCACACCAGCAGCAACCCCGCGCCGTACATCCAGTGCGCCGAGTACAGGCACATATAAGCAGAAGGGCAGACTAAGATGGACACGAGGAAGGAGGACGCCGACGTGAAGACAGCACCAGCGCCTGAGGCACCGGCAAGGCCAGCACCTGGTGAACCTGGACCTCGACCTGGCGGCGCTGTACCTTCAGAGCCCTTACATGGGCCAGTGGAAGCGGCTGAGGACTCGCTGGATGGACTCCAGACGGCCTTCGGGGCCCTGTCAGTCGAAGAGGTTGTCTCTCAGCCTGTGAGGAGGAAGAGAGAGAGCGAGAAGGATGCTGGAGACGAAGCAGACGAAGGAGAGGAACAAGGGCAAGACCTGACGAATGGCCCTACCTTCGAAGGCGCAGCAAGCGCTTCTGGCCTCCACCAATCGCCCTCTCCTATAACCACCACACTCCCAATTCCAGACCCAGCCGCCGCAACATCCACTCCCATAACCAACCCGCCTATGGCAGAGGGCACAGGCTTTACTGGCATGCCTCCCTACCCCGCCTATGGTATGGGCCCACCTACCACTGTGCTCCCTGAGGCAACTACTGCCAGTGAGCCGCTGGCTTCCAGCTCTGCGCCGCGATGGTATGCGGCTGAATATCCCCATCCACTACCCGCTACTGGAACCTATGTGGATGTTCCTGGGTATGCACCTGGGTATGCAACCTTGAGTGGGTTGAGGAGAGGACCCGAGTCTCTTGGTGGCAGGAGTAGAGGATCGGGGAGATCCTCCAACAGGTCCCTGACGCGGTCGGAGATCAACGAGGTGCTCCGAGGAGCCACTTCAAAAATCGTGGGCGACCTCACTCAAGAGATCCGAGAGAAACTGGAGCCCCTGATGATACCGCCCCAAGCGTCACCTACTACGGTGGGAATGTCACCCCACCGAGTACAGGCCAACCACCTGGCGGCAGGGTTGACAAATACCCTGGGGAGCCTGAGGAGCAGACCGAGGCCGACTCCTGCAGCTATACCGAGAAGTCCTTTCGTACCGAGATCGGCCCAGCCGCCCTACAGCCACGTGACGAACTCTACGAGGGCCGAGCTGGACCGGCTGGGGCTGACAGCCTTGAGGGCAATGGTGGACGTGGAGCCTTATGGCTCTAGTGATCTAGGCGGAGACCCCTCCGATGACGAGCCGCCGTCGATGACTTCTACTTCGCCCTCGGAGGACGATGACCCGGAGGACCCCGAGGACCCAAAGGGGAAGAAGAAGAAGAAGAAGAAGAAGAAGACCCGACGTTCTGAGGGACGCAGGTCTCAGGAGGCGAAGGCTATTGCCACCTCCAAGATCGTGGTGAACCTGCCTGAGTTCACAGGCAAGGACCTCAGCGAGTTCGCTGAGAATTTTGGACGGTTTCTCCGATTGACCGGCCAAACCCACGCTAGTGGGCGAGTCAAGTGCGATCTGCTCCTGCAGTGCTGCAAGACCAAGTACCTGGAGAAGCAGGTTAGGCAGATCGTGACTAACTCCGCCACCTTTGCCGATGTGTTGGTTGCCCTGGAGAGGCAGTACCCGACCTACGAAACCGACCTCTCCATCAGGGCCGAGATCCAGAACCTGCCCGTGCTGCCCAACAACCCCAAACCTGGCAGGGTCTCTGAGCTGTTGGCTGACCTGGATCACTGGGCTAGACGACTGACGCCCGGTTCCTACAGCAGCAACGACCTGCTGTTCTGGTTGGTGGCCAAGCTCCCTCGAGAGCTATGGGACGAGTGCCGTTCGACGGCGGAGCGCAAGGCTAGATCCCTCCGCTACGAGGATCTATGCGTGCTACTCCTGGAGCTGGCGCTCGAGAAGGAGAGCGACCAGCACTTGAACAATTACCGTCCTGGAGGAGGAGGTTCTGGAGGTCATGGCAAAGGGTACCAAGGGTCCCGACCTGGGCAGGGGAATACCCCCAAACACGCCCACGCCCGTATCATGGAGAACGTGAAGGAGCTATTCTGGTGTGATGCCAGAGACGAGCAGGGCCACCTGCAGCAGGCCCCTGACTGCGAGCAGCGGGACTGCTTCGTAGTCCAGGGGAAGCAGCAGGAGAAGAACACCGGCGCCAAAGCGAACCTGCCGGATCATTACAGGTGCATCATCACGTGTGCATTCTGCGGGAAGCGGAAGCACTACGAGGATGAGTGCTACCATAAGCAACGCCTATTGGCGAAGCTTAAGGGTGAAGATCCTGGCAAAGGCTCAGGCAAAGGTGGAGGCAAAGGCAAAGGCAACGACTCCGGCAAGGGCAAGTCGAAAGGACGTGGTCAAGGGCAAGACAAGGGTCACGGTGGACGAGGAGGAGGCGCTAACCGCCAGCCCGACAACAAGAACAAGGACAAGAACGGAGGCAACCCCAACCCTAATCCAGGGGGGAACTCCGAGCCCTCTGGAGGGCAGTCTGGTCCTACCACACGCTCACAAACGCAGGCCAAGCAAGAACAAGGAGCCAAGCGTGAGCATGAAGGTGGTGATGACGGCAATGCTAAGAAGAGGAGCCGTTTCATGAGGATGGCCCGCAAATTGCGGAACAAGGGGTTCGAGGTGACCTGTCCCGCGGAGTTCTGACGGGGACGCTCTGGTGGCACCCAAGACCTGGTGTTTTCGGTACGTATCCGACTAGGGGGACGAAAATACCTGGGGGTATTCGATACTGGCGCCAGAATATCTATAGTGGCCAAGAAAATTTTACCTTGTGGGAGCCTGAAGAACACCATGACCACCGCTGCTATACGTATGGGGGATGGACATGTGGCGCACAGCTGCGGGGACTGTGAAGTGGAGGTACCTATGGGCTCCCGGACTATCGCCCATCGGTTCTATGTGATGGACACTGAGGCCTTCGACTTTGTACTGGGGACTGACTTCTTCGTACAGCACTCCCAGATACAATCCCTGACGCTGCAAGCGCCCTACCTCCTCTACGTGGACCCCGGCAGTGGCAGAGAGTCTGTGCCACTGGAGCAGTCGGAACATACCTCAAGTTACCTGAGGCTATCGAAGGAGGAGCCCTCAAACATGATGGCGGCCTCCAAAACTGAGGACTATCAACTATTGGGGGGAGTCCTAGACCAAGGTCTGAAGGAGTTGGGTTACTCTCGAGAAGACCTGAGTGTGGAGTTGTTCGCCCGCGACAAGCAGCATGTACTGGACCTTTACTGCAGCAAGGGGAGGAACTGCAGCTACAAATTTTACTGGCCCTCTTTCGGGATGGCCTACAGGAACCCCAGGTTCAGTGAACTGGCGAAGGTGCTGACCAGGGTGGCCTTGGAACGTTCCCGTATGGTCCTGTGTTCCCCCGATTGCGGAGCCCATGGGGGTAACGAAAACTGGCGAAACCTCCTGGACAGGCTGACTATCAGCTCTGTTCGGTTACCTGATGAGGCCATCTACGTGCCTCTGGGTCGTAAGACGCCTATTGGGAAACCCAGATGGGGGAGTATGCTGAGCGTGGTGGACGGCGGTCTTACTTCCATCCCCTCGGAGGATCTGGACCCGACTCTGGTCCAGGCTATACAACGAGAAAGCGACGGACTCGCCTTTGGTGACTTGAAGGATGGCCTACGACCTCAAGATGCTGTTGAGACTACACCCGGAGGAGATGAGTACGTCGTGACTGACACCAAGACCCCCAACTCTCCCTGTCATGTACCTGTTCCTGATGGAGTCTCTGAGTGTGGACTATCTGAGCTACCTAGCTCTATCCACTTAGATGATGAAACTGAGCACGACGCCTTCTTCGTGCAGACCTGTGTGGAGGAAGTGGAGAACGCCGGTACGTCGCCCCACTGAAACCCCTACTCTCCATGAGGGTGGAAGACCCCGTGGACGAGGAGCTGGACCCTCGATCCAGGCTCAGGGAGTATGTGGATTCCAAGAGGAAGCTGGTGGCGAAAAAGCTATGCTACGCGAAGCCTACCCGCAGCTCATGGCCACTGAAGCAAGGACGTATCGGAGACCTATCCCAATTGAAGGAGGACCTCGAACAGAAGATCACCACCTGGCAAAGGGAGGTAGATCTTAAGCTCATGAAGAGCGTGTGGGGCGCCCATGTGAGGACCCCAGAGGAGGACGACCTCTCGGAGGAATGTGTATGTGAACCCCCTCGAGCGTGCCTATGTTGCCATCGTCCACCGGAGATGGTTGAACAAGACCTTCTATATGCCTACCAAGGGCTGAAGGACACTACCACGGGCGAAGAGTCGGTGGAGGACCACCTCCCGACGTCTATTACTCAGGGGGCAAGCAACTTACACTCTGACGAGGACATGGAGGACAAGATCAAGGTATTGGACCCGCGGGTACAGAAGCTTATAAGGACCTATCTGGAGGTGTTCGGAGAACTACCCCCTCCAGCCTCATGTGACAAGCTGGTACAGATGGACCTCAAGCTGAAACCCGAGTTCGTGGGTCACAAGATCCGGAGGAGACCCTATCCAGCTCCTAAAGAGCAGGCCGACGAGATCGAGCGAGAGATACAAGAATGTATCGACGCTGGCCTAGTCCTGGAGTACAAGGACGGGGACTACCCCCTACACTGCAGCCCCTGTTTCCTGGTGGCTAAACCTGGATCTACAGCCAAACGGCTGGTAGTGGACTATGGAGAGCTTAACAAGAAGACGCTGAACCACTCAGGGTCCATTCCCAATATGGAGTCTACCCTGGAGAAGATAGCCTCCTGCCGCTACAAGACCAAGATGGACAAGAGGAGCGGATTCTGGCAAGTGGACCTGACGCCCAACGCACAGGAACTACTGGCCTTCATCACCCCTCAGGGGAGGGTGTTCAAGTGGAAGGTCATGCCGTTTGGCGTGGCTAACGCACCCGCTCTATTCCAAGAGGTGATGAACAAGATCTTGTCCATCCTACGAAGGAGACCTAAGGTGCAGGAGCTTATATCCCGTGGGGCCCAGATGGAGGCTCACATCGACGATGTATGCCTCGGGACCAATGCCCAGGAGGATCACCTAATCCTCTTGGGTGAGTTCTTTGCGGTCTGCCAGGAGAACCACACACGACTCAAGCTGGAGAAGTGTGAGTTCATGCAGGAGACCATGCAGTACCTGGGGTTTGACGTTGGCTATGGGTGGTGGACCCCAGCGGCCTCTAAGGCCAAACCCCTGATGGATGCCAAGGTACGACACGAAGACCCCAATAAAGGACTTCATGATGTACGCAGTTTCATTGGGGCGTGCAACTTCTATCGCCGCCACATCAAAAACTTCATCTACACCAGCGCCGTTCTGACGGACTTGATCAAGAAGAGTACTACTTGGCGCTGGGGCCCACAAGAGCAACAAGCGTTTGACGAGCTCAAAGACAAGGTAGCCAACGCTAAGTGCTTGGGCGTGCCTAGGGCACAAGGGGAGATTATCCTGGTGACCGACGCCAGCAATGTGGGCGGTGGTGGAACGTTGTTCCAATGGCAAGCACTAGAGAAGGAGGAGTTCGACTCGGCCATTTCCCAATGGGGGACGGAAGGTCTCAACCGAGATGGAACCCTCAAGCACAGCTACCCTGACGACAAGTGGGTCCTAGTACCTCTGGGCCACTGGAACTGGAAGTGGAACAAGGTCAGGGGGAACTACTCCTCCTATGAGCAGGAATTGCTCGCGGGTATGCTGGTGCTATCCTCACAAGCCAGACTGTTGGGGAGTAACCCTGTGGTCTGGCTGTGCGACCAAGAACCGGTCCGCATTTTCCAGAAGGGTCCCCCACCTGAGAAGGCCAAGCTACAACGCTGGTGGACCTACCTCAGTCAACTACGGCTGACGGTACACGATATACAGGGAGTGAAGAACGAGTGTGCCGACTACATCAGCCCCAACAACTTCGACGCCCTGATTGCTGCCCGGTCTGAAGCGCTGGCTAAGGAGGCGTTCAGCCGTATGGACGTCCACTTGGACCTCAACATGACGATGATACGCCCCCTGGATGGACTCCAACAATCGGAGTACCTGAAGGAGTTTGGGGATATCTACAAGCGCCTGGAGAAACGCCTTGAACCCCTCCTGGTCAACCAAGACCAGTGGAAGAGGGACAAGAGCTACCTCTGGCAGGAGGACCGCATAGTGGTGCCTAGTGACAGAGTCCCAGCGCCGCTGAAGTGGACCCATGAGTCCAGCGGTCATGTGGGTGCTGACCGTACCCTGAGGCTGTTCAAGCAGTGGTTCCACACTACGTGGACTGACGACCAACTGCGGAAAACCCTCCAGCCTATCGTGGACAAGTGCCCGTGCAGGTCTTGTAAACCAGGGGATATCAGGGACAGACGTCTCTACTCGACCTTGCCCATCCCTCACTGTGCTAACAGTGTTCTATACGTGGACTACACGGAGATGCCGAAGTTCGGGGGCTATGACTTCGCCCTCGTGGTAACCTGTGGGTTGACCAGGTTTACCAGGGTGTTCCCATGTACAAAGCACATTACCGGGGAGGAGACTATCAAGATACTCCTGGAGGAGTGGTTTTGTGTCTATGGGGCGCCCAAGGAGATCAACTCCGATGAGGACGTACGAGTACGCTCAGATACTGGCTGGTACAAGAGGGTCCTGAGATCCCTCAATGTCCAGGTGTCTACGGGGATTCCCTACTCTCACACGAGCAACCCCCTATGTGAGCGACAGATCCGTGTCCTGAAGGAGAATGTACGGATATGGTGCAAAACTGAACGCACCAGAGACTGGGTGAGACTGCTCCCCGTCATATCCTTGATGATGAACTCCCAAGAGAGTTCAGCTACTGGGTACTCGCCCCATGAACTATTCCTAGGGCGCCCGGCATGGTTCCTACATGCCCCCTATCCAGAGGACACCCATTCTTCTGTGGGTGAATGGGTCCAAGAGCAACAAGCGAAGGTGGACAAGGCCAAGGCTATGCTCCAGAGAGTGAGGGAGCGTCAGTGGAAGAAGAAGAACAAGCACCGAGTACCGGCCACCTACCAAGAGGGGGACTGGGTGCTGGTGCACCACACACGACTACCTGCCTGGCCACGCTCTACCAGCGATGACCCATACTTCGGGCCGTACAAGATTCTATCAGTGGATTGACACCGTATCACCGTGCGGTGTTCTCCCCGTCTAGGGGGGACCCTGGTGTGCGCTGCTCAACACCTGAAGTGCTACTATGATCCTGAAGACCTCTGTGGGGAGGAGTGGGAGCTGAACGACGAGAAAATCGCCGCTCTGGACCTACAAGGGGCTGCCAGCCCTATGGAAGTTGAAGCTGAACTCCCCGACATGAACGCCGAGGAGATGGCTAAGGAAGGCTTCTACCTGGTGAAGTCTGTCCTACGCCACCGCTATCGCCAGGGTTGGCGCTTCCTCACCCTCTGGGAAGGGTTTGGAGTCGAAGAGGCCACCTGGGAGCCCTTCTCTGCATTTGTTCTACCTGAGGGACGCCTAAACTCAGTTCTGGTTGACTACTTGTCCCAGAACAACCTTGGTGAGTTGCTGAGGCTCGCTGAGACGCTTGCCTCCAAGACTAAAGCTAGGGACTGAACCTTACCCTTACCTGCCAAAGCGTATGTGTGAGTGTGCTTTTCCTAAGGACCTGAGAGCAAGCCGCAGAAGTGGTGTCCTACTTATACCCAAGTCTGCACGCTTGCTAAACCTGGAGGGTTGGCTTATTGATGCCACGGGGTACGCCCCGGGTCTCCCCTCCCCTAAGCGCCCAATTTCTGTGCTGGCGCAAAACCTTTGGGGAATACCCAGCGTACTAATCCAGGTATTGTTTTCCCTACCTATCTGTCTACTACAGGGAGGGGTGGCCAAAAGCTATGAAGGCATGAAAACGCTGTTTTGCTAAGTGGCCAAAACACTGACCTAACCACTGCCACAGCCCACCAACCCTGCTAAAATTGCAGGAAACGGCCTGGACAGTGACACACGCACTACAGGTCCTACACACCCTACAGTGGCACCATCCTGGTGGGCGAGCACTGGTGCAACTGGCTCAAGCCCCCACTCAGGACTACCACTCCTACACACACACTCTACTTGGTGTTGTTGAAGAACATGTCGTGGGTCCTAGCGACCCTCCTGTGAAGAGGACAAAAGAACACAGCGCTGCTAAGCAACTGTGGCCTAACAGGGGACGCCACCACGCTTTTCCCCTGCTAGGGCTTGGAGGGAAGAGGTGCTCTTGCGTGCACGGCGCAGATGTCGATGGAGTCGGACTCCCTGCTCTGCCACAGGCTGAGGGGAGCTATTTGTTTGTGTGATCTGCGCCCTTGTTTAGCAGGGCATGAAAAAAATGGTATGCTGCTGCACCAATCACCCTACCTGCCCACCTGTAAAGCAAAGGCAAATGAAGGGGCGTTTGCGGCGGAGGAACCAAGCCACTCTCCACGTATTATACGCTTCTCAGAGTGACCTATAATACACTGTCCGCAAACACGCTGAAGAATCAGCTACCCCTGTCAAGCAAGCAAGCGCTAAGGGACTCCTCAGGTTCTCTTAAAGAACGTACCAAGGAGCCCCTGGGTAGCCTAAACAAGGTTTACCGTGCGCACTTCGCGTGGCCTACCCTTTAATGCGTGTGTGAATGCACGAGCATGCACGACCGTGTTGGGCAAACCTGCCCATCTTAACCGCAATCTTGAACTCCACCAGGGGGTGGCCCCACCTGGGCGTACCTACCTTACCCACCGCTGGAGAGTGAAGCAAGGTGGAGAGAAAAACGGGGCGCACGCGAAGAACGTTGCTATGCACTTGTGTGTATGTCTAATCACCCTGATCTGACCGCTAATCATCTGCAATCTTTCTAATCAATCCCTCTATCGCGTTCTATCATTGTTAGCGCTGCTACAAGACTTGTTCACGGAGACACGAGACGAGCAATGTGTATGCGGCATACGAGACGAGCATACCTGTAGTTTATACCTGATTCATTGAAGTCTTTTTCGTTGATTTTCAAATTCTTGAATTTTTGATACTTCTATTAGTGTAGGTGGAATCTGTATGTTTATTTATTAATGTGTGTCTCGTCATTTTCAAGACCACGTGAGACATACGTTTATAATGTCATTATTTCTGCATTTTCCGGCGCTTCGCTAGGAGCCGCTCCTGCGCGCCGCCTTTTTATGCGTAGGAATTTCTTGATTTAAAAAATCTAGAGATGACTATAATTTTTATAAAAATGTGCTTCTGATGCACAATTGGATTCTGCTCAGGTGTGTTGTCTTAGAAAAATTCTAGGCCGTCATTTGACGGATTTTGGTGTCGTCGCTTCGTTTTTGCGTGGATTCGTCCATAATTCTCCCATTCCTGCCTCTGCAGATACCCACGCGCAGCCTCGCTGAGTAGGCCGTGTTCTGGCCGAAACGCAGCAGCCTGGGGAGACTGAGCAGAACCCAAGACCCCACCAAGGGGCAATTTTATTTTTTCACGACTCCCTTCGCCCTAAGACAGGTCACAGGTCGCCAGCAGGTTTACGAGAACCCATGCGAGTGTGTATATTGTGTCTTGCGTTGGGTTTGTGTCGCGCTGCGTCTTGGAGGGAGGGATGCACATGCACATATTTTGGCATGCTCCCAAACTTACCCAACCAAGCCACAGGAGCCCCGGCAGCGCCATGAGCGCTGAGTCTTCTGTAGGAAATGTTACTAACAGAGCAGCAAAAGAGCGCCAGCCATGGTGAGCGCCCATTTTTCTGTGTGAGGGAAACTATAGGTATTTTAAAGTAGATGTGGAAACCAAGGAAAGGCCAAGAAAAAAATCCGTTTTTCCTAAAATGCGACAGTGGTGGCCACCACAGCACAAGGGGGGAGTAAGAAAAAGTGCTTTTCCAATGCTTTGAGGCATACTCTAGTTGTATTAGAGATGCACTGAGCATCCAGGCATTTCTATCTTAGTATTGGTCCCACCAAAACTGGTGATAACACATTTTGACCTATGGAACCAAACACCCAATCAGGATATGGAGTGGACCCCTTAATCCCCTTTCAATGTGAGGCAAATCATCTTTTCCTGAGTTGACTGAGAACTGACATATCCAGAGCAGAGCCTATGAATTTATCTATGTTTTTCCATGAATTCTTAGCTGTCCTAGTGGTATGCACCCTAGGGGGCTGGGCACCTCTTTTTGAGAGGTCCTGGGTTCAATTCCTGGTCAGCCTAGCTAAGTAGGAAGATCCCATGTGACATGGCAGTGACCTCATCGCCACATGCCCTGCCACCTCAGCACATATGGGACCCAAAACAAAGAGTGCACATCTCCTGAGATGGCACTATGGAGAGAGAGTGACCATGGGGCAGTTTTCCAACTCTTTTTCCAAAACATTTCAGCTATCTTTGTGAATATGCATTCCGATTTGAGCTGAGTTGCAGTTCCTGTGAATATCCTTTCATCTTTCACTGTTTACACTGCAGCCCTTCATGCTTTTGTCCTGATTCTCTTCTCCTTGCACACCTCTGGCTTGGGTTATCCTGGATTGACTATATTTCAGCAAACAAAAGGTTTTCATCTTCCAAAACAAGCAGCAGGAAACCCTACACCAGCAGCAAGCAGCAGGAGAGACAAAAACACAGTGTTGAAACCACTATAAACTTTTCTGATAGTGTGTTCGCCGCGCGCTGGGTATGTCATTGTGTGTTCGGCGTGCGCTGGGTGTGTGATAGTGTGTTCCCCGCGCGCTGGGTGTGTGATAGTGTGTTCGCCGCGCGCTGGGTGTGTGATTGTGTGTTTGCAGCGCGCTGGGTGTGTCGCTGTCTGTCTGGCGAGTGCTGGGTGTGTGTCTTTTGTGTGTTGGCGCGCTGGGTGTGTGTCATTGGTGTGTTAGAGCGCTGTGTGTGTGTGTTAGTGCACTGTGTGTGTGTCTTTTCTGTGTCAGCGCGCAATGTGTGTGTCATTTGTCCTGTCTGTCATTTGTGAATGTGTGTGTCATTTGTGAATGTGTTTGTCATTTGTGAATGTGTGTGTCGTTTGTGTCTGCCATTTTGCCATCTGTGTGTCATTTGTGTGTGCCATTTTGCCATCTCTGTGTCATTTGTGTGTCTGCCATTTTGCCATCTGTGTGTCATTTGTGTGTCTGCCTTTTGCCATCTGTGTGTCATTTGTGTGATGTGTTTTGTTTTTGCTCCACTGAAAGCAGAGATCGTTTTTTTTCGAAACAAAAGGCTTTTTGTCAATGTTCATGAGAGAAAGCAGTATAATTTGGTGACAGGGGGAGCATTGTACATTTTCATTTAGAAACAACAACGTTGGATGGCACGGAATAAGTGAAAGGGGCGAAATGATCAAATACATTGATGGCAAGTGCAATGTCACAGAAACATTGTTTCTACAAACAACGCTGTAAAACAGATCAAGTGCATATTTTTGATTCCCATCGGGCAGTTGGTGAAGAAACTGGTTTTCCAACCCCAAGCTTAGGAGTGGCGTGCACATTGCTGGTTTTGCTTTGCATAACCTCATGAAGATTCTTAGCCAATTTGACCATCTTTTTATGGCATGTTTAGTTGTAGTTCACGTTCCGGCAACTTTTGCCCCAGCTAGGGGAAAACTAGCTAGTCCACCCCCCCCCCCCCCCGCCTTCGCCGGGAGGGAGAAAACAATAAGAGAGGGGGGGTGGATGCGATGGTGCATGGCACCATCGCATCCACTCAAGTATCCACTCACTCATCGCATCCACTCAGGTATCCATTCACTTACCTCAGGAAATTGCGTGACTGGGGGGGGGGGGTCCTGCATGCTTTGAGGGGCGGGAGGGGGGTGCGTGGGGTAGCTACCACAGGTGGATAAAAGCCATGCTGTTTGTTGTCAAGTGGGGTACGTGGTGGTAAGGGTTCGGCTGAACGGCAAGGTGCACAAGTTGTGGGGCAGCGTCGGTTGGAAGAGAAAGAGCATGCCACATTGGTGTGCCAATTTTCAATTTTGTTGACTGTCAATGACCTTTTGGTGCAGGTATGCGGTGAACAACATGCATACATATGTATTGCCAACATTTTTAAATGGGCAAACAATGAGGGCCAACATGTTTGCCAGTGAATTTGTGTTGTTTTGCGGCACCAAACAACCGTTGTTTTTCGGGCCAAAGGCAAAGGCACCCCCCCCCCCCCGGGCGCCTACCCAAAGGGGCATCGACTGGGAAGCGCGCCACAAGTATTTTGCTACGCAAAGGTTTCATCATTTATGGCACCTATTTGTTTGCCATACAGCCATCACTTGCCACAAGGTGGCCCCTACATTGCTCTCACCATCTTTGGCCCGAATGTTAGGCTCAACAACATAGCCCGAACATTGCTTTGAAAATATTTCCCCCAAACGTACAAGGAAGCAAAGGGCTTCCGTGGTATGTATCACCTCGGAAAACAACCCCCCCAATGCAGATTGCCCACCCTCTAGACCACCGCCGTCATCCCCTTGTTCAAAATGGGCCCTCGGCCCGCCTTGCCACATGCGCGGAGAGGGGGAGGGGCCTTCTCCGCACAAGTCACTGGCCACCTCTCAACCCCCTATAATAGGGAACCCCATGTGTCGTTGACGGCGGTTCTATCACCCCTACACCCTTACCCCTCAAAATGACTGCCTGGATGTGGCGATCATGGCGTTCATCTTGGTTTTTGTCATCTATGTTCGTTTTAAATAGTTAGGAGCTCGTGAAGTTGGTAGTTTGTAAGCAAGGATCCAAGAATTCCTGTATGTGTAGGGATCGGATTTAAGGGTGCGCGACCAAAGTTAATATGCAAACTGATGTAATGTATGAATCTCAGGGCTGAAATCATAAAAAATCGGAGCATAGGGTTAATTAGTTTCTAGCACTGGCGACAGCGCTCTTGGCGGCGGCGCAAACTCGCAGCACTTCAATAAATTCTGGTCCGCAAAAATAAAAGGTGAGTGATTGTCATTTGCGGTCAAAAAGAAAAATTTGGTGGTTTTCATTGCGGTCGTGGCTTTGCTCTTCGTGTTTTGTTTCGTGTTGGCAGTTTGCTGCTTCCTCTTTGCCGTGCCCTCTCCAGCCGCTGACATGAAGGTCGCAGACGAGCCGCAACCGTTGTTGACCACTGCCGGCGGCTACTGGTGTGATGCCCGGAGTTGATCTGGTGTGTTTCGTTTTGCAGGGGTGAATGCATGCAGATTCAGATGGAGTTTGTCGATTTGGTTTTGCGCGTGCATGCTTGCCGGCAATCCGTGCCCTGCTTGGTTGGTTCGCTGGAGCTTGCTTGTGTGTGCCCCGTTTGAGTTTGATTTCGCATTAGAGTGCACCGACACACAAATCACACAAAAACGACGCGCTGACACTCAAGTGGCACAGTTGAGACAATCATTGCGCGCTGACACACGCATGGCACACACACAGCGCGCGCTGGACACACAAGTTACACACACTTTGCGCGGTGACACAGAGATGACACACACACAGTGCACTGCCACACAAATGACACACACACAGCGCGCTGACACATGACACGCGCCAGCACACAAATGACACACACCCAGCGCTCGCCGGACACACAGTGACACACCCAGAGTGAGCCGGACACACAAACACACACCCAGCGCGCCGGAAACACACTATCCCACACCCAACGCGCGCCGGACACACCATCACACACCCAGCGCACGCCGGACACACAATCACACGCGGCGTAAACGAGTGTGTCTTTTGTGTCAGCGCGCAGTGTGTGTGTCGGCGCGCTGTGTGTGTGATCTGTATGTCAGCGCGCAATGTATTAGTGTGTTTGCCGCGCGCTGGGTGTGTGATTGTGTGTTTGCCGCGCGCTGGTTGTGTGATTGTGTTTTCGCCGCGCGCTGGTGTGTCACTGTGTGTCTGGCGCGCGCTGGGTGTGTGATAGTGTGTTCGCCGCGCGCTGGGTGTGTCATTGTGTGTTCGGCGCGCGCTGGGTGTGTCATCGTGTGTCTGGCGTGCGCTGGGTGTGTGATAGTGTGTTCGCCGCGCGCTGGGTGTGTGATTGTGTGTTTGCAGCGCGCTGGGTGTGTCGCTGTCTGTCTGGCGAGTGCTGGGTGTGTGTCTTTTGTGTGTTGGCGCGCTGGGTGTGTGTCATTGGTGTGTTAGAGCGCTGTGTGTGTGTGTTAGTGCACTGTGTGTGTGTCCTTTCTGTGTCAGCGCGCAATGTGTGTGTCATTTGTCCTGTGTGTCATTTGTGAATGTGTGTGTCATTTGTGAATGTGTTTGTCATTTGTGAATGTGTGTGTCGTTTGTGTCTGCCATTTTGCCGTCTGTGTGTCATTTGTGTCTGCCATTTTGCCATCTGTGTGTCATTTGTGTGTCTGCCATTTTGCCATCTGTGTGTCATTTGTGTGTCTGCCTTTTGCCATCTGTGTGTCATTTGTGTGTTGTGTGATGTGTTTTGTTTTTGCTCCACTGAAAGCAGAGATTGTTTTTTTTCGAAACAAAAGGCTTTTTGTCAATGTTCATGAGAGAAAGCAGTAAAATTTGGTGACAGGGGGATCATTGTACATTTTCATTTAGATATAACAACGTTGGATGGCACGGAATAAGTGAAAGGGGCGAAATGATCAAATACATTGATGGCAAGTGCAGTGTCACAGAAACATTGTTTCTACAAACAACGCTGTAAAACAGATCAAGTGCATGATTTTGATTCCCATCGGGCAGTTGGTGATTAAACTGGTTTTGCATCCCCAAGCTTAGGAGTGGCGTGCACATTGCTGGTTTTGCTTTGCATAACCTCATGAAGATTGTTAGCCAATTTGACCATCTTTTTATGGCATGTTTAGTTGTAGTTCACGTTCCGGCAACTTTTGCCCCAGCTAGAGGAAAACTAACTAGTCCACCACTCCCCCCCCCCCCCCGCCTTCGCCGGGAGGGGGAAAACAAAAAGAGAGGGGGGGTGGATGCGATGGTGCATGGCACCATCGCATCCACTCAAGTATCCACTCACTCATCGCATCCACTCAGGTATCCATTCACTTACCTCAGAAATTGCGTGACTGGGGGGGGGGGGGGGGTCCTGCATGCTTTGAGGGGCGGGAGGGGGGTGCGTGGGGTAGCTACCACAGGTGGATAAAAGCCATGCTGTTTGTTGTCAAGTGGGGTACGTGGTGGTAAGGGTTCGGCTGAACGGCAAGGTGCACAAGTTCTGGGGCAGCGTTGGTTGGAAGAGAAAGAGCATGCCACATTTATGTGCCAATTTTCCAATTTGTTGACTCTCAATGGCCTTTTGGTGCAGGTATGCGGTGAACAACATGCATGCATATGTGTTGCCAACATTTTTAAATGGGCAAACAATGAGGGCCAACATGTTAGCCGGGCAATTTGTGTTGTTTTGCGGCACCAAACAACCGTTGTTTTTCGGGCAAAAGGCAAAGGCACCCTTCGCCCCCCCCCCCCCTCCGTGGCTTACCCAAAGGGGCATCCAGTGGGAAGCGCGCCACAAGTATTTTGCTACGCGAAGGTTTCAACATTTATGGCACCTATTTGTTTGCCATACAGCCATCACTTGCCACAAGGTGGCCACTACATTGCTCTCAACATCTTTGGCCCTAATGTTAGGCTCAACAACATCACGCGAAAATTGCTCTGGAAATATTTCTCCCAAACGTACAAGGAAACAAAGGGCTGTCCGTGGTATGTATCACCTCCAAGAACAACCCCCCCAATGCAGATTGCCCACCCTCTAGACCACCGCCTTCATCCCCTCGTTCACTCTCCCCCGCCGGGGCCGAAGAGATTGGCTGAGGCGGGGAGGGTGCCCGCCGAGGCGCAATGTCCGGACCACTAGGTTACCAATTGGCAACCAGCGACATTTTTTTTCGCACCCCCCCAAAACGTATCACATATGCCCCTCAAAATGATCGCAGCGAAAATACAACTACGCGACGTTTCCATTTTTCCGCCGCTGATAGTCGTTTTGGTGAAATGGCACCGTTTTAAGCGGTTTTTCAACCAGTCTCCGCCGAATAGGGGCTGAATTTGGTATTGGCTGCCCTGTGCTGATTTGACCCATGTTGCTACCCCTTAAAATGATTCGCTCGTGCCAAAACGTCGGGAAATCACATTTGTTTGCCAAATCTGGTGCCGTTTTGTGGTTTTGCAGCAGTTTTGAGCGTTTTCGGGGCAGTTTTGTAGTGAAATACGGTCAAATTGTCACTAAAAGCACAGGTTGAACCCGTTTGAGGGTATGGGTGCCTCTCGATGCATAGTTTGCAAGAACAAACAGTGGCTAGGCTCGGTTTCTGTGGGGCTTGCCCCACGGAAACCGAGACTAGCAGGCGTGAAGCTGGTTTTCATATGGTTTTTTTTGGCTTAAAAACCCTGACGTGAAAGCTGAGGTAACACTTTGCTTACCCTGACCTACTGCACACCTTGAGACCTGTCCTCAGCGCTAATTCTCCGTGATCAGCTCTTGTTCAATTTCCCCTGCAGGGGCCGTAGTGATTCAGCTTCGGCGGGAAGGGTACCCGCCGAAGCGCAATTCACGACCGACAAGGGTATTAATGGCAGATCGCGCGTTTTTTTCCCCGCTGTTCTCAAAATACGTGACATATGCCCCTCAAAATGATCGCAGCGAAAATACAACCACGCGCCTTTTCGATTTTTCTGCCGCTGATAGTCGTTTTGGTGAAATAGCACCGTTTTAAGGGGTTTTTCAACCAGTCTCCGCCGAATAGGGGCTGAACTTTGTACTGGCTGCCATGTGCTGATTTGACCCACGCTGTTACCCCTTAAAATGATTGGCTCGTGCCAAAACGTCGAGAAATCAACTTTGTTTGCCAAATGGGGTACCAGTTTGTGGTTTTGCGGCAGTTTTGAGCGTTTTTGGGGCAGTTTTGTAGCGAAATAGGGTCAAATTGTTACTAAAAGCATAAGTTCAAGCCGTTTGAGGGTATTGGTGCCTCTCTATGCATAGTTTGCAAGAAGGAACAGTGGCTAGGCTCGGTTTCTGTGGGGCTTGCCCCACAGAAACGGAGACTAGCAGGCGTGAAGCTGGTTTTCAGATGGTTTTTTTGGCTTACAAACCCATCTATATGGATTGTACATTGCTGCACAATGGTGGCAGAAGTACCGTATGGTATGCATACCCCAAAGAGGAGCGGGCCGTAATTCTCCGTGATCCGCTCTTGTTCACTCTCCCCTGCAGGGGCCGTAGTGATTCGGCTTCGGCGGGAAGGGTACCCGCCGAAGCGAAATTCACGACCGACAAGGGTGTGGATGGCAAATCGCGTACTTTTTTTTTCGCTGTTCTCAAAAGGTGTGACATATGCCCCTCAAAATGATCGCATCGAAAATAAAACCACGCAACTCTTCGAGTTTTGGGCCGCTGGTAGTCGTTTTGGTGAAATAGCACCGTTTTAAGCGGTTTTTCAACCAATCTCCGCAAAATAGGGGCTGAATTTTGTACTGGCTGCCATGTGCGGATTTGACCAATGTTATTACCCCTTAAAATGATCGCCTCGTGACAAAACGTCGGGAAATCAACTTTGTTTGCCACATCTGCACCTGTTCTGTGGTTTTGCAGCAGTTTTGAGAGTTTTTGATACAGATTTGTAACAAAATAGGGTCAAATTGTTACTAAAAGCACAGGTTCAACCCGTTTGAGGGTATTGGTGCCCCTCGATGCATAGTTTGCGAGAAGGAGCAGTGGCTAGGCTCCGTTTCTGTGGAGCTTGCCCCACGGAAACCGAGACTAGCAGGCGTGAAGCTGGTTTTCCTAGGGTTTTTTGTGCTTACAAACCCATCTGTATGGATTGTACGTTGCTGCACAATGGTGGCAGGAGTACAGTATGGTGTGCATACCCCAAAGAGGAGCGGGCGGTAATTCTCCGTGATCCGCTCTTGTTCAATTTCCCCTGCAGGGGCCGTAGTGATTCGGCTTCGGCGGGAAGGGTACCCGCCGAAGCGCAATTCACGACCGACAAGGGTATTAATGGCAGATCGCGCGTTTTTTTTTCCGCCGTTCTCAAAATGTGTGACATATGCCCCTCAAAATGACCGCAGCGAAAATACAACTACGCGACTTTTCGATTTTTGGGCCATTGGTAGTCCGTTCGGTGAAATGGCACCGTTTTAAGCAGTTTTTCAACCAGTCTCCGCCGAATCGGGGCTGAATTTTGTACTGGCTGCCATGTGCGGATTTGACCAATGTTGCTACCCCTTCAAATGATCAGCTCATGCCAAAACGCCGGGAAATCAACTTTGTTTGCCAAATTTGGTACCGTTTTGTGGTTTTGCAGCAGTTTTGAGCGTTTTTGGGGCAGTTTGGTATCAAAATGGGGCAAATTGTTACTAAAAGCGCAGGTTCAACCCGTTTGAGGGTATTGGTGCCCCTCGATGCATAGTTTGCAAGAAGGAGCAGTGGCTACGCTCGCTTTCTGTGGGGCTTGCCCCACAGAAACCGAGACAAGCAGGCGTGAAGCTGGTTTTCCTAGGGCTTTTTGTGCTTACAAACCCATCTGTATGGATTGTACGTTGCTGCACAATGGTCGCAGAAGTACCGTATGGTATGCATACCCCAAACAGGAGCGGGCCGTAATTCTCCGTGATCCGCTCTTGTTCACTGTCCCCCGCCGGGGCCGAAGAGATTGGCTGAGGCGGGGAGGGTGCCCGGCGAGGCGCAATGTCCGGACCACTAGGTTACCAATTGGCAACCAGCGACATTTTTTTTCGCACCCCCGCAAAACGTATAACATATGCCCCTCAAAATGATCGCAGCGAAAAAACAACCACGCGACGTTTCCATTTTTCCGCCGCTGATAGTCGTTTTGGTGAAATAGCACCGTTTTAAGGGGATTTTCAACCAGTCTCCGCCGAATAGGGGCTGAACTTTGTACTGGCTGCCATGTGCTGATTTGACCCACGCTGTTACCCCTTAAAATGATCTGCTCGTGCCAAAACGCCGGGAAATCAACTTTGTTTGCCAAATGTGGTACCAGTTTGTGGTTTTGCGGCAGTTTTGAGCGTTTTTGGGGCAGTTTTGTAGCGAAATAGGGTCAAATTGTTACTAAAAGCATAGGTTCAAGCCGTTTCAGGGTATTGGTGCCTCTCTATGCATAGTTTGCAAGAAGGAACAGTGGCTAGGCTCGGTTTCTGTGGGGCTTGCCCCACAGAAACGGAGACTAGCAGGCGTGAAGCTGGTTTTCAGATGGTTTTTTTGGCTTACAAACCCATCTATATGGATTGTACATTGCTGCACAATGGTGGCAGAAGTACCGTATGGTATGCATACCCCAAAGAGGAGCGGGCCGTAATTCTCCTTGATCCGCTCTTGTTCACTCTCCCCTGCAGGGGCCGTAGTGATTCGGCTTCGGCGGGAAGGGTACCCGCCGAAGCGCAATTCACGACCGACAAGGGTGTTGATGGCAAATCGCGTACTTTTTTTTCCGCTGTTCTCAAAAGGTGTGACATATGCCCCTCAAAATGATCGCAGCGAAAATACAACCACGGGACTCTTCAAGTTCTGGGCCGCTGGTAGTCGTTTTGGTGAAATAGCACCGTTTTAAGCGGTTTTTCAACCAGTCTCCGCAAAATAGGGGCTGAATTTTGTACTGGCTGCCATGTGCGGATTTGACCAATGTTATTACCCCTTAAAATGATCGCCTCGTGACAAAAGGTCGGGAAATCAACTTTGTTTGCCACATCTGCACCTGTTCTGTGGTTTTGCAGCAGTTTTGAGAGTTTTTGATACAGATTTGTAACAAAATAGGGTCAAATTGTTACTAAAAGCACAGGTTCAACCCGTTTGAGGGTATTGGTGCCCCTCGATGCGTAGTTTGCGAGAAGGAGCAGTGGCTAGGCTCCGTTTCCGTGGGGCTTGCCCCACGGAAACCGAGACTAGCAGGCGTGAAGCTGTTTTTCCTAGGGTTTTTTGTGCTTACAAACCCATCTGTATGGATTGTACGTTGCTGCACAATGGTGGCAGGAGTACCGTATGGTGTGCATACCCCAAAGAGGAGCGGGCCGTAATTCTCCGTGATCCGCTCTTGTTCAATTTCCCCTGCAGGGGCCGTAGTCATTCGGCTTCGGCGGGAAGGGTACCCGCCGAAGCGCAATTCACGACCGACAAGGGTACTAATGGCAGATCGCGCGTTTTTTTTTCCGCCGTTCTCAAAATGTGTGACATATGCCCCTCAAAATGACCGCAGCGAAAATACAACTACGCGACTATTCGATTTTTGGGCCATTGGTAGTCCGTTCGGGGAAATGGCACCGTTTTAAGCAGTTTTTCAACCAGTCTCCGCCGAATCGGGGCTGAATTTTGTACTGGCTGCCATGTGCGGATTTGACCAATGTTGCTACCCCTTCAAATGATCAGCTCATGCCAAAACGTCGGGAAATCAACTTTGTTTGCCAAATTTGGTACCGTTTTGTGGTTTTGCAGCAGTTTTGAGCGTTTTTGGGGCAGTTTGGTATCAAAATGGGGCAAATTGTTACTAAAAGCGCAGGTTCAACCCGTTTGAGGGTATTGGTGCCCCTCGATGCATAGTTTGCAAGAAGGAGCAGTGGCTACGCTCGCTTTCTGTGGGGCTTGCCCCACAGAAACTGAGACAAGCAGGCGTGAAGCTGGTTTTCCTAGGGCTTTTTGTGCTTACAAACCCATCGGTATGGATTGTACGTTGCTGCACAATGGTCGCAGAAGTACCGTATGGTATGCATACCCCAAAGAGGAGCGGGCCGTAATTCTCCGTGATCCGCTCTTGTTCACTGTCCCCCGCCGGGGCCGAAGAGATTGGCTGAGGCGGGGAGGGTGCCCGCCGAGGCGCAATGTCCGGACCACTAGGTTACCAATTGGCAACCAGCGACATTTTTTTTCGCACCCCCCCAAAACGTATCACATATGCCCCTCAAAATGATCGCAGCAAAAATACAACCACGCGACGTTTCCATTTTTCCGCCGCTGATAGCCGTTTTGGTGAAATGGCACCGTTTTAAGCGGTTTTTCAACCAGTCTCCGCCGAATAGGGGCTGAACTTTGTATTGGCTGCCCTGAGTGGATTCGACCCCCGTTGCTACCCCTTAAAATGATCTGCTCGTGCCAAAACGTCGGGAAATCAACTTTGTTTGCCAAATTTCGTGCCGTTTTGCGGTTTTGCAGCAGTTTTGAGCGTTTTTGGGGCAGTTTTGTAGTGAAATACGGTCAAATTGTCACTAAAAGCACAGGTTCAACCCGTTTGAGGGTATGGGTGCCTCTCGATGCATATTTTGCAAAAAGGAACAGTGGCTAGGCTCGGTTTCTGTGGGGCTTGCCCCACAGAAACCGAGACTAGCAGGCGTGAAGCTGGTTTTCATATGGTTTTTTTTGGCTTAAAAACCCTGAGGTGAAAGCTGAGGTAACACTTTGCTTACCCTGACCTACTGCACACCTTGAAACCTGTCCTCAGCGCTATTTCTCCGTGATCAGCTCTTGTTCAATCTCCCCTGCAGGGGCCGTAGTGATTCGGCTTCGGCGGGAAGGGTACCCGCCGAAGCGCAATTAGTGTGTTTGCCGCGCGCTGGGTGTGTGATGCTGTGTCTGGTTCAGGTTTGAGGTTTGAGGTTGGAGATTGAGTTCCGGTTCAGGGTGAGTTACGAGAGAGAGAGAGTGTGTGTGTGTGTGAGTTACGAGTGTGCTTGTGTTGCGGATGTGCTGGTGGGTGAGTTACGAGTGTGATGGTGTTACGAATCTGCCTGTGGGTGAGTTACGAGTGTGTGGGTGCCACGATTGTGCCTGTGGGTGAGTTACGAGTGTGATGGTGTTACGAATCTGCCTGTGGGTGAGTTACGAGTGTGTGGGTGCCACGATTGTGCCTGTGGGTGAGTTACGAGTGTGTGGGCGTTACGATTGTGCCTGTGGGTGAGTTACGAGTGTGCTTGTGTTACGAATGTGCCTGTAGGTGAGTTACGCGTGTGCTTGTGTCACGAATGTGCCTGTGGGTGAGTTACGCGTGTGCTTGTGTTACGAATGTGCCTGTGGGTGAGTTCCGAGTGTGTTTGTGTTACGATGGTGCCTGTGGGTGAGTTACGAGCGTGCTTGTGTTACGAGTGTGCCTGTGTGTGAGTTACGCGTGTCCTTGTGTTACGAATGTGCCTGTGGGTGAGTTCCGAGTGTGTTTGTGTTACGATGGTGCCTGTGGGTGAGTTACGAGCGCGCTTGTGTTACCAATGTGCCTCTGGGTGAGTTACGAGCGTGCTTGTGTTACGAATGTGCCTGTAGATGAGTTACGAGTGTGCCTGTGTTACGATTGTGCCTGTGGGCGAGTTACGAGTGTATTGGTGCTACGAATGTGCCTGTGGGTGAGTGACAGGTGTGTTGGTGCTACGAATGTTCCTGTGGGTGAGTTACGAGTGTGGTTGTGTTACCATTTTGCCTCTGGGTGAGACACGAGCGTGCTTGTGTTAGGAATGTGCTTGTGAGTCAGTTCGACTGTGTTTGTGCTACGAATGTGCCTGTGGGTGAGTTACGAGTGCATAGGTGTTTGTCTAGCGCGATCGTTCTGATGTGTCCGTGTCATTTGCATCTGTGGCTGTCATTTGCGATCGTTGTGATGTGTCTGTGTCATTTCCATCTGTGGCTGTCATTTGCGATCGTTCTGATGTGTCTGTGTCATTTCCATCTGTGGCTGTCATTTGCCTCTGTGCCTGTCATTTGCATCTGTGTCTGTCCGAGTCTCTCTCTCCATCCATGCCCTTTCTCTCTTCTCTCAGGTGCAATGTAAGGTGTGAAGTCAGGTTGTCAGTTTTTGCTTTTTCTTGTGTGTTTTGTTGTTTTGCCTGTGCCTGGTGGTGGTTTTTGGTTTTGGTTGGTGGTTTGGGTTCAAGTTTAGTTTCTGGTTAGTGTCCCGAGGCTTGGTGGGTTGGGGACTTTGGGCTTTGGTGCTCGGTGGGAGTGTCTTCGTTGGTTGGGTTTGAATTGGGAGTTTGGTGTAGAAGGTAAGCGGGTCAGGGATGTGGGTGCTTGCTGGCTTTGTGGGTATGTTGGTGACTTGGGCCTGGGGGTTTGGTGGGCTTGGGATTTCAGAAAGAGGCCCCCCTGGGTTGTAACAAATATTCTTTTTGCAAGACACCACTTCAAGGAAAGTTTTTGGACAAAAAAATGACCGGTGAACGCAACAAAAATCTGTTTTCCAGGGGAAAGGTTTCTTGGAATATTTTGGACCACAAAGTGCTCGATGAAATGTTTTTTGATCCAAAATGTTTTCAGGCAAATTGGTTTGCAGATTGGCTCATTTGGTTTCGGTTGTGATGGTTTTATTTTTGTCTTTGCCCCCGTGTGACCCGCCGATACCCACCTGCCCACACATGGGCATGCACAGGTGCACACAGTTGTAGAAAATTTCATTTTGGACAGAGAGAGTGACTGACTGCAATGGATTTCCAAGTGGGAAGGAAGTAGTACAAACATGGCAAGGAAACCGAGTATGAGTAGGCACCGGGTGCAATGCATTGTGAAGTGATTTTTGGTGGCCATGAAGAAGTATTGCAAACAAGGGAAAATAAGGCGAGCCCCAAAAAATGTTCTGCACATTGGAAGCATGCATAGATGTTGCATGGATGGGGTTGAGGGTGTGTCTAGTACCTTTGGGCTAATGGGGGAAGTTTGGGGAAAGTTGGTGATGCTTGGGGTAGCATTTGGGTTGCCTAGGATATTTTGGGTACTCCAACCCAACCCGCGGTGCCGCAAGGCCCCGCAAGGTACCCCATCCGAACGCAAGGAACCCCAAGCCCCCTCCAAGGTGATTCTTCCAACTTAATTAGGTCTCGGCCCCCCTCCAAGGTACCCCAACCCAACCCATCATGCCCCAAGGTAGCCTGACTCGTGTTACCACTAGCCCCCGCAAGATACCCCAACTCCATGCATGGTACCCCATGCCACCACAAGGTGCCGCAACCCGACCCATAGAACGCCAACCTCCCCAAGGTACCACCATCCAACCCATGGTACCCTCACGCTGCCACATGATACCTTGATGTTGCCCCGCGCAACCCGGGTACCCATGGTGCCCCAAGCTACCCCAACCCCATGTGTGGTACCCGAATGTGCCCTTACCCCCCCCCCCCCCCGCCCTTTCTGTTGGTACACAGCCTGAAGGCCACCTATACCCATGTAGGAACCCAACCCATAGTAAATTTAGTTTCTACACGGTCCCCCAACCAAACCCATGGGACCCAGGCACTCTTTCAGGGTGTTTAACCCGAAGAATGGTGCCGTAAGCTTCCCGAAGGAACCCCAAGCAATCCGATGTTACCCGAAGCCCCCCCATGGTGCACAACCTAACCCCCAATGGTACACATGGTACCGCAATCCAATGTAAGTTACCCCAAGCCCTCCAAAGATAAGCCATGCCCCTGTTGGGCACTCAACACTCAACCCTTTTACCAAAGGCACCAAGGACTATTGTGGCTTGGATGGGATGGTGCGTAGCACCATCCCATCCAAGCCTGTGGCGCTAGCAAACGGGAAATCATGAAGGTTTTATTTTTTTTATTTTTTTGGGACATTGCGTGTGGGGTGGGTGGGGAGTGGAGTGGATGGAGCGAGAGAAATGGTCTCATAACCAAATCTTGATTGCCCGTTTGTTTGTAATTTGGAGATGGGCAGCTGCAATACAACATGCATTGGCCCACCCAATGACAATTTTGTGGCAGTGCAGATCCGTGACCTCCATCAACCACTTAGTGGTACCCTATCGGGTTCTTTTTGTTTTTGCGGATGAGTTCACCTCACCGCGCCCGCCACTTTTTAGGGCCATCCGTAGCTAGATGCATATTTTGTTCTACTGTGCCTTTTCCATCTGCGCTATTCCAAATGTGTGCGTTTTCGTCCAGTTTGTGGGAAGGCTACATGTAGCTTTTTGGTAGAAGAAAAAAATAGCAAAAAAAATTGATAAATTAGAGAATGTTCGAATTTTTGTTTTAACCATTTGCAATATGTTGCCATGGGCTCCCCCACTTTTGGCATGCTAGATCCAAATGCACCAATTTTTGGGTAGCCAAATGTCCTACAGATTGTAACAACATGTTTACTTGCTCTGGAGACTGGTTTTTTTTGTCCGAAAACGGTCTTCATTCAGCACATTAAGACAGCTTGTCTTCACTCGAGATGGCAATTCTGTGCTCCAAAAGAGCACTGTTCCCGTCTTTATGACCAATGACCAGCCCCCCACCTTTGTGACTTCACCACTACGAGTGTTTTTTGGCCAAACACCGTAGTCCGCAGTATCGGCAGACAAGCCATTGTTGTCTTTCAACCCGCAATGTTAGGAGGTTTTAATGCCCAAACGCATTTGCTCAGGCAAAGATCACTAGCCACTCAGAGAAGAAAACAACATGTAGATCCACAGAATTGGGGGAAAGGGAGAGATAAAAAGAACTTTCCAACTTGCCAAGTCTTAATCCCAAGTCAAACCCAAGCCCTGACCCTAACTCTTGATGCAACTTGGACTACTTACCACTTGAGAGTCTGCTTGCCCGTCCTGGAATCTTGCCCTCCCGCTTGTTCACCTCCCCCCCCATGGGGGGCTTTTAATTGGGGGGCCGGGGAATGGGGCCCCGCCCCCCTCTAAAAGCAGTCCTCATGCCATTATATACGATCCGCGCGCCGAAATGAAACATATCCCAAAAGTGTACGATGCAGCCCCTCTAAATGACCGCCTCAAAGAGCTGATTCGCGCCGTCATATTCGTTTCGATCATAATGGCTGCTTTGCAAAGTTAGGACCTTTCCAAGGTTTTAACTTCTTTACCAACATCCACTAATTCCATATACGCTAGGGATGCCATTTAAAGGTGCACTAGCAAAGTTGAGGTGCCGAACAACACTATATATAAGCCACAGGCCCCAAATCTCAGGAAATCTATTTGACATATCATTTATTTGCTGTGCACACGTGCATTTTGCAGTCGCCGGCATTTGCGATCTTTCATTTTGACTGTCCAAAGTGAAATCGGGCTACAATGCACGAAATTTCGATCTAAGACCAGATTTATCAATGATTCTAGAAGCCTCGTCTTGCTGTACCATTGAGAAACCGCCGTCATTTCATTTTAGCATCGCTTTTGGATTGGACGGTTTTCAGCGCAATCAGCCGCCTATTTAAGGTCAAAAAAGGAAATAACACCCCCATATTGACCAAAAATGCCCTTAATTTCGTCAAAATCCAATACAATAGGCCCGAGTTATGAATGTGTCAAGTGTATGCTATTTGTACCCTGTGTCGCTAATCTTGCCCAATGCACCCTCCCTGTCCTTGCGCTTCTAGCTTAAACATAAGGCAAAGGAGTGTTTTTGCGTTTGTTTGTCACCGCCCGGCTCCATTTCCGACATAGAAAAGTGACCCGAAAATGGCTAAAAACGTAATAAGGCTTTTCTTTTGATGGTGCTTCGCACCAGCAAAGGAAAAGCCAGACCAAGCACGAAAGCAGAGGGTTCATTTAACCTTACTTTTCCACACCCTCCACAACATATCCTGTATCATTGCTTCATTGAAATTTCCTTAACATGCTCATCGTTCTTTATTATAAATACCTGATCATGCCCGTGCATATCGTGCAATCTGAATTTGTTGTCCGACAGATACCCTTCAGAGGCGATCGCAGCCCGCACTATGCCCTTCCCCATCTCGTGGAGCCCCCCTCCGCTTGTTGAGCTTCTGGTAAAGAAGTAGAAAGGCACACAAGCAACCAAACCTGTAGTCCAAAACACTAATATGAAAGTGGCAAGGAAAGAGCCATACTATTGAAGTCAAGGACCATTGGTGTGGTGCCAAAGGTACCAAAAGAACCATCCAATGGGGTGTACAAGGGCAATGAAGGGTCCATGGGCAAGGGTGGCAAAGGCATACTTGGTTGCATAGGACTTGGGAGCACAATGGGCAATAAAGGCATACCACCCATGGACATATTAAACAAAGAGGTCCCCAAAGGATCCATACATGAATCATCCAGTTGCATGGGAGAAAGTCAAGATAAGGGTAGGATAGAAGGCATGGTGAGAGCTTGAAGGAGGGGATCATTGGGAAGCAATGGCACAGAAGTGGATGGGGTGGAAGTGGCTTGTGGAATAGAAGTAACAAACCCCCAACAAGCGGAGGGGGGCTCCAAGAGATGGGGAAGGGCAGTGTGCGGGCTGTGATCGCCTCCGAAGGGTATTTGTCGGACGACGATTTCAGATTGCACGATATGCACGTGCATGATCACGTATTTATAACAAAGAAAGATGAGCATGTTGAGGAAATTTCAATGAAGCAATGATACATGATATGTTGCGGAGGGTGTGGAAAAGTAAGGTTAAATGAACCCTTCGTCTTTCGTGCTTGGTGTGGCTTTTCCTTTGCTGGTGCGAAGCACCATCAAAAGAAAAGCCTTATTACGTTTTTAGCCATTTTCTGGTCACTTTTCTATGTCGGAAATGGAGCCGGGCGGTGACAAACAAACGCAAAAACACTCCTTTGCCTTATGTTTAAGCTAGCAGCGCAAGGACAGGGAGGGTGCATTGGGCAAGATTAGCGATACAGGGTGCAAATAGCATACAATTGACATATTCATAACTCGGGCCTATTGTATCGGATTTTGACGAAATTAAGGGCAATTTTGGTCAATTTCGGGGTGTTCTTTCCATTTTTGAGCTTAGAAAGGCGGCTGAGGGCGCTGAAAAGCGTCAAATCGAAAAGCGGTGGTAAAAAGAAACGACGGCGGTTTCTCGATTGGACAACAACAAGAGGCTTTTAGAATCATTTATAAATCTGGTCTTAGATCGAAATTTGGTGCATTGTAGCCCGATTTCACTTTGAACAGTCAAAATGAAAGATCGCAAATGCCGGCAACTGCGAAATGCACGCGTGCACAGCAAATAAATGATATGTCAAGAAGATTTCTTGAGATTTGGGGCATGTGGCTTACATATAGTGTTGTTCGGCACCTGAACTTTGCTGGTGCACCTTTAAATCGCATCCCTAGCTTATATGGAATTACTGGATGCTGGTAAAGAAGTTAAAACCTTGTAAAGGTCCTAACTTTGCAAAATAGCCATGATTAATCGAAACAAATATGATGGCGCGAATCAGCTTCTTGAGGCGGTCATTTAGAGGGGCTGCATCGTACACTTTTGAAAAAGACGTTCCCAGCTTGTCGGCGTCTCATCTGCCAGGAATTTCGAGAAAATCTCAAAACTCTGCGCGCCGCGCGTCAGTCCAAGTTAGCGGGGTTTTTTCTTACCCCAAGCAATACACACCCGAAATAGGGTAAAAACTATATAAACACAAGGTAAAATATGCTTTACATCGCCTGGATGGTCATTTTAGGTGATCACAATATCAACAAGGGGGGCGGTGAATTAAAATAAGGCAAGTTTGAATGGGGACTGACAGATGGATGCAGTTGACTGTAACCCTAACCGTTGACATTTTGGTGGGTTAGGGTCAGGTCAGGGTCTCGGCGCATCCATGGCCACTGGGGGTTTCTAGGGTGTCAAATATAGGAAGGTTATATATGGCATATGGCAATATGGCAAAATTCCCAAATGAAGAAAATACTTGCCCGTACCCCGCTAACCTTCTTGGTTCCTGTGGGTCTGTCTAAATTCTAGGGGCAATCTATAGGCACTCTATAGGCAGGGTTTTAGAAGCTGCTCAGTTCGCGGCTAGAAAGTTTCCAATTCAACAGCCAAGAAAGTTGGGTGAAACTTGGGTGCTCTCATTCTGGAAACACGGTCTGGTGGCACATTGTGAAAAGACGGAGGTGCAAGCAGACACTTTTTGCAAAAGCAGGGGTCATTTTGCTAAAATACTGCACACCTTGATTGACATTTGTGGTTGGGCAACTGGGCCAAATACTTTGAGGTTTGTTGTTAGTGGACTAGGCCAAACATCCCAAACAGACGAACGGCATCAGTCAGTGTTCGTGGTAGCTAGAATCGCCTACGCGCTGGGTGTAGAAATCACAAACAGTGGGTCTTCGGACAACAAACGCATAACAGGGCGGGTCATGTAGCCCAAATCGCACGGCCAAGATTTCTCAGGTGGGAAACAAAAACAGAAAAGGTCCACAAAGAGAGTAGGATCTAGGACCCTAACATCTAAAACAACGGGGTTCCCCAAGCCATTAATCCCAATCAGGGAAGGTCCGAAACGATATACAGATTGCAACCAAGGGTCATGAGGCCATTAACCCATACACAGGTCTCTCTGAGCATGCCACGTTGGAACAGACGAAAAAAACGGAGGGGGGGGTGTAAAAGCTCATTAAGGGGAGCGCGGGGGGGGGGTTCTCTTTGACACCACCTGCCAATGGGTACAGTTCTGTTCTTCGGGTGTTTGCTGTGATTTCCTTGTACACTTTAGATTGTCACTGTTATTTGTTGCTCCTATGTGCATGGTCACTATGGTCACTATTATTTCCTATTGAGATACGGATGGTCATTATATTTCCCTATGCTTGTTTCGTGAAAAAAAACCTTTCTTCCTTGTCAACAACCTTTGTGCATGGCCAACTGGGCTACTCAACAGTGAAGCAGTAAATTTGGATCTAGCAAAGTTCATTCCTGATTAAGCAGATTGTGGCAATGACCCTGATGATGATACACAAACACTCTGCTATTTTCACCCCCTGTGCAACTTCTTCCTTTTGACCCTTTGTCTTTCTTTGCACACCTGAGGCACCTCAGGGCGCCTTTTCTGCACCGCACAGCCACATCATTGCACCGCACAGCCACATCATATCTATATCGCATCTTCTACCCCTCATGTAGTAGTCTCCCAAACCCGTGCTATACAGTAGGACCTATGGCATGTACAGCAAACCATGACTCGGGTCTCCCACAATTGCGCCATTGGTGTGAAACAAATTTCCGTTGTTTATCTCCGCCCTTCACCCGCATTGGGAGAGTAGAAAAATTTGGGGGGGCCGGGGGAGGGGACCCGCGGAGGGTGGGTTTGGGCGCCGGGGGGGGAAAGATGCTTTCTCCTCCAATTTCAACTTGTCTAATGCGTCTCTGGTCCTGGGGCATAAAAACCATGGGGGACCTGAGGCCCAAAATCTGCACTAAAATCCGAATCAGCGAGGTCCATGATGCCTCAAATCACAGATAAGGAGGGGGTGGGGGGCAACGGCATGAAATAGGGGTAATCTTTTTTTCAGATGCGTCAATTTTTTTAGTTGCGCTAAAATTAACAAAAGTTCTCTGATGGCTGGGCGGCCGGCGGGAGAGGACGATGGGGGAGTCCCCCCGAAGGGGTGTCTGGGGAGGCCTCCCAGGTCGGCTTACAGGTCGGAAGACAGGGCAGAAGCCCAGAGGCGCGTGAGGGCGTGCGAGATACAACCATGGCGCGGGGAAGACCAGCGGCCGGCACACGGAGCAGGAGAACAACACTCAGAGGGCGGGCAGGAGACAGAGGGCAGGGGAGGGTAGAGAGGAGAGAGAGAAGATACATGTACAACAACGCACGCCAAAAGGCTGGGTCGCCTGGCATGGCTGGGGACCGCCAAGGGCCGCGCCACAGGATGGCGGTGGGACTGGACGAGAGCATCGAACGGAACCGAGACAGATGGCGATGCAGTGTTGTTGTGCGTGCATGCAGGGAGGAGGAAACGACGCGGAAAAAAGCGTGGCGAAAAAAAAAAGCGGACAACACCCCGCAGCACCACAAGGAGACAGGACAGAAAAGGACGTGTGGCTAGGGTCACGTGACGGCCCCAGGGGACTAGGATAGCATGGGAGGCGGCACAGGAGTGAGGGGCGGGGGCGGGAGGGGAGCGACCCGTGCTAGGCGCACAAAACGGTCCCCGGATGGATGAGGATCCAGTGGGCCCGTGCCACAGGGTTGCTGGCGGCCCGGTGGGGTATAAACACGGGATGAGGGATGGGATGGGGCCGCTCAACAACCCAGTGGATTAGGCCGGGGCCGCGGCACAGGGGAAAAGGGCGGGAAGGGAGCGACCCGTGTTAGGCGCACGAAACGGTCCCCGGATGGATGAGCATCCAGTGGGCCTGCGCCACAAGGTTGCTGGCGGCCCGGTGGGGTATAAACACGGGATGAGGGATGGGATGGGGCCGCACGACAGGCCAGGGGATTAGGCCGGGGCCGCGGCACAGGGGAAAGGGACGGGGGCGGGAAGGGAGCGACCTGTGCTAAGCGCACGAAGCGGTCCCCAGACTGAAGAGGCTCCAGTGGGCATGCACCACAGGGTTGCAGGCGACCCTGTGGGGTATAAACACGGGATGAAGGGACAAGGGGAAGGGGCGGGGAAGGGCGTGTTGCTAGAGCCACACAACGGCCCGACGGGGTAGGGAGTCCATGGGACGCTGGGAACGGGCCAGTGCCGGGATGAGGCAAAGGGGAATGGGACATGAGATGGGCAGGGAGGCCGAAAGCGCCTAGCAACAGCCCCATGGGATTGGGAAACCAGTCGCCATGGTCTGGTGGCCCATGGGCCAACCATGGGCAACCTGACCACGGGAAGTCGGGAAACTGCCCTGAACTCCGGGACGGCCGTGAGGTGTCCGCAGGGGTGACGGTCGACCTTGAGATCCCCGGGTCAATGGCCTGAGTACACGTAGATCCACGCGTGAGCGGGACCAGGGGGAACGTGGAAAGGGTCGCCCCCAGGCCTCCAGCCGTGGATGGACGACACCCAAGTGCATCCGGGAGCCGAGTGGGTACTCCAACCCGTGAGTGATGGGGAGTGGTGGAATGTGGTTGACAGAGAGAAATGCTCCGCTGTCGGCGAGGGCTATCCACAGGAAACTCGCCTGCAGGCGCCCAATAGCCTGTGCTAGGGGGGGAAGGCTGGGGGCTCCTTCAAAGGTTGACCGGAAGGAGCTGAAACCGTGAGGGCAGCGACTGAAGGGAGCCTACCGCCGGTCATGCCCCAAGGGAACCTGGTTGAAGTTCTCGGCCGTGAGGTGAGACAGGGGTCGCCAGGGGAACTGATGCTGGAGAGCTCTCCTTCCCGCCAGAGGCTGCCACCATGTAAAACAAACAAGGAGAAGTCAGATGAGGCTGCGGACGCGACGGTCCTTACTTACTTACTTACTAACAAAAGTGCTAAAAATTTGAGTCAAAACAGCTAAAAAATGAGCAAAAACAGCTAAAAAATGAGCAAAAACATCTAAAACAAAAAGAATTCGCATTTAAAAAAAAGGATTCTTTACTAAAAAAATAACATTCCAACAAAACCCAAAATCTAAAAAAAAAGTCATTCGCATGTTTCAAAACGTCAAAAAGGCAGAATCTTTTTTTTTAGATGGCCAGGTAAAAAGTGAGAGTTTGGTAAAACTAAAAGAAAGATTACGTGAAGATAATGTAAGCCACTTGATGGCGTTGGGACATGCCACTGTGCAAATGATGCACAAGACGCCTTCCTTGTGGAAAAGGGATAAAATGCCCTGGATTTTTGGAAATGCCAAACAAATACAGAACCAGCGTCCCTCCCTGTGTGCACCTTGGTCCGTCCATGTTGACCGCCATCTTAAGATATTTGAAACGCGCAAAACTTGAGCATGAAATTATGGGCAAAATTGTGCACCCACTGAGTAGTGCTTGAAAACAAGCTCTACGAGGCAATGCCACTCGGCTTTGCGCACCGAATAATGCCTCTAAACACAGTTTGAGCAAGGAATCTGAACGTTGCGACTGACTGCGCAGACAGCAAAAGCTGCAAAAAACGAGCATATCATGCAGGAACGGATGTGTTGAAGGCAGGGTTCTCAGTAAGGTTTGGAATCGATTTTGGCGATTAATCGATTAATCGATTAATCGGCAATGATCGGCAAGGCAAACAAAATAATTGCAATCTACCCTTTTTCTTGCTACCTGCATTGAAATCGAATCGATTATTTCGGCGCGCAGCGGCACACCACAGTTGAGCCGCCAGTGCAATCAGCAAGGAATCAAAAATGGCAAACTGTCGCTGAACTGCAGAAGAAGCGAAAACGTATGATGCACACCACTGTGGTTTTTCTTTTTAAAGGCACCGGAGTTATGAGCACCAGGCAAAACGCAATAAACACCGGTTGCAAAAACGAGTCTGAAAGTCAGCTTCTGAGCAGTGCCGGTGTGAGAGGACACCACGACTGTTACATGGACGATGGTTGCAGCATGAAACAGCGCGTACAACCGCCATCACAAACCTGAACCTGATGCATGATCATCCTGAATTTAATGCTCAGAATCTGAACGACAACGAGATCACCGAACGTCAAAGCAGCAGCACTGAGGAGACTTTCCACTCCAGCAGAAGTGGCAGGCGTAGCAAGGTACTGTCGCGCCTTTCTACTCAGGTTGGAAAAAGTGGTGATTGTAATATTCAGAATCTGAACAACAAATACTGCTTAAGGATAACAATACAAAGCGTGCGTGTAGTTGTATGCGGCGAGCAACCTGCAGCCGAGCGTTTCCTCTTTCATAGCGTGCGCGAGATCACCGAACGTCAAACCAGCTACGCTGAAGAGCCGTTCTACTGCAGCAGAAGTGGCAGGCGTCGCAAGGTACTGTCGCGCCATCCTACTCAGGTTGGGAAAAACAGTTCGGTGTCGACGCCACCATTCTATGACATTCGTCTGCATGCTTTCTACTGGCAGTGCCATATATGCTGACAGTTCGTCGTCAGGTTGCAAATCTGGAACATGAACACGTGGACCTGGTGCCTCTTCGAATTCATCCTGAAGAAGAGCTGACAGTCCTGTCTTCTGTTGTGCTGCAGGTTTTGGTTGAGGGCGATCAGCATGCTGAGGCTGCCACTTCTGTGTCCATTGCGCCCTGAAGGCTTCAACAGCAGTGTCCCTCTGTCCCTGTGAAAGAAACCTGAAGGACTTCAATCGAGGATCAAGAATTGTGGCAATACTATATTGTTCAAAGACATGGTCTGGCAGAGCCTTAATGAAGCGATCCCCAAAAGCTGTTCGCAGGTTTGCACGTGCTGCTCTGACCTCTGGTGTAGTTTTTTGTGGTTGAACAACTGAGTCGTCCCAATTGCACACTATCTCACCTTTGCGAACCTTGTGGATGAGCATGTACACACTGGGTAATACAAGCGATGCTGTCACATACTGAGTACCTTCAATGTCATTCACCACTGTGGCTGCTGGATAAAGTACTGCCAAAGAGTGCTCATTCACCTTCCAATCTCTGTGCAGGACACATCTGGCAAACCCTGGGTCCTCACCGTCTTCTGTGAAAGCTGTCCAGACAACCGAAGTTCGCCGACCTGTTTGAGCCTGCAGTGGTGCTGACGTGGCAGAATCTAATAAGGCAGTCCCTGACTCTGATTTTTGCTTCTTCTGGCGCTCTTCTTCCTGCGCATCTCTTTTTCTCTTGCGCTTCTCGAGGTCAGCCTGTTCATTTGCTTCACGCTCCTCGTTGAACCGCGCGATGAAGGCCTCACAGCCACTGAGATTCTCAAGCGGCTCCCATGTTTGGGCGGAGGCAGCTAAACCCTTCCACTGGACCAGCCATTGCTTTGATTGCATGATGATAAGCAAAGATGACATCATCACTAAAAATCCTAGTGAATTTTTTATGTGCAATAAAAATTTTGTTTGAAAATGAAAGATCCAAAAATGAAGGGGCAATAATCGGAACAATCGGTTATTTTTTGCAAAACGATCGGAAAAAACTGATTATTTGAAGGGGCCATAATCAGAACAATCGGTTATTTTTTGAAAAACGATCGGAAAAAACTGATTATTTTTTTTGAAACCAATTCCGAACCTTAGTTCTCAGGAGTTGATCACTATGGCCGGCAGACACTGCAGCACAGGCATGTGAGTGGCACTGCAGAAGAAATGCACAACAAAAACCGTGAAAAAACCTCCCTGTGCAAGGAATCTGGAACTTGGGATTGACTGGGCAGACTGCTAAAGCTCCGGAAAATGAGAATACAATGCAAGACCGGATGTGTTGGTATGCAAATGTCCCAGGAGTTGATGACTATGGCTGTCAGACACTGCAGTAACGTACAGGAAGATGGGTGGCACTTTGCATTGCAGAAGAAATGAGCAAGAACAACCTGGGTGGATCACTCTGCGTGTGAGAAGCAGTCCCCACTCAGCAACCACGACACACTGCTTGTGTGGACACGCAAGAAGTGGAGATCACTGTCATTCTTCTTCCATGTACTGACCACACACCCGCAGAAAGACACGCTGCGCCCCGGAAAACTTCTGGCCCGTCAATTTCTCAAAGGCCTGTGCGCGCCTCTGCGGCTAGCAGACACTGCAGCACAGGCACGTAGGTGGCAAAATGCACTGCATAAGAAATGCGCAACAAAAACCGTGAAAAAACCTCCCTGTGAACAAAATCTGAGCAAGGAATCTGGAACTTGGGACTGACTGGGCAGACCGCCAATGCTCCGGAAAATGAGCATACAATGCACGAACGGATGTGTTGGGATGCAAATGTCCCAAGAGTTGATGACTATGGCTGTCGGACACTGCAGTAATGTACCGGAAGGTGGGTGGCACTTTGCATTTCAGAAGGAATGAGCAGAAAAAACTTGGCTGGATCACTCTGCGTGTGAAAAGCGGTCCCCACTCAGCAACCACGACACACTGCTTGTGTGGACACGCAAAAAGTGGGGATCACTATCATTCTTCTTCCATGTACTGACCACACATCCGCAAAAAGACACGCTACGCTCCGGAAAACTTCTGGCCTGTCAATTTGTCAAAGGCCTCTGCGAGCCTCTGCGGCTGGCAAACACTGCAGCACAGGCACGTGGGTGGCACAATGCACTGCAGAAGAATTGCACAACAAAAACCGTGAAAAAACCTCCCTGTGGACAAAATCGGAGCAAGGAATCTGGAACTTGGGACTGACTAGTCAGAGTGCCAAAGCTCAAGAAAATGAGCATACAATGCAGGAACGGATGCGTTGGGATGCAAATGTCCCAGGAGTTGATGACTATGGCTGTCAGACACTGCAGTAACGTACAGGAAGGTGGGTGGCACTTTGCGTTGCAAAAGAAAGGAGCAGAAAAAACCTGGCTGGATCACTCTGCGTTTGAAAAGCGGTCCCCACTCAGCCACCACGACACACTGGTTCCGTGGACAGGCAAACAGTGGGGATCACTGTCATTCCTCTTCCATGTAATGACCACACACCAGCAGAAAGACACGCTGCTCTCCGGGAAACTTCTGGCCCGTCAATTTCTCAAAGGCCTTTGCGCGTGCCTGGTTCGCAAGTGAAAGGCGGATCTCCAAAGACTTGTGCCTGTCATGTACAATGGCCTTCTAGAAATCATCACATTTCTGTTGGTCTTGGCGCAGGTTGCTAGTGTACCCCACGGGCACCTCGAAACGTTTCTTGTCGATGTAAAAGGCTTCACAACTTTGCGATGTCCCTGGCTGGGTATTCACCTGTGCAGCTGAGCGCAGGGACGTTTTTGCGCCTGTAGCTTCGTGGTCGGAGTTTGGATATAAAGGGGCCTCTGATGCACTATCAGAACTTGGAATGCTATGAAAAGCAGCCCATGCAACTGCCTCAGTAAGAAACACATCTGCAATGGAATAAGAACTGGGTTTCTTATCAGTCTGCCACTTGACCATGAGGATTATTTGGCACGATATGTGGAGATGGATGGGCGCCGCATTGCAATGTCTACGCTGTTCCCAAGCTTTGCAAAGGATGGGTCTGTCGCGGTCGGAGGCAAGGACATTGAGGTGATGAACATGGAATGTCCGAACGCGGGTGTCTATGCCACTTGCGATAGCTGGTTTTGCTTGGGCATGGACGAGTTTCAAAATACCACTGAGGCCTGCTCACGTGGGTGTGGGAGTAGTAGAACAGCATCATGGGCTGTGAGATTCTCAGCCGTGCTGCGAGATTCCGAAGGGGACAAAGTTGAAGTGCTGTTTGAAGGGCACTACTGCACAGAGGGTTCGTTGGAAACCTGTGCAGAAATGACATGCATGCATTACAGGAGGGGATGATGATTGCAGGAGGGGAAGAGAGCAATGGGTGGTCAAAAGTCTCGTACCCCTTGTAGGCCCCCTCTCCAGACGTGCACATCCTCGTTTATGTCTGCTGTGATTGCAAGTTCTTCAGCTCCTCTGGAACATCCGTACCCGTTTCAGCACCTTTCAAACATTGCTTTTTACCAGACAACAGCGATTGTACCTTCTGGCATGGTGGAACGCACGTGTTTCCAAGCTACCTCGCATTCCACAAGGGGGGAGGGGGGGGCTCAATTTCTGCTACTTGGGGGGGGGGGGGGGGGGGGGGGGGGGGGGGGGGGGCTGGGCTTCTGCAGCGGTGTGGGGGGGGTCCCACAATGGAAAGTTACATTTGCCATTCAGGGGGGGGGTTGGGACAACACATTCAGCCTCAGTGTTCATGACATGCAGCAGCAAGGGTTTACATTTGCAAACCGGGGGGGGGGCTAGGGCGCTTTGCCCTCACTGTTCATCTTGTGCAGCAGCAGGGGGATGCAAGCACCCCCAGCTGCTGCACACCACGGGGTCCACTGCTCTGCTCTGCTCTAGCATTGTGCAGCACAGTGGAATCTGCATGTTGTGCAATTCATTTGCCTCAAATGTTCTTCCCTCCAAACGATACCCAATGCCACTACTAGGAATCAAAGGCACACTGGGAGAGGCGGGTCTTCCGGGAGACGCGGACAAACAGGAAAGACGTCTGGAACAAGAACAGGCCCCCTTCCCCTCCTCTCCTTCTTAGGACAATTGGAGCATCAGAGTACACAGAGTACACATCAGAGTACAGGCTGCGGACTTCACAGGGGGCAGAAATTTACGACCTCATACCACGTTGGAATGTCAGCACCCAAACTGTCTCTTGTGCACAATTGCAGCTCCCAGAGTACACAGAGTACACATCAGAGTACAGGCTGCGGACTTCACAGGGTGCAGAAATTGATGACCTCATACCACATTGGAGTGTCAGCACCCAAACTGTCTCTTGTGCCCAATTGCATTTCCCAGTCCTGACATCTAATCTGATCTGATCTGAGCATACCTCATTTGCATCTCCTCCGATCTCCTCGACCTCCTCGTGCCTGACGTCTGCTGCGTGACTCACCGCTGCCGCCTCACGGCTGGGCATCTCTGAGAGAGCGAGAGAGAGAAGGACCACATTGCGCACTACATTCCACCCTCCACAATGTAAAATGCATTGAATGCATCTACAACGATCTTCCAAAGCAAGTAAAGGCTCCGTCATACAGCCCTTTTTTCGGACACAACGAAGGCTCGATGTGCGGTAGGTGGCATCTTGACTCCGTGTTCTCCAACGTAAGACATCCACGAATTTTTGTAGTTCACGGCTCCATGTGGCATATGTATAAATTGAACCAAGCTCCCAAAATTCACTATTTCCTAGCCATCGGCGTAGCCAGGGTTCATCTCCGCCACACCAGGGTTGGTACCATACAGTACGTGTACCGTTCGGTATCGATACCATACAGTACTCTGGTGTCCTGTATGGTATCACCTAGCCCCAATGAAGACCCAGTAGGCACCACTAAATGTCCGGATTCCTTGCTTTTACGATGTATTCAAGCTGATTCCAACAACCAACCTTTTGTCCCAAAAACACCAGAAAATTTCAACAAATATTTGTTACCACAGACCTGCTTTTAAATGTTTCTCAAAACACCCTGCAAATGATTCACACCTTAAATTGTTTGTTCCCTTTTATGCACTACCTGTAATGTACTTGTGCTATCTTTACTAACACGTTCCATTGTAGCTTCACTATCGCTAATGGGCTCCATTTTTGAAATAGAAAAAAATCTCCTTTTACCATAAAAATTGAAAATAACTCCAACCTTAATCGAGACCCCTGACACTCAACAAGACAACAAAATGACTGAAAGTGTACTTGAATGAGTCCCACGATCCGTGTTGGAAGAAGCTCCACTTCCCAATTAGTTTAGGGATGACCTCGGAGTTGAAGTGAATCGACTTGAATTGAATTTGATGAATTCAATTGATAAAATATTGTAAATACACGATGCTGCACAACAAAGGAGCACACACATGTGCAAAATACAATCAAGCCTTCGCTCTTAACGCAAAGGAGAAGCGAACTCCATTATGAAAACATGCCATGCATAATATTTATTCTACACGAAAGCGAGTCTTCCCCAAACGATTATTCCTGCAACAAATGTCATATGTCAATGAATCTAAATTCATATGCACATCATGTTTAATAACTTCTCACCAACAATATGTACCCTGGAATCTCATTTGCTTCTCGCACCTGTCAGTGAAGCAGCATTGGAATCGGAACGATCCATGCAACTCGCTGACTATTAAAAGATTCGAAATTTACCCGTAATTCCTCTCTTCCCTCTTCATTCCTGACAATCTCTGGTCGTCGCGACTTACATTCCTGTAGCGCGACCCTCAGGCGCGACGATCTGTCTGCAATCAGCGGCCATCTGTCAGTATTCTACAGCGATCTGTCGGCATTCAGTGCTACACATTACACCTCCTTCCTAAGCCATGATAATGGCTGAAAAACCACTCAATGTGGAGGACTGATCGCGGTTCGGTCAAACAAGCACTACGTGCTATATTACACAAGGGAAAGAAGAGCATATCTGCAGCGCTGTCGTCACAACGTCACCAGAGAAATGGTAGTCTGCACTCAACCTGTCAAACACAAAGCATCAAAACCCAACACAGACATACTGCAAAGAAGCACAGGCAGGGAGAGTCCGGGTTCAGAGGTAGCACTGCCCTCCCTGGGGTTACGTGTCCCTTAACCCACTGCCAGGTCGGCCTACAGTGCCAGTGCTCGGGAAAAAAAATAACAAAGGATGGGCTCCCCTTTCTGTCCGCTGGCTTCTGTGGGCAGTCAGCCCCACCAAAGAGGGTGTCTCCTTTGGGAAAAATAGAAACCTGTCGCGGGGGGTACTAACTTACCATGAGCAAATCGCCCTCCATAGAAAACCCTTTTTTAAACTCTTCCAGTGCCCAATCACTGGTGAGTGTTATGGAGGTTGTTCTCTGAATAACATAGGCTATGGCCTTTGAATGCTCCGTGAAATCAATGTGAGATACAAGGGGGGTAAGGGTAAGGGTTTGTGGGCTGCGGGTGCTAGGCCACCCTTCATAACTCACTCACTCCGCACCAGACAGGTAACATCAAACAGAGGGAGGGGGGGGGTCGCAGTAAATTGTCAGCTATGGACCTTGGGCGCCCGGACAATGTCTACAGGCATCAAATTGTTGCTCAACGTCGTCACAGCGACGCATCCGCCTGTTCGGCATGTCTGACGCCCAGGCAATCCATGACTGACTGAACACCACTGCAGACTGCGCAATAACAAAAGAAGCGTAACGTCGTATGCACAAACACCAAACATACAAACATGCATGCACCAGACATATCTGACCTCATAGCTGTGAGTCGTACCTCTGACGATATTGTCCCACGCTCCTGACCTGTCGGATCTGGTGCACATTTGCAGTAAACACAGGGACAAACTGAGGAAGCTGAGCTCGCGCCCTTGCCGCTGTGCGCAATAACCTGACCCACTTGTGCTCCTCCTGGGATTGAACCCATTGCATCCCCGTCTGCCATCTGTGTACACAATCATGGAGGGTATGGGGCCTGGAGGCAATAAACCGTATATCCGCCAACCTCAAATCCATTTTATGTTTTGCATTGTATTTGGACCAGGTCTCGTTCATGTCGTGCATAAACGCCGACGCAGGCGAAACTCTGTATCTGGGAAGCCTTTATATTTGACCTCCCACTGTATATGTCTATTCTTCCCCCTCCCGACCTTCGTGTGTCCCACTATATCTTCGATAATGTATTTTTCAGAGTCCACTAAGAACTCACTGTCTGTATAATAATGTAACGGCGGTTCCTGCCCATTTAGATCATGAGGGGGGAGATACGGTTTCAACCGCATGCCATCCAGGATGACCTCACGGCGACTCGTAGCAACCCTGTACTGACTGTGGCCTCTCCGTTCCAATATCTCCCCAGGCCCCTCCCACACACGATTTAGCTTGGAATTGCCCTGCTTTTTATGCCTTCTATACCACACCCTCTCGCCGGCCTGATATACATGCAGGGGATGCTCAGACTCAAACTGGGTGCATAATTTCTTATGTACTTTAGTCAATGCATCCCGTACATGCAACCGGTCTTGTGCTAGTCTTTTAAAGAAAGAAACAGCATCCTCCGAACCATGTTCAGGGATTACTGGCGGACAGTCACTGAACCCGATAGGGTTGCGCCCAAACACGAGTTGGTGCGCAGAATACCCATGTACAGGGCCTGGCACGTCATTTGCTGTCCACGTGGCTAGCGGGAGTAGTTCCACCCACCGCCTTTTGGACATTTGCTCCAAAAATTTACGTAACGAATCAACAATGACCTGTACAGCACGCTCTGCCCTGCCGTTTGACCGCGGTCTATATATAGGGGACTGCTTCATATCAATGCCACATAATTGGCATAGTGTCTGCAAAAATTTCGCAGTGACAAAATGGTCATGGTCTGAAAAAATTTGTTGGGGCAGGCCCATAAAACCAACCATCCGCTCCAAAAAAAGGTGTGCCAACTGTGTAGCGGTCAGTGACTTGTCACAGGGCACTGCCAATATATAGCCAGTCAAATGGCAGACTACAATCATCACATTATTATATGTTGTTCCCTGAGAAACGCAGTCCGGCAACTCCAAAAAATCAATACAAATTGAAGAAAAAGGATGTTCCGGAATGGGATACGGATGATTGACCTCAGGCTGGAGATCTTTTCTCCCCTTCACCGCCTGACACACCTGACAAGAGTTTAACTCCGCTGCAATTTTCGGTTTTAAATCCCTGGACTTCAGATGCGTGGTGTACTTGCGGTCAAACATTTCCTTAGTTTTATTCACACCGGGATGCGCATATGCTTGCCTTGCCTTTATAACTGGACCAACAAGATGCAGGGGAACACAGATACGGCCATCGGCTCGTATTTTGCCCTCATGCAGCACATAATCGGTGTCCCCTATGGCCCAGAAACTCTCACGTTTAATTTCAGCCCAATGCGGAGCAAAAAAAGGGTCAACCATATAATGGTCTGACCAGTCCTCGTTCAAACTTTTCACCGCTGGGGGGATTTTAATAGTCTGGGCACTGTTGACTGCCAGGTTTACTGCCCCAGGCATGTGCCAGCTGAGATCCTGTAAAGAATTACCACCCGACGCCACTGCAGTCTGGGCACGAAGGGATCTCAACTGTCGTCGCATGGGGCGCGACAGTTTGCTCTGACCTTTCTGTCGCTCGCTGACTGAGAAACCTGGACCAGTCAAATCGTCGTGAGCACACTGCTCGTTCCCTGTAAACACACCAGGCACTACATGCTGAAACAGACCTGTAAGTGTCTCATGCATCCGGCCATCCTGACTGACGTATGCTTTTGACCTTTTGCTTTCGAGGTACTGAACCTGAAGTGAATGCACACGCCGCATGTGCGTCCTATAGCAATCAGTCAAGTGACACACGTCTGCATAATGCTCCGTATCAGGATGCACTGCAGCGAAATCATCTGGATACTTGTCCTGTAAAGCTGACCTTACCCTGTCCTTTTCAGCACGCTCTGCCTCAGTCCACCCCAGCAAATCTGCATCGCACCCATGAAAATTTGTATCGTGTGCTTCCCCCGCAGGATACGCCCATCTAGAAAGGGCATCTGCCTCTTCATTATCCTCCCCGAGGCGATATTGGATAAAAAGATTGAATCGGCTTAAAAACTCATGCCACCTCCCCCTGCGACCCCTTGGCCCCGAAATGGTACAAAGATCCTCTTTGTACCATTTCACGATGGCACTGTGGTCCGTCTGCACTGTTACCTCCTGGGAACCTATCCAGGATTGAAACTTCAGCAGAGAGCACACAATGGCATACGTTTCTTTTTCCCGGGGGGTCCAGGCATACTGGCCCGTATCGCGTTTTTTGGTAAGGCCATTAGCCTTTCCCCCCTGCAGTTTACGGGAATAAAAGGCCACTGGATGCCAATTGCCATCATCCTGACGCTGCTCCAATGCCCCTCCGACCGCATAGTCGCAGGCATCACAGCGTATGCGCCAGGGTTGGTCAGGCTGTGGCAAATATAGGCTGATTTTCTGGCTCAGGGCAGATTTGAGATGCGTGAAGCCATCAATCATAGCCTGGGTCCAGGTTATTTTAGCTTCCTTAGGTGTGAGTTTTTTGCGCTTACGTTTAGCGGGGAGGTTAATGTCGTTCTTGGGGGCATGGGGGTCTGGCGCCTCGTACTGATATTTCCCTTTAAGGGATTCCATCAGGGGGGCCGCGTGTTTTGCGAAATCCGGAATATATATTTGGTACCACCCAACCAAGCCCAGAAAGCCCTTCAGTTTTTTTGCTGTATTTATAGTGGTATGATCCCACCTGTCCAGGGCTTCTGTTTTGGCTGGGCTGGGGTACCGTTTACCTCCCTTCAGGACATGCCCCACGTACTGTACAACACGTTTAATTAAATGGCACTTGGAGGGCTTCACCGTGAGTTTAGCCTTCTCCAGTGCCTGAAAAAGGGCAACTAAATCCTGATAATGTTGTTTGATATATTCCTCACGGATTACAGGATCCTCCATTTTTACGTGCAGTGGTATGTCCCGCTGTTGTGTGGGTAATTGGCTTTTGCCTGACGACGATAAAATGTCGTCGATGTACGGTCTGGAAGCAGGACATTTACGTGTAACATGCTGCACCATTTCCTGAAATCCTGCAGGCCCCACTTTTACTCCCATTGGGAGGACGTTCAACTCAAATACACCAAAAGGAGTGCAAAAAGCCGTCAAGTGCTTAGATTCCTCCTCAAGGTGCATTTGGTGGAACCCGTCCTCCAAATCGATCAGCGAAAAAATGAAGTTGCCTTGCTGATTGGCAAGCTGATCTTCGATTATGGGTAAACGGAAATTTTTTCCCTCCAGACAAGAATTTAAGTACCTATAATCGATGACCAGGCGCCATTTGTTGGTGCCTGGTTTCGGTACCAAAAAACAACGGGATACCCGCTGCGGATCCCCTTCCGCTTTCCTCAGCATACCGCGTTTGCGGAAATCCTCCAACCTTTCCAACAAAACTTACTCCCTAAGACCTACTGCACGGATGGGCTTGGCTGCCCGCGGCCCAGGGTGTTCCTGTAACAATTTTAACTGCACCTTCGCATGTGGATCACGCGCTGCCTGAGCTGCTGCGTCTATCTCGTTCACATGCTTGGTAGTAAAAACTGTTTTCGCAAAATCCTGCATTAATTTCTGTCTGTAATATTCACCCTCAGGCCAGTCCTCATCCGCCTGAATCACTGAATTAATGCTGCGAGAGAACTGTCGATGTGCAGAGCTTGTCTGATAAGTATCCAGACCTTGTTGAAGGTCTCCGACCACCTGCACACCCCTCTTCTCCCGCTTACCACTACCAACTCTATGCTTGAACTCTGAGCAATACTGCAGCCTGCGCCTCCACTTGCGCGTACGCAATACTGCATTCTGCTCAGTGGAACTATTATTTACAGATTCAGGCTCACTGCACACAGAAATATCAGATGGGCCTGGAGTGTCTTCCGTACCTGAATCCACTTTTGACCGTGTGGTCTGGGATTTCTGCTTCGTCCTAATCCATCGTCTCTTCATCTGCCGGGGAATCCGCTGGAGATCATTCTGAGAGGACAAGGATGAGTCAGAGGAATAACAAAATTCCGACTCGATGCCCCGTATACTGTAACTGTCTGCTGATCTGTCGGACTCCGCTCTGTCCATCATGAGGGTAGGGTGGTCATCTGGGGGGGGGGTACTGTTTAAAAAACGAAGGTTTCCCTGGGACAGACTCAGGGGCTAAATCCCAGTCATCCATGCTATCCCCCTTCTGCTTGTTCTTTGGCTGCGTGTCTGTGTCCTCAGGATCGTTATCCTGACCGTCCTTATGCCCAAATGCATCAAACAGGACAAGACGCATGGGCTCCCGCGTGTGTAAAATTTCGCCCTGGCTGTCAACCAGGAGCCGTGATCCGACCGGTATATCAACCCAGTCCAACGCCACGTCACCCATGGCCCACCACCATCCGTGTTCCTTGCGTGTTGGCATGACAGCCACCCCCTGGGCCTCATCCACCAAAATTTTCGGTACACACTCCGCCCATCTTTCTGCAGGGGGATGTAGCCATAACACTTCCCCCTTCCATGGCTGATGAAGCCCATCCCGCATGGAATTCCAAAACTGTGGCAGTTTGGCCATGTTCTTGGACGAGAAGTCATCCACTGTAAAAATGAAATCATCTCCAATTGACCGCATCCACTCATCTATTCTCCTAAAGACATCTAGCCGAAGCGAAACAGGGGCTACCTCCTGTCGTAACACTCGCAATTTACGGCGCCTTGCCTGCTTCATAACATGCAACACAGATCCATCCTGTCGAACACGGGACTCCCTCAACAAACGAAGGTGCATGCTGTCTGTCTTCGCATCTGAATCACACTTCCCACGCAACCAACTCTGTCCTGCAGTCACTCGCTGTACCTTGTACACTGTACCGGCAAAACCCTCAGGGTCTGCCCACAGATCAAAAGCCTGGAAGTGGCAACCTTCTCGCATTGCATATTCACGTGGATCCACCAGGGCCGCATTTGTTTCGACCCTGGGGAATCCCCACTTCCCCATAAACTCATCAGGCGCGTATGGAATTGGGCTGCAGTCTCTATCCGACCCTCCTGATTCTGTCTGCCCCCTGGACCCTGCATCCATGGCGGTAAACTCAGGAGTCACTTCGTCACTCAAAACAGCATGTAGCAGCCGCTGGGCACATTCTGCATGCTTCGCTGCAACCGAAGACGTAGCTTCAGGAGACGAACCAACAGTCCTGGGAACCAGGACCCCGGAATTCTGTTCAGGAACTGGAGGGTAAATCCCTTCAGTCTGCGGGAAATACTGACTATCTTCCCTTCTCTGCAGGCTTGACATTAGGCACATAAAGGCCATTGCCATCTCCTCCACCTTAGGCAGAGGGGGCACCGTGTGCGCCCCATTAGGCGTCACAGGCTCTGGTGTCCTACAGACACTTGAGCCGCTGCTCTTCAAACCACCCCAACCCTTCTCACTCTTCTCCACACACAGCCAATAAAAACACCTCAAAACGACAGAGAAAATATGCTGTAAATTTGTGTGTTGCGCATGGTATGCTGACACACTGTCGGGGTTAGGGGAGGTGGGTGGGGAATCAGGGGGGGTATTCTGGTCCATCCGCACTCCTGGAGGCTGGCCTGACACACCAGTGCTTCCAAATCCAGCCTCCCCTCGTGTGGTGCTGTCCAGTTCTGTCACCTGTTGTACCTCGGGAGTGAGGTGAAACTTCAGCACCATCTGTGCTATCCTGTCCCCCTGACGCACCGGAATTTTTTGATCACTATCGTTGACCATGACCACTATGACATGGCCCCTGTAGTCCTGATCAATGGTGCCAGCCTGCACTGTAACCCTATTCCTAGTTGTCAGCCCCGACCTGCTCTTAATCTGACCATAGACATGACGAGGCAGTTCCATGGCTAGGTCTGTATCCACTAGCGCCTGGCCCCGTGCCAGCACCGTGGTCAGACCTGCAGCATATATGTCATAGGCTGCACTTCCAGGTGTGGCCCTGGTAGGCATTACAGCCCTCTCTGTCAACCTGCGGACCTTGAGGCGTACTGAACTGGTGTACTGACTCAACAATGCTGGCAACGCAGCGCTATTCACAAAATTCTGACCGTGTGGGATCCAACTTGAGCAGTCCTGTGGTGACTCAAAAGTGTCTGGATTCCCTGGCGCCAGAGGGGGGGAAGGGGGGGGCTCCATACTAGGTGAATCTGGTGTCGTACAGGCTCGCCCTGCGGACTCCAGACTCAAGGGGGGCACAGTGATGGACATCTGTTGTACCCCCTTCCTCCCGGTCTCGTTAATCCTGCGGACTGGTTGCCCCATCTCACGGGCCTTCTTTTGCAGATAAGACTTCTCGTGCTTCACAGGATCACACTCAGGGCACCTGAAACGAACTCTAAAATGTCTCGTGGTGTGCATGGTGTAACCCTGCTTGTCACAACCGGGCGTCAGGCATTCAGAAATAAAATAAAATATGGGCACTTCAGAAAAATGTACCCTCGACTCTCTCTGTCGAGTGACTTTCTGCTCCTCCCTGTTCCCTTGCTGTGACACAGTACCTGATGTCTGGTCGGGCGTGAACACGATACCTGGAGTCTCGGCTTGTATATTCTGACATCTTGCCTGCGGAATTGGCTCCTGCGACACAAATGCAGTCATACTCGCTGAGCATGCACCAATGCACCATTATGCACATGCTGGTAACGGTGCGTGGGTTTGCGTCTAATCAGCCTATCTGGAATCTGAACCAAATCTGGCTGACCAGGCACCACCGCCAACCCGTATTGTAACAAAATCCGGTAGTCCACAATGAGACGGGGCCCGATGTCAGCAACATGTACAAACCATTGATGCACTTGAAAATCCTGATACCGTCGGGAGTAATCACTGGTATAGAGAGAGTTACAAAAACGCCCATTTGTCCACCAGAAATAGTGGACTGCCCAGCGTGGACTAAAACAATGGGCTGGGGCGCCTTCTGCAGCACCGCAGTGAAAAAAAGTTCAAAACCAGCCAAAATCAGAACCTGACACCCTGTATCAACCAATGTAGGGACCGCCATGTCTGCCACCCCTACATCATCGGGGAACTGCAGCTTTGCTTGCACCACCAATTTAAGTGGTTCTTTTCCACTTTTCCTTCTCCACTTGCGTGGTGGTCGAAGCACTTCGGCCACTGTATCGTCGAAGCAACTTGCTGATTTCAGCTGGCGTTCGCGAACTTTCTGCAGTACCGCGCTGACATCCAGCCGAATTGATTTACGTTGCTGGATCTGCGCAGGCTCTGGCATCAGGGCGCTTGTTGGTTGCCGCCAATTATACCACCGTTTCAGTGGATGTTGACAACGATACTTGCCGGGCCCCTATTGCTTCTTGGAATGCAGACATTCTGCAGCCCAATGTCCTGTCTTGCGACAATTGTGATATTCTCCTCGTTTTTCGGCCGACTTGGATCTGCTACTTGAATTACTGCCGCTCCTTCCAAACCTTAGACCAACGGCCAGGGCTTCGTCCCCGTTTATTCTGCGGACAGTAGGCAGATTGGTGTCCTTTCTGCCCACAATTTTGGCACACCACATCCTTGAGCTGCAGGCACTCCTTGGAAATGTGTCCAGGCTTTTTACTGTAATAGCATATTGATTTACCCAATGCATCCAAGGCCTTCTTAGACAGTCTTGTACTGGTGCTCGCACTGGATCTGGCTGGACTGAGACCCCTCTGCGTGGTGAAAGCAGGAGATTTGGACCGTTCACGGCCATCCCTCCTATCGGACTTGCTCGTAGTACTCGACCGTTGTTCACTATAACGTCCACCTCTGTCCTTGTCCCTACTATTGCCGCGATCCTTGTATCCCGAACTGCCTGAAGGTTCACCACGCCCTCGGCTGTTCTCCCGATCCCGGCCGTGTTCTCGTGATCGGTTTCTCTCCCTTGTATCAGTCATCGACTTCTGGCTCCCTCCAGAAAACGATCTGCGTCTCTCGGCCGAAGAACTGGTACAATCTCTTCCGGCTCGTTCAGGTTTACCTCGGTCGGAACCTCTTCGTCCAACCCAATTGACTTGTGTCTCCTGCAGATGACGTAGCAGTTGGCCTTCAGCTTTCTTTCTGCGTTCCTGAGTGCGCAACTGCGGCATAATGGTCAAGAACACCTCCAATCAACTGTGGCTGAATTCGCTTTCACTTTCCGCCTGCCACAGCCGATCATAGGCCTTTCCCATTGTCCTATCATCCGGGTTTCGTGTGACATACAACGCTAACTCTGTCATCATTTGTATCTTCGCCGCTTCCATTGTCACACCTCCTGGTACCTGCTTTCCTTTTCGGCTCCAGCTCGTCATCCACTTGGCGAACTTGGCACTGGTAAGCGGTCCTTCTGGCAAGTTTTCGTCCTGCCACTCACGGGTCGGTGTATAGATATCATCCATCTTTTCACCTGTAACAACCTCGAACAACTGTGCATAACCCAGGTAGGTAGGTAGGTATCTTCGGGAGCTCGGGATGCCTCCTTTGACAATGCAGGAGGAAGGTCTTACCAAGGGGACGTCCTGTCCCTCCCACTGCCCTATGTTAGGTGCCTCTTGAGCCGCTCCCGCATGTGCTTGGGAAGGCATTGTCGCGGCCACCCGGTCCATGTGTCCCAGGTGGGAGGGTGTCCCCACATGTGTCCATGAGTAGGGTGACATGCCCCCTTCTTTGGGCAGCAGCTCTGGGGGCTGCCCAGCCGTGTGGAGTATCTCTCACCACAAGGGGTATTGCTCCCGCTTGTCTACGGTACGACCGCCTCACCCTTGTGGCTTGAGTTGCGGGGCCGCTCTGCTTGGCAGGCGACCCCCTCCTGGACTGTGTACTGGCTCGCCTGTCACCGGTTGCTTCCATGGCTCCGGGTGACGTTTGCCATGGTCCCCGATGCAGCCTGGCCGGGCTCGGACCAGTGGCCGTGGAGTACCGCTCCTGCCACTGGCCCGGTGGGTCGGCTGGGTCGCCCCAGTGTGTCCGACGCATGGGGTGTTGGTTCTGTCCTGTCCCTCGGCCGCCCTACGTGTGTGCAGTGTCCTGGGCCACTTGGCTCCTGTTCACCGGTGTGCCCGTTCGGTGTGTTGTTTTGCGTGTGCGGTGTCCTGGGCCTCCTGGCTCCTGTTAACCCTATGCCCGCTCAGTGTGTTGTGTTGCGTGTGTGGTGTCCTGGGCCACTTGGCTCCCGTTCACCGGTGTGCCCGCGCGGTGTATTGTGTTGCGTGTGCGGTGTCCTGGGCCACCTGGCTCCTGTTAACCGGTGTGCCCGCTCGGTGTGTTGTTTCGCGTGTGCGGTGTCCTGGGCCTCCTGGCTCCTGTTCACCGGTGTGCCCGCTCGGTGTGTTCTGTTGCGTGTACGGTGTCCTGGGCCTCCTGGCTCCTGTTCACCGGTGTGCCCGCTCGGTGGGTTGTGTTGCGTGTGCGGTGTCCTGGGCCACTTGGCTCCTGTTCACCGGTGTGCCCGCGCGGTGTGTTGTGTTGCGTGTGCGGTGTCCTGGGCCTCCTGGCTCCTGTTCACCGGTGTGCCCGCTCGGTGTGTTGTTTCGCGTGTGCGGTGTCCTGGGCCACCTGGCTCCTGTTCACCGGTGTGCCCGCTCGGTGTGTTCTGTTGCGTGTACGGTGTCCTGGGCCTCCTGGCTCCTGTTCACCGGTGTGCCCGCTCGGCGGGTTGTGTTGCGTGTGCGGTGTCCTGGGCTACTTGGCTCTCGTTCACCGGTGTGCCCGCTCGGTGTGTTGTTTTGCGTGTCCGGTGTCCTGGGCCACTTGGCTCCTGTTCACCGGTGTGCCCACTCTGTGTGCTGTGTTGCGTGTGCGGTGTCCTGGGCCACTTGGCTCCTGTTCACCGGTGTGCCCGCGCGGTGTGTTGTGTTGCGTGTGCGGTGTCCTGGGCCTCCTGGCTCCTGTTCACCGGTGTGCCCGCTCGGTGTGTTGTTTTGCGTGTGCGGTGTCCTTGGCCTCCTGGCTCCTGTTCACCGATGTGCCCGCTCGGCGTGCTGTTTTGCGTGTGCGTTGTCCTGGGCCTCCTGGCTCCTGTTCACCGGTGTGCCCGGTCGGTGTGTTGTGTTGGGTGTGCGGTGTCCTCGGCCTCCTGACTCCTGTTCACCGGTGTGCCCGCTCGGTGTGTTGTTTTGCGTGTGCGGTGTCCTGGGCCACCTGGCTCCTGTTCACCGGTGTGCCCGCTCGGTGTGTTGTTTTGCGTGTGCGGTGTCCTGGGCCTCCTGGCTCCTGTTCACCGGTGTTGCCGCTCAGTGTGTTGTTTTGCGTGTGCGGTGTCCTGGGCCTCCTGGCTCCTGTTCATAGGTGTGCCCGCTCGGTGTGTTGTGTTGGGTGTGCGGTGTCCTGGGCCTCCTGGCTCCTGTTCACCGGTGCGCTGCTGGGTGTGTTGTGTTGCGTGTGCCGTGTCCTGGGCCACTTGGCTCCTGTTCACCGGTGTGCCCGCTCGGTGTGTTGTTTTGCGTGTGCGGTGTCCTGGGCCTCCTGGCTCCTGTTCACCGGTGTGCCCGCTCGGTGCGTTGTTTCGTGTGTGCGGCGTCCTGGGCCACCTGGCTCCTGTTCACCGGTGCGCTGCTGGGTTTGTTGTGTTGCGTGTGCGGTGTCCTGGGCCACTTGGCTCCTGTTCACCGGTGTGCCTGCTCGGTCTGTTGTTTTGCGTGTGCGGTGTCCTCGGCCACCTGGCTCCTGTTCACCGGTGTGCCCGCTCGGTGTGTTGTGTTGGGTGTGCGGTGTCCTGGGCCTCCTGGCTCCTGTTCACCGGTGTGCCCGCTCGGTGTGTTGTTTTGCGTGTGCGGTGTCCTGGGCCTCCTGCCTCCTGTTCACCGGTTTGCCCGCTCGTTGTGTTGTTTCGCGTGTGCGGTGTCCTGGGCGACCTGGCTCCTGTTCACCGGTGTGCCCGCTCGGTGTGTTGTTTTGCGTGTGCGGTGTCCTGGGCCTCCTGGCTCCTGTTCACCGGTGTGCCCGCTCGGTGTGTTGTGTTGCGTGTGCGGTGTCCTGGGCCTCCTGGCTCCTGTTCACCGGTGTGCCCGCTCGGTGTGTTGTGTTGGGTGTGCGGTGTCCTGGGCCTCCTGGCTCCTGTTCACCGGTGTGCTCGCTCGGCATGTTGTTTTGCGTGTGCGCTGTCCTGGGCCTCCTGGCTCCTGTTCACCGGTGTGCTCGCATGGTGCGTTGTTTCGCGTGTGCGGCGTCCTGGGCCACCTGGCTCCTGTTCACCGGTGCGCCTGCTCGGTGTGTTGTGTTGCGTGTGCGGTGTCCTGGGCCACCTGGCTCCTGTTCACCGGTGTGCCCGCTCGGTGTGTTGTTTTGCGTGTGCGGTGTCCTGGGCCTCCTGGCTCCTGTTCAGCGGTGTGCCCGCTCGGTGTGTTGTTTTGCGTGTGCGGTGTCCTGGGCCTCCTGGCTCCTGTTCATAGGTGTGCCCGCTCGGTGTGTTGTGTTGGGTGTGCGGTGTCCTGGGCCTCCTGGCTCCTGTTCACCGGTGCGCTGCTGGGTGTGTTGTGTTGCGTGTGCGGTGTCCTGGGCCACTTGGCTCCTGTTCACCGGTGTGCCCGCTCGGTGTGTTGTTTTGCGTGTGCGTTGCCCTGGGCCTCCTGGCTCCTGTTCACCGGTGTGCCCGCTCGGTGCGTTGTTTCGCGTGTGCGGCGTCCTGGGCCACCTGGCTCCTGTTCACCGGTGCGCTGCTGGGTTTGTTGTGTTGCGTGTGCGGTGTCCTGGGCCACCTGGCTCCTGTTCACCGGTGTGCCCGCTCGGTGTGTTGTTTTGCGTGTGCGGTGTCCTCGGCCACCTGGCTCCTGTTCACCGGTGTGCCCGCTCGGTGTGTTGTGCTGGGTGTGCGGTGTCCTGGGCCTCCTGGCTCCTGTTCACCGGTGTGCCCGCTCGGTGTGTTGTTTTGCGTGTGCGGTGTCCTGGGCCTCCTGGCTCCTGTTCACCGGTGTGCCCGCTCGGTGTGTTGTTTCGCGTGTGCGGTGTCCTGGGCCACCTGGCTCCTGTTCACCGGTGTGCCCGCTCGGTGTGTTGTTTTGCGTGTGCGGTGTCCTTGGCCTCCTGGCTCCTGTTCACCGGTGTGCCTGCTCGGTGTGTTGTGTTGCGTGTGCGGTGTCCTGGGCCTCCTGGCTCCTGTTCACCGGTGTGCCCGCTCGGTGTGTTGTGTTGGGTGTGCGGTGTCCTGGGCCTCCTGGCTCCTGTTCACCGGTGTGCTCGCTCGGTGTGTTGTTTTGCGTGTGCGCTGTCCTGGGCCTCCTGGCTCCTGTTCACCGGTGTGCCCGCATGGTGCGTTGTTTCGCGTGTGCGGCGTCCTGGGCCACCTGGCTCCTGTTCACCGGTGCGCCCGCTCGGTGTGTTGTGTCCCGTGTGCGGTGTCCTGGGCCACTTGGCTCCTGTTTACCGGTGTGCCCGCTCTGTGTGCTGTGCTTTGGGTTGCGCGTGGTGTGTTGCTGTGCGGGGCGTCGCTGCGGGGCGCTCACTCGTCCATCCGGACGGCGGCTGTTCGTAGCCGGCAGGGGCTGGGTACCCTCCGGGCGCGCACTCGTCCATCCGGATGGCGGCTGTTCGTAGCCGGCAGGGGCTGGGTACCCTCCGGGCGTGCACTCGTCCATCCGGACGGCGGCTGTTCCGTAGCCGGTAGGGGCTGGGTACCCTCCGGGCGCGGACTCGTCCATCCGGACGGCGGCTGGTGTGCGTTTGTGTGCGTGTGCGTGCCTAGCTTGGCCGGGTCCGGCGGGCCGGCCTCCCGGGCGCGTTCTGGTGCGCCGCACCTTTTCCTTTGGCCGCTTTGTCTTTCTGCTTTGCTTGGCCCCCTCCGGGCTGGGGTTGCCCCCCTCTCTCTCGCTGCTGTTGCCGTTCCTGGTTGCCTTGGCGCTGTGTTTTGGTTGTTTTTCTCGGCCTCCCGCTGCCTGGCTCCCCGTGCACTCGCGCCTCGTTTGTGTCTCCCGCTTGGCCGTTGGCTGCTCTTTGGTGGTTGCTCCCCCCCCCCCTCCCCTTTTGTGTCTCGCGGTTTTTGTCGCTCCTGTGTGGTGCCTTGGTGTTTTTTTTTCTTTTCTTCTTCACCCTCTGTGCGCCCCCGTTGTCTCTGGCTTTCTCTGGTTTCCGGCCCCGGGTGCCCTGGGCCTCGGCGCTGTGCGTTGTTTGCTTTGTTGGCCTTCCGCTTCCCCTCTCTCGGTGCGCTTGTCCCTCTTTTGTGCTTTCCGCCCGGCTGTTGGCTGCTCCCTGGTGGTTGCTGCCGCCCCCCCCCCCTTTGTGTCTCGCGGTTTTCGTCGCTGCCGCTCGGTGCTGTGTGCCGTGTGCGGTGTTGTGCTGTGCGTCCCTGGGTGCGGTGCTGCGCCGCGCTGCTGCGCGTTGTGTCGCCCGGTGTTGTGCTGTCGTGTGCTGTGTTGCGCTCGTTTGATGCCGCTGCTCGTTGCGCCGTGCCCTCTGGCGCTGCCCGTCGCCCTGGGGCCCTGTGCTCTGCGGCGCTGTGTTTTGCGGTGTTCCCCCGCGCTGTGTGCTCTGTGCTGTGTGTGTTTTGTCGTGGCGCGGTGGTGCGTGCTGTTGTTCGCCGCTCTGCTTTGTGCTGTGTGTGTCCCGGGGTGCTGTGCTGTGCGTTCCCTGTCCTCTCCGCTCTGTGCGGTGCTGTGCTTCGCTGTGCTGGTGCGCTCGAGTTGTGCTGTTCGTGTGGTGCGTGCTGTTGCTGGCGCCTGGTGCTGTGGTGCGCTGCTGTGTGTTGTGCTGTTTCCTGTGGTGTGCCGTGGTGCGCTGCTGGGTCTGGTGGCCCGTGATTGTCTGCTGGTGGCGTGTTTCGGTGTTGGTGTTCCTGTCTGGCCGCGTGGTCTGCTTCCCTGTGTTTCGTGTGGTTTGCTGTGGTGCCCAGCTTTCCTGTGTCGTGTTCTGTGGTGCTGTGCTGTCGCGTGGTGCTGTGCTGTCGTGCTCTGCTGTCGTTTTGCGGTGCTGTTTGTGTTTGCTTTGCCCTCCTGCGGCCTGTCGTGCGGCGCCAGTGTGGTCTGCGCTGTTGTTGGTGCCGCGTGCTGTGGCGTGTCCCTGTGCGTTGTGGTGTCTCCCTGGGCGTTCTGCGGTGTGGTGGTGCTGCTCTGGTGTGTCGTGGTGTCTTGCTGTGCTGTGCGTTGCCCTGTGGTGTCCTGCGCCCTGTGCCGTGTCCTGCGGTGCCCTGCTGCCCTGCGGTGCTGTGCTGGTTGGCTGTGCTGTGCGGTTGTCTGCGCTGCTGGTGTTTGTTTTTCCTTTTGTCCTGTTTTCCTTTGCTAAAAACCCCTGCCGTTTTTCCGTGCCTTTGAATACTGAAAAAAGCTCAAAACCAGCCAAAATCAGAACCTGACACCCTGTATCAACCAATGTAGGGACCGCCATGTCTGCCACCCCTACATCATCGGGGAACTGCAGCTTTGCTTGCACCACCAATTCAAGTGGTTCTTTTCCACTTTTCCTTCTCCACTTGCGTGGTGGTCGAAGCACTTCGGCCACTGTATCGTCCAAGTTCAACGTGCTGATTTCAGCTGGCCGTTCGCGAATTTTCTGCAGTACCGCGCTGACATCCAGGCGAATTGATTTACGTTGCTGGATCTGCGCAGGCTCTGGCATCAGGGCACTTGTTGGTTGCCGCCAATTATACCACCGTTTCGGTGGATGTTGACAACGATACTTGCCGGGCCTCTATTGCTTCTTGGAATGCGGACATTCCGCAGCCCAATGTCCTGTCTTGCCACAATTGTGACATTCTCCTCGTTTTTCGGCCGACTTGGATCTGCTACTTGAATTACTGCCGCTCCTTCCATCCTTAGACCAACGGCCAGGGCTTCGTCCCCGTTTATTCTGCGGACAGTAGGCAGATTGGTGTCCTTTCTGCCCACAGTTTTGGCACACCACATCCTTGAGCTGCAGGCACTCCTTGGAAATGTGTCCAGGCTTTTTACTGTAATAGCATATTGATTTACCCAATGCATCCAAGGCCTTCTTAGACAATCTGTAACACTCTGGTGTCTACGAGTGTCTATCTCCCAACTATCCCACGCGAAGCAGAAATCCAAATCACTGACTGCGATCAAAAAGCATGCCTGTGCAAACAGAAATATTTATACAATACAAGCATGCCGAAAAATACAACAGACACTCAGACCTTTATTTACTCTCATGATCTGCGCTAATTTACATCACATCGCACTCGCGCTCTCTGTCTAGTCGCACTGGCACCTGCACACCTGCACTCCCCTCCCAGGACCATTGCACGGGAGTGCACATGGCCGAAAAATGACCTAGGGGTGCAGTGCCAGGGCCATCAACAATGGCTACGGCCATTCAGCACCATCCAAAAAAAAGTTTACAATACAAAATCAGAACAAACTGCACTACCAGAGCACCGGTGACATGGCACCAGGTGCTTATGCATTCATATGCTCTTCCCAGGGTAAACGATAACCCATACACAGCACTCCACTCCTGTGGGTACACCGCTGTGCTGTCTACCTAAGGTAATTTACAATCAGCCACCTGCTGCTGTCCCTCCTGGGCACTGTGCACCCAACAACCTTGTGGGTCGTGCCGGGACACATGTAAAAAAAACATATATCTTGCTCCAAAAACAGATAGCAAAAAATCTCCTGATGGTCTGCCATGTGGCCTCAAAGCCATTAATTAATGCAAAACATTCAGGGCCCCTGTGCTGGGCTGTAAACACCAGCTGGCCTGCATACAACAGCAAAAGAAATTCATAGCGAATACCCAAAACACACTCAAAATGTTTCCAAACTCTCAGCACAAAAGACAAACACACTGTATCAAAAGCAGGCAACACGACAGGGTAGAGCAAAAGTGTGGTCTTTGGAAGACGTCGTTTCAAGCTGACTCAGTGCTGAAAAGAAAACCCACTTAATAATGTACAGTGCACCAAGCTGTTTAGCCACACTTATCTTGAGCTCTCCCAATTCTTTCTTCAGATTTGCCTGGGACACAAAAGCAAAAACAGCAGCATGAAAACAAAAGCTGGACCCATTGACACAAAAAATGAAGCAACAAAAACGAACACTGCGTCGACGTGGCAAAACAACACCAATGAAAGAATGCAGGAATCAGAATGAAGGCCACGTTGCGTTGCAGAGTTGCAGGAGCGTCCTGCTTCTCATCTGGCTTGTAAAGAGCGAAAGTCACAAAACTCGAAAAGATGCGAAAAATGGACAAAGAGCGAAAACGAAAGCAAGCACGCATGTCTCTGCTATACCACCACACGAAATGTATACCTCTCAGAGGTCCCCATCGCACAGGCACAAACTCGAAAATTCAGATGACAAATCAGATTCACACGAAGAAAACAGCGAGGACAATGAAATACAGCGACGGAGACGAAAACAACGAACAGACAACTACAGAACGCAAAGCACAGAGCAGACACACCCATAAAAAAGGAGTGTCTTACTGCTCCAACAACAAATCATTCTCCACTGTAACTCACTTCAGATTCTGAGCATCCTAAACGCACAGCAAGACAAGGCAGTCAATGCAGCGACAAAAAAACAGCTCGCTGCAACAAGAGCTACATAAAAAAAACGCCACAAAGAGTGCAACCACAAAGGACGACAGAGAAAACAAACACAGGACGAAGCAAGCAAGCACACACCTGAGTGTGGCGTGCACTGCTGCTTCAGTCCAGTACTCCATTTCGCCTGAACAGCTGACTGGGGAACTGCTGACTTGAAAATCACCAACCTGACACACAAGAAACACCTAACAAAGGTAGACGCGCACTACACCACAACTTTACCCAAAACGCACAGTCTGCTACTCGCCGGCGCGCCCAAAGGAGCAAGTTGCTACGCAAATGCACACCAACGGAGCACAACACGCGGAGCGCAACGCTACTCGCGACATAACCTGTGCGCATTAAATATTAGTTCTGATTTTGAACGCGCGCCCCTTGCCACGCGTTCCCCTTTTGCGCGGCAGTGTCTTCAAAGTCGTGTCTGCTTGATCCCCGCCTTCAGAAACCTCACGAATCTCTGTCCAAAACTCTTGGGCAACCTGACGCACTGGACGCGGCTTGAACCAGTTCGGAATATCCTCTCCACACTGGACGCGTCGCTCCCTTTCGCGTCGCCAAACACTGCTCATGGCATAGTCGTTGAGGTCCTGCAACAGGTCTTGATACTCTTTGTCACAGTCCACAATGGAGGTCTTCTCCAAGACAACAAAACGCCCAGGTCTCTTGACACTAGCTAACGCCGCCAAACTCTCTTTCTCCCATGCAGCAAGCCCTTCAGCGCGCTCCGGCGCCACAAGCCCAAATTTGCCAGCAGAGCGTGCCGCACAATAAACATCTGCACCAGGCACTGTCAATGTGTCGAAAACTTCGTCAGATGAAGCATCTCGCAGTGCACGCACTTTTTCACAGTGTTCCACTAACAGTCTCTCCTCGCGCTGATCAAGTTCCCAGCCACAGAACCCTTTTCTAAGCCGTAACGCCTGTACTGCACGGAATGGACTGCAGTATTCATTTGACATGTCCCTGCAGCCCTTCGGCTATACCTTGATGCGCAGTAAACAGTGACTGGACTCCCAAAACTCTGCTGTACTCCACGTCAACGACAAATTGCGAACCCAAATATCTTGATCACGGAAGCTTTTTGATTGTAACACTCTGGTGTCTACGAGTGTCTATCTCCCAACTATCCCACGCGAAGCAGAAATCCAAATCACTGACTGCGATCAAAAAGCATGCCTGTGCAAACAGAAATATTTATACAATACAAGCATGCCGAAAAATACAACAGACACTCAGACCTTTATTTACTCTCATGATCTGCGCTAATTTACATCACATCGCACTCGCGCTCTCTGTCCAGTCGCACTGGCACCTGCACACCTGCACAATCTTGTACTGGTGCTCGCACTGGATCTGGCTGGACTGAGACCCCTCTGCTTGGTGAAAGCAGGAGATTTGGACCGTTCATGGCCATCCCTCCTATCGGACTTGCTGGTAGTACTCGACCGTCGTTCACTATAACGTCCACCTCTGTCCTTGTCCCTACTATTGCCGCGATCCTTGTATCCCGAACTGCCTGAACGTTCACCACGCCCTCGGCTGTTCTCCCGATCCCGGCCGTGTTCTCGTGATCGGTTTCTCTCCCTTGTATCAGTCATCGACTTCTGGCTCCCTCCAGAAAACGATCTGCGTCTCTCCGCCGAAGAACTGGTGTGATCTCTTCCGGCTCGTTCAGGTTTAACTCGGTCGGAACCTCTTCGTCCGACCCAATTGACTTGTGTCTCCTGCAGATGACGTAGCAGTTGGCCTTCAGCTTTCTTTCTGCGTTCCTGAGTGCGCAACTGCGGCATAATAGTCAAGAACACCTCCAAATAACTGTGGCTGAAATCGCTTTCACTTTCCGCCTGCCACAGCCGATCATAGGCCGTTCCCATTGTCCTATCATCCGGGTTTCGTGTGACATACAACGCTAACTCTGTCATCATTTGTATCTTCGCCGCTTCCATTGTCACACCTCCTGGTACCTGCTTTCCTTTTCGGCTCCAGCTCGTCATCCACTTGGCGAACTTGGCACTGGTAAGCGGTCCTTCTGGCAATTTTCGTCCTGCCACTCACGGGTCGGTGTATAGATATCATCCATCTTTTCACCCGTAACAACCTCGAACAACTCTGCATAACCCAGCTGCTCATCGACAAACCGTTCTGTATCATCCTGGCGTTTTTCGTCATTCGTCAGTGCTGCCAGCAACATCTCACACTGCATGTGCTCGGTGTACCTGGACGCATGCGAACGTCTCCACTGTCCATACTGCTTGAGCCACTCCTTTTTTGATCTCCTCTTTTCCATCCCATGACGGTATTTTAGCTCTCTTCTTCATGATTTCCTTGGTAGTGGGGTCCATCCATGAGTTCGCATGATCTCCATAAGGACCAACTTCTTTTCCCAACAAAGTGGGCTCAGCTGCTGTTGCCTGATGTTGGTCCGTCCCCGGAGGCAACTGCACTTCCTGGAATGCAATACCTTTTTCAACTCCCATCGGTGTTATCCGTGTGCGTCGTCCACTTCTCGCGGCAGCTGTATCCAACGCCAAAGTTGGTACGAACCGTCCATCTTTAAAGTAGGGTTCTTTTTGCAACCACCGGCTATCATCATACTGGCGATATCCAGGGACTGATGCCCGCTCAGGTTCAACAGGTCCTGGTACCCACCAATCAGGCGGCTCTTGCACTGTCCTTTTTGTGTTGCGACTCACTTGACGGCCGTGGTTGTGTCGACCCGAATGTTCTTCCCAACCGGCTTCTTTATCTACCTCTCTGCGGCCCTCAGAAGTACATACTTGCTGCACCTTGTCTGCCAGCAGGTCCATATTTCGCCGCAACTCCACTTCACCAGCCCTGATGTGCTCCTTCGATTGATCAAAATTCCACTTCGTGTGCTCATCTCTCCTTTCCAGCACCTCCACAAACTCCTTCCGCACTTCGTCAGCCCCTCGAGTGTCTCCAATGCCCGGGCTCGGACCGTGTTGGGGACTGGCTGCAGCTCCGCCAACATTTCGTCAACTCGCTGCAGTTTTGTGCGTATGGAGTGAAGATCACCTGCGGCAGTGAACTCCTTCAGTACTTGTTCATATTGTGATCCCATCTGTTCCTTCATCCCTCGTTGTACCTCAGTCAACTTCAGGTCCCAGGAAGTTTGCATCTGCCTCTGTGCCTCTTGAATTTGTCCCTGCACCCGCTGTCGTATCTCCAGCATCTCGGTCTGTTTTTGCTGCGCGGTGCTGTCAATTCTTTTGGCATTGTCCTCCAATCTGTCCGAACATCCCTGTTGCATTTTCTTGATTTGTTCACGTACCTGTGCAACCTTCGCTCGCTCAGATTGAATCACCTCCTGGACGTGTACCAGCTTCTGCTGCATTCCTTGAATTTCCTTCTCCAGCTTGCCTCCATTCTCCGTAATGCTGTGCAATTGTTCTTCGAACTTCCGCACATATTCCTTGGTGAACATCTGCTGGTGTCCAGTCTCCTTGGGTCGCGTGTCATGCTCTCGTATCGTGAGTACTGCTGCTCTGCACTCATTCGCCAAATCCTGCATCTTGGGCATGAGATCCTGTGCATTTTCAAGCACCCGGGTCGCCACCCTCTCCCGGCTTTCCACTCTGGCCATCACGTCCTCACTCGGCACGGACATCTCATGCATCTTGTTTCCATGGTCCCGCACCATCTCCGCAACCAGGGCAGTTATCTCCGTCACCTGGGCTTGCATCCGTTTCTCCATGGCCTGGACCTCCGAACATGCACGAGTAACTTCCTTTTGTACCTTTTGCTGCTCTCCCACAGATTGATGAAAGGTCTTCTCCGTTTTTCTCACTTGATCTGCCAGAGTCTGCATTCGGCTCACCCGTTGCTCTTCCAAGGCCTCATCGCCCCGTTTGGTTTTACTCTCCTCCACGGACACATGTGGTCGTTGATCTACACGCCGTTCGACTTGCAAGATCCATTCGTACAACTTAGCGTTATCCTTGGTAAAGTGCTCCTTCATGTTGTCGGTAATTGTATCCAATTCTTTAAGCCACTCCTCCTGTCGTTGCATTTGAACTTGCACTTCATACACCTTCGCACTTTCCTCTACTTTGCGTGTCATCACTTCCATTTGAGATTGTATTTTTCCCAATGAATCCTTGGTCTTATTGGATGTCTCTCCGTGTAGCTTTTGATGACCCAACTTCTCGTATGGAATTTGTTCACAAACCTGGTTGATCCTAGTATTCACGGAATTTCGAAGTTCTTGAACTTCACGAGCGATGTGTGCATTCCCTTCCTTGTATTCCGTTTCCACACGCTCGAAATCCCTTTTGAATTCTTGATCAATACCTTCAACTCTTCGCTTCATCAACGCGACTTGGTCATTGAGCTCCGCCACTTCTTGCATGCTTCTCGGGCTTTTGTTGACTCTTCTGAGCTGATCCACCTCTTGTTTCACCGAATTCATCTTCCTTTCCATTTCTTCCTTCCACTCCCCGAATTTCTCATGTGTCATCGTTATCGTATTCAAACGCTCCTCATTGATATTCGTTGTCTTCAATTGGTCCCGAATTTGCCGCAAATCTCCTTTCATTTCCTCAACCGTCGGCGTTTCAATGGTTTGTACCCTTGCCTCCAACGCCCGCATACTTGCTTCCCAAACCCACATACTTTATGTGACCTCCTCCATATGTATGCCCGGCGCCGATGTCCTCGTTGATGTTGACTTGGGTTTCCGCATCCTCATTTTCTTGATGATCTTGGAGATCAAGGTCTCCATGTCTCCCGTCATGAACACCGTGCCATGAACATCATGCTCGCGCCGTCTTTTCTTTTGTGTTGGATAATCCATTCTTTTCTCTCCCTTGGACTTCTCATTCACCCCAAAGCTCAAACGACGATTCACCATCTCTTCTTCGTCCTTGTCCATGTCATGTGATGGGGAATGACGAACCGACAAACCAACGGACGACGACTTCACGGGGGTTGGGGTCACCGACTCCAAAAATCGTTAAAAAATCCTCATCTTCACCCAAAACGGGTTTTTTAACTTGAGGAAATGACTTGCGCGGAGTTTGCACAATTTGATGTGGCGCAGAACCAAACGAACTGCTACCATGTAATGTACTTGTGCTATCTTTACTAACACGTTCCATTGTAGCTTCACTATCGCTAATGGGCTCCATTTTTGAAATAAAAAAAAATCCCCTTTTACCATAAAAATTGAAAATAACTCCAACCTCAATCGAGACCCCTGACACTCAACAAGACAACAAAAGGACTGAAAGCGTACTTGAATGAGTCCCACGATCCGTGTTTGAAGAAGCTCCACTTCCCAATTAGTTTAGGGATGAACTCGGAGTTGAAGTGAATCGACTTGAATTGAATTTGATGAATTCAATTGATAAAATATTGTAAATACACGATCCTGCACAACAAAGGAGCACACACATGTGCAAAATACAATCAAGCCTTCTCTCTTAACGCAAAGGAGAAGCAAACTCCATGATGAAAACATGCCATGCATAATATTTATACTACACGAAAGCGAGTCTTCCGCAAACGATTATTCCTGCAACAAATGTCATATGTCAATGAATCTAAATTCATATGCACATCATGTTTAATAACTTCTCACCAACAATATGTACCCTGGAATCTCATTTGCTTCTCGCACCTATCAGTGAAGCAGCATTGGAATCGGAACGAGCCATGCAACTCGCTGACTATTAAAAGATTCGAAATTTACCTGTAATTCCTTTCTTCTCTCTTCATTCATGACAATCTCTGGTCGTCGCGACTTACATTCCTGTAGCGTGACCCTCAGGCGCGACGATCTGTCTGCAATCAGTGGCCATCTGTCAGTATTCTACAGCAATCTGTCGGCATTCAGTACTACACATTACACTACCCTGCCTGCAGCTCAGCCAAAAAGACAATGTTTCTTAAAACACCCTACAAATGACGTTTCAGCTGTACCCTGCACCTCAGACACGAAGAATACTTTAACGACAACTTTACTGCACACTGTCTTCTTCATCAGAGTCACTGTCGTATGGTAGGACACACGGCTCCTGAAAATCAGGGTTCCGCACCTTGCGCAGCATGCGCATATTGTTGTATATGTACACCAGTTTCTCAGCTTTACCTGCATACAGTCTGTTCCTGGCCTTGGAGTGTATGAACCCAAAGGTGCTCAAGTTTCTCTCTGCTGAAGACGCAACACTGACTACAGAACACACTCGCAGTGCACACTCACGCAATGTTGCATTATCATAACAAAAGGTCTGCCACCACATCAGGGGGCTCATGGTCAGACCCCCCCCCCCCCTTCACAGTGCTGGCTCAGAAAATTCCCAAGATCACATCAGGAAGGATTGATACTGCAACCTGGCCTGTGCCACTTTTTCCTGGCCCACAAAGGCCTGAAACACTTTGTTCAGGTCATCACAAATTTCTTTTTCACTGAGAGGGTCCACATCAGGTGACATGAGCTGATGATTGAAACAGTAGGCAGCACTCTGGACAGGCACAAGCAAGAATTTCCACCTTTCAGCTACCAGTTCTTTCACCCTTTTTCAAGTCAACCTTCGTGATTCCCTGAAATGACATCACGTGCTGCTGCAAACGTGACAGGTCGTGATACACTAAACCCGTATATGATGGACCCTCAGTGTCAGCTCTGCGAATCATTTCCGCCAATGGCTTCAGCAGAGCCTGGGCATTGTCCAAAGCCCCCCAAAAGTCGCCACTGAGCACCAGATTGACAACATCCTCAGCCCGAACACTCTCAGCACTGGCCACACTCCACCTCGTTGCCACCCAGTCAGGACTCACCACTGCTGACTGCAACGCAGATTTATTTTTCTGAAGCCAGCGCATGCAAGGGTAATTCGACGCAACCCGTGTTTCCCTGGGGAGGGGGGGGCTTGTTACTGGCAGACCATGCTTCGTTTGTTCATCCTTTAGAATCCCTGCTGCACGGAAGCGACCGCGAAAAAACCTCAGGATCACCCTCCCTGACTCAGTCAGCTTCTTCACAGAGGGGAGGTTGCTGATTTCCTTGTAAAGAAGATTATATGCATGGATGCAGCACCCTACCTTGGTCACGTAGTGATCAGCTGCATATTTTTGGTCGGTGTCCAAAAGTGCTAGGGCGGATTGCATTACTGACGCATTGTCACTAATCACAGTGCTCGTGGGGCAAGGCAGTTCGAGTTTTCGAATGCAGTCAAGCGCACTGTGGATGCCGTCAGCAATCCGTTGGCTGTCCTTAATGGCTTTCCCTGGGTACTCTGCTTTTACGAAAACAGCACCCTTTCTACCAACTAAGTTATAATTAATTACTGAATCACGTCGCGCGTCTTCGTCCATTTGTGGGGACTGGGGTTGCGTTGACGCGTCTGCACGTGTTGTCGTCTGAGCGTGCGTCAGTCGCGTAGACGCTTTCATCCTTTGATCGCGGGGGACGACCCACTTTATTGTGGAGGACGGCAGGTACTTCTTCGTTTGTTGTTCAAGCCTTTGCACGCGTCCTGCACAGCTCGTGCTTCTCCAATAGTCGTTGTGCACGGCTTTGAACGCGTCCTGCACGAGCACGTCCTCACATGGCCCAACTAAAAGAAGGAATTTTCAACCTTGTGATCAGTGTTTTTCAGCGTATACGGCACCGCTGCTGGAAACTCATACACCGCTGAATGCGCATTTGCAGCGTGGTTACAACAATACTAGTATTAACAGAATTCGTTCTTATGTTCCAAAGACTGTGACATTACGATTCAAGACTAAAAGTGGTGCCCTAATGCATAATAATGCTAATTACCAACATCGGTATTAAACTTTTGATCCAGCAGCTTGTTTTTTGCAATATTTCAATTCATCTGCCAATTTTCCGTCTAGCGTGCGCGCGTGCTGCAATGCGGTGCCTGTCTGCGGCACCATCTCTACTACGCACGTACTGTGCGGTATTAATACAAGACGGTACGCGTTCGCGGACAGTACGCGTTCATGAACGGCGTACGGTACCAACCCTGCGCCACACCACACTTTGGGACTCGTGCGAGACCCAAACCTTGTAATGGTACCACTATCCACAATGTCTTGGAGTATCTAGAAAAACAATAATAGGCCTCATATGCTTGCTACGCAACAAGTACTAGCTCCTACGTCAACGTCTCATCGTTCAATTTAACGTTCAACATGCAAAATTGACAAATTAACGTTAAATTGAACAACATACTTTAATATTGTTGTCCCAAGGGCGTGCTAGCACACTTGCGTCTTTATCATCGGTATAGGCCACCCCAATTAGAAACGTATGTGAAAGATTCCGCGCCAATGCCCCCCAACTTCCGAAGGTTAGGGGGATTTGAGACCATCGGGTCCCGGAAATTAGGAAGGCATCACCGCGGATAATGAGCATTAACGGCATGCTCGAGTCCCAATGTTGATGAAAGATGGGGTGTTGCTCAATGAATTGGAAGACTTTGGGTAGGGGCCATGATATTCCAACGGCATGGGCTTCTTTATCAATTTTGGGATAATCCAATTGCATTGCCCCAACTAGTTGGGTCCAAGCTTGTTCCATATGTTGTCTACTTGAAAGTCTTGGTTGCCAATCAATTCTAGCTTTTGCGGAGAAGGTGGTACCAACTTGGGTCGTAAAGTTTTGGAGTATTGCATACCAATTGCGTGGCACACGTAGGTCCACCGGTAGTTGCATCGCATCCGTTGGGTGCATACCACACTTGGAACACCATTTATGAGTTGTTGCGCACACATTTGGCGGTGGTCTCCGTTGACAATTTTGTTGTGAACCTCATTCAACAAGTTCCGTTGCCGTGGTGTTCGACAAAAGAAGTTAGTGTAATGGGAGTGTGCCCATAAGGCCAAAAGCTGTTGTATTTGACAGCAGAGCACTGCTTTGCAGCGCTGAGGCTATTTTCGGCTGCCTTTTGGCGCCAGACGGACAGATCGCGTGCACGCATGGATTGCGTGTGAGTTCATGATACGAACAATGAACAGAGCCGATAAATACCGTTTTATATTGCGTCTGTTATTGCTTTTATTATTGTCTGTGATGCTGCAGTGCCTTCTTATTTTTGACAGGCACTTTCAGCATATGTAAGCGCCATGTTGCTACCTGAGGCGCTGCATGCGCCAAGCCACGTGGGCCTGTTAGGCGCTGGGCACTTTGTTCAGTGCCAGGGTCAGTGGCGAGAGCAGGACGTCCACGACAGGGCTGCTGCTCTCACTGTGAGCAGTGGCGTTGCCTCAAGGCACCAGAGGCCTGTACGCGTCCGTGGCACTGGAGCTGTCACTTCTGTGGGCAGTCCTGGTGTTCCAAGGCGCAAGATGCCTTATTTTTTCTGCTCGGTGGCGGCCATGTGCCTTTGGCACACATGTCAGGAGAACTGATGTAGATTTACTGGCATCTCAAAACGACTTGGTGAACCAAGGCCGCAGCACGCTTCATTTTGTTTTCTACGTGCTTGTTTATGGCCATGGATAGTCGTCTTTGCCTTTATTTTAATTGTAATGCCTTAGGCTGTCCGTCTTGCGCCATTGGCCTTGTACAATTATTATAAATTCCCTCCTGGGCGCTACACTGTACGCGCCACGATATATGTGCAGTTTTTAGTGGGTATACACTGCTGTGTGAGTCCCACATAACACAGGTTTCTGTGTATGCATAAAGCATTTGCACTGCACGGCACACTGTGCACCATACAGCAGAGCACCATACACCAAGCACTCCACACCACTCCATCCGCACAGCACTATAGCATATGCTGATACCAACCACGGTTTGACATTCATCTGTACGGGTGTTGGCCTGGTCCCTGAGGCAGCATTGTTTTTGCGCCTTTATGTATGGTGACCCACCCATGTTTATGGGTTATCAGCTTGTCTGCACACCCCTCTAAGGGTCGTGTGCAGAAGCTTAGGAGGGGAGTGTAATGGGAGTGTGCCCATAAGGCCAAAAGCTGTTGTATTTGACAGCAGAGCACTGCTTTGCAGCGCTGAGGCTATATTCGGCTGCCTTTTGGCGGCAGAAGGACAGATCGCGCGCACGCATGGATTGCGTGTGAGTTCATGATACAGACAATGAACAGAGCCGATAGATACCGTTTTATATTGCGTCTGTTATTGTTTTTATTATTGTCTGTGATGCTGCAGTGCCTTCTCATTTATTACAGGCACTTTCAGCATATTTAATGAACTCGTCAGCAACTCGATCAATATTCAACTAAGCAGTTCGTCTTCGTATGCCGCCATGGTTCTTTGGTGTTTGCTGTGAGCACAGTGCGACTATTTCATTTTACGGTGAAGAGCAAGGTTTTGCAGCTTGGTGAAGAGAGCTGGGTTTTGCGGTGAGATCAACTAAGAAGTTTTGTGTGTTCGGCACTTTGTACCATATTTCAAGAATCAAAATAAAACCAGCTTTGGTCAAACTTTTATAATAAGAAAGAAGACAAGAAGCAAGGTTTTATTACAGTTAGTCAATATGTTTATGACCTCTTCACCAAAGAGATTGGTTGTGTTAGTGCTATCCAATAGGAACTCCCGTAGCCCACATGGGTCAAACAAACGTTGAGGAGTCACCATGATCTATAGTAATGAATAGAACATATTGTGTGTACTACCACTATTCAACTTTCACCGACAGACTTACGCACCACTCCCTGACATTTCAAAGGAAGTGGGTAAGGTTGTGCTAGTGGTACTACGTTTTTTTCCCCAATATTTTGCAGCCACGCACCTTCTTTTTCTGCTCTGTAACGCCTTTTTTCTGTTCCTTTTTCAAACGACTGAGTGCGCGCGCGTGAATGCGGCAGCGCTCTGAGCGCGTGCATTTCTGCCCCTGTTCAATGTGCGGGGCCGCTCTGTTGGGGGCCACCGGTCAGGTCTAGCGGGATGTAAGCTGCCTCCCCTCTTCACGCGCGGAATGTCTTCCTGTTCGTCACAGGGGCGACGCCAGGGGGAACCATGGGGCGCCTCTCCACGACCGAGTGCACCTACCTACCTACCTACCTCTGCTGTGCTGCGCTCTGCTGTGCTCTGCTCTGCTGTGCTGTGCTGTGCTCTGCTGTGCTGTGCTCTGCTGTGCTGTGCTGTGCTGTGCTGTGGCATGGTGTGGTGTGGTGTGGTGTGGTGTGGTGTGGTGTGGTGTGGTGTGGTGTGGTGTGATGTGGTGTGCTCTGCTGTGCTGTGCTATGCTGTGCTCTGCTCTGCCATTCAGCCACTGTGTCCTCAACAATCCGCACCCGCAACCCCTTCCATGACATGCAACAGCCTCCGCACCCCACAAACAATTTATTTACTGCCCCTACACCTTCACTTTTGTTTCATACCACACAACCAAACGTGCACTTTCCATCTCCCTTGATCCCTTGAATATTGCGTTGTGTGCGTCGGCCGTCAAATTGTGCCTGTAGTCATCCATGGCTCCGCTACTCTAGAGGGGGCTAAGGGTTCCAATTCTATAAAAAGGGGTTCCGGGGGCTTAAGTTCAACAAACAGTGGCAGCAGTTGATGAAGTTCTCCAATCGGGGGGGGGGGGGTGCATAGAGGGTTGGGAATCAAATTTTGCAAACAGGGGGGTCAAGGGCCCGTGGTTGTGGACGTTCTCCAGTCAGGGGGGGGGGGGCTGCATAGGGGGGGGGTTACATAGGGGGGTCTGAGAGCTGCAAATCTACAAGATAGTTTGCTTCGGGCATCTGGCAATGGTAAATGGTTGTTCATTTCGTAGTTGTTTCTGCACCTGCTTGTGCAGTGCACAACCACCAACAATGCTCAAGCTGTCCTGCTACAATTCCATGCAACTGCCTGGTTTTACACACATGTACCCTACCCGGTCATTGCTTACAGGTCGATGTGTACCATTCCCCCCCGTCTTCACTTGCCACGTCTCCCTTCTGCCTTCTTCTTTCTCATGTCACTGCCACCCACACCTGCTTCTTGCCGTTGCATCCTCCATTGCATCAAGGCACTGTGCATCACTTTGCGCTTTGTCCTTGCTCTCACGCCATGCTTGCTCCCTCGTGCCAAATTGTGCATCTCCAATCATCCTGAAACGCCGACGCTCATGCAGTATGGAGGCAAGCCGTGTGCAAAAGCAGCATTTGAGGCCGTATGTGCGCGGTACCAAGAAAGACAACAGGTGTCAAACCGCATAGTACACTGTGGCTGCACGCTCTGTTCCCTTGAACCCTCTTCACTTGCCACGTCTCCCTTCTGCCTTCTTCTTTCTCATGTCACTGCCACCCACCTGCTTCTTGCCGTTGTTCCCTTAGGGGATCAAAATTGACATCATCAACAACCACACGCAGATCCAAACCATGCCGATCATTCCACCGTGCTGCCAACTCATATGCCAATTGCACGTTGTCATGCAATGCACGGACGCCCTTCCACCTCAACCGAGCATGTTGCGCCATACTCTCAAGTCCCAGCCTCTGTTTCTTTGCCTCCTTCTTCCCCTCCTTTGCGCAGTCTATTCCTTCTTTCGTGTTCGGGAAAGTTCCGATGTACAACGCAAGCAACCAGTCTGTTCGCCCACGTGTATACTTTGTCGCTTTTGGTCCATTGCTGTTGTGTTGTGCGACCCGTGTAAATGTTCGTTCACTATAGCCCCAATACGTGTGGTACGGTTGGTTCCCTTGCTGTAGCAGATATACTACCAGCAAATGCAAGATATCTGATCGCCCGGCTTGGTTGCCGAATTATCTCTTCCACCCGTCCTTGCATTCCTGGTGGATCAACGCATGGCCCTAACGTACCATCGCGTCCGTTCAGCCTGGTTGCTTCTATCCATTCGTCAACCATATGATATGTGGGGTTTGGAAGCGCAAGCAGGTGCTCCAAAAACCTCCTATCATATGACAGCAACCAAAAGTCCTCAAGGTAGGTAGGTAGGTCGACTTGGGACTGGGGTTGCCCCGCAGGGGGGTCTTACCAAGGGGCTTTCGCTCACCCACCCACGGCCCTACTGCACGTGCATCCACAAAGCGGCTCCCCCGCATGGGGGAAGGGCGCGGTCGCCGCGAGCAGTACCCTATAGCGGGTTCTGCCCAGAGAGGTAACCCATGTTCGACCAAAGTCTCACATCCCCCTCCTTTCGGCGGACGATCCCTGGGGGAGGGTCCCATCGCACATCCTCATCAACCTCCGGATTCCTGGGCCCAGGGGCCGGGAGCCAGGCCAAAGGCCCTGTCCTGCAGGCACCCCCACCTGGGTTGGTTTTCAGTAGGCGTGAGGCGACTTGAACAAGCACGTGCTACGGGACTCGCATGCCGTGGCGCACACTCACGCGTCCTGACTCGGTCGAGCCTGCGCTCTCCCGGGGGGCCGGGGGTTCGAGGTAGGTCGTTGTGGTCGGTTGGTCGGTCGTTTAACGGTTCAGTGAAGTTTGTCAATGCCGGTTGGTCGGTTGCGAGATGGTACAGTTACGGTTTTGTTCGCGGATATGGTCGCCGGCGGGCGTGGCGCATCACGGCGCCGCCAACTCGATGGACCCCGTTCCCGTTTTGACCCGTGCATGCCTGGCTGGTTTGGTGTTGGACGGCCTGCGTGTGGTCTGCTTACGGTCAAGTGGCGGCTGCAGCTGCGGTGTGGTCGGTGCGCGGTTGTCTTGGCCGCCTCATGGTCCGCTTGGTCTGCACGGGTTTCGTCGCGCTGCTGCCGGTGGTCGTATTGCGGAATGTTGTTTGTGCGGCCGACACGTCCGTGTCGGGGCTGGCTAGTTGCGTGTTGGTTGGTCCGAGGGCGGCGTAGTGCGGTTTGTCAGCGGTGGTTGGCCGTGTCCATAATGGTAGAGTTGCGGTGTTCTGCCGTGTCCGTGGGCATGGTTGCCGGCGGGCGTGCCGCACCACGGTGCCGCCTTCCTGTTGGACGCCGATCCCGTTTCGACCCGTGCACGCCTGGCTCGTTTGGTGTTGGCCGGCTTGCGTGTGGTCTGCTTACGGTCATGTGGAGGGTGCAGCTGCGGTGTGGTTGGTGCGCGGTTGTCACGGCCGCCTCATGGTCGGCTGGGTTCGTGTGGGTTCCGTCGCGCTGCTGCCGGTGGTCTTATCGTCAAATCCTGCCCATGTAGCCGGCACGTTCGTGCCGGCGCTGGTCAGATGCGTTTTGGTTTGTCCAAGTGTAGTTTAGGGCAGGTTGTGAACGTTGGTTGGCCCCGTCTGCGGTGGTAGAGTTACGGTGTTCCGCTGTGTTCGTGGTCATGGTGGTTGGCGGGCGTGGCTCGCCACGGTGTCGGCAGCCCGTTGGACGTCGTTCTCGTACCGGCACATGCACGTCCGGCTAATTTTGTGTTGGTCGGCGTGCGTGCGGTCTGTTTATGGACACGTCGTGCCCGCTGTAGCGGTTTTATTGGTGTGCGGTCGTGTTAGTCGCCTCCTGGTTGGTTCGTTCGGCGTTGGTTCTTTGTCGTTGCAGCGGGCGCTCGTGCAGTCGGATTTGTTGCCTGCAGGTGTTCTGTTGGTGGCGGTGTTGGTTGGTGCTAGTTGCTTGAGGCCGGCACGGTACGTTTTCACCTTGCGCTGTCTGCCCACCGCGGATGAGAAAAGTAAAGACGAGTGGTTGGACCGCTGTAAAAAATGTGTTCCCCGTTTCGGTGCCCTTGTCCCTGCCCCACCTTGCCAGTGTTGCATGCACAACCCATCATCCGGTATTTCGCGGTGTTCTGTAGCCGTCCTTCCAGTTTTGCCTGTGCCATTCATATGTACACCCCCCGCCGGTGGCAAGGCCCCGTCGGTCCCCCTTTGCGCGCCCCTGTGCTCCCCATTGGAGCCCCAGGGTGCTGTTCCAGCTCGGTGGTGCGGTGCTCGTGCTCGTGTCTGCCTGCCTGCCGTGCCCCATATCCTGCTGTGCCTTGTGGGTCATGCGGGCGGCGTGCCTGTGTCGCGGTGCTGAGTTTGGTGGTTAGGATTGTTAGGGCGGTTCGGCTTGTGCTGTGGTGCCGGGACGTTCCGTCCGACGTGGTGGGTTGGGCTCGGCGTAACACATCCGTGCCCGCTCGTAGGGGGTCAGCGTGGCCCCGTGTGGCGATCCTGTGGCCCCCCGTGTGCCACGGGTGGGGTTTCGGAGGACAGGAATACCGGGCAGTGTTGCAACCCCCCTCCCGCTCAATGACTTTGTTAACTTTCTGCGGGGAGCGTGTCCCTCGTACCATTCGCGTAGGTTATCTGTGCCGTCACCCCCCCGGCGTCCCAGGCGTGTAACTTTCCCGGAGGAGGTGCGCGCCTGTCCCCGCGGTGCACGTACCCCTGGATGCTCGCCTTGGATCGTAATACTCTGGATCATTGTTTGTTAACATTCTCGTGGTCATCGGCCCGGCCGTGGGCCTCGCGTGTTTGGCCCGGCCCTTTGCCTGGTCCCTTGTGGATCTGGCCCGCGGGAGAGGAGGGTGAGTTGGAATGACGGGTCCGGGCGTGGCGCCGCCCCTTCCGCTGTTGCAGGCGGGTTGCGGGGGTCCGCGAAGCGTGGCCCCCGCCCGGGGGATGTAGGAGGAAGTCGTTGGGTTTTCGTTCGTGCCCGACACCACAAGCTGCTAAGGCTAGCCCCCATTCTTCGGGTATCTGTGGCATGTGTCGGGCAGGTTGATGTCGTTCCCGTCGGTGTGTCCGGCCGACAGGCGTTGCTGGGCTGTGTTGCGCGGCCGCGCGCCGTTGGGCTGTACAAGGGGGTCCTTTTGGGCGGGGTTTGCTCGCCTGGGGTCGTCGCGGTTTATGGCCGAGTGCGCAGTCGTTGGTGTGACGTCCATCGGCCGGCCCCCCGGTGGGAGGGGGCGTCCCCGCAGCCGTTGTCTCGTCTCCTCCCTTGCGCATGGCCAGTGCGGGACTCGTGTCATGACCCAGACGTCCGCTAACCCACTCCGCGCCCCGCACGCGCCCCCCATCTCCATCCGCAGGCCTCCAAGACACCACCACAGCGCCCCGAAGCCCATCTCTCACCCAAGAAGCCACCCGGCACCAGCCAGCCCGGCCGAGCCCAACCAGGGCCAACCATACGTCAACGTAGACGCGCAAGACCCCGGCAACCCATCCAGCCCACCCCCCCCGGACCCGGGGCGCCCCCCCCTCACACCGGCCACCATCCGCGACCCCGACCTCCTCCGAGCAACCCTCCAAGGCAGGGCCCTGACTACCCCCCTGGGCTGGTACCGCCTACAAGAGGACTGGACCAAGCTCACCGTCAACGCCCTCCGGGACCTGACCACCTCAGGCAACGGCCTCCACGAGGCCATCGTAGACCTCGTACTCTGGCCAGCCCGCAAACACACCCAGGGCCAGCACGTCTGGATCCCCCCTATCGGGTGGGGCCAGGCCCTGACACACGACACCGACATCAACGTCACGCGTCGAGGGACCGTACGCCTACGACGGGCCCCAGCGGAGAGGGACCACCCAGCGGACCCGAACCGCCGGGAGCAGTGGGAACAGGCCACCGCACCAACCCGCGACACCGCCCTCCGCGCCTCCGGCCTCCGCACCCCAGACGACGACCTCCCCCCCCCACCTACAGACAGTGACCACCCCCCGCCGGAGGTCTGGGTTACAGTCGCCGAGCGCGGGCACTACTACGTGATAGCCGCTACGGCTATGTCCCCCGGCCTGGAATGGCTCGTCAAAGGGACAGACACCATGCTCGCCCCATGGGCCGCCCCACCAGGGGCAGTAGGGGACCCCACCACCCCGCACAGGGTCCTCAAGGGCGTCCTCCAGCCAGGGGACAAGCCCCCAGCCCGCGCCCTGGCCCAAATCACCTCAGGGAAGGCGGGCTACCACCTGGGACTGGCCATGCTCTGCCTGACCCACTGGATCCAGCGCCGCTGGCCACCCACGGGGACCGTGCCCTGGATTTGGGCCATCCCATCCGCCCACACACAAATCGAGGCGGGCCCGGACACGCGGCCAAACCCCCCCCCCAGACCGCAGCACTCCCTCACCCGCGGGTACCACGCCATCCACAGGGTCCTCAGCCGCGTGGGTCTTAGCCCAGAGCTAGCATAGCCCCTTCCCACCACTGACCAAGAGGTCCACCAGATACGCAAGCTCGTCTGCGAAATCCTTGCCGCGGCAGCAGAAGACGGCAAGCTTCTCCTCCAAACCGCCCGGCCTACAACTGACCACGCAAGCGCGCCGCGGCGATCGGACACATACACCGTTTTTGGAATTTTCTTTTGGAATCTTTTGGGATGAGCTTTGAGCTTGTCCTCGCCGGAAAATCCTGAGAAGGGGTCCTCAAGCAGAAAATCAGCGGTGGTCACGGGCTACTTCACACAGGGCTCACATGCAAGCGTCCACAAACAAAGCCAAAAAACGAGACCGGTTTCGGCCCAACACTAGGCCCTCATCAGTCTGAGCGTGAGATAACAAAGGATATTCCAAAAGACATGCTTTATCTCACATCGGTGCGTGTATCACACATGCAGACATCCGTCATTTTACTGGTGTGTTCCATCTGGTGTATTATACATCTGGTTCACTGACTTCACTGAAAATGCATGTGCATAGCGCAGGAATTGCATTCACAAATATTTTAGAATTTTTCTTTTTGGAATTTTTTTCCAAAAACCTCCAAAAATTCCAAAAACATTTTTTGGCTTTGTTTGTGGACGCTTGCATGCGAGCCATGTGTGAAGTAGCCCGTGACCACTGCTGATTTTCTGAATGAGGACCCCTTCTCAGGATTTTCTGGCGAGGACAAGCTCAAAGCTCGGCCCAAAAAATTCCAAAAACCCGCCCGTGCCCCTCCCCTCTCGCTGCTCAGCCGGAGACCCACACACGCCCACCATCGCCCGCACCCCCGGGCCCCGCGACACGGGTCTCCCCCACCCGCCCGAACACCAGCACACACCCGCCACAGACCCACCCGCCGGACACCCCTCACCACCCCCCACACTCGACAACCCGCACACACCCGCCGAGAGGAGCCCCGCGCCCCGCGGCACGCCCACCCCACCCAGTGGCCCGCACACGCCCCCCGCACACACCCGCCGAGAGGAGCCCCGCGCCCCGCGGCACGCCCACCCCACCCAGTGGCCCGCACACGCCCCCCGCGCACACCCCAGAAGACCCAGGCCCAACCCCCGCGGCCCGTGAATGCAGCCCACGCGAACTGTTCCCCCCCGCGGACGCCAACCCACACAATCTCACACATTGCAGGACCCCGGCCCAGCCAAGCCCGGAAAAAGAAGGCCACAGCCCCGCGCCTCCCTCCCCCGCCGCTGCCGACCAGATCGGCCCGCCGGACTGCCAGGTCACGACCGGGCCCCCCCAGCCGCCCGCCCCCAACCTACAGCCCGAGGACATGCCCTCCATCCTCCCCGCCGTGGCCGCAGCAGAAGCCGCCGCCCACAAGCCCGCCTGCATCACAGCCCAACCCGCATCCACCACCTCCTCCTCATCCTCAGCCTCATCCACCTCCTCCACCTCATCCTCCGACCCCCCCCTCCCCGCCGCCCTCATCCTCAAGGCCACGGCAAAAGCCAAAGCCGCGGCCGCACGCACCGACCCCCCGACCCCCACACAGGTGACTCAGGCACCCCGGCAACGCACCGGAAAGACCCCCGACCCGACATCGGCGCCCTCACACCTCCGGACAGAGGTCCTCCTCAACCTGGAACCGGACCCCAACCCCAAACCCGACCCCAAACCCAAGCCGGCGCCCAAGCGAGCACACACAACACCACAGACGCAACTACACAAACCCAAGCGACATCGCCCTAACCCAAACCCTAACCCAAGCCAGGACCCCCCACCCACCACAACCCACGCTCCCCTCCCACCAGCAGCCACCGCCACCACAGAGGCGGCCACCCAACACGACCCCGTCCAAGCTCTCGTCAACATCCCCATCTCCAAGCGCCCCGTCATCCACCCTGCACAAACCACCACCACCGCCGGCCAAACCGACCCAGGGACGTGGGACCCCTCGACCACTGTCAGCGTCAAGCCCGGCCTCCGACCCGCCCCCCCTGCCCACCACATAGTACAGCCCCAGGGGCTGCGCAATAGCCCGACCCCCCACCCCCCCAAGGGGGACCGGAATACCCACAAGGGGTCCAAGGGCCATACCCGCAACACCAACCCGACCACTACCAACGCCACCACCACCAGCGGCCCCACCACCACCACCACCAACACCAGCCCCACCACTACCACTGCCCACCACCCTACCCCACCGGGCCACAACCCCCCGTGCACGAACAGCACCAGCGAATGGGATGGCAGCCACCGAGTGCTCCACATGCATACCCCACCTACCACCAGGGGCCACCTTCCCTGTACCAGCCACCCCCCCCGTACCAGAAACCGTATTCCCCCGGCCACCACGTGCACGCCGAAGCTGCCCCCTGGGCCCAACCAGGCCAGGGAAAGTCACTGGACCCATACCACCAGCCGCTGCCGCCACCACACCCCTACGTGGCAGATCCATGGACGACGGGGGACCTCCCCCCCCCCCAGTACCAAGCGGCACCACGCGAGGCCCCCCAGGACCCGCCAACACCTCCTGACTGGCCCGACTTGAGCGATGAGGCCCGGTCCCGCAAACGGCGGCGCTCCCGCCCCCCCCCCCGCACGGCACACTCGCCCCCGGCGCCCACACTCCCCACACCGCCACCGCGCCTCAACCACCCACTCGCGCCGCTCCCGCTCCCCCAGGCGCCACCACGACCCCCCGGGACCCCGCTCCCGCCGCTCCCGCTCCCCCGGGCGCCACCACGAGCGCCACCGCCGCCCCATGTCCACCTCCCCCTGCCCCCTCCGGCCGTACACGACCCCCATCCCAAGCCCCCGCCACCACCGCTCCCGCTCCCCCCGGCGCCCCCAAGCACGCCACCACTGCCCCACGTCCACCTCCCGATCCCCCCACAGGCCCTGCTGGGCTCCCCGTTCCCCCCGCCGCCCATACCCATCCACCAACCCGAGCCGCCGCCACCACCACTCCCGCTCCCACAGACGCCACCAAGCGCGCCACCGCCGCCCCATGTCCACCTCCCCCTCCCGTTCCCCCCTCCGCCCCTACCCGTCCTCCACCCCCAGCCCCCGCCACCGCCGCTCCCACTCCCCCAGGCACCGCCACGCCCGCCACCACCGCAGGTCCACGTCCTCCCCCCGCCACTCCAGGACCCCGAGCACGGACCCCTCCTCCCCCTCGGGCCCCCGCCCACCTCGCCTGGTGGTCTGCCCTCGCTTTGCAGGAGCTCTGCCGCTGGGTGAAGTGGGCCGGGGGAGCGGGAAGGCGAGAAGGGGTGCACATGGTGCACCCCTTCGAGGAGGTGCGCACCCGCACCCCCGCCGACCTCAACGAGGCCGCCCCAGAGGCCATCATGCCGCAAGCGGCATGGGAGGCCCTCCTCCGCGACGCGGTCCAGGGCCTCCGCCCCCCCTACACCCCCGAAGCCCTCCGCCAATGGCTCCAGGCCACCCACACCCAGGCCTGGGCCATCGGCGCCCCCTCCCAAGCCGGCCACCACCACACCGGGAAGGGGAAGGACAAGGGCAAGGGGAGGGCAAGGGACAGCAAGGGGCACTCAGGCAAGAGGGCACGGAGGGGCCCCAAGTGAGGGCAGGCACCCATAGGGACAGGGCACCGGAAGAGACACAACATGGGGGCAGGAAACCACCCAAGAACCAGGAAGGGGCAGGAGCGGGGACCGAGGCACAGAGGAAAAGAGCACCACGGCAGATGCCACGACCCACACCCATGAAGGGCATACCACGACGGGGGGGACCAGCGCCGCCCCACCCCTACCGAACGTCGCACGACTCCCGGGGGCGCACCCCCCAACACGCACCGCCGAAGCAAGCATCGGACGCTGTACGGATCACACCAGCGCACACCCACCAGTCATCGGAAACCACACGAGGGATGGAGGGCGCACCTACACGGGGAGAACGGGCTACACCCACAGAGGAAGCCGCAGGGAACGCCGCCGCGCGGCGCACCACCACGCCCTCACCGCCAGGCGACGACCTCGGCCGCCACAAGGGCCACCTGACAGGCACCGGAAGAGGATGAAGGCACGGCCACAACAACCAGGGCTAGGGACCGGGACCCCCAGAGGACACGGGACCTAGGCACAGGCCCCCGGGGAGGGCAACCCCACGGACGCCTACCCGACTCGCCAGCCCGAGCGGCACCCCCAGGCCCCCACAGCACGGACCCAGCGAGACACCCACACCTAACCGCACCCCCCAGCCACCAGCCAGCCACACTCCGGCCCGCACTCCGCACCACGACACAGGCCAAGCTGACCTCCACTGACCCACCACGGCACAACACGAGACAGCACGGCACACCGCACCACAGCGCGCAACAGTGCAACGCGCCACAGCACGACGCGACGCGACGCGGCACAGAGCGGCACAACACGGCACGGCTGACCCTAACCTGAAGGACTAACCGAAACAAGCCACCGCACACCCCGGAAGGCGCCGCACCAGCACGCCACACACTGGCACCGCGGGCCGCACACGGGGCCACCGCGCGCCCGGCAACAACGGTGGCGGACCACCCAGAAGGTTAAAACCGGCACCGCAGAGGAGAAAGGACACGGACAACCCCAGCCCCCTAACCCAGAGCCACACGCAGCCGCGTGGCGCAGCCGCCCAGCCGGCAGAGCAAAGACCTAACCCGGCAGGAAGGGGCGCCGAGCCCAACGTGTACATAGCCCACCCGACCCATGGGGCCGGGACACGGCCAAGCAGAACACAACCGCCAACAGCAGCCCGGAAGACCACACTGAATGCGGGCCAGTGCGTGCGCCAGCCCAGAGAAGGCAGAGGGAGGAACAGGCAGGCCCCCACCAAGAAAAAAAAACAGGGGGGGGAGGGGGGGGGGGGCGAGAGAACAGCCCACAGCCACCAAACCGCCCGCCAACACCACAAGAGGCGGCCAAACCCCCCACCCAGAAGGCACCGAAGACAGGACCCCCAAAGAGGCACATGCAGGGGGACCACCCAGCCAAGACCGGCAACACCAAGCCAGGAACAGCGGCCCACCGGGAAAGGGACACCAAAACATGCAGACATACACCACGCTGGAAAAAAAAAAAAAGCCAGCAGCCCAGCCCGAAAGAAAGGGGATGGCGGGACAGGGACCACAAGGCCCGGGACAGGGACAGCCAGCAACCGACACCACAAAGCCAAACCAAGACACGCCCAAAAAAAAAGCGCGAAAAACACACCCCGACAACCCAACCAAGAAGGGCGGGGCACAGCCGAGACCCGGGCCCAGCACGCACGCCCACACACCGCACCCCAGCCGGGAAAGGCGGGGAACAAGCGGGGCGCGCGCACAAACACGCACCCCCGCACAGCAACCCCAACCAGGAGGTGCAGGAGACCACGCGGGACGGGCGCACGAGCACACACACACCCCAACACCCCCCCAAGGAGAGGCGGGGCGCAGCCGAAACCCAAACCCCAGCACGCACGCCCACACCGCACACCAGAACCGGAAACGGCGGGGGGAAGGCGGAGCGCGTACGCAACCACACACGTCCCATATGCAGGCCGAAACCTAAGCCCAACCACGAACACTACAAACAGCCGGCAAAAGAGGGACAACACCACAAACCGTACCCAAACACACCCGCCCAAGACCCCAGCCAGGACTGGCGGGGTTAACTAAACCCACACCCAACCGCAACCCGGACCCAAACACAAACGCCACACAACAATAGGAAATCCAGTGTCCACAGCCCGGGCACTGAGGCAGCCCATGCCATGCAGCTGACCCGGCCAAACGAGATCCGGAGACCAGGGGTAAGGCTGCATCCTAAGGCCTGCGCTGCTTTGGGACTCGAGGCGGAGCGTGCGACACCCAAGCGCACCGGAACCCTAGTACCAAGAACGTACATGCATGCCTTGGGAACGGGATACGCCAGGAAGTCCGGTGAAGCTCTAGGGTTCCGCCCAAAGGAGGGGACGTGCGCAAGCACGGGGGCACACCTTCCGGGCGAGACAAGCACGTCACGCTGGCGGCGATCAGCCCTCCCGGTGTTGCCCGGAGCCGCTTTGTTGGGGGCCAACAGTCAGGTCTAGCGGGATGTAAGCCGCCTTCCCTCTTCACGCGCGGAGCCTCGTCCTGTCCGTCACAGAGGCGATGCCAGAGGGAACCATGGGGCGCCTCTCCACGACCGAGTGCACTAACCTACCTACCTACCCTTGGTCGGCGTGCGTGCGGTCTGTTTATGGCCACGTCGTGCCCGCTGTAGCGGTTTTATTGGTGTGCGGTCGTGTTAGTCGTCTCCTGGTCGGTGCGTTCGGCGTTGGTTCTTTGTCGTTGCAGCGGGCGCTCGCGCAGTCGGATTTGTTGCGTGCAGGTGTTCTGTTGGTGGCGGTGTTGGTTGGTGCTAGTTGCGTGAGGCAGGCACGGTACGTTTTCACCGGGCGCCGTCTGCCCACCGCAGGGGGGAAAAGTAATGACGAGTGGTTGGACCGCTGTAAAAAATGTGTTCCCCGTTTCGGTGCCCTTGTCCCTGCCCCACCTTGCCAGTGTTGCATGCACAACCCATCATCCGGTATTTCGCGGTGTTCGCTAGCCGTCCTTCCAGTTTTGCCTGTGCCATTCATATGTACACCCCCCGCCGGTGGCAAGGCCCCGTCGGTCCCCCTTTGCGCGCCCCTGTGCTCCCCATTGGAGCTTCAGGGTGCTGTTCAAGCTCGGTGGTGCGGTGCTCGTGCTCGTGTCTGCCTGCCCGCCGTGCGCCATATCGTGCTGTGTCTTGTGGGTCATGCGGGCGGCGTGCCTGTGTCACGGTGCTGAGTTTGGTGGTTAGGATGGTTAGGGCGGTTCGGCTTGTGCTGTGGTGCCGGGACGTTCCGTCCGACGTGGTGGGTTGGGCTCGGCGTAACACATCCGTGCCCGCTGATAGGGGGTCAGCGTGGCCCCGTGTGGCGATCCTGTGGCCCCCCGCGTGCCCCGGGTTGGGTTTCGGAGGACAGGAATACCGGGCAGTGTTGCAACCCTCCTCCCGCTTAATGACTTTGTTAACTTTCTGCGGGGAGCGTGTCCCTCGTACCATTCGCGTAGGTTATATGTGCCGTCACCCCCCCGGCGTCCCAGGCGTGTAACTTTCCCGGAGGAGGTGCGCGCCGGTCCCCACGGTGCACGTACCCCTGGATGCTCGCCTTGGATTGTAATACTCTGGATGATTGTTTGTTAACATTTTCGTGGTCATCGGCCCGGCCGTGGGCCTCGCGTGTTTGGCCCGGCCCTTTGCCTGGTCCCTTGTGGATCCGGCCCGCGGGAGAGGAGGGTGAGTTGGAATGACGGGTCCGGGCGTGGCGCCGCCCCTTCCGCTGTTGCAGGCGGGTTGCGGGGGTCCGGGAAGCGTGGCCCCCGTCCGGGGGATGTAGGAGGAAGTCGTTGGGTTTTCTTTCGTGCCCGACACCACAAGCTGCTAAGGCTAGCCCCCATTCTTCGGGTATCTGTGGCACGTGTCGGGCAGGTTGATGTCGTTCCCGTCGGTGTGTCCGGCCGACAGGCGTTGCCGGGGTGTGTTGCGCGGCCGCGCGCCGTTGGCCTGTACAAGGGGGTCCTTTTGGGCGGGGTTGGCTCGCCTGGGGTCGTCGCGGTTTATGGCCGAGTGCGCAGTCGTTGGTGTGACGTCCATCAGCCGGCCCCCCGGTGGGAGGGGGAGTCCCCGCAGCCGTTGTGTCGTCTCCTCCCTTGCGCATGGCCGGTGCGGGACTCGTGTCGCGCGTACGTGGCTGTGCGCCTCCGCTGTAGGTCCTGTGGCCGGGTGCGGCTCCGGGTCCTGGGGGTTTCCCACGCGTCGCACAAGGGTGCTGCGGAGGGTACCAAAGATTTCGCGCACAAGGGTCGTGCGTGCCGCCCGGGCCTGTGATAAAACCAGTAATACTTTGGTTTCATTTGATAATGACTCCCCAGGATGTTTTTGGGACTCGCCAGCCACAAATATGTTTCCCCCGTACCAGTTTACGAAAATCCCCAAAAAAACCATGGCCAAGATAAACATGAACACACGAAGCATCATCAGCACGCCAAATCAATACTGCAACACGATGGCAATCATGTCCCCCAGAGTCCAACCAAGTCAACCAGCAGTAGTTGGTTCAAAAAACAAGCTGTTACATCCCTATCAAAAATAGAGACACTCAGAAAGAAAATTAGAGAAATCAGTAAACAATTCTCAATACATGAAATCGCCAGCAAAACTAATCTAAATGTCAATCTGTCGCTCCCGCGACCTCGGCAAGGTCGCTCAGGGCAGAATAAATACAACAAAAAGAGAATTAAAAAATCAGAAATGACCACTAAAACACAAACTGACAAATCCTATTACACTCCCCCTCTAAGCTACAACATACTGTCCCACATATGTTGTCGCTGATACAAACCTAAGAGGATTTGCAGTTTGTGACATGTGTAGACACTGTGATACCCGACAACACACTGTGCTGTCCCACACTGTGCATATCTCAGTGCAGTGCATGTGAGCCACAGCTGGTGCACAACACACAACCAAACGTGCACACACCAACAAGTGCATCTACGGTCAACTAAGAACTCCCCGGGCCCACCCAGCATGTACCTCGTGTAGAAATGTGTGAAAATGTATTGGGCTCAGGCCCGCAGTTTAAAACAGAAATACTACCCACACACAGTTGGCTGTCGCTGTGTACCTGATACACATAACTTTAAAACTAACACTGTATCACTGTGAACTGTAGCTGTGAACAAAGAGAAAACGCCACAACGCTGCAAAACATGGAACTACTGACAACGGGACTACCTCAGTGACATGATATCTACTACAATGTGAGAATGGGGTAGTCTGGACATACAGCAAGTCACTGTGGGCGTAGCTGTCAACGTGGTGTGGTGGAATAGAAGTGATTCGGTCGGTTACTTTGTCATATGAAAAAAAAAATCCGGATTCCAATCTGAGTGCTCAACCCAAAATCCTGATCCACTTGACATAGGCTCACTACCACAGCGCTACATCTATAAAGAGATAGCAGAAACAAAGACAAAGCCATATATGCATATGCAAAACACACTGCAAAAAACCTGACTTCAAGCTGTGACCTCCCGTTAACGTCTGACCCAATTTTCACTTAGATGCATCAAATGATCACGTAGTTTCAAGACAGGGCAAACACTGCCACACCACTGTCTGCAGACAAACAGGGAACGTAAGAAAAAAGACACTGGCTTGTCGAACACCAACAACAACCAGCAAAAACAGACCAACTCTGGTGCTCATGAGCACCACAAAACAGCCAGCGTCAAGTCTGCCCAAAAACAAAAAAGTAATATGAATATACAAGTAAAACTGAGAGTATAAAGTACACATACACACGTGTGCGGGGCTCGTCAGCACCGCACCAGTACTGGTGTGCCTAGTACCAGCACTGTGTCTGCATGCAAGAAAAAACCAAAACTGCGGTCTCACTGCCGCCAAAAAAAAACAAGTTGAAATATAAGCAACACGGCCTCACGGCCGTGAAACACCGCGGCCTCGCCGCCGCAAGAGCACCAATCAAACCAATCAAGCTCTCAAACAGAGTTGCCAATGCCGCTGAGCCCAAACGCACGCACGCTCGAACGCACGTATACACACTGGACTTTAATCCGAGTACGAACACTGCTTTGAAGTTGTTTGCCACAACGAGGCTTCAACTCGAAGGGGATGGCCCTCCATTGGGCCCCCCCAAAGCCGCCGGCGAACGCCGTTCTCCGAGAAGCTTCTGGCCGTCACTGATCTTGTTCTCCCTGAGGAACTGGCCCCGTATCTGCAAGGAATGCCTGCCCAGAAATCATCCAACGAAAGGGCCTTGTCCTCGAAATCGGCAACAGAGCGGAGATAGCGTTGTGGAACAGCTTCACCTCGTAGTGAATCCCCACGTACTGCGAAGAAAGGAGGAAAAAATGAAAAATCCAGCTTGTTACGAATGCAGCTTTTCCGCTGGTTGAACTCAGAACTCCAGAACTCGGTAGTTGCTCAAGCCGGTCAGAACAGAAAGTTTTTTGAACTGTAATAAAACCAGTAATACTTTGGTTTCATTTGATAATAACTCCTCAGGATGTTTTTGGGACTCGCCAGCCACAAATATTTTTCCCCAGTACCAGTTTACCAAAATCCCCAAAAAAACCATGGCCAAGATAAACATGAACACACGAAGCATCATCAGCACGCCAAATCAATACAGCAACACGATGGCAATCATGTCCCCCAGAGTCCAACCAAGTCAACCAGCAGTAGTTGGTTCAAAAAACAAGCTGTTAAATCCCTATCAAAAATAGAGACACTCAGAAAGAAAATTCGAGAAATCAGTAAACAATTCTCAATACATGAAATCGCCAGCAAAACTAATCTAAACTAGCAATTGGCCCGCGCAAATGCGCGGGTTGCAGACAAGATTTATAGAGTGATAGGGCCGCGTCCTCACAGTTGGGTATCCAGCCTACGCGGTGATCCTATCAGGGTTCGCACTGGTCCCATGGGTAGGAATGGCAGAGGCTCTGCATTGATCTTGTTTTCGGCCCATCACTCACGGTATGAGACGTTGAAGTTGGATGGCATGTACGTTGTGAGCTGTGGAAGATCTCAGTCCAATATTTCCGGCCAAACGATGTTTTCAATGACTCCATAGTTGTTTGCGTCAACCTGCAAGTCTGCTGCTGTCCATACTTTGATAGCGCTTGAATTTCCGCAGCGCGATAGAGCAACATAAACTTGACCATGTGAGATGGTCGGGTTGCCAGTAAAAGACCCACTTTGGAAAACGTTTGACCTTGGCTTTTGTTAATGGTCATACAGAAGGCTAACTTTACAGGAAATTGGCGGCGAATGAATTTGATAGGGAGATCATCATCATCAAATACAGTGAGATTAATTCGGGGTATGCAAACGGAGTTTCCTTTGTGTGTTCCTGTTAGCAACGTTGCTTGGATTGCAAAAAAATGTGATGCAATGCCAGCAGGAAGTTCGCTCTACACCGCTCGGGGACATAGAGCAAATCTCGGGGGAAGTGCAAAAATTGACTAACACATGTTCCGTGCTGTGCAGCGCCGGCGCTGGCGCTTCCGATAACAGTCAACAGCGACAAAACACGTTGTAACAATGTAAGATCATAATTCCCATCAAGACCCATGTAGCTGGATGCTCCAAGCGCAGGATTCTCCACAATCATGTGGTCATTGACATCTTGCATGAGCGAATGTGTAATCACAGGCCCTCCCAAAAGGCAATTGATAGCATGCCTGCCACATTCTAAGCGTTGTTGACGTTCCCAATAGAATGGGCAATTCATGTTGATATCTGCAAACAAACATATGCACTGTGAATTGCCTCAAAGACCGCAAAATTCACAACCAAGGCCCATCAAATAATGCCATTTGTTGGCGGTGGTGTTGAAAAACACCGTCAAAGGTTGGTCTCATTCTTCCATGTGGTTATCATACTCTTGTGCGCAATCCCAGCAACATGCAAGGCCGCTGTGCCAGCTTTGTCGCCATGGATTCCATGATGTCAAAACCTGAGTAATTGTGCTGGTGGGTGCCCACTTCAGTATGAAGCCGCAGTTGAGACAACTGGATATCCCGTCCCAATAGCCATACTCATCCATGCACCCGTTGAATACGCGGATAACCAGTTGTATGATATCAGACGGTAGATGGCGATGTGTGCCAAGCATATAGCAATGAAGTGTGGTTGACATTGTGTGGTACTTTCCTAAACAAAAAAGCAAGCCTCTTACGTTGGAAGGAACAACAAATGTGCAAATGGTGAAATTGGTGCATACAAAGAGTATCCGCAACAGCGGAGAGGTGTTCAAAAACACCATGATATGATGCAAATACTTCTTCCACACTGTATCCATCACCATCATCACTGATTGGTGATCATGGTGTGACACTTGTGGTTCACGAGTCTCCCATGCCATACATAGCACCAAGCACTATAGCAATGTTGGCACATTGGTAAACATGGTCCAATCCCATACCTATCAGACAAAACAAAGCAATGAAAAGCAAGGAGCAACAAATCAACAATCCACAAAACAATACGTATGTAAATCAAAGTAGCTGATATGAAAGTTCCACTTCGGTCTCGGTTAGAAACGGCAAGTGATATTCTACACAACGATCGTCAAATGAGGATTTAGTAATCTTGGCCACATCGATCCCTTGTGCTAATCGAATTGTGCGACACTTCTTAGATCCGACACCAAAGTCATCTACTTCCACAGAGCCCTTACCATCCAAAAGTTCAAAAGTTGGAACGCTTTCAAGCATAATGGCACCCGACGTCGCCTTGGCCTTGACATTGTTGTACGTAATGAGATGATACGCCCCGGTACCTTGGCACAAAGTGATGTGAAGAAGTGCACCAGTGCTTTTTTGAGAGGTCTCACCAACATCCACCGAATCTTCCCACAAACGTCGACCACGGTGAGGAGAATGAAGAAAGCCACCATGAGGACCGTGTCTTGGTGTTGAGCATGCGGAGGCTTGGGAACTCGTGTCGGTCACATCATACGGCCCAATGTAAGAATTTGCCGTTGGCCTCGTCAACTTGCACGGGACACACTCGGAGTGATCAACAATGGGTTCATAAGAAACTTGTCGGACGGCACCACATCCATTTCTCCGCCAACATTTGAACAAAGGCCGGCCATTTTCTTCACGATACTCCATTGCATCATCACATGCACACTTTTCCCATTGGCGTGGTAGATGACTCGGAGGCTCCAACCATACAAACGAATCATGCTCTGTGTCTCCACACCATGCATACGTCCGACGATGAGAATAATTCAGCTTCTTAGATCTCCGCACGGTGATGCCTTGGTCGCAAAGGGTGCAAGTTCCCAAAACTTCTCCTTCTTTATGACTCTTCGCAAGCATTTCGTCCATGGTTTGTAGCCAACGGTGTGCCACTTTCTGCTTTTTCGCTGGAGATCGCAATGCCATTGATCTGAAAAACAAAAAGGAAACCAGATAGACACGAATGTGTTTTTCACAATGAACTTCTATGCCTGTCTTCAACGCCATAGAAGAAGCGCAAGCCTTGCAGTTGATGGATGGCTGGTGAATCTGATTCGGAATCCGTCATATCTTCCCTAGAACGCAAGAGGTGCAGGAAATTCATTGGATTGTGTTTCGCTGGTGGTGTTGAAAAACATCGTTTGCAGCTACTCGGGAGAACTTCTCATTTCTTCGCAGCCGCCTTCCTTGCACGCTCGCGTATCTTCTTCCTTTCCTTCTCCATTCGCTTGCGTGCTTGCCTCTCTTGATGCTTCTTCATCCGCGCCTGTTGCTGCAGCAGCGCACGTGCTCCGTCTCGGACGGAGCCTCGCACGGCTATGGCCAGGTTGTCTCTCGCATCCTCCAAGTCCGCGGTCAAGTTTCCCGGAGAACGTGTTGGGAACCGCCGTTCTTGTTCCTGAAGGAGAGGACAAAAAGCAATATGAGGTAGAACCTCTTTTTTCTTTCTTTGTTTTTTTTGGTCAAAGGTTAGCGTACCTTACGTTGAGGCTTCATGAGCTTGCGAACCCTCTGAACTGCGTTTAGGCCTCGGGGTCCCCGAGGTTCAGCCTTTGTGAGGCGTCGCTCGGGAGCAGGTGGTCGGCGTTGGGCTTCGGCTGCATGAAGGGCTTCGCGGTATGCACGAGCCTTCTCCAATACTTCGCGGTCGAAGGTATCGGGGTTGCGGGGAAGTGCCGCCCAGGCCCAAAGAGGTGCCCAGGGGTCCCCCTCTAAAGGGTTCGGTGGGGCCGCAGGGGAGACAGCCGGAGGAGCTGTGGCATGTGATGCCTGGATTGGGTTGCGCAGAAACTGCGGCAAATTGCGCAAGTTCCCGTTGGTATCCTTGGGAGACCTCAAGCTCTCCTCCACAGAAGGCACCGGTGAGGGCGCCCGCTGTGGCGAAGGGCTATCAGCCACCACAAGAACATCCGCCGAGGATGCTGCCGGGGATGGCAACCTTGCGGGCGATGCCGGGGATGGCGATTGTGGTGCCGGGGACGGCGACCGTGGTGCCGGGGACGGCGACCGGGGGTAGTCCGTGGGATGCCACAGACACTCCACTTCACTGTAGGGGCTACAGTCGAAGGGATTGAAGCTGCTTGCAGACATGAGTACCTGCGAAGAGCAATGAGTGCACCGGACAGGGGGGTATTGCACCAGTAGTGCAATGCCGGCAGGAAGTTCGCTCTATACTGCTCGGGGACATAGAGGAAACCTCGGGGGAAGTGCAAAAATTGACTGACACATGTGCCGTGCTGTGCAGCGCCGGCGCTGGCGCTTCCGAAAACATCGACCGATAGCGTCAACGGTTGGTTCTGGCAGTAGTTACAGGCGGTTAGCGCCCGCTCGGCCAACTGAACAGCCAGAATCCGCGAAGATGCAACCGTACTGCACACGGATCGATGCGCCTCAAAAATGCGCATACATCTGTGTAATAAAAAAGAATGCCGCCTTGTAGCATAAATTATTTTCTGCGAGGCGCACACGCGCGCCGCCGCCAGGCCCGCGCCTGGACACGACGACGACGACGACGACCAGTCTGAAAATAATAGAAAGATAATAGAAAGATGTCAATCTGTCGCTCCTGCGACCTCGGCAAGGTTGCTCAGGGCAGAATAAATACAACACAAAGAGAATTAAAAAATCAGAAATGACCACTAAAACACAAACTGACAAATCCTATTACAGGGCCTTCGTCTCAGTGCGGATGGCGGGCTGCCGTCGTTCGCCCAGCGCCAGGGCCCGGACGTGGTGGATCGCGGTGTTCGACAACACTCCCGCGGTCATCGGCTTGGCCGTGGGCCCCGCGTGTATGGCTGGCCCCTTTGCCCGGTCCCTCGTAGATTCCTTACGCGGGAGAGGAGGGTCAGGTGGGATGCCGGGTCCGGGTGTGGCGCTGCCCCCTTTTCATGTTGCAGGCGGGTCGCGGGGGTCCGGGAAGTGCGGCCCCCGTCTGGGGGATGTGGGAGGAGGTCGTTGGGGCTTCATTCGTGTCGGACACCATGGGCTGCTAAGGCTAGCCTCTACCCCTTAAGCTTCGGTTGCACGTGCTGGGCAGGTTGACGCCTTCCCCGCTGGTGTGCCCGGTCAACGGGCGTTGCTGGAGCGTGTTGCGCGGCCGCGCGTTGTTGGGTTGTACGAGGGGGTCTTTTTGGGCGAGGTCGGCTCGCCCGGGGTCGTTCTGGTTCGTGGCGGACTCCGCAGCCTGTGGCGTGACGTTCATCGTCCGGTCCTGCGGCGGGAGGAGGCGATCCCGCGTCCCCCGTGTCGTCTCTCTCCTTGCGCATGGCCGGTGCGGGAATCGTGCCGCGCGTGTGCGGCTGCGCGTCGCCACTGCAGGCCCCGTGGCCGGCTGTGGCTGAGGGCCCTGGGGGCCTACCCACACATTGCACAAAGGCGCTGCAGAGGGCACTGAAGATTTCGTGCACAAGGGCCGCGTGCGCCGCCTGGGCCTCCGTCTCAGTGCGCATGGCGGGCTGCAGTTGCTCGCCCAGCGCCAGCGCCCGGATCTGGTGGATCGCGAAGACGGGGCACAGGTTGGTCGCAGTGGGGGTCTCTGCCGTCCGTTCAGGGATGGCCTCCAACTGCTGTTGACTGTCGAGGTAGAACCTCCACGCCGCTGACCACGCCCTGGTGTGTGGCCAGCGGCGTCGCGCCCACCGCCAGAGGCAGTAGAGGGCATGGCCTGGGTGCCAGGTGCCTGCCGTCCCCGACACAACGGCCGTCAGGGGGTCCGGGTGTTGGTCCGGGAGCAGGGGGTGGGGCTGTCCGGCAGGTCTGTCGTTGCCGGGAGCATGGAGTCGACGGCCTCCAAGCTCCAGTGACCCCTCTGCGGCTGCCGGATGATCCGCACTTGGTAGTAGTGGCCATCCTCCAACACGATCATGGCGATGGTGCCGGGGTCGCGTTTGCGCGGTGGGGGAGCCGCGCGCGTTGTCTCCGGGTAGCGTGCCGCCAGGCTTGTGAGGTTGTGCCCCCTGCTACGGGCGGTCCCGCTTTCCCATGCCGCCAGGCCTTCGCGCGGTGGGATACGGAGGTTGTCGGGCCTCGGTGGCGGGGCGGCCTGCTCCCGGCCCCCGGTGCTGGGCGCGGGCCTGGGCTCCGTCGGCGGCGCTATGAGCGTGTGCACCCAGCCCAGGTGTGGGACCCACACGCCCCCCTGGCCCGGTTGGTGGGTGTTGAACCACCAGATCCACGCTTCAACCAGGTCGTCGGAGACCTGTGCCCCGGGGGTGACGAGCGCTTGGAGTTGCCGCACGAAGATTTCGGTTGTTGCGGCGTGTGGAAGGGGGACCACGGCGAAGAGCCTGTTCGGGTCAACGTCACGGAGGTGTTCCCGGAGGGTTGCCACCAGCTCGCTCGAGGGCGTGGAAGCGTGGATGCCGTAGAGCGCCCTGAGTTCCGCATTGTCGAAGGGACCCGTGCCCCTTTGATGCGGCGGTTGGGGGGGTGGGGGGGGGATGACCACCCGGTCCTGGTCCAGTGTTGCGCCAGCCGGGGAGGGGTGGCGTGAGGTGCTGCCAGGGTGTCCCCCAGGCACGTACTCCGTTGAGGGTTCCTGTTGCTCGGGCACCGAGCAGGGCGTGGTGGCGGGCAGTGGGCCAGGGGACACCTGGGGGCCGGAGGTCCCCGTCATTTCTGTGTCCGCCCTTGGGCCGCTCGCGTCGTGCCCCGGTTGCCGCGATGTGTCTTCCGTGGCCTGGCGGCCTCTGGGCTGCGGGGGGGGCTGCTTCCTAGCTCCTTGCGTAGGGCTTGGGCCGGCCGCAGGCTCCCTTGGTCGCGTGTCCGCGGCGTGTGGTCCTCCCCACAGTGGGTTGGCCGCTGACCCTGGGAGGGAGGCGGCGGACGAGCTGGATGCTTCGTCCGCCGCCTGGTGGGAATCCGCTCGAAGCGCTGCCTGTCGTTCGCACTCGACTGGCGTGAGGATGGTGGGGATGTGCATCCGTTCGGTGCGGGGCCTCTTGGACCGGCGCCTGGCATCGGCGGTAGATGATGGTCGCCGGGCGTGGGGGTCGTAGGGGCCCCCGTAGTCCCTGTCCATATCCTCATGGAAGACGACACGCCGCGCTGTGGGAGGCAGCGTGCGGCTGCGGCGACGGGATCGGCCAGGGTTCCTTGTCCCTTGGCGTTGTTCCGGCGTGCCGCCTTGCACCCCCGAGGCGTGGGGACTGCCCGGGCTCCTCCGCGGGGCGAATGGTTGCAGGGGGCTGCTGTATGTGCCAGAGGGGGAACCCCTCCCGGGTGGCGGACCCTGCGGGTGTTCCGGGGAGTTTCGGCGTTCCACCTGCCTGGGAGGCTCCGGGACGTCTTGGGACCGCAGCCGTCGGTGGCCTGAGGTGTGTCCTTGGTAGCCCGGTGATCCAGGGACTTCCCAGATACCATGGTTCTGCATGGCGGTACGGATGCGCAGGGCGGCGCGCTGGTGCCACTGCCAGTCCTGTCCATTCATTTCATCCGGGCTGTAGTCCCCCATATGCGCCATGAGCCGGGTGGCCACATAGTGCCATTGGCCGGAGTGGTCCATGGTGGCGGGGGGCGTGTGCCCCGTCTGATGGCCAAACGTGACGTCCGCCATGGTGCGGGTTCCCTCTGCGAGGTGGCGTGACCGCGAAGAAAGCACCCATCGTTTGCCGACAGCCAGGGCGAGCTGCTCCCCTGCGATAAGCCCCGGGATCCAGAGGCCCAGGTCTTGGGTCGCAGCGTGCTCTGCTTGTTTGCTGGGGTGGCTGGCGTCTCCCTCCAAGCGTGCGTAGTCCAGGTGCCCCCGCCCCCAGGGCGGGGCGGTCCCCGGCGGTGGGCCGACAGGTTCGCTACCGGTGTTGGTGGCCGCTTCCACGCGCGCACCCTCTCCTGGGGCGCCGCGCTCGTCCGCGGTCCGGTCCGCCTCGCCGCTCGCGGTCGCCTGCCCCTCACCCCCAGTGGTAACCTGCCCTGGGGCAGTGTAATCACGCTGGAGGTGTGCTTGTCGTGATGCCGTGAGGGGTGTGCCTTTCGCCCGGTCGCGTCGCGGCTCCGGGTGGACGCGCGGCGCCGCCGGTGCTGGGACCGCGTGGGGCCTGCAGAACTCCATGAAGGCATCAAAAGAGTCGTCGTCGCGGTTGTGTCCGTCGGGTGACGTTCCCCCCTCGGCCGGGCGCTGGGGCGTGTCGGGTGTGGCTTCCCGGGTCTCGGACCCCGCGCGGGTTTCCGGTGGATCTCGCTGCGGCGCCCCCCCCGGCGTGCTTGCGTCTGCGCGAAGTGCCAGGTTCGCCAGGGGGGCGGTGCTCGCGCGATCTGCAGCTGAGGGTTGGAGGAGACCGTCCTCACACTCGGTGTCCGGAATTGGTCCCTTAGGTTCCGCGCCAGGCCGGCCAGCGGCCAACGCCTCGTCGCTTCCGTGTGCCGCTTCGTGCGGCGGGTCGGCACTCTGCATTGGCGGGCGGGCCGCTCCCCCGCGAGGCTCCCCCATTTGTGTCGGCGTTGGTGTCCGTTGTGGGGGCTCCTGCATTTTCTCCGCGCCCACCGTGGACTCCTGGCGCTGCGGTTGGGTCGGCGGTGCAGGCGGTTCGGCTTCATCGTTCGTCGGTTGTGGTGCCCCTCGGGTGTGGCCATCCGCCACGGGCGGTGGCTCAGGTCGGCTCCCCGGGTCCGCGGGTTGTGGGGCGCCCGCCGGGGCGGTGGTGCGTGCCGGATGCGGGCCGGAGCCAGTGCCGGGGGCTGGGCGACCGGGAGATGACGGCTGTGCCAGCCGCGCCGGCGGCCCGGCTGGTGGGGCGTGGCGCCGCTGGGGCGCCGGTCCGTCGCACGTCATGGCCGGTAGGTCCCCCGCGCCGGACGTTGCCGGAGCCTTGGGGGTTAGGCCCTCGGTGGGGCCGGGGCCGTGGGGGTGCACGGTGCCGGAGGGCCGTGCGGCGGTGGTGTCGATCGGGGCAGCGGTGTGCGCCTGTGCAGGGGGGCCGTCGGACGGCGCGTGTACTGGGTCCGCTGCCGGCCGGTCAGGTGTGCCATGGTGTGGGAGGGGTTCCGGGTGGGCCGGTGTTGCTGCCGCCTGGCTGGCTGCCGGCCGCGGACCGTGCGCAGGCGTGATGGGTGGCGTTAGGGGTGTCGGGCTTCCTGTGGGGCTCTGGGCCGGTTCCCTGTGCGGGTGTGCGGTGCCGGGGGGTTGTTCGGGCTGGGTGCCCACCGCCCCCGTTTTCGTGGGGCTGGGTGTGGTTCCGCTCCCGGCAGGTGATGCCCGGTGTCCCCTGTCCCCTGTGGTCGTATGGCGTTGTGTTGGTTGTTGTTGCCCCGCCCGTTTGGACGCACGCTCTTGTCGGGGGCTCTGTGGCGTGCCGGGCCTAGATGGTGCCGGACTGCCCGTAGTCAGCGTGGAGTCGGTGGCGTGCTGTTGGTGTGGTGCGGCGACGGGTGTGGGTGGGGCGGAGCCGGACGGGCTGGGGGACGTGGAGGACGTTGCGGCTGACATTCGGGCCCGTACATTCGTGGCCCTAGTGAAGCGGTACCCAGAACCGCGGTACCCAGAACCCCATGGCCAGGTTACGGCATACAACCGGTCTCCGGTCCACTAACCCCATGCACGGCGTGTTCCGTGCCGTGAAGCCCCGCATCGGCATCCGATGCACCGCCAGCGGAGATTTGTGTATCAGAACATCAGGAATCAACAGGGTTTTATTTTCATATTGTTTCCGTCAATTTTTATGCTTTCGTTCCGATACTCACTGTTTTGACGGCTGGCGGTTGGTTCGCGACTTTACCGTAACCGCCAGTTTAACTGTTTATAATGGAAATTTTAACGTTATCCGTCACGAAGGCTCCAAAGTCGCCAGGAACTGCATGGATGCTTCCGCCATTTTCATAATTAATACTCGCAACCTTAATCCGAATTTTTCAGGATGTCGAAATCGGATTTTCGACTTCGACATCCCCGCACTTGATTTGACCTCTTTCGAGTGGACCTACGTGCTTCCGTATGCACGAATCGACTTCCCTTTTATCCTGCCCTCCATTTGTCTTAAAGATATGGGCAAAACAAAGTTGATTCGTGAGGCCACTTGTGAAGGTCATATCTCGTGTTGCTTGCGAGTATTGACGATAAGGAAACGTGGGATGTATTCACAATACTCCCGACGTAATTTAGGAAGCTTTATATGCCTTGCGTTTCCACACATGCGCGCTAGTGTAATGGATCATGGTCAAGAGGGTAGAGTTTGCGTTATAACTCTTTGGCCATGATGTTGCGTGCGTTAAGATAACTTTCGAGTGTAGCGCGCAAGTGTTGGTGTTGCATAGGAACTCTCCTTGAGTTCCTATGAGCGATTGACCCAAAGTTATGCCCTTGGAGGGGCATGACATATCGTGGTGGGAGCTACATTTTTGGGCAATATATGGTATGTGCCATGTGTTGTGTTGCGTGCCCATTTGGCGGGCCCATTGCTCCAAGACAAGCCCGCCAATGGACCTCATATTGTGCAAGCCCCTTCTCCGTACTCCCTACGGTCAATTGCATGCCTAACCTTCGTGAAGGGAAGCTTGTGTGGTGATCCCGAAGCGATGCGTTGGGAGCAAGGTGTGTGTTTTACAATTTTCCATATTTTCATGTGCCCACTTGGAAGGCAGCGCTCGCAACCTTTCAAAGCGCCCCAAGTGGAGCACATATGCGGGATCGAAGGTCATTGGTGTCAAGGCATTGTGTTTAGAAGGGTTAGTTGATTGCACGATCCAAGCCGAAGATATTATAATATAATTGTGCGCCTTTCAAGGCACTTTTGTGTGTCATTGTGTCAATTTTGCCATTTTTGGCTCGTCATGATGTCAAATGGCGACCGTGTATCTCAAAGATGCGCTCAATTGACATCATGACCCAAGTATGTTATGAGGGTACATACTTCGGTAGCCAACATATCTTGGACCCGGTGAACAACTCCTCTTAGGCTTGGCATACCGTGGCCGCCATGTTGGCGATTTGGGACTATCCCAAATCATGGGCTCACTTGGCGACCCTGCCATTCCCAATACCGGAGGAGTTGGGCGACGCCCCAAAGATATGTTGGACACATATGACTTGACATCAATCCTATGGCACACTCCGGTCCAAGCCGGGCACGTGCTTCATTTGCCCCAACCATGAGCGTGCGCAATTTTGGCCATTTTGAGCATTTTTCCACTTTTGCTGCCCGCCGTGCCCCATGTTCTAACCTTCGTGCACGCCGGACGCATGGACCAATGGACCATATATGACATGGGTGTTATGGGTAATGGTCCCCATGGTCCACACACCACGTGGGCGAAGCGGAGCCGCCTTCGTCAAGGCGCTAGGCCAAATTGAGTATGGGCAATTTTGCCATTTTTGCATTTGTGGACCCAATTGGGATCGTCACCACGCCGAGTGGCATGGAGATCTTTGAGAGCCAAGGGCATGGGAGTCTTCGTTGGACTCCCGGTGGATCACGTATGGAAAGGCGGATCCGATCTCCAAGCCGGCGTGGAGATATACTATTGGGAGCACACCGAATTTTGGCTCATTTCAAGCAGCCAAAATGACCCAATTTTGGGACCCCAATTTCCCCCTTCCGTGTGGTCAATTGGCGGCCCCATTTCTCTAAGCCCATAGGGAGCCCGGACCTAAATCCAAGTTGTACACTCAGATATAAGTCCTAGGTCCTGCCTCCTACCCTGTGAGCCATTGGCCTCACCTTGGCCGAGCGAGCCGCGCGTGGGAATGACGCCAATTTTGGTGATTTTGGCATCATGACCCCACTTGACTCATCCGTGTTGCCCTGATGCCGGGACCTCAGAGGGAACCAGGTTGGGTGAGGGCTCCAGGGAGTTCGTACTCGAAGGGCATAGGGTCAGTTGCCTCGTCCCTACCTCTGGCGGGTCCGGACGAGGGGTCAATTTTGGAGTTTTTCAAGCTAATTTCAGTTTGGGCTGAAACAGCCCATTTTCAGCTACCAACTCCTGGGTGATAATGGCGGGGCCATATCTCTGGCTCAGAGTGGAGTTGGGACCTGCCGTTAGGGGAGCATAGGGAGTCACTGTCGGTTGGCCTTGGGACCCATTGGTTCCCAGGAACTCGCCTGTGGCTGTGCGGGACACCTCTCCCATTGGCAGGGTTTCAGGGTCCGGACTGAGCAGGGCATGGGTTGTGTTTGAGCCCCCGCCCCCATCAGCCACTGAGAGGGTCGGACCTGGGATTGGGATATGAGTTGGGACTGAGTGTCTATTGTCCCTTGATGCCCTTACCCCAGTCCAGTCTTAACCCCATGTGTACATATCCTGATGTGTTGCTGTACATACCTTCGTTCCCTCTTGGCAGAGTGGCAAGGATTCTGAAACGCTTTGTCACATGACACAGGCGTATTGATGCCCTTGTGAGCGTAGTGCCTTGCCTGCCTGCTCACTTGTGCGTGTCACCGCAGCGTCCCGTGGCCGGCCCCCCACGGGAACGCGTCAAAAGCGTTTCACCGCCGCGGGGTTACCCAACCCTCGCGTGCCACTCGGGGCCACAGACCCCGAGCAGCGCGTCGCAGCAGCGCGGCGCAGCTCGCAGCTCGCAGCGCAGCGCAGCGTCCCGCAGCGCAGCGCAGCAGCTCGCAGCGCCACTCAGCGACAGCGCCGAGTTCGTCACGGAGCCCGCAGCGCCGTCCAGAACATCGTCCTGACCGCGCAGCGCCCGTGGAAGAGGTGCACAGACCAGGACTCCTGCATCAGCCCCATCGGCCGACCCGGAGTCCCAACGGCCGACCAGTAAGGCCGCGTCAACCACCTCCACAACCACCGGCTGACCAGCACCAGCCGCACTTCCAATCCAGTGCTGCAGCACCCTCCCCAACAACCACAACCAGTTCGTTGAGGTGAACGAGTGCACATCAAGGACTTCAAGATCATCTACGCCCCCGCTGCCATGGTGAATTGGCAGGAAGCGGGCAGGACGTGGCCGCGGCCCCACCCCCATGCAGCACGCCTGCTGCGTGGGTTGGTTTGGGACCAGCATTACCGCCACAGCAACCCCCAGTGCGAAGGGGGCATGCCCAGGAGCTTCGAGCTCCGCACGGACATCGCCCCCGACCGCCTGCAGGCCGTGGAGGACTGGCTGCGGGCGGAGGGGTACGAGTACCGCCACCAGCAGAGGCGCTGGAGGGCGTGGACCCGGCCGGACAGGCCCGGGGAAGGGCTGCGTCCCGACGGGATTGAGGAGGACGAGGAGCCCAACGCCTACCCGTCGGGCGCCTCGATCAACGTCTCCCTGTGGGACGTGATCGAGAAGAAGTTCCCGGAACCGGGGAACGAGCGCAGGCTGCAGGGCAGCAGCAGCGCGTCTCCGGCGACGGAGAAGAGGTCCGCCGGGGACAAGAAGAGGGACCGGAGGTGGCGGGAGTACCAGGAGTCCCTGGCTGCCGAAGCCGCCCAAGGCGCCAAGGGCGGAACCCCAGCCCCCAGTCCCCAACGGCCCAATGGTGGACACCACCCCGGCTCCACCACCCTTGGCGACTACATCCAAGTCGCCAAGCAGACCCAGGCCAAACCCCGTCCGCTGCTCCTGAGGGCCCGGCAGGCCTCAGCAGGCCCCAGCAGCGACATCGAGTCGGCCCACCGCGGGAGGACGCCGGCCGACCAGGCCAGCTCCAGCAGCAGCGTCGCTCCCGAAAGGGACGTGGCGCTCGCCTGTGAGCGCGCCTGTGGGGTGCCCTGCAACCGTCGGGTTGCCCGGCAACGGGCCAAGCAGTACCGCGCTGCTGTGGAGGGCGCCGCCGGCATCGCCCAGGAGGAGGCTGCGCAGTGGGCGCATGGCATGGCCATCCACACCCAGACCGTGGCGGCCATCGCGGCTGGACTCACGGCCGTGGCCGCCCATAGTGCAGCAACTGCCCAGGTCAACGGTGAGTTGGCGGCAGTCGACGAGGAAGCCCGCCTGACGCAGGAGGCCATTGCCCGCAAGGAGGCCGAGGTGAAGGCGCTGGGGGAGGCGCTTGCCCAAGAGAGGGCAAAGAAGGAGGCGGAGGAAAGGGCCCACGCCAAAGCGACGGCTAAGGCCCAGGAGGACGCCGCCAAGAAGGAAGCCATCGAGGCCGCGCGACGGAAGGTCGCTGAGGAGAAGGCCAAGACGGAGGCGGAGCTGGCGGCGTTGGAGGCGCAGAAGGCGCAGCTGCTGCAGGCCCGGGAAGCCGAGGCGGCTCGTGCTCGGGAAGAGGCCGAAGCGCGAGCTGCCGCAGTCACCGCCGCCGCAATGGAGGAGGCAGAGGCCAAACTCCGCCACGAGACTCCCCCGGGAGGATCGCGAGTGGAGACCCTTCGAAGGCTTTTCGAAGGGGACGCCTCCTCCAGGATGAAGCTGGATGAGGCGGACACGGGCAGCAGTGGGAGCGGTAGCACCACCGCCCGTCGACGGAGGAAGGGCAAGGGGAAGACCCCCGAGAGGCCGCGGAGGCCAGCGGGTGGGCACCCCCACGACAGTGACCCCTTCTTCACCGCCAGTGACGGGGATGAACGAGGCCGTCGACATCGCCAAGTGGTGGCTTGGACGGGCGGAAGTGGCGGAGACGTCCCCATGGAAGGTGAGGATGAGGATCCCCCTCCTCCCTACCGGAGCTCCGAGTCCTCCGTGACCGAGACGCCCAGGTGGGGCGACATGGACGAGGATGACGACATGGACTTCGGCATCACGAGGAGGCGCCCATCCTCGGACCCACCGAGGCGACCCGGCGGAGACCCACCGGGACCCCCTGGCGGAGGACCCTCAGGACCCCCTGGAGGACGCCCACCAAGTGGACCCCCTGGAGGCGGACCACCGGGCGGAGGAGGACCCCCTGGACCGGGCGGACCTGGCGGAGGCCCTCCTGGAGGACCCCCTGGGGACCCCGACGACCCACCAGGGAACGGTGTCCCGGATGCCACCTGGTGGTGGATTGTCTACCTCCTCAGGAGAGTCCAGTTGCTCGAGCTGGAGGTAGACACGGGCAAGAGCGAGATGGCTCGCATCTCCACGGTCGCCGCGCGTGCGCAGAAGAACCTGGACATCGCCAGGGCCGAGACCAAGTCGCTGACCAACGTCGTCAGCGGCCTGCAGGATAGGCTGGATGCGCTGGAAGCCCGTGGGAGGGTCGGCAGCGACCACCCACCCCTGGAGTCTGGCTCGTTGGACGACGGCTGGGGACCCGGACCAGGTCCAGGCAGACCCCACGCCCCCGGCGGAGCCCCCAGGAGTCGCCCCAGCGCCAGTGCCCCCTCTCTCTCCGCCCCCTCTCACCACAGCGCGGGCCGCCGCAACGAGCGCGCGCCGCCCGGCAGTGGCAGTGAGGAATGGCGCGATGAGTGGCTCAGCGCGGACTACCACAACCGCCGTGCTCCACCGCGGACGCCCGTACGCCCCCGACGCCCGCCACCAGCCCCGGCGCCAATCCCCAGGGCTGGAGGACGTTATGGTGGACTCAGGGATGAGGTCCCCAGAGGAGACGTGGATTGGGATGTCGGCGAAGGTGAGGACCTGGACCTGGACCTGGAGGAGTTCGACATCAGCCCGCCGCGTGGTGTACGACGGGAGGCCGCTGAACGCAGCCGCCGGCGCCGTGATGAGGATGCGTACATGGATGCAGTACGGCGTGAACATTTCGGTTCAGCGTACGTGGAGGAACCGCGGCGTAGCCACAGGGATTCTATGGAGGAGATGGACGTGGCGGCCGTGGGAGTCCGTGGGCGAGGCCGATGGGAACCTCGGTCGACCTCGCGGCCGGCGTTCATGGTCTCTAAGGCCGCGGACGCCGCCGTGTGGGAAGACTTGAAGGACATCAAGCCCCCCATGTACGACGGCAACCCCCTCAACCTCGACCGCTTCTTGGAGAAGCTGGACGATTGGGGGCTGGCCGTCACTGAAGACCAACCTCCCGCGGATGCGGAGAGATATGTCTTCAAACGGTTCAGGTACCGCCTGCCGGAAGTGCTCGGCGAGCTATACTTCGTGGCGACCAAGGAGGGGAAAATCAAGACCCTCAAGGACGCCAAGAAGTGGCTCAACGAGCAGGAGCGGGTGGACGCTCCGCAGGTGGCCGCCAAGCGCTGGAAGTCCATCAAGCTTGAGCATGATGGACGGGAGATCCGCCTACGGGAATGGCGTGACTTCCGAGGGAAATACACCCTCTTCCGCCGCAACGTGGAGGATTGGAACGAGGGTGACGAGCAGGCTCGCCTGCTCTCCATGCTACCGGAAGCATGGATCAAGAGGGTCACCAAGGAGGAATCCAAGAGGGCCAAGTCCAACCACACGGTCAAGATGATGCTCCCCAAGGAGTATCATACGAACGTGGTGAGTTGGGCGAAGAAGAACGTGGCCCGGGATGTCAAACGGCACTCCCTGCGGAACGCTCTTCTCATCACCGTCTCGGGCGATCGCGAGAAGACCGCGATTTGGCGCCTTGACGACTGTGAGTTGAGCGGCCAGACCATCCGTCTGCAGCCCATCCCGGCGCGGATGAGCTGCGACGAGATCCTGGAGTGGGTTGGCGAGGAGGTACTCAAGGAGTACCGAAACCTCCACCACACCCGCGGGTTGAGGCCCGGCGACCGCGACGTCAACTACGTTGGCGAGGGGCCTGGCGGGGAATCTGCCATGGACCCAGCGGGAGCCGGCGGCGATGAGACTCTCGTCGACGATGACGACGACGATGAGCCCGCCGAAATGGCCGTGTGTGCCTTCGTGGCCAAGAACCTGAGCGCGGGGACCAAGCCAGCAAACTGGAAGCCCCTGCAGCCAGGTTGGAAGAAGCAGGAGAAGAGGGACCCTCGCCGTATTGGCGACCCTCCGCTGTCCTTTGGGGAGTTCGTACGAGCTCACCCTCAGGGCTGTTTCGTGTGTTATGGGAGGAAGAAAGGCTTCAACCATGACCACCGAACATGCCCCGTCCACAAGGCCGACACGGAGGCTTACAAGAAGGCGCACGAGTCGAAGAAGCGTGCGCCCGCGGGTATCCGGGAAGCCAAGATGGAGGTGGACAAGGAAGAGCTGGCCAAGCTGATGTCGTCGGTGGGGACCGAGTTGGCCAAGGAGATCCAGGAGATCAAGAGGAACTGGGTCCCCAGATCGGACAACAAGAACAAGGAGAACAACCAGAATGACCAGAACAAGGACAAGGACAAGAACAAGGGTAAAGGAGGAGGTAAAGGGGGAAGAAAGAAGGGCGTCAACGACGTTGAGGCCGAGGAGCACACCCCCTCTTCCACAACCGACGCCCCCTAGCGGAGCCCCTGCAGCCAAGGGCCCCAGCTAGGGCGGTCGCAGGATGGTGACGTGGGAAGCGCCGATCCATCCCTGTCGGGAGTCGGTAAACACAAGGGGACTGCCGCGGGCGGAAGGCCCGGTCTGGCGCCCAGTCGCGGAGGCGGGGTGAGGGCAAGTGAAGGCACGAACCCTTGCACCCGTCCGTCCTTCGCGACCAAGAACGTGTTTGATGTACTACAGGATCTATCCGAGAGTATCGGAGGATCACCCGGACCGCAGCTGGATGCTGCAGATGGGCAGCCTGAGCCCATTGTCCACGACCTGCACCAGTCGCTTGTGGAGCTTCTGGAACGGCCGGAGATCCTGAGTTTGCACGCCGTGCGCCGTGTCGGTCGCGAGCGGCAGTTGCATCTGAAGGTCCGTGCCTTATGCGGGGAAGTGGAAAAGGTTTTCGACGTGTTGGTCGACACGGGAGCTCAAGTCAGCTTGGTCAAGGCTGGCCTGCTTCCGCCAGAGTGTCTTACCGACAGTCGGAAACCTGTCAGGCTGAAGGTGGCGAACGGCCAGTACATGGTGGGAGGCACGAAGGAAGCGGCCATTGGGCTGCAGTTCGTGAACCATCGTGAACTGAGCCGCCCAGACCTCGGCAAGGAAATCCTCCTGCACGGTAGCTTCTACGAGGCCGAGATGGACTGGGACATGATCGTCGGGTACGACTTCATGATGGAGACGGACTCCGGCGTCCTCCCGGCCCAGGCTTCCATGACCCTGTACCAGGACGACCAACTCTCGTGGCTTTCGTCACCTGAGCACCATGTGGAATGCCAATGGATCCACCCCGAACGCAATCAGCTCGAAGTGGCCGCGCTGGACACTGAGCCAACTGGTTCTGCAAACCAGGAGTACGGCGTAAGGCCGGAAGTGGCGAGCCGAGTTGTCGCGGACTTGGGAGCTTCGGATCTGGCCCTGGATGCGTTCTCTTCAGGAACCTCCGCCCATCTTCGGGTTTGTGAGAAGTACTGGAGCGCCCAGGACTCCGCGTGGAAGAAGCACTGGGGTCCGCATCAGGGATTGATGTGGATCCATTGCCCCCGTTGGGACATTCCCAGAGCGATAGCGAAGATTCGCAAGGACCGCTCCAAGGCAGTGCTGGTTGTTCCTATGGGATGCACCGAGGAGGAAAGTACCCGACATTGGGTAGCCTCATTGACCAACATGACCTTGAACAAGGTCGTCCTACCGGCTGGAGAGAGTGTCTATCAGGACGCTAAGGGACAGCCCATGCCACCCCAGAGATGGCCAACAGAATTCCACTATGTGGATGGGGGCCTTGATCAGGCCGACACCACGGACTTCGTGTGTGTCAACCGCATCATAGCAGAGCCCTGGCGGCAATGCTTTGCGGTTCCCCCTGTTGACATCGAAGAATCGGACTCCGAAGATCCCCTCACTGAAGAGGAGTGGGATCTGGTTCAGGGGTATATGGATCAGCCCTTTCACGACTGGGGAAACCAGCGTGAGGGCAAGGGCCAGGACAAAGCCTGGTGGGAAGTGGACTCAATCGTCTCTGGTTCCTATGACGGGAATACCTTCGTGCAGAGGGTGCTGGATCACATGTCCAGCCAAGACGAGCTGCCTGGCGGTAACCCACCCACCTACGGCGATCTATTCCGAGGCAAGACCAGAGATGGCCCTTTGGGCCACCTGGGAAGACCGCCTGAGCCGAAAGCGAGCGGGGTCGCTACCCCTCAAGTAAGCTCCGTGGTTCAAGTGCCCGGTAAAGCCAAGGCGGAGTCCGATGACTGCCCCAAGATCCAGGCATTAAGGGCCAGGCTGAAGCAGAAGTATGGTGATACCTTCTTCAGCGGCAAGCCTGTGTTTCCCCCACCGGTGCGTGGACCGTATGGCGAGGCCAAGATACGACTGAAGCAGGACCCCCGTGTGTATCGTCACCGGGAGTTTGCCCTGAGGGGCGAGAGGAAAGAGGCCATGGAGAAGATCCTCCGTGACTTCATCCAGAGAGGCTGGCTTGAGCCGTGCCACTCCGAGTGGGCCTCTCCCTGTTTCGTCGTCCCCAAGAAGGTTGCCGGTGAGTGGCGGCTCGTGGTCGACTACCGCGGCCTAAACGCCCAAACGCAGCACGACAGCTATACGCTGCCCCTCATTGAGGACATGCTGCAAAAGCAACACCGGCGGAGGATCTTCACGGTGATTGACCTGAAACATGGTTATCATCAGATGCCTCTCGCCGAAGAGTCCCGTGCCTGCACGGCCATGAGCACCCCACTTGGACCTCTCCAGTGGAAGGTGATGCCTATGGGCGTTACCAACGGCAATGCGGCTTTTCAGCGGATGCTGGAGAACCTGCTTGAGCCGGTGCGCGACTGTGCGGACCCCTTCGTGGACGACGTGATCATCGCGTCCGGGGACCCCAGCATGAGCTACGAGGAGCTCCTGGAGGCACACGAGAGGGACGTCACTCGAGTGCTGGACCTTCTGGTTCGGCACAAACTCACGGGCAGCAGTGACAAGGCCACCATTGCGGTAAGCGAGGTGGTCTTCGCTGGCCACGTAGTCGGGAACGGGCAGCGAAAGCCCATACCTGGCAAGGTGGCTGCGATTGAGCACTGGGAAAAGCCCAAGACGGTCTCTGAGCTACGGGCGTATCTGGGGTTCTGCAACTACTACTCGGGGTATATCAAGATGTATGCCGAGTATGCAGCCCCCATGACGACCATGCTCAAGGGCAACCGAGAGGAGACCAAGAAGGGGTCCAAGAAGGCTCTGGTCTGGACTGAAGAGTCTGACCGTGCCTTTGAGGGGATGAAGCAGGCGCTGCTATCCGCAGTGGGTCTGCACCTCGTGGATCCCGACCGAGGGTTCGTCCTACGCACCGACGCTTCCGACTACGCCATTGGCGCTGTGTTGGAGCAAGTGCTTGACGACGGGAGGCACGTGCCCGTGGCCTTCTGGAGCCGAGTCCTGGCGGAAGGCCAGAGACGGACGTGGACGCCCCGTGAAAAGGAGGCGTATGCCATCGTCATGGCTCTCAGGAAATGGGCTGGGTACATAGCCCTCCATCCCGTCACCGTCTGCACCGACCATCAGAGTCTGCAGTCGTGGCACAAGGAGCACGTGGACACCCCCTCAGGTCCCGCCTCCCGACGGGCAAGATGGCATGAGACCTTGGCCAAGTTCGACCTTACGGTTGTTTACATTCCTGGAAAGGATAACACCGTGGCGGACTGTCTCAGTAGGTGGGCCTATCCAGCCAGCAAGGGCATGCAGGATATCTCTGCCCATGGCGATGAGGCTGAGACCGCTGAAGCCAAGAGGATCATCGAAATGGAGCGCCTGATGGAGGAGGAGGGTGCCAAATGCTTCGTCGTCATGGCCGCAGATGCCCCCCTCGCTTCGAGGGTGAGCAGAACGGTCAGTGTACTCGCCCCTGTGGGTGCCGCGGGCGGAAGGCCCGGTCCGGCACCCCCTGTGGGAACTGAGTCCGACAAGCACCTCTTCCCAGAGTCTTGCCTCCAGGACGACTGGACCGACGATTACGCCAAGTCTGAGGCCTTTGCGGCCGAGTATAGGGCTGTGACCGACCCTGACGACGGGCAGAAGTGGCCAAAGGGGCTGACTGAGGAAGATGGCAAGCTCTACCGGAGTGGTAAGCTGCTAGTCCCAGAGTCCCGAGTGCTCGAGCTGTGTGAAGCTTGGCACCACCACATGCTGCACCCAGGGGTCAAGAAGCAAGCTCTTGACATGCAGCGTCGGTTCGAGATCGACCATATCGTTCTCTACACCGCCATCAAGAAGGTCAGGAAGGGTTGCTCGGTCTGTCAGGCCTGCAATCCCGACAACCGGAACGTCAAGGGGGAACCCCAATGGACCCCGGTTCCTGACCAGCCCATGGAGAGCGTGGCCATGGACGTCTTCTCCATGCCCGAAGTGCACATTGGCAAGGAGACCTTCGACTGTGTGGTTCTCTGTGTGGACCGCCACAGCGGCTACGTTGTAGCCGTTCCGGCACGCAAAAAGGGGTTGCTTGCCAAGGAAGTGGCAGTCATGATGATTCGTCATTGGCTGACCGTCTTTGACATCCCCCGCACCATTTGCAGTGACCGAGGGCCCCAGTTTACTGGTGGCTGGTTCAAGGCTATGTGTTCCCTCATGGGAATACGACATGCCAAGAGCGTTGCCTATCTCAGCCGGTCTAACGGCCGTGCTGAAGTGGCTGGACGGCAGCTGTTCGAGAAGCTGCGCAAGATCCACATCACCAATCCACGGCGGAACTGGTTCGAGGAGATGTGGCCTGCTCTGAAGGCCCATCATGACACCCCCACTCCGGGCGGTTTGTCCCCGCACCAGATTCTGTTTGGCAGGGACCCCCTGGGTAGGGGACTTCCCTTGTCTGGTGATGGCATGGCTATGGATGCCAAGGAGTTCTTCGCGCGGCAAGAGCAAACGGCGCGGGACATCCGCCAGCAGCTTGAGAAGGAGCATGCTGAGCGTCAGAAGTCCGCCCCGAGCTCGACAGCGCAGAAGTTCAGGGTGGGAGACCCGGTGTGGGTGATCAGACCCCGCCCCATGGGCACCCACCGCACCAAGACCTGGTTCACACCCGGCGAGGTGGTCCGCAGGATTGGTGAGGACACCTACCGCATCAAGGTGGGTCACGGACAGTTCCGGGAGCGCCACGAGAGTCAACTCCGTGTGCGGGAACCCGACCTCCGTGGCCGACATGTGTCCCTGGACTACGCCAAACATGAGGCCGATTCGGACGACGACTATGCTGAGCAGGACGACTACACTGTCGAGAAGATCCTGGCTCAGCGTCCGAAGGCCTCGGCACCCGGAGGTCTGGAGTTCAAGGTTCGTTGGCGAGGCTATGGGCCGTCCCACGACACCTGGGAACCCGTCTCCTCATTCGTGCCGCGGGTCAATACTCCCTTCATGGAGTACATCCGCAAGAACAAGACCAAGATCCACGTTTCGGACTTGGCAGCACTCACCCGGGCGATTGCAGCCAGGGGTGCCTGATCAGCGCCCTGAGCTCTCCCCTGATGTGCCTTGAGGCGCTTGTGAGGCCGACGAACCGTCCCTTACTTGCTTGCTCTCTTCCATCTTTCGGTGACAGAGTGGCCATATACCCCCCCCTGCTGAATCCAGAGGAGGATGGCCCCTCTTTTCTTCTATTCGTCACTCCCCCCCCTGCTGAATCCTTGGGAAACCAGGTAGGGCGACTGACCTTCATATTTTTGAGCTCTTGGGGCCTTGAAGCCCATACGACGTTGCGCAACGGATGCCGCTGTCATCGGCATTGCGATTTTTTTTGGTGTGTGGTCTGGTTCCATGGCACTTGCGGAATCCAGACCAGTCGACGTGTGTCTCGAGACTATATATGCCTGAACTCAGGCGTTATCCTGTCCATCCTCCTGCATTTGCCTTATCCTGACCGTGGCGTGGTTTGGCACTCTGTTCTGAGTGTGTTTACACGCCTACTTACCCAAATTGTTGCTTGCTTTTCTGCCCTCCAGGATATGTGCATCTGTATGTTAAGTGTCATCAGCCCATCGCTGAGGGATGGACTGTTTTTCACCACGAATCGGGATACAGAGGCGCCTTGAGTCGCCGTGTACATATCCTTACAGCCTGGTCCAGCCTGGACCAGTACTTGATAACAGATTCTACTGTTTGAGTGCCCGTGATACCGTGTTGCCCTATTCGCTGCGTTTGTGGAGATCCTGATGGCGCCAGGCGGGAAGCCCAGTTGCCTGACTACACTCCCAGCGGTCCGCCACTGTCAGTCCCAGTGTCAGCCTACCGATTTGCAGACGCACTTGCATTCGGATGGCGGCCTCCGGTGCTCCTGACCTCGGTCAGTCTGCCTGGGAAACTGGTGGTTTGAGGAGTCGACGCCTCCGCCCACACTGCATGAGGACTCCCTCATGTATGGCCACGTCTCGTGGTAGTAGGGCGAGGGAAAAGACGGCCTTGATGCCCGATCCCTTCAGGAGGAGTTCCCTTACGATTTGGGGTTCGTAAGGAGTTCGACTATGGTACTCTGGACTCGCGTCGTATGGATATGGACATGGTGCGCCCGAGGAAGGACCCGTGGGGACTCTCCCCAGTCGGCGGGCCTTGGGAAGCTTGGGGTAGCCTGATGGATCTTTGTGGTCGCTCTCGACTTGTGGGGCCACCTCGGCCGACGTGTGACGCCTATGTTGGCCGTGTATGCCACTGCCACTGTGGTGGTGACCGTAGCAGCCGGCACCCGGTGCGCCTGGTATGGGTTAACGGGTCCTTTGGATGCCGAACAATCGCCGCCAGGACCCGGGACTTGATACTTGACACTATACATGTGCTACGAGCTGTTACAGCAGCATACCTATCCCACCGTGGGATACCTATCTTACTGTGGCTTACTGAGTTGAGGATGTGACACCCCCCCCCCCCTTCAGGAAGTGGTCCTGGGTACCCGCTGCCATGCGTGGGTGTTATCGAGCCCCCCCAGGGTTTGCTCTAAGGAGGGGGGTGAAGCGGTACCCAGAACCGCGGTACCCAGAACCCCATGGCCAGGTTACGGCATACAACCGGTCTCCGGTCCACTAACCCCATGCACGGCGTGTTCCGTGCCGTGAAGCCCCGCATCGGCATCCGATGCACCGCCAGCGGAGATTTGTGTATCAGAACATCAGGAATCAACAGGGTTTTATTTTCATATTGTTTCCGTCAATTTTTATGCTTTCGTTCCGATACTCACTGTTTTGACGGCTGGCGGTTGGTTCGCGACTTTACCGTAACCGCCAGTTTAACTGTTTATAATGGAAATTTTAACGTTATCCGTCACGAAGGCTCCAAAGTCGCCAGGAACTGCATGGATGCTTCCGCCATTTTCATAATTAATACTCGCAACCTTAATCCGAATTTTTCAGGATGTCGAAATCGGATTTTCGACTTCGACATCCCCGCACTTGATTTGACCTCTTTCGAGTGGACCTACGTGCTTCCGTATGCACGAATCGACTTCCCTTTTATCCTGCCCTCCATTTGTCTTAAAGATATGGGCAAAACAAAGTTGATTCGTGAGGCCACTTGTGAAGGTCATATCTCGTGTTGCTTGCGAGTATTGACGATAAGGAAACGTGGGATGTATTCACAATACTCCCGACGTAATTTAGGAAGCTTTATATGCCTTGCGTTTCCACACATGCGCGCTAGTGTAATGGATCATGGTCAAGAGGGTAGAGTTTGCGTTATAACTCTTTGGCCATGATGTTGCGTGCGTTAAGATAACTTTCGAGTGTAGCGCGCAAGTGTTGGTGTTGCATAGGAACTCTCCTTGAGTTCCTATGAGCGATTGACCCAAAGTTATGCCCTTGGAGGGGCATGACATATCGTGGTGGGAGCTACATTTTTGGGCAATATATGGTATGTGCCATGTGTTGTGTTGCGTGCCCATTTGGCGGGCCCATTGCTCCAAGACAAGCCCGCCAATGGACCTCATATTGTGCAAGCCCCTTTTCCGTACTCCCTACGGTCAATTGCATGCCTAACCTTCGTGAAGGGAAGCTTGTGTGGTGATCCCGAAGCGATGCGTTGGGAGCAAGGTGTGTGTTTTACAATTTTCCATATTTTCATGTGCCCACTTGGAAGGCAGCGCTCGCAACCTTTCAAAGCGCCCCAAGTGGAGCACATATGCGGGATCGAAGGTCATTGGTGTCAAGGCATTGTGTTTAGAAGGGTTAGTTGATTGCACGATCCAAGCCGAAGATATTATAATATAATTGTGCGCCTTTCAAGGCACTTTTGTGTGTCATTGTGTCAATTTTGCCATTTTTGGCTCGTCATGATGTCAAATGGCGACCGTGTATCTCAAAGATGCGCTCAATTGACATCATGACCCAAGTATGTTATGGGGGTACATACTTCGGTAGCCAACATATCTTGGACCCGGCGAACAACTCCTCTTAGGCTTGGCATACCGTGGCCGCCATGTTGGCGATTTGGGACTATCCCAAATCATGGGCTCACTTGGCGACCCTGCCATTCCCAATACCGGAGGAGTTGGGCGACGCCCCAAAGATATGTTGGACACATATGACTTGACATCAATCCTATGGCACACTCCGGTCCAAGCCGGGCACGTGCTTCATTTGCCCTAACCATGAGCGTGCGCAATTTTGGCCATTTTGAGCATTTTTCCACTTTTGCTGCCCGCCGTGCCCCATGTTCTAACCTTCGTGCACGCCGGACGCATGGACCAATGGACCATATATGACATGGGTGTTATGGGTAATGGTCCCCATGGTCCACACACCACGTGGGCGAAGCGGAGCCGCCTTCGTCAAGGCGCTAGGCCAAATTGAGTATGGGCAATTTTGCCATTTTTGCATTTGTGGACCCAATTGGGATCGTCACCACGCCGAGTGGCATGGAGATCTTTGAGAGCCAAGGGCATGGGAGTCTTCGTTGGACTCCCGGTGGATCACGTATGGAAAGGCGGATCCGATCTCCAAGCCGGCGTGGAGATATACTATTGGGAGCACACCGAATTTTGGCTCATTTCAAGCAGCCAAAATGACCCAATTTTGGGACCCCAATTTCCCCCTTCCGTGTGGTCAATTGGCGGCCCCATTTCTCTAAGCCCATAGGGAGCCCGGACCTAAATCCAAGTTGTACACTCAGATATAAGTCCTAGGTCCTGCCTCCTACCCTGTGAGCCATTGGCCTCACCTTGGCCGAGCGAGCCGCGCGTGGGAATGACGCCAATTTTGGTGATTTTGGCATCATGACCCCACTTGACTCATCCGTGTTGCCCTGATGCCGGGACCTCAGAGGGAACTAGGTTGGGTGAGGGCTCCAGGGAGGTCGTACTCGAAGGGCATAGGGTCAGTTGCCTCGTCCCTACCTCTGGCGGGTCCGGACGAGGGGTCAATTTTGGAGTTTTTCAAGCTAATTTCAGTTTGGGCTGAAACAGCCCATTTTCAGCTACCAACTCCTGGGTGATAATGGCGGGGCCATATCTCTGGCTCAGAGTGGAGTTGGGACCTGCCGTTGAGGGAGCATAGGGAGCCACTGTCGGTTGGCCTTGGGACCCATTGGTTCCCAGGAACTCGCCTGTGGCTGTGCGGGACACCTCTCCCATTGGCAGGGTTTCAGGGTCCGGACTGAGCAGGGCATGGGTTGTGTTTGAGCCCCCGCCCCCATCAGCCACTGAGAGGGTCGGACCTGGGATTGGGATATGAGTTGGGACTGAGTGTCTATTGTCCCTTGATGCCCTTACCCCAGTCCAGTCTTAACCCCATGTGTACATATCCTGATGTGTTGCTGTACATACTTTCGTTCCCTCTTGGCAGAGTGGCAAGGATTCTGAAACGCTTTGTCACATGACACAGGCGTATTGATGCCCTTGTGAGCGTAGTGCCTTGCCTGCCTGCTCACTTGTGCGTGTCACCGCAGCGTCCCGTGGCCGGCCCCCCACGGGAACGCGTCACTAGCTGCCGTCGTGGCGCGGGATCGGGGCTGGAGGGTGGTGATGGTCGCGGTGGTTCTCCGGGGGGGGGGTAGGATGAGCCGTCGAGGCGGGTATCTCTGGCCATCATCCTGGCCACTGCCGCATTGCCGTACGTGCCCGGTTGCGGTGGCGGGACGTGCGGCTGCATGGCACGCTGAACGAGCGACCGGAGGCTGCGTGGAGGGGGGATGCCCCTCCACATGACGTAGGCCGCCATCAGCCTCTCGGTCGCCCCCGGGGTTGGGGCCCCGCCGCGGTGGAAGAAATCGCCCCACTCGGCGCCATAGGCGCCGCGGGTGACGCCCATCGCTCAATCAGCGTCCCCCACCAGCCAGCAGAAGGCGATCGGGAGGCGGCTGGTGAGGGTGACGACGATGGTGCGGTAGTTGTTGAGGTTCGTGGGGGTGACGTAGCCCCAACTGTCTGGCAGATTGCCAATGGGGGGTAGACTGCCCCGTGGCGCGTCGTCGTAGTGTTCGTGGTCGGGGAGAAAAATTGTGGGGTCCGCCCCCGGGTCTGGCAGCGCCCAGGTTGATGCGCGCCAGGGGGGGCGGGCAGCTGGTGTCGCCGGGTCCCCGTCGGTGAGGACGTCCAGCCACTCGACGCCGGGACTGTCCCCCCTCGCGTCGTTGTTCCAGACGTTTTGCCGGACCAGAGTGCGCAGCGTCTGGAGGGTGAGGTCATCGTCTTGCGTTTGGCCTGTCGCGACCCCCGCGGGGGGAGGCATTGGGTGGCGCGGGGGCGCGCGGCATGCGGGTCCAGCTGCGTCTGCCCCCGGGCGTCACGGTCCCTTCTGGGGGAGGGGGGACGCCCCCGCGGCTTCGGGGGGAGTAGAGGGCTGGCGCTCCTGTGGCCCGCAGGCCGGGGGGGGGAGTGGGGGGGAGAGGGGAGGGGGGACCGCGCCGCTGTTCCCCTCTCCCCTGCCCTGGGGGGTGGCCCGTGGCCCCCGTCCCTGTCCCCCTTCATCTCCGGCGCACCCCCCCTGGGTATACACGGGTTGCCGGGCGGTCGTGGGCGCCGGGCGCGGTCCGGTTGGCCGCTGGTGGGTCAGTGTGGCGGTGGGGGGGAGAGGTTTTCTCGCCACAGTCTGCTCCCCCGCCTTCCCCAGGCGGGCACCAAGGCGGACCGCTTTGTCTGCGCATTCCTGGGTGCCCCCGTTCCGTTGCGGCCCACGGCGCCGGCGCAGAGCCGCCGGCCGGCAGCAGGTAATGCGGGAGTGAGGGGGCGGTTGACCGGGGGCGCTTGACGCGCGGCTGCGCTCGCCGCGGCTGTGGTGTCCCTCCCCTGGGTGCAGGGGCCCCCCCGTGGGGGTGCGGGGCTGCCGTATCTCTGGGGGGGGAGGGGGGCAGACGGGGGGGGGAGGGGTGGGGGCTAGGGGGATTCCCCGCAGTCCCCCCCTGGCCCCCTGGCGCCGCCCCCCGATGGCCGCGGGAGGGCGGCCTGGTGGTTCTGGCCCCTGAAGGCCAGCCGCTGACCCGGGGGGCGCACTCTTCCCCCGCCTTCCCCTACCCCTTGGGTGCCGGACCCTCGTGCAGGCCCTCGCCCGGGCCCCCTGCTCTCCTCGCTGTCGCCGCGCGGTGCCGGCTGGCCTTAGGGGGGGGGGAGGGGCCGGTGAGTGCTGGGGGCGGTGGTTCAGGTCAGCGGTCAGCGGTTAGCGGGCTGCGGGGCAGTGGGCCTCCCCTCGTGCTCGGTGCCCCCGTCCTCCCTTCCACTGGAGGTCGCGCGCGCCCCTCCGCCGCGCTGTACGTTGGAGGAGGTGTGGGTTGGGGGGCCCGGCTGCGCCGGGGGGGGACGTCCCCCGGCAATGTCACCTTCCCCCCCCCGCGCCTATCGCCTGGGCCGACGGGGCGCGGCCGTCACCTGCGTTGTGGCTTGTGTGGGGGCTGGGGCTGCGGCGGCGGAGGGTTCCGCCGGCGGTAGCGCCAGTGGGTGAGGGCGTTGGGCAAAGCCTGGGGGAGCCAGTTGTTGGCATCCACATCCGTGATGCGGAGCACCGCCCCCCCCTCCAGGAAAGCCGGCCACGTCGGCTCCCTGTGGGGCCACGCGGCCTGAATCACCGTCCGGAGGACCCTCTCGTGGTCCTCCGGGGCCGCCCGGCCCCCCGGGGGCACCTCCCGGCTCTCCCCGTCCCTCCGGAGGAGCACGGCATCGAAGGGCCGGTTCCTCATCCCCCTGGTGGTTCCTAAGCAGGCCCAGCTCAGCCACCCGTACACCTCCACCACCGGGGGGAGGGCCTCACCCCCCAGGGGGTCTGGGACCGTGTCCCAGTCCCGGTCCCAGGGCCGGGTTTCCTCTGCCCCCCGCGCCGGCTCCCTCTGCGGCCCCTGTGCCTGCGGCGCCGGCGCCGCGCCCCGCCCCCCCGCCGCCAAGGCAGCCGCCATCAGCGCCGGCTCCGCCCTCGGCGCTGAGGGGGCCGGCTGATGCTGGGGTCGGGGGGGTTGGGGGGGGATGAGGTCTCCGGTGTCGGGGTCGATGTTGTAGAGGTGGGCGTGGTGGTGGTGGTGGTGGTGGGTGTGGTGCGCCGGCATTTGTTGGATGCCGGGGAGGATGCACCGTACCGGCTGCACGTCCGGCTGTGGGGGCGCCCTGCCCCCCGCCCCCCTCCGTTCGCTCCGCTCTCCCCCCGTGGCTCCTGTGCCCCGTCCTGTCTGTCCCCGGGGGCCCCCGGCGCCCTTGCCCTTGCCCTTGGATCCCTTCCCGGCCCCCACGTCCTTGTCCCCCTGTCCGCGCCGCGGGTCCCGCCCCCTGTCACCTGCGCCCTGGCCTGCACTGCTGGCGCCCGTATCCCTCCCGTGCCCGTGTCCATGCCCTTGGCTGCGCCCACGCTCGCTGACCGCGCCCCGCTGCACTCCATGCGCTCTGTGGCCGCCCGCCTTGGCACCCTGCTCTCACCCCTGCGTGTCCTTCCCGTGCCCTTGCCCTTTCCCGGCTCCTTGTTCCGCGTCGTGCCGTCCGCTGCCCGCGCTCTGTCCCCCTCCGCTGCCGCTGGCCTCAGTACCTTGCCCGCGCTTTCGCCCTCGCTCCTTGCCGGGTGCCCCCAGGCCAGCCCCTTGCGTTCATCCCTGGGCACTCCCCCTGTTGCCTCCTGCCCCCCGCTCTGCGCTCCCGTGGACGGCACCCTGCCCCGCCTGCGCGCTGCCCCCCCCCTCCCGGATCACGCGCCAGGCGTCCTGTTGCCGTTCAGCTGCGGCAGCGTGATACCTGGCGGCGTACGCTCGGCTGTTGGGGGGCGGACGTGCCGCGTCCGCCCCGTAGGGAAGGCGGCCTTGGGGGGGAACGGCTTGGGGGGGCTGGTGTGGGAGTGGCTGGGCTTGGCGTGGGCGCGGTACTTGGCGCGCTCCCTGCCCTCCGCTGCGGCTCTGGCGGCCCCCGGCGAGGCGCTCTGGGCCCGCGCGGGGCCCGTCCCCCGCGCCCGCGGCGTGCCGGGGGCCGCGGCGTGGCCGGCCGGGGCGGTGGCGCGGCTCGCCGGGGCCGTGGTCTCGGCTCCTTGTGCACCCTCTCTGCTCTCCTCTGCAGCTGCGGCGGCTCCCGGCGAGGCGCCCGGGGCCCGCGCCAGGGCCACCCCCCGCGCTGGCGGCGCGCCGGGGGCCGCGGTCGGGGCTGCGGCCCGGCTTGCCGGGGCGGCGGTTGCAGCCCCCTGTGCGCCTGGGGCCCCCTCCAGGGGCGGGGCGGCAGGGCTTGCAGCCTGGGCGGCGGAGGCGGTCTCCTGGGCCGGCGCAGCTCCCCGGGTCGACAGCCCGGTGTTGGCGGGGGCTGTCTGGGGCTGCCCAGCCGGCGGCCTTACGGGCACCGCCGCCTCCGCCAGCCGCCGCTCCTCGCGCTCCGTGAGGGTCTTCCCCGCGCATCCCGGGGAGACGGGGGAGCGGGAGCGGGACTGGCGGTGGTGGCGGTCGTCCCGCTGGGGGGGGCCATCCGAGTCGGACATCACTGTTATCCTCGTAGGCATGCGTGGTGGCAGGTGTGCCCCCCCCATTACCTCCCGGTGTATCTGTGTTGTGCCGTGGGCAGTGCTGTGCAGTGCTCCGCAGGGGGGAGGGGGGCAGGGGAGCGGGGGTTGGCGGTGGCGTTAGCCCCGTGCGGGCGGGGGCCGGCGGCCATCCATCGGCACTGGGCTGGGAGGCGGCTGAGCCATGCGGCCCACACGTCGCGCCACAGCTCGCTGTCTGGGGCAAGGCCCAGGGCTCTGGGCCCCCGGGGGTCGTCGGGTGGTGCCGAGAGGAGCCGCACTAGGTGGACCCCCGTAACGGCGGTGACCTCCTGCGTTCGCAGGAAGGTGTGTACCCCGTCCCGCGCCGCGGGCGCCGCGAGGGGGGGGCGGGGTACGGGCGCTGCCCCCCACAGGTGGGTGGGGGTGATCCCCAGGAGCCGCTGCGGGTCCCCGCGGGTCGTGACCACGAGGAGGAGCAGGGGGGTGCTTGGGCGCTCTTGCCAGAGGACCTGCCCTCTATGGTGGGCACCCCTGGTCCTGGAGAGGGGGGCGGATAGGCTCCGGTTGACCGAGCCGTGGGGTGCGTGCGTCGCCGGCGGCAGGGCGGGGCACCACGTGGGCTCCCTGGGGAAAGCCTCGCACATGACGGCGTACGGGGGGGTCGGCCTGGCGCCGTCGTACACCGGGTTGGTCGGGCGGGGGCGGATGGGCGCCTCGTCCGCGCCTTCCACGAATACCGTGATTTCGCCCACCTACGGGTCCTGGTCCGGCGCATGTAGAAGGTGGAGTGCCGCCTCCAGCTCGGACACTCCTTCTGGGTATCTGGCCCGCGCATGGTTCAGGTACGGGGCCGTGTCCCGGGGGCAGCGCGGCCTGAACGCGTGCAGCAGGGCTGGGGCGCTGCTGTCGAGGTACATGGCGGATCCCGCGCCCGTCAGCCGCAGGGTGTCCCCCATGGACAGGGGCCGGCCTGACCAGTTGGACGTGCTCCACTCCATCCAGTGTCCGTAGAGGGCCGCCTCCGGGCTGATGAGCGCCCGCTGGACAGCGTTCACGATCCGGTGCATCGCCGGGACCAGCATAGGGGCCCCTGCTTCGTTCAGGGCGCGGACGGCCGGGAGGGCGGCCTCGCTGAGGAAAGCCCTCGCACTGCCCGCCGGATCATGCTGGGCGGCAGCGTGCGCCCCGTGCGCCTCCGTTACCGCGTCCACTACCAGGCCTTGGACGGCCGCCTCCTGCGCTCGGCGGCGGGCTCTGGCGTGCCCCGGCCCGTCCCCCGGTCGGCGAGGCATGGTGCTGCGGGGTCTGCAAAGCGCGGCGGCGGGTGGGGGTCAGGGCGTGAACAAGTGCGACAGGTGCGCGACGGATGTGGTGTCCCGCAACTGCACGTGGATCAACAGGAGGGCGGCGCCCGCGGGGCCCGCGCGTTCGTGTGAGGGGGCGGGTGCCCCCCCTGATGCACCAGTGCAAAGCCTCCTTTTCCGTGCGCCTGTGCGAGCCCCCGGGAGGTTCGGGCCAGGGGCACGCGGCCACCTGGGAGCACTGCGCGCACCTGTTGGCGCCCGTCGGCGCCGCTGAGGACACCGTGTCGCATTCCCCGCAGAGGTGGCAGGTGTGTGGCAGGTGGGAGGGCGGTGACCAGGGGCCGAGACGGCGGATCTGGAGGTCGTCCCACCTCTGGCGGAGCGGGTCGCGGAGCTCCAGCAGGCGGGCGCGGACGCGGCGTCGGTAGTCCCTGCTGAGCGTCTTCTGCCGGACCTCCTGCCATGTGTCGTCGGGGAGAATCCCGTGGTCGTTGAAGGCGGCGATGAGGTCATCCCACGCCGGGCGGGCGTGCCCCTGGGGGGGGGTTGCCATATATATGTGGCGCCCGGTGAGGTGGGGCACCAGCGTGCCCCACCGGCACTCGTCCGCAGCGTCCCGGTGAAGGAGGGCCAGTAGGTTGCCGTCCGCGACTGCCTCCCACCCTACCCACAGCCCGTCGCAGCTGTCCAGCTCCTGGCGCAGCGCGGCTGCAAGGTGGGTAGGGAGCATGAGGAGTAAGGGCCCCAGAGTGTCGCCCAGCAGGGACAGGGCGTCGCCGTACAAAGGTCCCCCAGTTTTGAAGTGCGCCAAGTCGAGCCGGGCGGCTCCGTCCTACGGGGGGTGCCACGGTATGGTGGCCGCGTCGCGTTCCCATGTGTGTATCTCCGTGGCTCGGAGCACGTTGGCGGTGTGCAGGACGATGGGGGGGGGCACAGGCGCTGGGAGAAGCGAGGACACGTCTCCATTCCACCCCGCTCGTGGCTCCGAGGCCACCTGTAGCCATTCCTTCTCTGCCGCGTCCCACGGGTGGTCGGGGCCCGCCCCGCGGATCATGATGGGCCGCGGCCGGGTATGCGGCCCCCACCCCTCGAGCGGGATGGCGGCCTACCGCTGTGCGGGGGTCACCGGGGCGCGCGTGGCGGCGCACCACCGGCCCCATTCGCGCGCCCACTCCTCACCCACTGTACGGGCCTCCCATGCGGTCATGGAGCCGCGCCCGATGATCCACCATCTGAAGAGGGCGTCTTGTAGGTGTTTCAAGAAAACCCCCGGCAGGTCCCGGTACGGCCGGGGGTCCTCTCGCGGCGGGCACTCCAGGGTGCCATTCAGGACACGGAGGGAGGCTACGAAGTCCTTGTCATGGTGAGCCATCGGAGCACCCGGGCCGCTGCGCTTAGGGGCTCGCGGAGGAGCTGCTCCAGCCGGTGATTGCGAAGCTCCCATGCGACATCCCCCAGCCGGAGCATGTGGTGGAGGAAATCGTCCACGGAGGTCCCTACCGGCGGGTCGTAGCGGGCTATGGCACTGAGCTGCGCCTCCCCCCCCTGGGGCACCAGCCCAGAGCAGAAGACTTCCGTTCATGCGGCGCCCGCGGAGCGCCACGAGGCCACCCACAGAGCCCTGTCCCCGGGCGGGAGGTGGCAGGCCGCCTCTTGCACCGCGTGGCGGTAGTCAGGCCAGAGGTGCCGTGAGTGGGCGCACCCCACGTGCATGTGCACCGGGGTGTCCTCTGGGCCGCCGCAGAGGAGGCACGGCTGCGGGAGGATGGCGATGCCGGAGAGCCGCTCCTTTCGGACGCGGAGCCTGCGCTGCACCGCCGTGTGGCCGTCCCTGGCCCGCAGCGCCCGGCGGTTGGTGGCTGTTGCGGTGAGGTCCCGGGCGTGGACATAGGCTGTGGCGTGGGCCGCGCCCAGGGGTATTTGTCCTCGGTGCGCCAGCGCATGGTCTGTGTGTGCCCGCTGCGCGATCGCGCCGAGCGTTCGCATCGTGGTGGGCCGTAGGTCGAGTAGGCCGTCTTTACCGGCGACGATGAGTTGGGCGTGGCTGGGACCCGGGGGTGTGTTCTGTAGGACGGCGTCCTGGGACGCCGCCCAATCCGCCTTGTGTAGTAGGGCGTTATCTGCACAAGTGGAACTTACAGCCGGCTAATGGGCACCCCGCCCGGGCCCAACACGGGTTCCGACTCTTTGCGATGTAGTCACACCGGTTGGGGGATGTCCACGGGTCGGTCAAATTTCACTTCCACCCAAGGCCTCTCTACATCACCCTTCGAGAAGCCTACCACCTTCCCCAACGCACAGTTCACAAGCCCAATGCTTGGATTTGGATTGATGCCTCGCAACATCACGTGCATTCCTTTCCACACCACAAGCTCCGGTGCCATCGTTGTATACTTGTCCAGTGCGTGGTGAATGCCCCCATTTCCCCTCACCTTTGCTCCTTGGAACCATTTAAGCTCTTGGTCAACGGCCTTAAACGTCTCCCTTTCATGTGCCGGTATGCTGGCAGCCACATCTTCACATCGCCTTCGAACTGTCTCCTTGTGGGCAAAAAGGTAGATCACATCTTCTGCAGGCTGCTCCCCAACGTGGCAATGTTCTTGCAGTAGAGCGTCAATCCTCTGAACATCTGCTTGCTTTGGAGTGGGTATCCGCATCAGTCGCTGCACTTCTCCAAGCAACGGGCATCTGCATCGCACTAGTACTGTTAGCTTGATGCTTGAGAACAATGCACGCACAAGTAGTGATCGTGCCGATTCATCTTGGCCCCGGCCTCCTATCGGTGGCAACTGCTGGTGGTCTGCCGTGTAAATCACCTTCAGGTTTCCAAATGGCTGCGTGCTGCACCGCTCTTTACCCAAGGTCATTTCCATTGCCGTCAACGTCGTGGCTGGTAGTGTGCACAACTCATCAATGAAAATAACCTCCAAATCTTGTAAATACCGCCTTAACACCGGTACGCTCCGGATCCGATTTGCCGCCTGTTTTGCTATCCGAGGTGCAGGGCACTTTTCGTCTGCACGACACATCCAAAATAATTGATGCACATGCACCCCACCCATGCGCACTGATCGATTTCCCGTCAAGCTCGCGACTTCCCAATTCAAACCGACATCATCACACAACAACATCAACGGAATGGTCAGATGCGCCTTCCCCGCTCCTGCTGGACCATATATGGCCACAGGATTTACATACTTTCGAATCACATGCGGTCCATCTCGTGATAAACATTCAGCCGATGGCCGCACCCGTGACTCGGCAGCACGTCTCAACCGGCCTGCTCAGATGTTGTATGCTTCTAAATGTTCTCTCCACGACTCCTCTGTTTGCTTGAACCCATGCACTTGTTCAATTGCTCTAACCAAATGCCCATCTTCGCATGCTTCGGCCCCAAGTGCTCTAGCTAATGCATTTTGTGTTGGAACTCCTTCAAGCACATTATGATGCCGCTTCTCAATGGTCTCGATCAATTTCTTACGAGTCGCAACATGTTTCTTATCCAAGTCGTCTTCGGGCACCGGCAAGTAAACCCTATGCTCATTCTCCCGCCACCAAGTGTCCTCCACAAGTTCTTTCAAAGCACCATTCGCCTATGCCAAAACCTTCCACATCTTCCTATACCCAATTGACCAAAACCGTAAGTCCTCCATGAGGAATTGACGCAACAGGCTCACAGGGTCACCGCTCAAAACGGCTTCCCCCTTCCGATGTGCGTTCCGTGCTGCAACTTGCACACCTTTCTCAAAAGGCTCCACCTCATCATCAAAAGGTGTGTCAGCCATGAGCACATTGTGCACCATCCAGCGCAAATGTTGCGCAGGGGAGACGTTGCGTGTCACCCCAAGGCACCGTGGGGCTTTCCATTTACATATGCAAGTACTTCCGCACACGGCCGCCTCCGCCCTGCAAGGGCTTCCCGGATTCGATGCAGAAGTTGAGGTCTCCCCATCTTGTTTTCAAACATCTTCTCTGCATACCCCGCATAATCCGGATGCGTGAAAAAGGCGGGCCTCAACTTCCATTGCTCCCCTCTCAATCCAAAAAATCCTGGCTTCTCAGTCGTCAACCCACGAGGTACCCCAGTATCCTCTAACGGGCGCCTGTTTCCTTTGCTTTTCGTCAACTGCATTCCGTTTCTCTTAGCACACTCCATAAACACCCAAAATGGCAATACCTTGGCACACAGACTTGGGGGTCCAAGATTATATCTACCAACACTGTCCGGGCACTTGTCATTGTACAACCAACAGATGTACGTCCGTAGTTGGCCAACACTTGGTTGCCGCTCCGCTGCCAATGTTTCCACATGCTGCACCAAGCTGTCCGCCGATGTGGGTCCCCCAAACAACGGGCCCGTCTCTCCTTCTTTTGCTTGAACGGGTTGTTTCTTCTTCGCCACAACATACCGTTCTGACGGTAATGCTGTACTAAAGTGTTGAAACTCAATAGGCCGCAAAACCCCATGCTCCCGATGAACAACCTCGGCACAATAAGTGCTAGGTTGTTGGTGCAACAACGATACTAACTCAGGCTCAGGTAGGCTTTCTCGTGTTGTGTGGTACTCATCCTTTCCTTTGTTGTCTTCTTTCGCCAAACTTTTTCTAATATTGCGATCCACAAAGTCCAACCGTGCTTTGTCTTTGTTCTTGGGTGTAAACCGCACGAGGCTCCTTTCATCCTCGCACGCTGACTAGTTCACGATGTACGAGTTCTCAAATTGTGTGGCATGATGTGCACATCATTGTGCTGCACATTATGATGTCTCCACTCAGTCTCGACAAATAAACTGGGTGGGCTTATGCTCATGCTTGTTGACGCAGCGGACCGGGCAGGTAGGTTCTTCCCTCCCTGTAACTCGGGACAAAGTTCCAGTTCACCTGTGCTTCCATCTGGTTGCGCAACACCCATTGCCTCCAAAACTTCCTCCACAGTCTCCGGTACCCTCACCTTGAAGTCAATAAACTCCACCCATGAAAGTGCCGGTTGAGGATACCCATGCCAACACTGCCCACTTCTCAAACAAGAGTAACTGTGAGCATGGTTTTGTATCTCTAGTACCTCCGTAGCCATCGCAAATGGATTTGGGAGGTCCGCGGCAATATATTGCCTCATTACATGCACAAAGTCGGCTGTTATCCTCCTTGAGACCTCAGCTCTTGCTTTGGCGCGCACCTCCGGATCAGGGTCATTTATGCGGTCCAAAGTCCACAACAGGCCATGAGCATGTTCCATGTTTCTTTTTGCTTTCTTGCCTTGCCCTGCTTGGTACTCCGGCCTCCACCAACTTGGGCTGACAATCCCCAGTGGTTTCTCTTCTCCAGTAGCATGCCACTCAAACGATTTGCTCAAGGGTCGCCTCCACCCTCTGCTTAGGTACGGAAGATGGGGAGCTGCTGCAACACGCTCCTCTAAGATTTTGTTGTAGCAATCACAGGTGGCCGGAAACTTTCGCATGCACAACGTCAACGTTATGAAATACGACGATTGTCCTTGCCGTTTCCAAAGGCATGCTAGTTCTTGCACTCGTTGATGGGCTTCACGAGAATCACCTGGCACTCCAGGCAAGATTTCATCGCCAAATTGAGCTTGATACTCGCGTCCACAATTATAGCAACTCAACGCCTCTCGCAATCGTCGCTGAATCAAAACCTCAGACACCGCTCCTTCAATCTTCGTCAGTGTGGCCAACGTAAAGTACAACGACCACATCCCAGGATTGTACACCTCTGGCCCTTCAAAATCGTTCATCTTTTGAAAAATCATGCGCTCCGGGGCTGTGAACCCAGCTCGTTCTGCGTTATCTCCCGAAAACATCTTACTTCGCATGTGTCCAATGAAATGACCTGTAGCCGTTCGCTTCCCATAGTGATACGGGGCGAGATATGCTGCCATGTACTTCCAAAAATGGTCCCCTATGCACTCTATCCTCCCACGGACTGCTTCAAAGAGTGATGATAGCTTCTTGCTCCGCCTTTGCTTCCGGTTATGAATCCCACAAGGCATGCTGCTGATTCAGTAGTGGATGAGGCCCGACTCCAAGGTACGATCACGCCGATCAGCCGCTTCGTCTACTGTTTCGTAACTATAATTTTCCTCATCATTCTCCAAGGGCACACCGGGGTCCCCAACAGCCATCATTGCGTCCACATGCTTCTCGGCATCTGCAATGTCTTCATCACTATCTGACCCCTGAACTTCTTTATCGTGCTGCTTCTTTGCCACACCATCGCCACAATGTGAAAAAAATGCAGGATTTTTTGTTTCCCAACATTCCAAGTCTTCTGCCGTCAATTCCTCCTCCTCTGCACTCCAACTATCCGCCGCACTGCATGCACGAGACGAAAAGCTATGGTTTGTCGCCCACGTTTCCAATGAGCCGGTGTCAGACAAGTTGCCCTCGTGCGTGCCATTGCTCTCGGTTGTCTGCACGGATGCCGTATCCAGCCCTTCTTCCCCGTCTCTACTTCCTCCACCGCCATTGTCTACCACTTCGTCTTCCTCCGCATTGTCCGTCTCGTACGACACATTGGAGTCTACATCTCTACCATCCTCATCTGATTCAGTAGCGCAACCACTACATACTTCCTCCCCTTCCTCCATTGCATCAACGCACTGTGCATCACTTTGCGCTCCGTCCTTGCTCTCACGCCATGTTTCCTCACCTGTACCAAATTGTGCATCTCCAATTATCCGGACACGCCGACGCTCATGCGGCCGCAGATTGTACACTGTGGCTGCACGCTCTGTTCCCTTGAACAATCTTATTACAAGCGGGTCCCGGAAAATTTTGAATTCCCCCTTTACATACATGACCACAGAGCACACCTTTTCCTTGGGTAACATGACTTGTTTCACTTGTGTATCACTGCATGCATACCAACCAACTCCATCACGACCTCTCACCAACGCCAACCTATGCCCAGGGGCATGGTGTACAACACCAACCAAAGCATACTTCTTTTGCCCATCATTATCCCACAGATCCAATTCTTCACTTAGCGTCACAGCCCTCTTGTGTACCACTTCTCCCTCCCCATTTCCTCCCCCTGGTCAAAGTTGCTGTCTGCCAAAGACCATAACATTCGGCGTCGAGACAAACAGATTTTGCTTCAATACCCTCCATTCCCTCCTTTCCCTCACAAGTCCACATTCCTCCCTTGGACAACGGTAGTCCTTTAACACCTCATCATCACCCCAACGATGCACCATGCTGTCAATGCTTTGCGCCCCAACCTCCGGCAGTCCTAGCTGCACAAGCATGGCAGGTGTCTGTGCCGTCACATGTGTACAACCACAATGCGTACATTGTAGTTTTTCTCCCACCACCACTTCTGTTAGCCTTCCTCGTCCGCTCATCAATTGCAACACTTCGGTTGCACACAACCATGTGTCCGGGTCCCGACCGCCCCCATATAGCCCATCTTTGATAGCTTCGGTCACCACACTATACCTCACCTCCATTAAGGTATTTCTTTGTGCAACACCATCAACTTCCAGCACATGCATCACATCCTTGATCCGTTGCGTCAATGCTTCCCCATTGCAGTTTCTGACCCACATACTCATAGCAATTGGGGCTGCCGCCATGAAGCGTTGTAAGATGGTATTAATGTAACACCTATTCCCAACATTGGCAGTTCCCTTTGGTGTATCCCACCCTGGCTCCACAACCGTCGCTGCCACCACTGCTGCCTTTGGGCCATCTCCTGCTTCAGCATCCTTCTTTTGCTTGCTCTTCCTTCTCTCCAACTCCACCTCTCCGGCCTCCAGCCACTCCTCCTCTATGTGCTCCACTCCTACATCTGCACCCCTGGGGTACGACCCTAACACACCCTGCCCCTGCAGTTTGTTCCACCAACTTTCCATGTCTGGTCGATCATACACCACTTGGGATATCCAGTTCCGTCAATGCAATGCCTCCAACATGCAATGTTGCCCAATGCTACTATGATCTGACCAGAGGGTAAAAAACGCCGTTGACACACCGCGTGAGTCTCCGTTTGGGCGAGGTACGCGAAAGAAAATGTTTCCAGGTTGCGTCGGGTTGCCATTTCGGTAACATACTCTACTTCTCTTCAATGTCAGGTCCACCATTCGCAAGCACCCTAGGAATCCAAGATCCATTGTATTTCCAGGTTGGAACATCGGTTTGTAATCTTCATCCTACTGTGCTACGAAAAGATTTGGCCACAACAACCTCTTCTCCGTCATTGGTGTGACAAACGGCCGACACCAGCGCTTCCGTGTGTCATATGCACATGATGATACCACCAGCCCTTGTCTCGGACACACCCGACTCCGCATCACAATTTGAACCCCGTAGAATGTTGTTGTGCATACACCCCACCCCTCAAAAAGTGTGGGCAGGTGACGTTCCTGCTTGCCGTCTCCATTCGCCATAATGCTTCGGTCTCGTTGCACTTTTGTCAATTGTGCAAATTGCCGCGTCCGCATATTGGGACTCCATGCACTTCTTCGGGGAACAAACTCATCCGACACATTCTACAATGTGTGTTGGGGACTCGCTTCATAAACTTCCGCAACATTCCCGTTTTTTGCAATGCACCCTTGTATGATGCAACTGCATCCCACACACGCACCTCTCTCACCCTTTGGGGGCAAATTTGCGCATCCATCGGTGCATCTACAACTTGCCATGTTGCCAGCACTTTGGGTGGCAAAACGTTCCATAGATGCACCACTGTCCCAACTGCGTTACTGCTCAACCAATATCCAATGATAGAAGCCCAACTGCATGCCACTTGCGCTCCACAGCTCCGTTTCAATTCCTTTCCCAGAAAGAAATACGCTACATCCTCAAAGTACACAAGAGGGCTCACCACAAACTCTGTGCTTCCGTTGTTCACCACATAGGCCTCCTTAACTATCTCCACGTTGAACTTCAAAATATGGTTCACGAATTTCACCTCCCATTCACTTACATCCTCCTCAAGCAAGGTTTCCATCCGTGTGTGCAGTGAAAAATCCACTCCCCAACGATTATACAAATGCACTGCGTTCCGCCCGCATAGACGACACACCTCTATGCGGCTTGACGCCTGTTTTCTTTCTTGGTACGGCACACATACGGCCTCAAATGCTGCTTCCACACACGGCTTGCCTCCATACAGCTTTGCACAATTCTGGTAATCCTCCTCGCAGGCGTCCTTCTTCCTCCGCTTTCCTCGCATGCTTTGTCCATATGTTGCATCTTCTTCTTGCTGTCTCTTGTTTTTTCTTTGAAAAGGCATTGATGCGCTGCAAAGAAACGAAGATGTGTTGTGCATTTGACCCGCCAGCCCGACAACATCAACCTTACCCTCTGCAAATGCTAATGTCCATTACTATCATCCATCTACATGTGACACTCTAACGGCATTCAATCCAATTCCATCTGCACACCCCTTTGACTCTCTTTACCATGATACACGTTGATTCTCCCTCCTTACTTTGCACCGACATCCCCTAGTCTTGTCTCATCCTCTCATTTAATTGTTTCGCAGGGGGTACGGGGCCTTCTTCACGAACCGTTAATTACCACAACTTGGTAACGTCTTCGCATCCTTCGCCAGCATTCCAGCCCCAGGCCGCTCTTACGTTCCGCTAATGCAGTGTCTTCTTCCGGTCAGCACTGCTCCACCACATGCTACTGGGCCACACAGTGGATGCATTCCCAATGCATCTCTAACCTTTACTCACGTCCTCGGCTCATTCATGTCCTTTCCACACTCATCATTCCTAGCCCTAATTTTCCAGCTTAGCTCAGATCAGTTTTCGCCCCAAAGAAACAAAGATGTGCTCTTCATTTGACCCCCCTTCCCAACAACATCAGTCCTACCTTCTACATCTCATTATTGCAAACGGCAATCTCCATTCCTATCGTCCACCTACATCCATTGAGACCACTCTAACAGCATTTGCATTTGCATTTGCACACCTCTTTGACTCTCTGCACCATGATACGCGTTCTGCCTCCTTACACCCACATCCGCAAGTCTTGTCTTGTCACCTCCATTAATTGTTTCGCAGGGGGTGAGGGTCCTTCTTCACAAACAACTACCAAGTACTAACAACGGCTATCTTCGCATCTTTCACAAGTCTTCCACCCTCAGGCCCCTGTTAGGTTCCGCTAATGCAGTATCCTCTTGTGCTCAGCACTTCTCCACCACATGCTAGTGGGGCACACCGCAGATGCATTCCCAATGCATTTCTAACCTTTAATTTGCTCACGTCCCCGGCTCATTCATGTGCTTTCCACACTCATAAGCCCTAGCTCTAATTTTCCGACTCGCACGTGGGTGGCACAGATGCTGAACGTCTACTACCTAAGGAGGTTCGCAAAGTTACAAGGGTCAAACGATGTAGGGTTATGGTGCTCCGTTGCTCCACAAACTCTATGTTGTGGTGCGGCTTTGCCGCGAAGACTAATCCCCACTTTTGGGTCCACTTTATGTAACTCCTCCTCCCTAGTGTGTCTGTTCGGAACCATCCACATCAAATTCTACAGCTCGTCCCCTATCATACACACCACCATCTGACCACACACCCTACCTTTCAACCTCTTGTCCCCACATTGGGCACCACAAATTCCTCTCCGACATTCCCACATCACACATACGATGCTACTTGCCGTCATTGCACGCAACTCCATGCTTCAATTGTCGCACATTGCGTTTCGTCAAGAACAAAAAGCCCGTCCGGCAAGACCTCGCTGCATTCCTTACCACAGGGGGGGAAACGTGTGCATAGCAAGCAAGGGGGGCTTGGAAGTCTCGCAAAAGCTTCAAATGATGTCTTGTCATTGTGCAGCATGTTCAGGCCCCCGCCCCATGCTGCGGGCTCCATTGGAAGTGTATTGTCAGATTGTGAATCCAGAAGGATGCTCAACAGTCTCGACGAATCCACCTGCACTATTAGTGCCCTATTATAATGTTATCACATAGCAGTCAACGACATCCGAAGGCAAATATGCATATATATTCCTCCACGTGGTGCATGACACACTACACTTCGGCATCAACGCCGTCGCCATCAGCGGCTGCATGGCCACCTGCTGCACCTGCTGCACCTGCTGCACCATCACAAGCTTCTCTGGCCCTATTGGGTGGGGGTGGTGGTGGTGGGGCATCAGGTCCATGGATCCCAAACCTGATGACATGTATCCACGCTTCGTTGGCATCTGCGTCCTTGGGACGGGCCCACCCAATTACCCAGATACGCTGTCCTGCCAAAATTTTCTTGGGCCCTTTAAACACTTCATCACATCCGGGACACCCTCTGCATTAATATGCCCCGCCACCTTCCCTAAATTCTCGTACACCAGCTCCGTGCAATAGTGCCCTTCAAAGAGTGCTTCGAATTTTTCTCCATCTTCGTCTCGCAATTGAGCTTGAAAGTTCACTGCCCATGACGCCGTTCTACCACTGCCGCACCCGCGTGAGCAGGCCCCATGTGTCCCCTTGAACTCATCCGTGCCCAAGCAGAACCAGTTGTCGCATGTTGAGTACACGCCGATGGTGCGGTAGTCAATGCTAACGACTTCAAGGTTTTTGCAGTGCACCGCCACAAACCCAGCCACGGTAAAACTTGGCAGTTGTGTGGACATGATGATTCCTTTCCCGTCCATTTCCACGTATCGTGTCAAGTAGTTCTCGTGCGGGTTTCTCAACACTTCTCAGTTGTCTCTTCTCAACACCTGACAACACACAACAACCAGGCATACACACCACAATCCTCCGTATTCCTTTCGTGTGTGCCCAACTTGCCACACACATCCTCACCACGTCATATACCTCGTGTGCTGGTAAAAGTAGCCCAGTTTGGGCTGCTGCAAACCGTAGCACATATGTCTTCCCGTTTTCCCAATATGATCCATCTCCATGGGGCTTGATGATCATTGGCGCTCCCAGGCAGTACGGTACGCCCCAGGCTTCTCCAAGGCCCGCCGCGCTCGGTCCTGCTACCAGGTCGCACTTCTTTGAAAAGGCCAAAAACTCCGTGATATCACTCATCGGCATTCATGCTGTCGTTCCCTCGCGGTCTCCAAAGACAACCTGCACGATGAACAGGACCCGAACACCATTTCTGCACCAAAGGCTCTGATTTTACCGTCCAGCACTACGCTTCACCGCAATCCAATTCCTTGTTCATGCACCATACCATGGAGGGAAAAGTCTTCGTCACAGGTGCTACTCTGGCCTTCTTGGGATCCTCTCCAGGCTTGACGAATGCCCGTGGTACCAGCTTCAGCTCCTGCTTTATTGGTACACAAAGGGGTAGCAACGTCATTCGGACAACCTGTTCCACACACACAAGGCATCTTTCATTCTGGCCAATCATTGCGTCGCGCCTACACGTCCATTCCATCGTCAAATTGCCCCTTTCCCTTACGGGGTTGCATTCGCGCCATACCCATCTCCTCACACACCTTGTCCACTAGGTGCTGCATTTCCAACATGGTGATATCCTCAGCAGCTTGCGCGTTTCCTCCGCATCTCCGCTTTCGTTTGACGCTTTCGCAGCATTGTAACAGTCTCAACATTTATAATCTGTCCAGGCATCGAGTGCCAATGCAATGACCCCTTCTTTAATTCTTTCTTCTGCCCTTCCTCTTTTATCACTCACCTCATCCGTTGTAGACTCCCGGCTACTTTCTACTTTCCCCACACCTACCCTTTGCAAACCTTCAACCTCACTGTCGGGGTGTCCCACAGTAAGGGGGTGCATATTACCTAAGTACCGTATCCTAATGTGAGCCCCCCTTTCTATGGAGCCCTTTTTGTGGGAGATGGTGTCTCACTAGCTCCCTATACCCCCTCAGTTGGGGTGTGACAAATGCATTTTGTCATTTGACCCATGTCACGTCCTATTAAAACCAAATGGGGGCAAAAGTTGGGCAAATCTGGTAGCATCAAGCTAGTATCTCACTCCCTATACCCCCTCAGTTTGGGTGTGACAAATGCATTTTGTTATTTGACCCACGTCACGTCGTATCAAAACCAAAAAGGGGGCAAAAGTTGGGCAAACCCAGTTGCATCAAGCTAGTATCTCGCTCCCTGCAGCCCCTCAATTGAGTGTGACAAGTGCATTTTGTTTTTTGACCCACGTCACGTCGTATTAAAACCAAAAAGGGGGCAAAAGTTCGTCAAACCCAGTAGGATCAAACTAGTATCTGACCCCCTTACTTTGGGACACTCCAGAGTACCCTGGTTAGTTGCTGACATATCTCAAAACTCCGGTGCCAGCATCATACTTGCCGCTGCGCATTCCTCCGCCTCCCTTCGTGCATTCACTTGACCACCCTGGGGTGACACTGCATGCCATACCCCCCCCCGCAAAAAAAAGGAGCAGTGTCTGCTGTATTAAAAAAAACCGCAAAGCTAAACAACGTCGATGCAAAGGACATAATCTTCGAGGGTATGTGTTTCCTCACCCTGTTCCTACTCCGCACCACTAATACACGGCATAATTACCAACACCATGCACACCTTCTGTTGCATCGGGGACATTCTCAGAGTCTACCTCCGTGGCCCCCTCCCGGTCTGCATCAATCACTACTGCATCCTCACCGGTCTTTCTTCGCTTCTGCATACATCTGTCCCTCGAGAGATTCCTCTTTGCCTTGCCATCCCTTTTCGCTTGTGCTACAGCCTCTTCCTTCGCTCTCTGCGCCTTATCTTTTTCAAATCTCACCGCCACCGCTCTCTCCAGACGTGCTCGCTTCCGCCACTCGGCTTCCTCTCTTTCCCATTTCCTATTTGTGGCCTCTGCACTATGCCTGGCCTTCTGTTCCGCCGCCTTTACCTCCGCAGCTGTCTCCTTCTCCATGTTCCCCATACCTTCTACCGCCGCTAGGCGGTGCTTCCTCTCCATGTCCAGCTTCACTTGCATATCGTCTTGTGCTCTTTCCATCCGTTCCGCAACCTTCCGTGCCTCCGCAACGTTTCGTTCAGCCACTTCGTCTTTATATCTTGCTTTCAACTTCGCCGATTCCAGTTCGCCACGCAGGGTTGCAACCTCCCCTTTCCCACGCAGCGTTGCAACCTCTACAGCGAGACTCTTTCCTCCTTCCAAATCAGATTCCCCTCGCAGGGTTGCAGCCCCTGCGGCCAGACTCTTTTCCATCTTTCCTCCTTCCATCACTACACCACTCCCGCGCCGAGTAGTGCCCTCTATCTGTTCCTGCGCGCCCGTACAAGGCGCCTTTGGCACAATGGCCTGCGGTGCCTTCTTGCAAAAGTGCACTGCCTCCCCCTTGAACATCCACACACTCTTTTCCTTCCTCTTGCATACACTGCACTGGAAACGGAATTCATCCTTTCGACTCAACACATGGTTCACATTCTCGGGGCAATGTCCACAGCATGCACCCCTCGGGGATAGACCATTCGCCATTCGTGCAACCTTTACCAAAGGGATGTGTCACCCATGAATACCCCTTACTACATCATCGTTATTCATCATTGTCACTCTGACAATTAGTTTGTGCTATATTCCTTCTTATTAATCCTTTTTGTTCCAATACCATTTACTTCCCGACTTTTCACCTTAACAACTCCCCACAGGACACATATCTTTGTTTTGTTTTATGCACCTCCTTTCGCATGTCATATGAAAAAAATTCCAACATGCCATACGGCTACATGCCCCCTTGACCCATTGTTCACAGAGGTGAGAGGCATTCCAACATGTTCAAAGGCTACATGCAACGGGGGGAGGGTGGGGGGGCAAGTTAGGTGCGCGCATGTCTTTCCTACCATGACATCATTTCACCCAAATTGCGGCACACAAAAATTGCTGCACACAACATTATTCAACATGCAATGATTTAAATGCAAAACAAATGCACTACATGTAGCAAAAATTGTGCCTCCCCTACTCAGGCAAAACCACCAACCTCCAACCCATCATTTTCCATTTCCACCCATCGTTGAAAGGGGAACAACGCAAAACCATGCTATCCCCATTACCACCTTTTGCCTAACAGGGAAGGTGTCAAGGTGTGGACAGCTTCCATTACATTTTCAACAGCTTCTTTGGTTCTAACCCCTTGCCTACTCAGTACTGGGTGTGCAAGGCCAGTTGCTTGTGATTTGGGCAGGGGGGGTGGGTTGTGCAGCACCAAGGCCATATGACACAATTATACCCGTTGTCATCCCTCAACGCGAAGTCTTCCTTTTGAAAAGACGTGTCATAACAATCCAGCTGTCCTGCGCCTTGGCATTTTCCATAGCCTGCACAGGGATTTGGCAAACATTATCCGCAGACAAGTCAGGTGTGAAGAATTCCGCCAATTGAGGGAGGCGGAATCATGGTGGCTACCATCGCTTCAAACTTGGGACGTAGTTTATCCATGGGTTTAACACATTTGCTCCCAATAACGCATTTGCTCACAACGATGTGACAACGAACTCTAAAATAGGAGGTGCAAGTTTTTAGCGGGTTCATAGTTGGTGTGGAACAAAGCTGTAATCAATTGCATCATTGAATTTACCATTGTGTTCGGTTTGCGTGTCACGGCACTGATCCATGGCTTTTGCACCAGCCGTGGAAACAACGTGTCACTACGTAAATTCGATCATACCAATCACTACAATTTCATTGTATTAGACAGAGAATTTGCAACCATATTTCTGTGTTTCCATTGCATTGTTCGCTCCTTCCTCATGTCCTCGGCAATTGTTCTCGTCATGACCTTTCATATTGCCCCCAACCATATTGCCCACGTTTTCTCTTTGTTCGCCAGCACCACGCAGCATGTCCGTTCGCCAAATTATATTGTGACCAAGTAATTAAACTAACATTGTATCACATGTGCACGATAACATTGCATCATATGGACCAAACAAACGTCATTGCCCATGATTGGATATTGAGAGCCATGCACACATGTGTCATTCATTTGATCTCCAACTTTGTACTATCCCTTGGGCATCCATGAGGGCCCAACACAATCACATGTTCCATCTACGCCTCTACACGCAAAACACGCAAAGTTAGTAGAATTTATTCATCTTTCTTCCTTGGACACACTTTCTCCAGGGGGGGGTGCTCACTTCTATATAGGTTGTTCAGTGGTCTGTGGCGGCCGGGGCCCTTTCCAAGCCGCCCGATTCTACCAGCGCGCTGTCGGGCATGAGCAAAAACATCAGTTTCGGGAACTTCAATTTTTGAGCTGTATAGGCTGAAAAACTGCAGGTTGTGTACCAATCCCGTTTGACCCCCCTCCCCCCCCTTGCCCCGCCCAATACCAAAATGGGATGAAAAACAGGGAAATATGGCCTAAAACATGCGTTACATACCTTGGATGGTCATTTTAGGAGATCTCGATATAAAAAAAACGAGTTTCAAAAACTTCCATTTTTGAGCTGCCCAGGGTGACAAACTGTAGAAGCAGGTTGTGCACCCGTCCCTTGGTACTTCCCGCGCGTCCAACAACGAAAGAGGGTGGAAAACACGTAAATACGGCCTAAAACATGCTTTACATACCTTGGATGGGTATGTGGCGTTTTCCGCTATATACGCCTGCCTGGCTTTTATCTAACAACCTCTGCGAGGTGATTTAGGGGGAGACAAGGCTACTCAGTTCCTTGGTAGATAAGCAGTGCTTATGAGCTTCTAGTTGTGCTTTACAAGGGGGGAAGAATGAGCGACAATCTGCAAATTTCGGGGGGGGGGGGGGGTCCCGGCGATTCCCATTCTCAAGTCCGTCATCGGGACTGGCGTAACCCAAAAATGATTCTCTGTGCGCTAGTAGAGGTGCTCCAGGGCCGCGCGGCTTTTGGTTGCGGCTGTCCGAGGCTCTCCGGTGGCGCGGAAGGTGGAAATGGGCCTAATGGCCCTATTGGAACCGATAGTACTGGCCTCAGCGTCATTCGTAATCGATTTTTATCGTGCTTTGACTTTTAAACCAGATTCTGAGGCCGTTTTTCCCCGTTTTTTGGTCGAATTAATGTAAAAATCAAAATCCGCCATATATGCCGATTTTTCTTTTTACGAACGACCTTTCCTTGTAATGATGAACACATTGATGTATTTAGATTTATGGCCACTGAGGCGCAAAAGCTGCGATTGCCACATTTGCAAGAAGTGGGTTTGCAGCGCGTCGTGGCGCAGTGTGTCAGAATGTCAGAATCCATTCTGCACCATTTCTTAATGTTGACATCCCCCCAAAAGTTGTTAATACCTTTTCATAAAGCGTGTTTTCTCGTTTCGTCCTGTTGGAGGGAGTATGGGTATTCCCTAAAAAGTGCTTTTTTTGGCTTTTTTTGCCTCTTTGCCTCACTGAGGTTGGATGACGGTCCCCAATGCAATTTGCACCACAAAAGTATCTTTCCCCTCCACATTGTATACATATGTAGCACAAGAGGCACCATTTTAATCTTGTTTTAGGCTTGGAGATGCGTTCCGGTGGGACTTTTTGCCCTGAAAGTGAGGATGATTTCGCCCGTCCACACTTTGGTGGACGGGCCAAGCAAAGGAACGTTGTAGCAGGCCTCTCTATATCAAAGCAAAGTGCTCCCACCGTCCCTTTTTTTGGTGATGTCAAGGCTTCCATTTGCGTTAGGAACCTCTAGCACCTCTAGCACTAGTGCACCAGGTGGACATACTGTGTTCTCGAGTACGGAAACGAAAAATCGTAAGGGAGCGGGATATTTGTATAGAGTGGGACAGTTTGCATTCACCTATGGGTTTGATTTCCCCCATTGTCAATGAAAAACCAAATCTTCCAGTTTGGTGGGCGATGGAACCTGCAAGCGTGTCGTGCAACCCTGGTCTCTCCCTGAATAAGGGATCACTGGTGGTGTGGGCACCCATTCCAATGGGTGAGGCTTTGTAGAGTCCAGCCGCCCTTCTTGGAACCTACAAGCCTGTCCTGCAACCCTGGTCTGTCCCCGAATAAGGGATCACTGGTGGGCACCCATTCCAATGGGTGAGTCTTTGTGGAGTCCAACCGCCCTTCTTGGAACCTACAAGCCTATCCTGCAATATGTCGGTTTTATGGCTGTGAATTTTCCGTCCCATCGACCCCTTCCAAAGGAGTACATCACGGCCATATAGGCCATAGAGTTCATTCGTCAGCATGGCTTCTGTGGCCTTGCCAACAAGGAGCCAATGGAAAGCCAGCACGGGGATTTGCACCGGCTGTGGCTTCGCTACCGCTGCTGCAAGGACCGCGCCATGGCAGTTCGAGTTTGCTTACTCACAGTGCAGGTGCGCAACAACACAAGAATCCTTGTGGCGTCGGCCGACTGAACTGTGTAGGGCATTTAGGCCGGCCTGAAATGGTGCATTTCTCCCATGTTGTCGTTTGACCGGACCTCATTTGTTACCAATATTCCCTCCTGTGTCTCCTTTGTCTTCCCATTGAAACAGAGTGCGCACAATAGCAAATCATGCTATACAAACAAACCCTGAAATGACAGTAAAGAACTAATGATAAACACATACAAACATACAACAGCAATCAATCACAGCAAATATGGAAAACATGACACCCAAATAATCGCAGATCCTACAGGCGCAATGCATCTGCGACTATCTGCGCTTACCTGTGCCTGTGGGCTCCTGCACTCCCCTCCCAGGCCATCTGAGGCCAGAAAATTGGACCTGGAGGCACAGGCCATAGCTGTATAATCTGTTGTACATTCCCCTGGACCACTCTTTTCAGGCCATGGTCCACCTATCTTTTTTCGGGTTTACCTACATTCTGAGTGCGGTACTTCAGCCAGAACACTTATATAATGGGCTCAAATATACACAATATCAAAAATGGGCTCAACATGACATCAAATTACATATCTGACAGACAAAGCATCAATCTGTGCCTGGATGTTCACCAGCATATAACAATCATTGTGTCAGCATCATTGCTTCAGAGTGTATTCAACATCAAGCTGCACTCAAGTGCCTCAGGGCTATCAATTTTTCATACTACAATGATATATCAGGCCATATTCATGAACTCTACACCCCATCAGCCCCCCACTGCGGTGGAGAAACCAGCTGTGGGTTGTGCTGGTCTGACGTCAAACAAAACAATAATCATGTGGTGCAGTTCCACAGCAATGCACTGAGCTGAGATTGGGCCTGCTATGCAATTGTTTTGACGTTTTTGACATCACCTCAATGAAGGGCACGGGAATCAGAAAAACCAGAAAATCACTACAGTGTCTGTCCCACTGACTACTGGCAGGGCTATGGGTTGGTGGTCCGGGGTGAGGTGAGGGCTATTTCTACGCGGTGAATTTGTGGGGCTAGCCATTTGGGGATTCTAATCTTAGCAAAACCTGTTTTGTACCGAAACGTGTGCATTACATATATAAAAGTTGTGTTGTAAAAAGGTACAGCTCCCTGCAATGATTTTTCCTCTGCTTGGTTTCCTGCTGTTTGAAAAGTTGGGAAAAAAAACAACAACAGGCAAGGTACACACGTCACAGTGCACAAAGCAGAAGCACACAGTGTTTCTTTGTGTGTCCCCAAGCAAAGTTCCAACCACTGAGGCACCACACAAACATGTGGTACTGCAGTCAAAGGACAAAGCTGCAAAACACATATATATACGCACTAGCATAGTCGACCTCGTTGTCGAACAAAACAAAAACAGTAACTCTGACCTCACAGGACTAAGGCCATAGAAAGCATCCAGTATGAGAGATCGCAACAAATTGCAGAAAAATACAAAACAAAAGCAAAGATGCACATGCTGGCACCACGTACAAAGCAAGCAAACACTCAACTGAGGCCACTGGCGCCTCAGTAAGTGAGTCAATTTTTACATGCACATCATTTGAGGCAGATTCAAGCAGTGCCTCCGACAGCACTGCATTCGCTAATATCCAACAAAGAAAATTAACACTATACCCAACAACAAAGCAAACCTTAGTGGGGATCCTGCAGGGCAAAGACCGGGCGGTTTTCCCGTCCGCCACAGAAACATCAGCGCTTCTTCGCGCGCTGCTTTCCTTGTTCGTGGGAACACGAAGAGTCGTCGTCGCCGAGTGCTGCATTCCAACAGAACCAGCCAGGCATCATGGTGGCGCACCGCACAGCAGCGCACAGACTAAGCGCTTGGCAAGCGCTTTGCGCGAGCCTGTAGCGTCAGCTTCAGCGCGTCTCGCAGCGTCAGCGTCGGTGCATTCTTGCAGCTTGAGCGTGTGCGCTCCCTTCAACATACAAGTGAGCGTGTTGCAGTTCTCATTTTATTCCGAGCAATCCAAAAATATCAAATTTCCCAGTGCACGCAATAAGCTGCTTCTCTTGAGGCCTTACCGCGCATCCAACTGCACGGTCGCCTGAATCATTTGTAGAAGCACGACTTGTTGTAAACACTAGCCAGCGTCTGCACCACTTTTGTTGTGGCGACGCGCTCCTCTCATTTCATGTCGCCGCTCACGCAGCCTCTCGGCAGCACACCGCTTCTTCTCGCGCTTCCACAACGCGCACAGCGTGCACTTAACTTGTTTATCACGGACAGACGGAGCTGAGGTTGTTGGAATTCTCACTAGGCTTGCGTCTGTTGTCCCAACGCGGTAACCCTTCACTGACAGGTGGCGGCAGTGAAGCAGAGTAGAAATGACGCGTTGAATCTTTTCTTGCAGCAATCCCTCAGTGCAACTCAGTCTCTTCCAGGCACTCCTTCTTGCACGTGATCAGCAGTAAACTCGCACTTCAGAACACCAAAGCGAATTGCAATAAGTATGCACATACTCGTAAACTCCCACTGTCACAAGCGGTGAACAGGACTCACAAGTATCTTAACATTGTACATACAAAACTCATAGTCAGAGTTGTCGAACAAGACGATGCTACCATGAAACAGAGCGCGCACAATAGCAAATCATGCTATACAAACAAACCCTGACTTGACAGTAATCAATAATGATAAACACATACAAACATACAACAGCAATCAATCACAGCAAATATCAAAAAACATGAAACCGAATAATCCCAAATCCTACAGGCGCAATGCATCTGCAACTATCTGCGCTTACCTGTGCCTGTGACCTCCTGCACCCATGTGCTCCAATGTGTGTGTCCATGCCTGTTTTCTTCCTCGTCTGCCTTGCAAATGTGGTCATTTTAAAGTAGAGTGGCTCCATGTGTTTCACCATTACTCCACATGTGAATTCTATTTGAGGGGGGCTTTTACCCTAAGAGGGGCCAACACCTCAACCACCAAAAAAACTGCCAGCAAATGACACGCAGACCCAGAGGTAATGTAGGACAAAGTGTTTTTGGGGCCTATGGGTGGTCCCAAAGCCAAAGGACCTTCGTTCCTCCTTAACTATAGTATGTTCCCGAAACCCTAGGTTGGTGAGGTAGTTCTGTGGCTGGAACCCTGCTCTTTTCTGCTGCGTGTTTGCCTATTTGTAAGACGCCGAAATAGATCGGCACAATTTTAATTGAACCGACTCGTGGACAGTGTCTGTCGGTCGTTCCTGCAACATTTCTGAAATTTGCACTTCTGTTTGTTCCTACGTTTATTGTTGTTGTATTCCCTTGCTTTTCCCACCTGTTTTGGCTGGTTTTGGAAAAAGTCTTTTTTCGTACTTTTTTTTGTAGCTCCCATATGTTAAAGTTCCTCAAGGTCACCAGCGCTCCCAAGGCTATCCCACTCGGTTTTGAGCTTCCAACGAAGCCTAAGAAGCGTTTGGTCGCCCCCAAGAATGAAGAACCAATTTCGGACACCAACTTGTTCCGCCAGCAGCTTTGGAAACTGTACGATTCGTGTCATTACTGGGTGGAGGGATCCTCAAGGCTAAAGGCTTTTCACAAGCATTATGTCTTGCGTAACGCAAGTAAGGATTTAGGGCCTTGGTTTGTAGATTTCCAAGCAGAGGTGTCAGATTTGGTTATGCTCGCAGATGCTCAGTACTACGACTTTGTTCAGCCAAGTTCTGACTGATATTTTTCACACTATGAAGACCAAGTTGGACATTGTGGCCACTGCCGCAGTCCGTAATTCCAGTTGGCTGACTCGTTGCAAGGTTCCAAAGTGTGACCGCATTGTGTTACAAGAAATGTATGACATAGGTCGTAAGATTGAGGACAACTTGGAAATGTATTAGTGTTTGAGTAGGAATGACAAAAAAGTTACAGATTTCCGAAAGGAGATGGAGTGTGTTGAGGATACTAAGCAAGCATTTCTGATCGCTCATGAATCTTTGCATTCCCATTTGTAATGTGCCTCACTTTCTGCCATGAGTGAAACCCAACACAAAGAGCAGGAATGCATTTCAACATTGTTGCATTGGTTTGGTCTTGTACGCTCCTTTTTGTCCAAACTTGCCAAGCAAGTTGTGAAGGCCATGTTGAATGAGGACCGTGGCCATCCACAACCTACAGTATGTGTTGGTGAACACACAGACCACTTTCTGTCTTATGCGGAGCATAGGGAGCAGCGTCTGAACGTTGACCCCGACACTCACCACCCTTCTTTTGCCAAGTGCTCTGGCTGTTGCACTTGGGGCCGGTATGTGTTCAAGAGTGAAAATGACACAGCGGTCCATAACAGCCTGAGGCACCCGAGGTCTGCGTCCCTCTTGAATGAGTAATCAATTGTGGTCTTTATCTGGTGCCTGCGTCTTTTGCTAGGGGGGTACACGGATGCAGGAGGGAGTGTGGGGCCACCGACCTGTGTTGCAGGGAGGAAGGGAGGGTGCGTGGGTGGAGGGGTTCCGGCCATTCCTATTCTCAACCAAAAAATCTCACATTGTCGCATACTCCCCCCCCAAGCAGTACCAAAGTTTCGCCGTTCAATGACCGATGACATAAGCAGTGCCCACAATCCTACCGAGTTGGGCAATGCTTATTGAGTTTTTTGAGAACTACAAAAGGGTCAAAATGGACATTCGTTGCGTTGTTTTTTCCTTTTTTCCCTTTTTGTTGAGAAAAAAATCTGAATTCCTTATTTTGTTCTCAATGTCATGCACAAATAACCAATCCTTCCCGAAGCTTCCCTTAACAATTGCACAACAAGAAGCACTTTGCGTCCTCATCTCATGCTCATTGCGGGCTTGGTAGGTTACCCAACGGGAACATCAACTGCTGCAAGTGTTGTGAGGAGATGGGATGCATGGTTGGAAAACTTGGCAGTGGTGGTACCACACCCATGGAAACAAATTTGCAAGCAATGAGTTACTCAATGATGTTGGAAGAGGCAGTAGGGGTGGGAGCAGAGGAAGACCAATCGAGCTGTAGCTGGAGCTGGAGTTCAAGCTATTGCTGCAGGTTGCTGCAGGTTTCCAATTGCTTGAACCAATCCTCACGTGATAAGTGAAACTTCTTGTTCGGTACACAAAATGAAATCGTTTTCGACTTGACCTACGTGTCAAACCGTCGACGCCGGTTTTTGCGAGACGTTCCACCAAAATTTTATGGTTCTTGCTTTTTTTTGCACTGCTCAAGGTAAGCAGTATGAAGAATCCGTATGCGAAGGTAGAAACTTGCCTGGCCTTTGCGGGCGCGCGGTGGTGTTCGAAGGTACCATTCATACAAGGCCGTACTTATTCCCTCCACTGAACCTGTCCTGTAAGCATACTTCGGTTTGATGAACTCAAACAACCGGCGGCACGCGGCACCAAAAATTGAGCTCCTTTGTATTCCTTGTATGACTTGAGGAGGAATTTCTTTGATTTTGACTTTTTTCTTTGATGGTTCACACTCTCGGGCTTGTACAACTTCTCCCATGTCTTAGTCTAGTAGTGGTTCTTGTTTTTTGTCAAGCCGCTGCGCTGTCCTTCAGCCTTCATTGCATCCGCCATCCTCTCACAATACATCTGAAGCGCCGTTGCCGTTGTCCCGAAGTCACCTTGCTTCTTCCTTTGCCGGACAATGCAAACACCGAATCATGCTCTTCCTTGTGACCCAATATTTCTCGCTCCTGCTCGGAAGTTTCTTCAACTTTTTCCGTCAATGGTGGTTGCGACAAAGAAATTTTTGATTGCGAGGAAGGAGTTGATTGCGACGGCGGCAATCCTACGGAAGGAAATGATTGCGACGAAGGAATTGGTGGCAACAGATGTGATCCTTCCGAAGTAATTGATTGCGATGAAGGAATCGATGGTGATGGTTGCGATCCTTCCGAAAGAATTGATTGCGACGGTTGCGATCTTTCCAAAGGATTTGATTGAGACGGAGGAATTGATTGCGACCGTTGCAATCCTTCCGTAGGAGCTGATTGCGACAAGGGAATTGATTGCGACGGATGCGATCCTTCCAAAGGAATCGATTGCGACGAAGGAATAGATTGCGACGGTTGCAATCCTTCCGAAGCAATTGATTGCCACCAGGGAATTGATTGAGATGGTTGCGATCCTTCCGAAGGAATGGATTGCAAGGGTTAGTGATCCTTCCGCCGAAGCTGCTCCTTGGGACATCACAACTGCGAATAGAAAGATTGAACTTGAAAGACCTTGCTGAGCAGCGCACCACTCCATTGACATGGGCCCTTAATGATGACCACTGGCGCGAAATGGGCGCACCGCTCCTTTGCTGCGCACGATCCATCGGCGACCGCTGCACGATCGCAGCACGATCGGCTGCTTGCTGGTGCCTTGTGCTGGCGGGAATCAAACTACCGGCATGCCAAAAAAAAAGAGCAACGCTGCATGGTGGCGTACGCACGTGCACTGAATAAGCAACACCTGGCCAGGAGGCTGGTCTGAATCAAAATAAGCAACGTTGCTTATCTACTCACAAACGGAGTATCCGCAGCCAGAGCAGAAAACTGAAAAAAGCTCCAATCGGTGGCCTTTGCGGATCCATAAATACCAAATTCCTGGTTTTAAATGTTGCCCTTTTCATCAATCTCTTCATCTACCGTTGGAGTCCATTAAATCTGTCATTCCGAGATTCCAAATGATACTGCCATGTTATGTCTACCCATTTCTTCTCAAGCAGTTTCATGTGCGACGGTCGGGTAAGCAGTAGATAAGGTCAAGTCGGCAGGACGTACGCCGCCTCCTGCAATTCTGGTCAGCGGCATTTCTGCCCTTGGCCTCAACCTTACACCTGCAAAATGGAGCCGATCTTTTCATGACTCGTGGTGGAACCTACAAGCGTTTGTGTTGATCATGTGGCGGTCAGCCGGTATGCGACACCTGAACGCGCTGTCCTTCGCATTTTCTTTGCTCTGGACCTCAATCCAAGTGTGGTAAGAAAGCATGTTGGTTTCGGAAGGGTGGCGGTCGCATCAATGCTCGCATCGAGATTTTGCTAAGGTCTCCAAGAAACACATTAGAAGTGGTGCTCACAAAATGAAGGATTTGCTGAAAGTTCACTAAACGTATGTTAATGGTGTCAATGAACCAAGGAAATCCGAAACAGCACTTCACAAGAAATTTACTGTTGCCCGCACAGACCTTGCTCGCAAACGTGTAAGGATTTTCAACCTTGTGAAGAGTGGAGCAATATGGAGGGTCATGGCCAAGGCTGAAGCTAGGCAATTGAAAGTACTTTAGAGGAACATCGTTCGGATTGAAAACTTTCTCGTTTGTTTTTGTGGCAGGTACTGGGCTTCGGTCTGACACATGTCGTCCTAGCTATAGAAGTGCCGCACCTCGGAGTCCGTCGTTGATAGAGTGATCAGAGCTGTAGCCACTTCAAGAACTCGGGCAGAACTTAGATTAGAAGCTACATGTTGAAGCTAAGCCAGAACCCCAGGCTCAGAGGAAGGTGTTCACCATGTGCGAAGATAGAGACACAACTACTGCACGTAGTTGGCACCTGCAGGTCTCCTCTTCCCACGTTAGCAGTAGATCAGGCCATATGCAATTGGTGAATGATGCACAAGTGGTGCACAACAAAACAGCAGCCCCACAAGCTGAACACATAGTCAAGTTAGATCAGCAGTTGTGAGTTTGTCTCAGACTCCTGTGCACCTAGATGCAGAGGTAGACACAAAATCTATTACGGTGCGAATAATGAACTCGGCAATAACACGCTTGAGAGTGAAAATCCCTCCTTCCAGGTGCAAAAGACCTCCCCCTCCAAGTGTAAATCCCCACCCTCCAATTGAAAAGCCCCTCTCTGCAACTGAGAAAGTCCTTGGTCCAAGTTAAAAACACCTCCCTCCAAGTGAAAAACACCTCTCTGCATGAGCTATGTGTCTCTCTCCAAGTGAAAAACACCTGTTTGAAAGGGAAAAACACTTCTTTCGGTGCGTTTTGGGTCTTCCTCCACGTCGGAAACACAACCCTGCAACTGAAAAACAACCCTCGCCCAGTGCAAAACACCTCCCTCAAAGTGGAAAACACCTCCTTTAATGACTGTTTTGATCAAGTGAAAACCACCCCCCTCCAAGTGGGAAAAACCTCTCTCCATGAGTCTTAGGTGTTTCTCTAAGTCAAAAAATGCTCTTTCCAAGTAAAAAACGCCTTCGTCCATGAGTCTTAGCCTACCCAAACTGCACCCCCTTTTGGAGGAGGAGGACCAAAAAATGACAGCCGGAAGAACTATACTTTTTGGACATTCGCAGCAGACATGAACCAGACACCACCAGAAAAATAGGATCTTACGCAATTTGCTGCTTTTTTTTCAGTTTTTGTTTATCATAATAAACTATTATTTTGTCTGATTTGAAAGGTGTGTTTTACCAATCTTGTCGGTTTTGTATTTCAAAATCCTACTAGCGCGTGCCTTTTCAGGAGGTCATTTTGGAAAATGACATTCTGTGGGTCTCCAGTTGTACCTAGGTTTGTCCTGCAAAATAAATTGCTTTTTTATGTCCCTCAGTGCGCGAGGCCTCGCGCACTCAAGGTTGCAGAAACAATTGTGTACGGAAGACAACAGAAACAGGACACGAAATGCACAACGTACAAGTACTGAAATGAAAGCCCCGCAAAAATGTACAAGCCCTTAAAGGCATATAATTGCATTCGCGTCAAAGGCGAGTGCGCGAGGCCTCGCGCACACATGACTACGAAAAGAGACAAAACACTCGGATTAATGGAGATTTACTTCTTCTTCGGTCCTCCCACCTTAGCCAACCTCGAACCCAGCTTTTCTGCCACCGTACATGTCCCACTTGGGGAGGCAACGGTACCACGAGATGGCTGGGCACCAGAACGCGGGGGCGGGCTGAACTCGCACTCGCAGCAGTCTTTGCTTTCTTCTTTGGCTGGTCCTTACCCGAATCATCGGGACTCGCATTGAAGTGAGCGGCGGATGCCCGCTTGCGCTTCACCTGGGTCTCTAGTACTTGCGCCTGATCCTCTTCTTCTGTCCCCTAGTCGGCCTCGTCGTCGTCTGATTCTCCGGGCCTGTCCGATTCCTTCTGCTTTCCTTTCGCCGGCTTCTTGCTACTCCAGGGGGTTCCTTTTCCGGCTGCAGTACCCTGAGTTGGTACATCTTTGGCAGTCTTCTTCATCTTGGCTTGGCTTGGCAAGGTAGGTGCAGGCGCAACAGGCTCAGTGTTGTGAGCGGAAGCTTCAGTCACGATCTGCTCTTGGACGGCTTCTGCAGCATGCACCTTCTGGTGCCCCTTGAGCTGTCGGCTGCTGTCCAAAACCCACAGTGGAAAGCCACGCAGAAGCCACTCTTCTTGAGTATTCCAAGTTGCAGCTGTTGCTCCCTTCTCTGTCTGATCGGCTTCCAACATGTACCGCATGATGATGGCATGCTGCAGAGCACCTCCAACGGCATTCGCAAGGTCCTTTTGGTTGATCGCTGACAAAGCCAGAAACGCCCCTTTAGTCCTCCCAACTCGTCCGACATTGCATCTTTGCGGCAAGGGCAGGCGTGTCATCCACAACAACCACTGCATCAGCATGCCCACAGTCCACAAGATATTTGTCAAGGTACCACAGCACGTGAAGCAGAGGCATGAAACCACCAAGCTTCTTATTCTGCATCTCTTCGAAATGTGCAGCGGAATACGTCGTATAGTTCGGCAACTGCAAATGCGATGAATAAAGACTAATAACGGGGACAGCAGTGCGCGAGCCCTCGCGCACACAACGGCATCGAATCTGATGAAAGAAGCAGATATACCTGCTTATCTCAGCGACTTGTTGTTCCGATCCACATACAGCGCTCGTCAAATTGATACATGTTGCTGGTCACGGAACCTGACAACCAAGAGTATACCGGCAACCGGGCATGGTAGAAAGGCGCTGTGGTTGGGTCCTTGTCCTTTCCCATACGCCACAGCCTCTGCATGTCGCGCCCAATACGGTGCACAATATCAGCATCGCCATAGAAAATTACGTCCTTCCCCAGCATCATCACATCGAACAGCCACTTTGGAACCAATCCTGCACAGTCACATTCCAAGAAAAGGTCAGTGTTGAAAACCCACAACGGGTATTGCAGGTCCCTGAAACGGGCTCGTGGTGTCTCTTCCATATCCTCAATACGGCATGCTGTCAAAGTGCATTTGTTCCCTTGGTCGTCCTGCTTGGAGACATTGATCATTTCGCCAGTACTCATCTGTGTCTGTGTCGGTGCCGATGATGGTGCCTCAGCCTTCCTTTGCAGTTGTTTCCGCACGGCCATAGTCTGTGGTGATGGAGGTGCTCCCTTGTTCCCAGTCCGCCACAGAGGTGCACCGGTCAACGTTTTCCACTTTGGCCACGGCGACCGGTACCTGGAACGTTTTGCGTCTTCCCAATAACCCCAATTTCAGAGGCCAATCTTCAGTTGCGTCGTGCCCAGAGCTGCAACTTCGGCTCAGATCTTCGCATCAGCAGTTGTGCAGATGTAAAAAAGGTGGTTGAGTGCGCGAGCCCTCGCGCACTGAAGCTGCAAAACTGACGCATACCTGCGGTTTGGTGGACGATATCCTTATTGTTTGGATGGTCAAGATGGAAAGTAAGCCATTGTTCCGTAATCAGCGCGTCAATGTAGTTCTGGGTGGTGCGTAAGGTCGAGTCCTTCAGGTTCATATGCGCACAGACGTTCTGCAATAAACTTGGTAGATGCAGCCCTTCCAGCTTCTTGAACGCATTCCTCGTAACGTCCTCATTCTTGTTCTTACCCTCGAGGTTCTTCATAACAGTAACCACCTCACGGCCGCAGTAGTACGCCAGGGAGAAGATGTCCCTCCAGCGCTTGCATGTCGAGTCCTACGAGGGAAAACGGTGACATGGAGTGTGCAAGGCCTCGCGCACTGCAACCGTGTGACACACAAACACATACCGTGTGCCCTGGGTCCTCCAACGACTCGGGTGCAAGAACCGCAGAGTTGACGGCAGCCTGGACAACAGCAATTTTGAACCGTTCGAAATCCTGTGGTTCCTTTTCCTGCTTCTGGTCCTCAATGTACAACAACATGTTGTCCGGCGCCTCGGACAGCGGAATCCACGTCACAGACTGGCTGCCTGCTTGCTGCAATCCTGCAACCTTGGCGCGGATCCCCCAAGGCGTTTCGTACTTGAGAATGTCAACATAGCAAAACTCTTGCCAGTCCTCCACGTCTTTGCCTTCGCCGAGCTGCATTTGCTGAATGGTTCTGCATTTTTCTGTCCCATGTTGACCATTCGGAGCATAAAGCGAGTCATCTGCAATGCAAATGATGTACCACAGCAAACAGAAGAAATGTCGTTGATTGTATGCGACGCGAGTCATACGACTACCCTCCCATGCCGTTAAGCGCAACGGTCCAAGTGGTGGCAGTGCTTGGTATCTCACCACTGTCTTGGCAACGTCGTCGTGGTTGATCTGTCGGATCTGTCCCCACTCCTTGGTCTTGTCAATCTTTCAATCAGTCATTTGTACCTTCACTGATTTACCATTCTCCTTCCGCAGCCACTGTTGAACGTCGACTGTGAGCTTCATCTCCCGTATCGGCTTCTCGTCACCCTTCTTCTTGCGTCCTTTCTTCGGGGTGTCCCCTTCGTTGGTCCCTGGTGACGACTCCATGGCCTCTGCGTCTGGTGGTGGACGTTCTCGCGACCCTGGTTGACTCATGGTGCCAAAAAATACCTGAAAAGGGCAAACGACATGACACGCAACACGGTCATTTGAACTCCAAAATCAGTCAAAACGGCATTTTACAGGTGGTTTTCGCAAATCTTTTGCACAATCGTCTTCGCTTCGACCAATTCCACCGGACTTAGCAACCTACTCAGTGCGCGAGGCCTGGCGCACTTACATCGGATTACAGACCTGTTTTTCATATCCTTTAGTGCGCGAGGCCTCGCGCACTGCGTGTGTCAGTTACCGCATATGATGCCGCACGTTGCGTGTTGCTGCTTCCTGTCTGTCACCATCCATATCTGTTCTCCGCGCCACACTAGCATCCAGTTTCTGTTTCAGTTGGTTGGTGGGATTTGTTTTTTGGTCAATGAGGCAATCCAGTACGCTGTGACCAAGTAGACGGTAGTGGTCGTAACCAAGGGGTTGTGTTGGTGAGGATGGGAAACTAGGCAACCTCCGCGGCCATGAAGTTGCAACGGTGCTGACTCGGTGGGACTCCCATTCCACGTAGGCCATGCGAATCCGGTCTGTCGCCGAAAATCTTCTCAGTCGTTGTCGCATCCTGTATACCAGGTTCTGGGGAACGTCTTGCACACCCACGCGTTTGCCACCTGGACCAACGTTTAGTACCAGGTAATGGTTTTCCACCTCATCGACAGTAACAGAACCGGTGTTTTTCGCCTTCTCAAGCACCAGCTTGCTCAACATCCCTTCTCCAAACTCCTCTGAGTGTGCCGGACCAGGCAGTTGCTGGTGCCACTTGCTGTTGTACAGCAACGTGCACATGATGGTGCGTTCGTACTTCAGTACGCTGTCACGCGGTCCTCGATGCAGGCTCCGCAACAGACGCAAACTCAACTGCAATACCTCCTGAGACGGGCAAAAAAAAAACACACGAAGGCGCAGCCTGAACATGAGGGGAGGAGGGGACTGAGACCACAAGACCCAGTCCCGGAACAGCCAGCAACAGACACCACAAAGCAGCGACACGGAACGACAGGACAGCCCCCCCTGCAACAAAATACCAAAGGGGAGGGGGGGGAACAAACCCCACCGAAGACAACACCCGCAGACCCCCACGCCACAGGCCTCCCCCAGAAGGTGACGGGAAACGGACAGGACGCACACAAGAGGCCACGCGCCCCAGCACCCAAGCCAGGAAAAAACCGCAGAGCAGACGAAACCCAAACCCAGACACACACGCCCCACCCCGCCAGGAATGGCGGGGTGCAAGCGGGGCACACGCACGAACACACACACTCCCCAACACCCCAACCAAGGGAGGCGGGACACAGCCGAAACCCGAGCCCAACACATACGCCCACACCGCACACCCCAGCCAGGAATGGCGGGGTACAAGCGGGGCGCGCACACAAACGCACACACGCCCCAACACCCCAACCAAGAATGGTGGGGTGCAGGCCAAAACCCAAGCCCAACCGCAAACACCACAAACCCCAGCGGGGAGTGGAGGGGCGAAACCACAACCCGTACCCAAAAACACCCGGCGAAGACCCCAGCCAGGGCTGGCGGAGTTACCGAAACCCGAACCCAAGCACAACCCGGATGCAAACACAAACGCCACACAACAATAAGAAACCCAGTGTCCATAGCCGGGGCACTGAGGCAGCCCGTGCCATGCAGGTGACCCAGCCAAACGAGATCGGAAGCCCGGGGGTAAGACTGCATCTTAAGGCCAACGCTGCTTTGGGACTCGAGGCGGAGCGTGCGACATTCAAGCGCCTCGGAACCCCAGTACCAAGAACATGCACGCATGCCTTGGGAACGGGATACGCCAGGAAGTCCGTTTAACCTCTAGGGTTCCGCCCAAAGGGGGATACGTGCGCAAGCATGGGGGCACACCCTCCCAGCGAGACGAGCACGTCACGCTGGCGGCGGACAGCCCTCCCGGTGCAGCCCAGGGCCGCTTTGTTTGGGGCCAGCAGCCAGGTCTAGCGGGATGTAAGTTGCCTCCCCTCTTCAAGCGCGGAGCCTCTTCCTGTTCGTCACAGCGGCAACGCCAGCGGGAACAAGGGGCGCCTCTCCACGACTGAGAGCACCTACCTACCTACCTACCTATCTGGTCAATGAGGGCATCCAGTATGCTGAACTAAGTAGCCGGTAGTGGTCGTAACCAAGGGGTTGTGTTGGTGAGGCTGGAAGTCTTGGTAACCTCGGCGGCCATCAAGATGAAACGTTGCTGACTCGGTCGGACTCCCCTTCCACGTAGGCCATGCAAATCCGGTCTGTCGCCAAAAATCTTGTCAGTCGTTGTCGCATCCTGTGTAGCAGGTTCTGGGGAACGTTTTGCACACCCACGCGTTTGCCACGTGGACCAACGTTTAGTAACAGGTAATGGTTTTCCACCTCATCGACAGTATAAGAACCGGTGTTTTTCGCCTTGTCACGCACCAGCTTGCTCATCCTCCCTTCTCCAAACTCCTCTGAGTGTGCATGACCAGGCAGGTCCCGTTGCCACTTGCTGTTGTACAGCAACGTGCACATGATGGTGCGTTCGTACTTCAGTACGGTGTCAAAGGGTCCTCGATGCAGGCTCCGCAACAGACACAAACTCAACTGCAACACCTCCTGAGCCCGCGACCCTGTACCGCTGTTTTCCCCCGCCCAATTGCACTCCCGTACCAGGTGACCCGAGTACAACAACAGTGGGCACCATTCCGACAACAAATGGAACACTGCGATTGCCACTGCTGCCCTGTTGGCATGCGCCTTGTCACAACCACTGATTGCAGTTGCAGCCTGTGCCTTGCGACGATATGGGCGTAGTATCCTTGGTGTCGCAAGCATCAGCGCAGCAATAGTTTTTTCCATAACTATCAGTTTTGGGTATGATAGTATTGTTGAACCAGGGTGTAGCAGACCTTTCCGTAGGTAAGTTAGAATAGGCCAGAAGACCCAAAAAGTGTGTGTAACAACATCCTTGTAGGCATGTCAAACACCCCAAACTACAGGTACATATCGCGGGTAGGCAGGCATGTTCCATCGTTGGTTCTTTGCTGCGTACAAAAACTTTAGTATCCTGTAGTGTACGTTTTCATCAACCAACAGCGGTAGAACCCTGTCCTTCTGTTGTGCTGTGTCCTTTGCAAACTGCAACAAGTTTAACAGACCAACCCCACCGGGTACCTTTCTTTTGACAGGGCAAACGGGCGCCACACCTGTGCCTGCATAGTCCTTGTATCCCTCCTCATATCCAACGGTGCTCTCACGTTTCCGGTATCTGGTACACAACGATCCGCATACCCCATGTCACGCAGAATCTGGGCGATTCTTCTTTCACGCTGTTGCAGACCTCATGCAACTGTCGTTATCCGTGCTGCCAGATCCTCAATGGCTTGGTGTCCTGCCCAGTACGTTGGTCTCTGTTTCAGTTGAAGTACTGCCATTGCGGTACAGTTTTGCGACCGGTCACTTTCGTCTCGGTGTGTCGTGTATTGTGCCCGGTACCAGTTGTGCATCCAAAGCACGCAACAGGAGGCAAGCACCGGTGTCCACGTTGGTTTAACCGCTGCTGCTGCCTGTTCGTCCACTGTATCTGCGGCGGCATCTGCTTGTCCAAGTCGTACTTTTGTTCGTCTTTCTGTTTGCCTTAGGTGCCCTGCTGTGTTTTCCAGGTTTTTTCCTGTTTGATACTGCCCGTTTCTGCATCAACAGGTACAAGTTCCAGCCCTCCGGTCGCAAAATGCGCAGCCAGCGCTTGTCCTCCTGCCTTTTAGCTGCTGGTAAACTGTGTCGCGTTCTTTTGTTGAACCTGAGTCGCTGTGCAAATGTTAACACCAGTTGCGCCGCCAGCTCGTTCCGTTTCAGTCCGTTCCACAAGTCCTCTGCTGTTTGGTATGCTAGTTCTGCCGCGCATGCCTCTCTTAGTGCTGCTGCTCCTTTGCGTACTTCTGCAATCATTCGATTCGTTACGGATTTTCTGGCTCCAAGTGGGATTTTGTGTTTTTCTGTCTGAAATTGAATTTGCGCACATATTTCAATTATCGTTTTGCACAGCGTTATTTGAAAACAGCGTCTTTGCAAACTTCCGGCCTTTTCCTGTCATCATTCATGGTGTGCACGCTGCCGCCCCAATTTGTATTTGGCGTCTGCGTGTGCTCCGTTCCCAGTAACTGAGTAACCGAAAACCGTTATCCCCACCACAATTTCATGTTATGTTTCCGTTTTTAAACCCAGTTGAAAAGAAAGCCCTATCTTTCGGGCAGCGAACGCTACGGCCGCTATTACAACTGGACATGTCTGCCATTGAGTGGCTGTTGGAAAAAAGCAAATCATTCCTCTGATCCCCTGACGAATATGACCAAGGTTACCGATGTATAATTGACAGTCACAAGTGGTAGCCGTGAAAGGGAATGTAAATAGTGGCGTAGCCTGACCTGCCTGCTTTTTCATTTTCTTGTGTGGTTTGAGTGCGCAAGGCCTTGCGCACTAATTGTTTTGGTCGGACAATGTTCTGTGCCGTGTTATATGTGACCAACACTGTGTCCACACACACATACACCGCAAAAAATCAAATGTGTTTGTCCGTCTGGTACTGTACCTGCAATTGTACGCGTCATATCAATCTCGAAAAGCACTGCATTACCTGACCTGAGTGCGCGAGGCGTCGCGCACTCCGGATGCCTACATTTGTATTTTACTTTTACTTTAGTGTATATGTGTTTCACGGAACATGAAAAGTGCGGATGTCATACACTTTCAATGCTCCTTCGTCAACACAACTTGAGTTTTAATAACGTGTGGGAACTGTGTATTTCCACAAACGCCAGTCCTGAGGGTTTTTATGTTTCATAACAAGCTCTAGTTGGAATATCTTGAGTGCGCGAGGCCTCAGGCACTCAGAACGCGGTGGAATCTAAAAAACGTCCACTTCAGGAACACGGAGTTGTGCGAAGCTAAGAAAGCATTCATTTCACTACGCCGAAAAACACGTTCATCAAACATCCAAAAAAATAGTTTTTTTGCCTTGTTGTGAAGCGGTCCCTTTCTGCGAGTTTGATGCGCAAAACAGGGTGCAGTTTGTGTGGGCTAAGTGAAGTTTGGTGTAAAGCACGTCACTCCAAATGAAAGACACCTCCCTCCAGCTGAAAAAAAGTAGCAAGTAACGAAGTCCACGAGTAACAAAGAGATCATTTTTACGGCTTCCAACAGTTAGGGTCCTCTGAGGTAGGTAGGTAGTCATTTTCGGGAGCTCGGTATGCCTCCATTGACACTGCATGAAGAACTTCGTTTCAGAGGGACGTCCTGTCCCTCCGATTGCCCATTGGCAGGTGCCCCCTGAGCCGCTCCCGCAGGCCCTTTGGAAGGCAGTGTCGTGGCCACCTGGTCCACGTGTCCCGTGTGGGAGGACGTCCCCACATGTGTTCGTTGGTAGGGCCAAATGTCCCCTCCTTTGGGCGGCAGCTGTGGGAGGCTGCCTAGCCGTGAGGAGTATCTCTCACCACAGGGGGTATTGCTCCTGCGTATCTACGGTACAACCGCCTAGGGTACTCGGGGTCGCGCGCGCTCCGCCCTGTTGCAAGATAGAAATGAAGAGATAGGTAAAACACGACGAAAAAACTTTCTAAGTAGCTGAAATAAAAGGTAATGAACGTAGAAAACGGCTAGGCAAAAAAGCTCGCGGCGAATCACGTTAAAACGCGACCGAAAATTTTTCGACCTGAAATCAGTGAATACTTAGCGCTGTAAGCACTGTAACGCTAATAGGAACATAACGCCGTGCCTCTGATTGACTAACACGCCGAGTATGCAAAGAAAACCACGTCCCGAGCAACGCGTAAAACTCGAAAAATATTTTCTAACACGCCGCGCCCCTACACTTGCTCCCTTTCGCCCTCTTTTGTTCTCCATGTACCTTCTCCTCCCACCCGTGCCCCACCCTCGACGCTTCTGCCTCCTTCTTCCTGCATGCGGCAATTACTCGGCCAAAGAGGGCCGCAGCAAGACGTCGGTGAGGACCTGGTTGGTGTACAAACAAGTGAACCAAGTGCGCTGTGACGCCGGGATCAGCAGCAAAGCGGCGAACAAAGAGACCCGTTTCATCAACAACGTGATACACCGACACAGAGACGGGCGCGGGGTAACACAGGGTAATAATCAATGTGGGTAGTGCATGCCGGCAGGGAGGGAAGAGGTACCACAGTACAAAGAAGCCACCAGCTAGCAAAAAACAGCACAGACAACCAGCAGCACAGCGCAGCACAGCACGGCGCCGCACAACAGGCCACAGGAGGGCAAAGCAAGCACAAACAGCACCGCAGGACGACAGCAGAGCACGACAGCACAGCACCACACGACAGCACAGCACCACAGAACACGACACAGGGAAGCAGGACACCACAGCAAACCAGACCAACCACAGGGAAGCAGACCACGCGACCAGACAGGGATACCGACACCGAAACGCGCCACCAGCAGACAGCCACGGGCCATCAGACCCAGCATCGCACCACAGAACACCAAAGGAAACAGCACAACACACAGCAGCGCACCACAGCACCAGACACCAGCAACAGCACGCACCACACGAACAGCACAACGCAAGCGCGCCAGCACAGCGCAGCACAGCACCGCACAGAGCTGAGAGGACAGGAAAAGCACAGCACGACACCCCAGTACACACACAGCGCAGAGCACAGCGGCGAACAACAGCACACACCAGCAAGCCACAACAAAACACACACAGCACAGAGCACACAGCGCGGGGGAACAACGCAAAACGCAGCGCCGCAAAGCACAGGGCCCCAGGGCGACAGGCAGCGCCAGAGGGCACGGCACAACAAGCAGCGACACCAAACAGCACACACAGCGCAACAAAACAACACAGCACACAACAGCACAACACCGGGCGGCACAACACGTAGCAGTGCGGCGCAGCACCGCACCCAGGGACACACAGCATGGCACAGCACACGGCAACGCAGACCAAAACCAGACAGCAAACCACACCGCGAACAACCCAACCGGACGGCACGACCAGAGACACGCCACAACACGCAGCAGCAACCAACAGCGCAGCACAACACACAAGCGGACGGCCCAACAAACACCGCACAGCGCGCAGCAGCCCACAACACAGCAAGGCGAGGTACCACAGCACGACACACAGCGCGGAACACGGCACCTTGGCACCGCAAAACACCCGACGGAAGGGCAGCGCAGCGCGTCAACACCAGACAGCACAGGGCAGCACGCACGCACCGGGGGGGGGGCAGCAGACGGTGAGAACCATCGACGAGCGCCAAGCAAGCAGGCAGGAGCAAAGCAGTAGAAGAAAAAAAAACGGAACACCAAGCGGCAACGACGAAAACCGCAAAACCCAGAGGGGGGGGGGGGGGGGGAGCAACCACAAGGGAGCAGCCAACGGCCAGGCGGGTAACACAAAGTCAGCGAGAGCACACGGAGGGCCGAGCAGCGGGCGATCAACAAAATAAACAAGAGAAGGGGGGGGGGGGGCAGCAGACAGCTAGAGCCGCCGACGAGCGCCAAGCAAGCAGGCAGGAGCAAAGCAGCAGAGGAAAAAAGAAAAAAACGGAGCACCCAGCGGCAGCAACGAAAACCGCGAGACGCAGAAGGGGGGGGAGAGCAGCAACCACAAGGGAGCAGCCAACAGCCAGGTGGGAAACACAAAAACAGCGAGAGCACACAGGAGAGCCGAGCAGCAGGGAACCAGCAAAACAAATAAGAGGGAGGGGGGGGGCAGCAGACGGCGGGAACTCCCGACGAGCGCGAAGCCAGCAGGCAGGCGCATAGCAGCAAAAAAACAAACGGGGCACCGAGCGGCAGTGACAAAAACCGCGAGACACAAAGGGGAGGGGGGGGGCAGCAACCCCCATGAAGCAGCCAACGGGGAGGCGGGAAACACAAAAGCAGCTCGAGCGCACCGAGAGCCGAGAAGCGGCAGACCAGCCAAACAAACAAGAGGAGGGGGGAGGGGGGGCAGCAGACGGCGAGAACCGCCGACGCGCACAAAGCCAGCAGGCAGGCGCAGAGCAACAAGAAGAAAAAACGGGGCACCGAGCGGCAGCGACAGAAACCACGAGACACAAAAAAGGGGGGGGGGAGGCAGCAACCACCAGGGACCCGCCAGCGACAACCCCATCGCGGGGCCCCGAACAACCACAACGCAGAGCGAGCTCAGCGCCCCTGCCTCGGCGGCGGCCAGCGGCAGGCACAATGAGCCCGGTTCTCGGCCGGCCTCTGCATGCCCCGCGCAGCCAACAAGTAAAGCCGGGCTACCAGGAGGGATGGGTGCGTACGGGACGAGGATGTACATGGAGAACAAAGAAGAGAAAGAGAAGGCCTGATACGGGGACGCGACGAGTTAGGAAAAAAAGATTTTTTCGCGTCTTACGCGCTGCTCGCGACGTGTTTTTCTTTGCGTCTACGGCACGATGAGCGTCGAGCAGCAAGGCATCATGTTTGTCTTAGTGTTACAGCACTTATGGCGCTATTAGTTTATCTATCTAAGCGTCAAAAACCTTCCATCGCGTTTGAACGCGTGTTGCCCCGCGCCCTTTTGCATGGCCGTTTTTCGTGCTAATTGGCTCTAATTTCAGCTATTTAGAAACTTTTTTTGTCCTGTTTTACGTATTTTTTTAGTTCCTTCTGGCAACAGGCGGCAGCGCGCGCAATGACGGATTCAAAAGCCACATTAAGGTAGCAATTGTGTCAAGATAACGGCAGGGGTAACAGACAAAAAATCATGAGAAGAGATGATCAGAAATGTTGTGTTGACTTACTCAATGCATTTGTCGCATCGGCAGTTAGTGAATTAATTTTTTGATCAATCACAGTACAGTCCGGTTGCTTTTTGGTTCCAGTTTTGTTGTGCTGCAGAAATGGCATTTCAGAATAGAACGTCTCAAATTAATGGAGGTCAGCAAAGGTTCGTGAAAGCTTGTCTTTAACTTGTGATATGGTTACGTTTCTGTTTTGCATTCGCCGTAGGATGCACATCAGTATGGTTCCATTTACCTTTGGAGCTACACTCTATTTTAGAGGTAAGCTCAACATAACCATACTCCCCCATCAACTACCTTACTGTATTTACACGTATGTAGGTGACCCAATCATGTATGTATTGTACGCAAGCAGGATTCAATCCCGTGCCAGCCCGGGGCATACGGACGACACATACTGTTGTGGTCTGTATGCCCCGGGCGGGCATTGAAATTGAATGTGGCTTGCGGCACTGGTGAATGATGAAAATCGTTGAAATCGCCTTACAACACGCAAATTGCACCAGCGAACATTCCCCATTGCAACTCAGATTTGTGATTCCCCACCCACATTCTCTCTCAATCTGTCCTTTGCAAGACATGACGTTTTATCAACGCATACTGTTGTTGTTGCTTTTGGTCACCACCAATTCTGCTGGTCCAAAGAAGGGGAAGAAGAAGTGTCGCCATCTGGAGAGCGACTTGAAAAGCTATTGGCATGCAAGGCGCAAGCAATATGGCATTCATCCTCCCCAACCCATCTACCCCACCGTACCACGGAAACCCCGTTGTAGGATGGTTGTCTTTTGCCAACCGTAGCTGCAAATAGACAGCGTTATGCCGTGTACGGAATGCAACAAATCCATGCTGCCAAACCTCAAAGGAGTTGGTGGACACACACCCGCCACATCTTTGATGTGGATGGGGTTCTGTTGCTCAAATCTTATTTGTATCAGTGTGAGAATGGGCATAGGAGTCTCTCGTGTATGGCAAAGCTGGACCATAAGGCTAGCCACTACTTCAATTTTTTGTTAACGCACGAAGTGGGTTTTACTATTCAATCAGTGCAAGAGGTGGTAGGTCATGTTGTTGGTGGTGAATCCCTTCTAGGCATTTGCCACCGCTTGGCACACAGATACACGTCTAGTAAGAAAAAGTCACTGCCATGTCTTTCTTGGAGGACTTGATCCAGGCCAAGCCCCCCTTAAAACCCTTTTGTTGATGCTAAGACAAACTTAAGTCTTTTTATCTCTCTTTTGTTGCCTAAAGTACACTTTCTCAAAATAACTAGGGTTGTGACCCTAGCCCCCCATGAAGTTCACCCCTACCACTCAACTGAGCGGAGGTACCTTCCTTCATGGAGGATATACCGAAAAAAAACAGGCATATCATGCTTTAGGCCTTGGAGGTTAAGCCTAGTGGTCTCACACCCCAAGACCCCTATACTCAATTGTTTCTACCACTTATTGTGGTCCTACTTTGTAACTGTTTCTGAATTCAGTTGCTTGGCCAAGTCATATTCTGTGTGGTCCTGACATCTATGCCCCTCAGTCCTAACCAGCACCATTACACCCAAAAGAGTGCACATGAAGTGCCCAATGCAACCTCTGAGGCAAGAGCCAGACCAATTTTCATATACAATCTTTTGTACTATCCATTTGTGATTGAAACTATGTGTATAAACCTGCTTTGTCTATCTGCAGCCCTTCTGTGTTACACTGGATTCCAAAACCAATCATTGATTCGATCCATATCCTGTTCTTGCTCTACTTGCTGCTTTGGTTTGGGTTTTCAACTACAAAACCTGCAGGAATACATCAAACGATCTAGGGCATAATTCAAGGACATCTTTTTGGTAGCAGAGACAGACCCTTGTGACCTTTTGAACCGACCCTGAGAAGAAGTGCAGCACAAAAGCTCAACAACAAGTTCATCATGTCCACGCCAAGCGTCAGGACCTGGCCCATCAGAACTGTCCAAGTGCAAATGGGCAGCATGGCCCACCCAATGAGTGAACCAACATACAGAGCTCCACATCATCTCAGTGGCGCATCTGGGTCCGAAGGAGATCCAGAACGCAGAAGGGCGGAAGAAAATAAAGGCCTTACCACCGAGGCCTTAGCAGCACACGGTGGAGACAGCTTCAGTCACCTCCACAGAGGTGTAGCTGCCTCAGTATCCAGATCCAATTGTCCGGCTTCATCCTCAACAGTGATTGAAGGACCTGAGGAGTATGAGGAACTGAGGAAGAAGATGGATGAGTACATCCTACATGAGGAGTACTACAAATCCATCCGTGGGGAAGATGGAGAGGAGCCATTGGCTGTACATGGATCCAGACCACGTACAGACCTAGGGTCCTACGCAGCTGGCTCAGCTAGCACTACACAATCCCCATATATGGGCCAACTCCTTAAAACCGGTTTGTTTTCTCTGTTTTCTGCTCTTTTGGTGCCCTTTGCTACCTTACATTGAAACAGGCACCCTCAAAATATACACAAAAATGGTATTATACATGAAAAATGAAATTTTTGACCTCAAATACCCCCCATGGGGTTTGAACCCACACTCTACCAACCTTAGAGTTGTGTTTTTCCTCTAAGCTACGACCTGTTGTCGACGATCTCAGAGAAAACCGTAGTATAATAAAAAATTTGGAAAATCAGTACTCTTTACATGCTCCAACCACTATTAACCTCCCATGCTCTTAAAACCGGTCACGCGCTCACTGAGTTGTTCAACTAGTGATTTGCTGTACCCAGAGCTTTGATTTCTGATGCATTCCAAAATGTTTTAAGGATATAAAATTTTAACAAAATGACAGAAGGAAATGAGACACTGGATTTTCACGAGTTCGTGCTGAAATTGCCGGATTCGGCGTGGAACCTGAGTTCTGAGTCGTTGGAACGTGCAGCACAGTTGGCAAAGGAAGGCGCAATGAGTCGTCTCAGTCCTTGGCAGGCAGCGTCACTGTATCCCAAACTTACAGGAAAGAAAACACTGGCCACTGTCAAAGACACGATGGCCTTGGTTCGTGATGCCTTACTCACCTTAAAGGGCGACAACATTGGCAGAACAGGAACGTCGTCGCATCGCGAAGACGTCTTCTTGGCATGCGAAACTTTGAGCGCTCCCAAGGACCACGCTGGCCCCGCGTCGGACAAGGAGTCCACGTTCGTGTGGCGCGATGAGGTTCTGTCGCTTCCTTCACGCTTGTCTGCACTCCTGGAAGAGCGAAAGGTTTTGCAAGACGAGTTTCGCAGAAAAAAGATGATGAAGCACCTGCCAGTGTTCGACGAGTTCCATAGGGCAGCTGTTAATAACGCGCCAACGCACAAACATCCAGCGGACGCGGAGAAGCGTCGTTGGGAACAACAGGTAAAAGACGCCATGCGAGTCCTGGGAGTAGTCTTAGCACGCGAAGATGACACAACGGTGGCTCCGGAAGCACCTGTTTCATTGGTACTGTGTGAACATTTGTTTGCAATGTTGGGTGCGTTGGACTACAGCATCCAAAGCTCCCGGCGAGTGGCAGTAGATAAACGGTTTGAACAACCTGCGATTGCACCAGAGTTACTCTCGAAGGATGACATGTCACTACTTCAGTCGCGCAACAAATTACAAAAAGACCTGAGAGGCACGCGTTTCTCCCCTTACTCGCATCGTAGTTCTTTCCGTTCGTTTTCAACACGAGGTCGTTTTGATCCACGGAGATCTGGCAAAGGAGGCAAAGGCAAAGGTAAGGGTTTCACCCAAAGATTTGTGCCACGTAACGACAAGTTAGATGAACGACCACAGCAGTAGCTTGACTGTAGAGGATTTATTGGCACCAGCCGTGTGCGTGCCACCGCCGATCCATCCCCACATGCCACTCTATTTGCGCTGTCGTGCACAGTTGCATGAATGGAAAACGTTGAAGGACACATACGCGGCGTCAGTGATTCGCAATGGGCTGCAGCTTGATTGGGTTGACGGTTTTGATCCGGATCGGCCAACCGACGAGTTCCGTCCTCGTTCTTCCCACGCAGAGGTAACCGACCCTGAATTGGTAAAACACGTGTTGGATGCAGTGCAACAGGGTTGCATGGAACGCGTCGAGCGCAAAGACATTAAGTGTTGTGCAAGTATGTTCGCAGTGGACAAAGCGTCAGACGAGGCACATCCTGAGGGAGGCCGTCGACCTATCACCAATTTGAAGAACGTGAACCAGTTTGTACAGACCACCTATTTTCGTTTGGTCACTCTGTGGGGCATTTTACCGTTCTTGAGACCCGGTCAGTATGCTTGCAAAATTGACCTGAAAAGTGCTTATTTTCACATGGGTATCCATCCGCGGGATCGACCTTATTTGGGGGTCTACGTCGACGGTGAATTTTACAGGTGGTGCGTTTTGCCGTTTGGATTAAACGTTGCACCACGGGAATGGCAACGCCTCATGCAACCAATTTTAAATGCCGTACGCGAACGCGGAGCACTCGTTTGGGTTTACTTCGACGATTGGCTCATCATTGGCAATACTTACCGTGAATGTCTGGAACACACACGTTTTTTGGTACAACTTTTGCATCGGTTGGGTATATTGGTCAATGTCCCAAAATCATGTTTGGAGCCGTCTCAAGAAATTATAATGCTTGGTTTTATGCTAAACTTCAGGGAAGGATTCGTCGCGGTACCTCCAAAGCGCCTACAAGCAATTTTTCGGGACGTGAACAGACTGGCACACAGTCACACACCATCAGTGAGGCGATGCGCCTCCGTTCTTGGAAGAATCCGTTCCTTGTTGTTCGCCATGCCCCATATCCGACTCCTCAGCGACGCCCTGGCGGTGCACGTGGCGGTGGCAGTCCAGGCTGGCTGGGAGGCAGACGTGGCGCTCCTGGAGCGCGTGTCACGTCAGTTGATGGATCTGGCGGACGAGTTACACCAGTGGAAGGGACGCACCTTCGTAGTTTCCATGGGTCACGTCAGGGACATGTACTCGGACGCGTCAGATCTGGCGTGTCTTGTGTAGTGCTATTGCTTTGCCATCTCTTCTTTCCTCCTCACCTATTCGGGTAAATCCGACACTCTGGTCCTCCGTCCACTGCATCCCTGCCAAGACGACTAAGACCTGAGTATCCAAGACCATGTTGTCCAACCCCAAGGGCTCCCAAAGTGGGCCCGACACGAGTCGAAGAACAACATCATCCAAGGCCAACCTACGGTGCCCTGCATCATACGGCCGAGCTGTTGGCCAAACTCCTGTCTGGATCAGAAGATCCAGATGTGACGGCCCTATCGGAGGCCATTAGGGCTAAACTGGGTATTGCAGAACCCTTACCCAAGCCAGAGCTGCCTCCTCTCTCTCCAGGACTGAGTACCCTGGCCAAAGATCTCAAGAGATCAAGGGTCTCAAGGCTGTTGCCTAAGGTTACCTGCCCCAGCCCCTTTCACCCCCGTGCCAGGACAGTGCCTATGGCTGATCTACAGGACGTGCCTGTCACAGAGATTGAGAGAAGAGGCCTGTCAGCCCTGGCACCTCTTACCGGCGTGTCGCCCTCAGGCCTAACTCCGGGGGGTGGGAAGACGGGCAGACCAATTGCCCAGGCGAACATTCAGCTGGAACTGCCGGAGTTCGACCCCAAAAATCTGCCCGAATGGGCAGAAGAATTTGCAGAGTTCCTTTCGTTGACTGGCCAATCCCATGTGGATGTGGCCACCAAATGTTCACTGCTAAAACGCTCATGCAAAAAGAAGTTTTTGCAAAAACAGGTTAAACAGATTGTGAAAACCTGTTCTACCTGGGCAGAGGTACTCCTGAGGTTGGAGAAAACATTCCCAGTCTATGAGACTGACCTCAGCGTACGCACACAGATCGAGGAGCTACCTATGCTCCCTGAGTTTCCATCCGCTGCGCGAATTTCTGAGTATGTGTGCGACTTGGAGTACTTGTTTTCGAGGATGAACGTGGGCTCCTACGGAGCCACTGAGCCCAACCTGTGGCTCATGAGTAAGATCCCCCAGCGTACGTGGGATGATTGCCGCTCCAACTCTGAGAGGAAGAGCAGGACCCACTCGTACGATGAACTGGTGGATCTCTTGTTTGGGCTAGCTCTTGAGAGAGAGAATGACTCCCAAATGGAGAAATTCCTCAAGAAGCATTTGGGACGAGGTGGTACCCCTACCCCCGGACGTGGCGAAGGGAAGGGGTATAAAAATCCCACTAACACCAACCAGGGAGGTGGTAAAGGGAGGGGCAACCTACGTGCCATGAACGAGGTTAAACCTGATGCAGGTACGCCCCCCCTGTTCTACTGCCGACCTGTCAATGACAAGGGGGGACCTTGTCATGCCTCTGACCGCGATCTCCGCAGTGGCTGTATGCTGCAGATGAAACGTCAGCAGCATACCAAAGATGGGAAAACTGTGACCCATCAGGACCATTTCAGGTGTACCGGGGATCAGGTTTTTCGAGCGATGCTTGATACCGGAGCAACACTTTCCATAGTGGCCCGGCGCCTGCTTAAGACTTTCAGGAAAACTAAGACCGTGGCCGTAAGAGTAGGGGATGGGCGTACCATCCATTCCTTAGGGGGGGTCGATGTGACTATATGCCTGGGCGACGAAACCGTGACCCAACACTGCAGAGTGTTGGACACTGACGCCTTTGACATCGTCATTGGCACCGACTTTCTACGAAGAAACCCCCAGGTAAAAATGCTCTCCCTACAGCGTCCCTACTCTTTGCACTGCGACTTTGGCAGTGGGCTATTCTCCGTACCTTTGGAGCTGTCAGGACGAAAAGAGTCTGGGCTGCGCTACGCAGCCAAGACGAACTATCGTACTGAAAACTACCAATTGGCCCGTCACGTTCCTGAAAATGGACTGGCGGCCCTTCAGGTAAACCTGGATGAGATCCAGGTGGAATTGTTTGCGAGCCAACAACAGCACATCATGCAGTTGTACTGCTCGAAACAACTGAACAATGCTTTCCGTTTCTTCTGGAAAGATATGGGCCTAGCGTATGCTAACCCTCCCTTCTCCCTGCTCGCGAAGGTTCTAACCAAAATCGCTTATGAGGGAGGGAGGGTTGTTATGTGCACCCCTGACTGGGGTTGCTCTGGTGAACATGCTTACTGGCGCCGTATGCTAGATCGAATGACTGTGGGAAGAGTGCAACTCCCCAACTGCCCCATCTATGTGCCTGAGGACTCAGACACAGCTATGCAGGCCCCTGAGTGGGCCAGTTTCCTGTCCATCGTCGATGGATCTCTCAATCCTGTACCCCTGTGTGACCTAGACCAGGAGCTACTGAAAGAGGTCATGGCCGAAAATCGTGGCCTGACCCTTTATGATCTCAAAAATCGATCTCCTGAGCACCTATCTGCCACACTTACAGGGTGTGAGTCTCCCGATGACTATCTGGAACCTGCAGCTGTAAAAGAGGATGCTGACGACCAACTGTCTGAGATCGCCAGCACTATTCCCTCTGTTGATCCCAGCTGTGTTGACCTAAAACATAGTGCTTTCCTAGCCCAGCTGCTGCTAAAGGAGGTAGATCTAAAGTCAACCTCTGAACCCGCTTCCCCTGTTGGGAAGCCAGTGCTACACAAGCAGCCTGTGCACACAGATGAACCCGTGGCCCGGAGTGCTGATGCTCTAGCGCGGCCTGCTGCTAATAACATGCCATTGTCTGAGCATGATACTCAAGAACTCCGGCGGCTGTTGTACCTGAAGGCCGAAGGTATTGAGCGCCAAGAACGGCTGCAATACCTCAGACAGACCTGGAAATCCTCTATCTGGTCTGAGGAGGACGATGAGTCCTATACGCTGCCTGATCCTGAGATACCTCTAGCGTATTCTCTACACTATGGGCAGCAATGTCCCCCTGAGTGGGACGATGGGACTGTGCCTGCCGAAACTGCTGATCGGCAGAAAACGAAAGAACATGGAAAAAGCAACCTCCATGCTGAGGAGGATTTCCTTCAGAAACTGGAGAGTCTTAACCTTGACCCCCGCCTGAAGAAACTGCTGAAAACCTATGAGGAGGTGTTCGGCGCCTTGCCGCCTCCCCTTTCTTGTAAAAAACTGGTCCAGATGGACCTGAAATTGAAACCAGAATTTGAAAAGACGCAAGTGAGGCGTCGTCCCTATCCCGCTCCGCAGGAACAGGTTGAAGAAATCGAGCGCCAGATCCAAGAATGCATTGATGCTGGCCTCGTTGAAGAGTATAAACACGGGGACTATCCCCATCACTGCAGTCCCTGTTTCCTTGTTGCTAAACCAGGGTCGACTGCCCTACGTCTTGTTGGAGACTATGGTGAGGTCAACAACAAAACCCAGAACCACTCAGGGAGTATTCCTAACATGGAAAACACCCTGGAGCGTATTGCCAAAAGCAGGTATAAGACCAAAATGGACAAACGCAGTGGTTTCTGGCAGGTGGACCTAACCGCCGCAGCTCAGGAGCTGTTGGCCTTTATAACCCCTAAGGGTCGTGTCTCCAAGTGGAAGGTTATGCCTTTCGGGGTGGCTAATGCCCCAGCGCTCTTCCAGGAGATTTTGTACTTACTGAGGCGCAAGCCTCTAGTACAAGAGTTGATTTCTCGGGGTGCAGAAATGGAGGCTCACATCGACGACGTGAGTTTGGGTACTAATACCAAAGAGGACCACGTCCTTCTCCTCCGTGAATTTTTCATTGTCTGTCAAGAAAACCATCTCCGAATCAAACTCGAAGAATGTGAGTTTATGAGAGAGGAGATGGAGTATTTGGGTTTCGACGTGGGGTATGGCTGGTGGAAACCAGCCGCGTCTAAGATGCAGCCCCTACAGGGCATGCAGATTCGCGATGACCCTACGAAGGGTCTACACGATGTGAGGAGTTTTGTGGGCGCCTGTAATTTCTATCGGCGTCACATCCACAATTTTACTTACTCCTCTGCACCCCTCACTGACCTGATCAAGAAACCTACTCCCTGGAGGTGGACCTCCAGAGAGGAAGAGTGTTTCCAGGAGTTGAAGAAGAAGATTGCCTCCTCCAACTGTCCGGGAGTGCCCCGCCCTGAGGGCGAGATAGTCCTGATCACTGATGCCAGTGATGTAGGGGGGCTGGTACGATCTACCAATGGCAGGAGCTTAACCCCGCTGAACTAACCCACTGCCATTATCGTACTACTGGACTGAACCGTGATGGCTCGTTGAAACATGACTATCCTACCAGTGAGTGGCGACTGGTGCCACTGGGACACTGGAATTGGAAATGGAACCAAGCGCGTTCCAACTACAGCACCTATGACCATGAACTCCTGGCCGGTATGTTGGTGCTATCGTCACAATCCCGACTCCTGGGATCTAACCCTATTGTCTGGCTGTGTGACCAGGAGCCTGTGAAGTCTTTTCAGAAGGGCCCACCACCAGAAAAAGCAAAGCCCAAACGGTGGTGGACTTACCTGAGCCAGTTCAGGCTGACAGTGCATCATATCCCAGGGATTAAGAATGAACTGTCTGACTATATATCGCGCAACAACTTCGATGCGCTTATTGGTGAGAGCTCTGAAGCGCTCGCCAAAGAGGCTTTCCAGCGTATGGATGTCCAGCTTGACCTGTCCATGCGCACTGCTGGAATCCTGGAGGGTTGGAGTCTGACCGACTATCAGTCAGAGTATGAAGAAATTCTCCAAACCCTCAGCACTGGTCTGGAACCCCGTGTCATTGACGGGCACCAGTGGTATAAAAACAAGCAGTAACTCTTCTACGAGGACCGAATTGTTGTGCCTGAGGCACGACTGGATGGGTGCCTATAGTGGTCCCGTCTCAGTTCTGGTCACACTGGCGCTAATTGCTCAGTGGACTTCTTCCGTGAGTGTTTCTACTCTAGTCTAACCCTAACTGAACTGAGGTCGCGTATGCAGACCATTGTGGATGCTTGTGGCTGTCATGCCAGCAAGCAAAGCGACAGTAGGGATAGGGGCCTGATCTCCAGCTTACCCATACCCTATTGTGGTAACTCTCTTCTCTACGTGGATTACATCCACGGCCTACCACGCTTTGGCGGCTATGATAGTTTCCTCGTGGTCTCCTATGGTCTATCTCGCTTCACCCGTGTGTTCCCTTGCAATAAGGAAATCACAGGTGAGCAGACTGTGAAAATGTTGGTCGAACAATGGTTCGAACCCTATGGAGCACCTAAGCAGGTGCACTCTGATGAAGATGTACGCATCCGCAGTGACACTGGGTGGTACAAACGAGTGCTAAATGCCCTCAACGTGGAGGTAACCACAGGTGTGCCCTATACCCACACGTCTAACCCTCTCTGTGAGAGACAGAACCGTGTGGTGGAGCAAAACTTAAGAATCCTGATGAAACAGGAGCGCACCAAGGACTGGGTACGCCTAGTGCCCTGGGCAGTACTGACCATGAACTCACAGCAGAGCTCTTCTACGGGTTTCACCCCCCAGGAACTGTTCCATGGAGGACGACCTGCTTGGTTCTTCAAAACCTCCTTTCCTGAGGACTTCAAAAGCCCTGTGGGAGATTGGCTGGAACACAAGCAGTCTCTGGCTAACCGGGCTGGTACTAACCTAAGACACATTCGTGACCGTGAACAGAGCCGACGGAACCGCCTACGGCGACCTGCCAGCTTCAAGGTTGGTGACCTTGTCCTGGTACACCATTCGCGCCTACCCTTCTGGCCACGTAACTGCCTACAGGACCCTTACTTTGGACCCTATCGTATCATCAGGATAGATGGATCCAGGATCCATGTCAGGTGCAGTCCACGTCTAGGTGGTGAACTGCTGTGTGCACCTAAGCAGTTGAGGCACTATCACTCCCCTGACGACTTGTCCTGGGATGAGTGGCGCCTCAGCGACAGTGAGGTTGAGCGTATAGACCCAGAGAACGCTGCCAGTCCAGAGGAGGCAGAGGAACTCGAAGAGATGACTGCCGACGAGATGGCAGTCGATGGTTACTACGTGGTTGCAGGTATTGCTCGCCACGAGTATAAACAGGGCTGGAAATTCCTAACCCTGTGGGATGGCTATGGGTTGTCTGAGGCGACCTGGGAACCTATGTCAGCCTTCATACAACCAGATGGGAGTATCAACCCCATCTTCCGCACTTACCTCGTTGAGAACAACGAGGGTCAGCTCCTAACCCGTGCTGAGACTATGTCCCAGCGTAAGAAGCGAAACTAATTTCCCTGTGTCAGTCTACTGACAGGTGCAGTGAGCACTCTTCTGCAGACGTGCCTGAGTATGGGTGTAAGAGCAGTTGTCACAGTTGCCCCGCATTGCATCGCAGGACAGGACCGTTAGCCCCCCGTGACAACCACTCCCTGGCCGGAGGCCATCGGTTTTTTCACAGACTACTGCATACTGAGCACTGCACTGACCCTGTCTGTGCCCTGCAGACCCATGCCTATGGTTTCCAGCGTGAGCCAGGTGGCCGCTTATCAGGATTGCAGCCACCCAGCGAGTGTTTGCCTTGTTGACCATGTGTTGCATGGGTACTGCCCTAATGTAATGACCTTGGAGAGCCAACGAAGAACGGTGGCTTACTACACCAGGGGGGAATGACAAGCAAGGTGTTATGAGGCAAGGTGTGTCTTCCCTCCTTGGGGACAAGCGAGCCCACAGTTAGGACCCCTGACTGGTCCAGATCCATGGGGTTCTACCCTTCCTTACAGGGTTTACCATACCCCTATGTGTGCTACGTATGTCTGTGTGTGTCTCACTTCTCTCCCCAGCGTGGCTCCCGGAGACCGGGCTTCGCTGACGTCGGACCGAAGGTCCTAATCAGGTACTATTACCACTCCTATGGCGCCCAATTTCGGTGCTGGCGCCTATCCTTGGGGTAAGACGGCAAAAGCCCTACCTACTAGAGGGGAGGGGTGGCCAAGTGTGCTAAGGGCATACAAAACGCCCATTTTTGCTACAGGCCAAAAGCTAACGCACTCCCCTGCCCACGAGTAAAAGCACGCGGGACAGGAGACACCACTACACTACACTCACTAACGCCAGCACCGGCCTTCGAAGGCAGGGTGAGCACTCATCACTTGCACTCAACTCCTGCCAGGCCTGCTGACCCTAACCCCTACACACGCTACTGGGTGCTGCAGTCAAAGATCACTCAGGCCCTAATGGCCCTCCTGTGAAGAAGACAAGAGAACACAGCGCTCCTAAGCAGCTGTGGCCTAACAGGGGACGCCACAACGCGTTTCCCCTGCTAGGGCTTGGAGGGAAGGGGTGCTCTCGTTGCGTGCACAGCGCAGATGTCGTTGAAGTCGAACTGCCCTCGCCAGTCCTGGCTGAGGCACAGTCATTTGATTTGTGATCAGCGCCCCTGTTTTGCTGGGGCAGAAAAATGGATAGCCGCCGAAGGCAGCTGCTGCGTGCACCAATCACCGTTTACCTCTCCCACCTGTACAACAGAGGCAAATGAAGGGGTGTTTGCGGCGGAGGAACCAAGCCACACTCCAGGTATTATACCCTCCTCAGTGTGACCTATAATACACTGTCCGCAAACACGCTGACGGATCAGCTCCCCTGTCAAGCAAGCAAGCTTTAAGAGACTCCTCAGGTTCTCTTAAAGAACGTACCGAGGAGCCTCTGGATAACCTAACAAGGTTTACCGTGCGCAATTCGCGTGGCCTACCCTTTAATGCATCATGTGCACGCAGGGAAGCGAGGCTGAACCACTGACTCAACCAGGAGGTGAGCTCCTCCTGGGCTAACCTACCTTACTCACCATGCATCGTGTGAATGCCCTATTCAAACGAACACAAAACAAGCCTAAGCGTTTTAAGCAACCCTACTTTAACGCCACGGCCACACGCGAACAAACGCTTTCTTTACTTACCTGTGAAGAAGAAAACAAGGGTGAATTTGGGGTCAGGGAAAGCGTCACAGCGTGTGGATGCCTCGATTAGGCACATGCATCGCGAGCACAGCGCATATTCTAACCCTACGTGCGCGCTGCGCGCTCCATTCGCATCACATACCTTTCATTCCTGTTTTTACCTGTGCAGAGCACGAAAGAAGAGCACCCGACCCCCGAACGAGCACAGCGTTGATAACCCTAACGTTTTAACGAAACAACCATCACAAACGCAATGCGTGAGTGTGAGGTGACACTGACATACCTGAGAGGTGGCTTGTTGACCTGCTCTGTGGTGTGGGCTGAATTTGAATACTTGACTCTGAAGTTTATAAAAATTTTGATGCAACTGTGCAAAAATTTCCTTTAGAACTTTAAAAACTACGGCTCATACCTTCTTTTCCAAAAGCCGTTTACGCTTGCGCAACCCTTTTCTTGGAGTCCGCTTCCTTTGCGCTTGTCTGCGACTTGGAGTTATGAGTAAAAATGACGATTTCCCGCGTGGTTTCGTCGATTTTCAACGATTTCACTTGCTAAATCGCAACCCCTTCCGCTAAACCGCAGGAATCACTCCCTGCTGGTTACATTTTCTATTTTGTCCAGCTCCTGGAGGTTTGTGTCCTCCATTGGGAGTATTGCTCCGCCCTGACCCTTGGTCAGGACGTTTACTAAAACGCTGTTCATACAGCGATAGCCGTCCGCATTAGAGCGTTCGACTGTACCCTAGTGAACAAGCACATGTGCTCTAGGGAGGGAGTCCTGGGTTCAAACCCCACTACCCCCAAACTTTTTCCAAAAGTTTTCGTCGCACGCCGGCGACTTTTGAGGAATGCCCCATTGAAGGGACATCATACACGGTACATTACACTGTTTTTCAGGGGTACCTACAGTGTGATAGGCTTCTATGAAGTGATGAGGATGTTTTTGGTAAGTTTAATGCATTTTCTGAGGTAATTTTGGGAATATTTGAGCCTTTTTCCTTGGTCCTACTAGCTTAGCTAACTAGTACTCCAGGGGGGAGTAAGAAAAAGTCACTGCCATGTCTTTCTTGGAGGACTTGATCCAGGCCAAGCCCCTCTTAAAACCCTTTTGTTGATGCTAAGACAAACTTAAGTGTTTTTATCTCTCTTTTGTTGCCTAAAGTACACTTTCTCAAAATAACTAGGGTTGTGACCCTAGCCTCCCATGAAGTTCACCCCTACCACTCAACTGAGCGGAGGTACCTTCCTTCATGGAGGATATACCGAAATAAAACAGGCATATCATGCTTTAGGCCTTGGACGTTAAGCCTAGTGGTCTCCCACCCCAAGACCCCTATACTCAATTGTTTCTACCACTTATTGTAATTCTACTTTGTAACTGTTTCTGAATTCAGTTGCTTGGCCAAGTCATATTCTGTGTGGTCCTGACATCTATGCCCCACATTCCTAACCAGCACCATTACACCCAACAGAGTGCAAATGAAGTGCCTAATGCAACCTCTGAGGCAAGAGTCAGACCAATTTTCATATAAAATCTTTTGTACTATCCATTTGTGATTGAAACTATGTGTATAAACCTGCTTTGTCTATCTGCAGCCCTTCTGTGTTACACTGGATTCCAAAACCAATCATTGATTCGATCCATATCCACTTCTTGCTCTACTTGCTGCTTTGGTTTGGGTTTTCAACTACAAAACCTGCAGGAATACATCAAAAGATCTAGGGCATAATTCAAGGACATATTCCTCGTCTCGTGTCACAAAATTGGGCACCCATGTGGTACCGGGAGGCCACACGTTCTGGACCCATGGGTTCCAACCCCGGGTTATACCTATTGGCTCGGTACTGCTTGGCCGTCCCACGATCAATGCGAACGCATGTTCAAAAGATATTTTCCATACATCAGCCGTATATATCAGACTGTATGACATCCCTCCGCTGCCCTGTGTTACGCATTGATCACACTTTTAAATCAGTCTTCAATTTTGGGCAGTCACGTGCGCAAACATGTGGAGAAGTTGCACAAAAAGACAGTGACCGGATCACAGAATACTCTTCATTTTTTTCTGTTCTAAACGCACATGGGCTTGTTGTGGCATGGCACTTTTATGCCAACAATAATCACCAAACCATAGAACACGTTCTGTGTGCATTGAAAGGCCGCTGCTCACATGTGCGAACCGTTTCAACCATTAAATCCTGTCATGAAGCAGAAACCTATGTATAATCATTCCAACAGACGTTGCATGATACAGATACACTATTTTTTGACCCTTCAAAGAGTTGGAGTTCATCAATTTGTCAAGTTGTTCATGTTGCTTGCCTGCCTCATGTCGTCTTTGTTTGCCCTTAGTTGCCCTTAATGAGTGCGTAGGATCCAACTCCAATAGACCCACGTGTAATGAAGTTAGTGCCTATTAACGACATTAATGAGTGACATAGCTGCATGGGGGTGAGTAACACAATCTGTACATCCATTGAGACATCACCAATCTGCCCATCCATCATTTTCTAATTGTCCATAAACACCCCACATCGATGTAATTTGTGGTATTTCCCCATCCAAACCCCTTCTGCAATCAGCTTGTGCAGGCACCTGCAGCACCTTCAAAGTAATACTCGACAGGCCCCCAAAAGATGGGTCAAAGATGCCTGTGAGGCTTATATCTTCATGTTTTACAACACCACATGCAATGCAGACGTCACAATTCTGTGGGAAATGTATTGGTCTTTAATGCTATCGTTTCAGTACATTGATGCAACCCTGTTTTACGAAAACACATCAGCCGCCGTCGGAATCTTCAAGTTTTTGTTATAGTCGCTTAGAAGCCTTCCTTCCGAGTGGTCGCATGCACTTTTTGTCGAGGGCTGTCTGTTGGATTGTCCGCCATTCCACCTGCATGCCTCCTTTCCCAAGATCACACACTCCACTATGTAGGTGAACATGTGACCTTCCTCAGGCCGCTGGCGACCTGCGCATCGTCCTTGGGGCTCAGCTGGGTAGCCCTCTGGTGCCGGCAAACAACCTGCCTGTTCTCATCGTCTTCATTCTTACTGCAAGTGCTGTTCGCCATTAGCCAGGGATCTCTGTGCAGCAAATCAGTAAATTGCGCGACATTTCCTGTACAGTACAGCAAAATCGCGTCCACTCGACGGTGCTCAGGTTCGGCGCAGTGTTCGGGGCAGTGTTGTGCCACGAGTCCCTTCGCTAGATGCTAATTGGTGGAACCTGCATGCTTTCTGTGCTGTGTTAGATGACAAGCTCCACCAAGCTTGCAAAGGTCAACAAGAAGAAGGGTAGAATGAAGCATTTTTGCTAAGCCTGCTGTATTCCGAAGGGCACCCACTTCGCACCGGAACGGTACTGCGGCAAAGTTTCATAGCTCCCTAGTCCAGTGAAGGAGTTCAAGGTCTGAGAGAAATGCATTAATAGTGGATTGCATGACCACAGCCTGTCAGTTGCATCTCGGCGCACACCTGCTACCCAGCCAGCTGGAATCGCCCAACCACTTCTTGTGTCTGCGCCTGTGGCTTTGTCGCACGCTGCTTGTGCACCCTTGCTGTCGCCTCACACTCCCATAGACCTTTGACCTGTGACAAGACAGGCCATGAATGTGGACAGTGAGGTAGAAAGTGACTCGGATGAGAATGACAGTGCAATGGTGAACCAAGACAGCGAGAACGAATTAGTAGAGCTGCTGCTAGCCGTCGCCGCCTGTGCACTCTCCACTGGGTCAAGTGCACGCAGTTAACCTGTGGAGGGTACAGCCACCAGTCAGCAAATTTCATTCGCATGCATGTCATGGATTCGCCCTCTGTTCTCGATGATCTGTTTTTGTGTGATCTCTGCTGTAAGGAGCTTGGACAGGCTCAAAGAATTGTGAAGAAACTCAAGGGCCAACGCCTCTGTCGTGGAAAGAGTGCACCCGAGGGACGTGCTCGTCACAGCCCCACTGTGCATCAGGTAAACAGCTTTGGCCTCAAGTCACAATGTTCCACTGACACATCCTCATTTAACATGAGAACAAAGCATCTGTACAAGACTTTATCACTGCTTGGCAGTTTAAATGTTGATATGGTAATTGAAGAGGAAGATGTTTTAAGACATCTCAACATCTTCAGACTTCACTGTGGTTCAATCGCGGAACATATTCACATGGAGGGAACGTATAGACACTTGTGGAAACCTGTCACCCACTTTTACCAAAGGTTGTCGGAAAACAGCGGGATGTGGCCCTGACCTGTCCGTTGCGTCAGCCTGAGTCCTGAAGTGGAAAGGTTCAGCGCATGCACTTATATCAGCGAGGTACTGCACTGCAGACATGTACCTTCAGTCTGTACGTGAAAACGTCATCTGAGTTGTGGTGTGAGCATATCAGAAGGGGGCGCTGCATGCGGGGGGGGGAACCCCCAAGGATGGCCCAGGAAGAAAAACTAGGGGGGGCAGGGGTTCTTACCGGGGGGGCGAACAATAATGGGAGCAAATGATCAGGAAATCTGGCCTGTAGGCTGCCGCGCGGGGGGGGGGAGGGTAATTAGAGGCTATTCCAATGCAACTGAGCAACCAACAGGAAACAAAACGGTAAGTAAACACTGTGACGAAGCTGTGGCCCACGGTTGATGAAAAAATGCATAAACATAGCCTGACTTACGATTACTTTGTGTAGCCTTGGAAAATCAGTTGAGCGGAGGAAGGTCTGCGAGGAAGAGGGGGTGTATGAATACGGTTACGTGCCTGCGATGTAGTTGTGAACCGACAGTTGTCAGCATGCCACAGAAGCCGGCTGCACAACGAAGTTCGTATGTCTTGGCTCTTTACCTGGCCGTAATTGATGGGTAGCTGAGTGTTTGCGTTTTTGACGAAATTTGGGCTTCGATTGAAAATGCAGGGGTAGGGGAGAGGGCGGGAAGTAAATGTGGACAGGTGTCGGAGGGAGGCGGTCGGTGGTGCTGTATGGGCCGTGGGACTGGAAAAAGGTGTTGTCCGTGACGGATTGGGGGAAGGGCTCAGGAATGGGGTGACTGCGTCGGTACTCACAGGCACACTTGACAATAGACGTGCGGCAGGAGCGCCTGGTTTTCAGAGCGGCACACATGGCCTCTTTGCGGGAACGAGACTCCGGCATTAATTTGTAAAGGGAAAGGGGGACGAGTGTGCGGGCAAAGTTACGTGGCTCTACTTTGGTGCGTTGCCCCTGGACCCACTGCCACGCAATAGGACCCTGACCTGAACCCCAGGAATAGGCTTTTGGCTCAACGAAAGATGTCATATCGCTGCAGAAGGCCACACAGGAGAAACAGTCTAGGGCATACTGCTTGGTGCACACAGGACATTGACGGTCAGATAGGTCCCAGAACGCGCTGGACCCTGCCATGCCTTTAACCCCTAGGAGACCACTTGTCAGCGAAAGAGCTTAACCAGAAATAGTTGTTGGGCCAATCGAAGCTGACTGACTTTGCTATGCCCATGTGATCCTGCTCAGGGTACAGTCTCTTGCCTGCTGCGCCCCGGAACTTCTGTATGGTCGGGTGCATGCGGGGAGGTTGAAGGTGCAAAGGTACTACCCTACAGGGTACACCATGTATTTGGCAAGGGCGTTGGCAAGTTCAATGCCCTTAAACCCAACGCGGGACTTGAGCCAGCGTGCAACTATATTGAACGTCACTGAGCAAATTAAGTTGCTGACAACACATTGCCAAGTGCCTTGTGTGCTGCAGCTCGCTGGGGCAAGGATAGCCTCCGCTAGTCTGGTATCGTTCCAGTCAACTAGCTGTGAGTTATCAATGCAATAAAAGGTTTCAGGTTTGAGGTTTGGGGTTTCGGGTACTAGACGCCTTTCGGCTCCGGCAGGCCACCTGGTCGGGCCAGGTGATATCCTCCACACCGGGCCCTATTGGGGGGCCCTTCATGACACACCTCCTGCCCGGGTGCGGAGTCCCCCGGGTTCACAGGCTTCGGAGCCCTGTCCCTCCCCGGCTTCCCCTATTCGCCACTCCTCGGTCAGTGCGTCACTTAGCAACCGTAGCTGCAGGCGCTTACCCACTATGTCGCCCCCCTAATGCGTGGTTGCCCGGGATGCCGGCGCCGCCGGGCCCGTGCTACTGAAGAGGTTGGGGGGAGGGCAACCTCCAAGCTTCCCTTGGCATGCACGACCCCAATCCCATGAAATCCAAGACTTCCTCTCGAATTTGGGTTTCTCCAAAGAATTCTGTGATCCTTGCCTCAGCCATGACAAAATCTGGCGTCCTAGGCAAAGAGATGAGGGTATATGTAGACAATATAAACATGTAGACAAGTAATATGTATATGTAACACTTCTATACTATAAAATAGCTTAGAAGAGAGGACGAAATGAAGGCGGCGGCGTCGCCGCCATCAGAAAATCTAACGGCTACCAGTCGTCGCCATCAGGATCTCCACTGAGATCCTGCCCAAACTGGGCCCAACAGTGGTTTTTGGGCGAAAAACAGTGAAATGTAGTGATTTTTGAGCCAAAAACACTCATTTCGCGTGTCTCCCCCCAACGCGTCGCGTAGCGGACACGACGCGTTTCTGTCCCAATTCAAACTATATATGAAGAGGCCCACTGTTGGGCCACACCATGGGCGCCTGGCTGATTCCTGGGATCGCTTCAGGATTTTTTGAGAAATTCGTGAACGTGACTGATTTCGCAAAAATTGACCTTCGCGGAACGCCGCGAAAAAGGTCACGTTATATTCCTTTATTTCTAAAAACGATAAATCAATAATAAAATTGATTAAAATCCCCAGAAATCGAGAAATAAAACTTCGATCTGGGGCTGCGTCGCGCAGGCGACGAACGTCGTCGGCAGCCCAAAAATGACAAAAAATGACGATTTCTGGGGTATTTTACAGAAATTCCACAGAAATCGGGATGCCGTAATCAGCCCAGGAAAATTCCTGAGCCAGCCTGGCGAAGAGCGCCACAGGCTGGGCAGCGGGTATGGGTGAGGCACCCCATACCGCTTCACCCCCCTCCTTAGAAGCCTTGCCTGTCTCCAAAGGAAGGCAAGGCCAAGGAGGCGCTCTGACCCCTGCACTGCCCTGGTTTCAAAACTGATTCAGCAGGACAGTGGGGGGGGGGGCTTCGTAAGTAATTTACCTGCCACTCACATGTAGGTCCTTTTTTTTTTGTTTTTTTTTGATATATTCATAGGGCAATTGCCCCCCAGGCGACCACACTGGTCCCTGGCACTCCCTTTGGCCTCTGGTGACCAAACCAGGGGCGCTGCAGGTCCTTCCGACCTGACTGATGGCGCTGAGGCGCACATATTGGCCCTTTTTCTCCATGGGCATGGAAATATAATAATTCAAATGCGAAAAAAAATTATTTAGGGTCAAACCCAAGGCAACGAATTCATCGCGCCTGAATTTAGGGCCATTTTCTTGCCCAAGGCGACGAATTCCTGGTGCCTGTTTAGGGTCGATTCCCAACCCAAGGCGACGAATTAACGCGCCTGATTTGGGGGATTCAGGGTCATTTCCTACCCAAGGCGACCCGCGCCTATTTAGGGTGGCGACCTCCGGAGGGCCAACCAACCCAAGGCGACGAATTAACGCGCCTGCTTGTGCGGTTCGCAGATGGCGTTGTCGTCGCTGTGGTCGTCGCCCAGAGGCGGCGGGCTGGACTTGGGGGCTCCATAGGGTCCATGGGGAAGCCAAGGTGATACCCATCGTAGGAATCAAGGAATTCCTCCCTCATCGTGTTGATGCCCTGGACCTTAGCTCCTGCAGATGTTTCCCAGCGAAGAAGCGGTACTCCTGCAGTCTGGGCGTCGCCGCCGTCCGCAGGCCGTCACACCGCCTTGGTGGCCTTGGCGTCGGCAGAATTCTTTTGACAAGGTTGGGGGGAGGGCAACCTCCAAGCTTCCCTTGGCATGCACGACCCCAATCCCATGAAATCCAAGACTTCCTCTCGAATTTGGGTTTCTTCAAAGAATTCTGTGATTCTTGCCTCAGCCAGGACACAATCTGGCGTCCTAGGCAAGGAGATGAAGGTATATGTAGACAATATAAACATGTAGACAAGTAATATGTATATGTAACACTTCTACACTATAAAATAGCTTAGAAGAGAGGACAAACTGAAGGCGGCGGCGTCGCCGCCATCAGAAAATCTGACGGCTACGAGTCGTCGCCATCAGGATCTCCACTGAGATCCTGCCCAAACTGGGCCAAACAGTGGTTTTTGGGCGAAAAACAGTGAAATATAGTGATTTTTGAGCCAAAAACACTCATTTTGCGTGTCTCCCCCCAACGCGTCGCGTAGCGGACACGACGCGTTTCTGTCCCAATTCAAACTATATATGAAGAGGCCCACTGTTGGGCCACACCATGGGCGCCTGGCTGATTCCTGGGATCGCTTCCGGATTTTTCGAAAAATTCGTGAACGTGACTGATTTCGCAAAAATTGACCTTCGCGGAACGCCGCGAAAAAGGTCACGTTATATTCCTTTATTTCTAAAAACGATAAATCAATAATAAAATTGATTAAAATCCCCAGAAATCGAGAAATAAAACTTCGATCTGGGGCTGCGTCGCGCAGGCGACGAACGTCGTCGGCAGCCCAAAAACGACAAAAAATGACGATTTCTGGGGCATTTTACAGAAATTCCACAGAAATCGGGATGCCGTAATCAGCGCAGGAAAATTCTTGAGCCAGCCTGGCGAAGAGCGCCACAGGCTGGGCAGCGGGTATGGGTGAGGCACCCCATACCGCTTCACTACTGGCTTGCCCCAGTGGGACCCCAAAGGGCTTGCGCGGAGGCTGCCCAGCCGTGGGGCTGGTGCGTGGCTCGGTGTGCCACTACTGCCTTGGCGGGTGCAGTGCCCTGTTTGTGTGTGCGCGGCGCTCACGGCCGGTTCGGGGGGTTGGAGCCGGTGCCGGTTCATGCGTCTCTCCCGTGCCCCCTTCCGTGCCCCCGCGTTCCCCGCGCTGCGTGTGGCAGGTCGTCCCGTCCGGGTGTCCCTTACCATCGCCCGCCGGTACGGCATTCCATGCGGTCTGAGTGTTCAGCGGGCTCGGTCTGGTTGCCCTTCTGGTATTCTCGCGTGCCCTTTGCGTGTGTGTGCGCTCGCGCTCCCGCGGCGTCCGCGTCCTTCTCTCCTCCCCGGGTCAGTGTGGCGCGCGCACCTCGCGTGGTTCCGCTGCAGGGCGCCGGTAGGGCCGTTCAATGAGGTCCATTCCACTCCGTGTTTCCTGCCTCGGTCCCGTGCGCTGTCTGGCCTGCTTCGGGGGGGGGGGGGGGGGGGGGGGGGGGGGCCCGCTCCCTTTCCCCCCATACCTGGTTCTAGGTTGTGCGCCCCCTTGTGGGCGGGCCTGGGTGGATGGGGGGGTGGGGGGGGCGGCCTGTGTGCCGCCCCTCCTCGGGGGCGTGGCCGGGGGGTCCTGAGGGGCGGGGGGTTGCTCTACCCCGGTCCGTCACTCTGCCTTCCCTGGGCGGGCACCAAGGCAGGTGGCATCGGCGTCGCTCAGCTGATGGAGGGCGTGGTCTCCATACTGTTCCGGTTTGTGTCCGCTTGCTGACCCCGGGTTCGGCCTGCGGGCTGTCCCTGTGCGCCGGCGCGGGACTGCCAGCCTGTCGAGGTCACTCTGGTAGCGGGCGGGTGGCGGTGTGGGGGCGCGTGGCGTATGGGCCCAACGGCGCTCCCCCCCAGGTGCCGCGGCCCTCTTTGGGGGGGGGGGGGGGGGGGGGGGCTCCCCTGGCTCGGCAGGGGGGGGCAGGGTAAAGGGCCTGCGCCCCCGTGGCCCGCCTTCAGCTTCCCGCAAGCTGAGAGGGGGGGAGATCGGGAGAGGGTGGGGATTGCGCCATGGTTCATCGCCGCCCCCCTCCGGTCCCCCGCGCGTCCCCCCCTGCCGCGTGCTCAGCCGGGGCTGTTTGGCATCCCCGGGCGCCAGGTGCGGCCTGCCTGGTCGCCGGTGGGTCAGTCTGGTGGGGGGGGGGGGCGGTTGGTGTGCCGCCCTCTGTCAGGGGCACAGTTGGGGGGCCCCGGGGGGCGCGGGGCGGGGGGTCGCCCTGCCTTAGTCAGCCCCCCTGCCTCCCTCGGGCGCGCACCAAAGCGGGTGTGATTGGCATTGCCCAGTCCATGGAGGGCGTGGCCCCCATACTGAACCGGCTGTTGTCCGCGTGCTGGTGCCCGGACGCGGTCTGCGGCCTGCCCTTGCGCGCCGGTGCTAGACTGCTGGCCTGTTGCGGTTACCGTGGGTGTGGGCGGGCGGCGGACTGGGGGGCGTGCGGCGTACGGGCCCAGTGGCACCCCTCCCCGGTTGCCGGGGCCCTCTCAGGGGGGCGGGGCTCCCCTTGTGGGGCGGGCGGATTTTGTTGGGCCGGCGTCCCCTTGGCCGGCCTCCGGCTGTCCCTGGGCTGGGGGGGGGAAGGGGGGGGGGTCTTGCCGGGGCTCCCCGGTGTCCCCCTTCGGTCCCCTGGTGCCTCCCTCCGGTGGCTGCGGGGGGGTGGCCTGACAATCTCGGCCCCGGCCCCCCCTTCCGGCCGCTGGCTCCCGGGGGGTTAGCCGTTGGCGGGGGGGGGGGGGGGAGGGGGATCTGGGGGGGGCTCATTCCGGGGATGGGCACCCAGTGGGGGGTCCCCCAGGCCGCTGGCCCTCTCTCCCCTCCTGCCCCTCTTCCGGCCACCAGGCGTCAGGCCGTCGTGCGGGCCCTCACCCATGACCCCCCCGCCCCTCTCGTCTGCGTCGCCTCATCGCGTGGCGCCGGGGGGGGGGGGGAATTAGGGGGGGGGGGGAGGCGGCGGGCGCTGGGGGCGGCACTCCGGGTCAGGGGTTAGTGGTCAGCGGTTCGCGGGTCAGTGGAGCTCCGGTCAGCGCGTCCTTGGCCCCCGCTGCCTCCCCGATGTGGGGCGGCGCGTGTCCTCCCTTTGTCCAGAGAGCGGGGACTGGGGGAGGCGCTCACGATCGGGGGGCCCGGGCCTGCCGGGGGGGTGTCTCGCGCCGTTGGTTCGCTCCGACCCCCCCGTGCCCGTCGCCTGAGGTCCGGGGCCCGACTTGCTGGGTGCCGGCCCATTGCCGCCTGTTGTGGCCGTCACCTGCGCCTCTGCTTGCGCGGGGGCTGGCGCTACGGCTGCGGCGGGTTCCTCGGGCGGTAGCACCAGTGGGTGAGGGTGGTGCGCAGGCCTTGGGGCAGCAGTTCTTGGCCTCCGTGTCCGTGACGCGGAGCACAGCGCCCCCCTCCAGGAAAGCTGGCCCTGTCGTCTCCTGGTTTGGCACCTCGCCCGATTCACGGCCTGGAGGACCCTTTCGTGGTCCTCCCGGGCCACCCGCCCCCCCGGGGGTACCTCTCGGTTCCCCTCGTCCCTCCGGAGGAGCACGGCATCGAAGGGCCGGTTCCTCAACCCCCTGGTGGTCTCTGAGGTGGCCCAGCTTAGCCACCCATACACCTCCATCACCAGGGTAAGGGCCTCGCCCCGCAGTGGGTCGGGGATCGTGTCCCAGTCCCGGTCCTAATCGCCCCGGGCCCCCTCTGCCCCCCGTGCCGGCTCCGCCTGCGGCTCCTGCGCCTGTTGCGCCGGCGCCGAGCCGGACTCCCGCGCCGCCAGGGCAGCGGCCATCCGCGCCGGCTCCGCCCTCGGCTCCTGTGCCGCGGGTGCGGGGCCGCGCGGAGCGCCGCTGTGCGGGTGGGGGCCGGCTGGTAGGGGGTTGGGGGAGTTGGGGGGGGATCAGGTCCCCCATGTCGGGGTCGATGTTGTAGAGTGACTGGTGGTGGTGCTGGGCGTGGTGCGCCGGCATACGCTGGATACCGGGGGGGATGCACCGTACCGCCTGGACCTCCGGTTGCGGGGGCGCCCCGCTCCCCGTCCCTCGCCCTGCGCCCTGCCCTTCCCTTCCTACCCCCGCGCCCCGCCCTGCCTGTCTCCGATGGCCTACATCACCCTTCCCCCCCTTGCCCCTGGCCCCCCTGCCGGCCTCTAGACCCTCGTTTGGGCGCAGTCCCTCCCCCTTGCCCTCTGGCCCGTGTCCTGGGTCCCGACCTCTGTCACCCGCGCCCCTGCCAGTTCCTCTGAGCCCGTGTCCCTCCCATGTCCCTGCCCATGTCCTTGGTTGTGTCCCCGCCCGCTGCCAGCGCCCTGGCCCGCCCCGTGCGCCCCGCTGCCGCTGGCCTTGGCGGTCCCCGGGCGCTGCTGCTCGCGCCTGCGTTCTTCCCGTGCCCTTGCCTTTGCGCTGCGCTGTGCCCTGTGTCCCGCCGCCCGCTGCCCGTGCTCTGGCGTGCCACGTGTGCCTGCCCTCCCCGGCTGCCGCTGGCCCTACTGCCCTTCCCGTGCCCTTGCCCTCTCTTCTTGCCGTGTGCGCCCTGGCCCATCCCCTGCGTTCGTCCCTGGGCGCTCCCCCTGTCGCCTTCCGCCCCTCGCCCCACGCTCGTCTGGCTTGCACCCTGCCCCGCCTGTGCGCCGTCTCCCCCCTCCTGGATCAAGCGCCTGGCGTCACGCTGCTGCTGCAGCTGCAGCAGCGTGATGCCTGGCGGCATACGCTTGGGCGCCGGGGGGCGGACGGTCCGCGGCCTCCCCTGAGGGAAGGCAACCTTGGGCGGGTACGACTTGGGGGGGCTGGTGCAGGTGTTGCTGGGCTTGCTGTGGACGCGGTACTTGGCGCTCTCCCTGCCCTCCGCTGCGGCTGAGGCGGCTGCCAGCGAGGCGCTCGGGGCCTGCGTGGGGCCCGTCCCCCGCGCCGAGGGCGTGCTGCTGGCCGCGACGCGGCTGGCTGGGGCCGCGGTCTCAGCTCCGTGAGCATCTGGGGCCTCCTCCGGGGGCGGGGCGGCAGGGGCTGCGGCCTGAGCGGCGGGGGCGGCCTCCCCGGCCGGCTCGGGCTCCTGGTCCGGCGGCTCGGGGTCCTCGAAGGCCGCCCGGTGCTGCCTGGCTGGCGGCCTGACCGGCACCACTGCCTCCGCCAGCCGCCGCTTCTCGCGCTCCGCGAAGGTTTCCCCCGCGTATTCCGGGGAGACGGGAGAGCGAGGGCGGGACCGGCGGTGGTGGCGGTTGTCCGGCTGGGGGGAGCCTCCGGAGTCCGACATCACTGTTACCCTGGTAGGCATGCTTGGTAGCAGCCGTGCCCGTCCCAATAGCTGGTAGTGTGTCAGTGGCGTGCCGTGGGCCGTGCCGCGTGGTGCTGCTTGGAGGGGTGGAGGAGGGGGGGCTGGTGGTTGTGTTGGTTCCGGGTGGTCAGGGGTCGGCTGTCATCCAGCGGCACTGGGGCGGGAGGCGGGCGAGCCACGCGGCCCTCTTCCTGCGTCACAGCGCCCAGTCTTGGGTGGGTCTCAGGGCCCTGGGCCCCCTGGGGTGGTCGGGTGATGCTGGGGGGAGCCGCACAAAGTGGACCCCCGTAACAGCGTTGACCTCCTGTGTTTGCAGGAAGGTGAGCACCCCGTCCCGCGCCTCGGGCCCTGGAAGGGGGGGGCAGGGCAGGGCGCTGCCCCGTAGAGGTGGATGGGGGTGACCCCTCGGACCCGCTCCGGGTCCCCGCGTGTCGTGACGACAAGGAGGAGCAGGGGGGTGCCCGGGCGCTCTTGCCAGAGGACTTGCCCTCTGTGATGGGCACCCCTGGTCCTGGAGAGGGGGGGAGGGACAGGCGGGGGTCAGCCCAGCCGCGGGGCGCGTGTGTGGCTGGTTGGAGGGCGGGACACCAGGTGGGCTATCTGGGGAAGGCCTCGCACACGACGGCGTACGGGGCGGTCAGCCTGGTGCCGTCGTATACCGGGTTGGTCGGGGGGGGGGATGGGTGGGCATCTGGCCCGCGCCTTCCACGAATATCGTGACTTCGCCCACTTCTAAGTCGTCGTCCGGCGGATGTAGAAAGTAGAGCGCTGCGTCCAACTCGGACACTCCTCCCGGGTACGTGGCCCAGGCCTGGTTCAGGTACGGGGCCGCGTCCATGGGGCAGTGTGGCCTCAGGGCGTGCAGCAGGGCTGGGGCGCTGCTGTGGAGAGACGTGGCCGGCCCTTCACCCATCAGCCGCAGCGTGTCCCCCATGGACAGGGGTCGGCTCAACCGGTTGGACGTGCGCCACTCCATCCAGTACCCGTAGAGGGCTGCCTCGGGGCCTATGAGCCCCGGACAGAGGGCGTTCAGGATCCGGTGCATCGCCCGGAGTAGCGCAGGGGCTCCCGCTCTGTTCAGGGCGCGGACCGCCGGGAGGGGGGCCCAGCCGAGGAGGGTCCTCGCACTGGCCGCCGGGTCGCGCTGGGCGGCAGCGTGCGTCGCGTGCGCCTCGGTCACCGTGTCCGCCACCAGGCTCCGGACGGTCGCCTCCTGCGCTTGGCGGCGGGCCCTGGCGTGCTCCGGCCGGTTCCCCCTTCAGCGGGGCATGGTGCAGTGTGCTCTGCGAGGTGTGGCGGGGGTCAGGGTGCGAACACGTGCGACAGGTGCGCAAGGGACGTGGCATCCCGCAGGATAACGTGGATCCACAGGAGGGCGGCACCCGCGGGGCCCGCGTGGCTGTGCATAAGGGTTTGCGCGCCCTTGATGCGCCGGTGCAATGCCTCCTCTTCCGTGCGCCTGGGCAGGCCCGCGCATGGCTCGGGCCAGGGGCACGCAGCCACCTGGGAGCACTGCGCGCACCTTTTGGCAGCCGTCGGTGCGGCGGAGGACACCGTGTCACACTCTCCGCAGAGGTGGCAGGTGTGTGGGAGGTGAGGGGCCAGTGAGCAGGAGACCAGGGGGGGACTGTGGGGAACCCCCCCTCCCCCCCCCTCCTCCCCCCCTCTCCCCCCCTACCCCAGCCCGTAGGCGGCTGGAGGCCGACCGGAGGGGCGGCGGCCCCGGGCCTCCCCGAGAGGGCCGCGGCACCCAAGGGGGGGACGCCACAGCAGCGGCGAGCACAGCTGCCCGCCAAGCGCCCCCAGTTGGCCGCCCACTCACTCCCGCGTTACCCCCTCCCGACCGACGGCTCTGCGCCGACGCCGTGGACCGCGGCAGAACAGCGGCACTCAGGAGTGAGCAGACGAAGCAGCCCGCCTCGGTGTCCACCCGGGAAAGGCGAGAGGGGGCAGACCGCAGCAAGCAGACCCCCCCCCCCCCCCCACACTTACCCGCCGGCGGCCAACATAGCCGCACCCAGCGCCCACGGCTGCCCGGCATCCCCGGCTGAACGTATATACCCAGGGGGGGCGCCCAAGGGGACAAGGACGGAGGCCATGGACCGACCCCCCAGAACAGGGGGGGCAGGTAACAGCGTCGCGCCCCCCCCCTCTCCCCCCCCACTCCCCCCGCGGCTTGCGGGCCGCGGGGGCGCCTGCCCTTCAGCCCCCCCGAGGCAGAGGGCTTGTCCCTCCTCCCTCAGGAGGGACCGCAACGCCCGGAGGGGGGCGCAGCTGGACCCGCAGGCTGCGCGCCCCCGCACCCCCCGCCGCCCGCTCCCGCGGGGGTCGCGACAGGCGGGCGAACCAACACCAGCGCAAAAGAGCGATACACGGACCACGCCCGGGGGCAGCACGCGACGACAAACCGGAGCAGTTGGGGGGCCACGCCCCCCATGACCTGGGCGTCGCCGATGACGCCCGCTTTCTTGCCCGCCCAGGGAAGGCAGAGAGACGGGCTGAGGCGATGCGACCTCCCGGCCCCCCGGCCCCCCGGCCAGCCCTACGGGGGGCCGGCTCACGGGCCGGCCCTCCCCACCCCCCCCCGCCAGGCTGGCCCGCCGGCAGCAGACCGCACCCGGCGCCCGGGGCTGCCCCACGACCCCGACAGAACTTGTACCACTGGGGGGGGATGCGCCGGCGACGAAAGGGGGGCAGGGCAGAAAGCTGCAGACCGCCCCCTCCAGAGGGGGGAGGTGGGGAGCCACGTCGCGACCCCCCCCTGTCCCCCAAGCCCCCCAGGGACCCACAAGCCACGGGGGCGCCGGCCCCCCACCCCCTCAAGGCGGGGAGATGATCCCCCCTCCCCCCAGCAGGGCCGCGGCACCCGGGAGGGAGGCCGGAGCAGGGCCCGCCTCCATGCCCCAGCCGCCTGCACTCGGAGGAGCCGCGATGGGCAAGCGAACCCGCGCTAGCGCACAAGGGCGCCACACGGACCACGCTCAAAGACAGCAAGCGAACGTGAATCGGAGCGGTATGGGGGCCACGCGCTCCATGGCCAGAGCGACGCCGAGGACACCCGCTTTGTTTCCTGCCCGGGAAAGGCAGAGGGACGGGCTGAGGGAAGGCGACCCCCGCCCCACTGGCCCCCCCGGCCGCACAGTCGTGGAGAATAGCGCACAGGCCGCCCCCCCCCCACCCCCCCCCGGCGCTGGAATGCCCCAGACGCGCAGACCCACCCCACAGGGGGCACACAGCTCCAAGCCAGGTAGGGGCGAAACGGGACCGGGCCGCCCCCCCCCCCCCCAAGCAAACCAAATGGGGCACGGACCTCGTGGAACGGCCCTACCAGCGCCCAGCACCGGGACCGCGCGACGTGCGCGCGCCACACCAACCGGGGGGGGGGGGGCGCAGACGCCGCGGGAGCGCGAGCGCACACACACACAAAGAGCACGCGGGGACTACCAGAAGGGCAACCGGACCGGGCCCGCGGAACGCACAGACCGCATGGAATGGCTTACCAAGGAGCGAGGACAAGGGACACCCGGACGAGACGGCCCGCCACACACAGTGCGCGTAACGCGGGGTCGGATAGGGGATTACGGGGAAGACACAACACCAGGCACCATCCCAAGCCCCCCGAACCGGCTGCGAGCACCGCAGACACACAACCAGGGCACTGCACCAGCCAAGGCAGTAGTGGCGCGCCGCGCCACGCACCAGCCCCAGGGCTAGGCAGCCTCCGCGCCAGCCCAGAGGGGTCCCACTGGCGACAAGCCAGTAGCACGGGCCCGGCGGTGCCGGCACCCCAGGCGACCACACATCAGGGGGGCGACGCAGTGGGTAAGCGCCTGCAGCTATGGCTGCTAAGTAACGCACTGACCGGGGAGTGGCGAAATGAGGAAGCCGGGGAGGGACGGGGCCCCGAGCCCTGTGAACCAGGGGGACTCCGGCAACAGGCAGCAGGTGCGTCATGACGGGCCCCCCACTAGGTCCCGGTCGGGAGGATATCACCTGGCCCGACCAGGTTGCCCCCCGGGGCCGAAAGGCGTCTAGTACCCGCAAAAGCAAACCTCAAACGTCAAACCCAACCGGTTGGACGTGCGCCACTCCATCCAGTACCCGTAGAGGGCTGCCTTGGGGACTATGAGCCCCGGACAGAAGGCGCTCAGGATCCAGTGCATTGCCCAGAGTAGCGCAGGGGCTCCCGCCCTGTTCAAGGCGCAGACGGCCGGAAGGGGGGCCTCACCAGGGAGGGTCCTTGCACTGCCCGCCGGGTCGCGCTGGGCGGCAGTGTATGCCGCGTGCGCCTCCGTCACCGCGTCTGCCACCAGGCTCCAGACAGTCGCCTTCTGCGCTTGGCGGCGGGCCGTGGCGTGCTCCGGCCCGTTCCCCCTTCAGGGGGGCATGGTGCTGTGGGCTCTGCGAGGCGTGGCGGGGGTCAGGGTGCGAACACGTGCGACAGGTGCGCGATGGACGTGGCATCCCACAGGTGCACGTGGATCCACAGGAGGGCGGCACCCGCGGGGCCCGCGTGGCCGTGCAAGAGGGTTTGCGCGCCCTCGATGCGCCGGTGCAATGCCTCCTCTTCCGTGCGCCTGCGCAGGCCAACGCATGGCTCGGGCAAGGGGCACGCAGCCACCTGGGAGCACTGCGCGCACCTTTTGGCGGCCGTCGGTGCGGCGGAGGACACCGTGTCACACTCTCCGCAGAGGTGGCACGTGTGTTGGAGGTGGCAGGCCGGTGACGAGGGGTCGAGATGGCGGAGCCAGAGGTAGTCCCACCTTTGGCGAAGGGGGTCCCGGAGTTCCAGCAGGCGGGCAAGGACACGGCGTCGGTAGTTCCTACCGAGTCTTTTCTGCCATACCGCTTGCCACGTGTCTTCAGGGAGGATGCTGTGGTCCTGGAAGGCTGCGATGAGGTCATCCGACGCCGGGCAGGGATGCCCCCGGGGGGGGTCATCATATACTTGCGGGGCCCGGTGATGTGGGGCGCAAGTGCGTCCCACCGGCACCCGTCAGCGGCGTTACGGTGGAGGAGGGCCAGCAGGGTGCCGTCCGCGACCACCTCCCACCCCACCCGCAGCCCGTTACAGCTGTCCAGGTCCCGGCGCAGCGCGGCGGCGAGGTTGGTGGGGAGCATGAAAAGCAGGGGCCCTGGAATGTCGCTCAGCCGGGACAGGGCGTCATCGTACGTAGGTCCCCCATCTTTGAATTGCGCCACGGCTAGCCGGGTGGCCCCGTCTTCCGGGGGGAGCCATCAGATGGTGGCCGCGTCGCACCCCCCTGTGTGTATCTCCTGGCTTCGAGCACGTTGGCGGCGTGGAGCACGAGGCGGGGGGGGAGGGGCGCCCGGATGAGCGAGGACACATCCCCGCTCCACCCCGCCTGGGGCTCCGGGGCTGCCCGCAGCCATTCTGCGGCCGCCGCGTCCCACGGATGATCGGGGCCCGCCCAGCAAATCATATTGGGCCGCCGCCAGGTGTGCGGCCCCCACCCCTCGAGCGGGACGGCGGCGTACTGCGGCGCAGCGGTCCCCAGCGTGAGTATGGTGGCGCACCACCGGCTCCATTCGCGCGTTCACTCCGCGCCCACTTTTCAGGCCTCCCAGGCGGTCATGGAGCTGCGTCCGATGATCCATGGCGGAGAGAGAGCGCCCTGCAGGTGCTTTGAGAGACCCCCAGGCAGGTCCCGGTAAGGGTGGGGGTCCGCTTGCTGGGGACACGCCAGGATGCTGTTTATGATGCGGAGGGAGGTCACGGAGCCCCTGCCAGGGCGTGGGGGAGGGTGCAGGCCGTCGCCCTCTGCTGCGTTGAGCCATCGGTGCACCCGAGCCGCCGCGGTCAGGGGCGCGCGGAGGAGTTGCTCCAACCGGTGGTTGCGGAGCTCCCACACGAGGTCCCCCAGCCGGAGCATGTGTTGGCGGAACTCGTCCACGGAGGCTCCTCCCGGCCGGTCGTAGCGGGCGATTGCGCGGAGCTGCGCTTCTGCCGCCTCAGGCACCAGCCCAGAGCAGAAGACTTCCCTCCATCCCGCGCCTGCGGAGCGCCACGAAGCCACCCATAGCGCCTTGTCCCCGGGCAGGAGGGGGCGGGCCGCCTCTTGTACCGCCTGGCGGTAGTGAGGCCAGAGGAGGCGCGAGTGGGCGCAGCCCACGTGCATGTGTACTGGGGCCTCCTCCGGGCCGCCGCAGAGGAGGCACGGCTGCGAGAGGATGGCAACGCCGGATAGCCGCTCCTCCCGGATGCGGAGCCTGCGCTGCACCAGCGTGCGGCCGTCCCTGGCCCGCAGCGCCCGGTGGCCACCAGCCGCGGTGAGGTCCCGGGCGTGGACGTAGGCCGTGGCGTGGGCCGCGCCCAGGGGTGTGTGTCCCCGGTGGGACAGCGCATGGTCCAGCTGTGGCTGCTGAGCGACTGTGCTGAGCGTCTGCATGGTTGGGGGCCTCAGGTCGAGGTGGCCCTCACGACAGGCGATTATGAGTTGGGCGTGGCTGGGACCCGGCGGCATGTTCTGCACGACGGTGTTCTGGGACGCCGCCCAGTCCGCCTTGTGCAGCAGTGCGTCGCTGTGGTGGGAGGCTGCCCACCACCTAGGTTGCGCTTGTTGACAAACAGGGGACACACAGGCGATCCTACATTCCTACATTTCCTTCCCACCATCAACCCACTAGTATGTCAGACACTTCACAACTCTTTGGATCACAAAGATCTCAGGCCGCCAACAAAGATATCCTGGAGCCCCTGGCTGACACTGCTTCTCTATTGGACCATCCCAAAAAAACCTAAAACGGTTGTACACTGCATCCACTGCGATGAAGCCCCCTGCCGCCAGACGAAACGAAGATATGTGACGAAGAAGTTGGGTACAAAGTGCCTCTGCAGGGGCTCTAATCTCTATACAAACACCAAGTCACAGAAACATGCAATCCCAGAGATGGCAGTGGGAGGGGGAGGGGGACAAAAAGAACCAAAAACAGTCGAACACTGCATACACTGCGGCGAAGTCGACTGCCGCCACTCGAAACGAAGATGTCTAACCACCAAAGTTGGTAAGACGTGCCCCCGCAGACACCCTAATCTGCATACAAACACAAAATGTCAGAAACATGCAATGCCAGAGATGGCAGTGACTGAGATTGCTCCCGTTCGTCGTGTGACATCTTGCACAGCAAAGTTGTCAGTGGGGTGAGATGACATCTCAAAACAGCATCACAGCATGGGGGGGGGGGTGGCTGACAGGATTCCTGGCTGACCTTTGCGAACCTGCGTCAGGCTGTGTACACACTGCAGAATGCATCAGTCACACTAGTGCGGGGAGAAAAAAAAGTCACAAACGGTTGAACACTGCACCCACTGCGGTGAAGTCGACTGCCGCCACTCGAAACAAAGAAAACCCCCAAGTTCGGTAAGAATTGCCTCTGCAGAGGCTGTAATCTCTATGCAAACACCAAATGTCAGAAACATGCAATGCAAGAGATGGCAGTGACTAGCGTCCACCAGTAGCTCCGAATAGTGGGTATGAGGAAGGGAACGGATACGGAGAGTGGGGTATTTGCGGCATTGGAGGTATTTGAGGTAGATGAGGCATCGGCGGCATGAAGTAAGAGCCTACAGGAAGGCAGGGTTGCATCCTCTGCGGATTTGGGGGGGGGCATTTCATGACACTGGGGAGAGGGCAGCATCTGCTGCTGGTGGGACGTACCTAGTGCTTGGAATGAGAAAACATATTCTCGAAAAAAGTGAAACGAGACAAAATAATCGCTCATTTCATATGAAACGAGAACAGAAAATAGCTCATTTCATGAAAAACACCCTGTTCTTCGAGAAAATGAGAAATTGGCATCCAAATCAATCACACTGCAATGCTTCAGGCTCAACAATCTGCTCCCTCAAGCACTCCTTGTTCTTGACATTGTGGTGTTTGGGTATTTGCATTCTTGTATTTCCTAGAGGCTTTTGGATGGTTGTTGTCATTGCCTGCTGAATGATATTGTAACAAAAGAGACATTTTTTTGGCGGCAAAACTACGCTAACCATTGCAGAACAGCCACCTCCAGCACTCCTTGTTTTTGACATTATGGTGTTTGGGTATTCGCATTCTTGTATTTCCTTGTTGTTATTGCCTGCTGAATGACATTGTAACAAAAGCGACATTTTATTTTGCGGCAAAACTACGCTAACCATTGCAGAACAGCCACCTCCAGCACTCCTTTTTTCTGACATTATGGTGTTTGGGTATTTGCATTCTTGTATTTCCTAGAGGCTTTTGGATGGTTGTTGTTATTGCCTGCTGAATGATATTGTAACAAAAGAGACATTTATTTTTGCGGCAAAACTACGTTAACCATTGCAGAACAGCCACAGCAATACACAAATAAAATATCCCACGCCAAATTCTCTGTAAAATGTTTGGAAAAATGTCCTTACAAATCTCAGTGGCAGCATGCTCACCAGGGCTGCAGCATGTGCACTGCCAGGACAGCACTGCCAGCACGAAAAGCGACATTTGTTTTACAAAAAGCGACATTTTTCTGTCTGCCACAACAGCACTTCACATTGCACAAAAATCAAATCAGTACACATTTGAATTGTTTCTTGCAACGTTTCAATGTAAGATCCTTCATGATTTTGCATTTTTCACTGACAGAAATGCAGCAACACATCCTGCTGGTGGACAAAGTGGACAATATTGGGGTTACATTCCAAGTTCCTGGCAGTTTCTGGTCTGAACTCAGTGGTGTTGATCGCAAAGAAAAATGGGAAGTGGAGATTGTTTCCTGGGACGCAAACTACCAATGGCCTAAACACAAGCATCCACCAGGCGCTTTTCAGATGCAGGTCAAGGAGAACACTGGGGAACTGCAGACATATGCAATCAGTGAGACACAGTTCAAAGGGAATGCTGGAGACCATTGTAAGCTTACTACTGCTGCTGAACAAGCCCGTCCTGATGGTCACCTTTCTCAGAGTTCACAGGGATCGCAGGACACGGCATCTTCTTCAAGTACACCAGCAACTCCCGGGTCACCAGCGCAGTGTTTGCCTTGCCTCAGACCTGCAAAGCAGATTTCAAGAGTGTACGATCACTTTCTGAAGTTGAATCCAGGCCTCTTCAGCTGTCGCGTGTGTGGGCAGAAAGGCACCAAGCATGCTACATCAACTAGTGCACTGTTTCCACACATGAAGCGCAAACATTACAGCCTTTGGGTGCAACTCGCAGTGTACTCGGATCAACAGGATGCACAGGGTTCCTTGCAGTATAACATGTTCTTTGCCAGAAGCCTGGTTCATCAGTATCGTCTTACCAAGTGGCTAGTGTCTGCTCTTGCACCAATTGCAACTACAGTTGAGAGCGCCGCACTGCGTGCCCTTGTGGGTGGTCTCTGTGCTGGTTATACACCAGCCTGTGCACGGACGGTCAGAAAGATTCTATCAGTCTCCAAACCAATGATCGAGAAGAAGTTACAGCAAATGCTGTTTGAAGCAAAAGAGGAAATGGGGACAACCTGCTATCACGTTACAAACTGATTTTCCCGACCTCCACAGTCCAGTATAATGCCTATGGAGCCGTAAACGCGTTCTTCTTCACTGGACATCTGCACTTTGTCCATGTACTTTTGGATGTGAACGTGTTTCCTGAAGACAGCCACACAGGAGTAGCAATAGCCAGCTGGCTTGGGGCTGTGCTACGCAGAAAGGACTTGAGCAGTGACGACATTAGTGTGATTACGCCCGACAATGCCGCAAGTATGAAAAAGGCACTTGGGTTGATGGACCTCAACTTCAGAGGTTGTTACGCCCATACCCTACAACGGTGCGTACAGTATGGCATTGGAAATGCAGGAAATCCAGCAGACAACGATCCTATCAACACTTTGGTGGCAGTGATTGCAAAATGTAAGAAACTTGTTGCATATGTTAAGAACTCCACCAAAGTGCACCGCAAACTGAAGCAGGCAGCACACAAGCATGGCACCTCCAATTTCTCACTGAATCAGGTCTGTTACTCGAGTGTTCAATCATTCAATTGCCTTCTTTGCATTGCTTGAGGTCGCCTGGTTGGGACGCAGTGGTGTTCGCTCTCTCTCTTGCATTCTCGTTGACCCATTGATTGATCGTTCATTTGCTCCTCCATTCGCTCACTTCCACATGCAGCGCGTTGACTAGGAAGAAGGCGCTTGCGCTCTTGTTGCAATTCTAGTTTGGCAGGGTTGTGCGTACATACGTTCATGGCATGGTTCGGACGCACTGGTTTTCGATCCCTCTTGCATTGCTTGTTCGTGTACTCAGTCCTGTTTTCTCCTTCTCCCATTGATCGATATGTCATTTGCCCCTCCATTCGCTCACTGCGACATGCAGCGCGTTGACTAGGAAGAAAGCGCTTGTGCTCTTGTTGGAATCCGAGTTTGGGAGGGTTGTGCATTCACACCTTCATGGCATGGTTCAGACCCACTGGTTTTTGCTCTCTCTTGCATTGCTTGTTCGTGTACTCAGTCCTATCTTCTCATTCTCCCATTGATCGATCGGTCATTTGCTCCTCCATTCGCTCACTGCGACATGCAGCGCGTTGACTAGGAAGAAAGCGCTTGCGCTCTTGTTGGAATTCGCGTTTGGCAGGGTTGTGTATACACACCTTCATGGCATGGTTCAGACGCACTGGTTTTCGCTCCCTCTTGCATTGCTTGTTCGTGTACTCAGTCCTGTTTTCTCCTTCTCCCATTGATCGATCGGTCATCTGCTCCTCCATTTGCTCACTGCGACATGCAGCGCGTTGACTAGGAAGAAAGCGCTTGCGCTCTTGTTGGAATTCGAGTTTGGCAGGGTTGTGCATTCACACCTTCATGGCATGGTTCAGACGCACTGGTTTTCGCTCTCTCTTGCATTGCTTGTTCGTGTACTTGCTCCTGTTTTCTCCTTCTCCCATTGATCGATCGGTCTTTCGCTCCTCCATTCGCTCACTGCGACATGCAGCGCGCTGACTAAGAAGAAAGCGCTTGCGCTCTTGTTGGAATTCGCGTTTGGCAGGGTTGTGTATACACACCTTCATGGCATGGTTCGGACGCACTGGTTTTCGCTCCCTCTTGCGTTGATTGTTCGTGTACTCACTCTTGTTTTCTCCTTCTCCCCACGAACGATCGGTCATTTGCTCCTCCATTCGCTCACTGCGACATGCCAGCAGCGCGTTAAGTAGGCACAAAGCGCTTGCCCTCCTGTCTGAAGTTCGATCTCCTACACACATTTGTTGGGGCAGGACGTGCCAACGCAATGGAATGCGACATTCATGATGGCGAAGAGCGTGTTAGCGCATATTCAAACACTACGTGAGGTTTTCAATGACGACTCTATGGAGGAAGAATATCAACAGCTACTCCGTACTGCATCCGAAATTTGTGTTCTGAGGTTTCTGATTGGTGTTTTGCAGCCCGCTTTGAGGTGGGCGGAGTGCCACCTGAGGTCGGGGTGGACTGGGGTCAGCTGGTCCACGTTCAGCGCCCGACTATCGTCGGGGCGGATTGCCGGGTGGTTGTGGAGCCGGATCTGAGCTCCGGCGATCGTGCTAGCCCAGGACTGGAGCGCCGTCACGTGTCCCGTGTCTCCCGGCTAGTCCTCCAGCGTGTGCACGCCATGTGCGGGTCGTGTGGCACCTCCGTAGCCACCAGCAGGGTGGTGCGGCGGGGGAGTCTACGGAGCCTGGGCTGGCCTCCCCCCAACTGCACTATCACCCACTGGGCCCGGAGCTGCGCTTGCTCCGTTGCCCGGGCGCCTTGGTTGTCCGTGGTCACCAGCCACAACGGCGTCGGCGCGTGGGGCTGTGGTCGTAGAGGCTGGGGCCACGCCACATCCGCGTTGGGTTCCTGGTGCTCGCTGTCCGCGAGTACGTCAGAGAGGATGTACAGGAGGGCCGCCGTTGGGTTGTATGCCGCCCCCTGCGTGGGAGATGACAGGCTGCCCTGATGGCGGTAGCCCCCGACGTGGAAGTGTAGGCCGTCCGGGGTCACCTGCGGGCCAATGTGGGCGTGTTGCTTAGCTCTCGTTGGGTGGAAGAGCCTAGAGCGGGGGCCCCGCGTGCCGGTGGTGTGGAACAGATGAAACAGGGCGTCGCGCCACGCAGGGGTGGTCGCTGGGCCCCTGTTCGCAACCGCAGTAGTGGAAGTGTCCATCGGCGCACTGGTTCAGGCACTCCCGCAAGGCTGCTGGACATGGGTCATCGCTGTCGGGGAAGGTGCCGTGCGGCCCGTGGTGCCCGTGCCATGGTGTCGTGTGTGGCACCGTCAGGCGGTACGTGTCGCGGTGCTGCAGCTTGGCGCCGCGCAGCGTGACAACGTTGCCGGGGGGGGACTGTAGCTGGACGAGGGCCGCCCTGGGGCACGAGAAGGGGTTGGCCCCACCCCAAGAGCAGCCAGGGCCCGGGGTACGCGGTGGACCCAGTCGCCCCCCACCAGGGTTGCGACTTTCGGGACGCGATAGTGCACCTCGGGGGAGATGCTGTGCGCGCCGGCAGTTTCTCATAACATCCTAGCCGCCTCGGCACGCACGGAGGCCGAGCGGTGGTGGACGAGTGTCCCCACGAGGGCCACTGTCGCTTGCTGTCACCGCGTCCGCACCCGCGTAAGCCCCGGGGTCTGGTTGTCCTGTAGGCTGGCCTGCGAGGCGTTGAAGGCAAACCGCGCCCTGTCCTTCACGACCCAGACCGTGATGTTGTCCGGGTGGCGCGTGGTGTTGGAGTCGTCGGCGATGAAGGAGGCGACATATTGCGTCAGTCCCCCCAGGATCGCCAGGATGACGTCCTGCACCACTTTCGGTGGCGCGAGGGTGTTGAGGCAACAGTGGTGCACCGCCTCCAGGCGCAGCCGGTGCTTGCGCTGCAGGGAGAACTCCCCGTCCGGCTGCAGCTGGATTCCAAGGTAGGGGACAGAGTCTGCCGCCGGCAGCCAGTGCCATGGGTTTTCCAGGTGGGGGCAGAGGGGTAGCTGCAGGCCCAAGACACCCTCCGTAGTGCCCATGGCGCACTTGCGGGGGTTGAGCTTCATGCCCATCATCCCGAGGTACGCGGCCACCACCTCCACGCCCTCGACAAAGTGCTGCAGCGTGTGGGCCACTACCAGCAGGTCATCTATACAGGCCTGGATGGGGCCCCTTTCGGCCTCTCCAGGCGGGCGCAGTAGCTGCTCCTGGGCCTGGAGTAGGGGCTCCAGGAGGAGCGCATACAGCAGGGGGCTTTCGGGGTTGCCCAGCCGGACCCTGCGCAGCATGTGGACTGGCTGTGTCAGCCTGTGCGCGGTGAGGGTGCACAGCCTGGCGCACGTGTGGAGAAAGAGCAGGAGGTCAATGACCTCTGGCGGCACAGAGAGGTGGCGCAGGATGAGGTGGAGTGCACCGTGCGGGGCGGTGTCGGAGGCCTTGCGGGCGTCGAAGGTGAAGACCTAGTTGGGCCTTCCCCGCTGGAGCTGTTGCTGCGCCATAAACAGGGGGGGGCGGTATTGGAGATGGGAAGGGCCCACTGCTGCCAATCGCTGACCACGCCGTGTCGCGTGAGCGCCTCCGTGATGTGCTGGGTGAGGGGTCCGTGAGCAGCTTCCTGTCCAGTTGGCCCAGGGCTATAGGCCGGTAGTCGTCCAGCTTGGCGGAGCCCGGTACCTTGGGGCTGAGCCAGATGTGCACATCTCTCCAGTGCATCAGCGGCGGGGCGCCGCGGAGGATGGCCCGGTAGGAGTGGACGAGGAGCGACTGGACGGGCGCCAGGAGGGCCTTGATGAAGCAGGCTTCTACGTGTTTGGGGCCCGGGGCCTTGCCATCGGCCTTGTCCAGTGCGGACCGCAGGTCCTGCATGGAGTACTGCTGGACCTGGGCCCATGCCCCCTCAGGGACCCGGGGTACGTGGCGGCTGAGTACCGCCTGGACGCCGGGAAGGTCCACCGGGTGCTTGTCGTACAGTTCCCGCCAGAAGGCGCAAACCGCGAACATCGCGTAGTCGGCCTCCCTGAGGAGCGTTTGGGTGTTGGGGACCCGCACGTTCCAGAGGCCCGATTGGCCTGGGGTCTCCGCCTTGCTGGCCCCTCGCACGGCCTTCCACCGCTTGGGGATGTCCTGCGCGTGGCGGCGCCAGAAGTCTTTCATGGCGCGCTTGCGGTCCGCCGCCAGGAATGCGCGAAATCGGCGGATATCCTCCTCGAGGGCGGCTGCTTGCCTCTCCAGTTCCTCCTGTAGCTGGCCCTGTGTGGCTGGGCGGAACCCGGGCGATGCACCCCGTAGCTCCTCTGTGAGTCGGAGCGCTGCCTCGCAGTGGATTCCATGTCGTGCCGCGTTTGCCTGGTACGCCGCCGGCACGCACGCAGCCAGGGTGTCCTAGCGGAGGATCGCCACCAGCAGCCCCTTCCCGCTCTCAGGAAGGTCTCCTCCCGCCGGGTCGGATCCCGTCAAGGACGGTTGTCGGCGCCCCACCGTGCGCGCCAGGGCGTCATGCGCCGCGTGGAGGTGTTCGAACACCTTGTCCACAGCGGCCGCGCACCCATAGGCGTGCTCCTCAGCGGTGCCCAGCCAGGGCGCCAGAGAGGGCTCGTTCTGCGCGGCGGTGACCGCCGCCCACAGGCAGCGCTGGACGGACGCGGCCTCGATGTGGTACGGGAGAAGGCGGCCCTCCGTGTGGCTGTAGGGGGTGGGCACCGCTGCATGCCCCGCCACGTCAAGGAGGCCCGGGAGGGCCAGGCGGACGGGGAGGTGGTCGGACCTGATCACCTGGAGGTGCGCCATGCCGCGGGCCCAGAAGCTCTCCCGCAGGGACCACGGCAGAAGGGGCTCGTTGACCAGGAAGGTGTCCACCCGGTGCCAGGACGGGTGGAGCGTGGGGGTCATGTCCTCCACACCGCCTGCCGTGGCCCTCCAGAAGCCGCGAGTCTCCCAGCCCGCGCGAAACTTCTGCGTGGCCGGGTTGGTGGTGGCATCCATGTAGATGTTGGTTTCACTGGCAATGACCACCGGGTGCCTCCCACTGAGGCTGCGCACCGTGGCATAAATTTGTATGTCGGCCCAGAAAGCCGCCCGTCCTGCCCATGGTGAGCAGTCTGCCTGCGGTCCATTGATGTTGATGAGGGTGAGGCCGCCCCTGTCCGTGCAGATCTCCAGGGCCTCGGCCCTCCAGGGGAGGATCTCCGTGACACTGAGCACCTCGTGCTCGGCCACGTACTTGCTGTTGACTGCGATAAGGAGGCCTCCCTCTCTCAAGCTCGAGGTGGCCCCCGTCTCCGCCAGCCGGCTGCTTAGGAAGGGGGTGTACCCCTTGTCCCGAAACGCCGCAGCCACGTGCATCCCCTGCGCCCGGCTTGCAATCCCTGTCTCCTTGAGCATGATGGCACAGCCCCCCTCCTAGGGCAGCATGCCGGTGATGAGGTGCTCCTTATCGGTACAGGCTGCCGGCCCCCGGCGTCGTCGGAGTGTGTCCCGGAGGGACCGGTCCGGCGCGACGAGGCCGTTGCGCAGGTTCTAGGAAAGGAGCCAGAGGGCGTCGCCCGCCGCATCTCCCTCGAATCAGCTGTCCAGCGCCGGCATCGCCGCGGGGTTCGCTGGGGCTGCCAAGTCCCCGGGGTGTGCTGGGGCCATGGGGTGTGGGGAGCCCGCTCCCAGGGGGGCCCACAGGGGGGCCAGTCCCGCTGGGATGGACCCTGCCGGCTCACGGGGCCGCGTCGGCTGCCTCCTCTTCCTCCCCCGGGGCTGCCACGTGGCTGGCCACCTTGGGGGGGGAGGGGGCGCTGGGCGTACGGGACATGCCACGGGGACCTCTGTGACCGTCCCCGGAGGATGTGGTAGGCCGCCCCCTTGTCCTCCGCCGGGGTGGCAGCGTGCACCGCGTGCCACGCCAGGTGTTCAAGCATCGCCCTGCTTGTGTAGAACTTGTCCGCACATAGGGCGCATTTGTGGACTCCGTGGCCCCCTTGCCAGAGCGAGCGGCACCGACTTGCGGATGGCGCCCTCTGGTGCCGGGTCGAAGGGTAGGTTGGCCAGTCGAACCGTGTGTGCCGCCAGCGCGCGGCCTGGGGCTGATGCGTTGAGGGCTCTTGTTGCGGGCGCGGGCCCAAGACGCCGGACGGTGTCGCGCTGCTCGTCTGTCTGCAGCCACTCTTGCCAGTGTGTGGCGGCGATTTGGCGGTCGGGCTTGCCTCTCCACTGCAGGTTGTGGAAGGCCTGGAGCCAGTGGTATACCGTGGTCGGGACCGCCAGCTGGAGCTCCAGGTCGGCGGGGAGCCTACGGCCAGCCACACCCCTGGCTTTGCCGCCCTTGCGCTGTACTTAAGGCGGACTTGGAGCTGGAGGGCGTTGTGTTCGCCCTCCGGCAGTGCCTTGAGGATCAGGCGGGCGCAGTCCGCTACGCAGATCACAGTCCCGGGCCCCGGCAGGTGTTCGGGGTCGCAGACGGCGATATGCGCGTCCGCCGGGCTGAACATGAATACCACCCACTTCAGGTTCTGCTGTCCTCGTTGCGCCGGGGGGAGGGTGGCTGCCGGGCGGGCGTGCCTGATGGGCCCCGCGTGGAGGTCCGGGACATCCGTGGTCCTGATGGCGTTCCCCCTGGTCGGGGCTCCTGCCGTTTGTTGGGGGCGCTGATGGTGTGTAGCAGGACGGCTAGCGGCCAGGGGTCCGCCGTCACATAGTAGGCCGGGGTGGGCTCCTGCTGCCAATTGATATGAGGCGGGAAGGCCCCTTGCCTGGCCGTGCCATGCCAGACGGTCCAACGGCCCCTGGTTGGGATGTACCATGGATAGTCCCTAGCGTTGCCGTGCAAGATGGCCTGGTAGCCCGCCACCTGTAGCACCAGAGCCTCCCCCTGCGGGGGTCTGGGGGGGGGGGTGCCCCGGGCCGCGTCCCTGAGGCGGGTGCGCTCGCGGAGCGTGGCGTGCCATGGGTGGGGCGCGTAGCGCCGCGGCCCTTGTATGCTACCCACGATCTGCGCCGGGCCGTGGTGGTGGACAAAGCTCTCCCCACCGACCCCCAGCAGCGTTTGCCGCGACGACGTACAGCTGCTCTGCCGTGAGGCACGCCGTGGGTGTGTGTGTTGCGACCGGTTGGCGGGGCCGCGTGTCCCGGCAGGGGACGTGGGGCAGCAGGCGCACTGGCCACGCTGCCACGGGTTCCATGGTGACGGCCGCCACCGTGGACGCCAGTGCCGTTCGGTCCGCCGGCCGGTACCGCCTAATTCCTGCGGTGTTCGGGGTGAGGTGCCTGCAGGCCGCAGTGCAGTCCACTACCCCGCAGTTCATGCGGTCCGTTTCGGCCGCGTCCGCATTGCTGCTTCCTATTTACTGCACCGTGGTGGTCGCGTCGAGCGAGGGTCCCTGCAGCAGGGCATCTCGGCCCTGCCCTGGCGGGAGGGCGGGCTGGGCCGGCTGTCGGAAGCCCTGCCGCCCAGGCGCTCCGGGTGCGTGGTGTACTGGTTCTCCTCGCGGTGCTCCGGGGCCGCCCATCGGAGGAAGAGGAGTTGGTGCAGGTACCAGTGGCCCTGCGCGGTGGACGGGTTTTTGGAGTGCCAGCCACTGTCCCACCACACCTCTGTCGTGTGGCCTTGACGCGGCGCTGAAGTCCAATGTGGGCCAGGTGGTTTGACGTGCCCGCAGGTGGAATATGGGCCTGCGAGTAGAGCACCCGTATGGGTTCCAGCGCCAGGTCCAGCACCTCGTCGGTGAGCTGTTCGGTAGGGGCTGATGCCGTGTGTAGGACGTGGCGGACCCCGGGTGTGGGGGCCGTGAGCTGCTGGAGTACCGGCTCCGGTGGGTACCGTGTGCCCCGGGTTGCCATCCTTTCCCTGCAGTGGCTCAGTAAGGCACTCCACATGCCCCGTTTGAGGGCGTGGCGGGGGGCCAAAGGGAAGACCGCTCGTAGAAGGCGGTGACGCGCAATTGGTGGATGCATGGGTTGCGGGGATGCAGCCGTTATCCATCTGCGCGCTGTGTCAGGCACGATCGCCCCCCCTTCCACGGTCTTCATGTCCTCGGCCCGGAGCAGCGCCTGACCCTGCACCAGGGGGAAGTACGGGCCCGGGCGTCCGTTCTCCTCTCGCCACCGTACCCAGGCCCCCCCCGCCTGTAGGCTGCGGAGCAGGGCTACGCTGGGGGCTTTGGGGCGGCAGGAAGGCCCCTTTGACGCCTTGGGTGGCATTGGCCAGGGCTTCCGCAGGCAAGTACCACAGTGGGAGGATCCAGGGGTCCAGCAGCGGTCCTGCCTGCTCCGCGTCCCACCACCACCCTGAGTTCGGCGGGGCGGCCGGAACCGTGCCTGTCTGCAGGAAGAAGCACGCCCTCCACCTATGATTTTAGCAGCTGTTTTTTCCCAAAATTCAAAAAGTCAGCAAAAGGCAGATTTTCGCGGGAAATGACCAACTTTTTTCGTTTCTACGGCCCCAAAATAGGGGGGGGGGGTTCCTCCTACCCGGCTTTTGTCCAAAAATATCAAAAACCCTGAAATTTGGCCTATTTTGGGGTATTTTTGCCTGCTCTGGGCTGGTCCTGCAGAACAGTGCTGCACACCAGTGTACCTGCCTATAGAGGATTTTCGACAGAAATTGCCCTTTTGTTGGGATTCTCTTGCCCCAAAATACGGATGGGGGGTTCTTCCCACCCGAGCTTTCTCCTAAACCATCAAAAACCCTGGAACTCGGCCTATTTTGGAGTACTTTGGTCTGTTGTGGGGTGGTGCTACAGAACAGTGCTGCACACCAGCGTACCTGTATCCTATAGTATAGGCACAAAAATACCATGAAAAGAGGTTTTGTACCCAAAAAGACCAAAGGAAACCTTTTTTCTTTTATTCTGCACGCTCAAAATAGGAGAGGGGGGTTCCTCCTACCCGATTGTTGTCCAAAAATACACTGCATGATTTTGAATTTTGGGAAAAAACAGCTGCTAAAATCATAGGTGCTTGTCTGGGTGTCGCTGGAGGGTTGCCGCGAGGCTGAACCCCTCTGCCGCGGGCGCCACCGGGAGGCCGCCCTGGGGCCTGCACCGGGGAAAGTCCTTGCGGGCCAGCCTGGCGTGAAGGTCACCGGCGATTTCCTCCGCGGTGCCTGTGGGCGTGCCCTCCTGTGCCAGGTGCCACATGACGGCGAGCACTGCCCATGTGGACAAGGGCCACGTCCTTGGAGGCCGTACACCTGGATTGTCCACTGCGGGCGCGCGCGCCGCACTCCAGATGCGTGGAGCACCCCTCGGAGCATGTCCGCGGCCAGAATTAGCACCATCCCCGTGGGCTCCACGACAATCCCCTCCGCTGGTCCGCCGTGGCGGCCCCCGGTGTGCAAGGCCACCACTGTCTAGCCCAAGTGGGCATCCCGGTCAACGACCTCTTCGATGTTCACACTGCCGTGCGTGGTCTCATCCTGGATCCAGCCCTGCGCTACACCGTAGCGCAGGGCGGGGCATGCGGCCCCGTGCCCCACTGCGGGCAGTGCCCTGTCATCGGTGGCGGGCCGGGGGTGTTGCCTGGGGCACCAGCCTTCCCCGGTGCAGTGGCCCCGCTTCCACGCGGGGCAGAGGGCCCGCATGCTGCCCGCCGGTGGCGCGGGCACCGCGGGCGCGCTGCCTGCCGGGGCCTTCTGGAATCATCTCCAGGTCGGAGTCCGCATCCGCGTCCTCTGGGGGGGGGGGCCTGTCGCCGCCTCCGAGGCCCAGCGCCCTGATGACGTCGTGCGCCGCGTCCAGCATTGCTGTGTCTCTCTGCCTGAGAGCAGGGAATGGGGTGCGGATGTCCTGTGGCTGTCCTGCGCCTGTAGCGGCTCGTTTTGTTGCACGTGCCGTTGGCGTGACAGGGTGCGGGTGGGGGAGCCTGACGTTGGCTCCGCAGCGTACTCCTCCGCGGGCTGGTGCCAAGCATTGCTCCACGGGCTCCGCCGGGCGCTCGCGTGCCCGTGGGGGCCTCTCCCCCCCGCGGCTGCGAGGCGCGGTTGGTGTCAGGCGCTCCCCCTCACCCGGCCGCCCGCTTGTGGGGCGGGCAGCCAGTTCTCTCACCCGTGCGGGGGGCGTCTTGCGTTGGGCGCTTGCCCTTCTTGGCCGTCCGTCCCTGGGGTCGGGCAGTCGGAGCCCGTCGCCTATGTGCGTCGGGCGCGGGTGCATGGGCCTGGGGTCGCGGTGCTGTCCCTTTAACGCATGTGCCCTGCGGGGGGCTGTGCACCGCGACAGAGGGTCTCCCCCGCGTGACCTCGCATCGTTGCGGGGAGCGTCGGGCGTCAGGCGCTTTCCCTCTCCCCGGCCCCGTTGCCTGTGCGCCCTCGGCGCGGCTGGTTTCGGTGTGGGGACCCTGTCCTCCTCTCGCTGCGCTACCCGTCCCCGGGGCGGGCGGCAGTCGGGGTCTGCCGCCCATTAGGGGTGGTGGGAGGCCGTCCCGTGGGGGTAACCGTCCACTGTTGTGAGGGGCGTCTGCTGTTAGGCGCTTTTCCTCTCCTGGCCGCCCGTCCCTGGGGGCAGGCTGCCAGGGCCCGTTGCCCGTGTCTCCCGGGCACGGGCGGTTTGGAGGACCCAGCAATGTCTCCACATGGCGCGCACAATGCGCCCCCCGAGGGGGGTGCCTTGCGCCGTTGCGAGGGGCGCGCGAGGTCACGCGCGCGTCCTCCCCCGGCTGCCCGCCATTGGGGCGGGCTGTTGGGGTCCGCTGCCTACGCGATTCGGGCGCGGGTGTGCGAGCACTGTCCCTTTGGCTTTCATGCCCTGCAGGGGGCTGCGTGCCGCGGGGGTGGTGGGTGGCCGTCCCCGGGGGCGGCCTTCCACCGTTGTGGGGGGCTTCTGGCGTCAGGCGCTGTCCCTATTCTGGCCGCCCATCACCTAGGCCTTGAAGGCAGGCATTTGTCCCAAAATGGTCCTCAAAAGCCAGAAGGTGCATCTATTGGCCTCATACACCTTGAACCAATTGGTATGGTGCAACCATGGGATGTTTGAACGATGACATACGTATACACTGTGTTGTCCGCATGTCAGGTATATGTTATTCAACAAACACCCGGTGAGGCACCTTGTGATGCGCATGTGCGCTTCACAATGTGTTTCACTACTGTTTCACCCTGTTACCCTCCATTGGCAGTCTTTTCGGGGGGGTATACATTGCAACATCCAAAGCTTGATGTGTGTTGAACATTTGTGGAAGCTTGTCTTCAATGGATCGGGGGCTGTGAGAACACTGCCCTTTTTGTTACGTGTGATACACCTTGTGACACGTATATGCGGCTCACAAGGTGTGTCGCAGGTCTACTCATGTTTTGCTTTCCTAGACTCAAAAATTCTGTCTGATCCGTTCTTTTTTAGTAGTTCTGCGTATCACAATATATTGTTTAAGCACTTCTTCAAGCAAGCTCACTTTCTGAGTGTCTTTTTTTCTTTTCGATTTCAGCATTCCCATGCCAGAAAATCACTGATTCAAATACAAATCGTCCTGAATCAGCAGCTCTAGGGCGTATTACCCGTCCACATCCAGTCCAACATTTGAAATCTGGAAATCGACCTCTCAATCCGACTATACCGTCAATTCTTCGTCCTTGGAACCGCTCTTCAACTTTCACGTTATCCCATGTGCCTGTCGCTACCAACATGTCACTTTTCAACTTTGGAACAAGCCGTCAAGCAAATCCAACGCACTCGGACAACTTACGCCTACAACCGCCGTCTACTTCAAAATTGGCAGGCTTTGTGGCCGCCGCAGACGAGAAAAGTATAAAAAACGACCATGTCTACTACGAACTCAATGAAGGCAAAACGAAAGCCTTCAATAGAAAGAAGACGAGTTTACCAACGAGTGCAAGGCAGGAGTTGTACAACCTCGCCCCATGGCATGTGGGACTTGACGAAGACGACCTCCACGTATCACTTGACGAGTTGACCATCCTACCACAAGCTCCCAAGTTTACCGTCACGTTGGCTCATGACCCCATGAAACATTTAAGGGAAATAATTAAAACTCATAAGAGTTTCTATATTTTTCCAATAAATGACAAGCGCGATCCACCATCCTTTCACCTTCCTTCGCGAAAATGGTCCCAAGCTTTGAAGCAAGTTTTGGCCGATTTAAAGAAGGAAGATGACCAAAAGGCCTACACGGGGTGGATCACCATGGAATCATGGGAAAGGCACACAAAAGCAAAAAACAATTTGCTTTTCGCGGCCGGCCCACTTATTGACCTTAAGCGGGCCGTAGACAAGGTAATTTGCCACCACGGGACCAAGCCCCTAGTCCCCACTAGAGCATTTTCGCTCAAACAAGGTTAAACTCCCGAAAGGCCTTTCGTTTCCATACACATCAACACGGCACGCCAACTGTCCGACTCAATAGATTATCATGACTTGGACTCACGTGGCCTAAGCCTTGATGCGGCTCTTCGAGCCATTAATGTCCCCAAACCCATTTCCTCGGTTGATATCACCCTTAGTCTCGATGTCCACCGAAATGTCCTTTCCAAATACTATAAGGATAGGTATCTTGAGGACCTTGGGAATGGGAAAAACCCGCCAGCGGTAACCGAGCGTTCTCTCACGGACGTTAGGGGCTTTCAAAAGTTTTTGAATCGCCAATTTGAACCCCAACAAGAAGACATTTCACTCAACTCAAAGGAAGCGGTGTACCCCTTGGGGGGCGGGGTCACATTCCGTGCACCACACGAAAAATATCTCCGGTTTGAGTGGTCCTTGCCCATTCAAAGGGGAGAAAGACTCTTGGAGAAAATATTGTCTCATGAATGGTCCAAGGTGGGTGACCTTTTTGTCGTGAAGGTTAAGGACTTAGAGGAAGGCCACCTGTACCAAATGCAGGCTTCACGCGAAATAATGGCTTTGCACCCGGAAATGGATGGGCCTGAAACGTGGTGTGTGCCTAACCGCGGACCACGGGGCCGCCCCCCATACATGTACAATAAGGGAATGTCCGTGCGGTCAAAAATAAGCGTCTTGGCAAACTTAGACGTGAGTGGCTACCCTCGCGATAATGGTCGCAACCCGGTCCAAAGTTTCGCGTGGAATGCTTTTCACAACCATGGAATTGTCCTTTTCTTACGGCCCGGAGGCTTCCTTGGTGATATTCTGGAACACCACTGCAACCACGGAAACAAAAACAACGGAGGCACAATGCAAACCCATCACCCCGTCCACGTGGGCTGAACCGCCGGTCGCCACATCATTTGAAGTGAGGACACCGGCCTCGGAACGTGCGCTCCACGCGCAAGTGGTAGCCGGCCTTTTTGGCCCACATAAGAATTGGCGAAGGGCGGCGGACCCCAATTTTGTAGGCAACGTATACCGCGCAGAATATGTGCACGCACACTCCTCTATTCTTGCTCACGAATTTGCTATGCTGGGCACGGTGATTGTGAGCGCTCACCCCAACTCTATCAAGCGTAATGAACTGCTCAAAGCAGAGGATCAGAGCCTCACGGAACAAAACCGTGCGGTGATGGCGGGAACAAAATTGGGATCCACCAATTTCATCTCGGCAATCATAGCCGAAGACGAGCGGCTCATGGTGCCGCCTGTCAGCGCGCATAAAGAGCTTGACCTCCTCAATGTGCCAAGCCCCCAGGACGTGCCTCTCAGCGTTTGCTTGGACGGAGTCCTCCTACGGTCCTCGGCGATGGACACAGACCAAGAAAAAGCACTCATTGCTTTCGTTGACTCCATTGAAGGATGGGACACGTCCACGCGTAGGCGCCTTCGGCACTACGGACATTCCCATGAGCACGGTGGAAAGAACGTCCAGCCTACAGACCCCATCCCTGATTCACTTCGAACAGTCATGGAAAATTGCCAAGACCTGCTGCGCGTCAATGACATAGACTCCGTTCTGAACCAGTGTACCGTTGCCCACTACCCGCCCAGTGATGGGGTGATCGATCACGCGGAAAATTTCCTGTTAGGGAAGGTGGTAGTGATGGCTAACCTGCTGTCCACCGTACCTATGCAGTTCACGCCTACTGAGCCAACAGGTGGTGACAGGGTAGACATTCTGTTGGAACGCTGGTCCATAGTTGCCATCACCAGCAGGGCGCGATACAACTACCAACACGGTATCTCAGCGAGGGAATATGACATCATTCGAGGAGAGAACGTCCGAAGGGAAAGGCGCGTCTCTCTGATCTTCCGCAGCGTCCCAGAAGTATGCAATGAAGAATCGTGATGATCATGTACAGAGTGTGGACCGCGGGCTTTGTTCCCCTCTGGCAACCCTTTCTCTGCCCTCAGTGTTTTCCAAACACCGTGGAAACCTCCGCAATGAACCAACGCAATACCGCAGAGAATCCAACGACACCAGTCATAAGGAGAGTGCATGTGCTTCGCTACTTTTTCATGGCGAAGTATGTCTCCTCCTCTTGCTTTTATCTCCAACGGAGTTCGGCATTTCCTGCTCCTCATTGCACGACCGCGGTAAACCGTATAAGGGTCCCCCTTTGAACGATTTCGTTTTCTCCATTCACTGGGGCCACCTTCTTGACACAGTTGTGACGCATCGGATTGGGCCCTCCCACGCCCAGTCACTTTCATTTGCGATGCCCGGAGAGACGGTTGCACTCCCAGTGAACACCGATACGCCTCGCCCGCCCACGGCTAGTTGTGTTTCCCGTTCCCGTGCTTGTCCTACTCTCATAGGCAAGTTCTATATGCGCATACATGCATGTGCCACTTGGCGTTTCAAGAAGGAACAGTATGCTTCACTGGACACCGGTGAGGTATGCCTACCCTCCTGTGCATGCGTTATGCACCGCGCTTCGGCTGTGATGGCGATTTATTTGCCTTATGCCTTTGTGTATAAAGGGCGCCGACCAAGTCCAACTGCCGAGCACCACACGCTACACCTGTTGCCTGAGCTGCTGGGTTCCTTACCCCGTCTCCACTTCAACACCCTGAGCGCTTCCAGAATGGGACCACGCCCTGATCTACGTGCTTCGCTGGCTTTCCACAGCGAAGTATGTCTCCCTGTCCTTTGGCACACGGCACCGCAAAGTCAGACCTTCACAAGCCACTGTCACTCCCTACGCCATGAGAACCGGAGTGGTGAGATCACGACGGTCTGCAACACTCACATCGGCTTGCTGACGCGTTCATACTGCTCTGCAGTAGGGCCAGCGAACCCTGGAAAAGTTGCCAGACCTGCCTCACAGTACGTCTCCTGTCGGTTCAATTTTAACCGTGGCTCACTCATAGCAGTGTTCCACTAGCCCTCCTTGCTCACAGTGTATAAAGGGCGCAGCTCAATACCAAGAACCCAATTCAAGCAGTCGACACCCACCACCCTTTTGCTCCTCTCCCCTAATGCGCAACGCCGTATACTGATGTACCCTGTCCCCTCTGATGCCAGTACACACACAGACCGACACACAGACAATATGCACCTCCCTCTTCAGGGGTATGCGACGTCACAGGAACTCGTTCCCAGTCCATCAAGAATCAACGGTACTGCTTCACTGGCCATCAGTGAAGTATGTTCCCTCACCCGTTGTTGGACCGCATCGCTCTCTAAGCTCACTAGGGAGGTGTTTCAGCAGATTCAGCACACCCACGCTTCACACTTCACGCCCACACCACCTTTTCGTTTGAATGACAGCTCTCGTTCTGGTCAGTGCACGCGCGCTGTGGTTACACACGAACACCAAACGAGTTCAGGTCCCGTTGTGAGTCCACTGTGCCTTCCACAGATCGGTTACTTCGATGATCCGAAGCAAGTGCTGATGACTTCGTCAATTGCCCAGGGTGCACAGGTGTCTGGATCTCCAGAGCTCCCCAGCATTGAGACGCCACACACTTCCCCACGTGCATGCAAGATGAGCGGTCCCACCCACATCTTCGCCCATGGCACCAACACCCCTTCCCCCCCCTTCTCGGAGTACAGCCCTAACCAGGTTTTTGTTCCTCCCTTCCCTACAAACTCGTCCCTACCAAGGACCCCTGCCCCACAGCTGCCACACCGGGAGCCTGTAGTCTTCAACGGGTCATGACCTGCACAGTCTCCTGACACTTATTGGGGTTCCAGAGGCTACTGTGAATTCCTTCTCTGCGCGCACACATGCTGGCCCATTGCCAGCGCCCGAAGGCCAGAGGGTTCTGGGCGAAAGCGCTCCGGCTCTGGCTAATGCACCCCTTCCCGTGGCCCCAACCCCCCCCCAAATCCCTGATCCTCCACTGGCAGGCTCACCGCTTCCTCCTGCTGACGTACCACTTCCCCCTTCTCCCCCCCCGCAGCCTTTCCACCGTACGGCTGATCCCCGCCCACGCCCAGCACACATTCATTCCTTGACCATGCGTTCCCACAACATCAACAAGTAAGCCCCCGAGGCATTTATCCACTCGGACCTCCACAAGGCCTGGGACATCTCGTTCTACCAAGAACTGACCCGCTCACCGCAACTTCCATTTGGTTGGTCACCTGCGGCTATTAAACCGAAGATATTTTCCTCCATTCTACCATCGGGTGATGAGGGAGCCTGCATTGTCTTATCCCAGCGCGTAGCCCCTTACGCCTTTCCCATTCAGTCCCCGTGCCCCGGGGCGCTTTGCCTTCCTGAACTACACCTCCCGGGCCTCCCACGCATACTCCTTATTTCTATCTACGCACAGCCCCCCCGGAGGCTCGAGGTGGAAACGGCTCTTAATAAACTCTTCGACAAGTACCCGCATTGGGTGATGGGAGGAAACTTTAACGCACAGCTCTCGCACCTGGACACAAACGGTTCCACAGTGAACCGCTGGCACTGGCTTACTTCGCTAGTTCAGAAACAAAAAGCGGCTGCGGACACCTTCCGCACTGTGCACAGGGAGCGCCTGGCTTTTACCCGCTACAAAAACTCCCTGCTTCTGTGTGACACTCGCATTGATCTGCTCCTTTTTTCCTCGTCGGTTGTGTCTCTGCCGTCGGCCTCTTTATTGGAGGCAGACATCGAGTCGGCCGACACTTCCCCAGACCACCACCCCATTTTTTGCACCCTTCGCCTCCCTTGCACAACTCAGTGCCCCCCCCGCCCCTGCACCCACTACACGTCTCCGCAGGCTCACACCGGAGGAACAGAAGCAGTTTCACGCGAGTCTTCAACCACTCGAGACATGGGCTGTCGGGTACCGCGCAACCGCTGTCCCGCAAGAAGACTTCGTCAGTCATGTAAATTCCTTTGTGGACCAAGTAGCCCAGGCCTACCACAGTGTTACTCGCCCTCCTACAAAGCACTCTGAGACCAAAATTGAGAGGGATTTTAAACGGGCACTGTCGAACCTTCCTCAACACGCCCAGCGACGTAAAGAGGCCCTGAAGAACCTCCAGCAACTGAGCGAAAAGTGGCGAAAGAAGCAATCGGCCCGGGAAAAGAAACGCTTGCACTACTCCAGGGTTCGCGGCAGCAAAATCAAAAAAACCATTGACAGTGTCTTAAACCCCAAGCAACACACCCTGGTCCACCTGTGGGACCCTTCTACAAACCCATCTGACCTGGTTTGTGAGCCTGAGAAAGTGGGCACGGTTTTTTCTGAGTGCCTGTCTAACCTTGGAGGTGATCCTGACTTCCAGGACCCGGAAAGCGTGCTACAGCCGTTCATCTCCCTTCTCCCGCAATGCCCTCCAGGCACAGCCGACCAGCCACTGCCCCTGCCTGGGTTGCCATGGTTGCACGAGATAACTGGCAGGGCATCCCCATCCAAGGCCACGGGGGAAGATGAAATAAATTATTATGTAATCTCCTTATGCCCCCCAGGAATTCAGCTTATCCTTCTTGAAGCCATTAGACATGTCCTTCTTTACGGTCCGCCCCCCAAGTGGGCACGGGCACGCGTCTGCCTCCTCTATAAAAAAGGGGACGCCCGCACCGCATCAAACTATAGGCCCATATGCCTGATTCAGTCTATTGTTAAACTGGCTGCCCTGTGGCAATGCGCACAACTCACTGCGATAACCGCGAGGCACAGCCTACTTCATACATGTCAACACGAGGGGTTGAAGGGCCACCGTTGCGGCGACCACATTTACGATGTAGTGGCCCGCATGCTTTTGACGAAGGGTAGGCTTTATCACCTTTACATCGATTTTAACAAAGCCTTCAACTCGGTGCCGTTGGAGGCTTTGTGGAAAAGGTTGGGCGGCTACTCACTTCCACGGGACCTCATTTCTTCTATTCAACGTCTCTACACACACGCGTATGAACAACCCATAGTGGAGGGCGTCCCCACAGCCGGTCATGCACAGCGCAGAGGAGTCAGACAGGGGTGCCCTCTCAGCCCCCTTCTTTTTAACCTCTACGTAAACATGATGTTCTTCTATTTGGACTCCAAAATGGAGTGGAGCATCGAGCGGAGCATACATGCTTTCATAGACGGCATACTTTTTCGCGCCCGCTCCCTTCAAGATGTGCGCACGGTTTTTGAGGCATTCGACGGCCCCGCACGCTCTCCGGGTCTCGACATGAATGTCGACAAAACCGAGCTTCATGCTCTGCGAGGCTCTGGTCACGCCGAAATCGTCTCAAGACACGGCGGCAAAATATCCACACTCGACTCCCGCGGACAGCCAAGGTCCTGCAACAAATACCTCGGCGTCTTTTTTTACACATCAGACTTCCACAGTAAAGTGATGGATTTTGTCCACAAGGAAATCAATGCTTTTCTTGTTCGGCTGGCCCCGCTTCAACTCACTGCCACTGAGCTCATCAGTCTAGTCAATAAACAGCTTATCCCTGTCCTCGCGTACCTCTTACTGGCAGGACCGGTCACTGATGCACAACTGCACAAAATACAGCAATCCATATGGCACGGTGTCGCCCGATGTGGCCGACTTCCCCACCATCTCTCACAAAAGGACCAGCACTTGGGCAGGCCCCAGGGCTGCTTTTCGCTGATGCCCTTCCAGACCTTCATGCGGTCCCACATATTCAATTACTCCATGAGGTACCTGAACTGTGATGGCCCGCCCCAATGCTCCATGTACGTTCCCGAGGCACTAAAGGCCCGAAAAGCGAATTGGCTACAAAACGTCTTTGTCGACTCGGTCTATGCCCTAGGGGGGAGATGCCACGGTTTTGGGGAATGAAACCCGTGCCCCGTTGAGCGGCTACTCCCTGAGGAGCGTGTCCACGTAGAGTTCATCTCTGGGTGGTTCTCAGGAACAGTTATATCCCACTCTGCCCCTGACTCCGCGGCCCTGATTAAATTTGATGTAGACAACACCCTCTTCCACATTCAGGACAAACGGCACAATGTTACCATTCACCCCCCCCCCCGAGCTCTACCCAGTGGAGCCGGACCCGCCCAAGCATCGCGCGCTTGCCCCCTCACTTCTGCGTCCCCCCCTCTGCCTGCCTCCCTACGCCGTCCCCTACTCTTCAGTTCCGATTGAAACCAATGAGTATGGAAACTTGTTCCGCTACCCAGAGGAAATTGAACCGCCTCAGGTACCTGCCCTGCAGGCATGGGGGTGCTCCAGCATCATTCAGGCCCTTTCCCACCCAACTGCACGTGAGTGGCTTTGGATCTATTTGGATGGCTCCTGGGACAACCCGCTCTCTGGCTCTGCCCCGTCCTCGTATGGACAGATGGCACAGTGCTAGTCCTTTCGATTCCGTGCCCCTACCTCGGCAGTCGCGACTCTGAGTTCTGGTCATTCGTTCACTGTATCCGTTATTTAGAATCAGTTCAGTTTCGTGGTAAGACATTCTTCTGTATTGATAATTCTCAGCTCGTTGATTGCGTTGACTGGTTTCTGTCTGGCACAGCATACCCCCCGCCCTCTGCTTCGTCCCAGGGCACCTGGCAGACAGTTATCTGCAGTCTCATCTCTGATGCCACATTCACCATCGGGGCGGGTTGGCTTAAGTCCCACGTGGGCTTTCCGGGCAACGAAGTCGCAGACAGCTTCGCGAAATACACCGCATATGCGTGTCGTGTCGCCCTTACTCACCGCCAGCCGCCGGCACGGTACTCGGTCACCTTCCAAGGAAACCCATGGCACCATCAATTCAGCGGCGCGGCAAGGCGGCGCCTGTACCCCCGCCACCAACACACGGCCATTGCAACGCCCCTGAGCTTCGACTGGTCGTCTCATTACAGCTGGTTCAGCGCATTCGCGGACAAGTGGGTCATGGGAGTAAAAGGTTCTAAGGGCTCTGCGCCCTACTGGGAACTGCCTGGCTGCCAATGCCCCCACTGCGACGACGTTCACCCTCTAGATCTCCCATCCTGTGTCGCCTTTTGCGCCATCTTTAGTCCCTTCCTCCATCAAATGGCTGACGCGTGGGGATTTGCGCTGGCGCCCGTGGTGCACTCCTGGCTTCAGGACCGAGTGCGCACTAAAGGGGAGCTACGGAATTTTGCGCGCACCTTAGTCCCGTTGACACTTTACAAACAGCTCGTCCCACATCCATCACAGAAGTCAGTCCTCCGGGAGGCTCTTCCACCTCGTCGCTCTCGCCTCACTTCTATAGTCAAAGCAGTTTGCACTGCACGCCGCGACCACCCCCTCCCCGAGCCCTTACCCCCACCCCCAGGGGCCAACCCCTTTTTTGAGTCCCACGGCCCATACAGCACCTCAGATGGTCCCCCCCCCACACCCCAGCACTTCTATCGCCCCCCCCCCCCCCAGTCCCAACGTCAGTCACCCTCAAAGCCCCCGCGCGCCGAGGCACAAAGCAAAATGCTCCCGCGTGTCCAGGACACAGTTCCCCTCCACGAAAAAGTAAAAAGGAGTCCCGCCGCCTTTCCTCGGTTACCTCCTTCCTTCGCCCTGGCGACCGGTGACACACTTTCCGCGTCTCACAGGACCCTTCTCATATCGCAGGCTTTTATCCGGCCCTGGGCTCGCCCCCACTCTCGTATGGTGCATCGCAGAACCGTTCACGGTCATCAGCTCCGCGGCATTGCCATTCCACCTCTCTACCTCATCAGTACTGCTTGGCTAGCGCCCCTGCTTCCCGAATTGGTGTTTCGTATAACCATCCGTCCTTGTCTCTTGCCCTTATGCCCCCCTTCGCCCCCGACTCTGCCACCCAGGTCCCCGGAATGAACGGAACTCCAGCTTCGTCATCACGAGCGGCCTAATCTAATTGCTCGCTGGCCACCAGGGCCGTGTACATTATATCAGGCGCCGTGATGACCCTTCATTCGCCAGACAAAGCACCTGCCTGTGTTTCTGCCGTCGGCTTCTGTCAGCTGTGTTCCCGGGCCCTTCACCCCCCACCCTTATTCCTTCACCCCCCTGGGCATCCCCTCTCGCCGATGCTTACACGCGTCGCCCGGCTGGCAACAGCCCCCCTTTCCTTGCTTGTTTTCAGTCACACCCACTGACGCCAGAGGTCCAGTGGCCCTGGTAGGGTGACAGCCAGTGACACCAGCAAGCGCCCACCTCCTGCCTGTTTCTTCCCTGTACACGACGCGAATTGGCCTTACTGTATCCAAGGACAGCCACAGGTACACGCGCAGGGTGCCCCGCCGGCCTGCACAGCCCCATGACGACCCCTAGGGATCATCTGAGGCCCCGTCAAGCCCCAACCACCCCCTGTACATATCACTGTGTGCATACTTGAACCCTTAAGGACTCGCAGAGGTGTTGACATGAAAAAAAAAGCACTTCCTCAAGCCACTGAACTGTGGACCCGCAAATGTGTGTTCTGTGATCTGCATTTGCGTGTCGCACGACGCGCCAGCAGGTCGCGCAGATCAGTCTATGCGGGAGAATTGACAGTTAATGTTGACCTTTTTACGGATGCAAAGTGAGTGAAAGTATGGTGCCTTTCTAAATTTTGAAAATGCTTTTGCCTGTAGTCTCTGTGGTGCGCTGTGACAGGTAATAAGCACGTCTTACAACCTGTCACCGGCTCCGCCATGTTCTACCTTCACAGCCGTTCTAGAATGTGTCAGATGATGCCAAGCAACCAAAGAAGCACCGAAAACGGAAGCTCCCACCCACAGAAGCGTCAGATCGCCCGCAGGTTCACATATGCAGTGTTGTGTTGCGCTGTGATACGTTATGAGCACGTCAGACAACCTGTCATCGGCTGTCCCATCTTCTACCTTCACAGCCCTTCTCCAATGTGTCAGATGATGCCAAGCAATCAAAGAAGCTCCAAAAAACAAAGCGCCCACCCACAGGCTGGTTTACATATGCAGTTTTGTGAAAAGTCATTGTTGGGTCGCGCAACGTCTCACGAGCGGCAATCTTTGTTTGTCAGAAATGCGCAAAAGGAAGCACGAGTGAGGCCGCCCCAGCACAGACGCAGACACTCAGAGCAGGTCAGGGACTACATTAGACTCTGTGTGAAACAAGAGGGTGTTGAGGGGCGGCAACGATTTTTCGGTTTCAGTACGGCCTGAAGAAAACATTCCTTTTGGAAGCAAGCATGTAACCAGCCAAAGCTTCCTTTTTTGCAATGGGAATCGGTTTTGAGCGACAACTGGCCGTCCAGGAACAGAACGAATCTGAAATGGTTGATGTACGTCGCACCATGCCCATGTTACAACACTTGCGCTGTGGAGACAAAGTTCAGATCAAAGCCAATCAAAGATCCTATGGCTGCTAACATTGCATTAAATGTGACGCATCTGGTTGATCCGAAGCTGCTGTCCTCCCGCTCTGGCAGACGAGCTGAAGTGGCTGCTCTGGCTTGTATACAGAAACAGTTGACCTCGCTCCAAGGAACACAAAGTGGGTTGATTGACACACTTAAATTTTTGCAGCAAAAAGTGGATACTTCATGTCAGCACACCACCACCTTACAGAGAATGATGGACCAGTCTGGGTCCCAAGCACTTCCACAACTCGGATATCAGGTGCCTTTTGTGTTTCAACCTCCACGTTGATAGTCAGACTGTAGACTTTGACACATGGCAGATGACTCACGGTGATTTTTGTGCTAATTTGCTGTTGCTGTGCTATGTGGGGCTGTGGGTGTATCTGAGGCATCCCTCCTTGAAAAATGTGCTTCATTGTTGTTTTAAAGAGGAAATGGTGTGGCAAAAAATTTCAAAAGGCCTCTGCAGAGGTACAAAAGAAGGGATAGCCAGCGACACGCTCTGGGACACGCATATTCCTGTCCCAAAGCGTGTCACAAACAGTCCATGGAACAAAACAGCGAAAACAACCCTGTTGAAAAGCAAAAACATATTTCAAACCATTCAGGACAAACGGGCAACACTTGGCGCGGAATGCATTTGCCTCTTATCCGCGTCAGTTTCAAGTAGTTTCAAGAATAGGTGTGACACACCTTGTGAAGCGCAGTTTGCATGTCACAAAGTGTGTCATGGGGTTTTTTTTAAAAACCATGAGTGCGACATGCGGACAACACAGTGTATATGTATGTCGTCGTTCAAAATTCCCATGGTTACACCCCACCAATTGCATCAAGGTGTATGAGGCCAGTAGATGCCCCTTTCGGCTTTTGAGGACCATTTCCGGAAGAATACCTGCCTTAAAAGCCTAGGTGATCTCTGGGGGCGCGCTTGGCATCCAGGACCCGTCGTCCGTGTGCCCCGGGCGCTGTGGGCAGGGAGGACCCTGCACCGGCCCCACTGCGTGCGCTCTTGCGAGCCGGCGTTGCACGCTGTGGGGGTTCTGGTAGCGCCCCCCAGGGGGTGCCTTGCGCCGTTGTGGGGGGCGTCCGGGGTCAGGCGCTCGTCCTTCCCCAGCTGCCCGCCCTCGGGGCGAGTCGTCAGGGTCCGCTGCCCACTTGCCGTGGGCGCGGGTGTGCAGGCGTGGGGGCTCGGTACTGTCCCTTTGGCGTGCATGCCCTGCGGGGGGCTGCGTGCTGCGGCAGTGGTGATAGGCCGTCCCGGGGGGGTGGCCTTCGACCTATGTGAGGGGCGTTTGGCGTCCGGCGCTGTCCCTCCCCTGGCCTCCCGTCCCTTTGGGCGGGCAGCCAGGGCCCGTTGCCCGTGTGTCCCAGCACCGGCCCCACAGCATGCACTCCTGCAAGCCGGCGTTGCGTGCTGTGGGGGTGGCGGAAGGCGTCCCCGGGGGGGGGGTGTCTTGCGCCGTTGCGAGCGTGTCTGAGGTCAGGCGCTCGTCCTCTCCCGGCTGCCCGCCATCGGGGCGGGCTGTCGGGGCCCTCTGCCCACGCGTTGTGGGCGCGGGTGTGCGGGCATGGGGGTCGAGCACTGTCCCTGACTCCTTTCATGCCCTGCGAGGGGCTGCGTGCCGCGGGGATTGTGAGGGGCCGTCCCGGGGTGGTGGCCTTCCGCCGTTGCGAGGGCTGCCTGGTGTCAGGCGCTGTCCCTCTCCCGGCTGCCCGTCCCTGGGGGCGGGCATGGCATCCTGAACCAGTTGCCCCTGTGTCTCAGCTACGGGTGGTGGGGGCACCACTGCGTGCGCTTGTGCGAGCTGGCCTTGCGCGCTGTGGGGTTGGCGGGAGGGCGTCCCCGGGGGGGGTGCCTTGCGCCCTTGTGAGGGGCGTCTGACATCAGGCACTCTTCCTCAGCCCGCTGCCCGCCCTCGGGCCGGGCTGTTGGGGTCTGCGGCCAACGTGCCGCCAGCGCAGTGTCCGGGCGTTGGGACCCGGCACTGTCCCTTTGGCGTGCATGCCCCGCGGGGGGCTGCGTGCCGCGGAGGCTGGTGGGAGGCCGTCCCGGGGGGGTGACATTCCACCGTTGTGAGGGGCGTCTGGCATTAAGCGCTGTCCTTCTCCCGGCTGTTCATTCCTGGGGGCGGGCAGCCTGGACCCGTTGCCCATGTGTCCCGGGCACGGGTGGTGTAGCCGTGGGGGACCCAGCATCGGCCTCACAGCGTGCGCTCTTGCGAGCCGGAGTTGCGCGCTGTGGGGTTGGCGGGAGGGCGTCCCTTGGGGGGGGCGCGCTGCGCCGTTGTGAGGGGCGTCTGAGGTCAGGCGCTCGTCCTCCCCCGGCTGCCCGACCTCACGGCGGGCTGTCGGGGTCCGCTGCCCACTTCTTGCTCTGGGCGCGGGTGTGCGGGCGTGGGGGCCCGGCACTGTCCCTTTGGCTTGCATGCCCTGCGGGGGGCTGCTTGCCGCGGGGGGTGGTTTGTGGCCGTCCCGGGGGAGTAGCCCTCCTCTGTTGTGAGGGGCGTCTGGTGTCAGGCGCTGTCCCTCTCCCAGCCGCCTGTCCTTGGGGGCGTGCAGCCAGGACCGGTTGCCCGTGTGTCCCGGGCACGCTTGGTGTGGGCATCGGGCCCCAGCACCGCTTTCACAGCGTGCGCTCTTGCAAGCCAGCGTTGGGCGCTGTTGGGCCGGCGGGAGGGCGTCCCCGGGGGAGCTGCCTTGCGCCGTTGTGAGGGGCGTCTGCGGTCAGGCGCTCGTCCTTCCCCGGCTGCCCGTCCTCAGGGCGGGCTGTCGGGGTCCCGTGCCCACTTGCTGTGGGCGCGGGTGTGCGGGCGTGTGGGCCCGGCACTGTCCCTTTGGCTTGCATGCCCTGCAGGGGGCTGAGTGCCGCGGGGGTGGTGGGTGGCCGTCCCGGGGAGGGGGGGGCTTCCACTATTGTGAGGGGCGTCTGCTGTCAGGCGCTATCCCTCTCCCGGCGCCCGTCCCTGGGAGCGGGCAGCCAGGACCTGTTGCCCGTGTGTCCCGGGCACGGGTGGTGTGGGCATGGGGGCCCAGCACCGACCCCACAGCGTGCGCTTATGCGAGCCGGCATTGCGCGCTGTGGGGGTGGCGGGATGGCGTCCTCGGGGGGGTTGCCTTGCGCCGTTGTGAGGGGCGTCTGAGGTCAGGCGCTCGTCCTTCCCCGGCTGCCCGTCCTCAGGGCGGGCTGTGGAGGTCCGCTGCCCACTTGCTGTGGGCGCGGGTGTGCTAGCGTGGGGGCCCAGCACTGTCCCTTTGACTTGCATGCCCTGCGGGGGGCTGCGTGCCGCGGGGGTGGTGGGGGGCCGTCCCGAGGGGGTGGCCTTCCACTGTTGTGAGGGGTGTCTGGTGTCAGGCGCTGTCCGTCTCCCTGCCGCTCATCCCTGGGGGCGGGCAGCCAGGACCCGTTGCCCGTGTCTCCCGGGCATGGTTGGTGTGGGCATGGGGCCCAGCAGCGGCCCCAAAGCGTGCGCTCTTGCGAGCCGGCGTTGCGCACCGTGGGGGTTGCGGGAGGGCGTCCCCGGGGGGGGTGCCTTGCGCCGTTGTGAGGGGCGTCTGAGGTCAGGCGCTCGTCCTCAGCCGGCTGCCCGTCCTCACGGTGGGCTGTCGGCGTCCGCTGCCCACTTCTTGCTTTGGGCGCAGGTGTGCGGGCATGAGGGCCCAGTACTGTCCCTTTGGCTTGCATGCCCCGCGGGGGGCTGCATGCCGTGGGGATGGCTGGGGGCTGTCCCGGGGGGGTGGGCCTTCCACCGTTGTGAGGGGCGTCTGCGGTCAGGCACTGTCCCTCTCCTGGCCGCCCGTCCCTGCAAGCGGGCTGCTGGGTCTCCGCGACCCGTGTTTGCCGGGCGTCGGTGGTGTTGGCGTGGGGACCAAGCACCGGTCCCAGAGCGTGCGCTGTTGCAAGCCGGCGTTGCGCGCTGTGGAGGTGGCGTGAGGGCGTCCCCGGGGGGGCGGCTTGAGCCGTTGTGAGGGGCGTCTGAAGCCAGGCGCTCGTTCTTCCCCGGCTGCCCGTCCTTAGTGCGGGCTGTCGGGGTCCGCTGCCCATTTACTGTGGGCGCGAGTGTGCGGGCGTGGGGGCGGGGCACTGTCCCTTTGGCGTGCATGCCCTGCGGGGGGCTGCGTGCCGCGGGGGTGGTGGGAGGCCGTTTTGGGGGGGGTGGCCTTCCACCGTTGTGAGGGGCGTCTAGTGTCAGGCACTGTCCCTCCCCCGGCCGCCCGTCCCTTGGGGCGGGCGGCCGGGGCTCTGCGACGCGTGTTTCTCGGGCGCGGGTGGTGTGGGCGTGCGGACCCAGCGGCGGCCCCACAGCGTGCGCTCTTGTGAGCCGGCGTTGCGCGCTGTAGGGAGGGCGTCCCCGGGGGGGACGCCCCGCGCTGTTGTGAGGGGCCCCCCTGGGGTCCGGCGCTCGCCCTCCCCTGGCTGCCTGTCTGTTGGGCGGGCAGCTAGGGCCTGTCGCTCACTTGCCGTGGGCGCGGGTGTGTGGACGTGGGTGTGCCGCCCGTCCCTGGGGCGGGCGGCCCGGCGTTGGTGCGTGTGGTGTGTGTGGTGCCTGTGCGGTGTTTGTGTGCTGGCGGGTGCGTGGCGGTGCAGTGTGTCCGGTGGTGCTGTGGTGCGCTGTGCTGCCGCCCTTCGTCTGCCCCCCTCTGCCCCCCTCTCTTGCGCTACCTCTTAGCCTTGTGCTTGCCGTGGCTTGTGGCTGTGCCCCCTTGCCCGCGGGCGTCCCTCGCTTGGCTGCTGGCCACCCTCCTTCTTCCTGCTTTGTTGGGGCGCTCCTTACCCTTTCCTCTACTCTCAGTTGGTCTGCCCTCCTCCCTGGCGTGCATTTTCCTCTGCCTCGCTTGCGTCCTTGTGTGTGACTCGGTTTTTCCCTTTGCCTACTTCCTCGCTCTCCGGGTCCTCCTCCTTCTCTCCTTCTTGGTCCTTTGGAAAAACGGAAGGATGGGGGTGTGGGCTATTGCGGGGGTGGCGGTATTGACGATGACATAGGCATGTGCACTTCGTTGGCGGCGGTGGGTGTCCGCGTTGCTACGGCGGGGTTATCTCCTAATGTGGTTTGTGTGTGTGTGTGGCGGTGTCGTGGTTTTTCTCCATACCACTTGTACGGTGTTGGCGACCTATGAGAGCGTTCTGTGGGGACGGGGTGTTTGGTCACAAGGCGAGCGTGTACGTTGCTGTTGCCTCGCTTGCTCTTGCTTGTTGCTCTCGTCGCACTTGCTTGTGGGCACCGTGCATACCTCTGGCTCTTCTTGTATGTGCGTGTTTCATCGAGGTGGCATACACTCATACCATCCAATAATTCTTTCCGCGGTGTTGGCTGCCTCTTCGTGCGTGTCCGTTTTTCGTCTCCTTCAGGTAGGTAGGGTAGGTAGGTATCTTCGGGAGCTCGGGATGCCTCGTTTGACAAAGCAGGAGAAAGTTCTTACCAAGGGGACGTCATGTCCCTCCCACTGCCCTATGTCAGGTTTCTCTTGAGCCGCTCCCGCATGTGCTTGGGAAGGCATTGTCGCGGCCACCCAGTCCATGTGTCCCAGGTGGGAGGGTGTCCCCACATGTGTCAATGGGTAGGGCCACATGCCCCCTCCTTTGAGCGGCAGCTCTGGGGGCTGCCCAGCCGTGTGGAGTATCTCTCACCACAAGGCATATTGCTCCCGCTTGTCTACGGTACGACCGCCTCACCCTTGTGGTTACAGTTGCGGGGCCACTCTGCCTGGCAGGCGACCCCCTCTTGGACTGTGTACCGGCTCTCCTGTCACCGGTTGCTTCCATGGCTCCGGCTGACGTTTGCCATGGTCCCCGATGCAGCCTGGCCGGGCTCAGACCAGTGGCCTTGGAGTACCGCTCCTGCCCCTGGCCCGGTGTGTCGGCCGGGTCGCGCCGTCGTGTCCAACCCATGGGGTGTTGGTTCTTTCCTGTCCCTCGTCCGCCCTATGTGTGCGGGGTGTCCCGGGCCTCTTGGCTCCTGTTCACCGGTGTGCTCGCGCGGTTTGTTGTGCTGTTTCTGCGGTGTCCTGGGCCACTTGGCTCCTGTTCACCGGTGCGCCCGCTTGGTGTGGTGCGTTGCGCGTGCCGTGTCCCGGGCCCCTTCACTCCCGTTCACGGGTGTGCCCGCTGGGTGTGTTGTGTTGCGTGTGTGGTGTCCTCGGCCACTTCGCTCCTGTTCGCCGGTGCGCCTGCTCCGTGTGTTGCTTTGCGTGCGCGGTGTCCTGGGTCACTTGGTTCCTGTTCACCGGTGTGCCTGCTCTGTGTTCTGTTTTGTTTGTGCCCTGTCCTGGGCCACTTGGCTCCTGTTCACCGGTGTGCCCGCGCGGTTTGTTGTGTTGTGTCTGCGGTGTCCTGGGCCACTTGGCTCCTGTTCACCGGTGTGTCCGCTCGGTGTGTTGTGTTGCGTGTGTGGCGTCCTTGGCCACTTGGCTCCTGTTCACCGGTGCGCTCGCTCGGTGTGTTGCTTTGCGTGCGCGGTGTCCCGGGCCTCTTGGCTCCTGTTCACCGGTGTGCCAGGCCGTGGTGTCTCGTCCCTTTGTTGCCCTCGGTGAACGAGCGTGTGCGGTGTCCTGGCCCTCGTGGCACTCGTTCACCGGTGTGCGCGCTGTGTGCAGTGCGTGTGCCATTGGTGGTTGTGTCCCTCTTCCCCCCCCCCTGATTTTCTTTTTTTCTGTTTGATGGAAAAAAAAAGAAAAAAAAACAGGGCCGCGCGTACACTGCAGGCACAGGCACGGGCAGCTGGTGCGGTGGTGCAATAGTGTTGTGTCTTCTGGCGTGTGTCGTCATTGCTGTGGCGGCAGTCGCACCCCAGGGGTGCGGCTCGCGCTTTTTGATGTACACGGGTATGGGCCAAGGTGGGTTTGGTTAGGTGTCTCTTTGCTTCTGGAGCTGGCTGGTTAGGCAGCTCTGTGGGCTGTGGGTGTGGGCTGTGGCTACGTTGTTCCCCTGGCGGGCCTGGTTAGAAGTCAAGGGTTAGCGGTTTCGGGGTGTGGCTCGGGTTTAATATGTGTTTGGGCTTTGGCTCGGTAAGGCAGTTGCGACCGTAGCGGGCCTGATTTCGGTGCCCATGGGCGTAGTGGTGCCCGCTGTCATGTGTGTTGGCGTCCTTCGGCCTCCGGTTTGTTTGGTGACTTCTTGGCGGGGCCCTGGCGTGGCGCCCTGTGGTGGTGGTTTGCTGGGTAACGGGGTTAGGTGGCGGCGCCGCTGGCCGGGGGGTCAGGCGAGTCGTGTTGTGCGGTGCGCAGGGCTCCTGGGGTGCTGTGGGTGTCGCCGGTGTCGGTGCGCCGAGGCTTGTGGGGTGGTGAGGGGGCGTGTGTGTGCGGGGCTGGGCTTTGGGTGATGTACCACAGGCGGATGCTGTCTCGCTGTGTCTCCTGGAGCGTCTCTCGCAGGTGCGTGAGGACATACGGGTGGTCCTGGGGCGCGGGGAGGTTGCGGGGATGGACTCCCTGGAGGTGGAGAGCATCGGCCAGCATGGCTTCCCATGCGGCCTGCGGCATCCACCCCCCCGCCGGCCGGAGGCGGCAGTTCTCCACCGACCGCTTGCGAAGCCGGTGGACCAGGCCCTCGAGGGAGGGCACTCCCCGGGCCTACTTTCGCAGCTGCCAGAGCTGCGTATGGGTCCAGCGCTGCCACCACTGTCCCTGGGCGGGGCCACGGTCTTGAGCGGAGGAGTTGGCGTGGGTGGGCGTGACGGGGTCGTGGGGACCGGTGGCGGTGGCGGGCCTGGGGGATTCCTCGTTCTCCTGTACCGTGGGGGTGCGCGGGGAGTGGGGGCACGAGCGGATGTGGACCCGCAGGTGTGCGCGCACGGTCTCCGCCTCAGGGTTGGGTGGGGACTCGCGGCGGTGGCGGGGCATGCGCTGTATGTGGGCTGACATCCGGGGTTGGTAGGGGGGCGGGGACGCTGCTGGCGGACCCTGGCGTCGTTCTGGCCTGGTCGGGGGCGGTCCGTGGGCCTGGGGTGCGGGCTTTGAGAGGCTGGCAGGATGAGGTGCGTCGTGCTTCGGCCGCAGCGCGCTCCGCCATTAAGGTGGTGGCGGCGGCGTCGGTGACGGTGGGGGGGCGCCGTGCTTGGTGCTGCTGCCTCCGGGCCTGGGACAGCTGGGGCCGAATGTCATAGAGGACGTCCTCGGGGGTCGGGCTTGCGCTGCCGTCGTGGCGCCTGGCTTGGGCTTGGGTTTGGGCTTGGCTGCAGGTTGCGGTCGTGGCGCGCTGATGGGTTTGGGTGGCTGTTTGGCGGCGGTCTTGGGTTTTGGCTGGGTCGCGGCTGCGGGCCTCGTCGGGGCGTGGGCCTTGGCGGCGGCAGGGTTGCTTGTGGTGGGGACGGGTTTGGGGGCCCTTTTGGAAGGTGTCCCCCGCGGCTTGGGGGGTTGAGTGCTGGATGGAGACGTGGTGGTGGTGGTGGATGAGGTGGTCGTGGTGGTGGAGGTTGTGGAGTCGGAGGCAGAGGAGAGGGCTGTGGGAGACGGCGGAGGGTTCTGGGCTTCGGGGTCGGGCGTAGGATGCTGGGTCCTGCAGATAGGGAGAATGAGGGTGCTCAGGCACTGGGCGTGTGCCTGCTTTCCCTGATGACGTGGGATACCCGGGGGGTGGCCATATCTGCTCCAGGACGTGCGGGTGTGTTTGCTGGAGGTAGTCGAGGGTGCGGAGGAAGCATCGCTGGATGCCGGGCATGTCCTTCTCTGTGAGGTGGGGTCAGTTTTGGGTCGGGGTGTCTGGGCCCGGCCACAGCAGCGCCATGAGGCGGGCTGCCACCATGTATCGGCAGAGCTGTAGGGTGGTGGGGCGTGGGGGGGTGGGTCCCCTGCGGTTTGGGGGGGCTTCCCTCTGCTGGGGGCGCAGCGTGACCCTCCACAGCCACCGGTCCGTGGGGATCCCCCAGGTCCGTTGGGTCCACTTGGCGAGGCAATACATCGCCCTAGCAAGGCCCTGGTTGCCGCTGCGGATGGAGAGCAGCGTGTCCAGGGATTTGCGTTCCCACGTGCCCCAGATGTGGGGGTCGTCAGGCTCGTCCCCCGTGGCGTACGTGTCGAGGCCTGGGTTCTGTGGGGGGGGGGGCGTAGTCGGCGGGGAGGAGGGAGTCGGTGCCGTGCACCACCCAGTGGTCAGTTGGTGCGTGGTAGTGGGTGGTGGAGAGGGTGTAGTGCAGATTGTACATGAGAGTCATGTACGTGGAGGGGGCTGGCTGCCGGTCGTCGGGGCTGGGGACGTCCCCCGGGACGTGGTGCCAGAAGTTGCTCAGGGAGGCCATCCGGGCTACCCATGTTTTCCGCTCCCACTCTTTGGTGTTGTCGGGGGTGGCGCTGGGTGGGGGTGGGCCATGTTGGGCTTGCGGTAGCGGGTGCGGCCCTGGGTGCTGTCCCGCTCCGGCACCGGGTGTCCAACTAGGTGTCGCCGCCAGTCGATGGGGGGCACCCAGATCCGGCTCCCCGTGGGGGGCGGGCTCTCGCCGTCTGGGGTGGCGCGTGGGGGGCGGTCGTGTAGGGCGACGTGGAGGAAGGCGTCGAAGAGGAAGTCTCAGACGCCTTCCCCAAGGGTAGCCGCCTGGACCAGAATGTTCGCCCGGATGCGCTGGGTGGTGCCAGAGGTGTGGAGGCGCAGCACCTCCTAGTCCCCGAGTCCCCAGAGGTGCTGTCGTACCGCTGCGGGGTTGTGTAGAGCGTAGGGTTCGGCCGGTGCGGCGGCTGGTGGTGCGGGGTGTGATCGGGGGCTGGTGTGGGTTCAGGGGGGGGTGGTCGTCGTTATCTCGTGCGGGGTCCGGTGATGGGGTTTCTTGTGGCGGTCGCGGGAGGGGGGATTCGCGGTGGCGTGTGTCGGCGGGGGCATCGACGTCAATTGGCTGGTACTGGCTGCCGCGTGTTGCGTCCGTGGCCTGGTCTCAGGGGGGGGGGGGCGGGGGGGGTGGTGTGGGGGTGGCACTGTTGGTGGTGGGGGGGGCGGGGGTGGGTGCTGTGCTGGCTGGAAGTCTGGGCGTCCCTGTGGGTCGTGTGGGTGTTGCATGTGTGCGCCGTGCGGTCGTTGCGGTTCCTGGCTGGTTGTGGTGCCGAGGTTTTGCTGGGAGGTGGCCGCATGGGCGTCCGGGTGGGGCTGTGGTCCGTATGTATTGGGTGGCTGTTGGTGGATGGTGCTTGTGGGTATGGAGTGTTGGTGGGGGGGCTGCTGGTGGTGCTGTGGCGCTCTTACCAGGCCCTGGTGTTGCTGGTGTGCGTGCGCGGCTCCCCGCGGGTCCATGGGGGTGTACCGTGGCTCTTGTGTTGTGGGCCTGTGTAGTGGGGGCGGCAGGTGGTGCTGGACTGCGTTGTGGTGGTGTTCAGGGTGTGCTGGTTGTGTGTGGTACCCCGGCGTTGGTGGGTGTGGTGGTAGGGGCTGGTGGTGGTGGAATACGTGATGGTGTGGTGCGGTGATGTGTGCCATGTGGGGTGGGTGGTTCGTGGGGCCTGGTTGTGCTGGGGCGTGGTGGGGATGTAGCTGGTGGGGGTCGCTGTAGCATGGGGGCATCAGGGGGTAGGGGCTGGGAGGGACGGGGGCGTGGTCGTGGTGTTGGTGGTGCCATGTCCCCTGGCTCTGCGCGTATGATGGTCCTGGCATGGTGTGGACGTGTGCGGGCGGTGGTGGCTGACTGGGCTGCAGGGTTTTGGTGCTGCGGTACGGTGGTGATGGTAGGCGCTGGCGGGGGCGGTGCTGTCGGTGTGCCCCGGGGGTCTGGGCGTGGGGTGGTGCGGTGTGGCTGGACCCGGGCCCTGGTCGGGGAGTCGCACCCTGCTGGCAGGCGCGCTGGCGGGCCCCCTGACCTGTCTTGGTCTTCTTGGCCTGGTCGGTGTTGGGGGCGGGTGAACCCACCCTGTCCCCGTGGGGACGACGGAGAGCAGGCGTGCCAGCGGTGTGCCTCTCGGAGGCGCGTTCCGAGGCCTCTGACGTAGGTGCGCTGGTCTGTGAGGCCCATCCGTGTGGCAGTGGCCTCGTCGAGGCGGCCAGGTGGGCGTCTCGAAAGGACGCCCAGCCCTCCGGGGGCTTCAGTTGCGCGAGCTGGGGGTGGTGTGTTGGGTAGAGGAGTGCACTGAGTGGGTAAGGTGTTCCTTTCTGTCGGCCCGGGGCGGTGTTGAACCGGCTGCAAGTGATTCGGAGGTAGGCTGCTATCTCCTCTGGTGCCGTGTCCGCCCACGCTTCTGGCGTCAGGGCTGCTGCTTGGGGGGCCGGGAGTTGTGGGTCTGGGAGGTGTAGGTCACAGTGGTGGAGGTATAGGGCGAGGAGGATGTGGCGGACCGCCACGTCCAAGCAGCCCCCGCTGTGGCGTAAGGGTGGGCTGTGGGGGGGCAGGGGTGTGCTGCCCGTGGCCACGGCTATGGTCCATGCGTGGTCCGCCGCGTCCGCCAAATAGTACCCTCCCAGGTGGTCCTGGAGGGTGTCGGTGAGTGGCCCGAAGAGGCTGGGGTGGCTGGCGGGGGGGGGGGGGGTGCGGCTGGCGCCGCGGGCCGCTCGCGGTGGTGGGGTTTGAGGTCCCGCAGTGGGGGCAGTGGGTGAGGCGGTGCACGGCTCCCAAGCAGACCCAGTGGTCTGGGTTGCAGGGCAGGGCCGTCTGTGGTAGCCGCTGACGTACGCAGAGGGGACATGCGGTGGCTGGCGGTCGGTGGTACCTGTGGACAGACGGTGGCTCGGGGGGATGGGGGCTGGCGGCGCGCGCATGCTGATGGGCGTTTGTGCGGTGCCTGTGGTGCTCGTGTGTGCCGTGCCAGTGTTGTGCTCGGTGGATGGTGTGTAGGCGTGGTGGGGGTTCCGTGTTGGTATGTCACGGGGTAGGTTCTCATGGTTGGTAGAACAGGAGTTTGAGGAGGTGGGCTTGGTCTGTTTGGGGCAGGGTTGCTGCATGCTGCAGGTATTTGTGGGTGCCGTATGTGAGCTGCTCCGCTGTCTTGGCAACGGCCGTCCGTTGCATGTGCGCCGCCGTGGCCTGGGGGTCCTCCGCGTGGGTGCGTAGTAAGGTGTAGACGGCAGTGGGGACGAGTCCCCTGCGGACTGCCTCGAGTACCTCCGTCTGCTTGAGGACGGTGGTGAGTTGCTGGGTCGCCGGGGACTGGTCCAGCCATCCGGCGTGCTGTCCCATGGTGTGGGTTGGGTTCCAGTCCGTGAGGGTGTCCAGTCCTCTGTACAGGGGGCAAACCTTGAAGTGGTCTCAGGTTTCTCCTTCCGCGTGGCCACAGATACATTTGGTGTATCCTGCGGGGACGTGGATCGAGGGGCGCGCAGCCATCGCTGGTATCGGGTGAGGAGGGGAAGCTGTTCGAGGGCGAGTTGGAGTCGGGGTTTTTGTAGGTGTGCTGGGAGGCTATCCGGGCGCAAGGCGGAGTAGTAGAGGGGGGTGTGGACGGAGTCTTCGAGGCGTCGGAGGCGTTCGGTGTTCGCTTAGTGGCCCAGTGTGGTGGCCAGTTGCTGGATGGGTGTGGGGTAGTGGTACTGCTTGTCTCGATCTCTGTACGGCGTGTCTTTGGATATCCATGGGGGGGGCTGTGTGGCTGAGGGTATCAAGGGCAGGTGCTGCAGGTGGCTGTGGTGTGGGTTGTCCAGTCGCACGTGTTCGAACCCCCGGGTGTGGCTGGTGTTCTGGTGTTTGGCCTGCGTGTCTGCGCGTCCATTGCCGTATGCGTAGCGGTGTGACTCCTGTTTGACGATGTGTAGGGCGTCCTGGGGTTGCATGCCCCTGAAGGCCATCCATAGTCCCAACGCTTGTGTGATGAAGCTGGACTCGAGTGCCTTGTGGAGGAGCAGGTCCGCAAGGCGCCTGGTGAGGTGGATGTCAACCGTGGCGTCCACGACTACCCAGATGTTGCGTGGCCGGATCTTTGTGGGTGGCGGTGTGGCGGTGACGGCGTCCGCCAGGGTGCGCAGTTAGCCGTCGGAGGACACCTCAAAGATGGTGGCCCTGGTGTGGTGTTCATCGTGGAAGCCGTCAGCGTGCCGAGTGATGCGCACGGAGGCACAACCGACCCCGGGGGTGCGTTGCTGGGTGCCGGATGCGTCAGTGAAGTAGATGATGTCGGTGTCGCTGGGTATGGGTAGGCGGGCAATTGCTGTGGGTTGATAGACGTAGACGGGGTTCCCTTGGGCGGTTCTGGCAGTGATTTGCGTGGGTTGCAGTAGCGGCGCTGCATAGACGCCTATCCCCTGGGAGATGATCGCCTGGGCTCGTGGGGTGAGGCGGAGGAGGCCCCTGTCTGGGCGCCCCTGGGTGATATACGCGTACATCAGGTGGAACAGGTATCCCATATTGGGGTGGAACTTCTGGCACGTGATGGTCTGTCGCCGCTCCTTGTTGTCTTTGTCGCCGCGGAGGGTGGTGCATTTGTGCTGTAGGGGGCGCATGAATGCCTCCTGAGGTCCTGCGCGGTGTGGGTCGCAGCGGTCGTACTCTATGGCCACGCTGTCCGGGTCTGCCGGCTCGTTGGTGAACGTCAATGTTGCCGTGGGTGTTCGGGTCCAGGCTACGTGCGCCAGGTGGTCTGGGGGTACCGTGTGAAACCAGGGGGAGAGCCATGCCTGCTGGTCGGGGTTGGCGGCGGCGGTGGGGGTGTGGTAGTGGGTGGAGATGAGGTGTAGCAGGGGCCACGGAGTGTCGAGGGCTGCCGGGCCGCAGTGCCAGCACCTGCGTGGTATGCCCTGGTCACTGTGTCTGACTGGTGGTACATCGGTCTCCGGTGCGTTGTCTTTGGGGATGGACCAGGGGGCATGGTGTCGCTGGACAGTGCGGGTAGCATGTTTGTGGCCGTTTGGTGCTAGTAGCAGGATGCTGGCTGGTGTCCCGCCTTCGGCTGACGGGCCGGGCTCCTCCTGCTTCGTGCTGCCGTCGTTGGGGGTCTCGTGCTCTCTCAGGCGGGGCCGGGGATGCTGGCGCTGGAAGGCTGTGTACACCGTTTCGATGTCCTTGGGCCCCGGCATGTCGCGCCCTGCCTTCGTAGCACATGCGCGGAGGTACGCTTGGAAGACGTGACGTGCTGGCCATTGTGGGTCGGAAAGGAACGGGGCGTGGTGGGCGTCGCACTGGGCCATGATTCTCATCTGTGTTGGGGTGATATACACTATTGTGATGGTGGCCCCCATGAGGCGCAGGGTGTCCACCTTGCCTGCCGGGTGTCGGCGGATGTCGGTGTGCGTGGCCACGAGTGGCCCCTGTTGATCGCAGTGGTGGTTTGTCAGGATGGCGTGCGTGTGGTGCGGTAGGAGGAGTTGTAGCTGGGCCCAGATGCCAGTGCCCACGAAGGTGGAGACGCCGTGTTGCGCCAGTATCCACCGGGGGCAGGTGTTGCGGGCCATTTGCGCTTCTTTTATGCGTATGGCTGCCGCCTCGCGAACTTCAGGTTGGTGGTTGTGTGTCACCCTGTGTAGGAGGTGTGCTGCGTGTTTGGCATAGGCCATGTTGACCAGGGCGCCGTTATTGTGTCTGTAGTAGCGCCAGTGGGCCATCATGGCCTCCTTGGGGAAAGACGTGGGCCAGCCTCCGTGTTGCGCCCATGCTTTCGTCACTTGCTGTCGAGCGTGGCGTAGGGCGTCTTGGGGGCGCGGGAGGTGCAGGTCTTGGTGCCCGATGGCCGCATTGAGCACCGCTTCCATGAAATACGCCAGGCCCTGCGTAGACAGGAGGTCCCCCCTGGCAATTTGGGGTAGCCAGGCGAGGCGCTCTTCCAGCTTGCTTGGGAGTGTGATGTGGCGGTGCCGAGTGGCCTGTGTGACTCCCAGGTGGACTGTGGTGTCTTCCTGGTGTAGGGGTTCGCCTTTCCGGATGTCGGGGGTGGGGGTCCTGGCGTCGGCCAGCCCGACCAATTTGCGGGGGTGCACTAGGAGCTGGTGGGCGTCCAGGTAGGTTGTGGTGAGTTGGAGAATGGCAGACGCTTGCTCGGTGGTCGTTGGTAGCCCTGCGTTCTCAGGGTCGCGGTGGCGGGTGGCCGTAGTTAGGAGGTTGTCGTCTGCGAAGTTGATGAGGGGGGACCGTAGCGGGTATGGGGCGTACCCCGGGTATACCCGTGCTAGCTCGAATGCCAGTGGTAGGGTGACGAGGAGGTAGAGGAAGGGGCCCTCGGCGCCTCCTTGGGGGACCCCGCTGTCTGTGCGGGTCCAGGGGGTGAGGCCTGCGGCTGTGATGAGGGCGTAGAGCCGGGTCTGGATGTACCCGGTCATGAAGGATAGAAATGGGAGGCCCATGGCGTCCCCATACCTCCGTGAGGAGCCGGTGTGGGGCGTGGGGGAACGCGCCTTGGACATCGAGGGAGGCGACAATCATCTCGTAGGGGTTCATGTCCAGTGCGGTGTCCTGGAGGAAAATGGCCTCGTGGGAAGACCAGCCGTCCATGGCTCCCCATATGCTGGCGGGCACGTGGGCGAAGACCACCGGCGCGATGCAGCCTAGGATGAGCGTCCACACCAGCTTGACCTCGGTGGTGGCGCAGACTATGGGCCGCCAGTTTCTGGCTGCGCCCAGTCTGCCTTCTTGTGGAGGGGGTGGACCAGGTTGGCCCACTCAGGGGGCTGCTTGCCGCGGGGGTGGTGGGAGGCCGTTTCGGGGGGGGTGGCCTTCCACCGTTGTGAGGGGCGTCTAGTGTCAGGCACTGTCCCTCCCCCGGCCGCCCGTCCCTTGGGGAGGGCGGCCGGGGATCTGCGACCCGTGTTTCTCGGGCGCGGGTGGTGTCGGCGTGCGGACCCAGCGGCGGCCCCACAGCGTGCGCTCTGGCGAGCCGGCGTTGCGCGCTGTAGGAGGGGCGTCCCCGGGGGGGGTGCCCTGCGCCGTTATGAGGGGGCGCTTGGGGTTAGGCGATCGCCCTCCCCTGGCTGTCCGTCCGTGGGGCGGGCAGCTAGGGCCCGTCGCCCACGTGCCGTGGGCGCGGCTGTGTGGGCGTGGGTGTGCCGTCCGTCCCTGGGGCGGGCGGCCCGGCGCTGGTGCGTGTGGTGTGTGTGGTGCCTTTGCGGTCTCTGTGAGCTGGCGGGTGCGTCACGGTGCGGTGTGTCCGGTGGTGCTGTGGTGCGCTGTGCTGCCTCCCTTTGTCTGCCACCCTCGTGCCCCCCTCTCTTGCGCTACCTCTTAGTGTTGTGCGCCGTGGCTTGTGGCTGTGCCCCCTTGCCCGCGTGCGTCCCTCGCTTGGCTGCTCGCCACCCTCCTTCTTCCTGCTTTGTTGGGGCGCTCTTTACCCTTTCCTCTAATCTCCGTTGGTCTGCCCTCCTCCGTGGCGTGCATTTTCCTCTGCCTCGCTTGGGTCCTTGTGTGTGGCTCGGTTTTTTCCTTTGCCTACTTCCTCGCTATCCGGGTGCTCCTCCTTCTCTCCTTCTTCGTCCTGTGAGAAAAAGGAAGGATGGGGGTGTGGGCTATTGCGGGGGTGGCGGTATTGACGATGATATAGGCATGTGCACTTCGTTGGCGGTGGTGGGTGTCTGCGTTGCTACGGCGGGATTGTCTCCTAATGTGGTTTGTGTGTGTGTGTGGCGGTGTCGTGGTTTTTCTCCATACCACCTGTACGGCGTTGGCGACCTATGAGAGCGTTGTGTTGGGATGGGGTGTTTGGTCACAAGGCGAGCGTGTACGTTGCCGTTGCCTCGCTTGCTCTTGCTTGTTGCTCTCGTCGCACTTGCCTGTGGGCACCAGGCATACCTCTGGCTCTTCTTGTATGTGCGTGTTTCCTCGCGGTGGTATACACTCATACCATCCAATAATTCTTTCCGCTGTGTTGGCTGCCTCTTCGTGGGTGTTCGTTTTCCATCTCCTTTAGTCCGCCTCGGTCCCGGTGTATTTTGTTGTGGACTTGTGCCCTGTAGGATGCGCCCTGTGGGGAGGAGACAGTATGGGGGGGCATAGATGGTGGTTCCTTTGTGTTTGTGTGCACGGGCTGGGTGGTGCGTCGTGTATTCTTCTCCTCCCCTGCTCTATCCCTTCCCCCCCTCGGCTTCCGGCGCCCTTCTTGCTTGTTTACGCTCTTGCGGTTCTTCTGTTGGCGGCGGCCTTGGGCGGTCTTTTTTTCCATACCTGGTGGTGTTGCTTGCGTTGGCGCTCAGGTGCCCTTGGTGGTGGTGTGTGGCTCTCTCCGTGCTTTAGTGCCCATGCGCTGCAAACGCATCCAAGAAGGTCCCGAGTGTCGCTGGACAGCGTGGAAAGAATAAATGAGAACGAAGAGAAAAATGCACCAAAAGAAAAGATAAACACAGAAAGCGTTTTTACTGACCTCAAACCCCCCCCATGAATTTTTGGCCGCTGTTTGGTGAGGTCAGCAGAAAAATCCACACATCCAGACCTCCGCGAGAACAGAGAAGAGAACCAGACAAGACAGTGCATCCAGTGCATGCCCAAAAACAACTAGCAAAGTGCATGTCGTAGGACTAGTCCAAAGGAGCGTGAACACGACGAACAACGGCGAGGGAAACAAAAGTATGTTCTGACGCGGCGAGGTATGGAGCTGCCAAGAGAGTACCACGCCCAAACAAGCACGACGCCAAAGTGGCAAGAGACCAACGCGGAGAACGACTACACTACGGGCAAGGCAGGAAAAGACAGGGCAAGCAAACACCAAACAACCACACGTAAAAGCGCTTACTCTTGGGCGCCGTCAAAACAAAAGAGTGGAGTCACCAAGCATAAAGCATCGCACGCTAAATACCCGTGAAACCTCTCATCCCCATGCCCTTGTCTATTTATACCACATGATACCTACCTTGCCCGCGGAGCAAACCGAAATGAACGGCACCACGAGGCGGTGCGGACACCGATCATGAAGAAGCGCCAACGAAACAACAAGCCGCTAGGCAGCACACGGCAATGAGACATGACACAACACTATGCGTCACGAACACATAACGACACAACAAGCAACGATGCAACACCATACGACAACGCAAAAAACCAAGTTCCACGACACACACCCAAACACCGCACGACACCACTGGAAACAACACAACACGATGCAACACACCACCGCAACCAGCGCACCACCACAACACAACGAGAGAGCCACGCCACACGACACAACAAACCACAACGCGACGGCGCTACATGACACAACAATGGAGCGCAAACAGATACCTATTACACAACAGCACGCAACGCCGAGACACAACTCAAAACAACAAGCCCGCCAACAAGATACACTACCTCAAAACAAACAACTAAACAACGATACACAATAACGCAACATGCTACACAATGCAACCAACCGCCAAACAACAACACGCAACACCGCGTTACAATAGCCAACGCAACACACCAACATACAACCCAATGCACCACGACACGACACGACAACACAACACGCATAACGCCACTACACAATACAGGAACCATAGGACATCACAATAGAACACAACAACACATAACACGGAGCTTCACGACGCAACAATGACGCGCAACTAACGTACCAACAAAACAACACGCCATTAAAACCACTTAACAACCAAAAGGGGCCACAAAAGATGCCACAAAACAACGCCGCAGAACGAAAACCCATCAAAACCCAGCACAATCAACGACAACAATACAACACAACGCAACAAACCACAAGGCAACACACCGGAACGGACCGCCACAAGACACGCCACCACACCACATGACACGGCACCACACACCACAACAAGACATAACCCAACACAAATCCAACCCCAACGCAACACACAATACCGAACACCAGGACAGGAAGCAGCACCACGAAAAGCGCAACACAACACAAGCACACAAGGAAACACCGCACAACACAGAATGAGGACAATTGACGTAACCCTTGGAACCCACCAAGTACAAACACGAAACACGGCACACCACGACGCACTGCGGCGCCACACCACGCTGCACAACGTAAACACCACCACAAACCGCAACCCGACGCAACCACATACCACCACCAGGACACAACCCAGCATGACGCAGCGGGCCACAACACGCCACACAACACAACAGCTACACAACATGCCGCAAGGCGGCACGCGACAACAACCAGTGATACACAACAACGTCACGCAACAGAAAACGCCACAACCCAACGAAAACTACACAACACCAAGTAACATGACGCAATACTACACCACACAACCAACCACCATGAAACAGCACGCGACGCGACATGGCAAAGCCAATGTCCGACACAGCGAGACACCACCAAACGCCACACGACACGACACAAAACACGCTGCGACAGGACGCAACGACACAACCACGCGACGCCACACCACCAAACACCATCCTACACGACACAACACGACGACGCGGCTACACGACGCCGCGCCACGTCACCAACTGCTGTGTGTTGTGCGGCGCGCAGGGCTCCTTGGGTGCTGTGGGTGCCGCCGGTGTCGGTGCGCCGACGCTTCTGGGGTGGTGAGGGGGTGTGTGTGTGCGGGGCTGGGCTTTGGGTGATGTCCCACAGGCGGCTGCCGTCTCGCTGTGTCTCCCGGAGGGTCTCCCGCAGGTGCCTGAGGACATACGGGTGGTCCTGGGGCGCGGGGAGGTTGCAGGGATGGACTCCCAGGGGGAGGAGCGCATCGGCCAGCATGGCTTCCCATGCGGCCTGCGGCATCCACCCCCCCGCCGACCGGAGGCGGCAGTTCTCCACCGACCCCTTGCGGGGCTGGTGGACCAGTCCCTCGAGAGAGGGCTCTCCCCGGGCCCACTTTCGCAGCTCCCAGTGCTGCGTGTGGGTCTAGCGCTGCCACCGCTGTCCCTGGGCGGGGCGGCGGTTTTGGGCGGAGGAGTGGGCGTGGGTGGGCGTGACGGGGTCGTGGGGACTGGTGGCGGTGGCAGGCCTGGGGGATTCCTCGTAGTCCTGTACCGTGGGGGTGCGCGGGGAGTGGGGGCTCGAACAGATGTGGACCCGCGGGTGTGCGCGCACAGTCTTCGCCTCGGGGTTGGGTGGGGACTCGCGGCGGCGGCAATGGCGGGGCATGCACTGTATGTGGGCTGACATCGAGGGTTGGTAGGGGGGTGGGGACGCTGCTGGCGGAGCCTGGCGTCATTCTGGCCTGGTCAGGGGCGGTCCGTGGGCTTGGGGTGCCGGCTTTGAGAGGTGGCAGGATGAGGTGCGTCGTGCATCGGCCGCGGCGCGCTTCGCCATGAAGGTGGTGGCAGCGGCGTCGGTGACGGTGGGGGGGCGCCGTGCTGGCTGCTGCTGCCTCCGGGCCTGGAACAGCTGGGGCCGAATGTCATAGAGGACGTCCTCAGGGGGTCGGGCTCGCGCTGCTGTCGTGGCGCCGGGCTTGGGCTTGGTTTTGGGCTTGGCTGCGAGTTGCGGTCGTGGCACGCTGACAGGTTTGGGTGGCTGTTTGGCGGCGGTCTTGGGTTTTGGCTGGGTCGCGGGTGCGGGTCTCGGTGGGGCGTGGGCCTTGGCGGCGGCGGGGTTGCTCGCGGTGGGGAAGGGTTTGGGGGCCCGTTTGGGAGGTGTCCCCCACGGCTTGGGGGGTGGAGTGCTGGATGAGGACGTGGTTGTGGTGGTGGATGAGGTGGTCGTGGTGGTGGAGGTTGTGGAGTCGGAGGCGGAGGAGAGGGCTGTGGGAGTTGGCGGAGGGCCCTTGGCTTCGGGGGCGGGCGTAGGATGCTGGGTCCTGCAAGTAGCGAGAATGAGGGTGCGGGCTCGGGCACCGGGCGTGTGCGCGCGCTTTCCCTGGTGACCCATGCAAGCTGGTGCTGGTGTGGTGGCGTTGTCTCGGCTGTGCGGGCACCTGGGTTACCCGGGAGGTGGCCATATCTGCTCCAGGACGTGCGGGTGTGTTTGCTGGAAGTAGTCGAGGGTGCGGAAGAAGCATCGCTGGATGCAGGGCATGTCCTCCTCTGTGAGGTGGGGGTAGATTTGGGTGGGGGTGTCTGGGCCCGGGCACAGAAGCGCCATGAGGCGGGCTGCCACCATGTATGGGCAGAGCTGTAGGGTGGTGGGGCGTGGGGGGGTGGGTCCCCTGCGGTTTGGGGGGGCTCCCCTCTGCTGGGGGCGCAGCGTGACCCTCCACAGCCACCGGGCCGTGGGGATCCCCCAGGTCCGTTGGGTCCACTTGGCGAGGCAATACATCGCCCTACCAAGGCCCTGGTTGCCGCTGCGGATGGAGAGCAGCGTGTCCAGGGATTTGCGTTCGCACGTGCCTCAGATGTGGGGGTCGTCCGGCTCGTCCCCCCTGGCGGACGTGTCGAGGCCTGGGTTGTGCGGGGGGGGGGGGCGTAGTCGGCGGGGAGGAGGGAGTCGGTGCCGTGCACCACCCAGTGGTCAGTTGGTGCGTGGTAGTGGGTGGTGGAGAGGGTGTAGTGCAGATTGTACATGAGAGTCATGTACGTGGAGGGGGCTGGCTGCCGGTCGTCGGGGCTGGGGATGTCCCCCGGGACATGGTGCCGGAAGTTGCTCAGGGAGGCCATCCGGGCTACCCATGTTTCCCGCTCCCACTCTTTGGTGTTGTCGGGGGTGGCGCTGGGTGGGGGGTGGGCCATGTTGAGCTCGCGGTAGCGGGTGCGGCCCTGGGTGCTGTCCCGCTCCGGCACGGGGTGTCCGACTAGGTGTCGCCCCGGGTCGATGGGGGGCACCCAGATCCGGCTCTCCGTGGGGGGCGGGCTCTCGCCGTCTGGGGTTGCGCGTGGGGGGCGGTCGTGTCGGGTGACCTGGAGCAAGGCGTCGAAGAGGAAATCTCGGACGCCTTCCCCCAGGGTGGCCGCCTGGACCAGGGTGTTCGCCCGGATGCGCTGGGTGGTGCCAGAGGTGTGGAGGCGCTTCACCTGCTGGTCCCCGAGTCCCCGGAGGTGCTGCCGTACCGCTGCTGGGTTGTGTAGAGCGTAGGGTTCGGCCGGTGCGGCGGCTGGTGGTGCGGGGTGTGATCGGGGGGTGGTGTGGGTTGGGGGGGGTGGTTGTCGTTGTCGCGTGTGGGGTCCGGTGATGGGGTTTCTTGTGGCGGTCGCGGGAGGGGGAATTTGCGGTGGCGTGTGTCGGCGGGGGCATCGACGTCAATTGGCTGGTCCTGGCTGCCGCATGTTGCGTCCGTGGCCTGGTCTCCGGGGGGGGGGCGGGGGGGGGGGGTGGTGTGGGGGTGGCACTGTTGGTGGTGGGGGGGGCGGGGGTGGGTGTTGTGCTGGCTGGGGGTCTGGGGGTCTCTGTGAGTCGTGTGGGTGTTGCATGTGTGCGCTGTGCGGTCCTTGCCGTTCCTGGCTGGTTGTGGTGGCGAGGTGTGGGTGGGAGGCAGCCGCATGGGCGTCCGAGTGGGGCTGTGGTCCGTATGTAATGGGTGGCTGCTGGTGGATGGTGCTTGCTGGTATGGAGTGTGGGTGGGGGGGCTGCTGGTGGTGATGGGGCGCTCCTACTAGGCCCTGGTGTTGCTGGTGTGCGTGCGCGGCTCCCCGCGGGTCCATGGGGGTGTACCGTGGCTCGTGTGTCGTGGGCCTGTGTAGTGGGGGCGGCGGGTGGTGCTGGATCGCGTGGTGGTGGTGTTGAGGGTGTGCTGGTTGTGTGTGGGTGTGGTGGTAGGGGCTGGTGGTGGTGGAATACGTGATGGTGTGGTGTTGTGATGTGTGCCATGTGGGGTGGGTGGTTCGTGGGGCCTGGTTGTGGGTGCGTAGTAAGGTGTAGACGGCAGTGGGGACGAGTCCCCTGCGGACTGCCTCGAGTACCTCTGTCTGCTTGAGGACGGTGGTGAGTTGCTGGGTCGCCGGGGACTGGGTCAGCCATCCGGCGTGCTGTCCGATGGTGTGGGTTGGGTTCCAGTCTGTGAGGGTGTCCAGTCCTCTGTACAGGGGGCACACCTTGAAGTGGTCCCAGGTTTCTTCTTCCGCGTGGCCACAGATGCATTTGGTGTATCCTGCGGGGACGTGGATCGAGCAGCGCGCATACCATCGGTGGTATCGGGTGAGGAGGGGAACCTGTTTGAGGGCGAGTTGGAGTCGGGGTTTTTGTAGGTGTGCTGGGAGGCTATTCAGGCGCAAGGCGGAGTAGTAGAGGGGGGTGTGGACGGAGTCTTCGAGGCGTCGGAGGAGTTCGGTGTTCGCTGGGTGGCCCAGTGTGGTGGCCAGTTGCTGGATGGGTGTGGGGTAGTGGTACTGCTTGTCTCGATCTGTGTACGGCGTGTCCTCGGGTATCCATTGAAGGGGCTGTGTGGCCGAGGGTATCGGGGGCAGGTGCTGCAGGTGGCTGCGGTGTGGGTTGTCCAGTCGCACGTGTTCGAGCCCTGGGGTGTGGCTGGTGTTCTGGTGTTTGGCCTGCGTGTCTGCGCGTCCATTGCCGTATGCGTAGCGGTGTGACTCCTGTTTGACGATGTTTAGGGCGTCCTGGGGGTGCATGCCCCTGAAGGCCATCCATAGTCCCAACGCTCGGGTGGTGAGGCCGGACTCGAGTGCCTTGTGGGGGAGGAGGTCCCCAAGGCGCCTGGTGAGGTGGATGTCAACCGTGGCGTCCACGACTACCCAGATGTTGGAGGGCCGGATCATTGTGGGTGGCGGTGTGGCGGTGACGACGTCCGCCAGGGTGCGCAGTTCGCCGTCGGAGGACGCCCCAAAGATGGTGGCCCCGGTGTGGTGTTCCACGTGGGGGCCGTCCGCGTGCCGAGTGATGCGCACAGAGGCACAACCGACCCCGGGGGTGCGTTGCTGGGTGCCGGATGCGTCAGTGAAGTAGATGATGTCGGTGTCGCTGGGTATGGGTAGGCGGGCAATTGCTGTGGGGTGATAGACGTACATGGGGTTCCCTTGGGCGGTTCTGGCGGTGATTTGCGTGGGTTGCAGTAGCGGCGCTGCATAGACGCCTATCCCCTGGGTGATGATGGCCTGGACTCGTGGGGTGAGGCGGAGGAGGCCCCTGTCTGGGCGCCCCTGGGTGATATACGCGTACATCAGGTGGAACAGGTATCCCATATTGGGGTGGAACTTCTGGCACGTGATGGTCTGTTGCCGCTCCTTGTCGTCTTTGTCGCCGCGGAGGGTGGGGCATTTGTGCTGTAGGGGGCGCATGGGTGCCTCCTGAGGTCATGCGCGGTGTGGGTCGCAGCGGTCGTACTCTATGGCGACGCTGTCCGGGTCTGCCCGCTCGTTGGTGGACATCCATGTCGCCGTGGGTGTTCGGGTCCGGGCTACGTGCGCCGGGTGGTCTGGGGGTACCATGTGAAACCAGGGGGAGAGCCATGCCTGCTGGTCGGCAGTGGCGGCGGCGGTGGGGGTGTGGTAGTGGGTAGAGATGAGGTGTGGCAGGGGCCACGGAGTGTCGAGGGCTGCCGGGCCGCAGTGCCAGCAAGTGCGTGCTATGCCCTGGTCACTGTGTCTGACTGGTGGTACATCGGTCTCCGGTGCGTTGTGTTTGGGGATGGACCAGGGGGCATGGTGTCGCTGGACAGTGCGGGTAGCATGTTTGTGCTAGTAGCAGGATGCTGGGTGGTGTCCATCCTTCGGCTGACGGGCTGGGCTCCACCGGTGTCGTGCTGCTGTCATTGGGGGTCTCGTGCTCCCTCGGGCGGGGCCGGGGGTGCCGGCGCTGGAAGGCTTTGTACGCTGTGTCGATGTCCTTGGGCCCCGGCATGTCGCGCCCTGCCTTCGTAGCACATGCGCGGAGGTACGCTTCGAAGATGTGGCGTGCTGGCCATTGTGGGTCGGAAAGGATCGGAGCGTGGTGGGCATCGCACTGCGCCATGATCCTCATCTGTGTTGGGGTGATATACACTATGGTGATGGTGGCCCCCACGAGGCGCAGAGTACCACCTCGCCTGCCGGCTGTCGGTGGAAGTCAGTGTGCCTGGCCACGACTCGCCCCTGTTGATCGCGGTGGTGGTTTGTCAGGATGGTGTGCGTGTGGTGTGAAGCCGGTTCGGACCCCCGTGGCCATCTTTTGGTCACTTGGGGGGTGTATCTATGTGCCGGCAAGCCGCCATTGGCTGATATCATACTCCCCCATCCACCTGACCTAACCTGATGTGATAGTGTGATAGGTTTGGCCATTCCAGCTATGAGCGGCCATATTCAGTACCGAGGCGCCGCCAGCTGAGATGTATCCATCAGAATATCAGGAATCAACAGGGTTTTTTTATCATAATGTTTCCGTAATTTTTCCGCCTTTCGTTCTGATTGTCAATGTATCGGCGACTGTCAGTTGGCTCGCGATTTTGCGGTAACCGATTGGTTAACTGTTTTTCACAGATATTTTGGCGGAAACCCCGATGAAGGGTCAGATTTCATCAGTGAAGGGTTTGTTGCTTCCGCAATTTTCATATTATACACTCGCAAAATTAATCCGATTTTTTCAGACTTTCAGAATCGGATTTTCGACTCCGACATCGCCGCACTTGATATGATGAATCTCGAGTGGTCATACATTCTTCCCCGATCACGAATCAACCTTCCTTTTGTTGTGCCCTTCATTTTGCTTGGTGTTATAGTCGAAACAAAAGTCATTCGTGAGACCACTTTGGTGAATCATATCTTCGGCTCACGGCGAGGAATATCAATATCGAGAATTGGGTTGGGACTGCCTTGGTCTCAACTTAATTGAGGAAGCATCAACCGCCTTTGGTGTGTACACATACCGGGTGTAGCAAGGGATAATGGTCAAGAGGGTAGAAAGTGATATATAACTCTTGAACCGTGCAACCGAATATGTTATTGCGACTTTCGAGTGTACCGCATGAGTGTTGGGGTTGCATAGCAACTTTCCTTGGGCTCTTACGTATTTGTAACGTGAAGTTATGTCCATGGAGGGGCATGGCATATCATTGTGGGAGCCACTTTTGGAGGGTATGTGTTATATGCATGGTGTGTGCTTCGATATGCTCACGCCCATGTTATATATCTTCGTGTGGCCGAGAAGATGGGGAGCCACACGTGACAAGGGCTTTGCCAATGTCCCAATTGTGGAATTCAAAGCGCTAGACTAAGTCTACCGCGTATGTATTGCTCATGGTATGTTTGGCAAAGAGATCCATGAGTGCCCTCCCTTTTTAATGGGGCATGTGGATATGAGTGGCGAAGGTATCCCATGCGCCTGATTGAGGATCCAAGTGGGGAAATTGTTCGCAAATGGTTCCAATCATATGTATATTGAACCATGCACGGATATCATGGGTGAGCATAGAGATATACTATCATGACAACTTTGTATTTGGACATATTTTCATGTTTTTGACCTCAATTTGTGCTCATTTTTGTGTTTTGTGTACTTACCTGGTAGGCAAACAGCAAGAAGCCTTTGGAGAGTCGAACCATGGTATGTTGTTCATATGTTGGGATATGCCTTGGAGTTGAACACCACCATATGCCGGATCGCGTACTCCATTTGGCTTGGCCCACAAAGGAATACAAAAATTGGTCCCAAGATCATGGGCTGACTTGGGCAGTGCGTGGCGCCCATATCCGAAGGGGCTTTGAGGGTAAGGTGGGGATGTACATGGGCATTGACCCTTGGTCTCCATCCTCCATGAAAACTAGACTTCGATTCCATGCATACTTTGAGCCTTAGGATAAGTGGTAACTTCCATTTTGAGCATATAATTGATATATGGCCAATATGGTGTGAATTGGCAGTTTTTGGCATGTTATGAGTTCACACTCATGGGGCATATCTCCAAGCCCATTCGACTCCAAGTCCAACCAAGGCTATGTCAGGGTAGGGCATGGTCCCGAGTGTCACTCTAGGCCATGACACGCCACTTCCCTTTTTTGGGCTAGGATCTATAGGCCTGGGGTTGAACACATTTTCGGGGTTTGTGTAGTGACTTTTGACACATGGCATTTGGCCATCTTATTTGACTGGGTTCAGGGCGTCATGTTGGCGAGTCAAGGGAAGGTCTTGAGTCCAGGAAATGAGGGGTCTATGGCTGTGATTGTGTACGTTTCCATCTTTCCCCAATTTTGCTTTATTTGTGTTCATATGCCAATTTCAGGGCTTTCCTCTTTGGTGCAACTCTTGTACATGCCCGCCCCCGTGGGACGACCGGTGTGCTGAACGGAAGCCCGCAGTGTGGACTGGATTGTGGATTGGGTTATTGCTGTATTTGTGGGATCTGGTTGCTGTTCAGGGTTGAAGGAGGATTGTATTTTCTATATTTTTGGATTTTGAACCCTGGATTTTGAGGAATGCCATCGCTGATCAGGAGCAAGTCAGCAGGGGTGACAGGCGGAAGGGGCACAGCAGGGGCCGGTCCTGGTAGGGACCTTCTTTATGGTAGCAGAGGCGTACCTGCTGCCCCTACCTACCGCCGATCCGGGGACTTGGGCCCCTATGAGCCCTGCCCAAGTACGCCCCGGGTGCGTATTGTGGACTCCGTGGAGACCACGCCGGTGATTGGAGCCAGAGAAGAGCCGAGACGCTCAGGAGCAGGGCGAACTCCGGAAGTTGAAGCCCGGAGAGAAATACGACCTTCGGGAAGAGGAGGACTTGACATTGAGGACCTGGTCTCCATGTGTGAGCGTCGCTGCCGAAAGGCATGCAACCTCCGCTCCGCCGCAGAGGACTCTGAGGAGACATGCCATTCAGGCAGCAGTGGAGGACGGGCCCGGCGCTACCGGAAGCACGGGTCACCCAAGCCCGCGGCAGGGGACGCCGGGGCTATGGATACAGACCCCAGCCTGGTCAGGCTGTGGGACTCCGAGGGGCACTCCGGGGGCTATCGGACAGCCTATGAGCAACCTTCGGAGTCGGAGGAGACGGCCACACCGCCCACAAGGGCGAACACGGCCCCAAAACCCAGCCTGGAGCATGACGCCGAGGCGTTGGAGAGGCCCGCCAGAGCCAGAACGGCGCCTGTGGCCAGGCACACGGAGCCAACGCGGGAAAACATGGGCGACACACCCATGGCGGAGGAATCTGAGGCGCCGGGAACGATGGGATGCGCCAGATCTGGTGGAAAGCACGTTGAGTGCCACTGCGAGCACGTATCCTTCCTCATCCGCAAGAACCTGAAGATGGGGATGGACGCCATCGTGCAGCAACTCGACCGCCTGGACAACGCGAAGGACGGTCTAGAGGAGGCCGTCGCGGGGATCCTGGATGACCAGTCGGCCGCGGAGAGAGACATGGCTGAGCTGCGAGCGGAACAGGACCAGTACCGGGAGAATCTGGAGCTGGCCCTGGAGAAGCAGCAGCGAGTGGTGGACAGCCTCCTCCACCTGGTGGAGGACATGTCGGGACGCCTGAAAAGGCTAGAGGAGCTACAGCCCCTCGCCTCGGGTCCAGAGCTCCCGGCAAAGCCGGCAGCGGCGGAGCTGGTGGAGCGGGTTAAGACCCTCAGGAGCGCCATGGATAAACCCATGGGCGGCCCTGCAGAGGCACCTTACGCGCCTCCGCGTATTGACCCGGGTGCGCTGCCGTTTGTTCCCATGTTCAGCGAATCCACAATGCTCGGGGAACACACGGCACCGGCTGGGTCCATGCGGGAAGGGCACGTAGCCACGGACCCCAGGAGCCTGACGGTACAGATGTCCCACGCCGCCCAGGATCTACCGATCACTACGACTGCCCATGCAGTTTATGCTGAAGAGGAGATCCAGAGCCGGACCATGCAGGGGCGAACCATGGGAAGCGCCGACAGACATGGTCGAGGTCATCCAGGCGGAAACCTGTCGGCGAAGGACCCCAATACGGGGATATGGACGGCCAATGGAGCAAGTCCTTCCCGCATTCCAAACCCCATGGGTTCAGGCCCAACTGGACCGCACTCCATGGAGGAGAGGGATGTACGGGGAGTGTACTCACACCCCCCGGCCACAGGTGGTATCCGTCTCCGTAGAGTGGTGGTTGGGGACGTCGGAGGTGCCATCAGGATTGACGACCTCAGGGGAATCAAAATCCCCTACTACGATGGCAACCCCTCCAACCTGGATGACTTCATCCTGGATTGGGAGGACTTTGCCGAGGAGGTCGTCGGTGAGATGCGGGGAGCGGCGCAGGACAAGTGGGTATGCCGGACATTCCCACACCGGCTGGCGCAGGACCTGAAG